>OY752142.1:0-2809231 GCA_963573315.1 Entomortierella parvispora
AAAAACCCTAAAAAAACCCTAAAAAACCCTAAAAAACCCTAAAAAACCCTAAAAAACCCTAAAAAACCCTAAAAAACCCTAAAAAACCCTAAAAAACCCTAAAAAACCCTAAAAAACCCTAAAAAACCCTAAAAAACCCTAAAAAACCCTAAAAAACCCTAAAAAACCCTAAAAAACCCTAAAAAACCCTAAAAAACCCTAAAAAACCCTAAAAAACCCTAAAAAACCCTAAAAAACCCTAAAAAAACCCTAAAAAACCCTAAAAAAACCCTAAAAAACCCTAAAAAACCCTAAAAAACCCTAAAAAACCCTAAAAAACCCTAAAAAAACCCTAAAAACCCTAAAACTTTAACCTTGATTTCAAGGATTTAAACCCTAAAGTATGACAATTGACTTGCAAATAGTCAGGCTATCATCACACATTTCCTTAAAAGGAAATAATGAAATAAAGTTTGAAATAGTTTCATTAAAAAGTATTAAGGTTTTGCATTGGATAGAGGCAGATTGAAGGATTCTACAAATATATTTCAATTGCAATTCTCTATTGTGGATGTTGCGTAACTGATCAAAACATTTCCTTTTTAGGAAATATTTGAAGGACATTATCTCATGATGCAAGGAAATAGAACCACCTTATATTGCGTCCAACGATAGCCCTAGGTAGAACCTTTGTGCTCATGTTTTAGGTTTGCTCCTCACTTGAAAAGATCCGGAGTAATAGCTCCAAATATATCCTAAAATGGAAATATTAGAGTAGCCATTTCTCATGATCTGCTTAAAATACACCGATTCTTGAGGTATGCCAAGATACCTCATTCCAAGGGCTTTCGAATAAGTGTGAAACTGTGGACTTTGACAAAGCCGATTTTGAGCAATTGATGATCAAATTTTATTGACTTAAATTTTTAAATATTATTTTCTCAATTTCTATGAGTCACCCGCTTTCAGTGGTAAGAATAGGCGTAACTGAAAAGCGAGTCTTTGTGATGCTGTAAAAAAATCGCAAGTTTGTAACGTAGTTCTTCATCAATTGCCTGTCTAATAGACTATTTTTTATCAAAATTTTCGGATGTCATTTCTCCAGAAGCACCTTGAAGACATGGAAGAGTATTGCATGGTGACGATAGACGCTGATGAGCGCCTTCTGTGGCTGAAGGTGCATAGTCGATCCATAAGGTGGATTTCGAGCAATTGCTTGTCAAAATTTTAATCGCCAAATTTTGTGTCATGTTTTTCTCTATATCTAGTTTGTTGAGATTATTGATTAAAGCGCCCAGTGGTAGGCATTCATGAGAGGTTGTTTTCACATCAAAAAGATCACAAGTTCTTGTGACAGTTCTTGAGCAATTGCTGGTCAAATAAATATTGGAAATTATTTTTAAACACCATTATCTCCAGACCCACTGTAGAGAATGGAGCACATGTCATATTCAACTAAGGCCTCCAACGATAGCTTTCTATTCCATCAAGATTGTTGTGAATTGATCTTGTAGATCAGCCGCAATTGATGGTCAAAAAAAATTCGCAAGTGAATTTCATCTTCTTATGATCACCTTCGCGGACGGCAATGAAAATCATATGAACAGTGAGGCCCTCTCAAGTGCATCCTGTTCATGCAGGAATACCGTTGATTAATAGATCGGATGTGGAGCAATTGCTTAGCGAAATGTTCATTTTTGTTTTTTTAGATGGCATTAACTTCAAATCTATTCTGCTCTGAGTCATCACATCCACCAGCAGCGATAGCCGCTATCAACGACATTCAGATAGGCATGCAATATCGCCAGTTGGTTTGTCAACGCTGGAGTAATTGCAAAAAAAAAAAAAAAAAAAGTCGCAATAGTTGAAAGTCGAACGATGATATCCCCAGATCTCCATAGAAGAGACCAATGATAATCACTCGTGAAGGTAATGTTAACATTGTTAAGCGTGGAGTTGCCAGTTGCAAGAGAATATAGATCATAGCCACCTTCGTTTCTGATGAATTACTGTTTACATTTTCACTTTTAAGATGAAAGAGACCATTACTTTGCGTATTCCGAGTTGACGAGTCGGTGTGAAATGACTTGCACTTGGAAAGAACGGAACAAGGATAGTAAAGCCGGGATTGAGACTGGGAGCGATATCAAAGGCAGTTGATGAGCTGTTTCCAAGTTGCTACAGAAAAACCTATTGATGGAGTGAGTTCAGTTACATCGCTGAACGATATGTGTCGAACACACATGTTTGTTGAAGCGAAAGAAGAGGCAACATAAAGATCGAACGATGGCAATAACCTGTGCAGCTTGCCCAGCAAGTCGCATCTTTTCGCACGAGACTTGAGGATTCAACTGCAGCAATTGAGGCCGAAACACTCGACAATGGCCACAAGTACTGTTGACCCAACACAAGTTCTGCAGTGGAAACAGTGGAAACAGTGAAAGTAAAGGCGGATCCAGAGTCTCTCGACTGTCATGGATGGAAGAGCAAGAAGCCATTGGCGTACGATCACAGCCAAACAAAAGGAAAACACAGCTAGCCAAGGCAGAGCGGTACAAAGACAGGGATAAGTCAAGGATGAAGTTCGTGTATTAAGCTGAGGGAGGTGTACCTCGTATCAATGCGGCTACTACGGCGACCACAACGCAGTCAGCAAGTCCACAGCATAGTCTGGCGAAGCAAGAAGAGACAGCGAGCGAGACAACGACAAGAGGAGCAGCGAAAGATATCTCTGTATTATGATAAAGAGATACGTGAGAGTCTATAGGACTACGACAGTTGTTGTTGGGGCTATGGCAAGGTCAACAGACAGCCAAACAGGCGTAGATAGAGTGGTAGGGTTCATAATGGCAGCACCGTACTCAACAAGGCCGTCGAACTGCGCTGCAGTACTTTTGTAGCAGAAAAACGAAGAAAGAGAGGAAGAACCCAGACAGAAAGTGGCAGTGAGAGGCCAAGACAACAGGAGAAAGCTATCTACAGTGTCCAGACTATGAAGTTCAAGGTCCACGGCCTTCTCTGGACAGAGTGGTTGCCAACACCAGCTTTGCAGCTTCGACTTTGAGGCAGATTGTCGAAATGACCAGTTGGAATGGGTCGGCTCGCTGTCAGATGGAGCGCATGTTCAGCGCAGATGGTTGAACAGACTGGATGAAAGTAGATGGAAGTAGATGAAAGTAAATGACCAATCTTCAGGCATGCATGTTCAACACTCATTGTCAAACTGAGAAGATGAAGCCCAGCAGCCAACCTCGAACTGGCCCAAGGGTTCAACACTGAGTGTCGAACTGACAGACGGGAGAAATCAGGGAGGAAGAGAAGCTTCCGTCTGTCAGTTCGACACTCAGTGTTATAGGAATGCCCCTGAGTTGAAGTGTCCCAAGCCACCCCGTCCACGCCATCCCGTGAGCGCACCTTCGCCACACACATTCGTACAGGTGAAGTGAGTACAGTTCATGCAGTTGGCAAGTGTGTTTCTTTATTTAAAGGAGCTTTCATAGTACAAGTCAAGAGGAAAGACAAGAGAACAAGTCGGGAGAGCGATAGCGGTGCAAGGCTACTTGGTACTTACCCAACAGGCGCGCGTGCCTGGATTTGTAGCTTCAAGTTTGTCGCGAGTTGTTCTTGGATCATAGGGATGGACGCTCTTAGATGGGGCGAGCTTTATGTGGGAGTCAATTGAGAAGGCAAGGTCTGGCTTAACAACAAAGTGAATAGGGGAGAGGGCAACGTCTGCGAGCGAGAAAGAAGGAAGTCGCTTGTTTTTTTGTTTTGTTGGTCAAGAGCACATAAAAGAGTGCGAAGCAACCGTCGGTCCTGAACAAAGGATAAAGAGAGACGAAAGGTTCAACTGGGGTTAAGTGCACCGAGAGGGAGAGGGCTGTCAAGAGGGGCACAAGGAGACAATAGGGTAGACCAGGCACAAGATACAAGAGGGAGACAAGGCACAAGACGCAAGAGGTGCAAGACACAAGACGGAGACAAGACGGAGACCAGAAACACAACAGGGATTCACGAGGACGCAAGACACAAGAGGGAGAGACAGGGCAGACAAGAGGGCAGTAGAAAACATGTGGGAGAAGACAGACGAGAGACGCGGGAGCGACAAAAGCAAACAAAAAAGCAAACAAAACAGAGGGAAGAGAGCACAGGAAAGCAAGACTGGTTGTTCAGAGGCCGACAGATGCAGAGGGGGCCTAGGGATGAACACAGATGAAGACAACAACAAGAAGGATCCAGGTAGAAGAAAGATGGATCAAGTCAGAGGGAGGATGAGAGATGCAAGCAGAAGGAGGGGATGAATACAAATGGAGGATGAGGGACGAAGACAGAGGGAAGATGAACGTGTGCAGATGGAGGCACACAGAGAGATGGACGGGTTACAGACAAGATGGGCGCTGACAGAGGGAGGACGAAGTATGCACAGACAGAGGAGGAGGACGAAACATGCGCAGACAGAGGAGGAGACAGAAGAGGAAGAGCCAGGGAAGCAGAGGGATAAGGACACGGGCAGAGGGAAGAAGGATGAGGGCAGAGGGAGGAAGGACACAGGCAGAAGGGGGGGATGAAGGACGCGGTCAGATGGGGGAAGAAGGAGGGACACAGCAGACGGAGACGAGAGGGAAGAGAGGAAGAAGGATGTGAGCAGTGGGAGGAAGGATGAGGGAGAAAGAGAAAGAATGCGCAGAAGATGGATGCACGAAAGAAGGATGCAGAGAGACGAGCGATGCAAAGCAGAGAAGAAGCACGCAGAAGACGGGAAGGGCGCAAAGAAGAAAGACGAGGATACAGAGTGAAGAAGGATGCAAAGAGGAGAAGCATGCAGAAGGCGGGAAGAAGGAAGAGGGGAGGAAAAAAGACGAGGAAGCAGGCGGCAGAAAGAAGGATGCGCAGAAGAGAGATGAAGAGGGAAGATGCAGAGGGGAAGATGAGAGATGAAGATGAGAGATGAAGAGGGAAGATCTGAAGAAGATGCGGGAAGAAGCAGAGGGGATGAGGTAGAGGAAGAGAGAAAGAGAGAGAATGCAAAGGGGAAGTAGACTGATGCGGAAGGGAAGAAGAGAGATGCAGAGGGGAAGAAGAGAGATGCAGAGGGGAAGAAGAGAGATGCAGAGGAAGAGGGGAAAAGAGATGCAGCAGAGGGCAGGAAGGAACAAGGAAGAAGAGAAGGGAAGAAGGGAAGAAAACGAGGGAAGAAAAGAAGACGGACCACCGTTTGCTGTCCGACGGACAAAAAACGCGAAAAGATTTTTTTTGGCTCTCGTCCAACAACCCACGGGTCCGCCATGGTCAAGAAGTCCTCTCGTTGCATGGTCAGTGTCAGGATCAGGGTGAGGGTCAGATAGACCACATCTGATCTCAATTGCGTCCAGCGCTTCGTCTCGCCCTTGTTGGCAACCAGAATGACAGTCGATCCGACAGGCGCAGGGTATCACGGCAAGCAAAGTCCTTAAAGAAGAAAAGAGTAGTCTTGATCTAAAGAAGGATGAGCGTATGTCAGGAATAAGGCACCAGTCAACCTCAAGACAAATACAGATGAAGGGAACACCTTGGTACAGAGATGTAGAGGGGGTTACTGCTGAAAAAACAGAAGGTCCCACCCCCCTGCAGGCCCAGTTACCAGCGTTGCCTTTCTGCGCTAGTATCGCAAGCATCTTACAGTAGAAAAAAGAACCAGCAGAGATATATCCACCCAGACAAGGAATCATACCCGCGGACGATAGAGTATTCGGTACTCCACACCGAGCCGAGGAGAGATGAACGTGTAGTGACCACACGACTCAGGGTAGGTCTTGCATACGACTCGGACCAAGGCATCATGGCGCGGCAAAATGAACGTTAGCACCTCAGTGATGTTTCTTCTCGTTCCATACGCGATTCGACAAGACAGCCAACATTCGATTACAGTATCTTAACTTGTGTGATTAGTCCCATCCTTTCAGCGGAAGGTCTGACCTCCGTTGGCGCCGAATACCAAGAAAAGAACAAAAATAAAAGGATGAGAATTGCCTGCTATTCCCTGATATCCTCGTCATCGGAGTGGGTCGATGGTCCTTCAATCCCAAGACAGCTGCTCGGAAATATCACAACGACCGTTCATGTCAATTGCTGGGGCTCAAGCGAGAAGATCCGCATCGACCTGGCATGGCGTCTCTTGTCTACTGGAAACCTATGCAGCGGTTCAAATGTTTGCAGAAATCATCAGCTCTTGGCACGTCAACTTCTTCAGTTCACCGTGATCACTTTACCTTTTTTTGCCAATAATGACTTCATCCTACTGCAAAAAAGACCGAGAGCACCCTTGTCGTCAATCGTCGAAACAATCTCAATGACGAGTAATTGTCCAGTATGTCCTTCATATCCCACCGTTCGTACTTACTCCAATATAATCGGCGACCACAGTTGTTGATCCTCGCTGGTCGAACTTTCCTCCGAGCCATAACGCCAAAGTCCGAGGTTCATACGATTAAACACTGAAAACATGATGTGCAGAATACTTGTATTTCGATGTAAGCGCACAGCACCAAGTAGCTGATCGTGTCCACAGAATGCCTTTGGAAAGAAGTCCTAGTCTTACAGAATGGCAATTAGGCCCTGAATTGTGAAGAAAATAGATATCCAGAAACTGCTCCATGCTCTTGGGATCTTACCTCATGGTCGGGATCAGACTCTCTCGTCCAACCGCATTCGATGTGGGGGTTGGCGCTGTTGAATAGGTCCTTTGACACGACTTTACAGCATAACACCTTCCAGATTGCTGACAAGATGGTTTTCATGCGTTAGCCACGGACAGCTTTGTTGGAAATGCCCCCGGAAGATTGCGCCAGCTGTTGTAAGTATCCTGAATCCATCATCTGGAAAAGTCGCCTTCTGTTGCCACGAACGCAAGGTTCCTATCGTATGGCCTTCACGGTCATATCATTAAACACAGCCAAACAAGCTCTCTTCAAGCTCTTTTGCATGAAAACTCACCCTGCGAGTTAAATACGTCTTGCAAACCTCAGTATCTTGTACCAGCAAACTTGTATCGTCAGAACTGCCTTGACTTGCGTTACTGTATTCAGAGACTCGGCACAGAGCCTATTGTGGAAGATGGCGTCGGAGAGAACATATGCTATCGTAGTCGGTATATGCAGCCATCTATGCGTTTCTGCCTTCCTGTCAGATATACCTTCGCGATCATTTCCTTGAAAACGGATGCGATGTGGCGCCAGCATCAGCAGAGGTCGTGAAGGAGTATCCGGAATAAGGCCTAAGGTAGGGACAGCAAGGGAAGATGAGAACATATGCTATCGCAGGCGGTATATGAAGCCATATATGCGCTTTTCCTTTCTTGTCAGATATACCTTCATAATTATTTCCTTGAGAACAGACACAAGGTGGCGCCAGCGTCGTCAGATGTCGTGAAGGAGTTTCCGGAATAAGGCCTAAAGTAGGAGCTGCAAGGGGGGCGAATCGCAGAGAGAGAACTGCATGGCTTGCATTGGTGAAAACATGTGAAGTCGCGGTAGTAAAGAATGAAAGATAGGGCGATGGATTACCTGGCGTGGTCGATGGATGACTCTGCGAATAGATTCCTTGATTGGAGAAAAGTGAGGAAGTGAGTCCTGGCGATAGGAAGGGATTGACCCAGGATGGTAAGAGGGTGTAAGGGCAAGAACAAGAACGCGAGGACGAGACGGGCGGAGGAAGAAAGAGCGCGCAAGGACCATGCACGTGCTCTTTTTTTGCGATTCTTTCTTTGCGCTCTCCTTCTCCACAAGGGAACCTCACCTCACTTTTCCTGTGCTCTCCTCTTCCCTCTTCTCCCTCCTCTCATCCATCAGCTGGACATCGGAACATTTGGATTCACTTCGAAGGCACGCACGATAACAGCCATCAGACTCCAGCCAACAGCGACATGGACAGTGTGGATACTATGTTCTGGAAACAGCCTCATGCCCCTGGACATAACATGGAACCATCAGGGGTGGTAATTACTCGTGCCAGCCGAAGAACGAACCCATCCATGCTAATGGACGAATCAACTTCGGTGATGCACACTTCTCATTTTCTTTCCCTTTCTGTTTTCATTAGATGGTGCTGGCATTCATTGATGTCTCTGGCCCTTCTGTAAAGAACAATAACAACGTCAGCAACGCCTTGCATGTTCGGCTGGACTACAAAGTCGGCCGTAGTTGACGTGTCCCAGAGACTGTATTTGGCTATTTTTGTTGCGACCTTGAACAGGAGTGTCCAATCGAGCTTCCGACGACGACCACTTCCAGGAACCTCTTGTGACGACTAAATCCTTTCGACCTCCACCAATAACCCTTTGCTTTGTGCTGGATTTCTGAGAGATTGTCGAATTGTTTCACCGGAATCAGGATCAAGAATCAGGATACTGGTGCCAAGGATCATGATGCTGGTGCTCAAGTCGAGGAAGTACGCTGACGATGACCATATAGCACACCGCCTATGCCATAAACAGGTCAGAAGAAGAGTGCCAATCTGGACGGTAGTCACCCACATTGCAATATTTTAGGTGATGCAATGTCTATTATTTGTCGCAAAGACCATTTCCCAAGGCCTTCTCTGGATTCGCCTTCAAATGCCCAATGAGACACCGTTTCCAACATTTCCAGGGCTTGGCGGAGGAAACAGAAATGGACGAAGGAATGGAATTCGAGACCAAAATGCGGACGTAATTGGTGAGGTGAATAACGCAGGTTTTCGATGAGAACCTTTTGTCTCTTCCCAACGATCTGCAACCTGCAATAAACCATATCGTTTCTTATTATTCTTTTTGGTCTTTTTCCTAGCTTAACGTAAGGCCCGAAGAGGGACCAACGTATTTTAAGGGACCGAGTGACAGGAAAATAACACATACTGACACCGCTCATGAGGTTGGTGTTTCACGCGTTTGGTGGCGCTTGACACGTCTCATCCAGCAACCAACCCCTTGACAACCCAGCTCTTCGCCATCTGTCATCCAAAATTCTAATTCTTTATCTTCATCCATTCTTGAGAAAGTCGACCAATTCTCTGATCCAAATCCTCACTCGATCCTACCGTAAGTACCAAGTGGGCTTTGGGCTTTGAACAGCAAGGTCGACTAGGACACAGTCATCACACACGCGCAGGATCAAGTTTGTTGGATGTTTGTCCTCTAGGAGCATCGATTTGTGTTATCCTAGAAGAACCACACGATTCTCGATTCATCTTCCCAGTTGATCCTTTAATAAAGCCAAGAATTTTCCTTGGAACAGCAATGTTGAATAATAAAAGGTCATCGCATGCCCGAGGTACCAAGTGTACTGCGTTCCTCTAGTCGAGGAGCATCGGTCGATATCAAAACCTCAAAGATTGGTGTTTGTTGCTTAACTCGTTCAAACTCGAACGCTCTTCAGATCCTTCCCCCGTTCTTCTAGAGTATGGTGTGTCAACCACTAACAGGTCATCGTCCGGCCGCAGGACCAGGTATGGTACACCGTGTTTCAACCGTCGAGAAGCGCCTGCTCAGGTCGAAATCTCAAAGATCCTTGTGTTTGACCCGATCTCGTGAAGAAGTGTAGATAAGAATCCTTGGCGCCAGCACAGAGTGGAGAGGCAGCATTTGCGATGGAAGAACAAAAGTTCTTTCATTTCATGGGCTGCAGCTGGGCAACATGGATGACCTGGTCCGGCGCCATTCTACTGATCTTACGTTAACTATCAGGTGACCATCGACTTGAACAGCAATGTCTACTAGTAAAACGTCACCGCGCGCGCGTGGGATCAAGTGCGTTGAGTGTTTCTCGTCGAGGAGAATCGATCTGGATCAAAAAATCGAAAATTCCTTATCTTTCCTATGGTCGTGAAAAAAACACCCGATTCTCATATCCGTCCGCACTCGAAGTTACCTTAAGTATCAGGTGACCGTCGACTTTGGACCTCAATGTCTACTAGTAAAAAGTCATCACACGCACGTGGGACCAAGTGCGTTGAGAGAGAGAGAGAGAGAGAGAAGAGAGAGAGAGAGAGAGAGAGAGAGAGAGAGAGAGAGAGAGAGAGAGAGATTCTGACCAAGTAAGATGATGGATTATGGAGGCAGAAAGAAGGAGGAAGTGGACGAGTAACAAGAGGAGGCATGCGAGACCGTCCTCCATCCTCGACAGACTGCTAACAAAGCCTCCCTTTCTTATCTGATCCTTTGGCACATCGCTCATAATTTGGAGATAGTGACGGGGGCTGCTAGCCGACCAAGATATTCATGTGGAGGGGTCTATAGAACGGAGCACAGGCGGCAGGTCAGGGTCTGCAGAGCGGTACTCAGGTGGCAGGGTCAGGGTCTGAGAATGAGAGGGATATATCTGATTCATCCGTTGTGTCTGCTGCTGCCGGAGTGACAGTAGAGCTGCCATCGAACCAAGGCTGCAAATATTGAAGACAAATATGAATGAGTAGAATGCCTACCTGTCCAAGGATGTGGAGACCAGGAGGAGGATGGAAAGCCATTACCGCCAGTCTTTCAAGTCTCGCCACAGCTCCGTTGAACATTCCTCGGTTGGGTCCTCAGATCACCTTCCTCACGTGATGTTTGATCCCGTCCTGACTTTTCGTTTCCCTTGACACTTTTTCCATCATTGATCCTCATCCTCCTGCATTCACCCTTCCTCCCCCGATGCCATTGGTCTCCTTCATTTTCAGCTACTCTTCTTTCACTGCCAATGACATACATTCATCAACATTCATGCTTTCTGCACTGCCATTAACTGCAAAATCCGCATTCATTCTTCATTCACTGGCATTCTCATACGGGCACTAGAGACTATTTGCAGGCCATCTATTATTCCAATCTACCTATGTGTGGCTGGAGGGCGACTCTTTCTATAACGGTAAGCCATCTTTTTGAACCTGTACTCAGTTCGGTCTCCTCAGTCGATAACTCCAAGCATTAGACTTCCCTCACAGAAGATATTCCGCTTTTCTGAATGTGTGCCACCATTCCTTGCTGGAACAACAACTTGCGGGGTGGTGGTTCGTGCGAGTCTGCATAAAACTTTAACGAACTTTAATTTCCGCGCGTGTTTTCGGCTACCAGTGAAACGTCACCTGAGTCTTGGTCGGATGTGCTTCGCGTGCAGATCGGCGATCTACGTCACCTGAGTGGATGTCGTCGGATGGGCTAAGTCGTTTTGTTTATTTCTTTTTGTTCTCCGTTCTTGGTGGACAAATCGTCAATTGCCCCCCAGAACCACTATTGCACACCAAAAACAGGAACCTTTTGGTAAACCTTTTCTCGTAAGACATTCCATGGGTTCTACCATTGTCATGTTCTATCCGTTGTTCCCCGGTTACCATTGTACGTCATACTCCGATATGATAAATAGGACGAAACATCCACTCCGCACTTTCTCTCTTTGCTTCCTACTTTCACATAACTCTTCTCTTCTTTCTCACTATCGTCTCTCCTCTCACTCGCCAGTCTCTGTCTCCAGAGATTAACTTCTATTCTCCAATCTGCTCCTGCGCTACTATCACAAACGTTATATTTGCGCCATGAGTCAAAAAATCGTCGACCTTCAGCCAGAGGTTCCCTACCACACTTATACCATCGCCGAGACTGAGGCTCAACTCAAGACCAACATCATCGAAGGCCTCACCTCAGAGGAGGCAGCTGTCCGTATCCATCTCCATGGAACCAATGAGCTCAAGGGCAACGGCGGTGTTTTATGGTACAAGGTCCTTTGGCGCCAAATTGCCAACCCTCTCGTTGTCGTCCTTCTCATTGCCAATGTAAGTGTTTGAAACTTTTGCACTCGAAATGCTTTTTGTCAGTGTTCCAGCATGCAAGGGGTCTGATGAAATAACTGAGCCCCTCTCTTCTTTACAGATCCTGGCTTTTGCCACAAAGCAATTCGCCGAAGGAGGTGTCATTTTGTTTATCATCATCATGAATGCAACTATCGGTTTTTATCAAGACTTCAACGCCGAGCAGACCATGGATGCACTTCGTAACATGTCCTCGCCTACTTCACAGGTCATTCGTGACGAAGCCCGCGTTGTCATCCCCAACAGCCATGTGGTTCCCGGCGATGTGATGATCTTCGAGGACGGTGCTGTCATTGGTGCCGACTGCCGGCTCTTGGAAGTCTTTAACCTCGAAACGGACGAAGCTCTTCTCACTGGCGAATCGCTGCCTGTCCAGAAAAACCTAGACGTGATCAAAAACGCTGAGCAATCTCTGGGAGATCGCTTGAACATGGTATTTGCTTCTACCACTGTTGTCAAGGGCCGAGCCAAGGGTATTGTAACAGGTACCGGAATGGGCACTCAGATCGGTAAAATCGCCACCACCCTCATGAATGTCGACACCAGCGAGCTTACTCCGCTACAAAAACGCTTGAACAAGATGGCGTATTGCATTTTCGTTGCGGCTGTTGTCTTGGTCATCGTAGTCTTTGCCGTGCACAAATTCCGCTACAGCAATGAGATTGCCATCTATGCCATATCCGTCGCCATCTCGATGATCCCTCAAGGCTTAGTGGCTATTGTCACTCTGACAATGGCTTTTGGTGTCCGCCGCATGGCTAAAGCTAAAGCAATTGTTCGTCGTCTGTCATCGCTCGAGAGCCTGGGTGCTGTTACCAACATTTGCTCAGATAAGGTTCGTTTCCATTTCATCTAGATCTTTGCAGAAAGTCTGTTGTCATTCAAATTTGTTATTAACAGCAGCAATGCAACGAATTCTGTGTCCACCTAGACTGGTACTTTGACCCAATCCAAGATGGTGGCAGTTCGCATGTGGCTCCCAGGCGATGGATACTACCGTATGACCGGAACTGGATTCAGTCCTCAGGGTGAAATCTTTCGACAAGGCGAGTCCACTGACGGTCAGTTGCACACCCAGGAAGAAAAGGCCATCCCTGCTTCAAGCAGTGGACAGCTCTTGCGTATGATTCAAGCGTCTGCTCTCTGCAACATGGCTGAACTCCGTCGCACCAACCACCCAGAGACTCACGGCGAGTGGACAGCAATTGGTGACCCCACCGAGATTGCGCTTCAAGTGCTCGCACACAAAGCTGGAATGCCTAAACCAGAGCTAGTCGAAGATGGCTTTCAACTTATTACGGAGTTCCCATTTGACTCTGCTGTCAAGCGTATGTCGGTGTTGTATATGGCCCCTCCGAGCAAGGATGAAGATAAGGAGCACTTGATCTTCACGAAAGGCGCCACAGAACGGATTCTTGCACGTTGCAGCCACTACCGCGATGGAGACGCTGAGATCCCATTCAAGGAAGAGAAGGATACCATACAGCCTGACTTTATCTCCGTCATCATGGAGAGAGCCGACTCCTTGGCCGAGCAGGGCCTCCGTGTTCTATCGCTCTCATATCGCAAGTTCCACCCTATCCCTGGAATGGACCCTGTCCACGGTTTGGATCGCGATGAAATCGAGTCAAATCTTGTTTTTTTGGGCCTAGTTGGCATCTATGATCCTCCCCGTGCCGAATCTCTCCCAGCCGTGATGAAGTGCTACAAGGCGGGTATCCGAGTTCACATGCTTACAGGCGACCACCCCTCCACAGCAGCTGCGATCGCCAAGGAAGTCGCCATTATCCCTGCCGATACTGATATCAAGAACAGCTCCATGGTCATGAGCGCCGACAAGTTTGATGCGATGTCTGACGATGAAATCGACGCTTTAAATGAGCTTCCTCGCGTTGTTGCTCGTTGCTCGCCCAATACTAAGGTCAAGATGATTGCGGCTCTCCACAGGCGTAACCTTTTCGCGGCCATGACTGGCGATGGTGTCAATGACTCTCCTTCACTCAAGGCCGCCAACGTTGGTATTGCGATGGGCCAATCTGGATCCGATGTTGCCAAGCAAGCCGCGGATATTGTTCTTACCGATGATAACTTTGCTACGATCGTTGAAGCAATTGCAGAGGGCCGTCGCATGTTTTTCAATATCCAAAAATTTGTTCAGCATTTGATGTCTGGCAACATCGCCACTATCCTCGTCCTGGTCGTTTCTCTGGCTGTCAAGGACAATCAGCAAGACTCTGTATTCCCTCTGAGTGCCTCCGCTATTCTCTTCATGAATCTGTGCTACTCTTCTCCGCCAGCCATCGGGCTGGGTCTTGAGCCTGCCAGCGACACGAACATGACGGAACCTCCTCGCACTTCCAAAGAGGGTCTCTTCTCGTTCGAGGTCTTGATGGACATGTTTGTCTACGGAGTTGTCATGGCGGTTCTGTCATTTGTACCTTTCATCCTGGTGCTCTTTGTGTTCGAAGGTGGCCAGCTTGGATACAAATGCAATGTGGAATACTCTGATGTTTGCGATGGTGTCTTCCGCGCTCGTTCAACTTGCTACGCCACCCTGACTTTCCTGGTTCTCTCGCATGCAATCAATTGTCGCGATATTCGCCAATCCGGCTGGCAGTGGAGCCGCCTCAAGACTGTGAAAAGTAACAAGACCCTCTGGTTAGCGATTGTCATTGGAGCCATTATCCTCTTCCCTGTGATCTATGTCCCTGGTCTGAACAAGAATGTATTCAAGCATGAAGGCATCTCCTACGAGTGGGGTCTCGTCTTTGGAATGCTGTTTATTTACACTGCTTTTGTGGAGACGTATAAGTTTGTCAAACGCAGCACCATGGCCTAGAGTCCCGCCCCCAATTTGTTGTCGCTTCACTGCTACAATAAATCTTCAGATTTCTACCTTATAGATTGCTCAAAAGTTCGTACAATAGAACATACCCAAGAGAATGTGTGTGGCCCTGGTGGATGATAATATATGTTATCGTGAAATGTATGGGCCTCGGCAAAAAAGAGCAAGCAAAACAAAATAAAAAATTGCGGCAGAATGCCCACCTGTTTTCATAGACAGCAACCTCTTTTATTTCCGCCGCCTTTTCTCCTGACAATACAAGACACGATAGCAAAAAGGGAGACAATATCAGGGACAATCGGAATCGGGTGGTTTAAAGGGCCAATCTTGTAGGCTAGACACCCGCGTGGTTCATTTCATGGCCTTGACGGTCGCTTCCCTAGTTTGCACAGCAAGTATAATAGCCAATGAGGTAGGAGGGACAGATATGTGTTCCTGCGGGACATGAGATGGTGGCTTCCGCCTCAACAGGACGGGCGTTGACAGTGGAAAGCAAAGTTAAAATGGCGGCGAGGACAGCAATATTGTAGGCCTTGGAGAGCATGTTGGAATTCGCGTCAAAGGATTGAGAGTGCTTCGATAATTGAGTTGAGGGTTGCTTCTGGGGAGGGTAAGATAGGAAAGATATGTTTGCACTGTTGATTGAAAACGAGAAAAGATTTGAAGTGAAAGGGTTATTTATATAAAAACAATTACCATGACCGCGAGGCGAAAACGTCGACAGGTCAGAGAAGGTGATCCATATTCGAAAATGCCAAGCAAAGTCGACAGAACAGGTGGTGGGGTTCATCGGGAGCCGGAAGCAAGATCCGGAGAAGCAATGGACAAAGTCAATGAGAACAACATCGCAGATGCCTATCCAGGGCAGACCCAGTTTGGTATTTCTCCATCTCCACAAACCTGGGGTAAAAGCAAACCCAAAGGTACTCAAATCCTGTCAGTACATCACTCCAAGGTCGTTGGCGAATGGCACTCGAAGGCAAAAACAGCATGCAGTTCGTGCAATCCCGGAGATCCCTCTGAATTGCCAAAGATCAAACACAAACTCCACTTTGTCGAGCGGACGTGAGCATGCAGGCTATCACAGTTGTGCGACCAAACACACCCGCGACCAAACAGACCCACTTTATTTAGCAGGCTGGGGAGTTCAGCTCTTTTTAAAATCTACGCTGCTTGATGAATGCCATCAACAATGCAAACCTCAACACCCCTGGTAGCTCTGAATCGGACAAATACCGTGAAATCTCTGTCGTTTTAGGTCAGTATGCACTAAAGCTCGACACAATGGTTGCCGCAGAAGACTTACTATCCGAAAGAGCTGGTGGAACATCTGCTGTTGTTAATGAGTACATGAAGTGGTCGGCACGCGTCTTTCCATGTTGTCGGACCATTCCTTAGAGCCATATCCTACTGCGTGGGAGGCAGGGCCGCCCACGGATGTTACGACAGAGCTTCTTCGTCGCATGACCACATCTTCAGGCAACAAAGCAGCTATCTGGACTTTTGACTCTTGCCTCAACGCCCAATGCCTGGCACAATCCTCCTGTATGAAGAAAATGGCTCTTTGTCCCTTGAATCTCCTCGTTCAAGACTAAGAGGAACAAGATATCACTTTTGACGAGGTTGCCCAATTGACAAGTTGATCCTGTGCAGGAAATAGAATGATGACGCCTGAAAACTAGTGCCGGTGGAATTTAACAACGTCCTTGAAAGGGGTCACGAATAGAGCTGAGATCCTTGTAGTACGTGTTGAAGCAACGGCTCCGCGTTTTCGACAGCAAATCCGTATTGCCAACACCTAAACATTGGTGGAAACTTGAATCATGAGAGTCAAATATCTAGTTCGAGTCATTTCAGCCCGACTGTTGCCACCCTCAACAAGACAAAGAGGTATGGGAAACATGACGCAGTGATGAATCGGCAAAGGAAGTACGCGATAGGAAGGGCTTTGAAATGGAAAAGAGAGGAGAGTGGAGAAGAGGATAGTGAAAAGGGATGAATAGAAGGATGAGGTATCGATGGAAAGAAAGAATGGAAGCTGGCAGGTGCCTGCATGCAAAGAGCATGTCTCCCTTTTTTTGCCCCTGCACGCATCTTTGTTTGCTCTTTCTCCCCTCCACTGTTTGACTTCACCACAGAAACTGCCTTGCAGAGGCGCACCGGACACGGGGAACAGAGCCAAGACACAAAGTCATGGCTCCTGGCGCTTGGAATAGTTGATTGCGGTGTTGCCCGCGCCATTCCTTCAATGGCCCAGTCAACATTACTCAGGCTGACATTTATTTCCTTGGTCCATCAGATGCTAGAAAGACTTCCCATGTCCCGCATTATGTACTCAGGAACTCGGCATCGGCATTCGTCGCGTCGCCCGTTGTGAACAAGACTCCACCCAAATTCAATGAAACCGACATCGTCTCCTTCAGGCTTTGCTCTTCTGCTGGACGTGGACTCAGCTGCTGCTATTTTGACCAGATGGCTGGAGAGGAAGTCGTCACAGAGACCCCACTGGGGAACGATGATCAACACGATCTGCCACTCCGCAGGGCCGTACAGTACAGGCACATATAAAGACGAATGCACGCGTATCGTATGAGTGAACCTTTCAGAGCCATCATGTCCGTTTGCTCAACTAATTGGTCTTTTCCGACCATTCGACTCACCAGCGCTATCCTCGAACCAGTTCCAGGGAATGAGAACAATCGATGAGCCACAAGGTCGAGGATCGAGCGGAACATCATAGGCAGGGCAGCCTCGTCTGCTAGAAGGTAAGATGGCTTACCAATTGTAGTTGTGGAGTGATGTTCCGAACACTACTCTCTCGTCCCACCTTGATCCTTCAGAGTGAAAACAAGGAAGCAGGTATGGGAGGATCTAACAAAGACAGAAACACGCACTCATTCCAACAATCGCGACCGCGTGAACACAACACGATCAAAGCAGATTGGGGAACAAAGTCGAAGACAGGAAGGAGCTTTTTCCGTTCGATTAAAAAGAATGTGGCGCCTAACAGTCATTGATACTACGGAAGGCTGAGCCGAGAAGGCGATCTTGAAGGCTTCAAGGTCGTTGAAAGAGACGCGATCACGCGATAAACCGAAGACAAAATGAATAGATGCAATTTATTGACCAAACAATCGACTACGAGCAATGAAAATGGGATACACCTGCAAATGACAGAGAAGAAAACAAATAAAAAGGTCAGGACTCTGCATTGATCGGATGGACAAAGAAACAAACATTGTTTCTGTTGTTATTTGTGGCTCAGGGTATGGGTATGTTGTATCCATTGCTCCGAAGAGGCATCATAAAGACTAATCGTTAAGCATCATTGCTACAATGAACAACGAGAATGCAAGAGAATGCAAGTGGCGAGAGGAGAAAAGGCGAATGTAATGTACCTTTTGAGATCTGACTTTAACTGATGAAGATTGGAACAACTGAATGGAAGGAGGAGGAAGGAGGAAGGAGGAAGAAGGAAGGAAGAAGAGAAAGAAAAAAGAAAAAAGAGGCTTTTCTGTTTTCAAAACAATGCAAATCCTTGCCGCCCCTTAAAAAGGCGCCAGAAAATTTTCCGATCTTTGGTGGCGTCAATTGACGCAAGAGTGACCCTCTCTAACAGGAGTTAACAGCAACGGAGCAATTGTGCAAGAAGCCCCAGAAGCACGCAGAACCGCTTCCCCAAACACCAACGATCTCGTAGAATATGTAGCGTAAATGACGTGCGAATACCCGACAGCACGCACATATGTTCGAGCGCAATCGAAGGCAACCCCACCAACAGCAGAAGTAGAATGCACTTCTGTATCTTTGCTGTAGTCTGTGTTGCAGCACAAACGTCAACAGCAGCAGCAAGAGTGGAGCCTGTGTAGGAGTACCAAATAAGCACGCCATCCATTAATAATAAGGGGTATCGGCAAAGTGCGAGCACGCCATCCCCTCGACAGCTTAGAAAGCAGCCAGAGCTGGCCCTGTCGCACCTGCAAGGTCTCGAGCCAGTTGGCGCTCAGTATTTGAATCGGAAAAAGGGCCAAAGGAGAATAAAATAAAATTTTTGGTCGATTTCTAACGAGGATCGGCGGAGTGTCGACGGCTGCTGTATATGATAGGCCAGAGATTACTTACTGTCTTCTAGTGTGGAAGCGGCCGTTGATGTTGATGATGCGATCGCGACATCCTTTTGGTGGATCAACGGAGGTTTACAATATGCAAGATCGGTGTGTGCGTTGGTCGCGTGAAAAGGGGGGGATTCGTATAAAAGGGCCAAGGACTCTTTTTTTCTTTCTTTCCACAGCCCTCTTGCCTCCAGTTTTTTTTGTGGCCTTTTTTTTGTTGGTCCATTTGTCCTCTCTTCCCGTCCTCTCTTTTCTCTCTCTCTCCCTCTTTCTCTCCCTGTTCCCTGCCCTGCCCATTACCATCTTTGCGTCCCTCGATAATCCTGATCTACTCCCACACACAAACACACATCATATACCATGGCGGCAGCAATTCTGGACCGGAAAGATGGCAAAGCGGACCTTGTCGACTTGGCCGATGCCCTCTCTCTGAACGAGAAGGCTCAATCCATTGACAGTCTGGATGAAGTTGATGACTCGGTATGTTATGTTGGCTAGTATACGCTTTTTCTTTCGTTTCCAAGAAATCTGAACAGGCGCTCTGACCTGTACCCCCTTCTTCCTCTCATTCTGCAGCCCATCCTCGAAGTTCGTGCCTCAGTACCACCAACAGACGACACCTCTCTCCCAACAAAGACATTCCGTGCGTGGTTCCTCGGCATCTTTTTCACCTTGGTGTTGGCTTTCGTAAACCAGTTCTTCTGGTTCCGCGATAATCCATTGACGATTCGTGTCATGGTTGCTCAATTGCTCGCCTACCCCCTGGGCTCTCTTATGGCCCGCTTTCTCCCTACCCGGACTTTCTCCATCTTTGGTTGGAAGTACACCCTCAACCCCGGACCTTTCAACATTAAGGAGCACGTCTTGATCACTATCATGGCCAACACTGGAGCGACCACCTTTGCCGCCATTGACATCATCGTCATTCAAGAGCTCTACTACCACGACAGCTGGGGTTTCGGCGGTGGCTTGCTTCTGGTGATTTCGACTCAGTTCGTTGGCTATGGCTTTGCTGGGGCCCTCAGGAGATTCTTGGTCCGCCCTGCAGCCATGGTCTGGCCCGTCAATCTGGTCAACGCCACTCTTTTCCACACGCTGCACCGTAACAACACTGGCAACGGCACCCTTAGGAGCTCAAATGCTGATGAGGCCACCTCCTGGACAATGTCAAGGAACATGTTCTTCTTCCTGGTTTCCTCAGCCATGTTTGTTTACTATTGGTTCCCAGGCTATATCTTCCCACTCTTGACTTCGATCAGTTGGGTGTGCTGGATCAACAGGGACTCGCTTGTGCTGAACCAGCTGGGCTCGGGACTCAACGGTATCGGCTACGGTTCGTTCACCCTCGATTGGTCCTCCATGTCTGCCTGGTTGCCCTCACCGCTCGCCATCCCCTGGTGGGCTCAAGCCAACATGCTGGCCGGTTTCGTCTTCTTTGTCTGGATTTTGATCCCCATCATGTATTACACAAACAGATACGATGGAAAGACGTTCCCCATCTACAACACCAATACCTACGATACTGCTGGTCAACCTTACAACCTCAGCCGAGTTCTTGTCAACAACGCTTTGGATGAGGAGAAATACGACGCTTACTCTCCTGTTCGTATCACCGCCTTCTTTGCAACCATGTACGGCCAGGGACTCTGCGCTCTTGGCGCCATTGTCTCCCATGCTTTGCTCTACCACGGCAAGGACATCTGGAAGCGAATCCGCAGCGCCAAGCAGAAAGACGAAGATATTCACGCACGCTTGATGGACCATTATCCCGAGTGCCCTGACTGGTGGTACGCCGCTACATTTGTCGTTGCCTGCGGTCTTTCGATCCTCACTGTGGAAATGTACCCTTCCAGTGACATGACTTGGTGGCACGTTCTTGTTGCCATGGGTTTGGCTGCCATCTGGACCTTGCCTGTCGGCATCTTGACCGCTATTACCTCCCAGGCTCCCTCGATCTCTATGATCTCTGAATGGGTGTTCGGTGTTATCTCGCCCGGCAGACCCATTGGAAACATGATTTTCAAGACCTATGGATTCATTACGGTTCAGCAGGCCATTCTCTTCACGCAGGACCTCAAGCTCGGACACTACATGAAGGTGCCTCCAAGAGACATGTTTATCTTCCAGATGGTCGGTACATTCGTGGCTGCCTTGGTCTCCATGGGCACTACGACCTACTTGATGACTTCCATCGACGACATTTGCACACAGGCCGCCTACCCCTTCACCTGCCCCTCGGCTTCCCTCTTTGGCGCCTCTTCCATTGTCTGGGGTGTTGTTGGTCCTCTCAAGTTCCTCTCGCCTTCTTCGATGTACTACCCCATCGTTTGGTTCTTCTTCATCGGCTTTGCTATCCCTATTCCTTTCTTCTTGCTCGCGCGCAAGTACCCCAACTCATGGGTCAAGGATGTCAACATGGCTGCCTTCATGCTTGGTGGTGGCCCTTACCCCCCTGCTGGAACCTCCATCATGCCTACTTGGGCTTTGATCGGCTTCATCTTCAACTTTGTGATCAAACGCAGACATTTTGGATGGTGGTCAAAGTACAACTATGTCATGTCCGCCGCCTTGGATGCTGGAGTCGCCATCTCTGCTTTGGTGATCTTCTTTGCACTCCAGAACAACAACATCAAGATGCCCGCGTGGTGGGGCAACAATCCATCCTCAATTGACCAGTGTCCAAGAGTTGGTGAAAACTGGGCCGGCCACAACACCTACGCCGAGCAATCTCAATCTTAAGAGAGGTTTATCCTTCCGGATCTCCTTTTCTTTTTCTCTTTTTGTATCATACCCATCGTTCTTCTCACTTGAAGTAGACTATCATAGTGCAAACACCTGTAATAATAATATTTTTTTCATTATCAAACTATTCGTCTTTTGGCCTCCCTGAAGTGGTAAACGCGCAATTCTTGTGTGAACAAGCGTAGATCGTGTGTTTCCTTCCGGCTCTTGGTTCTACCATAGTCCAAAACTTCAGGCACGAGTTTCAATTGGAACAGCTACATGATTTCGAAACTCGGTCAGACCTCGACTATTCCTCGCCAATTAACGAGGTCGTGTCCAAGAGGATTTGCTCAAGCGAACTTTGAGGGACTGAAAGAACTATCTTTTGAAATTATTGAGATGACAGAAACCCGAAAAAAGGGTCGAGCGGCTCAAGGAGCAATTGAAGAAGCTATTTTTTATCTTTTTTGACTTTGGTTCAAAACAAAAACCAGCAACCAGTTACCGAACATACTTCTCCTCAATCAGGACACAACCAATGGTACAGCAGACTTGCACTACAAGGTCTGTTTCGTAGGTATCCGTTGTCATTATGAACATGGTGAAACAGGACGTCAAACGAGATGAGACGCAGTTCCATGGTATATTTTCTAAAATAGGGCTCTAATAGCGCTGACTCTCAATGGCGGTGGATAAAAGACACGCTGCTTCCTGATCTGACAGCATTTGGAGATGTCGTCTCAAGTGGCCACCACTGCGCATGGTACGCTTCCCCAAGGGCACAACGGTGTTCAATTCTTGAGCTCGGAGCATCGCGCGAAGGACTGGGGCATACAGAGAAAAGGCAGATTTGAGCTGAAAACGGAGGGCCTGTATGGGCAGGATCTGCTCCAGAGCTGGCTGCATCCGTAGAAGCGTTCTAGAGTCGACCATAGATCCAGTGAGAAATGTCAGTGCCACAATTCGCAGAAAGAAAGAATGAAAGAAAGAAAGGGTGGAAACAAGATTCTTGACAACCATTACCTGGACATATCGTCGCTTAATGGGATAAAATGCTCCGATAGGGCCCTTTCGGGATCCTCGCGCTTGATTGAATCCTCAAAGAGAATGGTATGATTGTCATCCAATGACGAAGATGGAAACAAAGAAGTTTGCAGCGACTCGATGCCAAATTCAAAGAGACCAGCAAGCTCCTGATCCAGATATAGGTGGTCAGCTCCCGAAGGCCTTTTCCAGATCGCGGAGTGTTGCTGTCCAACTACATCGTCTTTACTGGCTGCAAACTGATCGATTTCATAACACTATTTAAAAAAAAGAGGTATTAATATAAGGAATGTCAGGATCAAAGAGGGGTCAGAGTTGGAAAGAAAGATCGGGGCGAATTGACTTCATACTTGGAAGACTCTGGCCGCTGTCATACGCAAGGAGGCGTCACTTAAGGACATGCCTTCTGCATACCTTCCTTGAGCCTCTAGTTGCTCGAGCTCCAGATCAACTTGGGGTACAGAGTGTGCTACAGATACAACTTTTGCCGTAGGAGGAACTGACTCATCAGGATCAACTACAGGGGAAGGGCTGGAAGACTGGGAACTTGATGTTGGTGCAGTAGCAGGGACTATTCCTCGTACACTGATCCTTAGAAGTCTCTGTGGCTTTCTTCGACTTGGTGATGCAGGGACCGTTGATATAACTGAAGGTGCTTCGACAACTGGGGTGACAAATTGACTTGGTGCTGGCGCGACTTCTGTTGGAGACTTTGAGTGTGCCTGAGTTCTCGTCACTGTTGAAAATGGGGACAGCCTGCGCTTCCGAGCAAGTCCGGCGTCATACTGAAGCTGCATCAAGCACTTTCTCACATCGTGCCGTCCTTGCTGTCGAATCAGCGCAGTAACATACTCGGATGAGCAAATAAAGCCCTCGATCTTGCAAATTGCTGAGAGATAATGATGAAGCTCTGGTAGACTGGGCCGCGTAAATTCCAGGTGCTCTTGAAAGCGAAGTGTTGTAGGTGGAATCTTTGAGGTGTCTAAACAGTGCAATGGTAGAAGGAACTCGTTAGTCTCTAAAACAGAACAGGAATTTCCTCGTTTACTGCCCAATTCCCGTTCATTTACCATTGCAAGTCATGACCACTGGTCTCTTGCTCTTAGCAAGAAGGGTCACAACGCTTGACCAAAACCCTTTGTCTTCTTCGAATAAGATATCGACTTCTTCCAAAAGAATCAAGGACTGTCGGGGATTGGTGGTGGCCAAAAGGGAATACAAGTCTGAAAGCGTATCTTCGTGGTACGCCAACGAGCCATCATTAACAGATTCCTCCTTGGGGTCCTCGTCCATGGCGGATGTTGAAGGAGATGCTGACCGAGTGGAGCATTGGGTCGACGGTGTAGGTGATGCCCGAGAGTCCAATACTGGAGCATCATTGTGCGCCTTGGTAAATGCCTCCGCGCTGTAGTCCTCGCAGCTGTCGGTAGAGTCGCCTTCGATATCTATCTCAGCTGCATCAGGCATCTCAGAGTCTTCTGTGGTAATATCCTCAGATACCTGCTTCTTTTGCTGTTGCTGGAAAAACGATTCGATCGTCGATTTCACTGGGGCAGGCGCCACGGTTGGAGTGCTTCCTTGTGAAGGAGCGCTGTTAGAAATGACCTGGCTGAAATCTTCCGATCCAGTAGTTCGACCTCCCGCCACGACGTGCACATGGTGATTCTCTGCCATCTCTCCGACCAGTCCAAGCAAGTCCTTGCCCGTCCTTCTAGTTCCTGGTGAGACCTCGAAGACTTCGTATCCGCTCTCTTCGGCGCAAGCATACACTGCCGCCGTTTTCCCACTTCCAATCGGCCCACTCAAGAGGATGGTATTCGACTTGATATCGAATTGCTTCGGCAGGACTCGACTTGCTCCCAGGCCACCCATGATCGGATCATTCTCTTTCACGGCCAAGTCGGGTCTCGCAAACTGAGATAGTGAAGATATTGGCTTTGTCGCGCCAAAGAATCCATAGTGTTCATCCTCGCTGACATATCCACCACTGCCGTAAGGGTCTTCAAAGTCATCTGCATCATCATCATAAACAATAAAATCGTCCAAGTCTGCAAGATCCTTCCGTCGTGCCCGCTTCGCCGGTCGTCGTTTCCTCGCTGCGCTAGTGGCTGCCGCTGGAACAGAGACGACCTGCTCCTCGGGATTAAGAGTCCATCCTGAGACCTCGAGCCCCCGGAGCCACTGGGTCAGATATTCTGTGTTGGCGCGGTTACCCAAGACTTCTGATCCTTGAGTTGGCCGATATTTTTCAGTCCATAGTTCGCCCACTTTTAGTTCTGATGGCAGTTCCATGGCGGATAGTGGTGTAGACTTGGGAATTATTGTGGGAGCATCGCATGTCGTGGTGGTTGTAGGCGTCGTGAGCAAGGTCGTAGCCCATGCTTGGTTCCATAATGGCTGGTCTGGAGCAACCCTCGTGTATGACTCGAACTCTGCGGGATCAGTGTGGCGACTTAATATATCCCGGTCCTGCGTGCTCGGCTTATGGAGTCCCAATGGTTTTTCAGACCACTCCTTTAAGGCAGATTCTCGTTCCATAGGCGGTCCTCCTACTGATATTGACGATGCACCGCTTGTTTCTGACCCCTTGATTGGTTTGGAGTTTCGTCTGTATGCCCAAATATCGCCCCCTGAAGATTTCAGCTTGACCTCTGGTGGTGTGATACCCAGATCTGGGGTCGATCTCAACGAATACCAAAGTTCATCTGAACCCCTTTTGAGATGAGCTAGATTGCTTGGCCGTGCTCGACCTTTGCTAAACGACTGTAACGAATCCAGGGCATCAGCAGCAGATTTTGACAAGGCGGAGTGGGCATCGATTCCGCAGATCCTTGCCACTACTCCATTGATTGCGTCGATCGTTTCCTCTCCGTGAAAGTGCTCATGCAGATGCGGTAGTCGTGAAGATTGAGGTGTGACACCATGCCATCTTTTCCTCCTCCAGCTTGATTCCTCCTCAGAGCCCTTCCTAGTCGCAGATTCTGTGGCGAGCAATTTCAAAGTCTTGACCTCCTGAAAGAACCGATGCGTCTCGCCAGTTTTAGAGATATTTGGATCCACGATTGCTTTGAGATCTGCTGGGGTTGAAGTTGTCGCGGCAGCTATCGGTGCCGGAGAAGACTGAGCTACTCCAGACCTTAGCTTTGGCTTCCTGCCTCGTCGACCTTTGCTTGTGTCTTCGGCTCCTTGCAACTGCTTCTGCTTCCGCTGGTCCGGTGTTAGGAACAGAGAAAACACAGGTTTGGCCGTTTGTACTGGATCCACGACTGCAGTGTCCACCTTCACTTCTGGGTCCTGATCCTGGTGCAGAACTGGTGGAGGAACTGTAGACGATATGGACTCGGGAGCAGGGACTTGTCTTGGTTGCAGCCGTGAAAGTCGTTGCAAGCCCTTTGCAGAATCCGCGCGAGACATTGTCGACCCAGTATGCACAAGGACAGTTTTAGATGCCATGTCGGTGCCTTGATTAGATGGGGTCACAGGACCATCTTTACGATCGTCCTGCAGAAGCACCTCCTGCTCTGACATGAGGAATCTCTTTCTGCGGGTGCAATGGACGGGATGGGGCTGATTGGAGAAGCAATGATGGCGCGTCAAGACCGAAGGAGAGGGCCGCCTGTGTCTGTTTTGACGAAAGACCGCGCGCCTAAAGGGAGGACAGTCACAGCTCCTTTCCTTTTTGTCTGTGTATCTTTCTGGTCTGCTGGGACCAACTACCAGTAGTCTCGACAACAACTCCCCCATACCGACCTATGAATGAACAGGAGATGGACGCGATTAAGAGTCTTGTGGGCAACAGACAGATTCAAAAGCTGATCGAATGCTCCAGAACAGCGTCGAAGGTCGAAGGCGCTATTACGCCACCAAACATGACACGACATTGGTTCATTTGACCGCAGCCGCCACAGTTGCCGCGTACGTCTTCACCCTTTTGGAGAACATTCCGCCATTGTTGATATTTATGGGCGCAGCCAAGAGTGCTGAACCACTTCGCTCCATTTCCCCAATTGCTCCAATATCGCCTGCGGATGGCGACAGCAGGACAAAGTCGGTGGCGTGCACCTCAGGTGCGACTGTTCGATCCGCTCGTGATTCTCACCTCATTCTCGGCTGACGATCCCTCACGCCTCCATAGTCTAGCAGTGCTCTCCAGAGCACCAACAATGAGGAGCGACTCTTCCTTTCAACCACAAACCCGTAAGCCTCGGCGAGTAAATCAGCACCACACAAGGAGAATATTTCAAGAGTCTTTCAACATGAGCAACAGCGGTCAGTGAATCACGTATGTATCTAGCCTCTTCTGGCAAGTTTTGTTCAAAAACAAGCCCCACAATTGAATCAAAGCTGCCCTCCTCTTATAGTAAGCATGGAGCAACGTCGTGCGAATGGGTGAGGATGGGAGAATTTCAAGAATAGAAACCAGCTTGGCTTGCTCCCTGGGATGGCCTCTTTGCCACTCTGTTGCTGCTCATGAAACGTAAAAAAAAAAAGAGAGTTGTATGAAATGAGGGCTGCGTGGAGCACCAAAAAAAAACAAGGTGCACACTCAAAAAGGATGACTCTTTTTTGGGGAGGATGGCCTTTGCACAAATCGGACGAATCACAGACGAGGACCAAGCCAGGAGTTCGTTAGTCATATTTGTCGTCTCTTGTGTTTTTTTTTCAATTGAATCGAGTCACCCTTCTTGTACTCTATTCTCTTGCGTGCCAAGAAGGTCAGGATGAGGAGAGCCGACAAGGCGAATGATTCAATCCCTCTATCAGATCACAACAACTCAAAACGAGGCAAACAGCTGGCCCGCGGGTGGTTTGACGGGAATGGGAAAGTGGACTGTGCCTCTTTTTCGATTCTCATATAAATACCTGGGCCGTGTTCCTGACCCCACACTCCCTTCTTTCCTCTACTTTTCTGTTCTCTACAACAGCACGAAACAATCTTCACCTCTCTCTTCTCGATTCATTCGCACAGGCCATCCGCCTCCTACTGCCTTCGATACCCTCACAATCACAAATATCACTTGCAATGGATCTTAACTGGTGCCCCGTCTGCGAACAACATATCCCTCTCGCCTGGGAAGCCTCTCTCTACTGCTCAGACCGATGCAAAAAGGCCGATGCCATGGCAACACACCCTGCTCTTGGCTATGCCTACCCAGCCGATCTTCAGACCTTCCCTCGCTCAAAGACTGCGGCCAACTCGCCCCTGTCCTCGCCAACTTTGACGAGCTTCAACTCTTCATCAGCGGCCTATCCATCGCCACCGACCTCGCCTACGACGACCTACCTCTACAACAAGACGACATCTTCTGGTCGTATGTCTCCTCCTGCGTTCTCTCTTGGCCATCCTGCTACGACAATGATCTCGAACCAGAACTACTTGGACTTGCGACGCAAGTCCACCACGGGTCCTCACTACTCGACGAACACCTCGACGACAGCAAGTAACAAAAAGGGTGGATTCTTTTGGTAGACCATCCTCCTTGCTCCTCTTTTGCTACTCGGCATCTCATACCCCTCCGCTGTAAATAACGTCGCTCGTCCTGTATATACCCATCCTCAGCCAAAAAAAACATACCCCAAGCCCGTATCTGTAAAATAATAGAGAAAAAAACAACAAATACATAATTCATTTTATTTTTTTTTACTTTCGCACATGGTCCGCTGGCAGCTTTGGTTTTTGCTCACAAGAAGAATGGTCAATGGAGGATATGAGAGGAGTTTGTAATAGGCAGGCAAGCATGGTTGCTGGTTTGGAAAAGAGATGAAGCCCTACCAATGGTATCACCCATCGTCCTTGCGTTTAGGGGCCCTGACAGTCGAAGGCTCTTCGAGTCCAGGTCTTTGGGGAGATCTTTTCTCCTTGCTTATTCAATTTTGTTTTTGAACGCAAAGCGCAAGATCTTGTAAAAGGCCCATCGAGGCAAGGGATACTTGACGAATGTCCTTTCTATGCCGCAGTCATTGATCAGAATGGACACGTTGCACAGCCTTTGTAAGAGGTCTGGCAACCAGGGAATTACAATACCTTCAGCTCTTTAGCCCTGGATGTTGAAGAGCCATATTTGGGACGAGTAAAACTACTGTGTTGGCCTCAACCCTCAAAGCAACAGAAAAATGGCCAAAGACTACTTCACAAGATTCAATTGCAGCAATATGTCCTCTCTCCGCGGCATGCATGGTTGTCGAAATCATAAGCTGGCAGTCAAAGTGAGGAACAACGTTTATGGTATTCAACAGCGAAGGTTCAGAAACAAAGGAAATCGGTATCTCCTTTTGACACGTAGATTGTCCAGACTCTGTCTGACACCACACCCGCTTCCTTGACCATGTGTACTTGACAAAAATAAGTATTGGTGACCCATGAAATTGACCCAAACCCACCATGGACAGGGGCGGATCGTGGGCGTCAAGGCTGAGGTCGACACCATCGCCAATGGCCCGATGGCCCCCGACACCATTGCTCCCTCTGTCCCTATTTTGCACCCCGCTTCTCCCCCTCACATCCATATCCGCTTCCACACACAAAAAGCACATACAATGTACACCAACCGCAGAAGGTCCTTGTCCAAACTTCGCTCCACATTGCATTCGACTCGTGTGATTGCGAATTCGAGTGCGTCGACATGTTTGTGGTGCATCGTACAAACATCACTGTTTGTGTGCCCATGTGTTTGAGGCGTGCTCAAAAAAAACAGGAGCGATCTCTATCTTTTCATACCATTGCAGGCACATGTTTCGGAACAAAACACGCGTGCAGCATTGCACTCGACTTGAGACTTTCACCGTCAATTGACAGCACCAATTCTACACTGCCGAGAAGAGAGAGGGAGAGAGAGACACTTTGGGGTGGAATCGAACCGTTCTCACCCTGAGTTGATATGCCAACATACTGACTTGCTCCCACGGAAACCGTAGAACCGTTGGCGATCAATTGATATTCCAAGCTGGACGCGTCTCAATCCGGACCAGCGACCCAACTTCTGTTGCTCGCACTCGCCCACTGCCTACCTGTTTCTTTTCAAACAGACCCCTTTTATCTTTTTTTGCTCGTTCTGCTGTGTCTTTGTCATCCTACTCTCTAAGAAAAAAAATGAAGCCCTGCGCGCTTTTGCCCGTCGTCAACCCGGACCACGCTCTGTGCACCACACACCAACAATCAGCACTCAAGAGCAACTCTTATGACACAAGCACGACAGGAGATCCTCAGTGGAATCGTCTCTCGGTGTTCCGACGGCCTTGCCTGATTCTCGGTCTCCCTCTGGCGGTGGCCATCTTGATCTCGACAAGTCTTTACTGTTTGTCCACAACACCGGGAACACCGTCAAACGATCTCTTCCGACCGCCCTCGTCTGTCGCACGCGATCGATTCCATTCATTACTTGCGAACGGGGTTCTTTCTTCTTCATCATGGCCGAGAATCCCCATTCAGGCCAGTACCGTCTCCTCTTCCACTTCCTCGTCTTCCGCGCAGATCGTGAAAGAACAGATTGTAGGCGCCACAATTGCTCCTTGTGACACTCGGGAAAGTGTCTCTTGGATATCCATTGGAGACTTGAATCACTTGGAACTGGTGGAGGATGAAGATGATGACGACGAGGAACAATATGACAACGATGATGAGCAAGAATATGAGGATGAGAACACTCCTAGAGAATGGGATGCGGTCCTACACTTTCCAGGGGGACAGGCTACTCATGTTGGAAACGATCTTGAAGCGAGCGAGATCACGGAATTGATCGAGGAAGTGAAGGAAGGAATGTTGGCAACGGTTCCTCGAAGCATGGAAAGTCAAAACATTGTCGTATTGGAGCTCGCCACTGCATCTGTGGGAGACCTGTCATCTGACGCGCTCAATGTCGATGATCTTGCATCCGACGACGAGATTGTCGTCTTGAATCTGTCTCGTAGAGATCGAAAGAACGAGGACGACGAGGATGGAGAATCTAAAAAAGACAAGGACAGCAAGGTCTCAAAACATCGAAAGCAGGAAATCAACGTCCATGGCTCAAATGCAGACGAGGGAAGCATCAGTGAGGACGACGATGAGGAAGAAGAAGAAAAAGATGAAGACGAGCACGATCACTTTCCTACGAATCTCAAGCACGGTGATGAGGAAAAAGAAGGCGAAGAAGAGGACGCGCCTAAAGAAGTCGAGCACAAGAACGACGATCATCACGATCGAAAGCATCGGCACCACGTCGAGGAAGAAAAGCATGGCCGCAAGCACTTCTATCTGGACCAGAACGCGAACCTTGGCGGAACAGGCGCAAACGGCCCAATTCTCCTTTGTTCCTCCCGGTCTTGCTTACCCAAACTGAGGGACACTATATTGTCGAAACTGTCTGTCCAGATCCAACTCGTTCTGAATCACCTCCGCAATCGAAACACACTCTTCCACGGCATGGAATCAACCGCTCCACAGACAAAGGAGTCCTTGATCGCCGCCCAAGAGGACATGGTTCAGCAACTCGAGGATCGTATTTTCAAGGATCTCAAGGATTGGGTGACGGGCATCAATCGCAAAAGCATTGGCGTATCCTCTTCATCATCATCATCATCATCATCATCATCATCATCATCCAAGAGCAAAGAAGGCTCAAAAGAGAAGGAACAAACGACCGAGTCTTTCAAAGATGACCTAGAGATTGCAGCCGAAATGTCTGTCGAAGCTGAGGGCCTCTTCCTGGGTGGAAATGATTTTGAGACTGAGGGCGACCTTTCCGCTTCCTCTGTTGCCTCGTCCAGAATCTTCCACGTTCCCAGTCTCGAACATGCCGACAAGGGCGACGTGGATCACCAGAACAAAGTAGTGAACAAGAAAACGAAACAGAAGCAGCAAAACCATCACCATCGCCGTACTCTGCAACGGCGCGACGCTCAACAATACGATTTTTTCCTGTCGGCTGACAAGGTGCTTATGAAAGAAGAATGGTCCCGCTGGATTGCGCATTGGGTCCACCGTGCAAAACTCTTGATTCTTTCGCACAGTCTGGCGACCAAAACACTGGCAGATATGAACCAGATCGCGATCGCAGGAGAGAACGTGGTGATGGCTGATCAGAGGCACTGGTCCTGGAACTTGGACAAGGCTTTGGCCACTGTCATGGTAGCGTCCGAGATGCTTTGTGGTGGCCTACCTCCCTCAATGACCAAGACGGCTGGCTCTGCTGCCTCACTCAACACAGTCGCAGGGAGCGACATCACGACTCTCAAGGCTCTGGCAATGACAGCGAGCGCTAAAAAATGTGTCGATGTCTGGAGTCCAGAGTTGGAGACCATCCTAAACCATACAGCAACCAAAGCTTAGAAGCTGGAGCCACGCTCATATCCATTATTGATCTCATTGACTTGTCCTTTTAATCATATTTATAGAGAAAAAAATAAATATTTGGAAAATAGACAATGGTCTGGGGGGGCTATAGACAAAAACATGTTGATACACTATGGGGGTCAAAAGAGAAGAGTAGAATACAAGAGGGGATGGTAGTAAAGAGTACTAGTTAAAAGGCAGCTGACGTGAAGGGGTACAAAAGCGTGCTGTTTGTCTGTTTGTCTGTTTGTCTGTCTGCAAAAATAGCCATGACTGATCAAGAGGAAGCGAGTCCACTACAAGTTCATCTGCTCCTCCTTGACAGGGTTATATCGGTCGTGGTGCTGTTGGCCGTTGGACGATACGGCCTCTGAGCTCTCCCCTCTCTTCTTGCGCTGACGGACGGTGCTGCCGTCCGATGCGCTGTTGCCAGAGGCGGTACCCATGCTGCGCTTCAATGGGGCGTGCGCGCCAGGAGTTTGATCACCCTCCAGTGCACTCTCCAGAAGCGCGGCCTCGTCCATCTCTTGTTCATTTCCACTGTCGTCCATTCCCATGTGGTCTTCGTTCTCACTGCCAGAATCTTCATCTGCTGACATGGCATTCTCCTTTTGACGATATGCATCGCGCTGAGAGTGGTGGAACGGTGACGATTTGAGGCTCTTGGAAGGAGATCCCATTCCGCTGGAGGGGTGGCTGCTGTTGGTGCTACTGATACCGCCGTCATTGTTCATTCCAGCCAAGGATGTGGACGAGTGGTGTTGTTGAGATTGACGCAAAGAGTATTGCTCCAGACCAGTGCTACCGCCGCCTGTACCTGGAAAACTGCCGGGCATGGATCCGCCAGGGGCACCAGGGAATCCTGTGGGTGCCCAGCTAGGAAGACCCTCGCTGTTGTTTTGGGGGTTCACGCCAACATATCTCAGTTTGTCCATCCAGTTCTCGGCTTTGTCGACCGAATCCTTGAAGATGGATGCGACGGACTTGAGCATGTCCGAGGACTCGTGGGCCAAAACCAAAATCTTGGTGGCCCTCTCAGAGGTATCATTCAATGCGGCGGTCTCCTCGGGGCTTCTGTCGGCGCGGGGCTTCAGTGAAGGAGAGCCCATGGGTGTCGATGGTACGGACTCGTTGCTGTTCAAGGTGGCCCAGCGGACGGGCATTGACAAGATGAATTGGCGAACATTGATCTTTGCCTGGTCAGGCAAACACGCTCCTGCATACCGAGAGACGACTTGGATAACCTTTCGCAGGGTTTCAACCACCTCCTTCTTGATGGATGCCAAGGTCGAGGCTGCGGTCGAAGGCACGACCAAGTCCCTGTTTTGGGAGGGGTTCGCCAATGAGACCAGGAAGGCTCGCAAAAGGGCGATTTGATGATCAATGTGCTGGACTGCATACTGCAGCCACTGAAGACAATACTTGAGAGACTTCATGCTTTCTTCGCTGAAGATGGCCACTCCAGCTGCAGAGGCCGTTCCCACTGTGGCGACTACACCTCTCCAACCTGAGAACTGCTGTGATGGCGCGGTCGAGACACTTCCGACTTGTTGATGTGATTGTTGAGGATAGTATCCGTTTCCAGTGGATGGAGGGTTTTGGAAACTCCTTTGACTCGACTGAGAATCTGAACGCTGCCTCAATGTGGCTGTGGATGCAAATGAAGAGTGAAGATGTTACACGGTTAGCAAAAAAATGTCAACGAAACCTCAACAATGGCGCAATTGCGGGAGGAAAGTATGTACCTTCTTCATGCCGCGTGCTACGTGAGCGGAGAACATCAAAACTCTGCCGAGAGCTGGTATTGGAAGATGTGCTATCAATGCTGTCGCCTCTGGAACGATAGGCAAAGTAAGATCCGGTGGCAGTAGCAGTAGCATTGCCGTTGGGTCGATTTTCGGGTGTTATATCATTCGAGGATCGGGCAGAGTTTGCTGGAGAAGGAAGAGATTGCGCGTCCGACTTTGTTGGATAGACCTAATGAGAATTGAACGTCAGTAAAGGGAGAACATATAAAGATTTCATTCGATATCTCTCGACGTTACCTTGTCTAATTGTCGGCAGGCAAAGTCGTCTAGCTGGCCAAGCTTAGGCTCAAGCTTGTCGAATACAGGCTTGGATAGTGACTTGACGCTTGACTCGACCATCTCGGCGCCATACTATTGAGCAAGAAACGAACGCAAAACGTTGTTTTGGTTTAGATAAATGAATAAGGAGAGCAATTGGGAACGAAAGGGAAGAAAGAGCACAGCAAACAGGACATAGCAGGACACAATATGGCACAACAGAGGGGGGGAAAGCTGCACGTTGCCTCGACTGGCTGAGGCTGGTAAAAGGGGTATAAGTCAACAAGAAAGGCAGTCAAGACCACCAAACAACGGTATGTATGTGAAGAATGCCTCAAAATGATAGATATCGGTCCTCGCCCATCTCTTTTATCCGTGAGAGAATGCAAAATGGGATGTGCAGAATGCTCTCAGCTTTTCAAAATGAATCAACAACAAATTATCATCTCCTCCCCACAACCCCACAAGCTCGCAGATCGAAAGAGCAAGACACGAGCAGACGATGGGAGCATGGAGATTGCTGAATAGGATGGCAGCGATAACAATGGGAAAGAAGGCAGGGAAGGTGCGAATTGATGCTTGGGGAAGGACAATGACAACAACAAAGAGCCAACATCCACACCATTGTTTGACACAATTATTCTCTCTCCACATCGAGATACAAAGGCTGTTCGTTAGGCGTGTTTGTGTGTTGGAAGGGAACACCAGCAAAGCAACAAACCAATGCAATGGTTGTGCATGTGAGTATGCTGTCCGAAGGAGGTATGCATATGTTTGGCAATGATCATGCTCTTGCTTGCAGCAGCGCACGCCGCCGTGGGCACGAGCGTCTGTGGAGGGGTGTCGAATGTCATGCCCTCATAGCCCCTGCTTCCCCACGCCCAAGAGCGATGGAGCGATGTCGCTGGCTCAGCAAATAGAAGAGTGGGAGGGCCGACTATCCATTCTCCATTCTCTAGGGACAGGTTGGCATCAAAAAACAAAGACTCACCTTCATGACTTTGCTATTTTGCTTGCCAGACTCGTAAGCTTTGAGGGCAGAGTTGACCAAGGGAAGACTGGACATCCGGGAGATGAATGGCGTCGCCGGTGTTGCGAACGCGGAGGAGGAAGAGCTTGAAGAGGATCGATTGACATTGGCCATATCTCCGAGTACCTCGGCGGCCAGTTGCTCCGCTGCTGGGTCTGGTCTGGTTGCTCTGGATCGAGAGGCGCTATCATCAAACTCTTCAAATTCGTCCGAGGAGTGGCCAGCGCTACTGTGGCCGCCGTTGCTCCGATGACGACCATCCTCGTTGAGGTCGAGAGGGTCCTCGTCAAGCTCCTGTTTGATAGTGTGGTGATGGTGCAGAGTCAAGTCCTCCTCCGAGTCGTTCTGCTGGCACAACTGCGATATGGACATGGCCTGGGCCTTGGCGGGGGCGGGAGGCATGGTGAGCAACAGGGCTTGTTATGATAGAGAGAGAGAGGGAGGAAGGAGAGAGAGAAAACTGCGAAAAAGAGGAGTGGATGCAAAAATGTGGAGTGAGGGGAGAAGAGGGGGGTGATGAGTGGAAGGAAGGAGGGTGTATATGGATCGGATGGATGCAGAGCAAGAGAATGTGACAAGGAGTAAAGGAAAAAAGGCAGTGAGGGGAAGGAAGAGAGAGAGAGGACAAGAAGCAAAGAGAGAGAGGGAGGGACAAGAGACAAAGGAACAGACATGGACACGCACTCAAAGTTGTGGGGTTTGAAAAAAAGGGCCGTTCTTTCTTTCTTTCTGATCTTTTTCTCTCTCTCTTCGCCTTTCTCTCCTCTCTTTTTTTTTGGGTCTGCGTCCTCTTTTTTTTTTTACGGTTTCTCTTTCTCCACGATCACCAGCAGCCGCGGCTCTCGTCTTCTTTGTTTCCCACTGCCGCCCGGCGGGAGAAGCGACCGAGCAGACTGAGCAGTGCCTGCGGGCGAGTGCGGGCCCCTGCTCGCGCACAATTGCCGCGAGTGGTGGTGCAATCCCCTCCATCACACAACGAAAGGAGGTGGGGTTCCTTTTTTTGTGCTTTTCACATGGCATTCAGTGTTTCGATTGCCCTCTCTAAGAGAAAGAGGGGAAATCAACTCTACGCAGGGTCCCGCAAAAAAGGGGCTTGTTCCCTTGTTGAGTCCAGTCAAAAGATCCTCCTTCTCAACACTGCGTTTGACCAATCACCGATAGCCTGCTCCCCAAAAAGCTCTTCTCTCTCCAACTCCACATCTGCTGCTCCACACTCACTCCACAACATTAGCACCTATGTAGTCCATGTACATAGTACTGTACTTACTGCACACAGCAGGTGCACGCTCTGCAGCTGCGCGGAACAGACTCCGAGCGTCATCTGCTGCTGTTGTTCCGCTATCTTTCACCAACCACAGTCCCCCGTGTCCTGCCGTAGCCAAACATGCCTGCTGGACACCAAAGATCTCATGTCAACTCCTGAGCATCGTGCCAAACGGAGGGGACATTCATCTGCTTGGAATCCTATGGACGCGAATCATATCATCTAATAGCAAGTGGTCGGCTCGCTGCTGGTGTTGCTACTGTTGGTGTTGCACCGGGTCGGGATAGACTTTGACCTTGGACCTTTGAATTGGATAACAATTGGGCGAGAACTCACATGTTCGCCGTTCGCCGGATCCTGTACCACGTTGCCTTGGTTGTTGCCTTGATTGTTCCTGGGGGCAAAATAGGGGATCTGTTTTCGCTCTGCCCACCCACGCTCAATCAAGTCAAGTCTTTTTTATAATAATACATGTCAATTTTATTTATTTTACATGTCGACAGCGCGGGACGACATATTGGAAAAGTTGCCGGCCTGGTTGCCACTGTTGGAATGTCCCCCGTTTTCAACCACAGGCGTTCTTCCTGCAAAATCTTGAAGCCGAAGTCGCTTGATAGTCCCTCTCTTTAATCCTCCGGGACGTTGCTGTTGTTGCTGCTGTTGCTGCTGTTGATGTCTTGCTGCTCCTGGGTCAATTGGACTGGCGAGGGTGTCGAGCGAATGCATTGAATTCAATACCACCGCCAAGGAAGATCCCTGAGCTCCTCGAGAGCCCCAATAGGCCTTCAATAAACACCCATCCTCTCCCAGCTGCGTCAAGTATTCTTGTTCGGATTCCTCAATTTCGTCCCTTGTAGGTGGCGTCGTGGTCAGATAGGGAACAGGCTGTGTCTTGCCGGTCATACTCAGCATGATATCGTTCTCACCGGTCACAACCATCGCTCCGTCCGAACTACCACCATCTCCCAAAACTGGACTATTTCCACCCATGCCGCTATTGTGCCCTCCTCGAAAGCCGCCCGGCCCTCCACGACCTCGCCCTGCACCAGCTCCTCCTGACATGGCACCGCCTCTAGGATTGAAAGAGGGCCGCACACCACCTCGTCCTCGACCAAACCCGCCCTCGTTCATATTTCCACCAGGGTTTGGACTGGAAGTCGTCATTTCGGCCGAAACTATGGCCATCCGTTGCTTTGGCGGGATCAATGTCCTTTTGACGGTTTGATGATCCAGTCCCTTTGGCGTTACTTTCCCTGCAATCAGCTTGGCGGCCTATTCGAATTAACCCAATTGTGTGAGTCTTTCTCTTCTCCATGATGGGGTACTTCACAGCAACAAATAAACCTCGTTCTTACCTCTAAATGGCTTGTTGAAACGGATTTGAAACGCTGTCCAATCATCCATATGTCAGCCAAGACGGCCTGTGCGCACTCTCTGAAACGCTGTTGCTGCACGTTCATCTTTCCACCAGCTGGCAATGGGTTGTGCTCGCCAGGGAGCGCAAGAGGACGAGCGTCTGAGATCAATGTATCCAGGACAGTCTGAATTGTTGAGAGACCCTCCGAAGTCACCTGGGCTCTACAAATTGCGGTCCGAAAGAGTCGAAGCTGATATTCATGTGCCGCCTACGAAACAAAATAGGGTCAACGTCGTTCATTTTGGATCCAGTATGAGGTTATACATCGACCAAAAACTGCCACTTACCAGAATAGGGTGAATACGCTCCCCCTCCCATTGGACCATCCAACGTGTCTCAAGATCAAGCCGGGAGGTTGTGTTAACTAACGACATATTCACACTAGATGAACTAGGACTCTCGTCATCCACGCCCTTTGGATCTCCAGGATTAAATGTTGACTTGAGGGCAGCTGGGACTATGGTAGAAAATTTGTTTCCTTCAACAGCGAATGCTTCCTGTCCAGAAGAAATCTCATTCGGGCCAATGATGACTTTCACAAAGTCCTATTCCAGTTGTTAATCATAGTAAGTACCCAAGAAGATGATCTCACCACAACTCTATTATTCAGTCAACGAACCTCCAAATGATTTTGAGAGACATCCACGGGTCGTTGTACGGATGAAAACAGCGTAAATTCCGGCGAGTCCTCATTCTCGTCCAAGCAGTGAACGTAGAGTTGCCCATTTCGATCCAAAAGTGCCATTGAGGCAATAAAAGGAGTTTTTACGTCATTCAACAGATGAATTGCGCCTACGCAACAAAAGAGTCTGTTAGAGAAATGCACGAACGCCACACACCCAAGTCGGGGACGTTTTCTCTTTTCACTGACAGTAAACATACCATTCGAAACAGCCGCATAGAAGGACACAGACAGGGACATCGAAGATATTGCAGCAGGGTGAAAACACTTTGTGGGAAGTAACCCTAGTAAATCAGATGTAGCAAGGTCAATATTTGATCTGCTTAAGATAACGGCCAGCATATTCCTCGTTTGGTCCCTTACGTGTTTCTTCCGTGAAGGATATACCGTGCTCCAGCTCTTTAACGTTGGTCCAATTCCGCTGAAGAGAGTTTTGTCGATGGTCATCGCCATTCCTACTATCGCCTCCAAGGCCTTCTGTCTTTGACATCGAGGGTCTGATATGACTTGTGCGATAAAGCACATCGACAGGCAAGTCCTTCGTACGGCTGGTTAAACTCATGTTGTGAACACGAAGAATTTGCACGTCCTTGTTTCGACTGAGGAAATGGTTCGTGAGCGCAGCTGTTGTTGACCTATCATCTACAGTCTTGACACTGTATACCGACGCCGTACAGACTCTCGATACCTTCATGCAAGAAGAAGGATTGAGTTGGAAATGCTATCCTAGTAGGCTACATCCTGACTTTGTCAAAATCAACAGCTACTTACATCCTGCCCAATGACATCCAGCCTCTTGCAGTCCTGACTAGACGATATCCTGATGAAATCGACGTGAATGTTCGGGATTCTAGACGGGTGGGAAACGGGTTAGTGATTAGGACTATGGTCTAATCTGGGCGTTCGCTTTCCGGCAGAAAAAACATACTTGCTATTCTTGATAGTCTCTCGAAGAGAGTGAAGGACAGAATAGAGTATCCTCCGGAGATCCTCGTCGCCGTGCTTCCATGATGAGTCCAGGTCCCCATTCTGGTCACTGTTAGCACGACCACTCCCATTGATGGTCACATCTAGCGATTCCGCTTTCATTGTTTTTTGCGGATCCTCGTCTATAAGGACGAGAACGATGTTGGCTGCCATCGCGACATTGCTAGTGGTTGGGGTGGGGGGTATAGGTACGGTTGCAGCTCCTTTCTGTGTAGTCGGTGGTGGTGCCAGTGGAGCCGCGAGAACAGGTGCCGAGGGAGAGGTTTCCAGAATATGGGCGATGGCTCCTTGGAGTGCTTGCTCGATCCAATGTCCCTGCTGCTCGTCCTCCATGGAGCTATCTTCGGTCGCTGCTGCTGCTGCTGTCGCTTGTCGTAGAACTTGCAATTGTGATGCTACATGGTCCAGGTTTTGCTCCTCCGCCGTCCAGTTATTGATAATGACACTGGGGCCGGTGGGCGTGATGCCTGGGGCAGCATGCACCGAGATCTAGAAAGAAGGTCAAGACATTCTCAGGTCAAACACAATTCCATGACATGCACATAAACTCCATCGCCTGTTGAGGTCGCACCTGAGTTTTCCTTCCAATCGGAGCCAAATCCAGCGACAGCCGTGTGTAATGCAACGCAGCATCCATGAAACTCATCCACATGGTGCAAGGATCCAGCTCAAAGTCATCCTCCTCTATAGATGTGAAAGTAAAATTGGTCAAAATGAACGCGTCTTCAAGTGGTGGGGCAGCATCTCCTAGAATACGCATGAATCCAAGGGTGAAAATCGGAGAACACACCATCGCCTATCTCCGTGAAGCTCTCATGGCTCGGCGCTCGGCATGCTGCAGGACTATGGTCAAGAATCAGAATCGTCCTGCTGGGGGTCATGGTGAGCACGGTCGAGAAAAAGAGAACGGAAGATGTTCCCTTCCAGAGGACCGCCCTTTTTGTCCCTTTGGTGGCTTTGCTCAATCTTGGTACAATTGATCTCTTGCAAAGCACAGACGCTTGCCTTTCTCTTTTCGGGGCACAGACGGTTGCCTTTCTTTGGTTTCTCTAGTTGTTTAATTTATTTACAGAAGTGTGCGAGCAAGGGCCAAGTCAAGATGAAAAAGATCGAGAGGTTGAAAATACACTACAGCAGAAGGAGGGTTGCGCAAGATCTGTCGCTCCAAAGCAGTTCTGGAGTGCAAATTGTGAGCATGAGCTTGAAAATTGCCGCAGCATTTACTTCTCGCCAAGAGGTCTTCCGATCTTAGCACCACGGAGCTTGACGCCCAAGACACGCTCCATCTTGGCGAGAATCTGCTGGTTGGGGACAGCACGTCCAGCCTCGTAATCGTTGATCTACGTGTCGATAAAGGATGGCCACAAGGTCAGTTCAGTGGATCCTGTATTGTTATTTAAACCTCCCAAAGAAAGATGAACTTACAACCGACTGCTTCTCGTTAACCTTGCCACCAAGATCCTTCTGGGTCAACTTGAGCTCCATACGAGCCTTGGCGATAGCCTTTCCAACGTCCATGGAAACAACCTTAGGGGCGACAATCTCGTCGGACTCGGCAAGTTTGGCGATACGACGGAAATCTTCTCCAACATGTCCAGCGTTTGTGGCGACCTTGCGCTCAGTCGAGACAACAGCGCCAGCACGGCGGGCAGCATTGATGTCAGAGGCAGAGCGAGTGACCTTTGCGTGATCAGATCTCTTGCGAAGGACGATTTCGTCATCCCAGCCGACGTTTCCAGACATGATTGTAGTTTTAGTGAGTTGGGGATGTAGTGGTGTTGTGAGTGTAGTGGTCCGAATCAGACTGATCGGGAGGTAATGTTTTGGGTTAGTGTTGAGAAAGAAAGATGCAGATGATCGCCTCGTCTTTTTTATAAAGGACAAAAAAAATGCTTCTGTGGCGTTCCATGCCGCTGGACCTCTGGAGCTAGTCACGTGAGTATACCCAAGAGGCAAGATCAAATCGCGACTGCGGCTCGTCCTCACCAGTTCCGAGTTCAGTTCGCCTAGCCCAGGCTTTGAACCCACAAGGGCACGGAAACCCCAAGGGCACCGCAGGTGGAGGCGCAATTGCAACAACAATAATGGCTCTCTTTTGAATCTTGATGGATATAGCACGGTGGGCGAGGACTCTGCGCCATTTCCTTTGTCATCAGCCGCCTGTTCTTAAACGGGCCACTCACTGTGGCATGCAACATTGTTAAGGGTATATGATGCGGCAAAAATGACGTCTCTGTCTGTGTGGGGGAAGAGAAAGAAAAAACCTCTCCTTTTGTCTCCATCACCAGCACCACCCATCCCAAATGTCACCAACTCAGATCATTACTTTCCCAGACGTCGCTGCTCTCTCTGAGGGCCTCGCGCACTACGTTGCCAGGATCTCCAAGGAATCCATCAAGCGCCACGGCAAGTTCACCATTGCCCTCTCTGGCGGCTCTCTCCCCAAACAACTCGCGAACCTTGCCAAAGACTCGTCGATTGATTTCGTAAGATAAGAGCAGATAAGAATGTTGCGCAAAAAACGCGAGAGGCACTGTTCTTCATGCATCATGGCCCATTATCCTAACCTATATTTTGTGTACCATAGGCTCACTGGCACGTCTTCTTTGCTGATGAGCGCTGCGTGCCTTTGGACCACGAGGACTCCAACTACCTCCTTGCCAAGACTCACCTATTTGACCATGTACCCTCGCTGCCCCGTGAGCAAATCTACACCATCGACCCTGATCTCGTCAATGACCCGTCGGAGGCTGCTGAAGACTACATCTCTCAGTTGGCCAAGGTCTTTGCCACGAAGGACTCTGTTCGCTTCCCTGTCTTTGACTTGATCTTGTTGGGAGTTGGACCCGATGGACACACCTGTTCCCTCTTTCCTGGACATGAACTCTTGGAGGAGAAGACGGCCTGGTGCGCCTCAATTGAAAACTCGCCCAAGCCTCCTTCGTGCAGGATCACCTTGACTTTGCCTGTGGTGAATCACGCTCACCATATTGCTTTCGTGGCCGCAGGCGCTGGAAAGCAGGACATGCTCCATCAGATCTTGGATTCACAGGGTGACTTGCCTGCTCAGCTTGTCAAGCCTACGGCCTTGGGCACCCTTACTTGGTTCTTGGACGATGCTGCTGCGGCCAAGATCACCTCGGCAACCTCAAAGGGCCTGGAGCGCTTGTAGATCTTTTATTGCGAACCTGTCTTTTTCTAATATACACATGTACCATACACAATCGTCGTTGTTATTTACAAGGGAGAATCGATTGAGTTCTGTAGTTTGCTCAGATCTCTACTGAGTTAACTTCATCTGCAGAGTCCTTGAATGCGAGTCCGAGCTGCGTGTACGTTTGAGTATCCTTCAATAGCTGAGCTTGATTCCTAAGGAACATGATCCTGTCTCGATCGTACTTGATAGTCGTCAGTTGACACTTCTTGATCGTACCTATAAGTTCATTTTTACCATAACATTAGCAGGTGATTCAAGTTGGAGAACAAGATGTGGTAACATAAGAATGATATAAAAAATACCTGATGTATGAAGGACTTTGATAATACATGGTCGACCCTTCAGTTCCTTGATGAAGGTGAGAGCGCCCCAGACGATGTGGACCTCTTCCCTTGATATCCTCAGAATGCCGATGTTGGTATGCGGCGAAAAATATTTCACTGAGAACCCAAAAAAAGGCCATTATTAGTCAACGATTTACAACGCTTGGAAAGCACTTTTAAGGCTCTTACAGGTCATAGGCCTCTGTGTAATTCCTGCTCCATAGTCACCAAAGTTCTCGGCTATGGAGTCCTTGATAGCAAAGACAAGATCCTTGTTCGCCAAAGGTGGAAGTCGGCAATTGTGCCTTCCTGTGTCACCGAAAGGATTTTGATTAGATCCTTCATTGCTCTGCAAGGAAGAGTCGAGCGCCGATGAGGTGGCGGCAGGGATGGATGTCCATCCTAGAGGCGTGTCAGCGTAGATGATCTCGAAGAGAAGGTATCGATTCTTGAAGCGGACCATGGCTGTAGGAAGACGATCGATTCGACATGGCAGAGCGTCGCAAACAAAAGACCAAGACAACGGAATGTTGGATTGAGAGCGGTTTGGGACTGTCAATGGGAATTGAGGGGCAGCGAGATGGATCAAGGGAAGAAAGGAGCTCGAATAAAATAACCGAGGAAAGGAGGCAATAGAAGGAAAAGATCCAGAATAAAATGGACATGGAGTGGAAGGCAAAGATATTGAGGAGAAGGAATTCTGAGGTCTTCTACGACTATGGCAGGGCTACTTTTATACTGGTCAAGGTCCCGGACCTGGGGCCCTTGAAGGTCTTGGATTACTGCGGTTTCTTGCTGCGGTCTCTGATTTGGATGCCATCGGGGACCCGGGGGAGCTACTCGTAGACTGGGACCGACCTGGGAGTAATGGATGTATCTTGAGAGTGCGGAGATTGGAGACTGGTGGCTTAGCAGCTGAAGCTGGTGGCACCCTGACAGGAAAAGGTCACGTGTTTTGACAATTGTGCATGCAGCGGAACTGCAAACAGCCATGCAATGCAACCCCTTTGCCACACCTAACGTCTTCTGCCCTTCTCATCACCTCGCATTATCAAGTGAACAGACAACCATTTCTTTTGCTTAGTCATGTCGTCCCCTCTTACTCGACTCTTTCGGCTTCGCACTCCACTCTCCGTCCTTGCCATTTGCTTCATAGGCCTTATTACCCTTCCGTCGCTGTACCTCCTCAATTCCAAGAGCAGCCTCTCTCTCAAACAACAGCAACAACTTCAACAACAACGTGTTGCTGAGGACGGTTATGAACGGAACCTCAACATTCCCATATTTGTGGATCCGACTCTCAATGACGGAGGAGTTATCATGCCCAAACTCGGTAACGCTACAGCAAAGTACGCACCGTTGGTGGATCAGCGCGCTGCTGCAACGATGTACTCTTACAACTGTAGATGAAAAAAGACGGTAGACTAATAACGGTACTTCTTTAGAGCTGAGTTGGGACGGGCCACCTGGAAATTGCTGCACACGATGGCCTCAAGATACCCAGAAAAACCAAAGGCTGACGAACGTGCAGCAGTGAGGCAGTGGATATTTTTACTCTCACGGTTGTACCCGTGCGGCGAATGGTAATGTTGATGTCTCGCAGTGCTGCGAGGTTGGCTCATGGGAACTGGAACTGCAAGCATGCACGTACCAACAACGCTAGTAGCAAAACAAAGGAACTGACTTTGAACATCCGGCCTCTCTCCTTCTTTCCTCTCACTTTCCCCCCTTTAATAATTCTCTTACCGACGATAGTGCCGACCACTTCCAACTCATGTTAAAGAATCACCCTCCGCAGACTTCTTCTCGCGCGGCACTTTCCAACTGGGCGTGCAGTGTCCATAACATTGTGAACGCCCGACTCGGCAAGGCCGAGTTTGATTGTGGCACTCTAGAGAATGTGTACCAATGCGGTTGCGCAGAGGATCTCGCAGAGGGCAAGGATAGTCCAAACAGCGACACTGATCCACTTCAGGCGTCGCCTGATGCGCCGAACGTGGACGTCCACCTAGATTGGAGCCTGCTGAACTGAATAAAACTTGGGCGAATGCATGACGTGACTGTCAGTGAGACAAAAATCCAATTTTGTGGGGTCGTGGACAGTGCTGCAAACACGCCCGTGGAGCTTCCCATTCTTCCCATTCTCCATTGCCCCATCACCTTCGCATCCCTGCTCATTCTCTTGGTCTGGCCCACGTTCACCGTTGCCCAACGAGACACTGCATACAGACTCCGACTACTCTACAAGTCGACTCCTTTTTCGATACTTCGATCTATGGTGATCGCAGGAAGGTGCTCGTCCTGTGAACAATAAATAGGCCTGTCTGCCCCGTCGTTTTCCTCTCTCATCAACTTCCTCATCGTCCTCCTCACCTCACCACCTCACCACCTAACAAGCCTTCTCAAGACCAAAAATGCAGTTTGCTACCTCCATCCTTGCCCTCCTGCTTGCCGTCCAAGCCTCAGTCCTCGTCTCGGCTTCAGTCGTTTTCGTAAACCCGAACGCCCGTTCGGTCTGGACCAAAGGAGACACCTACGACATTGAATTCACTCCAACGAAGGAAGACCAGGGCCAGCAGTGGAGAGTCAGCTTGATGATTCTTGGCGGCAAGTGTTCAAAGGGAGACATTTGTCTTGACGACGGCGTTGTTGATGAGATTGCTGCCAGCTACGATGCCTCTGACAAGCTCTCATACACTGTCCCGAAGGACATTGCCCAATGTGGAAAGGTACGAATGATGCTCGCAGTCATGGGCTTCACGGGTCTGTCAAACCGTGTTGTTGCTGCTCAACCTCAGCTGACACTCTCAATTCAACTCTTTAGGATTTCTTCATCCAACTGTCCAAGGATGGCTCTCCTCCTACCTTTGAGTCAGAAAAGTTTGCAATCAGCTGTGCAAGCGACTCTGGTAAATCGTCAGACAAGTTCCCCAATGCCGAGGCATCTGGTCCATCAACTCTCTACAAGCGCGCGGACACCACGAACGCGGCTTCATCGGCGTTGCCTGCCCTGCTCGTTACCTTTGGCTCGTGCCTCTTTGCCCTGTGCCTGATCTGATAACGATCGTTTCTTCGTCTTCATCATCGCCCACATCATTCAACATCATCCTCATTGCATACACACACACTTGATACTATGAATAAACATACCATACACAAATGTGTTTTACTTCCGCAGCCTGTTCTTTCGAACACGAATTGCATCACTGGTCCACTTCACTCCTTTTTCTACCCGGTAATCCTCTTTTGTGAACGTGATTTTCCCTTCCACCCTCTTTCATAGTTTATCATGCAGGTCGTGATCTTGGAGTTTGACCCCTCCCTCTACGAAAGCAGCGGCAGTCCAAGCAGAGTTGAAAGCCTCGCATCGATGCAAGTCCATGTCACAGTTTGCTACTGAAAGGTCAGTTGGTTAGTGCTCTCGCTGATCAAGATCTATGCCAACAGTGGAGTTTTCTGACCTTCCAGGTCGCTTTGACACTCCGCTTCCAGGGACGCGTTTCCAAAGGATTTCCCATAGAGTACTTCCGTGGACACAAACCTCTGTCTGGAGTGCTCTCCAATGTGGCGCGGGACCATGGTTTGAGCTTGCCCGAGTGGTTTGCTCTGGGCTGTGAAGGAAAGTGAAAAAATGGGCGTTCGCACCTCCGCTTCGCCATCATAATCATCATCTCCATCATCTCCTGCATTTTGCTTAATCTCTGGTATGTTGTAATGTGGGCTTTGCATTAATGTGAGATGAATCTCTGGCGTCAACGAATGACGGGAACAGCAACAGCATTGAATTCGTTCATGAACAATGAAACATGCAAATGTAATGTCAGTATGTCAGTCGAACCAACGTCAGTTCTAAAGCTATCCTCTTGACCCGTTGTTTAGGCCTCTCCTTCCTGTCCTCTTCCTCTTTTATCCAGACATCCTACGTTTCATCTCAATCTTTCGCACACATCTTTTCTCCGATAGTCCACCGTGAGTCATTTTTGGTAGGTCAATTGCTATTCAGCAAGTGCAAAGGCTGAATTCAGGAACAATGAACTGACAATTACGGACTCAGAGAACGGGCCATGTTTGATTTTAGGCCCAAAAGCGCGCTCCCGGCGCAGAAGGCACTAGAGCTCGTTAAAGTCCAGCTTACGCACGCTCGGGAATCCAACGACGATGCGATGAAAGCAGTCTGGTGCGACTACGCTGACACCGTACTTGGCAACATGAGGAATCTTGTCAAACGACCGAGCCCTAGCAGAAAGAACGAGGACAGTCAGACTCTTCAGTTACAGCAGGATATCGCGGACGCGTATTTGGAGCATGCCAATTTGGTTGCGGATTTGCAGCTCGTTGAAAAAGCTGAAGCCAGTCGGCGACGAGCAAACAAATGGGGGTAAGCATTGAGAACTGTATATAAATGCTTTGAAGTTCTGTAAGACAGCAAGTAACAAATGATATCCTATTATTTAGTGGATCCCGTGCAAGCAAGCTGGATACTGCAGGTACGGTATCCAAGACTACTGGAGCTCCAGATTTTGCGTCAGTCCCCAAAAGTGTGTTCCCCGAGGATACAAGTCCCCTCGCTTTACCATGGACGTTCCCAAAACCGGATGGTCGAGTTGAAAGCACACCCCAGCTTGTCTCGTGCCTGAGTCTCTTGAAGCAAAAATCTGAGGATCTGCCTGAGGATGCCCTAGATCCGGTCGCACGAAAATGGCTGAAGGAGACTGCCCCGAATTTGGATGAAAAAGCAAGACTGGAGACGATGGCTACAGATATCATCAGGGCTTTTACTCGAGATGAGATCAAAGATAAGAAGGCAATTGCAGAAGTCATCTGTCTGGCTCCTGTTCTTGGCGAGGACGATTTTCGGTTCCTACTCAGTCTATTTCTCAAAAACATGGACGGATCACGGATCTTGGACAAAGGAGCACTCTGGGGGCTGGCGCGATTGCTGCAAGGTGCCTCACCAGGGCATTTGCATGCACAGGATCTAATCGAAGTCCTTACACCAATGAGCAGCCGCCTGCAGGAAACTCACGAACAGTCGCCCGATCATATCTTCGAGTTGACTATGGCAGTCTCGAGTGTTTTGGATGCCATGGCCGACACGAAAGTTACAGGACTGAAGCGAGAAGAACTTCATGGGCCTCTATTAGCCTTCCTCGGTGGCCTCCAAGGGAGTAACGACCCGTACCTCAAGTATTACGCATCTTATGCATTCCAGGCCTTGCTTTGCGTTCCGGACGACGAATCGCCATGGCAGGCGACTGTAAGAAGGACCACGGCAGTGGTTAAAGGAATTTCCGGACTGGTCAGCGCTGTCAAGGGACTTGATCTCAATGGCTTCATTTCTGGCCTTCAAGACATTCAAAAAGGTTTTGAAGGAGTCCAGCAAATTTTCGCCCTGGGTCAGACTGCCTACGAGGGTATTAGCGCCGTCGTGGAAAGTGGACAGGATTTGACTGATAGTTTGAAGGATGCTCTCACATTCAATCGCAAGCGTGCCTGGTACTCTGCTCTGCGGGGAGCGGACACTTTGATCGACGGTGGGGAGCTTGCCAAACTAAGAACTCTTATCTGTGAGGCACCATGCCGGCGAGAGCTCTATTTCCAGTGGGGTGTTTGCCAACGGCTAGGCATTTTGGCTGCGAACTCATTGTGGGGAATTGAAACACGTCAGGGTGCAGTACGGTTCCTCGAGGAAATCTACCGCGGCGATAATACCTGGGGACAGCACCTTCCTGTCAAAGGCTACATTCTCGATATCCTTAGGCAGCTGAACAAGATGGAAAATGACCTCCAAGGTATTTGCACCATACACGCCCATGGGTTTATTTTCAAGATCAATTCTGACAAATTTTATTGCAATAGTTGCTTCATTGCTCGAAGTTCTGGCGACAGATGGGGATGCAACAAAACAGGATACCTATAGGGCCTCTGCCACGACCACGCCAACGCAACCATTGGTAAAGTCTGGCCTCCCGGAAATAGCGTCCCCTTCTTTGCTGGATCGTGTGCTGAAAAGAACGGATGTGGAAGCAGATCTACGTCGGATTGCCCGCCAGCGCTTTATAGAACGAGGCGGCACAGTGTATGTCCCCCCCTTGGCCAAGGCACATCTCCATGCAGTAGATGAAGAGGCTTACCCGCTCACTCCAAAGGTCGACGAGTTTTTGAAAGGCGACCAGACGGTGTTGCTTCTCCTCGGAGATTCTGGAGTCGGAAAGACAACGTTCAACCGTGAACTTGACCTTAAACTTTGGAACACGTACAAACCCAGGACTGGGCGAATCCCGCTGCTGATCAGTCTTCCCGCCATCGAACGACCGGATAAAGATCTTATTGCCAAGCATCTCCGTCTCTGCGAATTTAATGAATCGCAGATCCGGGAGTTGAAGGATCGCGAATTTGTTGTCATCTGTGATGGTTATGATGAGAGCCAGCAGACTCAGAACCTCTATGAATCAAATGGTTGGAATCAAGACGGAGGGTGGAAAGTGCAAATGGTTGTCAGCTGCAGAAGCGAGCGGGTTGGTCAGGACTACCTCGACCTCTTCCAACCCAGCTTGGCAAATCCATCGGACCCTAGTTTGCTAGTGCAGGCGGTGCTGATACCCTTCTCGATGGGTCAAGTCAAAGAATACATTGCTCAATACGTGCTGATCAAGAGACCGCTTTGGGAGGCATCCGACTACGAAGGCATCCTGGACCAGATTCCCAGTTTGCAGGACCTCGTCAAGAACCCATTCCTGTTGACGCTATCGTTGGAAGTTTTACCAAGGCTTACCAGTCCAGGTCAAAAGCTAGCTGCGAACAAAATCACCCGTGTGCTGCTATATGACGAGTTCGTGGCTCAATGGCTGGAACGGAACAAGAAGAGGCTTGCCGCACAAGATTTAAGCGACAAGGAGAAAGCAGCATTTGAGAGTCTTTCGGACGACGGCTTTACTCTGCAGGGTCTTGTCTATCTCAAGGATTTGTCTGCCGCGATTTACAGGGAACAAAATGGAACCCCTGTGGTTGATTACTCCAAAGCGCGGGATCAACAAACCTGGAAAGAGCAATTTTTTGGCCGAAAGGATGACGAGATTCGGCTATTGCAAAAGGCGATGCCTCTGACGCGCAATGGCAGTCGGTTCGGCTTTATTCACAGGTCGATTCTCGAGTACGGAGTCAGTCGCGCTATTTATGAGCCCCAAAAGCGGACAGGGATCAAATTGCAGGAAATCGAATCCGACACAAAACGACATAAGCGCACCGGGTCGGTTCTCAGTTTTGAGTCTGCGTGGATGGTCGAGGCGGAGGCAGCTGAAACTCCAAAAAAGGGACCTGATCCTGACTCACTGCTAGTGAAGCGGAACTTCGTCAAGGATAGCTCGGTGATTCAGTTCCTGGTCGAGCGCTCCCAAGCGGAACCAGCGTTCAAGGATCAACTCCTCGCCTTCATTGAGGAATCCAAGAACGACAGCAGCAAGAAATGGCGCACTGCGGCCACAAATGCAATTACAATCCTTATCAAATCAGGGATGCATTTCTCGGGCCAAGATCTACAGAATATTCAAGTTCCTGGAGCAGATCTGAGCAATGGGGTATTTGATTCCACTCAGTTACAAGGAGCTGATCTCAGGAAAACCAATCTACAGGGCGCTTGGCTCCGCCAGGCCGATCTGACCAACACACGGATGCACTTAGCAAAGTTTGGAGAGTTACCAACACTCAAGGATGAAGATCTGTATGGCCCTTTTACCCTGTCGCGTGATGGAAAGACGCTTGCTGCCAGCACCGATTACGAAAAAATTCTCCTCTACGACACGTCGACATGGACTGCCCCAGTTTCCTTAGAGCTTGAACCAGAGGATGGTGAGGACAACAGATCGGATCACCTTTTGTTCTCACCCGACGGATCAATACTTGCCGCAGTAGGGAGTGCACTAGTGAGACTCTGGAACGTCGCCACCAAAAACTTCATCATCTTGGAAGGTCACCACTTCAAAGTCACTGGGCTAGACTTTTCACCCGATGGCAACTATCTTGTTACGGCTGGTCATGACAAGACATTAAGACTTTGGAAAGTTGAGACTGGAGAGACAGTACAAATCTTCTACCATCCAAATCAACCTGGAGGCGTTGAACCTTCATCGTTTGAAGACCCCGAGGAGGAGCTCGATTACAGGATATCTTACAACGCCGTATCGGACGTCCGATTTTCTCATGATGGAAATATCATTGCTTCCAGCCATGATGATGGGTCTGCGGTGCTTTGGGATCCAGCAACAGGAGATTGTGTCCATCTCTTGAAAGGCTACTCAGAGTACGTAAACGGAGTTGTTTTCTCGCCGGACGATTCGCAAATTGCAACATACGGGGTGGAGAAAACTATCAAAATCTGGGATGTTCACACGGGCGATTGCCTCTGGACATTAGAGGGACACGAAGGTGCGATCCTTGATCTTGCCTACTCGCCAACTACTCAACATATTGCTTCGGTTGCTGCCGATAATACTATAAGACTATGGGACTCAACAACAGGCATCGCAGGCGCAATTTTAAGGGGACACACTGAAAATATCAATTCAATTGTCTATTCTCCCACAGGCAGGCAAATCCTCACCGCCAGTGACGACAAAACAGTGCGGCTCTGGGATGCACAAAATGGTACTCTGGGTACTATCTACAGCGGCCATACAGATGCGGTTTCCAGAGCTGCATTCACAACGGATGGACTCCAAATTGTATCCAGCAGCAATGACACGACGATCCGACTTTGGGATGCCAAAGCGTCAGCGATATCAAGCGATCAGGGGTCTTTTGGACATAAATCAATGGTGTGCAGAACCCTCTACTTGCCCGATGGTCAACATATTGCATCTCAGTGCTCAGACTTGGTCCGGATTTGGGACAAGGAAACAGGGAAGCTCCGCCAAATCATGCAGGCTCCTGGATACTCCATAGCTGATGTTGCCTCATTGCCGAATGGCACGCAGATTGCTACATCAGGACGGGACAGAACCACAAGGCTATGGGATCTGCAGACCGGCGAATGCACTTTTGTAATGCCAGGGTACGATCAACACGAAAACCAAGATGACGATGACGATAACGATATCAACTCGGAACTTGGGAATTATTTCACTGGCCTGGTAGTCTCGCCCAATGGCAATTGGATCGCCACCGCTGGTATCTACGGTGTTGCGTTGATTTGGAACCGACTCACTGGAGAGCTAGCGCATCAGTTGGAAGGTCACAGTCAAGCCGCCACTTTATTCGCCTTTTCTCCCCATAAGGAAAAAGACCTACTTCTAGCTACGGGCAGCAGGGATACAACTGTTCGACTCTGGAATGTTCATACAGGACAATGCATGCATGTTCTCGAAGGTCATGGCGAGGGCATCGCCAAGATAGCGTTCCTGCAGCAAGGAACAAGGATCGCCACTGCATCTGAAGACTGTACCCTTCGCCTATGGGACACGAATACAGGATCATGCCTCTGGGATGTCGATACTGGCTGCGTTGATATTATCCAGTTCTCACATAATGCAACCCTCCTGGCCATGAACAGGGAGGACACGGAAACTTATGGAACCTTACTAATTTGGGATACATTGAAAGGCGAGCAGTTGTGGAGTCTGCAGGATGATACCCAAGGCTATGTATCCGCGTCCTTCTCCCCTGATGGTAGTCTGCTCGTCTCAAGCTGTAAGGATCAAGTTGTTCGACTCTGGGATTTGGCTACTGGACAACAGTTGACCACTGTGGAGAACATTCGAGGCGCCGTCTCGTCATATCAGTGGAGCACTGAGGCAGGTTCTGTGACTTCAGAGCAGCCGTCAGGTCGGATTCTGTGGTCACTAACGATCGGGGCGACAGATGGAGACCTAAGTGTTTGGAATCTCCTGGAGAAGACTGGTCACGACCAAGGACGTCTTTCTGAATCAAGCATTGAGAAATCAATCAAAGATCTGGGCGTGACACTTGACGACGACACTGATCACGGAAGCGGTAACACCAGTGACAACGGCAACGGCAATGGCAACGGCAATGGCAGTAAGAACAAACAGTACAAGTTTGAATTGAAGTGGACCACTGCATATGGAAAATTCAATGCCGAAGCGGCCATTATTGACGAAGTTAAAGGACTCAGTCGAACCAATATTCGTCTTTTGGAGCAAAACGGTGCTAAAGGTGTGCCAGTTACCTTGAATCTGCGCCAAGCTGCAAACAAGTTAATGGACTCCAGAAAGCCCAAGAGACTTCTTTCACTTTTGGAAAGCCATAAGGCTGCTCTCAGCAAGCAGGACGGCCAGTCTGAAACCACCACAGCCAACGTTATCGCGCTCTAGAGGCAGTGAGTGGGAGATGCACCGTCGATGTAGATGTATTTAAGATATCATATCGAACCGAACTAAATCGAACTAATCGAATTACTCGAACTATTAATATCAACTACTCGAACTAAATCGAGGTGGCTTTGCTCCCAGAAATATGCGCCACCATCGCGACTTTCACCCTACCTGCTAGCGACGCGACTTGATGCGCCGACACTCCCTTGCTTCTTGACCACATCGTCGCCATCATTATTTCCAACATCGTCCCATTAGCAAACTCACGGAGCCAACGGCAGGAAGTAAACAAAAGTATTATCTCTGCACTCAAGGCGACAACAACAACGTTGACCAGAAGTCAAATCGATCCTCCTAACTCATCCAGGGACACAATCAAGGAGCAATGATGGTACGAATCAGTGAGAACAATTAACCGATTCCCAGTCACCCACCCATCTTTATGGACTCAAGTACTCGAAAGGATTATCGTACTGATTCATCCATCACATCTCTGTTACCACCTTAGAGCAATCCAGGACAATCGAGTGCGCAGAGACTGGACAATGCACGAGGTCGCTCGAGAGTAGAAACAGATGGTAATTGCCACACTCAAGATCTACTTCTGTCTTTCCTGTCAATGTTGTTTGTACTTTTCTAATCGAGTTACATCTATTCTCAGAACACGAAGTCACCCGCAAGCGTCTCAGGGACACAGAGTATGAACTTTCCAGTACAAGGACGGATCTCGAGAGAAAAATCGTGACGATGGAACATGAAGCCAGGCAGGCAGAATTGCTCCGGACAAAGCTGAACGAGAGAGTTAGTTCTCTAGAAAGCGATCGGAGGTTTCTGTACGAACAAAAAAAGTCTTTGATGCAAAAAGTACAGACTATGGAGAGTGAGGGTCTCGAGTCCAAGGTAAACAGGGGTCTTGTAATCAGGAGAATGGCCGACCTATATGATGGCATTATTGACAACTGTTGCGTTGCTTTGCATGTAGACCATGACCACGGATATCATCTCAGGATTGCGGGAGGAAAACATCAGAATCAAGGATCAACTCTCACAGCTGCAGGAACAGAGCCGCGCTACTGAAAGCGAACTGTCTCATAAAGTCCGAACTCTCTCGGCCTCGCTTTCATACCATCAGGAAACTCTATCGCAGACACAGGGCGACAGTGCATCACAAAGTAGTCTAGCAGAATCAAAACATCGACAGCTGACAGAAGCCCAAGGTCAGATCGCAGATCTCGAGGATCAGATTCGACAGCTACGATCCACCATCCAAGGACAGGACGATGTGGCTCGGGTGCAGCGGGAACTCAAGACGCAGGTCGCCTACATCAAGCAGTTGGAAGGAACAAGCCGGCAGTTAACAGCAGAGAATAGACATTACAAGGATCTCTATCGCAATGCAGAGGTCCTCAGGGAAGAAAAGTCAGGTCTGGAACAACGGCTGAAAATGCAAGATGAATTGCGGACGAAATGCGCAAGACTTGAAGTCGAAAATGAAGTCCTTGAAAAAGAAAAGGAGCAATGGTAAGTCTCATTCTTTGATATACAGACATTTCAAAGCAAAAAAATGGCCATTAACAATTATATGTTCCTACCCCTCTCATAGGACTGTATTTCTGGAAAGCAAGGACTCCACAGGCTTTGGTTCCCCTGGCGAACTGGTCAAGACATTGGCCATTACTCGAGCTACGACAACTTCCTTGACTGCAGAAAAGAAGGAGCTTGAAAAGACTATGAATGAACAGAGTTCACATATCCAGACGCTCGAGACAAACATTGAGAGTTTGCAGCAGGCTTTAGTGGAGAAGGATGAGGCCTGCAAAAAACAAGCGGCTCGCGCTCGCCAGCAGGAACGTATCAAGGATCTTGCGCTCCGTCAAGTTGAAAGTTTGAAAGAACAATTGGTAGGTGGTCTGTGAGAGTAAAGGGCCCTGGGATATCGGAGAGGACATTTTCTAAATGATTGTGTTCAAATGCGTCACTTTAGAAATCTTACGACACAGAGGAAGCACAGCTCATGGGAGGCTCGTATGACAATCAAAAGAATGTCAGGATTGAACACTTGGAAGCTCAGGTCCAGGAGCTGTTGGCCCAGCTTGAGAAGGCTGGACATGCCGGTGGCCATGCAGCGGACGACACTACGACAGGAGGTCTTGACCTTTTAAGGACAATTGAGGCGCAGAGAATGACTACGTTTAATCAGATCCAAGGAGAGAAACAGGCCATCCTTCAAGGTAACATTACTGAACTGGATATACAAACAGTCAAATACCTTGAGTTGTGTAAAAGTTTTGAAGTCTTACATTTCCATCTGCCATATATTAGCCAAACACGAATTGGAAGAAGGCCTGGATTATCTCAGAAAAGAAAATGCATCGCTGGAGGCTGCCATTAGCAAGTATCAGACTGTAATTGAGGCCGGGGCTGTAGCCCCTTTGACTTCTAAGACTCAACCAGCAGCAGACATTGTCTCTACGCAAAGTGCTCGTCAGCAACAAATTTTGGAAGAACTGGAAAAAGAAAACGAGGAGCTTATTCAGCTGGTGGCCGACCTTCGGCCTGCATCCACGTCCAGACCTGCGAATGTAGCCTTGGATGCCGATGGCGATACGGAGATCCCTTTGCAGGACGAAGGTTTGATCCCCAGAGCGAGCTACATCCGCATCAAAGTACACCGTGATCATCTTGTGCAAGAGATGCGCGATCGTACAAAGCGTGAAAAGAGACTCCAGAAGGTATGGCCTGTTTGAAGATATTCTCGACTGAAATTTCGTATGAGGGATCTAAGTGCTTTCTGTTTTCTTTATGGGTAGTCATGGGCACTCAAGGCTGAGGAATTTCGAAAAGTTGTGGATTCATTCTTGGGCTATAAGATGCACTTTCTTGATAACGGACAAGTCGAACTGGTCTCGATCTATGAGCCAGAACAGGATCAGGCGTTTGTCTTTAACTTGAAGAGCCACGATGGAACGATGGCCTGGCGATCTGCAAGCGGCAATCTACAACGAAAACATGGAGACACACTGGCGCAATCCGTACAAGAGTTTGGAGACTGTATACCAGCGTTCCTCAGCCAAGTCACTCTGAACCTTGTCAAGGAACAACATGAGCAGGCGGCTCTAAGAGGCGAATCGCTGGCCAGTAAAGGGCCAGCACGAGCTGGAAACGTGAGTGTAACTGAACCTCAAGCGCCGTTGGACTCTGAAGAATGTGAATCTTTATCTCGCGGTGTCGTATTTGACGAGAGTGACTCTGAGAGGGAGGACCAAGGGATGTCGGTAGATTCGTGAGCATCGTCATAGACATCGAGGTCCGTGCGCAAAAATGAAGATAAAATCGTCGTCACACCACTCCATTTCTTTTCTTGTCCCACTCCATTTCACAATTGCCTGCCCCACTGTCCAAAAAATGAAATTCTTTGCTGTCGTCGCATTCCTTGCTGCAGTCGTTGCCGTGGCAGCCGCTGCTTTACCGGTCGAGCCCAGGAATGCATTCATGATGCATGAAGCTAATGACCAACAATACGTGGTTGAAGAGCGAAAGCCCGTCCAAAGTAATGACCTCCAACTTTCAGCTTTTTTTCCCCCAATTGCGCTCAATGCATACCTGAACTCCACTTTTGCCTTCATTTCTCTGGAAATAACTCTGAGTTATGTTATGTTCGTTGCTGTCATTGAAACAAACAGGCACCGGAAGGTCGTACATTGTCGTCTTCAAAGACACGACCGCCGCGCATGTGATTGAAAAGGCCGAAAAGGACATCCAGGAGCTGGGTGGTAAAATCGGCCAGAGATACAACACGGTTCTCAAGGGCTTCTCTGCCTGGATGCCTGGCCACATCTACATGGCCCTCTCGACCAACCCCTTCATCGATTACATCGAAGAGGATGGTGAAGGTAAAATGAACGGGTTTTAAATCCGACCACCCTCTCTTTTTTTTTTTTTTCGTTTCTCACGACGTTCTCGTTTTCTTGATGGAAACTAATCTTTCTATTGAATGTTTATACGTTACTATAGTCTCCGCTTACAAGGCGTAAATGTTCCTTGTCCCGCTGCAATCAACCCTACGTTGTTCTCACCAAATGTAGTTCGTTCAATATATCTTGCCCAGAGTCGGGCCGAAACCCGACCGTTGGTGAACTCCCAAAAAAAAAACCAGTCGGCTTCAATTCACGTGATATATCGAAGTTGTCACGTGAATGTATGGTGATTCGTCACGTGATGTAGGGTTCTTAGAGATGTTGAAAAATTTGTGTTCATCAAATCCCCGATAGTATAGTGGTGAGTATCTCCGCCTGTCACGCGGAAGACCCGGGTTCAATTCCCGGTCGAGGAGCATTTTTTGACCATTGCGGCCTGCAGCCAGGCCCCTTGGCGCGTGCTTTTTTTTGGCAGGCAGCTGCAAGGAGAAGCTACTCAATAGGCTGGCTGTTGACCCTTTTGTTTTTTTGGATCATCTCCTCTTTCTTTTGCTTTATCGTTACGAGTGGGACGGATTCATTTTGCATGGGATCATGATCTTGAGGAGGAGAGTGGTCATAGAGAAGAAAGAAGACCATCGCGCTTACACCCTAGGTTGCTTTACACGTACTCGGGCAGACTATTTCGTAGAAAGCAACAACGGAAGTCGATCCTACAAACGGCACTTTCGCGTTACAAATTCATAAAGTAAAGGGTAAAGGTTTCTGCCCGGACAAAGACTCTTACAAACGCTAACGAATGCGCGATCAAGATGACTCTGCAACAAAAAGAGACGTGTTTTTCTTCTTGACTAGAAGTTTTTATCTGGACGAACACTACGACAAGGCAACTACTACTCTATGTACATTTTTTGCGTGTTTGTGTGTGCGAAGAAGCAAATGGAACTTGTCTCTTTTTGTTTTGTTACTTTGTAGGTACAGGCTTGACCTTCAAAGCATCATGATCAACAGTAACATCAACCTCCTCACCGACCTTGACCTTGCCTTCAATAATCAGTTTGGCCAACGGCTGCAGCAATTGCTTCTGGATAACGCGGTTCAAGGGTCGAGCACCATACGCAGAGCTGTAGCCACGGTTGGCAAGCCATTCCTTGGCCTCTGCGTCTGCGACAATGGAGATGCGCCTGTCTTCGACACGGGACTGAACCTCCTTGAGACGGACATCGACGATATCTCGGATAGCGTGGTGCGACAGTCGGTTAAAGACCACCATGTCATCGATACGGTTCACGAACTCAGGCGCAAAGTGATGTCGAACCACCTGCATCACAGCCTCCTTTTCTTGCTCCGTAACCTTTCCTTCATCACCCTCCTCGCCTGCCTTCTTCTTTGAGGACGACTTGCCCGCGATTGACTGAGTTCTCGCCGAAGAATCATCCTCGGCCAGGGCCAACATGTCCGCGCCCAAATTGGAGGTCATGATAATGATGGTGTTGCGGAAATCGACAGTTCTTCCTTGGGAATCTGTCAAGCGACCATCGTCTAGCACCTGGAGCATGAGGTTAAAGACGTCCTTGTTGGCCTTCTCCATTTCATCAAACAAGATCACAGAGTACGGCTTGCGACGAATGGCCTCGGTCAATTCACCGCCTTCCTCATGTCCAACGTAACCGGGTGGAGCTCCAATGAGGCGAGAAGTGGAAAACTTTTCCATGTACTCGGACATGTCGATACGAACAATTGCATTCTCGGTATCAAAGAGGAACTTGGCGATAGCCTTGCAGAGTTCAGTCTAAATGTATCAGCAAATGAAAATGGATTCGTTTCGTTAATGTAAGTACTTGCCCACAGGATCAGAATGTTGACTGGCGAACCACGACCCACAACCATCCATACCTTTCCGACACCAGTGGGTCCAAGGAACAGAAAAGAGGCAATGGGACGAGTGGGGCTGGAGAGTCCTGCTCGGCTAAGGCGTACAGCCTCGGAGACAGCTGAAATTGCTTCATCTTGGCCAACTACACGCTCCGCCAACGCCGCCTCCATACCGAGCAAACGTTCCTTTTCTCCTTTCAGCAGGTTCTAGAATGATATAGGATTGCGAATCAGTCGTCATACTCTATCTGTACACCATCACGTTCAAAGTCTGCTTGTGCCTTACCTGAACAGGGATACCAGTCATACGAGCGACAACTCTAGAGATATCATCTGCGGTTACACGCTCATGGATGAGACTCTCTACTTCTTCCTGAGTTCCCAAGGGGCGCATTGGGGCCTCCGCAACAGCATCTGCAGAGTCTGTTCCAGTCATTGCCCCCTCAATAGCCTCTGTTGAAGTAGTCTCCTCCTTGGGAAGTTTCGCCTCCAAGGTAGGGATGACTCCATACCGAAGCTCGGAAGCGCGTGTGAAGTCTCCCTTTCGCTGAGCAGTCTCTAGATCGATGCGAGCCTGCTCGAGATCGGCCTTTGTGTTCTTGATCTTGTCCAGTTTCTCTCTATTGTGATTATAATTGCAGTGAAAATATCAGAGGTACGTCCTAATAGCGTAAGCGACCATCTCCTGTTACTATCTTACCTTTCTTCCTTCCAGACCTCTGTCAATCTCCGAGACTCTTGCTTCTTTGCGGACAAATCATCCTCCAGTTTGTGTCGCCTCGAGACCGAGAGAGGATCTGTCTCTTTCTTCAAACTTTCCAGCTCGATTTCCATTGTCACAATGCTTCGATCCAGACTTTCAATCACGTCAGGCTTGCTCTCTTGCTGCAGTCTCAGTTTGGAGCAGGCCTCATCCACAAGATCAATGGCTTTGTCAGGAAGGAAGCGATCAGTAATGTACCGATGACTCTGAACAGCCGCGGCCACCAGAGCAGAATCTGCAATCCGGACACCATGGTGAACCTCATAACGCTCCTTGAGTCCACGCAAAATCGAGATTGTGTCCTCCACCGAAGGCTCATTAACCATCACTGACTGGAATCGACGGGCAAGTGCAGGGTCTTTTTCAATGTATTTGCGATATTCGTCGATGGTAGTTGCACCGCAGCAATGGAGGGATCCTCGCGCCAGTGCAGGCTGTTGTTTTGATAAGAAAACAAAAAAAAAGACATGATTAGAATGCACTCTGACTATCTCCAAGACTTTTTGGTTCACGACAGTTACCTTCAGCATATTTCCTGCATCCATAGCACCCTCGGATTTGCCCAGACCCAACAATGTATGAAGTTCATCGATGAACAAAATGATTCTTCCTTCCTCTGCCGTGACATCCTGAAGGACAGCTTTCAGACGTTCTTCGAATTCACCTCTAAATTATATATTATTATACGGACGTGTCAGCATCTCCACTTAATGCTGGAATGCGGGAGGCTGATCATGTAAAAAAGTGGTAGTACTTGCCTGTATTTTGCGCCTGCCACAAGGGCTCCCAAGTCCAGCGAGATGACTCGTTTGTCTTTGATCGACTCTGGGACTTCACCATTGACAATGCGCTGAGCCAGTCCCTCGGCAATACTAGTCTTGCCCACTCCTGCCTCACCAATCAATACAGGGTTGTTCTTTGTTCTACGAGACAGAACTGATGGACAGGGTCGGTCAGTCTGGTGAAACAGGAAGTCTGCACCCAAGGAGAAATCCATAGAAACGAATAGAACGTTTACCTTGAATAGTTCTTCGGATCTCTTCTTCACGCCCAATAACAGGGTCCAGCTTTCCCTCACTTGCACGTTTGGTCAGATCAGTTCCCTAAATGCGCATAAAAGGTTATTTTTAACAATGACGGAAAAATCTAGAAAACGGAGATCGCAGCATTACAGCAGTAGTGTCTAACGGCGACTTACGTAGAGTTCTAATGCTTTTCCTTTCTGGTCTTGTTCGGGTGTGGGCTGGATCCGGAATCCCTGTGGTCCACCACCACCACTTCCTCCTCGACCTAGGGTGATTTGTGACAACAAAGACAACGAGGACGTGAGTACACCTGTTTTAAACTCAACCAACCATCGCGATCTGCGCAATCCACGGAGTACGCTGTATCGAGATGGAGCATTCTCCGAAAAAGGAAGAAAAAAAAAGAGAGGGAGAGAGGTGCGTTACCGTTCTGGTAGCTTCTGATAGATCCCACGATCCACGGGGCGAGTGCTCGTCCGTTGTTGAAAGCAACCGTGGAGGCAATGAAGCCCACACGAGAAGAGTCCTTGGACAACAGAGAGCGAGAGGCCAGGCGGTCTCCGAGGGGAGAGGGACCTTGCTTTGTAGTCGACAGCAGTCTGGATGATGGTGCGTTGTGTGGAGCAAGCGCTGATCCGCTTCGTCCGCAACGGACCACGCGAGCAGAGGTCAAGAGGGTTTTCGCGACAACGCCCTTGGAGCCGGCGTAATGGGGGGAACGGGCTGCGGTGAGGGTGAACATGTGGGAGTCTGCTCCGTTTGGTACGCTCGGGATGGAGAATGCGAGGCTGAATGGAGAGGAAAGGGATGGATTCTGGGGAAAGAGAGGCGATGACTCGACAAGAGAGAAGGCCATGTCCAAAGAGCAAGAACAAGAAAAAAAAAATGAAACCTTAGAGTCACGTGCTCAGTTGGCGCAAGTTCTTTTTTTTGTCTGTCGCGTCGCGCGACGGAGGGAGGGGGGCCATTGGGCGAAGCAACTTTGAGAAGATAGATACTTGGTTTATTAGGATGGGTCCCCACTGCCGCTCTTTGCAGGGTGGCAGGAGTTGACTGGCTTTGCATGTAGACGTAAAATCAAATCCCTCTGCGCATCGTCAAATAAAATCTACGCAGTAGCCTCAACTTCGGCAACCTTGGTGTCCTCTACAGTGGCCTCTGTCGCAGCCTCAGGTGCAGCCTCGGGTGCAGCCTCTTTCGCAGTCGCAGGTTCCTCGGCCTCTTCAGGCACAGTCTCTTGTGCAGGAGCCGCCTCCTCTACAGCCTTGGCAGGACGAACAGCGTCGCCAAGTCGCTTAAGGAGGGATGGCTTGCGCTCGACCTTGTCGGCCGTGGCTACCGTCTCGTCTGTAGTGGACAGATCCACTCGGTTCTCTCCATCCTCCTTGACAGCACTGGCATCCGTGCCTTCGATGTGCTGCACGTGGGTGGAGCCCTCGGCTGTGATTACATCGTCGGTGCTGATCTCGGAAGACTTGACCTCAACCTCGTTCTTGTCCTTGCCCTTGGTTACCCGAGAGAAGAAACCAGCCGCTGACTGAGATGTGGCCTCGCCTTCAGCTGTAATGACATCGGAGAGGTTGTTCTCAGACGAGACAACAACTGTCTCCTCGTTGGGTGTCGCAACTGTTGCAGGGGGGGTTGCCTGTTGGGACAAAGAGGCAAGAAATAGGATCTGTCAGAATCAATTGGTTTACATACAGGACGAGGGTTGCTGTTGCACTTACAGGCTTCTTGTGGAAAAGACTGGCCAAGAAACCTGGTTTCTTCTCCGGAGCTGGAGGAGCAGCTGGTTGGTCGGCCTTGGCATCTGCAGCCTTCTTCTTGCTCTCCTCAACTGCATCATCCACAGCCTTCAATGCTTCAGCCTTGGCCTCCTCCACAGTCAAGGGGTGATCTACAGGGGCAGCAGGTGCCTCTTCAGCCTTTGATGCCTTTTTGCCAAACAACTTGAATCCTCCGCTCTTGGCTTTTGGAGACTTTGGAGTCTCTGCAGGGGCGGGAGAAGTGGCTCCATCGGTGGTGTGAGCGACGGCGTTCTGCGACTCGTGAGTCTTGAGTGCGTCGACGTTGTCATCCTGGACATGGGTCAAGTCCTGGTGCTGCTCGATCGAAACCTCAGTGGTGACACCGCCTTCCTTCTTCTTCTCATGGCTGGTCGCCACGGCCGAGAATCCAAAGAAAGACTTGCGCTTCTTCACGATTGGCTCGCCGCCCTCAATCTCGATATCGTCTGGCTCACCATCAGAGTTGATGTCTCCGTCGGATACAATGTTGGCAGCGTTCTTGACGTGCTCGAATGCCTCGCGGGCAACTATTGCAGACAGTGATGGCAGCAAGCGAGGCCAATAATGTTAGTACCAAAAACACGACCGTGTCAACATCGGACACATCAACAGCTAGGAATATAACATACCCAGCTTCTTGTAGATCTCTTGGAACTCTGGACTTTCTTGTGGATCACTGGCCGCCTTAGCCTCATCGGCCTTCTCTTGGATTGCCTTGACCCAACCCTTGGCCTTTTGTGGGGACTCTGCAGAGAAGTGGTAGTCACGGTTCTTGGTGCTCACAACAAACGATCGGTTCTTGGATGACTTCTCAACGCGCTCTACAGAGTTCACATCTCGGAGATTGATGATACCTAAGGGGTTGCTGCGGTGCAAAGCATCGTCCGATTTGTGGTAAAACAAGAGACCCTCACCCTTGGTCGTTGCGTGTGCAATGTTGACCAACAGGTCCTTGTTTGCTTCCTCATAGACCTCCTGGACGGTTGGTGCTGGCGTCGCGGCCGCAGGGGCATCCTTGGCTGGTGCCTTTCCCTTTCCAGCGGCAGCATCCGCAGCTGGTTCGGCAGCCGCTGCAGCAGGTGCAGGTGCAGCAGGCACGGCCTTGACGCGCCGTTCATTGCGCTTGTGAAGACCCTGTAGATTGCTTAGAGCAACGGGCTCGCTTCCAAAGGCAAAATAACGTTTGTTCCAGGGGTTCAATGGGTTGGATCCTTTCTTCTGCAGATATCCGGCCTCGATATCGATGTCTTCCTCTTCTTCTTCAGCTGTCGAGGATGCTGTAACGGGGGTTTCGACAGCTTCAGCCTCAGGAGCGACAACTTCTTCAGCCTTTGGATCACTTTTGGTCATTGTTGTTTTGAAAGAAGAGGGTGCTTTGGGTGGAGGGGAGATCGAAAGTTGGTGGGTCTGAACAAAAGTTGATAAGCCGTGCGTGTTGCGGGGAGAGAAGGGCTCTTGTTTGTAGTGTGAACGCTTTTTTAATTTTGCGCGGGAAAGTTCCAAGGTGTAGCTGAGGGTGGGGGTCAACTTGTAGGGCGGGAAGGTGGAAGGACAGGGAGAAGAAGACAAAGAAGTGAATCCTGCTCTCGCTGGAGTTGTAAGCTCTCCTTTATACTGGACGGGGTGTGATCTAGTTTTTTCCTCTCAATCCGCGTCAACAAAGGAAAGGAAAGGGGTAGTATCAATGGACGAATGACCTAGTCCTCCTTTTTTCTGACCTTGCGCCCGGTTGAAGGAGGGACAAAAAGGCTCCACGGACTGCTGCACAAAAAAAAAAGTGGCCACAAACCGGAGGAGTGTTCGTGTTCAAAGGGGGGTGCAAAAAAAAAAAAAAAAAAAAAAAAAGAAAGAAAGAAAGGCATCGAGGACAGCCAGGTGCCCATGTGCACATCAGGCATCACATTGAGCCGAGCAGTCTGCGTCTCCTTCCAATCGATCTTCTTCTATTTTCACTCTCGAGCCATTGACATCGACAGGGGCAGAAGGCAGTGGGGGCAAGAGGGAGAAACATGCAAGAGGGCGGTTTGGTTGCTGACTCTCCCTCCTTTAAAAAAAGGTGGCATGTTCACGACATTCAGGGCAGGATCATCCACCTCGTCTTCGTTTTCACCCACAATATTGCGCGTGCGTTGCAGTGCGTGTGTTTATTGACATCCTTTGTGCCCACAGTTGCCCCTTTTTCTGTCACAAGGCCAGCCATCCGCCATCGTGTTGTTGCAGCAGCAGGAGGTTCTATCTTCTGGGCCAGGGGTAAATGGCGTTAGCACTGTTGCTGTTGGGCAGATTACAGGTAGCCTGTTGTTTATCTCATCGCGTCATGCCCAAAGTACTTTGCTCTTTTCCGACAGACAAAGTCGCCATAGCGAAGAATAACGTTTCTCTTCTGCAACATTGCGATTCACAGTGTATGCGATCTAGATACATACCACGACATCAATTCGTGAAAAACACGTGATCATTTTTTTTTTGTTTGGAATCAGATCGCAGATAAAAAATTTTACCGTCGCGAGAATGATTCCTCTCTTTCCTTCTCCCTCTTCATCTTTCCCCTTCCCTCCTCTTCCGTGGTTGACTCTGTGCTTGGTGGTAAGTTTCTTCTCTTCTTCCTTTTCTTTGTTCTTCTCCCTTCGCAGCTACTCGCTTGCTTTGATTTCACTCCTGATGAAAAGTTGTACGTAAAATGATACCCTGAATACACTATGTGGATCTATCGTAAACAAATGGAATTCCTCGTTTCTGACCTCTTCATCAACTCAGCCTGTATGGCGCGAGTGTTGTCCTCTGGACGAGAACGCGCAAAAGAGAAAATATCTTAACCCATTTTTCTTTTTTTGTTGCGCAGATTCATCTCGAGATTCTCCATTCAAGATGTCGACTATCGATCAATGAACGAAATTTTTTTTCAAGGTATGCAACTGGACTTGAGATACAATCTTCCATCATCTCCCCACAGTACCGATTCGAATGAGGATAACTTCATAACCGTTTCCAGCGAGCACCTGAGCAAAAGAAACATGCACTACCATCTGACGATTCATCGATACACCTCAACAGTGTTGCAATCAACAAGTGGAAAGACAGTCATTAACTTTTCTGTTCTGTCTTTTTAGATACCTTGTTCACCTCCGGATACCTTTCGTGCTATCGAATCATTCGCGATCCATTGAACTGTAAGTTTCATCCTTATGATACATTCTAGCCCTACCTTTGATTGAAGCGCGTCGATGTTAAGTGATGACACCTATTTTCAGTTCTGCTTCTGACTTGAGACCATGGAAGATACTCTGTTTACCAAATTTTTATTCTGATTTTTGATCGCCACATTCAAATCGCTGGATTATCGGATTTTATGGAAGTTGCAATTGAGATTGAATTCTAATCTAGTTGTTCTTTTGCTTCTCAGATCTACAATAGCTGCTCCTGTCGTTCTTTGTAATGGAATGGATTGTTGTTTGTCAGCGCTTGGATGGGACCGACTCAACGTAAGTACTTTTAGCCGAACCCCCCTTTCAATTTCCTCATTGTCCTTGACGAGTGTTCAAGTGATGACACCTATTTTCAGTTCTGCTTCTGACTTGAGACCATGGAAGATACTCTGTTTACCAATTTTTTTTCTGATTGTTCACTCTTTTAACCACAATGCTTATGGGAAAAAGTTGCCTCAGTTACAATTTTGGAATGAAAGCTAACGTTGTCATTACGTTTCCAGTATCATTAGTTTTTGTACGAGGTTAATGTTGTGCAGGCCTGCCGTCAGAGCTTACAAAGGACGTTACCATTGGTATGTAAGCTGCTCTTGACCCATTTCCTTCCTTCTTGAACAAAGGCAATATGATGTCTAAATTTCGATCATCCGTGTTTCATCTGACTCAATTGAGAAGACAACCTTGATCTCTGATTCCCTTCATTCAAAGCTCTTCCGCTTGGTGAATACCCGCAGCTGTTGAAGTGATTGACTAACATTCATATGTCTGGTCCTTTAGATTGCTTGTGTCTCCTGACAGGACCGTTTAGTCGTCAAGGAATTTCTAAAGGTAAGGTTTCTTTCATCTTTATTCCCCATTCTTTCACGGGTTGTCTATCATTGCCATATGATGACACCTAGTTAAATCCATTCTATGAGGACGCTACATTCCTTTGGATCATCAGCTGGCAATTCTTTCGAGGTTTTCTTGACTGAGGCGTTGGCTGGTGTGAAGCGGGGGTGGGAGACTTTTTGAGGCCGTTTTTCAATCGATTGCTGTGTTGGGATCGTGAACGCTGTGCTTGCGGAACTTGAATCGTTGTGTTGGGGCTGTGCTCTTTGGGGGAACAGTAGTTTCTCGTCAAGCATGGTGAGTGTCCTATTGCCGTCAAAAAGCAAGAGGTTGCTAGGAGATCTCTAGATCTGCTTCGATGCGTTTGCGGATCTTGTTCAAGTTTGTGCAGCGGCTCGCTGGTCTTGATGCCCTTGGTGATCGTGTCGAGGTCTGGCCGACGCTTGTCTTTTCTATGCATCTACAGATTAAAACTAGCTCCTGACTCTTTGAATCAACCCTCTCGAACTCGAGCACTGGAGACGTTGAAGAAAAATGCAATTGCTGACTTTTGTCTTTTCTTTGATAGGTATGTTGCGTTTCGATTCGACGTGATCAAGAAAGAAGAGCAGGTATAGTGTATGTTTGGAATGACTGAATAAAATCAATGCAAAGACAATCGTTCCCGTCCCGCTTTCGATCAACTGACGGATGATGATTTGGTGAATGCTGGTATGTTCTTGTCCCCCTTCCTCCACTCCTCCACAATCCACCATGCCGATACTCTAATGACCAGATTCCCCCATATCTGGCTATTTTTTTTTCACGGCAAAGAGAAAAAGGGTCTTTAATCACAAGAAGCACCTTTTCATGTGCCCACTTGTCTACGAGAGATTCGATATTTCCTTTTGAGCAACCTCCACAATAAAGAAAGAAAAAACGAAAAAGAAAAAGAGGCGTTCCTGGGCAACGGATGATTCACACGATTTCTTGTTGGCATGCATGCATATAGCAATGACTGGGCAGGGGATAAGAAGGGAGGGCTGCGGCATACAATGACGGAGGGGAGTCACCACCAACAAAGACACGCCGCAGGGCCGATCAGGGTTGCGTGTGGTGGGAAAGAAGAGTGCGCTCGGTGCGCCGTGTCCGTTGCAGCAGCGGTCCGTTGAATAAAAAGGGGAGGGAGACGAGGTTCTCTCTTTCTCCATTACATTCCACCTTCTGATCCGCATCATCTTCTGATTCGCACATTCATCCCTCTCTCTCTCTCTTTCTCCCCTCTTCCCCCCCTCCCTTCCCCATATCGCTCCATGGCTGCACAGCCTGCCACACAGCCACTGCTGCCCCCGCGCACTGTGCGGCAACCACAACAGAGCAAGCGCTATGGGAGCACGGACCCCGCGGGCATTCCACAACAGCGACCCACGACTCCTTTGTCAAGAGATCGCACCAAAGACAGCCCCAACCCAGAGACAGTGGCCTCTCTGTTCTCGCAGTTGACTATCAACTGGATGAACCCAATCTTCAAGATCGGCTTCCGGCGGCAGCTGCAGGAAGACGACATCTTTGAAATGGCTCCTCAACGGAAAACAAAAGCCCTCGGCGACAGGCTGACCGTCTGTTGGGAGGACGAGAAGATCAAAGCCAGGCGCAAAAACCGGAAACCCTCGCTGCTCAGAGCTCTTGTGCGCTATGCGTTGCCAACCTATTGGTTCGGTGTGGTCTGTTTGTTTACCTCTGGTAAGAGTCGTTCTGGAGCCCTGATATGGCAGGTTGTTCGCATCAAGTAGAAGCTGACTGTCTCTTCTGTCACCAATGTCAATAGACAACATCTCGAGGTGTGTGCCGTTTATCCTTGGATGGATCATTGCCTACCTTGAAGACTCTCAGGGGGATGATGACACAAAGCCCTCCTCCAGCCAGGGTTACCAGCTTGCCGTCTTGCTTCTGATAACCTGCATGACTCAGTCTGTCTTGGCCCAGATTTGGGTCTCCCAATGTGCACGCACAGGCATTCTCCTTCGCACTGCTCTAGTTGATCTCATCTTCAAAAAGGCCACGACCATGTCCTCTAAGGCGCGGTTGGATTATCCGGATGGAACGATTTTCAATCTCATGTCAACAGACACCAGTCGAGTCGAGGGAACCTCCGAGGGCATGATGCTGTTGGTGGCTGTTCCTCTGGCAACTTTGACAACAGTTGTACTGCTATGGTACCTCATTGGACCTTCGGCCTTGGTGGGTACCTTTCTGCTGATGACGATAAACCCAGTGCAAGCTTGGGCTATGGCTAAGCTGAGCCCGATCCGAGAACAGGCCTCCAAATGGACAGATACAAGAATTCGAGTCGCGACCGAGATTTTGCAAGGAATCAGAGTCATCAAGTTCTTCACTTTCGAACCAAGGTTGGTTGGATGGATTTGATATAATCAAAGTAGCTGAGCCAATGCCAGTCCTCACACTGCGAATCTTTTTTTTTGTAGTTTCTTGGCCAAAATGTCCGAGGTCCGATTCTCCGAGCTCAAGTACGTGTCCTGGCTAATGCAAGTCCGCGGCTTCATTTACAGCACTGCCTCGGTAAATGTCGATTGATATACTGACGCGGACTAAATTATAATCGCCTGTGTGCTCTATGAAAACAGACCTGCTAACTTTGTTCCCATTAAAATAGTCCCTTCCCGTGTTTGCTTCTGCACTTTCTTTTGTCATTTATGGTGCTCTCGGGAACAAATTGGAGGCAAAGGTCATTTTCCCAGCCCTGGCTCTCTTCACTGGCCTGCGCATTCCATTGTTGGTTCTCCCATACTGCTATAGTGAGGCTCTGGATGCCTATGTCAGCGTTGGACGGATAGAAGCATTCCTGCTGTCACAGGACACCGAACCATTACCACCCATTGAGCCAACACATCATTACGCAATCAGTATCAAGGACGCGGATTTCTATTGGGACCAGTTACCATCAAGCTCCCCATCATCGAATTCGTTGTCGGGCAGCGAAGGAGTTTCATCGGAGGAGCAACGTTCTTTGCTTGCGGATACCCAGGAGACAGCATCCCAAGCTGCGCCGGCGTTCCTGAAGGACATTCAGCTTGACCTCACTCGCGGCTCTCTGGTTGCAATTGTGGGACCCGTTGGAAGTGGAAAGTCATCTCTCCTTCAGGCGATGGTCGGCAATATGATGAAAAGTCGAGGCGAGGTCGTTAGAGGAGCGACGATCAGCTATGCATCGCAGACACCCTGGATCCAAAACGCAACTGTCCGAAACAACATTCTATTCGATACCCCCTGGCAGGAAGAGCGCTATTCAAGGGTGATCAAAGCATGTTGTCTGGAGCACGACCTTGAGCACTTGAAGTATGGTGACCAAACTGAAATTGGTGAACGAGGTATCAACTTGTCTGGAGGTCAAAAAGCGCGCTTGTCATTGGCAAGAGGTGTATATTATGATGCCGAGGTCGTAGTCATGGATGATCCGCTTTCGGCTGTGGATGCCCATGTGGGCAGGCGGCTCTGGGAGGACTGCGTCCTTCAGGAGCTCAAGACGAAGACCCGAGTCATTGCTACCCACCAGCTTCATGTCCTCCCAACTGTCGACTATGTCGTGTGCATGAAGGACGGCAGAATTGCAGAGCAAGGAACCTTCAAGGATCTAATGGCCAAGGAAGGCGAGTTTTATCAATTGATGAAGCAATATGGCGGCCACCACGACGAAGATGCCCATGGCAAACGCTTGACCATGAAGCGCAGAGTATCTGAGCGTGAAACTCTCGAGACGGAGCAGACTTCTGAGAGCGACGACGACCTGACGGTGGCTCAAGAAGAAGACGAGGAAGAAGACGAAGAGGAGACCAAGAATTTGGTGCGTCAGAGCCAGATGACAGCAGAGGAGATCGCTTTCGGAGCTGTATCGACACACGTCTACAAGAGCTACTTCTCTCTTGCTGGGGTCTGGTTTTGGTTCACCATCATCTTTTTGCTCTTCTTGCAGCAGGCGGTTGGTGTCGCGTAAGTCTCAATCAAAATTTCGATCACTCTGCACGTTTCCCACCATTTCTTTTTTTTTCTCTTGTTTTTTTTTTTTTTTTTTTTCTGCTGCCACAATGATCACTCACTGGCTTTTTGTTTCTTCATTTCATAGTATGACTGTTTGGCTGACATTCTGGATGAACATGAGGTTTGATCTGTCGACTTGGGTCTATATTGATATTTACGTCGGTGTGGGCGTGGTTCAAATGATCATTGTCATGGTCGGCTCTTACATGCTCGTCCTGGCCACGATGAAGTCTTCGAAAATCATGCACGATAGAGCGTTTGTCAGCGTGTTGAACTCGCCAATGGTCTTCTTTGATACCACCCCTTTGGGCCGTATTCTGAACAGGTACGTACCTGTCCGTACTGTTGCTTGGTCTATCAGTAGGATGCATTACAATTGACAAGCACATGGATCGCTCTACTCTTTCCCTACAGGTTCAGCAAGGACATGGATACGATCGACAGCAAAATCATGGGATTCATCAGTTCATTCTTGATCACTCTCACAGGAATCGTTAGCGTGTTGGTACTGTCCGCGATTTTCATGCCATGGATGATCGTCGCTATTATCCCCCTGATGGCCTCGTACTATGGCATTGCCGTTTTCTACCAGAGCACGAGTCGAGAATTGAAGCGAATGGATTCCAACCTGAGATCACACCTATTCTCGTACTTTTCCGAAACATTGTCGGGAATGAGCACGCTGAAGGCTTACCACCAACATGGCGTCCACAACGCCATCGAACGCAATCAACGAAATATGGATCGGTCCAACAAGGTGTATTATCTGATATTGTTTGGCATGCGATGGATCAGTATCCGTGTTTTCACCGTGGGGTATTTGCTGAATTTCGCAGCAGTCGCCATGATTGTCTGGACAAGAGAATCTATTAGTCCCGCGACCGCAGGTATGGTGCTCAGTTACCTGGCGCGACTCTCATCTGAATTGAGTTGGGCCGTTCAGTGCTATGCCAACGTAGAAAACAACATGAACTCGGCCGAGCGATTGTTGTACTATACGGATTCTTTGGAGCAGGAGCCGCCGGCCGAGATCTTGGACCGAAAGCCAGATGCAAACTGGCCGAGCCAAGGACAGATCTCGTTCCGATCCGTGTCGATGAGGTATCGAGATGGATTGCCCTTGGTCCTGAACAATGTCTCGTTCGATGTCCCCGCCGGAGGACGTATCGCTGTGGTTGGAAGGACCGGTGCTGGCAAGTCATCCTTGATCCAAGCCCTTTTCCGACTGTGTCCACTCGTTGAAGGAACGGTGGTCTTGGACGGAATTGAGACGGACACGATTGGCACTCGAGACTTGAGATCCAAGATTGCCATCATTCCACAGGATCCCGTCTTGTTCCAGGGCACCTTCCGATACAATTTGGACCCACTGTCGCGTCACACGGAACAGGAGTTGTGGCAGGTCTTGGAGACAAGTGATCTGAAACGATACGTACAGCAGCAGGAAGGAGGGCTGGATGCCCTTGTCAGCTCGAATGGAGAGAACTTGAGTGTGGGCCAGAGGCAACTCTTGTGCTTGTCCAGAGCTTTGTTGGCCAAGGCCAAGGTTGTTGTCCTTGATGAAGGTAAAACCATAAAAACCATGAGATGTTCACATTTGTATTTGACCGGATATTTTTTTTCTATAGGGCTAACTTCCGATTCTGTGATCCTTCCTTCATAGCCACGGCAAGTGTCGATCTAGCAACGGATAGCTTGATCCAAAAGGCGATGCGAGTTGACTTTGCAGACTCGACAGTGATCACAATTGCTCACAGACTGAACACAGTAATTGACTACCATCGGTAAGTGCAATTGAGTTCAAAAGGGGCATCGTTGTTTACCAATTGAGGAGAGGTTCAATCGTCTTAGGAGAGACCAAAAAACTCATTTCTTTGAATCTGTTCCGATAATTAGAGTTTTGGTGATGGACCAGGGCCAGGTGGCAGAATACGATACCCCGCACGCGCTCCTTCAGGATCGGAGCTCTGCCTTTTCCAAGATGGTTGATGAGACCGGCGAAGGCAATGCAGCGTTGTTGAGAACCTTGGCAGGGCGATAGACGATAACAGTAAACAACGGATGGCGATAGAAGATCAAAAATATCGATAAAATAAAATCGTACCTGCATGTTGTTCTCACTGTTTATATATCTTCATCGGCCTCTGCATCACTTCAAACAATTCTGAATCGTTCATCCATGATTCCTTCTCCTATAGTTCTTGTTTGAAAATGTATAATGATCCTTGATTCTTTCTGCTCTTTCTCTCTCTACAGAGTCAAATCATTGGTCCTATCTTCACCATTACTCATATTAGGAATTCTCGATATTGAGCTAGGCGAGCAACTGATGAAGCAACCGGAAACCGTCCGGTGCTAATACTGATTGCCCAGAGGTTTGAAGTCAATGAGAAAGAGAGGAGTTGCTTCAAAAGTCGCATTGGCGTTTCGATCTGCATTGGCTGTGACCCAGTTACGTTAAGGAAAGGTTGTACGTCGTAAGCAGCAGAGCCTGCTTCGGTAATATAGGAGATGCACAGCTCTGGGATGGCAAGAAGGTGCCGTTGCTGTCGTCTGTCCATACAAATGGCACAGAAAAGTTACTTCTCGGAGACGCTCCAATGATAAGCAAACTAGATGGTCAGATACCAGTTGATTCAGACAAAGGATCTTCAAGAGCGTCATGTCGGTGATATTTGCACAATTGTTGTTGCCTGGATGGGTGTTTATTGAGAGACAGAGGGTTCCAGCTGCAGTTTTATAGGTGGTTTATAGCCTTGCTTCCTTGGGACAACTTTTCGTATGCTCTCTGACTTATGGAGTTTCCTTGCTCGGCGGACTTGAGATAATGCTCCATAGCTTTTTGGTAGTCTAGGGAAACACCCTGGCCATTCTCGTACATGAGGCCAATACTGTGATGGGCATTGGCGTTTCCTTGCTCGGCAGCCTTCAAATACCACTCCATGGCCTTCTGATAGTCTTGCGAAACACCCTGGCCATTGTTGTACATCAAACCAATGCTGTTCTGGGCACCAGCGTTTCCTTGCTCGGCGGCCTTCAAATACCACTCCATGGCTTTCTGATAGTCTCTCGAAACACCCTGGCCATTTTTGTACATAATGCCAATGTTTTTCAGGGCAGTGACGTTTCCTTGCTCAGCAGCCTTCAGATACCACTCCATTGCTTTCTGATAGTCTTGCGAAACGCCCTGGCCTTTTTTGTACAAGATGCCAATGTTGCTCTGGGCAGTGACGTTTCCTTGCTCAGCAGCCTTCAGATACCACTCCATTGCTTTCTGATAGTCTTGCGAAACGCCCTGGCCTTTTTTGTACAAGATGCCAATGTTGCTCTGGGCAATGGCGTTTCCTTGCTCGGCGGCTTTCATATACCACTCCATGGCTTTCTGATAGTCTCTCGAAACACCCTGGCCATTGTTGTACATCAAACCAATGCTGTTCTGGGCACCAGCGTTTCCTTGCTCGGCGGCCTTCAGATACCACTCTATGGCTTTTTGATGGTCTTGAGAAACGCCCTGGCCATTTTTGTACATGAAACCAATGTTTTTCTGGGCATCCACGTTTCCTTGCTCTGCAACCTTCATGTACCACTCCATGGCGTTCTGACAGTCTTGCGAAACATCCTTGCCATTGTTGTATATGACGCCAACGTCTTTCTGGGCAATGGCGTGTCCTTGATCAGCAGCTGTGAGGTAGCATGCTATAGCTCTGGAATAGTCCTGTGGAGCATCTTGGCCATGGTAGTACAAGTCGCCAAGGCAGAAAAGAGCGCCGGCATCCCCTTGGTCTGCTGCTTTCGTGTACCATTCAATAGCCCTGGAGTTATCCAGTGGAACGCCTCTACCGCGCTGATATAGAATGCCGAGGTTATACTGGGCTGTGGGGTGTCCTTGTTCAGCTGCTCTGGAATACCATTCTGAGGCTTTCTTGTAGTCTTGAGCAACGCCATCTCCTTCAACGTACATTGAGCCTACTCTGCATTGACAATCGGGGTCCTCTTGCTCGGCCGCCTTCAAATACCATTCCATGGCCCTAGATTTGTCTTGTGGAACGATGTCGCCAACTTAATACAGGAGTCCTAGGTAGTGTTGGGCTTCGACGAGTCCTTGTTCCGCTGCCTTGGTGTACCACTCGACAGCCTCTGATATGTTCTGCTGAGTGCCTCTTCCATGTTGGTATAGAAAACCGAGATTAAACTGGGCTGTTGCGTATCCTTGGCGTGCCGCTTCTAAATACCACTCTCTCGCTGAATAGTCGTCCTGAGGAACGCCCTCACCAATATCGTACATGGCACCGACACTGAACTGGGCTATTGCGTATCTTTGGTTGGCGGCCCTCAAATACCATCCCATGGCCTTGGGAAAGTCCTTCGGAACGCCACAGCCATCGTAATACATGGCGCCGACACTGAACTGAGCAATTGGGTATCCTTGATTGGCGGCTTTCATGAGCCACTCCATGGCTTGGGGAAAATCATTGTCTCGACGATAGATCATTCCCAAGTTGCACTGGGCGGCGATGTGTCCTTGATCAGCGGCCCTGAAGAACCATTCTTTGGCGAGAGAAAAGTTTTGGGGAACACCCTTGCCGTCTCGGTACAAGAGACCGACACTGTTCTGAGCAGAGGCGAGACCTTGACGTGCAGCTTTCAAATACCACTTCATGGCTTCTGTGTAGTTTTGTGGGACATCATCGCCTTTTTCATACATGCAGCCAACATTGTTTTGGGCAACCGGATTTCCTTCGTCCAGACCGTCCAAACTAGTAATCGAGGCAGGTAAAGGTGTCATGTTATTCATGAGGATTAAGACCAGTTGGTGGTTGGAATTTGGGTTGTTACCTGAGTCCTCCCAATCCCTGCAACAATTCTATGTAGCTTTGGTCTGTCTTCACTGGAGAGCTTTGCCTTTTGATACCATTGATACTGATGTTTTCAACTCTGGTTAGAGTAATTGCAGTGCAGGAGAGGGACCGCTCCATGGATTGATTCCGGTGATTGTGCCTCCGGCGAGCAATGTAGAGCAGGGAAGGATATGTTCTGTGAAGAGCGAGTTTGAATAGAGTGAGGAGAGTGAAAGTGCGTGAAAAGGAGGAAAGTGAAAAGGTGGAGGGTGCTTGAGTGCCCGTTCCCTCCCATGGCAAAAAAGAAAAAAAAAACTTTGCCTTTTCGGAAAGATTTCAGGGGCAGACGCTATCGCAAGCACAGGGGGTGGATCGCATGAACCAGTTCAGTGCTCGATGCTGACAGCAGACTCGCACTGATCGACAGCCGGCTGAGAGTTGATGACGATATCCTGGCTCCCAAGGCTCATGTGCTGTGCGAGGGCTGCTCTGTCAAGTATGCAGGCTTGAGTCGGTAATGGTTGTATGTTATTCATTGGTGGGACGACGCTGTCTTTGGCTCTGATGCTGTTGCAGCTGGACACTGGAGCGAGAGATGTCCATTCGTGGTACGAATCTCTTTCCTGTATCAGGCAGGTCATTATTGCTGTCATTTGACCCAACGGGACCCAGGCATTGGCGGGAGCATTGCCCTGAAAAGAGCAAGCAAGCAACCTTCATACATCATGCAGTTCTCATCGTGACATCATCGCCATCTTTCTACCAGTCCATGCTTCCATAGTCATATTTCGTGCAATGATGCACTCCTAAACAAATTGGGCAACCAGTTCCAATTCAGCCCCTTGTGTCCGTGAGGCATGGTGGACCCAAAATATACCTGTTCTACTTGAGCAATTGCAATTTTAGGCATAGACCAGGATCGTGGCTGAGGATGCCTTTCATCCAGGACTCTGCTGCCTTCCCCAATTGACTGACAAGAGTACAGAATGTTTGCAGACAGCGGTGGATCGAGACAATAAAAAACTTTTGGCTTCGTCTTCCTGTTCTTGGCGTTCAGGATAATATCAGAAGAAGACAGAGGCAATTGACAGTTCATTTGAGTAGCATGGGACAGAGAGGTCAAGCATCTGTGACGAGGGACCATTCCGAAGGCGAGGTTGTCCCTCGTGGCAGGTGGCGGAATCTGCTTTACAGGATAGCCGCAGTTCTAAGGCGGCCTTTCTGAACGACCGCTATCGTCCATTGACCCAAACTGCACCAAAGTATGTTCGTTAGGCCATTGGGGTATACTCGACTGGTATGATCCCCTTTCGGGACTAGAATGCCTGCTAAATCATCCAAGAAGTTTTGAGGAGTTAGGCATGGCACACATGTGTTGTATAGTGGGTGTTTTTGACAAAAGCTTACCAGGATGCTCTCGGATCTCCTTGGATTAAACCGAGCGAATACAAACATCATGGATGTAAACAGCTCTTCAGCTTTATTGGAGTGGGGTTAGTTTTCCAACAGAGCTCAGGAATTAACCCAAGTCTACAGTCCACCTTGCACTCTCAAAGCACTCCTTCAAGTATCTGGATACTATCCACATCATTTCTGAGCAGAGGCGTTTCTTAATTAGTGGCTTTCGCGAACCACTCTTTTGGCTATCTTATAGTCCTGCGGTGCCCCATCGCCATTATTGTACATCGCCCCTAAATCGCGCTGGGCCTGCACGCAACCCTGCTCGGCGGCCTGAGCCTTTCGTGGCCCTGTGTCCTCCCTTTTGTGAGGCAGAGTCGTTCGGAAACGGTATCAATAAATGAGTGCACCCCAATAACCATATCCCACAAGGAAGGCCGAAAGGCTGCTTGTTCAAGGTCTTGTATGTTAACATCCTGCTCTGTGGTTCCCTCCCAGTCACTACTAACCTGTTATAATATATTAATATCCTCTGTATTATATATTGTGCTGTACAGTACAATTGTCACCTGGAGCTGATGTTTAATAAAGAGCGCGAAGACTTTTTCAGATCCACATGGTCTCCTGTAGATCTGAGTCAAAGAAATACGGGCTGCCCTAAATATTATGGGGAAGTCCATTTGCCAATGAGCCAGCCAAATCGACTGCTACCATCCTTCCTTCCTTGAGACTTCTCGAGTGCTCTTTGAGCAGCAACGTTTCCTTGCTCAGCAGCCCTCATGTACCACTCCATGGCTTTCTGATAGTCTTGCGAAACACCCTTGCCATTGTCATATATGGCGCCAATGTTGCTCTGGGCAATGGCGTGTCCCTGCTCGGCAGCCCTCATATACCACTCCATGGCTTTCTGATAGTCTTGCGAAACACCTTTGCCACTGTCGTACATGATGCCAATGTTGCTCTGGGCATCGGCGTTTCCTTGCTCGGCGGCCTTCAGATACCACTCCATGGATTTCTGATAGTCTTGCGAAACACCCTTGCCACTGTCGTATAAGTCGCCGATGTTTCTCTGCGCAGTAGGGTGTCCTTGCTCGGCAGCCTTCAGATACCACTCCATGGCTTTCTGATAGTCTTGCGAAACACCCATGCCATTGTCGTACATGACGCCAATGTTGATCTGGGCAATGGCGTTTCCTTGTTCGGCGGCCTTCAGATACCACTCCATGGCTTTCTGATAGTCTTGCAAAACACCCTTGCCATGGTCGTACATGACGCCGATGTTGATCTGGGCAATGTCGTTTCCTTGCTCAGCAGCCTTCAGATACCACTCCATGGCCTTCTGATAGTCTTGCGAAACACCCTGGCCACTTTGGCACATGGAGCCAATGTTGTTCTGGGCATCGGCGTTTCCTTGCTCGGCGGCCTTCAGATACCACTCCGTAGCTTTGTTATAATCTTGCGAAACAGTCTGGCCATTCTCGAATATGACACCAGTGTTAATCTGGGCAATGGCGTTTCCTTGCTCAGCAGCTTTGTGATAGCATACTTTTGCTCTGGAATAGTCCCGAGGAGCATCTTGGTCATAGTAGTACAAGTTCAAAAAAGAGCATCGACATCCCCTTGGTCTGCTGTCTTCATGTACCACTCAAGGGCGCTGGATTTGTCCAGTGGAACATCTCTACCGCGTTGATATAAAATGCCGAGGTTATACTGGGCCGCGGAGTGTCCTTGTTCAGCTGCTCTGGCATACCATTCGAGGCTTTCTTATAGTCTTGAGCAGCGCGATCTCCTTCAATGTATATTGTGCCTACGATGAATTGACAATCGGGGTCCTCTTGCTCGGCCGCCTTCAAATACCATCCCCTGGCCTTGGATTTGTCTTGTGGAACGATATCGCCAACTTGATAAAGGTGTCCTAGGTATTGTTGAGCCTGGACGAGTCCTTGTTCCGCTGCTTTGGTGAGCCCTCAAGAGCCATGGAATTGGCCTGCTGAGTGCCTCTTACATGTTGGTATAGAAACCAAGATTGAACTGGGCTGTGGCGTATCCTTGACATTCCGCGTCTAAATACCACTCTCTCGCTAAATAGCCGTCCTGAGAAACGCGCTCACCATCATCGTACATGACACCTACGCTGAACTGAGCAATTGCGCATCCTTGGTTGGCGGCCCTCAAATACCATCCCTTAGCTTTGGGCAGGTCCTGCGGAACGCCACAGCCGTCGTAATACAACGTACCGACACTGAACTGGGCGAATGTGTATCCGTGGTCGGCGGCCTTCATGAACCACTCCATGGCTTTGCGGAAGATCATTGTCTCGGCGATAGCTCATTCCCAAGTTGTACTGGGCGACAGCGTGTCCTTGATCGGCGGCCCTGAAGAACCATTCTTTGGTGACAGAAAAGTTCTGGGGAACACCCTTGCCGCCTCGGTGCAAGAGACCGACATTACTCTGAGCTGAGGCGAGACCTTGACGTGCAGCCTTCAAATACCACTTCATGGCTTCTGCGTAGTTTTGTGGGACATCATCTCCGATCTCATATATACAGCCAACATTGTTTTGGGCAACCGGATTTCCTTCATCTAGCCCATTCAAACTAGCAGTTCGAGACCAAAAGTAGAAAGTCGTTAATGGATATCAAGTCAGGTTGGCGTATGAGCTTTGTGTTATTTCCTGATTCCACCCAATCCCTGTATCAATGAGGTATAACTCCAAGTTCTCTTGACTGAGAGGTCCTCGTCGTTCAAGTCACTGATCTGATGTTGAAGTGGTACGAAGTGTCAAAATCTGTTCCATGGATAGTCCAGATAGCCCCGTGTCTTCGATGGGGGAAAGATCGATCAAACAATTGTCACGCTTTTTGAACAGAGAATCAGTGTATGGGCGAAGGAGGGCAAGGGAAGGCGAAGAGTGGAGAGAGGAAGAGAAGGAGAGAGAGGAGAGATAGGGTGCTGTGAATCTTCTCTGCAAAAACAGTTTACTTCGCCAGATCTCGTCCGGTTGCGCAAAGAAAATCGATCAGGTACAAGGCAGCAAAGCCACCCGCACAAAAAAAAAAAAAGAAAAAATGCGGATGTTCCTCGCCATATATACTTCTGCTGGACACCTACCTAGGTCGGAGACGACCTGCAGTGATGGAAAGAATGGGAAGTTGTAAATTTTTATTGTCGTGAGGCGACCCTAGACCTCGGGTTCTCCTCTTGTAAAAAGCGGAGAGCGACGCGTACGGCTGTGGATGCAGAAGCATGCGATTGAAACAGTGGCTTAGGTCACATTTCTATAGGCCCACATTTCTATAGGCCCTTTGTCGCGACTACACCTTTTTATTACGACGAGGTTTCATTTTGAAGGTGATCAGCTCACACTTTCCCACCTTTACCCTCTTGAGATAGTGTTGAGCCTTCTCTGGGCATCAACATGTCCTTGCCCTGCAGACTCCGAATACCACGCCATGGCCTTCTGATAGTCCTGAGTAACACCCATGCCTTCTTCGTACATCACGGCTACGCTGAACTGGGCATTTGCGTCTCCATGCTCAGCAGCCTTCAGACCCCACTCCAGAGCTTTCTTGTAGTCCTTGGGACCGCCCTTGCCTTCTTGGTACATCACACTTATGTTGAACTGAGCACTGATATTTCCTTGCTCAGCAGCCTGCAAACCCCACTCCAGAGATTTCCGGTAGTCCTGGAGAACACCGCTACCCTTATAGTACATTACACCTATGTGGCGTTTGGCACTAGAATCTCCTTGCTCCGCAGCCCTCCTAAACCACTCCATAGCCTTCTGAAAGTCCTGGTGAACACCAACGCCATTAAAGTACATCGTGCCAACGCAGTACTGGGCTTTGACATGTCCTTGATCAGCGGCTTTCCTAAACCAATGCATCGCCTTTTGGTCGTCATGAGGAACACCACTGCCACCAAAGTATAGCATACCCAGCATGAACTGCGCCGCCATATGTTCTTGGTCGGCTGCCTTCAAGTACCACTCTATGGCCTTCTGGTAATCTTGGGGAACTCCCATGGCGTCTTTGTACATATGGCCCATGCTGTTCTGTGCAGAAGGATACCCTTGGTTGGCCGACTTGAGATACCATTCGACAGCCTTGGAATAATCCAGAGTCACTCCTTTGCCCTCACAGTACATATCACCAATGTAATTCTGAGCCGCGGCGTGTCCTTGATCCCCAGCCTCGAGGTAACACTCCAGGGCCTTTGCGTAGTCCTGTGGAGCATCATCACCATGATAGTAGATGGCACCTAGGCAGAACAAGGCATTGTCATTCCCTTGGTCCGCTGCCTTTGTGTACCATTCCATCGCCTTCGAACTATCAAGCGGAACGCCTCTACCGTGTTGGTATTGAAAACCCAGGTTATACTGGGCTACGACGTGGCCTTGGGAAGCCGCCTTCAAATACCACTCTGCTGCTTCTTGATAATCCTGGGAAACACCGTCACCATCATCGTACATCGTGCCTAGGTCGAACTGAGCGTTGAAGTCCCCTTGTTCAGCAGCCTTCATATACCAATCCTTGGCCTTGAGTTTGTCCTGTGGCACAATGTCGCCAATATGATACAAAAGCCCCAGATAGTGTTGAGCCTGAGCGAGTCCCTGTTCTGCTGCCTTGGTGTACCACTCTACAGCTATGGAACTGTCTGGCAAAACACCCCTGCCATGTTGGTATAGAGAACCCAGATTGAACTGGGCTGAGGGGTACCCTTGACGTGCCGCCTCTAAATACCACTCTCTCGCTGAATAGTCATTCTGAGGAACGCCCTCACCAATATCGTACATGGCACCGACGCTGAACTGAGCGATTGCGTATCTTTGGTTGGCGGCCCTCAAATACCATCCCATGGCCTTGGGAAGGTCCTGCGGAACGCCACAGCCGTCGTAATACATGGCGCCGACACTGAACTGAGCAATTGGGTATCCTTGATTGGCGGCTTTCATGAACCACTCCATGGCTTGGGGAAAATCATTGTCTCGACGATAGATCATTCCCAAGTTGCACTGAGCGGCGGCATGTCCTTGATCGGCGGCCCTGAAGAACCATTCTTTGGCGACAGAGAAGTCCTTGGGAACACCCTTGCCGTCTCGGTACAAGTAACCGACACTGTTCTGAGCAGAGGCGAGACCTTGACGTGCCGCCTTCAAATACCACTTTGCTGCTTCCTGATAATCCCGGGCAACACCATCACCATCTTCGTACATCGTGCCTAGATCGAACTGAGCGTTGACGTCCCCTTGTTCAGCAGCCTTCAGATACCAAACCTTGGCCTTGAGTTTGTCCTGTGGCACAATGTCACCAATATGATACAAAAGTCCCAGATAGTGTTGAGCCTGAGCAAGTCCCTGTTCTGCTGCCTTGGTGTACCACTCTACAGCTATGGAACTGTCTGGCAAAACACCCCTGCCATGTTGGTATAGAGAACCCAGATTGAACTGGGCTGAGGGGTACCCTTGACGTGCCGCCTCTAAATACCACTCTCTCGCTGAATAGTCGTCCTGAGGAACGCCCTCACCACTATCGTACATGGCACCGACACTGAACTGGGCTATTGCGTATCTTTGGTTGGCGGCCCTCAAATACCATCCCATGGCCTTGGGAAAGTCCTTCGGAACGCCACAGCCATCGTAATACATCGCGCCAACACTGAACTGAGCAATTGGGTATCCTTGATTAGCGGCTTTCATGAGCCACTCCATGGCTTGGGGAAAATCATTGTCTTGGCGGTAGCTCATTCCCAAGTTGCACTGGGCGACGACATGTCCTTGATCGGCGGCCCTGAAGAACCATTCTTTGGCGAGAGAAAAGTTTTGGGGAACACCTTTGCCGTCTCGGTACAAGAGACCGACACTGTTCTGAGCAGAGGCGAGACCTTGACGTGCGGCCTTCAAATACCACTTCATGGCTTCTGAGTAGTTTTGTGGGACATCCTCGCCATTCTCATACATGCAGCCAACATTGTTCTGGGCAATCGGATTTCCGTCATCCAGGCCATTCAAACTGATTGTGAAATCATAGGAAGAGGTAGTAGTGAGTTAGAGAGGATCTCCTAATATCACAGTAGGGTTGCTCTGTGGTTTTTATATATCTGACGCTGATACCTGAGTCCAGTCATTCCATTCATCAACCCAAAGAGACCCTGACCGTTATTGACTGGGGTGTTTTGCCCATTGCCGTCATTGATGTCGATACTCTCTGCTCCACGTAGAGCAGAGTCGGTGCGAGGGGTCAGAGTTTTATCCATGAGTTGATTTGAATATCAGTGACACCTGTCGAGGAAGGCAGTGCTATTTGCGTCTTTGTGGAGGGGGGTTGGTGGACGAGTGAAAGAAGAGCAGAGATCGAGCAGAAGGAAAAAAAAAGTGCCCGGTGTTAGGAATCGATTCTCTCACGGCGAAAGGTGGCTTGTTTTTACTTTGCCATCTCCGTTTGGTCGCACAAATAAAATTTTCAGGGTATAGCCCATGCACTGCCAATGTTCACAGCCGAAGAATTTGAGCAGGGGAGGTTCTAAAGGCGCAGTCCCTCCGATTTGTAACTCATATCCATCAGAAGCTGAGAACTTTTAAGAAAAACTCTGATTTTATTTTAATGAAAGCCACTACGCCTCTGTGATTTCAAGGAGGGAAGATTGGGCGACGGGGTCTCCTTGCTCGGCAGCCTTCCTGAGCCACATCATCGCTTTCTGGTTGTCCGGAGGAACACCCTGACCTTTCCTGTACATCAAACCAATGTAGTATTGGGCACTGGAGTGACCTTGCTCGGCGGCCTTCAAATTCCATTCCATGGCCTTCTGATAGTCCTTGGTGACACCTTTCCCATCCTGGTACATGACAGCAATATAGCACTGGGCATCAGAGAGTCCTTTTTCGGCAGATTTCCTGAACCATTCCATAGCTTTCTGGTAGTCCTGGGGAACACCCTTGCCATCTTGGTACGCCACACCCAAGTTGCACTGGGCATTGGCATTTCCTTGCTCTGCGGCCTTCCTGAACATCTCCATGGCCTTTTGATAGTCCTTTTGAGGAACACCCTTGCCTTCCTGATACATCATACCGATGTTGGACAAGGCCGCCATACTTCCTTGGTCTGCGGCCTTCAGGCTCCACTCCATAGCCTTTTGATAGTCCTGGGGCCAAGGTGTTCCTTAGCCATTCCACAGCCTTCTGATTGTCCCGGGGAGTACTATTCCGGTACATTACACCAATGTTGTACTGGGCACTGGCATCTCCTTGCTCCGCAGCCTTTAAGCCCCATTCCCTGGCTTTCTGCAAGTCCTTTGGGACACCCTTGCCATCCTGATACATCAAACCCAAGTGGCACTGTGCAGTGGCGTTTCCTTGTTCGGCAGACATCCTAAACAGCTCCATGGCCTTCTGGTAGTCCTGGAGGACACCATGACCCTCAAGGTACATCACAGCCACGCTACACTGGGCATTGGCTTTTCCTTGGTCTGCAGCTTTCCTCAGCCATTCCGCGGCCATGTTGTAGTCCTGAGAAACACCCTCGCCATTCATATACATCAGACCTATAGAGTACTGGGCACTGGCGTAATCTTGGACGGCGGCTTTCCTAAGCCACTCCATGGCCTTTTGGTAGTCCTGTTTAGGAACGCCCCTGCCAGTCTTGTACATTACTCCCATGTTTTTCTGCGCGGAAGGATACTGTTGGTTGGCCGACTTGAGGTACCACTCTACAGCCTTGACAGGATCCTCGGGCACTCCAAAGCCATCGGCGTACATATCACCAGCGTAATTCTGAGCACCAGCATGTCCCTGCTCAGCGGCCTTGAGGTAACACTCCAGAGCCTTGACGTAATCCTCTGGAGTATCCTCGCCATGGTAATAAATGACTCCTAGGCAGAACAAGGCGTTGGCGTTCCCTTGCTCCGCTGCCTTTGTGTACCATTCCATCGCCCTGGAGCTATTAAGCGGAACACCTCTGCCATGTTGGTAAAGAAACCCCAGGCTATACTGGGCTCCGTTGTGTCCTTGATCAGCCGCCCTCGAATACCATTCCGCTGCTTCTTGATAGTCCAGAGGAATGCCATCGCCATCATCGTACATCGCGCCTAGGTCGAACTGAGCGTTGATATCTCCTTGCTTACCGGCCTTTAGATACCATTCCCTGGCCTTGGGTTTATCAAGGGGAACGATGTCGCCAACATGATACAGGACCCCCAAGTAGTGCTGAGCCTGAGCGAGTCCTTGGTTTGCTGCCCTATTGTACCACTCTACTGCTGTTGGGATGTTTTGTTCGACGCCTCTGCCATATTGATACAAAAGTCCGAGGTTATACTGGGCTATAGCGTTTCCTTGGTTGGCAGCCATCGAATACCACTGTCCAGCTGCATAGTCATCCTGAGGGACGCCCTCTCCAGCATCATACATCGTGCCAACGCTGAGTTGAGCAATTTCGTATCCTTGGTTGGCGGCCCTCAAATACCATTCCATGGCCTTGGAGAAATCCTGTGGAACGCCACAGCCGTCGTGATACAACGCACCGACACTGAACTGGGCGAATGTGTATCCGTGGTCGGCGGCCTTCATGAACCACACCATGGCTTTGCGGAAATCCTTTTCTTGGCGATAGCTCATACCCAAATTCCATTGCGCAGCAGCATGTCCCTGATCGGCGGCCCTGAAGAACCACTCTTTGGCGGTAGAGGAGTCCTGCTCGACACCCATGCCGTCACGGTATAGGAGGCCAAGACTGTTCTGAGCAGAAGCAAGACCTTGATGTGCAGCCTTTGAATACCACTTTCCAGCTTCTGTGTAATTCTGTGTGACATCTTTGCCACTCTCATACATGCGGCCAACATTGTTCTGGGCAATTGGATTTCCTTCATCCAGACCGTCCAGGCTACCAATTAAAAGCGAAGGGTAAATATTGTCAGGTTGTTATGACGATGGAGACGACGTCCAATGTTTGGGGCTAGCGTTATTACCCGTGTCCGTCTAATCCCAGAGTCAATCCGAAATTTCCCTGGTTTTTCTTGACTGCGGGACTCTGACCATTGATGTCGACGCGTTCGACTCCATCTGCAAGGGTTGCAGCGGGGGAGGTCTACTCGTTTGAACGGATTGATTCCGATGATTGTTCAGAGGTGGGTCGGACAGTAAAAGATGGGTCTATAAGGGTGAAGTGGTTCAGCAATAATGAGAGTGGAGGGGAATGAAGAAGAGTCAAGGGGAATAATGAAAGAGAGTTGGGGAGTGGTCGCTTCATCTCACGGCAGTGCAAAAGAAGAAACTTTGCCATCTTGGTTCCACAAAAGATTTCAGGGAGATGCCGCCGTTACCACAGAGACAAGGAAGAAGTCGCATACACAAAGAGCTGAACATGGCAGGCCTAGACCGGCAGGGCCATCGTCGCTGAACTGATGTCGATACGTGGATATGGAGACTCGTCTTGTGCGTGCATGAAATCAAAAATCTCATGTGTAGTGCCCAGCTGTCGTACCTGTCGTAGCTGCGTCCGTGGCAGCGTCCTTAAGAAACGCTCCCGTTGTTGGATTTCATTTCGCTGCAAATGAGACAGGACCCCAACAGGGAACATCAGGCATCGGACAGAGAGAAGGAAGGAATCCATTCAAATGAATCTCTTGGGTAATGGAATGGCGTCAAAAGAGGTCATCCCAGGCAATTTGATTCGACAGAGGCAAACATGGTGGGCGAGGTGGTAAAAAGAGGTGCGAAAGGAGAAGAGAGAAGAGGAGAAGAGAGGAGAGGAGAAGAGAGAGAGGAGATAGAGAGGGGACCTTGGGAGGAAAAGAAGGTGACAAGTTGTCCATCACAAGAGAGAGAGATAAAAATACCCATGCCAAGCACACATGCAAGAGACCAAGCCCCAAAACTCCAAAATCGGGGTTTCCGTCCGTCTCGGCCACTCGGGCGAAGCACATGCGGGAATGAGACAGAGACCCCCTGTCTGTCTGTCTGTGTGTCTGTCTCTTTATGGCATCATCCATGCATTCATCGTCCCTCGAGATCCATCTCTGCTCCCCCCCCTCCATTCCCTCTGCGTATTAATACTCTTTCCTAAACACACAACGCAGCACCCGCGTCTAGCCGTAGTGAAAGCAGCTCCCTCTCGACTTGGCATGGTCACCCTGACGTAAACAAAATCAGCTACTGTACTACTGTACTACAGGGGTCCCTGCGCTTCCCAACGGAAGACCAAAGAGATAAAAGTACCCGAGTGCTCACTCTCCTTTTCCTTTTCTTCTTTTTCTTCTTCCTCCTCGTCCCTTTTACTTCTCCTCTACTTCTCTCCATTCCTCGCTCCTCCTCCTACTCATTCATCTGCATCCCATTCCCTCATAGTTGGCCATCCTTCCTCGCTGCATCCACCTCCACAGAGTCCTCCGAATACACTCCAGTCCCGACCACAGACGCCTTCTCGCCTACTACCGCCACTACCCCCTCTATTTTCACCATGGGCAAACGTCAACAGCAAGAGATCCAGATGCAGCAGCACCAAGGCCCTGCCACCGTCGTAGCGATCCCACCCAGTGCCAACCAACCACCCGCCACAAAAAATTCAAAGTTCAAGAGCTTCTTCACCCGCAACAAGAAAGCAAAGGTCGTCTTGTCCGAAAGAGATGCAGAGATCTTGAGAAAGGTCAAGCATCGAGCCAAGATCCTGGATACAGGATTGAACCTTGGAATCGCCAAAATTGGACTGGACCCTATCATAGGTAAAAATGCAAAACAACGGGCGGGGTTGGGAACTCGAGCTCGTCCCCCGATTGGAGGAAGCTTGTATTTTGTGATTTGCGGCTGTGGGTGGGTGTGGTTGTCCATATTGTGGTTACCACAATATTGCTAGACTCGGTCGTTGTGTTACCCAAAGATGGCATGAATGTTTTCGTTTTCTTGTGCACTGAAGATCTGAAGCAAATAGAGGCTGCAAGGGGGAAAGAGAGAGAGAGGTTTTATTTTCCACTAACGCCTTGTATTTGTCTTCTTTCGAAACGATTGACAAACAGGTCTTGTTCCTCTTGCCGGGGATGCTATTACCCTGATGATGGCCATGAACCTGATCCACACCGCCCAAAAGGCCGACATCCCCAAGGAGTTAACAAGCAGGATGCTCGTCAATGTGGCCATTGACTTTGGTGTATGTGGCAAAGCCGTTTTCACTCTCTATTTGACCTGATGATATTTTGGTCCACCACATACTCATCCGTTCTCCCTTTCTTTTTTTAACCCCTTCTCTTTTCTAGTGCGGACTTGTCCCTGTCCTGGGAGATATTGCCGACTTTTTGTACAAGGGCAACCACAGGAACGCAAAGTTGTTTGAAGCTTTCTTGTACGAGCGAGCGGCAAAAGAGCAAGCAGCCGCAGAGGCTGAAGCTGCCTCTCGACAGAATGTCCCCACACCTGTCCCAATGGCGAACCCCAACACGAACGGTCATACCCACGTCAACATGAACGGAAACCAAGCACCAGCACCCGTCAATGGCCATTGCCCTCCTAACCAAGGCAACCATCCCCCGAGCTACCACGGAAACCCGAACGTGACAGCTGCTGCACCCCGACCACCCCACAAGAGCGGTGGCCTCTTTGGAGGCTGGGGTACTCAGAAAACAGCGGCCGTTGCCTAATGAACTACCCAATCACGACGGAATGCAGGATTGCTTTCCACAGCGAATAATGGCCTCACCCCCATTCAAACCCACCAGTTGTTACGGGTTGATGGGTGGATTCTTTCCCGCCTTTTTGATTTTCATAATGTTTTCTTCATATTTTGGATACTCCTTCATGCCGTCTCAACAAGAGTCTGAAGGAATATCATGTAAACTTCTCGTATATACCTTGTCCATATTTTAATCACCCACGAATGTCAAAAAGAATAAAAGTACCATATGTCTATTCTCTATGACGAAGCATTCTTCAACCCGGGGTTCTGGCCCGTTGTTGATGTTGGTGTTGATGTTGATGTGGGTGTAGCACGGTTGCACGGATATTTTTTTATTATTTTTACCGAATTGCATTTTTATTGCTGCTTGTGTTTTCTCAGTTCACAACTTCAGGGACAACATGCTGCGACAGTGCCCCGAACGACGCTTCGGCCATGAAGCACAGACAGTTTCGCAGATTCGTCACAAATCCCGTGTCGTTATCAACAAGCTGCACTAGATCAATCGTGTGCAATTGTTCCTTGATCGCAATAAAGCGGAGATTCAGAGTCTGGCATGTCAACGGGTATAAGGGGCTCAACCGGACATTGTTTTCAAGGCAAATAATGTCGGCCTCCGTCGTCTCATTGTCCACATGGCGACGCAGTAACTCGGGCTCCTCCATGTACGGGTCAATCGGCACATTCTGGACCGTCGCACGCTCACCACTGGGCAGAGGCGGCAAAACCTTGGATCCTTGACTAGGGTCACTGCCCTTTGCGCGCTTGCGGTTTGGAACCACAAGAGTGTATCGACGGATGTGGCGGGACCGGTTGACAATAAAAATCTCGAGGCTGAAAATCTTGCCCACAACAACTTTGTCCGTGACTATTGATTGAAAAGATGGATACGTTCATAAGTTATCAAGGGTGACAAAAAACCATACCACAGAACACTGAGAGGTTGTGAAAACATGTTTGTGTACCTGCAAAAGAGACAACGATGCCATCGCCTGAATCGTGTTCTGGTCGTCCTTGAGTAACGCCATTCAGTGCTTGAGCCGCAAGATCAAGACCCAATCCAGGAGATAGCCCTCCTCCACTCATAGCGGGTCGACCGCTGTGCCTGTTGTGCAATCCATCGTCCTCGTAACTGTCTGCTTCGCTCGATGCCACTGCTTGTCCAATCACAGGGGAGTGGTGGTTAGGTCCGCCTTCCTGGACTGGCGCCAACCCATTCTCGTTAGCTGGTCGACTACCATAACCTCCTCCCCAGCTTCCAACAACACTCTTTCGGTTGGCGCTGGTCAGTGCCCCCCGCTGAGGGCCACCTTCCGAGACAGTGGACGGTGTAACAGATGATCTCCTCGCACGAGAGTCGCCAAATCCATTGGGTCCCATCGAATGGCGACTGTGCGCATGACCAGCACTGCCGCTGGCGTTGCCGGGCGAACTACTGCTGGAGATTCGTCGAACAAGGGCCGGCCCCTTTTGAATCGCCTGCTGTGGTTGTGGACTCGAGGGCAGAGACTGGTTTCTATAGTGAAGCTGATGTTGATGATGGGTTTGAGGTGTGGGTGTTCCTGAAGCCGAGTGTTGCGAGGGCAGCAAACTCGAGGGGTGAGAAGGCTGGGGTGCGTACAGCTGCTTCTGCTGTGGTGGAGCGGCAGATCCGACAGTGGAAGATCCAGCACCTGTAGAGCCGGTTGTAGAGAGAGCGCTACTTTGTTTCGTCAGATCAGACAAATCCAGGAAGCAGTTCCAGCGAGAATGAATGGTTTGTCCCTGAACTCCGTCAACCTCGGGTGTACCCTGAAGAACGATGGTAACCTGTCGCTGAGCATCCCGAGCGGCATTTGGAGGGACGAAATACTCGCTTGACTGACGATGATGTGGTCCCAGAGCTCCATTGGCTGTAGGTGGACTATCAGCACTCCATTCCGGATTGTCCAGCAATGAAATAGAGAAGAGGAATGTTACATGATCGACAGAGTGCAGCATGATAGGGAGCTATAAAGTCACGCAATGTACAAGATGGTAAGTATAGTTGGTGGGGGATATGAGTGGAGACAATAGACAGGGTATCATACCTTTGTAAGCGCTGCTGAATCCAGCGGGGTAACGACCGCGTTCGTAACCTCCACGTCCAATTGGGACACTTTAAACTTTGCACCGTGCTCCGAGTTATTTTCGACTTCAATAGACATCATCAATGGGTTCTCCATAGGCGAAACACGCGTTGTTCTCATGCGGACATTCAGAGCCGAGCGAACAGCGATAGTGCGCCTTGCGCTCCGTCTCAAAACAGGGGCCATAGGAGGAGGTTGAGTCCTGGCGCGAGGTGTGTCTGGTCGATAATGGTGCTGAGGAACGATGCTAGAGGTGAAGTTTGGATCTATGAAGACGATGTTTGTAGGTTAGATCGATGTCACCGCTAGTTCATCGTCGATGACCTGCCACTGAATATTAAGCAACATACCGTCCGAAAGGCCCTCCAAAAGATTCACCATGCTATAGCACTCCAAGTTGTACTGATCATCCACTGGAACTGCCACAGGAACAACCTGTTCCGCTGGTCGGAGAAGGCCATGTGCACTGAGCATCAGCATAGTGTTGGTCGTCTTTGTCCTGATGAAGGCTATTCACACGATTCAGAGAGAACAATATGGTTAGATAAAGCCCTGTTTGTTGGGCATAACGAGTTCAGAAAGCTCCCACTGTATTGCTTTCTCCTTACAGACAGGGACAGAAAAGGGGAAAATCGCAGTCCAGACTCCGTTCATGGGTCGAATCTCTGGTTGCTTGCCCGCCTCTGAAGGGTTATAGGTATAAGAGAAGAGAATGGTCGATTCGATGCGTCCTTGGTCATAGACACTGCCGGGTCTTCCTCCGAATCCTCCTGGTGATCCTACTGTGGACGTCCTCTTGTCAACTAACTGTGTACTGGCGGGTCGACCGTTGGGGCTCTTGAACATGGCATTTTGTTGACTGGATGAGATTGCAGAAGCGGCCAGAGAGCTTGCGTCTACAAAGGCGGCTTCGACCTGGATCTCGAGCGACTCGAAAAACTCGTTGACCTGACGCTCCGTGTCCTCGTGCAGGGTGGAGAGGTCATCTGGAAGCGAAATCTGCAGGAAGAAAAGGACGGTTTCATCTACGTAATTGCACGGCAAGATGAGTCCAGGAGAGGGACGAGAAGGCTATTGTTAGGACACGCATAATGTGACAGTCTGTGGGCAATGGCGATGGGATCGGGGGTGAAGGATGAGGGTTGTACCGTAAAAGACATGGGTGCGGGGCTTGGCCAGGATGACGGACTTGTAGTCTTCCTGCAGGGAGTCGATGCGGGCATTGGGGATCCTGATCTCCCAGTGCGAGTCGTTGAACAATCCCTCGATGGACCTCATTCCGCGAGCAGTCGAGATGATGTTGGGGGAAAGAGCGGTTGGTGGCGAGGAGAAAGGGAGTGAAATTGGCAAACGGACAGATGCATGCATGCAACTGCCTGTTCGTGTCCCTGTGTGCTCCACTCTAGGCTCGACCCATCCTTTGCTCAAGCGCTTAAGGGCTTCCACCTCCCTACTCACGTGACGGAAGGCTCCAGATTGCTTTCACAAAGGCTGGTAAAAGAGTTGCCACTTTTGGCTGGAAAGTCCTATAAGGAAGGCGCACAAACCCCATGCAATAAATTACATGCTGTAGAAGCCTGAATACTCCAATCATGCATACACGTGACTATAAGCTGCAACACGTGACTCTGATCCATTCGTTTGTCCAACGGTCAAAAAAAAACGGGAAAAAACGCGGCCATGTCCTCATCCCATTCACTCGCTGAATTCGCCCCCATTCGAGTCTGCTATGGTCGAGATCGTTCCACATGATGTTCATCAACAGTGCGCCTTGACGTTTCACGTCGATCCAAAGGAAGAACAGCTGGATGTAGTCGAGCATGTTGGCTTGGGAAGGGACTGTATCTTGATAGCAGGCTGTGGATGGGGTAAATCCCTGACATATTTTCTCCCGATGGCACTATGGAAACATCGTACTATCCTTGTGATCTCTCCATTGAAGTCGCTTGCCCAGGATCAGCACAGCAAACTCACCAATCTTAAAATCCCAAGTATAATCATCAAAGGCGACACCCCTATACATTCCTCGCTGCTCCGCTCATTGGCCACAGGCGCTTACAGAGCCGTGTTTTTGTCCCCGGAGATCATATTCAGCAGCCGGCGCCTAAGCAGTCTCTGGGACATGCCGGAGTGGAGGAAGCGGCTGTTGGCGGTTATAGTTGACGAGGCACATTGCATTACCTCATGGGGGGATGGTTTCAGGAAGGACTACAGCAAAATTGGTATGATCCGGAGTATGGTACCACCAACAACAGGATTCATTGCGATGTCTGCAACTCTTCCATCTGGCCCTCTTGGGCAAGTCAAAACGAGTCTCCGTTTTTCCGAGAATACCACAGTTATCAACAAAGGCAACGACCGACCGAACCTGCACTACATTGTTCTGGAACAAAAGCACGCGTCGAGAACATTCAAGGACTTGGAATTCGCTCTGGACGGAACCAAGACTATCGTCTATTTCAACAGTATAAACGACGTTCTGGCTGCTGGAGAGTTTCTACGGTCTCGAAACTCAGGTATTCGAATCGCTGTTTTTCACGCTGTATTTTCGGATGCGTACAAGTCGCGTGTCATGCGGGAGTTCAACGACAACCATATCGACCTGCTTCTGTCCACTGAAGCCGCTGGGATGGGATGTGATATTGGTGATGTTAAGGTCGTAATACAATGGGGATATCCTTCAACAATATCATCACTTATCCAACGCCTTGGTCGCGCAGCGCGTAATGCTGATATCTTAGGGCAAGCAATTCTATTCGTTCCGAGTCGTGCGCCTGACAAAGCCAAGATAGATAGCGATATCTTTCGATACGTAACTACAAAAGAGTGCCGCCGTAAGGTCTTGAATGATATTTTCGACAACGAGGACATACCTCGATATCCGGAGTATCCCTGTTGCGACATTTGCACTCCTTTTGAGCCGCCGGTTGTTAATCGACAAGAACAAGATGACATCGACGACAAAAACAATGTTGCGGAACCTGCAGCAAACGAAAAGCCACCATACCAAGGACGAACGGAAATAGAAAAAACGTGCTTTCGTCTAGCAATCAAAGGATGGAGAGACGCTACCTTCAAGCGCGACATTCAGTCTATCAGCGGGTGCCTAATATCAGCAATTGTCATAACCGATAAAAACATTGAGATACTTGTCGCAAAATGTAGGCACATTACGAGCCCACAATCTGTTTCCAAGCTCACAGCTAATACCTGGGAGGCCTATGATGAGACTTACAAAGACCAGCTAGGCCAAATATTGGTCGAGCTCAATATTATCATCCAAGCAAGGAGAGAACGGGAGAAAGGTAGAAAAAAGGAGGAGAGGAGCAGGACCCATTCAACCACTGTTACTCAAGAGGATGAGGACGTCTCAAGCACTACTGGAGCAGGAGCTCGTCAAGATATATCCAGCGTGTCGCCTCAGATACCCGAGCCGGCGCCCATTCCAAAGCGCCCCCGTCACAACTAGTCGTCCCTTTTATTAAACTTGATATTGGGGAGAAATGGATGGGCAGAAGTTCTAGAGATCTAAGATATTCGCCCCTTCCCCAATATATTGGCGATATGTATCCCTATCAAAATTTGGTTCCGCATCCTCTCCTTGATCCTCTTCATCCTGTTCAAATGGAGATTTAGAGCTTCTCTCTCTGAATCGAACGACCCGTTCATTCTGGAGGTTCTCAATCCCTGTCTTCAAAAGATCTACCACCGCTGATACGTCCTTACTCAATTGAGGCCCAGGCGCCGACTCAAAAATCCTGTGTTCTTGGAGACTTCGGACAATACGGTCGATATCACCGGCAGCAGCATGCTGGCTGTGGAATGTACTATTGTGTGTTATTGAAAACTCCTTGTGGATTTTGTTGGCGACTTGGGAAAAGACTTCAATATTGGGGGAAATACACTCTGCAAGAAACTCCCAAGACGAATTACCACCTTTAGCCGCGTGGATGACTTTTACCAGTAAATTACAATGCTCTTGATAAAGATCCGCCGGCAGCCATCGATTCTCTTTTCCCGTTGTATTCACAAGCCATGATGACATGAGAGCCCTCTTGGCCTTTGCTGTCCAGGCATAGCGCAGACCGCAGTGGAGATGTAGTAGTTCATTCGCGTAGTTTTTTGTCGATGAAGACTGAACATAGATGGTAATCCATTTCAACGACTCTTCGATCCTGCCAATGTCCCCCGATCGGATTGCGTCAGATAGATCAACATACAGAAGTGCATCACGGATGAAGAGGGATGCATTCCTGTCGGCCACCTTTTGCATGCCTTCCAACGAGGCTGGGTCAAGGTAGTGTTTAAGCATATTGTCGACTGTAGTCTTGACTTGATTCCGCAAGCTCGCCTTGGTATGCCCTGTAGCCATTTCGTCCAAATTCTCGATCCCAAATTCTAGTTGCCAAAGGCGCAATATCATACCATCAAGTGTATGGCGGATGAGCTCGTCCACTGCGTGGAAATCGTGGTTTTTAACACCAACCCGCTTCCGCTTTAAGAGGTCTATGATCTGAGCCAGTGACCCTCCTGTATCAGGCGATCCGTGATGGGTGCTGAGGATGGTCTTGGCAAACATCATTTGGAGGTGGAAAAGTTGAATGACTGGCACCGCCCATTTGAGTTCATCAAAAATCGTCTCGTCGCCTGCTAGCATCGCCGTCGCAGATCGGACCCGACTGATTGTCAACTGGTCGCCTGCAATGAAATGATTCTGGTCCTCCTTGAACGAGTTCTTGTCTAGTCCTACTTGTTGGCGGACATGGTCCATGATTTGCTTGTTGCCTTCAACTGTTGACTGGTCGATATGCATTGCCCGTAAAGGGTAGGTCTCTGTCTTCACGGGCTTCAAAAGGTCTATGGCTGGCTTGGGATCCGAGCAATTCTTGAAAGTATCCTTGTGGTGCCGAGTAAGCACATCGATCAGATGATATCTACGGGCCTCATTGAGAACGGCACAGCCTGCTTCATCTGGTATGAGATCTCTAAACCGAAGCCGGCGGTAAAAATCCTCAGGTTTCCTCATGGGCCCAGGGTTGTCACCAATTACAATTGTGGCAGTAGTCCCGTTTTCGAAGGTATCGCTGTTGTTGATCCGTTGATCATATTTTTGGAACCGTATGTTGATGTTGTCGTAAAGGATCATCCACTGCAGGTGAAAGGCTGCGTAGCGGGCCCGTGATAATGAGTCATTAGACAGAGTCCTCAATGATGTCAGGATGGAGGTATAAGAAACTGAAAGTCCAATACGGGACATGACTTCGATAACCTTGCGTGCACAGCCTTCCTGGAATAGATATAAACCAAAAATTTGTTGGAGTAGATTGCATCTCACATTCCTTCGGAATAGAATGATGCTGGTAATCGTCTGCAGGTTATGATACGATCTTCCGTCGCCAGTGATTTTATCCAGGACATAGAAACTGTGAGGCGCGTGCTTGCTGAGATGGGTTGAGAAGGTTCTCATGGCGAAGTTGACCAAATCTTGCTGTCGAACCGAAACGGATGAAAGATGTAGGTTTTGATTTTTAGAAAGCGCGTCAACCTCGGTGCGCATCCTGTCCGCAACCATATTTGTAGCCACTTTTAACAGCTCGTCGTCCTTGTCGATGTGGGAGCTCCAATTGTTCAGCAGCAGTACGTGTGTGCCTGCCTTGTAAAAGTTGGATCTTTTGTGTCGGATTCGGCCCGTATCTGGTTTCTTCGTGTCGAAAAAATACAGCAGGAACTCGGACATTGTGATCCTTTCTTCTGACATTACGCGAAGCACATTCTCGACGGAACGGGCGAGAGGGTCGCCTGCACAGTCTACAAACACGAAGTCTGCGAGAACAGAAAGTTAAACCATTGTAGAACGGTAGACATCGCTTTGGCTACTCACTCAACTTACTGCGACTATCAGTTAAACGGATTGGTGAGAAACGCCGAGCTCGTCGAGGGGCGGTAGGAGCCTTCCCGACCATAGCAGACTCGAATGGGGGCGAATTCAGCGAGTGAATGGGATGAGGACATGGCCGCGTTTTTTCCCGTTTTTTTTTGACCGTTGGACAAACGAATGGATCAGAGTCACGTGTTGCAGCTTATAGTCACGTGTATGCATGATTGGAGTATTCAGGCTTCTACAGCATGTAATTTATTGCATGGGGTTTGTGCGCCTTCCTTATAGGACTTTCCAGCCAAAAGTGGCAACTCTTTTACCAGCCTTTGTGAAAGCAATCTGGAGCCTTCCGTCACGTGAGTAGGGAGGTGGAAGCCCTTAAGCGCTTGAGCAAAGGATGGGTCGAGCCTAGCTCCACTCCAGGCTGCAGTGCTCGCTCACGCGCGCGGAGGCAATTTGTGCACGTGACCATTTTGGATTTGCCACCAATATTCGATTTTTGGTTCTCAGTGACAATCGATCGACAATCGATATCGCGCCGTCTTTTTTGTTGTCCTTCTGAGCCTGCAAGTGTCGGTCGTCCCAATTGGGAGACGACCATCCGAGCTGGGGGTCATTTTACCTTGTTGGTGTTGACTCACGCCCCTGCTCTCATGCACCGTGGGGGAAGCTCTCTTGTTTAAAAAGACAGAGGAATCCTCATCGACGACGAAAAAAAAAAAAAAAAAGAACAGTTACGATGTTCAAACTGCAACAACCTCCCCCCTTTCTAGTTCCTGTTCAGCCTTTACGATGATAACCGCTACCCCCGCTAGTTCCTCTTCATCATCCATCCTTCCAAGGATCGTAGGTATGTCAATTGTCTATTGTTCTACCACCCGATCACAGTCTGTTGGATCTCCCTGTCTCCACTCACACCCCCTTGTTTCTTTCAATGCTAGTTCTGATCTCAGGAACAGGATTTAACCTGCAAGCATTGATTGATGCCTCCTCCACCTCCGGTCTCTTGCCTTCCAATCTCGTCCTCGTCATCTCCAACCGCGCCAAGGCCCCTGGACTGGAACGGGCCCGTCAAGCCTTCATCTCCACCAAAGTCCATGCCCTGGCCACCTACCGCAAGGCCAACAAGTCGCGATTGGAGTACGATGCTGATCTGGGTCAGTTGGTGCTAGAGGCTCGACCAGATCTCATCATCCTTGCAGGATTCATGCATATCCTCTCGACCTCCTTCCTAGATCTTTTCCCTCAACGCTCTTTGTCGACACCAAGCACCAAGATCATCAACTTGCATCCAGCACTTCCAGGACAGTTTGATGGCATTCAAGCCATTGAGCGTGCTTTTGAGGCTTTTCAACAGGGCAAAATCACAAAGACAGGGGTCATGGTCCACAGAGTCATCGAGACTGTAGATGCAGGAGAGCCACTGCTGATCAAAGAAGTCGATATTTCGCCCAAGGATGATCTCCAGAGCTTGGAGAGCAAGATCCATACCATGGAATACTCTACCCTTGTTGAAGCAACCAACATGATGCTCTTGGAGATCCAAGCTGATAGAAGCAATTAAAAGTCTGCATTATGACCGGGTCAACAAGAAGACCCAGGGAGGATTATTTTATTTATTTCTTCTTTTTCAAAAGCTGATATTCTTGATCGCGACGTTCATCTGTCCGTTGCAAGAAGGCAACCTTCTCCATGTATCCGTCCTTGTTGTGATGCTTCAATTCGTCCTCAATACCTTCCTTGCCCACAAACACGTTCCAGTCCAATTTGGATTTCTCAAGCGTGTTCATCTTTGCAGGTTTCTTGACCCCATAGGTCGCGGCAAGGGCATCCAACATGGATTTTCGGCGAACATAGCGCACAGGTTTCCTTGCTGGTGAATCAATCAATGTTGAAGAGTGGGATGCTTCTGACGCCGACGGTACTTTGGGATCTAATATCGTGGTTGAAGATGCTGCGGCTGTGGTTGTGGATGTAGAGGTGGATAGCGATGTTGATGACAATGATGATATGGTGGACGGTTTTTCTGGTTTTTCCTGTGATATTGATGATGATGATGATGATGATGATGATGCTGCTGCCAGTGTTTCTTTGCCGCCATCTTCCTTGTTTTTCTTGCGAAAGTAGTCCTTGGCCTCCTTTGAATTCTCTGGAACATCCTTCGTGACCGTGACAGTTTCGCCTGCGAAATCATAAGTTGTCGTAATAGTCACCATCTTTCCTGATCCCCCTTCTGATGCTCCTCCTCCTCCAGATGACAACGATCCCAATGTCGAGAAAGCAGCCAAGAGTTCAGGTCTTGCTCCTGGTTTGGGAGCGGGGGTATTCAGTTCTGCCCAAAGAGCATCCAGTTTCGCCTTCTTGCGCTGCGCCTCTGCCTCATCGACTGTATTCTCGAGCAAGTTCTTGTGAGATGCGCCATCATAGTCTCCGCCGTCCAGAGCCCTCCGCTTGCCAGATCGAGAGGTTGAGTACTCTGCACCTCCCGTATAGTTCCCTTGCTCTGTGTCACTGTCGTCCATGTCGTCGTCTCCATCGCTTGGGATATCATCCTTGGCTATGGCAAAGATATGCAAAGAAGAGGCAGGAGGTTTTGTTAGAATGATGTTGAAAAAAGACCTAGAGACCATAATCGCATTGCATGCAAAAGTTCTAACCATCGGGCACATAGTCCTCGTCGTCGCTCGAGTCCGAGTCCGAGTCTTCCTCCACAGGCTTTGCGGGTTTCTCTGTTGTAGGTTTTGCCATGGCTGAAGGTTGTGAATGAATTGAATGGAGAGAGGGAATAATGGGCATGCAATGCAAGGTGCGTGCGGTGTTTTCACATCGTTTGTCAGTCACAAGGCCCAAACGGGTGAAGTTCCGCCCAACTGATCTCTTTTTTTTTTTGCATCTCTTCTTCCATTCACCATTTTTCCTCTCCCAGCAATGACAGGCGCAACCATCGCTTCACTCCCCCAGCAACAAGCCAGGGTCCGACACTTTTATCGGAAGCTCCTCAGGATCGGAAAGGCCATGCCGACCGAGACTCGATCCGCCCTCGTTCTGTCACGGGTCAAGGGAGATTTCAGAGCCAACGCGACAGAAAAGGACCCAGAGGAGATCGAGTCCATGATCCAGCTTGCCGAACTCCAAGTGGACAATCTTGAGGTATGGACACAAAGTCCATAAATGTCATGGATTCTTGCCTGAAGACTCCAGGAATTTTGGTCCGCAACGAATCTTTGCTTATTTTTATCTTTTTTTTTGGACAAAATACTTGTAGATCCAAAGGGATCACCTCACAGAATTGTCCAAGAACCCAAACCTGATCATCCCTGTCGACATTCACAAGAACGCAAAGCCAAGGATCTCCAAATTCATGAAGGGTCCGCCTCTCAGCTGGGAAAGAAAAGCAGCTCAAGAGGCCAAGGACAAGGCCCGGTTAGCACAACAACAACAACAACAACAACAACAACAACAACAACATGCTGCAATCAAACCTCGCCACGGAGAACCAGGATACAGCTGTAAAAATCACAAACATTGATAGAACCCGCCACAAGAGGGACCAAATTTCCCTATATTCTTGAACTCGAACATCGTACCATGGCAGCGCAGCAGAGAACAGCATAGATACCCCGACAGGATTCGTAATTTACAAAAGTTTAATAATTATGATCGTTTTTCAACATGCAAGATGAAGATAAAAGCGAGTACAAAGTGGTATGACGGGAATCATCTACGGAGTGGATAGAAGATGCAAGCAGAGTGGGGAATGGTAGAAAAGGAAGAAAGAGGAGGGGGGAGTCGTTTGCAGCAACATGGGGGGCAGTGTTTGATGGCTGCGCTCTATGCACGGTGCACGATATTGGTACTGAAAGATGAAGAGAAGAACAGAAATGATGGAGGGGGATGGAAGGGCGATATACAATGGGCAGGGCAAGATAAAAGAACAAATAAAGAGAAAAAAAAACACACATGGCGTCTGTGGGATCAAGAGCGCGCATGTGCTAGGGTATGTGTTTTGTTTCCTTTCTAGAGTTGCTCCTCCCGTCTTGCGATCACGGTCGAAGCAATTGAAGGGGTAGGGGTCGAGTTGTCCTCCTTGGGGTGGAGAGGACGAACATCCTGCGGTGATGAGGAAGAGGATCCTTCAATCAAGTGACGCTTCAACATGCCCAAGAAGACAAAGGTCAACGTGAAGTGAGGTCCAATTCGCATGAAGTGAGTCGAGAATCCCTTGTAGAACGCCAATGGTCCCTCTGTCGTCAAGATGTGTCGGATAGACTGCAGTGTCGTTTGGGAGGTCGACTGAGACGATCGGTTGTAGAGACGGATACGACTAGGAGGAAACGGGGTCAAAGAAACTTGTTAATCAACCGCCTGCAGCCTTATAGATAGAAACCAGTGGTAAGTCCTATTCTCACTTACACGACATCCATGGGGTTCATGACCACAACACTAACAAACGCACTGACAAGAGAGCTCGACATGTCCAACATGATACCGTCCTCAGCGCCCCAATTGTTCCTGGCATGGTCCTTGAGTAGCGAATATGTCGTCAAGTTGGCAGCGCTTCCGAGCATGGACCGTGCAATTGAGATCATAGAGCCGCGGTAAAGGGTCATGACTCCGTCTGTCGTAACGATGGTTCTTAGGGCAGAGAACGTTCCAGTGTACGCGTACTGATTACCGACGGCAAGTCCACCGGAAGAATGTGACTGGAGTCGAGTCTTGATCAACTCAAAGGGGTTGGCGCTGATAGCACCCATGGCGCCGCATGTAGCACCGGCAATCATTCGTTTCCATGCTGGTGCTGTGCTGGCCTCGCCTGGGTAACTCAATGGGTGCATATAGTTCAGGATGGGATCATAGAGACCGAGACGGAAAATATTTTTAGACGACTCTTTGAGGATGGCTGGGAAAAGACCCTTTTGCAAACCTCGGATACCCTCATGTCTAAAGGTTTTTTGCAGACAGTCCAGTGACGACTTGTAAACCTGGTAGTCAAAACAGAGACAAGAAAGGAGGAAGGGATGTTAGGATAAATGGAGTCGGGATGTGAATGCACCGTGGGAAGAAAGACGGCTGTCGTTTGACCGTTGGACAAGTTCCTTGTCCGGATCTGTTGCAAAGCGGGAATGTCCAAGAGTGGTGTGATTGAAGGGGGGGCATGCGGCATTGCCCACAGACGCACCCCGAAAAATGTGTCCGTGGACAAAAATTGAACCGTTGGGCTGCTGTCCTCTTGTCTCGCGGTCGCAACTCTGTTTTTTGGCACTATCAACAACAACAACAGGCTGCAGTTTTTATATAAAAAAAAGTTGCAACTCCACCCTTGCCGACAATGTTGCCGTTGTGGTCCAGTCGCTCGCTTTTGTTTTTGCCTCTGGATTCCCCCACCCATCCCCAACAAAAAGTCCCTCACTTGCATCCATGTCTATTCTTTGCCCACTTCAGGGCCAACATCTCCGTGCAGTTGCTACCCACGGACGCTTGGCCACAACCACACCGGGGAGAGAGAAAAGAGAAACAGAATAACAAAAACAGCGATTGTGTCACTTTGTTGTCGGGTGCGGGTGCGGATGGGTCGAATCCAAAAACAAAAAAAAAGTGGACTGATGGACGGAAGTGGATATTCTCTCTGTCTGGGTCCTGTGCTGGCGTGCCTGATTGTCCCTTTGACAAGGCCTGGATCCATCTGGTCTCGCAGGTCGAATGCACCAACAGCGTGTTTGTTCTTTGGGCGCTCTGTCCCGAAGTAGGAGCGACAGAAAGAACGACAAAAGGACAGCAGGAGGGAAGGGAGGAAGGAAGGAAGGAAGGAGGGATCCCTTGTTTGCACTGCCTGCTCTCATGTCCATCGGCGGTCGAGTGTCCAAAATTGACTCACGAGGTGCAAACAACCCAAAAACAAACAAGAAATAACAAGATGCTCGCATTCTGGCCGACAAAGGTAATCCCGCTTCAGAATGCGGGGTAACCTTGCTTGCCCATCTCATGTCACTGCACATCCATTAGCCAAACCCTTCATTCTCGACCTTGGCCCTGACCACACACCGTCATTGCTCTTCTCTCCTCGCCACGCTAGCCAGTGTAGAAAGGGTGGCAAAGTGGTCATCCCCTTCCCAACCACACTCACTTGTTGGCCCCCTCTGAACCTACAGTGTAGTTAGTAATAAAAAAAAATGAAAGAAAATTCCCTCACCTTTTCAGACACACGGACGACCTCTTTGCCGTTCCTGCCTGGTTCTCTCGTCTTGACAAACTCGCCCTGCAGTTGAAGTCGGACCTTGACAGTGTCAAAGGGGTTGGTGAAGAGCACAGCCATCGATGGTGCCAGGGCTGAGACGGCAAAGTTCTCGAGCTGAGTGAGCTCAGCCTTTTGGTGATGGCCATGAGCGAGATCAGAAGATGCGGAGGGAGTGGACGGTGACTTTGCTTCGATCGAGTCGTGGAGATTGTCGCTAGAGCTGGATCGACCCAGTAAGGGGGTGCTCTTTGTTGTGAATGTGTTCATGGCAAGGGGGTGTGGGGATGGTGGAGGGAAGGAGGATGGACTGAGAGGACAGTCAGGTTTGGTTGATCAACAAGTGGCGGCGAATGAAGTATTCTCCGAGTCTGGTCCTGTTTCGAGAGTGAGGGCGAGGGTAGGGCAAAAGAGGGAGAGGATGAAGCAAAAGAGAGTGAAGAGGGGAGGAGAAAGGAAGAGAGAAAGAAAAAGAGAGAGAGGAATGAAGAGAAGTGAAGAAGAGTAAAGAGTAAGGAGAGAGTCAGGGACCAGGAACGAGTGAACAAAGAGAACACAGTAATGAACGGACGGCAAGGCTGAAAAGGGAAGGTGAAGAAAGTCCACGAACATTTACGTATAATTGCACACGATCGAGAAAGAGGGCAGATCGGATCTGGTTCCTTGTCGTGTGCGCTCTACTTGACTCATGGTTGGCTGTCTGGCTGGCTATCCTGTCTGTTGGTGGTGGCACGACAGAGAGAGAAGGAATGAGAGGAGCACGCACGGTGTGGGGAACAACAGAGCCACAGGGTGAAAGAGAGAAGGATGGACGATCTGCAGCACTGGTGTGTGTGTGTGTGTGTGTGTGTGTATGTCTTTTTGCACATGTGAAAAGGGTGTGTCCCCGTCCGTCGACTGCATGTCTCCAGTCCTCTTTTTCCCCTCCAGCCAGTGAGGTGCGACCTCGATGGACTCGATGGAAATTGTCCCCCGGGGTCAAGCTGACGCTCCTTTTTTCTTTGCTCCTCTTTCTTGTATGTACTGAGCGCCTTTCCCGTCCTCTTTCTTTTCTTTTCTTCTCTTTCTTCTTCTTCTCCATCACTCTCCACTCTTCATCTCCTTTTCCTGCAATGTTCGCTGCTGCTCTCCGTCCCCGTTTCGCCGCCGCCGTCGCCAGACCCGCCGTCTTGGGCGCGATCCGTCCCAGGTACCAACCTCACTCGTACCCGATCTCCATTCACGTCAGGACTTGACATTGCTCGGGAGTCATGGACACGGCCTTCCCCGGACTCTCTCTCTCGACTCAAATTCCAACTGGACTAGTTCATTAGCAAGATCATTTGGAAGAAAATCTTGCTCATTCACGATCAGCTCTAATGGACAAGAACAGCCGAAAAAGTTATTCTCCGAGCTACTTTTAACACGTACTTGCCCTGTTGCCCTTCGTCCCACGTAGATTCTTCACCCAGGCTGCTGTTGCTCGCTCCAGCATCCCTTCCCTTCACACATTGACTGAGGATGAGGAGATTTTGCGCGAGACTGGTGCGTTTCGTGTTTGCTTTCTACAGTACAATCTTTTCTTCGAAACAGTAATGGAGGGCACGATGGACTAACCCGTGATCCAATCTGTGTTATCATATAGTCGCCCGCTTTGCCCAAGAGCAGGTCCTCCCCAAGGTCGCCAAGATGGACGAGACCGAGAAGTTGGACAAGGATGTCCTCAAGGGCTTGTTCGAGCAGGGTGTAAGAATTCAGACGTGTCCCTGAGCATCGTTTTATTTCGAGCTGGGGAGAGATCGGCAGTTGAATGCCTCCTTTTTTGTTTTCCCACGCGTGCTGAGACCAATTGGTCAAAGAACAGAAAAGAACAAGAAGGTGGAACTAACTCTCTCCATTTTCGTTGTCTATAGTTGATGGGTATTGAGACCGACTCCAAGTACGATGGATCTGAGTCGTCGTTCATGTCCGCCATCTTGACCATTGAGGAGCTCGCCAAGGTCGATCCTTCTATCTCTGTTATCTGCGATGTCCAGGTATGACAATGACAAGAAAGATGGCAACTGGAATGTGGACCACAGTGAACAGCACTCTAACACCTTGATCACCATTGATGCAACAGAACACTCTTGTCAACACCTTGTTCCGCAAGTACGCCTCAGAGGACATCAAGTCTCGTTACTTGCCCCGCCTTGCCACCGACACTGTTGGATGCTTCTGCTTGTCTGAGGCTGGTTCTGGATCGGATGCTTTTGCTTTGCAGACCCGTGCCGTCAAGGATGGTGACAACTACATCTTGAACGGTACCAAGATGTGGATCACCAACTCTGGAGAGGCCGAGATCTTCTTGGTCTTTGCCAACGTCGCCCCCGAGAAGGGTTACAAGGGTATCACCTGCTTTGTCGTTGACAAGTCCATGGGTGTCAAGGTTGGCAAGAAGGAGTCCAAGCTCGGAATCCGCGCTTCCTCCACATGCACCTTGAACTTTGACGACATTGTTGTCCCTGCCGGCAACATTTTGGGCGAGGTTGGAAAGGGTTACAAGTACGCTATTGAGATCTTGAACGAGGGTCGTATCGGTATTGCTGCCCAGATGTTGGGTCTTGCCCAGGGTGCTTTCGATGCCACCATGCCTTACCTCTTCCAGCGCAAGCAGTTCGGCTCCCTCATCGGAAACTTCCAGGGTATGCAGCAGCAGTACGCCCAGATCGCTGTCGATATCGAGGCTGCCCGTCTCTTGACTTACAACGCTGCTCGTCTGAAGGAGCAGGGCAAGCCCTTCGTCAAGGAGGCTGCCATGGCCAAGCTCTACGCTTCCCAGGTTGCCGAGCGCACCGCTTCCCGCTGCATTGAGTGGGCCGGTGGAATCGGCTTCACCCGTGATTTCCCCATCGAGAAGTTCTACCGTGACTGCAAGATTGGTGCAATCTACGAGGGAACCAGCAACATTCAGCTCCAGACCATTGCCAAGATCTTGGAGAAGCAGTACTCTTCGTAAATTGTAGATTCTCGTCCTGTCACTTCAACCCCTATCCCCTTGCTTTGTTTTTTCTCCAATAAAAATATATATCCTTAAAAAGTTAAAAGCAGCAATCCCTCTTTTCCGGACTTCAAGTCGGTTTTCGCAAAAAGCCATATCTTCCTTCTTGTCCCTGGCAGTTTAATCGTGATTCCCTCCCTGGTATGTCAAGCTCTCGATCCCGCCTCCAGTAACTCCCCAGTTTGCTGCTGGCTCGCCCTTACTTTCATGAAACTGTGCAGTGGTCGCACGGTCGCACAAAAAAGACAGGGTGGTGTGGCGGGAAAACAATTTCTTATTTTCCTACCGATCCTGATCTTTTTCCAGCTCCACCAATCCATTCACTCACTTTCTGTTCTCATTTTGCCCAACCCTCATTCGTCAATTGAATCCATCAAAGCAATCCATCGTAATGTCATTTCTTTGAGTCAATTTCGATCTGCTTGCCTCATTTATGGAGACTGACGTTCTGCTCCCATTCTTTCTTTCTTTAATTATTACTTGTGTGTCAGCGATATGAAGGTCAAAGATATCCTTTCAAGGTGCTCATTGACGATAGATGAGACTAAGGACTGTCAACGCGAACGATCCATCCGCATGAATTCACTCGCGGACGAGGATGCGGGTGTGGTTTTTTGGGAGGTATCTAAAAAAGAAAAAGGAAGTAATTATAGCTGTATTGCAAATAACCCAACGTCTTCCCTGTGTTTGTAGGACTTTTGCGACCTTAACAATTGGACCAGGACGCCCAACTTGACGAACATACGTGCATACATCGAAGAGATTGTGAGCGACAAGGGAGAGGAGATTAATCGTAGATGGGGTGATGCCATGGGTTATATCAGCGGTCATGACCTGTTCCTCAAACCAGTCTTTCGACTCAAGGCCCGGCTCCTTGACGGCAGCAACATCGATCCTCACAGCGCGACATTTGCGACCCTTCCTCCTGAACTTCACGCCATGATAATCTCGTTTCTGGATAGCGCGCAAGACATCTATTCCTGCACTCTTGTCAGCCGCGAATGGCATAACATTCTCAATCCGTTTCTTTGGGGCAACATCGAAAGCTACTGTGACCCGAGAGGTTTATCAGAGGAGTCGCCCTTCATCTGCAGCATCGTCAACTCGGAATCGCTCAGAGAGTACGGACATCACATTCAGACACTGAAAATCGAGTGCTCGAACGACGGCTTGTATGATTTGGTCACTATGGCGCCAGACAGGTTCTTGCGACTGCATTCCATCGAGTTGAAAGGGTTCGAGTTGCGCGATGACACAATAGCCGATCTCTTGCACCGATGCTCTCCGCGGTATGGTGGTGCGGGACTACGACGTATAGTCTTGAGTGTCCTGGACGACTTGTTTTGGGAATCTGGTGATGACGATCTTGGCTTTGGGAAAAAGTCTGCCGAGGCTTTGAAGGAGCATTTTCCAACACTGGAGGTGTTTTGCCTTGAAATTGGCGAGATGTCAAGCAAGAAGATCCAGGAACTGCTATGTTCAGCCCCCCGGCTCAAGGTATTCAATATCCTAAAAAAGGACCGTACAGACCCAATAGTCGGCTCTTGTATGTCGCTCAACGCAAGTGATGCTGTTCACGCGAACTGGGCTTGTGAATCCCTTGAGGTCTTTGGCTGCCCTATAGTAGGTATACCTCGACTCAAGCTCAAGCAAGATCGCCAAGAAGGAAAGAAGGTCAAAGGTCAAAAAAAGAGTATGGCGCTTCACCACGGAGTTTACTCCCAGCTAGCCCGCCTGACGCACCTTGGAGAGCTCCGATTGGGAATCCCTTACGACACCTCGCACCTAGACTACCGCCTCCGTGACAAGGAACATGACCGCCAGTATGACTGCCTTGCCATGAGTCTCGAGAGTGGATTAAATCTTCTGAGCGGTCTAAAGAAGTTACGGGTGGTGGCACTGGAGGACATGGAGGTCGGTATTGATGGCGAAAGTGAACAAGAATGGGTCAAAGAGCACTGGCCAATGGTGAGGATAATCATGACAGACAGCGAAACTGATCGAGACGACGATTTGCAGTTGTCTGACTTTTATGATGAGTACAGCCAAGAGATGTATTATGGCTCTGTCTATTACGACGACGGATACCTTTAGTGTTATTTGATGCTTCTGTAAAAAATACAATGCAAGTCAGCAGTGGTCAAAGTGATCTTCGCGCAACAGCAACGTTACCGCGTCGGTGACAATCATGTAAGACCTCATCTCCATTTGATAGTTCTTCATCGTCATCGACATCGTCCAGGCAGCTCATTTGTTTTTTTGACACTCAACGCCAACTCCAGGTGTGTATTCCATGTTTTGCGACACCATGCAGAAGTGGACGGAGAAAGGAGACACTTCGTTTCCCCTATCACGATACCTTCACTACACCTCTTGTCTCTGTTAGTCCAATCGTGATTCCTTCCCTGGTGTGTCAAGCTCTTCACCGCCTCTCCTGATCCTTGCCCTTCTTGTTGATCCCGCATCCGTCTCACTCCTAAGTGACCCCGCTTGCTCGCCCTTTTTCTTTCATCATGAACTGAAGTGACAGCATGGTCGTACAAAAGAGAGATTTTCCCTCCTATTTTCTCCTATTTTCAGTTCCACCAATCCATCACTCACTTTCTATTCACATTTTGCCCAACCCTCATTCGTCAATTGAATTCATCAAAGCAATCCATCGTAATGTCATTTCTGTTCATGAGTAAATGTAGATTTGCTTTGCATGCTTCATTTTCGGAGACTCACGCTCTGCTCCCCCTCCTTCTTTCCTTGTGTAAAGAGTGATATGGAGGTGAAGGATATCCTTTCAAGGTGCTCGCTGACGAGACATGAGAATAAGGATTGTCGACGCGAACGATCCATCCGCATGGATTCACTCGCGGACGAGGATGCGGGTGTTGTTTTTTGGGAGGTATCTCAAAAAGAAAAGAAAGAAGTATTGCAACTGTACTGCCAATAACTCAACGTCTTTCATCCGTTGGTAGGATTTTTGCGACCTTCATGGTTGGCCCAGGATGCCCAACTCGACCAACATACGCAGATATACCGAAGAGTTTGTGAACCACAAGGAAAAGAGTATCAATCGTAGATGGGGTGGTGCCATGGGTTATATCGGTGGTTACGATTTGTTCCTCAAACCGGTCCTTCGACTCAGGGACCGGCTCCTTGACGACAACAACATCGGCTCTCACAGCGCGACATTTGCGACCCTTCCTCCTGAACTTCACGCCATGATAGTCTCGTTTCTGGACAGCGCGCAGGACATATATTCCTGCACTCTTGTCAGCCGCGATTGGCATAACATTCTCAATCCGTTTCTTTGGGACAACATCAAAAGCTACTGTACCACGAAAGATCCACAAAAGGAATCGCCCTTCATCAGCAGCATCGTCGACTCTGGGTCGCTCAGGAAGTATGGACATCACATTCAGACACTGAAAATCGAGTGCTCGAACGACGGCTTGAATGATTTTGTCACTATGGCACCAGACAGGTTCTTGAGGTTGCATTCCATCGATCTGAGAGTGTTCGAGCTGAGCGATGACACAATGGCGGATCTCTTGCACCGATGCTCTCAACGTTGTGGTGGTGTGGGACTACGACGTATAGTCCTGACTGACCTGGACGACTTGTTTTGGGCAACTGGTAATGACAATCTTGGCTTCGGGTTAAAGTCTGCCGAGGCTTTGAAGGAGCATTTTCCAACATTGGAAGTATTTTGTGCCGAAGTTAGCGAGCTCCCAAGCAAGAAAATTCAGGAGCTGCTATGTTCAGCCTCCCGACTCAGGGTATTCAATATTTTAAAAAAGGACCGCATAGAGCCAGTAGACAACTTTTGTACGTCACTCAAAGCAAGTGATGCGGTTCGCACGAACTGGGCTTGTGAATCCCTTGAGGTCTTTGGCTGCCCTATATTAGGTATACCTCAACTCGATTTCACGCAAACCCGCCAAGAAGGAAAGAAGGACAAAGGTCAAAAAAAGAGTATTGTGCTTCACCATGGAGTTTACTCCCAGCTAGCCCGTCTGACGCACCTTGAAGAGCTCCGATTGGGAATCCCTTACGACACCTCGAGCATGAGCTACTGCCTCCGTGACAAGGAATATGCCCGCCAGTATGACTGTCTTGCCATGAGTCTCGAGAGTGGATTAAATCTTCTGAGCGGTCTCAAGAAGTTACGGGTGGTGGCACTGGAGGACATGGAGGTCGGAATTGATGGCGAAAGTGAGCAAGAATGGGTCAGAGAGCACTGGCCAATGGCGAAGATAATCACGACCTTCAGTGGAACTGATCGAGACGACGATTCGCAGTTGTCTGGCGACCCTGGGTATTTTGATCTTGGATATCATGAGCCTGGTGATTTTGACGCCTACGAGTGTGATTATGACGATGTATACTTTTAATGCATCTTTTGGTCATGCGAGCAAAGAATAAAAGTCTGCAGTGGTCAGAGTAAAGTGATCTTGATGCAACAGCCGCGTTTCTTCGCCGGTAACTATCCTGTAATACTCCATCTCTATTTGACAGTTTTTCATCCTCATGGACATGGTCCAGGCGGTTCATATGTTTTTTTGACCCTCAATGCTGACTCCAGTTGTATATCCAGTTGCACCCTGGTTTGCGCCACGCCAAGCAGAAATGGACGGAAAAGGAAACGACGCTTTTGTTTTCCCAACTGCGATACGAGTGGCAGGTTTGGAACAGTGGGAGGAACAGCTCGACAGGTGCAAGAAATACAACGAGCAGTTTCTGCCACTGGTTTGGAGACGTGTCTAATAAAGCCATTGAGAACAGCTTCTTGATTTTTTTCGAGTTCGCGATATTGCGAATATATCCCTCAATTGAGGGAGCAAGATCTAGGACGAAGAACCAAGAGGTAGTGCGCAAAAATTACAGAATTGTAAGGTTTTTTTTGGATTCTACGCGTTGAAAAACATGTTTTTATTCTATGCTGAGCGTGGGGGGTTGTGTTTATGATGCAAATTAGGTGATAAGGTACAGTAGTAATATGTAAAAGGGAAAAAGGGAAGGAAAGGAAACCTCAATTATACAATCTCGACAGTCATCTCGGGCTTGCCCTGGTTGGCGTTGGTCTTGAGCTCCTTGTGCTGAATGAAGCACGCCATGATAAAGGACATGGCACAGAAGCCCACACTGCAGTAAAAGACATAGTGCAAAGCATGCACAAAGCTGTCATAGATCATTCCGATCTGAGTAGGGTTGTAAAACTCGTAAATGGTACCATAGTCCTGAGTGACGCGCAAGATCAACTTGTCCTCGGGGAACGTGGAAATCAAGGTGCTCTCCAGCTTGTTGTTAAAGACTGTGCCCACAATGGCAACACCAAACACCTGGCCTAGACAACGGATGAACTGAACAGAGGTGGTGACGACGGCCATGTACTTTGGCTTGACGGCGGCTTGCACAGCCAAGGTGGAGGCCTGCATGGTGAAACCCATACCGAGACCGCAGAGCAACAATATGAAGATGGTGACAACACGGTGGGAATCCTTAGTGAACAAGATGCAAAGAGCGGCACCAATGGTGAAAAGAAAGTTGCCGAGCGCGGGGAAGAAGTGGTAAGAACCACGCTTGAGAACCCAGATACCAGAAGAGATGGAGGTGACGACGATACCAATCACAAAGGGCACAGTCTCCAAACCTCCAATGGTTGCAGACTCATTCTTGACGACCTGGAAGTAGATGGGGAGGTAGAACAAGATACCAAAGAAGGACATGCCCGAGAAGAACAAGCTTCCGTAGGTAGCCCACAGGTTGCGGATCTTGTACAGGTGAATGGGGACGATGGGCTCCTTGGGGATCTTCCATTCGGCCAAGATAAAGATGCCAGCCATGATGAAGCCTCCGCACAACATGCCAATGACAATACCAGAGTTCCAGGCGTACTTGTTGCCACCCCAGCTCAAGGGCAAAAGGATCATGATAACGGCAGTGAGGAGAAGGAGGGCACCGAGGAAATCAATACGCTTGACCTTGTCAGAGAACGAACCCTTGGGGGTAGGCAAGTTCAAGTTGAAGTAAATGAAGAGGATCGAGACGGCACCAAAGGGCAAGTTGATCCAGAAGGACCAGCGCCAGGTGACATGGTCGGTGAAAGCACCGCCCATCAAGGGACCGATGACTGAGGAGAACGAGAAGATGGCGCCGATGAAACCCAGGTACTTGCCACGCTCACGCATGTCCAACATGTCAGAAAGAATGATGAACTATTGGGGCGTGGGCGGGGGCGAGAGAGAGAGAGCCAGAAGGACAATGGCTATTGTTAACGACCATTCTATTTTGTAGTTCGCACTTTTGTTGTTCCCAGAACTAACACAGACACCAAAGAAAAAAAGCTCTCACTTACCACCATGGCCATCATGCCTCCAGCACCAATACCGGCGACTCCACGTCCAACAATCAACATGACCATGGAAGTAGCCCATCCAGAGATGCAGGAACCGACCAAGAACATAAAGTTTGCAAACAGCACGACCGTTTTGCGACCAAAGATATCAGACACCTTTCCGTAGAGGGGCTGGGACGCTGTGCTGGTCAGCATGTAAGCGGTGGCCAACCAAGAGATGTCACCCAAGGCATGGAATTGCTTGGTGATGGCTGGAATTGAAGTCGATACGATGATCTGATCCAGACTGGCCAAGAACACGCAGAGTGACAATCTATTCGTTTTTTTTAAAACAAACCAATCGCCCGGTAAGTACAGCTGCACAGAGAGTCAGGGGTTTCTGAGATTTTTTGCACGATAGTAGAGGCGGAACGTACGCAATCATAATGAGAACAAACTGCTTTTGAGGAGGCTTGTGGTAGAGGGGAGCAGGGGTAGAATCGGTGGCGGCACCGCCATCGATCTTGTCCCCATCGGTATAGGGGATTTCCTCAAGAGGAAGAGTGTTGGAAGAGATTGAGGAAGAGACAGTGCTCTGTTGATCAAAGTTGTCTTTTTCTATCATTGTGGTGGTGCTATTGATGTGCGAGAGGGACACTTTTCGGTGGATTGGAGAGCAATTGCTGATGAAGAAGAGTGAGGGAGAGAGGGAACGCAGGGAGAGAAGGTGAGCAAGTTTGAATGAACAGAGAACGATGTGAGGAAATAATGGAGAAGGAAGAAAGAAAAAAAAGTGGAGGGCACCTCCGCTATACTTATACCAGGCGGGGACTGGAATTGTTGTTTCTTCTTCCACATCAATCAGATACGGTGCCTGAATGGATCACTCAGCCGAGGCTTGATTCTTGGTTACAGCAGTGATCCCAGGGGTAAACGGGAATTGAGCGGCCGTTTTCCCGAGACACACCAAAGAGGAAGATTTCCGCTGCAGACTCTGCCCCCGATGTTTATTGTCTTTTGAGTTGAGTTGGAAAAAGTAGAAAAAAAATCTCCAAAAAAAAAAGGTTGGAGGTCCAGATTACTTCTTTTGGCTACTGTGCAAATTACATTGCGACAGCCACGACGCCCTGTCCCTCTGCTGCTAGGATACTTTTGATTTGTAATTCAGAGACTCGGGCGTGTTGCAAACACGCCATAGAAGTCACTCCTTTTTTGGAGCGCAAAGGAAAACTCGCTAGACTACGCGGGAGGGAATACTTGACAGAACGTGGGGCTTAGAACACGTTGGCGAGTTCTTCTTGCACTTACTGCGCATCTTTCACAAGTGTTGCATCTTTCTTTTTCTCCTGCTGTTGCTGGTATTGCTCCAGCATGTCGACTGCATGGTCAAAGAGAAGCTCATGTAGATCTGGATATTTGACGGCGGAACTGGGAATTGGGTACTTTGCGAGTTGACCTAGCCGTGGATTGTCCGTGTTGGTTGGAGAAAATCATCGTGTATCGAATAACGACTTGAACCGTTTGAGTATACTTACAGCTTATGTAGGGCTTTGGTCAATGATTCCCATGGCTCTTCCGTTTGGAACATCCTCCTCCATTTTCGCAGTTGTGTGGTGATGTGATGATGGCGGCTGGACATCCTTCTGTGATGTGGGTAGTACTTGATGAGCAGTCTGATCAACTACTCAAACATCAACGCACCAACGCACATGGAGCTTACTTGTGGGGTTATTTTGAGGGTCGCACCAAAGGATTGCCAAGTGCTTACTTCTACCAACAAGAGCCCCTGCTGTCTGTTTTGTGGAGACATCGATCTCGCATTCTGTCACCCGAGATGCCCAGAAGTTCGCTCCTTCATTGCGTCGCCACCTTTCGTACTTTTTAGTGCCATCCTAGATGGCACAGACCCTAATTTATAATATATTGATGTCCTCCTCCAATGCCAGCCTCTCCTGAAACCATGTTATCGCCAGACTGGTGCCTTTGTCGTACTCGTCGTAGTTGTCATTGTCGCGCTTCTTTGATTCACGCTTATAATAATGTCAGGAAGTTATGGTCAATCTCTGACACTTCATATACATGGAACTCCATAGCCAATTTCGAGTACACCTACTTTGAATCGTTGCCTGCGACTGAGGAGTCGAAGGGCCGGGAGTTTCCACATCCCATTACTCCCTTCCCAACCCTGTTGAAGAACCCTGTCTACAATACAGCCCCGCACATCTTGGAGCTGGTCGTGTCCAACTTTTACTCCCAGCTCGGAGATCAATCGAGTCAGATGCCTATGAACGTTTGGCTGGGATCCCAAGGTCCCTTGACGACACACATCATTCGAAGAAACACGGACTCCCCTACTACCACTGGCCACAGTGCCACTAAATCAGGTCCCTTGGACCAAACGACCCTCTTGGTCGATTTACCGCAGGGCAAGAATATGGGCGTCTCTCTCGAGGAAACGACTATTGCCCTGCCATTGCTCTTTGTCCGCAACTCTGACGGTATCGCGCAACTCTGACGGTATCGCGTACAACTCTCGGGCCAAGGTCGTTTTCACACGCCCGGAGGGTTCTGACCGTTAGACGGTGCACATGGCTTATGATGTTCTCCAACCCGATTCAAATCCATGCGATCAAAAACAAGAAGCACATTCATTACCTTAGTACTGAGAGAAGCTGCTACAATGGCAAGATGGAGGTCGAACGAACGACAGGTGATGGAACGTCAGCAAAATCTAAGCCACGGTCGTGTCACATGCACCGCGCACGACTACGGAAGATCCGCCCCCATTACCGAGGAAACAAGAGGAAAGCACGGACGATCAATTCGCCAAGACACGACGCTGCAAATGTACCTGTTGTTGGGAAGTTCGTCAGTAGAGAAACACCTTGATTTGCTAAACCGTTTTTCTATTTCCAACTGGACCAGAAAATTACCTTTTTCTGTTTTCTGGTTGTCCACTTCAGTGTGCGCAACAGCCGGCTATATGGTCTTGCCGCTTCCGTCTCTCTCTTCCCTCCGTCACTGCTTAGACATCCTCCTAACATGGTGTTATTCGTCAAGGATCTCATCTTGATTCGCCGCCTACACCTTCGAGATACTGCCTTCACAAGCACGCAGCTTCGTAAGGTGACACGGCTCTAAAATTTCTCGACATTCTTTTTCTTGCTTTGGGTAAGCATCCTTCCCCAGGAACTGTGAACGGGGGCACTCTTTAGCCGCATCCCGGGGAACGAGGAAGGGGCTCTTACTCGCTCAATTGCACAGAGAGCACGGAAAAGACAAACGATCCCTTGCAGAAGAAGAGGTTAAAAAATCTTAAAAATGTAGGTGGCGATACCAGTGAAGTTCTGTCACACATGCAAACCGTCCGATGCGAACCCTCCAACCTGCAATTGCTTCTTGACTTCTCTCCCCACTGCATACCAGAGTTTCTCGTTCCCTTTATTTAGTGGTAGTTTTCTATGTGTACACTTTTTACAATGCCCTGCAAACAAAAACTTTTGAGAGTCCAAGTCTAGGCACAGCTCAGGAGTCGCGAGACGTTTAATCTTCAGTGGAGAACTGACGGTGAGCGAGTAATCCGACAAGGGGCTATGCTGCATTCGATATTGGCATTGCGAGCAGGTTGCGGACTGGTGCACTCAACCGCACCATGAGCTCGAATACAGAATCTGGAATCTTTGTCGAGTTTCCAGGTAACATTGTTTCCAACTCGATAAGGTATCACTTGGTTACCATCATCAACCTTCAAGCAGCACGAATCCAGTTGCAAGTTGCGACATCAACTATAGATTGGTTATCTCCCGATTCACGATCTGCTCCTCATCGATATCATGGTTGACTCTAAGGCATCCTCGAAAGCTTTCTGATCTGTGGACCTGTAGCGGCCCTCAGACAGCAAGTGGAACCATTTGTTGAGTGTTGCTACCAAGGATAGCAGAGTGGAAATTCTAACATCACACCCCCGTCAGGTCCACATACTGTACCCTGGTCCCTTCGCCCAGGATTGGTAGGGATTTGCGTGATGAGAAGGACGAGAGACAAACCGATCTCAGGTTCCAGGACAGAAAGAAGGGGGGTCTATGAACAAATATGAATATTATCGATTTTATTATTATTACTATCTTTCAACACCTCATGGCCACATACACCATTCTGAATCTAGAGAAACCAAAGATGGCTCCTTATTGCGAATGGCAAAGGCAAGTTCGCCGATCAATCTACCAACGTTGCTGGAATAGGTGAGGATCTGATGTTCACACTGAGCGGCAGCGTAGACATCCAGCAAGAAGTTTCTTTCGAGCACATCCACAGGCATGCCTCGATCCCTTTCGGTGTACCACGCTTCGTTCGGCCTTGGCACGTCCAGGTACTGAAATTGAAAGCCCGGGTAGTCCTTGGCCGACTCCATGACTTTGCCATCGTCCGACATGACATAGATGTTCGTGACCCCAGTCTGGCTCTTGTACTCTTCAGCCTTGGCCATGTAATCGGAAAACGCCAAAAGCTCAGCCTCCCAATGCTTGTCCGAATGCCGTACATGAATTGACATGCAACGAGTCTTTATCGGGGAATACCGTCGAAACAACTCTCGAAACTGATGATTGGGTCGAGTGGCGTAGTAGGCCACCATGGTTCTCAACCAAAAGGGTTCCTTATCCTCGAATCCAGGTGTCCTCGTCTTGGTGTTTGACTGACCGACCATATCGCCGAGGTCGCCATTGACTGTCTGGAAATTGATGGTGGACTCGGTCCAGTTGGCGAATTGATGCACCGGAGGGATTTCCTTGAACGCACGCTCCATGTCTTCTTCGCTGCAAGATGTCAGAGGTATAAAGTTGTTGAGGACTTCGGGGGTCACTAGGGTCATGTTGTGGAACAGACCAAAAGAGAGACCCAGAGCCACAGAGTGCCATTTGGATCCAAATCCGTTGCCGTTGGTTGCTCCATTGAAGAAGTTGGTACACCGATGCTGAATATTGTCGAGCTGTGCCATGTAGGCGGTGCGACGGGGGTCGTCGAAAGTCGTCAAAACCTCGTATCCATCGCCGGGCATGATATCAATTACCCATCGAGAATGTTTTTGCACAAAGTTGTCGATGGCTTCTCCGAGGTCCGATCCTTCTCCCTGAACAATCATCCTGAGGGTGTGGTCGCTAACGTCAACGATGTGATCCATAGTGGTGATGATGGATCCATAAGTTTTGTCTTGACAGGTGCCACTAGAAGCTGCAAAGTCTCCGCAAATGTTGATAAGAGAGGTCTTGCTAGCTTCTGGACGAACGCAGACTGTGTCGCCTTTGGGCAAAGGGCAGGCAAGAGGTTGTTTCTCTACTTCTTTAAGGATTGTATAGCCCTGTATCCGCTTCTCTGTTATCAGTCGATAAAGCATGAAGTTGTGTACATGGACCATCAACCCTATTCCGCAAAGAACGGCGATGGCATAGAACGACCGTCTGACCTGGAGGGATAGCAACAACCTTGGAATCAGCTCATGTTGGAGGGATCATCTGGTTCAAAGCGCAATGGGATCAGTGTATAGTTCAAGCATGCTGCTCTTCTTACCTTTGCATTAGATGGTACTGATGGCAATCTCATTTCCAGTCCAGTCTTCCCAGAGAAGTGAGGAGATGAGGGTGAAAAGATGATGGAAGAAAGGAACCTTGGCTTTTCTTTTTTTTTTACTCTGGCTTTCACCCAATAAGAAGGGGTCCCCAAATCCTTTTCTCGTGTCAAACCAATGTAAATCTTTCCCAGGCACACGCCACTCAAATTTTATCTTGAATAGAATTGCTGACAGCACTTTTCAGGGACAGGTGGTCGACTATCGATCATATCGACCACATTGGACACTCCTCCCTTGTTCAGGTTCGATATCTCATGGATCTTGATGGTTCAGCTAGTCCGTAGCAGTTGGTTGGATTTAGGCCGTGGAGGCGTGCGCCTCGCTCTTCTGCTATCCCAGTGTTGAAGGTTCGGAAATCCCTGCAGGAAGATCGGTTTGGTCAACCAACCAGTTGCTTTATTGAAATTCTTGGAAACCTGGAATTATTTCTCTATCCGGCATCGCTGCAGCATAGGTCTGGAACTATAACTATCTATGATCTACGAAGGTTGCGGGGTCTCAGGGAGAACAACGATCTTTCCAGTCGATAGGTTGGCAGACAGTGTTCTCAATACGTTCCATTCAAGTTCTCTATCTTCACATTGTTTGAACGTGTGTTAACGACACAGAATCGGTCGCGTGTTGGCAGGGCGAGATCTTTTCTGTGTACGAATTTGCTTAGAAGACGACCTTGGATTCAGTATCCGTAGCACCATTCCTCTGGACTGGATCAGCTGGCCTACAAGCGCCCTTGGGATAGATCATCCACTGCCAGAGAACGGCCTAAAACGAATCGCAATTGTTGGCTCCCAGGAAACATTCCACGCTGATTAGGCCGCAAACCAATGAACCTCGAGAACTACCTCCTCCAGCTTGATGGCCACTTCTTATCATTACTGTCGTAGGATTAGGGTAGACACATACTTTCTATTTCATGCAAACGTCGTGTGTAGGAAGTGCACTTAAGGGTATAAATGTTGACGTCAATCCGGGTCGCTCTGATCCGGGCACATTGGGGAAATCGGCACATGGACCTCAACATTATTGACTGGCAGCAGCTTCCTTCTTTCTTTTCTTCACCACCCCCTCCTCTCTCCATCCTCGCACTCTATTCACAATGACCAAGTCCACCAAAGTCTTTTTCGACATTGCCGTCAACCAGAAGCCTGGTACGTGCTCTCATTTTCTTCATTTTGGATCATTCATTTCACCCATCGCTCTCGCGTCGTTGCATTTTTGTCTGAACCAACAACAACAAACACATCCTGGGAGAAAATGCCAAAAAAAAAGCTGGATCCCGATCCGCTAAACGATTCGATATATCTTTTGCCTACGAACTGTGCTCCTCCTGTTAGCTGGTCGCATGACCTTCAAGCTCTTCAACGAGACCGTCCCCAAGACCGCCGAGAACTTCAGGGCTTTGTGCACAGGCGAGCACGGAAAGTCCAAGCTCTCCGGCATGCCTCTTACCTACAAGGGCAGCAAGTTGTAAGCATCTCTTCAGAATCTGTACTTTTATCTGACATTGGTGCTCTGGGGCAATGAACTGATGGTTGTCGCTTCCTCACGTAATTATAGCCACCGTATCATCCCCGGTTTCATGGCTCAGGGTAAAAAAATAACAAGACGTGATAAAGGGCCCCCGGATCTGTATTCCGGATTCGGATGCATACTTCAGACATCGGAGGAACCTCTGCCAGATTGTGTTTTTCTATGTGCATCAATTCACTGACGTTATTCTACTTACTTCTTATGTTTTTGAACCTCTCTGAACCCTCAAACTTCAGGTGGTGGTACGTCATACAGGATTGAATGATCTCCAATTGCAATGTTTGTGTCCGATCTACGATCCGAGCGCAGTCGCTAATTTCGTTCTTGTGTACTCTTTTACCGTTACAGACTTCACCCGCGGTGATGGACGTGGTGGCGAGTCCATCTACGGCGCCAAGTTTGCTGAGTACGTTTCAACATTTGCTTTCTTCATGGATGAATTGTATCCCAAGCTCACCTCCAGATGAGTATTTCCAACATGGATATTGTTGTCTGGGGGGGTTTTTATTTTTATCATTATTATTATTTACTTATCACTTTTCATTCTTGTATGTTTCCAGTGAGAACTTCAAGATTCAGCACCGTGGACCCGTCTTGTCGATGGCCAACGCTGGACCCAACACCAACGGCTCCCAGTTCTTCATCTGCTTCCAGGACACCCCTTGGTTGGATGGCAAGCACACTGTTTTTGGAAAGATTGAGCAGGGCGAGGAGATCTTGAAGAAGCTCGAGTCCTTCGGTACCCCCAGCGGTGCCCCTACTGCCTCGGTCGAGATTGTCGACTGCGGTGAGATCTCTGAGTAAAGAAGGACTATCATTAGCAGCCCAACAAACAACTATTAAAACTATCAGGATCTTTTTTGCGTTTATTTTGTGGGTGTATCGGTTGAGGAGCCATTAGGCACAGAAGCATAGAAGCACAAGGGCATTGATTTAACCTAAGGCGGCATGATATGAGGTGCTTTCAATATAGGGCACTTCTCAACCGATAAAAAACGGGAGAAAGATAATCGACTTTGCCCCAGCCGTCAAGAAGGCACTCAGGTTTCGAAAGGAGAATTCAATGATAGCTTTATTTTCCTCTCAATGCATATGTACATGATATTTTTGGGTGTTTTTCTTAACGGCCTTGTGGGTTTGTAGTTGCCTTCTTCTCGTCGGGGGACGAGAACTAATTTTTTTTTATAAAAAAAATCCAAATCTGCTTCCTCAAGGACGACGACCAGCCGTAGGAGGATTAGCAGAAGAGGTTGCGGCCGAAGAGGGAACGGCGGGTGGGACGGCAGTCGCGGGTTTGGGAGGCAAAGGTATTGGGCGATAGGTCGTGGTGGACGTGCTCGATCCAGCAGTGTTACTGCTACCAGAGGGACCATGTGTCCTTGGTTTGTCACGAGGTGCCCGCTCATGATCCCCTCCGCCATATCCACCGCCGCCACCCCCGTTACGGAAATGAGCCCCACTTCCAGCGTTGCCACCACCGCCTCCACCAGCACGAGAAGGCAAGTGACTGTGACCATGGCCTCCGTGATGGTGATGACCATTGTTGTTGGTTGTGCTGTGGTGGTGGGATGCATGGCGCTCCTGCTGTGCTTCGTGTTTGCGTTGACGGTCATATTCGTGACTCGACTCGTACACGGGCAACCTAAGAACAACAGTCAGTCTTCAAGATTCTATCACTGGCAGAACAAGACAAGAATCGTCCTTTTCCCCGATCCAAAAAAACAAACATACATTCCGATCTCTGCTGGGAGGGGCTCTACCCAGAGGTAATCATGGTCCGAGGCTGCAAATGCGGTCAAACGCTTTTTGGGATCCAGGACCAAGAGTTTATCCATCAAGTCCGCTGCCAAAGTGCCATAAGGCTCGAAATCCTCTTTCAATTTTCTCTGATAGTTCTTGTTGACTTGATAAACAACGCCCTTTTCTTCAAGACCTGGCAAAGACGACCATCCTGGCATGTTCTCCTCTGTGGGTGATCCGCAAAGCTGAAAGATCTTGTCCAATTGATCCTGATCTGAATTACCCTGCAGAACAGGACGGCCAAACAACATCTCGCCAAACACACAACTAGTTTCAGCAAGTAGAAAAAAGATTGTCAGGCAACTGTTCTTCTCTCTGACAGTTCTCTCTCTATGCACACTTTTGAAAAGAGATCATACAATTCTACGCAAAAACTTACCCAATTCCCCACATGTCCACTGCGGCACCGTATTTCTTCTCTCCAAGGAACAGCTCTGGAGGACGGTACCAACGGGTCACGACCTTTGAAGTATAGTCCTCGCCCTCTGGCTTGAAGGGTCGTGCCAATCCAAAATCTGCAATCCTCAATGTTCCATTGTTGCTGATCAATAAGTTGGCCGCCTTCATATCTCGATGCAGAATTTTTTGCTAAAAAAAACAAAGGCTCGTCGTGAGTGATCCGTGGTTTGTCGACTACTTGCTCAAAAAAGGGATCACTTGGTAGGTTTCTCCTTACTGCATGCATATAAATAGTGCCCTCCAGCAACTGCTTCATATACAACTTGATCTGGGGAACAGAGAGTCGGACTTTTGGGTTGTTCAAGAGTCCACTGAGATCATGGTCCATGTAAGGAAAGACCATATAAACACTGGCACGACTACGCGATGTCCTCGATCCTAAAAAACATGCAAAACAATGGTACATTTGAGATTTGATTAATTTTTCAACTCCTGTCAGCTCCGAGGTTTTCCTGTCAGCCACCCACGGACCCATGAACTTGCCTGGATTGACAGCGATATCAATCAAGGGCACAATGTTTTCGTGTCTCAATCGCCTCAAGATCTTGATCTCCCGAAGGGCAGTGATGGGAATGCCCTCGTTTTCGTTATGCATCAGGATACGCTTCAACGCCAACAGTTCTCCCTTTCTCTTTGCCTTGTGGACCTCGCTGCAATCATCCAAGAAAATTCATCCGGCATCCAGTAAGGGGGTTGATTTGAAGGAGAAAAAAAATAGATACAAAATGGTGTTAGAAATGGAAGAGTGTCCACCTCCAAACTGAACAAAGGTCGACGGCTCCTTGTTCAAGACCATTACCCAAAGGTGCCTTCACCCAGCTTGTCCACCATCTCAAAGTCTTTCAACTGTGAGCATCCCTTGTAAGTCTTTAGCTGCTAAGACGAATCATGAACATTGCAAGAAATCGTTAAATGTCAAACTCGAAGGAAAAAACAAGTCCACAATTCTGATTGTCGTTTCTTTTGTCTGTCATCTCATTTCTGATTGGTTTACCTCCTTCCGGCGGGGAGGACTAGGGCTGTCAGCGCTGAGGTTGGGGCTGGCAGGGAAGTGCGACGAGCTAAAGATGCTGTTGTGCTGTGTGGGCGCAGAGAGCGGCCGCTTGGAGGGATGCTCCTGGTGCTCATCCGCGTGTCTTTTCATGAAAAAAAAGGTGTAAGTTGCGAGGAACAGAGGGTAAGAAGGAAGGAAAATGAAGAAGGCTGATGGGCGGCAAAATGGAGAGGACGACAAGACAAGGGGCAAGAGAGAGCAAAGGGTTGAATCCCGGTGGCCGTCGTCAAACGGTGAAGAGGGTCAAGACATGCTGCGAGCGGACAATGTTCCCTCCCTGGCTCTGTTCTATGCAGCATTTGCAGTGCTAAATTCCACGACGTGAATTATAGGCATTTTCGGTGGCAAGTCGCGTGTACAATGTAGACGTCGTGTTGGCGCCTTTCAAATATAATTTTGCATTGCAGATGGCTTTATTGAGCGGGTTAAGTAAGCAGTAGAGTAACCTTGTGTAATTACTACTACATTATGGAGTACGAAAGTAACGGAGGAAACGGCTCTGTCGCCGGGTCACGGAGGCAATGGCCTTATTGCGTTCTTGAAGGCAGCGTGTTGGTTATATGAACTACAAGTATGTGGAGATCTCTGCTTCTTGATGATTGTCACCGTCCCTATTCGTCTTCCTCGCCCCCACATATAGTTGGCACATGATGTTCAACTTATACAGCTCGACCTTACCTGCAACCGGTCCTGTCCCGCCCTCGTCCTCAGAATCATCAAGCAAATCCTGGTCGGCCGAACTACTTCTTGCATCTGAAAAAACTTCTCGCAAGCTATCTCGACGTACTTGGCCCCAGCATCTTGTATGACGACTCCAGCGTGCTTGATAGTCACCTCAGTATTGACCTTCAGGACCCTTTCAGCCCAAAAGGTTTTGCGATGGTGGTCCTGAAAGTCCTGGAATACTTTTTGAGCTTCACTCATCAACCAGTACGGAGGTTTGGAGAGTCCAACAATGTCATGAATCGCGAGTAGCCGAGTCCTCATTATAAAGATCGAAACGACGAACAAGATTGGCAAAGTACCAGTGTTCCTTGCCTGGCACATTATTTAGTGCCCAATACGTGCCGATGGCACTGACATGGCAAGGTCGGACGATATGATGATGAAGAAATATAGTTGCTGGGACCACAGCTTGAACTGAGCAAAATATATCATATCGTAGCCACTTCCCGCTCGGCGGGCCCGAAGTGTATCTGCTGGAGCTAAAGAAGCGGGGCTACCTTTGACAACAGCATCACTGCCATTTCTTCGCACTTAATCACCGAAACTGACTGCATTGTCATGTAGAACCTTTCTGAGGACCACCATTGTCGTAGCCACTTCCCGCTCGGCAAAGCTCGAAGTATATCTGCTGGAGCAAAAGAAGCAGGGTCACAAATGACGGGGTGTTTCTGTGAGATCTGTATATACTAGGAATATCCTTAAATGGCCATATACAGAACAGACGCTCCAGTGTGACCAGGAGACATGAGTCATAAAATGAATTACTGGATAGGTAGGTAGGCAGTGAAGGAGCGAATTGGAATGCGCATTCAAAAAGACACGCGATTCTGGATATCGCCAGGGCGGACGTTAGAAGTGCGAATTATCGAATCGGTGACGTAATTATCGCGCAATTTGTACAGCGTTCCTGTTGAAAACTGATCATGCATGCATGGAATCCTTCTTTTTGTCTCGTTGTTCTTATCATTATCTCCACATCATGGCATCCACGGCGCCTACAATCGACCCCAATCAGACAATCTATGTTCGCAACCTGAACGAGAAGATCAATAAGATCGGTACATTGCTCATCCCGTTGTTTTTTATTCTGGATCGTCTTCTAATCTACTGGGCAAGCTGCACGGTGTAAACGCGAGGACACTGTAGCATAGAACTAGACAGGACAGAGCAGGAAAGCATCATGGACCAGGAGCACTCTGCCATTCTCGTTTCAGACAAGAGTGGATTTTCTCAACTGGAAGATTCTTCACAATCACGAAGGAGAACATGTTCATCAGCCCTAAACAATTATTTGCACCTGTTCTCGGTCTCTATAGAGTTGAAGCGTAGTCTTTACAGCTTATTCTCGGCCTACGGCAAAGTCATCTCGATTGTGGCATTGAAGACAACACGGGATCGTGGCCAGGCATTTATTGCATTCTCTGACATCGTTTCGGCCACAACAGCCCTGCGTGGACTTCAAGGGTTCTCTTTTTACGGCAAACAAATGGTGAGAGACTCTTTTATTTCTTCAGCCACCAACTCTGAGCATGACTTTTTGCACATGGATCCTAAATTGGAGAAGTCAACGTGTATGGAACAACCCCCGCCGTATACTTATATATTGCCTCGCTTGTGCTTCTCCCCACCTCTTAGGAAATCCAATACGCAAAATCAAAATCGCACGCCATCGCAAAGATTGAGGGAACTTACAAACCACCACCCATGAAGAATCTTGGAGGATCCAACAGCAGCACAGACCTCGCCTCTTCATCTGCAGCAGCAAAACGGGAGAGGGATGCTGACTCGGATTCCGACATGTCGGACATGTCGGACTAAAGACAAAATGGACAAAATGGAAAACACGCCCCGACATCTTTTCAGATCGCGTCTAGACTGGTTGCCTGAGATCCCACTGCCGCATAGCATCTTTGAAACCCACTACCTCCCCAATATTGTACAATAACATCAATTACAGAAAGAACAAAAAATTGCGAGATTTAATGTTGCAGAAGGATATTGTACACAGAGTGGGAAGAATGGATGAAAAATGGGCTAGAAGTGTAGGCTTGTTTCGGTTAGTTTCAGCAGGAGAGTAATTGAGGATAGCGGCGAAAATCTTAGTCCTCCATGTTGTGATGGAACTGAGCTGGTGCAAATCCAGAGCTTGCTCTACAAACACGAAGAGCGCGAATTAGACACGGTACTTTTCCGAGGAAGAAAAAAAACAACATGAAAATAGAACGACGGCTTACTTGATCGCAGGACCATCATCCTCGTCTTCAAAAAAGTCGTCATCGTCTTCGTAGTCGACCTCCATGCGAGACGTAGTTTGTCCTTGACGACGTGATTCGCTTGATCCTGCTGTCCTCCATTCTTGCAGATGAGGCAATGATGACGATATCGGTTTCCCTCCCATGAATTGTTGTTTCGTACCAGCAAAGAGACTGTCTTCCTTTCCGTATTGGCCAAAGGGATTTTGTTGACCTGGCTCACCATAATGTGCAAACCCGCCAGCGGGCTCTACCTCTGGAAACAGATCATTGTCATGACCATCACCATTGTGCTGTCGTCGATGCTGCTCCTCCGAGATGGCATTGGCGATTGGCAGAGATTCGTAAGAAGGATAGGACGTGAATCCAAACAAGGCCGCCGCGTCTACTGTTGTTGATCGATCTGGTAACGATGCCCAGTCTTCGTCTGCCACTTGGTCATGGCCTGTTGTAGAGAGCGTCCAGCTTGGAACTAGCTGAGGGTCCTCCAACATCCATGCTGGGATTTTGTCATTCGCAAGATCCTGTTCGTCAGAATGAATATCCTTCTTTGCCTGTGATGACGACACTAAGGACGCAGATGGAGCCGATGTTGTTGCACTCGTTGTTGCTGCGGCGCCAGCGCTCGATGGTGGCGAAGGGGGCACGGTGAAAGGGAAAGGCGAGGGTGTCTGGCTTGATTTGAAAATGTGATTGGGGTCTGCGGCCATAGCATCGAGTTTCTGTGCCGTGATGCCAGGCTGGTAGGGATCTACCAGGCGGTTTGATGACGGTAGCTTCGCCCAGGGTCCATTATCGACTACTGATTTCCCGTTGCTGTTGGTTGTGGAGGCAGACTGTTGCTCGAGCTCGAGCAGGTCGTTTTGCTGTCTTTCCTGCTGGTCAGAAGAATATGAAGGAATGGCGGACTGGGGTTCATTCAGCTGCATGCTCTGTTCGATCAGTCCTGCCATCCTGTCGCCAGGCTCCTCCAGACTCAACTCTGAAAAGTCAAAGGTCTCCTCCATGATGTTGTTGTCGGCCATTGCAAAAGAGTTGTTGGGCGAAAGAGGGAGCGAGCACGCAACCCATGACCGCACCATGACCGTCTTGAAATAACGAGCACGTGATCGCGACGTGAATCGCGTCTGCTTTCCAACGTGCTACCCTCATGCCCTCCACGTTGTCGTCATTGTCATTGCCCCTCACTTTACCATCGCACCTCTTCTTAGTACGCCGTATCAGAACTTTTTTCCGCCACTGCAAAAAACGCGGTAAACGACCTCTGGGCTCTGCTGAGCGGAGGTGGTTACAAGGATGGTCGCCTTCAGGAGGGCATGTGTTTTCCGTGAAAGCTTTGTGCGCTCTATTGGATGATGATTCCGAAAGGCCTGCCCGATATTGCACATGAAGAGTTGCTCGCTGATGTCCTGCCCATTCAGTATTTTTCTTTTTTTCCTTCTGAGTATATGTTAACTTCGCGCAAACTTATCTCCGCGTTTGTAGTGGTGTCCGATCGGAAACATGCGCGGTCGCTGAAAAGGACCAAGGGCATGTCCCCTTTGAAAATTTCGTCCGTCGCCTTGCAATCCCTTAGACATCAATCGGCAACTGGTCCTGCTACTCTGTAGACCTTGGTCCCTGTTCCCTTGAAAATTTCTTTGTGGAACCACGAGACAAATGGCAAAGCAAAACTGGTCTGCCCAGGACCCTTCCTCTCTTCTTTCTTCACTCTTCTTCCCGCCTCCTCTCTTCTCCTTACTCTCACCCCACACTCCGCCGCCCTTATTTACCCTTCCCCATAGGCAATACTGCCATTCAAATCGACCCATGAAAGAGATTCTGACGTTTCGTAATGATACTGAAAACGGTTCAATACATGAATTGAATGGACTGAGGTAACACTGCCAGATACACTAACCATCGCTCATCAGCCCAGTCTCGACAAAAGCTCCGCTCTAACAACTTTCCGCCATGAACTGACTTTTTAGATTGGACGGTGTTGTGAGAGGAATTTCAACCGTCCAGAATAACGGTGGCGGCATATATGAGATTGAGGAAGATGTCCTTCAGAACCACGCCTAAGCCATGGAGCGCTATTTGAAAGCCGCCAGCCAAGGAAACGCCTCTGCCCAGAACAGTATTGGTGTCCTCTACCGTGATGGTAAGGGGTTTGCGCAGGACTTCTCCGCCGCCAAAGAGTGGTTTCTCAGGGCCGCCGATCAAGGACACGCCGCGGCACAGTTCAATTTGGGAATGATGTATCGCCAAGATAACATCCGCTCCAAGGCTTTGGAGTGGGTTATGAAATCTGCCAACCAAGGATACACACTAGCTCAGTTCGGTATTGGCACGATGTATTACGCAGGATACGGTGTCCCAGAGGACCTAACCAAAGCCATGGGATGGTATTTGAGGGCGGCCAACCAAGGATACGCAGTTGCTCAGTTCAGCGTCGGCACAATGTACGATGCTGGTGAAGGCGTTCATCAAGACTACTACTCAGCCTTACAGTGGTACTCTAGGGCAGCCAATCAAGGACACGCCATGGCTCAGTACAACCTCGGCTTCCTTTATCAACATGGGAGAGGCATTCATCCTGACGACACATTGGCTGTGGAGTGGTACACCAAGGCAGCAGAACAAGGACTCACTCAGGCGCAGTATTACGTAGGGCTCTTGCATCACGTTGGAGATATTGTTCCACAGGACAAATCCAGAGCCAAGGAATGGTATTTGAAGGCAGCCGAACAAGGAGATGGCGACGCTCAGTTCAGCCTTGGTACGATGTACGATGAAGGCGACAGCGTCACTCAGGATTATCACAAAGCTGCGAAATGGTATTCAGCAGCGGCCGACCGAGGACATGCCATAGCACAATACAGGCTCGGGATTCTGTACCAACACGGTAGAGGTGTTTCATTGGACAGTTCCAGAGCAATGGAGTGGTATACGAAGGCAGAAGACCAAGAGGATGCCAATGTCCTTTTCAGCTTGGGCGACATGTACCTCCAAGGCAAGGATGCCCTACAGGACTACACCAGGGCGTTGGTGTGCTACCTCAAGGCCGCTGACCAGGGACATGCTGCTGCTCAGAATTACGCTGGAGATATGTATTATGATGGTCGCGGGACGCCACAGGATTTTGAAAAAGCCAAAGAGTGTTATCTCAGATCGGCGCGCCAAGGATACGTCTCTGCACAAAAAAGCGTGGGTAGCATGTACCTGGAAGGGAAGGGTGTTCTCCAGGATTATCAAAAGGCCATGGAGTGGTCCATGAGAGCCGCTAAGCAAGGAAATGCCCCCGCCCAAAGAAACATTGGCTTTATGTACGAGAATGGAGCGAGTGTTCCCCGGGACTTTCAAAAAGCCATGGAGTGGTATCTGAAGGCAGCCACACAAGGAAGTGCCCGCGCCCAGAACGATATCGGCTGTTTGTATGAAAATGGCAAGGGTGTTTCGCAGGACTACCAAAACGCCATGGGGTGGTATTTGAAGGCCGCCAAGCAAGGAAACGCCTGCGCTCAGAACAACATTGGCTCCATGTACCAGAATGGATATGGTGTTACCCAGGACTACCGGAAAGCGATGGATTGGTATCTGAAGGCGACCGAACAAGGGAACGCTGGCGCCCAGAAAAAAATTGGCTACATGTACGAGAAGGGAAAAGGCGTTCCTCAGGACTTTCAGAAGGCCATGGAATGGTTTTTGAAGGCAGCCAATCAAGGCGACTCCGATGCCCAGCTAAGCATTGGCTCTCTATATCAGGATGGCCAGGGTGTTCCTCAAGACTATCGGAAAGCGATGAAGTGGTTTATGAAGGCCGCGGAACAAGGGGACAGCGATGCCCAGTTCAATGTTGGCGCTATGTATGATAATAGCCAGGGTGTTTCCCAGGACAGCCAGAAAGCCATGAAGTGGTATTTTCTGGCCGCAGAGCAAGGAAGCGCCAGTGCTCAGAACAGCATCGGTCTGATGTATCAGCGTGGCCAGTGTGTCCCCCAGGATTACCAGAAAGCCATAGAGTGGTTCAAGAAAGCCGCCAATCAAGGAAGCTTCACTGCCCAGTTCAACATTGACTCTATGCACAGGAATGGCCAAGGCGTTCCTAGGGACAACCAGAAAGCGATGGAGTGGTATTTGAAGGCTGCCGAGCAAGGAAACATCGATGCCCAGAACGACATTGGCTTTATGTATAGGGATGGCCAGGGAGTTCCGCAGGACTACCAGAGAGCGATGCAGTGGTATTTGAAGGCGGCCGAGCAAGGAAACGCCAACTCCCAGAACGACATTGGCTTCATGTACAGGAATGGAATGGGGATTCCTCGAGACTATCAAAAAGCGATGGAGTGGTATTTGAAGGCTGCAGAACAAGGAAACACCAATTCCCAGAACGACATTGGATTTATGTACAGAAATGGAATGGGTGTCCCTCGGGACAACCAGAAAGCGATGGAATGGTATCTGAAGGCTGCTGAGCAAGGAAGCGCCAACTCCCAGAACGATATCGGTTTCATGTACAGGAATGGAATGGGGGTTCCTCGGGATTACTTGAAAGCAATGGAGTGGTATCTGAAAGCTGCTGAGCAAGGAAACATCAATTCCTAGAACGACATTGGGTTTATGTACAGGAATGGCATGCGTGTTACTCGAGACCAGGAGAAAGCCAAGGAGTGGTATTCGAAAGCTGCAGGGCAAGGACACCCTGATGCACAGATGATGCTTGAAAGAATGACCCTGGAGAGCAGAGCTGGTGAGGAGAAGTGGATCGATTGCTTCAAGCTGCTGAAAAAAGGATCCAGTCGTAATAAATATGAGAGTTTTGCCATCTGTATTTTCGTAAGGATGAATTTTGATTTGAAACAACTCAAGAATTTTGATTGCTTACCCGAAACCCCCAGTATACCTTTTGTGACATTACAAACGTAAGGTGACGGTGGCCGTTCGCGCATGCCATGGAAGAACTTCTATTTCTACTTTTATCGCAGAGGCAGACATGTTTCAAATGCAGACCTTTGGGCCGAAAACACACAATTCCATCTTAACACCTTGTGGAAGACGAGATTTTAGGGATTTCCTTAAAACTCTTTTCTCTTTACTCCAGTGGCTCGATATACTTTATCCTTTATTAGAAGATTGTGAATGTGACAATAAAATATCAAGACGCCAGCCATCAGTCAGCTATAGGGTACGGGAAGAGACAGACGGTTTGGCCTATCTGCAGGCGAGTGCAATCTATCTGTGGATTTTGCTGTAGAAATTGACGGTAGGAAATGTTGTGCACTCTGGCGATACTGTAGCAGTAATCGCCAGGCCTAACTTCATACATAACACAACCGCCTGGATTCACCGTGGGATCCGCCATAGTATACCCAACAATTGCGAATGCCACCAAAAGTTTAGCAAAGTCCATGGTGCCTCTTCTTGTGGGCTTTTTGGATAGGATAGGTGTCACTCTGAAATGTTCACCAGGAACGTAGTACGTATTGGTGGCTCTTGCAATGGTGCTTGTCAATATTCCAATGCACGTTCTTGATAGGAGTCTGGGGTGCTCTTGTGAGGGTTCAACGAAGGGAATCGCATGTGTGGCGGCACTTCTGATCGTTGTTGCCGTAGTTGTTGCAATCGTTGTGAGCGCTATTACGAATGTGGAGTCATGAGGTAGGATCAGATGTGTGTCGGTGCCGGAAACTACGTTCGCGCACCTTTTTGTATGTGTGGAGAGGGCTGTGAAAGAAATCGAAAGAGGCAGAGATAAAAATAAAAAAGAACACCAAGAGGGTGAAGAGATAGGGAAAAAAGAAATGATGACACAGAGGAAATAAGGGGTTGGACGCAAAAAAAGAGGGGAGAAATGCTGGAAACAGTCAAGGGGATTGATGTAGAGGAAGAAGGGAAGGAAGGGAGGGGGGGGGGACAAAAAAAAAGATAGAGGGACAGACGGAAAACAGATGGCGCAGAAAAGATCTGGATGACTGCTAGCGGTCTTGTTCTCAAAAGTTGCGGCCGCACTCGAAGTTACCTTAAGTATCAGGTGACTGCCAGCTTTGAACAGCAATGTCTACTAGTAAAAAGTCGTCGTAAGCGTGTGGGACCGAGTGCATTGAGTGTTTCTCGTCAAGGAGAGTCGATCTGCATAATAATATCAAAAATCCCTTGTTTTTCCTATGGTCGTGAAAAAACACCCGATTCTCAGATGGGCGGCCGCACTCGAAGTTGCCGTAACTATCAGGTGACCATTGACTTTGAGCAACAATGTCAAACGCACCCATTTCACGTCAACTTGTTCGCACTCACGCGTCACCCTTACGCTTTTCACTCCATCGTCCTCGTCGTGGCCGTTGCTCTTCCATATTGGCCTTCTCCTCAATGTATCTTGCCAAATCCTCCTTCTCCCAATGCAGAAACGCGGCATTCTGTGGATACTGTGTGGACTCCATTAGGAGATGACTCTTGGATGTCCAATCACGATATTGCGGCCGGAGATATATGTCTATTCTTCGTCCCCTTCGGTTCTTCTTTCTAGGAGAATGAATACTCACTGGGCACAAAATACCTTCGTCGTTTGTTGGGATGCCTGAATGGGCAAGGGGATGTCAACTCTGATGCTGTTCCCTTGAAATTTTCTTTGTGGAACCACAAGACAAAATGGCAAAGCAAACAACTTTGCAATGCAGCTGCGAGCGCTCTTTCCCTCATCTTCATTCCTCTTCTCGCCACCTCTTTTCTTTCCACTTTCCTTCGTCCGCACAATCTCTTCACATATCATTGTTATCCTTCCTTATTGCCCTCCATTCGAAAAGCAGCCATTCAAATCGATCCATGGATGATATTCTGATGTTCAGCAATAGTACCATTCTGAGTGACGACGAAAGTGTCCAGGTCATTGATAGACATGGCCAAAACCACCAAGGAACAGATAGTCAGGACGGCCTCGGTTTGATAAACGAATTCAATGGCCTCAGGTAAGATGGACTGGATTTATTAACTCTTGAACAATAACCCCGTCCTAACCTCTTGTAAATAGTCTAACCGAAGGGGATCCGATTTCCCAGAACAACATCGGTGTCATGTATGAGATTGGTGAAAAACTCCCACAAAACTACACAGAAGCCATGAAGTGGTATATGAAGGCCGCCCGCCAAGGAAACGCCTCTGCCCAGAACAGCGTGGGCATCCTGTACCGCGATGGCAAGGGTGTTAAAAAGGACTGCTCGTCAGCAAAAGAGTGGTTTATCGTGGCCGCTTTCCAAGGATTCGCCGATGCTCAGTTCAACTTGGGAATGTTATATCGTCAAGAAAACACCCACGCCAAAGCTCTGGAGTGGGTTATGAAGGCTGCCAACCAAGGGTATACAATGGCTCAGCTCAGTATCGGTAACATGTATTACGCAGGATACGGTGTCTCAGAGGACCTAACCAAAGCCATGGGATGGTATTTGAGGGCGGCCAACCAAGGATACGCAGTTGCTCAGTTCAGCGTCGGCACAATGTACGATGCTGGTGAAGGCGTTCATCAAGACTACTACTCAGCCTTACAGTGGTACTCTAGGGCAGCCAATCAAGGACACGCCATGGCTCAGTACAACCTCGGCTTTCTTTACCAACATGGGAGAGGCATTCATCCTGACGACACATTGGCTGTGGAGTGGTACACCAAGGCAGCAGAACAAGGACTCACTCAGGCGCAGTATTACGTAGGGCTCTTGCATCACGTTGGAGATATTGTCCCACAGGACAAATCTAGAGCCAAGGAATGGTTTTTGAAAGCAGCTGAGCAAGGAGACGGCGACGCTCAGTTCAGCCTTGGTAAGATGTACGATGAAGGCGACGGCGTCACTCAGGATTATCAGCAAGCCGCAGAATGGTACTTAAGGGCGGCCGATCGGGGACACGCCGTAGCCCAATACAGCCTTGGTTTCCTATATCAATATGGCAAAGGTGTCCAACCTGACAATTCCAGTGCTCGAGAATTGTATGTGAAGGCAGCGCATCAGCAGGATGCGAAAGCCCTATTCAGTCTTGGCACTGTGCACTATCTGGACACTCCACCAGACTATACTAGGGCATTGGACTGCTTCCTCAAGGCGGCTGAACAAGGACACGCCAGTGCCCAGCACAACATTGGCCTTCTGTACCAGAATGGCCTAGGTGTTCCTCAGGACTATCAGAAAGCCACGGAGTGGTTTATGAAGGCTGCCGAACAAGGAGACGCCAGTGCTCAGAGGAACGTTGGTGCCATGTATAGCGATGAAGACTACCAGAAAGCCATGGGATGGTTTATGAAGGCCGCCGAGCAAGGAGACGCCATTGCACAGAGGGAAGTTGGTGTCATGTACGATAATGGCAGAGGTGTTCCGCAAGACTACGAGAAAGCCATGGAGTGGTTTATGAAGGCTGCCGAGCAAGGAGACGCCATTGCACAGAGGAACGTTGGTGCCATGTATGGCGATGGCAGAGGTGTTCCGCAAGACTACCGGAAAGCCATGGAGTGGTTCATGAAGGCCGCCGAGCAAGGAGACGTCATTGCACAGGGGAACATTGGTGCCATGTATGGCGATGGCAGTGGTGTTTCGCAAGACTACCGGAAAGCCATGGAGTGGTTTATGAAGGCCGCCGAACAAGGAGACGCCAGTGCTCAGAGGAACATTGGTGCCATATATGGCAATGGCAACGGTGTTCCGCAAGACTACGAGAAAGCCATGGAGTGGTTTATGAAGGCTGCCGAGCAAGGAGATGCCACTGCACAGAGGAAAGTTGGTGTCATGTACGAGAATGGCAATGGTGTTCCGCAAGACTACGAGAAAGCCATGGAGTGGTTTATGAAGGCCGCCGAGCAAGGAGACGTCTATTCCCAGGTGACCATTGGCATCATGTACGACAATGGCAGAGGTGTTACACGAGACTGCCAGAAAGCCATAGAGTGGTATATGAAGGCCGCCGAGCAAGGAGACACTGAAGCACGGCGTAGACTTAAAAAAAGACAATTGTCCTAGGACGGAAATGGCCGAGGATCAGGTCGTAATAACATGCTAGAGCTTTGCGAAGACTTTTGTAGCAGTGAAATGATGGCTTACTTTACAAACAATTCAAGCGTCACAACGACGATAGGACAATACAGCTAATGTCACTGGCGTGATTCCACTTTCTCTTCGCGCAAATGTCTCCATGGGACAGCTACATGGCAGTTTTTGATGACAATTGCATCAAAGAGTTGGTTCTTATTGTTCAGTCGAAAATGGCAGGGTCAAAGATAATGGCAATAGACCAGAACTTGGAACTTCTGCAGTGACGATTGGCAAACATCATTTAAAATATCGCGTTTATATGCATTTGGAGGGCCAATATCTTTGAAGCAAGCCCAAGTAAATCTTTTATGCCTTCTCGTCTTCAATGCCCTCAGCCTTCTTCTCGTCAACAAAGGAGCTGTTCACCAACATGTCCGAGAACGTGATCAACTTTTCCACTCCACGAATCTCGTTTGTCAAAAGTGGTAACCTACATTAGAGAGGAAAGAGCAAAACAGGTCAGCAAAAAAAAAAGAATTAAAGAAAAGTAGCGGTCAAGATCCACTCCACCCTTGTTCGTTCGCTCTTTTTTTTTTTTTACCTGGTAATGTGGAAATCCTCGTACAGATCATAGATCTGGTTCAGGTACTTTTTCTGCATCTGGTGACGGACTCTGCACTGTTCACAGTTTGAATCCTTCTTTGGGAACAAGAGCTGGTTGACGACAATGTTGTGGGTGTCGATGTGGTAGGAAGTCAATTCTTGAATCATACGCTCCGTCTCGTACAAGGACAAGAACTCGGAGATGCACACACAGACGAACGTGGTCTTGTCGGCGTCCTTGAACTGGTTGTTGACCTCTGTGATGATCTCACGCATGCCCTCCAGCTTGCCAAACATATCTTCGGGGTTGCCCTGCATGCCCATCATTCCCGACATTTGCTGCATCATGGGTCCGAAACGTCCGCTCAACTGGGACACCTTGGCAAGAGCCTTCTCCAACACACTGGGGAAGGACAGGAAGCGAAGCGTGTGTCCTGTAGGTGCAGTATCGAAAATGATGACAGAGTACTCCATGGATTTGACTTGCCTATAGGATAGAGAGAGAGAGAAAGTAGGAAAAGGGATTCGAGGGTCAACCATCTCGAACAACTAGAGTATCGAAAGAAAGCGACCGAGTCGTTATAGCAAGAAAACAAAATCATACTTCATAACCTCAGCAAATCCCATGGCCTCGTCCACTCCGGGAATGGCAAAGGCGAGATCCTGCATCATGGAGGAGATTCCGCTTCCTTGATCGTCGGCTATTTGTATTGTCAAAGGGGGAAAAGGGCGAAAATATAGTTCTGGATCAGGATCGTCGTTTTGTTGTTGACCCCTTTGCAAGTACAGACAGCTTTTGTTTCCTCGGACGAAAAGGACAGGAGGCATAGCTTACAGTTGTCAATCATTTCCTGGATCGAAGAAGAAGGGTCGATTTCCTAGAGAGAGAGTAAAAAAAAGAAGAAAGCGTAGTCAATATCATGGGACAGCTCAAAGGGGATGATGCTTCTTGTTGGGAAGGCAAACGATCGATTTTGAAAACGAAAACAAAAGAGACGATCGAGGTTCTTTCTCTTTACCATGGCAGAGAGGTTGGTGAATCCGTTGACGAGGGTGGCATCCTTGCTAAACTTTTGGCCAAAGGCATCGGACAAGTTGTGGGCGGGATCGGTGGAGATCAAGAGCACGCTTGGGCGGACCTTTGCGAGCTGGATAGCAAGGGAGCAGGAGGTGGTGGTCTTTCCTGTGGACGCGACAGTACAAGAAAAAAAAGGTTAGAGGAAGGGAGAGAGAAGCCACAGTTGCAAAAAAACGCCAAGAACAGAAGAACACGAGTGCAGCGGGTGAGATGAGAAAAGAAAGAAAGAAAGGAATGGGGGTGACTTACCGACACCTCCTTTGCCTCCGACAAAGATCCACTGGAGCGAGGTCTGGTCGAGGACGTTCTGGAGAGTGGGGTCGAGAGGCTCGAGAAAGTCTTCGCTGTCGGACATGGTGTGCGTGTGAGTGTGCGAGTGTGTGAGTGGGGTGGAGAGGAGAGGAAGAAAAGAGGACGAGATGATGGACAACAGCCAGGGCCAATGGAAGGCAGACGAAGGATGGTTGGTTGGTGAATATGTGTGTGTGTGCCTGGTCTGTCGCCGTGTGCGTCTCTCTGTCTGTCTGTCTGTCTGTCTGTGGCTTGTCTCCTCTCTCTCTGCCTTCTTTGTCTGCTGTCTCTCTCTCCCTTTTGCGTCCCATGCTCCTGTCTGATTCACTGACACGCGGACCGGAAAACTCAACCCATGCGATCGCCCTCTCCCTCGTCAGCCACATGCCTGCAGCAGCAACCTTACTCGCACGAGGAATTGCTCCCTAAAGTTGACCCTCTCAGGACTGATCCTGTCAGTCATGATCTGTTGCCGCTAGACAAGACCAATCACTTGGACATGGACATGGACATGGACACCGAGACGGACTCAGAACCCAGTCGCCACCACAAGAGAAAAGTCACTCCCGACCAGATACACAGGCATGGTAGTGAACCGGTAGAACAGACTGACGAGCATGACAACCAGAGTGAGCCCAGGACCCCAACAGAAAGCAACCCTGCCAAACGGACCAGAAGAAATCCTTCCGTTCGTTGTCCTATTTGTCATGAAGTAGTCGCCCCAGGCCAATATCAACAACACTACAGGATGGAGTTGTCGCTGATAGAGTCCAGTTCTTCACATGATAGGTACGAACCGAGAGCAAGGAAGCTATTTATTGTTGGATCCATATGACTCTTTGTTGCACGCATCTCGCTCTAATAAGTTAAATCCTCCCTCCTACTTTGTGCTGCCAGTTCTAGAGGAAAGAGAGGGGCGGCCATTGCAGCAACAAAGTTCATCACAAAAGGAAAACAGCGGACATCGGGCGCCGACATTGATAAACGCAACGTAAGGAAACAACTTGAGGCGTCGCAAAAAAAAAAAAAGGGTCAAGGGCGTTACTTTTTCTTGGTGCATTGCCTGGTCTCACTCTCCACTCTTGCTCTCTAACGCTCATCTCTATAGCTGGTACGAGATATACAAAAGAGAAGGACCGCACGCCAAAGCAATAAGGACATTATGCCAGCAGCAGGACACAACAGTCTGGATTTGGGGCTTGTAGGTGCTCTAGGAGGTGATTCGATTGGCAACGACGATTCTCCAGCAACTTGCTTTATCTGCAATGAGAGACTCTACGGTTCACTGGACGACATCAACTCTCATATCGACTCTTGCTTAACCAACCCTCAGCCTGGTCATGGCGCCAGTGCTGAATCTTCCAGAGCCAACACGCCCGTATCTGCCGGTGGTGATGGCCAGTCTGGCAGAAGTTCTGCTGCAACCACACCAGGCGCTCATGCATTGGACTCGTTTGAGGAATACACTTGGGCTGGACAAACCAGAGTCAGAGCCACAGCCCTCTTTGAAGGAGGTATGGGATCCTTAGGGTCAGGATCCAGGGCTGCTCAAGAAGATATTGATGATGATTTGGATATTGAAGACGACGAGGAGGATGAGTACGGAGGAGCGCAGTTTACGGAACGAGATGTCGTGCTCAATGAAGAAATCGACCCAGGTGCAGACGAATTGCGAGAGATTGTCATTGCGTCCAGCTCTGCAGTCCAGCGACCACCATCCCCCCCACCGCGGCGGAGACTAGCAGCGCCAAAGTCCTCCAGTTCTTCAAAGATTGATAGGGAGGTGGATATCGAGGACATGGGCGATGACCCTGGCGATGTGGATGACACAGAAGTGGATGAGGATGCCGAGATTGACCTGGAAGGCGATGATGATGATATGGATGACGATGATGAGACTGAATCAGATAGGGTCAATGCTATGATTTCTTCTGCGTTTGCTTCTGGCGATACCAAGCTTGTGATTGATGCATTGAGAGCCAAGATTAAGCACCTAGAGTCTGCAAGCAAGAACTCACCAACGTGCCTCATTTGCTTGGATCCATACACTGTACCATTGACTTCCATCGTCTGCTGGCATGTCCATTGTGAAGCCTGTTGGATGAAGACACTGGGGAGCAAAAAGTTGTGCCCTCAGTGTCAAAAGATTACGCTACCAAAGGACCTGCGAAGAATATACCTGTGAATAACACCTCAATAAAACACGTGACCCTAGACGACCCTACTCTGTTTCTTTCTTGGGGATACACAGAAGGGGGAGAACAGGAGAAGGAGAGAGTGTGAGACAAAGAGTTGTTCTCTGCAAGGAGTTGCGATGCCCACATACCACACATGTCGCCCCGAGGAACGACAAAAATAAGCTGAAAGGGGAGGTTGACGCTTCACAGGGACACAGAAATGTGCGCAGAACGCATCAGTCCCTATTTCGTCCTTGAATGTGGTCGCGTCTGCAGAACGAACCTAGTTTTCGCAACCATTCAACCATTCAACCATTCAACCATTCAACCTTCACCGACTAGGATAAAGATTTAAAGATGAATAAGGGACAGGCGGCAGACACTCAAGGGAGTAAGGAGGCAGGAGATGGCCATTTAGAAAATAAGAGTGAGAGAGCAAATGGAACTTCCAGGCAAGGGTGATAATAGTCTTGCACCGACAGTTGATCATGAATATCGGCTGGCTGCCGCGTGTTAAAGAGGCTGGGGACACATTAGAACTGTGGAGGGTAAACTCATAGGAGTTGGCAGATGTAGTGTTATTCCTGAGGTTCAAGCGCACAGCAATGCGTCGACTGCACAGTTGCACGGCGCCGTAGCTCAAGAGCGACAAAGACCATATTCTCACAACGAATGGATTATGTTACGCTGTTAGCGTGGAATTGAAGAGAGAGCAGAGCCTTCCTTGCGTCTGCAATTGGGGGAGAGCGGCCCGTTCCACGCCGTTGATCTGTCCAAGAGATATGTTTTTATTCAGCTGGTGGAGAGGGTGAGGGAGGAATGAGATGGACGAACAAAGTGCGTCTAGTGATCCTTCCTGCACTGCTCCTTCTCCGTTCGACGGCAGAGTGGCGACGACACTAGAAAGGATCGCCAGAGTGTTCCACAGTGCAAGAAAAAAAGAACACAAGCCAACAACACAGACGCGAGATCTCGACCTCTTGATCTCGAGCACTTGGAAATACCATTGGAGACTCGGCACCATGATCTGGATCGCACTTTTATGTCGGCAAACAGCCAAATAACCCGTGTCTTATCCCTTGATCGGTCATCCCCTTGAACTCTTCTCGTCCGTTCTCTCCCAATTGCAGTTGAGAGCATCGTTCTGCGAAAAATTTATTTCTTCCATCTCCCGCCGCAAGTGTGGTGTGTGTCTCCTTTTCTCTCGCACTGCTCTCCTGAGAGGTCTCCTTTCGTGGTGCATCTGTGTCAATTTTTTTTCTTGGGTGCAACGAACGCCACGCCCTTGAAAGGCAATTGTCCCCTTGAGCACCTCCCCCGTTTTTATTCTTCTTTTTCTTTTACCGCGCCCTTTCTCGCTCACCTCTCGCTCTCTCTCGTCCCCTCAATCCCTCCTGGCCTGACCCCGGGGTGGGCGTCTTTCACTGGACTATTAATATCAATTGCAGCACAGGCGAATGATCCCTGCGACGCGTCCTGAACCATGGATGCGTCTGTATCGCGCTTGGTTTCTTATTTTGTGCGCTGCACACCGACCTCGGCTCTCATTCCTCAAACAAGGCACGAGCGAGTCCTGATGTCCTGCGAGCTGGTCAAGGAACTGGTCGCAGGCACCAGAAGGTGCCCATGGCAGATCTTGCAGGCCTGCTAGTCGGTACCGCTCAGCCAGCATCTCGACCCACCCAACGGCTTCAGCTGTAGTATCTTCCCGGGGACACCTTGGCCACTTCTTGTATAAAACCCAGGCACCATCCCTCCACCTTTTTTTTTCTTTTTTATTCCTTATCCCACAACCACTTTCCAGCTTCCACAGCAAACCCCTTCAAACAACCTCTCTGACTACCTACTCCACAACCCTTCTCCCTATCACCACCACCACCCTCCAACCAAAATGAGAATCGCCACCTTTGCCCCCGCCGTCTTGGCTCTTACCCTCTTCGCTGCCTCCACCCAGGCTGGTCCCGTTGACAAGCGTCAATTGCGCAACGATGTCGACCTTTCGGTCCCCAAGATTGTCGTTGAGGCCAACGTGAAGGCTGTTGTCGAGGCCTGTGTCAAGCTTACTGCTGATATCTGCGCCGATGTCAGTGTTGATCTTTGGGCTGCTGCTCAGGTCGGTGGACCTTTGAACATCCTCGATACTGAGGTCGACGTGAAGGACTTGAAGATCAAGGCCAAGGCTGAGGTTGATGCTGAGGTCAAGGCCTTTGTGGATGCCGAGGTCAAGGCCAATGTCGAGGCCAATGTCGAGGCCCATGTGAACAAGATCCTCCTCAACCTCTGCCCTGTCGTCTCGATTGACTGCGCCAAGGAGCACGCCCACGCCATTACTGCTGATATCAAGGCTCTGATTACCGCCGACATCCCCGACCTCAAGGCCAAGGTCGTTGCTCACCTTGATGCCAAGGTTCGCACTCGCTTGGACCTCGTCATCCGCAAGTTGAACGCCAACGTTATCGGTCTCGCCAAGGCTCAGATCAAGGGTGAGGTCAAGGTCGCGTCCGACATCCACGTCCACCTCGATGCCTTTGTCAACGTCTGGGCCAAGGCCTTTGTCAAGGTCTTCATCCCCCGCCTCACCCTCGGTGCTCTTTAAATGGTTGAACACCTGAACAGAACAGGAAAAAAAAACATGCGACGCGTGGGCGATCCTCTCCGCGTCCTCCTCTCCACTGGCTCCAGTCTTTTTTCGTAGAGAGCTAGCTATCTTGGTTTCTTTGTCATCTTCTGTAGTCTCATAGCATGTGTTTCTTCATTTTCATCGCATCCTTCAGCATCCTCCTCCTCTCTTGTAGTCAGAGTTGAACCGCTTCCATCCATCCCTCCGCCCTGTCCGCCTCTTAAATCTAGAATTACACCATCTACTAGCAATCTAATACGTTGATATAAAACAATCTACGTCTCGTAACAAATCAGTCTCTAGGATTTGCTCATGGATCAATGGTTAAAGTGGGTCTGCTCTGTGAATGAAAGTTGTTCCAGGAGGTCTGGATTGATCTAAACATGTCTTGTCCCTTCTCTCGGATCTGAAAGGAAGGACTGGCGAGAAAGCTTTTTTTTTAAAAAAAAGAATCCTAAAGTGTATGGACCTTTATTGCCTTTATTGCAGTGCAGCCTTCTTTGATGACAACTGGCTTTCTGTTCCCACCCTTTTCCCTAGACGATTGAGAGTCCATTTTGTTAAACAGGGATAAAAAAAAAAAAAAGTGGCAGTCTGTGCATCCCACAGTCGCACCGCGGATCTTGTCATCGCTGTCAGAGACGATCTTTGCAATGATGTCTGACTGGCTCTTATCGCAGTTTTAACGACTGCTGACCACAATGGGTGTAGGTTCAGGTCAACTTTTGCGATTTCCTTGCGCGCGTTTCGTTGACCAAACATCCTTGTCCTTAGGTAACTGATGAAGTCGCCAAACCGACAAGGTTGTTTCGAGTCGGTTTATATCGATGGACAGTATAAGGCTGATGATGGCCATGGGCGGCGACCGGGCGATGCCGAGTTGCTTGCGAAGTATTGAGTTTTGTATCGGGTTCGGTGAATGCAGCATCAGAGACCGTGTTGAAGCATCCTCTAGTTCTACGTTGTCCCGTCTTTTTCTTGGATCCCTATTCTATTGGCGAGGGATGGTGACACGTCTTTCATTGAGATGTAGAAGCTCTCTGGACAAAGATCCAGTTGTATGTTGCTCTAAGCTCTTTTGCGGTGGATGCAAAAGCGCGACTTTCCTAGGCGATATATATATGACTCGTCTTGAGACTCGCGATGCACATGCCACGAGGATTGCGTATGTATTTTCCAGTGAGAGGGATGCCCTGGAACGTCGACATGGATGCCGAGTGTCAAAGTGGTATGCGTTACGGTGGTATGTGGGACAAGAAGAAGGAAAGCCTGTTTGATGATGATTTCTATCTCGCCGAGCACAATGGGCTCCCATAAAATCAACCTACGTCACCGAAGGGGCGATCGACGCAAGAAAGTCACAATGTTTTTGCCTTGTGCAAGCGCAGGAGGGAAACGGGAAGTCTGATTTCGCTTGTGTTGAAGAAGAGGCCAGTCTGTCTTTCCCCCTTTCTCCTCTTCTCTCCTTCTCTCCACTCTCCCCCATCACCCCCATCCCTCCCACCATGCTTCGCTCGCTCACCCGCGCTGCTCGCCCTGCCGCCATCGCCTTGGCCCGCGCTTCCCCCGTGGTATGTCTCTCTCTCTCTTTCTCTCTCTACTCCTACTCGTCCTCGTCGCCTTCTCTTCAGCTTTTCTTCTCTCCTCCTGCCTTCATCCCCATCATCGCCCTTCATCATCCTCAGGAACGGAACCAAGGCGACAACACAACATCAGTCTTATATATACCCACACTCATCCATCCACATGCAACAACTCAAGCTCCTCATCTCGCGCCACCAATATCTCATCTCTCTTTCATACCCTCATCTGATCTTCCCCTGACACCCGCCCCTGATTTCTACGCGGATCACATCTGTCCTGATCCCCGATTGGATCCAATCACAAAATCACGTCTGAAAGAGTCAGACAAACCGACCCGATCATGCATAATTTCAAATTGACTGACTCTCCCTCTCCATGTTCTATTGTCAATCATCCTAGGTTCGCGCCAACGTCGGTGCCTTCTCTGCCATCCGCAACTATGCCACCGCCAAGCCCGGTAAGGAACCCCGTCTTGGTTCCGATCTGGATCATCTTCAACCCGTCCATGGATCTACAATCTGTAATCTAGGACCTGTCATGACCCGATGACTTATGTGTTCTCCCGTCTCTTTCTGAATATCTAGCCACCTCCGAGGTCACCTCGATCCTCGAGGACCGCATCAGCGGCCTTAACTCGTCCGTCGACATCCAGGAGACCGGCCGTGTCTTGTCCATCGGAGACGGTATTGCCCGTGTCTACGGTTTGAAGAACTGCCAGGCCGAGGAGATGGTTGAGTTCTCCAGCGGTGTCAAGGTAAACAATTGCACAAAACTCGCTCATTTTCTGGACAAGCGCAAGCTTTGGAGTCGCTGGACCTATTTGGCGTCCAAGACGGGACCTGTCGAAAAAGAATTGCTGGACTAGAGCGAATTGTGGAGGCTCTCTGGATAGAATCTCACATCACCCACCGTCTTTTCCCTGTATCGTCCTGATCTTTATAGGGTATGGCCATGAACTTGGAGGCTGACAACGTCGGTATTGTCGTCTTCGGTAACGATCGTCTCATTCGCGAGGGTGATACCGTCAAGCGTACCGGTAACATTGTCGATCTCCCCGTCGGTGAGGCTCTTTTGGGCCGTGTCATTGATGCCCTCGGTAACCCCATCGATGGAAAGGGCCCCATCGCCGCCTCTGAGCGTCGCCGTGCCCAGGTCAAGGCCCCCGGTATTCTTCCCCGTGAGTCCGTCCGTGAGCCCATGTTGACTGGAATCAAGTGCATTGACTCCATGGTCCCCGTCGGTCGTGGTCAGCGTGAGTTGATCATTGGTGATCGTCAGACCGGAAAGACCGCCGTCGCTTTGGATACCATTCTTAACCAGAAGAAGTGGAACGATGGCTCTGATGAGGCCAAGAAGTTGTACTGTGTCTACGTTGCTGTTGGTCAGAAGCGTTCCACCGTCGCCCAGTTCGTCCAGACCCTTGAGGAGAACGATGCCATGAAGTACTCTGTCGTCGTCGCCGCCACTGCCTCTGAGGCCGCTCCCCTTCAGTACCTCGCTCCTTTCTCTGGATGCGCTGTCGGTGAGTACTTCCGTGACAACGGCAAGCACGCCTTGATCGTTTTCGACGATCTTTCCAAGCAGGCTGTCGCCTACCGTCAGATGTCCCTTTTGCTTCGTCGTCCCCCAGGTCGTGAGGCTTACCCCGGTGATGTCTTCTACCTCCACTCCCGTCTTTTGGAGCGTTCCGCCAAGATGAACCGCAAGCTCGGAGGTGGTTCCATGACTGCCCTTCCCATCATTGAGACCCAGGGAGGAGATGTGTCTGCCTACATTCCCACCAACGTCATTTCCATTACTGACGGTCAGATCTTCTTGGAGGCCGAGTTGTTCTTCAAGGGTATCCGTCCCGCCATTAACGTCGGTCTTTCCGTCTCCCGTGTCGGTTCCCACGCCCAGACCAAGTCCATGAAGAAGATTGCTGGTTCCATGAAGTTGTACTTGGCCCAGTACCGTGAGGTCGCTGCCTTCGCCCAGTTCGGTTCCGATTTGGATGCCTCCACCCAGTTCTTGTTGAACCGTGGTGCCCGTTTGACCGAGTTGCTCAAGCAGCCCCAGTACAAGCCTCTTCCCGTTGAGCACCAGGTTGCCATCGTCTTTGCCGGTGTCAACGGTTTCCTCGACAAGATCCCCGTCAACCGTGTCGGCGAGTATGAGCGCAAGTTCATCCCCCACTTGGTTTCCAGCCACGGTGATCTTCTCGATGAGATCCGCAAGTCTGGCGATTTGAGCACCGAGTCTTTCGCCAAGCTCAAGGATGTCACCACCGAGTTCACCAAGAACTTCTAAGTGCCTCTTTTGGTTTTTAGCCTAACCCTCCCCCGCTCATCTTGTTTCTAGCTCGTCTTTTTTGTTACAGCTCTGATCTTGCTTTCCCTCACCACTCTCCCTTGATTATTACAATATACAGCTTTCACACACACTCATCCCACTCCGTTTTTACGAAATATATAAAATATTGGGCTGTCCTCAGCTCATCACGTCATAAAAGAGTTTAGGTCCCAAGCTCTACCTAGTTTTCTAATGAGTGCTATCCACAACGCGAGGTTGAAACACGTCGAGTTGGGCAATAGAGAGGACGTGTCGCACGCGTCTGTCTACTCTCAGCAACATTGAGGACCCTGGAAAAAAAAAACTTGACAATTGCGCTTACGTCAAGCCCAATGCTTGGATGGAGACACAAAGAGGGGATGGATGCAGAGAGGCAGAGAGCAATTGAGCCAAAGTGGGCAAACGGCAGTATAAAGCGGAGGGTGGTTCCCACAATCGAATTTTGTTCCCCCTCTTACTCTCGGTCCATTTCGTATCTGGTTTGCCTCCCGTTTCTTGCTCTGGCCTTTTATTTCTTGCATCGACACAACCTCCAGCCAGCCTTGCTGCCGGCTCTGCTTGCTTTTTTTTTTGTCTGCAGACTCTCAGAAACGTCGCCCCTTCACGTCTCTGTTTTCTACCAGTCTTCTTTTAAAAGTTTGCAACAGTTTTGAGTAGCCAGCCGCGGCAATCGCTGGTTGTTTGTTGGAGTCAGTAGCAAGTGTTCAAGTGTGTAGCAAAGCAAAGACAACGCAGGCACTCGCCATATTCGACAGAGGAAGGGCAGCCCACCCCACTCATATCGTTCCTCTACTCTCTCTCTCTCTCTCTCTCTCAGAGGAACCTTTCACGACCCTTTTCTTGATCACTCTTTTTTTTCACGCCCCACGCCTCTTCCCTTTGACCCTCTCTCTTTGTCTTCTTTCTTTTTCCATTTCCAATCCATCTCTCGTCTCCTTTTCTCTGCCCTCACCTCGTTCCACTCTGCCCTTTGGGCCCAAAGGCCGACATGGCGTCCTCGCTGCAGCCCAGGTACCAGACTTTTAAACTTGACACGTTGAGCGCCTCCGTCCGTGTCAAAGAGTCGGTCCATGGAGAGCCGTTTGTTCTCTTGGAGGACATTCGGGATGCCTTTTGTCAAGTCGTCTCTGCGTTTGAGCTCAATGGCGAAGCAGTTCCGTTCCTCGAAAACAAGAATCGTGACCCGTACGTTTTTCTTCTTCCACACTAGCGCCTGCATGGTTGTTTATTTGTTTTTAAACATTTGACCCCTGACTTTTTTGTTTTTTTTATTTTTTTTTTTTGCATGGGCATGCGTCTGCTACAGTCTGTTCCAACAGCGAATTGCGTACTATCCTGGTCAGACCTTGACCGTCGTACCTTTGCCAAAGAACAATAATGATCATCTTGTCCAGGATGACGTGGCTGAATTGTCATCCAAGCGCCCCTGGCTTGTTCCTGAAGCCGCCCCTAATACCACCATAGCCAGAACCAATGCTCGAGGTTATCCTAGTCCAATGTCTGTGGCGTCCATGGCCCTGGATCATCGTCATAGTCGTCCCAACAGTGTCATCTCTATCGAAGGTGGTAGCCCCGCGTACCTCTACTCCAGTGTCACACCCATCGAAGGGATCCTAGATGTCCATCACGAACGCTTCCATGCCGATACCCAGGCGCTCATGGCTCAAGTTTTGGCGTCCCGACTCGCATCGGAGCGACAGGGCAAAGAGATTCAAGAACTTCGCAAGGCCCTAACGGTGACGGGGGAACGCATTGTGGAGCTTCAGAGACAAACAATGGAAAATCAACAAGAGACCTTGGACCGTGTTGTTCAGATCCAGAATGGCATCCAGACCGTGTTGACCCAGACATTTGAATTGCACGAGTATTCCAGTCCACGACTGTTTATCGTCTTGCCCGAGATGGCGTACGATGGATTGAACCCGGCCTTGCTGTTCAATAGCTGGACACATGCGCAATTTCGGTTGTATTTCCTATGCGAATGTGGAGGATCCCATACCAACGCAATTGGTCCTCATGGGATGAACCATATCCATATTGCAAGACATGAAGGGTACGCGATCAACCGGCCCAAAGAGATTTTTCAAAAGTATGGTCCTACAGTTTTGCGGTTGCTCCAGATGCTACAGTACGGATTGGCGATCGGAGGGATGGTCGTGCCCATGTTGTCAGCGGTGCATGCGGTGGATCTGCCCGAGAGTCTTGTCAAGGATTTGAGCACCAAGGTCACTACCAGTATTGAATACCTGACCACCTATCAGAGTACATTGGATCTGGATGCTCCTGTGGAGGACAGCCGTCGAAGCAAAGGTGTGGCGGCCAATGACCGTGAAGCTTCTGACGCCCCGTCCAACGTCAAGTCAGGAGCTCTCTTGTCCGACCCCATGGATGACGATAGGAACGGCGACGGTGTCAGTATGAGTGGTGTTGCTGAAAAGCTGGCGCGGATGGAAGGCGCAGACCTCCGGCGTCTCTCTGCATTCCTGGAGCGTAAAGACCATGATCGGACTCTGGGCAACCTGTACCGGACCGTCGACAAGGAAGGGCATGTCAAATGGATCTGTCAGGACCATTACCGCTCCACGTTCCATCTTCGTCAGGACCGACAGTTTGAGGCCGAGATTGCGCTGCTGCAGGGTTCGTTTGATCACAATTTGGGAAAAGTCACTGTTTACTTGCCTTCGTCCTCGACCGAGGCGACGGAATCCTTCTTGAACACCATGGCTCGTTCCAGTGCGTTTTCAGAACTCGATCTCCAGTTCCGAAAATACTCTTTTGCAATCCTGGAACAGCTCGCTCGGGCGTTGGTCAAGACCGGTGTCTCAAAGCTCACTTTGACGGGACACACGTTTGTGGAGCATTTCCCCTCGTTTCGCAAAAAGTTGTACCCGATCCTGACCATGATGAACTCGGGCAAGATCCAGAGTCTGCATCTCAAGGCTATAAAAGATTTGTTCCCGCAGCGGATCGAGATGCCCAAGGCTGGAGGACTGCCGTTTATTCGGTCTTTGGAACTGACAGAGATCTCGTTGGTCGATGGCGAGGTCTTCAAGTCGCTTTTGCTGGCGTGTTCTCTTCTTTCAGTCTTAGGCCTGACCGAGGTCCCCTTGTCGACTGCAGAGACTCTTTCCCAGTTCTTGAAGGGTCTCAAAGCCAGTCCACAAATCCGGTCCTTGACCCTCAGCGATTGTTCCTTCCCACCCGAAAGAATCCACCATCTTGTCACGGTGTTGAAATCGCTCGAGTCGCTCAAGGAATTGGATTTCGGGCTGAACTGGATTGGAGACGAGAATGTCTGTGAACTGATCGAAGCTGTAGGCGGTCGTCTGGAAAAGCTTTGGTTGCCTTTGACAGGATTCGGAGACGATTCGGCTCTGGCGCTGGAAAGAGTTGTCCTCTTGAATGAAAAGCGACTCAAGAGTTTGAATATCTTTGACCATGTGGTCGAGCTCTCTGCTGAAGGCATGAAGAGTTTTGTCCGCTTGATGGATCGACTGGAATTTGTCGAACTGGTCCTTCCCAGAGTCCAGAGTCCTTGCGACGAAGCGTTTGCGAGATTGATTAGACGGCTCAAGATCCAGTCCTTGGAACGGTTGCAGATCAAAGGCAGTGACTGTGGTGACCTGGCCGCTCTTGCCTTGGCGGATGTGCTGTCCTCGGATCCTGTGGGTCCTTCTTCCCTGACGAGGTTCAAGCTGACATTCCCGAACGCGACCATGGAGGATGCTTTGGCCCTTTGCAAAGCTCTTTCGAGGACGGGTCAAGGAATGGCGCCGTACGAGGTTGCAGAATTGTCATTTGCTGGATCTCGATCCTTATTCGTTCCTGGTTCTGATCCCAAAATCTTGACGGCGTTCTTCAAGACTGCATTCGCCACCCTTTCTGTTCTCAGTCTCCAAGGGACCCAGATGAGAGATGAGCATGCCACCATCTTTGAACAATCTGTTCAAGACCTGGAATTGCCATTTTCTCCAACAGCGACTCGTTGCTTGTTCCGATTGGAGACTCTGGATGTGTCCTTTAACCAACTGAGTCCTCGAGGTGCCAGCCAGATCCTGAAAAGTCTCACTTCCCCAATGACCGTGGCCACCCTTCGAACCCTTCGCCTGGAGAGCCATTCGTTTTCAGAGATGGGGGCACTCGGTCCATCAGTGCAACAGTTTCTGGCGACGAACCATAGTCTGATCCGTTTGACCACATCGCACGTCAATCTCAAGGAATTGACGGCGGGACTCTTGCAGAACCATCAGAGTCTTAAAGCGATCGAGGTGAAATATGTGGACGGACCCGAGGCGGTCGATATCCTGTCGTTTGGCGAGTTTTTAAGATCGGAGCGAAACGGACTGTTGAGACTGGTGATCAAGCATGCTCAAGTGTGTGAGGACTCGCGGTCGTTGGAGTACTTGAAGGATTGCTTGGAAAAGAACAAGACGATCGTGAGTCTGGAATGGGACTATGGTCAGGGACTCAAGGTCGATCCGTATCCGTTGAGCCATTTCTTGTTGAGGAACAGAGAGATCTGGGCCAAGAAACTTCCGGGAGCTGCGGGGATGAGGAAGGGAGATGATTTGGTCCAGTCCGGTGTGGAACCGTACCTCTTGTCCCACACTGGACGGTTCCGAGAATCCTGAGAGATTGCTTTTTTTTTTCCGTGCAGTTTTGGAAGACAGATAGAATTTTTTTTGTAGTTTTTTGTTGTCATGACTTTATGGGTAGAAGAAGAAAGGTGATCTCACAAGTCGGGACATAAAATAAAATATAAAAAAAAGGATAAAAAGACAAAAGAGAACAAATGGTTGATCCCATGTGTTGCCTGTCGGTTTTCTTTTTGGAAGAGAGCCAGCCTTCCCCTTCCTTTAAAACCTCTCCTTTTTTGTGGGTGAACGTATCGAATAAATCGACAGCTTGTTTCTTGTTGAAAAAAAAAGAAAGGGTTCCTTTGTTTTTTTATTTTTTATTTTCGACCTAAACGCGTTTTGCACGCCAGTCCATCATGGCCTCAATATCCTCATCGCTGTCTTCCTCGTCACTATCCTCAGTCCCGCTCGTCATTTTGCTATCACCGCTCTCATCTTTGCCAGTCTCGACTTGCAATCGTGCAAATTCCAAAGCGGCCAGACGTTCCTTCTCCCTCTTTGCGCGTTCCTGCTCTCGGACCATATCCAAGATGGATTTCGTCTTGCGTTTTGTCGACTTTGTGGTTTTCGTACTAGCACTGGGTATCGTGTTGCTGTTGTTGGTTGTTGTTGTTGAGGCGATTGTGGGAGTAGAGGGGGCAGATGCGATCCGGTTCTTCTTTTCCCGCAAGGCATCCAATCGCTCCTGCATCTCTACAAACAACATGTACTCTTCCTCGGATCTCGCCATGATACTCTCTTCCAACTCCAACTCTTCCAATTCAACCTTGTCCTCGTACGGTAATTCGCCTCCTGTTCCTGCACTTGTTTCTGTCATCGCTGTTGTCGCTGCTGTTGATACAGAGTTGGCTCCAGGGCGAATCTGTGCAGCTTGCTCCAATTCTTGACGTTCTTGTCGATCCAGATCCTTGGCCAGGTCGGCCTGGAGGGCTTTGAATTCCTCATCAATTTGTCGTTGTTGTTGATCAGCTGTTGCGCCTCCGACCTCGGCACGGACTCGAGAGTCCTCTTCTGGGTCATCAAAGAATCCTGCTGGAAGGACTCCCTCCATAGGCTCCTCTGGTGAAGGCTCTTCCTCTTCTACTACAGGTGGTGGTGTTGATGTTGATGATGCGGTTGCAGGTGTGTCAAAGAATCCTGCTGGGAGTCCAGCCATAGCATCCTCTTCCTCTTCCAGATCTTCTTCTTCTTGTTGTTCGACAGGTTCGTCCAATTTAACGCGTTTGGAATCGTTCGAGGCCACGGAAGCGGTCGCAGAGCCCTCGTCCTCGCTTTCGCTTTCGCTGTCCTCTGCATAGGCCACAAGACCACCGAGACCGCCTCCTCCTCCTCCCGCTTTCCGTTTAACACCTTGTTGTTGTTGTTGTAATTGTTGTAACCGGTGTCGCTCTGCAGCTTCGGCTTCTCTTCTTTGGATCTGTTCCTTGACGGCCCTCAGTTTGGCGACAGCTTCTTGATGGACTTTGGAGACCAGGTGAGCGTTCCAGAGGTTATCGGATTTGATGGGTGCGTTGGGCCCACAGATGGCACAGGTCAGTCGGAAGGTGGTGGGGTCGTACTTTGCAAGTGGGTGAGTGACTCTTTTGGATGCGGACGTGGATGAGGAGAGTGAGGAGGAAGGGGATCCTGAGGCCTTGGCGGCTTTTTGGGCCGCAAAGAGACGGCGGACATCTTTTGACATTGTGGGTTCGATGGGACTTGGTGGGTGATCAGTTGAAGCAGATGCATGCATGCATGCAAGTGGAGGAGAAAAGAAAGAAAGAGAAAAAGAGCGTGATCACGTGCGTCCCTGAAAAATGAGTGGCAAAGGAAAAAGGGAGGGGGGGAAACACACAACAAAAACAAAGGAAGCGCGTCCGAGGCGTGTGAGTGGCGTGGAAGGGAAACAAGTCCTCGCTCTCTCTCTCTTCATTCTTCTCTTCTTCTTCATTGCTCGCTCACCCCACCCACCCCCCACTCGCCCTTCGACTCGCTGCGACCATGCCAGAATCCAGGAAGCGGAGGCTCATCCAGGACGAGGACGACGAGATCGAAGATCACCCCGCCGTCCCCGAGAGAAGCGCCAAGCTGGCCAGAACAGAGAGCAGGAACGGCAACGGCAAGGTAATGCACACACGGTTGGATGGGCGCAGTCCACCTACTGTATTTGCACTGCTCAGCATGCATCGTTCCTTTCCACGTTCTCTGCTGCCTCTGCAAATGGAGCAACAAGCCCCATTTGTCTTTTTCAGAGCGAGGAAGGGGAACAAGTGTTCATCTCGATGGACGCCACCATTTGTTGTTTCAAGGATTCCTTTACTAACTCTTGTTTGTTTGTCCACCCTCCTGTTTTTCGTCCCTCGTCCATTTCTAGGCCTCCAAAAGATCTCGCCGGGAAATAGAATCCGAGCACTCTGCTGAAGAGGAAGACGACGATGACGAGGAAATAACTCAGCGGGAGGAACCCGAGGGATGGGGTGAGGTTGACCCCAGCCAGACTCAGGACGAACTCGATTGGAAGAAGCGTGCAGATTTGGAATTTCAGAGATCGACTCAAAAGTCTGGGAGACACGGCGTAAGTCTTTTCAGGAGCCAGGAAGTAGACAAAGAGATGAGGAGAATGATCCAGTCCATGATACTTATACCCTGTATTGCCGATATTTTTCTGTAATCAACATTTAGATGGTGGCCGAGATGGGTGTCATTGAGCTGATCGAGATGTTTGACTTTATGTGCCATCGTCATCTCAAAGTACCCTTTGGACCAAAGATCAATTTTATCATTGGACACAACGGAAGTACGTTTTGAATGTCAAAGGACTGCCTGTGGAAAAGTGCCTATCAGAGTTTTCTAACCCCAATCCTCCATTTTCATTCCCTCTCCAGGTGGAAAGAGTGCCATCTTGACGGCCATCATCGTATGTTTGGGAGGAAAGGCCAATGCAACCAACAGAGCTCAGAATCTCAAGGCTCTGATTCGTGAAGGCGCCAGTCAGACCGATGTCAAACTTCAGTTGCGCAATCGTGGGCCCGATGCTTTCAAACCCGAACTCTACGGCGAGAGTATCATCATTGAGCGTCGCATCTCCAGGGACGGTACATCTGGATACAAGATCAAGTCTGCTAAAGGAAAGACCATTTCAACCAAGCGTGAGGAACTCGCCGCCATGTGCGATCACATGAACATTCAAGTCGACAACCCCATGAACGTGCTCTCCCAGGATACCGCCAAACAGTTCTTGCAGGCGTCTACAGGAGAGGACAAGTACAAGTTCTTCTCCCGAGGAACTCAGCTGACTCAGCTGAGTATAGATTACGAGACGATTCGGGAATGTATCGATACGATGCATCGCACCCTCGATAATAAGAAGGAAGACTTGAAAGAGCTCTATGCTGATGCCAAAACTGCTCAGGCGCGGTTCAAGGATATGCAGGCCGCTGCAACCCTAGAGTTAAAAGTGCAGGATTTGAAGAACCAAGTTGCGTGGGCCCAGATCGAAGACCTCGAGAAGGGTGTGAAATCGACCGAAGACAAACTGGAAGGACTGATGACAAGAATCCCTGGGATTGAAGCAAAGCGCGCCAAGGAAGAGGACATTATCAAAGAACTTGATGCTCAAATCCAGGAATTGGACAAGGCTATGGCAGAGCATGCAAACTCTGGCGCCCCCTCATTGGAAAAGAAGCGGGCTATTGAACACCAGTTGCGTGACAAACGTAACGAGTTCAAGCAAATCCAGGAAGAGGAGAAAACCGTCAACGAGGAAATCAAGTCTCTCAAGGAACAAATCAACGACTATGAGCGAAAGATTGAGCAGACCCGCAAGCAACAAGCGACGGCCATCTCCAGACGTACCGAGGCTGTGGAAAAAATTGCGCGATTAGAGGAGGAGAATGAGCGATCCAAGAGACAATTGGCCGAAGCCCGTGAAAACTCTGCCCAGATTGAACATAAATCGGATGAATGCAAAGATCGTCAGGACGCGCTCGCAAAGGTGACGCAAAGGCTCACGGGGGAACTACAGGAAAGCCGAGACCGAATCAAGCAAATAGAGGCCCAAAAACAAAACGCTCTCAGAGCCTTTGGACCCAAGACCCCCGATATCCTCCGAGATATTGAAGAGGTGACTCGAAGACGTGGTTGGCGAGGCGACGCTCCTGTGGGACCCTTGGGGCGACATGTCAAGCTTCGGGAGGAAAAGTGGGCACCGGTGCTAGAGTCCGCACTCGGAGGTGTCCTGAATGCATTTGCAGTCACTGAGGATGCAGACAGGACAACGCTGAGTGGAATCCTGAAGAAGCATCATTGGTGAGTATCACTATATTGAATTCTTGAACGGTTACACAGTTTTTTTTTTTTTTTGATACTAACCAATTCGGTGTATCATGATAGTAATGTGGATGTTATTCGTACAAAGAGAGTTATCTTTGAGTATAGTCACAAAGAACCCTCAAGTCGATTCCTGACAATCAACAGAGTGCTGGATTTTGATGATGAATGGGTCCGAAGACTGTTGATTGACAAAAATTCGATCGAGTCTACAATTTTGGTGGAGCAGCGTCAAGAAGCAGATCGGATTACGAGCTCGGGGCCCAACGGAGGATTCCCAGAGGGAGTCAACCAATGTTTTACTGTCGACCTGATTCGTGTCGGAGACAGAAGCGGTGGAGCGTCGAGTTTGATGATGAACCGTTACCGTGGACCGCCTCGGTTGTCCAAGAACGTAGATGGGCAACTGCAGGTCCTGCAGGCGAAGGCAGAACAGGTCGGCGACTCGCTTCGCCAACGGATGAAGGAGTCAGAGGCCATGATGAGCGAACTGGCTTCCTTTGATAAGGAGCGCATGGTCTCTAAACGTCAACAGCAAAATCTGGAGAAGGATCTGAAGTTGAAGACCAGAGCGATCGAGGATCTCCGAGCAAGTGTGCAAGAAGATGATACCACGGGAATCTCGGCCTATGAGGATGCAAAGCAAACGGCTCTGGAGCAGATCGAGACTATGAAGAAGCAGTACGAACCTGTGGCAGTCCAGAAGCAGGCGATCCTTGCAGAGATGGATCCTCTCAAGGAAGAGATCAGGGAAATTAATGAATCCATTCGCAAGAAGGATGAAGAGTCGGTGACGATCCGCAGCGACCTGGATAGACTCAATATGGAGCGACAGGACAAACTGCCAAGGATTCAGTACTGGGATGGCAAACTGGACAAGGAGCGGAGAGAGATTCAGCAATTAGAGGCCGAACTCTCTGGCAAGACCAAATACCTGGAGGTCAGTGATGACAAATAGCAACAGCAACTCTTGCTTCTCTGGAAAACATCAACATACGGAGACTAACACTTTTTTTTTTGCTCTTTTCAACAGGAATCCACTGCCAAGGCTACCGAATACTGTGAGCGTGTAGAAGTGACAGCTTCTATGTCTCAGCTAGAGCGCGAGATCAAAAAGATTCAAGAGCGTCTTCGCGAACAAGAGGCTAAGCGTGGAGCCACTCTGGAAGAGATTGCTCTTGACATGCAGCGCAAGCAGGATTTATACAAGACCTCAAAACTGGCTATCCACCAGATGGAGGTGTTTAACAAAGTAAGACCAAGAAAACAGTTGGAAGTATCTTTCTTTTTTTTTTTTGCAACAAGGAAAGAGGTTGATATTCACGTACGACTGTTCTTGCTTTCTCTCTAGCACTTGAAATTGACACTCAACAACCGTCTCTCGCGCTGGCGCGAATTCCGAGCTCAGATGTCTCTGCGATCCAAGATCAACTTTGGTCTTCAGCTTTCTCAGCGCGGTTATTCAGGAGAGCTCGAGTTCCATCACTCTAACAAGACGCTGTCTATTCGCGTATGTTTTCTACTATACTCTGCTGACTCCTGCTGGAAGAATACATATCATGACTAACGCATGACCTTTTTTTTCAAATCGGACATAGGTCGAGACTGAGGATCAGCGCACAGCCAAGGCAGGAGTTGCTCGTGACAAGGACCCCAAGTCATTGTCAGGAGGAGAAAAGTCATTCTCGACAATCTGTTTGCTGTTGGCTCTCTGGGACTCTATGGCAAGCTCTATCCGCTGGTACGTTTTTTTTTTTTTTTTTTTTTTTTTTTTTGAATGGGGTCACGATCTTTACGGTCAAGAATTCCAGTGAGTGCTTACTGACTCTTTTTCTGAATACTAATAGCCTGGATGAGTTTGACGTGTTCATGGACGCGGTGAACCGGAGAATCAGTATGCAAATGTTGATTGACACTGCACGCGAATCGGACGGCGTCCAGTATATCCTGATCACGCCCCAGGACGCTAGCAGTGTCTCTCCAGGCCCTGACGTGCGAGTACATCGTCTTCACGATCCCGAGCGCAACCAGCAAACGATCGCGTAGAGGATGGAATTAATACATATTTCTCAGATAACCAACAAAAAAAGAAAAACATTTACGATCCCAATTCCATGGCCCATATCCGTCGAGGATTGTGCGACAGCCTCTAGGCAAGGTTAGCAATTGACAGGGGGGAGGGAGGAGAAAGAAGGAACGGAAAAGAAGGAAGAGAAAAATCGAGGGGTGTGGTCCTTCCGCGGGGATTTGTTTTGCTGCCCACGGACACGCACGACATGTCTTGCTGGCAGACCGAATGACGATCTGTCCAGAAAGAGAGAGGAGAGAGAGCGAGAGAGAGCACGTACGAAGGAGAAGGAAGACAAAAAAAAAGAGAGAGAGGTCCCTTGCAGTCTGAGCAATGATCATCGCGAGCAAAGGGTCACCGCGAGCAAAGGGATCGTGATGTCATTGCCAAAAAAATGTCAAGAGCATCACACCATTTGTCCTTGTTGCGCGCACAATGACACTCTGCGCGTGAGCACCTTGACAGACAGACACACAGATAGATAGACAGACAGGCAGACAGACAGACAGACAGAGGGGATCGCACTGCCCCTGGGCAGACACACCACTCTCCAGCGCAGACCTAGTTCCTGTTTGTTCTTTGCTTTCCTTCCTTCCTTCCTTCCCACTTTTCTTCTTTTCCTTGTTCCATTCGTTCGCTCTTCTCCACTCCCTCCTTCCTTGCATTCCTGCGCGCTTTCCTTCCTTCTTTGCATTAACCCTGTTGACTTTGTCCTCCTACATTTGACTACCCCTGGCCTGGCCCGGCACAAGTTCCCGTCTCTGATCGTTGTGTGCATTGTGTGCTTGCTTGCTTGCTTGCCTGCTCGCTCACAAACAATTGTTTTATTTTCGGAATCACAATCTGCCATGGCCTCATACAATGGCGGCTCCCAAGAAAGGCCCTGGCATGGTCAGTGCTCAAAAAAAAATACCGTCTCTCGTCTCCTTCTCCTTCCCCCCCTTCTCCGCACCCTGGTTTATTTTTCAACATGCCCCTCATTTCCAGTACCTGCATGCTGCAATGCACATGCCTGCAAATGCAATGCAGCAATGCAGCAATGCATGGAGCACTTGACAAAAACCTGCACCTTGCACGTTGCCGTCGGCAAAAGGGTTTCGTAACGGGTCTAGCCCTTTCGTCAACGCAACGAATCCCCTTCTCTTTTTTCCCTTTCCCTTTTTTTTTTTTTTTTCCTTTCACAAGTTCAACTGTCGTCCTTTCGCACGCACGCCTTCTCGCGATCTGTCTATCTTTTTCGTCCCCGCTCTGCACATCGTCCCCTCCTTCCCCTTTCCTCCTTCTCTTTGTTCTCCTCCTACACGCCTTCTTGGATAATTGTCTCAACAACAACAACATAACTCCAACATATTAACTAACAGCGAACCTCCTTGATTTTTCTCATCCTTCCCCCCAACACCCTCCCCCCCTCGCCCTTCCTTGAATCGGCTTGCTTCTCTCCGTGAATATATACTCAATGGACCGTCTGCGCCATCGTCGCGGTCGACTCGCCTTTGGTTGGCGGTATCAAACAGCTTCTTTATCGCCAACACCGTGTTCCTCCGCTGCAGGCGCCACCACCTCAACACTCTCCAGTCAATGTGGTGCTGCAGTCGTCGCAACAGTTGAGACTATTACTGGGGAGGATGGTCGTCAAGGAAAAGATGGTAGCCGTTGTCAACAACATCGTCATGACGATGAGAGGAGGGAGGAGGAGGAGGAGGAGGAGAAAGGGGAAGATGGGAATGAACATGAGGAGAGGTATAGTAATGGTTCAGATCTGTTGTTCCTGGAAAACGGTTCGAACGTGGATGTTGCAGCAACGGCGTCCTCTTGGTCTTTGTCCTTGTCTTCATCTTGCAACAACAATAATAATAACAATAACAACAGCAACAGCAACAGCAACAACAGCAACAATAACCCCTCGACTTTTCTCATACCTTCCTTGTCTTCATCCTCCTCACTCTCTTCTTACACTACCGACTCTTCGTACTCGTCCGTTCACTCTGTTGCCTCGACAGCCGCGAGCTCTATCGCTCCGCCATCGTCACTACCGCCAACACCGTCTTCTTCGTCACTACCACCACTACCTCCAACACTACTACCCTTTAGACGATCGTTGCCATTGCCAACGATATCAACAGAAGAGTACGATCAGGATCATTACCCGACATCAATAGCCACAGTGGCACTTGACCCAGCGTTTCTGTGCCCATCACCTTCACGTTTGTCTTTGTCTTTCATCCCTTCAGCCTCTCCTTCTCCGGTACAGCGACAGACTCTACCTCGGTCAGGACCGTTGTATTCGCGTTCAGGATCCCCGAGACTGTTGTCTTCAACCAGTAGCTCTCCACAGAGGATGGATCCAGTGTTTAGGTATAGTCTGCAACAACGAGAGGAACAAGAACGAGAAGAAGGACAAGGACAAGAAAGAGGGCAGCTGCAACAGCGAGAGCAACGGCATCATCAGCATCAGGTAAGAATGTGCACACAAAGAGTAGGAGTCAACAACAACAACAACCTTCCATGTCCATATTCGTCCTTCCATCCCTATCCCATCCATTCGCCCGCTCGCATTCATTCACCCATCCAATCCAGAGTTCGCTCCAATCCAATCCACTCTCCCCTAGACGCGCCCCCCGCGCGTGACCGTGTCTCAACGGTCGGTCCAGGCCGCACGAGCCAAAAGAGGCTCGTCTTTTCCACATGTGTGTGTGTGATGTGTGTGTGATGTGTGTGTGATGTGTGTGTGATGTGTGTGTGATGTGTGCGATGTGAGATGTGTGATCTTTTTTTGTTTCTTTTTGTTTCTTTTTTGTTTCTCGCGGTTTCTCGCGGTTTCTTTGTGTTGTGTTCTGGCCAATTGCTGTGTGTGCTGTGCGTTGTATTCGTGTCTTTTGTGTCTTTTGTGTACATGCTATGGTCCGTCGGTCAGCCAAGACTTTTACGCTTGACTTGTGTTGCCAGAGGGAGAGAACGAGAGAGAGAACGAGAGAGAGAACGAGAGAGAGAACAGCGGATCTCCCATGTATGTCCTGTCCTATCCAATCCAATATTCCCTCCTTTCTCTCTCTGTGTCTCTCTCTGTCTCCCTCCTCTCTTCCTCTCTTCCTCTCTTCCTCTTCTTTCTTCGCTCACGCTCACGTTTTGTTCATTTCATAAAGACAAATTTCTCATGTCCACTCTTTCCCCTTTCTCCTGCCTGTCTTTCTGCCTTTTCTTCTTCCCCCTTCCTTCCTCCTTCTCTACTGACCATTCATTTCTTCCTTCTCTCCTTCATATCTTTGTTCATCTCAGTTCATATCCCTCCACCCTATGCACCACTGGACGGACACCTCCACCTCAAGCCCATCCTCGCCCAATTCATCCACCTCCTCCATCTCCCTCGATACCAGTCGCATGCGTTCTCTCACCCACCCCCACTCGCTCTCTTGCACATTATCCTCACCACCAATATCCCCAGGGGCCTCCTCGCCTGCCTCTTCAGCACCATCCTCACCAATCTGCCACCCTTCAAAGTTCCCGCACCTACAAGCCAAGTTTGAGTCCAACTCTCCTCCTCTAGGAACCTCATCTGCCTCCGCTCCTAGCCCTATAAGCCCTACAAGCCCTACAAGCCCTACATATACCCAAAGCCACACCAGAGCATCCACCTCCATGTCTTCCTACCCTTCCACATCGTTTGCATCCATTACTTCTCTCTCGGCAGCACCGTCAAGGAGGAACTCTTATAGGAAAGCAAACGGGGTGCAGCATCCTCTGGCCATGGTTTCAACAATCGACACGGATCAAGAAGGCGTATCCTCCACCATGGATCATGATGGGGCCGATTCAGAGGATCCCTCTTCTGACCCTCATCAAATAACAAGCGACGACATGTGTATGCTGAAGGATGTCGTTAAGTCGGTGGCACCCCATGTTCTTTCCCTGAGGATAAAAGCTCGGGCAGGAGAGGCCGAGACAGAACAGGAGGCCCACCGTCCGGCGGAATCGGAATGGGCTAGCTTAGCTGTTGCGTCAGGAGGAGAGCAACCTCTCTCTCCTGTTACAGCTTCGCATCCAGCCGGTACCTGTCCTTCCCTTGCGCTTGCCATTCTGGATACGCATGATGCACAGGACAACGAGGAAACTCGGGAATCCGAACCAACAGATGCACCACTATCGCAGGCAGACACTGATCCGTCAGAGGAGGATACCCTGGAGCGTTCATCGTCTCCACCAACAAAAACGTTTGAAATGTGGACTCCTCCTCCGCCTGGACAACGGCCGCCACGCCATCCAGAAAGACAGAGCGCACCTCTTCGACAACCCCAGGGTCGTCTTCAGAGGATTCTCAAGCATCGGTCGTTCAACTTTCCATTCTCCACGACGGTAGCAGGAAGTTCTCCATCGGGTGCTGGTTCGAGAGCATCCATGGACAACTCCATGTTGAATCGACCCAATACTCCTGATCCTAGACCGGGACACCGTCACCAACAACATCAACAGCCTATCGGTCCTCCAGACCCAATCCCTCCTCATTACCAGCATTTGCAAGCGACACGCAACTCTGCGACCTTCCGTAGGCGTTCCCATGCTGGAGATCTGGATCGATTCTCTCCTGGTTGGATCGTTGCTGAAAATGCCGCCCAAGGATCAACTCCACGTGGCTCCATGAGTGAAGAGCGATCTACAGATGCAACTTCTAGACGACACAGCGCCCAAGCAGGACGTCGCGTGTCGGCAGGCGCTCAGCCCCAAGCGCCCTCCATGTGGAGTCGGCTTTTGACCTCGATCTTTGTTAGTGGGCACGAGCACACGGACGAGACTGACTTCATTTCACGTGGCAGTCTGAACCCTGAAGCGGACGCAGTGGTACAACAGCGTCTTTTGTTGACGCCGCTGAGTCTTCAACAGAACGTTCATCCTCTGTACCAACAGCAATTATTCTTTTATGCGGACGAGGTGGAAGATGGACAGACTCCTCTGGACTTGATGAGTCGCACCTCCTCTCAGGATGTAGCTCGTGAAGATGACGAGTTGAGCGAGAGGAGGCGGTCCGTCTCTACGGACACTGCCTGTCGGACTGCCGTGGTCAGCGCTAGTAGCAGCAGTGCTTCAATCCATCCACACTTTCGATCCTTGGCCAATAACGTCAACCTTCAAGGAGAATTGGCACAAGAGGACGGTCGAGAAAGTATGGAGATGATGAGCTCTGGAGAGCCGTTTTTGAGGCCGGATACGCCTGGTGGTGGCGGTATTGGTGGTGTTCAAGGCGCTGGTAACGCGGTGGCGACTGGAGACGAGTCTGAAATGGTCCCGAAACTACCCTTGTCAAGTGTGATCCAGAATAACCACAAGATTCCAGTCTCGAGTTTGGCCCTTTCCTCGCCACCATCCTACTGGGAGGCGGCCATCAAATACAAAGGATGGCCAAAGATTGAACCGAGATCGGAACAAGGGCAGGAGGTGTTGCCACGATACAGCTGTTCGGTTTTTCGAGAGGGCTGTGTTAATCGCAAGACAGAGCTCGTTGGCACCTATAAACCCTATCGCCGGCCTTGGAAGTAAGTTTTGATTTCGGATGGATGAAATGGTTTACTTGTCAGAATACTTGATATTTACTCTTTTTGTTGATTTTTTTGTTAGGCGTACATTTGCTCATCTTCGAGGTACTGCCTTGAGGCTTTATGCGGTTGACATGGACGATGTGCCCCGCCTTCATGTGCGCAATATCAGCTTGCAAATGGCTCGATGTGATATTGCGGCGGATTATAAGCAACGGCCGAATGTGATCCGGATCCGAGCCTGTGACAGAACAGTGTTGATAGAGTGCAAGGATAGGATCGATACCTTGACCTGGCTCGAGCACTTGCAGGCGGCTGCCAATATCGCCACCAGTCTTGAGGACAGGTGCATGCCAAAGTTTTATACGCTGCCTCGAGCCATGCCACCGTCCTTTCAGCAACAACAGCAGCAACAGCGTCAGCAACATCAGCAACAACAACAACAACAGCAGCATCATCAGGCGGCGCCCGCTTCGCCTGCCACCACACGCTCTGGATCTGGTTCCTCGTCTTCGAGTGGTATCAGTCATCACCATCATCAGCGTAACCATAGCCACACTCCTTTGCCGCGGCAGCAGCAACAGCAGCAGCAACAACAGCAGCAACAACAACAACACAACGTCCATCCTCTTCAGCGATCCCCCGCACACGCACACTCGGAAGAACATCCGCTGCCTTCCCCTTCCCCTTCGGTGACCTCCCGGCCCACGTCCATGGTGGGAGATCCCGAGATAACCATTCGTCAATTGCAGCTACAGTACCAACTTCAAGAGCAGCAGGAACAGATCCTGCAGCGACAGATTCGGGAAGAGATGCAGAATCGAACCCTCCAGATGCTTGTCCGGTCTTCTTCCGCTGCGTCCAGGGGAGAAATCGTCTCGCCCATGTTGCGACATGCTCAGCTCACGAGAGCAAGTGGGCCCACGGCAGAGGCCGCAGCAACGACGATAACGATGACCACAACAACACCGAGAATGATGGCCAGTCGTCGTCAGAGTGAATGTAGTCTATTGACGCGTGCAGAACGCGAGAGGACCATGACGGATCAAGAGAGACGATCAGAAGAAGAGGCTGTTGAATTATCGGGGGATATGTTGATGAGGAACGTACTCCATGCATTGGGCCAGAGTTCGTCGTCCGAATCTGGGGGATCAACACTGGGCATGGACACGGATGAGGAAGAAGAGGATCGGAGACGGCGAGAGAGGGCCCGACAGGGTCGAAGAGGCTCATCATCCTCTGCCTTGCACAACAGCAACAGCAACAGCAGCCGCAACAGCAACAATAGCAATAACAGCGGCAACAATAATGGACTTGGGATCCAATTCGTGGAGGGCGGTGCTGCTGCTGCCAGTACTGGTGGTACTGGAGGTCAACGCCGGTCCTCGAGACAGTGGAGCAGGGTCCTGGGTGAATTTTGGAGCAGCCATGTACATGGTCACAGCCACGGCCACGGCCACAGCCACGGTCATGGAAACGCTGGTGAGAGCCACGTCGCGGGAAGCGGTGGTGACCTGCCTCCAGCAGCGACTGTGAGTCCTACGGCATCCTGAAGCAACCAAGTATGACGATGAGACTGTCATCTGTTACAAAAAAAGAAACCGAAAAGAAAAAGAAAAAGAAAAAAAGAAAAGCATTCCATTCATCCACCCACACTACAAGATAGATCTCGTTGGCTTTATTCTACCATAATAGCATGTCCCAAAAGACAATAATAAACAGCCGAGTTTTGCCTTCTTTTTTTGCGCGCGAAAGGATGCCTTTTTCTTGGATGCGGATCATGAAGACAGTTAAAAAGAATGAGAACGCGACAAAGACAAGACGCGAGTTTTTGAAAGAAAGAAAACTGTTGCCGTCAGTGGTCAGGCTAGGGAACGCGCTCCCCTGCGGGCGCAATGAGAGAAGAAAGAAGGGGAGAAGGGGTGGAAGAGAAGAAGGAGAAGGGGGTAGGATGGATGGGTGGCCAGGCAGGGATGGGAAGGGATGGACAGAGAGAGAGACGCAGGCAAACAAGGTTATGCAAGGCATGGATGGCATGGCCTGAAGAGCAACCCCTTTTTTCCCTCCTATTTCTGTATTCGCAGACAGCCGGACACAAACACAACACAACACAACACATGGCCCATGCATGGCATGCTATGGCATGCATGTCAGCCATATTTTTGTGTCCCCAATCCAATCCCCCATTCGAGATTCCAGCCTGCAACTGCCTGCAACTGCTTGTTTGCTTTGTTTGCTGTTTGCATGGGTGCACACGGCAGGAGACCGGGTTCCCGTGGATGGAAACAACCCACCATGACCATGTGTCATTGCCCATGCCCTCCTTTCTTTTTTTTTCTCTTTTTCTTTATTCATCTCCCATTCTCTCCTCTCTTTCCCTACCCTCCTTTGACCTTTTCTCTTTCTCTCTCTCTCTCTCTCTCTCTTCTCATTGACCGATGAAGAGCGTGCTTCTTTTATTCTGATTCGCACCCTTAGTTTCGATCTCATTCCCAACACCCACATCCATCCATGAACAGAGATCGCCCATCCACCCAGGTCATGGACCCCGTTCCTTCCTCCCCCTCCTCCTCTTCTTCGTCGTCCCCTCGCCAGGGCCAAGAGGCCTCGACCGCAGGACTCTCCAAGATCGAGGCCATGGCCTTGCTCCTCAAGCAAAAAGTCGCTGGCACGTCCACGAAGCCGCAACGGGTGCCCAACAAGATCAACCACCCCTGGACGCTCTCGACCTCGACCCGTTCTTCCTCCTTTCCTTCAGAGACCACGACGCCTACCACGCCTACGGGGCCCTCTTCCCCTTCTTCTTCAGCCTTGAAGGGATCTCCGTTTTATATAAACAAGAACAACAGCAATCCCGCTGCAAGTTCAGTCGTGGGAGGTATGTTGACAACAGCAACAGGAACAGGAACAGGAACAGGGGGCCACAAGAAAGAGTCGTCGATCAAAGCAATGATTGCAGCGAGAGAGGATCCGTCGTTGAGTTGTAACAAGATGGCACCCCCGACCACGCAACCAGGACCTGCTCCTCAACGACAGGCGCGTGGTGCGCCAGGGCCAGGCATGACCAAAGTCCAACTCGGGGGCGGTCGAGGATCTCAAACCCCAGCAGGAGCGACCATCGCAACGACGACAGTGCAGGACCAGAAAAGAATGATGGCTCAGTCGACATCTCCATCTTCTTCGTCGTCGTCGTCTCCATCGTCTACGCCAGTCGTAGAGCAATATCCTCCCTCATCACCACGCGAAATGAAGGAGGATCGATCCACGTTGGCCACGGACCCCTTATGCCCATCGAAACAATTAACGACGGTGACGGGAGCAATTGAGAGCGGCGAGGAGGACGATATTAACCTGCCGGGAGAGATGGAGACTAGATCGAGTTCAACAGATGATGGGCCACACGGTGTACTTGGCTCAGCTACACTGACGGATACAACCTCAGCCTCAACATCTGCAGCATCCTCTACAGCCCCGACGGCGCCAACGACAACAGCAACGACAACAGCCTCAAGAAGACGAAATGCCGGTGGGGCGCTCGTCCCAAGTCAGTTTGCCGCCAGTGGACCACCAGTGTTGACATTCTCGACGTCTTCGTCGTCGCTGACTGCGTGTGTAACCAAAGCGCTAGATGGTGAGGACGACTCGGTCCCAGCAGCAGACAAGGACACGGGTGTTGCCATTCAGGTCAAGACTGAAACCGCGGTTTTGTCGAGCATTACTTCACCGCCACTACCACTATCGCCACCCACCTCGTCTGTGTCTCTGATGTCGGATTCCTCAAAGTCGCCAACCGAAAAGGAAAAGACAGCGACGCCTTCATCTTTACCATCAAAACCGTGCTCACCTCCATCTTCATCAACAGCAACAACAACGACTCCTGCAACACCCACTGTTGGCCCATCATCTCCGGTGTTAAAGCGACACAGCACAGCCCGTCGGCACACCACCACGTCCAGCTCCTCGTCGTCCTCGTTCCTATCAGGAGGCACTCATCCGTTTAATTCTCAAGTTTCCTCGCCATCTCAGCAACCCATGAGCATCGTCAACCCGACGTTACGGCAGCTTCAAACCCCTCAGATCCCCCTCAATTTGGTACAGGCTAGGATTTTGCAACAGGAAGAAGAGAAACGACGGGCAGAGGAACTGGCAAAGATTCCCATTACGGCCAATCTGAGGACAGTGAAAAAGATTCAAGCTGTCATTGTCTCTTCGGACGATGAGGATGATGACAAGGAGACTGCTGCAGACAAGAAGAAAAGGCGAGAGGAAGCGTCCTCCTCTGCAGCAATGTCAGAGTCGACCCTCTCGGAGGGATCAAGCCTCCTGTCGCCCGACGGTCTTTCTTCGCGATCGTCTTCATCCTCCCTCTCGTCCTCGAAAGGTTCCAGACCTCGATCCAAGACGGCGACGGCCACCAGTGCCAGCACAGTGCTGGTCTCGACCTTGCATGGCTACCATAAGCAGCGAGGAGATCGAAACCACGTAGAGCCAGTGGCGATTCCAAAGCGATTGGCGGATCAAGTCGAACACATTCTGGGACGAAAACTTGCGGGCAAGGGAAGCGTCCTCGATGAACGTGAGCAGGAGCGTGAGGTAAAAAAAAATCACTTTGATTCTTGTTCGATGGCTAGCGACACAATTGACTGACAGGTTCTTTTTTTTTTTGTTCTGGGATTGCTCTGGATCAATAGGAAGAAGAAGCACGTAAAGCTGCGGAACCACTTCCTCCGATCGTTTTGGGCCACGCCAGGAAACGTGCGGTGACTTCGGCTCATATTCAGAATCTGGTGTCGTCGTGGGATCACAAGGTTGAGGAAGCCAAGGAGACGACATCGGAAGCAGAAAGGATTCGACTGTTCCTGGAAGCAAGATCCACCGCCCATGCTGAGCTGCCAAAACCAAAGACACCGTTGACAGCCAGTGAGCTTCTGGCTCCCCTACCACCACTGCCTCCACCTCCCCCAATGACGGAGCAGACTCTTGGTGAGAGTATGAGACGGAAGGGAGGTCGCCATGTGAAGGGAGCAAGAAGCGCTTCAGTGTCGACAACTAGCGGCTATTCGATTCTGTCGGCGGGTGCGCTAACATTGTCCTCTAGACCCCCGGGATCTATTACAAGGACACCCTCCTCACCGACCGTGACAGATGCATTGGCTGAAAAGTCGATGCTAGCTAGGCAGTCAAGTCGATCGAAATCCAACCAACCCAAGATCCAGATTGAGGGACAAGAAGGCAATCTAGAGACTGGTGAGGTGGGACAAGAACAAAAAGAGGCAACAGCGTCGCGGACCAAATTGCCACCAGCGTCGACAAAAGTAAAAGAAGAAGAGACAAAGAGGAGCGGCGCGTTGCTGGTCAACAAGGCCGTGACCAGTCGACCTCGCCGAAGTGGTGTGCGCGGACCAGCATCGTCGTCGTCGTCGTTGTCGTCGACGTTAGCCAACGTGGAGGAACTGACAACAGTGGATTCGAACGTGCAAGAGACGGAATAATCGCGCTGCTTCTTTATTTATTTATTTTTTTTTTTTTTTTGGTTCTGGGGAAAACGCAAATAGACCCTTTTTTCGAATTATATACCCTCGACAATAATACCAGATACAAAGCAAAAACAAATTCAAATTCTACAATGTTCAATGTTTGATGTAATGATGTTGCCTTGCAGACGCTAATTCGAGAGTTTTTGGTGTCTGTTTGTACGACTGACTAACGCGTAAGATTTGACCAGAGGATACACACACAAGATCGCATTGCAGAATATGGAAATGTGTGTGCGTTTCGTTTGTGTGTGTGTGTGGGGGGGGGGGGGGGGGGAGGGGACCACTATCAATGCCGACCTGTAAAAGATGGACGCGTTTCTGAATACAAACGTTGAAAGATCTATTATGGATTACAAGATTTCGATATCCCGTTTGTGCCAAAGCCGCCAAGAATTGATTTGGTTGATATGTTGCAAATCCAGTAGCTCGGAGAGAACACTGAGGGGGGTAATGGCATTCTTTCGAGGAATGATAATCCATTTAGAGTATGGTCGCACACATATTCTCTGACAGGAGATTTTTCGATTCGATAAAGTGTCGCTTTCTTTGAGGTGTAAAAACTCATTGACGCCAACCATTGAGAGCAGCCATCGATTGGTCATCGCTTTTGTCATATAATACTCATGGATTCCCACTGCTGGAAGAGACGTCCTCCCTCCCCCGATCTAGAGTTGTGTTGCAGCGAATAGGTAATGAATGAGATGTTTTTTTTCCCCTAACTCCTCTTTGTTCTTGTCGCGGGATGTGGTGTAGGAGACTATGAGGAGTTTTTTTTTTTTGGTAGCTTGAGGGTTTTGTTGACGAGTGCTGTTCTATGATAAACAAGCAAACAAAAATGGAGAAGAGGGGGGAGGGGGGATAACGAGAATAGGATATAGTGAACATTACCGACTTTGGTATGTTTCCATTCACCTTGGAAATCCAACACCAGACGAGCTGCCGACCAATCTATTACTCAAGGATGGTGAGCTTTGTTCGTACTTTCTGTGGTTTTGCCTATCTCGCGTTTGGACGCATCTATTCTGTGGTATTGCGATGCAATAAGCAGGTTTTTTTGTCTCTTCGCAGTACTCGTCATGTGGCGATTTTCAAGAGACTTGACCCCCCGCCTTCAACAGGATGTCGAAGGTCATTGCTTCACATTCTCTGAATATATCTACTAGACTAGGAGGAGGGGACTATGAAATGATGGAGAAGGGGTATTTGTCTTGTCGCACTCTTTTTTATAGAATTGAGAAGGGGGAGGCAAAGCTGTCGGGGTTGCCACATGCAGATTGGGAGGATGTAGAGTGTGTTTCACCCTGTTCATTGATACTCTCTGTATTCTATCGGCCATGACTGATCCGACACCCTTACCCTCATCAGAAAACGGAGATCATTTAAATGGATCCCTCAATACCCGGATAGATCAATGGGATGATTGAGTATCCTTCTCCCCTCGAGGATGCGAACTGATATTTTGTGTGTGGAACTTTACCCGTGTTTCGAGTTCTGATAAACTGGCCGTCAGTTCTTTTTCTACGACAGCAAAGACACGCAGAGCACGGTGCGCCCCAAATCTGTATTTCGGACCTCCAATCAGCGTGAGTTTGTTTTCCTCAGAGATTTGATCTCTAGGATATATCACCGTCTGCCGACAGCTTGTGTTATTGCGGTTCAATTCACAAGAATCATAGGGTTCGATGGTTGAAAATCCACAGATCAGCTACAGAGTGGACGCCTGTATTTAAGACGGCCACTTTCTCATCCTTCAAACTCTTTTTCTTTTCTCAGCAAGACTAGAAATGACATGTAACTATTACTCATACTCTCCCGTTCCCTTGATGCATCAAAACAAGCAAATTCCGTAAATAACACCTAGAAATTGAATATAGCCATAGCAGGGTACACCAGGTGCAGAGCTCCATGATTGAGGAGCCTGTCCGATCATGGGGACAGATTATGAGAAGTGGACGACAATTTCAAGGTGGCTAGGTGCATGAGAGACTTGTGGAACCAGTCAGATCCGATGAATATCGCGAGAGTTCACGCCTCCTGCGGGTCTGACTGTTTTTGGCTCCACCTCTCTCAAGGACGAGACCAAATTTTACAGCATGGATTTCCTTGGAGCCTACCGGCTCAAGCAAGTTGGACGGATGCTGGTGCCCTTGAAAAAGTCAAGCTTCGCGATGAAAATGCAGACATGCATCAAGACCAGCTTGATGTTCGCGCTGGATTTAGAGAAGGAGACAGCTCGACGTTCTTGCGCAGCTTCCACAAAAGAAGACTTGAGCATCGCATACGACATGATCAAGCAGACCAGGATCAGGCCGGTCAAGGAAGCCAGACAAAGATATGTAGAAAAGGTGCATGGACTGACATTGACGCCTGACAGATTGAAGTCTCAAAATAAATGTCAAAAGTGGGGAAGGGGCACGCACGAAAACATAAAATGCTGTTGGTATTTGTAGAGGTCATTGTTGTAGCAGAGATTTACTGCTTCGCCATGTCAGATTTTGGAATGGTAGTCCATGCTTTCAGTAAACAGCAGTGATTTACGAAAGAACAGTCCTTTTCAGGACTAAGTAATGTACACTGACGCTGTGTATAATCAAAGTACACAACCCTGTGAAAGTTGTGCGTTTCTTTTATTTCTGGATTTTCTGTTTTCTCGAAAAATAAATATTTCGTGGGGGGGGGTTTGAATAAAAATCACAGCAGTCACATAAGCAAATCACGGTCTCGCCTAGGCGGATAGCGTTTTATTTTTGGCTACTGTGCTGTTCGGTTTCTTCTTTCCCTTGCCTTCAACGATGCCCTCCAAACACACACGAGCGACAGCTTTAAAGGCTGCTCAAGCCAACATCAGAATAACCCACAGTTCAGCTACTATATTCACGCAACCGCTTACCAAGAACTCAACAAAAAGAAAGCGTGCCCAACCTCCTTCCTGTGGCGCATCTACGGTCCTTCCTATATCCAGCTCAAACAAACACCATGCTGCCGCTGTTGATCATGCCGCCAATGATAGCCCTAGATCAGCGAGACGTAGTAGGCCTTCTAGGACAATCGTCTCCGAAGAGGAGGGAGAGTCAGAGTCTGAAGCCGTTGGATCTGAAAATGAATCAGAAAGTGACCAACACCATAGTCCTGACACAAGCCCTGCTCCAAACACTGACGAGGTCCTTGAGCGATTAGATCAGGAAGATCATTTCGGTATTTCCAATGGAGAGTCTGGAATGAACAAAGAGGATGATACCGATGATGACAGTGTTGGTTCTCAGAGTTCTGAACATCACGAACTGCCGGATCTTACTGAAATCACTCTCCACTTTCGGAGAGGCGAGAAGCCCATTGAAGATCCTATTACAGGGAAGACCAGGAGTCCGCGAAAACTTTTAGACTGGCCCTCCAGCAAGTTCATCTACCAAAAGGGGACAGGGTTCCATGTGTTTATTGGCTTTATCAATGGCGCGATAGACAAACTGAAAGAGGTCAAGAAACCTCGGTATGCTCTTCTCCACTGGTCAGTGAACAACTCTCCTTATATCCAGCCCAGCCACAGCTCGAAACAACTAAAATACCCACCTTTGACGCCCGGAGACTTTGAAAAAAAGATCGCTCGAGCATACTACACCGAAAAGGCTCGTCTGCAGGAGTCATCTGCCCGAATCACAGTCAACGTCTTTGTCTATCTGAAGGACACAAATCCAAATGAAGGCAAAACGACAGTGAGGCCAACTCGACTTGGTATCGAGGAAGCAAATCGACGAATTAACGAGGCGCGGCGAGCAGGCGCTATGGACCTCGGTCAAATCGAGCAGACGCTACATGCCCGAGGTATAGCATCACCGACAACCCTGGTAGATGAGCCCCTCGCTCCACTGCCAAGCAATGCATTGTACAATCAAGCTCGTCGACTTGACCGACAACCAGTAGACAGGGAAGCGGGAGCTGTTGGCAGCCAAGAAAGCCGTGATACTGCGTCAGTAAGACTTTTCTCCAACGGTTACTGGGTGCCTTACTCTATGGATATTGCAGATCTTCGCAGAGCTTTGGCGTTTGATCTCACTATAATTGGCGAGCGGACTCGAGGCCCAGCTCCTCCAGAGGTTTTGCCTCTTACGATAGATGTATAATATTTCAACAATATAAACAGCGTACAGGAATATACAATACACACGATTCAATAGTATTTTGCACAGAGACGCGAGATTCGATGGTATTGTGCGCTGGAATAGTGACAAGAGACACGAGATTCAATGGATTATTGGATTATGCACAGGAATGGTGGCAGGAGACACGAGACTATGCATAGAAACGAAATTCGATGGCATTATACGCAGAGACGCGAAATTCGATGGCGCTATGCGCTGGTATGGTGGCAAGGGACGCGAAATTGTCCACACAAACGCGAGATTCGATGACATTATGCGCAGGAATAGTGGTAAGAGATGCGAGATCACGCACACAGACGCGAGATTCGATGGCATTATGCGCAGAAACGCGAGATTCGAGAGAAATATGCGAGACAGCCGTATAAAGGGTGGAAACGCACCTAGTCTTTATGGCATGACTATCGATGGCCGACGAAAGAACAACCCTGTTCGCATTGTCAAAGGTACTCTGGTGATATGTATGATGTTGTCGAAGAGAGCCCTCTTTCTCCTCTGCAAAGGGGATTGGATTTCCTGTAGGAGACTGGGATCAATGGATGGATTCTTTATCAGTCTTCTCTCTAATGTACTCGACGATTGGGGTGACGTGGTCATGGGGGCGGTGAAGTGGAATTTTTCTACCGGAATGTATAGACGATTCTATGGGGATGGTGGCAAAAGCGGTGTTGCTGGCAAGAGAGATATCATGTAAAGTGGCTATATGGTGCAGGCTGCATGGTCTTGACGGGGGAACGAGGGAAGCAAGGGTAATTGGGTGTAGGGTGCGTGGGTTTTGACACCTGGGACGGCACTGAGAACCGGGGCTATTGGGAATTCCAGGCAAAGACTTGGGTGGCGCGGCACGAATTCAAGTGGACAAAACGGAAAGTCTGTCAGTCCATTTCCAGAGTTAGTGAGCAGTTGAAAACTTGCTGATCTAGAGCAAGTCCAACGGAATGCTTGAATCTTGGATATCCTCTATGGAAACAAGAAAACAAGAGGAGAAGGCAAACCTATCAGGGTTGCAACATGCGGATTGGATTATGATCCACCATGCTCACTGTTATCTTCTGTATTCTACCATGACTGATCCGACCCTCCTACCCTCATCAGGAAGCGGAGATCATTCAAGGGGAAACCCCAGGTGCCCGGATAGATCAATTGGATGATTGAGTATCCATCTCCTCTCGAGGATGCGAACTGATATTCGTGTGTGGAATCTCCTCCGTGTTTCGAGTTCTGATAAATAGGGTGTCATTTCTTCTTTGTCACAGCAAAAACACAGAGTACAGCGTGGCCCAAATTTGACCTCGGATCGGCGAGAATCTGTTTTCCTCCGAATTTTTATCTCTTGGATATATCACCATCTCCCGACAGCTTTGTTGTGGCTCAATTGACGAGAATCATAGCGTTTGAGGGCTGAAATTCCACAGAACAGCCTCAGGGTAGACGCCTCTATTTAAGACAACTACATTCTCTTCCTTCAGACTGTTTTCTCAATGAGACTAGAATGACGTAGGCAAATCCCCTCGCTTCAAGACGATCCATGATTTGACTTAGCCTTTTATTACGCGCCGTGGAAGTAGATGTTTAAGGTTTGTTTGCACATGCGCCCAGCCCCTACTTCTTCACACCAGCGAAAGGTCTGAGTGAAGTAAATATGGCGTGGATTGACCGGAAACATACTCCTCCACCCGTTCCTCCGTTTCCACCCACTTGCAGAACACACAAGTACAAACACCTTGAATACTTGAAATCAAACACCGCAGTAGAAGGCTACTATGTAGTTAGATAGCGACATCTGAGACGCCTCGGAAATCGAAACGAACTTGAGAGAACCCTCGATCCCTGCATGTCCTTTTGTCCGTATCATCACCAAACTCCCCTGCCAGGGCAACTAGTTTTTTTGGAAATGTTGTCCGGTTCGTAGATATTCAACTCTTCGGATGAACTTTCTGAAGGATGGTTAATATATTTTAACCCCTTTGACCTTCTTTGATCTTCTTATTGCAATGATCATTGTGTGCCACTGCAACAGTCTACCTATCCTATTTGGATCGGACGTAGTAGCACTTTTTATTGTTATCGAATCAGAATCAGTTAACAATCGGTCGTTGGCCTTTTGCACCCGTTAGTCCATTAGAATTGCGATCCATCAGAAGTGCTCTCGATTATCTCTTTGATTTGCTTTTCTATGTTACCAAAACATTCAGCAAAGAGAACACTCTTTTCTCTCATCATCCTGCTTTCAGGGTCAAACAGAAGACCAGATTACTTTATTATAGGATTATAGAGAGGGACTAAAAGGCAAATGGCAACTTGTCATCCTCGATAGATTCTATCTTTCGAAAAAAGACCTTTTGAAGGCACGATAGCGGCTATGAAGAGCAAGTACTCTAGCCCGTGCTCACCGCCAACCATTCGTCATTGTACAATTTTTACGATCAAACGATCAAAGGCCATGTTATCGCTCCATTCTAGAGTCAGTTTTCCTTTGAAAACCAAAGAAAAAAGGTTATTCACGTGCAGACAGACAGAAGAAGAAGAGCAATTGAAAGAATAACAATCTACAGGAAGCGTTCGCAGCAACCCTGCCTATTCAAATAAAAAGAAATTGAGATAACAACCTTTGGACAACACGTCAGAGATGCCAAAGAACTGATCTTTTGTTTAAAAGGGGGGTAAAGGGTTCATCGACATAAGGAATGGACCTTTGTCCTCGACACCTTTTATTTTTTTGTTCTTTGTTGTTTTGTTTTTCCTTGTTTTTTGGTGTTTTAGTTTTTTTTCCCTTCCTTTGCTGCTCCTGTTCAACAAGTCTACAACCAAGCCGGCCAGTAGTGCTTCATACTCACAAACGCACTGGCAGCTGCCACCAGTAGGATAAAGATCAATAACAACAGGACCCACCAGCGACAGCCTCCAAAGAACCATTGACAGAACCTCCGTTTCGGCACACGCGTGTAAGCAGGACCCTGTTGAAACGGCGGCAAAGGCGCAAGGTAATTGTGTTCATCCGGCATCTCGATAGTCTCGTCGATCTCCTTGCTAAACATGCCGATATTAGGACTAGTGGCAACGGCTGTGTTGGTGCCAGAGCTGGTGTGAATCGTGCTTGATCCGTTTAGTCGCGAGGTTCTTGAACCAGCCTTGGCGCGAAGGGACTCTACCGCAGCCATGTCGATGGAGGTATGGTGACCAAAGGCCGAGGTGGAGCGGGGATGATAGTCCAGATGATAGAGGTGAGGATGGCGATTATTGCTGCTGGACGATCGATGGTTCGAGGACGAAGGCCCGTTCGAATTGGAAGGGGAATGGGCCCGAGCATGGTACAGATACCGCTCCACCATGTTGTCCGATTGCTGTGTGCTTAAATAGCGACTCTGACTCTGACTTGATCCAGGGCGGAAGGTTCCAGAGATGGAGCCGTGGAGGCGATTCAGTTGATGTTGGGGATGCGAGACCGCCACGGGCGACAGAGCCTCCAGGGCAGGGTCCAGTCCAGTGACGATACCAGTCTGGGAAGCATTGTTCAGAGGCCAGGACTGATGATGAGGTTTGACCTCGCCCATTTCCAAGGCCCGGAGACCCCGGTGGGTGGAGAGTCGACTGTCGGTTCTGGACCGGTGTGTTGGCAGGGGTTGTTGGATCGGAGTCTTTTGTTCCTGCAGATGTCGTTGTTGTAGTGAATAGTGGGACGGGTACAAGAGATTATTTCCTAAACCAACGCCTCCATGGGAATGATAAGACCGAGAATCGACCGCGCTCTGGCTCTGTCTTGATTGACGGGATCTACTACCGTTGCTCATGGAAGATGGATTGGACTGGAAGCTGCTGTCGGTATCTATGGATAATTTCCGTTCCCGATCCATCGAGTTTCCATCCCGACTCTCGTCCCTTCGCACTGGCCCAAACGTATCCAAGTCTGGATCATCCTGTTCACTTTGTGTTTCCCAGTGCTCTGATAGGATGCCCTCCGGGTCAAGATCATTAAGAGACAGTCCGATCGCCACCGTCGACCCCATGGCCCGATGATGATTATGACCATACTTCACGGCCACTGAAGCCTCAGGACTCGTCCCTCGACTGCCCTGACGGGAAGAATACGAGGACGAAGATGTGGACGAATGACGGGAGCTGTCCCGCGCTCTACGATCTCGATCTCGATCTCGGTCGCGTTGATGTTGTTGTTGATAATAATAGCGTAGATCCTCAATCGATTGCTGTGATTTCGTAGGAGTCGGGGAAACGACCCGACTGCTTGACCCAGTGTTGTGTCGCTGTTGATATTGAAACTGTTGTCGCATGCTCGAGAACGATCTTTGACGCTCTACCTCGTGTTGATCCTGATGGCGGGGCAGGCGATGGGTATGGATCGTGCCTTGACTTTGACCTGGCGCGTGGTATTCTCCATGCTTTCGCCGGATGGCTTCGTCAGCTTCTTCCTTTAACCGGCGTTCTTCCCGTTCCTGGCTCTCACGCTCCAGACGCTTCTTCTTACTCCCAAGAGAAAACTTTTTGGAAGAGGAGGTAGAACGAGAGGGGGTGGTTTGTTGTGATTGCCTATTGGAGCGACGACGTTGAGGTGGTGAGGAAGAAGAGGACACGTGTTCTTGTCTCCGATTCCTAGAACGGTCGCCAGTTGAACCACCATTACCACCGCTGCTGCTGGCGCCTTCCGGGATGGTCATGGAGGTTGAATGGTATGCCTTGGAGGAGGGGAAAGAAGAAGCGCCATCTTCGGCTTTTAGGGTATCTGTCGAAGACTTGTGGCCAAGCATCTTTTGGTGACGAGGCCGAGGGGTATTATCGCCGATATTTTGATGAATTGCTGTTGGGGTCTTGTCCTTGTCCTCGGCGTCTGAGAGCGAGACGGCTACCTCGGTAGCATTCTTGGATGTGTAGGTGGCCGAGAGAGAGGCGTTGGAGGTCGAGTGCCGGAGCGCATTGTTGCTGCTGTTGAGGATGGCAGAAGCGGCCAGGGACCGGGCCCCCTGGTTTTGGCCCTGGCTCTGGTGCTGTGGCTGAGCTGCAGAGGACGGAGTATGAGACCGGCGGGACTGCGGTGGCGGTGCTGCTGCCGCTGCTGCTGCTGCTGCTATAGAGGTGGAGGCGGTTTCAGGACCAACTGTCCGAGACCAAGGGGCCATTGTGCGCGTTTGAGGACGGACTGCAATAGAGGGATGGAGGGAGAACGAAGAGGCCCTGCTCGCGCAGTTGCTGCAACTGAGTGGAGCCTTCTTTGCAGGCGGTCTTTGGTCGAGGGGAAAGGAAGAGGATCAGGCGAATGTCCTGTTTGCGGATGAGGGGCCAGAGAGAAATGCCAAAGAAGGGTGAGGAATGGAAGGAATGGAGAGCGGGGAAAGCGAGAGCCAGAGGAACGAGTATCGTATGTGAGTGTGTGAGTGTGTGTATATGTGTGTCCTAGAGAGAGAGAGAGAGCTATTTGGAGAACGTGCAGGGAGAAAAGAAGGTAGAGGGTATCAATGTTGGTGAAGGTGAAGGAAGGGGTATCGATTGAAGAGAAAGAAAGAAAAGAAAAGAGCTGGAAAAAGAGAGGTCGCAACTCTGCCTTCAAACATGGTCGGTCCCTGCCCTGCCCTGCCTGCATGTCTGCCTGCCAACCTGCAGTGACCGAGCCTTGGTGCTGGTGCAACGAGCACAACCACGACGAACAAACACAAAGAACGCAGGGGGGGGATGAACTTGTAACCAACCCGTCGGTGAGTGTGGCAATAATCAAAAAAAAAAAAAAAAAAAAAAAAATTGCCTGTGGGCTGGTGCCACCATTCGGGTGCACAAGCTGCACGTGATATGAGCCCTTGGCTTCTGTGCCGTGCGAGTGTGGTCCGCTTGGCCCCTGGACGTTCTTTTCTTGGGCTGCATGGGCAAATATAGCTGTCCATGTAGTAGTCTATAAACACACAGAGGGCAAACGGGCGACAGACAGGACACGACAGCAAAGTGGGCAGGGGTCTGTGTCCGTTGTTGTTATTATTGTTTTGTCACCTTTGTTGCATCACAGATCACTGGGGTAATACTCAAATAACAAACGAACAAGATTACAGCAGCAACAGGGGGCAACAGCAGCAACAAACACGCAATGCCAGCAGCCGGAGCACAATGGCAAGGGTAAGGAGAACTTTGGGGATCCCGACGCGTTCGCGTTCCAAGACATGCCTTGACCAACACACTGTAAAAGAAAAACGACCGTGCGCCCGACCATGTTTTTTTTTTCTCATCTTCCCGAAAGGTCAATGTTCATGCCCCTTTTCACTTTCACTTCCTCCTGCAGGCTGCAGCTGCCATGCCTCTGCCTGGGTACTAATTGTCTGAATCACAGTGACACAACGGGAATGTCTGCCAGTGACGCACTAAAAAAACCATCGTTTCGTTTTTTTGTCCTCTGTTTGTTGGCCCAACCTCGTGTCGACCGTGTGGCTGAACAACAGCTTCTTGCTAACGTGAAAACTATTCCATTGGGAATGGGAGGAGGTCCGAGTGTTGCCTTCTTGACACGCCCTGGAGGAATGAAAGGGGGGATGACTGTCTGAGTCACCGCCCAAATCAGACCGACTGGGACCCTTCCCCCCCGCACCCGACTCACTGACTCGTTTCCTCAGCCTTTTTGTTTCTCGTTGTTGTTCCCAGGTCAACACGGCAGCAGGGTTTCAGTTTGGGTTTTCCTCCTCAAGCAATGTGGCAAAAAGAAGAGACCCCAAGATCATACAAACATTGGAGAGAGCCCAGGCGAAAGAAAAATCTTCAGACGATCTGGGATCTGATCGCATCACTCTCTTTGCGCCCTGGAACGTCCAAAAGTCTAGGGCCGGTAGAAGGGACGTTTGTAGCGCGGATGAGGAAAGAGCAGCAGGGCCAACAACGAATGCTCTCTGATGTCTAGGTCATGATAGCTCTATGATGATGGATTTATTGAAGTGTATGTGGTTATAGTACAGGCGAAAAGTAGGAATGATGATGGGATAATGTAGATGTGAATACTAATGTTGGAAGCAGATATGAATTGCTGGTGGTTGGTGATGTTGAGGAGTCATCGGTCCTTAGGGGCGACTGGCGGTTTTCTACAGCTTTCGCAAGACCTCAATCTTCTTCACACTTTGGATAACATCGCCCTCCTTGAAGTCCTGGAATCCCTCAAACTCCATACCGCACTCTGTACCCTTCTTGGCCTCCTGGATGTCCTCCTTGATGCGCTTCAGTGTGGAGAGTCGGCCATCCCAGATCACCTCGCCATTACGAACAACCCGGACGTCTTCCTTACGGGTCACTCCACCATTGACAATACGACAACCAGCCACGTTCTGTGTCTGACCACCCTTCATCTTGATGGGAAAGACCTGAGCAATCTTTGCCTCACCAACGACTTGGATCTCTATGTCCTTGGGCAAAAGTGTGGCCATCTCCACCTTCACGTCGTCCAACAGCTTGTAAATGACGTTGTAGGACTTTAGTCCGACTCCCATCTGTCGAGCCGTTTGCATCAGCTTTTTGTCCGCCTTCACATTGAATCCCAGAACCATGGCTACAAGGACAATAAGAGCAAACAAAACAATCAATGTCAGCTCCGGCTCTTCCTTTTCTAGCATTCCTTTCTTGTTCCCATGAAAACAAAGCAGTGACGCGTGGAACATTGAAGAGTGCTGGTATCACAAACATAGGCACATAGAGCTTTCTCCCTTTTCCCATCTCTTACCGTTACAACTTGCAGCAAACTGGATGTCGCTCTCTGTAATGTTGCCAACGCCATTCTGGATTACGCTGACCTTGACTTGGTTGGCAGGCAAACCTGCAAGCGCGTCGCACACAGCTTCAACAGTTCCACTGACGTCTCCCTTCACCACCATCCTCAGATTCTTCACTTCACTCGCCTCTTCTTCCCTGGCCTGCATGGCAGCTACGGAGAGCTGCTTCTTGACCTGGATCGGTTCGGGGTAAGTGTCAAGGACTCCTTGATGGAACAGCCAGGCCTTGCGCTTGTAATCCTTCAAGGCTTGCTTTTCCTCATCCTCTTCTTCCGCGGTGATACGACGCTTCTCATTAATAGCGACCAGAGTCTTGAGTTGCTCTTTGCGTTCCTTCTTCAGCGCGCGATTAGTCATCACGAGCTTGGCCTGCTCCTCCGATTCGGCCCCCAACATCTCATCACCAGCCATTGGGAGATCCTTCCAGCCCATAACCTTGACAGGGGTACCGGGTGGCGCGTCCTTCACGTTCTTGCCAGTATCATTGACGAGTGCCTTGACTTTGCACCAGGCATCACCGGCAACGATCGTATCTCCGACCTTGAGCGTACCTCGCTTGACCAAGACAGTCGCAACATTTCCGCGACCCTTCTCGACCTGCGATTCAATGATGTGTCCCTCCCCACGGATGGATGTCTCTGCCCTCAGATCCAAGACCTCAGCCAAAGTCAAAATGGCCTCCTCCAGTTTGTCCAGGTTCTTGCCCGTCAGGCCAGAGACCTCAATACACTGAGTCTCGCCTCCCAGATCCTCGACCGTGACTCCATACTTCAGGAGAGCCTGCTTTGCCTTGTCAGGCTCCGCTCCATACTTGTCGCATTTGTTGATGGCCACGATAATAGGAACGCCTGCTTCCTCGGCATGCTTGATCGCCTCCGCAGTCTGGGGCATCACGCCGTCCTCAGCAGCCACAACCAAGACCACAATATCTGTCGTCTGCGCTCCACGGGCGCGCATGGCTGAGAAGGCCGCGTGTCCAGGCGTGTCCAAGAAGGTGATGCGTTGCTTAGAGGGTAAAAGGACCGAGAACGCACCAATGTGCTGGGTAATACCGCCTGCTTCTCCTGCTGCAACAGATGTCTTGCGCAAGGAATCCAACAGGGTCGTCTTTCCGTGGTCGACATGTCCCATGATCGTCACGACTGGAGGTCGCAACGGGTAGATAGACATGTCCTCTGGTTCAGGTCTAAAAAACAACGATTATTGTGAATTTTGGGTCAAGGCCAGACACTAATAAAAATTTCCTTTTCCAGCCACTTGTGCTACACGGCACTTACTGAGGAGTGAGATCAAAGAGTGCTTCCGTGTTGGCCAAGATGGGGTTGACATTATATTCCAGAGCCAGCAACGACGCCTCTTCTGAAGTGAGGACTATTCGCAATAACCGACCAGAGACATATTAGTCATGATTATTTGAAAAGAGAAAACGTGAGAATCAAACTCCAGGCCAAACTTACTATGATCGTGCCGAGTAATTTCCATTCCCAAGGCTTTCATCGTGTTCTCAAAGTGTCCCATTCTTGCTCCCAAGAGTCCCGCGAGGTTGGATACACTGACAGCTTCAGGAATAAACACATCCTTGGCAGCCTTTTGCTTTTGCCTGCGGTTTTGAGATCTTCTTGCCACCTCGATCTTGGCGTTCTCTTTAGCTGTTCGTGTTGATCTTGCAAAGGTGGCGACAGGCTTTGCTACAGGTGTAGCGGTAGAGGCGGCCGAAGCGGTGGGTGATGTGGTGGGTAATGAGGTGGTTGATGCTGGCTTTGATGCCACAGCAGCAGGCGACTTTGTCCCAGGAGCAGTTGAAGAGGCTCCCTTGACGACTTCAGACGCCGTTTTTTGAGACGATGCCGAGGATGGTACTGACGTTGGTTTGCTGGCAGACGTAGAGGATGGGGCAGCTGGCTTAGGTTTGGGCGCAGTGAATCCCCACGATGCTGAAGTTACAAAGGATGAAGGAGGCTTTGGTGCTGGTGCGGTGAATCCCCAGGAGGCAGATGTGGCAAAGGATGATGGAGCGTTCTGTCGCGATTGCTGCTGCTGACCCTTCGTTCCTGCTGAAGCACCATTGTTCTGTTGGTCAACATAACGTCCTGGTCTCCGAGATCCTTCGCCAGATTGCTGATTCCTGCCTCCGCTGTTCTGGCTACGGGCTCCTGAGCTGTATCCGTATTGAGAATCCCGCGATTCCTCATATGCACGACGGTACCGGCTATTCTGGGTCCTAGCAGCCTGACCCGGTGGCGTCGCCCATTTGTTACTGCCAGCGCTTGATCCGCCGCTCGCGTTGGCGGAACCACCGCCACCATGGACATCCTTTCTGAGCTCCATTCTCAATTTTGTCTTTGGATCGAGAGCTATGCGCTCGCCCACAAGAGGTGCCCTGCCGCTACTCGATCCTCCATTTCCTCCAGTAGCATTTCCAGAGCTCAAGTTCCTCCTGGTTCCGGTCTGAAAGGTCCTGCGACCACTGGTCAGGAGTACACGCCCGTGGGAGGAAGCGGATACCAAGAGGCGCGGGCAAAGACAACTGGGCGCGGCACCAGAGCGGGCGTTGATAGCCGAGACTTTCCACATGGATGTGCTTTTCTGTTAGCTAAAGGTAGTGTCAGTGTTGTCCTAGTCCAAAGCACTCCACGCCGTCCTTGTAGGGTCGAATGAGGGGGATGAGGGTGAAGGAATGGGAGGGTTGATCGCGACGAGAAGGCAAAGAAAGAAACGGAAGTTGGACTGGGACTGTCTTTCCTGGAAAGGTCTCTCCCAGATCCAGTGGCTTAGATATAGCGCACGTGACTTTTCTCGCCGCGCTTCTTACCGCCACCTTCACTCCCACTTGCACGCGCTGCCCTTTCCTTCATTGTGATTTCTGTCACCCTGTAACCTCTTCTTCAATGCTCACAGGGTACCGTTTTGTTTGTTTACTCCAGTCCCCTTCAGAATTGATGCTTTTGAGCCAATGTGAAGCAATAAGCGGAAGCGTTCAGAGGAAACATCCGTGCAAAGTGTTTCGTGGATCCATCGTCGTTGCGTGACGAAATAGTCTTCAATTTGCTGCCTTCCAAGTCGGAGGGGAGCAACTAGAGGGTACGAAAAGAGCCAAAAGAAGGACGATGCTCGATCTAGATATTGGAATGGGAGGAGGAAATAGTCTCGTTGATCTGCCCAGGATTGATATTCATATTCTACCCTGGAGGTAGCGACCTCCTTCAGTAAAAAATTGGTCCTCGGAGCTAGTGTCTTGGCTTTTCCAGCGCTACTGTGCCCTCTGACGGCAGTTGAATCCTGCGTGAATTGAATTGTTCTAGTAGCTATGGCACTGTGGTTCTGTGCAGAGCGCGCGCCAGCTTAAGGGGCTGCAGCATATCTTCCGCCCTCGATTTCCCCGCACAAATCGCATGTAGAGCTCGTAAACAGCACAAGCCACCGCCCGAAGCTCCACCCTCCACTGTTGGACATGCACATGCACTGTTCTCATTCCTCTCCTCTCCTTCTTCCCCCTCCTCCTCGCCCCATTCACATCTCTCGCATCAACAATGTCTCAAAGCATCGGAAAGGTACCAGCCGATGCCCACACACTCCCTGATCTACTTCCTCGCTCGCCAATGACCGGGTTCCCTCACCACACCCGGGGTTTGACTGACCATTCCTTCCGTTTGTCCCTCCTTCAATAGACGGCATTGGCTTACGCCAGGGTATGGCACCTTGTCGATGCCAAGCAAAGAGTCCTTGGACGCATGTCCGTCGGCATTGCCGAGACACTCATGGGAAAGCACAAGCCTATCTATGACCCTGCCTGTAATGCTTAAACCCCTACGCATGCATTCAACCTGATCAGGAGGAGCCCACCAGGAACCGGGAACCAGGAATGGAATAGAGTGAACACGCATGAGGAGTAACTGGACATGTACAGGATAGAGTCGTAACATTTGTTGGGTCCCCATCATACACCAACTACTACGCCACTATGCGCAATGGAAACCCCAAGGCGGGACAACGAATGGACTATCTTTATCCCGCCTTCCTTTCCCCGGATCACAGTTCAAGTTTGAAATCTCGTTCTAACCCTCTGCGGCTCTCTGTTTTTTCCGATCATAGCGGACTGTGGAGACTATGTGGTCGTGATCAACGCTCGCGCTGTCAAGACGACCGGCACCAAGGCACAGGATAAGCTCTACAGACACCATTCCGGATACCCTGGTGGATTGAAGGAAACCAATTTTGAGACCTTGATGGAGAAGGATCCCGATGCGATTATCCGTAAAGCCGTCTCGGGCATGTTGCCCAAGAACAGACTTCGTGAGCCAAGACTGGGACGCTTGTTTGTGTTTGAGGGCGAGACTCATCCTTATGAACAAAACATCATCAAGCGGTACGATGCCCTTGGAAAGGAGACCCGTCTGGACCCCTCAAAAGTCGAGGCATAAGACAAAAATAACATCGCTCACATCCGACCCTACACAGCACATCATCCAACATCCCTTAGAACAACAACAAAAAAACTCTGCCTGCGAAAAAAGCATACCTTTCGTACGACATATGTAAAGTAATAAAACCTCAGTTGCACTTTTGTCCTTGTGTCGCAATATCCTGAGGTATGATCTCCAAGACAATATGATGATAAAGAGTGTGTGTTCGACACTTGGTTCGACGGGTTCTTAACGAAATTGTGCGCTGACTGTCTATTCTAGCTTGTCGCCACGGTTGTTCTTTACAAACCATACAACTAATCAAACAAAATTACTGTCGGCTACCGTAGCCGAGAAAAGATGGATTGCGTGTGGTCATAGCCCGTCTGTGGGTGGTCATCCTCTTCTACTGGGAATCCTAGGCAAAACTGGTCGCGCGAAAGCAAGAGCAATCCTTTGCCATCTGGACACCACCGTAGAGACGACACCTCAAATTCTTCAACTGGTACTTCGATAGATTCTACTATTCCTCCAGCAACCGTGACAACGCTACCAGCCCGAACTTCATCCGGATAGGGTGTCGATCTCCAGCTGTATACTTGGTTGGTTCCGCAGCACCAGATAATCCGAGAAGGTGATGTCGGATCCCAACGACTGACGCGGATCGGCGATTGTTGCTGGATAATGGCTACAGGCTGGAATTCAGTCATGGACCAAATCCATAAAACATTAGGCATGTTGTCTACAGCAATGATTAGGAGAATGTTCGTTAGAATTATATACTAAAAGGAGGTCATGAGGTATTTGGAACCTGTGAATCTTTACCATTCCGCGACGCCAGAAGAGATCCATCACAGTTGAAATCACACCAACCGACTCCGAGTTTTGCATTTGGTTTTTGGGTATCGACTCGTGTTGCTGGAATCCATGCCGGCTGATCCACCATGACATCTATATAGTCGCAGAGTAACGGACGCGGTGTGTTAGGCCCATCCGAACAAAATTTACTCCGCTTCCCTCGCTGCATCACGATGACCCAATGAATTGTGAAAAATGACTTACATTCTATTCCTCCTTGAACTCGGACAGATCCTGTCACCTCGATAGTCGAATTAGCTTCCCGCCAAAGCGTCTATATAAAATACAGCAAAGAGAATGAGCACCATGAAACCATCGATATTTATGTACGGGTTTTGGTCATTTTGAACACTTGGCCGACTTCTTACGGTCTTGTGTCCATAGTTGATGTAGGCTGTGTGGCGGAATTCTAGAATCGACTTCCATGTGAGGTGGTTTAGCAGTCGAATCTATCCATGATCCAAAACAGAATATCAACATTAGTGGTTCATTCGACTTGACGGGGACGTCCCTTCTTGGAATTTTTGCCGTACCTTTTGATCATAACCTCCAAGTGCCAGCAGTTTGGAGGCTGGATGCCAACAGGCGGATTTAACGCCCATTCCTGTGCCGAGCGTACTAACACTGGATGCACTTGCAACGGCTCCGTCTGTATCCGTTGCCTCGTTCATTTCCGTCGTCTCGTACGCGCCCTGACGACGCCCGTCCATGGTATATATTGCCACTCTGAAGGCCAAATTTGGATTCTCCCACAAAGCCAAGTACCGTCCATCAGGACTCCACAGAATTCCCTCGGCGTCCTTGATCCCCCCGCCCCCTGTTCCTGCAAGCTGACTAGCCTTATCATCTTCTAATATTGAAAAACTGTGGATGGCATCCGGCCGGTTCCAATAGCTTTCTGTTCCATAGATTGACACGATATCCTTGCACTCGCGCGAGTCCCGCTCCACGATGGCAAGATATTGCAAATCTGCTCGGAGACTGTACATGTACTGTGATCCTGGTCCTGTTGCCGTTGTTGCTGTAGTTCCCAAAGTGCTATGCGGTGGGACGGAAAAGGACGTGACGGACGACTTTAGCATCTCTTTGGGATGTTGAACCGCCATGACCATCTTGAGTGGCTGCTCTATCATCATTGTACGAGAAACAGAAGCGGACATGGCGCTTTCCTCGGGGACGGTCAGGATGGATGTAGGGGATCGCTCCAGGGACCAGATCGACATTCTCAAAAGATGAGCCTCCCATATCAGAATATGTCGAGAATCTGCGCTAAATCGGATTCCACGTTGACACTCTGCTCCCACTGGTGTGTATCCGGGAACCTTTTTCATGACAGACGCCCGATCTTGCTGACCCTTCCCGTTCTTTGATGTCTGGCTGCTATTGGATTTGGGGCTCCCGCTGGCGATACCAGGGACGGTGATAGTCGCTTTGAACTCTTCGTGATCGACAGAATAGACAAGGACGGTACCCGTGGCGGGCGAAGCAGCGAGGATCATGGTCGAGTCTGGAGACCAACCGATTTCAGTGATGGAAGGTAAAGAATCGCGAAAGAGTCGAATGTCGATGACGCGCAGGATCTGCATGGTCGAGGCAAATCGAATGACGAGCGCGCCCTGTCCACCGTCCTCCTGGGTGTGAATGGCGGCGGATGGATGCAATCTTGTGTATCCCTCATGGACGAGATTGTAAGAGGCCAGGTACTTTGCATTAGGCGAGTAGAGGGTGAGAAAGTTTGAGTGCTTGAAGGGTTCAGTGAAGTCCATGGTGGCAGCAGAGTGCCGGGTGCATGCAGCAACAATGGAAACAACAGTGAAAAGGAGAAGGAGAGGTTCGCGTCTCGAGAAAGGGACATGACAAAAATTGGCGGTCACGTGCAGGAGCGATATTTGGGGTTATTGACCTCCAAGGCCAACACCACCTTGGAATATTTTATCAACTGTACTTTGGGCATCTGGGTCTCCTTGCCCAGCAGCCTTCAAATACCAATCCATGGCCTTTCTGTAGTCTTGCGAAACACCCTGGCCTTTGTGGTACATTGATCCAATGTTGCGCTGGGCAGCGGCTTCCTCTTGCTCGGCAGCTTTCAAAAACCACTCCATGGCTTTCTGATAGTCCTTGGGAACACCGTTTCCGGCAAGATATATCTCACCTAAGCAGCACATGGCAGAAGCGAATCCCTGTTTGGCGGCCTTCGTATACCACTTAATGGCTTTCAGATAGTCCCTCGAAACACCATGGCCAAGGTGATACATCAAACCAATCGTACCTTGGGCAACGACATTTGCTGGGTCGACAACCTTCAAACTCCACTCCTTCGCTTTCTGGAAGTCCTGAGGAACGCCGTTGCCAACAAGGTAAATGTCGCCTACGATGTACTGCGAATCAGTGTCTTCCTGCTCGGCAGCCCTCAAATACCAATCCATGGCTTTTTCGTAGTTTTTGGGAACACCAGTTCCACCATAGTGCCTCGCGCCTATGTTGCTCTTTGCACTGGCATCTCCTTGTTCGGCAGCCTTCAGATACCACTCCATAGCTTTCTCATAGTCTTGAGAAACACCCTGGCCATTGTCGCACATGGAGCCAATGTCGCTCTGGGCACCGGCATGTCCATGTTCGGCGGCCTTCAAATACCACTCCATGGCTTTTTGGTAGTCCAATAAAACGCCCTGGCCAGCATGGTACATAAAGCCAATGCTACACTGAGAATTAATGTTTCCTTGCTCAGCGGCCTTCAGATACCATTCCATGGCTTTATGGTAGTCCTGCGAAACACCCTGGCCGTTCTGGTACATGTAGCCGATGTTGTTCTGGGCACTGGCGTTTCCTTGATCGGCGGCCTTTAAAAACCACTCCATGGCTTTCTGGTAGGACTGGGAGGCTCCCTCGCCTTCCAGACATATCACGCCAACGCAGTAATAGGACTTTGTTTCCGCGTTTCCTTCCTCGAAGGGCTTCCAGTTCCACTTCATCACTTTTCGCTGTTGCGGATGAACTTGACCGTTCTGATACATAAAGCCAATATTGTTCTGAGCACTGGGGTTTCCTTGTGCGGCGGCCCTCAAAAGCCACTCTATGGCTTTCTTGCAGTCCACTGGAACACCTTGACCACTCTGGTACATGAGGCCAATGTTGTTCTGCGCATTGGAATGGTCTTGCTCCGCGGCTTTTAAACACCACTCCATAGCTTTCTGGTAATCCTGTGGAACTCCCACGCCATCTTGGCATATCAAACCAAAGTTGCACTGAGCGCTGGCGTATCCTTGCTCGGCGGCCATCAAATTCCACTCTTTTGCCTTATCGTAGTCCTGTGGAGTACCTTTGCCATTATAGTACATCGCGCCTATGGCGCATTGAGCGCTGGCGTATCCTTGGTGAGCAGCCTTTAGATACCACTCCATGGCCTTCTGGTAGTTCTGAACAACGCCCTTGCCCTCGTAGTACAAATTGCCCATGCTTTTCAGCGCTGAAGCATATCCTTGCTTGGCCGACTTGAGATACCACTCGATGGCTTTGACAAAATCCTGGGACACTCCACGACCATTGCAGTACATGTCGCCTGCATAGTTTTCAGCAGCGGCGTGACCTTGATTGGCGGCCTTGAGATAGCTCTTCATTGCCTTCGTGTAGTCTTGTGGAGTACCCTTGCCGTGATAGTACATGATTCCTAGGCAAAATTGGGCGTTGGCATTCCCTTGATCTGCTGCCTTCAAGTACCACTCCAGAGCCTTGAAATTATTAAGCGGAACACCACTCCCTTGTTGGTAAAGGAAACCGAGGTTGTACTGGGCTACGGCGTGTCCTTGGCTGGCTGCCCTCGAGTACCATTCCACAGCTCTTTGTTGGTCCTGATCAATGCCATCGCCTTCATCATACATCGTTGCTAAGCTGAACTGAGCGTCGACCTCTCCTTGACTGGCGGCCTTCAAATACCACTCGACAGCTTTGAGTTTGTCCTGAGTGATAATGTCGCCAACACAATGTAATAACCCTATATAGTACTGGGCCTGAGAAAGTCCCTGGTTCGCCGCCTTCTTGTACCACTCCACTGCCACAAAAATGTCCAGAGGAACACCTTTGCCATGATGGTAAAGGTAGCCAAGGTTATATTGACTCATTGCATGTCCCTGGTTGGCTGCCTTCGAATACCATTCCGCAGCTAAATAGTGGTCCTGGACCACTCCCTCGCCCGCATCATACATTGTGCCAATACTGAATTGTGCAATTGCATATCCTTTGTCAGAGGCCCTCAAATACCACCTCATGGCTTTCGATAGGTCCCGTGGCACCCCGTAGCCATCGTAATACATCGCGCCAACACTGAACTCAGCTATTACATTTCCCTGGTTGGCGGCCTTCATAATCCATTCCAGCGCCTTGGGGGGATCGTTCTCTCGACGATAAAACATTCCCAGGTTGAACTGGGCATCGGCAAATCCTTGGTCGGCAGCCCTGAAAAACCACTCTTTGGCGGTCGAGTCGCTCTTTGAAACGCCCTTTCCGTCACGGTAGAGGACGCCGATACTATTCTGGGCAGAGGCGTTTCCTTGGCGGGCTGCTTTGAGATACCATACCATTGCCGAAGAATAGCTCTGAGGAATACCGTCACCGTAGTCATACATTTGTCCAACATTATTCCGGGCAATCGGATTTCCTTCGATTAATTCATCCAATCTAAAATGAAGTTGATTCATGCCACGAGGCAACCAGTGATTAGAACAGAGCTGAAGCTATTCTTGAGACGAGCATAACTGGGCGAGTTTTAGAGGATTTTGACATTGTTACCTGAGTCTATTCAATTCGTGTGTCAAACTGGAGTAATCCTGGTCATCGGCATGAAAAGTATCATCGGGAAACGTCAACGTCGGGGTATCTTCCATGAAACGGATGGATGGATTCGAAGGAGGCCGTGAATGATCTGTGAAGACGAGTGCGGGAGCGAAGGGAGAGGAGAAGGGCGATCGCAAGCTTGGATCTCTTTTCTCGGCGAGGGCGAGGTGCTTTACGTTAGTCTCGTGGTTCCACAAAGAAAATTTCAGGGGAACAGAGGGGCCGGGACGCGCGCGCAAAGTTCACCGCACCTTGATTGGAAACTGGCATGCAGATAGTGGTCGAGGAGCAGATGTTGATTTCCTTCTGGGTGCAAGCACCTTGTACAGTACGTGTGCAGCAATGTAGCGCCTCATTGAGGTGCCAGTGATGTGGAATGTTAGGTGGCATGGACTCAAGAGCTGTTCTTGCTTGTTGCATGGGAAACAAAAGACCGTTTAATATTATTACGCAGACCAAAATTTGCGCCGAAAATAAACTCTTTGTCCTGTCACGTAAAACCCCGGACATGATCTTTTTTGTAGGGATGGTTGTTGTGGGTAACTGTGTTTCTTTTGATCGAGTTGAGCAATTGATATTGATAGACTTAGTAATCTATGACCTTCATCTCGACCGCAAGAAAGATTTGGCTTCACTGTCAAAGTCCAGAGCTCAGGCCAGGTCAAGCACCCTGGAGACTGAAACAAAAAAAAAAAAAAAAAAGAGTCGCGCCGAGTCACACCCTTAAGGAGCCACTTTGCCCAAAGGAAAAGGGGTGAGGATGCATCCATCTCTCTGGCGTCCATTGACTGGCTCATCTCGACCCAGCGCAACAAGTTCTTTTTGTTTCTCATTCTCTCGTTCTCTCTTTCCTTCTCCACGACATCCCCCCGCACTCCAAAGACTCTCTCCTCGCTCTCGACAAGTCGACATCATGCAGTTCAAGGAGTTTGATGCGTTCCCCAAGGTCGAGTCTGGATTCGTCAAGCGGACTGGCTCCGGAGGCATCTTGACCCTGATGGTCTCGGTCATCCTGTGTCTCCTGGTCATGGGCGAAATCAGGGACTACATGAGCCTCAAGAACGACTACAGCTTCCTGGTCGACCCCCTCGTCAACCACGAACTCCAGATTAACCTGGACATTACCGTCGCCATGCCCTGCGAAGGTACGTTCTGACCTTGAGACATCCTTGTGCTTGCGGACATCCAATCAGAACCAATTCTGATGAACGAGACGGCACTAATGATACTCATACCCTTTTCCTTCCTGCGCGCCTAGCCTTGTCGATCGATCTTCGGGATATTGCAGAGGTCAAGCTCCAACTGTCAGACAGAGTTGAAAAGATCCCTACAGTACGTGCACCTATAATGAACATTCCTGTACAACCCTTGCTCTTTTCTCCGAGATGGGCTACAAGGACACGGACATGGCGATTTTTCTTTGTCTCCTATTCATCTCGGCCACTTTGCTAACCCCAACACGACATCTGCTTTTACTAGCACTTTGCTTTGAGCTCCAGCGCACACTCGGAACACATTCGCAACCAACCTCTTAATGTTCAAAAGCTCATCAGGGCCGCCAGCAGGACTGCCGCCCTCGAGAAAGCTAGCAAAGGTATCAATTGACAACAGGAGGGAATTAGACGAGGTTCATGACGGAATCGACTCGTGTACATTGTTTAGGTTGATGCTGACGTTCCACCCACTCCCACTAATAGGTGACGAGGACCACAAGGCATGCCGAATTCATGGAAGCTTCAAAGCCAACAAACTCAGTGGAAACATGCATATCACCGCAGTCGGTCATGGATACTTTGGAACTCATGCCGACCACAACGGTATGATGCCTGTCTTTACTTGGACATTGCTTCTACAGTGGATCTTTCGAAATGGCTTTCTAATTTTTTCTTCATCCTCACCTTTTAGTCATGAACATGACCCACAAGATTGACGAACTGTCATTCGGCGACTTGTACCCCAACATTGTCAACCCTTTGGATGATAGCTTTGAACTCTCTAAATCACGTAACGACCAACTACTCGCAGAGATCTTTTTTTTTTTTTTTTTTTTTTTTGGACGTCGAGTGTGCAACATGGAGAACTCAACTAGGATTTATCTTTGGTTTATTCTTAGCTTTCGAGGCATTCCAGTACTTTTTGGTTGTCGTACCAACCATCTATGTCGGTAAGGACCTTTTACTCGATCCGCAATTGAAACTGCTCCATTTGTGGTCGAGAAATGTTGCTTAAATTGTTCATATTTCTTTAATTGTTTTAGACCGCTCTGGCAAGACCCTCTTGACGAACCAATACTCTGTCAGTGAATATCATCGCGTGTTTGAGGAACACCAAGATTATCCTGGTTTGTTTTTCAAGTACGATTTCGAGCCCATGACGTTGAGGATTACGGAGGAATCCTCCATGTCATTTGGTCACCTGTTGGTCCGTTTGGCTGGTCTGATCGGGGGCTACTTTGTGACGGCAGGCATGGCCCACAAGGTCTTGAGCGCAGCCTATTACACAGTTAAACCTGAGGAACCGACATTGAGGAGACACAATGTTTAGATTTCCCCTTTCTCTATATAACATTTCCCTCTCCACTGTTGGACAGAGCACAGGTTAGACATAGGACTGGCTTTTCATAGAAATATCAGTGCAAAGATAAACCGATTTTGATACCAACCCTCCTGAACCTCATGCAAGGGGGGACCACCTCGGCGGTGGGTCATCCTGTTTACCTAGTCTATGCAAAAAAAAGTCGGAAACCATGTACGGCGTTCCCATGCACAACAAAAAAAATCATGATGGGCGTACGGATGATCGATGGGTGTGGGAAAGGAAAAAAAAAAAAAAAGCACTGCAGCAAAGCCTCACGCGAATCTCACGCTTTTTTTCGCGTTTTGGATTTGGAAATCGCACAGCCTTTTTACTCATGACAACTCGACAGAGGCCGAGGTCGCCCCTTCATCGCCGAACAATATCAACAAATCAAAAAAACAAGAGACTGGACTTTTGGGCAACAGGGCCGTGTAAACATGGAGCCGGGAGTAAAGGGGAGGAAGGGAGATGCGAAAGTGGCGCTGCAGCTACAGTATATACATACTTTTTTCAGGTCAGCAAGGCGTTGAGCTACATGCACGAGCACCGCCCAATGATCGGGTACCAAAAAGGTATCCATGCATTCGTAAAAGAAAAACAAAAACGAACGCTCGTGATGTTGACTCTTCTTTTTTTTTTTTTATTCTTCTCTGTACCCCCTCCTGGGGTCAGTCCGTGCATGCCGATTCTAGACCTCTCATAGAAAAACACAGAAAGAAAAAACCATGAGAGAATGTCGATGGATTATCCTCTTCCGGATTTGTTGACAAGGATTTGTTGAAAATCGGAAAGAAGGAAGGAAGGAAGAATAGAAGGAAGGGGAGTGACATTGTTGTCAACAGTTGTCTCCTTCAAGTGCTGCTGAAAAAGTCAGAAATGAACTCTGAATGATCGATCGATGGAAAGGGCGGCAAAAGCTCTTCCCGAAAAAAAAAAAAAAAAAAACTGGTGAATGGATGCATGCTCTCTCTGACAGCACGCCCGGACATCTCTTTTTCAAAAAAAAAAAAAAAAAAAAAAAAAATTCTGGGAACGGCTAGATCAACCTGGTCAACGTCCATTGATTGCTTCCGTGCTGTTTCAATTGAGCACCATGCAGGGACCAGACGGATACCAGAGATGGTACAGCAGTCTGGCCTGCGCACAGAGATTGAAAAAGAGAGGCTCATTTGACGGATGCCAAGGAATAATGAAAAAAAGAGAGACAGATGGGGGGCGACTTTTCTCCGGCCTAGCTGTCCAGCCGCCGTCTTTTGTGTTTGGACTTTGCCTTATTGGCGTCTTTGTCATTGCCGTCTGACATTCTTGGCCCGGTTGCTGGCGACGGTGGCAACACCTGTGCGGCGGCGGGGGGGTGGGAGAGGGGATGTGAACAACACAGAGGGGAGGAGGCGGGGCTCCCTGACCGCCGCAGCACGATCAGCGCCTTCAAAGAAAAAAAAATCTTTGCATGCAGAGCAACCTAATTTCAGGAGTGCTGCAACAAGGTTTTCCTCCTTGTTGTATCGATTCTACTCTATGTGCTTTAAGCAAACTGGGAGAGAGGGAGAGAACAAAAAAAAATCTCGGTGCCACCAGACCAGCAGGGGGGGATTGTCGCTCGCTTTTGTCTTTTTTAGGATGTGGCACTGTGCGTTTGTTTCCGCATTCTCGCCAACTGTCAACTATCCGGCTCTCAATGTCCCCGACTGCAAAAGTGTCGGTGTGTGCTGGTGCATGTGTGCTGGTGTGTGTGTGTGTGTGTGTGTGTGTATCTATAATGTGGTGTGAGTCGAGCTCTGTTTTTTGTTTGACTAATAAACGAAAACACAAATCGTTTGCCCTCCTCCTCCTCCTCTGCCAGAGGCCAATTGGACTTTGCCATGCTGGCCCCTGTCCAAAAGATGAAGGACCAGAGTTTCGCATCTTGAGTTGGTTACCGGTGTGGAGGGTCCAGACAGGGAAGAGATCATCACCGTTGCTGTCCAGCTGGGTTGGACTCATGCAAGCTCTAATTGCTCATCCAAGTAGCGGCAAGGACAAGAGATCTTTTTAAATTGTTAACAGTCCTGCTGGTCCGTCAATCCAATCTAGTGAATCAACAGAGGCGGTGCAAAGACCAAAAGAAGTAAGCAAGAAAAAAATGGGGTGTAACAAAGCTCCAGTGGCGTGTGAGCCATAATGAGCTGTTGATCGGAGCCGTAGTCATCTTCCCCAACGACTTGCAGCAGCAGGCCGACAAAGCTGGCAATGGGACTGAGGGACTGGCGGACTGGCGGACATGAAGGCGATACCGAGCACCAGCTTCCTGCCGACTGCCTGCGCTGCAGCCCCGTTTGCCTCCATTTCGGATCGCGGATCGACCCGGTTCTGACAGCAGAGGATGGACCGTCACCAAGCGGCTCAATGTTTATCTGACTTTGAGTGCGGGTGCAACGAATTGGGCTGTGAAATCAAACAAACACAAACATGAAAGTGACGAGGAGGAAGAAGAGGAAGCGGAGGCGCGTGTTCAGGAACACAGGGAAGGAGAGGCCCGCGGACGGGTCTCTTTTTTTAGGTTGCCATGCAACAGAAAAGAGACCTCTTCTTCTGCAGCAGAGCCCGAGCATCGACGACCGACTCACCCCATACAGCCGACTTTTTGCACCTCCGACTCTTTGCTGGAGAGGAAACAACTGCCACACACACCCCCTGCCTGGCTCTCGGCCCTCTCTCCCCAGGTCCTGGACCCAATTGGCGATTTGGGAGACATTGTTTCGTCGGCTGCTTGCTTACACAAGTATATAAGCCGGTCGCAATCCCCTGGTTTTCTATCTTTTCCTCTTTTTTTCTTTCTCAGTCTTTTTTTTCGATTTCTTTCAAAAAGTCTCTTTCACAGAACACCTCCCCCCCCCTCCTTCTCTTCTTCATATTCACGTCATGTCGGCCCCACCAGAGCAGCCCGTCTATTACTCGCCTGCGCCTGTTCCACAGGACCCCAATGTCCAATATATCCAGCCTCAACAACAGCAGTTTCAGCAGACTCCCTCCCCCGCGTTTGAGTACGTGACCCCTGGACAGCCCGGCATTCAACCCCAACCCGTCTACTCGCCTCAGGTCCAGAACACGACGCTCCAGCAGCCCTACTACCCTGCTGAGACTCCCCAGTTGCAGCACCAGCAGATGTATCAGGCTCAGCCTGAGCTTCAGCAGGCTCCCCCAGTTGTGTTTGCTGCCGCCCACACCACCTCGAACATGCCCATCGTCACCCGCGGCGACGGTCGTGGTTTGACTGGCAAGTTCCACCAGTTTGAGCAGTGCTGCCTGTGCCTTCCCTTGCACACTGGAGGCTTGATCATCACCTTCTTGATGGTCATCTTTTACGGATACTGTGGTCTTGCCTTGCTCACCTCAGGCTTCTACACTGGTAAGAGTCCATTGTACATGATATCCAAGACAAGGAGTTAAAAGTGAAACCAAAAAGAACCCCTGGCCCATGCTGATGCTGTCATACTGTTTTTTTTTACATCCTTAGGTTTCTACAGTGCTATTCTCATTGTGGTCGGAGTCTTGTACATGGGAGTGGCTATTCTGTCTGGCTATGGTTTCGCTGGTATCTACAAGGAGGAGCCTCTTTGGGTAGATCGTTACATTCGCTTCTTTGTCATCGGTTCCTTGGCCTGGGCTGTGTTGCAGGTCGTTCAGATTGCCATCGTTGCCTCTTACTACGGCAGATACGAGTTGGGAGGCGGATACTGGGCTGGCTGGATTGTGACCTTCCTCATTGGTCTTGGCTTCCAGTACTACTTCTGCTGCTGCTTGGTCTCTTACCAGAGAGTCTTGCACGCCAGAATCAACGGCGGTGATGGTGACAACGTTATCGTCGAGGCTTATGGTAGCAAGCCCATTCAGATGAACTAAATCTGCTTTCTTCCCTTACTCTTTGAAAAGAGCAAGAGCTCTCATTCTCCGCACGCGCCTTTTGTTCATATCACTCAATATCTCCCAAAACTTTACTCCTGTACCATGTAATCAATAAAAAAAAAAGGAAACACCCAAATATCCGAGAGCTAAGAGCATGGGTTCACGGTCCAGGCAATTGACGTTCGTAACTTGATGTCAGAACAGGGTGAGAGAGATTCGACGTACTGTAGCTAAAAGTACTGTCGTTGTTTTTTTTCTTGCCACGTACCACTCACGCGTCTTTTTCGCGTTGTTTGCCACCACCTTTTATGAACAAACTGGTTTTTTCACTTTGGCTTTCGCCCCTTCCCACACAATGGGAACACAGTCCACAGCCCTAGTTTCGACTGACCACTCAAGAGTTTGCGCCACCCTCTCCTCTCTCTCTTCTCTCTCTCCTCCTCTGTTGACCGACCCCTTTTACGCTCGGAAACTCCTCACGCGGACATGCCTTTTTGGGACACCTTTTTTTTTCCTGCTGGGAGAGGGTCAATGCCACATGCGATTTGTTGTGTGTTCCGAGTCCCTCCTCTTCCCTTCTCTCTCTTTGGTGTTGTTCTCCGTGGGCACTGTAAAATAAAATTAACGAAAAAAAGGGAGAGTGGTGGGGGTAGGTCTAGCGCAATGTTGTTGAAGGGGGTAATGGCATTTATTTATTTTCGTCAACCGTGCACCTTTGCTTCCGACATTGTTGACGTTTCTTTTGGCAGAGTGTCTGTTCGCGCCTTACAGGGATTCCGAAGGGGCAAATAAGAATAAAAAGGATGAGATGTTCTTGTTGGAGAGAAGAGGACCATGCACATGCCCGCACAGGCTGTTTGTCGGAAGACAGGAATGGAGGACAATAGAGGATGCAAGCTAGTCTAGACTAGACGAGGAGAGAGAGAGGAAGAGAGGAAGAAGGGAGGTTGAGGAGAGACGAGGACTGACAAAAATCCGAGTCCGTGGGAGAGTTGAGACTAGGAACCGAAATGTCGTCTTCAAGAGGAAGGTGAATCCAAGAAGAGTGTGGGGAGGAGGAAGGGACGCAACAACAAATTGACCCGTGAACTTGGACTTGGCCATCTCTCTCTGTCTCTCTGTCTCGGTCCCCAACCTTGGATCGAAAGACCACGCTTCCTGCCTCAACCACGAAACTAGAAGATTCACTTTCGGGAACCAACCTATTGAGTACAGACCACCCCAAGAACAAAGATCTGTGCGTTCTTTTTTCTCTTTTCCTTCGTGTGTTGAAAGGAAATGGAAACCCTGTTCAGCCGTGAGAACAAAAAAACACGCCAACAGAACATGGTCTAACGCCCAAAGGACCTTTGTCTCCTGATCGACTCACACACACACACACACACACTGACACAGTCTCTCTCTCTTTCTCTCTCTCATTTTATTTTTGTACAAATGTTGCCCTGGATGGGGTCGATGCAAGAGCGCCAGGCTTTTTAAATTTTTTTGCGCCTGGGAAGGTGATTTTCCAGTAGGATGGACCGGCCTAGATGTTGCATCATGGACAAGGAGTTGGGAAAGGAGAGGAAAGTGAGAGGGGAACAGGATCAATAGGGAAAAGTCGGCATCTTCAATGGTCTCAATGTCGCGCGCCCTGCCCCCTTTTGTTGTATCAACATCAGCAAATCACCCCTGTGGATGATGCTCGGAAACAATGGACTAAAGAAAGAAACAAGGAAGATGATCCGGTCAGCCCTTGAGTTGGTGGTCAAACGTCAACAACACGATGGCTCCGAGAGGGGGTGATGAGGAGGAGGAGGATGAGGAGGATGATGCTGCTGCTGCTCAACAGGTGGAGGACAGGCTGTCTTGAACGAGTGGCCACGGCGACAACCAGCGCGAATGGACGCGACCGAGGACAACAACAAACAGGAAGCGAGGGAGGTGGAATGGCATGGCATGGCCCATCAAGAGCGGATAGGATATGGTTGTTGCTTGTGTGTTTGTTTGGCCGCAATGTTTCTCTCAAGAGAATTATGATGGTCTGTGGTCTAGTCTTGTCTGTCCGTTCCTTTATTTTCGCCGCTTCCTTCTTTGCTCCCCTCCCTTCTCTTCTCTCTCTCTCTCTATCCTTTTCCTTCGCGTCCCTTCTTCGCTTCCCTTCCTCTCTGCCTTCTCTCCCTTCCTCACTCCTCTCCCTCTCCACCCTCGACCGCTCCTTGACTCGCTCGGCCTCTCTCTTTGTACATACCTCGCCTTCAAACCAGCAACCCCTCCTTCCACTCCTCGCTCCACCTCAAGAGTTCTCATTTTTTCTCCCCAACATGCTTCTTCTCAGGTAAAAAGTGAAAAACGAATGAACCCCCAAGGTTGCATGTCCATTTGCTCATGAAAAGAGAAAAAGACGAGTTCATACATGCATGCATGTACAAAGAAAGAGAGAGACATGCATGTTCTTTTTACCCCGCAGTCACCTCCACGCCAAAAAGAGCGCCCCGCCGTGTTTGGTTTTCTCTCCCCACAGTCTCTGCTGTGGGCTCACCCCTCTGTCCATGGCTCAGTACACAACTGTGTTGTGCGTGCGTGGGAGACAAAGGATATGTCATTCATTGTCCGGAAGAAGAGGGATGACAAGCGGCCTGCTGACCTATCCCCATTGAACACCATTTGTTAGACCTTCCAACTCTGCCCGGTTGGTGACCACAACCAGCCACTGGATGACGATCCAAAGCCGCCCGTCACCTCAACTGTTTCATACGACCTCGTTCCTGACCGGGAAGGGCCGTGGGCCCACCGCACTGGCCACCCTCCGGTCAGCGCAACAACAACAACAACTACAACCGTTTGTAAAGTCCCCAAAGACGACGACCGCGACCACGAATCAAATTCGCCTATTGGGCGCCATTTCCAAGCCTCTGTCGCGCCAGACGCTCTTTGCCAGCCATAGCTCGCCTCTCTCTGGGTCGGCCACATTCCATCCTCAAGCAGCAGAGGAATCGCACCTGCACGATTCCCCACCGACGACGCATGCGAAATTACTTCGATGGGTCCAAGCCCAACAGGCCTTGTTGGAACCAGACCATGTGCACTGGTGTGATGGATCCAAAGAAGAGTATGAGGAGATGGTCCAGGGTCTGGTGGACCGAGGGGTCATGATTCCATTAGACAGCAAGCTCAGACCGGGTTCTTATTTGACTCGCACGGACCCGGCCGATGTAGCCCGATCCGAGAGCTCGACCTTCATTTGCAGTCGCAAGGAGATCGATGCAGGGTAACGTATTTTCATAACAATCTTTGTGTGTAACGGTCATTCAGAGAGAACGAGAGGAAGAGAAAAACAAAAACAGGACTTGTGAATAGACCAGAAAGAAAGAGAGAGAGAGGAAGAGAGAAAAGGCAGTAGACGTGATGTTTTCTGGATGAATGAACCAGAAGAACGGGAATGGGTTGGGATTACGTTTGAATCTCTAACACGGTCCCCTTTTTTTTTTCTTGTGAATTCCATATTTTAGCCCAACAAACAACTGGGTAGATCCAGACGTGATGAGAACCGAGCTTGAAAAGTCGTTCAGAGGGTCCATGCGAGGTATGACAGTTTTTGGTGAAACCAGTCTTTCTTTGATTGATCTTTCATATCCGAGCTCATTTTCTTATTCAAAACTATTGGCACGTCGCCTTTTCGTTCTAACCTGAATAGGACGTACCATGTATGTAATTCCCTTCAGCATGGGCCCTATCGGATCACCACTTGCCAGAATTGGTGTCCAGGTAACCATAGAATGCCTCTTCATTGAAGGACGGTTCGGTGAATAGAAATAACTATTTGAGATGGAAGATGGACGCTGACGCACTTTCCTCTCTTGTGTTCTTCCAGGTGACAGACTCTCCGTTTGTCGTGATCAACATGCGCATCATGACACGAATGGGCCAGCCCGTGCTTGATGTGTTGGGCAAGAACAAAGAATTTGTGCCCTGTGTTCATTCTGTGGGCAAACCCTTGGAACCTGGGGATAAGGACGTTCTCTGGCCTTGTAATATAGCCGAGCGCAAGGTTGTCCACTTTCCAGAATCACGCGAGATTTGGAGTTTTGGCAGCGGCTACGGTGGCAACTCGTTACTGGGCAAGAAATGTTTGGCCCTTCGAATCGCGTCCGTGATGGCTCGCGATGAGGGTTCTTTGGCTGAACACATGTTGATCCTCGGCTTGACCAGCCCTGCTGGCAAGAAGTACTATGTAGCCGCAGCTTTCCCAAGGTAAAAACACGCGTGCTTCTATACAGTGGAAGCAAGAGATAGTTCTTGAACTGACCCCCTGAACTATTTACCTTAGTGCTTGCGGCAAGACCAACTTGGCCATGATGAAGCCGACATTACCTGGCTGGAAAGTAGAGGTTGTTGGTGATGATATTAACTGGTAAGCATCTACATTTCTGCTCCAAGATTGTAGCCGTGCATTTTTTGTTCTCGATGCTCATACCTTTGCGCATGCTTTCCTCTCTGTCTCGCTCTCCCTCTCACCTGACTCTATCGACTAGGATGAAGTTCAATGAGCGAGATTCGCGCCTGTATGCCATTAACCCTGAAGCTGGATTCTTTGGAGTGGCACCAGGCACGTCTGCAAAGACAAACCCAAATGCCATGGACACGATCCGTAAGGACACTGTCTTTACCAACGTGGCCCTCACCGAGAACGGAGATGTCTGGTGGGAGGGAATGACGAAACAAAAACCCGAGGGCAAGATTGTCAACTGGAAAGGCGAGGTCTGGGACCCTTCTATGGGCGAGAAGGGAACACCTTTGGCTCACCCTAATTCGAGATTCACGGTCAGTGTTGACCAATGCCCCGCCAAGGACCCATCCTGGGATGATCCCAATGGCGTCCCAATCTCGGCCATCATCTTTGGAGGTCGCCGGGAAACGACAGTCCCTCTTGTCTTCCAGACCAAGGATTGGAGCCACGGTGTTCTTGTCGGAGCAACGGTCGCCAGTGAAAAGACAGCTGCTGCGGAAGGCGATGTGGGTCAACTTCGGTATGGCCTGAAGAAGGAATGCTCCATCTCATTTGCTTTCACTACTTTCGGAAAGATCCATTTGGTTGGCTGACATTCCTGTACATGTCTTTTTCCTCTCTCGGTTAGATTTGATCCATTCGCAATGCTTCCGTTTGCTGGATACAATATGGGTGACTATTTCAACCATTGGTTGTCCATGCCGGGCCGTGTCCAGGATCCATCCAAGCTGCCAAAGATTTTCCATGTAAACTGGTTCCGCAAGGACACCAATGGATCCTTCATGTGGCCAGGGTTCGGAGACAACTCGAGGTAAACACCGTGAAAAAATTTCCTTTCTTGAAACAAAACTCGGCTTTTTTTCTTTTCTTTCTCACCAAGTCTTTCCTACTCCGTTGCTGACGCGTCTATTTGGTCATTTAACCCGATCGTTTTGTCTCTTTTTAGGGTCTTGAAATGGATCGTCGACCGTTTGGAGCATCCCGAAGACGAAAAGTTGTACAAATCCACGCCCATTGGTTATGTCCCCAAGCCCGAATCTTTGGATCTTTCGGGAATTGAGAAGGATGTTCAAGGAGGGGTGATGGAGAAATTGCTCACAGTGGATAACGTGTCCTACTTGTCCGAGATTGACAAAGCTCGGGAATACTTTGTCAAATTTGGCGATCGCTTCCCTGCAAAGCTGTCCAAGGAATTGGATGATCTTGAATACCGTCTTCGAACCAACAAGGGCGTCTAAAAAAATCCTATTTGCCTTTCTTCCCCTTCCTTGACTTGGAGACAGGAAGGCGGTTTTTGAGAATGATCATCTTGATTTATTAGATGCTTTTGTCCCTGAAGAACAAAAAAAAAAAAAAAAAAGTTCAATAAACCCCACATGATGCATTGAACATGAGGCTTTCATTTGTTTTTATTATTTTGGTTTTTTTTTCTTTTCACGAAAAGGCTCTAGACAGCAGAGGTGGCGTTGTACACTGGCAGACCAGCTGCCGGGTGGCGATCCCGCAACAAAAGCACGCGATCCTCAGTAGCATCACTTGTGGATCCGCTGGCTGTTCCTGTAGAAGATGTTGACGACGTCGAAGAGGAGGAAGAAGAAGAACTGGAAGAGGACGGTGAAGCGCCTTGATCCCACCAATTTTCAGACAGGGCCTTCTTTCCGATTTCATAACTCGAGATCATGATGGCACAGCTGGGGGCGACTTTGGCGACTCTTGCGGTCAAGCCTCTCCACAGACCCCGGTACCCTTCCTCCTGGACAATGGCCCGCATCAGTCCAAACATCTTTGTATGGACCGGTTGCAACAGATCCACCTGTCGACGCGTCTTTGCCACATCAAAGGGGGTCGTCACCGTTGCCGCAAACATGCCCGAGAGCGCTCCACTCACGAACGCGACTTCGAATTCGTTCAGACTACGCTCTACTTGTTGGTTGTCCCAGTGCACAAGTCGCTTTTTGATGTTTTCATAGCCCATCCAGTAAATGGCTAAGATTTCAGGGAGGGTCACACGCGCGAGTTAGAAAGGATCAGATAACGAAGTGGTGGAAGGGTATATATAGACATATAGATATTAACATGCAATGACAGAAAGAGAAATAGAGAGATACTTACCACTGAAAGGCACATCGCGCCAGAGGGTGGGTGCAAGACCTCTCCAGAGGGACAGGACACCTTCGGATCGGACCATGGCCACAATACCCTGCGAGACACCCCTGAACAACCCGGCATTCCCCTTTGTATCCGTGTGCACACTTTGCATACGTGTCCTAAACAGCTCCAGAGGCGAAATGACGGTCGCTGCAACAGCTATTATTTTTTTCAAGATACCAAAGTTGTGGGTTAAGAATCGGTCAAACACGGAAAAAAGTCTCCACGTCTCTGATTCATCAAAGTTCGTGACACCCAAAAAAAAAATTCTTTTCGGAACTCGACTTACTTCTTGCAAACCCTCCAGCAGCCAAGGGTGCCAATGTTTCCCGATATTTGACAACAAAGTCCTGGCCCACCATCTTCGACGACGCCAGACCTCGAGTGCCTTGATCCAAGGTCGACAGTTTATCAGACAAAACCACCTTGAGGTAGTCATACCCAACAAAGTAAATCACGGTGGCCGGGATGGACATGGCCAAGGTCGGTGAGAGACCTCTCCAGAGCGAACTGGCGCCTTCGTGCCGTACAATCTTTTTCACACCATCCCAAGTACCATGAAAGTACCGTTCCTGAGCTGCTTTAGCCACATGATTGTTCTCGACGCAGTTGGCCGCCAATTGCTCCAGTCGTTGTTGTTGCGCCCGAGAAGCCTTCATCCCAACGACCGTGCCCTCTGAATGCTGTTGTGATATACTGGGTCCACATCCTGCAGACGTTCCCCTCGCGTGATTATGATTATGGCTGTGGTTGTGGTTGTGGTTGTGATGGCTGTGCTGATGCTTGTTTGATTTTGATTTAGAGGCAAGGGATCCAGAGAGAACGTTGGCAATGTTTTGTCGAATGCCCGCGGTTGCTGATGAGGACACTGTCGAAGAAGCTCCTCCTGCTCCTGAAACTCCTGCTCCTTGCTGACTAGGTGCAAAGAACACTTCTCGGCAGCAAGTGCACAGCTTTTCGTATGCAGAAGCATTACTCGAGAACGTGAAAGGGACTGCACACGTCGGCGTTGCTTGGACTGTCTGCGATTGAAGTCTTGTCTTGACAACGTCCAGTGGTGTAACTATGAAAACACCCCTCCCAGATGGTTAGGATCCTCCAGATTTTTGAACTCCATTTTGTCGTTCTTGTTGGCTTACCGAGCACGGAGGTCAACAGCGATCCGGCACAGGCCGAGATCATTCGTTGTCCTGCAGAAGGTTGGGTACTAGAGCCTGATTCTCCCGCGTGAGCAGCGGTCCCTGTCGTTGTTGTATATGGTGATGTGGGGAGGGTAATATGGGTGGCCAGGGTCTGTCGCGGAAGGGCAGTCTGATCTGTCATGATGGAGAGAGAGAGAGAGTGCGTGTGTGTGTGTGTTCCTTATATGTTGCGATGGATGGGAAAAAGAAAAAGTCGTTCGGTGGGTATGATTGTGTTTGTGCGTGTGTGTGCGTGTGTTTTTGTTGGGCGCAATTCTACCAAAAGAGTCCGATCAGATAGAGCGCAGCGGAGAAAAAAAGAGTCGAGAAGAGCTATTTGCTTCTAGACAAAGTGTCAAGGAAAGGAAAGGTTAGCAACAAAGTCCAGACTGGATTGCATGTCCGAGGCTACCCCTGGAGAGGTTTTTTGTCGAGCTTTTGATTTCGAGGGAAAACAAAGGAGAAGGGGCTGCAGGACAAACCTTTTGCCAGGGACACTTCACAAAGAAAAGAAACAGAAAACAGAGAGATTCCAAAAGAGAATGCAAAGGTAGAATGAGTGCAATGACAAGAGAGGAAAGAGGTGAGAAGAGGAGAGGAGAGGAGTGAAGGAGAGGAAGAGGGTGAAGGGAAGGAGAGAAAGAAGAGGAAGAGGAAGGTGAAGTCGAGAAGGAGACCGTGTGAGTAACAAACAGACGTTTTCAAAGAGAAGAAAAAAAAAAAAAAAAAAAAGCTCTTGCGCCATTGACAGACCCAGAAAGGAAAGATCTTGGTCGTCCTGATTGACTCGATGCATGCAGCTGCACGTGACCAAGAGTGACATCACCGCATTTGATCGACGTGCACATGCTGCAGATCCACCGATCTCTCTGTCTGCCTCTCGCTCCACTCGCCATGTTCCTGTTCCACGTCGTGAGACCACCCACTCGGTCGCAAGACAAGACTGAACGCCCGCTGCTCGGGATCCCTCTCTTTCCCTCCTTCTCTGCATTGCATCCCCCTGCCTGTTTGGCGTTGTTCAATCAGACTCGACCTTCCTCTTTTTGCAGTTGCTGCCTCTCCTTCTCTGATTGAGCAATCCTCCCCTCTCCCTCTTTCTCGAGGTCCGCCACCTTCCTTCTCTCTCTGTCATCTCTTTGTTCCGGATCTTTCAATCCAGACGAGCCGAATCAGAACCCAGCAGGTAAAGGAACCTTTTTTTTTTTTTTTTTTTTTTGACCGTCCGTTGGCTTCTTCCTTCATACTTCGACTGTTATTCCCTTTGCAACCGCACCGTTCACAACTCTCCTCCTCCTCCTCCTACCTTCTCCCCCATACTCTCTTCTCTCCTCTTCTCTCTTCCTCACGCACACCCACATTCTCAACTCGCCAAGACGGATTTGGCCTCAAATGTAAAGAGAGAGTGCGCATGCATGCTATCCTCACTCTGCAACAACACCCTGATCTGATTCGAGCTGAATCCTCATTCCAGCCTGGTTTGCTCGCTTTTGCCTCTATCCCTCGTTTGCTCCCTTTGTTCCCATCTTTCTCTTCTTGTTCTCTGCGGACCCCTTTATCGTGGTTCTCGTATCTGATCTGTTCACACGCACAAGGATTTTTGGGAACCCCTTGTCCTCTGTTCTTTTTCTCGTCAGGACACCATATCTTGCAGCCCGTCAACACGCGCCTCTCGCATCACTCTCCTGCTCCTTCTTGCGCTCCTTCTTGCTCTGCATTGCTCGTCCTTGCCTTCTACTCTGCTCGACCTGTCTGCACTTTGCACCTACCTGGTCTTTCCCCCCTCCCCGGACAGCCCCGCCCCGCCAGCATCGGATATCCCGATCGCACACGCCTGTGTCAGATCCCCCTTTTGGCCAGAGTGGAGAGTGGGCGAGACAACAGTCACCAAAAACCTGTCGGGTCCGGGGTGTGCCAAACTCTTTCTCTCTCTCTCGTGTGTCCACAGTGTGCCTGTGCGTTCTTTTTCCCTCTCTTTTTTTTTTTTTCTTTCTTTCCTGCTTTTCGTTCCCTTCATTCATTTGTCATTCATTCATTCATTCATTCCATTCCTCTCCACTCTTGCTCTTACTCTTACTCTTCACTCACTCTCTTTGCATTCATCTTTTCCACTCTAATCGGCCCATCATAAACCTGTACATCCATTTCTATTTTTCACGTTCCTGGAATCAAATCGATCCCTTTGCTCTCACTCACACTCTCTATTATTCTTTCTTCTCTCCCTCTCTCTCTCTCTTCCTGCTCTTCCGACACCATTGCTCACTGGCCTGTGTCAATTCTCGATCCATCCCATCCGATCCCGATATCGAATCTCCTCTCTTCCTTCCTTCGGCACAATAGACATCCGGCATCATGACTTCATACTTCTCTGCTCAGCACCCTCCATCGCAAAGGAGGAACTCTCTCCCCCGCCTCAGTCTGGACGAGGCCGATAGACATCAGCCCTCCACCTCACACACCGTCCTCCCCTCGCTCTCCTACGCTGCCGCCGCCGCCGCTGCAAACCAGGGCAACTCTCCTCACCCAAACTTGATTCTGCAGCAGCAGGTCTTTGCAGACAAGAGTAATCGCCTCCTCAGCCTGATCGTCAACACAAAGGGACTCTTGGAGGAGATCCGGGAAACCAACGCCACAAAGGCATGGCAGACTTACTACCCTAGTCTTCAGATTCCTTCCGTGGCCGCCGCCACGGCAGCTGCTGCCAGCAGTGCCTCGGGTCACCCCCTTCGTCGCTCCGCCTCATTCCACCCCGAGGACGAGGAGCGTTCCTTGCCCAGCCAAAATCGTCTTCAGCGCTCGTTCACCTCAGTGCCCGGCTCTCCACAGAATACCCATTCTCCTTCAGACCCGATCCCCTCTATCGGTCGTCTCATCCCTGAGCTCAACGTTCTCAAATTGGACCTCAAGGTCGGAAACTACGCTACCAGCAACGATGCCCTCCTGCGCGGACTCGAGCGCAACACGATCGCCCATCTCTTGGACGGCCGTATTCAGCAGAGTAGCAAGCACCTTGACAACCTGTACCAGCGTGTGTCGGACAAGAGCTCCAAGGTCCTTATCACTGGAGATCTGAACGCTGGCAAGTCTACTCTCGTCAACGCTCTGATGCAGCGCACCATCCTTCCAATTGATCAACAGCCCTGCACGTCCCTGTTCTGCGAAGTCTTGGACGCCCAGGAGAATGAGGGTCAGGAGGCCGTGCACGCCATCAAGGAGCCCTCCCTCTACAACCGTGAAGACCCCAACACGTTCACGGTTGTGGACATGCGTCACCTCGAAAAGTTTATGAACGATGTGATCGATGGCTATGAGGACTATGCTCAGCTCAAGGTGTACTGCACAGATCGCCGCAAGGTCAACGACTCTTTGCTTCACAATGGAGTCGTCGACATTGCTTTGATCGACTCTCCGGGCCTGAACCGCGACTCTGTCAAGACCACGGCTCTCTTTGCGCGCCAGCAGGAGATTGATGTTGTCGTGTTTGTGGTCTCTGCCGAGAACCACTTTACCCTGTCTGTAAGTTGCGCTGCAGCCAGTACCTGCATGTCTTTACATGATGACTCTATATTTTTTTTTCTTAATGACTCTCGCGTGCAAAGCCCTGTCCCCCTTTTTTTTTGCTTCCTTTGAGTTCTATTGTTGGCTGGTTGGAATGAATGAGTAGTCAAAGTGGACTGGGTGACGGAGCGTTGAGGTGGTGGCCAACAACAAGCTCTGCGTGAGAGAGTGAGTGATCATGACACATGCACACACACGACACACGCACACACAGCTCTACGATTGAGGACTATGTACCATCCCGCGCTGCGTGGGTGTTAGTCATCCTTGCGTTGTTGGTGCAGGGGCAGTAAGGCCAGGACGAACGGGTCTTGTCTTCTCCCGGCCGAAAATTTATTTCGTTCCTGTCTGTCCGTCCATCCATCGCTCTGATGTCACCCGCGTGTGGCTCACTCACCCACCCCACCCCACCCCACTCACCCACCACACACGCACTCAAGATTTTTTCATGGGAACCCATCGCCATCTTTGTTGACACGGACAGCGAGCGCGGCTTTTTCATCTTTTTCAATGCCAGCCTGCAACCGTCAACCTTTGTGCCGCTCTTTTTTATTTATTTTTTTTTTCACACTCTTTGCTGTCTGGGGAAGACGCGTGGAGTCCACATTTCTGTTTGCGTTTACGGTATTCGAAAACATGGTTCACTCAACATTCAAACATTGTCTCGATTCTTCTGATCCTAGGGCAAAGAGTTCCTCTGGAATGCCGCGAACGAAAAGACCCACATCTTCATCGTCGTCAACCGCTTCGACTCCATCCGTGATAAGGAGCGCTGCAAGCGCGTCATTCTGGACCAGATCAAGCAGCTCTCTGCAAAGACCTACGAGGATGCTGACGAGCTTGTCCACTTTGTCTCTGCCGGCTCTTGCCTGCCCGAGACCATCAAGGACGGTCCTCTCCCCGATGACTTTTTGAGACTTGAGGAGTGCTTGCGCTCTTTTGTCCTCGAGAAGCGCTGCAAGTCCAAGCTTGCCCCTGCCAAGGTCTACCTCGAAAACATCCTCAGCGACGTCTGTATCCTTTCCGAGTCTAATCGCCAGATGGCTGCAGAGGAGCTGGCCAAGGTTCGTTTGGAGCTCGAGCGTGCCGAGCCCGAGTACCAGGAGACCTTGATCCGTCGCGAGGTTGTCCTCGAGAAGGTCGAGCGTTTGGCCGAGGAGACTTGCTCCGTGATCGATTCCATGACCCGCGAAAAGCTCCAAAACTCTGTGGACGACATTGAGAATGCTGTCTCGGCCCTTGTTCCCTGGAACGGTTTTCTGCACATCTGGCAGTACGCCATCGATCTCCGCTATGTGATGGCTGACCTCTTTGTTGACCGTGTCAAGAGCTGCGAGGTGGAAGCCAAGGAAAAGACTCGCACTGGTGTCTGCGACATCATCACGATCGCAGAGGACTCTGGATCCATGGCCCAGACGGACGCCTTGACCCTCTTCTCCAAGCCCGATGCTGCTCGCATCTCCACTGGAAAACTCAAGGATGAGCTCTCTTTGGACCTTGCCGACATTTTCGAGGTTCAGGATAAGCTCGGAGTTGCCAGTGTCTCACTCGGTGCTGTAACCATGTTCTCGAGCAAGGCTCTCGGCTACAGGTCCCTTATTCATAGCCTGTTTGATGTGACCAACACTGTGGGCGTTTCCAATGTCCGCAAGTGGGCCGTGCCTGTTGTCACTGCCGCTGGTTTGGGTCTTCTTGTGTATATTGCTACTGACATGAAGCACGCTCTTGCCCGCAAGACAGCTCGCAAGCTCCGCGCCCATGTCCGGGAAAGCACCATGGTCCACAACGAGGCCATGCGTATCACCAAAGAGTGTCGTCGTGTGTTCAAGAGCAACGCCTGGGAGATCCAGAACCGATTCCAGAAGGAAATTGAGGCTCACGAGAGACGTCGTGCCGAGCAAGAGAAGGCGGCCAAGGATGGCGAGCAGGCAGTTATTTATTTCGGCAAGGTCTTTGACAAGGCCGACGAGTTGGCGCGTTGGGTGGCAGCAGTGGAGGTGGAAGTGGAAGAACGCAAGATCAAGGCCTAAAGGTTCTTTGGTTTTTTTTTCTTTTCATTCCTCTTTATTTGCAATCATTCCCCCATTCCTCCCTCCGTTTTGATACCCACCCTTTCTTCTCGCGCGCTCAAAAAAACAATTTGTTTTTTCCCCCCACTTCCTTCCCACTTCTTGAAAAGAATGAGAGACGAACAACGCAGGACGCTTGGGCAACTGGGCAATCCTCTTTGTCGGCTTGAATTTTTTTGTGTTTTTATTATTGTATTTTTCTCTCCATCCCTTTCGCATCCCCCCTCTCTCTTCAGTTTTTTGCTTTGAAAGCAAAAAAGTCCTCGCCTCTCATCGTCATAGTGTCCGCTCTGCACTTCTTCATTTGAGTTTTTTTAAAAAAAAATAAATATCCAGCCGTTTTTGTTGTTAAACAAGGGACTCTGGTGCGACAGCGAAAGAAACATAGTCCAAGGCAACAGGTCGATGTGATCCATGTCCGAAGCGCGAGCGCTGACCATGCGAGCAGAATCCAGAATATGCCCCTTAACAACGGGACGCGTTTTTTTTCGCTCCTTTCATTCATTGTCGACTGAAGGAAACTGGGCAGGGAAAGAATGCATGCATCATTGCTCTTTCCTTCATCCCCAACAACCCTCATCACATCCTCTCTATGCGCTCCTCGGTCCTACTCTCCCTCTTGCTCACAGCCGTCTACGAGGTCGCGGCGTTTGAAAAGACGAGTCCGTTCCTTGCCTGGTCCTCGAATGGGTAAATGGGATCGCCCCCTTCTTGTGTCGTCTGGATGGACCTGACTGGTTGACCTGCTGTCATGTGCTTGTCAGTCACATGTCCTTCTGTCGACCGTCCTTTATTTGCAGCAATGCGGTGTTATATCCTATGTCCACTTGGCCTGACGCCTTTGCTCTCTTCTTTTTACAACTGTAGATTGAATGCTGGCAAGAACTTGAATGCACAGGTTGTTTCTGTCCAGGACTTGAAGAATGGCGTCTATGATCTCGCGGATTGTTCGCACAAGGCGATCTTGGTCGTGGACGAGTTGGAGGTATCAGTCGTTTTTGGTTCGACAGGGATTTGAAATTATCGACTCGTTCTTGTGGTTCTTGCGTTGCTAAAAAGGACCTTGACTTGCAAATAGCTTCATGCCTCGGACTTGGGACGCAGTGGACGAGACAAGTTGAAGGTAACGGCACTCAGGAATACTCTTGGACAAATGACGGACAAGATTGGAATCCCAAGAGATTTCAATTCTGGGCACGGATATAGGAGCAACAGAAAGGGCATGAAATGACTGACGTGATATCCTTTATTATCGTTTTGTCGTCTTTTGCACGCTCCAACAGAACCAGATCCAATCGGCAGAAAGTTCACTTCAGATTCCCTTTGTTCAGGGAGCTATCGACCTCGAAAAGTTGGGAGAGTCTCTTTCTCAAAAGTGCAACACACCATTTTATGACATTGACTCCCACAAGGGTAAGACGGAGACCAGGATTTGGATGGACTGTGATTTGAGCTCAATGCTGGACTTTTTAGGACGCGAACGACTTCTCACCTGTCGATGAAACGATTGTAGATGCCGTTGTCACCGCCAAAGGGCCATCCGTCTTTTACAAAAAGTTGGATTCTGACTCTGTTGAGGAGAATGGTCAGTGTATACCAGGCGAGGGCGATATTTCTCTGCAAATGAAATTGTAAAGATGTTGATAGAGCAAGTCCACTTTATGAACGGTCTAGATCAAGCACTGGATACCATTATTTCTGAGGTTCGGGAGCGTTTCCAGGATGACTACTTGGTCCTTTACTCTACCAGTCAGACAAAGGAGTTCCCTCATGAGCACAAATTGAGCGCCCGTCAGCTTCCCGATCAACCACCAGCACCTACGCCCACACAGTCTGGACTCTTCCACCACTACACGTTCTTTTCACAGGGCATTTTCATGGCGTTGCTGGTTGCATTCATCATTGTCCCCATTGGTATCATTGGCATCTTCTGGAACTTGAGCGTGCAGCAGCCTCAGCGTTTTGAGAAGAAGCAAAACTAGGAGCAAGAAATATCTCGAAAAGAGCTATTGGAGACTTGGAGCACCTGTTATGAGACCAATTCTTGTAATGTGTTCTTTTTGCTTTGTACTTCATCCTGGACGTCTTCTCTTTTTATCATTCCTATTCACGCAGCTCCCCCGGCTTCGGTTCACTCTCCTTTCCATTTCGACGTGATCAAATTAAACAACTTTTTTTCGCAAAATGTGGACACAGTTCTCTGGCTCTTCTCTGTAGATTTTGTACCAAAGATGTAGAAAGGTCCAGAGCTAGAAATGTAGCTGATTGGTATTCAAGTACTATCACGAAATGGGGTATCTTCTTCCCACAGGGTTTGGCTGATCGAGCTGAGTCCAACGTGGCTTCTTCTTGACCATCAAGTTACACCATGAAGTAATTTCGATAATCCATCTGTTGAGCAAGCATGCACTTTTCCTTTTCCATTCAGCTTCATCCCACGGCCGAAACAAAGCCTGCTTCTCCGCAGAATGGGATCCAAGCGCAACGTAAGGCCCCGTTACAAGTTGATGTGCACAGTTCGTCTCTCGACGCTTCTTCCAAGTCGACTCAATCACAGTTTGCAATCAATTCGTACTCAGTGGTCCCTAGAGCAGTCCCCTGTCCTTCATATAACGATAGGCGAAGACTCGAATTTGAAGAAGATAACCCGGTCTACGTTCACCACCACCACCACCAAAAGTGTGTATGTGTGTTCCACGACGGATCTAACACTACGTACCATGACTGCGTCGGAGCGCTCGATCAACGGTTCACAGAGGAGGACCTTGTGGACTCTCAGAATCATGTAGTCGTTGACACCACTCGTGAAGGATGCCTTGTGGTACTTTGACTGGACGATGAGTAATTCAATAGGCTTCTTCAGGCTAAATTGGTTCTCGACTCTCACGTTCTACCCTTCCAACGGGCAATCATCCTCTCAGATAGATAGATATGTGCCGATCTGCACCGCTATCAGCAATTGAAAGAAAAGGCAAGGGAGAAGAACAGCCGTGTAGAGAAAGGTGCAGGCAGCCATAAACGAACACAGGACAACGCTTTCAGATGTGTGCCATCCATCCTGACAAATGGAGTAAGAAGGATGTGAACAAGAAGACAAGGCAGTTGAATAACAGTTGATAAAGGCTCTATGTACAGTACTGGACTCTACGTGCAGGCCTAAGTGTTGCAGTGGGCAAACATTGTGTTTGGCAGGGCATACTCAAGGTTACACGTTGGTCCTCCGGACACTCGACCTCCGAGTGATCCGCCTCCCCACAACGGCGGCAAATATCTTTGGCCTCATCCCAACAGAACACAGAGTTGTAGTTCAGAATGGGAGCTACCCGAGGAAGGTATATTTTGTGGGGGGGGATCTCTAGGAAAGTGTAGAATGAACTGCACTGTACTGGAGTATAGCGCTGTATTATCTGCGAGTCTCCAACTGATGCAAGTGTACTGGACAATATCGTCATAAGGTGCAAAGAGTTCTCGTATCGCTTCCCCATTCTTCTTTTCCTCTCCCACACCGGGTTCCTTGCGAGAACACTGTCTTGTGGATCGCGAGAACTGTGGAATCCACTGTAATGGTCGTCTGGGGAAAGTATTGGAAGTTTGTTTCGTCGTTGAAGCCCACCAAGACTTTGCCTGGATGGGTGATATAGTCCATGCTGTCAAAGCGGACTGAAGGTTGAGGATGGCCCACTTCAGAAGCGACGAGATCACCTCGTCCACTTGGAGACCCGCCTCTTCGTAGTTCAAGAAAAGCGCACCGACCGTTGTAGTGGGGCGAGAAACCCGGTATCTGGGGGGCCTCTCTGGAGTTCTTTTCGACTACTGCCCTTTCTTTTTTTTTTTTTTTTTTTTTTGCACCATTTGTCGTCGAGCGGGGTCCTCCTATTTGAATATCCTCTGCGAAAGATGGGGAATGACGGGTGGTGCCAGGCGGCACCTTGCCCTGGGAGGGGGGATCCATGGGCCCGGGGCTGGGAGCGGAGGTGCACTGATGAGGAATGCGGTCGTTGCAAGGCCAATTGACACCCTCGCCTGAGATGGTCAATTGAAGATGACGGTGCCTTCAAAAGGAAAATCTATTTCAATTGGCTTTGCACTTATGGAGATGTTCTTAAGGGTTTATTAAGGGTTTGCCCAATTTTGCTTAAGGGTCCATTTACGAAGGGTACCGGAAACAAAAGTGTTCGGCGATCGAAATTGTTCATCAAATAGTCAAAAATGCTAGCTCGCTTAGCTTAGTCGGTAGAGCGTTGTGCTAATAACGCAAAGGCCGCAGGTTCGATCCCTGCAGTGAGCATTTCCTTTTGCACTTCTTTTACTTCCCTGAAGTTCCCTCTTAGAGAGCCCGGGGGCCTAGGGCCTGGTACTCTCAGAACCAGAAGATGACTTGTGTTTTGGTTCCCGTCTATCTGTGTATATCTTGTGCCCATCACAAGAAGCGAGTCAGGTGTGTTGACTTTTACAGAGATGGTGTAGGGTGGCCTTGAACTCGCGGCTCCATTGTCTTCCATTTGAAATAGAAGACAATATAGGAGACACGGCACTGGTATTCCATACTTTTGACCGTATTTCACATTACGGATCCAACCCATTGCTGAGGTGAACCAAATTCTGTCTTCACTAGATAGCGTTGGGGAGAAAAGAAAAGAGTCCATCTTTATTTCCTTGTTTGCTCTTCTATCCGATCTGCAGTCACCGCAGACATTCGCTGGCACAAGGAGAACCCCAAGCGTGCAAAGAGACAGAAACGACATTGCTCATTTCACCCTTTTTCAGGCTCTCGCGAGCAAACAAAAGTGCAATAACCCATGAAGACTTTCAGCCGACACATGGCGGGGAAGGGCCTACCAGGTGGTGCTACAGCACCACAGACATATGATAACTACCGTCAAGTGGAGCAGATCCTGGCTTTGGTTTGAATGAGCTTTGAAACTGGTTGATTCACATGCATGCATGGTCGATATTATTGTGCCTTTCAAAAAAGCAGCCCTCAGAACACTTACATAAGTCGAGCAAAGGCTCGATTCCGTAATCTTGGCATCTGCTTGAGGTGCAAGTGGAAGGATTGAGGATCCAGTCATTATGGATCTGGTGTTTGAGAAGAGTGACCATGAAGGGCACCTTGGGTCGAATAGTGGCAAGGTCTTGCCATTAGAAGAAGTAAGGCGCACGAATCCAGACAAGACGATGTTGTCGGCAGTATTTGTGTCACTCCCCGCTCAGTCTCGGACACAACTTTGGTAGCAGTTCTCTTTGTCGTCATGGATATCTGCGACGACAGATTTCTGTTTCCCCAAAACTCAGATCTGTTATTTCGTTGCCAAAGTCGTACTGAGAATCCAGTGCTGTTCGTATTTGCTGTGGTATTTAGCCTGAGGAAATGAGGTTTGTGTGAAAGCATCATGGGCGTCTTGTTCTGACCGACAGTTAAATGTGTACACGAAGTCCGGACTTGCCCTTGCTCTCTATCGTTCTATGATACCAGTCGAAGGCTGATAAATTGTCATTGTCGATGCGATTGTCGTCATCATTGTCTCGTGATTTTCGCTGTCATTGTTGCTATTTTGGAATCTATGATTGCTTCCCTAATACTCAGAGAAAAAACTGCAAAGGTCAGTGGCGCGTCTCTTTTCTCGCTTCTCTGCCGCATACTAAACAGATAGCTAATAACGTCCGCTGGAAGCATCCGCCCAAAGGAGAGTGACGAACAGAAAAAAAAACGAAGCCCCTCTTTTACCTCCTTGTCGCTAAAGGGATACACTGAGAAATGAAGTAAACAAGACAATTACCTTAGTAACTTGAGACTGTATCGAGCGTAAAACAAGTGACTGTCAAACGATGGGATGGTGTGAGGTCTTGGCGCTGCTCCTTGGTACCCATGCTCCTCGGCGACCCAGGACCCGATCCCTCGATTCGCTTCCAAGAACTCCATGGTCGTTAAGACAATGTATATTGGATTCAGCTTTAGAACCAACACCTATCATATCTTCAGTTGTTTTAGTTCTTCAAGTACGGCGCTCAGTCTTCACGCTTGCAAAATAAAGGTGTTTAGCAGCTTACCGGCATTGGATCGTTCCTCAACTTGCTTTGTGTGTAAGCGTGATGCAGCTTGTTCTAGCCGCGATGCGTTGGCAAGAAGAGCGGAATCTTTTCTCAAGCTCCAAATTTGTGACCTTGCGAAATGATTTGTACAATTGACGCTTTTCTATTTACGAATGCCGTTTAAGGGCACTCACCGCTCCACACCACGTTCTGAGGATGCGATCCTTTCCGTTAATATCCTTGAACTGCTTCATGAACGACACTAGCGAAATATCGCGGGCGGGTGATTCTTCAATGTATTCCTTCAAGCCAGGTATCATCGTAACCTAGAAGTATGGAACAACAAGAGCTGTAAATAGGCTGTGTCGCAACTATGTGTAATCTAATAGGGATTTATGTGGACGATTTGACCAAGTGAAGGCACGTCGTCATTCAAAACCAGAAGCTACGCTACTGGTACTCGACGCATTTCACCACCATGCTTCTTGTCATGAGAGATGATAGCTAAGCTCAAAGAGCGATACGTGGGCCGACTTCACGCATCCGTGAACTGTTGTAAATAGCGCGGGGATGTGCATAGCCATTCACAGGATTGGTCCCAAAAGTCTGACCAGGAGAGATGGGAGTCCCGTCCAGTCAAATCAGGTTTGCAAGGAAAGGAGGGACCATGATTTTGATAAGAATGGTGATGGTGATCAATGTTCAATCTTGATCGAGGTAAAAGTATTCATTGGCTTCTAGGATGTGGCACATTTTCTTCCGCGTACCCCGTCCTCTGTCCAATGCGCGTCCTCCTGCCACTTTCTCGGTGACCACTTTCTGTCCCAAGGTCAGGACACTCCGCTTGCCTCGCCCTTATTCTTACAGAAAGAAGAAAGGAAGGAATGGTGTAGGGTCATTAGGGTATGCCTTGAACCCATGGTTCCATTGTCTATCAATTAAAATACAATTAAAATAGAGAACAGCATAGTACCGTATTTCACATTTAGCCCCCACGGATCCATGATGAGATAAACCAAAGCTGGTGCTTCTTTTCCACTAGAGTGGCATTGGGGAGAAAGAAAAGAGTTCATCTTTGTTTCCTTGTTTGCTCTTCTACCCGATCTGCAGTCGCCGCCGACATTCGCTGGCACAAGGAGAACCCCAAGCGTGCAAAGAGGCAGAAATGCCATTGCTCATCTCACCCTTTTTCAGGCTCTCGCGAGCACACAAAAAGTGCAATTGCAATAACCAAGTCTATCACTTCCTCTCAGCCGACACATGGCGGCGAAGGGCCCACCAGGTGGTGCTATCACAGACATATGATAACTACCGTCAAGTGGAGCAGATCTTGGTTTTGGTTTGAAGGAGCTTTGAAAGTGAAACTAGTTGATTCACGAATGGCACGAAGGTGATGCATGGAAGAGACAATGAACAGGCAGTTGGCCCCTGCATTTTCACATTATTGGAGTCACGTGGATGGCATACGATCATGCATGCACGGTCGACATTAAATCTTCCCTCCCAAGCAAAGACACAGGATGCGTGGTCTGTTCGCAAGAGATACCGATATAAAGAGAGGAAAGAGGAGAGAAGGAAGAGTGGGAATAATGTCTTTCATGTGCAATGCAGATGGGTCAATCCGAGAGAGAGACAGAGAGAGAGACAGATCGGAGTCTGGTTCTCGCCGTTCCAAACTTGGCAGGTGTCAATCCGCACAGCCCTGTCGGCAACCAGCAGCTGGTGGCCAGCAGCAGGCAAAGCACCACGTAACAAGCAGCGATGCAACATGGGTATTCATGACTTGGCACGATCCATCGCCGACAGACGTCGTCATTCAAACGAGAACAGGCAAGTATCAACTTTGTCCTTGGCCCGAGCAATGAGACGCAGATAAGAATAGCTGCTGGCTGGATTTCATCCAGAATTTTCATGTGACATCATACAATCATGCTCCAAAAGACGCGCGCTTTTTTTTCTTTTCTTTGGTATAAAAAAGAACGTCCATGTCTCTCTCTTTCTCACTCATCCTTCTTTCATTCATTCCATCACTCACCACCACAAACACACCCACCCACCCACCCTCACTCCACATCACCACTCTCCCCAATCAATTCCTTCACCATGACCAACTGGGCCCACGTCAAGGTACTGTCCGCCCTCTCGACTCGACATTGTTGTTAGCCTCCATCGCAATGACTTCATTCTTTGCTGGCCAGCTGACGCACAGAGGTTTATCTTCTTTTCTCCTGTAGATCCCCGCTACCCCCACCCCCAACCTGATCATTGTCAACAACATCAGCTCTGCTGCCTCCGAGAAGACCGGTAAGGAGAATAACCAAAGGAAACGCCAAGACATCGTTCTCCAGTTTGACCGCGTCGCCTCGCTTACACCTCACTCCTTCTACTTCCTCGTTAATCTTAGTCAAGGACTTCTTCTTGTTCTGCGGAAAGATCTCCGAGTTTGAGCTCCAGAAGTACGCCCCAAACTGACTGATGAAAGCGAGTCGACACGACATGGGATCATCCACAAATGAAAAGGATCTACCGTGGACTGACTTTTGGTTTTTTTTCCTCTCCTTGTGTTTTGTTCATGTCTCTTAGGGAGGGCGATCGTCAATCTGCCCTTGTTCTCTTTGAGCGTGGTAAGTCCATGGTTATATCCCTGTTTTGTACTTTCTTCTTTTCTTTGGGGCAAATGATACATTTTTTTGGACATCCGGCGTCATCAGATGTGTTCCCCCTGCAATTTTTTGTCTTTTGTCCAGTCTCGCGACCAAGTATTTTTTTCCCACATGCGGTCATGCCTTTGTGCACCTGCAAAAAAAAATATGCATTGGGTCCTTCTCTTTTTGTGCTTTGTCAGGGAAATCCAAAAGATCAATTGTATTCTAACAAAATGATCCACATTTACGTTCATAGAATCGGCTGCCAAGACTGCCTGCATGTTGACCAACGCCATGATTGTCGACAGCCAGATCTCTGTCAAGCCCTACTTTGAGGAGACACCTGAGGCTCACGGAGAGAACGTTGCTCAGGAGAACAAGCCCAAGGTCACGGTCTTGGCCGAGATCCTCGCTGCTGGATACGGTATTCACGACACCATTATTGAGAAGGGTCTCGAGATCGATGCCAAGTACGGACTCACTGGCAGGATCCAGGCCTATGTCGAGGCTGCCAAGGCTCAGGCAAAGACTTTGGACGAGAAGTACCGTGTCACCGCCAAGGCCACTGAAATCGACGAGAAGTACCACGTCCAGGACCGCGTCAATGCTGCCGTTGGACAGGGTCTCGAGTACAGCAACCAGGTACGTTATTATAAGCAGACGACGAGCTGGATCTCTTTTTTTTGTAGCTGTGTTGTAGCGTGAGGTACTAACTTGAAACTTTTTTTCTTTTAAACTTTGTAGGCTCTTCAGACTGCCCCTGGTCAAAAGGTCGCTGGCGTTGCCTCTCAGGTCAAGGAGCAGGTTGCTGCCGTTCACTACGAGGCTCGTCGTCTTGCTGATGAGAAGAAGGCAAAGACTACCCCTGCTGCTGCTGCTGCTTCCTCCGAGCCCGCTCCTGAGAAGACTGCTTAAGCGAGACGTATCTCCTTTGGCCACTCCCAGGCTCTTGCTCCCCACCAACCTTTGTACTCTTTTTCTAATCACCCATCCTGTCACCAACCATTGCTCTCTATCAATCGCCCTTGTATGATAACATCAAAAACTTTTCCATTTCAATAAAAAAAAAAAAAAAAAAATCAGGAAAAACAACAACAACTACAGCAGCAGCAGCAGCTTTGTCTTTGAGTTGAAAACATTGCCATTTATTAATTACATGGAAAGGCGCCGAAAGAAAGATAAGAGAGGAGGAAAAAAAAACGATTATGGTTATAGGTTTTGCGTGGTATGTGGACCTTGAGGTTCTGACATGGTTTGGCTCTCGATCATTCTTGCGATATCATCCAGATCCCTCATCATCCTCGGGTCTCTGTAAGGCGACATTTGAGGGGCACCATATTGTTGATGCGGTTGTTGGAACGGCTGTTGTTGATGAAGTTGTGGTGATTGCTGGTATTGGCTAGCTTCTAATTGTTGCTGGCCGAAATAACCCACTGCCTGTGGCTGTGCTTCCGTCGGTGTGTTGTTGGCGGCATCGGCGACTGCAGCTGCAGCTGCAGCTGAAAATGAAGAGGCGGCGGTTTGGTTTGGATGGTCGGCGGGTGTGCCAATGACAGTGGATGCAAATCCATAGAGTCGATCTGCGGTCAAAGGAGGGTACAGTCCTTGTTCATCCAGATCCTGAGCTGTGTTCACCACAGGGGTCCTGATACCAGGGGAGAAGCGCTCGATCCTGGCCTCATGTTCAGGGACACTCTGGGGGTTCAGCAAGACCCTGTGAGGCGCGTTCGGGCTGCAAGAGTTCACAAACGCGTCAGAGTTCGAGAGGGAGGTCGAGGTGAGTGCTGGACTGCGGGGGTGTCCTTGAGGATGCAACACACTTGAGGCCGAAGTGGGTGAGCCCGAGCCCGAGCCCGTGTGTACAGAGTAGACATCCTGTGAATTCAAAGGGGAGTTGTGGTACACGGTTGGGCTTGGGTGCTGCTGTGACGACGTGATTTGATCTTCGGCTTGTAACAGAGCCGCGGCCAAGGCCTCATCATTGTCCTTGGGTCCCGGATGTTGAGACTTTACAAAGTATCCTCCAAATTTGCCGCCGGCTGGCAATGCCTGAGGTTTGGTGGCATACGATATGGCCGGTCCCGTTGAGCCAGCTGCAGCGGAAGAGTCGTTCGTGGCGTTGAGTGGCAGGGTGGAGAGAGGAGTGGTGCCCATGGATGGGCTTGATATGGGAGAGGCAGGCTGAGCAACTTGCGAGTGCAGTGGGATAGGGAGCGCCCCGCCATCGCTACCACCCGATATAGAGACTACAATTGCAGGACCCGCGGAAGGATCGTCACCACCTGAGTAGTTCTTCTCTGTATTGCTGGTAGGCGGTTGTTGGTGATGATGACCGGCAGCTGTGTTGGCTGTCTCGTCGAATTGCCGACCTCCAGTGCGCTTCTTCCAGAAAATGAATCCTGCAAGACCCACCAGGACGACCGCCACACCTGCACCGATGCCAGCCTTGGCCCCTGAAGAAAGACTCGAGGAAGTAGTAGTGGAAGAGTCGTTGTTGGTGCTGTTGTTATTGCTTCCTCCACTGTTTCCACCCGTATTGCTTGCTCCACTGTTTCCACCCGTGCTGCTTGGTGTTGGACCTGGAGTCCAGATCTGGTTAACAGGAGCTCCGGTGTAGGTGCTTGTCCAGGTCCAGGTCTTTGTATCGAGGACAGCGACATCGGGACTCACATTTGTGGAAACACCGCCGAGCAGGTAGAAGCCTAAGGAAGCGACAAACAACAATGCCAAGAGCAGGGGGTTAGAACAAATAATTTGAGTGGATCTAATCGACCGACAGGGTCGACTCAATAGACCATGGGCAAGAGAGCGTGAGCACGGAACATCCTTCCCAAATGACAAGAAAGAAAAACAAAAGAGCTCTAAAAACCAATGGCGCTGTGCGAGGGGCATGTCGATCTCAATGGTTGCAGCTCTGGGGCGGGGCAAAAGGGCTCTCATCACTTCATTCAACTAGACTCTCGGGCCTCTCCCGTTTCGAGCGCGCTCTCTCTCTCCGGGTAACTGCCCAATCGTTCCATTGTTGAATCGATAATAATAAACTTTTTCCTCTTCTTCTTCTTCTTCTTCTTCTTGTCCTTCTTTAGAATGCTTACCTCCAACAATGAGAATCTGACCGTTGGGCCCCATCTGGCAAGCATGTCCAGCTCTGGTCATTTCAGCCGCAGGTCCGTTCACTGTTTTATTCGTCCAGACCCAGGTCGTCACGTTCAAGAGCCAGGTATCGCCATAGATCACATTTGGGTCCCTGCCACCTTGCAAGACCACATTTCCGTCATCCATGACCACCTTGCAAGCCTGATATCTTGGGGGGGGTGGCTGGGTCGGCCCTCCAGCAAAGGTCATTGGTTGCAGGTTAATGGATGTCGTACTCTGGGTGGTTGCTCCGGAAACCAAGTAGCCTACGGCCAAGGAGGCAGCGCTTGACACGTATCCGGACGAGATATTATACTGGTTGCCTCCACCAAACACGAATGTCTGCTTCAGGGTTGGCAGGTACAGCACAAAAGGTGAGTACAGCTTTGGGATGACAGTCTGGTTGAACGAGACGTCCCACTTGAAGTCATGGGGATCTGGGTCCGTGAACGTGTCCAAGGTCGAGATTTCTTGCAGGAAATCAAGCCATCCGAATCCTCCATAGATCACCACCAAACCCGATGACTTGTCCAGGCCCATACCGACGTTCCACCGCTTGTAGTTTGGGTCCGGTGTACTAATTGTATTGGGGAGTGTGATCCACGCCTGGGAGCTGATATCGTAGGCACTGGCCAAGGATTGTCCATTGTGGTCTCGATTGCCACCAAAGATAAGTTGTTCACCACTTTGACTAGGTGCGGCCTCAATCATGGTGTAGATCGTGTTGCCGGGGATTGAAGTCCAGGGTGGGGACGCAGTCGAGAAGGACTTTGTGAGGTCAAGACGCAAGAATTGGTTCGTGCCTACATTGTTGACGGCGAACTGGATGACACCTCCGTACAGATAAAAGCCGCCATCTGCAAGAATGGCAGAGGCAGAGTAGGAGACTGGTTGATAGGTGGCAGGGGTTTGAGCGTCCACACCTTCAAGAAGGAGGACGGAGGTTGTGGAGAGGAGAACCGCAAAGGCTAGGGGAATCATGGAGAGAAGGGAGGCAGGGCGGAAAAGGGGGGGTGACCGTTGTTGTCGAGGGTGGAGTGGAGGCATTGTCGACCGTTGAGAATTCATTCACTGAGGAATGAGGGACAGGGATGAAGATTGTGTGCAGGGGACGCGCAAGTTTGGGCTGAGGGAAGGGACTACAGACACCGCGCAAGCTGTAGGGGTACGAATGCAGCAGGACAATGTGATGAGGGCGATGGGGATGGGGATGAGATGGTGGGAAGAGAAGGAAAGGAATGAGCGCGAGGAGAGAATTTAACATAGCGCAGAACGCACAAACAATAAATAAACAAACGCACAGAATCAAGGTACACTTTCGATCCTCAGTCCTCCTCCTTTGTAGAGGAACTATTAAAAGGATATCCCTTGTCGGATCAACTTGTCTCCTTGCGTTTGTTGCTTGGGCATGACTGTCGTACATCGATTGTGTTCAACAACAACACAATTGCTCCCACGCGGCAGAGTCGAGGCCACTGGGCACGAACGAATAACGCACCCTGCAGAAAAGAAGCGGAGGATGGACGTCTGTGAGCAACGGTGCAACAGACCTCGGATATGTCGTTTTCCGTTAATCGACCTGCTGGCTTGGGTTGGTTCTGGCCCCCTTGGTTGTCCCTCTTTTCGTTGCATTCAATCCTTCCGACTCTGGAAGGGCTCTCAGCCATCAATTGATGAATGACTGCGTGGACTGGGGGCCAAGCCCAATTCGCACCCATGGGGGGGCAACAAACAAATTCCTACGAGAAGGGACAACGAGAGCAGGGGAGTAGAGTAGAAAACAGGAAGAGAGCTTTGACTAGTCCACAATGATAAATAAATCACAAACGAGCACAAAACAACAAAGCGGCAAAGGAAGCAAAGGTCCAGCAAGCAAGCGTCCACGAGGATGCCAGCATTGGCACACGACAACGGATTCCTTCTTAGGGTTTGGACCGCTCTGTGCGTGTGCCTTATGGAACATAAAGTTGAGAATCTCCTTTCCGTGACCCGTCCCGCTTACTTCAACCGGTTATCCGACCGTCTTTCCTGCCAGTCGATCGAGTAGGAATAAAGTCAAAATGAACCCAGGGACAGGAGAACCCCTGAGGTCGTTGATGATTGGTTTACATTTCTTTTCATACTTTCCTTCCGCTGGACTTTCGTCCACCCTGAATGGACGATTTCTTATCCATTTGAATTCTCGTTAACACGTTACCCAAAGTGCTCACGTTCAAAGAACAATAAAAAAAACAGCCGGGGTAACCGTGCCTGATCGAGCTCAGTTGGTCGAGCGCGTGCACACTGAAAACCCCAAAGTCGGCTGTCCCAACCATCCCAACCAATGATCCCCAAAACAACCGCAATTCAAGGTTCAAGAGGCCACCCACTTCCCGCTCAAAGTTGAGAAATGAGGGGAATCCGTCAATCGACTGTCAAGAGACAAGTCTGTCATTCTCCCTTTTTGGGCCTTGGCATGGACCAATGTACTGGCTGTGCTTCATCCGGAAATATTGCCAGCGCGGCGCGTCTCATTTTGTTGCTTTGCTCTGCAAACAACGTGGAGGAGGGCTGGGCGTTTGCTACCGTTTTTTTGTGCCACTTACGAACGAGTGACATGACACTGGGCATCATTTCTGAAAACAATGGCACTTCCTGAACTTTACCCGCCTCAACAATTCATGACGAACAGGGGCGGCTGTTTGCTCTGTTCTGGAAGCGGCGTAGTCGTCCTGATGGTTAACCTCCACTTTACTGGATGCATCCAGACCTTTACCATGCAAGAGACACTTGGGGGACGATGACATATGGTATACTAGTTGTGTCATCTGCCAGAGCTCTAACCTATCAATCGCCTTGCGGAAGGCCTTTTCCCTTCTGGTACGTGCGTTGAAAGCAAGACTGAACTTTGGCAAGTTCTAGTCTGCATGTCATTCTCTGGTTTTACTCTGACTAGGTCTTGGAGTGTCGTATCGATGTCAAACACTTTACGTGCTGTCCCATCCAGAGGTAGTTACTGCACTTGGATCAGAGGTTCTTTAATTGGATCGTCCTATCTTCCTTCGCTTTTAGCTGGACCATTCTGGGTACCACTCCTCATTTTCTTTCTCCACCGCAATTCGCCAAAGCGACTCAAAACTGTCAATGACAAACTTTTTGTGAAGATACAGTATCCAGTCGCAGAGAATCAGAGTTTTTCGTCCCGATTTTGCGGTGTCCACTTCTTCAGGGTATGATGGGGAGGGGTAAGCCATTGAAATTCACGTGACCTTCGCCTGAGATGTCAATTGAAGATGACGGTGCCTTCAAAAGGAAAATATATTTCAATTGGCTTTGCACTTATGGAGAGGTTCTTAAGGGTTTATTAAGGGTTTGCCCAATTTTGCTTAAGGGTCCATTTACGAAGGGTACCGGAAACAAAAGTGTTCGGCGATCGAAATTGTTCATCAAACAGTGAAAAATGTTAGCTCGCTTAGCTTAGTCGGTAGAGCGTTGTGCTAATAACGCAAAGGCCGCAGGTTCGATCCCTGCAGTGAGCATTTCCTTTTGCACCTCTTTTACTTCCTCTTGGAGAGCCTGGGGGCCTGGTCCTCTCAGGACCAGGACTTTGAATGGAAAGCTTCTTCCAGATTGAAGATAACTTTTTTTTTTGGTGACCAACATGAACCCTCGAAGAACACGCGTCGACGACGCGATTTCTCCTTGAGAAGTTGCAGTCTGCGATCACCCTCACCTCAAAGAGATTGTGCCACAAAACGCGCCAACGACCTGGTCTTGTTCCAGCTTTTCACAATGTCATGATCGGTGAGAGTTGTGAAGGTTGCTCCAAGGGCGAGGCTAACCAGGACAGATAAATATATGAGATATTGAAAGTCCCAAGATACTGCAAATGGTTCAGTTGATTGTATGTATATTCGAAGCTTTTGCCATGTGGCAAAACGATGGAACAAATTGACCAAGGACACAGATGTTGGATTTTTACATCCCAAGAAGCATAGTGGAGAATATAACGGCACGGCAAGACAGGGTAGGCCAGTGTTTACCAGCGACGATTATAATCGCGGTAGCGTCTCTCCGAGTGGCGAACCTCGAGAGCATCGGCATAATGGCTGCAGCCATGCTCATCGCACTTGGCACAGTATGGACCTCGTCCTGGACGATAACCGTACTCGTTAGTCTCATCCGAATCATCGTCATCGTCCTCGTCGAGTTCTTCGTCTTCCTCGTCTTCCGAAGCAGGAAGGCTATTGACCTCGATCTCTTGCCAATGGGCCTTGATCCAATGGTACGTCTCAGACTCTGACTCGCTCCAGTCGAACTTGATTTCCTTCAGTCGCGGGCACTGCATCAGGAGCTCCAGCCCAGAGTCATCGTGGTCAATCTGGAGAGGGTAGGAGACGCCCATTGGGTAATGTTGACGGAAATCAACGTATTCCAACTTGACCAAGAGGGACATTCTTTCAAAGACTTAGCGTCGCACCTCCTTTCGCATCTCTTCAACCTTCTGCTCCACTTCTTTCTTTGTTGGTGGCGAGGTTACCAAACCCGATGATCCTGTAGCTGAACCAGTGATTTTCCCACGATAGTCTTCTATGGCTCCAAAATCCAGACAAAGCGACCAATGGCGCAACATGATGCAGACCCAAGGCCGTCCTTCGGTCAGGACCTTGGCCTTGACGTTTCCGCCCCGTAAAGTGTGCAACTGAGGACAGCCCGACAGGATCTCCTCGTAGGATTCGCTTTCCAAAGTCATGAATGGGTGGAAATCCAGACAGTTCAGGTTCGAGAACCTTGGCTTTAGCAGTTGTATCGACTCTGGCTTGACTTTGATCTGAAGGGCGCTTGTCAGTTGAAATACCAAAGAGCGTAGTGCAGAAAATTCAGAGATGGCCAACCATAGTTCCTTCCTTTGTCTGATCCTCCATTCGTTGGTATCTAATCCAAAAAAAAAAAAAAAAAAAAAAAGGAATCACCAGTAATGAAAAAAGGTGGTCAATATGATGCAAAAATATCCAAGGCTTGCAAAACTGGACGGGGACTTCTCTGGCATGCACTTTGGATGGTCAAGTTTTGTATGAGCTCTTTGTGTTCTTTGGCTTGCTTTAGGGTAATGACATGAATCGAAAAGGGGGCGACTCGAAGCGTGATGTTTCTCCAGAGCACGGGCATGAATGACTTGTTCCAATCCTTGCTGACTCTGGCACAGATAGAAAGGGTGTGGAGAGACAGACTCTCGGCAAGTACGAGTCGAATCTCTGGTAGACCAAGGGGACCAAGGGGGTCGCTGGTGACGGTGGTGGTACTTTGTGTCATCTTTCACAGCCTGGATGTGAAGAAAGGAGTAAAAAGGAGGAGAAGGGTGGATGCGTATGAGAGATGAGAGAAGAGAGAAGAGAAAGATTAACAAAAGGAGCTTTGGTCCCACCCATCATCGTCCATGAAACAATGGGGTCATGTGATTCTCATTCACTGTGATACGTGTACCTTCTCACATCTCGGGATGGCGATAGGACTGAATGTCGACCGACCCTGGACACGACCCAAGTTTGTTTACCAAGTAACGACGACACTCACTTTTTAAGAAGAGGAGACTTTGAGCTAGCGAAGCCTACATGAAATCACAGCGGGGGAGAACAAGATTTTTAATTTTTCTGCGTTCGAAACGGTGATGTTTTCACGGAAGTGACAAAGTATATATGGAGGAAGCAAGGGATCTTGCGCGAAGCAGCAGGTCATGATGAGACGCGACTCCAAGTTCACCAGAGGTCATGATAGTCATCAAATTCCGAGTCGTAATAGCCATCCGAGTCGCAAGAGTCATGCGAGTAGCAATAGTATCCACGCGATCCAAATCCAAACCCATGAAAGTCTTCGTCATCCTCGTCCTCGTCCTCGAATTCATATTCGTCCTCTGAATCAGGAAAGCTGTTAACCTCGATCTCCTGCCAATGGGTCTTGATCCAGTCGTACGTCTCCAACTCTGACTCGTCCCAGTCGTAATGGATCTCCTTTAGTCGCGGGCACTGCAGTAGGAGCTCTAGCCCAGAGTCATCGTGGTCCATCCGGAGACAGTAAGAAAGATTATTTTGGTGTTTTCGACGGAAATCAACGCACTCCAGCTTTACCAGCAGCGACATTCTTTCATAAAGCTGGCGACGCACCTCCTTGCGCATCTGCTCGACCTGAAGTCCCATATCCTTCTCCAGAGATGATGGATCCTCTGAATCAGATGCCTCTTTAGCTGCACTGGAGAGTTTCCCACGATAATCGTCTGTGCTCCCAAAGTCCAAACAAAGCGACCAATCTCGCAACATGGTGCACACCCAAGGCCTCCCTTCGGCCAAGACCTTGGCCTTGACAGTGCCGCCTCTCAAAGTGTGCAGCTGAGGACAACCCGACAAGATCTCCTCGTATGATTCGCTTTCCAAGGTGATGAATGGGTGGAAATCCAGACAGTTCAAGCTCGTGAACCTTGGCTTCAGTTGTTGTATTGACTCTGGCTTGATTTTGATCTGCAGAACGTTTGTTTGTTGAAGTACCAAAGAGCGCAGAATAGGAAAATCAGGGATGGCCGACCATAGCTCCTTTCTTTGTCTGACCCTCCATTCGTTAAGATCTAATCCAACAACAGCAGCAGTAGCAGCAACAACAACAACAACAGCAGCAGCAACAACAGCAACAGCAGCAGCAACAACAACAGCAAAATGTAGAGGATGATGGTTAGTTTGATGCAAGAATCTCGAAGGCTTGATATGGTAGATGTAGGTCACCATGCCTCGCATTACCTTGGATGGTCACGCTCTGTATAAACTCACTGTGCTTGATGGCTAGTTCTAGAGTGGTAACTCTATTCAAAGGGTGGGATGCCTTGTCGACCCCAACCCGAAGCGAGATCCGTCTCCAGAGCGGGAGCATAAACGACGTGTTCCAGTCTTTGCTGACCCTGGCGCAAACGGTGAGGCTGTGTGGAGAAAGGAAGTCCGCAAGTACAAGTCGTATCTCGGGGAAATCGAGTGGGTTGATTGTGCCGGTGGTGGAGCATTGTGTCATCTTTTAAAGCCTGGATCCGAAGAAAGGAATTAGAGGGAGGGGAAGGCATGGACGGGCGGAAGAAAAAGAAAAGGGTGAAGAAGTTTGCCATCACCCACCACTAAACAAAAGGGGTCATGTGATCCCGACCATGGGTGATACAGTGACAGTACTTGAAGGAAGATGTGGACTTGGTTCTATCAAAATCGGGACAAAAAGGCTCCGAGGGATAGGTATGCGTTGACCGATGGCATGGTTACGTCTATTGGACGAGATTGTTGGCAGCCAATGGTGCGCGCGTCAAAGACGCGACTCCTGTTTAGAATGGAGTACAAAGTCGGCACCGCCAAGGACACATAATTAATTTTTCTCTTTCTCTGCACCTACTCCTATTCCCGTCATGAGTCGCCTCAGCTGCTGCCAATATTGCTAGTGATGAGGCCTCAACAAGAGCGAATGAAATCCACGAGTAGCAACACAGAGATTTTTTTTTTAATTCGTTTGCGCACAAGCGATGCTGTTATCAAAATCCGTGCCAAAAACAGTGGAGGAAAAGGAAAAAGTGACAGTATTGATTAGGAGGGGAAATGAACTCCTTGAAATGAAGAACGAGGGAGCATAGAAAGCAGCAAGTCGGCATGACGCGGCGTGAGGTTCACCAGTAGTCGTAGGTGCGGAGATTGTATTCCTCTGAATCTTCTGAATCGTACCTCTGCGAGAGGCGAATCTGGTCATAGAGCGTGGGCTCGCGATTTCCATATCCGTACCCGTACTCGTCAAAGTCATCATCATCCTCATACTCGCCCTCATATTCGTATTCGTCCTCTGAATAGGTAAAGCTGTTGACCTGGAGCTCTTTCCAATGGGCCCTGATCCAATTGTATGTCTCCGAGTCTGACTCGTCCCAGTCATACATAAACTCTTTCAATCGCGGGCATCGAAGCAGCCCCTCCAAGGAAGAGTCATTGCGGTCAATCCGGAGCGGTGCAGAGATCACTGATAAGATTTCTAGACGGAAATCGACAGACTCTAGTTCAATCAAGAGTGACATCCTTTCACATCCTTTCAAAGAGTTGGCGACGCACCTCCTTGTGCATCTCTTCAACTTGCCGCTCAACCTCTGTTTCCATTGATGGTGCAGAAGTCGGACCTGATGATCCACTAACTGTACCAGTGATTTTCCCACGATAATCGTCTGTGGTCCCAAAGTCCAAACAAAGCGACCAATGGCGCAACACGGTGCACACCCAAGGCCGTCCCTCGGCCAAGACCTTGGCCTTGACAGTTCCGCCTCGCAGCCCGACAAGATCTCTTCGTATGATTCGCTTTCCATAGTGATGCGTGGGCGGAAGTCCAGACAATTCAGGCTCGAGAACTTTGGCTTTAGCAGTTGTATCGACTCGGGCTTGATACTGATAGGCCGTACACCTATCTGTTGAAGTCCTAAAGAGCGCAGAATAGGGAATTCAGCAATAGCGGACCAAAGTTCTGTCCTTTGTCTGATATTCCACTCGTTGATGTCTAACCACAACAAACACAAAAATGATGGTCAGAGATATCCAAGGCTTGGTAGCTTGGACGAGGGACTTTAGTAATTACCCTGGATGGTCAGGCCTTGTATGAATTCTTTTTGCTTGATAGCTAGTTCCAAAGTGGTGGCTGGATCGAAAGAGGGGGGTGCCTTGCCAGCGTCGACTCGAAGCGAGATGTGCTTCCAGAGCGAGGGCATGAACGACCTGTTCCAGTCCTTACTGACCCTGGCACAGGCAGAAAGGGCATGGAGAGAGAGGAGATCGGCAAGGACGAGTCGGATATCCACGATCTCGAGCGGGTTGACGGTGGGGATGGTGGCTTTTGTCATCCTGTATTGTTTGGAGATGATCGACAGGAGGGGGCGAGGAGGACGAGGGACTTGGAAGAAAAGGAGATCCAGAAGGGACTTGCTTTTGTGCCAACAAAACAGTCATCATGTGATTTTGACTATGCATTGAGAACCCGCGACCAAGAACTGGGTTTGGGAGCAATCTGAATGGCGGCAAGCTTCGGGGATGATGAGCTTCGAGGATGATGGATAGTCAGAGTCTGTGATTGGCGATGCTGCTGCACAATGGTTTGAGAGCATCTGTGATCTGCCCAAGAGAAAAAAACTGGTGGCAAAAGCAGAGCTTTTTACTCTCATTGGACCTTTGCCACCGAATCGCTCTCGTTTGTATTCTGCCAGAAATTTTTCCAGCCTGACGAGGAGGATGGGTTCAGGGCTTCGTTTGTATTTAAATGCTTCCAAGAAACTCACGCTTTTTTCCTTCCCTCTTGCTCTCAGTCACTTCTTCCCCTCCTCTTCTGTCTATCCCGCGTCCTCTCTCCTCAATTAGCCCCAGCCCCCTGTTCCTCACCCATCCAGACTACAGCCATGGAAAAAGACCACGCCTTTGATGATGCCGTGATCCGCGCCGAGCTCGCCAAGCATCTTACACCACGCAACATTCTCCACCTCTGCTGCACCTCCAAAAAGTCCTTTGACTGGTTCATCCCCCATCTCTGGCACACTCGGGCATTCTACACAAACTTCAAGAACATCCCCGGGCTCAAACGCTACCAGCAATATGTCAAAGTCATCCAGGATCTCTCCATCAACCTTGCCGTCGAATCAAGAGATCTTTGGTCCTTCCCTAACCTTCAGTCGGTCCAGTTTGTCCAGCAGAGTACAGGCCAATATCGAGGAGGCGGTTTTGGTGGCGGTTTTGGCGGTGGTGGTTTGTTCGGACAGCAGCCTCACTTGCATCACAATTACACTCCAACCGGCTTTGGTGCAGCTGCAACAGTCATTCACAGCGTTGGAAGCGTGAATGCCGCTCGTGTGGATCTTCGCCTGGTCCTCCTGTTGCAAGCCGTGCCGCTGTTGCAAGATCTGACTATCACTCTTGCCTTGGACAACTCGGACGTCTTTCAGCACTTTCTCGCCTCACTACAATCGCTTACCCACCTCCAGAAACTGAAGTTGACCTGCACAGAATATGTGAATCCTACTCATATCCAAAAGGTTATCGATGCATGTCGTCGGTGTGAAGAAATGGACCTGTCATTCTCAGGCTCAGACTCATTCAAGGGAATTGAAGAAAAGGAGGAATACGAACAAGCCAAGCTCGACATGGATGAAATGGAGGATCTCGAGGTCAAGACCCTTAGACTCTCTGCGACCCTAGGGGATCAAGAAGCCGCCATCATGGTGCCATTGCTCAAGAAATGCCCTCTCCTTAGGGAGCTGCACATGTTTACGATCACGGTTCCTGAAACGGTGAATCTCTTGAAGGATGCCTTCAGGGACGGTGCTTGCCCTGAACTCCGAATCTTCCACCCTGGACGAGACAGCCCTCTTACAGATGATCCTTTGCCCACGCTGTTGAGCGTCATGGGCCCTGGTCGCGGTGTAGACGCCGCTGGACTCGAAGAAATCACCATCACATCCAATTGCTTCAAATTCGAATCCGCTCTGGCTATGACTAGGCATCTCGCTGACTCCTTGACCGAGGTTCATTTCCAGGATCTCGTCACGAACTTTGAAGTATTTAACGAGCTCGTCACCGGCCTCCCTCTATTGCAATCGATCCGCATCAAGGTGTGCGAGATCTCGGTCCAGACAGTCGACATCAACAAGTTTGATCAGATGTGTAACCGCGACTGGGTGTGCCTTGGCCTCAAGAAGTTGCAGCTTGGCTCTCAATTGACCCAGGGTATCCCAACGGCCAAGGGCGAAAGCTGGAAGCAATCGCTCCCAAAACGGTGTATGGACTACTTATTTTCCCAGTTTGCCAGGCTCGAGGAGCTGGAGGAATGGGATTTTGTCGCCGGACCCGTCGATCTGTTCATCCTCGGCGCAGGAGGTTATTTACGTCAGCTCGAGAACTTGACGTCGTTAAAGCGAGTTGGATTCGGACCCAGGACCATCTACAGAATGGGTTCCAAGGAGGCCGAGTGGGTTGCAGAGCACTGGACGAGCCTAGAGTACGTGGACTTGACATGCGACAGCATCCCAATTCATATCATGGACATCTCCAGAATCAAGCCGGACAAGCTGGCATTGGATACGTTTATTCATACGTTGCGGTCGAGACGGCCCAAGATCAGCTTCAAGAAACAATAGAATGCAATCGTAGTCTGATACCAAAGCATCATAATATTGATACCCATTTTTCATTGCAAACGCGACACCCTGTTCACATTCATCTCGGCCATAAATTCTGGTGCATTTGGAATGGATGTTGCGAGGGACAGACATTCAAATAGAGTGTCTTTCCCCTCTTACCAAACAACGAACCGGACGCTGCACTACACGCGCGTCGAAAGCGCATGACACCGTCTTTCCAGTCAATGTTCTTTAGTGTTCTTCTTGGTCTACCCTTGGTAATTCGTAGTCTTGAGGCTCAAGACTGAAGTCAAGAGACTGCCACCAAGCTCTTGGACGCTGATTGGTGCAAGTGGCACCCTTCCTTCGTTGCATGCATGCGACCTTGAAGGTGAACTGGCACAAAGTCCAAGCCACCCTCCCCCTAATTTATTTTTGCGGTTAGCCTTTGTCTTTGATCTTCTCTTCAGTTCCCCTTTTTTCCTTCCGTTTTTCCCCCTCAAAGGATGGAGCTGATCGAGGTCCGACTTCACGTGGGCTACTATCTCTCTCCACAACACTTGGCTACATGCACCCAGGTCTGCAAAGAGTGGTACGACACCTTCATACCCTTGCTCTATCAAAGGATCGACCTCTGCACCGAGGAGAATGAACAGCTCCAGAGCTCTCTACCTGAGGGATCAGTCCTTGCTCGCCATGCGTCCTATATCAAGGACCTTTGTATCAATCTAAACAACTCTTACTTCCCTTCGCTCGCAACGACTGCCACCAATCTCCAGCGTCTGGTCGTCCGACCCGAGCTTGGTCAACGGGCATGCGGGGCCCAGGTTTGGATCTTGGTTAAATGTCTCTTAAAAAACAACCCATATCTTCGATATCTGCATGTTATTTGTCTCTCAGGGCCGTTCTCTGCTTACCCCTTCATTCTGGATCTCTCGCCTTCTCTTCCCCCAAAGCTTCGGGTACTGCAGATCTCATACTCGACCTTTAATTTCACTTATCTGACAGGATTATCCACCCTGGTACTTCTCGACCTCCAAGATTGCTACATGGAGATTCCCAAGCAGGCGCCAAAGAATGAGACGACATTATTCCCGTCCCTGGAGATCTTACGACTGCATGGTCATAATCGGGATGGGATCCCTTTCTCGGTTCTGGACTGGACAGCTCAATGTCCCCGACTCAAACACTTTGAAATTGGTCACCTACACGCACGAGCCTTGGAAACCCTGGTCCATCCATTTCTGGAGTCCTTCACCCACCTTGGAGACCCTGGAACACTCCATGGAATTGAATGATAACGGTTTGGCGCACATGATTGAAAAATTCCCAAAGTTGACCTCGCTCAGGATCCAGGGAGGCGCTATTTTCGGCGAAAAAAGTTTCTCTACAGGGATGATGATTGGATTGTGGGCGTCGATCACAGACTTGTCTGTGGGGCATGGGCAAAAGAACCATTCATGGACGATGATGGCGATACTAGGTGCTTGTCCAAAGTTACGGAGCCTCTGTTGTTGTCGTCTGGATGTCGATGATCTTGTCAAGGAGGCTGCGGAATCTGGACTCCAGACATCACAAAAGACAGAGCAAGGATCAGTTCCAGAGAGGCAATGTTTGGCGGATGCAAAGGTTTCTACTGATGAAGCCTTGAAAAAGCTTCAATGGGTCTGCAAAGACCTGACGGTGCTTTCAGTGGAGGTGTTGAATTGGTCACGGGACAAGGATCAGAACCGACAGATGCATGAGGAACTCAAGGGTTTGAAGAATTTGCAAGTTCTTGTGTTCATAAATGTTTCTTGGCTGGACGAACCTGTCGCGTTGACAGAGGGAGAGGGCGAAGCCGTTGGACATGGAAGTAGCAATGAGGAAGAAAAAGAGGAAGAAGAGGGAAAAGAAGAGGAGGAAAAGGAGCAAAGCCAGGTACAGGACCCCGCGCAATTCTGGGTTCGTGGCTTTTATGAACGATCACAATTGGAGCAGCGACCAAGATTGAAGTGGATGGCTAGAGCGTGGCCAAAGCTTCAGCTTTATTCCAATGGCAACCCTGTTGGACTGCCCTGATGGACAAGAGTACGGTGGCGACTACTAATCTCCCTCTGACTGAATATTAAAACAAGAATCATTTGGAAATATAGGAGTTACAGTGTGGTATTGCGCATCGTGCGTGGGTGAATGTTTGGGATCTCAATTGAAATGAAAGGTCGTTATGAGCCACTCTGTCGCCAGTGGCATTTGCTTCGATTTTGGACACTTTGGAGCATTGGCCCCGCATGGGCTGTTTATGAGAGGTCCACAGCCGCAATCTAATAAAATTGCGCTCCTTGCATTCGTTGGCATTGCAAAGTGGTTCTCTTTGCACCACATTAATGAAGTATGAGCCAAAGGAGGTTTTCGCACCAGATTTTAAAAGGAAGAAAAGTGTTACATGTGGGATGGTCCAAGTCTATGGTAGCGTGAAAAGGTCAGTCAGGATGAAATCTTTGTCCTTTATCGAATTGACCAAACGCGCGCGCGTGAACATGGGAGTCAACAACAATCCGTCGGTGGGCATTTTTCGTTTGCAATCAAAAATAGCAAACCAAAATCACAACGCGCACTGTTGTGGCCATCCTGCTGTGGAGCGGGACCAAGAAGAATGCTTCCTTTTAGTGTAACCCGACATCCACAGGGCGAACCATGGAAACGACCGAGGGACAGTTGGGACTAATGTCACGCACTAAACAGAAAAAAAAGAATACACACCCTCTGAAAGTGACAGTGAAGAGTGTTGCAACGTGGGAGTGGAGAGCAAGAGAGAGAGAGAGAGAGAGAAGTGAGGAGTTATGGACGTTTGACCATAGTCAAATTCCTCAATTGTGGTAGGCACTCCGAGTAGACTGGCACGTCGCTGAAAAGAAAGATCCGCGCCCCTGTCGAGGGCAGGGCAAGGGGAGCAAGGACCGACCGTCAACTCAAAATCCAAAATCGTTGGGGTAAAACCAGAAAAAAAGATTCGAGAGCAGCTGCAGTGCGCCTTCCCGGGCCATGTGAGAGAGCGCAAAGAAGAAAGAGGCAAAGTAAAAAAGGTGGAGAGATGCAACAGCGGACCAGGCGACGATGTGAGCAAGGATAGAGTCCGTCCTGGACATGAAGACAGACAACGGAATAAGAGAGAGGAAGAGAGAGGGGAGGGGAGGAAAAGGTGACAGGAATACTCTTGCCAAGAGAACAGCCATTGCACCGGCTTGATTCGACTGCGCTGGTTTTCCCTAGCACAGAGCGTTGGCCAAGAGTCTCATTGGCCCTTGACTTTGGCTGTTTCTTCATCATCATCATTATTGCCCGTCAAACACCAGCCTTCAAGTGAGGGAAGGGCGACAGGGGGAAAGCAGCAGCCGAAGAAAATCTTTTTCCCAAGATCTTTTTAGGCGCAATTTTTTCCCCTCCTTCTCTCTTTCTTCTCTTCTTTTTTCTTCACTCTCCTTTCCTCTCATCCCTCTCGCTCGATTCATCCTCTCCTCCCCCTTCCATTCCATTCTCTCATTACACCCCCTCATCACATAGTAGAGAAATGTTTGGATTCGGAAGTCGTCTGCATGAATCCGACTATGTCAGCGACGCTGGTCTCGCCAACCTGCGTCTCTACAAGTATGGATGTGTTGACAAGTCGCCCGTGACAAAGTACATCCTGAGCCACTACTGGAACTGGGCAGTTACCCTGTTCCCCATGTGGATGGCGTAAGTAATTCTACCTTCAGGTCGATCATCTGACAGTGATGGATGAGCACTTTTTTTTCTTCTTTTTTTTGTGTTGTGTCTTTGGCTTTGTCCATGTTCATTCAAATGTGAGCCGAGACAGATCAGGACTATTTGCCCGTTCAAGGACACAGCAAGGCTTTGTTCACAGTGCACGACTCGACAACTCGACAACTCAGAAGGGAGGCAGCAGTATCGGTCGACTCTGTTGAGCCGAGGACGGGAGACGAGGATGGCCGGGAGCATTCGATAATATCTCGGCACCAGCTCGGTTGCAGTCCGTTTGGCTTCGTAATATAGTTTCTGGCCAAAGACGAGCCGAGAAAGACCGGAGGATGGAACTCGACTCTGGAGGAAGGAGAGGATCGCTGTCGGGATGGTTAGCAATATGGGACTCCTTTCTTTCCCTTTCAGGCGGATGGACGGAGGACGATAGGGCTCTGTCCAGCGGACCTTTTTTTTTTTTTTTTTTTTTTCTTTCTCAACCGGGTTGCTGATCGTCCCTGGGACTTGATTTGTTATCTTTTCTCTCTCGCTCTACCAATAGTCCTAACTTGATCACCTTGATTGGATTCGGATTCGTCGTGGCCAACCTGCTCATCGTCATCTACTTCATCCCCGATCTGCAGACTCCTGGCCCTACCTGGGTTTACTTCAGGTAAGACGCACTCTTTTCTTTAGCTGCAGCAATTGCCTGACAACTGTTTTTGGAGCACGCTTGATGTAAACGGGCAGTGTCAACCATCCTTCGGAATATGACCGCAGAGACTAGCCTGGACCATCTTTCCCCCTTTCCTTTTTCCTCGGAGGAAAGGAAAAGAAGAGCAAGCGGGAAAACGCACACGGAGACAGGGGCGTCATGAAAATAGAAGTCAACACACGCACAGTAAACTAAAACTGTTTTCTAACCGCACTCATTTAGCTGTGCCCTTGGTTTGTGGTTGTACTCGACTTTTGACAACGTGGACGGAAAGCAGGCTCGCAGGACTGGATCCTCTTCCCCCTTGGGAGAGCTCTTTGATCATGGATGCGATTCTTTGAACTGTTGCATCGGAGCTGTGAACCAAGCTGCTTGTATGTCCATGGGTCACAGTTGGTACGCTGCCTTCCTTTTGCTCTTGACTACTCTTCCCTTCTTCTTGTCGACATGGGAAGAGTACCACACCGGCGTCCTTTACCTTGGCTATATCAATGGCCCTACTGAAGGTTTGATCATTGCCTGCTTGACCATGGCCATCTCTGGATTCGTCGGCCCCTTGATCTGGCGCCAGGAGGTTGTCGAGGTCTTTGGCACCAACTTTGGCATCTTCCCTGACGACTGGATCTTGTTGGATGTGATGGTTGCCGGCATGACCCTTCTTATGGTTTTTGGTCACTTCCCCCCTTGCTTGATTGCCGTGTACAAGTCTTGCAAGGAAAAGAACCAGTCGGTCTTGGCTGCCTACTCGGAGCTCTTGCCTGTCTCGCTCTTCTTGGTCAGCGCTTACGCTTGGTTGTCCTCGCCTTACTCGTACATCTTTTCGGAACAGCACTTTATCCTATTTGCCGTCACTGTCGGAATTGTGTTTGGACGAATGGCCACCAAGATCATTTTGGCCCACGTGACCAAGATGCCTTTCCCTTACTTCACCATCCAGTTGGTGCCTCTCATCTTGGGCGCTTTCCTGTCGAACGTGCCTGTTCTCTTTGGATGGGAGCCATTCTTCTCGCCCTCGACCGAGTACTACTACTTGTGGGCGTACCTTATCTTTGTGGCTGTGGCCTATGCCCAATGGGCGCTCTTTGTCATTGACCGTTTCTGCACGTATCTTGGCATCAAGTGCCTGTCTATTCCCAGGCCCAAAGGTTCGTCACTATGATTGTTTGTTGGATGTGTATGATGTGGGTTCCTGGTCTGGTTTCTCTCTTGTCTCTTTGTCTCTTGACTTCTAAAATATCTCATGCGTATGTTTTCGCTCCTTTTTGCAGCACAGCAATCTGAAGAGGAGGAAGGGTTGATCGGAACCTCGAACCGTAGCCGCGCGGATTAAATATAACATGGAACTATACAGGGAAACCAATGACAATTGGGATCAACGTAGTTATTGAACTGGCTTGGGATTTCATTGGGACGGGATGACACACTTCCTACAGCAAATCATGATCGCAAGCAAGAGAGAGGATACGGATTCTGTTATATCTCAGTCTTTTTTTCCCCTCTCCACTCTCCACCCCCTCTTCTCATTTGTGTTATCCATACATCTCATTTCGTTCGTTTAATTCATAATATCTTTTTTCCCCTACATATATATATATCCCCACCCCACTCTTGTTTCTCTGGTGTAATCCCACAGCAGGTTCTCAATCTATTTATCATCCACTCACGTGGAGATTGGTTTCCTTGTGTGAAGGAGAACAGTTGACCACAAAATAAACACCAAAAAAAAAAGGCGAGATCAAATTGGAATGTAGTAGACGCGTCCAGGGTCAAAACTAGGGAAGCACGCCGCTCTCACCACGCCGCCCGCAGTGACCCATGTTTGCGATAAAATTCCATTCTTTTTATTCCTTGGTGGGTATCACCCACAGAGACATAGAGGACAGGTGGTGTCCAGAGAGCCAGATAACGAGTGAATGCAGCAATTGTCTTTTTCTTTATTTGTGTATTAGGGAATCATCTGAGAGAGAGAGAGAGAGAGAGAGAGAGAGAGAGAGAGAGAGAGAGAGAGAGAGAGAGAGAGAGAGAGAGAAGCGAGAGAGAGAGAGAGCGAGAGAGAGAGAGAGGATGAATACACATGCTATATGATTCGAGAAAAGGTCGAGACGACGAAAGAGAAAGTGGGCACAAGAACAAAAAGATGAGCGAAGGTGTCGTTCTTGGTCTCCTCTACTCCAACTTTGCAGAGTTTGCGTTGCATTTGGCGGCGCAGAGTCGAAGCTCGTTGGCCATGATCTGAGCGCAACTAAGTTTTTCGGGTACATTCGTTTTTTGTTGACAAGGGAGCACTCCACTGTTGTAGACAGAGGAGCAGCCACTGACACAATCCGTTCCGATGCTGTTGGTCCTGGAGTGACCACCTCTTGCATCGACGGAAGGAACCGTTTGTGAGATGAGGAAGAGGGCCATGAAAAAGAAGAAAAGGTGAGAATGGCCTGCGAGGAAGAGAACAGTCATTTTGGGTGCCGGGAATGATGTTGAAGATGAAAGACAGAGGAGAGGAGAGGAAGTGAAGGAGGGGGAGGAGGAATAGTAGAAGAAAGTTGAGGGCTTGTTATATAGGAATGTGCGGTCTCCAAGGCTGGGATCTCTAGTTCCTGGGAGCGTGTATTTTTGGGTTCCTCTCTGCAAACCATGGAAAGAAGGACAAGGGCAAAAGCTCCTTTCTCAGTTTCATGGCTCCTGTGAATACAATGAGCTGTTGATGGACTGCAAGGAGACGAGTCGCTGGGATAAAGATAGAGGGAGCCAGGACGGAAGAGAGAGGCAGAAGAATGGGGTCCAATGAAGCAGTTGATGGAACCATGTGCGCTCTATGAGGCCCATGGGTGGAGGCGCGAAGTGAAGGGAAAGAGTGACGAGAAGAGGAAAGGGACGGCGGATGGATGGTGCCAGATGACGGGATCGCAATAGAGGCTGCGGTGCGTGATGGCGCGTTGTTGACGTTTTTGCTCAAAGCAGCGGGAGAAAAGACTATCGCGAAAAAGTGTATCAGGGTGATTTTTTTTTTTTTTGATTTGTCAGAGTGTTCAGATGTTCAGAGTGGCCAAGAGTCAAAGAGTCAATCCCAGCCCTGGCCAGCAGCGAGTGAGACGCACTCACACTCACACTCACACACTCACACTCACACTTGCACTCGCACTCACACACGCCGATTCGATCGCGGCCCGATCAGACAGACGGTCGACCTCAAGAAGTGACAAGACGGACAGACGCTCTCTCAGTCACCGGGCGGGTGTTCACCTTCACTCTCTTTCCTCTTTCCTTCCCTTCACCTCCTCTCAAACTCATTCCTGCCCTTGCCCATTCCTCCACCTCCTCATCCTCCCCTGCTCTCGCATTCCGTCGCATCCTCCGTCCACATTGGCGCCCCCCTTCCCTCATTCGCAATGTGCTCAATGGCCGAGGCCAGCTCCTCCAGGGGGCTGATGCTGGATCAGGACTCTCTTGACTCAATTCCTGCAAATCCATCGCATGCTCCATCCCTTGCCGCATCTCATGTCCCTGCCCATGCTCATGCCCGATCAAGGCATTCCCGCCCCACCACATGCTCCCTCCCTTCACAAACAGACATTGTCGTTGTCGGTAACGTTTCTTTCTCGCTATTGAGACCGCGGCTGATCTTAATCCGAGGTCCGATTCCCTATCTGATACCCCGTTCTTCTTCAATCTCTATCTCTATCTCCTGTACGCTACCCGCTACCCTCGCCGCTACCCTCGCCGCTGCATGTCATGTCGTCTTTATCAGGCAACGGACCAGCGGGTATTTTGATCTCGTTGCTGCTAAATGGATACGAGCCCTATTATCACGCAGAGCCATCGAGGCCTCATCCTGACCCGATTCTCCACAGCATGCTTGCACCCACCGCATTGGAAGGCTGCCGACCAAAGTCAATGCTCAAACAGGTAATGATCTTGCGTCGTTACGGAAAGAGAAAGGGGGAGAAGGCATCACGGCGTCCATCGGACTACAGAAATGCAGACGCATCCTTCTCCTCCCGCCAACTTGGTCGCGAGAGCACTTGCAGAAGATCCAATGCGCTGCCAAAGTCCCCACAATTCAAAACACAACTGGGATTTTTCTTTTTTTTTTTTTTTTTTTTTTTTTTTTTTGATTTCCAACCCGGCCCATGTCCTCCTTTCCCTCCCCGCATGCTCGCATGCTCGGTGCCTATTCACCCAATCAAAGTTACACATGCCAATCCGATGCTGTTTGTTGACAGGAATCTGGCAGGGCTTCGAACTCTGATGTTTCGGCGGCAATCTATCGTGGGTGAAGAAAAAGGTTGGGCGGAGAAGGTAGTACAGCAAAAACAACCAGACCAATGCAACAAAGAGCGGGGTGCGTGACGAAAAACAACCAGACCAATGCAACAAAGAGCGGGGTGCGTGACGATGGCAACCTCGGACTTGCTGTCCTGACAAGAAATCCTGCCAGTCTTTGTTGCAAGAGAGAAGAGAACTAGGATCGGGCGACAATCCTTGCATGAGCATCCACCCCCTGTCCCTTTTCCGTTGAACAAAAAGACAAAAAAAGGCCAAGGTCCTTCCCCCTCTTTGCCTGTGTTCCCTTATCCTCGTGGAAGGGCAAAGAAAACAGACCCCCTTGTTTGCTCTGTCGACGAGAATACACACCCCTGATCGCTCACTCATCAGTACGCATTGTGCACGGGTCGTCGACAAATGCAAGATCTCGGCTAGTGTTTTTTTCATGGTTGCGCTCTCGAGATTTGTACAGGACCAACCGCTGACGAGGAGACGCGCGGCACTTCAGATGAAAGGAGAGAAATGGCGTATTTGTGGAGATCCGATGTTCTCCATAAGCTCTCTGTTCGATCCACTGATCAGAGATGGGGGTGGTTGTTTGGTGGTGGGACAGCCCGGAGATGACACCATATGATATCAATAGTTTAGCACGGAGAGCAAATTGCGTTTTCATGCATCTCGCATCTTGTGTGGCCAAGAAAGGAGATCCAGAACACCAACTCGTTTGACGCCCGTCGATCCACCCTTCCCCTCTTCTCTTTAGTCAAATTGTTTTCAGTTTTGTGCTCACACCCAATTCTTTTCAAATAGGACTTCGCTCAATTGACAAACCATATCCAGCATCAGCTGGCCGAGGCTGGGAGAGACGCAAACCCGATTAGCGCCATGTTTGATTCGTTGGCACACCCTCATCTTGATACCCACCGCGGCGAATACCCCTCATTTTTGCATTGGAAACTTCCACCCACTCGCGATGTCGTGACAAAGCAATTGTCTACCACACCAGCACCCCACTCCCAAAGTCCACCCCCTACACCGACTTTGGAGTGTTCTATCGTGCAGCGCAATGATTTGCCAGCGACAACGACCGCACGGTCACATTTGGTCCTTGGTCGTGGTGCCGTAGGTGGCATCTGGGCCGATATGGATCAGGATCATAATCAGACACTCAGGTAAACACATTTTTTTCTATCAAAGACGATCATTGTTTACAGCGTCCGGTTGTACAGAGAAACTGATTGCCAGTTGGCGGTATATTTGCGTCCAACAATAGCTACAACGAACATATGGAGCTGCCACTGTACTCTTTCGCAAAGTTTTTGAGTGAACATGCCGAGTATGCGGATCAGCGAGAGTTAGACCGGCCATTGCGATCGGCAGTCTCGGCTTATTACAAGGCCTATGTCCAACAAATGGAGATCCAATCCAGCTTTTCGGATTTTACGACCGTCACGAGCGTGTATCATTTGAAGGACCTACCGGGTCACTGCTGCTGTTCTCTTGACCCCAAGCTGGATTCCAATCAGAGACGTCAAGTAGAGGAGGAGGTTCAAGAGAAGATTCGATTAGGGTTGGGGCCATGCAAGGAGTGCAGTCCTTTTCGATACGCGGTTCTGGGACACATTGATGCAGCGCTGTCACCCCCTGTCTCTGGTCAGGAGAGCAAGACCGCAACAACCACGACTATAGTCAAACGGAGAAGCAAATTTTTGGTGCGATGCAAGACGGTGATATTGGCGACCGGGACATTTGACCAGCCCAAGAAATTGCAGGCCGTGAGTCTCCACCCGTGTCTGCCGTTGCCGTCCATTGACTCTGCGGCGTTGACGATCAAGCAGACATTTCATGATACCCGACAGTTGGAAGAATGGATGAAGCGATACGGACCCAACGATACCCACTCGGCAGCAATTTTGACCGGAGGAAATGCTATGTCGCCACCACCATCGCCCTCTCCATCACCTTCAGCGGGTATTGACTCTTTGAGTGCAGGAGGTCCCGTAATTCCTGAAGGCGATACAGTTTTGCAAACGGCGCCGATACAGGCCCCAACGCCACCACTATCGCTGTCGTCTCCTGCTCGTCCGATCGTTATTGTGGGCACAGGTCTCTCGGCGGCAGATGCGATTCTAATGATCCAAGAGAGGCAGCCTTGGCGACGAGTAATCCACATCTACAAACACTTTACTGCATCAGAGCCGTCTCCGCTTAAGCGATGCCATCGGGATGTGTATCCGGGATACGCGTCGATCTGGCTTCAAATGCGGAAATGTGCCACGCTCAAAAACTCTGTACAGATGTACCAAAAACCGAAAGCAATGGAGACTGGGACCACAGCCAAAGGACAGGAGGGCCAACTGCCTCAGGGTCAACAAACGCTACCATGTAGCCAAATCTTTGGAGACATTGCAAGCTCGGTCCATTGTGAGCAATGCAAACTTTTGCAGCAGGAGCAGCTGCTCCAGGATGAAACCAATGGCACTGAGAGAAAAGAAAACGCTCCATTGGCCCTCTGCTCGGCCTGTTCATACAGAGGTCTACCAGACGCGTCCATCTCAAGTTGGGATCCCATCGCGGGCGAAGTCGTGATCCTGCTGAGTCATGGTGTGGTGATCAAAGAAAAAGTTGCAGCCGTAGGCGTGTTTATTGGCAAGGAAGTGCATATGGGATTCTTGAAGGGATCATTGGCGGAAGAGATGCTTTCCTCTCCACTGAAGGATGCCGAGTCATCTGTTGGAGGGGGATACGTGTCACCCGATCTCCCTCAAGCTATGACGAGCGATCCTTTTGACGTCAAGGAGGATCTGAAACGGCGATTAGGGCGTTCAGTAAGCAATCGAAGGGGGGGACGACCACGACGAGGAAGTGCAGACTCGAGTCGAGAGATGGCAATGAACATGCTCACTCCACCTTGCACACCTCCAAGATCTCCTATTTTGAGACCAAGAAAAAAATCGCTCTGGTCGAAACCTTGTCAAGTGCTTCAAGAAGCACTGGGGAACAAAATGATGGATCCGGAGGTGCATGCCCCTCCTTCACCACAGACGCAGGATGCCAAAGCAGGGGTCGATAAGAGTGTGGACTGTTGTAGCGACAAAGGAGAGGAGAGGGACGAAGAAGAAGAGACCGAGGGTTCCTCAGAGGAATCAGAGGAAGAAAAGGTTGAAGAGTATCAAGTGCTGACACTTTTGCGGCCTTTAGTCTCGGACATGTACAACTTTCGGATCATCCCCTGTACGGCCGCATCTTCCGCATCTTCCTTGTCTGGCCCGATAGTCGATGCAGTCGGTCTGCTGGACAGGCAGCTTTCAGGCGTTTCATCTGCGGCGATGCCATTGAACTCGGTTGTCGCATACCCCATCAAGGCCAAAAAGTGTACGCGTCTGCCCTGCCTCCCGATCCGAAACCCTGACTGCTTGACTAATGCAACGGCCGCCACGAAGGCCTTGGAGCCTACCAGCAGCGACTGCTCAGGATCTATCTCTACCAGTGGAAGCGCAACCGACGGTGACGCCAAGGATGAGCCAGATATTGGAGAACCAGAAGAGTCGTCTTCCGCCTCGAATGCTTCTGTACTGCGAGTAAGCGGCAACCATGGGACAGCATCCTCCAGGGCCATATCAAAGTCCGCCTGTCTGTCCATGCCATGTTCTCCTCTTTTGAGATCTTGTCGAACCGTGGGTCCAAGTTTGGCCACTCCACCATTGTTGACTCTTTGCTCCACTGCGGCCGCGAATGCTCTGACGAATTGTTTACAATCTTTGACAAAGACTTGTCGTACTCCTGTATCAAGGATCAGGGATTCGAACAAGGCAGTCGAGCAGGATGAAGAGGAAGCAGAGGTTTCAGGAGCGTTGCCTTCGGCATCAGCGTCGTCTATTGGCTCCTTGTCTCGATCAGGTTCTGTGAGATCTAAACGATCATCGTCTATATCCTCCTGCGCTTCATCTGTCTGCACCTTGCCCTTGGACGAGTCGTCTTCTTTGACAGGAAAAGAAGAAGGGGGCGAGGAGGTCTCCTTGACGCTTTCACCGGCAACAGCGGTTGACACGGAGCATGAGGAGCTGGAGCAAATGGGAGCAAATGTAGATGTGGAGGAAGATCATCACCAACTCCGTCCCTTGGTAGCACCTTCTTGTACGCCATCCCTGTACCCTCGCGTGGACCAATCCATCTATGCGGCTGGCGCTATCACGGGCTCCAAGTTTGTGCGCTATGTTCTTGGAAATGGGGTCGCAATTGTGGCGGACATCCTTCGTCATGAAGAACTAGAAGCCTGTCTTTGATCCCCTTTTTATATTTATATTCACCTGTTCATACCCAACACAAAAGCTTTTCATGATAGTCCTTTCAATTGTACCATATGCATGAATCTCTTCCATCTTGATCATGGTGGAAAATAAAATTGCTTCTTGTAATACTTCCCTTTTCTTGGCAAGAGCGAGAAATCAGTTGGACGCAAATTGCTGTTGTGTGGATGCATTGTGCTGTTCAGCACATGGACTGGCCATCCGGCAACTTCTTTTGAATAAATAGATGGGTGGTATGAACAGACAGGTCTTGTCTCTGAGGGGAGACACAGCAGATGACCACTCCCGCCTGATACACTCATTCTACTTTCAGGAATCCTCTTCGTCCTTTTTCCCTAGCCAACTTCCATCGGCGTGTCGATCATCAACTCAACCCATCGACCCACCAACAAACGGTCTCTGCGGTTCGTTTAAAGCGTGGCAAAGTGCTTTGCCACGCTTTGCTTTGCCTTTCTCTCTGTGCTGTGTAACATTTGTGTTCAATTAGAGTCCCCCTTCGACCCCCCTCACCCCTGGGTGGCTCTGAGACTCTCCACGACGCCCACGCTTTAGTTTTGACCAGATGTCTTGCAACTCGTTTCTTCAACTTTCTTCTCCATTTCCTCACTTCCAGAGCAGCGCAATTGACCCCTCCTGAACTTTCAACGCACACTCATCACGACAACCATGAATACCACCCCCCCCGCAAGTAACACCATCAGGAATTCCAACAAGCGAAAGAAAAAAGCAAAGAAAAAAAAAAACCAGCACCCAAATCCCAGTGAGGCCACTGTGAACATCAACGTCCCAGCAAAGGACACGCTGTACAAGGACAACGACGAACACGAACAGGCGACCAGTGACTTGAAAGAGGCTGTCCCTTCAAGCGACAAGGATCCCGATTGCACTCAGGCAATCAAAGACATGTATACGATGACCGCTGAACACACTGAACTCTACAAAAAGTTGGTCTGTGACTTGGAAGAGACTGTCCTCACAAACGACAAGGTTATCGAGACAGCTCAATGCAGAAAGCTAATGGAGACCTACGTTGGAGACCTTATAGCCCGCCGTAAAGCATATCGCCCTTGGGGCGGAACGAACACCATCAAGAAATTTGATGACGCCGTCATCAAACAGCTACGTGCCGATATCATGGACCCTCTGGAGATCATCCTCCGCAAAGCCACACATCCCGTCTCTGTCGTTTTCTACAACACGATGAAAGGCGACTACTACCGTCATATGGCCGAGTACCTGGCTGACCACAACGAGCACAACAAAACATTGTACCAAGACAAGGCCTTGTCAGCCTTCCTGACCGCCAAGGAATCTGCGACATCCTCCAGCGTGAGCGCCAACGACCCATTATACCTCGAGCTACACCTCAGCCTTGCCAAGCTTTATCACTTTATGGGAATGTACCGTGCTGGGCGTTTGATCAATGAGTGGGCCAGCCGAGCTTCACGCGATTGTGAAGATCAACAAGATGAAGAGGATCGCAAACTGTCGTCTGACATTAGGGAGCGCATGCGGAGGCTGAATAATAAGTGGCTTGATGAAGCGGTATTTAGGCATATTAATATGTTTGAAATGGCCTTGGACCGATTGGCTCTTTGAATGAAGCATGCTCCTTGTCTCGATCTTGATCGATTTTCAAGTACTTTCAGGCATTGTCTGCGGCGATGTATTTTACGTTTGGATATCTTAACTACCATCTTGGAGAGAATGGCAAAACAGAAACCCCTCCCGACTTTGTTCTTGCTTGTAGCGGATGTTGGAGTGGGAATGGGAGTGTCCCGGGAGTAGAGACTGATGGTCTATCTGTGGGCTTGAGATTGCTGTCAGAACTTGGAAGTCGGAAAGGGTATGGGGCATCGGAGGGTACATCCCCGTATAGGTGTGAGTCCAAGGCGGGTTTATCTCAGGCACCAATCCACCTGTTCGGTGACATTGGGTGGTTTTCAAGATGTGGTCCGTAGTACTGCTTGGAGTACTGGACTCGATAGTGGCTCCTATTTGTCGTCGGAGGTCGAGACAAGTCTGTACGCACGTGGAAGGTCAGGAAGGATGAGGATGGCTGCGTTCAAGTGTGTCTACATTGGCGATCTACCCCGGACACTCTTGTTTTATCAAAGGCTTCGATCCAAGACGTGTGTGGGCTGAGCGAGATGAATAGGCGGTTGTTGGAGCAGCAACTGGCTGAAGGTTAGCTAGATAGTTCCTGAGCAAGATAAGTAAGCGGGTACATGTCTTCGTCTGGAAGATTCCTCAGCGAGTGTGCGCGGTGGTCTTGTTAAACAGTGAACAATAAAATCACCTTCAACGTTTTGAAACAGTTGACAAGGACCACAGCGAGCTAAAGCAAAGAGAAGAAGTGATGATGGAGTTGATCCAGTTGCCATTTTGCAGAGTCAATTGCTTTCAGATGGTAAGAAGAGGGCAAACGAAGTGAACAAGCAGGTGACAATTGCTACTAAGAGGCAAAAAAAAAAAAAAAAAAATGGATTTAGAAAGAGGAAAGATGGAGAGGACACGGAAGGAGAGCTCGCCTTCCAACGACGCGATGAACACTTTGCGGCCCACAGGCCAGCTGTCAATCAAAGGAAATAAAGTCTTTATTTACATCTTCGTATCGTCTATGGACGATTCGAAGGGAGCATTCAGAAAAAGAAAAAGAGAATGGGTGATATATCTCTTTGGTTTGATGACTGGCCTCATGGCTAGTGAGTAGAGCCCTTCTTGCTAGAGTGCTGCTGCTGCTGCTGCTGTTGCTGTTGCTTTGAGGCAGAGTGCTGCTGCTGCTGGCTGTGCAGGTTGGGATCATTCTTGAAGGTGGATTGGGTCGTGGCGCCGTGCTGGTGCTTGGGGGGATTCGACAATTGCTCCAGGTGTGGCGGTTGCTCGCCTGGAGACAAGTTGAGAGCCTTGCCGGAAGCTTGTTGGTGCTTGTTCATGATGGATGAGGTTTTTTTGTAAGGTTTGGGGATAAGTGAGAATGTGAGGGTGTAGTGAAAAAGAGTGGAGGGTAGTCCGGTCCTTTTTATGACAGATCTCCGAGCAGTTGTCTCAAAGGAAAAAAAAATCACCAGACGCGACGGACGAACCATTTGGGCTTTTTTTTTTGTCTCAAAAGGGGGAAATCGACCACTCACACGCGTTTTGGACCAAAGTCGAATCTAGCGTCTCAAAGAAGGGTTCCAGATCGTCTCTTCCTAGACCTGACTGGATTCCCTTTGTTGGCTCTGCTGGCGTGTTCAAACACAGAAGGTCTGCAGTACCTTGGTGGCTAGGATGAGTGGTTCAACAGCAGCAGTAATGAAGATCGGGGCAGAACCGCCAAGAATCACGAACAGCAGGGATAGTCCACACGAGTTGGCAGGGCATCTTTTGTCCTCCCATCGTGGATGCTATTCATGTCATGGGATCCATCGGTAATGCCTTCCATTGGTGATGGTTTGTCCCAACGAAAAAAAGTGAGGTAGTCTTGAAAGCGAGGCGGATATGGAGTTCAGGAGGAGAGAGTTGACATGATCAGAAAAAGAAATGGCAATGCGACAGGGGCGAAGAAATGAGTGCACACATGGCACAAACATGGTGAAGACTGGGTGGCTTAGATGGCAAAGAGAGGGGGTCGCGTTTCAACACAAGTGTCGTGTATCCACATAGGCAGACTTCTTCACTCCGTGCTTGTCCCGGCCATGGAAGTGGAGCGCTCCCAACAGAACCGATTACAACAAGGTCCGTCTTTGTCAAAGCTATCAAGGCAAAGAGCAGGCTTTCGCTCGGCCAGAGTGTCAAGCTTTCTTACTTTATTTTCGCAGCAAAACTTTCACAACCTACTCAGCTGCATGCCCCGAAAGTTCTTCTCGCTCATATATGGATTTTGGTTCCTTCTCCGTCTCCAAATCAACATAGACATCACTGCCAGGCCGACGACAATCACACCTACAGCAATTAGATTGGCCATTTTTTAGCCGACGGACCAGGAGGGCGGTAAATATAATCTGCGGGTTGATTGAGGACAGAACCGCGACTAAAAGTAGCAGTGCCATTCTCAGAAGAGGCTCGTTGAATGTCAACTACATAGATTGGAGGAGGAACACCACTGCTGTCGGTGGATATGGTGGCTACCAAAATAAAAAAAAAAGAGAAGGGAAAGAGGAGGAGGGGGAATGGTAACGACGTGAGTGAGAAAGGGGAACTTTGAAAATATTCACAGACAAGAAAAAGGAAAACAGTGACAATAATACTCACGTCCAACAAACAGAATCTGCTCGGCCGAAAATAAGCAATCATGGCCAACAGTCGGCAAACTCGCCAGGCCCTTCGGATTATCAATCGTCACATTCTGCCAGACGAACTCACCATCGACGAGCGGTGTTTTGTAACTCAAGAGCCAACTGGCAGTATTGATTGTTGGTGGCCCTCCCGTAACATTCGGCGCCAGGTATCCGCCGGATACAAACAGACCAATATCAGGGATAAAAGTTGAGCAAAACGATTTTGTGATAGGTGGGACCCAGCCCTTGACAGGAAGAGCTGTGGCACCTTGAGGTACCCAAGTAGATATCCAAGTTTTGTAGACCACATTCATCGGCAGGCAGCCAGTGATGTCCGTAGGGTCGAAAGCTGTCGCTGTTACATTGCATCCTCCAATTATGTAAAGAAACTGTTGGAATCCTTCCAGGGGATCAAGGTTCATGGCCTCGAAGATGACAGCATTGTACAATGGTGGAATCTGATGCAGAGTTGCGTTGGTGGACGAGATCCATTCATTGCCATTAGTATTCAATGCCCATAATTCATCCGAGATGCTCAGGGTGCCATTAGTGGCAGTATTGATCCCTCCATAGATGTAGGCTACGCTCTCAAGATTGGTGGTTGCCATGGCTGACAGAGCCCTATTTCGGTACTCACTGGCGTTAAAAGTACCGTAGCTCATATCGTCAGCCAAAGGCACCGAACAGTTTCCAAGGGTAGGGTTATACCGGACCAAGCCTAGAGAGCGACTCGCCAGATAAACCTCATCCGTGTTCGCGTTGTTTTCGTTGTAGAGTCCAGAAGAAGTATATGAAGGAACTAAACCCGGAAGAAGGTCGTAGATTTCCAATACGGGAGAGGACAGGTCCAGATCCAGATTCATATTGCTACAGGGAACACTCCGTGCATTGGCCGTGGGATTTAATTTCTGAGTGGTCCAGTTCAGTTGGGAAATGATTTGATTACGACCGAAAGGGACCATGTAGGGTGAAGGGGTATCTGTGGAGCGCCAGCAGTCGGTGTCGGCTCTCGGGCAAGGGGTATAGCTGATCCTTAAAAGTTCGTAGACGCCTGTGGTGCTGTTAATAGATGCAAGGTGGTACTGCTGAAGATTAGAGGCCATTTTGGGAGAAAAGCGGATGCCTGGAAAGACGAAGAGGTAAAGTTGAAGAGTAGGTAAAGTGAAGGTGGAGGTTTTTATGGGAGAAGAAAATAACGCGTTTTGCGTCTTTTTTAAAAGTTTCGATTCTGGAGCCTGGGCGAATTGTTTTCGGCTTCGACCTCTTTGGGCTGTCTCATGGTTAATCGCGATGCTAGGGAAGTTTACCCGGAGTGGTTTTTTGTTGGCCAGCCGACGCCTGGGAAATAAGGGACACGCGTGAACGACGCGTCCCGCGACTCTCCCTACTTCCCGTTTGGATGTAGGTAGCTCATGATTGGCTGGAACAGCCCAAAGCCGGACGATTTGGTATCTGTGCTTCTTCTGGTTCCATTATTCCTCCCCTTCCAAGGGACTCTATCTGTGTGTAGACATCTAGAGTCCCTTGTCGGTATCGAATAAATGAGCTTCAGTCTTCATTGTATTCGACATCGCTAACCATTGGGGGTTCGTCGCGCCACCTCCTTCCTCCCTCATATCCTCACCCCCCTTCTCCACTAATATCTCCGCAATTGTCCTGTTGTTCCAGAGAAAAGTCCAGGGAGTGGTTCATACCGATTGCATCTTTTTGTCTTCACAGCTTCGTCAGGAAAGGGACGAGTTGGGGGCTCAAAGGCTAACATGTGTAAAATTCCGAGACCCCGAGTGGAGTCCATGGAATTTCCAAAATTCTTCCCTAGCGGTTAAGGCAGAGCCGTACACGGAGACCCAGTCAGGTTTGGATATCGTGCCAACCGTGACATTGAGGCAGTTGGAAGTAGGAGCAGTTGAAGAGGTGTGGAATGTGGAGTTTTGGTCAACTGAAACGGGAGGTGAATTGGCGTTGGAGTAAACAAGTCTGTAATAGGCACCGATGTATGACAGGGTGGCTACTGAGTACTGGCGTCACAGTGGGCAAGAGGGAAAGTGAAGACAAATGAAGGGAAGAGAGAAGGTCTAGCCTCACCACCTTTGCAATGAAGAATCGCAGACAATACACCTACGAAACTCTGCCTTTCCTTGAAAGACGACGAAGTACGTTTACTTGGGGTGACCCGACTCCCTCTTTACGGGAAAGAGGCACACAAGTCAGCACAAACTGAGAATAAAAATAAGACAAATTGAACACTCGATGCGCGCATGCTTCTAATGAATGTGAGATGAGCATCTGTACCTGAGCGGTCTTTTGGCTGACATGCTGTGTCTTTACTTTTGCGAGTGAAGTAGGGTTGAGGATGAGGATGAATGAAAGGAATGAAGGGGCGCAGAAAGGTGGTCTCTGGCCGTGTAGAAGCTCGTTCCTTTTTCGGAAGGAGTTCTTGGCCGGAGTCTCTGGGTGACCTGTTTCCGCCGTGAGGTTCCTGTTTGTCTTCCCCGGGGGTGCATCGTGTGCATGTTCTTTGACGCTCGAGTGAGGGGGACCGTCCGCAGAATGGGAGGGCTCCAAGGGCCGCCGCCTTCTCAATGATGCACAGGCTGCAAGATGATAAGGCTTAATGAGTGTGCACATGGTCAAGGCGAAGCATCTTCCTTTCTCCCTCCATCTACTCGTGCCATCCCTCTCCATCCCATTCTGCCTCCATCCCTCCATTTGATTACCATTACTCTTTGGCTCTATTGACATACTGCTAAACTCATCGTCGCATCTCGCCTGGGACAGAATAACAGGAGGTTGATCGCGTATTCGGGCGCAGCAGGTCTCTTAGAGGTCAACACCTGGGTTTTTGGAAAAAGCGCACTAGTGGCGACGATCCAGCCAATCCGCCCATCAAGGACCTCTCAAGTCGCTTGTCCAGTTACAAACAGTAAATAGTTGTAGCACGTCAACAGGAATTGTTGGAGTGTCACTTATCTTACTGTTTTTGTTCTTTGACCCGTAGACTGTTATTTACAACGAGGCGATCATGGCAGCAGCACCAAGCCCGCTCTGTGGGGCTGGAGAAAGGAGAAAAAAAGAATCATCTGAGCTCACATACCCGCTGAAAAGTAACCTGTCTCCTCCGCTACTATCGCACAATCCCAACACGGACAATGACGGCGAGTATGCCATCAATGTTCTCCTCCATCATCAATCTGAAGGCCATGACAGACGGGCCGACTACATCCAATTGCTATCGAAAAAAAATCTTCAGGCGTCTGAGGATGTTCTGATCGAATTGCAGGAGCGAGCTAGGACATTTCTTGGAAGCAAGAGCGAAGTTCTACTCATCCTTGGAGACTCTGGCGCTGGAAAGTCAACATTCGGTATGCGTTTAGAGAACGAGCTGTGGGCGGAATACAAACCAGGGGGACCCATTCCGCTCTTCATTGATTTGAAGTCAATTGACTTACCGGACAAGGATATGATCCGCCAGCATTTGGACGAACTGGGATTTTTCACAGACCAACAAATAGAAGACATGCGGCGATCCCGGCAATTTATCCTGATCTGTGATGGATACGATGAGTATCACAAATGGACCAACCTCCATACCAAAAACAACTTCAACAAACCTCGGCAATGGCAAGCTAAGATGATCATCAGCTGTCGCACCCAGTACCTCCTACCAAATTACCGCAACTACTTTGAACCAGAAACGGCCACAATACACAACCCAGATTTTTCTCATTCATCAGACCTATTCGAAGAGGCTGTGATAGTCCCCTTGAGGAGGAGCCAGATCAAGGAGTATGTAGAACTGTTCGCTCAACTGCCTAGACCCCTGGAATATCTTTTTAAGGAACCACGATGGAGCGCGGAACAATACATGGAGCGGATCAGCAATATCACCCATTTAATTGAACTTGCCGAGAACCCTTTCATGCTCAAAATGATCTTGGACGTTCTCCCAAGACTCGCCAGAACCATAACCAAGATGACAAGGGTTGATCTCTACGATAGTTTCGTAGAGCTGCATTTCGAGTCGGAGCATCAACGACAGGTTAACCAGCATTCCAATGGCAAAATGGATGAGGGTACTTTTTCGATGTTCACGTCACTCAAAAGCGACGATCTCATCGGTCTTGGGTTGGATTTCTCTAAGCAACTGTCGCTCTGTATATTCAAAGAGCAGAAAGGCGTCAACTTGGTGACCTACTCAGCGGCCCTGGACAGCAATTCATGGAAAGCCTCATTCTTTGGCTCCGAAGTTCAAGCCAAGTTACTTCGACAGACTGCTCAATTAGTTTGCCGAGAGAACCTTCAGGACACCCGTCAATTGATCCGTTATAGGAGCCGCTCCTCTCGCAAAGGAAATTCATACGAGTTCAGTCATCGGTCGATCCTAGAGTACTTTTACTCGTGCTTGATATTCGATCCGAGAGGAAATTCGTCAGAGTTGGACCTCGCTACATGTCTTGATTCGACCGACAGCCCACTTCCTGTCATCAAGCATCCTCTCGGCCAAACAAGTATCGTGTCAGAGACCTCCGTTGTTGACTTTCTGTCCGAGCGTGTTCATCAGAGCGAGGAATTCGGAGCCCAATTACACAATATTCTTCAGCTCTCCAAGGCCGAGGCGGCAATTGGTCAAGCTGCAGCCAATGCCATCTCGATTTTGGTTCGGGCTGGGGTGCGGTTCAACGGCGCCGATCTTCGAGGAATCCAGGTTCCTGGTGCGGACATGAGTTGCGGCGACTTTGATTCTGCTCAACTCCAAGGTGCAGACCTGAGAAAAACCATTCTTCAGAACGTCTGGTTACATCAAGCTGATTTGACCGATTCAAAAATGGACGGAGTCTTATTTGGGCAATGGCCATACCTTGAGGAAGAAGACTTTGCGACACAGTGTGTCTTCTCGCCTGATGGAAAGAACTTGGCAGTTGTGCTCGATAGGGGCTCAGTTAGCGTTTATGATACGTCAACATGGAAAAGGATCGACTTTCCAGGACACACTACTACCAGGAGTGCACAGGCCAGTGATATGGAATCCATCATAGACGACCATTCCAACGCAATGAACGATCGCCCAGGCGCCTTCAGTGACAAAGTCAGCAAAGTGTCTTCTATTGCATATTCCCCTTGCAGCCAGAAAATTGTTTTGGGTAGTGAGGACAGGACTATGCGGTTATGGGATACACGGACCGGAACTCTAAAGTTCTTCTTGAGTGATCACAAGGACCAAATTAGTTCTGTCGCGTATTCCCCCAATGGCCTTCAGGTAGCTTCTGGCAGTTGGGACAAGACTGTGCGACTGTGGGATGCAGGGACTGGCACCCTTAGCCATACCTTGAGTGGCCATTCCTATTATGTCAAGTCTGTGACATATTCCCCTGTGGGCGAGCAGATTGCCTCCGGTAGTGAGGACAAGACGGTCCGAATATGGGATACTCGAACTGGTGCTCTTTGCTCAATATTGAGTGGCCATGTCGATGGTGTGACATCTGTGGCGTATTCTCATGATGGGCAGCAGATCGCCTCCGGTAGTGGTGACCAAACCGTGCGACTGTGGGTTGCACGAAATGGTGCTCTTAGCTACATATTGAGTGGCCACACCAGTTCTGTAATCTCTGTGGCCTTTTCTTCCAATGGCCAGCACCTAGCTTCCGGGAGTTTGGACAACACTGTGCGATTGTGGAATATACATACTGGTTCTCTTATCTCCGTCTTGACCGGGCACACCGATTTCGTTGTTTCCGTGGCCTTTTCACCCACTGGGGAGCAGATCGCTTCTGGCAGTTTTGATAAGACTGTGCGGCTTTGGCATTCGCAAACCGGTACTAGAGGATCCGTATTGAGCAGCCATACCGACGGTATCAGATCTGTGGCGTGTTCACCCAGCAACCAAATAATCGTCTCAAGCGGCTCGGACAAGATCGTGCGACTGTGGGATGCGCAGACCGGCGCTCTTAGTTCCACGTTGAGTGGCAGCACAGAAGTTGTTAACGCAGTGGCGTGTTCTCCCAGCAGCGAGCAGATCGCTTCCGGCAGTGGAGACGGAACTCTGCGAATGTGGCACACGCAGACTGGCACTCAGAGTCATACCTTGGAAGGCCACACCGACAGTGTTACTTCAATCGCCTATTCTCCCAACGGGCAGATAATCGCTTCCGGCAGCGAAGATAAAACTGTACGATTGTGGGACGCACAGACTGGTATTCCGAGGTCCATATTGAATGGCCACACCAGCAGTGTCACTTCTGTTGCGTATTCCCCCAACGGCCTGCAGGTAGCTTCTGGCAGTCGGGATAAGACTGTGCGCCTGTGGGATCCCTTCACTGGTTACATCTTGCGTGGCCATACCGACTGGGTCACTTCTGCGGCGTATTCTCCCAAAGGCCACCAGATCGCTTCAGGAAGTTTGGACAGGACTGTGCGACTATGGAATGCAAAGACACGCACTCCTACCTTCACCTTACGCGGTCATTTCGGACATGTTAATTGTGTAGCGTATTCTCCCGACGGCAGGTTTGTCGCCTCAGGCAATGAGGACAAGACGGTACGACTATGGGGTCCGGATTCTGGTCAATGTATGATTGTAATGGGTGGCTTTCAAGATGTCGTTGAAGCCGTCACTTGGTTGGGCGATACCTATATTGCGGGAGCGTGTGGAGATGGTAGCATCAACACATGGAGGGTCGCAAAGGATGAAAACGAGATTCGCGTGTTCCTGCATTGGCGATCTGGCCCGAACAAACTGGTACTGTTGAATGCTTGTATCCAAGGGGTGCACGACTTGAGCGAGATGAACATGCGACTTTTCCACCAGCAGCAGCAAGCTGTAGACAAGCTATCGACTTCTAAACCTATTGCACCCAATACAGAACTGTTTTACGTTGGTCGAAGGAGTCATGAAGAGGATTATTTCACAGAACTCGAGGAAGAGGACATTTTCTAGCCACTCCAACAATAAACGAAGGAATTTTTGTGGTCTGATAAACAGGTTTGCCGCTTAACCCAGAGGCAGGACAAGGTATGAAAAAGTTTATTATCGAGTTTCTGAAAAGAGAGAGAGAGCCTGATTTTCTGAGGATGTGGATTTGGCAATTAGTAGTCTAGGTGAGGTATAACAGCAATGATTAGTGTGCTGTCTAGAAGGTCCCAGAAAAGTGTCATTCTGTGGCAGGTCAGTTCATGGTCGGGGCCAACCCAGGATATGACTGTGACACCAACTTACGACTTGAAGGTTGCTTGGCTCGCTCTTAGATGTTGCCAACGGTGTTTCCCGCAGTGTCAGTAGCGCCTTTCACGGTGTCGCCAAGGCCACCAGGCAAGGCGCCATCCGCGGTGCTAGTGATAGCGTCAGTAGCGCCTTTCACGGTACCATCCAAGCCACCAGGGAGGGCGCCATTCACGGTGCCAAGGACAGCTCCAGTAGCGCCTTTCACGGTGTCGCCGAGGCCACCAGGCAAGGCGTCATCCGCGGTGCCAGTGATAGCGTCAGTAGCGCCTGTCACGGTGCCGCCGAGACCATTAGGGAGAGGAGAAGCAGCTACCCAACCCACGAGAGCACAAGCAGCGAGCAAATACTGGAATTTCATTTGTAAAAGTAGATGGGGGTTGGTTTTAGGAGGTGGTGAATGGTGGATGGTGGAAATGATTCGTTAAGAAATGCAATTGTGGCACATCTGACTTAAATAAGGCGCACAAAGCATGGAAGGCGGGGACTTACGAGTGGGGGTTTCCCTCCGAGTTGGGATTGTGACGGTGCAGTTTACGCAAAGGGATGGCATGGGTCCTCATTGTGTGTACCAGTACCAGCAAGCCAGGCACTAAACATAAAATCCACTAAAACAAGACCCAGGAATTTCATCGAGGGGAGCAACGTAAGATGTGTGGCCATAGAGAACTTAGAATTAGGAGATGGCTCCAGGAAAGGGGCCTGAAGGACGTCAGGATCCAGGAGTCTTGGGGGATAGCATCAAGGGGTACGGAATTGGAATGTCTAGCGCCGGACAGGCCACGTCGTCAATGGATACATTGGAATAACAGACGCGTCGCTAGCAGATGGAGCGCTCGGAAGAACGGAAAAATCATGGTGCTGAAAAAAAAGAGAAGAGATGGAGCTAAGCCATGGAAGCAGATGATAAAAAAAACAAGGAGGAGAAAGCAAGGGAGAGAAGCACGAGCTGCCACTGGCGCTAAATAAGGGCAGGACAACCGGTGGCAGGAAAGCAAGGACACGGAAAGCTTGAGCACATCAACGACAACGGGCATCAGAAAAAAAAATTTAAGGGGGTGCAGAGAAAGGAAAAGACACAACGGATGAAATAAAAACAGTCGAAAGGATGAGAGAAGGCAGAGAAGGGATAGCTCGTTTCTTTTTGATCCCTTGATGTCGGCTCCTCCTATCGATAGTCAATTGTCAATTGAAGAGTATCGATGTAGCTATCCATTTCAAGGAAAGTATAGTTGGTGCATTGTATGCAGAAATGCTGGCATGGAGACCGACGCGACAGAGAAGACAGTGCGTGTGTCAGAAAAAAAAGTGCATTTTGTTTAATTATAAGAGGGTTGGATTAAGTACGTTTAGTTGTAAAGATAGAAAAACAAGAGCTTTTCGCGCGCGTCGAGGAGTTGTTCATTTTTAGCAGTCGTGATGATCAACAGCAATCCTTGGTTACGCGCCAATGCCAATGGCAAGACCAGACTGGGTTGGCATGGATATCCAATCCCGAATCAAGCCCCGTAGAGCAAACCTTCTGCTCAAGGATGACTTTCAGAAATGAAAATCTTATTTCCAATCGCTTGCAGTTCCTGACGGTTTGGCAATTGAGCCGTTGTCAACGATCACAGGTGGATAAGATTGATTGGCAGACCGTTTTCTGAAGTGAGGCGGTATCTCTGCAAGTCTTTCCTGGGTTGGCCAGTCCGCTGAACCTGACCCATCAGCTTGGATCATGACGGTGGAAATGCATTGTGAATCTAAATTGAGTCGTTACTGAAAGTCGTCGTTCCTTGTTCATCTGAGGAAGAAAGAGTCGGCCAATTGGTAATTGTATTCACGCTTGTTCATCAGTAGGGTCCTATTACTCCATGCACAGAAAGAGGAGAGGTCCACAATTTTCTCCGCAACCGAGTCTTGTGATCACGATGGCACCACTTAGGAATCTATTGCCCAAGAGCTCGTCCTCGCTGGGTCAGTACCACAATATCTGTCTTTGTCTCTCGTCCACACTAGAAATACATATTCAGTGCCAAGATGCAACACCTCGCCAGAACGTGTTGAAGCCAAGGATGACGCCCCCAAACCAGCAGCTCTACCACTTGCATCCCATATGCACCCCATATAACCAGCGGTCAGACATGGCCCCGAGAAACAAGTGACAGTGGCGCGAAAACCAAGACTGGAGAGGGGACTCAACCAGGGTGTCCTCAGATCCCCTGATCATCGTGGCGGAAGAACAGTTGTCCTCAATGCTTGACCAGTTTGCAGGAGTCAATGGCCCGCGTCCCAATGCTCCCATACGATGTGCGCACACACTCGACCAATCACGACTACACTTACCGATGCGCAACTGAACAGATAAAGCGGGGATGCGAGTGGTGGCGGGTAGCGGAAATTGAAGGAAGAAGGGTGCGATCGAGAAGGGAGCAGGAACATGCTTGACATGACATCACTGACATGCGAACAATGGGTACTGTAACAGGGTGGCTTAGACAGCAAGCAAAAGACGAACGCCCCATTCCACGCCGCGTGTCGACGCGTGTTGTCCGTGTCCTAGCCGCTGCCTTGCACATTTGTATCTTTGTGTCCTTCGTGAACTAACCTCCGATCGTCAAAATGCTCGGAGCAATCACTATTCCACGCGGACAAGCAGATGAGGGAGCAGCTCCATCTGTCCATCTGTCCATCTGCATCCTTCCACAGTGAGATTTCCTCTCGGAAGAAAAATGTTTGCTGCTTTCTCCGACTGCTCCATCCTGTGCATCTCTCGTCACACCCAAGATAGAAGGATTTTCTTGAAGTGGTCCATTGTGTACAGTACGTACATCGAGGATCATTGAAGAGATATGGTAAAGGGCAGCGGCTTCTCATGGAGTCGTTGTCTCTCTTCAGCCCAGGAAAACCATTCATGATTGTCTAGCTGTCGGCTTGGGAGTCGACGCTGTAAGAGCGCCGCTTCTCTTTGTCGTAAGATGGTATTATTTAAAGAATGGTACGATGGGATTACAGAATTTTATTGTCATCGCTGCATGTCCTGCATGCGGTACGGCGCCCGCACTTCTCTTTCACAGAGTGAGGAGTTTTGAGTTGGGAATAGAACGGGAAACGGGGATGACCAATAAAATCACAGTAATGTTTTCGTGAGCATGCGTCAACTGAAAATTTCAGTAAATGCCAGACACGGATGGGTATCTAGTTGCACTCGCAGCAGACGCCGCAAGACTCGCGGGCGCAGCCATTGGGGCAGTTAGGAAAGTTGGGGAAGCAAATGGCAAGGCAGTTACGTTCAACCCTGATTGCAAAGAAAAGCACTCGTCAGCATGCTGAACATAGAGAGTAGAGAACACTAAAAAAAAAAAAGAACAATAGATATCACTTACAGATGGTTCTCCATTTCTGGCTTTGGCAAGGCAGAAGAGGTAGAGGCGATGGCCAAGACAGCCAATGTAAAGGCGAGAATAGCAGAGGTAGCTTTCATGGTTGTAAGAGAGTGGTTGTTGATGAGGGAGATGTCTGGATTTTATGAAAAAGGAGGGAAGTTTGGTGGGAGGAGAGGCGGAATTTAAAGGAAAGCCAAGAACAAACTGAACAGAGAACCTTCAGGGTCATCTCGGGTAATCCCTCACGATAACTTTTTCCTTCAAAAAGAGAGAACGATCGTCTCTGCAAGAAATGATCTTTTTTCGGCTGCGCCGTCCATCGGCCAGTAAAGTCCAACAATTCCTGCCACAAGGTCACAAGGATGCAATGCTGACTGTAAATGGATTTGAAGGGTTCAGAGCCTTCGGTCTTCGGTCTAGTCTACTGCGGACATTCTACTTCCGATGACCCGAATAATCAACAGGCGTTGTTCATTAACTCACGCACCCCCGTGGGACATGTTTTGGACTAACCTAATCCACCCCTTTTTTTACCCTAGCCCTGTGGCGCCGCTGAGCCGTGTGAAACAGAGCCCAGTTTATAGCTACAGCTGAAGCGGCGTCGTGCAAACAATGGCGCTCCCCTTGTGCTCCATCGTCTCCAAACTGTACTACACTTTTTTTTCCATCTTTGGACACAAACTGCTTCCTCCAGATACATAAATACTCGTCATTTGTCACCATACGGACTGCAATTCTTCTTTTCTTCCAGTCCTCCACCTCTCTCCTCACCAAGAACACATCATGAAAGTCACCACCGCTGTTTTCGCCTTCACGCTGGCCTGCCTGGCCGTTTTGTCTTCTTCGAACGCCACGCCAGTCTCTGAGCAGCATCTGCAAGTCGATTTGATTTCTTTTTGAACTTAACTGTTCGATTAAAGAGAATGAGGAGAGCAGAGAAAGAATAACTTGCAGACTATCTGACCGTCCACTGCTCCTTGTCTCTTCTTAATAGTGAGAAGAGAAGATGTCTTGCCCTTTGCGAGCCCGTTTTCACCAACTGCCCCAACGGTTGCGCCCACAAGGATTGCTTCGGCAACTGCTGCGCGTGCCTCTAAAGTCAGATATTGTTTGCTGACAGAATAAAAAAAGATAGGAGAGAGATGACCCGCTGGTGAAGATCTCTCCTCATTTCTCAGCACTCTAGTGTACGCCAAGGTTGGTATTGTAGACCAACAGTCTAACAGTAACCCACAATTCAGCACGCTACGCTGAAGTATTGAAGTTTGAACTATACATTAGTTTACCTTCGAAAAAGGCTCTTCTTTATTACTGTCCCATGGGCTGATTCTATCAAAATCGGACATGGTCGCACAAAAAAAAAAAATTCACGGGAACTAGAAGGAAAAGTGTATTCGAGAGACAACAGGCAGGCGGTTACCACGTTCTAGGCCTTACGACGCGCGTCAGACTGGACAACTAGAAGGCTTCTCGACAATCCCACTGAAGATCCTGACGGCAATTGCATTCGAGCCAAATTGACACAAGGTGTGGTTTTGTCGGTTGCTTGAAGAGGGTTTCGAAAGGAATGTTAGCTTTAAGGCAGAGGAAGGTACATCACGCGTTTTCAACATTTTCTTTTCCGTTACTGTGCGCTCAGCCGCACGGCTTGTCCCCTAGCCGTTGGTTTCGTTTTTCAACGCAAGGCTACGTCTAGATGAAGAATAAGGCCATAGAGTTATACCTTACCTTTGTTCCCCAGCCCATCCCTGAAACGTTCAAGGAGACAGGCAGTTACCCCAACTTATAAAAGGGACTGACTGTCTTCGCCAATTGAATCAGATCAAGCGGAAATTTCAGTACAGTTTCAACATGGAGCACCAATCTCAATGGCACGCACCAGCATCCTCCCGATATGTCTCAACCTGTACGTGCCCATGGAATCCATGGCAAAGAACGTGATCCTGCCCTGAAAGGATGTTGACCCAAAGAAAGTCAGGCGCTTTCTTCCGTTGTGCTCCGTACCTGAAGAAGGTACCGAGGTTGGAACGCGGCGGGTATGAGAAGGTGGTTGAAATCCTTGGTTATAAAGTTGTGATGCGTGTGACGATTCTCGTAACGGAACCCCCATTACTTGCGAACGTTGTACAGGCGTAGGTTGCCGGATTGACACAGCATGGCGCTGCAACGGCCGATTGATTGTACCACCTGCTGCAGGAAGAATGCCTGTGATGGCGACTCCTCCAAAGCCAGCAGGCGTGATAACAGGGGGCCCATTAAGCGAACGCGATGATGACACAACACCGCCCGAAGGCAAGACAGAAAATCTCTGTTCCGTATTGATCGCCAAAAAGTTTTTTCCTGCGAGCTGATGTCCCATACCCACAGTTTGTTGGGTAGCCATTGTCATCGCTGAGTTCGACGATCCTACTCCTGGCCCAAGTGTGACCATAGTTTCTTCCAACATTTGAACAGGCGCACTCCCTTGCTTTTCTGGTTCCGCCCTATTTGACACATCCTTGGCAGCTCTCGGTCGACTGTCACGGGCTTTGATGTCATCGTCTACACTGACCAACTCCCGCGCCAACTTGGAAAGTTGTGTTTCAGTCCATTCCTTGTCATCAGATTGAGAAAGAAATTGTCCAGACTCCTCCTCTCAAGAATGATGCGTTCGTAGAGGGAATGCAGTGATACGGACGCAACACCTCTTAATTCCGGCTCCACTTTAGCTAGATCTGCCGCCATTTCCTTGAATCCTGGTCCCTCCCTGTTAAGGGAAAAGGTGAACATGGTATCCCACTGCTGTGCTCGCTTCCGGAGGTTCTTGCAAAGGAATAGGTCAGCTCGAAATATGTGCTCACAATTCTTGCTATTAGGCTAAAATTGTAACAGACGGAAGGGACCGGTGGAGGCCCTATCACCGTCTTCTGTATTTTCCGACTCTAGAGCTAGGGCAGACAGGACAAAAATCTCATTGGCTCTTCAGACAATAAACTTGCGTACTGCCATCAGATCAAAAAACTAGAAAAGTAGCGCACCCTTTGGGTATGTCTTGGCCATTAACTGTGCTGCGTTGGGTGGATCTTTGAAGATTCGGGTGAAGTAGTCTCTATTTTCAAGAGAAGATGCAGCCGGAAGGTACTCAAACTTTCTGTTCTTTGTATGCGGCCCTGGCTCTGTTGACATTGATGTTGAATGAGTGGATGAGTGGAGCAAAAGTTTGGGCATTGAAGAACAATGGGTGTATAGGTAGGTGGTGATGATCAAGTGGAAATGGAAATGAAGTGGGAATGAGACCCAAAAAAAGTGATTTGGTGACAAATCGCAGTCCTGTTTTCCATTTGTGCTGCACATGTGGTGCACAGCCACTTCCATCCCCATCACCCATGCCAAGTACTCAAGAAGTTGAGAAGAGAGGTGGAGGGGTTTTATTTTTTGGGAGGTGAGTTGGATGGGAGCAAACATGGTGTAAAGTATCGATGGATGTCCAGAGATCGGTGGCTTAGTCAGCCAAGAGAGAAGAGCGCTGCCGCGGCATGTCGCTCGTATTTCGAGTGCCTATGGTACCATCTCCTCTTCTTCTGGTTTGAGCTGCCTCCCTTCTTTCACCCCAGCCTTCACCTTCACCGCCCCCGCGCCATTCTTATTCCTTGCCACCAACGTGTTCACCACAGGACGGGACCAAGAGGGGAGTGTTTTTTTTCTTCGTCTTTTGTGTGACCAAGGCCACCTCTCGTATCAAATCTCCGTGGGAACAGGGGCAAAGGAGGCATGCTCGCTATCTTATCCCCCACTTTCTCTTTCCCCCTTTTCCTCCTCTTTTTCCACTTCTACTTCCACTTTATCTTCTTCCTCTCCTTCCTCCTCAAGATCGATCTTTACCTGCCGATCACAAAAGGCTTTCGTAAGAGCCCACTCTCACCAGAATCATAGCAGGACGTTTCTCACGATCACACAACTTGTTTGCTGACTCTGTTTTTGCTTTTGACAAACATCAATAGTATTCACAACATGCCGCCCTGGTACAAACGAGTCCTGCCCTCGGATGAAGCCCTCACCCGCGCAAACTCCCACTTTGAGAATGCTCGCAACACAACAGACCGACGACAAGCCCAGAAGCATTGCGACGAGGCCAAAGAGGCGCTGGAAAGGATGGACATCTCAAAGAGCGTCAAGGATAGGGACCGGATCATGGTTGCTTACCGCGAGCATGGCAAAATACTTGAAAAGTTAGGACTTGGCGATGAAGCACAGCTCAGTTATAACAAAGCCGACGAATTGAGGTATAGCTGACGTCGATTGCATCGAGTGTCTACAATCATCAAGGAGGACGAGATTATCATAATAATATTTGCTCCCTCTCTCTTGGACATTATTGGTAAAACAGCGGATCAGAGTGCGACAGTGCCGCCCTTGTCCGTTGATACCACCCTCACCTTGATACCCTCTCCAGCGTCTGCATCCACTTCAATTGGCTCCCCTGACGTTACCTCGATCTGCAACAAGAAAACTATTATCTCGACCATATTTACAAAGGATCGTCCACCGCCCATCAGAGAGTATACATTTCCAGGACCAGATCAGCGCCTTATTAGCACCCGTCAGCTTGCTCTTTGTCTCGCACTCTTGCAAGTATCATCATCGTCTCTGGACAGTCTCACTCCAGAAGCTCGCGAATGGCTGAGAGCCACAGAAAAGAACCAGGACGAAAAGGACAGACTCAGGACTCTGGCGACAGATATCATTCGCGTGTTTGTTCGAGATGAACTAAAGGACAGGATGGCCATAGCCGAGGTCGTGTGTCTGGCTGCTGTGCTCGAAAAAGGCGACTTTCGATCCCTTCTCTCCCTGCTGGTCAATGACATCAAGGATTCTCTTCTTCTGGATGTCCAGGCTTTGGAAGGACTTGCGCACTTGATCCATAATGCAACTCCTGGATACCTCGAAGCTGATGATCTTGTCAAGATCTTAGAGCTTTTGAATACCCGCCTCCAAGAGACATTCCAGCAGTCGCCACAGCACATATACGAGCTGACCACCACGGCGTCGCGTGTCCTCGATGCTATGGCGGACTGCAATATCCAGGGTCTTGACCGCGTCAAGTTGCATGAACCTCTTCTTTCGTATCTGGAGCAATTGAAGGCCAACAAGGATCCGTATATCGTATACCAAGCAGCATACGCCTACAAGGCATTGATGTGTGTCCCTGACGACGAAGAGCCATGGCAGGCAGCATTGCGACGATCGGGGGCCATCATCAAGGGCGTGGGAGGTCTGGCAAGTGCGATCAAGGGGTTGAATATCGTTGAGTTCATCAATGGACTAAGCACTATCCAGGAAGGATTTCAGGGAGCAGGTCAATTTTTCTCACTAGCCCAGGATGCATACAACGGCTTGACGTCGCTGAAGGAGAGTGGCCAAGGATTGCTAGAGTTGCTCAAGAATGGACTCAGTTTCAGCCACAAACGTGCCTGGTACGCAGCCTTGCGAGGCGCTGACTCCTTAATCCAACATGGGGAGCTGACCAAGTTCAAGACACTCATCTGCGAAGCTCCTTGTTGCCGAGATCTGGCATTTCAATGGGGTATCTGCCAACGACTCGAATACCTAGCGGCAGACACAGGGCATGATGATGGATCCAGGAAGGACGCAATTGCGTTGTTAGGGGAAGTGTACTGGAACGATGAAGAATGAGGCCAGGAGCCACGTATCAAGCAATGTATTTTGGACATTCTATCGCGACTGTCTCAATCTCCTGGAAACGGCGGTAAAGGATGAGCGTGATTCATGATATTCGAGTCATCAGATAGTGCCGAGCTTTGCAATATTGCAACTGTTACTCATACTCCTGTTTCCATTCTTGCTTGCTCCTACTACAGGATCGATAAACATTTCCGCTGGTGACCTTTTGAGGGACCTTGCAACAGACGGCAATGAGAAAAAGCGAGATCTCTATATCGCATGTATTCAAAAAGGGTCAAGTCCTCACTCTCGAAAAGTTGCCACACCTCTTCCCGATTCATCTTTCCTGATTGACAAGATTCAAAACAAGCCCTCGGTTGAGCCTGCTCTACGACAGTATCAGCGCCATCGACTTCAAGAACAAGAACAACGGCATGCAGTCTACATCTCTCCACAGGCCAAGGCAACCCGTGAATCATCCAATGATGATCTCTTTGATCTGACTACGATGGTTAACGAGTTCATAGATGGTGAAGGTAATGCGAAGGTACTGCTGCTTCTTGGGGATTCTGGAGCCGGAAAATCGACATTCAATCTGGAATTCGAGAAATGTCTCTGGGAGGCCTACAACACGGACAAGAGATGGATCCCTGTCTATGTCACGTTGCCTGCAATTGACAGACCAGAGGAGGACCTTATCGCCAAGCAACTGCGAAGATATGACTTCACCGAAGACCAGATCCATGAACTCAAGTCTTATCGGCAATTTGTGCTGATCTGTGATGGATACGACGAGTGTCAGAAGAAGGACAACCTCTACAACGACAATCGACTGAGCCAGCCTGGACAGTGGAACGTCAAGATGGTGATCAGCTGCAGGAGTGAGTTCCTTGGATCCGACTATCGTCTATTCTTCCAACCAGGCGGCCGTAATGACAGAAGAGGGGCTATGCAACTCCAGGAAGCTGTTATTGCTCCGTTCAGTATGATGAAGATCAGCGACTATATCCGAAGCTACGTCTCAAAGTATCCATCAACAGGTGACACTGCCTGGGGTGCAGATAACTATGAGAACACGATCAAGAATATTCCAAACCTTCAAGAGCTCGTCAGGAACCCCTTCCTGTTATCTTTGGCTCTTGAAGTGTTGCCACAGTTGGTCGACCTATCCAAGGACCTTACAACCAGCAAGGTCTCTAGGGTTACCCTGTACGATCAATTCGTGGAGCAATGGATCGAACGAGGTTAAAAACGATTGATTGAGCGACTGGAGACGACCACGCAACATTAGAGATCCTGTCGGAGGATGGCTTTACACAGAACACCATCGGATTTGTGAAGAATTTGGCAGTCGCTATTTTTGAGAAGCAGGACGGAAAGCCCGTGATCGACTACTCCCCTATACGAGACAAAGCGGGTTGGAAAGCGGAATTTTTCGGTCATGGCGATGGCAAAAACTTGTTGAGAGAGGCGAGTCCTCTCAGTCGCACTGGCAGCCAATACCGATTTATCCATCGATCTGTTCTGGAGTATGGACTAGCGCGAGCAGTTCATGAGCCTCACCCTTCTGGATCGAGTTTGGAAGACTCTATGGAGCAGTTAAGTTTACAAGATGCAAATGAAGATGATTCGGTCACAGAAAACTCGCCAATGTTCCGAAAAAGTTATGTACACGAGCCTTCAGTAATCAACTTCTTGTCCGAGCGGGTCCAACAAAGTACCGAGTTCAAGGATCAACTTCACTTGTTCATTGAATGGTCGAAAACAGACGATCGATTCAGTCAAGCTGCTGCCAACGCGATCACTATTTTGGTTCGATCAGGAATACGGTTCAATGGCGCGGATTTGAGGGGAATACGAATTCCTGGTGCTGATCTGAGTGGTGGGGAGTTCGATTCAACCAATCTCCAAGGAGCAGATCTGGGAATACCGTTCTTTAGAACGTCTGGATGCGTCAAACTGACTTAAGTGATTCGCAGATGGAGGGTGTCGTATTCGGGCAATTGCCATATCTTCAGATAGAAGATTGGAATATGGTGACACGTTGTGTGATCTCGCCTGATGGAAAGAATTTGGCCATTGTACTTTTCAATGGCAATAGATCAATCCGCATGTATGATACGGCGACATGGGACAGAGTCGACTTTTTGGGCAACACTAGTGCAGTCAGGAGTTTGCACAGCAATGAATCTGGATCTGAACTGAACGACTGTTCCAACGCGGCGAGCAATGACCCAGACGCCATGAGCGACGAACCCAAGGACGTAACTTCTGCGCAATATTCCCCCTGCGGCCAGCAAATAGTCTTAGGGAGCGCGAGTGGGTCTGTATGGTTGTGGCATACAGAAACTGGCACTGCAAAATCGATTTTGAGTGGCCATACTAACATGATCACTTCAGTGGCGATTTCCCCAGATGGGAGGCAGATCGCCTCTGGCAGTGGAGACTGCACTGTGCTACTGTGGATTGCAGAGACCGGTGCTCTTAGTTTTATTTTGAGGGGTCATACGGAGGAAGTCAGTTCTGTGGTATTTTCGCCCAACGGCCAGCAGATTGCCTCTGGGAGTTGGGACGAGACGGTCCGATTATGGGATGCTCGAACTGGCGCTCCTTGCTCAATCTTCAATGGCCATACCGGTTTCGTGAGTTCGGTGGCGTACTCTCCCAACAGCCAACAGATCGCCTCCGGCAGTGGCGACAAAACTGTGCGACTGTGGGACGCGCAAACGGGTGCTCTTGGTTCCATCTTGGGCGGCTACACCGGCTGGGTCAATTCTGTGGCATTTTCTCCCAATGGCCGGCAGATCGCCTCGGGCAGTGACGACAGGACTGTGCCATCGTGGGATGTACAAACCGGTTCTCCTGTCTCCATCTTGAGCGGCCACAAGGACAGAGTACTATCGGTGACCTATTCTCCCTGTGGCCAGCGGATTGCATCGGGCAGCTATGACAGTACTGTGCGACTGTGGCATTCTCACATCGGTGCCCAAGAACTCACATGGAGCGGCCATACCGCCGGTGTTTTATCTGTGGCGGGTTCTCCCAGTAGTCGTAAAATCGTTTCCGGCAGTGAAGATAAGACGGTGCGACTATGGGATGTGCAGATAGGAGCTCTTTCTTTGTCTCTGATAGGTCACACGGATAGCGTGAGGTCTGTTGCTTATTCTCCCAACGGGCAGCAGGTAGCCTCCTCCAGTGATGATAACACTGTGCGACTATGGGATGCTCAGACTGGCATTCTTACCCATACCTTGACAGGCCATTGCAATTGGGTCACTTCGGTCGCATACACTCCCTGCGGCCAGCAGATCGCCTCTGGCGGTTATGACGGCCTTGTGCAACTATGGGATGTGGTGACCGGCGCTTGTACCCATACCTTGGGTGGCCATACCGGTGTAGTTTTAACTGTGACGTGCTCTCCAAGCGGCCAGCAGATCGCTTCAGGAAGTTCTGACATGACTGCACGAGTGTGGGATGTAGCGACTGCCACTCTTAGCCATACCTGAGTGGCCATTCCCATTCTGTGTGTTCTGTAGCATTCTCCACTTGCGGTAGGCAGATCGCCTCAGGAAGTCGCGACTACACGGTGCGACTCTGGAATGCACAAACTGGTGCATTCTGCCTCACATTGAGCGGTCACACTGGAACTGTTACCTCTGTGTCTTTTTCCACAAACGGCGAGTTGCTCGCATCAGGTTGTGAAGGCGAGACTGTACGACTATGGGGTCCAGATTCAGGTCAATGTTTGGCTGTACTGAGTGGCTTTCAGGACTCCGTCAACGGTGTCATTTGGATGGACGATAGATATTTCGCGGTTGCCTGCAATGACAAATCTGTTAGCTCTTGGAGGGTTGCAAAGGAAGAAAATGAGGTTCGTGCGTGCCTGCACTGGCGATCTGGCCTGAAGAAGCTCGTGTTGACGAATGCTTCTATTCAGGGAGTACAGGCATTGAGTGAGATGAACGCGCGACTATTCCAGCAGTAGCAGAAGGCTGTGGACAGCTGGTATAGTTCTTGACCTTTGACGCTTGGGGCTAGAATTTATTTCCCCCCTTTACTATGTGCAATAAACGTATTAATCGAGGAACATTGACAGCATCGGCCGAGACTTCCTCGGATTGAGAGATGTGGTAGATAAAACCCTGTGATTTTGTGACAATGGGATTTCAAAATGTGATGAGCTTTGGCTCAAGAATAACCAGGGGGCAGTTGTATCTGCATGTGACTCGAAGAATTTTGTTTTTCTTCTCAGGTTGTGCCAACTCGTACGTGACGATCTTATAGCTAGGACGGGGAGTGTATGTTAGTCACTTTCACGCTTGATCGTGATGGTGACAGAGAACAAGAGGAGGGACGGGTAAAGAGATCGCATGGTTGCGGATACAGACGCGTTCCCATCCCAGGATGTGCATTCAAACCTCTACATAAGGTTTACAAAAAGCGTGATTTCGACAGGTGCCGATGCTTGTCGATCAGAGTAACTCAATGCAGGGACACAGTTTTTTCTATACTACCAAAAAAAATTAGGCCCCCAGTACTAAACCCGTGCAGTTTTTGAACCATCACTTGCCAAGTTCAAGATCTGGGGCCTTGGTACTTTGGATCCAGGTCGTCCTCAAGTGCCCCTTGCGACTCATGCCATCTGGGGCCCGGGATCCTAGTCATGATCTCGAGCATCATCACTTCAAAGTTTGACCCAAGTCCCAATGTTGAACGTCGACCCCTCACTTGGGGCACTTTTTCGGTGGCAAGATCAAGAGCTGGGGCTCCGGTACCCTGGATCTAGGTCATTCTCAGTGGCGGATTTCGAATAATACCATTGGGAACTCAAGCTCTTAATCAAGATCTCGAGCATCATGAGATCAAAGTGGGTCCCAAGGTGGTCTCCCGTGCTAGAGCCATTTTAGCCCATCCGTCTCTTTTCCCCGCCCTGCTCTTCCCTGCCCTTGCTCTTTCACTCCACTTGCTCTTCCCCTGCCCTTGCTCTGTCACTCCCCTTGCTCTTTCACTCCCCTTGCTCTTTCACTCCCCTTGCTCTTTCACTCCCCTTGCTCTTTCACTCCCATTGCTCTTTCACTCCCCTTGCTCTTTCTGCAAACAAAAGACCTCGTGCAACAGTCAAATCAGACTGACCGTGCAGCGCCTGCACTCACAGCAAAGCCACAAACAAATGGTCAGCTACAACCATTGCCACCATTGCCACCACCACACACAACACTTCATAACCTTCAGTATAAATACCCCGGACTTCATATCAATAAACATCATTCAGTCTTCGTGCTCTTCCCTTGACCTTTCCTATTGCACTTTCCCTGACTCTTTCCCTGGCTCTTTCCCTGCCTTTGCTCTTTCCCTGCCCTTGCTCTTTCCCTGCCCTTGCTCTTTCACTCCCCTTGCTCTTTCCCTGGATCTTTCCCTGGCTCTTTCCCTGCCCTTACTCTTACTCTTCCTTGCCCTTGCTTTTCCCTCCCCTTTCTTTCCCTAGCATCCCTTTCTTCTCCAGAATATAAGAGAAAAGGCTATTAATAACTTCTGGTGTCTTTTCCTGCCTCCTCTGTGTATATATAAAGTCAACAATACCCGACCCGCACTAAACTTATCCGATACAGTTCTCCCACCTCAACAACTACAAGACTTACCGTATCTCGCTCCCAGATCACTACGCTCACCTCTTTCGCTAAATCATGAATATTTTCGTCCTCTTGCTGACTGTCACCCTGGCGGTCACAGTCAGTGCTGCTGACTCTCCACTTTCGCAGGATTGCTATGAACTTTGTATTCACAAGGGCTGCGGCAGTACAAACTCCTTCAACTTGTGCCAGACAAGCATTGTTGCTTCGTACCCGCACGTCTACCGAGGCAGCCTTATAAAAGCTGGTACCGATGTGATTGCATCAATCTGTGCAGTCGCGCCGCCAGGTACCACCAAATTTGTCAAGACTGACTACGTTTGCCAAAGCAGTTTATAGTAGTCTCGATCGTCATCTCAACCAAGACATCTAAAAGCACCCCGTAACTGGCGATACTTATATATGTCTCATAATTTAAACATCATCTCTTCCCTTAAGAAATAAAATGTTAGTGCCAGTGAGCAAAGCATCGACAACGCGCCTTGGAGTTCTAATAAAGGATAAGAGAAAGAGCCGACATTGAAGGATCAAAAAGTAAACGCTGCATGAACAAGCCAGTTATTACTCCTTGGCCATGTGTGTGAATTTAGTGCTCGACGATCCTCCATCCCATGCTTCTTGTTTTGAGTGGGATGGAGAAGGAATGACGAGAGGTCCATCTGTAAAATTCTTGTAATTTTCCCATCTTTTTGACAGAGTTGTGAAGGAATAACGAATTTGGACTTTCACGCCGTGTTTAAGATATTTTGAGTACTTTTTAGAAAAAGCAAATCTCGATAGGGGCAAGGCAGATTAGTACTAAGGCAGATGGTGGCGTTGGGGCCGGCAATAGGAAGAGAGCCCCCTCTTGCATGTTCTGGGCAAGTTTCTAGTCTCAAGGGCCTGTATGGAACGAGCAATGGAGGTGCATGTGTTGCCAAAGGTTAAAAAATAGATCTTGGTACTTTGTATGACCGATGACTCGATGACAACTGATCCAACATCCTTACCTGAAGGTGAATTCGGTGGGCATCATTGCTGTTTACGTCGAGTGCAAGTTTCAAGCCTCTAGGACATGCATGGGCCGAGTAATGGATGGGCATGGCCAGTCATTCATTCGTTCTCACAAAGTGCGTACTAGATCCATGTAAAGTTGGTGGGGTATACAAACCCATGTGTAAAAAGAGTCTGTACTACACCCCTGTAAATAAGTCTGTCTGGAGTCTGTGCTAAATCTATGTAAAAACAAGCCATTTCTATTTTATTTTTCATGGGAACTGGTTCAATCGTCTACCCTGTAGCTTTCTTGGATGGATACCGTAGAGGATGATGAGCGGCACAAGTTATAGCACTCTAGGTCTTGAATGGAAAGAGTAATGGAGATGCATGTGTTTTGAACACCCATGGGTCTCCCAGAGGGGTCTTTGCTGCAGAATGGTTCTAGGGCCTGTAAAAAATTTAGCAGCCATGTAAGGTTTGCACTGACCTTCTTGTCTCCTTTCCGCTCTCCATTCTTCTGTAATTCAACTACAGGTATGCCATTGACCCTTCCCTTTCCCTCCTTCTCTGTCACTGGCCCTTTCTTCTCTTCCATTGACTCTTCTCTCTCCGCCTTTTGTGTCATTGATCTGCCAAGGCTCTTTAATTAACCTGTTGGAGCAATGTGCAGACTCTGAGACAGTCCCTTGGTCCTTTTCTTGTTGCGTCCTGCCTGTAGACCTTCTGGTGACCATCGAGAGACTCTTGCTGTCAAGGTAACCTGCTTTTCAAGCTTTTCAACCTCTTTGGTGTCACGAACCAACGTGGATTCGGATCGGGCTGGATACGCGTCTCTGTACCCCTTCAGGATCTTGGATCTAGGGCCTGTATTCTCATCGATTGGCTTATGACCTAGCTCCGACCAACACTTCCCCCGCGCCAATGTCTGCCTGCCAGATGACCTCCGACCATAGCTACTCTTTTGTGAGATCGTTATCGTCTCTCAGCTATACCTATCAAGATCCTCGTCCCTCCTTTCTCGTCAACGTCGCCGCCTTGGTCCCCAACCATAGGTCCAGACCTTGATCAGTATCTGTTCGGATGATGAACTCACTCCCATATTGTTCTCTCAAGTTCTTTCTGACTCAACTGTAGATCTGCTTGGTCTACATCTCGCTCTAGTATAAATCTCCCCCTGTTCTCTTGCCTTAATCCCCAGTCTGCAATTCACAATAAACCATACCTTCCCCCCTTCTTGTTGTTCCCTGCCTTGTCTGACCGTGACATTTGGACCCTTTTCTTTGCAGGATGGAGCTTGGATGTAACTCAATGGGGCTCCTTTAGACACGGTTCTAACTCTGGTTGGTGGCGATGCCTTTTTTTATCATTTCAGACTCTAGGTCAATGCAACAGTATGACAGCAATACGGTGACATCACGCGATCCTCGCCCATATAAGTTAGTATCCAGCACTTGAATAAACAGCACTTCTTGTCTCCACTCAACCCCCCCGTAGTCCTATTGCAGTCAACCTGCTGCCATCCCTGACCTGTAAGAGATCCTGCATATGAAAGACCACAAGGTAGGCTACTCTTCTGACCTCTTGACCTCTATTCCCAACATGGACCTAGCCCGTTTTCTTTTGTGTGCAGCCCCCTGATACCACTCACTACCACCTCCATGCAGCCAAGTTTGAAGAGCCATAATGATCCACCCTCAAAAACCACTGAAAATAAAACACTTCGCTCTCTGAATATCAGTTGACACAACTTTGCACACAAACTAGCAAGCACACATACCAGCCAACAACTTTTTCGCGCCTTGCCACCAACCTTCGCGCCTTGCCACCAGCTCGCGCGTTGTTACACAGCCGCCACTAACCTCCCGCGCCGTGCCACCAACGTTTCGCGTCTTGCCAACAATGTTTCGCGATTTGCCACCATCCAGCATGGTCGACCTGCTAGAACCATGCCCAATGGGGGCGCTGGAGCCATGCGAACCCGCAAAAACACACTCAAAAACACAAAAAAAAGTTGGCCCCCGTACTAAACCCGTGCAGTTTTTGAACCATCACTTGCCAAGTTCAGGACCTGGGGCCTTGGTACTTTGGATCCAGGTCATCCTCAAGTGCCCCTTGCGACCCATGCCTAATGGAGTCCGGGAACCTAGTCGGGATCTCGAGCATCGTCACTTCAAAATCGGTAAAAAGTCCCCAAGTCGAACATTTACCCCTCACTTGGAGCACTTTTTTGGTGGCAAGGTCAAGACCTGGGCCCTGGTACCATGGATATAAGTTGTCCTCGACTGCAGCTTTCATATGATGCCATTTGGAGCCGGAGATCCTAATTGGGATCTCGATCATCTTGAGATCAAAGTGGGTCCCAGGTGGTCCCCGTGCTAGAGCCCTGTAAACCAGCCGGCCAGCCAGCTGACAAAAAAGCAGTCGCCCCGTGCTAGAGCCCTGTGAATTTTGAACCATCACTTGGGGCCAAGTAACAAGACCTGGCGCCGTGGTACTTTGGATCCAGCTCGTCCTCAAGCGCTCCTTGCGAGGCAAATCATCTGGGACCCGGGATCCTAGTCATGATCTCGAGTGTCATCACTTTAAAGATCGTCAAAAGTCGACAAGTTGAACGTTGACCCCTCACTTGGAGCACTTTTTTCGGTGGCAAGATCAAGACCTGGAGCCCTAGTACCTTGGATTTAGGTCGTCCTCAGCTGCAGCTTTCAGCTGATGCCGTTTGGAGCCGGGGATCTTAGTCGTGATCTCGAGCATCTTGAGATCAAAGTGGGTTCCAAGGTGGTTCCCCGTGCTAGAGCTATGTAAAAACTATCTGGCCAGCCAAAAAAAAAAAAAAAAAAAATGCTGACGTCGACTTTCTCGTCGTTCAACTGTTATTCTATTTCAGACTCTTCCACAGATCCACTGAGACAAACACATGGGGGATCTAGCTCACAGACACAACCGCAAACACAGACCCGATCACTAAAAAAGCCGCGACCATCCATCACTGTATCAACACCGACACCACAGGTATGGGGATCAAGTCTTCAGAGAGTCCCGCCGCGGCCAAGTTCGCAGACAACTCCACCTCGACCGATGACGACCCCACCTCGACCGATGCAAAGGTTGCAGTCATGGGAATCAACCTTGCGCCCATACCCGTCTGGGCCAAGTTCGCAGACAATCCCGCCTCGACAGACGCAAACATCGCAAACATCAGGATCAAGTACACGATCGCAGACACGATCGCAGGCACGATCGCAGGCACTGCCGTCCACAATAGGTGAGTAAAGTGTGCAGCGATCAAAAAAAAAAAACCATCACTTCATGAACTTACACCAGTGTCGATTGCCTATTCAACCTTTTCTTCTCGACAATTCACCCTCGCCATCCTTTGGCTCACTCTCAAGCAAGGGAGCAGACCAGTAGGTCGGGATGACTCGATATTTGAAGCGAAAAGGTTCATCTTTCTCACAGCGTGTATGTCCACTCGATTGTTCTCAGGCTCAGCCCCCTCTGCATCGACCTCAGTCTCAGCTCCAGCCTCTGGCTCAGCTCCCTCTGGCTCAGCTCCCTCTGGCTCAGCTCCCTCTGCATCAGCCTCAGCTCCACCTTATCTACCCTAGCCGCAGCCTCATCAGGCTCCCGGCCAATGCAGTAACAAGGTACAGCATTTTGAGCAGTCACGTCTAGTGCGTCAAATGCGTTCCAAAGCCTTTCTAACCATCTTTGTTTGCAGTGATAGATCCCGCAATTTTTCATGGTACTTTTCTAGGTGCTCCTCAACAGAGGTAAATTTATGTGACCGCTTTTTCTTTTCTTTTTTCAGCCATGATTGAAGGATGGGTTCACCGTAAAGTATACTAACCCTGCCGTGGTTGATCGCCTTCACTGATCGGACGACACCAGACAGGATTTGTGAAGGACCGCAGTATCTTGGATAACGGGCTGACGATGGCGTCTCTCATGGACCTGGCGCGGGCGCGGAAATACCCTCATGTTTGTGTTCTCTTGGACCAAGCTAAGGCCTACGACCGGATCCACCCCGACTTCTTGCTCTCTACGCTACGACACATGAATTTCCCAGCGACATTTATCAACAGCATCAACACCCTCTTCTTCTCAACACAAGTCCATCTCAATATCAATGGCCACATTGCGGAGCCGTTTACTCAGCGACGTGGCTTGCGTCAGGGGGACCCTCTATCTCCACTTCTTTTCAACTTGGCTTTCGAGGTTTTTCTGGCAGCAGTACAGGCATCGGATGAGATCCATGGAATTAAGGTCGCGGCCGACTTCTGGATCAAGCTGATGGCATACGCGGACGACCTAGCAGTCTACCTGAAGACATTCGCTGAGTGGCAGGCTTTGAAACGAATATTCGCACAGTACGGTCTGGCCTCCAATGCCCTACTGAATGCGGACAAAACAGTAGTTTTCCCTATGCAGAAGGGAGCCACGGCCATGAAGGAAGACTTCGAGCGTGAAGGCGTGGCCTGGTATGACAAGGACTCAGCTCACACGGAGAAATATCTGGGGTTCCCCATCGTCTGTCACCCTCAACAACTCTCGCAGTTCTTCGACGGTCTCTTGGATAAAATTCAGAACGCTATCAATATCCACTCGCAACGACAGCTCTCAGTCTCTGGACGAGCCTTAATCATCAACGCTTTGCTACTGTCAAAACTGTGGCATGTACTACGGGTTTACTCCCCGTCGGCGGCCTGGATCAAGAGACTACGGACGGCCACTAGGAAGTTCGCCATGCCTTTTTTCCCTCGCCCGAGCATGGATACCGCGGAATTACCAAAAACAAAAGGAGGCCTCGGAATTATCAACATACGCAAACAGGAAACAGTCTTTAATATGGCTTTGCTTACACACTTGGCATCGGACTCTCCTTCCCTCAGCATGGATCTTCTTCGGCGTCTGATCGAGATCAGAACCCGAAGAGACTCGTGGATGATGGCGATCCTGGACCCACACAACCCCCAAGGCGCCAAGGCGCTCTGCCCCTTCAAAGTGCTGCAACATCTATTTGAACAGATACGCCAACATGTACTACCAGAAGCTACCCTGCCTTTACCACAAGATCCGGCACAGCTTCGCCAAATCCTCTCGTTGCTTCCAGTAGAATCGTCTACTTTGGGAGAGATGAACAAGAAGCAATGGCGAGCCAGGCTCTACGACCACGTTCCACCATCACTAGCAGTCGGTACCACACGTTTCTGGACAGCGTTCTGGAAGGATGTGATCCCACAATGAAGCCGCACAGTTCTCTGGCGCTTCCTAGACAACAAACTCAGCAACAAAACAACACTGCACAGAATCATGCCTGTCTCTTGCCCATCGCCGCTCTGCGCTGCGTATGGAACTCTGGAATCTCAGGAGCACCTCTTGGTGACCTGCCCGATCAAATCCACCGTCTGGCAAGAGACCCTGACATCACACACAAACAAAGATATCTGGAGTGATGCATCTATTCTCAGCCTTTTATCAACAACACCTATCTCAGTCACTATGAAGCACGAATGCCCTCTGACGATCCGCCAATTGGTCTCTGCTACAATCCTCGGCCTCTGGAGCCAACACTGGATGCATCACTTTGAGGACACGGTCTTCGATCGGGTTGCAGCCAAAAACGCGGTCCAGTCACAAATAGCTCGTCTAAGCCACCAAATCCGATCTCGACTCACTGTCCCCCTGTAAAATATTTAGCCTTGTAAAGTAAACTGGTGTGTGTAGTAAGTACCAACGAAACACACTCCCTTGAATAAAAAAAAAAAAAAAAAAAAAAAAGATCTGTCAAGGACCTTTAATTAACCTGTTGTCGAAATGAACAGAGTCTGGTGACTTGTCTGTTGGCCCTTTTCTTGTTGCGTCCTGCGTCTAGACCTTCTGGTGACCATCGAAAAGACTCTTGCTGTCAACGTAAGCTGCTTTTCAATCTCTTTGGACCCATTTCCTTGTAGGATGGAGCTTGAATGGAACTCCATGTTGGACACGAGTCTAACTCTGGTTGGTGGCAAACCTTTTTTTTATCTTTTCGGACTTTAGGTAAACCTGCTGCCTTGGATCCTCATCCCTGTCTGTTTTAAGAGATCCTATGTGCGACAGCTTCCTCCTCTTCTGGTTTGGTTTGCACTGCCTTCCCTTCTTCGCCTTCTCCCGCGCCATTATTATTCTTGCTACTTGCCGGGAGAGGACAGACAAATTGTCCCGCTGCACCGCCACTCTCTCGTGTGCCTTTGCAACCGTTGGCTGAGATGGAAAATGAGATCAACTTCTCCACGAGGAAGAGGTACATGCTCACTCTCTTGTTTCCTTCTTTCTCCTCTTTCTCCTCTGCGCCTCCTTTCCCTTTTTTCTTCTCTGCCTCTTTCTTTCCCCCTGTCTGACCTTTGTCTTCTTCCCTTTCTTCTTCTCTTTCCTCCCCAGGCACCCAGGCAAGCAATCTTTGTCCGTCACAAAAGGCTTTCGTAAGATCCCTCTCTTCTTGGCCATCTCTTAGGCTCGACTCACCGTTCACATAACCATAGCAACTGCAACTTGATTGCTGACCTCTATTTCTCCTGTTAACTATATCTACAGCATTCTCAACGTGTTGCCTTGGCATAAACGATCCCTCCCCTCGGACGAAGCCCACGGTCGCATAAACACCCACCTCGAGAATGCTCGCAACGCAACGGACTAACGACGAGCCCACACATTGCGACGAGGCCAAAGAGGCATTGGAGAGGATGGACATCTCAAAGAGCATCATGGATCAGGACCGGATCGGGGTTGCTTACCACGAGCATGGCAATATCCTTGAAAAGTTGGGACTTGGCGATGAAGCACAGCTCAGTGACAACAAAGCCGATGAATTGAGGTATAGCTCACATCGCTGGTATCGATCGACAATGACCACCATGAAGGAGAGGAACATTGCATTAAGAGCCCCGTTCTACCCTCTTCGCCATTATTAGCAAGACTACGGGTCAGAGTGCGACGGTCCCACCCATACCTAATGAAACCACCCCAACCTCGACCTCCTCTCCTGCTGCCGCATCCAACTCAACTACCTTCCCCGACTTTACCACGATCTGCAACAAGAAAACTGTTGTCGCAGCCCTCTTCACAAAGGATTGTCCACCGCTCGTCAGGCAATATGCATTTCCAGGACCGGATGAGCGCCTCGTTAGCACTCGCCAACTTGCTCTTTGTCTCGCACTCTTGCAAGCACCTTCATCGTCTCTGGACTGTCTCACCCCAGAAGCGCGCGACTGGCTGAGAGCCATAGAGAAGAATCAGGTCGAAAAGGGCAGACTCACGACTTTGGCGACAGATATCGTCCGTGCACTTGCCCAGGATCAACTGAAGGACAGGATGGCCATAGCCGAGGTCGTGTGTCTGGCTGCTGTGCTCGAAAAAGCCGATTTTCGGACCCTTCTCTCCCTGCTGGTCAATGCCATCAAGGATTCTCTTCTTCTGGATGTTCAGGCTTTGGAAGGACTGGCGCACTTGATCCAGAATGCAGCTCCTGGATACCTCGACGCTGATGATCTTGTCAAGATCTTAGAGCTTTTGAGTACCCGCCTCCAAGAGACATTCCAGCAATCGCTTCAACTTATCTATGAATTGACCATCACGGCATCGCATGTCCTCGATGCTATGGCGGACTGCAACATCCAGGGTCTTGATCGAGTTAAGTTGCATGAACCTCTTCTTTCGTATCTGGAGCAACTGAAGGCCGACAAAGATCCGTATATCGTATACCAAGCAGCATACGCCTACCAGGCACTGTTGTGTGTTCCTGACGACGAAGAACCATGGCAGGCAGCATTACGACGATCAAGGACCACCATCAAGGGCGTGAGAGGTTTGACAAGTGCTGTCAATAGGTTGAATATCACCGAGTTCATCAGTGGACTGAGCACCATCCAAGAAGGATTCCAAGGAGCAACTCAGATCTTTATGCTCGCGCCAAACGCATACAGCGGCGTGACCGCGCTGAAGGAGAGTGGACAAGGACTGTTGGAGGCACTCAAGAGTGGACTCAGTTTCAGCCACAAGCGCATCTGGTACGCAGCTTTACGTGGCGCCGAGTCCTTAATTCAAAATGGTGAGCTGACCAAGTTCAAGACACTCGTCTGCGAGGCTCCCTGTCGCCGAGATCTGGCGTTCCAATGGGGTATCTGCCAACTACTCGGATACTTGGCAGAAGATCCGGAGCGTGACAGTGGATCCAGGAAGGACGCAATTGCGTTGCTAGGGGAGATGTATTGGAACGATGAAGAGTGGGGTCATGAACCACGGATCAAGCAATGTATTCTGGACATTCTTCTACAGCTGCTTCAAATTCCTGAGAACGTCTCCAAAGGTATGAATGTGATCAGAAGAGCTTCTGCACTGTGTCAATCACTCCCATCCCGGATTCTAACTATCGTAGATTCCTACAATAGAATCAATCAAAAATTCTACGGAGGATCTTTTGAAGGATTTAATGGCGGACGGCGATGAGAAAAAGCAGGGGTTATACCTCGCGTGTATCCAAGACGGGCCGAGTCTTCACTCTCGGAAAATCGCTACACCCCTTCTCGATTCATCCCTCCTAATTGACAAGGTCCAAATCAGGTCATCGATTGAGCCCGCCATACGAAGATATCAAAGTCGCCGACATCAGGAGCAGGAGCATCACCATGCGGTCTATATCTCTCCACAGGCCAAGGAGACCCGTGAGTCATCTGACAATGACCTTTTTGATTTGACAACGAGGGTCAACGAGTTCATAGCTGGCGATAATGATGCGAAGGTACTGTTGCTTCTTGGGGATTCTGGAGCAGGAAAGTCGACATTCAATCTGGAGCTCGAGAAAAGTCTCTGGGAGGTCTACAACACAGAGAAGAAATGGATTCCTATTTTTGTCACGTTGCCTGCAATTGATAGACCGGAGAAGGACCTCATTGCCAAGCAACTACAACGATATGACGTTACCGAAGATCAGATCCGTGAACTCAAGTCCTATCACCAATTTGTCTTAATCTGCGATGGATATGACGAGTGCCAGAAGAAGTACAACCTCTACAATGACAATCGACTGAACCAACCTGGAGAGTGGAATGTCAAAATGGTGATCAGCTGCAGGAGTGAGTTCCTTGGATCCGACTACCGTCTATTCTTCCAACCTGGTGGCCGTAATGACAGGAAGGGCACCACGCAACTCCAGGAGGCAGTTATTGCTCCGTTCAGTATGACCAAGATCAGCGACTATATCCGAAGCTACGTCTCAAAGTATTCATCAACAGGTGACACTGCCTGGGGTGCCGATAACTACGAGAACGCGATCAAGAACATTCCAAACCTTCAAGAGCTCGTCAGGAACCCCTTCTTGTTGTCTCTGAGTCTTGATGTGTTGCCACGGTTGGTCGACCTATCCAAGGACCTTACCGCTAGCACGGCCTCCAGGGTGATACTATATGATCAGTTCGTGGAGCAATGGGTTGAACGAGGTCAGAAACGATTGATCGAACGATCGTTGACCGGAGACGACCATGCAGCATTTGAGATCTTGTCGGAGGATGGCTTTACACGGAACGCCATTGGATTTGTGAAGGATCTGGCGGTCGCGATCTTTGAAAAGCAGGATGGAAAACCAGTGGTTGACTATTCTCCCATTCGAGACAAAGCAAGCTGGAAGACGGAATTTTTTGGTCATGGCGATGGCAAAAGCTTGTTGAGGGAGACCTGTCCACTCAGCCGCACTGGCAACCAATACCGATTCATCCATCGATCTGTTCTGGAGTATGGTTTGGCGCGAGCAGTTTATGAACCTCATCCTCTTGGTGCAGGTTTGGAAGACTCTGTAGAGAAGTTGAGTTTACAGGAAGCGAATCAGGATGATACAGCCACTTTTTCAGACTCACCAATATTCCGGAAGAGTTTTATCCATGAGCCATCCATCATCAACTTCCTGTCCGAGCGCGTCCAACAAAGTGCCAAGTTCAAGGATCAACTTCACCTGTTCATCGAACGGTCGAAAATGGATGATCGATTCATCCAGGCTGCCGCTAACGCGATCACAATTTTGGTTCGAGCAGGAATCCGATTCAATGGCGCTGATTTGAAGGGAATACGAGTTGCTGGTGCGGATCTGAGTGGCGGAGAGTTCGATTCGGCCAATCTCCAAGGAGCAGATTTGAGAAATACCATGCTTCAGAACATTTGGTTGCGTCAGGCTGACTTGAGCGATTCGCAGATGGAAGGTGTCGTATTCGGGCAATTACCATATCTTGAAATGGAGAACACGGCGCAACAATGTTTGTTCTCGCCCGACGGATTGATCATGGCCGTTCTGGTTAAGGATAACTCAGTTAATTTATATGATATTCAAACTTCAAGCTGGAGCAGAGTCGACTTTCTGGGAGACGCCAGTGCAGTCAGGAATATGCAAACCGGTGAATCTGGCTCTGGAATGAACGACCGTTCCGACACCGCGAGCGACCACCCAGATACCATGAGTGACAAACACAGTACCATACACAGCACCATAACCTGTATGGCATACTCCCCTTGTAGTTCGCAAATCATCTTGGGTACCAAGGATGGGTCTGTGCAGCTGTGGGTTACACGGACAGGCGCTGTAAGCTCGATTTTGAGCGGTCATACCGGCACCATTATTTCAGTGTCATGTTCTCCTGACGGGCGACAGATCGCCTCTGGCAGTCAAGACCGAACTGTTCGACTGTGGGATGTACCGACTGGTGCTCTAAGCCATACTTTGACAGGTCACACCTACTGGGTCAATTCTGTGGCATACACTCCCAGCGGCCAGCAGATCGCCTCCGGTAGCTGTGACACGACAGTCCGAGTATGGGATGCTCGTACTGGCGTCCTTTGTTTTACTTTGAATGGCCATACTGGTTGGGTGAGGTCCGTGGCTTACTCTCCCAACGGCCAGCTCCTTGCCTCCGGCAGTGACGATCAAACTGTGCGACTGTGGGACGCACATTCGGGTGATCTTTACACTGTTTTGAGTGGTCATGACGGCCACGTCACTTCTGTGGTGTTTTCTCCCAATGGCCAACAGATAGCCTCCAGTAGTTGGGACCGCACTGTGCGACAATGGGATTCACAGACCGGTTCTCTTATCTCCGTCTTGAGTGGCCATGAACACCCGGTGCTATCAGTGTCATATTCATCTAGCGGCCAGCAGATTGCCTCAGGCGGCATTGACAGCAGTGTGCGACTGTGGCATTCGCATACCCGTGCTCAAGAATTTACACTGAATTGTCATACCGCCAGCGTTGTGTCCGTAGTATATTCTCCCAATAGCCGGAAAATCGTCTCTGGCAGTGAAGACAAGACGGTGCGAACGTGGGATGAGCAGACAGGAACTCCGAGTATCTCTATGAATGGCCACATTTTTGGTGTCATGTGTGTGGCAATTTCACCCAACGGGAAGCAGATTGCCTCCAGCAGTAGGGACCGCACTGTGCGACTATGGAATGCCCAGACTGGCGCTCTTAGACATACTTTGGCAGGCCACACTGGTTGGGTCACTTGTGTGGCATGTTCTCCCGACGGCCTACAGATCGCGTCTGGTAGCTGGGACAAAACTGTGCGACTATGGGATGCATTGACTGGTGCACTTATTCATATCTTGAGTGGTCACACCAACTGGTTGTACTCTGTGGCGTATTCTCCCGACGGCAAGCAGATCGTCTCAGGTGGCGACACTACTGTCAAACTTTGGGATACGGTGACAGGTACTCTAAGCCAAACTTTGAGTGGCCACACCAGCCGGGTATTCTCTGTGATATATTCACCTAGTGGCCAGCAGATCGCATCTGGCAGCGATGGCGGTACCGTGCGACTTTGGAATACACAAACTGGTGCACTTTTCTCCACATTTACTGGCCACAATGGACCTGTTACTTCTGTGGCTTATTCCCCAAGCAGCGAGCTGATCGCCTCAAGTAGTCAAGACGAGACTGTACGACTTTGGAGTCCGGATTCTGGTCAATGTTTATTTGTATTGAGTGGATTTCATGGCGCCGTCAACTCCATTGCTTGGCGGAACGATACTACTTTTGTGATTGGCTGCGACGACGAGTCTGTCAGCACTTGGGGGATTGCAAAGGACGAAAGTGAGATTCAGGTGTGTTTGAATTGGCGATCAGGCCCGAAACAGCTCATGTTGTCGAATGCCTCTATTCAAGGAGTACAGGGCTTGAGCGAAGTGGACACACGACTATTCCAGCAGCATCAGGAAGCTGTGGACAGCTGGTACGATACTTCTTGACCTGTGACGTGTGGGCTAGAATTCATTACGTATTCATCGAGGATCATTGTAGACATTCTCATTTTGTTTCATAATTGAGACTCCCCATCGGTTGGTTCTGTGAGATAGAGAAAAAGAATAAAAAGATCCTCTGACCCCGAGTGGACTGTTGTGAAGTGTGTTCTGTTCATTTCTCCATCTCTTTATATTTTCATGACATAAGCCGCGTGTTTATTGTTTTAGCAATGCATTTTCAAAGAAAAGAGAGAAAACAAGTTTATTTGATAGATTGCTTTGGAGGAGAGAGAGAAGAGGGTGCAGTGGAAGAGGGTATGTGCAAGAGGGAGGAGTCATTTAAAGGGGAAAAAGAAGAGAAGAGAGAATGGGTGGAAGGGGAGTGCTGTGGAGAGTATCATTTCTCCGAAATGTTGATGGAGGGCGCCCTTTACCCACTCGCGGGACAGTATCTTTGGCATGATTTGTGGTGTACATCCTCAATAAAGAGAACATCGATCCACCAGACTCACTCGTGAGCCCGCAAGCCTTACCAAGGTATCCATCAACGGGTAATCTGAAGTACTCAACCACCGCCGATCTATCTAAGCTATCTAAGCTATCTAAGGGGAACGGGGGAGGAGAGGGGGGGTTTTCTCTCTTTTTCTTTCTTACTTTTTCATTTTTGTTTGTGTCTTGGATGAGATCCGAAGGCCAGAGACCTAGGTAGCGGATACAAAGAGAGAGGAAATGGAACATTTGATTAGTAGACCCGTTGTCAGGCGGGGTTGAGAAAGATTAGCAAGAGTAGGGCAGTGCGGACTTGCCCTCTTTTTGTTTCTTTGATCACTCTTGACCGCTTGGGCTCGATGGCAAAGGAGAGTATGGCAGGCGAATGGTACTGGCGGTCGTGCACATTGTTAAGAGTATCGATCCCGGGGCCAAGTGTCGGAATCGGCAGGCCGTCTCAAGGTCAAGGCTACAACCAAAGACGAAGTAGAAACCCGGGACCAAAAGCCATGCCAGAGAGCAAAAGCAGTTTCTGGGTGAAGGTCACACGAGATGCTTACTGTCTTGGGGCCAAGGAGGGGTCAATCAAGGCAGACTAGACGGTCTTGAGGCCAGGGCTGAGCCATAGAAGGCGAATATTTTTATGGTCGAGACCATTCAGGCAGACCAGATCAGGCATTCCCTATTGAAGGGAGGTTCAAAGACGCCAGGTCATTTCTTGACCAGGGCGCACCAGAGCAGGCAAGTAGTCTTGCGACCGAAGCCAAGTAGGAGTCCAGGAAGAGGCAGAAGGTCTTGGAGCCGGGGCTGGTCCAAAGAAGGCAGACGTTTTTTAGCGGCCGAGACAGGGCCGGAGTGACCGAGGTCATCGTGGCACCGAAGAGGCTGGACTGAATGCAGCAGGATCGAAACACCAGGGTCAAAGACAGCAGCGATGAAGGCAGAAGGACCAAAGGGAGCAGGACCGAGGAAGCAGGACCGAGGAAGCAGGATCGATGCAGAAGGACCAAAGATAGAAGGGCCACAGGAGGGAGGACCACAGGATGGAGGACCACACGAACGAGGACCAAAGGCAGAAGGACCAAAGGTGGAAGGCAGCAGGACCGAGGTGTCAGGGCCGAGGCGGCAGGACCAAAGGCGGAAGGACCAAGGTCGTCATGGAAGCATACTTGATGGTGGCCAAGGAGGAGGCGGCAGCATGGAGGTCCGCTTGTGTGTGTGTGGAGTGGAGTGGAGTGGAGAAGAAGGATGCGGGACAAAGAGGGAGCCGTCGCTCCTTTTATATGGAGGGCAGCTGCTTTGTTTTTGAAATTGGGCCCAAAAATCGTTTTCGCGTGTTTTTGCGTGTTTTTGAAAAGTGGCAAAGACGCGTTGCATGGGAGGAGACATGGTCTGATGGAAGAAGGAGGAAGAGGGAGGATGATTGGCCCAGAAGATGATGGATTCGCGGATTTGGAGGGTATTCAAGCCAATTCAACGACGCATGTCACGGGACCATGTTCTTTTCGTGCTGTCTGCTGTCTGTCGCAATGTCCGCCATTCAGTCGTTGCGGACCAAATGGCCTTGCCTGCCAGCCACTGCCAAGAGCTGCCTCCCGAACAAGAAGGCCCTTGGCTTCGATTCTCTGCTTCTCACTCCACTCCACTCTGCTCCCTTCCACACACCAAAGCACCGCGCCGCCTTCATCGGACCTGCCCTCGTCCTGCCCTCTTTGATGGTCCCGCTCTCACTCTCATCGGTCTAGCCCCTCTTCAGTCTTGCAAGTCTGGCCTTTTCATATGCCTTGGCCTCGGTGACCTCGGCGACCTCGACAAACTAGAGCTCTCCGACTCCGGCTCATCCTTGGCTGCAAACTCATCTGCCATCTCTGGCTTGCGTGACCTCGGCCATGCAGTATGAGCTCCGTCATACTTGACTCTGGTCGCAAAGCCGCCTTGCCCCTCCGACTCGGCCGAGCACCTCCTCGAGGACTGCCTCCCTTGCCTCCGCTTCTGCTCCAAGAACAAAAGTCTTTTCTAGCTTGGCGAGCTTTGGCTTCCAGACCGACTGTCCTGTGCGTTTGGCCTTGGGCCTTTTGGTCCCATCTTTGTCTTCTATGGTCTCCGCACCAGTTTTTTTTGGATCCTATACCGACGTCAAGACGGCCCGCCTGCTCAGGATAGTCTCTGGCCCCAAAGCCGTCGGCCTTTTTTGGCCGAACCTCAGCATCTGCACTCTCTGCCCATCTTGACACCGCCCTGACCTCAAGATAGCTTGCCGTCTCTGACTCACAATATGGTCTAGCGTAGTATAGTCTGGACCCCCTGAGATAGCCTGCCGTAGAGATCTCTACGGCCTAGGCTCAATACCGCCTGCCTCTCGTATCCAAAATGTCAAGGAGTACAGCTATATCCACCTCCTGATCCTTGGCGGTCCGACTCTGAACACAAGTGGCCAAGCACAACCAAAAGGCAAGCTGAGATGTCTTGAGCTTGGTATCTCTTCGCTCCCTATCATAAGAACCTCGTATTAATCAAATATCCTTTCCCTTGCTTGGGTCACCTAGATCTTTGGTCTCTTTGACCCATCAAGTATTAGAAAAGAGAAAGAAAACTTGCTTTCACATCCTCCTCCCTCAGATTAGCGGGTAGTGTAGGTGAGCGACGGGTGGGTACGTCAGGTCGCCGATGGATGTTGATGGCTGCCAGGCTACGTGTGCGGATCTCTGCTGGGGTTCGAGAACATGGGTACTTCTTCATAAGAACGTATGCCATGGCCACGCATAGATGCCGACAAGGGGTGATCAACACTCATACCAAACATCGGCACGGTACATGTGTGGGCAAGTTTTAGAAAGCACAACGCACTTTTTCACACACTCTCTTCCAAGCATTCTCTTCCAATGTACTCTTTCCAAAGCACATTCTTCTGAAGCACTCTACCAACTACATATGCTTTCTCTCTTTAATTCAGACAAAGTGATGAAGTACCCAGCCGACGCCTTCAGTATATGAACAGTTGATAGAAGGGGATAGTGAGAGATGTAAGTGCAGTTGAATTGAGGGTCGGGTATCGTCTGCAATGAAGATCGACCTTGTCTCTAATGTGCAAACGACAGGTCTGTGAACAGTCTGTCGCCCTTGCACAGTCAAGGCGGCAGCTGTTTGAATTGTTGAAGGTTGAGAGAAGAAGCAAGACAATGAGAGAGCAACATGTGATGAAGGGGGAAAAGAGATAGTTGCAGGCTGGGAGCAAAGATGGAGTGAGGCATAGAGGCATAGAGGCATAGAGGCATAGAGGCATAGAGGCATAGAGGCATGGAGGCATGGACGCATGGGAGAAAAGATTGGGAAGATGGAGGGGAGAACGAAAGAACGCGCTTCGCCCAAAAAGAGTGAGCCCACTTACTTTTTTCTTCCTGGTTCTTGTGCGACTGCGTTCGGATCTTGCGCCAACGAATTCATCACTCCCACTTAGCTCTCTCAACACCCACGACGGCCACGAACCTTGCCTGATCCTCCAGAGCTCTCCATCTTGTTGCACCTCAAATCTCCTCCTGTGTCCTCCCTCTCCTTTGCTATGTGCCTTTCTCCTGCTCACTTTTCATTTCCATGGCGCGCCTCTTCACTCAACGCTGGCCAGACGCGACAAATCCTGGCTGTCATCCATTGTGGCCCGTGCAACGGCCCCAGGCCCCTTAAAGAATTGCGCGACCCCTTCTTTCTGACCATCCTCCATCAACTCCACAGGCCATTCCGTTTTTCTTGTTCTCAGTGTGATTCAGTCACGTGATATGGTGTTCAAATTGGTGGCGTGGGCCGCGAAAAACTAGGGACTCTTGTGGAGTTGAGTGTCTGCGTGAGAGATTGTCGTGGAGTTGAGTGTCTGCGTGAGGGGTTGTCCTAGTGCTGATCATTTGCGTGAGGGACTTTCGTGGCGCTGAAGGGTTGCGTTAGAGGTTGTCGTGGTGCTCTTTGTCTGCGTGAGAGATTGTCGTGGGGTTGAGTGTGTGGACTCGTACATTTGGTAGTATCACTTGCTTTCTTGAGGTACGACAAAGATAGGCGGCACAGTGTCTGGCGTCTTGGGGAAACATTGTCCTGTACCGCTGTGGACTCAGGTAGCGTCTCATATATCCCAAAATGCTATGAAAGGCAAGAGGAAACAGTCAGCGCCAAAGGCGTTCGTCCTGGCAATCAATTCCGTGGTCGCCTTGTAGTTAGAGCAAAAATAAATCGTACCATAGCATGGGCAATGTCCACGAGTGACCTAAATGAGGCGGGCGTCCTGTCAAGCCGACGTCGCTTTATCGATTCCACCAGATAATCTCCTGGTCTCTCATGACTTTTCGATGAGGATGAAGACAACGAACCCGCCACAGTAGATAACGAATCCGTGCGGGACGAAAGCAGAACATCAGTGGACAGAGACATGCCATGGGCCGTACCACTAGTGGACAATGGAGCTGGTTCTAAAGAGGAAGGCGTCAACCAATCGTACCAATAGTATTCTCGGGATATCAAGCGATTCATGAGTGAAGGGGATTTACCATTTCGGACCATTGCTGTAAGTTCCTTGCTGGCGATATGAACTTGCTCTGAACTCTCTTGCAATAGGTTCACTTTATGGTTCTTCACAATGCGGCTCGCAAGAACGGACCGAGCATCATCGTCCACGTTGTGGACTTGGGCACCAACATCTCGAAGAACTTGGAATTCGCTTTGTAAGAAGAATCCCATCCATCCTTCCCACTCCTGAATGATGGATTCTTTAGATTCCGTCGTAATCAGTCGATGCTCAAAGTATCCTCTGGGGGTTGCATGAAGAACATTGGCCAGGGCAGTAAAATAAGAAGCGCCATTGCGTTGACTATTGAGTGATGCTTGCCAGTCAACCTCCTCGCTGACGCTCTTGCCGGTCTTCTTGTTGACCTTCTTCTTGACGGTTTCTCTGTGCGAGCCTTTCCGCGACCGCTCATTACATAAAGCCTAAACGTCGAAAAGTGTTCACATCAGTATAAGTTCATCAAACAAGGCAGTGATGCGTACGTCAAAGACTATCGCCACAACAAACATTGACCAAGGTTGTGTGTCATCCTTGTTCAACGTGTTTCCGTGGGGCCACTCAGTCAACCAACACGTCATTCACTCTCACACGGAGAACAAGTGAAAGGACGTTGGTACATCACCAACCCAGATGGAAAGGGAGGCTTCACCCGTTGTTTGACCAATTGACACATTCCCAACCATCCATAGGTCCCAATGACAGGAGATGCTGCCAAAGATACACACAGTTGGGCGTGCTGGCATCAAAAAACAATATGGTGAAGAGACGAATTGAGCAGCCTTTAAAAGAAGCAACAGTGACCAAGGACTTATGGGATCCTTGTTCAGCAGCTTAGAGGCGAAACCGCTCAGTCAACCAACGCAACAATTGCACTCTCATAAGGCGAACGAGTGGATGGTGCTGGTGCATCACCACTCTAATGAAAGGGTGGCTTCTCCGGTTGTTTGACCAATTAACACGTTCCCAACCATCCAGAGAACAGTTGGGTGTGCCGAATGACGCCATGCGCTCTCTTCATAACAAGTGGGTTTGGGACATATTACCTTGTGTAATTGAAATTGAAGTGATTAAGAAAATGCAATGAGTAAGAGCGTGAGCGTGATGATGAAAAGATGAAGTAGAGTATGTACAGTACAACGTGATGGCACATTTTCTTTTGTTCAAAGACAATCCACGCCATTATTACGTCACCGAATTTTCCTCAGGGCAGATGCACTCACATGCGCCGCCTTTGCCACTACCCTCATGCCATCCACTCTCGCGCTTCCTTAACTTTGCCATCACCCTCACTCCCGTTGCCACCGCTCCCACGCCCTTCATCGCCTTTGCTTTTATAACCTTTCCCTTGGCATCATCATCTTTCATTCCTCGTACACCTTTTCCTTTCTTCAGCTCTCAACTTCTTCCTCCACCCCTCAGCATCTTTTCTCATGCTTCGCAACACAATGTCCATCAAACTCACTCTGCTCTGCGTTGTCGAAAACGAATCAACTCCGTTCCCTGTCGAGATTGATTCCAGCGAGTCCTTCGGCGTACTCCAAAATAAGATTAAGACCGCGAAATCCAACGCTTTGGCCGGCGTTGATGCAAACCTGCTCATCCTTTGGTCTGTCTCGATCCCCTTGGCCCCACTGAAAGAGCGCAAGCCAATCGTCCTAAATGAATGGGACTCTGCGACAGAACTCGACCCGGCCGACGACGTCTCCGATGAATTTAAGGCGCAACCACCCAAGAAAACAATCAGCATCATTGTCCAGCGGCCAGGTAATGCAGCCTTGTTTCTCATTTATATACATGAACGACTGTGGCCAGTTGACTCTAACTTTGTTTCCACGTTTACTCACTCCGACAAAGTTCAAGCTCCTGTCCCAGCTCGAACACTGTCACCTCCGTCGCTTGAACAAGGAACAGAAGCTTGTAAGATAAGCGCATGATTAGTCGAGTCTTGTGTCCGCTCGGCGTTGGGTTGGCCACTAATATACTGCTTTAGTTAATACGCAATTAGAGAGGATCAAGGATGAATTCTTTCAGCCAGGAACTGCAGTATCAAACTTTACTCGCTCGTTTGTGCAAGGCGAGCTCACTCTTCCTGAGGCTGATTGCTGTGTCAAGGGCTTACCAAAGGCATGGCTGCGATCGAGTTCCTTTTCCCATCAGTCTCCTCGGCCAGCCTTATACCTCCTGCACCCAACGCGACCACACCAAACGACGGATTCAACAACGCCCCCTTCTGTGGCAGCGCTCGACACTATCAAAAAGTTTCAGAACAACGATATGATGACATTCTTTGGTGTGAGTGGCTGCGGAAAAACTCGGGCTGTCGTCGAAATGCTTGCACAGACATGGGGGTTCTACATGAACGGCAGTCAGGCGGATCGAGGTTCCAAGGATATCACCACTATGTTTGAGTTAGCACAGGAAATGCCGGAGCGGTATCTGTCGTCCAATAAGGTGCTGAATGGTCTCAATATTCAGGCGATGACCTGCTGTCTTCTTATTTCGCGTCTCATGGTCCTGCAACACTGTCTAAGTCTCGGCCACCATGACGTATTTACCTGTGACCGTTGGATGTTATTCCAAGTATGCCCGGGAGCCTTTGACACCGCTGTACCGGATGTCTTTGACATGGTTTTCAGGGCTATACTACGCGCATATCACGATCGGACACCGTCTCTTTCGATCTTGAAGATCCTTTTGCAAGATCGATTTCGTCAGGCTCAAGACCATATCTCGTCGTTCTCTTCCGATTCTTTGCCGAATAAGCTTCTCGTCGTCCTTGATGAAGCGCAGACCTTGAGCGATCATGGGAGGGGTTATTTCGTGTCGCGTGCAGACTCCGGGGATCTTAGATCGGTCCTCTCTCCTATCATACATGGACTCAGGAGTATTTCTGCAAGCGAGCAAGACTACTGCGTGGTGACCTGTGGCACGGGCATTGGCGCAGACGAACTCGAAGTTCTGCTGAGCTCTGGAGGCATTGGAAGCAGCTGGGAACAGGTTAATCGTCGGATTGTTGACTTCCCAGGCTGGGAAACTGTGGAGCAAGTGGCAACGTACATCAATAATCTCGGGGATACAATGAGTGAGGATGACAAAGCAGTGCTTTACGAGCTGATACCCGAAAAAGCCGTTCAAGAATTGTTTTTCAGGCTTCGGGGCAGATTCCGTCCAATCATCTCCACAATCGAGGAAATTATCGCCAACGGATCCATATCATACTGGAGAGAGGCTATCGAACAAAGAGTGCAGTCAATGACAAGTTACCCTGAACAATTCCCAGTGCGCGGGAACCTTTGTTCTGATATCAAGAGGATGCTCGATAAGGTCTCCAAGGATCCGGCCAAATTCAAAGATGCTGTTGATATCATGCATGTTCTCAGACAGACAGTCGTTTTTCGAGCGTCTCTAGGGTTGCCTTGGAGCTTGCAAGGAGAGGAGCCTATTATGGTCGAAAGCGCCTTTGCCCGTCTTCGCGTTACTGCTGACCGAGCTGCTATGGGGAGGACAGTCGACACAGTTATTGACGAGCCATTCGTGTTCAGGGCTGCCTACAACTTTATCCAAAGAGAAGACGAAGGGTTTTACAATTTCTTCAGAGAACAGTACCGAGACTTGCAGGATCCTTCTCCAGAAGGGAAAATCTTTGAGCGACATGCACCCTTGGACCTGATCTACGCCTTCCATAACAAACGACTCAAACATGAACTATTCTCGATCCCTAAACCTGCTACGCACCTCAAGTCGCCCAAGGTCCCTATCCCAACTTTTGAGCCTGTCACATTCCCTAAGCATCTGTTCACGCACCGAGCAACGATCATCGGATGGGAAGGTTACGAGTGGGGAGCTCGGCACAATAACACGCTAACCATGCACGATTTTATGGAGGCGCACTACAGAAATGGCTCGAGAAAGGGTGATTACGAGGTACCACCATTTTATTACCCAGGACTGTCTCCATCTGGACCTGACATCGTCTTTGTTCTGCGAATCAATAAGGTGCTTTACCCCGTATTTGTCCAAACGAAGCTCCTCAAGGACATCTATCCAGGAGGTGTGGAGGATGCGCGGCTGACTGTGCATGAGAGTAGGATCAAAGACCATCTACCTAACCTGGCCGCGTACTGCCCTGGTGGAAAGTACCTCAGCTTGCTCTACGTCCACCCCACAATCAAAAAGACACCTCGAATGGGGTGGGATGGCGACAGCCTTTGGGATTCGAAGCCTGTGACTGGAGCTAATGACGGCCATGGATTTGCGGAAGTTGATGAACCATTGATGCAGCTTCTTATGATCATTGATGGGAGTAATATGGGAAACTTTGTGCCAAGGGGAGTGGTTGATTTGCTCGACAGTGTGAAGGGAACTAAGCGAGTCAGTGACCAGTCTGACTTGTCTGATAGAGCAGAGAAAAAGGCCCACACTGGATAAGAGATACGATGTAACAGGAATACGGTGCACTTTCACGCGATGTGCACCTACAAAAGACTTGCAATATAATAAACCTCACTTCTTGTCTCCACTCTTCCCTCGGCCTCCTTATTCCCTCGGCCTCCTTATTCCCTCGGCCTCCTTATTCCCTCGGCCTCCTTATTGCATGTTAGGAAAGGCAACCTCGATCCACTGACCCCACAGACACACTCACACCCTGGACCCCCTCGTTTCCCTCTTTGACCAGCTCTCCCTCGACCCACCCACCATGGACCCTGCGACACTGTCTTTCAAATTCCCCCACCCAACACCTTTCAATGGAAAGCGTGATGGGTTCTCCATTCTCAGTTTCCTCAAACGTATGAAGTTCTTCTTTGACGGCGCCGGAATTGCCGAGCCCCGTAAGATTGTGGTTACGCTCGCATTCGCCGGTGATGAAGTTATCTCCTGGTGGACACTTCTAGACCACATCGTTCGACAATTTCTCCATTCTCCTCTCCACCGAGTTTAGCCCAGCCAAATTCAAGGAGCATATCCTCGCCCTCACAATGAAAATGACCATGTCGCTGCCATTGAACACCCCTAATGTCATGGCCTATATCACCAAAGCCCGCGAATACCACCTCCTACTCCAGTCTTACTACGACAATAACTCTGTCCTCAACGACACTATTCGCACCGCTTTTCTCAACGGCGCGCCAGCCCAGCTTCGTCAGTTGCTGGAGGTCGCCATTATTAATGCCGGTGAGGATGACATCGATCTACCCAAGCTCTTCAAGGCGGAAGAATTCGGGCGCATCTTCCACTCTGGCGACTCCTCGCTCGGTGCCAAGGCCCTTGCCGTCACAGGATCTTCCGCAGGTATCACCAACTCCATGGCAATGGAAGTTGACAACATCGGTACTTCCACCATGGCTTCCCTTCTCCAGACGATCAACAATCTCAGCATCCAGGTCAACAACCTCGAGACACAGCGGCCGCCTTGGTAGACTCACCCCAGAAGAACGCCAAAACCTCATTAACAAGAATGGCTGTTTCCGTTGCCGTAAATTCAATGCCGGACATATCGCTGCCAATTGCCCCTCGCACTCGACCACTTCTGGCCGATCTGTCAATCACGTATAGTTTTCTAACGAGAGCAGCTCCCAGTCGGGAAATGCTCCCGGCAACTAAAGTCGGTCCGGACCTCAGTTGTCGAAACTAATTCTAAAAACCCAGAGCTAAGTAACTCGAATAAAGCTGTTCATGATCCACAAAGACATGTCCCAAACCATAATAAGCGAGCTCACATCCACGATGCTCTGGTTGTTCTTCCCTTGTCCGCTCATGTACCTAGGTCCTCCGTTACAGATGAGCCGGACCCTCTCGCTATCCCGCTGGCACCTAGCGTACCTCCGTCCAAAAGTCAGCTGAAAAAGTTAAAGCGTCATGCGATTCGCCTACAGTACACCAATTCACTGTCCAAAAGGCGGAGAACCAACTGCTCACCTTCATTGGATCGGTCAGTGGTCATCCTGCGAAAATCTTAATTGATGGTGGTGCAGAAGGTCATATTATAAGTTCATCCTTCCAGAAACGACACCAACTCGATCGAACACAATGCTCGCCTATCCCCATCCTCCTTCCCAACGGCTCTTCCTCACTCACATCACCCTCGATCGCGGCGACTACTCTGACGCGCTCAACCCTATCCTCTACCCTCTCAACATATACGACCTTATCCTTGGCAAGCCGTGGCTCACCAAAGTTAACCCTAACATTAACTGGCGCACCAATGGCCTTCACTTCAATCACAACGGAATCGACATCATCTGGAACTGTCGCGGGTTCAAAGCCGACCACATCCAATCGCCTCCTCCACACTCACATGCACTTTCACGCGATGGCAACCCTACCTGGCTCGGACGTGTTTCTTGCTCTGATTCGCAACACTCCGAACCCCTCTGAAGAAACTAACGATTCTGAGAAAGCACGTGTAGTTCCATACATGACCCCAGAGGTGCGGTCCATTGTATACTGTATTCAAAAATCCACGTTCTCTGCCAGAGCCGCCAAACAAGCAGCGTCGACGTAGGAACTGCCAGTCCAAGAATCAAAAAATCTTTGGTCCGTGCACCTTTTCAGTGGACGACGATTCGTTTTGGAAGTGTTGATCTTTCTGCCGATCCTGATTCAGGGACTTGGGGTTCAGTGGGCACGACACTAGAAACTGGACGCCAACGGCCCATACCAGGAGGGTTGCTGCACAAGTATCATGCCATGGCCACCTGTAGGAGGAAGAGACAAGTAACTGTCATCCGCCTTGATCAGTATAGTCTCATTGCTCAGCGTTCAGAAAGAGAGGAGAGAGGTTCATTCCAACAGCAATTTTTCTCAGCGGTTTCACAGTGGAACCAATTCCAGTTTTCAGTTTTGGGATGCGTTTGCCCAGGGCTTGACGATGGCCATAATATCGGGAATACGATCCTAAGAGGTGAGAGGGGTTGAGGAAGGTGAGGGAAGAGAGATTGGGAGGAGTGATTTGGGAGGTGAGGCGAAACGGAAGTCCGAATGGCGAGGGAATGAAGCACCTATGAAGGAAGATGAAAGTCGAGATTGGAGGGCATCCTGAATGAGGGAAGTGATGACAATGCAATGGGTGACGATGGAGGGAAGGGTGAACAAAAGGAAGGAGACAGAGAGGAAGAGTAAGAGGAAGAGAGCAGTGTGTTGGTGGCGCACACACGGAAGCAGCAGAAGACAAAGACAGGCAGGTGGCTTAGAAAGTCAAGAGTGGGCGAAGCGGCCTGTCGCAGTCTAGCCCTGTCTTTGTCCTCATCTGCAACTGCCTTCTCCTTGTCCCGCGCCATTCTTGTTCACTGCCGCCACCAAGATTTCACAACAACAACAGGACGAGACCAACAGAGGACAAAGAAAAAAAAACTCTGCTTTCCAACGAGGGACCTGTGCTACCGACGTTCTTTTCTCTTCTTTGGTTATTTGTGTAACCATAGCCACACAGGGTGGAAAACAAGGGAGCGGGAAGAGGGGCACAGGGGCACTGCTTGCTTTCTTGTCTCTTTTCCCTCTCTGTTTCCTCTTTTCCCTTTTTTTCTCTTCTGCCTCCTCTTTATCTCCTTCCGCTCCTTCCCCCTCAAGCAAATAATCTTCGCCTACTGATCACACAAAAAGGCTTTCGTAAGAGCTCACTCTCAACCCGAATCACTGGCCGTTTCTCACGATCGCACAACTTGTGTGCTGTTTGCTGACTTTGTTTTTGCTTTTAACAACTCTCGACAGCATTCCCAGCATGCCACCCTGGTACAAACGAACCCTCTCCTCGGACGAAGCCATCGCTCGCATAAATACCCACCTCGAGAATGCTCGCAGTACAACAGACCGACGAGGGGCCCAGAGGCAGTGCGACGAGGCCAAGGAGGCGCTGGAGAGAATAGACATCTCAAAAAGCATCAAGGATAGGGACCGGATCATGGTTGCTTATCGTGAGCATGGCCAAATGCTCGAAAAGTTGGGACTTGGCGATGAAGCACAGCTCAGTTACAACAAAGCCGACGAATTGAGGTATAATTGACATCTCTTCTATCGATTGTCTGCGATCATCAAGGAGGGCGAGATTATCATAGTAATGCTCGCTTTCTCTCTCTTGGACAATATTAGCAAGGCAGCAGGTCAGAGCGCGACAGCGCCGCCCTCGACCATTGATAGTATCCCCACCAGGATCCCCTCTCAGGCGGCGCTTACCTCCAACTCAGTTGCCTTCATTGACGTTGCGGGGACCCACGACAAAAACACTGTTCTCCCAACCATCTTTACAAAGGATTGTCCACCGCTTGTTAGGCAACGTGTATTTCCAGGACCGGATGAGCGCCTTGTTAGCACTTAACAGCTTGCCCTTTGTCTCGCACTCTTGCAAGCACCGTCATCGTCTCTGGACAGTCTCACTCCGGAGGCATGCAACTGGCTGAGAGCCACAGAAAAGAATGAGGACGAAAAGGACAGACTCAGGACTCTGGCGACTGACATCATCCGGGCACTCGTCCTTGATGAACTAAAGGACAGGAAGGCCATACCCAAGGTCGTGTGTCTGGCTGTTGTGCTCGAGAAAGGCGACTTTCGGTCCCTTCTCTCCCTGCTGGTAATGTCATCAAGGATTCTCTTCTTCTGGACGTTCAGGCTTTGAATGGACTGGCGCACTTGATCCAGTGTGCAGATCCTGGATACCTCGAAGCGGATGATCTCGTCAAGATCCTGGGGCTTTTGAGTACCCGCCTCCAAGAGACATTTCAGCAATCACCCCTGCACATTTACGAGTTGACTGTCACGGTATCGCGTGTCCTCGATGTAATGGCTGATATCAATATTCAAGGTCTGGACCGCGTCAAGTTGCATGAACCTCTTCTTTCGTATCTGGACCGACTAAAGAGTGACAAGGATCCGTACCTCGTTTACCAAGCAGCGTACGCTCACCAGGCACTGCTGTGTGTTCCTGACGACGAAGATCCATGGCAGGCAGTCTTGCGACGATCTGGTGCCATCATCAAGGGAGTAGGTGGACTCGCAAACGCGATCAAGGGACTGAATATCACCGAGTTCATCAACGGATTGAGCTCTATTCAAGAAGGATTCCAAGGCGCAGGTCAGATCATGGGTCTCACCTTGGACGCGTACAATGGGGTGACCGCGCTGAAGGAGAGTGGCCAAGGATTACTAGAGGCGCTTAAGGGTGGACTGAGTTTCAGTCACAAGCGCGCCTGGTATGCGCCTTGCGTGGTGCGGACAGTTTGATCCAGAGCGGCGAGTTGACCAAGTTCAAGACATTGGTCTGCGAGGCACCCTGCCGCCGTGATCTGGCCTTCCAATGGGGTATCTGTCAGCGACTCGGATACCTAGCTGCGGGCCCAACATGGGGTGATAGCTGTCGGAAGGAGGCAATTGCCTTACTGGGGGAAATGTACTGGAACGATGAGGAATGGGGACAGGAACCACGTATCAAGCAATGCATCCTGGACATTCTCTTGCAGCTCTTTCATATTCCTGAGCATCTCCAGAAAGGTATATGTGTGATCCGCGAAATGCCTCAGCAATGTCTGATCTATACAACTGACGCTCACATCCCCTTTTCTATTGTCGCGTACTCCTGTATCAGGCCCAATGAATATTACTGCAGAGGGTCTGTTGAGAGACCTGGCGACAGACGGCGATGAGAACAAACGGGGTCTCTGTACCGCGTGTATCAAAAATGGACCGAGCCCACACTGTTGGAAGGTCGCCATAGCACTTCCCGTTTCATCGTACCTTATCGACAAGGTTCAAAATAAGCCGTCGGTAGAGCCCGCCTTGCGGATTTATCAACATACTCGGCTTGCGACTCAGGCCCTGCGGCATGGTCTCTATATCCCGCCTGAGGCCAAGGCTACCCGTGAATCGCCTGATAATGAACTCTTTGATTTGACAACCAAAGTCAACGAGTTCATAGCTGGCGATGGCGATGCAAAAGTATTGCTGCTTTTTGGAGATTCCGGGGCCGGAAAATCGACATTCAATCTGGAGCTCGAGAAGAATCTCTGGATGGCCTACAAGAATGACAAGAAATGGATTCCTCTCTTCGTGACATTGCCCGCTATTGAAAACCCAGAGATAGACCTCATCGCCAAGCACTTACGAAGTTGCGACTTTACCGAAGATCAGATCCGTGAACTCAAGTCTTACCGCCAATTTGTACTGATCTGCGATGGATATGACGAGTGCCAGAAGAGGGTCAACATCTACAACAGCAATCAATTGAACTGGCCTGGAGGATGGAACGTCAAGATGGTGATTAGTTGCAGGAGCGAGTTCCTTGGATCTGATTATCGTGAACTTTTCCAGCCAGGCGACCGCAATGACAGAAGACAGGCTATGCTACTCCACGAAGCGGTTGTCGCCCCTTTCAGTATGACCAAGATTAGCGACTACATACGAAGCTACGTCTCGTGCCTATCAACCGGTGACTTCTCTTGGAAAGTCGACGATGCTTGGAAAGTCGACGACTACGAGAGCGCGATCGAGAACATTCCTAATCTAAAAGAGCTCGTGAGGAACCCATTCTTGTTGTCCTTGGCTCTGGAAGTGTTGCCAAGTATGGTCGACATATCCAAGGACTTTACATCTAACAAGATATCAAGGATCACACTCTATGACCGGTTCGTGGAACGATGGGTCGAGCGTGGTAAGGTACGATTGATTGAAAGATCAAGATCGTTGCCCGAGGACGAGCGCAAAGCGTTTGAGGCTATGTCCGACGATGGATTTACACAACACGCCATCAAGTTCATTAAGGATTTGGCGGTCGCGATATTTGACAAGCAGGACGGAAGACCTGTGGTTGCTTACTCTCCTATTCAAGACAAGGAGAACTGGAAGACGGCATTTTTCGGTCAAGGTGGTGGCAACAGTTTACTAAAGGAGACCTGTCCACTCCAAAGGGCCGGTAACCAATACCGATTTATCCATCGATCTGTTCTTGAGTATGGGTTGGTGCGAGCGGTTTATGAGTCACGCAGTTTAGACAAGGACGATAAAGGCTTCATGGAGAAACTGAGTGTTCAGGAAACCAATCCGGACGATTCGGTCTTGGCCACATTATCTAAGTCGCCGCTATTTCGAAGGAGTTTTGTTAACGAACCGTCTATCATCAATTTCCTGTCCGAACGCGTCCAACAGAATTCCGAGTTCAAGGATCAGCTCCATCTTCTTGTTGAGACATCGAAGACGGACGATCGATTCAGTCAAACAGCCGCCAACGCAATCTCGATTTTGGTTCGAGCAGGAATACGATTCAATGGTGCGGATTTGAAGGGAATACGAGTTACTGGTGCGGACCTGAGTGGCGGAGAGTTCGATTCGGCCAACCTCGCAGGAGCAGATTTGAGAAACTGCATTCTTCGGAACGTCTGGTTGCGTCAGGCTGACCTGAGTGATTCGCAGATGGGAGATGTCGTATTTGGACATCGGCCATATCTCCAAATGGAGGACATGGTGGCACAATGTGTGTTCTCACCTGATGGAAGGAGCCTGACCGTTGTGCTCAAAGAGGACTCAGTTGAGATCTATGACGCGTCGACTTGGAGCAGAGTGTACTTCCAAGAAAACACCAGTGCTGCCCGGAGTGTACAAACCGGTGTAATCGCCTCCACCTTGGACGACCATTCCAACATCATGAACAACGAACTCAACATTGTAAGGTCTGTGGCGTACACTCCCTGCGGTCAGCGAATCGTCTTAGGCTGCAAGGACGGGTCCGTGCGGCTATGTGATACACAGTCTGGAGCCTTGATCTCAACTTTGATCGGTCACACTGAGAAGGTTACTTCGGTGGCATGTTCCCCCGATGGGCGGCTGATCGCCTCTGGCAGCGAAGACGACACAGTGCGATTGTGGGATGCTCAAGCTGCTGTTCTCATCTTTGCTCGGGGGGGGCTCTAATAAGGGTGTTGCATCTGTGGTATTTTCACCTAATAGCCAGCAGATTGCCTTCGGCCGCGATGACATGGTTCAACTATGGGCTGCCCGGACTGGCACTCAGAGTCTCACTTTGATTGGCCACAGGGGCATTGTGATGTCGGTGGCGTACTCTCCCAACTACCGGAAGCGATCTGCTGGCCATTGGGATCGCACTGTGCGACTGTGGGATACTCAGACCGGTTCTCTTATCTCCATCTTGAGTGGTCACACGAACGCAATACAATCAGTGACATATTCTCCCAGCGGCCAACAGATTGCGTCAGGCAGCGATGACAAGACTGTGCGACTGTGGCATTCACAGATCGACGCTCAAGGATTCACATCGGGAGGTCATACTCGCAATGTTACATCCGTGGCGTATTGTCCCAATAGTCGGAAAATAGTTTCTGGCAGTGAAGACATTACAATTCGACTGTGGGATGAGCACACGGGTGCTCTTAGTTCCACATTACGTGGCCGCTACCTAGGTGCATGGTCAGTGGCGTATTCTCCCAACGGACAGCAGATTGCCAGCTACGGTTGTTACAGCACTGTGCTACCGTGTGATGTCCAGAATGGTACTATTATCCATGTTTTGAGACAAGGCTACAGCTATTCTGTCTGGTGTGTGGTATATTCTCCTTGCGGCAAGCAGATCGCCTCTGGTTGTTCGGACGGGACTGTGCGAATGTGGGATACGTCGGCTGGTACACTTATCCGTACCTTGATTGGCCACACCGGCTCGGTGAACTCCGTGGCATATTCTCCCAACGGTGAGCACATGGTCTCGGGCGGTTTTGACAAGGATGTTCGACAATGGGATGTGATAACTACCACTCTTATTCATACCTTGAGTGGCCATTCTGACTGTGTGAGGTCTGTAACATATTCCCCTGACGGCCAGCAGATCGCCTCTGGGAGTGAGGACAAGACCGTGCGACTTTGGAATGCACAGACAGGTGCGCTTTGCTTCACACTAAGTGGCCATGAAAGTGTCGTTACCTCTGTGGCTTATTCCATGGACAGTAAGCTGATAGCCTCTGGTTGTGTCCACGGCATGCGATTGTGGAGTTCGGATTCTGGTCAATGTTTAGTTGCATTGGGTGGCATGTATGATTCTGTCAACTCCATTGCTTGGTTGAATGATGTCTCTTTTGTGATCGGCTGCGATGACAACTCCGTTAGCACATGGAAGGTGGCAAAGGATGAAAATGGGATTCGAGTGTGCCTGCAGTGGCGGTCAGGCCTGAGCAAGCTTGTGTTGTGGAATGCTTCTATCCAAGGGGTGCGTGGCTTGAGCGAGGTGGACCAGCGACTATTCCAGCAGCGGGAGGCTATCGGCCAGCCGGCTACTGATTGACCTGCAGTTCCTAGATTAAAACTCCTAGAAGATTAAAGGGTTTGTTTAACTGGTGGAGGTGATGTGAAAGCAGAGTCTGCAATATTTCATATTCCCATTTCATGGACCTCCTGTTTATCGACGGCCGCTTGACGGACGACTTCCTGCATTATAGTAGTCCACTTGTTTAGCTCACAAACAATAATAGAGAATGGAAAAAGTAGACAGCAGTTTATTTTGAAAGCCCCACGAAGTGAGAGAGGAGGGGTCTAGTCTAGTATGAGAATCTTCAAAAGGGTATTGAACAGCGAAAGACAAAGATCATGAACTACATAAAGGAAGAGGACAAGGACGAGAAGGGGCACTCAAGTCTATGCTTCGACGTTCAAGGTCTTCTCTTCAAAGACCGTAATGGCCTGTTGAAGAATCTCCATGCCCTGATCAATTTCTGCCTTGGAGATGTTCAATGCTGGCACGAACCGGATCGTGTTGTTGGCAGCTGTGATGATCAACAATCCACGCTCACGAGCCAATGCCACCAAGGGGGCAGGGTCGACATGGAACTGCAGTCCGAGAATCAAGCCCTTGGCGCGGACCTCCTTGATCAACGACGACTCCAATGACTGCAAGCGCTTCTGGAAATGCTGACCAGTCTGCTTGACCTGATCCAAGAACTCGGGAGTGTTGATGCGGCGCAAGACACTGGATGCCACTGCACATCCAAGAGGGTTGCCACCGAATGTCGTACCGTGATCACCTGTGCGAAGAGAGTGTGAGGGTGTTGATTAATAAGCAATTGTGTCCTCGGCCTTCTACATTATCCTGATGCTCAAAGTCCAGAGAGAGCAACTCATACCAATAGCAATCTTCTCCGCAACCTTGTCCGTGATCATGATGGCACCAATTGGGAATCCATTGGCCAAGGGCTTGGCCATCGTCAAAATGTCAGGCACGCAATCCTTGGAAAAGTTCTGATGTGCCCACAACTTTCCTGTACGTCCCAAACCGCACTATATCCCAAAATGGAATCAAATGAGAATCTGTTAATTATCTTCATCATAGATTCGAACTACCTAGCTCACTTCAAGAGAAATAAAAAGAAAATACCCACATACCTGAATCTCATCATAGATCAACAGAGCACCGACCTCATCGCAACGGCTCCTGAGTTTCTTCAAGAATGCCTCAGTGGCAACATTGATTCCACCCTCTCCCTGGATCGGCTCTACAATGACCGCGCATGTCTCTGTCGTCACAAACGAGTCCACCGCCTCAACATCGTTAAAAGGCGCATGCTTGAATCCAGGCACCAAGGGCAAGAATGGCTTTTGGTACTTTGGGTTAGGTGTCGCTGACAACGCTCCCATAGACCGACCATGGAATCCATTCACGAACGAGACCACGCCAAACTTGTTATCCTCCTGTTGTCCAAAATCCTTGGCTGTGAACTTTGCGACCTTTCTCGCAAACTTGAGTGCGCCCTCGTTCGCCTCCGTGCCCGAGTTTGAGAAAAAGATCTTGCTGGCATCGAAATCTCCCGAGGCACGCGTCGACTCGATCAACTGTTCTGCCAGTTCTCCTGCAGGGACGTTGTAGTAGAGGTTGCTGAGATGAACAACAGTCTTTGCCTGATCAAAGAGGACCCGGGCAACTTCGGGATCCGAGTGACCGAGGGCGTTGACGGCAATACCGGCGGTGAAGTCGAGGTACTCGCGATGGCCAACGTCATAGAGGTAAGAACCCTTGCCGTGAGTGAAGACGACGGGAGGGCGACCATAGGTGGTGAGGGTGTATTTGGCGTGCTTGTCAATGATGTCCAAGGTCTTGGGATCGGCATCCACGTCAGCATGGCTCAACTAGAAAGAGAAAGAGAGAGGGTTAAAAAGATGGAAAGGGTGAGCATCCTGGTCCGGCGAGTCGATCTTTGCAAAAGGAAAAATAAAAATGACTCCGAGGTTGTTGGGGGAGACGGGCATAAAATAACGGGATCGGATCGGCGGTCAGCTTACGGCGTGGTTGAGTGGCGAATGGGCGGCCTGCGAGGACAAGGCACGGCACTAGATAGGAGGAAGAGCAACGCACAAAACGGGTCAGCAATGAAGTTGAATGCAGAAGTTTGTAATCTCTGTCCTCTGGTTACCCCGCATTGATGGGTGCGGGGATGAAAGGGGGGAGAGGGACAGATCAGATTCGTGTTCCGACAGGGGTCAGATGGATAGAAAGACATGCTAGGACTGAAAGAGAGACTTACGGCCATGGCGATGGGGCGCTGGCGGGCAAGCAAGGCGCGGGATGATTTGATGAGGGAGTGGCGGAGCATGGTGGTGATGATGAATGAAGAAGGGGATGAGGAGAAGGGATGGATAAGGAGGAGTGAGGCATATTATATGGGGATCTATCCCTGTGTAGCGTGATATCTTTTCTCTGCCTTTGAGTCACGGTGTGTGCTGAGAACCCTGCGTGGGAAGAAAGTGACTGCTTCCGAGGTATCTTGCCTTCTATGGCAAATCTGTGCTTTCGTTCCTCTCACACAGGTCGTACCTGGCCAGGCGTACGTTGGGGCACCCTTGCCAAAGACGACCCTTACGAGAGAGGGCTTTTGTCGACCCACAACGGCTGACTGCCTGTCTGTTCGCCCATCTGTCCGTCTGTCTGTCTGTCTGTCTGTCTGTCTATCTGTCCGTCTGTCCGTTTGTCTGTTGATCGCGTGTTTGTCTTGTCAATTTGCAACAGTGCTCCGTGGCATCTTGACTCACGGATTTTTCCCTACCTCTGTGCCCAAACATCAATTGGACCTGTCAATGGAAACAGCACCTGTGGGTATCAAAGAATCTCTTTATGATGGAGGAGGGTTTTTTTTGTATGTGCTATGGCTGAGGACGAGAACGTGGCTGAAACGGATACTCATGTTCTTCGTTTTCAGGCACAAGAGTGCTCGTCGGTGAATATACCTCAACGCGTGCAAGATCGTCATCTCCCCGCCATGAATTATCCTGAACAACTCTTACGCTCCCCAGTTCATGGATCGCCTCTTCCTGACCCTGTGGCAGAGCCTGCCTCGGTGCAGCATCTGTTAGATCTTGGTCACTCTGTCTCCTCAAGGACCGACCCGATGCCCGGCGCGATCCCTCTACGACCACTCCTCCACTTCTTCTTCGTTCTCTTCTTGATCTTTGGCTTCTCGAACCTGAGCCTCCTCCTTCTCTACGACCACTGCTCCCGCTCGCGCTTCTAGATCCGCTCTGACGTGTCCGCCTTGGGGTGGACGAGATAGATCCCAGCTCGACCGCGCTGTCTTTTTCCAGCCTCTTCTTGCGACTGCCTCGGACACTCCCAGACTCGAGGTTAGCAACCGCAATGGCCGCAGCTCGTTTGCATCGACGGTGTCGAATCACCAATCCTGCAACAATCGCTCCCACCACCACAATCACTGTCAATGACAGTCCGACCTTGATCCAGGGCGAGAATCCAGGCACGTAGAATCGTCCAGACCATGACCAGTCCCTCATCTTGATGATCGATAACGGCCGATAGACATATCCTGTGGCATTCAATCCTATTCATTTTTTTTTCAAGAAACGTTGGATCAGATCACAAGCCCTTTGCATAGACAGAAAAAAATTACACCGATCCAATGGCTGTCATCTTTTTCTTTACCTCCAATGACCAAGATTTGTTCATGGGTTGCCATCTGACAGCTATGGCCTCTGATGCCTCCTGCAGGAAGACCACCAATGGGTCGAGGGAACCAAGTCCAGTTCTGGGTGTTCAAGATCCAGGCATCGGACAGAGCACTCTTCCTCTCTCCCCCAATCTTGCCTCCCTGGATCGGATCCTCTCCTCCCATCATAAACACATTCCCGTCTTCCAACACCACCGTGCAGGGCATCCATCTTGGCGATGGCACCGAGAACTCTGGGGATGCGGAGCCCACAGTAGAGTTTGAATTCGTAGGGAGCGTGCTGTTGAGAACCCCGATTTTGGTGGCCTTTGGAGGTGTGGCTGTGGGGCCCTTTTTAGATAAAGCAGCCACAGCATCGGATCCGAGGGTGTACAAAGTATCAAATGGAGCACATCGAACTGGTTGACCTAACTCATTCGCCTGGTCACATCCGCCCATGATCAAAGTCGCCTTTAAACGAGGCAGATACAGGACAATAGGTGCGTACAGTCCAGGGACAGAGTCAAGTGGGCCTGAAAACGACCATGATGCTTTCGAGCTGCTTTTGTTTGCTTTCAGGATAGAGAGCGTGTTTGTCACATTCATGGAGCCGTCTAGTCCTCCAAACTGAAGTACCGTCCCCACTGTGCTATCGAGGCTCATGCCTGGCGATAATAACTGGAAGACTGGCGAGGGCGCTGGTGATGGTGACGGTGACGGGGATGTCGAAGGAGATGGAGATGTGGATGGGGACGGCGATGAAGCTGATGGATCGACATCTTTGGCCGGAGCAGGCGTCGTCGTCGTTGGGATTGTTGTATTCTCTTTAGGCAGATCAGGTCCTTGGGTCCATGTATTTGAACTGAGATCAAAGATCGCCACCGTAGAGATTGAAGTTGAAGTTGAAGCAGATCCCGATGGGTGCTTGCCTCGTGTTCCTCCGATCACAAGCCGGCTTTGATCCTGGGTTGTCGCCTCGGGCGCCATGGCGGTGGCAAAGGTCTCTGGCAGGAACTGCCATGGCAGATTAGAAGTGTTGTCATTGTCGACACGGAACCCCTTAGCCAGGGACAGACTGACAAATTGTGAGGTAAGCGACAAAGGATCCGAAGCATTGACAAGACCTCCGTAGACAAAGAGCCTGGACCCCACCAAGGCCGTAGTCGAATAGCTCACAGGTTGAAACGACGTGGTTGCACAACATGCGGGCGCGGCCAGCGTGGCGAGGAGAAGGAGAGAGGCTGAGGGTGCTGAGAGCAAGCGGGGGCGACTTTTGCTTTTATGTGTTGAGGGGTATGATGTCGCTACTGTTGCTGTCGCTGTCGCTGTCGTCGTAGGGTTGTGAAGAGATGACAGCAATGTGTCCCTTGTCCTTGTCATGGTTGATGATGTCGCTGTAGAGGCGTGGCGTTGGTGGTGACCTTGTCAGGCTTGTGTCCCTAATCGTCGTTGTGATTAAGGATGTGCTGTGGCGCAGACACAAGAGGGGAAAGGAGGAGGAGGAAAGGACAGGGCTGCTGGAGAAGGGTTTGGGCGAGGATGCAGGCGACAGTAGCGGTGTTTCTCATTAATCTGATAAGGGACTAGTAGTGTGTATGGTAGTAGAGCAACAGAACAGGAACGAAAGGCTCAATATTCTTCCAGTCCGACAAGAGAGAGCGAGCGAACGAGCGAGCAGATGGAGCAAGAGCAATCGAGGAAGGAGCGAAGAAGCGAAGGGGAAGGAGAAGGGAGGGAGAGTCTGTGCTGCAACACAACAAAAAAGGTCCGTTGGGTGATTGGGAAGGAGACAGAGAGAGAGGCAGAGAGACAGAGAGAGAGATGCGTCCAGTGGATGATTCCGAGGTGCAGGTGCTTTATACCGAGGGAAGAAAAGAATGAATGCAGAAATACAACGGGCAAAAAGCAGGGGGGGGAGGTGGATGGGACAGAAGACAGCGGGTGTGTCTGTGCAAAAAAAGAAGGGGGGTCAACGGAGCGTGGGAGGACGAGTGCAGGAGGAGGAGAAAGGACTGGGAGGAGGAGGAAGGACTGGGAGGAGGGAGGAGGATGAAGGATGATTCAGATGATGATGACAAGGAGAGCAAAAAAAGAGAGGGTGAGATGAGGATGGATGGATGGATGGAAGGATGGATGGATGGATGGATGGGATGGGATGGGATGGATGGACAGAGATGGGAGAAAGGGGAAATGGAAGGAAGAGGAAGGAGGGAGGAGGAAGAAGGAGAGGGAGGAGGGAGGGGCACTACAAAACGAACGAAGCCGTCTCTCTTTGGTTGTTCCAAACAGCCAAACAGCGCTGTCTGTTCATCCCCTGGTAATGGCGATGTGTGTGTGTGTCTCTCTCTCTTCTTGCTTCCCCTTCCTTCCTTGCCTTCTTCCCTTCCTTCTTTCCTGGCTCAATTGCCTCAAGTGCTCTCTCTCTGTCTTCTCTCTTTTCTTTTCTTCCTCCCGCTCTCACGCACACAACAACACAACACAACACAACACAACAACCCACAGCACGCACACAAGCAAGCACACGCTGTCCACAAGCGCTCATTCGATACCGAGGACTGACCTTGACCTTCTTGGGAAATGAGAGCCGTTGACGAGGGCGTGATTTCCCTCGCCCAGACTTTGATTCATGTACCCTTTCTTTTGCTCTCCCCTCGAAACGCCGCATCCTGCAAGGTCCTCTTCCTCCCTTCCTCTTCTTTTCCTTTCCTTTTCCCCCCCTGCTTGGGCGCTGTCTCTTCTCGTTATGTCAATAATAGTCCCTCCCTACTCTCCGACCCCCTGCTGGACAAAGACGGATGTCTCGGATGGATGATCTCCATTCTCCAGCTAGCAGGAAAACCTTCGCTCCGACGCCCGCTTGTCCAGCAGCCTGGCAACCCTTTCAGACTCCCGCCAATGGCCTCCTTCCTTCCCTGGCGCTGGCTGTGCTTCAAATTGCAATCTAATCTGCTGCCCATTGGGCCTAGTTCCTGTTCCCTTTTCCTTGGTTCGTCTTCCCAAATCAGATCAAGATTTTTAATTTTTTTGCCGTGCGCCAGTTGGCGCGGGCGGGGCGCAATTGACTCTTACCCGGTCCTTGTCAAGGGCGTCGTCCTTCTATGAAGGAACACATTCCTGGACATGCAACACACACACACACACAAACGCACGCACAAAATACTTTCAACAATTCATTCTTCATCAATCACAGCAGTGCTCCCAACTCTACTTTCTATCGCCCAGATCTCTGTCCCATTCCGCGGAAACGACACGCGTTCCTCTTTTCAAATGTCTTTTGTGCACAGTGGGATCAGTGTCTTTGTGACCATTTCGCAAAAAAAACTCCCTGCTCAGCAGTGCTCGTCTTCAAAGATTTTCGAAAGGTCGTCGCGCCATCGGGAAGCTCGATTGCTCCCCCCGCGAGCTGTTACATAAGCCTTGTCCCCTGTTCATGATCTGTCGAGTCGCCCTTGCGCAGCTTAGAACCAGCACCACCCGCAAATATCCGACTTCTTTTGATATCGTCGCCTATTTGTTAAGTGCTGACTTGAAGTAACCTTGGCTCACTCTGTCCGTGTTCAAGAACATCCCAACATGCCAACAACCGAGATTCTGTTCAAGTTGTCACAATCTCACAAGCTATATCTCAACGCCAACCCTGTACGACCCTTCGCAGCATGGCCACAAAAAGTAGAACAGTTCTCAGTATGGTATCCCGCCCTGGTATCGTGATTGTACATGGTTTCCTCGGGCATCCACGTCTAGGCTGAATAAGGAGCATCGACCAAGGATTTATTCTTGTGACCACCAAGTTCCCGTTCACGGCCAAGTAGTTCATTTTGGTAAACAAGGCCTTGAGTCCCACTAGATAGAGTGAAAGGATGGGGACTTTTACTTAGGCGGGGCTCAGGCAATTGAGCCGATGCCAGCCTATGGACTCGCCTCCAAAGTTGTGAACGGGCTTGTGGTGAATGTGGCCGGCATTGTGTAAAAGTCACCCATTACCGTTCGTAGCGAATTGGATGTTAAATCAGACCTTGGCGTTTTGGCACTGTGTTTGGGTTGAGAAAACTCGAGATGGCGCCCACGGAACTGGATTATCCCACAACGCTGCCAACAAACCTTGGTGGAGAGTGTAGGAAAGGGCGAGCATGAAGAATGAGGAAAGAGTAGATTTTTAAGGTTCAGAAGGAAGAACTGTGTCTTTGGAGACGCTTGCATCTTTTAATTAATACTTGAAAAAGGCCGACACGCGGATAAAGGGAAGAATGCTCACATCTAGAAAGGTACCCGCCTCGCGTGCATCGAAACGAAACTAGGCTGAAGAGGAGACCCGGGTGAAACTGTGTTCCGCCCGATATGGCTGCTTGAAGGAACAGGGTAGTCATCAATGGCACTCATATGATCAACGGCACCCAGATTACCCAGGCGACTCCACTCAATGGCGGCATTGGGTATATCATCAATGAACACACCCTCATCTCCCCTGATCAACAGGCAGCAGTTTTAGTGGACGTATTTTTTACGCCAGCTCGTCTCCGACTAGGAAGCATGTCCCTACCAGATTATTCATCATTCTTGTTCCGGCCTCCATGATCTTTCTAAGGTGAGCTAATAAACTCCAACGACTCTTTCTGTCTTCAAAGCTGTTTTTTCCCAATCCCACAAAGAGAACAGCAGCTCATTGAACCCAATTTGAGGAATTAGTCATAGACCTGCGCAACGCCGCCTCTGTGGTGAATGATGCCTGGGCAAAGTATGTTTGTCGTTGATTGCACCGCCACCAACTTTAATTTTCCGCTTTCGGAATCAAGTCGCCGCCGTCAGCAATTGGAATGTGCTGAAGGAGTAGAAGTAAAATGCTACCATCTAGGATTCTTGCACCTCCCCACGAGCTCCTTCCCACTCAAAATTGGGCTTCATGGAGATTTTTTCAAGGCCTGGCATCACTACTCTTGGACTCTTGGAACAACATGGTACCTTTTTGTTTGGTTGACTTTCCGCGTTCAGCTGACAAATTGTCCGTCGTACAAAATCGACTCGTCAAAAAAACCTGTTGTTTTGTCAGCTGAACACGACCTGGACTGTGCGCACAGCACGCAAGAAGGGCTTGACAGCTCGCCTGTATTGCCCCACTCCCTCTCCGCTCTGAGTTATACTTGTCTTTGATACCAAACCTTAGTTCCTCGGACCCTTTGAAATCCTGTTCGTGATTGATAATAGAGAAGCTTGTTTGCCAAGAATCGACAAGAGATTTTGTAATTGTACTCAAGAGGCAGTGTCTGGTTCCTCCAAGCAAATCCTTTCATGAAGACTTAAAAAGCTCCATCTTCCCACTCCAAGATTTTTTAATCAACCAACAAAAAAAACCCTTCAAGACTTTCCGCTCAACAGACACAGCACGCCAACAATGCAACCAGTACTCGTACAGCACATCCGCAATGCCACCGCCAAGATCAAGTACGCCGAGACGACTTTCCTTGTCGATCCCATGCTCGGAAAGAAGGGTGCCTATCCAGGCTTTGACGGCTTTCAAGACACACCTCACAGCCATCTGCCAAACCCGCTGATCGATCTTCCCTTGTCAATTGAAGACATCCTGAAAGGTGTGGATGCGGTGATTGTCAGCCATACTCACCTCGACCATTGGGACAAAGCAGCTCAGGAGTTGATCTCTAAAGACATCCCACTATTCTCACAGAATGAAGCCGACGCAGAAACGATCCGAGCACAGGGTTTTACCAATGTTCGTGTTTTGGACGAGGGCACCGTTTTCAGGGGCATCCACTTGTCAAAGACAGGAGGGCTGCACGGTACAGAGGATCTCGGAAAGGTCATGGGAATTGTCTTCAAAGCTCCAGGCACAAAAACCATCTATATCGCTGGAGATACGGTGTGGGTCAGCGAAGTCGACAAGACCTTGGCAAAGTTCCAGCCGGATGTGATCATCCTGAACACTGGCGATGCTCGTTTGAATGGGTATGAGGAGGGTATCATCATGGGCAAGAACGACACTCTCCATGCTCATCGATCTGCACCCAACGCCACGATTATTGCCGTGCACATGGAGGCGCTCAACCATTGCGGACTGACCCGCGGAGCTTTGAGGGAATTTGTCAAGGAAAATAATCTTCAGGAACGAGTTTTGGTCCCCGAGGACGGTGAAAGCCTCGAGTTGTAATTGTAGATCCCCCCATAGTAACAAACCAGAAAGATAAAAAGTAGAGTGCACCCCACAAACTTGAATTTGCCACGATTGCCACCCTGTCACCACCAACAAAACAACAGTTGAGGGCCTGTAAATAGAGAGAAGCCTTTTCTTTCGTCTTTAATTCATTTATTTTCTCAAGATTGAGCGATATTTTTCCAGGATTGAGAGTTCGTCGAGAAGGCTCGTTGTGTCCTGTCAAGCATCAGCACTGTTGAGACTAGGAATAACGGATGATAATAGAAATATATAAAGCCCCGAGGCTGGAAGCTGCTGGCCATTCCTTGCAGCCACTCCTGCACGACCAGCCGTCCCAGTCGCATCGTGTGAAACTCTCGGATGACGATGACTCTGGCTCGAAAAGGCTCAAGATAGTGAAATACACATGCGTGAAATTCGTTCCAAAGATGCACAAGGTGCGGGGAAGGTGAACTGGTAGGCGATTTTTGGGAAGGATGGATTGCGGCCCCGTTTGAATCGCCAGGACGAAAGGGTGGTTACTTCTGCCGACTTTGCAAGTTTTTGATATCGAATGGACGCGCTACGACTTTCAAGACCTATACCTATGTCTGTACAAAAAGGATGTAGAGCAATGCGAAGCTGGACGTAAATGAACATTAACAATGCACATCATTAGTGTGGCCCGCCACACGGCAGACGGCTCACACAACTTTACCTTGACGTGCCCGCCGAGCGGCAGACGGCACTCTCGACCAGCATCTCAACATCCACACGGCAGACGAAGAGTACAGAGATCGGATCCCCGAAGAGAGTCCATCGCACCAATGCCAAGCTGGTTTGCCAGAAAATTCGCGTAGGGGAAAGGCTGATGAAAGCGAGAAATGACAACATCCTCAGGAAATTATACGCTTGTGACGTGACTGTTGACACCTTGGAGACCGCGCCTCCTAAACTCGACGCCATTTGCCACCATTTTTTTTTTCCTATTTCTGTGCACACCACCTTCAGGGCACCTTGCCTTCCAATCTTCTTCCCCAAACACAACAATACTATTTGCATCTCAAAATCCACTCTCAAAAAGTCCTATCAGAATGAGTTCAGTATTGACAGACCCAATCATGGAGCCATCCTTTGGGGGGGAAGGCACAATCACAAAAGAGCAAGCGAGATCGTGGAAACTCCACGACTTTTACGTTGACCATGCACATAATCCCTCATCGTGGACTTTGCGCAACTTCCTTGCAATATACCCAGCTGATCAACAAAGCTTCATTGTCGGCCTATCGACTATTAACAAGAGGAAAGTAGTGCCAGGTGACATTCGGAGCCATTGTGGCCATCTGAAAAACTTCTTGGAGTCACCTTCGGGTGTCTCTTATATTAAGCACATCCGTGCTCAGCTCCAAGTTCTTGGCAATCAGCAACTACTTCAAGACAATGAGACTTTGATAGCTCAAAACGGGGCTATGGAGGATCAAAAACACAGGCTGAGCAGTATACTGGGTAATGATGGTCTCTTATCTCACTACAGAGACCTTGGTGTGTAGTTTTCCAACCAATTCTGGGTTTGACCAACTCACTGCTGCTGTTTTAATCTTGTTGGCAACAAAGCGCCAAAGTTGGGACACAAGGAAAGAAGCTTGATGCTTAACCAACTTCCTCCCGTATGTTTACCTTGGATATCTTGCATCGTACGTGTTTGTTAAAGCAAGGACTCACTCACCGCGTTCAAATGACTTTTTGTTACATTTTTTAAACACGATAGCACGAAGCGTTCTTCGCAACGCATGAATGTGAGAAGTGGAAAGATACGCGCCTCTTCTCTGAATATATCCTTGCTGCCCGCCCAAATATAACCGCCTGCTCAGCGTACAGGAAGTACGTGAAGACATTGAAGAGGATGTCCAATGATCCTGCTGAAAAGTCCAAGAAGACGGAACAGGCTATAAAGTCGTGTGCGCGAGTGAGAGAATGCTCGTTCTGGAAAGATTTTGTTAGCATTCAGCAGGAGACATTGGATGAAGCGGAAGTTGATGCGACGGCGAGCACAGAGTCGACGCCGATTGATACTGCAACGCCGGTTAATGCCTCGACACCGGTTGACGCCTCGACCCCGGCTGACGCTTCGACACCAGCGGATACCTCAACACCAGTTGGCGCCTTAACACCTGTTGGCCCTGCAACACCGGGGCAGATTCAGCCGAGCATGGCGAACGAAGGTGAAGAGCACTTCGTTCTTTTGGGGCTCCAAGACCCTTGCCACTGAATCAGATGATGAAAGCTTCAGACCGCCTTCAAACGCCCAAAGACAGACAACAGTGAGATTGAGTCCAGCTACGCGACGAGTACAACTGGCTCAATGCCACCTCCCTCAAGCATCGATCATTTCGTCGGCCCTGGAGAAACCTCGAGCGATTTACATGATCCCTCTGGACACACGATCATTGATGGGGTCGATGTCAACAAGATGGTGATGATGTACCGTCGCAAGCATGTCATCAAGAAGGATACTCACAGTCTCGAGCAATTTCTGTAAGCAATTAAGGAGTCACTGAAAACCATGCGCTTTTTTTTGATGAGCAATCAACTAACATTGTTTTCTGAACAGTCTTATCAATTTTCTGGTCACCCGTGGTACTGTCGAGGCTGCATGCAAAGAAAAACTGTTCGCCAGTCAGATTGATCGCATGTTCCACCACACACGGATACCATCGTTGTCCCTTGAGGAGGTTCAGTTTGTTTCCGACTGTCGCGCTTAGCGGGGACCAACAGTCACGAGGACATTGAGGCATGGCGAGCCAAAAAGTCTTTACCAAAGTCTGTGGTTTGTCGTGCCATCGACGGGTTTTTCTTGCAGTCGCGTATTTGGTCCCAAATCGACTGGTATGGACCTGAAGCTGAGAATGAAGACACGTTCATCCACTCTTTGATTGCACCTCTGTTAGATGCCGCCTTTGCCACTCTTATTGGTTGCACGTTCCATTGGTAAGTGTCAAATTCTATTTTTCACGTATAGGACGACGTGTCTGAAGCTAAGACCTGATCCGGTATATTATCTTTTTATTTCGTTGAAACTTTTCTCATATCTAGGACGCGAGATCGCCTGTGCGCTGGTAAGAAAACAGTAGACGTCCAGCTGGAGTACCCCGACTATCAGGCATCCTACAGAGGTTTCTCATTTGTTCTTGGAGAGTTCAAAACTCCGAGAGCTCAGAAGGATCAAATACGACAAGACTACAAGAAGCTATGTATCATGGGGAAGAAGGCGGTTGATCACCTGTTCAGGGCAGGCTACGACTGCCCTGTAATTCTAGTTCATGGTCGGGGTATGGACGTGGACATTCACCAAGTCTCCCTTGTGTCGGAAGCTCTTTATAAGGTAGAACACCTTGGCTCCTTTGGACTTCTTCAGTCGCCTCTGCAGTTTGGCATGCTTTTAGGAATAGGCCCTTTGCTCCTGGCACATGTAAGTATGCAAGACTTTGTTGCAGATGCATGGAGAGAACCAGAGGAAACTGAAATTTTCAATTCTTTTTTTTTATTTTTTTTTTATAGGAGATCGCCCGAAATACCTTCAGAAGACTGGATAGACATGAGAAGAGTTCCCTAAAGAAGACCTGGATTCGAGGAACATTTGACTGTCAGGGCGTCAACATCCTAAGAATGCCGGTAAGTAAAAATGTCTCTCTCTCTCTCCTTCCTAAGCCCACGACAATACCCGTCCTATACTGGTTTGTCCGTCTCGGATACTCATCGGTATCACTGGCTCGCATTGCTTTAATTATTTGGGAAAAACTTCCGACCAGCTCGTCTGAAAGTAAATAGTCTGTCTAAAGTGTGTGAACAATTGAAAAAAAAAAATACTTGCATCACTTGCATCGAGATTCGAGAGTAGGGATTCGTACAATCAAGACCAATGATGTTACATGTGTAGGACGAGGTAAACAGATGGGGGAGGGGGGTTTTGAAGAGTAAAGTGTCGTGACTGCAGCAACTCTAAAAGGCAGCGGTAGTAACGGAGAAGTCATGACAAAGCAGCCCAGACTCAATGCAAAGGCCATTAAGAAGAGACTCCTCGTTTTCTTGACGGTGGTATTCAGTGCTGCTACCGTCAAAGACCATGGCTTACAGGGATCATATAGCCATCTCTTGGGAATGGTAGCCACGTGCATCCATGTCCGCAGTAATCCGTTCTCGTGGTGAGTCCGCGTTCATGGGCTTCCACCGAACCTGGAATTTAAGGCGATGGCACTGCGGTCTCATTGCCGTCTAGGGGTTGACTATTACTGCTACAAAATATGAATACCAGTCATTTTTATTAAAGCTGAAAATGATGGCAGTCGATTTGGAGATTGGAAAACCTGCACGGCCACTAAACGCCTATCTTGTTGAGCATTGTGTCGGCACCCTGGAGGAATGATCCAATGGTTCCATCCACGCCGCAGACTGCTAACTCGTCGGAGCCAATGGTGCATGGGGCCTCACCGCCTCTCTTTTCCAAGTTGACAGGAGAAGCGGTAGTCATTGAAGATGCCATGGCCAATACAACCGCAATGAGGAGGAAGCAATGTACAGTGTGTGTAATCATGATGGGTTGAGCGATGAAAGAGCTTGGTGCTAAAGTGTCAAAGCTTCTTGGCCTTCAGTAGTACAAGGGTAGCGGAAAACGGAGAAAGGGAGGGTGCTGGTTTTTTAGGGGCGATCAAACATGAACTGCTAGCATGACAGGAGGTAATGGGCCAAGGGATGCGTGAATGTGAGAGGTGATGAGAATGAACACAGGAAAGGGAGAGAGGGGACGGAAAAGAAGGGCACAGGCTGAGTTGGTGAGCGTGCCTTGGATCCGAGATTCTATCCAGAAAAGTGCACAGCCACCGGGATCGGGCGCATGGCTCTTGGGTCGGCGCCTTCCTCTGCCCAGATCCATCATCCCTTCGGGGCTTTGCGCGTCTTCCATTTTTTGCTGATTACACCCCTTAATTCCACAGTCGCGTGCGGCGAAGCGCGCACAGCCGCACAGGCACAGCTTCAGGCACAGCTATCGGCGTGCAGTGGCAAAGCATTTTTGGCAAAGCATTGGCAAAGCACGTCTTTGACCCCTTTATGTTACAAGGCCTTTCTTCTCCTCTCAGCATTCTTTCTTCCTTTCGTCACTTTCTCGCATTCATCCTCACATGAACTCCAGGCCCATCGTCACATTCTCGCGCGCTCTTCATTCGCACTCCTTTCTTCATTACAGAAACCACCATGGACTCTCGGCTTTCCATCGTCACGTTGCGGCCAACAAGGTCAAAGTCGTAATGACTGCCGGCCAGATGAGCAAGACCCTAACCACCGCCTCTACTGCTGCTGGTGCACCAGACGTCTCGTCCTCGTCCCCGTCCTCGTCCTTGCCACCTAATCCCGCCTTGTTTGCTGTCGATGTTGTCAAGATGGACCGCAAAGAGTTGAACCGGCTAGATTTGAAGACCATCCCCTCCTGGGCTCGTTCCATAATTGACCAGGAGCGATGCCGACGTAAAAAACAAGAACTGGAGGCGAGCAAGCTAAAGACAGAAAGTGCAGCTACCACTTCTATCGCGATCACTGCCACAACAACAGCAACTGTGACGACCCCAGATGCGGCGATAATAGTGGCGTCAGCCTCAGCAGCGAAACCCACCTTCAAACTCGATCTCCCAGCGGAAAAGTCGGACCTGGCCTTGACCGAGTTCAGAGACAAGCTCCTGAAAATGGACCGGAAGGACCTGAACATGATTGAAATGAAGTCTACGCCGTCTTGGGCACGTTCTCTGATCAATACAGAACGCTGTAGTCGCAAGAGGATGGACACTATCGTGAAGTCGACTCCAAAGCCCCTCCCGGCGGTCAAGGTAAAAAAGGCCGCCTTCAAACTCGATCTCCCTGCGGAAAAGTCGGATTCTGCCTTGGCCGAATTAAAACACAGGATGCAGGAAATGAGCCGGAAGGATCTGAGTAAAGTCGATATGAAGGCGACGCCATCCTGGGCACGGCGTCCGATCAACGACGAACTTTGCAGCCGCAAGAAAACGAAAACAATCGTGGAATCAACGACGAAATCCCTCGCTTCGTCTTTGAATACAACTGAGGCGAGAGTAGAAACACCGTCAGTCGTAACTACTGCCGATGCAAGTACCGTGACCACCATCTCAGACTCCTCTTCTGGCTCTGGATCCGATGCCCCATCAGCACAAGGAAAGAAACTGCAAGATGAAGAGCAAAAGAAAAGCAAAGAGAAGGAAAACTATCGACGAGGGGCCGGGACCGGAGATGGCTTCTCCTTGCATGGAAATGTTGCGGCAGAAGCCGCTAAAGAGACCTCTCTCCTGTGGAATTGTGATATCATCTATGATCCCTCACTCAAAAAGTCAGAGTCTCATGATGACGATATCGAGTCTAGGGATCGAGATATGTTTGGCCGATTCTGTTGTTCCTCCTGCCGCACCAAACATGGTCGTCGACAGGGCTGGAACTCTGCCGAGGTTTTCACTCAGTTTTGGTTCAAGTACGTTCCTGCCAATGGGCGCGCAGGGTCAAAGGACACGCTTCGGTACCAGTCTTTGATTCATTTTCAAAAATGTCGAGGCTGTGAGGAATACATGCACGCAAAGCTGGATCAAGAGTCGTATGTGAAGAAGGCAATCAAGGCTTTTGAGATATGGGCGGAGCGAAGAGACCGAAAAAACCCAGACAACGATTTCGAGTCTTACCGGCTCAGAAAACCTCATGATTCGGCGAGATGCCATGGATGTATCGCAGGGCTGCATCGTCCCGAGGATCATGACCATAATTACAGCAACTCATACCTGAGAAAGATTGTGCCTAGGAAGTAAAGATAGACAAGGAAGCATCACAATAAAGAATCGTCAGTAACTATGCCAACGCTTGAACCTGGCCTTCGACTTGGAATAAAACTTGTGACATTACGGTCATCGTAGAGGTGAGTATCTTTGAAGGCTGATTATAATCCTTTTCTTTATTGATATGTTCTAGTGACATTTCGAAGAATGGTGCTACTCAAATCTGATTCTCAAAGCTGAGCAGAGTCAAAGTCACCACAGCTCAAATCGGCGTCTGGAACTTGAATTCGTCGAAGATCGGAAGTATTAAACTGCGTTCCCGCTCGAATCAGAATTGTGATGGCGTTGGCTGCTACTTGACTGGCATCCGCGTTGGTCTTGGAGAGTTTAAGAACCTTTTGGAGTTGGACACTGAATTCCTGACTTTGATGAACACGCTCAGCAAGAAAGCTGACGATTGAAGGCTCTCCTACGATACTGATTTGACCCAGAGGATTGATGGTCACAGTTGTCGGGCTTTCACTTGAGTCCAGGCATATCGCAAGATCCAAAAAAGGCGAGCTCCCTCTTGGATCAAAGATTAAGCAAGAAAAAAAATACTCTAGAATCGATCGATGACTGAACCTGTACACAGTTCTCCTGGAAGGATGGCGGATCTTGTGATGAATGACTTGTCTGACGTCCTGTGACTCTTCATGGCAGATCAATTGAGACGATTGAATCAATAACCTGGATCGAGCACCAGTACCAAAGAATTCATCCTTCCACGACCCAGAGTCCTGGACTGGCGAGTAGGTCACCGAGTTGACCCCCCCTTGCTCAGTGAAAATACGGAGAGACAGTTTCTTTGAAAATTCCACTCCAAGTCTAACGAAATCCTCGCTTTTAAGCGAAATGATTTCTGAAAGAATGTCGTCGCCCATTTTTCCGCTAGATTGTTGGCTAGCCAGTCGTCGGTATTCCGATTCAAAGTGCAGCTGCACGAGGCGGTCGTAGAGATCGACCCTAGACATCTTGGGGATTGTTGGCAGGACGTCCAAGATCACCTTGAGCATGAAGGGGTTCTTGGCCAGTTCCACCAAGTGAGGGATCATTTCGAAACACTCCATGTACTGATCCATACTCCATCTTGGATCTTGGCTGAGGCATTCCTCAGTTTTAGGCACTTGAGTGAACAGCTCAATATATTCCTCAATCTGGGTGCTTCTGAAGGGAACGATCACAGCCTCCTCGAATATGTCCGATGTATGAGAAAAATCTAGGTTGCCTTTGATCGTTGTATCTGGTTCAAAATAGTTGCGGTAGTTCGGCCCAAGGTACTGAGTGCGACAGTTGATGATCATCTTGGCTTGCCACTGTTGACGTTTGTTGAACCGGTTGGTTGTGTGGAGGTTGGTCCATTCGTGAAGTAGGTCGTACCCATCACAAATAAGGATAAACTGCCGGGATTCCTTCATGTCATTCATTTGCTGGTTCGTGAAAAAGCCCAGGTTGTCCAGATATTGATAAATCATATCCTTGTTTGCTGTATCGATAGTTTTCAAATCAATGAACAGTGGAATGGGTCCTCCTTGTTCGTATTCAGACCAGAGGTCATTCTCCAAACGCATGCTGAACGTTGACTTGCCAGCGTTAGAGTCACCAAGGACGAGTAAAACTTCATTTTCGCTGCCAAGAAAAGTCCTAGCCCGCTCCTGCAGCTCGATCAAAGTGTCTTCTGATGCTCGGAGATTTTCTTTTGAAAGCAAAGGGATGTAGACAACTCGTCTGTCGTAAGCCTTGGATCGCTGGCGGAGGAGGCGATCAATTGCAAACTCGACATCAGGATTCATGTTGACTTTGCTGCAATAATAGAGAGGATGTTGATCTTCAGATGGACGGACTATGGTATTTGTTCATAATGCAAGGAAAGGTAAACAGCCGTTCTGTACAGGCCACCCGTGGCAGGCGTTCCAGGTTCAAAAAAGTGGAACATCGAGTTTACCTGCTGTCGACAGATTCAAATTGAAATGGGATGGCAGGGATGAATGGGAAATGAGAGGATGGAGGAAGAAGAGATGATGAGATGAAACAAAAGGGATGTAAGAGATGAGAATGAAAGAGATGCAAGATGGCGTCAGGCGGGGAGCAAAAAAAGAGAAACGGGTTGAATGGCAGCTTCGCCTTGGCTCTGTTGTCGACCCTTTAGCCTGTTTGACAACTCTCTGGCTGAACCCACACTGATGGCACAAGGATGTTTCAACTGTCAAGTCTTTTGAGGCATTAATTCGTCAACATTCTTCTGACCTCGAGCTTCTGCCTCTTTCTGATAGTCCTTCCCAGCTCAATGTGTCAAAAAAGAGAAAGATAGGGCGCCGATACGAGAACAACGCGTCCAAATTATCCTGCGAGGGCAAGTGACCGCTGGAGCCTCAGTGTGCAGTGTCCTTTCCTGGGTGTTCCTTTACATTGGTGTCTTGTTCCTTGCTCTCCTCGCTGATCTCACCTCCAGTGGCTTCCACCACTCGTCCCCAGACGCGTCCTCTTCCTCCTATCACAAATACGGCTGGTCGAGATGACAGGGGCAAAGCTCGTCGGAACAGCCCCTTAATTGAACCACAGCCATGGCGAAGCACGTCTGCTCCTTCGAGCCCAATCGCGTGTGTCCCACGGTCCTGGTCAAAGCTCCCTCCTCCATCTCTACCTTTCCTCTTCCTTCATCGCATCTCATTCCCAAAACTTGTTCCGCTCATCGTCATTGCCGCATTGTCGAACTAGAGTCAAGGGCCACAATGACCGGAAAAAAAGAAAAACCAGCAGCTGTTGCAGTTGCTACTCCCGCAGCCCCCGCAACCGCGTCCTCTTCCTCCTCCTCCGCGCTGCTTTTACCTGGAGCCAGCCCTGCTCTCTTTACCTCTGAAGTAGCCAACATGGACCGTCAAGAATTGAATCGGTTGGATATGAGGGCCATTCCTCACTGGGCCCGCCTCATAGTCGAGAAGGAGAGACGTCGGCGCAAAAACCAAGGACAGCCGCCGAGCTTGCCCCAATCGACAGGCCCTGCTGCTTCTGCATCCACCGCTACCGCGGCTGCTCTCCCAACAGCAGTAGCACCAACAATACCCCAAGAAACAACAGCAACGATGATCGCTGCAGCGAATCCCAGGTTCCAACTCAAGATCCCAGAGAAAATGTCGAGCGAGGCCACAACAGCATTGAAAGAGCAGTTGCCGAGAATGGACCGCGAGAACTTGAACAAGATCAACATGCAGACAACACCCTCCTGGGCACGTCATCTGATCAACGAAGAACGTTGCCGTCGTAAAAAGGGGGATGGAACCGTGGAGTTGGTCACCAGTTCCCTCGCTATATCCGAAAAAGTGTTGAAAGATGAGCTCGCTACCATACCGGCAGTAACGTCGGCGATGACCCTAGAGGCAACATCTACCTTCACACTCGATCTCCTCCCGGCTTCAAAATCGGACAAAGCTTTGGCCGAGTTGAAAATCTGGCTTCCGAAAATGGACCGCAAGGAGCTGAACTTGATTGACATGCGGGCGACGCCTGACTGGGCACGTCCTCTGATCAACAAGGAACGATGTCGCCGCAAGAAACTGGACCCACAGACAGAGTCGGAGCAAAGATCCACTCAAAAGTCAACTGCAAGTGCTGCCCGTGCAACTACCACTGCTGCCACTTCCAGTTCTTTGAACCGTTTCCCATTTGTGGCCTTTAACCCTATCCCTAGGCAACCGGTCACAGTAGCGCAGCCAAGTAGGTCACAGAAACGAACGAGAAGTGCTACAAGAACCCTTGAAAGACCGGCTGCCCTGCCTGAGACTGAGGATGGTGGTTATTTGAACGATGAACTTGTGCTAGCAGCGGCGAACAAAGCGGCAACCTCAATGTGGAATTGCAACATCATCTATGACTCCAGCCTCTACTCGGAGCCCTTGGACTATGATGTCGAACATAGGACACGAGACATGTTTGGCGAGTTCCACTGCACCTCCTGCCGTGTGAGAGGCAAGCCACGGTTCTGGCACTCTGCCGAGATTTTCACTCGATTTTGGTTCAAGTACATTCCAGCCAGTGGGCGTCATGGTTCAGGTTCAAAGGACACGCTCCGGTACCAGTCTCTGATTTATTTTCAAAAGTGCCAAAGGTGCGAGCAATTCATGAGGGCAGAATTGGATCGCGAGTCGTATGTGAAGACGGCGATCAAGGCCTTTGAGCTATGGACGGGTAGGAGAGATCGGGAGTACCGAGCCGACAGTGACACTGAGTCTGACGAGTCTACCAAGCCTCATGATGAAAAGCGGTGCCGTGGATGTCTTGATGGACTTCATCATGTTGATGGAATTCATCATGCTGGACCTCATGGCTACTCTTACAAGGACTCTTACCGTTGGAAATTCTGATCTGGTCAACGGGGAATAAAGCTGAAGACGCGAGGAAGGAGGAAAAGAAGAGAGAGAAGAAAATGTGCACGTGACGCGAAGGGGGACAAAAATAGAATTCTTCTTGTCAATTGAATTGACCCGGCCCAGGCGTACGACATATACTTGCACGTTGAAACAAAGAGTCCACGTCCACGGCGGTGACAGGACAGCAGAGGACAGACCGATAGACACAGAAGGGAAATGCCCCGTTGGATCCGACCAATCAGCGCACGGCCTTGTGATCCCTTCATTGCTGGCTGAGTTGACACTGACACTGACACTGACACCTCTGACACCCACTTTCCCCCATGCATGTCTGTCAGTCTGTCGCATCAATTCCTTTCCTTTCTTTTCTTTTCTTCCTTCCCTCCTCTTTCCCATTCAATCTCATTCATTCATTCACTCAATATTCTCTTTTGTTTTCATTCATCCTCCTTCTTGTCTTGTACCACCTTCCCTCCCACCCACCCACTCACTATTCTACCCCACACACTCACACATACAACACTCACATATCCACAACCATGCTGATCGAAATCTCGTGCGCTACCGACTTTTTGTGCCGCTTCTTCTCGGCTTCGGCCTCGTCCTCGACCACGCCTACCCAGCTTATCGAGGACTTCAAGCTCCAGGTCCAAAAGTTGATGCAAGAAAAGTACACCGATCACTGGGACCCTGCCCGGCCTCACTGGGGCAACGGATACAGGGCCATCACCTCCTTTGGAGGCATGGTCGATCCTCTTTTGTGCCAGGTATGTTTTTCTTTTCTTTCTCTTTCTTTCTCTCCCTTACTACCATTACGTGGATCAACGGCTGTCCTTGATCTCTGGGTTGGGGGCAGAGAACGAGAACGACGACGAGGGGGGGAGTGACCAGCAGAAACCAAAAAAAAAAAAATAAGAAAAAAGAGGGCTCTCATGCTTAGCTACATACATGCACCCAATGCATGCGACACACCACCCACCAATAGAGCAGCTAATGCACCCCCAGTGGATGGATGGATAGATGGATGGATGGATGCATTCTAAACACCCACTATCTGCTGGGCTGAAGCTCATTCCCCATCACATTCATCGCTCTCAGAAGCTGGGTGTCATGACAAAGGCATGCATGCACACCACAGCACCACACAACACAACACGCACACCTTGTACTCCCCCACCACCTTGTGCACCCACTCTCTTTCAGTCAAGTCATGTCTTCTCTCTCTCTCTCTCTCTCTCTCCTTGTTGTGTGTCTGTCGGTTGTGTGTATCGATCCTTCCTCTCCGTCCTTCCCAGTGTTTGCACCACCACCGTCTGACCAGACAGACAGACAGACAGACAGACAGACAGACAGACAGACAGACAGACAGACAGACAGACAGACAGACACCCACCACCGCCACCTCCTTCCTCCTTGGCTCTTCTCTCCTCCGTCACTCTGACAGAACCACGTTGCCACCCGCCCTTCTTTCCATGGTCTTTTGGTTAGCATGAACTGGCATGCGACACCTTTTTTTCGCGGGGTCACATCTGTCTTGTGTGCATCTGGGTTCCACATTTAGCAGCTGGGTTTGTTGGGAATGAGTGTTTGTCTTTGCTGTTCTGCATGTTTCTTTCCCTGCTTTGCTTGCTTCCTTCCTTCCTGGGACTGTGGTCATTGGACAGAGAGGCTCCTCTCTTTCTCTCTCCTTCCCCCCCTAAAAAGGAGGGTGGTGGTTGACGGGAAACGTGCAGTAACAACGGCTTCCTCTTTGCGTTTCCCCATCCATTGACTCTATTACTGACCTGTGCTCTCGTTTCATTAATGCTAAAAACCTATATAGGCTGCAAAGAACAGCTCCCTGCCCATGGCCACCTTGGAGGGTCATATCCCCAAGGACCTCGTTCTCTGGGTAGAGCCCTTCTCCGTGTCATTCAGAGTCGGTGACCACGGATCCATCAACACCATCTATGACAGTACCCGAGGAAAGGTCTCCATGCGACCCGACAACAACCAGTTTGTACCCAAACAACCCCTGCATCGTCCCTCGTATGCTGCCCGTATCTCGCCCCCTCCTTCTCCTCCCAACCAGCCCGCCCGGATCTCTCATGCCATCCCCATCACGAGCCCATTGTCCAAGAGCCAGATCATCACCCCTAGCGCCACACCTTCCCCTCCCGCGGCCAAGGTGGCCATCATGGCCCATTAATGGAGGTCCAAAAGTTTCAATACCATCGACTCGGTCGGACATGTTCAAAAGGCAAGGGCTATGGAATGTAAAATAACGAACTTCAGTCCTCTCTTTTGGGGACAGGTTTGCTGTTGATCAACCTTGGCCCTGCTCGTGTCGTGCACGCACCCGTTGTCGCCGAATGTGTTTGTGCCTTAGCTCATTAGTGATTATTCCCCCCGTTCCCTTTCAACAAGGGAACGCTGTATTATTTTTTGTATCAATCCTTTCTCATCTTCTCTCTCTCTCTCTCTCTCACTCTCTTTTTGTAATCCCTCCCTCCCTCCCGCAACATTCTCCTCCTCCCTCTTCTCTGTTGTAGTTTAGCATCCTTCTTTTCACAGTTTTTGTTGTTCTTTTTTTCTTTCTTCCTTTCCAAAATAAAAAAAAAGAGGACGCGAATCTGTCCCCTGTTGCATTTTTCTCATTCTCGCAGTTTCTTGTAATCAATGTCTGAAAATCTTCAGTAGTCTGTTTTTTTTGGTGAACAAAGCGCGAGAGCGCGTTTTTTTTTGAGTTGGTTTTTTGCAATTGCTCGTCCTGCCCTTTCGAGTTAGCGTGATCATGCAACCCCACCCCTTCCTCCCCAACTCACTCCTCTCAAACCCCGCTCGCTTGACGGGCTTTCCCCCTTTTTGTGAGGGCAAGGGAATCTCATTCCACAAGCCGAGGGATCCGAGGAAACAACAAAAGCGACAAGGGGTTTTGGACAACCAGGACAAAGAGAATTGCTCTCGTGTTTCTTGGATATTATTATTGTGTTTGGTCTATTTTTTTTTATTTCTTTCATGATTCATCCCCCTCTATCTCTCTTACTTTCCAGGTTCGATCCGGAGAGCCCACTGGTTCAACGGATCGCACTGCATTTCTGTGATGAACACAAAGAGACATTTCCATCCCAACCAGTGACAGGGGACAGACATCCAAGGGATTGGGGAGGAGGAAGGAGGAGGGGATATCGTAAACAAATGTGCACGCACACACGGACAATTTAAATAAATTCAAAACCTTCAATGTCATTTTGTTGTTGTTGATTCATTAAGCAGGAGAACATTGCGTGTACGACTGGGGGACAAGGACAAGGACAAGGACAAGGACAGGGTGCGCGAAGGGTAACAAGTGAACAAACGAACGACCGAACGAACGAATGAACGAACAGAGCCGATCGAACACGCGTGTTTTGCAAAATAAAACACAAAAAGGAATGAGGCATGTGCCTCGATCCCGATCCCTGGAAACAACAACTGAAGTTTGAACATGGCTAAAGAAGAAAAAGACTTTACACGTTCTTTACCCTCGCCGCCCTCTTCCAAGACAAGCAGAGACATTATCCCCGAAGAGGAGAAAGAAGGAATGAGAAGAAGAACACTGTCTTACGGTGTGAGCGGAGTTTTTTTTTTTCTAGGCAATGGTGAACGAAAATGATCTGCGAATCTTTCCTTTTTATTTCCACGAGGCATTTTGGCTACCCCCCGTCTTTATGTACCCTGGACGACCGATGGACGAAAGAAAGAAAGCAGACGGACAAACGCAAACAAGGAGATGCGACAGTCTCAGGGACAGACATTGGACAAAAAGAAGGAAGCCTCCTCCTAACCTGGCTCAATTGCTGTGCGTGGCGTGAAAAAAAATATAGTCGAAATGAAAAACAAAATGACGTTCATGAGAGAGGGAGAGAGAGAGAGAAAGAGAGAGAAGGTAATAGAGGACAGTGCATTGGGCGTCCAGTCGTGCTCTTGCCCCCCTTGCTCCGTCCGTGGAAATGAATACCCCTGGAGATTTCCGTCTGTCTCTCGAGAATAGATGACGATCGATTGCAGTAGCAGCTGCAGGTTGCAGGATCGATGGGGAGGAAGAAGGGAAGGAGGTACGATGTTTGAGCTCCTTTTGACAATGGGCTGCGATCTGCAACGAAAAAAAGGGTACGTACATGAACAATCCAGGGGTGAGCAACGCCGGCAAAAAAAAAAAAAAAAAGAGTTTACTCAAAACAAACGACGAACTTGAGAGTTGACTCTTGTAGTAGGGCGTGAGGTGAGCGAAAGACTAGGAGTGAACCAGCGCAACAGAAAAAAAAAAGTCGTTGTAGAAGAGACAAGAGGGATTAAGATTGGACTCCATGAGCAGAACTTTGAAGAGGGGGGTTGGTTGGTGAGCAGAAAAGAAAAGAAGAGAAAAAGAGAACCAGCAGACAAAGACCAGCTGCAGAGCCAGGTAGGCAGACAAAGGCGGCATTATTATGAGATGCTCTCAAGAATGCAACAGGAACCATTTCTTATGAACCCTCCTCGCTCCACCCCCATCCACTGAGTTGGATTACACCCGTTTCTGTTGCCAACATGGTTGTTCTTGGTACAGTACCTTTTAGCGCCCAAGTACATAGCACACCGGACGTATCTCTTTGAGCAGGAGCAGGATGGTTCGTTCCATGACGCTATCCCATGATCTGACCGATTCAAGGAAGAGGGAGAAGGGGCCGGTTCATTAGTACTGCAGTCTAGTCTAGCAATAAGCAATGATCATTGTTGTTGTGCAACGGTGTTTTATATTTTTTTTTGGTTTGGTGTCCACCCGTGTGGATGCAATGGACCCCCCTCCTCGAAGCAAGATTGCTGGTTGCTGCTGTAACAGTGAATGTAACAGTGAATAATGTAACAGAGGGACGGACGGAGGAATAAAGCTCTCAAAGCATGCTCTTGTCCATTTCAGTCAGCCCTTTGTCTACAAGGTACAAATTCGAGAATGAGAAACGAGGGCTGGTGAGGGTGAGGATGGACAGAAAGCAGGTCGAGCTGAAGGACGGACAGACTGACTGAATGGCCCGATGATGATGGCTCACCCGCCCTCAGAAACACCACGTTTTTCCCTCTTTCTTTGCCCCCCTCCCTTCCCTTCCTTTGTCCCCAAAGCTGATCCTCTTTTTTTTTATTCTCTCTTTTCTCTCTTCTCTCTTTGCTCTCAGCCTCTGTCCTCTTCCCTCTCTCCTTTCCGCTCTCCCTCTCTCATCACTCACTCACTCACTCACTTACTCTCGCTCTCTTCTCTCTCCATCTCCATCTCCATCTCCTTCCCCCATCATCTCTCTCTCTTTTTTCTTCAACTCCCATCGCCTTCACGAACTCTTCTCATTTCACGTCATCTTGCTTTTCCTCTTTCTCTTTCTCTCCTTTTCACGCCTTCTCACGCAGGTACCGTTCTCCGACAGACACCACTACTATTCCAAGCTGTTCTCTCTTTACCCCCTTCTTGTCTCTTCTTTTATTCTGCCCCTGCACGTCATATGCGGGACCGACTCCTGCTTCTTTGTCACTTTTTTGCTCCGTGAACAATCACCCGACATTGGCCCCGACTCCCCGGAATAGGGACAGGGACAGGACACCTGGGGACAATTGGGGTGTCTCTTATTGCTATCATTACGCGTGGTACCGCGCGTCTCCTTTTTTTTCTTTTTTTCTTTTGCAAGCCTGTTGTCGCTTGAGGAAGGAAAGCAGAGAAACGAGAAATACGAGGCATAGAGGAAGAGGGGCTAGACGAGAGAAAGAGCAGATGAAAACATAAAGTCGAGGAGCACCTGGAGGTGCTATTCCGGAGAGATGAAGGGCAGCGACAACAGACCGTTTGTCTAGTGCATATCCTATGTTACTGCTCGAGGTGGTTACCAAAGAGGAGAAGGAGGAGAGAGAGAGGAGAATCAGGATCTTGTTGTCCGAGCAGCCAGCCAACCCGCACAGACACACACACCACGCACACACGCACACGCACACCGACAATCGGCGGGAGGAGTTTCTCTTTCCTCTTTCAGCTCCTTGTCCGCGTCGATTGGTCAGACAGGACAAGGCACGGATGGACGACTCGAGAACAGACCCCCCTTTTTCTCTTTTCCCTTTCCCTGTTCCCTTTTTCCCTTTATCTCCACTCGACTCGGACTGGGCGGATGGCGGATGACCAGACTGGGTGAGGTGACGCAGGATGAACTCATGCCCCCCCTCCATTCATCGAGTGGGAAGAAAACAAGAAGAGAGACTGGACTAGACCCATGCAGACCAGACCAGACCAGACCAGACCAGACCAGACCAGACCAGACCGGACAATGACCAGACCAGGATGCTAATCCCTATTTTTTTTTTTCTCCCTCCATTTCTCTCCCCCCCTGTCCCCTGTCCCCTGTCCACCCAACAACTACTAATAGACGCTGCAGCTGCGAGCCTATTATTACTTGTGCAACCCTGGGAGCACCGTGCTAGTCGAAGGGACACCATTTTTTGTTCCTCCAAACCCGAGTGTCACTGGAACCCTCTGTCTGTCTGTCTCTCTTTCTCTATTAGCAGAGCCCCGTTGATTATCCATCCACCCTCCCTTGTTCACCACACCAGAAAGACAAAAGAAGGACCAGCAGGAAGCAGCTCACGGGCCAACCACTCCACATGTCGGAAAAGCGAAAAGGTATGTCATCCCTGCCCTTCCCCTTGTCCTGCCCCTCCTGCACGCGAAACGCGCTTTTCGACCATTGTCCGGTGCATGGGGTGTCGGCAGGGTCGAGGGTTGTTCCCCCCTCCCTCCCCCCCATCCAATCATCAATTCTCCGAGTCCCGGTCGGGCTGTCAAAAGAGCTTTCTCTCTCTCTAACACAATGTTTCTAATGTCTCTTCTATTTCTGTGTTCAATATACAGAGGTGCGCTACATCGCCCAAAAGTTTGCCAATGCCATCCTCTCGGATGCCTCGTCCTACATCATCTCCACAGACGGCCTCCAGGCCCTGAACGCCTTCCTGGATGAGCTCCTCTTCATCCTCATCGACACTGCAAAGGGACTCGAGACCTCCCGCATCAAAGCCGCCGTCTACCAAACCTTCCCCACAGCCCTCGGCAAGAATGCCATCGTAGAGGCCGAGCTGGAGGCAAAGTCGTATCTGGACATGGGAGGAAAGGATACCAGCAATCATCTAACCAACCATAACGGTATCTCAGGGACCAGTGCCATGTTCAACCAGGATTCAGACGAAACTCGTGTCGAGCAGGTCTTTGAGCAATTCCGCGCAAAATGTCAATATTACAGCAAGTTGGGCGAACGTCTCGGCAGTCCGGCAGGAAACCCTAGCTCGAATTCCGTAGTCGTGGTCCCAACATTGATTGCCATCTACGTGACGGCAGTGCTGGAGCATGTGGCCGAGTATGTGCTTCAGGTGGCGTCCCAGGTGGCAGATCGACAGGACCATGCTGATATGGTCACAGTCCGCGAGGTTTATGTAGCCCTGTTGGAGGATCGACAGATCGAGAGCATCTTTGAAATTATGATCCTGAAGAGTCAACTGCAGAAACGTTTCCGAAACTCTTTGATCATGCCAGGACCCGGATCAAGACGTAAGTACCTTTTTTAGTTTATGTGCAGAGAGAGGAAAAGGCTCAAGTGTACTTTTCAGTAACACTAACATATCACACTGTTGTTGTCTTCAATTTTTTAAAATTAGCCGAAGATCAGACGCCAGCAACAGTCAAACGTTCAGGCAGTTGGGGGAAACAATTACGACTGGGGAATGCAGACAAGCCCAAATTGGATGTACTATTACCCACCGATATTGAAGACGATGTCATTTTGGATCCTAATAGGCCCCAGTTCGGAGACTGGGATGAGCCTCCAGTATGTCTTGTGTCTTTGAAAGGATGGGGACGGGGGATTCACTGATTTTTGCTCTTCCTTGTCATGGATTGACACTGACCTTGGCATGTTTTGATCTTGTTCGATATAGGATGAAGAAAACAAGCAGAAAAAGAAGAATGATTTCGAGATGCTCTTTAGCTCTGGAGAGACTATGAAGGTCTCGCTTACCCCCAACCGTCTTCGCACTATCGAGGTCCACAAAAAGACGGCCGGTGGCATGGGTAACGTCGCCTCCCGCTCCTCTTCACGTGCAGCTTCTGTTCTCGGCGGAAAGGAAGGTGGCGCCAAGAGTGGTCACGGTCGCCGACCCAGTCAGGGCGACAAAGGGACGGCAACTGGAGGCGCTTCTGGTACAGGTCGCAAGAGCAGCCACGCTGGAGCAGCAGGAGCCAACGAGTCTAACGCGCCGCCCAAAATGCCAGCAATCCCTGCCAGCTTTGGGGTTTCACAGCCGATTTTGAAGAAGCAGGCTCAGACGGTTCAAGCAGCGGCTACTGCTACATCTCTGCAGGATCCTCCCATGTCACCTATGCAGCAGATGCAGATCAGACAACAGCAACAAGGACGCCCTACAGCCCTGCAGCAACAACAACAGCAAGAGTTCCATGGACTTGGCATTGCCGGCTCCGACAAGCACCTTCAGCAACAACATCCCAGTATGGAGCGTACCTCGACCTCAACCTTTGGATCCAACATGACGCTCTCCACAGCTTCGGGTGCCAATTCCTCCATCACCTCACCTCCCTCGCCCAACCAAAGTCGTAGTCCCACCTCGCCAACAGGCTCATCACGGCATGGCGATGGCAGCTTGAAGGCCACAACCCAAGCAACACATGATCTAGTTCACATGTTGGGCAGTACCTCACCATCTCCTTCCTTTTCTGAAAAGTCAAGTACGGAGCAGCCACCTCCGAGCCCGGCAATGTCTTTCGATGGCACGGGTGTGAATAATGGAAAGAAGGAGAATCCTATCAAGAGCTTTATGGGTCGCCTCGGTCGAAACTCGATGCAGCAAAGGACTTCGATGGATAGCAACAATGGCAGCACGGCCAGTAATGTGAGCCATAGCAGCAGTAATAACAGCGCCCATAATGCACCTGCACCCACCAACACATCACCTACGTCGCCTAGAAGCTTTACCATCACAGGCCAGCATCAACAACAACAACAACAGCAACAGCAACAGCAAATGTCACCAGTGTCCCTGAGTTCGTCCTACTACTCGGATCTGCAGCAATATAACCCGCAACCCCCGAATTCAAATGGTCGGGGTGTTCAGCAACAACAGCAGCAGAGCCACATTCCCCAGAACAACCGAGATCTGGCTGGCTTCCCTCTGCCCCCTGCTCATGGCATTCATCACAGCAGCAGCTCGAAAACGGCTACTCCTCCACCATTGAACATGCATGCAATGAGCGGACATGGCAACAGCCGTCACTCTCCCATCTCCTCCCCTGTTCATAGTCAGCCCCCAATGAGCCCCGCAGACATGAATGGCATCCCTATTCCGTCAAGGACCGCATCTCTGAACCACGAGACGTCTTCTCCCACAAAGCCGGCCTTTGCTGGTACTGTCCAAACTGCGGCTGCAAACGCAAACTTCGAGCCCAGATCAGGACTTGAGGCTGGATTGCCAAGACCGTTGTCACCTCGTCCTGTCTCTCCTCGCCCTGCATCTCCTGGTCTCCGACCCAGTTCCCCAAGGCCCAGTTCGCCCCTCCAGAACAACTCTACGCCTCACCATGTACACCATCACCAGCTCCGGAACAACCAATTGGATGGCCAGCCCCCAGTACCCGGCAGTATCCTTGCGCCTTCTCCATTATCGAATTCTATTTCATCGAGTGCTCACCCAAGCAGGACTCCACTCACTACAAACTATGCGGATACCAGCTCCGGCAGTAGTAGCACCAGTTTGATCATGTATGGAAAGGTCAACCATATCCAGGAAAGACTCCACAAGACTGCCAGCCAAGCGCCCGTCCCCGCGTTCAAGCCCCATGAGCACCTGTTGAACCAGAACAACCCCAACCGAATCTCATTGGAAGGAACGATCCGCGCCAACCCCTTCTATCAACAGGATCGGAGTTCGTCTGTTCGGTCCAGTCTTGCGGATCTAAGCTCCTCTGGTGGCGATTCGCCCAAGAACTCTTCACCTGTCAAGGCAGACGGTCTCAAGATCAAGGAGAACATCATTTCTGTACCAGAGCAAGAAGGAGAGGAGACAACGATCCACGACTTGTTGGTCGCTGCTTCTTCTTCCTCAAGCGATGCCGAGAGCGAAGACGGGGACTCGAGACAGGGTGGTGGCAGGAAACAACTATTGTCTCCAGCGACGTCCCCCGAGATGGATAGTGAGTTCAAGGATCGCTTGCCTTCAGCCACCACAAGGACACTCACAGCAGCTGCCGCGGCTTCCAAGCAACAATTGCAACAACAACAACAACAACAACTACAGACTGCTACTCCCCCATCTTCTGAGAACCATAGGTTCGAAAGAGAGTCTACAATCGTCAGTCAGGAGGACCAGGTGTCCACTATGGTGTCTGCCGTTCCCCAACAAGATGATCAAGTTGCCAAAGCCCATAAAGAGCAAGAGGAGGATTCTGACATTGAGGTTTCGTATGTGAAGCCTGTGATGCGCGCCCCTTCAACCACCAATGGATCCGCCAACCGCCATTCCATCTTTGTGGACGAGGCTGCGCAGGCCATGGATCGTCTATCTCGCCAGCGTCATCGCCAGAGCATGCGTCTCGAGAACGAGGATGGTGACTACGAGTCGGATGAGGAGGACGACGAAGATTACGAATATGACGAGGATGACATGACCCAGGGCATTGCACCTCCCGAGAAGTGGCATTACTCGGATCTGGAAGATTCTGAAGATGAGGAAGAGGAGGAAGAGGACGAGGACGACGAGGATGGATCGAGCAGGAGGAGAAAACACGAGAGTTTCATGTCGGCAAAGTCGGTTTTGATGCCGAATTCCTCGACGGTCAGTTTGGTCGATAACCTTAATAATGATACCCAGGACGAGGACGAGGACGAGGAGAAGAGTGTGGATGCAAAGAAGATGAAGAGACGTACGGTCACAGAATCAACGATTGAGGGTTTGGACGTCAAGGGGTCCCTTCAGCGACACGAATCGATCTCGGAAGAGAACCTCCGGGCTCAACAGCAACAGCATGAACAATTGGACGCAGAGATTACCCCCGCAGACCTTGTCAAGGGTGACGAGTACGTCGATCTGGTCTCTGTTGCAGCCTCCACTGCGGCCTATGACGACGAAGAAGCCGATGGTGTGGATGCAGATGCCGATGAGGACGAGGACGAGACTGAGGATTCAGATGATCTCGAGGACAATGACGACGAGGAGGGACAGGACCGCAGAATTTACTTGCAGCAGCTCCGGATCCAGAAGCGGGAAGCGAGACGGCTGGAACGGCTCGCCAACCCCAGCTCTGCCTCCCAAACCACTGATGCCAAGAAATCAGGTCGCAAGTCCAAGAAGGAGGTCTCTGCCCTCGGTGGAGCAGCGGCTACTTCAGAGTCCCCAGCGACCACTACAGACTCTGGTGTGGCCAGGAAGAAGACTCTCCGCAAGGGCCACTCCAAGGAGAACCTTCGTCAACGTCAGCAGGATGACCGTCCTCAGACGCCGACGACGCCTGTACCCACCACCCAGATCATTCCTTTGACTCCTACCGATCTGGTCCTGATCCGCCAAAAGTTGTTTGCAGCTGGAAACTTTGAGGCGTCTATGCGGATGCTAGACACTATCTTCCATGCCGCCATGGCCAAGATGGTCGAGGGTCGTGAACGTGGAGTCCAGACCGATGCGGTCTCGTTCTTGAATGCTCAGGATGTTCAGCTGGCTCAGGATGCCAAGGCAGGAGTTGATGCGTCCTCGATTGTCGGTGGAGTGGATGGTCAAACAGAAAAGGAGATCAAGCGTTCCTCAACATCCACTTCAACCTCGACAGCCATGGATACAGAAGAACAACGACAACAGCCATTGAAGCAATTACAATGGGTCACGGTCGCTGCTGAGCCCAAGGAGGTGGCGGTCGTTGCTGACGATGATGACGATGAAGACCGCGTAGTCGAATGGCTCCTCGGAGGCGTTTGAAGAATGCAAAAACAAATGTCTGAAAGAACAAAAAGAAGATATAATGAATGTTATGTCCAACCCAAAAGAATATAGTTCCTCCCCTCCTTTCCTTATGAGCAATAAACTACCGCCGCCCAAAAGATATTAATTCTATACATACGTCTCCACTGTCTTGACCATTGGTATCTTGATGTGCAGTTGTCGATAGGAGCAGCGCATCCAAGGGCAAGGGGACAAAAGGACAGAAAAAAAAAAAAAAAAAGACGCGACAGGTCATGTGACCTGGACCGCCTTCGCCCGTTGAAAAAAAAGAGCTGAATTTGCATTTGTTCATCCCAACTCTTGGAACAAAAAGACATCGGGACCCAAAGGACGACAACTTCATCCGCCTTTGCCATGTGGAAAACGTAGGACTGGCACACTATCCCTGACCGGAAAAGAGAATGGGAACGGACCGAACCTTTCGGAAACGGATCTACATGAGATGTCTTTCAAGGAAATGCACTCCATTTTTGAACTGAACAGTGGATTCCATGGCCTGTCCTCCTCCCCCCCCCATCTCCTTGCTCTTTTTAGTGTTGCCAAGGAAGAAAAGCGCGTCAAGGAGCTTCTGGAGAATGCAAGACGGCGAGCGCAGAGGCGAAAGGCTTACTATGACTCTAGGGTAAGTTCAAAGAGAAACCAAGGATGAAGACTGCTACTTGTCATTTTTTTAACGCCCCTTTTCCTTTTTCTATTGTCTATGCGAACCAACAGCTTGGCGACCCTATGCAACTCTTGCGTGTTTCTGGATCAGCGACCAAACTAGGTAAAGGATAACATGGGTGCCATTTGTCGTGACGAAGATTGTTGTTTCCTCCCCGTCCATTTCGGAGAGCGATCCGCTGATAGTTGATGTTTTCTTCTTTTTCTCCAACATTTTAGTAACCAGCGCAGAGAGCTACGCGTTCAATGAGGATCCAAAGAACCTGTATGTTGTTTCTTATCAGACTTTTGAAAACAGACGAGATACCCTTCTCCCTTGTCCTGGATCTGACATTCGAGATCCGACTGCTGATTTTTGATACTGTTATTTATTTCTTAGGATGCCGTGGCCAAGCGACCCATCTGTTCGGATCGATCGGTTTGATGGTCGTGCATTGCTGGACTTTTTGCCGACTGACAACTCTACAATGGTCGAGTCTGGACTGCGAATCGAGCGTGACGAGGACGGCATCGGCAATGAACTGCGATTCGAACGCTGGTTTGATCTCGTGGACAAGATGAGACTGCATGGTACATCCTTCCCTGTCTATACTGGAATCTGTATCTGGAACCTGTTGACAGGTGAAAAACCTGGGTCTATTGTTGCTAATATTTCATTTTTTTTTGTTTAACGATTACTAGTTTCTGAGGAGCAGTGCCTCGCGGAAAACGAGGAAGAATGGAACGATCTTGTGGCCAGACACCATGCACTTATTGGGAAAACCCCTGAAAAGTATGGATGACTCGGACTATTTGTCAGAACTGATGTTGGTGCCGAGTCTTTGGGTGCAAATACTGACAGTATGATTCTACAATCGTTGACAGACAAAAAGACAAACCTGAAGCCCGTCCGTCGTTTTCATTCAACTATGGCACTGCGACCGCCGAAACTGCAGGAGATCAAGGGACGACTGGGGCTCTTGCAGACGTGGAGCTCACTGCATTGGAGGAAGACAACATTTTGGACCATCTCGACGAATTGACACCACGCGATAGAGACACCCTGGACTCGTTGGGTCAAGAATACCAAATCGATGACTACTTTCGGATGCTAAGAAGAGCCCAACAGGAGCAAATTGCACGAGTCAATCATCTCAAAATGACGGCAGTGGTAGGTCATTAATTTTGTTTTTTGCGTTGTCTTCTTACTTGCCTGGTTGATCAAGGGAAGCTCACCCACTTTTTTTTTAAAAAAAAAATCTAGAATCTTGAGCGTGCAATGGCAGGAAAGAAGCCTCTCAAGGCAGCAGAGATCGAGGGACTAGACAATTCTTGGAAACGGGATGGGGAGGGCCGAAATAAGCGTCGGAGACGCCGTGGAAGATCAAATTCGCCTCACCGTCGATCCAGTCCTAGCTATGAACCGTACAGTCGAAGGTACCTGATGCTGCACCCGGGAAATTCTGGAGGAATTCCTAACGTGTAAGCAGAATTGTAGGAACTGACCCTTTTGTTGTTTTTTTTCCGTCATGGCTAGTTCTTCGAGATCAGGATCAGAGTCGCCAGTTCGAGACAGTCTGCCCTTCATGACAGGGATGGCCGCAGACCCGATGGAGTCTAACCCCCCTACCAAACCTGTGGAAACTAAAAAACCACCACCCGTGTCTCCGGCCTCTGCCAAAGTACTGGGAGTCAAACTCGTAGCGGCTAGTCCAACAAAGTTGAGCTTGGCCGAAAAACTAAAGCAGCGGATGCGACAGGGACTTGACCAATCAAGTAAGAACAGTGTGATGGAGTCAAGTTGACTCAATCCTTTGCACGTGGTTTTAATGGACTTTTTTTTTTTTTTTTTCATAGTCAAATCCCAGGAATTGAAGCGCCAAGCAAAAGAAAAAGGAATTGATTTTGCAGCAACCAGTGCTGTGGACATGGAATATGATGTTTTTGCAAGCAGCAGCCCAGCCATCTCCTCCGGTAGCTCTAATCGAACGAATCCGTCAAAAGAGGTAGAGTCCAAAAGGACCAAAGAGGAAAAGCGGCGGAGCCGTAGTAGGAGTAGGAGTGGGAGTAGACGTCGGAGCAGGAGCAAAAGCCGTAGTAGGAGCCGAGAACGAAAAAAAAGCAGGAGCGGCAGCCCACGAAGAAGGAGCCACGGCGGTGGTAATACTCGTCATCACCGTCGCAGTCGCAGTCGAAGCCGTAGTGTCGATAGAGGAGATCGACGGTCTCGATATTCTGGAAGGCGATCCAGGAGCAGGAGCAGGAGCAGGAGCAGAAGTAGGAGCAGGAACAGGAACAGGAACAAAAGTCGATCCAGAGAAAGAAATGAAGACAGACGACGAAGCTACGGTCGCTCACGATCACGGTCAAGATCAAGATCGCGCTCACCCAAGAGACCTTCCAACCGATCTGGCTACAGCGGTCGTCGCCGCTCTGAACGCTGATATTTCGGCGTTTAGTTGTTTCTCTACCCGATCATTACTCAATAAATGGTCCTTGGCTTGGAACCCCATTGCTTCTTTATTATTCTATCGTCCTATCTTTCCATTCAAATCGGACCTTTCTCCATTTTGTCTTGTCCTGGATGTGGTTGTTTAAATGAGTCTCTATTTCACGCCCGCCCTATGATATGGGGTGTAGTGGGATTATCCCTCTTCCTCATCTTCAGTCCTTTGGATATCCTCCTTTCTCATCTCCTCACTGCGAGAATACCGCTGGAAATTGTCTGTATCTCCACAAAAATCATCAATAATAATATCGTTTCCAGAATAACATGGTTGTCAGCAGTCAACAAACCCTTCTGTGAACTCTCCATAGCGCTCAGCATAGAATTCCGGTAACCATCGAACGGGGTTGGAGCAGTCCTTGGCCCTATTGATCGTCACTGTCGTTATCTTTTTGGTGCCATCCGAGTCCACTATTTCTCTGACCTTGCTGACTGCGTCTTTTCGAAACAAGAGCAGAACCGTTGCGTCGACATTTACTCGTCTGCCACTACAACTGTACCATATTGTCTATTGTCGAGGCAGTTCCCGGATCCGCTGTCCCCAAAGATGATAATACCCGCCTAGTCTTGACCCAACTCCAGTCCCGGCAGAGCCTGTAAAGATCACATGGCTGACGGCAGATGTTGTCTTGACGCAGTAACTTGGATGCTTGTAAGGATCCTCCTTTTCTATAGGTATGGTGCCCAAGAACAGTCCCCCCCCCCCTAACCAACCATATCATATCCTTCGACAGTCTGAATGCATCTTGTACTTTTGGAAGGACAAGGAAGGCAGCGTTGGAACAAGACGGACAGGCGCGACAGCCTGATGTTGTTGGCAGGACAAAGGACTATTCGCCTCACTCTCCTGCACGACGCCACCCATGACTCACTCACGACTGGACACTTTGGCTTTCAAAAGACCTACGGCAACCTGCGTCGCTTTGTGTGTTGGCCGCACATCGCCAAGGACCAGCGGAACAAAGGATATCAGGGGCCGTCCCACTGTCCTACAAGGCAAGGTTCCAAGTCAACAAATCAACGAGGATGTCCCAAGTCGAGAAGATAATGAGGACGACAGAGGGTCCTTTCTTTTATCAACGGACATCATTGAATGAGATTTGTATGGACCGGCTAAGCTACGACCTATCTCGCAAAAGTTATGCGGTGCTTTTCTTGCCCACTCATCATCCATCCCAGCGATGGCTGATGTTGAAGAGTTTCTCCGAACAGCGTCGTCTAGATCCTCTATCCGTCGATGTGTCTTCACCAGATCTTTAGCTAAAATATCTTGATCGACCCTAAGGACCTACGTTGCCTTTTACAAGCAGTTTAGAACAGTTCACTGAGACCCACCTACCTCAGACTGCATTCGTCCAGCAGCGAGTGCTCGGAGCGCGGCTTGAAATCCTTCCTCCGAGAGTAGAGGTGTCTCAAGTCTACAAAAAGAGCGGCCACCGGAGCCATTTGTCCATCTATCCCCTGTGCTTCTCTTCCGTTGCTCTTGAGCTGTCCATCTTGTCTCCATCTTTCTTGAAAACCTCGGGCAACATATGGAAAGAAAGATGGTTGCAGGGAGGAAAGAGAAAAAGGAGTGTTAATAAATCAATGTTGCACTGACCAGAGCGGAGATACGAGGCATTAATAGAGCCGACTACACGTATGCCACAAGCACATAGGGCCACGAGGATTGGCTTTGGTAACCCAAATCGAATATGATGAGGGACCAAGGAAGTTCATCCAGGGGAGTAATGGTTTTCACAGGCCACTGAAATGACAAAACATCACTCAGTAGGTAGCGTGAGATATAGCAGTCCGCAACACACACCAACAAGCACATAGGGCCACAAGGATTGGCTTTGATAACCCAAATCGAACATGATGAGGGACCAAGGAAGTTCATCCAAAGGAATAATGGTTTTCACAGGCTACTGAAATGACAGAACGTCACTCAGTAGGTAGTGCGATATGTATCCTTCGCCTACAACTGCAGACAAAGCATAAAGTAGCGTTGAAAGACCCGACTTGAAGGTATTTACCCTTGATGATGAAAAAGGATCAACGACGCACGGCAACGATGATGAATGCGAATGGATGTACAGGTTTATGGATAGATCAAAGGCGCGTGGAGATGTTGAATACAAAAAGTAAAAGAGTGAAGAGCCCGAAGATGACGCGGTCAAAACGTCTGGTGTCTAAGCCACAACCTGAAGGTAATGCCGCGGTCAATCAAACGCCATTCGTTTTCGCGTCCATCCCCTGCCGATTCTGAAAACATCTCTTCATCCCTCTACGTCGCCATCTTGCAATCAACATGTCCCAAACAACTCTCTGACATCGACTGGTTAGAAAGCAACAGTGACACCCATGCATCTTGCAATCAACATGTCCCAACAACACATCTGACATCGACTGGTTGGAAAGCAACAGTGACACCCACAAATCGGCCGAGGCATTTTTTGATGCACTTGACGTGGTCAACAATAAGCAGACTGCCATTAACAGATATACTCGGGCCGCGAAGGACTCTAATCTAAATGAGCAGACCACAAACAAGTTACGGGCCTCATTCAACAATTGGAAAGAATACAAAGCGGCGGATGTATACTGGACGCGGTGCCAGAGCCAGCGCTCAGCAATTAAGGTTGCCACAACTCTGGTGGAGGGAGCTGAGCCCTTTACGGAATAATTCATTCGCGAAGCTGCTTCCAGAGCCCCACAACTTTAATTGAGCAGTCCTGGTAAGTATCAGCTAATTCAATAGCATGAGTATGTCTGTAACGCAAGCAGTGATATTGAATTCCTTTAAAAATATTGTATGCACGACCATTTTTTAGAGGAACGAGAAGCATCAGAACGGGCAGCAGAAATCGCGATCACTGCCAGTTCGTCCTCCTCTTCTTCCACCACCCCCGTCTCCCAATCTTCGGTAACAACGACTAATCTATGATCAACGGCTGCCTCAGAAGAGCATTTGGAAACGGCAGCAGGACCTGCGACACCAGATCATGAGGAAGGAGGGATTGCGGCTTCAGAGCATTGAGGAGTGGAACACACAACAGAGGACAATGATATCTCCGAGCAAGAGCGTTCAAAGCTGTTGAGCAATATTGCCCATGCTACACATACCGTCTGCGAGGTTATTTGAGTAGGGAGTTTTGAAGGATATGAGATGGTTGGTTAGGGGGGGGGGGGGGGGGGGGGACTGTTCTTGGGCACCATACCTATAGAAAAGGAGGATCCTTACAAGCATCCAAGTTACTGCGTCAAGACAACATCTGCCGTCAGCAATGTGATCTTTACAGGCTCTGCCGGGACTGGAGTTGGGTCAAGACTAGGCGGGTATTATCATCGTGGGTGAAAGCGGATCCGAGATCTGCCTCGAGAATCAACAACTTGGGACAGTTGTAGTGGCAGATGAGCAAAATCTCAACCTAACAGTGCTGCTCTTGTTTCGAAAGACGCAGTCAGCAAGGTCAGAGGAATAGTGGACTCGGATGGGATCAAAAAGATAACGACAGTGACGATCAATGGGGCCAAGGACTGCTCCAACCCCGTTCGATGGTTACCGGAATTCTATGCTGAGCGCTATGGAGAGTTTACGGAAGGGTTTGTTGACAGTCTGACAACCATGTCATGTTGGAGATGATATTATTATTGATGATATTTGTAGAGATAAAGACAATTTCCAGCGGTATTCTCGCAGTGAGGAGATGAGAAAGGAGGATATCCAAAGGACTGAAGATGAGGAAGAGGGATAAGCCCACTACACCCCATAGACTCATTTAAACAACCATATCCAGGACAAGATAAAATGGAGAAAGGTCCAGTTTGAATTGAAATAGGACAATAGAATAATAAAGAAGCAATGGGATTCCAAGCCAAGGACCATTTATTGAGTAATGATCGGGTAGAGAAACAACTAAATGCCGAAATATCAGCGTTCAGAGCGGCGACGACCGCTGTAGCCAGATCGGTTGGAATGTCTCCTAGGTGAGCGCGATCTTGATCTTGACCGTGATCGAGAGCGACCATAGCTTCGTCGTCGGTCTTCATTTCTTTCTCTGGATCGACTTTTGTTCTTGTTCCTGTTCCTGCTCCTACTTCTGCTCCTGCTCCTGCTCCTGGATCGCCTTCCAACATATCGAGAGCGTCGATCTCCTCTATCGCCACTACGGCTTCGACTGCGACTGCGACGGTGATGACGACTATAACTACCGCCGTGGCTCTTTCTTTGTGGGCTGCCGCTCCTGCTTCTTTTCCGTTCTCGGCTCCTGCTACGGCTTTTGCTCCTGCTCCGACGTCTACTCCCACTCCTACTCCTACTATGGCTGCGGCTGCGGCTGGGACTACGGCTCCGCCGCTTTTCCTCCTTGCTCTTTTTGGATTCTACCTCTTTTGACGGATTCGTTCGATTGGAGCTACCGGAGGAGATGGCTGGGCTGCTGCTTGAAAAAACATCATATTCCATGTCCACAGTATTGGTTCCCGCAAAATCAATCCCCTTTTCCTTTGCTTGGCGCTCAGTTCCTGGGATTTGACTGTGAAAAAAAAAATGTCCATTAGAAACATGTGCAAAGGACTGAGTAAAACTTGACATTATAAAGCTCCTCCATCCACTGTTCTTACTTGATTGATCCAGTCCCTGTCGCATCCGCTGCTTAAGTTTTTCGGCCAAGCTCAACTTTGTAGGACTGGCGACTACGGGTTTGACTCCCAGTACTTTGGCAGAGGCCGGAGACACGGGTGGTGGTTTTTTAGTTTCCACAGGTTTGGTAGGGGGGTTAGACTCCATCGGGTCTGCGGCCATCCCTGTCATGAAGGGCAGACTGTCTCGAACTGGCGACTCTGATCCTGATCTCGAAGAACTAGCCATGACGGAAAAAAAACAACAAAAGGGTCAGTTCCTACAATTCTGCTTACACGTTAGGAATTCCTCCAGAATTTCCCGGGTGCAGCATCAGGTACCTTCGACTGTACGGTTCATAGCTAGGACCAGATCGACGGTGAGGCGAATTTGATCTTCCACGGCGTCTCCGACGCTTATTTCGGCCCTCCCCATCCCGTTTCCAAGAATTGTCCAGTCCCTCGATCTCTGCTGCCTTGAGAGGCTTCTTTCCTGCCATTGCACGCTCAAGATTCTAGATTTTTTTTTAAAAAAAAAAGTGGGTGAGTTTCCCTTGATCAACCAGGCAAGTTAAAGAAGACAACGCAAAAAACAAAATTAATGACCTACTACTGCCGTCATTTTGAGATGATTGACTCGTGCAATCTGCTCCTGTTGGGCTCTTCTTAGCATTCGAAAGTAGTCATCGATTTGGTGTTCTTGACCCAACGAGTCCAAGATGTCTCTATCACGTGGCGACAATTCGTCAAGATGATCCAAAAATATTGTCTTCTTCCAATGCAGTGAGCTCCACTCTGTACTGGATGATACAATAGTAGCACTAGGGACTGAGTTGAAAAAAGATAGTGAGGTTTACTGTGAGGACTTGCTCAGACTGTGGATCGTGTGATCTCACCGTATTCTATCCTACAGCTGCACTTGCGCGTTATCTTTCTCGTTGCTCTTTAGTTCCTCCTCCAAATATCCCTGAGAACATCCCAAAGGAGTGCCGTTGTTTTGTCTCCAACCGTTCATCAATTTGCTCGGTTCGATACAAAAACTTTCTCCTCAAGACGGCTGTCTTAAGAGCATATCCTCTAATTTCTTTGCAACACGTTGTGATCTTCCCGGCTTCTTCCTGAGCATCTCCGTAAACGTCCAAACAAATCGCTGTAGAAACTTCTTGATCCTGCAAGGACTCCTCGAGATCTTTCAGAAACCTGTTGCAGCCCTCCAGTTTATCACAGATGAGATGAATCAGCATCGGGAAGTCATTGTTAGCCACTTGGATGTTTTTGAGCTGGCCGTCAGAGTGTTCGATCTGGTTCTTGTTAATTTTAAGGCTGGTGATCTGGGACAGCTCTTCACTCATGGTCTCGATCTCGGTCTTGACGTCGCTGAGAGTAACGGTCCGCAACGCTTCCTTGGTTTCAGTCACGGTCTCCGTCCGAATCTGGGTCTGAGTCTCGATCTGGTCCTCTTTCATGATCTGGGTCACGGTCACGGTTTTGAGGACAGAAGTGGTCTGCGAACCAGTCTCTGTTTCGTTTTTAGTCTCGTCCTTGGTCTGACTCTGGGACAGGATCTCACTCTTGTTCCTGCTACCACCCGGGTACAGGACTCCGCCAATTGCGCTTGCAGTAGTGGAGTAGAGGCGAGAATATAAGGGAGCTTTGAGGGCACAATTGACTTTGCTGCGATTGTTGTGATTGCTATGATATTCCCTTATAAGATCGTTGGTCATCGACGACGTGACAGACAAATCCTGGATGGTCTTGCCATGGCGCTCTACTAGCGATCCGACTGTAAGGATACAACGTTGGACATTTTGAAGGGTCGTATCAGAACCCTCAAGGAACATTTCTAGAGTTTGGTCGTAATCCTCCATCAGTACAGAGATTTGGTCGATGAAACGGAAAAAGTCTTCGAGCGTGGAGTCGAGGTATTCTTCGAGAACGCGCAAAAACTTGGTAATGAGTTTGCCCTTCTCTCTTGCTGCCTGTTGAAAAATGACGTGGTTTTGTTCCGTCACAATTCCCTCCAGCTCTTGAAGTTGGATATCCAACTCGATCTTGGCCTTGGAAAGATACGATGAAATGTGAGGGATGAGCCCCTCCAACTTGACCCTCGAAGGAGGAACATCGTTTTCGGTTATGAGCATGCGGGATATCTAACAATGATCGTTGTTTTGTTGAACAGGTTAAAGCTAGAAAAGTAGAGAAGAGAAAGCAAAGAAACAAAAATCTTACTGGCAAAAGTCAGCGGGGTCACTTTGGGAGGGCAAGTGGATTACAGAATCGAATCGATCAAAAAAGAAAAAAAAGGAGAAAACAGCAGCCCTGGCAATGGGAAAAGTCAATTGTCAAAGTTTAGGGCAAAGTAAGGAACTAAAGGGGGTGTTGAGGGGGTCGGGAGCGGACGACTCTCGCATTTTTTTTTTTTTTTTTTTTTTTTGTACAAAGAAAATTGCTTGATTGACTTTGCCTTCTGCTTTGCCACAGCTAGATACTCCTGCCTGGCCTCCCGTTTGCACAATGAAAATTGCGTGATTGACTTTGCCTTCTGCTTCACCACAGCTAGATACCTCCTGCCTGGCCTCCCGAGAGCTTTGCCATAATCGTTTTGTCCCTCACCACGTCACCACCGATTCTTCTACAATATCCCCCTTCACACTATCTTCTTTCTTCCACATTTGTTTCACTATCTCAATCGCCTTTTCCTTCCTCAATACCAACAGTCCCCTCTTAGTTCATTCCTCAATAAACCCCTCTCAGTATGGTCGACGAAAACGTTACGAATACACCATCAGCTCAGCTCGTTGACCAGGTAGTCAGTCTGTCTTTACACCTGTCTTTACGTCTACCAACTCCTCGTTCCTTCCACCCCTCATTGATATCGCTAACGCCCACTCGTCCCTGTCTCCTTTTTGTCGTATCAGAGTTGATTTTTATTCGTTCTGTAGATGTCGTATTGTCAGTCTAACACTCACTCTTGACCTGATTCTCTCCCTGTAATATAACGATAGATGAACGACGTGCACATCGTGAGGGAGGATGAGTTTTCACCCAATGAGAAATTAATCGGGGCGACCGAGTTCATCTCTCCTCTTTCAGGGGATCTTTTCAAGATCCAAGGGTTGATTGCGACTCAGCTGATAGCACTGAACGAGATGCTGGCCGCTCGCAACAATGCTATCTTCAAACAGACAACCAAGAAGTATGGCACTCTTACAAAAAAATTCCTTGTTACTCTTGAGCAGTACCTCGGCTCGACATTGGTGGACCTTTTCCGGCTGGTCGACCGAATTGCTCCGCTGATGGAGAATTATGATTACGACCTGGAATTCTTCGAGAAGGAGTGTCCATCGACCCCTCAAGATGTCGAACAGTTTGTTCAAGATGTCAAGAAGATGGTCGAAGTGCATGCCACGACCGTCTCAGAGTTATCTGTAACATCCATGCAGCTAGAAGAACTTGGTGATAAGTATTCGACAAACTCTCAACGTGCCGCAAGTTCTTCCGAAACAGCAAGAGCCGTTTCTATCAGTCTGGCCGTCGGTGGGGCCGCTGCGGGTGTTGGAGCTGCACTTTTCTTCGCACCCTTTACTGCAGTCGGTACTGTTCTTGTGATCTCTGGGGGCGGCGGAGGAATCAGTGGACTGTTAACTACTACGACAAAAAGAAGGCCGAAGTCTATAGTGACGCCGCCACCAAACTCGACCTAGCAAAAGAGTGCGCCGATGGCTTCAAATCGCCTATCAGCGTGATTCACCATAAGATGGAGGCAGCTGGGCGTGGTCTGGAAACCATTCAAAGAAAGACGGCGCTTGCAACTGATCACGAGAAATCTGAAAGGTTCCGCTTGGCTTCCTACGAGATGGCACAGGCTGAGGCCAAGAATATTAAGGAGGCGTGCCTTAGTATTCGAAAATGTTCACTCTCCATCTCTGAAATGAAGAGTCAGGTTGCACACAAGGCTAGACAAATTGAAAAGGCATGATCAGTTTATTTCTTTGCTTTGCATTCAGAATGAAGGAGCAAAATAAAGCAAACGACATCCCCTTTTTTTGCCATGAACTCCTGTACTTTTCTCTCTTCAATCTTCTGCAGCGCTCGTACAGTGTCCTTTCAGACTTGCCTTATTATTGTTTGCCATCTTCGTTGTATCAAAAAGTAGCAAAATCAGATCAGGCAGATGGAGTGAAGTTGTTTTCGTCCGCAAAGCCTCAGGAGATAAAGTCCTTGAATACAGGCTTTCTGAAAATGGTGTCCCCTGGTTTTGCAAACTTCCAAACATGAAATGAGCTGCTGACACGTCTCTGTTGCCGATAGCTGATCGGTCAGTTCGAAAAGTTTTCAAGGGTGACGCGCTCTTGACCAACGAGTTTTTTCTGAGCTACTGCAAGTGCGGATAAGGTATTGATCCCATCCAGTTACTCGTCTCCAAGAAAATTGCTCAATGCTCACTCAGTCACCCAAACCTTCGTAATGGACCGCTCAATCCCTGCAAGGTCCAGTCTTTGACAGAATGAAGCATGAAGAGGATAGAGCAGAGCGACGCAACATGAGAAGGAGGACAATCAAAGAAACCAACAGCGATGAACTGAACGCGGCAGCATGAGGGACAATACATGAAAGCATGCATGCATTCTCCCTTCAGTTCACTGAGTCGGTCCCTGTTCGTCTGACGGAGAATGAAAGGTTGCAAAGACAGAAAAGTGCACAAATGCCATCCATCACTCTGACCGGTGGTACTTAAGGGGTACCCGTTTTTGAATCCAGGCTCGCTCTGTGGCTACTAAAAGAATCGCTGCCATCCTTGAAAAATTGGTGGCAACAATCAAATGCACTCATTGCTCTGTCCATTCAGACAGCAGGCCTTAAAACTCACACCAGACAATGTCCATGATGGTGTCCCTCGAATGTAGTTGGAACAAGAGAATCAAATCGGCTATTGTGAAGTAACTGCTCAAGAAAGCAAGAAAGGCTGAAAAAACAGAGCTTTGTCATTACATGAGGCTGAGTGTGAGGGGCAATGGGCAAGATGGTGAGGGTCTGAGCGCTTCTTTTTTATTGCAAGGAGGGAAATCTTTGTTATCGCAGGTGCTGCAACGGATCCGAGGTTGTTCACAGGGGCTAGACTTGATTCAGATGAGTCTCCCTCCAATGAAAAATCTTTCTTTGCAGGTGCCTCACGCAGAACAAGTTCGTGTTCCAACCATTCGAAACCTCTCTCTGTTCTTACGGAAGAACCGTCCAGACCGAGGGTGGACATTGCTCTTTTTTTCCGACTGGTTGGTACGCCAAGATTATAAAAAAGACCCGCTTTTCACGCTCTCTTTGCTACACTTCCAAACAACTCACCATCCCAAAAAAAATGAGCCAAAAGTACAACGCACCTAGTCTGCCGTACAACCAGCGACCATTGCCACCAGGTTGGGTATCGCAGTATGACCCCAATCAACAAGCCGACTTTTATATCGGTATAGAGAGCGTCCGCATGCTTCAATTCCTATGCAGTATTATTGTAGCCGTGAGAACTCTTGAAGGAAACTCATGTTTGTAACTCCATGTCCTTTCTAGATGAGCACACGAACCCGCCGACCATCACTTGGGAAGACCCCCGACCGGCGTACTATATGGCCTTAGATAGGGCACAAAACGTTCCACCTCCTCCAGGCATGCAGCATGGCCGTCGCCACCATCATCATCCTCCTCAACCACAAGCTTCGCCTCAACCGCAAGCTTCGCCTCAACCACAAGCTCAGCAACAACAGCTTCACACGGTGGTAAATAGCGATGGCACTGTCACTACCATTCAATCCAATGGCCAGCCCATCGTGATCCAGGCTGCCCCTCAGCAGCAGCAGCAGCAGCAGTTTCAGCAGCAACAAGCAAGGGGACCAAGTCTGGGCCGTACTCTTGTCGGTGCAGCCGTAGTTTCTTCGTTGTTGCGCCCTCGTACAACCATTGTTGCACCTCGCCGACGTCGTTTTTAGGTATTTTATTTTTCTGTCGAAATACCCGCTTCAAACAATTAGCCAGACCCGTCGACATGGCAATAAAAAATCGAATGCATTACCCAGGGTAAGACAATCATCGATGAGGTGGGCGTGGGTGAATGGGGCGTCAATTGAAGCGCGCATAGTCGCAACTAACCCATCGAAGGTGAGACAGGACAGAGCCTGAGAGAAGACCCCGAGCTCACGATTTGAATGGAAAGATTTTCTAACAAGTGAGACCCGACGAATCCTAGCGAGCAAGGCCACGCGTTTTTTTTTTTTTTTTTTTTTTTTTTTTTGGCAAAGCCCTTTTTTTTCACAAGCACCAACGGAAGAAGATTATAGTGAAGCAGCAAGTGCTGATTTATTCAATCATAAGGTGGGCTATGTACAATGAACACGGGCCAGTAGAAGTACTTCGTTTTTTTTTTCAATTGAAAATTCTGGAAAAACAAAGGAGTTGATGCACGCTGCATAGGAAAGATTGTTCCTTTCTACTTCCTGGCCGTCTTGGAGGTGGGTTTGGCGGTCTTGGGCATATGTTCCTCCGAGGCATGGATTGCAGCCTCAGTCGAACAATCGCAGTCGTAGCCATGATTGCACATCTTCTTTCCGCTCATGGGGGCCTCGATCTTGCTCAAGCCGGCGTGCGAAGGAGTCTCGGACCTTGGATCGAATTCTGACGACTGCTGCTGCTGCTGCTGCTGCTGCTGCTGGTTCTTGCGCAGCTCTTGGCCCTGCGAAGAGGACTTTTGGTTCTTGTTTTGGTTGTTCATAATGGGATTTTTTCAGAGGTTGTTTGTGTGTTAAGAAGAAAAAGAGATGAGAGAGAGAAAAAAAGGAGAGAAGAAGTACTTGCGAACAAACTCTGTGTCCCCGTGGTTGAAAGGTTTTTGCTTGCACAAGTTTCATTCTCTTCCCACCATGAACAGATTTTGACATACAATTGGCACGCGAGAAACCTAGGAAGAGAGACCTGACTGTCATCGAGTCGGATAGGGGTTTAGGAGGGAGCCAATAACGCGTTGCACTTGAATCTACCCTGCGGGCAAGATCACCTGACCCTAGGAAAGCTTTGGACGAGAAAAGTCGCATGTGGTTCATTACTAGAGAAATCTGCCTTTCAGCTGGAAATATCATCATATCTATCGATTGCAAGAACGCATTGTTGGACTGCTACCATCCTGTTCTGTGAACCAGTAAAGGGGTTCCTATCTTTCATAGTTCGTAAAGAGCGAGCAAAGTGACGATTATGAAAGGACTCTACAGGTGTACCACTGTTTATCGACCAGACACGTTGACTATCAAAGGTCATTCACGCGTCATACCAGTTACGTTATGTTTCCCTTGCCTAAGGCGTAGATCTTGGTCATAGAGTCCCCCCTCCCTTCCCTATCTTCCATTCACTCAACCACTTAACTTGTTCTAAAACTGGCAACCCTCAGATCTATCCTTCAGCTACAAGCCCTTCTCTATTATTGGATGACCTTGCATTGAAACGCGGAGGGCGATTTGTTCCGTTGCTCCATTTTAACTTAAGTATCATGTGATCCTCGACTTTGAACAGCAATGTCCACTAGGAAAAAAGGCATCGCACGCTTGCAAGACCAAGTGCGCTGAGTGTTCCTCGTCGAGGAGCATCGATTTGGGTCAAAAAACAGAAATTCCCTAAACTTTCCTATGGTCGTGAAAAAACACCCGATTCTCAGATCCGTGGCCCCACTCGAAGACACCATAACTGTCAGGTGACCGTCGACTTTGAACAGCAATGTCGTCTAGTAAAAAGTCATCGTCCGCGCGTGGGACCAAGTGCGTTGGCTGTTTTTTGTTGAGGAGTATCGATCTGGGTCAAAAAACGAAGAATCCCTTAACTTTCCTATGGTCGTGAAAAAACACCCGATTCTCAGATCCGCGGCCCCACTCGAAGATACCGTAACTGTCAGGTGACCGTCGACTTTGAACAGCAATGTCCACTAGTAAAAAGTCGTCGCCCACGCGTGGGACCAAGTACGTTGGATGTTTCTGGCCGAGGAGCGTCGATCTGGATCATAAAATCGAAAATCCCTTATTTTTCCTATGGTCATGAAAAAATCCCCCATTCTCAGATTCTCAGATCCATTTTTCTCGCCCGATCATACGTTAACTGTCATGTGATGTTGAACATGAGAATGTTGGGTTGTGAAAAAGTGGGAAATGAGAACGAGAAAGGGAGAAAGACAAAGAGGGGACTCATGGCGACTCGTGCTTCGTCTTCTCAGAGATACATTTTGTCCTTTATCCTTTTTTATTTCAACCGAGATACAAAATATACTTCGGCAGATGAGGTGTGGTGCATGCCAAAACTCAGTAAGCAGCTGGCTGACCTACGGCCTGTTACTGCTGGAATATCCGTTAGTTCGTGTCACTCAAGCCCCGTGTCCCTTGGATCATAGCCTTCGCTAAAACAAGCGAATCCGGGGAAGATCGCCAGTACAGAGACATTTGAGTTCCTTTGTTTTCATCCTGAATTTTCCAGGCATGAAGAGACTTGTCCCTGCCTCCATCTGCGATATAGGTACCGTTACGAGTGGCACTCCAAGAAATGGCGTTGATACCGTTAGAAGCGTCCAATTTAATTAAACAGCTCGTCCATGTGTGGTGCCGAAAACAGGTTCAAGCTGTTAAAGTGCTGTTGAATCGAACCCTGGTCCATGCGAGGCACCTTCAAGTCGATGAGGAGTAGGATGGAACCACCCTTCCTGTAAGTATCCCAAAGGTCCTGTTCCAGTATAGCGCGATAAGTCGACTTTCCAGCCCCAGAGTTGCCTAGAATGAACACGACCTGTCCATTGCTCTCCAAAAATTGGTGCACGCGTTCATGCAACGGATCTGCATTCTCGTCTGAAGATTGTAGACTCGGTTTTGACATTGGTAGAATGTAGAATGAGATTGTATGCCTCTCATCGTTGCGAACGAAGGTGCTCCAGAGTGAGTTCCAAGTCAACAGGGGTGATGTCCAAATTGATGAGGTTGTTCTTGGTGAATGACACCGGAGTCCATCCAAGAAGCTCAGAATACCCATCAAGTTGTGTGGCTCTCGACATGTTTCCCTGTTTGATACTGCTTTGTTTCCCAGTATTTGGCAGCACGGTTTCCTGTTTGATTTTGGCATCAGATGCCATAGCTATCGTGTTCGGTATGGCGGACACTGAGGAGCCTGGACTATAAACGGCTACAGAAGAACTGGAGGCTGTAGCCCAGGAAGCCGATGAGGGACGTTGCACGGATGCAGGAGCAATGAGCGTTGCCGTTGACGGGGTATCTGCCGTAGTACACTTCCTGGCTTGTGGAGCTGCCACTGATATTGACAGTCTGCTGATGTCGAAGATGGCGTCTGCAAGACTATTTCCTGGGGCAGATGCGTTGTTGCCACTCGCGAAAGACCTTGGCCTTGGATGAGACATTTGTGTTGAGGTGATGTTGTCAACTTTCAGGGTCTTGACAAGACTGGTAAAGAACATACAGGTCGTCAGAGGTCTTGTTAGGATAAGCACTACCTTCAAGGCCTTGTTGTTATGACGTTTACTCAACTGGGGGTGCTTGACTTTTCGTTCAACTTCAAAAAACAGCGCGCCGTAGCAAGTGACAGTCAAGTTGAGAGCAGAACGGAAAGAGAGACAAGGATCTGGGACACGAACTAGAGGGATAGCTAGAGGATGTCACTGGGAATGGAAACAAGGCAATGGGCGAAATGGGGATGACAAAAGAGAAGGCATGCAGATGGTTCGATGGCGATGACTCGGAGGAAACAAAGGAAATCGCTTCTTGACCATCTTTGCCCTGCAGCGAGCGAACAGCACGAGCGAAGCGCGTGTTGTGATGGATAATCTTTCCTCGCATTCCATTTGTCCTGGGGTCACTTTGCATCTCGCAACAACATGACACCCTCATTCTCACCCTCCCATACAAATCAGCCTTTTACAGACATTTGCACCCACACATGCGCATGCAGGTGACAACGTGGACCACGTTGTGGCAGTGCGGTCCCGGCTGCTCCCAGAAATGTGGCAGTGCTGTCTTTCGCCCTTTTGGTGCCAACTTGGTGGCGTGTGCGGGTCTCTGCTCTTTTTTTTTTTTTTTGAACCCGCTCGTCCCTTTTCTTTCCCCCCGTCTTTTCTTTCCTCCTTGATACCCCTACAATCCTGCCTCTCCATTATCCAAGTCCTCATCCTCTCTCCATCCCCTCTTAAGTCTTGCCTCATTTCACTCTCGAAATCCAGAGGGGGTCAGGGTGGGCTTTGCAACTCCAACAAGTATGTCTCTTCCCAACCCTCACTTTCTTTACTGCCTTCAACAGCGCTTTCTGTCCTCATTCACCATTTACCGTACATGCTCTTACAGGAAAAGACCTAAGAAAAGAACGGCAATTAAAGTGTTCCTCCATTTTTCTCATCTTTGTCTCTGTCTTCCTTTTTCAGTCTCTCCTTTCTCATGATATCCTCCAACACCCTTTCCTCGGGTCACTTGGACCTACCTCTACTCTCCTGGCATTGCAACAGAGAAGTTACATAACACTGAACGGCTTAATACAGAAATATTGTTGAAGTGGAGGATGTTTATTTCCTTCATGAAGAATGAGCTATTTAATGAAGAATGAGCTAGTAATCTAAATTGACTGAATTAGAGACCTGTGGGGAGGCAAGGTGACCAGGAATCGTTTGCGACGCGTTGTGGAAAGCAGGGTATTGTGGTGACCCCCCCTGGCCACTTATGGACCAATGCTGGGGGGCTTGAGTAAGGTGAGGTAATCCTTGAGGTGCACTCTGTGGGATATAAGTATAGAGTTGAGGGGCTCTGGGAGATGACACATCTGAGACCTGCTGTGAGGCCTCAGTGTGACCTTTTTGGTGCTCTTGATACCAGACAATTTCTGAAGCACTATCATCTGGCTTTTTGTAGTAAGAAGTTTCGGTTTGTTGCTTATCATAAGGATCATCTGGAAGGTTTGTTGAGGCGACCTCCTTAGGAGGAGAGGTAGTGATGGAAGAGGAGCGCCTCCTGCGTCTTCCAAGGAGGAATGCTCCAACAAATAGAGCAACGACAGCGCAACCTCCGACGATACCTCCTATCAAAGGAGCCGAGTTGGAGGATTTGGTACCAGATGATCCTCCTTGAGAAGACTGTGTCAGTGGCGAGGTTTGGTTGGTAAGAGATCCTGGAGGCGTATAACTAGTGAGATAGGTGTTGGTATCCAGGTCGTAGATGATGGCTGAACTGGATGTTGTCTGAGCCTGGTTGTAGCCTATTCTCAAACAAAAATGTTAGATTCTCTCTGCTGATCCATGACAAGGGCACCCATCGTTGGCGAGGGCAACATACCTCCCCAAGAGATAAATGTAGAACTGCCCACAATGGTACATCCTGGGAACGTTCTCTGTGTACTATACGGTTGCCCTTGAGTCCACGTGAGGGTGTTCATGTCAAGAACCCACAGAGCGCCTGTCCAGGTATTAACTGCAGACACAATCTTTCCACCAAAGACTGCAATCTTTGATCCATCATCGGCTATTTTCATGCAAATAAAATAATCGTTTAAAACTTAGCAAGGAGAAAAGTCCTTGTCTTTGCTTCCTAACGAGTGTTCCTACCGATTGCCATGCAGAATTCGGCGACAGGGGGTGGTCCTGCATTTTTAACTGTCTAACGGGGCGATCCTTCCTGTTAGACAAAATACAACGAACCTGGACGCCATCAATAACAGATCGGCATTCTTACCAGGGTTGACCAAATGTTGGTGCTTGGCACAAACTGGGTGATTTGAGACGCGTTCAAGGTTCCGCCTGTTACAAAGCCTCCGAAGTACAAGATACTCTTTCCCTTAGGCCACCACACTCCTTGATAAGAGACATTGTCAATCAATCCATTGGAGGGCATGGGAGTTAAAGTGTACGAGTCCGTGCCGAAATCGTAGGTCATCATCTGGTTCAGGGTCTGGTTGTTATTAGAGTTGTATCCTCCGGCTACGTAGACGAGACCTGTGGTTGGATCAGTTACAGGGACGAGGCCGCCAAAGTTGGGGGCAGGGACAGTGATCTTGGAGTATGACCACTGGTTCGTCTGGACGCTATATAGCCAGGACGAGGCTGGGTCACCGTTGGCGGGTACACCGGAGCGAAAGGTGACCATGGTGTTGCCATCGGCAGAGAAGGCGGAAGGAAAGTACAGGGCTTTGGGACCATCTCGGAGGGTGTGCCAGACGGGAGTAGCTGCATCCCAAGCGCTAGAGAGATCCATGGCAATGAACTGGTCGATGGTGGTCCAGTTGGTGGGGCCGGTAATGACGCTCCCGCTAGCAAAATACAAGCGGTCGCCCGAGCGAGCACAGGAGGCCTGGGTCACAGGGATGATGGGACCTGACTGGGTCTGTGCCCTGGCCAGAGTGCACAGGGACAGGAGAGTGAGGAGACCCAGGATGGACAGAGCACAGGACGGACGCATGGGCAGGCAGCCTTCTGTCGGAATTGAATGGAACTACGGAAGAGATGAATGAATGGATGGGATGGAAGAGATGAATGGGATGAATGCAAAAAGAGGGCAGGATAGGATTAATAGTTGATCCTTTTGGTTGCTGCAGGGAAGAGTGGACATGGATCATTGTCTGCGGCGGGTTTGTTTGTTTGTAACTTTGTGCGCGAGAGCATCGCAAGAGAAGCTCTGAAGGAGAAAAGCGGCGCGAGTCTGTTTTTGCCCTTTTGCGGCTAGTCTCAAGTTCTCGACACAAAGGCACGGGAAAAGGTTAAATGAAGTAAAGGCTAGAGGCAGCACCACCAGGAGCACCAGCCCCACGACATGCAGGTGACGGAGGACGTGCTCTTTGGTCTTTTTTCTTCTTTTCTTTCCCGAGGGAAGGACAAAACAAAAGAGATTGAGAGAGAGAAGAGAGGGAGGGAGACTGATTGTCGGGTGGACAGCAAAGGGTCTTCTTTCTCCGGATTGCCCATCATTCGCACACTCCGCTTTTTCTCTCTTGGTCACACAAGCAAACAAACAAAAAAAAAATCTCTGCCCTGCGGCGGCAGGACAGTCACTTCCACCCACCTTCCTCACTCTCACATCTTTGACTTCGCAACCCCAGACTGTTTTCCTCAAAACGCTCTTATACAATGGAGTCCTCAAACCCCGGTCGAAATGAAGGGGAGACTAGAAGTAGTTTTTTATTTCTCGTTGGACTGCCTCGAGCACGATGATGTATGCCAAATGTTGCTCGAGAGCACGCAGTCCATGGAGGTATACGAATCAGTGATTGGAAATCAGAGTCAAGAATCGTGACTCCCGTCGGCTTTCACTAACAAGATTGAGGCTGCACAACTTATAGGTCATCACAAACAAGGTGCTCACAGGTATGAGTGCCACTAATGATTCAATTGAAACCACACACTATCTTGGGCTGGAACGACAAATTCAACTCCCGGAAATGAGAATTTTACAAAGGAGTTCAAGGTTCTTGGCAGCGTCGACTGAAATGTTATGGGAGGAACATCTAGATGAATCCCAGATAACAAAACACAAACAGCATGATGATCTCCTCCACAATGGTATTTCCTGGGATGCTGAAATTTTGAAGAAACAGGACCCAGGGAAATATTCGATAGAGATGTTTGGAAGAATTGTTGGGTTATATTTAGGGCAGAGAGGGCTGCAAAGGGCGAAGGAGGTCTTGTGGGGGGCAGCCTCCGTGGAAAGGAGGAGGCAGCCGTTGAAAAACAAGGAGAACGCAGCTCAATGGGATAACAGGATTGGAGCGTTTGTAGAAAGAGGCTGCTTCAGGTCCTCTTGAGACTTGGCAAGTTGATGGTGAGGGGCCAGAGCGTGAACAGTTTTAGAGTTGCCTAGGTGGACCCGAGAGGAGAGAAGAGGAAAGCGGAAGAGAAGAAAAAAAAGGTTCCAGAGTAGAGTCGAAAATCCAATATCCCTACCATCCAGAGACCAAACAAGCAATAAAGAAAGAAGCACCAGCTCATTGTCCAGGCGACACGCACGAACAGCGTAATGCGGATATTGTCAAAAAGATCATTACTATTTATTTACCACAATACCAACTACATGATGACACATGCCGGATTTTGTGTCTCTGTCCAACGCTGTCCCGTAAGCGCCTCCATCTCCTCAGCGGCCTGTTCCTGGTTTGAGTCTTTTTGCTTCCCCTTGATCTCCTTTGGAAAATATAGCTTCATGAAGTTCATTAACGAGACATCCAGATTGTTTATATCAGCGTCAAGGATAGAATTGGATTGTCGACAGATGGGGCAGTGATGTAACCTTTCACGATGAGCTTTCATGAGACATCGAACACAGAAGACTGATTACATTTCAATCGGATGGGCCTCCAAGCAATTGCTAAATATAGAAAGAAGGACAAAACATCACAGGAAGCGGCTAAGTACAAATTCAACTTGAGCAGAGCCATGACGAAAATTTGGGAAAGAACCAACCAGTGGTTCTTACCCATGCAAATGAGACAGCAGTAGTCGTCAGGTTGGGGAATGATGGACAACATTCGGCAAGCAATGGTTTACGCGAGGGCCTTGGAAATGCAGTCATTGTAAAAGGGCTCGTTTTGAAGGTATACCGGGAAACCTGCACTTGCGCTAACGACAGACAACCATTAAAATATAAGGAACATGTTCATCGCATACACACTCTTTTACTGGGGACTTACGTCAGATTTGTCCGCTTGTCGTGTGTCTTGAGAATTTTGGTTATGGCTGACTTGTTAAACTCTTTGAATTGCCTCATCATTATGAGCTCGCAGTTCAGCTGGAAAAAAGTGTTGAACGCAACCTTTGACTTTTTGAGCTTGAACTTTTGTGTCAGCTTGCTGCGTTCTGTCTCCTTTAGGAACCATTGAAGTTGTTCCTGAGCTTTACTGACGATCGTGAGGATCGACCTGACTCATGATCGCCAACAAAGACCTGCGCGTTCTGGTATAACCCGAGAATCTCTCGCCACACGTACATGTCCTTATTGTAGGGTGACGAGACAACGCTTAGGATCTTATGTAGGTTTTCGACGTTAGATTCGAAATCCTGCTTGCTGGCCCGCAGCAGCTTGCTAAGATTGGAAACCTCGTCGCCCAACTGATCAAAGAATGCAGAGTCCGCCGCGAGATCGATTATCAAGACTCTAATTTAGTAAAAATAACGATAAATACCTTTTAGCTAGCAGTATTAATGCAATGGTGAAACAATGCAACAATGCATCACAACCAATTATTAGTTCCATACATTTTACCGTCCTCCTCGGCTGCAAAAATTCCATGCTTCTTGTATGAATGATTGTTTGATTCCTGACATAGTCGTCCACCAATATCTCTTGCTCAAACAGAGCGCCAGCAGTTATAGAAGTGTCTATTGACTCGTCACTATGCTCCGATGAGATCATGCCTTTAGTAGTTTCGGTGTTGCCGGGAAGAAAAGGCGATGACAGAGGTGGATGTACGCGGGTCCCAGATAATGACACCACCCCTGACGATGGATGCATAGTTTTGGCCGTTGCTGCTATGCCACCTGCAAGAGGACGACATAAACAGTAAGCTGGATCAGCAGAAGGCTTAAACAAAGGGAGGTGATATAAGACCTTTGACTGAGCGCTGTTACGGTTGTTGCTGATAATGCTGTAGCGTCTGTGCTCTTGGTTGTCTGATGGTCGTGATCAGCTGCAGGATCTTCTTCAGCCGTTGTCTGTTTGTTGGATAAACCCAGCTCGTACTGGTCGATGGAAGCGTAGCTGCGATGAATACGCCTCAGATGCTGCGTATCCTGCGTATCCTGCGGTAGTTGCTGGGAGAAGGTCTCGAGATCATCGAGAACAACTCCGATGCATGACCTCAAATGATTGCTGTCTTCTAGTGCGCATTCAAGTCAGTGCGGATTATGAATAAATGAATGTAAATTTTCACTGATGCAAGGTCTACTGCTCACATTGAAGTAATCAAGCAAAAAAGGAAGACAAACGATGTAATTACTCTCTTACCACCAAACGAGTAATCCAAACGTTTCACATCACCAGACATGCATGAGGGGAGGAGGCTCTTGACAACTGGCGACTGGTGTACCTGATCGTCGAGCTCCTGCACAATTGCATTAATTTTCTCCTTGAGAACATTATAACGGATCATGTAAGGGCGCCATTTCTCCGGCATGGTCTCGGCATTCGTTTCGAGAGCTTTGCCGAACTTCATGTTAGAGGTGGCAGTTGAGCCGGCGTAAAAGCAGAGGAATGAATGATGGAGTGATGCATGAACGTTGAAAAGTGGGGTTGGAAGAGAAAGTGACGCGAGAATCACCTTTCGGGTTTTTTGAGGAGAAACACCTTTCGGGTTTTCCGACAGGGTCTTGCTGCTGGGAGAAACACCTTTCGGGCTTGTCCGTGCGGAACTGCTGTTACCGAACAAGGTTTAAACACGTCGGTCGGTGCGTCAAGATTCTTCTCCCCAATGAGACAGACGATGGCCAGGACATCTTGCACGATTGCCCTATCAAACGGCCCACGTTCATACCTCCTTTGTCGTTCTGGTCCCTTCTTCCCGATGAACAGTGAACAGAGTCGAATCACATTTGATCTTGAAGTCCACAGCGTCCCAGGACCAGTCATCAATCTACAGATCACATTCGACTCTGTCGAGTCTTCTGTGCTCGTGGCGACACACGATCTAGACCCTACTTCCGCTCGAGTCCCTCTCCATATTTCTCTTGTCCATGCTTTCTGTTGAACAATTAACAGAATCGAAGCGCGTTCGACTCTCCAAGTCGATCTAACATCCTGTCGAGTGACCCACGTTCATGCTTCCTTGGTCCTGCTTCTAACAGTATGGTTGTTGCTATGGAGGCATTATAAATACCGGTACCCGATGCACCACGTTTAATTTCACCACTGTCCATAAATCGCCATCCTGAATCCTCTTCCCTTTCCACCTTTCCCTCCATTTCCTTTTTTTCAGCTATCCATGTCAAACGATATAGAGCTGGACAGTCAGCATCCCAATGACCGTCGACGCAAGACACTCAAGAAAATCGAAGACGCCGATTTTGGTTGGTTCCACATTCGGGCTGTCTTGTCGCCCGAGTTGGTTTCTTCACCGATGCCTATGACCTCTTTGCTATTAATTTGGTCACTCCTATGCTCGGTTTCGTCTACTACGGCGGAGCTCTCCCTTCCGAGCTCGACTTGGGGATCAAGGTTGCTGCGCCGGTTGGAACCTTTATTGGTCAACTTGTCTTTGGTTACCTTGCCGATCGTCTCGGTCGAAAGAGAATGTACGGTATTAAGTTGATGATCATCATTGTTGCGACTCTTGGTCAAGCTTTCTCCGGCGACGGTTATGTCTTCTCGTTGCCCATTGCCTTGATTGTTTGGAGATTGATTGTTGGTGTCGGTATTGGAGGTGACTATCCGTTGTCTGCTATCATCACCTCTGAGTTTGCCACTACGAAACGCCGTGGTGCCATGATGGCTGCTGTCTTTGCCATGCAGGGGCTCGGCTACGTGACTATGGGTGTTGTAGCCATCATCCTCCGGGCCGCCTTCAAGAATGCGATCATTGCCAATCCCCAAAATTTGGACTTCGTCTAGCGCATCCTGATCGCCTTTGGATGCGTCCCTGGCCTCGTTGCCGTGTACTTCCGTCTCACCTTCCCCGAAACCCCTCGTTACGTTATGGATATTGAAAACAATCTCTACAAGGCCGAGTGTGACGTTGCTGTAGTCCTCGAGGAGAGTCCTATGTTGGGGCGCCGGAACCACCTCCTTTCCGAGGAAGATGCCGATGATGCCGTTGTTTCCAACCTGTCGATTGCCAAAGGCTCCCTTCTCCGACTTTTGCACCTACTTTTCCAAATGGCAGAACTTTAAAGTTCTCTTTGGTACTTCAGTAGCCTGGTTCGCCCTCGATGTTGCCTACTATGGAATTGGTCTCAACAACCCTTTCATACTCTCCTCGATTAACTTCTCGTCCGTCAAGGGTGATGCTTTCAACACCTGCTGGAACGCCGCTGTCGGTCAGATTATCATTGTCCTCCTCGGTGCCGTCCCCGGTTATTGGGCCACAGTCTTTACCATTGAGCGTCTCGGACGCATCGAGATCCAACTGATCGGCTTCGTTATGTCCTGCATTCTATTTTGTGTCCTTGGATTCGCCCACAACCAGATTAGGAACTACTCAGTTGCTCTCTTCATCTTCCTTTTTGCTGCAACCGAGTTCTTCCAGAATTTTGGACCCAACTCGACAACTTTTGTTATCCCCGGCGAGGTCTTCCCCACCCGATATCGTTCTACTGGCCTTGCAATCGCTGCCGCATCTGGCAAGTTTGGTGCCATTATTGCTCAGAGTTGGTTTTTCGCAGCTTCAAAACCGTGGAGGTCCAAACGCCTTTATTCCTCAGCTTCTGCAGATCTTTGGCATTTTCATGTTTATTGGGCTTCTAGTCACTTTCTTCATTCCTGAGACAATGGGCAAGACTCTTGAAGAGCTTTCGAACGAAGATGACCTTGACTTATCGCAGCGCCTCGGCCAAAACAACTCTTTGACTGAGGAGAAGTGAGAAAGTGCTGGTAGTAATTATTTCTCATAGTCTAGATATATAAAGGTACAATACAACATTGCTTCTCAAGACAGGTAGACTGAAGATATCGACCAGTTATTAAGCGTCAATGTGTCGACTCTGCCTTTACATACGATGGGACGGCACTCCCGTGCAATGGGGTACATTAGGGGGTTTTTTTTTTTTTTACCTTCATAAAGTCATCACCTCAGCCGGAGAGAAATATTATGATATTATTGGCAGATCGACGTTGCCTCTGAAAGTGTTTATTTATTCTCTTCCACCCTCGCCATCATCGCTTGCTTTGGTCTCTGTGTGAATTGGCTCCTCTGACGTATACCAGCGACGGCGGACGTATTTAATCACGTATACCAGCAGCAGGAGCATGGGAACCTCGATCAAAGGGCCAATCGTAGCGGCCAATGCTTCCTTGGACTTGACACCGTATGTACCCACAGCAACAGCGATAGCAAGTTCAAAGTTGTTGGAGGCTGCTGTGAAGCATTGCGGCACAGCAATGTCATAGGGAACCTTTGTCGCTAAGCACCATGCCAAGACTCCGATGAATATAGCAACGAAATAAATAATCAATGGAACGGCCGTTCTGAAAACGTTCCCAATGTCGTTCACAATCTCGTGACCTTGGAGAGCAAACATGACGATGATGATATAGAGTAGCGCTAGCAATGAGAGTTTTCCTACAGCTGGGACAAAATTCTTGTGGTACCAATCATATCGACCCAGGATCCAACGAGTTAGGAAACCGGCCAACAAGGGAATTCCCATGTAGATGAGGACGCTCCGGAAAATGGCCCACATATCGATATGGAAGGCAGTTCCTTTCCCAACGATGACGACATAGAAGTAGGCAAGTGGGCCGTAGAGGACGATCTGCAACAACGAGTTGATAGCGACGGTAACTGCACAAAACTCTTGGTTTCCTCCTGCAAGCTGATTCCAAATAAGGACCATGGCTATACAACGGGCTACACCGACCAGAATAACTCCGCTCCTGTAGTCCGGTAGATCGGGAAGAGTCATCCATGCCAGGGCGACCATGAAGAGAGGGGCTACGATCCAGTTGACCACCAAGGAGAAAAGGACTTGATTTCTCATAAACTTTCCTTTGAAGATTTCACCCAGATCCTCATACTTGATGCGACAAAAGACTGGGTACATCATCACGAGGAGGCCAATGGCGATGGGGAGCGATACATCCGCAAGCTGGGCAGCGTTCAGCACTGTTTCCACGTTCGGCACGTAGTAGCCGATCAGAACACCGCTCACCATGCAGATGATGATCCACAGCGGCAACAGTGTGTCGATGAGCGAAAGACCCCACATTCTGCTGCAAGAGATGAAGAATTGATGCGGTCAACACATATTCAATAGTTGCGAGAATAGTTAAAGTCTGACATGGATAAAAACCTACTTGAAGGTATCTGTTAACTGATAACGAAGGAAAAAAGGATGAAAAGTGGATGAAAGGAAAGAAGGATGGAATCAACGGTGATTTTGGAAGAGAGACGAGGGGAGGGGGAGGTAAAGAGGGCAGGAAAAAAGATGGGGAAGAAGGAAGAGAGGACAAAGATGCTCCGCAAATGTGAAAGAGACAAAAGAAGGGAACAGGGCAATACCATCCACACAAGCCTCCGAATTTTTTCTATAGGTTCTGTCTGGGCGGGCTCCAAAAGAAAGATGTGTTCGTGTTACCAACAACCGCAAAGGTTGTCATTCTGTACATGCGATTGAATTGGCAATTTGACAGGCAGGTTTTCTGCTCCGATGCACAGAACAAAGCCGCACGTGCCTTGAGTTCGTAGTTCAGGACCTTCAGGTGCACATCTGCTGTAACCTGTGCGGTTTTTTTTTTTTTTTTTTTTGTGGGAGCCCTGGTTTTTTTTATTTCTGGTTCCTTCCTTGTTGTCATTCAATGAAGCGTAGTCTCATGCGCAGCATTCCGCTGGTCTCATGTCTCCGTCCCCTCTCGTCTCGCAACATTACACAGTCAGATCTAATTTCAAACTCGCATCCAATCACACCTCCGGATCCAATTGTACCTTGAGAATCCGATCTCACACCACAGCTAGATCTCAAACACACACCTCACTTGACGCTCAGTCTCTCATGGATTCCTACAAGCCTTTCCAGGTCATCAAAAACGTTGATGCCAATGACTGGGTAGCCGACCTCGACCTGTCCGCGCTGCAAGAGTATGGAAAAGGACACCCGCCCATCAATGTATTGGTTCTCTACGGATCGCTGCGCGAGAGGTCCTTTTCGCGTCTCCTTGCCTTCGAACTCGCCAGGATTCTCGATCGACTCGGTGCTGATGTCCGTGTGTTCAACCCCAGCGGACTGCCTGTTAAAGACGGTACCTCAGAAAACCACCCCAAGGTGCAAGAGCTGCGAGAGCTTAGCAAGTGGTCCCACGCCCATCTCTGGGTGTCTCCGGAACAGCATGGTAACATCACTGCCGTTTTCAAGAACCAAATTGACTGGATTCCGCTTGCGTTGGGTTCCGTTAGACCCACACAGGGGCGAACGCTTGCTATCGCACAAGTGTGCGGTGGATCGCAAAGTTTCAACGCGGTTAATACTCTCCGGATCCTGGGGCGGTGGATGCGAATGTTTACCACTCAGAACCAGTCATCGGTGCCCAAAGCCTGGATGGAGTTTGACGACAACGACCGCATGAAGCCTAGTGATTACCGCCAGCGAGTTGTCGATGTTGCAGAAGAGCTATTCAAACTCACTGTCATTCTGCGACCTCAGATGGAGTTCCTTACTGATAGACATAGCGAGAGAGAAGAGAAGCTGAAGAACGGAAGATTGCTGTCGCAAGCTGAGAAGCTGCAGTAGCAGACATAAATCGAGTTTATTAAACCGAGACAGAATGTGCCTGTTTGCTCTTAGTAGCCATTCTCCGCAATGAACACCTTGATCTTGGCCTCTATCTCGTCTCTGATCTCACGAGCTTCCCCAATGGGCTTGTTTTTAGGATCAGTGATGTTCCAATCGACAATCTTGACACCGGGGACAAAGGGGCATGTTTCGCCGCATCCCATCGTGATGATTGTGCTTACAGTCTTGGCGAGCTCTGGAGTAAGCTTGATTGGCGTGATGTTGGAAAGGTCAATCCCCACTTCCATCATGATCTCTCGGACAACACGGTGCACCTCGAAAGCTGGGTTGGTTCCTGCAGACACACCCTTGATGGCGTCTTGAGTCCTGTACTTGTTGAAAAACGCTGCTGCCATCTGCGAGCGTCCAGCGTTATGCACGCATGCAAACATGATGTCGGCCATGGCCTGCGAGTTCGGAAGTCAACGCAAAGTATGCAGAAAATCAGATTATTGACGTTTAGAAACACATAGAATCAGGAGAGCAGCAGCAGCACTTACAAGTGAAGATATTTTTTTGGCAGGGAAAGAGGAGGTTTACTAGAACGGAAAAGAGTGGAACGATCGCACCCGCCTTTTATTCTGCGCTGCTTTTTTTTTCTCGGAAGCACGCGGACTTTGGGCCAGCCTGCCTCAAGCTCAAGAGCAGCAGCAGATGCTTTCATCGGCGTTTCATGCTGCGAGATCCCTAAACGAAACGCTGTGATTGGTTGTAAACTATCTACTTGAACGAACCTGAGCGGTTCTCTTTCTTCGCGTAACTGGATTTTCCTTTTTTTTCCAGGGTCTTGAGTTTGTCCACCAAATGCTGGCAATGTTGTTTGCCCGCCAAGTTCGACGAATTTACCACTCACTCTGGATGCAAGCACACAGTGAACGAGCGCATGGATCTCCAAACTCTTGTCCCAGGTCTGGAAATACGAGCTCCTGGGAGAAGTCTTTTCCCGGTGCAATCGTGCGCAAGATCCACTTCTTGATCACTCCTCATCAACATCGGGTCCATGGGAGGCGATGGTAGAAACTGGAGGAGCTAGTCGAGTTTGTTTTTTTTTGCTTGTACGGGGAGTAGAGCGATGAAGATAAGGAGAAAGAAAAAGAGAAAAGGGAAAGATCAAGCGCTGACAAAAGCCTCGAGTGGACTTCTGACTGTGGGACGCGACCACACTTTATCTCAGGTCTCCCCTCTCCATCTCTGCAGTGGCCGCCACCAACACCTCCTCCGCCATTTGCAACCCAACTTCTGCCCTGAATACGACCCATCAACTCTTCCAACATCCCTATTAGATACTTCCCTGGCTCCAGTTTCTTCAACATTCCAGAGAATGGTCCTTCTCCTCCTCTCTACTGCATGCATGCAGTCATTACTATGCAAAGCTCTCTCTGACCTTGTACACGTCTGGTCAGCGCAGACAGCAAGAGCACATTTTTGTCGTCATGTTTAATAAGCGCAATGCTTTATGATGGTGATCTATGGGACACGACGGCTATGGCACCCCATCCTTGTTTACGGTCTTCACATCCTCCACGTCATTGAGAAAACTGAGGGATCTCGTAAATTAAGCGGTCAGCAATTTCTCCGCTGCCTCCTTGTACGCGTTCATCGCAACAAAGTAAAGGCCAGGTCCGACCGAGATACGCGCAACGCCCAACTCGCGAATTTCCGGGACGGTCAAGTAGCCCTCAATCAATTTCAAAATGACGTTCAAACGTCCACCCAAACTAGCGACCAACTGCTTGACCTCCTCGCGCGAAAGACCACGACCTTTTGGACCACCCCAAACAAAGACCGTGTTGGCACCAACCTCCAAGAACGCCTTTCCACGCGCAATCGCTTCTTCGATCGAACCTCCATGAGCCAGGACATCTGTGCGTGCGTTGACGGCAAAGTCGGGCACACCTGCAGCCTTTGCGGTCTCGACCGCAAGCTTGATGCGAGACACGGCCTCGTCAAAGGAGCGAAGCTTCTGTTGCTTGGGATCCGTGTCCTCTAGGTTACAGCCGACAACGCCCAAAGCGATGACTTTTTTGATCGTGTCCTCCAGATCCTCGTAGCCGTCTTGCAAGTCTGCCGTTAATGGGATTCCCTTGGGGACTACAACCTTGGCAATGTTGCTGATCGCAGCCAAATTCTGTTCCTTGGTCATGTCGTCGTCATAAACGCCCTGGGTGGCTGCAATGGCATACGAAGCGGTGGCGACAGCCTTGCAGGAGGGCAGGGAGGAAACAATGCCTGCAGTAGCAGCGTCGTAGACGTTGGTCACTACGAGAGGATTGCCGGGCTGGTGAAGGGCGCGGAAGGCGATAGCGGTGGCGTTCTGGCTTGCGAGAGACATGATTTCGTTCTTGGTGCTGTGTTGGTTTAATATGGTTGTGTGGTTGGTTACTGGTTTCAACTCTTGTTTAGGAGTGTGAGATGAGATGGATTGCTTGGAAGAAGAGGCTTAAGCGATGTGGATGGAGGTCTGGAGGGTGGGTTGCACCCGGTATTTAAAGAAAAGAGGACGTGGGAGGAATTTTGTTGTCAGGGGTAGCGACACACTCATGCTTAGTAAATTAGTAATTTTGTTTGGGGGGGAGGGGATGCTGGCGGCGCGACCACGAGAGTTGCAACCCTCTACCTTGGCGTTTTACGGTTTCGCCCGTTTCTAAGCTATGCTTCGTCACACCAACTGCGCTGCAATGGTCAAGTTGCTGCAATGCATCTCACGAATTGTTGCCGGAAGCGCATTTTGCACCCACTTTTTTCGATCTTCTGGCGTCCTGGAGCAAGGCGTCCATCCTCTCACAACTGCTCATTCGCTCATTCTCTGTGCGACTGAATTGATTTTTTTTTGACTGACCGACACAGTTGACGGGATGGCTCAATATGGCAATTGATAGGGGGGCCTTCCTCTGCCCTTTTGAAAAAAAATAGTGGCGCAGACAGTCAAACGCCTGCCCAGCTTAAATTGAGCTCTCACCTTGGACTCTACTGCTCATTGCGCTTGAATCATACCATAAGACCAATCCCTGGATATCCATTATTAATACGAAAGAAAGGAAGGGATGGGGCCCCCACGACATGCCCAAGGAATGGTCAGAGAACGAGGGAGGCCAAGGCACCGCAGTTGGGAAAGACTCAAGCTTACAAAGAGTTTTCATCTTGCCCAAAAATTCGACTCCCCAACATAAGCGTGGTGGACAGGTCGTCGCATTTCTCTTCTCACTACCCTGGCGTGTCCTTTTCATGCCAAACGATCAACTGACTACACTGCGTTCCCAACTACTCAACTCTGTTTCTCGGGGGCTGAGTGCACATCTGTTACGCACCAGAATCATAACCTGGTGAGGATCCCCAGCAGTCAGTCAGAGTGCGGGAATGGGAAGAGGACATTGAGATCGTAGAAACGTGGTACGCCTTACTTGGAACTTACTTGGAATGACCAATTCAAGGTACGGAGGAGAGAGTCATTCATTCAACGAGTGTTACAACTATTGTGGTGGCGAATTGTTTGGTGGGGGACCATCGAGCCAATTGGAGGTAAAAATTGGTGTCATCCAATATGGAGGCAACAGAAGGGCGTGAAGTTGGGGTAGAGACTGGAGGTCATTTACAGGAATGGGAGTAACGGTGCCAAGAGTCCTTCCTTCAGTGAATATTGTGTACTCTATATCACTGAATCTACAATTATAGAAGACGCGCGGAGCAGGATCGTAGAACGTTGCCTGACTAAGGGAAAATACAATATTGGGACCCCGAGAGATTTCTGGAGGGAGGGATGATACCAAAGGACAGATACTCGTCTCTTGGCGCCGATCCTGGCAAACGTAACAGAATCTGATTGATCAATTGCCCTCTACAGCCCTCCGGTTTGTGCCTTTGTTCACTTAGAAAACCATGCCCATTCTTCACTGTGATAAAAGAACTTTATTCCATCGTCCCGCGTTATCTGTTCTCTTTCATCTCTCTTTTTGCCAGATGCGGTAGCCGGTTTGCTGCCTCCCCGCAACTTTCCTCGTAAACGGGCAAACAGGCAGAAACGCCCACATTGTCCTACAGTACTCAGTGGGAGCCGATCGGTTGCAGGAAACTTCTGGTCGGCGCCAATCCCTTCAAGGATATGATATTCTACTTGTCTCTTGTTCCCGTCAGAAGAGTTCTATCTCGTTCAGGTTCACCGCATTCCTCCATTGTTTCTAGAGTCGAAAGCGAGCGTGACGGAGTCCAATGGCACTGCTGGCGATCATTTGAGGTTTGATGGTAGTCTATAGGCCCACAGTTTGTGAGGCTGCTGCCTGTTCCCGATATCACGGAAGTACTCTATTGTCTCGTAATCTGCAGGTGCCGTAGATGTTCATTTTCCACACCCACCCACCAGGATATCCTTGAGGGCCACACCAAGATTCATTCTCAACGCGCAGGATATGTTGAGGACGCAAGAGACAGGGAGCAGACGACAGTTGAATAGCCTAGAAAAAAGTCTAGTGTTTTCGTAAGTTCATTAATCAAACACAATTCAATTGCAAAAAAGAAACCCTCATCAGTAAGTTATTCCACGCGAGACCAAGGTTGCTTTGCTAAGGCAGTCCCGGGCACTCAATACTTTCAGAACGCCGTAAATGCACCTGCGCGAACCTCTTGCAAATAGCGAGTCGCTGAGCCAGGCTGATGGGTGACGCAAGACAGGGTCTTGCCAGAGCCACATCTGCCTCCACGGGAATCATGCCAAACCCAACGTACTGAAGTAATGGGCTGGTTTGAAAGCAAGCACGGGGACATTGTGAAACCAAGGTTGCTTTGCTACGGCAGTCCCGGGCACTCAATACTTTCAGAACGCCGTAAATGCACCTGCGCGAATCTCTTGCAAATAACGAGTCGCTGAGCCAGGCTGATGGGTGGCGCAAGACAGGGTCCTGCCAAAGCCACATCTGCCTCGACGGGAATCATGCCAAACCCAACGCACTAAAGTAATGGGCTGGTTTGAAAGCAAGCACAACAAGAACAAATAAAAGTGGAGATGGAAGAGACGATTCAAAAAAGAGGAGGAGAACCAAAGTGTAAGCAAATCAAACGAATCAAACGTGTGGTGAAATGAAAAGGTGAATGAAAAGGTGAACGAAAAGGCAGGTCTTGCAAAGACCATTATTCACAACTGATTCAGCAGGGTACGTGGGGAACATATGCTGGAGTGAAAAGTGGGTGGTAGGAGTGAAAAGGTGAGTTGCTGGAGTGAAAAGGTGGATTGTTGGAGTGAAAGGGCGGGTTAACGGAAAGAAAAGATGGGTTGCCGGAGATTACATGGTGAAGCGCCAATCCGCCCTCGCCAAAATTACGTCACCGTAAAAATCAGGGCGCGCTGTCCACTTTCAGAGGCCCTCTCCTCACGCGCTCAGAATCTGCGTCTCCACGCTCCTTTTCTTGAGTTTTTGTACCAAAAGAAACATGCCAATGCGATCGATCGATCGGCTCTCCATCACTCTCTCCAGCAACTAAAGAACCAAGGGGGATGTTAGCGAAGGCACACCAGTGGTGCACCAGTTTTTGAGTTCCATAGTTTATTGCTCAAAATCGTGCGGCTAAGGCAGCAGTTACGCAAACGTTCACAATAAAAAATGACTTTGTAGCACATGCGAATGGAGCTGAAAAAGAGAGAGAGAAAGAGGAGAGAAGGGCCGCGGAAGAACCAATGACACCAGGGGGATGTGAAGACGACAAGCATATGTCATCTTCAAGGTGAAATCTTTGGCGAATGGATATAAAAAAGACTGTGGAGGTGCCTTCTCTTTCATGCAGGTTGAATCTCCCTCTTTCCATTCCTGTCCCTTGTCCCACACCCCGCCTGTTCATTTTACCTTCTGCAACAAACATTCACCCACACGCGAACAAACGCAAACAGATAAGCACACAAACAAACACGCAAATGGAGTGTCATCCTCGAGTCTTGATTGTTGGCGCCGGCGTTGGTGGATTGCTGCTCGCCATCCTCCTCCAGCGGGCAGGGATCGATTACGAGATCTTTGAGCGCTCTGAGGAGATTCGACCGTTGGGATCTGCCATGGTGACAGGCCCTAATATCCTCCCAGTCTTTGAACAACTTGGACTCTTGGAGCAGGTCGAAAAGATATCAAAGCCCTTGAAATGCCTAAAGATCTACAATGGCAGTCTGGACGAGCTCGGCACTGTCGAGGCCAACACTAAAGAGAGGTAAGAGGCACCTTTCCAGTTCATATCGCATCTTTTTGGTCTCTTGGCAGAAGCCTACTGGAGAAAAACTGTTGACTCGCTAAAGACCTATTCACTGCTCCTCCATGGGAACCGACTCGATCATATGAACAGAGCTGGATACTTCTCGATGGTGTTTGAACGCAAGAACCTCTACTCCTTGCTTCTGTCTCAAGTCCCCCCTCACAAGATCCACCGCAAGAAAAAGGTTCTTTCCATCCGGCACTACAACCCAGAACAACACGAGCCCGACCGTGGCAAGCCTGATTTCGGAGTCATGATCAGATGCTCTGACAACTCGTCTTACAGTGGCGACATCCTCGTCGGTGCTGACGGAGCCTATTCTGCCGTTCGTCAGTCGCTCTTTCGTCAGCTCTCAGCTCAAAATCTCCTTCCAAGACATGATGAGGAAGACTTGTCGATGCGTCACGTTTGCCTTGTCGGAACCACAGAGAGCCTGGACCCAGAAAAGTTCCCAGTGGTGGCTGAAGAGTTCTCGCGTTTTGAGATTGTTCTGGCCAAGGACACGACAGAATCAGTGGCCTGCTTCACGGTCCCAGACAACAAGATTTGTTTTATTTACACGGTGCAGTTGGACACCAGCCCGAGGGCCACAGGACCCCATGCAAGCAAGGATCCAAGCAATGAACGGTTTCGAAACTCGGAATGGGGGCCCGAGGCCGCGAGTGTGCTGAGCGAGCAGATTCGAAATGTCAAGGCTCCCTTTGGATTGACCATGGGTGAACTGTTGGATGTGACACCGAAGGGAACGGTCTCCAAGGTCATGTTGGAAGAAAAGTTGTTTGAGACGTGGCACCATGGTCGAACCGTGTTGATTGGTGATGGTAAAAGTTCATTTTCTCTATGGTTACTCCTAATTGAACACAAAGGCCCAAGGGGGGAATACTATCTACGATCGCTCTCTCTGTCTCTTAGCTAATCATCCTGTTATTCAAAATAATAGCTTGCCACAAGATGCTCCCAAGTGCTGGTCAGGGCGCCATCAATGCCATGCAAGACGCAACTATCCTGGCCAACTGCATCAACGATCTGAAATCCCTCCACCTCAAGAATATTGACGCTGCGCTGACGGACTATCAGTCTCAACGGTAAGTGCCTGCCTGCAGGAGAGGTCTGTGCTCTTTTCCCTCATTTTTTTTTTTTTTGTCGGGGGATTTTCCCTTGCATGCAATTTTCAGTTTTTTTGGTCGGGGGATTTTTTTTTTGGTTTTGTGCCCTCGCCACGCGTGTCCAGACCCAGCTCCAAGGTGTGCTCGGGGCATGTTTTTTCTTGTAGCTCCATCTTTCCTTCCCTCTCACTCGCCTTATTCTTTCTCCACGCGTCTCCCACTACGTTTTAATAGCTATGTCTACGCAAAAGCACAATTCGAGACTAGCAAAAGGTTCGCTGTCATCATGTCGGGTCAAACTTGGACCGAAGCCGTGATCCGGAAACTGGTTCTCAGTTATCTCCCAAAGTCCTTGAACCAGAGGCGACAAGACAAAACTTGTGCTTACCGACCGCAATTGAACTTCATACAGCCAGTGCCCGACCGAGGAGTGATCCCTGTTCTGCCACAAGTGCCATCCAAGCGATACTCGGTGGATGCTAATGCTTTGTAGACGGAATAATTAGGCGCCCTGTTTTCAAAGATCTTCTGTAATATTGGGGTTCAGTCTACGAGTATATTATGGTGACTGGATATATGATAATATATATAATGTTCGTCTGCTCTATCGATTGTGCCTACGCATTGTTCTGGTCAAAGGTTGTCTGCTGCGTCATGGAGTTTGACCGGTGATGGACGTCCTCAGCGGTCGTGTTAGTAGATCTGGCCGACACCAAGGCTGTATCTTGTTGTGGCTGTACCCCGTAGGCAGGTTGCTGCTGCTCCTGTCTCCGCCTCTCCATCATTTCGTTGTAATCCCTCCACTGTCGTGCCACCACTTTTTGGTTGTATATTGGTCCTTCTGGTCGAGGGAACCGTACTGGGATCATGCATTTCCATCCCTTGCCCATAGCCTGCTCCCAGTTTTCTTTAAATCCGAGGTCGTACAGTCGTTCATTGCCTTGGTTGACGTCGCCATCGCTGGTCTTCCATCCTCTACGAACACAGGGCAGCATGCCCTCAGTCCGAGGTGTATCGTGGTCCTCGATCGTCGTCCTGTTCAGCATAATCAGTCGAACATGGGTGATTGTGAAAACAACTAGAGTGATACCAAAGACGCCAGAAACGACCATGCCAATGACCTGGAATTGATGAGTCCACGTCTAGGGTATGAAGGCAGGAGGGTGTAAGTTTGGCTGTGTTTGCTCGCCAATTCATTGTTCGCGTCTTGGCTGTTTTGTACCTCGTCAGGAAGCTTTTGATAAAGTGACGCCAAGGAGATTAGGATATAGAGACAATGGATGGCAGTGTAAAAGACGAACAAACAAAAGAACTTGTAGTTGTCTTGGCCGACACAGTTGAGGACCCAAGGGCAGTGACTGCATTGACAGAGAGTAAAACATAAGACGTTGATCGCAACAGTGAGTCTCCTGTCCTCGCACATATGTAGACAGACATCTGCTGCGAACTCTCATCTCGAACACTTACTGATCCATCCGCAACACGCATCTCCTGCAGACACGGCAATGGTGAGCTCGCTCCGGTTTAACTAATCAGTGACAGAAAAGAGTCACCAGTTCAGTACCAGTTCTCTCAAAAAAGTAAAATTAATCATCATCCCTGTTGCGTTTGTAGGACTGTCTCCATGCATTACCATGCTGACACTTGCTGCACCAGAGAGGGTGTCCCTGAACCGACGGATCTTCCGAGACATGAATATAACCCGATCGATTGCTGGTCTGTGCTCCTGGTATCAAGACGGTTACAGAACTCGATCCAATGGAACCGTCCTTTTGCATTTTCTGGTCGTGAATGGTGTGCACCAGCGCAGGCTGTTGGGTTCCGGGCTGTTGCAGCGCCTCAGTTGAGCCATCTATACTTTGATTCTGAGGCTGAGATTGTAATGGAGGTTGTGGCTGTTGCTGCTGTTGATTCGATAATGATGGAGCCGGTTGATGCTAGACCGGAAGACAAACAGACAAAATGAAAGAAGACGGTAGAAGCAAGTGGGTGCCAGTCAGTCCACGGACCATCGACAAAACAAGGTGACGAGATTGCAGTGACATCATTTTTGATATTTCGATCGATCGCCCCCTCCGCTCAGATGCGGTCATCCCAGGTTCGAGGTAGGTTCAAGCGCACATACCTCGGCTGTCACTTGTCCTGGATCCGTAAGGATGACCATTGCATACGCCCATAACATCAGGATGAACGTGATGTGATATATGACAAGCAGGATAACTATTCAGGAGGAGACAGAATGGGACTCCCTGTCAGTCAAGCCAACACCAGAGACAACAAAGACAATAAATTCCCCAGGCGTGACCCAAGGACGACATCATGATAGACGCAATCACAGGTGTCAGTCATTCAAAAAAAACAGGCAGGGGCTAATGCTTAACGGGGCTGTTGCATTACCTCCTAGGACCACGCGGTCGTCACGCAAAAGTCGCACTGTAAAGAGAGACTGCATTAGTTGCATGGTCCACTGGAAGCAGGCGCTACTTCAGTGCGAGAAATGTCGGCCTACCGCCCAGGGTCACGACATAGATGTAGTAACCGACTCCAATGAGAATAAGGTAAAAAGCGACCGGGAAGGCAGCAAAAGCCAAGGGAATCGGCTTCCCTGACCTTGTGTGTGCCTGTCTCATTAGTATGGATGGGGTAACAGAAGGAGACTGACTCTCCTGCGGAGGATGGGAGTGCAGGGAGAACAATACGGCGGGTGCTGATGAGAAAGGGGGAGGACGAGTGTGGATGGAGAAGGAAGCAGTTGTCTGGAATGGAAGAAGGAAAAGACAAAAGACGAGGAGATGCATGTAACCGCAGAATAATGAGAACAGACCGTGAAAAAATAATTTGCGTTTGAGGAGGAACTCTCTTATTGGAAAGAAGCTAGGCCTTTATTCTTCACACATCGAGTGCTAGTTAGGCAACGTGCGCCGGCCACGTTTATTGTGAAGAAACGAATTGGCGATGTTGATTATGGATAATGGATGCTGAATCCACGCCACATTTGCTTGCCCATTCATTTACTAGGCCTCCTCTGCTTCTGCTTTTTTTTCGGGGTGAAGATCACTGGCGTTTCCTCTTTTCGAATGTTCGCCTTCCCAGTCATATTCTGCATGATCTTCTGGTTCAGTACTCTTCGATGTCCCTTCATGATGATATAGGCAAATGCTGAGTTGTGTTGCTAGATACAGAGTACAAAATAGACGGACTCATAAGTATTGATAGAGCGCACCGTGAGCATAGAACAACGAAAAGTTAACGGCTTACCCCTATTCGTAGCAGGGCAGACAGGCTCCCCCCTTCGAGGAACTCGGCAATATCGTTGGCACTCCTGGGTAGCTCAATCATCTTTTCTCCCACGGCGCCCACACCAAAGATTCCAGGTTCAATCTTGCGCACAGCATATACCAAGGCTCTGGGGCCGACCATGTCGAGTATCATTGGTGAGGGTCGCGGAAATCCGGGATCCATGTACTGCGACAACTTATTCATGATAGAGGCATTTATCCGAATATTTTTGCGCAACTGAGTTTGAAGAGCTTCAGCTGAAGCTGCTTCTGACTTCACTTCCCAAGCAGCAATCTCAATAGGCTTGCACCCTTGAAAGCAGAGTTGGTGCATTATGTCGATCTTGCGGCCTCTGACATATGAGTCTGTTCCACCAAACTCATTCTCGACCAACGTCCTGTTGTCCCTTGTTGCAGATGAGCCAAGCTCTCCTATGCGAACTACCAGATCATGATCATACAAGATCCTGGCAATACCTCTCCATACAAAGACATCTTCGTGTTCAGAAGTCTTTGTAATGGGTTGCATCAAGATGATCTCTTCACAGCTATTTAACATTTAAATAACAATAGAAAAAGTCAGTATTATAATAATAGCTGTAAAAGAATTATGGTCAGCTACAACTCAAAACAAGGGACACCCAAAGAGAGTCATACATGAAGGCCATTATATGCATAATTTTGAGCTTCTCAATGTTGGCATCCTCTTCTTTTGCTTGCCAGCAACCATTATCGTATTCCTCCTCCAAGTCGATTCGCTGGCGAATGCAAGAGCGTTGCAATGCTCGAAGTTCTTTTATAGTTCCATGGCCCAGCTCCCGCATGAAATCCTTATATATCGCGCGTTGAAGTCCTGACACACTGAAAAGATCATTGTCCAGACACTGTTTGATCACATCAGGAGAGACTGTGCAATGCAATTGTATTTCCGGATCCATGGTATTGACAATACCACTCAGAGCAACACTTTCAAGAAAACAAAATATAGTATTAGCCACTTTTAAAAACTCCATCATGACGAACTGTTAGGGCACTTCGAAAAACTTACAGGCAATTCTTCTGCTCTATCTTGCCACATGTATCCCAGTTGTCTACGATGTTTTGGCGAAGTTATATAGATCCCTCGTGGTGCGCGTCGAAAACGGTACCGGTCCATTGATTGCTGTGGGAGGGTGACCATGCTTAAATAAAAATGGACGGGGTATCAGTATCAGATTGTGGAAATGGGATACCATGTGTCAGGAAGAGGCTCAAAATGAAGACTGATGCTGGTGTCACAAACCTTTTCATAAAGAATCATGACAAGGCGAGCGAAGGGGGTGCAACTTGCTACCATGGCCAGTTCTGCTGGCAAGGTTTCATCATCATCATGACTCTCATTGTCCACAATGGATTGGCTTGGAGATGGGTCCTCAATTGGCGATGATTTCTAAAAGAAGTAAAATCATAACTGTCAATCAAAAAGATGTATCAATCGAGAAACGAGACTTTGATTACCTTCTTGGATTCAATAGTAGGCGACAAATCCGGCATAGGTGTGGGGCTTCCAGCTACCCCACGCGATGACAATGATGTTGTAGGCAGCGCCATGGCTGAAGCATCCCTACTTACTGTTGATCTGGCACTCACCATAACTACGATATGATGAAATAAACGCGTTAAAACGATACAGAGTTATCGTCTTCGATCCGTTGCTGAAGCGATTCCATACCACGTCGAGGGGAGTCCTGATCATCAATTTTCTTCTTGTTCTTCGACATATACAAACACATAATTAGGGTTAGTCGAGTTCTAGATAATACTGTACCTCAGTTCATAATTAGCTTCGGTGGCATTTTCGATACGCTTACTATATCACTTAAAAGTTGCTCCTGAAGTGCACCTTGAACAACACGGTGTTCAAACCCTTTCATAGCTCTCCGGTTGAGTATCCCTTCAGCATTGTTCGTGGCAATGTGGACGTTTTGTTCCAAAGAGTAGAACACCGCTAGAGATCTTGCGAATCCCGATACGTCTCTGAATGTTTTTAAATTGGAGATCCTGGCAAGTCCTTCCAGGAACTCTTCCTTCTTTTGGCCCGATAGAAGAAATTTCGTGAGGTCCCAATCCGCAACCGCTGTGTCACGAAAGTAAGTGACGACGTCGACAGTTGAAGGGATATATTTCGTATCGCCAAGATATGTAGGGCACCTCATAGCAGAATAGAGCTAGCAACAAGAAACGAGTCTGAGATTTTAAATAATCACATGTGCTGTACATCACATCGCGTCTGATGAAGGAGGAAATAAAAAAGTGCATCCGCCAAAATGGGCAGACAATGCAACGATACTTCACCTTGACGCATCCGCCAAATGGGTCGACAATGCACCTGGTGGTCATCTCTTCCCGCCAAATGGGCAGACGAAAGAGTATGGGGATAGGAGATTGCGGTCTCCACGACACCCCCACTAAGATCCACCAAAACAAATTCAATAACACCAATACTGCACCTTGACGCATCCGCCAAATGGGCGACAATGCACCTGTGGTCATCTCTTCCCGCCAAATGGGCAGACGAAAGAGTATGGGGATAGGAGACTGCAGTCTCCATGACACCCCCACTAAGATCCACCAGATACTGTACCTTGATGCGTTTGGCAAATTAATTGTCAATGCACCTGTGGTCATCTCTTACCGCCAAATGGGCAGACGAAAGAGTATGAGGATAGGAGGCTGTATTCTCCACGACACCCCCACTGAGATCCACGAAACGAAGTACACTGCAACTTTCATGCATGTTGCATGTTGCATGTGTCTTCATTTCAAAACGAAGATTAAAAACGGTGGCGGAGTGATTGTGGCGGGAGAACAAAAAAAACTCTTGCCTTAGTTAGGATTAAGATTCAAGATGATAATGAGTGCAGTAGCTGCCTCGACGGCTGGGTGCTGATGTGAAGATGATGAGGGTGGGGAAGGATGATTGCGGTGACATGAAGGGGCAACAAGGATGACACGAAAAACAGACGGTCACCTGACTTCACTGACGCGAGTTGCAACTTACAACTTGCATGACCTACATTGCTGATTTTTGTTTTCCATCTCACATTACTCATCAACCTCCATTTCCCTTTTATCATCTGCTTCTGAAGGTTTATGCCACGCTTCATGCGCCTCAATTGATTATTCCTGCTAGTAGTGACCCTTGTCGTTAATCAAACGTCGCCATTAAACTCCAGTCAGCCACCAACTTCTCTCTACACCATGGGTTGCCTCTCATTCTGGCGCTTAGTGTCAGCAAAAGAAGAGGATTTTACTGAAAACCACCTGACCGAAATAGTTCTCTTCGCGCCCTCAGTGGACCAAACAACAAACACAGAGTGGACATGTAAGACTCCTTCTATTCCACGATCCGTTACGCGTACGCAAACTATACCAACCTCGAAGTCGCCCGTGCCGTCGTTCTGAAGAATCTAAAGCCACGCATCAAAGACTAAGCCACGGCAGTCTTCTACTTTGATGGCAGTCCGTGTGAGGAAAAACCTTTGACTCAAACGTCGACAACAGGATATCAGAAGCAAAGCCATCGATTCAGCAGGCAGCAAAGTCACAATCTTTACTCAACGAATCGCCAGTGACTCCCGGATTAGAAAGCGAGACTTTGACAACATCCAAAAGCAACTCGCCAAAACGTTTCGATGGGCCCCAGCAGCACAGGACGTGTTGATTTTCTTTCTGAGAAAAAACGAATGGACCATGGTGCCCTTTGAAAAAGAGGCAGACGTCAAAATTGCCATTGATACCATCGATGGGGACATTGTGATCAGTGGATACTCCGATCTCTTCATCTACCAGAATATCACCATGCTTTGGCAACCAACCCGACACGGCGGCTTTATTGAGTACAAGAAAGCAAATGTACTGTCCGCTCTTGGACTTCAGTCTACAGAGCAACTCAGCACATTGGGATTGGTTTCCACGAACGACTACGGTCACAGTGTTTATGGTCTCGGGTATGAGACCAATTCCAAAGTCATAAAGGGTATTGAGGCGACATGATCAGATGGTTCTGGTATGTGCTATAGCATGGACGAAGTTATTTTGTACTAACTATACTCTTCCGATTGGTAGTCCAAGATGTCCCAACCCTGGTGGCAGAATATCTAGCGGACAAACGTGTTGCGATCAAAAAACAAGGAAGCCATCACTTTTGGTGCCAGCATCAAGGACTTCGTCCGTCTGTCGCAAACCGCCATCACCTCTGGACCAAGAGCTAGCCCAGATTCTGTCGAACTTGATGCTATATTGGAGACCGTCAAGAATGAATATGAGAACGCGTGCAGCATACTTTCAAAGCGCACACAAGAACGTTTGGCTTCGAAGCTTGAAGCAAAAAGGTACATCAAGCTAAACATTTTTGAATATAGGTATTCGTCTCTGCTTTATCAATAGCGCCGCATACCAGAATCCTCCCCGCCGACATCGCGCTTCTCAAATATTCATCCGGTACAGAACCAACGACAGACCGTCCCCCAAGGGTGACAAGGGTGTAAAGTCAGAAGCTCCTCCTCGTCCTCGATATTCGGTAAAGACCAGAACCAATCCAATTACGCATGACCCACCAGACGCTGTGATACGTTACAAATGGAAGGAATGGAAAAAACCACCTGCAGGCGACTCAGAGAAGGCCATCGAGCCGAAATCAAAGCCAAACAAACGGTCTACAAAGAAAAAGACGAAGAAGGCCGAAGGGAACCTACGATGCCTGTGGAATCTATGAACAAAGGGCAGCTATTACCGTTGGTGCATTAAAGGCGAATAGGTGGACGGAGGGTCATGACCCTGTAGAGAAGAGGGATCAAGGTTCGGTGCCACTCTTTGCAGATACGAACACACACAGCCAGATCCGAAAGATCTAGATGATTAGCAATGGCCAGGCATATCTCTGGAAGTCCATCAATTGAAAATAACGGAAATCGAGAGAAAAGACTGAATTGATACAGAAAAAAAAAAGTTTGGTGCGCGGAACGAGGACGGCCAAAAGGTCAACAGAAGACATTCAAAAGACAAACACAGACTGTGCAATGATGCTCAGGCAAGGCCACATCAACGAAGATGGCTTAAGGATGATGATCGCCTTTGGTCTGATCGGATAACACACCCCCGACTGGGAATTCTCAAGTTCAGCATACAGCCGTTTTATTATAACCAAGAAATATTAGGAAATATTGGTCTAGAAATGAAAAGAAAGAAGAAACAATTCTCATGGGCAAGGTGTTTTTGTGCGCACTAGTATGAGAAGCAACGCGAATGTTCAGGGAGCAGCACCACAGACACCGTTGGTACAGGTGTCCTTGCAATCATCGCTAGTTTTGCAGCACGCCCCAGCCGCACCGGCTCCGTCTTTCCCACCAGGGTTGCCACCGCTGCAGCTGCCGCTTCCAGAAGATCCGCCGGATGAACCAGAGCCCGAGGGGACATTCTTGGGGTTACCATTGTCATTCCAGCGAACACACCCTTGGCCATCCAAGATGTAGGCATGACCATCGTCCTGAATCGTGAGTCGGTAGCTGTCAGTGGCACCAAACACGCCCTGGCAGTCCTGAGTCGCCCCAGTACCGTCGTAAGTGCACATCACACCATCAACCTCAAAGTACATCTTGAAAGGCGTGTTCTTGCTGCCACGCGTTCCAATGCACCAAGTATTGACGCCCTTATAGTCATAGATGCAAACATTGCCATTCGACTCGACAAAGATCTGTGCGCCAGCCGGCGACTTCAAACCAGTACTCTGCTTGACAGTGGCCTTAGTATTAATCGTATTCTTGGAGTTGAAGGTCATGGACTTGCCGGAAAGAGTCTTCTTGTTGCATATGGTAGTGGGTGGGATGCTCGTAGAGCCTGTCATGCATCCAGAAGTGGTACCACTGTTGTCGGTGCAGTAACCATTGGAGCAACTCTCAAGGCAATCACCTTGGTTGGTGCAGCAGGCACATTTGGGACCCTTGCCAGTCTGGAGTCCACTATAACCTGCGGTACAGGTGTTCGTGGTAGGGGGACTGGTAGTTCCGCCTCCTCCGCCACTGCTTCCACCACCAGTTCCACAAACTCCCCGTTTGGCAAACCTGTTTTGCTTCCTAGAATAGGCAGCGCGCTTCTTGGGTGGAGTACGATCAATTGCCTTAAAGTTGATCAGGGGAGTAGACTTGATAGGGCTAGCGGGAACCGGGTTGTGGCCATCTTGGTGGCCCGTCCTGGGGGACATCAGATGAACCGTGTTGTTGGAAACGGTGTAACAGGTGGAGGTGATGGTCGATCCACAGGGTTTGTAAAGAACCTTGCTGTCCATATCGCAATACATCTTCTCGCTCGTTGACAGGAAAGAAGGACCATAGGACGACTTGGAGTCGCAAAGAGCCTTGGCCGAGTGGACATCATCAATGTAGGCCTTCATGGCTGTTTTGTCATTGACGTGGGTACTTCTCCGGTGGATGTTGGGAAGGACCTCGTTCGGTGGGTTAGGGCCCAATGAACCTTGGTTGGCGTTCTGGGATCGGGTGATGAGAACATTGGAAGGGCTGGGGGCCACGAAATTGGCGTTGAACATGCTCGAGTTGTAGGCATTGACGTCAGCGATGCGAATCGTTTCAACAAACTGCGTGCCAGTGGCATCGTCGTAAGCACTCATGACCAGGCATGGCAGAGCCATAGTCTCAACTGCACAGTTGTTAGCCTGCGATGGCCCATCAACCGTGTATCCCGAGTAGTACCAGGGAAGACTGCTGTCCATAGTTAGAACAGCCGCCGACAAAACCACGTATGGGGTAGAGACAGTAAACTCGGGATCGGGTTGGACCTTGAAGTAGGTGAGGCAGGTAGGAACGGCCTTGTATTCATTACTGCTGCAAACTTGGAAAGCACAGGTGCCGTAGGAGGTCGGGGCGTAGTCCCCAGCAGTCAGAGTGAGTGAATGGTGTCGCACATTGTGCTGGACAGGGGCGGAACATTGCGATGAGGCACCACTGCTGATCCCAGGTGCACCATTGGTACAAGCGGCAATAGTTGAGCCATCAGCACCGGTTGAAACAAATAGAGGGGAGGGATACTCGTTGCTTCGAGGAGTGCTGGGGTTAGGGGGGACACCTGCCGCCGTAGCACCGTCATAGCCAGCCTCGGCTTGAAAGAGCACGTATCCTTCTTGAGGCGCGTTCTCAAGAGTGAGGGCACCAAGGACATCTGAAAAGACTGCAGAGACCACAGAGATAAAGTCAACAATGGCATTGGCTTGGACTGGGGAAGGCTGCTGGACGAGTAGGAGTGCCCCGAGAAGGGAGAGAGACGCGGTCTTGAATTTCATTTCGTGGTTTTCTGCGCGTAAAAAGGATGGTTGATTAGGACTAAAATAGCAGAGCGGAAGAAGTGGTCTGACCAAAGAGCATTTCTTACTGTAGGGTTGCTTGGTAGAGTTGAGGGATGAGTTTGGGATGAGGACGACAGTTAAAACCTGACCGCGGGTCCTTTTATACCTTTTCTTACCTTCGCGACATGTTGGTCCTCCGAGGAGCAAGAGTGCTGATCATGGGCAACACGTTCGTGTTTCGCTGGCATTGGTAAAATCTCGAAACGAAAAAGTGTTCGCCCACTTGACGAAGTTGAGCGAGCTGTGAAGAAAGCACATTCAAACGGAAGGACATCCCGCCATGGTTGACGTTGCTGTTCAAACCTTAGGGCCTGTTTTTGTGGGTTTTTTTCATCTCAAATGTACCCATAAGCCCCACAGTCGACTGAGCGCTACTCGAAATATCCCCAGTCGCCCGTTGCGGTCGGTCACCAGCAAATAAGAGCCTAGTTTAGTTGAGTTTGCCCCTGCGACCTTCTGAGCACATTTTGGTCGCACAGACAAGGTGGCTGCTGGGAACCCCGCCCCCCCAAAAAAAAGACTTTTCTTCGGAGGAAACCAGCTACCAGCTTTGCCCTCATCTCATCCTTCCATGACAATGCTTGTTCCCTTCTTGACGATGAGTGCGACTGAGCTGCACTTACACTCCCTCTAATAATTGTAACCGTTTTACCCACTGGCCATCAAATACAGACAAGCTACAACGTCTTGTTCGTGGCCCCATTGTGCCCTCCCTTACCCCAATGAGAGTAGCAGCAATACCAATGTGTGCTCCACTTCTGCCCAGATGTTTGTTGCTGATTGCGATAATAATCTTCATCCTCTCGCCCTCAGAGCCTGGGTCCAGGTGACACCAGATTTTGCACCGGCTCTGGATCGGGACGTGAATACCAGCGGTACGTCCATCCGAGAGGGCTCTTTCTGAACTCACACAAACAGCGCTCACAAACATCTTTTCTATTCTCCATTGGGTTCCCATCATCCACGTAGCATGTCTTTTATCACAAAAAGAAGGGCTTGAGTTCGTTTCTCTCAAACTCTCACGGGAGAGTCCCAGAACAAACATTTAATCTTTGTAAGTCTCTATCTCATCACAAAGAGTTACCAGTAGCAATGACCCACTGACTGGTTCTGAGTTTCGCAGGGACTTTGAGAGTGCAAGAAAAACTGAAGCTGAGGATTCCCAATCCAACACGTGTGAAGCGCCTTGGACCTCATTTCTTGCCTGGCCATTGGCTATCAAAAGAGATAGACGATGAAAGTAAGGCGATGACCACTCAGCAGAGGCCCACCACTACCGATATACGTGGTCATCTTTAGGCGGGGCCACGTCTCGATCATCCACTTCATATCCTCATGCTGACCCATGTCGCCTACGCCCCTGCTTCCAAGGAAGGTTCTCCGAAACCTCAACATGTACATACGGTACGAGCGTCTCAAAGGCACCATCGCATTCAAAGAGCGCGTAATTGACCGTTAACAATAGCATCTCCAGTCTCTCTAACATACCCAATTGCCTTGATAATCGGCTGTTCCAAGCAGCGCCCACCTTGGACCATATCAATTCCTCGAGTTCCAGTCTCTTCATGAGCACTGGTTTATGAGTCCGGAGTACCTGCTGACGCGGTATCCTTTTCTTTCTGTCGCCTCCAAGATACATCCTGAAATGAGACTCGAATAAAATCGGATGATGCACCAGTGCATCCAACTATCGAGATGACCTTGAACTAGATCCAGTTATGTGATTCAATTGTTCAAATCGACGTATCAGAGCACTGAAAGCCTCATTCCCATCCCGCCTCCACCTATATGGTGAACAGTTGATGAAAATACTCGCCAAATCGGCATCCTCCAAGTAATCGATATCGAGGGCTAGCAAAGAGATGTCTGGGTATCGCTGAAGTGGCGACTTGTCAACAGTGGCATCGTATTACTTGTCTTTCTGGGATCCAAGATAGTTCTTTCAACTGTGGGAAATGGGAAATAGGCTTTCCAGTTTTGTTCTGTTATCATACTTATTCCAGCCTTTTGTTCCTACTCCAATTGATTAATCCACGAGAGCAACAGGAAAAAATCGTAGTCCATGTCACTATCACAGTCTTTGTCGCCACCGAGATCCCAGTCATCTCCAAGATCTTCATCAAAATTCCAGCCCTAGTCAAGGCTTTGGTCGTTATAGTGGCACGCTTCAGTTGATCAAAAGCCAGCCAAAAAGAAGGGAAGGTGGGGAGGAGGGAAAGAAAGAGAAAGGCCCAGAGAGACGTGCAGTTCGGATACAAGCCACACGGGTCCATCAACGAGACAAAATTGAACGATTTCCTTCCTTCCTTCGCCCTTACTCTCTCCACTCTGCTTCCATGATCCAATGACGCGACTCTTTGGCCTGCCAACCGAAGTTCAGTCGAACTCCTTTGGGATGTTTGCATTGCCCTCATATAAACCATTGCTGTTCTCCCCCAACAGTCCCCCCTTTGTTTGTATTTCATCACTGCGCTCGACGACCTGAATCGAAGCGAGGATTAACATTCGATTCCCCTGCCAGTGCTTGATCGCATTTTCATTTCAGGAAGTGTGTCTTCATCCCCGCGTTCCATGTCGAATCCTTTGACATTGTTGGTGAGCAAGGTGACCGGTTGTCCGATAAGGTTCGAACTTTGGCCAACAGTGCCGTAGAGCTGTCGATACTTAGGATATGCTTCAGTGTGAATAGAGCTGCTGCCAAGGAGCTTCAGAAGAAGACAAAATAAAACCAGCTTTTATTTTGCGCAGTATAATATTCAGACTAGAAGATGGGTATGGGAACCATTTAGCGGAGACTTCCTTCTTTACCAACGTACGTGAACATCTCTAGGCAGGGCCATCTCTCGAGCATCCACTTCATATCCTCATGCTGCTCCAGATCGCATCTTTCGAACCGCCCCTGCTTCCAGGGAATGTTTATCGGAACCTCGGCTTGTTCATACGATGCGAGCATCGCAAAGGCATCATAGCGTTCAAAAAGCGCGTAGTTGACCGTCAGCATCTCCAACCTCTCCAGCGTCCCCAATTGCTTCATCAATACGTTGTTCTGGGAAACATCCTCCTTGGACCAAATCAATGTCTGAAGTTCGAGTCTCTCCAGACTTTTAGCACAAGCCCAAGAGCCCGAACTTGACAGAGTATCTCCTTGAACTAGAGAGGATTGACCAGTGAAAGTGGGAGGAGGAGAAGGGTGTAATGGTAGTCCTTCGACAGTCTCGGCTGGGGCCTCCAAGACACACCCCGAGAATTCCACAAGACTGGGACAGAATTGAAGGATGTGCCAGTGCATCCGACTCTCGAGATGGCACATGACGAGATCCAAACTTGTCAGTTTCCCAAATAGATTCATCAAGGCGCCAAACGCTCATCCAACCGCCCATGAGTGTGAGATCAGTAAGCTTGGGGCAATTGCTGAATACACTCGCCAGCTCGGTGTCATCCAAATCGGCGACGCCTAGAGTCAGCGAAGAGAGATGAGGGCACTGATAAAGCGGAGACATGTCAACAGTGGCATCGTACCACATTGACTTTTTTGGGATCCAAGAGAGCTCTCGCAAAGAGGGGCAATGAGCGATCCAATTCAACTCGCCTGTCAGACTGAGTCCGTTGTTGTGTTCCAACTCCAATTGCTCAATCCGTGGGAACACAGACACTCCCTCGGGAAAGAGCTCTTCGTCCCCATCGCTGGTAAGGACACAATTGATGACAATGAGTCTCGACAGCCGCGGACAACTCTGCAACAAGGCCACCATTTTCACCAGAGTGAACGTCAACTCTTCCAACCAAAGCTCCTCCAGGTTCTGGCAGGAAGCCTTCTTTATAAGGACGTCAAAGTGCCTCAAGGTCTCTGGGCGATCGAAATAACACAGGTCGAGATGTTGGAGTCGGTGGTTGCGAGCCAAAAGCTGATCCACCTTCTTACGTTCAAACAGGGTCCACTCTTCGTCCTCCTCAGTATCGCTCTCACCCATGTAGTATGGTCTTTTAGGCGCCTGGACAGTCAGGGTCCTGATTTCTCGCGCCGAGCCAGCGAGACAGTGGAGAAGTGGGACAGGCAGCACTAGGTCCAAGTCTCGAACAAGGTTCCCGTAGCGAAGTAAAGCAGGTGCTGGAGGCCGCTTGGCTTGCTCAAGCCCTTGAGCGTAAGCCTTGTCGCCAATGACGATTTCGGCCTCGTCATCGGAACTGTTCTCAGAGGCGTACTCCTTGTCGAGCAAGTAATCCTCATATTCATCTCTGGGAAGATAGTGCTTATAGTCTGAGAATGGGTGGAGGGCCAACTTCTCGTACAAAAAGGGAACAAAGGTTTGGTGCCACTCCTTGCAGACTTGCGCGCATACGGCCAGGTCCGAGAAATCCAGATGATTGGCAACAGCGAGGCGAATCTCCAACAGGTCCATCAAAGGTTAGTGGGCGGATAGAAGAGAGAGGGAGAGGATGATGGGACCAATTGAGGGAGAAAAGGGTTGTCGACCACTCTGGGGGAAAGGGAGAAAGGACAAATGACTCTTTGAAGAGCAATTGTCGATGGGATGATGTGGCACTGCCCGGTATCAAGCCGCCAAAGTGTAGTCATCCGTGATACGCACTTGTTCCCGGGAATGAAAGATCTGCGGACAACAAGACCATACTAAAAGCAGCGTAATGAAAGTTAGCCAACGTTCCGCGGACGCGCAAGGAGTTGCAAGGAGATGCAGGGAGACTAAGGGCGCGCTGACCCGCAGCGGGAGAGTGGTGTTCCTCCCTGCGAGGTACTACGCCCACTTTTGCGTCGGAGAGTTTTCTCTCGCACGCGTGCAAAGTACAGTAGTCAAAAGGTGAGCCGCGGACTTCTTCCTCACGCTTTCTCTCTCCCCATCCGATTTTTTTCCTTTGACATGGTCCATCGAAATAGAACCAATGCTCAGGGTCTACGTCTTGCATGCAATGTAAACACCTAAACACCGAAATCTTCTTGACTTTCAGCCACCATTCAAACATGTCAGGGGTGGGCCTGAACATTCTGCTCAGCTCGGGGCACGTTTGAATCCACATTGATCACGTTCCGCCATCACAAGCTGGGCGGCAACGATGGGTGATGTCGCCATGGAAGCTTTTATTCGCACGGTAGGAGACATCGGGATGTGATGTCAACAGCCGATGGCTGGTACTTCATCATCAGCATGCACTTGTATTCTGTGACAATCATAACACATGGAATTCAGGCAGCCTTCTCCCCTTTACCAACAAAAGTGCCTTCAAAAATAAAGCACTTTTATTTTTTTACAATGTGTCTGGACTGGAAGGCGGCCGCCAGAGGCTTCCTTCACTGCCAACATATGTGAACATCTCTAGACTTGGCCACATATCGAGCATCCATCTCATTCCTTCATCCTGCTGCAGTTCCCGTCTCTCGAATCGACCCTTCTTCCAAGGCAGATTCTCTGGGACTTGAACATCCCCAAAGAGCGAGGCCTTTTCAAAGCTGTCGTTGCGTTCAAAAAGTGCATAGTTGATTGTCAACATCTCCAATCGCGTTAACGTGCCCAGTTGCCTCACCAATATGCTGTTTAGTGCGATGTCTTCCTCGGACCAGATCAAGGCCTGGAGCTCAAGTCTTTCCAGACTTTTTGCACAAGCCCAAGAATGTAGATCGGATATACAATCGCTCTCCATATTCCCTACCGCGTCCAAGACACACCCTGAAAAATCCGCAAGACTTGAGCAGGATCCAAGGATACGCCAGTGCATCCAGCTCTCGAGATCACACTGGACTAGGTCCAATCTTGTCAGTCTCCAGAATCGATGTGTCAAGGCTCCGAACGCCTCATTCCCTACTCGACCTCCTATGAGCGTCAGGTCTGTGAGGTTTGAACAATTCTCGAGAATACTCGCCAGGTCATTGTCTTCCAAATTGTCGATACTAAGTGTCAGGAAAGTAAGATCCAAGCACTGCTGCAGGGGGGACATGTTGACAGTGGCGTCGTACCACATTGTCTTTTTTGGATTCCATGAGAGCTCTCGCAAAGAGGGGCATCGAGTAATCCAGTCTAGTTCTCCTGTCAGACTGAGTCCGACGTTGTGTTCCAGTTCCAGTTGCTCGATCCGTGGGAAAACCGACCCCCCTTCTGGGAACAGTTCGTCATCCCCATCATTGGTAAGGAAACAGTTGATGACAAAGAGCCTTGATAGCCGTGAACAATCCTGTAGTAGGGCCACCATTTTCACAATATCGAACGTCGACTCTTCCAGCCAGACCTCTTCCAGCTGTAGACACGAGGTTTTCGTCATGAATAAACCAAAGTGCCTCGAAGTGGCCGATCCATCAAAGCAACACAGGTCGAGATGTTGGAGGTGATCGTTCCGAGCCAAGAGTTGCGCCACTTCTTCTCGATAGTAGTCTGTCCACTCCTCGTCGTCTTTTGTCGGGGCCTGGAGACTCAGGGTCCTGATTTCTTGAGCTGAATGAGCGAGATTGTAAAGAGATGGGTGAGGCAGTATCAAGTCCAGATCCCGAATATGGTTCCCGTACCGAATCAAAGCTGACGCGGATGGAGGTTTGGCCCGCTCAAACTCTGCTTTGTACTCCTTGTCGCTGAGGAAGACGCCCAGCTCGTCGTTAGAACTGGTGGCTGAAGAGTAGTCCTCCCCGAAAAAGTATTCTTCTCGAGGGATATAATGATTGTAAACTGGAAGCGGATGGAGAGCTAGGGTCTCGTATAGAAAGGGGACAAAGGTCCGATGCCACTCCCGACAGACTTGAACGCACACGGCCAGGTCCGAGAGATCCAAATGATCGGCAACGGCTAAGCGGATGTCCAGCAAATCCATGGATCGACAACGTTCACGAAAAACAAGAGGGAAGGGAGCAAGGAAAAGCCGAATGGACCGTCGATATGTCGGTATGAATGGGATAGGAAGGGAGAAGAAAGCGGCAGGCGGGGCGAGAGAAAAATTCAAAGATCGGCTGGGAGACAAGCCACCGTGGTGGCGAGCCTTTTCCTTCCCGCAAGGGAACAACCTTAATCTTCTTTCTTTTTCTTCTTCCCAGAAGCAAAAAGGGGCAGTGCAGTGCAGTGCAGACTGACCATCGAAAGCCAGGGGTGGCAAAGGACAAGAGAGAGCCGAGGGTGGGAAGGTTGCTCAAGGAAAATGGAAGCAGAGCATCAACAAACAGAGATGGACCCGCAGAGTGGACTAGAGACGGAAGACAGTGCTTTGTTGGCAGCAAGCTGCAAACACAGCAAAGGGCAGTGAAACATGGATTGCGCGTGAGGACGACACGGCGCGACGCGTGTGCGGTTTCGATCGTTGTGAGGCGATTGCGTCCCTGGATTGATGGCCATGGCCATGGCAACGCTCTCCTTGCTGCCAAGCATTGTCGCATTGTGGTTGCTGTGTAACTCGACTCGGGAAGAAGCCCTCCTCCTCGAGGGACCTCAGAGCAAACATGTCAAAAAAAATGAAATCATGCTTCTTCTCTTCGCTCTCTCTCTTTCTCTCCCTCACTCCCTCTCTCCTTCTCTCGTGTCTTTTCTCCCATCCTGTCATCCCATCTTCCTTCCCGTCTTCACACAGCCATTCTCCATTGTCATTAGTCCATGTGCATCCACATTGCCATCAACTCATTTCGCATCCCCATTGTCCGTATTGTTCCTTCATCAGTAAGAGCATAGCCAAAGATAATAAACAAAAAAAAAAAAAAAAAAAAAAAAAAAGCCGTGGCGATTCACTTGCTGCTAAACTGACCTGTCGAACTTCTTTCCTCTCAAGAAAAAGTAGCTCCAATAAGAGTTTTTCGCATTTATAACCGTCCGCAGTAAGCGCTAGAGTCTGGCTAGGAGCCTACGACTCTCTCTTTCAGCCCTCATGGCCAGTCGCATCATTGCTTGCCGTCATCCTTCTAGCGCAACAATAACACATTGATACCGGCTCACCATTTTCAAACTTGAACAAAGAATCGATCATCCTTCAAAGTAAGTAGAAAAAAAAACGGGTTGAAAGATGTATGTGAGGACGAGATCTCTGAACGATTTGATTGTTTTCTCTTCATCTACTCAAGGCTTCAAAAATGACAAATTCACCTACTACACCAAAGTCACCTACTACGCCAAGGTCACCTACTTCACCTGCTACACCAAGGTCTACTGAGCCAAAGTCACCCCTTTCAACGAACCTCAGTGTAAAGGACAGGAGCGCGTCTGGTTCTAGCAAAGACCAACATCAATCATCTGACAGCTTCATATCGGCTACCATCCGAAAGTTTGGCAACTTGTCTGTATCAATAGGGGCTCCACAGGCTGTGCTCAATTCAACAACGAGTGCCTCCTCTGCTAGCGACGATGGTGCTCCAGCATCTCACGCTATGCATCACCGAAAGTCCATAACTTTTGCTTTCAGGTCCAATTCCTCAGATGTCGTGCAGAGCCCTGAATCCTCGACGCCCACCTTTCAGAAAATGGCAGCTGTCGCGTGGAATATCTTCTCAAAGGATGCGTCAAGGATCATAAAGGATGTGCCTTTACCAAAAATTGGAGAACGTATCGAGACAGTACCACAGCTGGTTGCCTGCGCCAAGCTTCTCGCATGGGTAGACATAGTGTCACCAGACCCACCTTCGACCAGCAAGAACAGCAGCAACAACCTTTCGCCCTCGCAGCTAAAGTGGATGCAGGAGATGAACGACCGTCCTCTCGAGAAAGATTACATCCAGCAAATCGTGAACCAGATGGTCGATCGGTTCTTTGTCCTTCCAAACAAAACCCCGGACGCAGTTTACGAGATTGTACTCCTCGGACCTGTTCTGGACAAGAGCCATTATCGAACGTTGCTCAATCGCCTCCTTAACGAACTCAAGAATGAGACTGTTCTCAATACCAACTTTCTCCAAGGACTGGTCAGGTTGGTCGAGAACGCTCCACCTTTCTATCTCCTGGCCGATGATCTCACCAAGATCCTCCGAACCATCCGAGATCATTTACAGGATTCCGCTCAGCAAGAAACAGAGTATACTATCTGCCTCACGGCCGCCATCTCCAAGATACTCGTCATCATGGTCGATTGCGGTGTGAAGGATCTCAACCGTGAACAGGAACACGAACCTTTACTCGGAGCCCTTTCTAGACTGAGGAAGCACGTAGATCCACGGGTGCGATACCAGGTCGAGTACGCTTTCAGAGCCTTGCAACATGTTCCCAATGACGAATCTTTCAGACAAGGATTCACTCGCAATGGCCTTGCCTTGGCTGGTGGTTTGATGAAGGTGTCTGGAGCCATCAAGCTGGATCTTGGCAGCGTTCCTGAAGGTTTGCCTGTTGTGATCAAGAGCGGACGCGGACTAGTGGACAATCTAAAGAAACATTTTGGATCTGGAGACAAGAATCCTTGGTTCCCATCCGTACGTGATGCCGAAGCCATGGTGAACGAAGGACGGCTGGTCGATTTCAACCGTTTGATCTGCGAGGTCAGTTGCCGTCAATATCCTTTCTTCCAGTGGTTCATCTGTCAGATTCTCGGAGAGATTGCTGTCGATTCGTCATGGGACACAACCACACGCAAGCAGGCCATCCAACTCCTAGGCGAGATATTCAAGTGCAATTCAGGATCAAATCAACATCGAGATGTCCGTCGATGGATTTTGTCAATCCTACACAACGTTTCGGATCTCCCATGGACTGATCCGTCAGTGGATACCGACAGTAACGAGATCAAACAGCAAGCAGTCAACTTGTATCTTGAGTTCGGAAGTGAAAGCGATGAGAGACCATTCCTGCCTCAACGAGCGCGCCCAACCACGATCTACCGTAGTCCCTCGATGACCTCTTTTCTGTTGGAAGAGTTAAGTATCACTCCAAGTCTTGAACTCGTCCTCAACCGCTTCCGATATCAGCGACGAGAAGCATACGCCAGACATGCGGTCTACATCCCTCCTATGTCAAAGGAAAGCTTGCAGGCCATGGACGAAAACCCAGAGCCATTACATGGACGTGTGAGCCGGTTTCTGAAAGGCAAAGGACTGGTCATGCTCATCCTCGGCGATTCTGGGGCCGGAAAATCGACGTTCAATGCAAGGCTGGAGTATGATCTCTGGGATACTTACACAGCGAGTGACCCAATCCCGCTCTTCATTGATCTGAAAACCATCCACAATTTGGACCAGGATTTGATTCGACAGCACCTTAACAGCCTCAATTTATTCTCGGCATCACACATGGATAAGTTGATCTCAAAGGAGTTCATTCTGATTTGCGATGGATACGATGAGAGTCAAAGCCGGTCAAATCTCCACACCAACAACCAGTTCAACAGACCCAATCACTGGAGAACCAAAATGATTATCTCCTGTCGGACCCAATACCTTACCCCAGGCTATCGTACCTATTTCGCACCTCAACATGATGTTGTTGACAATCCTTCCCGCTTCAGCGCCGAACTTTTCACTGAGGCCGTTATCATCCCCTTCAGACTGGATCAGATCAAAGACTACATCGCGCAGTATGCGGCCATTCCAGGCACTTGCGACAAAAAGCCAAGATGGACCCTTCAACAATACATGGAACGCCTCGAAAAAATCACTCATATCATGGACTTGATCGGGAATCCGTTCATGTTGCAAATGGTCTTGGATACTCTCCCCGAAATGTCTCTCGCGACCACCCACATCACACGGGTTGAGCTCTATGATGAATTTGTGGACTTGCACTTTGAGAACGAGCTTAATCGCCTGATAGAACAGCGCTCCAGAGGAAAGATGGATCCCGAACGCCTTGCAGTCTTTAAGGAAATGGAAGGACCCAACTTTATCGAGGATGGAATCAATTTCTCGAAGGGGCTCGCGGAGGAGATATTCAAGAAAGAAAAAGGAGTCAACTCTTTAGAGTACTGGAGTGCTGCGGACAGGGAATCGTGGAAGCAAAGGTTTCTTGGCTCTGACACCAAGACCCAGATATTAATGGAATCGAGTCAATTGATCCGCCGAGCTCGCACGCCGGACCCCCAAACTCAAACCCGGAGCAGGATTCGTTTCGGGAGTAGAGACACGTTCAAATTCAGTCATTTGTCGATCCTGGAATATTTCTACGCCTTGTCCTTTTATGACCCCAGGAAAGACCTCCCGCAACTCGGCGTCACCGGCTCACCAGCCTCGTACTCCATCCCATCAAGTATCATGGATCATCCTTTGAGTCAACAGAGTTTGGTCTCAGAGCCCGCGGTCCTCAACTTCCTTTCCGATCGTGTAAAACATGTCGCCAAGTTCAAAGATCATCTTCATACCCTCGTACAACTATCAAAAACTGACGCACTCGCTAGCTGTGCGGCTGCCAACGCAATTACGATCTTGATCCGAGCTGGTGAGCGGTTTATTGGCGCAGATTTGAGTGGGATTCGAATTCCCGGCGCAGACCTCAGTGGCGGGGAGTTCGATTCTGCTCAACTCCAAGGCTCTGATCTGAGCTTTACCAGTCTTCGAAACGTCTGGTTGCGCCGAGCTGACTTGAGCAATTCAATGATGAAAGGTGCTGCGTTTGGCCAGTATCCGTATCTTGAGGTGGAGGATTTCGTGATGTTCTGTTCGTTTTCGCCTGATGGGAGCCAGCTGTCTGTTGGCCTTCATAATGGAACGATTGCAATTTACAACACGTCAACATGGGACAAAGTGATCTTTGAGGGACACTCAAGCAACGTCAGGTGTGTTACACATTCACCCAACGGACTGCAAATTGCCTCAAGCAGTTTGGACAAGGATGTCCGACTATGGGACGCACGCACAGGCAATCTTGTGTCTTCGTTGAATGGACATACAGGATCGGTATATTCCGTTGTTTACTCCCCTAGCGGTCGTCAACTTGCTTCAGGAAGTGGGGACAAGACTGTTCGATTATGGGATGCGCAGACAGGCGCCCCTACCTCCATTTTGAATGGCCACACCGACCGTGTTAACTCTGTGGCATACTCACCCAGTGGCAAACGTATTGCCTCGGGCAGTAGAGACAAGACCGTGCGACTCTGGGATGCTCTTACTGGTGATCTTATCTCCTGCTGGTACGGCCACACGGATTTTGTGTCTTCAGTCGCGTATTCACCCAATAATCAGCAGCTCGCCTCAGCCAGCACTGACAAGACTGTGCGACTCTGGAATACACAGACCGGTACTCTGAGCTCCACTTTGATCCATGCCGACGTTGTTACTTTTGTAGCATACTCTCCCAGCGGCCAACAAGTCGCCTCAGGCTGCAGAGACAAGACTGTAAGAATCTGGGATGCGCTGACCGGCACTCTTGTTGCTTCCTTGGGAGGCCATACCGATTTTGTGATATCGATCACTTATTCGCCCAGCGGCCAACAAATTGTCTCAGGCAGTTGGGACCAAACTGTGAGATTCTGGGACACGCAGACAGGTAAACTTGGCTCCTCATCGAGTGGTCATACTGGTCCGGTTTATTCTGTGGCCTACTCGCCGAGTGGAGGGCAAATCATCTCGGGCGGTTGGGACCAGACGGTGCGACTATGGGATGCACAGACCGGTGCACTAAAGTCCACTTTGTGCGGCCACACCAGCCGCGTTCATTCTGTGGCGAGTTCCCCGAGCGGCTGCCAGATTGCTTCAGGTGGTTGGGACCGCACTGTACGATTGTGGGACTCACAGACCGGCGAACTGTTCTCAACGTTGCAAGGCCACACGGATGACGTTACTGCAGTGGCCTATTCACCCGATGGTGGTCAGATCGCTTCAGGCAGTAAAGACAGAACTGTGCGTTTATGGGACGCGCCCACTGGTGTATTCAGCACTTCCTTGAGTGGCCATACGGACGATGTTACTTCTGTGGTCTATTCACCCAGTGGCCACCAGATTGCATCAGGTAGCCGGGATAGAACCGTGCGACTTTGGGATGCTTGGACTATGGAGCCTGGCTTCGTATTGATTGGCCACACGGACGATGTTACCTCTGTTGCCTACCCTCCTAGCGGCCGCCAAATCGCTTCAGGCAGTCGAGATAGAACTGTACGACTATGGGATACGCAGACTAGTGAACCCGGTTCTACGCTGCGAGGTCATACCCTCGATGTCGCCTCAGTTGCGTATTCTCCCAGCGGCCATCAGATCGCCTCTGGAAGTTTGGACAAGACTGTTCGATTGTGGGATGTGGATTCGGGTCAATGTTTATTGACAGTGGACGATTTTCAAGAGAGAATCTCCAGCCTGGCTTGGAGATCAACATCGGACGATACCTATCTCATCACAGGCTGCGACGACAAATCTGTTCACTCGTGGAAGGTTATTAAAGACCAGGAGGGACCCCAATTGCTGTTGCACTGGCGATCTTCATCGGACACACTTGTTCTGTCGAAAGCCAACATCCATGGCGTACAGGGATTGAGTAAAGTGACCACACGACTGTTGCAGCAACATCGGGCGGTAGGTCTTCCTGCCGCGCTGTAGGCTGCCCTGAGGGTTTTCTAATAAATAGAGATTTTAAACTGTGGATCCCAGGCAGATCCCATGTTTACATTCCTCTCTCTTTCAGTTTCAAAATTTTGGTGTGATTACCCTCCAAGTCGTGAAATGGTAAGGTTCCCTCTGACGGATGTTTCCTGGCCATCATTTCATGCGTTTACTTTGCCAAATTATTCTCCCAGCTGCTGCTTGGAGGTGGCACTGTCTGTCGGGCTGTGCGGTCGCACAGACCGCTTTGCCAAGGGTGAGCCAGTGTCAATATAAAGAGCAAACCACTTCCTTCCCCCCCCCCCCCCCCCCCAACTCTTTCATCCTTTCCACAATTCCACTCGTCCTCGCATCGCATCCTTCACTTGGTGTGTCATCTCTCATTCACGTTTGACTCAACTCATATCCAATCTCTTATCCCTGCCATTCTTGCATACCATCCAATCCCAGCCTGCCTTCTCCCCACTTCAATAGCAGTTCCCTCTCAACCAACTGAGCCCCAACAATGGAGTACTTGACTTCTACGTTTGCAAACTTTTCCCTTCGACCGGGCGAGCTCGAGCGAAACGCTTTCAAGCGTTTCGCCAAGAACGAGGGCTGGTCTCAAGCAAGACGGGCAGAGGAACGACGCCAGTTCCACAAGTCTGTCGTTCAAGACCTGAATGAAAGGTTTAACAAGTTGGAGCATTACCAAGACCTGTGTCAAAAGTTATTTGAAGACCAGCCAGTGCCGGGGTCTATCACTCAGTGCAAGAAACTGTTGAATACAAAGTATGTCAACATCTGGGACATTGCCGAAGGTCGATACCGCTACTTTGACGATTACAAGTCGTTTCGAAATTATACCCGAAAAGGTCGGATGTTTGACAGAGAGGAGGCCAAGAAACTACTCTTCAACGTGTTTTTGGAACATATTTGAAGGACATAGCGGGGTTGCGGAGAAGTATCTTTATTAATAAAAAGGAAAAGAACCCACAGTAGGGTGGGGAAAGGAGTCTTCAATGAGAATGTGGCGATTTTTTTTTCTTTTTTTCTTGTGGTCCGTACACTACTCAACTCAACGTTTTCAGGTACTGGCTGAGATGAACTAGTGAGTTCATCCCTAGAAAGGTTTATGTGTGCCTAGTCTTGACTCGATGGCGCCGATTTCAAGCTTTGGCGGCTTTGCTTTCCCCAATGAGGAAGGAGGCCAATAGAGCACCAATAGCGCCCGCGCTCAAGTATGTGGGAATCGAGATGCCAATAGTTCCGATGGACTGAGGGATAGCACAGAGAGAACCGGCAGTAACAAAGCCACCATAGGATGCCATGATTCCTGCGCTGCACTTCCAGCCACGATACCTCCGGGTGTAAAACCCAGAGCGTATATAATAAGGCCCGCAACGGCTACGATTGCAGTGCCAATTGCTGCACCAATCAATACTTTCTTTGCTACATTGCGCCAGTTTATCTCTTGAAGTCTTGTTATTATTCGATTGTATATCTTGCGCCAATTCATCTATTGAAGTCTTGTTACTAGTAGGTGGAATGTTGTACTGGAGATGGATGACAGGAAAAAGAAATAGAAGGTGGAGAGATGCACAGCTGAGCATGATCAGTCAAGCCAACATGACCACCAGCCAATTAGAAACCTGGCTGCTCCCCTTTGAAACGTGAAAGTGACAATCTCCTCGTCGACCTTGGACCAAAAAAGAATCTTTTTTTTTTTTTGCATGAACGCGCGCACTGACCACCAAAAAAAAAGGAAAATCGGGCTTTGCCAATTTTTTGAACAGGGTCGCTGTGCTGTGCTTGAATCTCCTCCCGCACATCACCCTAAAACTTCATCTTGCCCACGTCTGTCTCCTGGATCATATCTTCATTCGCTTTAAAGGCGGACGCGTCAAAACCATACATAGAGAGTCGGTGGTTGGAGCTTCAGCATGAGTGGCACACAGAGATAGAGGGCAATTGTGCGAGTACGGGCGTGATCGAGGGCATCTTGGTGAGGTTTATTACACAGTTGCCAGTCTAGAATACATCAATTCCTGAAGCGGGATTCACGTACATACTGCCACTCCAAGCTACCTGTTTCCTGACCTCAAGTCTCATTGACGATGTGTCCAGAGATGTGGACGCCAACCGTTGTTATCGAGCGACACCCCTTAATAAATTCTTCACAAATGGGCCTGTCCTTCAGGCTTCATCTCGTCTCCTGCTACCATTCTCCAACTCTTCATTATATCCACGTGTCAAGGTCTTGGTATTACCGTCTCTTATTGCCCCTCTTGCCAGTGCGGCCCTGGATTCAACCTGGACAGACTCGACGATGCAGACTCGACGGAATGGGATGATGTGGTCTCGACAGATGGGAACGACGCACCTTCCACAGACAAGAATATTTGGTCACACGAGCTCTTGCAGGGCTAGGACAATATCTAGTAAAGGCTATTCAGCCATAGGATATTCGTGTTTCGGTTGTTTCCCGCAGCGACTTTCAGCCACGGCGCGGCTATCCTGTTCCACAAGCGATCGGACATGATTGTGTTCACTCAACAGCTACAGCCCACTTCCTTTCTTCAAGAGTCTGCTGAGCTGAAGGCTAGTTGTACTTGACTGGATGAATGTGATTGGATTGTTAATTCAAAGCGTATGGACCCTTGAAAAGCGCTAAGAGAGGAAGAGGGCGAATGGCGATTGTGATCACTCAATGGCGATTGAGATCCTGATTGTGTTCACTGAATAGTAACTGAAGGTCACCCGTTGTCTAGTTTTTGTATTTGGTCGACGCTACGCCCGCCCACACAAACACAAACACAAACACACACACGCGCGCGCGCCGCGCGAACGCTACGAATAAGAGAAATATACGTAGCGAGCAAGAAGCTAGTAGCAGCCCCCAAAAATGTTTGCGGCAAGACACTTTTTGATTGTGGAGGGCGAGGGAGACTGGAGATGGTGCAAACATGCCCCTCGCCCCAAGTTCAATCCATCGATGATTTTAAAGACGAAAGCGCGAATTGACCCACTCCCCTAAAACACGTATAAATAAGAGGCCGAGAGAGAAAACACTTCCATACCACCACCACCACCTCCTCCTCCACTCTATCTTTTCTCGTAACCTCTTCTTTACAAAAATCGCCATGAGGTTCTCCGTCACCCTCGTTGCTGCCCTTGCCGTCGTTGGCGTGGCCCACAGTGCCGCTGTCCCTGCCGAGCCTCAGGGAGTTTGCTAGTATGACTTTATTTACTCTTTTGATCTAGAGCGAGTCAGATTCTGATGGCCACTCAACAACGATGTCTAACTTCATTCTGATTCTACAAAAAAAAAAAAAAAAAAAAAAATAGCTGCGCGAACTACAACTTTGCAGGCGGCTTTCCTGTCTGCATGCAGTGGGTTGGTTGCAATATGTAAGGCCGATCTTTTTCAGCTAGCCCGAGCCCGATTAAAATTTAAAGCGGGGTCTTTCCTGTTCTTCGGACAAAAACCACTGATTCACTACGTGTTCATGCCTCCGCCACCACCTGGGGTGATCAGGTGCACGCGAACTTGTTGATGTACGCTACTGCCGTCGTGTTATCGCAAACCATGCTGAGAACTTTCCATGCGTTACTGGTAGTTTGACTTCCAAGTACACTCCCTGGAGCTCCTTGAAGTTGATGTGCTGTTCTTTCGCTCTGGGCTGCAGTCTATCTGCGATCCGGCGACTACTCCACAACCCTCGCCAGGCGTCCGCGTAGATGTCCATCTATGTCAGAGACCCGATCCATGTTGTTTCGTTCCACTGTCAGAGTTGCTCGATTCACCAGGTGGGGTCCGTCCTAGCTGCTTGGCTGAGGGCGGAGGCACGTCCATGTTGATGCTGTCTTGAGTGCCGCATTCGTGAGAGAAAGCAGGCATTGCGACATCAGTCTGACTGGGAACACTATCGCCGTCATCGCTGAGGCTTTGCCTACGAACGACGAGAGGGTATTCAAGGTCGTGAGTCCCTTGCTGAGAATCTTGATGGTTTCCCTGCGCTTGTCTCTGACTATGGTCGGCGAGGTGGAGAGTGTCATCTTGTTGACGTCTATCTCCGGGGTGCTTCAGCGTTTTGTTGGTGTCAATGAAAACTTTTTGTGAGTGATCAGACGCTGGTTTTTCCTGAACCATAGTTATGAACCACTGCGATTGCTCCAGTGTCCGTGCCATGATGATCAGGCTGTAGGGGTAAGCTGAGATCGGAGTTCTCTTCCCACCTGCCCAGAGGATGTTGGTAAAAGTCAGTGGTGACAGCTACAGACCGAACGAGGGCGTCTTGAACTGGTACTTTTGGCCCAGCCATGAAGACTGCTGGTATTTCTGGGGAATACCATTGATCAGCATTTGGAGGAACACATTCGTCAGGTCGATTGACGTCAAGTAATCGTTCTTCTTGATCATTGAGCATACCGTCTTTAAGATTTCCGTCTTGAAGTATAGTGACCCGATGAGTTGGTTGAGTGGCTTGAAGTTGAAAACATTCACGACAGTCTCTTATTCCTGTCGAGATTGGGGGGATATTGATGATGGTGTGTAGATGGCGGTAGGCGGAGGAGAACCGAAGGGAATCATGAATTCTTATTCCACGATGTCTCTGATCCACTCGTTGTCCGTCGACAAGTGCCATGTCTTTGAGAAGAGGCGTAGTCTTCTTCCCACTGTTGCCCAGGCTGCTGAGTCGCTGGTCTGCCTCGGCCTCGGCCCCGACCCCTGTAAAAATACTGTCTGCCTTGCTGACCGTAGGAGCTTCCTCTGTTTCTGAATGCATACGTCGGCGTCTGAGTTCATGGAAAGTAATGCCCTTGCCACCGGTATTGCTGCGGTTTATAGAATCCTGCTGTTGTGGCCGGTGGGGGTAAAAATGGCCTGTCACTGCAAGAATAAAAGGGACGTCCTTTGCCGCCTTCCCGCTTTCCTAGGCCTTCGTTTGTGTACTTCAGTCACTAACGCCCCCCTGCATGCCTATCTTGTAGTCTTGTAGCATTGCAGCACAGCCCAGGCTAGCGCACGTTCTGCAAACCGCGTGGTTAGTAACAAGCACAAGTGCTGAGCTCTCGTCTCGGGCCCAGAGAAGCATAAGCCAGGTCTCAAGAGACCCAGTTCCTGAAAAATACCAGCTCCATCTGCCTCTCTGGTGACGCGCTTCGCTCTCCAAAAGAAAGCGCTGTCTTCTGCCACCCGCTGTCCTTCAAGAACGTCTCTTCCCAACAAAGAGACCGAGGGTAGCGCCTCTCAGCTGGCTACCTTCAACTCCGCCTGAGGCCGCCGGCCTTTCAACAACATCCGCTGCTTTCAGAGGCTCACTTTCAGAGACTCCACAGCAACCCCGGCTCTCTGGAGCATGCTCGGTCCTTGCACCCTTGCATCTTTGCACCCTTTCAGTGCTGACCGCCCACCAAGAACGCCTCCCCTGCCTGCCAGCTTTTCTGCTGCAGCTGGCTTGCCACCAGCCAACACAAAATCAGTCCCGCTTCAAGTAAACAAGAACGCGTCGTCCATCCATCCGTCCATCCATCCATCGAAGGGAGTCAAAGTACGCGCCATCCGCCATCCAAAGCTCAATAAGAGGACAGCTTTCTCCTCTCCCATCCTAGCCATCTCATCGGTACTACCTCCATCCATGGTACGGCTATTACTATTATTTCTTCGGGGCCAAGTGGATGCACGGGTCCAAGCACTGGACACATGGACCATATCCATATCCATATCCATATCTATATCCATATTCCATTCACACCGCCGACTCCTGAGCAAAGACAAGGTAATGGCAGTGACCTCAGCGCTTCAGGGCAGGGCGTCCATGGCGCTTGTGTGGATTTCGATGAAGATCAGCGGCGGGGTGTGGTGTGGGAGGCTGTCCTCAACCTTTTGTGGCAAGCACCGTCCGGATCCCGCCGTGGGTAAAGCAGGAGGGGGTGAGTGAGACTGGGGGTTGGGTGTGGGGGAGGTGGGAGGTGGGAGGTGGGGCCACTCTGAGAAACACCTCTGTGGCTGGTGGAAGCCCCTGGCTAGGTTAACTGCAATAGAGGTGCAACCGCGTCTTGATAGCATCCACTGACCATTTACATTTACGGCCGTGACTCAACTTAGGAACCAAGCCCTGTACCGTGTCCTCATCATCCCCACTTCCTGAACGAGAGGAGCATTGTCAACGCAGGCCGACTAGAGTCTCTCTCTGATCATTACGGTCCTCTGAAGCCCTTGTCCGAGATCCAAACTCTACCCTATACCTTCCATATCCTAGGCGAAGAAGAGTGCGCATCAAGCCAGATGTCGTGTGAGGATCGATCGACTCAAGGAGTCCTTCACCATGTCCTCCTCTACATACTGGTGTGTACTTTTAGCTATTCTGATGGGTTGGATTTGTGTACGAGCAGTGATCTCGGCCTTTGGTGAGGTTCTTTGTCAAGAGCTCTCTATATTTTTTTTTTTTTTTTTTTCGTTGACTGTTGCTCATTTCTCCTCTCCATCGCATGGTAGGGAACCGTTACCTCCAATGTGGTGCGGTGCCGCTGTTCTCCTCGAGGTCAGTCCAATGAGCTCCGGGACCGCATTGTCACGAAAACAGGTCAAAGGGATCAGTTCTTGAAACTGGGAATTGGTATCGCTACTGCTAATGGATGCCTTCGATCACTCTTTTCTCTTCATAACTTTGATCCAGAGACCCACCAATTCTTTTCCTCTTGAGCTATGGCTCAGTTCTTACCTCAAGACCGTCGTCTGCTCTGCCTTGTTTTGCCCCCATTGACCTCAAAATCGTTAGTACCTTCCGTCTTCGTTCTCAGTAGCCTTTCGCCCCGGAAAAGAGAGAAAACTTCTCTCCATGAACATTCTCTCGACTCCAAAAATAAACTTGCTTTTCTTCTTTTCTCTGTAATACCGATCCCGATCCTGAAAATAAAAAAAAGTAAAAAGGACGAGTCTGCAAACCGTAGCTTTGTGCGCGCCACCTTCTTGAATCTGATCAGAATCGATCTCTCTTAGGGTCGTCTTTGAGTGGATGGTTGATATTGGTGTATCAGCGGAGGAGCATGAAAATGTCGAAGAAATGAAATGAAAAAACGGAAAAACATGCCAAAAAGAGCACCTCATTTATCTGCAGCAAATACGATCCGAAGAAGAAATTTCTACTTCGGATCGCAAATACTGCGTTTGCTTGATGGTCTGCGTCAGAAGTATGATCGAGGGGAGAAAATGGATCTGAGAATCGGGAGTTTTTTCACGACCATAGGAAAGTTAAGGGAATTTCTGTTTTTTGACCCAGATCGATGCTCCTTGACGAGAAACAGCCAAAGAACTTGGTCCCACACGCGTGCGATGACTTTTTACTAGTCGACATTGCTGTTCAAAGTCGGGGGTCACCTGACATTTATGGCAACATCGAGCACAACACAAATCTCCCATTCTGCCTGGTCATGAGTGATTCCGATGGCTTGCAGGGACATTTGGAATTCATTCCTTCAGGGGAACGACCCCCTGGGGCGCGCACGTACCCTGGATTCGAACGAAACGTCAGACAAGGATTCTTCCCTACGTCCAACACTCTGGAGAACGTCCTGGACCACGACACCTGGATCGACACCACCGAGTCTCTGGGCCAGCGGATCAAATCATATGGCTCACAACCGGGATCAGATATGAACCTGGGTAACATGTCCGCCGGGGTCCTACGAAGACTGCTCACGAAGAGCAAGGAAGAGGAGGAATCAGCACCCCTGGACAACACACCCGGACAAAACCTTACAACTGCATAGATATGGTTACAGCCTTCAAACAAGAGCTGGACTCAATTTTTAAGAGGGGAAGGTGTAACAGTAATACGGTGACATCACGCGATCCATCGCACTTCTTGTCTCCACTCAGTCCCCTAGTGGTCCTGTTGCAGATCCGGTAATAAATGGATTGAAAGGACATGGCATGGGGGCTGACGTGCATGTAGACGTAATCTATTGCAGTGATCCTTGTGGTTCATTCCAGGTGCAATAGGAGCTCTGGGAACGAAATATAGAGGTGAATCGCGTGACTTCATGAACTTAGATCGGACAGACATGAAGAAACAGCCAGTGCATACCAAAAAAACAATGGCGGCACTTTGTGAGAAAGGTAGTCATTTTATTGAAGGGGCAGATAGGGCACGGGTGAAAGAAAGGGGTCTTTATTGCGGGCTGGCCAGGCATGGGTTGATCCATACATACTATAATATTCATCTCTTAAGGGGTTTGAAGGAGATTCCACAAAGGACCTCTTTGAACGGACTTGACGTTCTTTTCATCATCATACGAGATTGTATAGCTATAATTTTTCTTGACAAAAGCTTCTTGTTCCTGTTGTGTCGGCAGGTTCAGGAAAGTAACACCTTCCCGAGAATTTGTTGGAACGAGGTAACGTATACCTGTCTCAGGATCGTTGAACCCTACCGAGGGGGGTAACTTTTCAACCCCCAACACATCCTTCACCAGATTGCGAGTATCCTTCATTGATCTTTTTTTTGTGCAGTTAAATGAATGCGGTGCACAGACGACAGGATCGGCCTCGCTGGAAAGTGCACTTGAGAATCGACCTTGGTTATTATTGCCTATTGTTGTGTATTTGAAGAGCAATATTAGTAAATCGGTGGGTCGGGGTAATGGCCAAGTCATACAAGCTCGCCTGAAAAGGTGGACAGACAATTAATAACATCAATAAAGACGCAATAAGAAAAAGAAAAAGAAAAAAAGATAAGAGAAATGGGTGGACCCCAGCTCTTGGAGACCCGCTGCGGAGTGCAAGAGTTACCAGAGCTTTATGAGAGGCAGCTGCGCTAACAGTCTCTCGCGATAATGAGACCTACACGGTGTTGACAGAATATGGCAACGCGCGTGTAAGAAACTCATACTGAACAATGCCCTACATCAGAAACGCAGTGCAACGCCAGCTTAGTGCAACAACTGCATGGCTCTTTGAGGCCCAGCTACTGCAAGAGTTTCCAGGCTCTATGGGCAGTCTGCTAAAGCCAACAATCTTTTGTGATACAATGCTAAGCATGGCAACATGCATGGACAGAACCTTGGCTAATATAGCCCAGCAGCAGTGGGGCAGATGCGACAACAGGATGTTGAGAGGGCGTCAACTCCATGCACTCTGACAAGTGGAAGAGACTGGTTACCAGGAAAGAGAGACAAGTTGTGTAAGTAGGCTGCACGAGTATATGGTACCAACCTCACCTTACTGAGGAGGAGGCGTGAGAGAAGTAGGAAGTGTGCAATGAAAGGCTGAAAGGGAAAGATGCATACGCGTAAACGTCACCCATCCGTGGTTAGACATACTTCGATGTCTACGTCACCATCCACTCTTCGAGGTGTATAGAATGATTCGCAGAGTTGATTGGCCCTTTTCCAATTTTTGTGTAACTTGTTCCTTGCTAGAAAGCAGTGATTCTCGTCGGCAAGCAAGAAAGGAGGCAGGCCAAGAGTGATTCTCGTCGGCCATGAACTTGAGGTTGATTGCCACCCCTGAGACATCATCAGTCACTTGTTTTAGGAATGTTCATGCGTAGAGGAGCAGCGCGTTTTGATGGAAGGAAAACGGGGCAATAGAACGAGGAGATCACCAGTGAGGGATGGCGATCAACTCAAGAAGGGTATGGGAAAAGTTGCAAGCTATGAGAGTGACAAACATCAGCAGGAAGGAGGAGGAAGGATGAATGAAGGAGACAGGGAACAGGAAGACAAAAAGGGCGCTTTGACCACGAGACCGAAGGTCGAAGATCTAAGCACCGCCTGCCTGCATTTCTGGTTTCCAGGCGCAATTGAGGAATAGCTGCGAACAGCGCAGACAGGGGAGGGGCTGGGGGAAGGCGGGGGCGGGGGGACTAAGCTCGACTTACAGAATCTCTGGAAAGGGAGTGGAGGTAAGAAGTTTTATTGTGTATTCCTGTGTAAAGATCATGGCAGGTTCATGAAAAGACCGGTACGCTTCAGACGAAGGATGTGAGACAATAATGTCAGAATTTTTTTGTAAATAAATTATGTAAGAGTAAGTGAGCAACGCTTGCAGAAAATGAAGGGGGGGAAGGGGCGTGTTTCTAAGGTGCACCATCGACCGTTTCAGTTTCAGGTTTGTGGAGCCTTGACACCAGTGGGCACTCCGGCGGGGTCAACAGCTTCGGTTCCTTGAATGGGATAGATGAACTGCTTCTCCCAGTAGGGTTGAGCAATGTTGTTGCAGGCGGTGGCAGGCATGGTTTGATACTCTTTCTGGATAGTCGGCAACCAAAACTCAGCCAATGTGATCGTGGAGTTGGAAAGCTCGTGTTCCAAGACAATATGACCGTTTTTGTTGTCCTTGCCCTCCTCGCGACTCTTGATCCAACCTTCGACAGTATTGTTGGCGGTTTTGTATGTGATCGCGCCTGGGCCTGGGGCGACTTGATCGCCGGGAATGTTCCAGTCATTCGTGTCTCGGTCCCAGACGATGGTGCGCATACCCATCTGCCAAGCAATTGCACGAATGCGGTCATCAACATCGCCATATGGTGGGCGCCAGCATCTAGGGGTGATACCGAGAACTTGCTTGATCATTCTCAAGGAGTAGTAGAACTCGGCAACGACCTCGGCGTTGGTCAGCGTGGTCATGGAGGGATGAGACCAAGTGTGCGCGCAAATGGTGTGACCGTCGTTAAAGCCACGTTGGGCAGCAGCAGGCGCGCCAATGATCTTGGAACCGATGTAAAACAAGTTGGCCTTTTGGTTGTTGTGCTTGAGCAAGTAATCATAGAGATTGGGTTCGGCCCACTTGGAGTTTTCGGCAGTGACAGGCCAGTAGTACATGGGACCATCATCATAAGTTAAACCCCAAGTACCGGCCTTGGGGCAAATGGTGATGTCGGGGGGGATGTAGTTGATTTTGGGGGTGGTGCACAAAGTCTGAGTCCTTTTTGTGTTTTTGTCAGGGAGAGAAATAGGGGAGCAATTAGCCCATTGTCATAACTGAACGGAAAAAAAAATTGTTTTGATCAATGTAAAAAACAACATACCACCAGCAGTAAGGGTCGCTAGCAGGATACTTGGCTGCATAGGCTGCCGAGGTGACGGGGGCATTTGGAACCTTGGACCAGTCAAGTGCCTTAATAATGGGGATAATGTTGGGATCTTTGGCGGCATTGGTAACAACCTCATTCATGGTGGGATACCCTTCCAAGCTGAAAGAGGCTGTGGAAAGCACTCCTGAGGGCAAAGCCGCTTTGGCATTCTTGGGCGGCCAGGAGGTGATGACATTCTTTTGAGCTGGGAAAGAGGGCAGCCATTTGGGGGAGGCTTGAGGAAGGTAGGAGGAGGATTTGGTTGCGGGGGCAGCTTGGACGTTGACAGTTGCGAGCAAGAGTGTCGCCAAGGCAATGGCGCTTTGGAAGGAGATCATCGTTAAGAGAGGCAAAGAGGAAGATGAGGAAGAAAACGAAAACAAAAAAAATGCTGTCTTTATTCTTCACAGAAAAATAGCACCCGATTCTATTAATATGAAGGAGTTGTCCATCTAGACCGCAATCTCCTTTTGAGGTAGCAAAAACCGTTGAATGTCAGGGTGAAAATGGCCTAGGCCAATCATGTCCGAGCATCTTCAGCGCCTGGAAGGCACAAAGTGAAGAGAGGGGGGCTCTCAAAACGGGCGACTCTTGCCACCATTTTTTTTTTGCGACGGAGAAAATCGAAAGGTGAGTGAGCTTTCGGAAGAAAGAAAAAGCACGAGAGTAGATGTACTGTAGAGCACATGTTCAAAGGACAGAAGCATGACTCCATGTAAACAGCCAGCAGAGGAAAAACTGATTCAAAATGCAGACAGCCGATCGGTGACATTGACATGCGAGAGCAATTATAATGTGCAGATGTGTGTGTGTGTTGGATGACAAAGTGACTGATCCGTCTCACACATGAGCACCAACGCGCGAGAGCACCGCCCTATATAGTTCATTCTAGCCCTAGAAAACAGTATGTACATGGACGCATGTAGTATTTTTTTGGGGGGGGAAGAAGGAAGAGGGGGGGAGAAGATGGGCTCCAACAAGGCGGAGGTGGAGGACTGAGGAGGGTGAGATCTGGCCCCAAAGTCGATCCAGTCGATCGACGCGCGGACGGAGAGGGGAGAGAGACCGAGACCGAGTGGGGCTCTTCGTCTGCTGCAGCATGTCTCTGCAGCAGTTATTAATACACGAGATCGTGGATCGTAGATATCTGCAAGTCCACCTTTGTTTGCTCTGCTCCTCGGCCTTGTCGCTTCGCGTCCTTTCTCATTCCCTCATCACCTCATCACCTCAGTAGCAACGACCTCTCTTCCTGCCAATAGCAATCCTCTCCTCCCTATGCTTGCTCAGAAAAGACCGCCGGCGTGTGGCCCGCCATGTGCTGTCTGTCATCTGTCATCTGTCATCTGTCATCTGTCATTCGCAAAAAGAATGAGCCTCCTTCGTGATTTCCACGCGTTTCTCTCCTTCTTCCCGGACAGATTGTCCATTCAATTCCGAAAAAGGACTTTGGTCGATTAAACCATCATCATTCTTCTCGGGCAAGCGTTGTGGGAGTCGCCTGTGGGCTGGCGCTGGCGACTGGGCCATGGCGAAGCACTCGACGCCTCTTGATTTTCATGATCTCCATTTCTACATTCCATCTCTTCATTCTCCCTTCCTTACATCGCCTTCATCACCTTGCAACCTCCCTTCTTCTCTCAATCTCCCTGTCTTCAGTTTACTGTTTGGTCCTGTAACAACTGGTAAGCTCGTCGTTGTACCTTTGTACCTGGGATGGATGCGGTGTGGCTTGCTTGATATTTGCTAACCGCAAGATTTTGTGTCATACATGGATGCTACAGATTGCTTGAGGATCGACTCCCTCAACGCTGGCGCTGCCATCTCTTCAAACCCAGGATATGTCGTCCTTGACAAAGTCGACTTCTTGGTTGCGCAGAGGAAAATATCGCTAGTCCCTTGCCAGGAGATGATGGGCCGATAAAGGATACTACTCAGCTTTTCCACTGTGTTCGCCTGCTGGAACTTAATGGATCGACACCGCTGCCACTTCCGCACTTATCAACAAATCCTCCACCCACCATGCACGACAATGATCAAGCAGAGTGGATCCAGTTCATGGAACAAAACCCTCCTGAGAAAGATCACCTCTACAGTCTTTTGAAGCGAATGGCAAGCAAGTTCGTAATAGAACCTGCTTGGGACTCGGACTCTATCCAGGAAGTCGTTCCAATTAGCCCTCTTCTGGACAAGGATCATCACTGCAAACTCGTTGGGACCTTTCTTCAAGAGTTTCAACGGACGGCCTCATTAAACGTCAATATTCTTCTTGGACATGTCCAACTATCTCGGGATGGACCGTCCATTTCCCTCTGATCTGCTTATTTGGTCCGCATCCTCAAATCAATCGGAGGACGCCTGGAAAAAACAACTATAAAAGATACAGAGGGTACTATCTACTTGCCCGGTGCAAATCACGGCTATACTTGCAGTGTGATGACCAGTTTTTCTCAGGACCAAAGTCGAGTAGGGTTTGAACCATTGCGCAGGACTCTGCTTTATCTTCGAAGGCACCATAATTCTGTTGTCAAGTTTCAGGCAGATACGCAATACAGACATTGATTGCTATTTCGGGTGGAGGCGTGGAGAATGGCGATCCTAACTCGACACAGGGCAAGCACGGACTCTCGAAACTACTGAAAAGACATCTGCGGTCCTACAGTCGCAAGCAGTGGCTCCAAGATGTCCAAATGGTGGCAGGATTCGTGCGGAAACGTCTTTTACCGGACCTATATAGGCTAATCCTCGAAGGACCTAGCATTGGCAACACCGACTTTCAGTGGCACATCTGTCAGCTTCTGGAAATTGCAGTGGATCCTACTTGGGACAACGACATTCGCCACCAAGCCCTGACTCTCTCACGCGAGTACACCAAGGTTAATGGAGATGTAAAATCCGGCTCTATGATCAAGAGATGGTCGCTGACAATTCTTCGACACATTTCAGGACTTTCACTCACATTCATCACTTCAGCAGGATCCATTGACGCACAGGCTATTTATGAAGAGGCGAAAATGGAATGTACCACAAGCCTGATCCTCGTTTTAAGAGCAAGAAGAGTCTGTTAGAACTCGCGCACCCATTGATGAGTGGTCCGCCTCTGCCCACAACCTCTCCACTACTTCTTAAGGTCATGGATCCTGATACTGAGTTCGCCCTTGATCGTTTCCTCCGCCAACGATCCAGAGCTTACGACACTCGGGCCATTTATATTCAATTGATCTCGAAAGAAAACCTTCGGGCGTCAGAGGATATCTTGATCGAGTTACAGGAGCGGACTAGGACTTTTCTTGAAGGCAAGAGACTCGTCTCACTCGTCCTTGGAGACTCTGGAGCTGGAAAATCGACATTTGGTTTACGTTTGGAAAACGATCTTTGGGCTGAATATAGACCTGGAGGGATTATTCCGCTGTTCATTGATTTGAAAACTATCGACATGCTAGACAAGGATATTATCCATCAGCATCTGGACGACCTGGGATTATTTACCGACCAACAAATAGACGGCTTGCGGCAGTCCCGGCAGTTTGTCCTGATTTGTGATGGATACGACGAATGTCACAAATGGACCAACCTCCATACAAACAATGACTTCAACAAACCTCGACAGTGGAAAGCAAAGATGATCATCAACTGTCGCACTCAGCACCTGGGACCAAACTACCGCAACTACTTTGAGCCAGAAACAGCAAGCGTTGGTAGTCCAAACTTTTCACACACGTCAGACCTATTTGAGGAGGCTGTGATAGTTCCGTTCAGGAGTACGCAGATCGAGGAGTATGTTGGACTGTTCACCCACGTGCCTAGGACTGAAGAATATCATACCCAAGACCCAAGATAGAGTATGGATCAGTATATGGAGCGTCTCAAAAAGATCACCCACTTGATAGAACTGGCCAAGAACCCCTTCATACTCAAGATGATCTTGGATGTTCTCCCAACAATCGCCAAAACCACTACCAACATGACACGGGTCGATCTCTATGACCGTTTCGTAGAACTTCATTTCACATCGGAATACCGACGGCTGGCTAGCCAGCAATCCAGTGGCAAAATGGACAATGGCACTCTTTCGGTGTTCACATTACTCAAAAGTGAAGATCTCGTCGACCTTGGTCTTGATTTCTCTAAGCTACTGTCGCATTGGATACTCAAGGATCTGGGGGGTGTCAATTCAATCACCTACTCGGCAGTCCAGGACAGCAGGTCGTAGAAGGACATATTCTTTGGGCCTGATATTCGAGCCAAGTTACTACGACAGTCAGTACAACTTGTTTGCCGGGAGAATCTTTATGACTTCCGCCAATTGATTCGTCACAGGATTCGATCCCCCCGCGAACCAAATTCATAAGAGTTTAGCCATCGATCGATCCTAGAGTACTTTTACTCGTGCTTGATATTTGATCCGAGGGGAAACTTGCCTGAGCTAGATCTCGCAACATGTCTTGAGTCGGCCAACAGTCCTATTTCTGTCATCAATCATCCTCTTGGTCAGACTAGCATCGTCATAGAGCCCTCAATCGTTCAGTTTCTTGTCGATCGTGTTCATCTTAGTCAGGACTTCAGCTCTCAACTGAAAATATTGTACAGCTCTCCAAAGTTGATAAGGCAACAAGTCAAGCGGCAGCCAATGCAATCACAATTTTTTGGTTCAAGCTGGAAAACGGTTCAACTGTGCTGATCTTCGAGGAATTCGAGTTCCAGGAGCGAATTTGGGTGGGGGCGAATTCGACTCTACTCAACTTCAAGGGTCTGATTTGAGCAACGCCATTCTTCATAACGCTGGTTGCGTATGGCCGATTTGAGTAATTCCGATATGGAGGGAGCCGCTTTTGGTCAAAACCCATACCTTGAGGTGAAAGACTCTGTGCTGTACTGCGTGTTTTCGCCAGACGGGAAGCACCTGACTGTTGGTGCCGATAATGGTATGATTGAGGTCTACAACACGTCAACATGGGACAAAGCTGTGTCTCCAGGGCTCGCTGGACGTATTACGAGTATTGCATATTCTCCTGACGGGCTGATGATCATCTCTGGTAGCAGGGACGGAACTATAGGATAATGGGATGGGGAGACAGGGGCCCTTGTTTCAACCTCAAGTGGCCATTCCGACGCGGTCTTTTCTGTAGCCTATTCGTCAACTGGTCGACTATTCGCCTCAGGTAGTCGCGATCGAACTGTGCGATTATGGGATGCACAGACAGGAGAATTTCGATCAACTTTGAGCGGACACACGAGTACTGTATTTTCTGTGGCCTTCTCACCCAGCGGCCATCAAATCGTTTCTGGAAGTGAAGATACGATCGTGCGACTCTGGGATGTGCAGACTGGGGAACTTTTCGCAAACTTGAGTGGCCATGCCGGGATTGTATTCTCTGTGGCGTATTCGCCAACCAGTAAACATGTCGCCTCTGGCAGTTCGGATATGACCTTGCGACTCTGGGACGCACAGACTGGCAACATTCGCTTCATATTGAGTGGTCATGGCAGCACTGTTTCTTCTGTGGCATTTTCACCCAGTGGTCGCCAGCTTGCTTCAAGTAGTTGGGACAAAACTGTTCGACGATGGGATACTCAGACCGGCGAACATGTAACCACCTTGTCTGGCCATACCGACCTCATTTTCTGTGTGACATATTCGCCTAACAGTGTCACGAAACGTCGCAGACTCAGATCGTACGAAGTACGCGTCTCTTGTACCCTCTGGTCTAGGATCGCGAACCTAGGATCTGTATCCGCACTCATTGGCTTGTCCTCTGATCTCCGACAGGTACCCCTGGCGTCCAGGTTCTGGACCTAGGGCTATAGCTACCCTTAGTACGTATCTCTCAGCCGCACCTATCAGGACCTCCATCTCGTTCTCCTTCATCTATGTTGCCATCCCGGACCCTACTCATAGGTCCGGCTTATGATTAGTACCTGTTCGTATATGTATCCTACTCTTCCGTGCCATCTCTGACTCAACGCAGGCCTGGTCCAGGCCTTCATCACTCTCTAGTATATAAACCCCCCTGTCCTCTTGCTTTGTCCCTCAGTCTGCAATTCACAATAAACCACACCTTTCCTTCATCTTCTTGTTCCTGTCTTGTCCGATCGTGACAAATGTACGATTGTGGGATACAGAGTCTGGCGACCTCATCTCTACGTTGAGTGGCCACATAAGCGGAATATTTTCTGCGACGTATTCGCCTTCTGGCTCTCAGATCATCTCAAGCAGTGACGATGCAACTTTGAGATTGTGGGACGTGGATTCAGGTCAGTGTTTATTAAAAGTAAGTGACTTCTAGGACAAGATCAATAGTGTTGCCTGGATGACAGTTCTCGATGTTACCTATCTTGCAACAGGTTGCGCGGGCAAGTCTGTACGCTCCTGGAAACTCATTCAAGTTGAGGGCAAACCTCAATTGGTCCTGCACTGGCGCTCTTCCCCTCATCCGCTGGTTCTTTCAAAAGCCATCATTCAAGGCGTGAAGGGCCTAAGCAAGATCAACACAAGGCTATTCTTGCAACAGAAGGCTGTTGCTAGCTAGCGCAATCAAATGTAGTTCATGCAGAAAAAGCCACAATACAGCAACGTTAGAATAAACCAACCTAGCAAATTCTCCAAGAAAAAAACAAGTAGAGCGGTGTGATTGGTAACGCGTAACAATCTTGGTGCCAAAGGTGTCGTCGTGGCCTTAGTGTCTCATATGTGGTGAGGCACCCAACAATTTCCGCTTTCTTTCCAGTTCCTCTTTTGTCTTGCGACCGCAAGATCCTTCTAGAAAAAGATAAGATCAAATCAGTCCAATCCCCGCTGCTAGATTTGGTTACAATCATCTTTGGATCTTAACCAGGATCGCTACGCATGCTTGTCCGCCACAAGCCAGTTACAATTTTTTTAGTGGGGCACTTTTGCACCACCTCTGATGTTTGTGCTGTCTCTGGTGTCTGTTGCATCCTTGATATTTGCTTGCCCTTCATATCCTTTCCCCTCATTTGGGTTGCCCTTAATTCCTGTTATGTCCTTGGAATTTTGCATGCCTTTGCTTTTGCTTACCCTCGGCGAGTGTGGTTTTCTAGTCATAATATCCTTGATTCTGCCGTCCTTGATATCATTGGAGCTCCAACAGTGTCTCGCTCCTCCATGTATCCCTCCCCTTAGCTCCAATGGAGTTACCTGAACTCCAGTTCTCCCATGATACCACGAATGTTTGCTTAGATAAGTATCTCCGTGCGTCCCCTCCCCTTCCTAGTTTCATGTCAACCTATGAACCTATGAATACGTTCTGAAGATCAAAATAAAAAGAAATAAGAGCCTTATTATTCTCTCTCTTTCTCCTTTCAGCCAAACACCGATCAAGAGGCTCGCAGGAAAAGATCCAGCGGTTCTTGTCCGAATCACGACGCCATGTCATCCTTTTAGACTTGAGGTTCATTATGCACACGGAACCAAACGCATCGATATTTACAGAGATACAGCGTCAGCGAAAAGAGATCTTGGAAGAAAGGTCCTGGCGAATATCCTGACCCAAATGGAGCTGTTCTTGAATTTTATTTGGCAAAAAGAAGAAAAGGGGTAGGCATGTGACACCCTTGTCAGGATTGCACTGTATAGCAAGGGTGCACTGAGAAAGCGATCATCGGAATGCACATAGACGCCTCCGTGGTTGCCTTCTCCTCAGATTTTCTCCCCCTTTCGGCACAACTGGATGTATCTGATGTATCTGCTCCAGTCACTTTGAGTAAAAGGATAATGCCTCTCAGAGTCCTAATAAATAGCTTGCGAACATAACCATTCGCACCCAACCGTTTTTTTCCAAATCTTTCAGTAGACCAAAAGTACGTGTGAGCGCCTGGCGCGCAAGAAATACAGTTTTTTTTTGTCCTTTGCGGATGTTTCTAACCATTTTGATGATCTCATCGTTGTTATAGTAGAACTCATAGTCCTGACACCATGAAAATCATTTCTGTTCTAGCCACTATGGCTACCGCACTGTCGTTCACAACGGCAATCACTGGCGCCCCTTGTCGTCAACTCAATGCCGAAGGAATGGCCTTGATCGAGGGGTTCGAAGGATTTGCTGCCCGACCTGCACCGGATCCTATAGGGAAACCAACTGTGGGATATGGGCATCTCTGCCAAAGGAATGGGTGTAGCGAAGTCCCATACGGCTCTCCTCTCACCCCAGCAACGGCGACCAGTTTGCTTCGAAGGGACCTTGAAGCATTCACATCGTGCTTGGTATCCTCTCTTAACGGACCTTTCACCCTCAACCAGAATCAGTGGGCGGCACTCACCTCGTGGGCCTTCAGCATCGGCTGTCCAGCAGTTCGCACCTCTTCGCTTATTAAACGGCTCAATGCGGGAGAAAACCCCATCACTGTCGTTTCCAGTGAACTTCCACAGTGGAATAAGGCAGGTGGGCGCGTGGTGCCTGGGCTGGTGCGTCGTCGACAAGCGGAGTTGGCACTATTCAACAGACCATCAAGCGAGGAAGCATATCCCAACTGCGCCTGATCGGGACACGCCTTTCCATAATTCATTTTAACCCTGTCCGACGAGCATTTGTTGGTATTTTTGTGTTCCGCATGGAACAAATATTATTTCATAAGTGGCTGTTTTCATGTTCTTTCATAATCCATCCAGCTCGTCTTTCTACCTCCTCGCCACATACCATACCAAGCAAAAGTTTGCTAATAAAGATTTCGGCATCCTGATGAAGCCAACGTTGCCACCGACTCGCTGTGAGAAAACATCTCATATTTCGTTGCCTTACCACATGCTAGGCAAACGCTCGATAAGAATGCGCTCATGTATTATATAGCCCACTTGACAATACAGCTCTTGATGAATAAACCAAGCTACCAATCAGTCCTAGAAGGAAAAGTAGAGCGGTGTGATTGGTAACGGGTACCCTTGTATCCTCCCTAATTCGTCTTCCGGACGTTGCTCGTTCTGTGGCGCACTCCCCAAGCGGCCATCAGATCGTCTCAGGCAGCGGCGAAGGATATATTCGACTGTGGGACGCTCATACTGGCGAACTTTGCTCAATACTGAGCGGCCTCATCGGCGAAGTTTATTGCGTGGTGTATTCGCCCAGTGGTCATCAAATTGCATCAGGCGGCGGAGACAGGGCTGTGCGACCTTGGGATATACAATCTGACGAACTTTGTTCAACCTTGATTAGCCATACCGATAATGTATCTTTTGTGGCATACTCACCCAGCGGTCAACAGGTCGCCTCCGGCAGTAACGATACAACTGAAGACTCTGGGATGCACAGACTGGCCACCTTTGCTCGACATTGAGTGGTCACACCGGTGCTGTGAATTCCGTGGTGTATTCGCCCAGCGGTCACCAGATTGCATCTGGCAGTGGAGACAAGACTGTGCGACTTCGGGATGCACAGACTGGTGTTCTACAGTTGATCTTGGGTGGACATACCGGCGCCGTATATTCTGCAGCATACTCTCCTTGCGGCCAGTTTATCACCTCTGGAAGTGGAGACGAGACTGTGAGGTTATGGAATGTAGGATCGGGCGAATGTTTATTAATAGTGGACGGCTTTGAAGGGAGCGTACTCAGCCTGGCTTGGACCTCCAGCACGAATTTCGTAACCGGTTGCCAGGACAAGTCTGTTCGCTCTTGGAATATTGTTGAAGAGAAGGGCGGGCTGCAAGCGGTCCTGCACGGGCAGTCATCCCCACCGATGCTTGTTCTATCGAACGCCAAGGAATGCAAGGCCTGGGCAGCGTGCACCAGCAGCTGTTTCTGCAACGAGGGGCAGTCGACCAGCCAGTCAGCCACATCAGATGCAACGAGTGCACAATAGAGGCTCGTTTGATAATATAACAGGTTTCTCGGATTTCCCATTTCAGTTCTGTTATGAAGTATACATGATCGTCCTCGTGTTGGTTTATTTTTTCTTTGCGCTCAAAAATCCTCCGCTTCCAAAGTACCTCTCATTCGCTGCCTTGATCTTGGCTGCTTGAGCCGTAGGGTCCACCAGCTCGATACCTTGTACAGGTGTGAAAGCAATCGAGGAGGTACCCGCCAGTGCTGCTGTAGCTGTGCCAGAGCTTTGACCATACTGAGCCAAACGCGCCGCAGTTCTGTTGGAGACCTTGCCCTTATTCCTGTTATTCTCCTGAGCTGCCCGAATCCTTCCTGCACCAGGTCCTGAAGAGTTTTGACCCAGCATTCCGAGTCCCTCTGTCGTACCATAGCCCATGACCTCTTGTTCCTCTTTTCCAAATTCGACTCTGTTCTTCAGCTTTTGCATCTCAGACTGAGCATAGAGTTCCTTCTCCTTGCGGGCTCTCCGTCCTCCACGTTTCTTCTTGGCGGCCTCCAGTGGTGCTGGCAAGGCCTTGATGTTCTTTTGTGGTGGGGGTTCCAACAGCTTGTCAATCTTCTTTTCCAGTTCCTCTTTTGTCTTGCGACCCCAGGATCCGTCTGGGAAGGAATGAGTCCTGTCAATTCGAGCTGCCAAGGTGAGTTTGGCTGCAATCATCTTTTGGGCCTTCATCCGGATCTCGGACGGCAAGTTGAGGACAAAATTCGAATAGTAAATGTATCCTGCGTTCCTGACGTTGGTGGCAGCAGAGAGAGCCCTGTTAAGGGACTTTTCCTTGCCTAGTACTTGAACGTTGCAAGCTGGCATTTTGCTCAATCCTGTCAAGCCTCCTGCCTGTCCCATCAACTTTGCGGCTGTGGCTGTTCCAATGATTGCTGACAAGTTGGGAGCAATAAAGGTCAACCTGGACTCGACATACTCAATAATCTAAAAAAAAAATTGAGATCAGAACCGCTGTTTTTTCTTTGTCCCTGAAAATGGAGAGGCGAAAAGCAGATAATTGTTTACCGTTCCCTTGGCCTTTTCGAGTTCAAAGGCGAGATTACAGGCGTCCTCACAAGATTTCCATTCAGCTTCTGTCAATGCACGTCCTTCTGTTGTGGTGCCTGTCACGACCACGACCATCACGGTAGCAGAGGGCAAAATATCGTGCAACTCGACTTTGGTGATATCCTCCTGATTGGCGATCCGCTTCACTGTCCTGGCATAGTCCATTGGGTTGGCGACCAACGTCTCCAGTTCTGGGAACTTTGGTTCGTAATGATCTCGGATGAACTAATGACCAGAAAGATTAACAGCAAAACAAAAAAGATATTAGTAAACCGCTGCGCCATAATACATCAAGGTCCGTCCACGTTTTCCTCCCCCTCGATTATTAGACCCATACCTTGTGAACGACCAAGATCTCGTTATCGATAGCAACAGTAATAGTATTGGCCTTGACAATCAACTGGTACTCTGGATCGTCCTCGACCATCCCTGTGACATCTGAACCCTTGGCGTCCGCCTCGGATTGGAAATGAGCAATGTCGGACAAGATGCCTTTCATTTCGCTCGAGTCCATGAGTTTGGCAATGTCGCGTGCATTCTTTGCCTTTTGCACATCCCGAAGCATCGATTCTAATGCGGCATCCTGATCCCCTGTAGGCATCTCCACATCTCCTTCCTCTCCTTCGTCATGTTCGCCATCCTCATCGTCGAAATCGCCATAGTCAATGTCCATGCCATTAGTCGCTCCCTTGTGCGAGGACGACGACGCTTGTGCATCGGAGCTTGTGCTGACGATCGCCTCTGCATCCTCGTAATCGAGATCCGCCAAAAAGTCGTCGGCTAATGACATTGTTGTGCGTGTGTGTATGTGTGTCTGGAAGTAATGTGTGGCAAAAAAAAAAAAAAAAAAAAAAAAGAAAAAAGGCTCTGATCAACCTGGAACTTGCAGGGACGGCAAGCCACGCCCTGTCTACAACAGCGAAATAAAAAAAGTTGGAATAGTTTTTTGTGTGACCAAATTTCGCTTGTAGTCGGCCCAAATGCCCCCTTGTCATGTAATCAGGCCCATTCACCACCCCATTCACGCATCGCACTCTGACTTCCCCTACATCCCCTACATCTTCCCATCAACCTCCGTTTTCCCCCACCCCAAACTGAGCCTCTCATCGCTCTTCAATCTGTCGGGGACATCCTCAATCAGCAAGACAATTCATGCCCAATAATAAACTGCTTCTGTCGTGCGTGATCAGCCCCAATCTTATAGAAAAGTAGGCCTGAATCGATGTCCCCAGACATTGTATTAATCAAGCACCACATACACTCACACAACGCTTCTATCTCCCTATCATGACCCCTTTGCAGCAACTCCGAGGTCGCTCTTACACTGCTGTAGTAGCAGCGCTGCCCAAGCAAGACTCCAAGAACGAGCTACCCACTGTCGCTATGAAACGCCGTGGTCGTCCTCCTGGCAGCAAGTCTGCAACTGCGATTTCATCCTCCTCCGCAAAAGATCCGAATGAAGTCTCCTCCATCAGTGGTACCATCCAAACTGAGGCTTCTGAAAACCTTGCCGGAAGTGCGCCCCTGACCAACTTCAACGCGAAATCGACAAAGTTGGCGAATAAACCGAAGGCTACCAAGCAGCCCAAAGCAACAGCCCCGAACGCGTCAACAGCATTAGCTGCGACGAATCTAAACCCTGGAGCCGAAAAGGTGGTGTCAGGAGCACAGAAATCAACCAGAAGGCAACCCACAAAGAGGACTTTGGAGGCAACATACAGTTCATGTGAATCTGTCATCTCTGACGACTCTGACTCTGATCCAGGGACACCCAAGAAGCCCAGGAAGAAAGTGCAAAGATATCAAGGCCCCAATGGCTCTGTTGTCCGTCGACTGAAGAGGTCAGCAATTCCACCAGATTTTGAACCCTTACCCACAGGAATGACTGAGGCTCAACATGCCCAATATCTCCTGGATATCAAAGCCTCGTCCAACAAAATCTTTCTTGATTTACTGGCTCGTCCAGAAATCGACATCCAAGAATTAACGGTTCGACAGCACAGAGTAAAGCTTTTGACTTGGAAGGTAAGATCTCGAGTTGACATACAAACACCAACATGATGCGAACCAATATGACTTTGCCCGACGCGTTTGTTAATTTTGTCCTTTTTTCTTCTTGTCTAAGGATTACTGCGATTCTCACTATGATGGCGACTATACCGTCAATGCGGAGAAGATGCTTCCCTACTTCAAACACTCTGTGTTTGAGCGAACTTCCAACAAGTTCATTACACCAGACGTGAGGTATGATGGAGTTATTGGTCTTCGTCCTGTCGGTTGGATGCCACCCGATCTGAAACGAGGCGTGGCACCAACGAAGAAGGATGAACCTGCTGTGCAAATTCCACCGTCCCCTGCTGAATCACAAAAGGATTGGACCCTAGATGATGCAGATGGCGCCATCGCTCGATTCGAGGAAGCAGAGGCAGATACGGAGGTAGGAACAGGTTCACATTTGGCCACAGACGGGGCAGGCACTGCACCGGAATATACTACCGTAAATGCAATTGCATACCTCGTCCAAGATCAGGGTCGGGATCAGGATCAGGACTCATTAGACATTACAGATGCAGACGAGCTTGCATCACTCGGCGAGATGGTAGAGGAGGATCCGGAGATCGGAGAGGATGAAGGGCCCAAAAGACAAGTAGGAGGCCCCACTGGTGTACACATCATTGCATCGGAAAGTGACAATGCAAAAGGTAAAAACATCAGGACTCTGTCGAGGCTATGTTCAGTCCCGTTGTGTCAAGAGATTCTAATACTCATTTACTTTATTTCATTATTTTGCTTCATTAATTATAACAGTCTTTGATGGAACGCCTGACAGATACGGAAGAATCATGATCAATGTGCCGTTATCATTAGGGACTGTGAACAATTACAGAAAGGCACTCATTTACCTATGGAAACTTCAGAACCAACGAACAGCCCCATGCCCGAACCCAGCACCCAACCCTCGTAGTGACGGTCCTTTGGATGAGGCGATCAATGCCTACGGTGTTCGTTTGGTCTATGAAAAAGCATCCACTGGGACAACGCGCACCGCATTCTGCGATACTCGAGATACATATAATGGTAGGTACAAGAGCTGTTCCCTCAGTGTTCGTTCTACTTAGTATTTGATGTTTAATATCGCCTATTACTTCTAGGGAATAGTCTTGTTCGTATGGCAACTTACACATGGATGAGACGGCCGGTTCATCGGACTAAGGGTAACCGTAAATACAACAGTACTGAACGATTTCCACACATACGAGAGCGTCTGTGTATCCTTGCTCGCCACCACATGTTGTTACGAGATGAAGATATTCGAAATCTGAATTTATCAGATATCTTCTGCACCATGAGCATGAAAAACGCAGCTGGATCACGTTGGGCAACAGGACTCACGTTTTGCTTGCGACGTGATAAAACAAATAAGAAAGGTGTCCTTCTCTATTCCACCGCATTCCGACATAAGGATTTTCGCCGTTGTACCGTTGGAGCCTTCGCATTCTATCTCCTTGAGCGATTTATGGTATGTGTGAGCTTTTGTTTTGTTGTGTGCGTTGTAAAATATCTCTCATCTCTTTGTTGGGCATTTTTTAACTTTGTTGACCCGTCGTTCCTCAAGCTCAACAAGGAAGAGCTGCCTGATTTCTCCCGTCCTAACGGTTGGAAAGATGTCAAACTACTCGTTCCTAGTAACGTATCCAGCCCTCCCGATTCTCCTGACCCTAATTCGGACATGACCAGTGAGGATCGAGCCGGGATCATGAAAGAGTACCTCGCGGCTCGAGAAAAATTCACTAGAGACGTCAGAACAGCATTGACGGGCCGGACCCAGCAATTGGCAACAGCAGCTGTAATGCGGGCGTGTGAAGTCTTCTCGGCTCGACTTACCCTTGAAGGACGACATGCTGGCACTAAGGAGGCATTCAAGCTTGGATTACCAATTCAAGATATTCAGCATCTAGGTCGTTGGGTCATGTCGCAGATGATGAGCTTCCAGGCATCAAAGAACCCAATCAAAGGAGCATACTACATGGCGCACTTCAACGGTACTGACGAGCCGTATATTCTAGCCCGAGATCTGGCTGTTCCCCCCCTTGCACTTCAACGTCTGGTTTTTCCATGGCTGGAGGACGCATTTAACGGCTGCAGCGATGATGTTGTCAAGAAGTGGCACAAGACTTGCGATCTGGAGATGGCCGATTATGACCCAGAGGAAATTGTAGAAAGCGATCTTTTCCCTGAGGCCAAGGATGAGATCCCAGGTACACAGTCAGGGCTCGAACAGACTGCACATACAGACAAGAAGGAGTTCCTCAAACTTCTTATTCGGATGCGCCGTGTCATTCTTCAGGACGCAGTGCAATTTATGGTCCCTTACTCTAACGGTATGGATCTTTCCAACCATTTGATCAAGGGACTACCCGAAATATTTGCCAGTCAGTTGTTTTTGGACTACTCAAAACTTCTCCGTCAGATCATGGAAGCCCACCGTGAAAACTCAGAAATCATTGCAGCAGGAGTACCAGTGGATGGACCAGCCATGGTTGACGCAATCAATAGATCGGCTCAACAGCTTTGTGTACATTTGAGTGCAATGCAGGCCCTACATAGGCAGGAACTCGCTGAAAAAGACAGGCAACTCGCTGAAAAAGACAAGCAACACCAACAAGCACTTGCAGACCAAAATGCTTACTTTGAGAGGATTCTTGCCGGAATGCAGCAGTTCAGTCGGCAAGCCTTTCCATGTCAACACCTGCAGCCAATTCCACTGCCACCGCACCGACCCCTTCCATGCCAACACGAACATCCTCTTTCTGCGCGTCCACCGCACCAACACGAACATACTCCTTCTCCACCTACATATCCCCCGTTCCAACAGCCATCAGAGGTCAATATCTGTCCTATTAGCGCAGACAAGAACGGTTTGACTATTAGGACCGCTTATGAAGAATACTATTCTTTGGTAGTTCCTGCCTACGAGAAACACAGGAATCAATGGTCAGAGAGCCAACGGAAGCTTTTCCGCCGTAGGCGCCAGTTCGTCCATCTGGCTGAACAGAAGGCTAACGCAGAAGAACGTGAGGTAGAATCCATCCTGGATGCCGAGCGGTACAAAGGAATGACTGTTAACGCGTTCACGATTCTACTGAAGGCTGAGGTCTCTGGATCGAGCAACTGAAGAATGAGATAGATGCACAATGATACAATAAATTCGGTACACGATACAATAACAAGGATAAAGAGCACCTAATACGTGAACAACACTCCAGGGAGATCATCGACGGGAAGGAAAGGTAACAAAGTCTTAACAAGAATGGGTGCACACTTGCAGACTTGCATTCAATTCCATTTCCTTTTTTTTTAAGCCCAGGATTCCGTCTGCAAGACTGCGAAACAGGCAGGCCTTCTCTGTTTCGCAATCCAGAGACTGCGAAATGGATCGTTGTGCGCGGACATGAGCGGACATGAGCGGACATGAGCGGACATGAGCGGACATGAGCGGACATGAGCGGATATGTTGGACAGTTCGGTTTGAACATGACCACAAATTTTTTTTCGGTTCGCAGTCTAGATGCACAGTTCTACATGTACTGTTTCTTCGAAGCATTACACAGACTTGCTATCAAAATAGTTTGACCCTTTGGCTTACAGGTTGATGCCTCATTCGATAACTCAGGACAGCTCTCAAGCACTTGCTCTCAATCTCCTCCAAGACTTTATTGAGCGAATTGACCGTAGCGAATATGCCTCTTATGACCATTCACAAAAGCCAGAAAGAGGATGCTGATATGTTTGTTGAAAGAGTCTGTAGAATGGGAAGAGCATTTGGCTGGCGCCGTGAGAAAGTACTAGATGACCACTTGGCGATTGATCCCAAAATGTCTCGCCCATCGTAGACTATTCCTCCTGTCTTGAGTGCATTTGATTTGTGGACCCAACCCAAGAGTCTTGCTCCGTTTTGTACCTGAGCCTGAGCCCAATTTCGCCCACCCTCGGTAACTCTTCCTCGCTCTCACCCTCGCCCGCACCCTTACCCTCGACCCCGACGTTACAGTAAAACGCCAAACCAAGGCGCAGCACTTATCCTTCCATATAAATACCCTCAGATAGTGAATAACTCAGTCAGCGTTTGCCTCACAATCTATCCTTTCCCAAAACACTTCTTGTCCTTTCATTCTTTTTTTCCCAACTCCTTGTCCTACCTCCAGTCTCTGTCTTCTGGTCCCTGCTCCTGTTTTTGTCCCCTATCATCCTATCTTGTCCTCAATCTTGTTCTTCTCTCTTGTTCTTGTCCTACTTCCAGTCTCTTCCTCTCTTGTCGCGACTCTGAGTTGACAAACAGTAACCCACTCTTCGAGACCGTCGGTTTCACATATTACAGCCATGGTATACTTGCTTGATGTGTGGTTATCCATACTGCCATATCTCCACATGGGAGACTTGGCGAGACTTATGAAGGTGTCCAAAAGCATGCATGCCATTGCCAGGTGCTGGACTTCGGACGAGTTGGATATCTCTGTATTGTCGCCATATGACAGGTCGCATATGGATGACAATGCAATCTCGAGCATTATCACCTGCTTCGGTGCCAAGTATGTCTCTGTCAATTTGAGTGGTACGTTCGTCATTGTAGAAAGTGTTCTGCTGTTCATAGAAAGTGGCGCAAAATCCATAACGCTCTATGAGTGCCCGGATCTCCACGTCCAAGTTTTGACAACGAGATTGGTATCATTGGCCAAGAGAGGCGGTATCTTGGACATCGACATATATACTTCATTCAAGTCAAACCAAGAGAACACTGTGCGTCAGATGGTGCAAAAGTATAGCGACTCTATCCGGATCTATCGAAAAGCATGCACCAATATTGCCACATACTTGGATGTATGCCACGCGAACAGGAAGTGTCATGAATGTGACGCCGAATACAATGATCCCGCCATGTGCAGTGTGTGCCTCAGTCAAACCTGTAATAGCTGTTGCGATACGCGTTGTGTCAAATACGGTGACCAATGCTACCTGAAATACTGCCAAGGCTGCGATAAGGATTGTGTGTGTGCCATATGCGATACATACCGCTGTCATTGCAATGATATTACCACCATGACGTGCTTTCTTTGCAACAAGAAGTCATGCACATCATGTACACCTACAATGACACGGTGCAAGAAATGTCGCAATGCATACTGTGGCAGATGTTACATCGCTACTGAGATTGGGTTGTGCAGCTGGAATCCTAAATGTAGATAGCTTAGTAGCCTCATTCTAGAATCCAAAAACTACTCTCGAAGAAAAGAAATATTAAAAAAAAAATCATTTCTGAGGCCCAAATGGATACCTCATCTTCTTTTGTTTCTCCAGGAACATATCCGCACCAAAACTTGATCTCACTCCTATGTGCCGCTCCCCTTCTTCTAAACCTTCCGCATCCTCTTCCTCTTCAAATCATGAAGATATCGCCGCCCTCAAGTGCCCAATTGAAACCCTTTCTCAACAAGTCCGGGATCCGCGAAGGCGATTCCGATCCTCAACTACTGGAACCGGCTGTATCCGAAAATCTTTGTCCCTTCCGAACAACAAGGCAAACGATATCCTCCAATCTACCCCTAGAGACCCAAGCTCCTTTTTCGCATCCCAGATGTCAGACAAGGACATTTACGATGACATCAATGTTTCTCCATTAATACGGCCGAGTCCTTCAAGCCCTTACAAATACCAGATATCATTGAACCTACAAGGTGGATAACGCAATCTCGACAAGAAAACTGGCAGAGATTCAAAAACGTCTAGCCGAAATCACCAGACTAATAGACCTCTTTCTCCACCGGATTTGGGATTTGGAAGGATCCTCATTCAAGGATAGCACGGAACTCTCCTCCACGACTACATCTCAGGCACCGCTGACAAGATCCATGCCACGCGAATGGAAAACTTTCGGTGTTCTCAACCAAGATCAGAGCATTTCATGGTGGATCCCGTGCAATTCAAGGACGAATGCAAGGCCCTGCACGAAATCTCAAGCGCCTTCAAAGAAACCAGTAACTCTTTTTTTTTTTAAAAAAAATATTCTATGTCTTTTTTCAGCGAGGGGTTTTTTTCATCCTGCCCGTGTTCTTCGCGATGGACGATTGTCTACGAGTGCCTCACTCTCGGTCAAGAAGCTGAGAGCCACTGATGACGTAGAGTATCCTTGACAGATCGTACTTGCTTCTACAGCCCTCACCGCAATAGGCGCTGCCATCGGTGGGGCTGTCTGGTCCGGCGATCGAGCCGCACACGCCTCCCTGGCTGCTTCGAGTGCAGTTCTTGATCCCGCAACGGCTGGGTCATAGTTGTATTCCTCTTCTTCTTCAAAGTTCTCCATCTCCCGAGAATCGTTTGAGATTTCTGCCTTGTCTGTCCTGAAATGGCCGGTTGGATGGCTGGGCGAGCTCTCGAGTAGATAGTTCTGACGACCTCCAACCGCGCCTGATGAATCCTTGCCGCGGCTCGCTCTTGCTGGATTAAACCCACCGTGGTCCTGTCTCCGGTAGGAAGAACGAGGAGAGGTCGAAAACTCCTCGCCAAACTCAATATCCCGCAAGTTGATAACCCCTGTCGCCATATCGGGTTGATAATGAAGGTTGGCGTCATCATCGTGTTGAAAAGTCGTGTGTCCTGATGCATCCGTAGGATTTCGATGGAGCGGGGATTGTCGTTTTTCGTACTGTCTGTTGTGCTGTAACGTCCGGACATAATGACCATACTGAATATCGGCTTCATTTTGAGGTAGGCGCTCACTCTCTGGAAGATCCACTTCTCTCTTGGCGCCAAATCGGTTCATTTTCAAGGCGTGTTGTGATGTCGGTTCTTGTGAGATCCTGTCTGTCGGTGATGATGGAGTGGATAGAGGCATGATGATGAGAGGCAAAGGTCGATTGGACCTGCTGTTCAAGAAGCCAGAGTTCAAACTTGGTGTCGAGGGAGATCCAAGCCGATCTGGAGAATCCAGGCCACTGTCCTCGAAGGGAGAAGGAGGAATAAGTGGGAAATTGGATTGAGAATCATGTCGGGGGTTGTTGCTTCGACTCGGTTTGTTGATCAGCCGCCGCTTTCTCCTGCGCCAGTAAAGTCGTCCACCCAGAAACATGATGAGGCCAAAGACAATGACCGCACCTGCCGATATTCCTAAAATGGCCCCCTTGCTCAATCCTGTCTTCTGTACATGAGGATTAAAAGAATTGGTCCACATCCAGGTTTCCGTGTTGATAAAGCCAATCTGAATGTCGGTAAATTGCTTTCCATCTACAATGCCTCCATCGTACCCTAGAAGATTGAATGAAAAATGGCTCAGACAATGAACGACATATCTGACCAACTGCTAACAAACACTTTCAAGTTTTGGGCGAATATGAACCGAGTCATTTACCTCCAACCACCATGATCACATTAGGTGCGACCAGCTCGCAAGCCGCTCCAGCACGCCCTTGGGTCGGAGCATTTTGTAGATTCACCAGAGTCCATGTCCAGGTCTTTGTGTTCAGAAGCCAAGTGTCGTTCAAACTCTCCGTGTAACCAAAAGTAACACCGCCGTGAACGAGAACATCTCCATTTGGGAGCATAGTGTTGCAGGGCGAGAGTCGAGCCATGGGCATCGCTGCTTCTGTTGTGTTCAGAACCACAGTTGATGGATTGCTCAACCAGAAGGGGCTTGCTTGTTGGCCCGAGTTAATGAGGTATCCTTTTGACAGCGGCGCGCAACTTGAGAGGCCTTGATTAGGAGCATATCCGTCGCAGCCTCCCAGGACCAATATAGACTGAATGCCAGACAGATAAAAGATCATAGGTTCAAAGAGTGCGGGCATCATGGCTTCTGTTGTTGGTGGTAACCAGGTCCATTGAATTGTAGAATTAGAGCTTGGGTTCAAGATGTCAAGCTCTGAGGACAACTCGACGTCGTTTGAAACTTGGATGAGGCCGCCGTACATGACAAGAAGTCCTGTGTTGGTGTCAGTGACTATGCCGACAGAGACTCTAGGGCTGATTGGCGGGTTAGGAGAGCCAGCAGGTGGCACGGCCCACTGGTCAAGCAAGATGTCGTATGCGATTGCGAGAGGATCGGCGGTGCTGTTCATACCAACAAGGACGAGACGACTTTGGTCTTTGGTGGCAGCGACGCGAGCGTCCGCGACTGCAACTCCGATGGCCGTCCGGTTTATCCAGGGCACGGCATCGGCGGTGAAGGGGTTCGCGAGGGAGACAGAGAGGACATCTCCAGTGGCCGAGAAGGGCCAGACGATGCCGGTAGTTCCCCCTACAAGATAGAGGGTGTTGTTGACCACAGCAGATCCAGAGCTGTACCGAGGGGTGTAAAGAGAGGAGTTTTGAGAAAGGACAAGAGTTGGGGTGAGAGAGAGGAAGAGAGCCAAGAGAGTCCTCAGACGACGCGGGCTGTGCTTGTTCCAGGGATCGAGAAGGGATGGAAGGAGGAAAGAAAAGGACCTCCTTTGGCGAGAGAGGGAGCTTGGAGGGAGTGAGAGATGGAGAGAATGCTCTTTGATGCAGCAAGTGCAGGGGGATGGGGGCATTGGAGCAAGGGGTGTGTGGACCGAATCGGGATGAGCAGAGACTCGATGCGGTGCCTGAGCAAAAGGGACGAGATGAGTGGAGAGGGGAAGATGTGCAAAGGGGAGGGAGGAAGGAAAGGAGATGAGGGAGGGGGAGGGAAGGAAGAGGAAGGGCAATGGATGAATGGCAATGAAGTGCGTACAGAGAGGCAAAGGAGCCAAAGGCGCCAAGAGGAACGAAGCAAAAGGAAGATAGAGTTCATCTCGCCCATGGTTGTTTGTTCATTTGCTCATTGCTGCTGCTGGCGGCTTGTGTGTTGTGTTGTGTTGTGGGGCAGGGGCAGGGACAGGAACAGGGGGACATGCTGTCGCTGATTCAGCAGCACTGCAAAGAGGCGCCACGCATCCTCAAACGCCACCACCACCACCACCACCATGTCCAGAACAGGCTAGCGTGCCTATTCTCGTACATTTCGAATTGCGCGCCTTGCTAGGAAGCGAATCTCTTTCCTCCAACATCCACTCTGCCAACAGGAGAAAGACCACCGTTACTGCTCCTGCCAAGCTCCAGGACTCACTCACCCAAGCAACATCCCCCAGGGCACGGCAAATTCAACCAAGCTTTTGTGTTTGGCTGTGCTCCTTTTGCAGTCAGAGGTCTGGCGACAGTTCGCCCCCCTTGAGCGGCTGCCAACCATGCCATGTCTATGGCGCTTGACTGTCCCTCCAGAGCTCCTTTCAAGAGATGGCCAATCCCGCAGTTTGCTCCGTGAGCCCCTGCGCCTCTTTTTTTTTTTTTTTTTTTTTGGCCTTTGTCGGACGAAATTTGTCAGATGCATTCGATACAGACCCGAGTGCAGACAGAACCTTCTCGACCTTGCTCACGATGAGGCGATATTCCTTGTGGATTACCAACGGGCGTGACAGTGCTCTCCATCTCCATGCAATGCCATCTTCGTACTCGCACAATAAAGCGCACTTTTCATCTTGACAAACGCTGTAGCTTTTCTGACCGTCGTTACTTGACAAAGCGCGTTTTTTTTTTATTAGTGATCTCTTATCTCGAGAAGCAGTGGTCATGATTTTGCTGAACCTCATTCATGACTTCTGAGAACCGAGAGCGCTTAACAACTATGGTGCTTGCATTGCAGGCTGTTGAAATGACAGTGCTTCGATTCTGAATAACACATATAGGATAGTGAAGATCGTCTCTCAAAGTGTGTTGTGTTCCCCTCTTCATTCGCCTTGATCTAGGTCATGAAAAAACAGGCATGTTGCCACTCGTTGAAAGCTTTCAATGGTCTGGTTACTTTCTTACAGTGAAGTGGATCTGGCCAATGTTCAGTAATATCGACTAGGTAATGTCACTGTCCAGTCGTGGGACCGGGTACACCGCGTTTCACGTCGAGGAGAATCGATTCATGTCACCGAACGTGCAGAGTGCCAACATTTGCAATTCAAGTAGAAACTGTTAACATTTACGATCCAGGTAGAGAACCATCCTGAATCGTATGAGTTGCATCTAGGCTTGAGTGACCTGTGTGGGTGTTTCCCTATGCTCGATCTTACGTTAAGTGTCAGGTGATCGCCGGCTTTGAACAGCAATGTCGACTAGTAAAAAGTCATCGCACGAGTGCAAGACCAAATGCACCGAGTGTTTCTCGTCGAGGAGCATCGATCTGGACCATAAAATCGAAAATCCCCTAACTTCACCTATGGCCGAGAAAAACCACCCGATTCACAGATCCGTCCCCGCATTTGGAAGTTACCTTAAGTATCAGGTGACGCGCCACTTCGAACAGCAATGTCGACTAGTAAAACATCATCGGACGCATGCGAGACCAGCTTTGTCGAGTGTTTCTCACCGAGGAGCGTCGATCTGGATGATAAAATCGGAAATCCCTTATCTTTCATATGGTCATGAAAAAACACCCGATTCTCAGATCCATTTTCTCGCTCAATCATACCTTAAATATCAGGTGACGCGCGACTTTGAGAACCAGTGTCCAAGACTATCGAAGGAACCCGGTGGGCCGAGTTTCTCTTGTTGGTGAGAGTTGACATTTGATCATAAATGGAGGGTCGGCGCTTTTTGCGCGACCTGTTAAGATATCGCGGATTCTCAGATCTAACCCTTTCATCGATCTTTTCCTCTAGTCAAGTAACTTGCCTTCGAACAGTTACGTAGCATAGAAAAAAGCTTCTTGCCCAATCAAGGGACCAAGTGCGTTACGCTCCCATCGTCGAGGGGCATCAACATCTGTGCTTTTCATTAATTCATCGACCAGTGTTGGATGGAAAGGGTATGTGCCAACGCCGAGGTAGGATCCAAGGACAGCGATTCGTCGGATAGTGTCGGCAAAGACATCCTGAGTGTCTTGATCCAAGGCAACGAAGGAGCCGGTACAGAAGGCAGGTTATCCATGCGGGAACTCAAGGATCAGATCATGAATTTCTTGGTGGCCAGGCATGAGACGACTTCAACAACAATCACTTGGCTACTCTATGTTCTATCGACACATCAGGAACATCAAACAAAGCTCCGCAACGAGCTCTTGGGAGCATTTGGCCGTCCAAATGGGGATTCTCTCCCTTTCTCGTATGACACTCTCAACAGCTTGCTATACTTCAACGCCTGCATCAAGGAGATCATGAGACGGTACCCAGTTGTCCCAACAACATCCCGTGTCGCCAATCGAGATGATGAGATCCTTGGTTATACATTCCCAAGGGCACCCAGGTTTATTTGTCCCCGGTGGCGATGCATCAGCTCAAAAGTGTGTTTGGTGAGGATGCGGAGGAATTTAAGCCAGAGAGATGGATGGACCCTGAGGAGGTTGCTCGCGAGAACCCTCAGTTGGCTGCACAGACAAAGTTTGTAACGGCAGACATGGAATGGGCGTACCAACCTTTCTTGACAGGACCTCGCAACTGTGTGGTTCCAGGTTCGCGCTGATCAAAGTCGAAATCCTTGTGTACTATGTGTTGTTCAACTTGGAATGCCACTCTGTGCCAGGATTCACTTTTTCAAAGTCGGCATTCATCACATACCGTCCTTCCCCTGGCATGCGGTTGATCGTGAAGAGATATATCCATGGAGACGATTTGAGAGTAAAAACAACGACATCAGTCAATCCACCACTGGTTTTATTAGCTCTTTGCCTGTTGATCAGAAGACTTTGCAAGGCAGCCTGTAACTTTTATAGAGAGAATTGCTGTTGATGTCGCTCATGCTTGTGTTCTCTGCGGGGCTGACAGCAGGAACCGATCAGAAACGCGCGTGCCGAACCTTCTTTGTTAGAACCACGCGCGCGCGTTGGACAATCCAATTTAGGCCCCTTAAATAGAGACGCAGAACAATTGAACATGCTTTGCGGCCCTTTGCTTCACCTTCTGCTTCCGCCAGTAGCGATTGCTTGTGCACATGGAACCATCGCTCGACTAGACATCTCAGGCCCGTAGATTCAGGTATATTCTTGTTACAAAGTGCTCCATCCCATTGAACATTTGACGTACATAATTGAGCACTGATGCAATGACCATACAACAATAGTTCAGTCATTTCAACATTGATCTCGGCATCGATCTTACGGAGGCATCGATCTTACAGAGTCACCTCGGGAACACCTTCAGAGCTAGCGATCTAGCCTTGATATGGCCCTGGTCCTACTGGAGTCTTTCGTTATTGTCGTCAGGGAGGAGACGACCTGGCCACGTCCATCGCCAATGCGTTAGCCACGCTCAAGAGGCAAGGGTCAAAGCTCAGAGCTCAGGACGAGGCCCAAGACCTTTAAAGTTTCTTATCAAGATGACCTGCTGCTCTACGTGATCCGGTAAGGGCAGCCAGGGAGTGAAAACGGGATCAGATCCCATCGACACTAGATCCCCACGCGGACGATCAAGACGGATGGTCACGCACTTCCTATCCTTACGGTCGGCTTTGTCTTGCTGTCCACTCGCTATGGTCCCCAAGTACTCCGACAGACGTGATCCCGCCTCTGCTTTATTGCCTTTGGGCTGAACCCTCAGAGACACGTCCCTGTTGTTCTGCCAACTCAGTTTGGTCGGGTCTTCCACACCTTTAGGGTCTTCACTCGAGGCGTGTCAGAGCTGGCGTTGCGAGAGGCTGTGTTAAATGAGATGGCAGTGGCGGCGAAATTATCCAGCTAGAGTCCTGCGAGGTCTAGGAAAGCTCCGTAGGGAACAGCATTCTCTGTTCGTGTGGCAATTTGCCGTGGATCTCGGCCGATATTCCTCTATTGGTTTCCAGTGTAAGGCGGTCATCCGACCAAAGGAGCTGCTCAAGACCTCGAGAATGGATCATATCAGTCGAGATGGACCATCAAGAAGAGGATAGCAGTAGACACATCTTCGATAGACTTTGTCACTTGGAGGAGCTCCGCATGCTGAACGTTAGCTCCACGTACGAACGCTTCGACACCGATGCTTCCTTCTTGGAGATTAGACAAGAGGCCGGTCTTTTTCCACTCAGTTTCCTCAAGCACCTGCAGGTCCTTAATACAAAGTACACTCGGCAAAGCTGTGCCGAGCTGATTGGGAATGGCTACTCGGCACCTTTCGTGAACTGAAGATTGTGGAGGCTCCCGTGTTGCAATTGAAGAAGAGACAGAATGGCGAGCTGCTCTCTCTCGACGCGCTACCTCATATTCTCATTGACGATACTCTGAATCTTCGTAAGGATCGAAAGAGAAGCAATTTCCTTGTCCTCCCATCGATGCAAATGGCCACCATCTCCTACAAGGATCGCTGTCGCGTAGAGAGGCATGTGTCCTACACCTTGTTTGTCGCCATGATTCCGATTGCTCGTCCCGGGATTCATCTGCTACATGTGTATTTTCGTAAACAAGACTGTTTTCGAGGATTCTTTGGGAAGATGTGAGACTGGACCCTGAGAGACAAGGTCCTTTTGGCACCGCCAGCTCCGTTGGCCACAACGCTCACCTCGTCCAGCCCGTCGATTTCTTGCTGGAGGCAACTCATTTCTGTCGCCCCTACTTGTCTTTCGACTCTGCAATCTTGCATGAGGTTCGAATAAATGTCCTGCGCAATCAACAGCTTCTCAGTCTTAATTAGGAACCGGTTGATTTCTTACTGAAGCACCAGTCAACGATCCGGGTGTTATCTCTAGCCCGCTATGACTTCCGGGCTGAAACTTCAACGTTCTGGAGAAACAATCTCCAATTACAGGCACTAAGAACACTCGAACTCGCTGATATAGTGCTGAGCGGAAGTGATTTCGGAGTCCCTTTTTTAAAGGTGCTGGTGAGGATAACATCACTCCATCTGGCGAGAGTGCGCCTTGAAAACCTGAAAACTACGGCTACTGCTCCAGAACAAAGAGAAAGCGAGTTGAAGCAAATCGAGTTCCAAGGCTGTTCGTTCGACTTTGACTCTTTCCGAACAATATCACGGCTTCTCAAGATCTCAACACGGCTTCGTGTTCTAATCTGGGGACCGTGGACGATGCTTCATGAGAAAGGAGTGACGTCTGGTACCTTCGCACCAGTCGCCGGTGTTGTCAAGAAAGGTGTACCTTGGAAGAACCTGGAGAGAATGGACATGTGTCGTCTAGAAGGGGTCCGGGGTTTCCAGACCTTGAGGTCTTCAGTCAAGGCGTCTCCGAGTTGGTGTTGCGAGAGGTTGCATTGGATGAGAGGGCCGTCTCGATGTTGCTGGACAATTTCGCCGCCAAGTTGACCAAAATCCAGCTAGAGTCTTGCCAGGGCTTGGAGAGCTCGATGGTGCAAGATATTCTTTGTTCGTGTGGCAATTTACTGTCGATCTGGGTCGACATTCCTCTGTTGCTTTCGAGTGTAAGCAGTCATCCGACCAAAGGAGCTGCTCAAGACCTCGAGAATGGATCATATCAGTCGAGATGGACCATCAAGAAGAGGATGGCAGTAGACACATCTTCGATAGACTTTGTCACTTGGAGGAGCTCCGCATGCTGAACGTTAGCTCCACGTACGAATGCCTCGACACTGATGCTTCCTTCTTGGAAATTAGACAAGAGGCCGGTGTTCTTCCACTCAATTCCCTCAAGCACCTGCAGGTCCTTAATGCAAGGCACACTAGGCAAGAGCTGCGCCGAGCTAATTGGGAATGGCTACTGGACACCTTTCGTAAACTGAAGATTGTGGTGGGCCTTGAAGCTGATCCCACAACAGCGGAGTCTTGTCTTCGCCGCCCGAGACTATCAGCTGGCCGCTGGCATCGTCCGTCCTGGTTCTCGTCCTTGTTGACAATGGCCCAGCTTGCTCGCTCGCAGTAGCAGAATGAATGGAACCTCTGTAGCTCTCGCGCAGTACAAGGACGAGGATGAATGCACACCATGGAGGCGTCAATTCATTTCCTGGTCTTGCATTGGCATTCACTTGCCCATTGAGATCCACTTCTCTCACTTCTTCCTTCTCTCTCAATATTGTTTGCGTTGAAAAATAAAATAAAAAACTGACTCCTCCGCAGAGCACCTTTATCCAAGGTTACAACAAGCGGGCAGATTAAGGCCCATAGTGCTCGTCCATTATGAAGCTCTCATCAGAGGCCGCCTCACCAATGAGGAAGCACTCTGCTGAAAGTCATGTCGGCATGTCGACCAGACCGTTTTATAGTGCTCCGCGGAAGAGCCAAAGGGTGAGGAAGAAAGAGCAATACAACCCCCTCCTTTTATCAGGGTCCCTTTCGCGCGCCGCAGCCCGCAGTCACTTTAGACAGCACGTGATCATTTTGCCGCCAATGCCACCATGTCGCCAAATGCAACCATGAACGACTGGAACAAACGGGACTAGAAGACAGACAAAGACCAAGACCAGGACCAGGACCATAGGACCATAGACACAGACAGGGACTCGTTTGTCAGCCCAGATTCTAGGATTGCGGTCTCAGTCGACGAAATGGTCAACTGCTGGATGCTGCATTTGGCGATTAACGATGCTGCTTTATCTTGATCGTTGACCCTGCATCGGTCGTGGACGAAGAAGTGGGAGCCATGAACTGCACTAGCCCCTGAACCAGGAATGATTTAATTGTGATCTAGCTTGGGGAATCCGAGTTGTAGATCGTCGGGCATTCGGTATCCTGTCCATCGCGTCATCGGATTCATCATGTCCTCACCTTCAACCCAGAGGGAATGTCAGGAGTGAGATTTTGTCAATTTTCGTCATGGAACTAGTAGTACTGACACACGGGCCAATCATGCTGGCCCATCACAGCAATAACATCTGGAGCACTGAAGCAGGATCTTTTCGTGATTCATCTGGACATCTTCACGACTTCCTTGACTTTAATTGTGGAACAATAGGATAAGGTATTATTGAGACCTGGGATCTTGACTTCTTCTTCCAACACTAAAGGATTGTATCTCAGGGTCCACAGTGCTATGGTCGCTGCTCGTACCACCATTGCTCTTCCCACCTCCTTGAACAGGACATCGATCACTAGACACAATCGATGGCTACTCCTCTGCTGCGTTAAAGCTTGGACTAGGGGCATCTATAACATGAGTGAGCCAAAGGTGAGAGACTCACACTGTTCCAGGATATTCAAAGGAATCCGCAGAACCAATAAAAGAATTAACTGCCACCTCGTTTGTGGCATTCAAGGACAATAAGGTGTACAGTAAGAACATTCGCTGGGTGATTGTTGAAGACGTGTGCGCCTGTTCAGGTTCAGTTTGTTATCGACAAAAGATCACTGAACAAGTCCCCAAGAAGGGTCTCTTGTGTCGTATGCAGCAAACAGACGAAGATCATCTATACCGGGAAAAGAGATGCCGAATGCATAGCTCAATGCAGAGAGGTGTGGATGCAATGAGTATACATAGAGCGGCATTCGAGGACAATGATATGAATTTTGGTAGCCCGCCGCAATTATGGGTGCGAATTGAGGGGTGAGTGGGACGAGAGGGGACAGGAAGAGACGAGAGGGGACAGGAAGAGACGAAAGGGGACAGGAAGAGACGAGAGGCGACGAGAAGAGATAGGCAGAAGGAGGAGAGGAGGGAAAGCGGGAAGGAGGGAAAGGAGGGACGAGGGAAAGAAGAAAATGGAGGATAAGGGAGGGAAGACGGGGGTGAAGGGGAAGTGGACGTGCTGGTGGAACATCGGTGTGCCTGGGAACAAGTGGTTCAGGGTTGTACAATTACCAAGCAAAAGAAAAAATCAAACGCGTCGCGGTCAAGCGCGTTGACCCTTAACTTTGACTTGACCTTGGCCTTGACCCCCTTTATCCTCAACTGGAAATGTCAAGACGCGTCAATTGACAGGCATTTAGCTCGTCGCCACCTATTCTGTGGCTTAACTGCATTACTTTCGCGTTCCATTCTCATTTCTCTCACCTTGCATTCCTCTTTGCATTCGTGAGATTGTCTGATTGTTCTGTCTCATTGCACCTCAACTCCTGCTGGCCCAACTTGTCTTCGTTGCCTTGCGACTCTTCTTGACCTGCGACTCTTCTTGACCTTCGACTCTTCTTGACCTTCGACTCTTCTTGTCCTGCGACTCTTGCTCTGCTCTTAGCTGCCTCTCCGTAAGAAACTTGATTTAAAAATGGTCAACATTACCTCTTCGATTTCTATTGCCTCTGCTCTTGGAGAGGCTCCATCTAGCCCTCTTGATGTTCCCGAGATTCTTGCCGAGGTTTCCTCGTATCTGTCTCCCAGAGATGTCTACCGGTGTATTTTCGTGAACAAGACCTTCCGTGCACTGTTTTCGAGGAAACTTTGGAAAGATGTGAGACTGGGCCCCGAGAGACAGGCCCATTTTGTCACTGCCAGCTCTGTTAGACACAACGCCCGCCTTGTCCAATCCGTCGATTTCTTGCTTGAGGAAAATCTTTTCTGTCGACCTTACTTATCTTTGGACTTCGCAATCTTGCATGAGGTTCGAATAAACGTCCAGGGCAATCAGCTGCCTCTTAGTCTTAATAAGGAACCAGCCGATTTCTTACTGAGGCACCGGCTATCGATCCGGGTGTTATCTCTTTCTCATTATGACTTCCGGGCCGAAACGTCAACTTTTTGGAGGAATGCTATTCTGTTTCAGGCACTGGGAACGCTTACGCTCGAGGATGTGATGCTGAGAGGAAGTGAACTCGGCATCACGTTTTTTAAGGTGCTCACGAAGATGAGATCACTTCGTCTGGCAAGAGTGCGCCTGGAAAAATTAGGAGCGACTGATCTCGAGAAGAGAGAGAGCACGCTCAAGGATATCGAGCTCCAAGGTTGTTTGTTGGATTTCGAATCTTTCCGAGCAATAACACAGCTTCTCAAGATCTCAACACAGCTTCGTGTTCTTATCTGGGGCCCATGGACAATGATTCATGAGAAAGGACTGACGGCTGGCACCTTCGCACCAGTTGCGAGTGTTGTCAAGAAAGGTGTGCCTTGGAAGAACCTGGAGAGAATGGACGTATGTCGTCTAGATGGGGACCGGGTTTTCCAGACCTTCGAGGTCTTCAGTCAAGGCGTCTCCGAGTTGGTGTTGCGAGAGGTTGCATTGGATGAGAGGGTCGTCTCGATGTTGCTGGATAACTTCGCCGCCAAGTTGACCAAAATCCAGCTAGAATCTTGCCAGGGCTTGGAGAGCTCGATGGTGCAAGATATTCTTTGTTCGTGTGGCAATTTACTATCGATCTGGGTCGACATTCCTCTGTTGCTTTCGAGTGTAAGGCAGTCATCCGACCAATGGAGCTGCCTAAAACTTCGGGAATGGATAATGTCAGTTGAGATGGACCAGCAAGAAGAGGATGACAGCAGATACATCTTTGACAAACTCTGTCGGTTGGAGGAACTCCGTGTTTTGAACGTGAGCTCGACATACGCACGCCTCGATACCGCTGCCTCGTTTCTGATGTTCGGACAAGATACTGGCTTTCGATCTCTGAGCACTCTTCAACAGATGCAAGTCCTTAACGTAAGGCACACCCGGCAGGAGATGCGCCGAGACGATTGGGAATGGCTGCTGGAGACCTTTCGCTGTCTTAAGAATGTGGTAGGTTTTCGTATAGCCAGCGGAGAGGAGACGGAGTGGCGAGATGCTTTCGCTCGACGAGCAATCTCATACTCGCGTTGAAGGGATTATCAAGATCTACGTTCACGAGATCTAGTTTTGGCTCCTTTATTCGTCCCTATCCCTTACACGGCGATCAGGGCCCCGGCTATCGGTCTTTGGTACTAGAAACCTGCACATTGCAGCGACTCCACACGCGCCAATCTAGACACTCGACAATACCTCGGACTTGAAAGAGAAATACTTTCCTTCTTTCTCCTGCCTTGTCTTCCAATCGATGCTAATGGCCACTATCCCATACAAGGATCGCTTTCTCGTAGGGAGGCATGTTGTCTTACATCCTTGTTTGTCGGCATGACGCCAATTGCACGCCCCAAGATTCATCCTCCCTCTGTCGACGACCAGTCCACACTCTCTAAGAAGTGCCTGTTCCTATATTAGCTTCTACAAACTACACCACTTTAAGTAATGTGCGATAATAAATCTTCTAGTCCCCTTCATTGCAGAGCTCCATCGCAGCTTTTAGCCCGCTGGGCTTCTTCAACTGATCACTACTAATAGCCAAGAATCAATCCCTCATGGAACTGCTCCTAGTCATCGAGACCACTCACTAGGGATCAGGCAAAGGCATAATGTAGAAAGCATTGTAAATAAAGCAGTTGTTATGAGATAGGTATGTGCTCAGTTGATAATGAGGGCATGTGCCTTTTCCAGGCAAAAGATTCATTCAAGCCCCAAAAATTACGGATTACCCTCCGTTATCATCCTCGTACATACATCACTTCTAGCATCAAACTGGGCGATTAACAAGTGCCACCCTAAAGAACCATAGAGGCACAATACATTCAATCGTTTTACATACTCTGGATTCGGCACGGGTCGCCCGCTCTGGGAGTGGGCGATGCAGTGAATACACGTGACCTCTCGATCAGTTCGACGCATCTCTCCTCATTATTTTCTGCTCAACCACGCCACCTTCGCAACCCAAGTACATTAACTCACAGCAAGAACTGTTAACGAGGTCAACAAAGATATAAACCACAACCACAACCACAACCACAACCGCAACCGCAGCCACTAAAGCACAAAACCGATTACATCATGGCAAAGGATGGATTTCTCACTGCCAAGGCGGTAAGATTTGATTACTTTGTCATGAGAAAACTGTACAGGGAGAGGATCAGACCCTCATTCATTTCCTCACTCTGTTCTATGTATAGATTGCCAATCGCATTAAATCGAAAGGACTCCAAAAGTTGCGTTGGTACTGCCAGATCTGCGAAAAGCAATGTCGAGACGAGAACGGATTCAAGGTACATACATGTCAATGGACTGTGGGCAAGAACATTGCTTCATGGATGACAAAACAGGATTTGCTTTTCTAACACCACAGACTGTTTATGTGGTCGATAGTGTCATTGTGCGTCAGAGTCTCATCAGCGCAAGATCCTGCTCGTGGCCGAGTCTCCCGAGAAATACGTTAACGACTATTCTGCAGAATTTCAACGGGATTTTATGAAGTTGCTTTCAACAAGGTAACAAACGTGTGCCAGGGAGGCTGCTGGGGAGGCAGCTCGATCGACGACCCCGAAATCCAGAACTACAGAGTTTTACTGTTCTTCTGATCTAACATTTTTACACCAATACTTCCTCCCTCTAGATACGGCACTCGCCGAGTGAACGCCAACCTTGTTTACCAAGAGTTCATCTCGGACAGAACTCATCTGCACATGAACGCCACGAAATGGGCTTCTTTATCAGAATTTACCATGCATCTAGGAAAGGAAGGACTGGCGATTGTTGACGAAACCCCTAAAGGATGGTTCATGACCTGGATCGACAACTCGCCAAAAACGTTGGCCCGTCAGGAGGCCATTGCCAAGAAGGAGCGCATGGAGATGGACGACGAACAGCGGGAGCAAAAATTGATTCAACAGCAGATCCAAAAAGCAGCTCTGCTCAAGACACAGCAATCGGGAAGCGGAGACGATCAAGATGCGGAGGATGACAGCGCCACAACAGAATTGGTCCGAGAGAACGAGGAAGAAAAGATCAAGCTGGACATCTCGATCAAGCCTGTCGTCAGTATTGGACTTCTTGGAGCAAAAGTGGGAGGGGCAACTGCGAGTCTGATCAAGCCAAAGAGTTTGAATGCCTTGGCTGCCAAGAAGCCCAACCCCTTTTCTTCCAAGAGCTCATCCTCACCATCCGCTCAAACGCAACCCGCTGCTTCTGAACCACTGAGGAAGCGATCAGCTGCGGAGGAAATCATGGACCGAGAATTAGCACGCAAGAAGAGACTTGCGGATATGAATGGACAGGGGTCTTATAGTGCAGTTGGAAGTAGTGAAAGTCTGCGAGACTCAAGAAATGGAAGCAGCAGCAGTAGTTCTCGGTTTGACCAACGGCCATCGTCCTCAGACTCGTCCAGGCCAAGGGAACGTGACGAAGATAGGGACGGTAGACGGGATCGAGATCAGGACCGTTCCCGGGATTATGACAAAAGTAGTCGAGATTCACGCTCTAGTAGAGACAGAGATGACCGCGACTATCGTTCAAATAGGGATGATCGTGACTATCGGGACAGCCGCGATCGAGAAAGGGACAGGGACAGCAGATCCGATCGCAACCACAGAGACAGAGAGAGAGATCGGGATAGCAGAACCGAGAGAGACTACCGGGATAGGGATAGTAGGGACAGCAGGGATAGTCACAGAGACCGTGAAAGAGACCGTTCGTAGCCTTTCGAGCATCGAATACTATCTTTCTACATTAATGTCCCTGTTTGCCACATTTTTTTTTTTTTGATAATTTATTATGAGGGCTTAATGCTCTAATAAAGTCATTGACACCATCGAGCTAGGACATCTCTTTCGAGTCGAGTCCATGACGGGGAGTGATGCGTGGTATGTACATACTTTAAGATAAACAAAAAAAGGGTCTTGTTTCTTTTCTCTTAGGCCTTGATCATGGAGTAGACGGGAGCCTTGAGAACATCCTTGCCCTTCAAGAACTCAAGCTCGATCAAGAAGATGAACTCGAGAACATGGCCTCCGAGCTTCTGGATCAACTCCTGGGCGCCAGCAGCGCTTCCGCCGGTGGCAATCAAGTCGTCAATGACAATGACGTTCTGACCAGCCTTGATGGCATCCTGTTGCATCTCAAAGATATCCTGAAGGGTGTGTCGAGGCATATCGCAAAGAAAGGGGAGGATAAAAATCAGTTAAGTTGGATTGGCAAACTTGAGAGAGAGAGAGAAATAGCAAGAAAAAAAAAAGGGTGGGGGGGGGGGGGGGGTGGGGGGACTTACAGTGCCGTACTCCTTCTCGTAAGAGACCTGGGTGACAGCGCCGGGGAGCTTTCCGGCCTTGCGGACGGGAGCAAAGGCAGCACCGAGACGCATGGCGATCAAGGGTCCAAAGAGAAAGCCACGGGCGTCGAGACCGACGACGACGTCGACCTTCTTGTCGATGGTAGTGTTGATGTGGTTGACGATGTGGGTGATGACCATCTCGACGGCGATGGGGTCCTGGAACAAGGGGAAGATGTCCTTGAAGAGGATGCCCTGCTTGGGGAAGTCAGGAATCTCACGAATGAGAGCGTTGATGCGTTGAAGATCCATCCTGGTAAAGTTGCTGGTTGGCGTGGGAGGTTGAACAGAGAAAGAAGAAAGAGACTCTCAGTCAAAGTCAGTCAGAAAGGAAAAGAAGGGCAGGAAAAAAAAAAAATTGTGACCAGTCACGTGCAGTCATTTTCTCTCTCTCTCTCTCTTCGTCTACCCTTCCCTCCGTCAGTGTACCATCCCATCCCCCCATTTTCCATTCGTACCTCCTCCTTCTCTTCTTCTTCTTCTTCCTTCCTTGTCCACCTCTTTTACTCATCTCCTCACCATGAACTCGCCCAACTCTGTACAGCACCGTGCCTTTGACGAGCACTCTCGCCTGTAAGTGCATTCTCTTTGTTCTCTTCCTTTCTCTGCTCTCGCCTTCTCTCTTTCTTCTCTTTCTTTTGCTGGCTCCTCTACTAAACGTGCTCTTCTCTTCACTAGTCAATCCAAACCTCAGACCCTCGACGACATCTATGGCGAGCCAGAAAACTTTTTGGAGATTGAAGTCAGGAATCCCCAGAACCACGGTAAGGGTCTATCCCTCTTTTCGCCTTTCGCCCTTCTATCGCCCCTCGTCCCGCTGCGACAACTCGTTTCTCTTGGCAATCGCTTTGTAATCTGCTTGCTCATGGACCCAGGGAGACCATGGACAACAAACTCGCCAGTCTGGACAGGATATCTGCAGTACGCAGGATCGTTCCTCGTGTGGTCCGAGGGATTTTAGGTCATCCTCCCTCTCTCTTCCTGTTGTTATTTGTCACTGTTTCTGACGATATGGGGTCTCGCTCCGTCTCTCCCCTGGCCTCCTTTTTTTTCCTCTTTCGATGCCAGGTGTCGCTCGCAAGATGTTTACTGACTACGAGATTGTCTGCCGAGTAAGTACTCTTGCTGTCTCTCTGTCCGTCCGTCAGTGTCTTACTCTTGTCCCGATCCTCGCATGACTGGCCGGACGCCAAAGCATCTTTGTGCGAGGACAAGGAAGCACACCGACTGGCCCATCCGTCACGCGGACCTGCCGTGCTTTCTCCTTATCTTGTTCTCTCAGGAACAGCAATGCAGCAACAAGGAGTGATTCTCGACTCTTCCTGTCTCCTGCAAACGATCCATTGAAACTGACTCCATGTCCCTGAAACTTCGAACCCTGAATCTAGACCAATATCCCTGCCTTCAAGCTGAAGTCATCCACCGTTCGTCGCCGCTACTCCGACTTTGAGTGGTTCCGTGATGTATTGGAAAGAGAATCGTCCAGAGTCAACATCCCCCCTCTTCCAGGAAAGGTCTTCACCAACCGCTTCACGGATGAGGTTATTGAGCAGCGTCGTGAGGGATTGGAGCGTTTCTTGCAAATGTAAGTGTGTTGCTGTTCTTTTTCCACCCAGTGTCACTCCAGCAACTTGCTTGTCATTGTCGGCTTCTGTGCCTGAAAATCATTTTTTACACCGCCTCCCGCACCGTCTTGTCCCGCGACGTGGCTGAAAAATGACGAAATACGGCATGGGACGCTCACATCATCGGAATTTATTTTGCCTTTTTCCTTCTGATCCGTTAGTGTTGCTGGACACCCTCTGTTGCAGACTGGAAGCAAGGTCTTGGCTGCATTTATTCAGGATCCCAGCTTTAGCAAGGACTATTACCACTACTAAGTCGACTCTTTTTGGACGTTTGGATGAATTGGATCGCTCAGTGCTTTTTTGATCCTCATCCCTCCAGGACTATTTTTTTCCTCTTCCCTCCAGGACTATTTTTTTCCCTTCTTCTTTCTTTTCCTTACCAAACACCCATACGACCCGGTCCTTCACTCTTTTCTTTGCTTCGCCCAGTTTGCTCACCATGGTCGAAACAATCAACTCGCCTCTACTCTTGAAACTACGACCAAGATAACCTCCCACACTCCGACCTTGTATATCATCCTTCCGTTTCTTTAAGACTCTTGCCCACCACGCCAAGGCGACCACTGGAAATAAAGAATCGATCCATCCACCTTTTCTCTGAAAGTCAAGAATGCGGTCCATTTTTTTTCAATGACGTGGGGCAATTGAAGACGATAAAGGATTTGGACTAGAATGATTCCATTTATTTTCATGGTTCTTGAGGAAGGTCGACCTTGAGTTGCCAGGATTTGTAGAACGCCTTTACTTCCTCGGACGTCTGTGCCCCCGGATGGTTCTGGAGCCACTCCTTGGCGGTTGCTTGCACCGTCTCAAAAGTGGTAAAAGCGGTATGAACAATGTTGTTGGCCCGGCAGAGATGTTCCAGACTGGTGTTTTCTCTGGCTAGAACAAAGTCGGATTCCAGGGCTGCAGGGAAATCGGAACTACCGTCGCCACACCACAGGATATGATCCGTGCTGGGGTCCCGTAGATCGTGCTCTCGTGCCTCTCGTAACGCTCGACCTTTCTCGAGGCCAAATGGACTGTGGGTGGGTGGGGGGAAGAGGTTTTCGGTGGTAAGGTGGGACAAGGTGGGTGGTTTCGGTTGGTTTTGTTAGGGGTGGGGAGAGAGGAGGACAAAGGGCGAGGGGAAAGGGAAAGGGGAGAAAGAAGTTAGACTGGTTTTCTTTTTTTTTTTTTTGGTGGCACAGGGCTTTGATTGCATGGAGCGGAAGACTCAAAGAGTCGACAGATGGAGGAAGCAAAAACGCGTGGGGAAAATCGTGGAGTTTCAAAAAAAAAAAAAAAAAAATACCTGCTGTCACGCCAGATGATCTTCCAGGATCCATCCTCGCGATACTCGAGTCCATTACCGCGGACGAGGATACCGTGGTCCTGACCGAGGTATCTGTCGAGCATGGCTTCGATCATCGGTTGGATACCGCTACAAAAAATGATGTGTTTAGGGGACGAAAAGAGTGAGAGAGGAAACTGATCAGGAACGGCGACGGGTTACTCAATTGCACTCTGGAGGTGAGAGAAGAGAGAAAGAGAAAGAGATGGAGGAGACTTACAGAGTGACTATGACTAGAGGAATATAATTCTCTTTGCAGAACGAGTGAAAAGCCGCAAAGGCTGGATCTATCTCGACCTTGGCCACATTCTTCGTAATCTTCTCACCCGATGCAGTGGTGACCGTGACAGTCCCAAAGACCAGAAGATCGGCAGCATCTTGAGCAGACAGAGTGACCTGATCCCATTTCATATCCTCGGCTTTACGCAAGGAGACATTCTTGGGATCGGTCTCGGGCAAGCGGTCGATACGACGCAGCTCCTCTTCGCCCATGAACGATGCCAACAAGGTGTCACCAGTGTCCTTGAGGGTCACGGTGCTGTCATAATCGGTGTAGACAAACAAAGATCGTATCTTGTCGTTGTCGGTTGTGGTGTTGACAGAGTGGACGCTGTGGGGTGGCATCTTATATTTTTTTTGTGTCTTGTTCAACTGGGTGATGGGAGTGGGTAAGAAAGTGAAGGATTGAAAACAAAGAAAGGGTGGTGGATGCAAGAACAGAAATCTACCCGTCAGGGTTTTTAAAGACCTGAGCACTAATACAAAGTTTTGGTGTGTCTGGGTCCCTTGTAACTTTCTCTTCCTCTCCTTCGCCGCACCCAGTCCTCCACAAGCTTTTTAGGTATTTTTAACCCACGCCCTTTGTCAGAATACCCTTGCCAACAAAAAAAGAAAAAGCAAAAGTTCAGTCAGCAATTGATCTACCAACCTTGAGAGATCCTGGTCCGGGTCCTCTTTGCTCCTCGATGTTCCTTCTGCAGCAAGTGCGCACAGTGATCAGATCTCTGTGCGGCTTGACCTCCTATCTTGCTTTTTCTCTTCGCAAAATGTTGGAAGGGTGAACACCAAAAGGAAGGACTCTTTGCTTCTGCATGGATGTTCAGGTCCATCAGTTGTGTGTGGTGTATGCATGTGAGAGAGAGATAGATAGAGATAGAGTGGATGTGTTTTCTTCAGCTTTTCCTGGGCGCGCGTGGTGGCGCCTCCCCTTGCTTTTGGACTTCAGGTCTGTGGCGATGAAAAAATAGACACGGGGCGGGCGCGGGCTCTATTCGTCTATTTCCAGAGGAACTTTTGTTTTTACATCTTTTTTCCTCTTTGTCCTGCCATCCTTCTCCTGCTGTATCCACGTCCCAAGTGATTGGTCTTGATTCCAGACGTTATCGACGATAACGAGTAAACAACAAAGCCATTACGGTTAGAGCGACTGGCCACGACAAAAATACCAAGAAAAAGAAAATCGCGTCCTGGACGCGTGGAAAAAATAACAGAGAACAGAAGTGGCACTCCTTACCTTTCGCCCTTCACCTCGTCCTTCCTTCACCTCGTCCTTCCTTCACCTCGCCCTTCACCTCGCCCTTCACCTCGTCCTTCACCTCGTCCTTCGCCCTTCGCTTTTGTAGTTATAGAAGAATTCATCAGAGAGAGACTGTTAGACATGAACATGTTGGAACAATTCGTCCTGTCCTGTCAAAAAAAAAGGGGGGAAGGGTATGTGGTTTGGTGGCGTTCAGCGCCGTTGTGACCTCCATGGAGCCAGGAGATGAACATTCTTGACATTCTTTTGTTTCCTGCCATTCTTTTATTTTCTGCCATTCATTTTTTCAATCCATTCTTTGCATTCGGCATTTATTACCTTCTTCACTTCTCACGTTAAAACACAGGATGACAGTGACGTCCGAGACGCCGCTGCTACTGATTGGTCTTTTCTTTGCTGCACCCGCACTGGCTGCCTGGACAGTTCTCCAATTGCTCTCAACAAGAAGACTCACCCAATCTATCATGGTACCAACTTCCTTCATTTTCAGTGTCAGTTGACCTATCTGCTGGTCAATTCCTCTAATCTGGATCCCCATTCTTCCTCCTCTTCTATCACAAATAGACCTCCGCAGCTGCCGTGCTACTCTACTACACTGTGGTGATATACTCGAGAACAGAGGCAAGGTCCTGCCTTGAAGCTCTGGAACTGTCGACATCCCTTGATCGACACCAGACGTATCTTTCCGCCGTCTCAGGATCCTGCACCTGCATCCTTCAGTCTTTTGGGGCCGGGGTTGAGGATAAAACCCATTGGATCATGCTCTTAAGGAATCGGGTCGCAAGTCAAACCTTCCTAGGATTAACTACCTTGAAGATCGATGTTGAAGGCAAAAGAGTTTTGGATGCTTCTGTTTTTTGTGCCAACAGCTGGGAAGGCGTCTTCCAAAACATGTCGGGTTCATTTTGGACTCTGCTTCCATTTATTGTTCTGGCCGGTCTCTATCTTTAATTGGAAAAAAAAGAAACATACTGGAAAGGCGACCATTTCAAGAGATCTATGATTTCTTTCGTTACCAAAACACAGAAAGACTCTCTAATCGACGTGACGCTTCCGTAGTTAAGTCGTAATGAAGTTCTCTTTTCATTATCTTAACCGCTCAGTGTTAATCTTGGTGGAAAACTTGCTCATCTATAGCCTCCGCATCACTAGTTTACTTTTTTTTTGTCCATATATTTGGTTCTGGTGACACACTTGCTTTCAACTATCTGTACTCACAAACGTGTTGATAAATAAACAATCAGTTTTCTTCGTCTATTCTCAATGGGTCAAGGGAATCTGAATGCTAGATCACAATGGATTCATTCGTACGCCGTAAGGGAAGGCCACGCAGACCGTTTCGTTGACAAGACTGAAGGATGTGATGTGGCGTATGACTATTCGAACTTCGATTACTTTTATTCAGGCAGAGAACAAAGAAAGGTAACGGACACCTCGTTTGGAACTCTCTCATACACAGCTGCTTGCTTATCTAGGTGCCCCGTATTAACTTTCATATTTTTACATTTGCAGTCATCTGAGCCGAGGGTCGTCTGAAATGCCCATGTGACAAAAGTAAAATAGAGTAGGATTTCATTGTTTTTACTCGCAAAAATAAAAATCGTCTCTACAAGGGGCTAGCAGCTGAAGAGTCACGATCGTTTCCATGGTTATATTTCTTCACGATCAACCGCATGCCAGGGGAAGGACGGTATGTGATGAATGCCGACTTTGAAAAAGTGAATCCTGGCACAGGGTGGTATTCCAAGTTGATCAACAGGTAATACACAAGGATCTTGACTTCGATCAACGCGAATCTGGATCCCACACAGTTGCGAGGTCCTGTCAAGAAAGGCTGGTACGCCCATCCCATGTCTGCCGTTACAAACTTTGTCTTTGTAGCCAATTGAGGGTTCTCGCGAGTAACCTCCTCAGGGTCCATCCATCTCTCTGGCTTAAATTCCTCCGCATCCTCACCAAACACACTTTTGAGCTGATGCATCGCCACCGGGGACAAATAAACCTGGGTGCCCTTGGGAATAGTATAACCAAGGATCTCATCATCTCGATTGGCGACACGGGATGTTGTTGGGACAACTGGGTACCGTCTCATGATCTCCTTGATGCAGGCGTTGAGGTATGGCAAGCTGTTGAGAGTGTCATACGAGAAAGGGAGAGAATCCCCATTTGGACGGCCAAATGCTCCCAAGAGCTCGTTGCGGAGCTTTGTTTGATGTTCTTGATGTGTCGATAGAACATAGAGTAGCCAAGTGATTGTTGTTGAAGTCGTCTCATGCCCGGCCACCAAGAAATTCATGATCTGATCCTTGAGTTCCCGCATGGATAACCTGCCTTCTGGTCCGGCTCCTTCGTTGCCTTGGATCAAGACACTCAGGATGTCTCTGTCGACACTATCCGACGAATCGCTGTCCTTGGATCCTACCTCGGCGTTGGCATGTACCCTTTCCATCTTTTCTGCAATCATCTTGGTCGTAGCTCGGTCCATTGCTGCAATGGCGTGTTGACGATGAAGGTTGTGCTTGAAGGGGATTTTGGCGTAGAAGGGGATCATCCCGCGAAGAATCTGGATAGCAGTGGACGTCGTGTCAAAGAGTTCCCGATACGCCATTCCCAGCTCGTTTGTTGGATCTGTCAGTGACTGAAAGTCATACCCAAACCCTATCGACCGTTCAATCAAATTTCTAAGGTTAAAAAAAAGTTCATGAGATCTATAATGGTTCTTTTACGAAGAAGCAAAGATAACTCGGTACCAGCAATGCCGATAATATCCAACGTGGCGTAGCTCATATCCACCGTGATGTCAAACTCGGCCGCGTGAGTCTCGGACTCGTCCACGCGTCCTTCCCAGATCTGGGCCAGTGTCTTGGAAGGTCGAGCCATAACTGGCACCAAGGCCTTGATGTGCTTGTAGCTAAAAGCAGGACTCATCATCTTGCGTTGTCGCTTGTGCACATCTCCCTCGGCCAAAAAGACACCCTGCGATCCGATGACGGCAGACAGCAGTCGCACAACGCGAGCGGGTCGAAAATACTCATAGGTATGTGTGTTAAAGACGTGGTTGATCGCCTTGGGATCAGCAATGAGGACTGTCTGCGCGCCAAAGAGACCGTGGTACCGAAGGATTCCACCATACTGCTCAATCCAGCGAAGATGGGCAGCCCCTGCGTCCTCTTTGATAACATCAAGAAAGTTTCCCAGGAATGGCAGACCGTATTTGTTGTGTTTAGACTTGTTCGGTGGACCAGGAATGAAGCGGAGTGGTGAAAGGAACCTTGGGTAAAAGTAGGTATTGTAAAAAATGTACGAACTCAACAGAGCCATCACGGTGCCCAGGGCTGCCAAGGGATCCACTAGACACACTGCATTGAGGAGAGTGGAAACAATGGGCATGACAGGGCAACAAAGAGATGAGAATGTGAATGAGATGGAGAGAAAGGGATGAGGGATGAGGGATGTGAGATGCGAAGAGAACAAGAAAAAGAGCAGACTCGCGCTTTCCGGATCGGCCTAGCCGGCTCCCCATTGGCTGACAGCGGAGGATTGTGACCATGGACCATGCCCTTTGTTGTTTCCGGCTGGGGACACACCCTCTTTTTCCGGACCCTTTGTTTCTTCCACCAGCCACCTTCCCTGTCTCCCGGCTCTTTGTGTCCCCGTTCTCAGCTCCAACTTGTGTCCAACCATCCGGTAATCCAAGAGAGCATTGAGAGCGAAATAGAAACTCGTTCCCCTCCGCTTTTCAGCCCAAGCACCCTCCATGCGGGGTCCAAAACTGAGAATACGTGTTGCTCGAGCTGGTCACTCAAAACTTCAAAAGTCCCCTCCTAGAGCGAAACATGTTCTGTTGTAAATCTAATAGACAATCGAAGCTTTCCGTCCTTCGGTCATGGCGCCATCCACGTGTGTTATTCGTCTGCTAGCCGATCAAATCAGCTATATTACATCAACAGAAGCACGACAGGGACGTCAACCCTTCTCTTCTCTAGTTCGCGAACGGATCAATTTATTACATCAACAGGGACAAGAGCTAGGACGTAAACCTGTCTCCTCTCGAGCACAGCATGGGAAAGAAAAAGCACAGGAACTTCTTAGTGTGAGAGAGTACGGACTGGTCGTCGACAGATGCAGGATTAACCTTGGGACGTGCAGTTGGCTCATGGCGACAAACATGTTATGTAGGACAACAGGCCTCTAAACGCGAAAGCGATCCTTGTAGAAGATAGTTGTCATTTACATCGATTGGAGGACAAGGCAGGAGAAAGAAGGAAAATACTTCTCTTTCTGATCCGAGGTATTGTCGAGTGTCTAGAATAGCGCGTGAGGAGTCGCTGCACTGCAATGAGCAGGTTTCTAGTACCAAAAACCGACAGCCGGGACCGTGATCGCCGTGTAAGGGATAGGGACGAATAAAAGAGCCAAAACTAGAGCTTGAAAACGCACATCTTGACAATCCCTTCAACGAGAGTACGAGATTGCTCGTCGGGCGAGAGCATCTCGCCACTCCGTCTCCTCTCCACTGGCTACACGAAAGCCCACCACAGTCTTCAGGCCGCGGAAGGTTTCCAGCAACCATTCCCAATCGCCTCGGCGCATCTCCTGCCGGGTGTGCCTTACGTTAAGGACCTGCAGCTGCTGAAGAGTGCTCAGAGATCGAAAGCCAGTATCTTGTCTAAACATTAAAAACGAGGCATCGGTATCGAGGCGTGCGTATGTCGAGCTCACGTTCAGGACACGGAGTTCCTCCAACCGACAGAGTTTGTCAAAGAAGTATCTGCTGTCGTCCTCTTGTTGCTGGTCCATTTCCACTGACACTATCCATTCCCGAAGTTTTAGGCAGCTCCATTGGTCGGATGACTGCCTTACACTCGAAAATAACAGAGGAATGTCGACCCAGATCGACAGCAAATTGCAACACGAACAAAGAATATCTTGCACCATCGAGCTCTCCAAGCCCTTGCAAGACTCTAGCTGGATTTTGATCAACTTGGCGGCTAAATTATCCAGCAACATCGCGATGGCCTTCTCATCCAATGCAACCTCTCGCAACACCAACTCTGAGATGCCTCGAGTGAAGACCGCGAAGGTCTGAAAGACCCGGTCCCCTTCCAGGCGACACACGTCCATTCTTTCCAGGTTCTTCCAAGGCACTTCGGACTTTACAATAGCAGTCACTGGTGCGAAGGTGCCAGATGTCACTCCCTTCTCACGAAGCATTGTCCATGGACCCCAAATTAGAGCGCGAAGCTGAGTCGAGATCTTGAGAAGCCGTGATATTGCTCGGAAAGACTCGAAGTCGAACGAACAGCCTTGGAATTCAATATGCTTCAACTCGCTTTCTCTTTGTTCCAGAGTAGTAGTTCTCAAGTTTTCGAGGCGTACTCTCGCCAAGCGGAGTGATGTCATCCTCGCGAGTACATTCAGAAATGTACCTTCAAGATCGTCTCCACTCATCACCACATCCTCAAGCGCGAGTGTTCCCAACGCCTGCAACTGGAGAACATTCTTCCAAAAAATCGAAGAATGAGTTCCGAAGTTTTGAGAGGTTACATGTAGAACATGGATTGTTGTCCGGTGCCTGAAGAGGAAACCAGCTGGTTCCTTGTTAAGAGTAAGGAGCTGTTGATTGCGCAGAACGTTTATTCGGACCTCATGCAAGATCGCAAAGTCCAAAGATAGGTAGGGTTGACAAAAAAGAGTCGCCTCGAGTAAGAAATCGACGGACTGGACAAGGTGGGCGTTGTATCTAGCAGAGCTGGCGGTGACAAAAGGGGCCTGCCTCTCAGGGCCAAGCTTTACATCTTTCCAAAGAATCCTGGAAAACAGTGAACGGAAGATCTTGTTCACGAAAATACACCTGTAAACATCTCTGGGCGACAGATACGACGAAATCTCGGCAAGGATCTCGGGAACATCAAGAGGGCTAGAAGGAGCCTCTCCGAGAGCAGAGGCAACAGAAATCGAAGAGGTAATGTTGGTCATTTTAGATCACGTTTCTTACAAAGAGGTAGCAAATAGTAGAGCAAGAGTCGCAAGGCAAGAAGAATCGCAGATCGAGAAGAGTCGCAGATCAAGAAGAGTCGCAGATCAAGAAGAGTCGCAGATCAAGAAGAGTCGCAAGGCAACGAAGAAAAGTTGGGCCAGCAAGGGTTGAGGTGCAATGAGACGACAGAACAATCAGTCAATCAGACAAATGCGAAGAGGAATGCAAGGTGAGAGAAATGAGAATGGAACGCGAAAGTAAATGCAGTTAAGCCACAGAATAGGTGGCGACGAGGCAAACGCCTGTCAATTGACGCGTCTTGACATTTCCAGTTGAGGATATAGGGGGTCAAGGCCAAGGTCAAGTCAAGGTTAAGGGTCAACGCGCTTGACCGCGACGTGATTTTTTCTCTTGCTTGGTAATTGCACAGCCCTGGACAACTTGTTCCCAGGCACACTGATGTTCCACCAGCAAGTCTTCCTCTTTTCACCCCCTCCATCCTTCCTTCCCCTTTCCTCGACTTCCTTCCTTCTCTTTTCCTCCACTTCCTTCCTTCTCTTTTCCTCCACTTATTTCCTTCCCTCCTCCCTCCCCTTCTTGCCTCCTCCCCTCAATTCGCACCCAGCATTGTGGCAGGCTACCAAAATTCATTTCAGTGCCCTCGAATGCTGCTCTTTGTAGACTCATTGCATCCACACCCCTCTGCATTTAGTTATGCATTCGGCATCATTAAACTTTCTCTCTTGCCGGCATAGTTGATCAGCTGTTTGCTGCATGAGACGCAAACAGACCCGTTTTGGGGACAGAACCTGAACAGACACACATCCTATATCAGTCTTCTTACTACTATACACCTTACTCTCCCTGAATGCCACAAACGAGCCGACAGTTAATTCATTTATTGGCAGTGCCGATTTCTTTGAAATATCCTGGAACAGTGCGAGTGTCTTGCCTTTGGCTCACTCCTGTCATAGATGCCTCTGGTTCATGTTCATAGCAACATAGCAGAAGCCATCGATTGTGTCTCGCGATCGATGTCCTTGTAGTTAAAGGAGACATGAATACTGATGGTTGGGTGGAGGGGATGATCATAGCATTGTGGACCCTGAGACACAATCCTCAGAGGCAGGAAGGAGAAGTCAGATCCACCCTATTATTCTACAATAAAAGTCGAGGAAGTCGCGTAGATGTTCAGATGAATCACGAGAAAGATCCTGCTTCGGTGCACCGGATGTTATTTGTGTGATAGGCCAGTGTGATTGGCCCGTGTGACAATACTACTAGTTCCGCGACGACAACCGACAACTGACAAAAGTCCTATCATGGCATTCTTCGGTAGAAGCTTGAGAAGACTTGATAGACACCATGGACGATGGACAGGATTCTGACGAGGTGCAACTCGGTCCTTCCAAGCTATATCATGACTCAATCATGTCTTGCTTCAGGGGCGAGTGCCGTTCATGGCGGCGCCCACTTCTTTGCCCACGACTCACCCAAGGTCTACAATCAAGTGATAATACTGCATTGTTAATCGCGTGCAGATTACCGAATGCAGCATTCAGCAGTTGACCGGCTCGTCGATCGAGATCACAATCCTAGTATCTGGGCTGACATACGAGTCCCTGTCTGTGTCTATGGTCCTATGGTCCTGGTCCTGGTCCTGGTCTTGGTCTTGGTCTTGGTCCCCGTTCTATTCCAGTCGTTCATGGTAGCATTTGGCGACATGGTGACATTGGCGGCAAAAATGATCACGTGCTGTCTAAAGTGACTGCGGCGCGCGAAAGGGAACCTGATAAAAGGAGGGGGTGTGCTCTCTTTCTTCCTCACCTTTTGTCTCCTCCGCAGAGTGCTATAAATGGCACTGGTCGACATGCCAGGCAGGACTTTCAACAGAGTGCACCTCATTGGTGAGGCAGCCTCTGTTGAGAGTGTCATAAGTAACGAGCTTTACAGGGCACTAATCCGCCCTTCGTTGGGACCTTGGATAAATGTGCTTTGCGGAGGAGTCAGTTTTTTTTTCAAAGCAAACAACGAGAAAGAGGGAAGAATGAGTCTATGAGAAGTGGCATGTGGACAAGTGAACGCCCTGAATTGACCTGAACCTTATTTTGAACGTGTGCGTGCTGTGCGGCGTCAGAACTCCCAGAGGCTCCATTCATTTCGCAACCGCGAGCGAGCATACCAGACCACTGTCACCAAGGATGAGAACCAAGGGCGGACGATACCATGACAGGGATCATCCTCCCAGATGAGGAGGAGAGAGGAATAAACAAAACAGAAGAGAGACACGTGTCGCGTCTGCCTGGCGCTCGCGGTGGCATTGCTTGAACGGACGCAGACTCCATGTGTGCACGCTAGAGACAGTGGCGACGATTAGGCAATTCGGCAGTGGCGACGATGAGGCAATTCGGCAGTGGCGACGATGAGGCAATTCAGCAGTGTTGGCTGTTAACCTTGGATGAACGCACACCAAGGATGAACGCACGCCATGGAGGAGTCAATTCAATTTCTGGTCTTGCATTGGCGGTTCCGTCACTTGCCCACTGACATCCACTTCTCAAATCTCTTTCCTTCCCTCTTTCTTACTGTTTGCTTTGAAAAAAAAAACTGACTCCTCCGCAGAGCACATTTATCCAAGGTTCCAACGAAAGGCGGATGAGGCCCTGTAAAGCTCGTCTATTATGACACTCTCAGCAGAGGCTGCCTCACCAATGAGGAAGCACTCTACTGAAAGTCCTGCCTGGCATGTCGACCAGTGCCATTTATAGCACTCTGTGGGAGGAGCCAAAAGGTGAGGAACAAAAAAGAGCACACTCTCTTCTAGCGCGCCGCAGTCACTTTAGACAGCACGTGATCATTTTTGCGGCCAAACATGTGGAGAGGCCAAACCACGACCAGCAACCATGAACGCAAATGCTAGGACTAGAGCAAGGACCAGGACCAAGACCAGAACATGGACAGGACTCGCTTGTTAGCCCAGATACTAGGTTCGTGACCTCTGTCGACGAACCGGTCAACTGTTGGATGCTGCATTGGGTAATCTGGCGCAATTAGTAATGCAGTACAATCTCTTGATCGTAGTCCCTGCGTCGGTCGTGCTTGAAAAGTGAACGCCATAAATGGCACTAACCCCCGAACCAGGGTATGACTGAATTATGATCTAGTTTGGAGAATCCTAGTTGCAGTTCGTCGGGCGTTCGGTATCCTGTCCATCGTCCATCGTCCATCGTCCATCGTATCCATCGAGACCTCTCCACTTCAACCCAAAGGGAATGCCGTGAGTGGACTTTTGTCAGCTGTCGTCGCCGAACTAGCGGTGTTGACATAGTGGCCAATCACCTGGCCTCTCACAGCAATAGTATCTGGAGCACCAAGCAAGATCTTTCTGTAATTCACCTATATATCTACACGACTCCCTCGACTTTTATTGTAGAACAATAGGGAAAGGTATCATTGAGCTCTGTGATTTTGACTTGTCCTCCCTGCATCAAAGGATTGCGTCTCAGGGTCCATAGTGCTATGATCACTGCTCGTCCCGCCATCACCCTATCCACTTCCTTGAACTACAAGGACATCGATCGCGAGACGCAATCGATGGCTGCCGCTATGTTGCTATAGAGCATGGACCAGAGGCATCTATGACAGGGGTGAGCTATAGGTGAGAGACTCGCACTGTTCCAGGATATTTCAAAGGAATCCGCACTGCCAATAAAGGACTTAACTGCCAGCTCATCTATGTCATTCAGGGACAGTAAGGTGCACAGTAGGATGTGTGTCTGTTCAGGTTCTGTCCCCAAAACGGGTCTGTTTGCGTCTCATGCAGCAAACAGCTGATCAACTATGCCGGCAAGAGAGAAAGTTTAATGATGCCGAATGCATAGCTCAATGCAGAGAGGTGTGGATGCAATGAGTCTACATAGAGCTGCATTCGAGGACAATGATATGAATTTTGGTAGCCTGCCGCAATTATGGGTGCGAATTGAGGGGTGAGTGGGACGAGAGGATACAGGAAGAGACGAGAGGCGACGAGAAGAGATAAGGAGGAGGGGAGGGAAGGGGAGGAGGCAAGAAGGGGAGGAGGCAAGAAGGGGAGGAAGGAGGGAAGGAAAGAAGTGGAGGGAAAGGGAAGGAGGTGCGGAGGGGGTGAAAGGAGGAAGACGTGCTGGTGGCACAATTACCAAGCAAAAGAAAAATCAAACGCGTCGCGGTCAAGCGCGTTGACCCTTAACCTTGACTTGACCTTGGCCTTGACCCCCTATATCCTCAACTGGAAATGTCAAGACGCGTCAATTGACAGGCGTTTACCTCGTCGCCACCTATTTTGTGGCTTAACTGCATTTACTTTCGCGTTCCATTCTCATTTCTCTCACCTTGCATTCCTGATTGTTCTGTCTCATTGCACCTCAACCCCTGCTGGCCCAACTTTTCTTCGTTGCCTTGCGACTCTTCTTGATCTGCGACTCTTCTTGATCTGCAACTCCTCTTGACTTGCAACTCCTGCGCTACTCTTTGCTGCCTCTCTGTAAGAAACTTGATCTAAAATGGCCAACATTACCTCTTCGATTTCTGTTGCCTCTGCTCTCGGAGAGGCTCCATCTAGCCCTCTTGATGTCCCCGAGATTCTTGCCGAGATTTCGTCGTGTCTGTCGCCTAGAGATGTTTACAGGTGTATTTTCGTGAACAAGACCCTCCGTACACTGTTTGCGAAGATTCTTTGGAAAGAGGTAAAGCTTGGCCCTGGGAGACAGGCCCATTTTGTCACTGCCAGCTCTGTTAGACACAACGCCCGCCTTGTCCAATCCGTCGATTTCTTGCTTGAGGAAAATCTTTTCTGTCGACCTCACTTATCTTCGGACTTCGCAATCTTGCATGAGGTCCGAATAAACGTCTTGCGCAATCAACATATCCTTAGTCTCAATAACGAGCCAGCTGACTTCCTCTTCAGACACCGGTCAAAATTCACGTTCTACGGGTAGCCTGTCATAACTTTGGGACTCATACTTCGACTTTTTGGAGGAATGTTCTCCAACTGCAAGTGCTGGAAACTCTTGAGCTCGAGGATGTGATCCTGAGCAGAAGTGACCTTGGAGTCACGCTTCTCAATGTGCTCGTGAAATTGAGATCGCTCCGCCTGGTAAGGGTGCGCCTGGAGAATTTAGGAACGACTGATCTCGAGAATAGAGAGAGCACGCTCAAGGATATCGAGCTCCAAAATTATTTGTCGGATTTCAATTCTTTCCGGGTAGTGTCCAGACTTCTCAAAATCTCGATACAGCTTCGTGTTCTTATCTGGGGCCCGTGGACGATGCTTCATGAGAAAGGTGTGACGGCTAGCACCTTCGCACCAGTCGCCGGTGTTGTCAAGAAAGGAGTGCCTTGGAAGAATTTGGAGAGAATGGACGTGTGTCGTCTGGAAGGAGACCGCGTCTTCCAAACATTCAAGATTTTCACTCGAGGCATCTCCGAGTTGGTGCTGCGAGAGGTTGCGCTGGATGGGAGGGCTGTGGCGACGATGCTTGAAAATTTCGCGGCCAATTTGATCAAGATGCAGCTAGAATCTTGCCAGGGCTTGGAAAGCGCTATGGTTAACGATATGCTCTGCTCGTGTAGCAATCTGTTGTCGATCTGGGTCGACATTCCTCTGATGGTTTCTAGTGTGCGGCAGTCATCCGACCAATAGAGCTGCATAAGACTTCAAGAATGGATAATATCAGTTGAGATGGACAAGCAAGAACAGGACGACAGAAGATACTTCTTTGACAAACTATGTCTGTTGGAGAAGCTCCGTGTCCTGAACGTGAGCTCGACATACGCACGCCTTGATACTGATGCCTCGTTTCTGATGTTCGAACAAGAGACCGGTGTTCGCTCCATCAGCTCCCTTCAACAGCTGCAAGTCCTTAACGTAAGGCACACCAGGCAGGAGCTACTCCGAGACGATTGGGAATGGTTGCTGGAAACCTTCCGTGGTCTGAAGACTGTGGTGGGCATTCGTATAGCCAATGAAGAGGAGACGGAGTGGCAGGATGCTCTAACTCGGCGAGCAATCTCATACTCGCGTTGAAGGGATTGTCAAGATCTTCGTTTGCAAGATCCTGTTTTGCCTCCTTTATTCGTTCCTATCCACTACACGGCGATCACGGCTCTGGTTATCGGTATTAGAAACCTACACTGCAGCGATCCCACACACCCGACACCCCGAACTTTCATAAAGATCGAAAGAAGAGCAATTTCCCCGCTGTCTCCTTGCCGGCCCCATCAATGCGATCACACCAACGGTCACCATCCCTCACAAGGATCGAGTTCACCTGTGGAGGCACCTTTTACTGCCTTCTTGTTTGTCGCCACGATCCCAAATGTTCAAGCATGTCCTTCAGCTCAGCCTTCATCTACTTCTGATCTCTGACGATCAGTCCACACTTCCGAGTTGCCTATTTCATGGGTATATTTCCTCCAAGGTCCCATCAACATCTACAATTAGAAAACTCGGAGCAAAGTATGATAATAAATCCTTTTAACCCTTTGGTATCAGAAATCATAGAGGCCTCCTCACTTCAGCAAGAAAACTTACTATGAAGGTATGAAGTTATGAAGATAAGACCACTAACAGTCTTCGGTGACCTTTTCTAATCGCGGAGACCCAATCTCTCCAGTCGCGTTCTTTCTCCAAGTACGTTGTTTGTTGGCCGGGATGCTTTTTACCGAGCGCGTGAAAAAAAAAAACCAAGGCCGTCGGAAGACGAAGTGGAGGCTTGTAAGATAAAAAGGCTAAAGGCGAGTTGACGGGTGCTAAGGAGGGGGCTCCTAAAATTTGGCAACTAGTATTGGAAGGCGGGGCCGTTGACAATCCTTCAAGAAGATGACAGGAGAGGTACGATTTGGAAGTCGATGTAGGGGTCGCGTCTGGATTCGGATCTGGCATGTGCTCTCTGACCCCTAGTCCTGCTAAAAATGGTGAGGGAGCGAAAGTGCTTTCAGCTTCAACAGTTCGGTGTGCACAAACCAGAGAACAGGCTCAACCCAAAGGAACAGGTGCAGATCGACGAATCAACCCCTGCCAAGGTCCAGCACCAGACTTGAGTTCATTGTTTCACCACGGGGAATTGCAAGTCACAGAGTGTAGATCACGCTCGCGAAGAGGAGGAAGCGCCTTCCCTCTTTTTCTTCTTCCTTCGTTGTCCTGCACTCAGCCTAACCCCCTTTTGCATCTTCTCCTCGTTGAATCATTCTCTCCCCTGTTAATTCCACTCACCCTCTGCACTCGACACCCTTTCACATTCTATATCCCTGCATGTCGACAACCTACTCGCGCAGGCAGCGCATGTGGCTCGCCTTCTTGGCGTCCTTCTTCCTGCCAGTCTGGATCGCACTCACTGGTACATGCACAGCCAAACACTCTCCAATTCATTCCTCCTTGTCTAGAATCCATTCCAAGGAGCAGTTGCACAAGTTCATGGGGGATTGAGCTGCAGAAACAGACCAACAGGAAAACTGATCTTCCTCTCGCTCGTTGATTTTGCTCATATAGGCATGGTCTACGTGGTCGCTTGGCTTATCTATCTCCGCTATGGCAAGTACCCATCCCCCCCGCTTGTTTCTTCATCCTCCACAGGTGCCCAGAACCAGAGACCCTTTGTTCGGAGTGTGGGAGAAATCGTGTCTCCTCTCCACTACTGTATTCACTGTCCTATTTGGATAACCATCTCCGACAAACGCAAAAGAGAAAAAGTGAACGGGGTGCGAGAGCTTTTTTGCCAAAAAGCCTTCTGTTCTTAAGCAACAGCTTCCTGGCTCGGTTGTGCTGTCGTGGAGCGGGTCAACAGAGAGCCACAAGGTTCATTTCATGTCCTCACACCCCCTTTGACCCCTCTGCTCTCACACAATACACAAATTGGAAGCCCAACAAACGTACTCAGCGAAACGCCCTCAGCCGAATCCCCCACACTTGGCTTCCCCGCTCCTCCACCCCTCCCCTCGCCAGCGTAGCTCTCTATCTTCTTTTTTTTCTTCTTTTCTTTTTCGAAAGGGATTGTGTGTTCCTCCTACCGGATGGATTTGGCCGGAAAAAAAGACAGCAACATCGTCAGGGATTCCAGGCAGAAACAAAGGAAAGAAAGGGCGGTCTGTGTGTTTCTTCGTCTGGCATATGTCTTATGCTTATCTTGGGCGAACCGTTTGTCTCTCTTTGTTCGCTTTGAGGAAGAAAAATGAACACACGCGCTGAGCGCGAGCTGTAGAGTGAGAGCCGTCTCTTGGCACCAGAGCTGAGCATTGTGGGGACATTGGCCACCAGAACAACCTCTTCATGAATATGTCCTTCCCAGTTGAAGTGGGTGTAGCACGTCCTATCGCAAGGGGGTGGGCAGATAAGCACAAAGCGGAAAAAATGGTCGGATCGATTCCCAATATCCATCAACGAGCGACGAAGGAGCGATTGCGCTCGGTCCAAGCAGCAAATGGACGAAACAGCAGGAGGCAAACGATTTTTGGGTTCATTGGTTCTGGTCTTTGATTCCCTTATCTCGGACAACATTGACCACCGTGTCTTACTGATATCGATCCTTCTTGACACTAACCCGCCGCTTCTTGACTCTCCTCCATTGCCACCACAGCTCAAACAGGTATATTGCTCGTCCCCCGCATCATCTCCTCCGTGATGCAATGCTGACACGTTGACAGACAAGAGTCAAGGACTGGGAAAACATTTGACAGCACGGAACAGTGACAAATACGAGGGCAAACTTGCATCCCCTTTTCGGATTGGTTACAAGACAACAGGACCTAGCCGCACCTCATTGTCATATGCTTTCCACCCCTTCTTCTTCGCCTGCCAGCATGCCCACGACGGACTGTTTCCCCACAGACATTACGTACCAGGACAGATCGTCAGGGAGACAAAAGAGACAAATTAACCAACCTACTATTCATGCGCTTTGCTTATCCCTCTTTTTCTCTGTGAATAGATGCTCCTCAGTCATACCCTTTCCTGCCTTACCACCCCATCCGCGTCTACAAGGTCGTCAGTACCTATGCTGAGCTGCAACTCAACAAGCTCATGCGTCTCGTGCCGCTGTTTGGTCACTTTGCGCGCTTTCAGCTCACCAACAGCAAAAAGACTGACATGATCAAGTAAGTCCCTCTTTGTTGATTACTGTTTGCTTTTGTATCCCTCAATAGTCTTGTTGTTTTGGGAAGCCTCCTTCTTGAACAATGGCGTCGACCCACATGTTTCCCTCCCTTAATATTTTTATTGTTTACTTGACGAAAGTGTGACTTAACTGTGAACTCTGCATCTCCTTGAAAGGGGCTGCGGTTGCGATCATCCACATTATAATCCAGCCGGATACTAACATCGACCATCACCCTTTTGCTTTAATAGAAATATTACATATGGACGTGGAGGGAACCTTCTGGACATTTACATTGGCAGCAGTGCGCCAGCTACCCCAACGTCCTCCTCTGAGAGCAACACTATGGCAGTCGATGACGACGCAGAGTCAGATCATACTGTGGAGTCGAATGGAAGTCCAGTGATCATCTACGTTTATGGTGGCGCATGGGATTCGGGCCACAAGAGCATGATGATGCCCATGGCCCAAAACTTGGCCAACCAAGGATACATTGTGGTTGTTCCAGATTACAAACGTTACCCCCAAGCCAAGATCGAGGAGATGGTCCGGGATGTCCAGGATGCAATCATTTGGACCTCTCAGAACGCAACACGCTATGGAGGCGATCCTTCCAGCATTTTCTTGATGGGCTCAGGCTCCGGAGCGCACGTGGCATCTCTGACCATCATGCATGACGCCGTGGAGCAGCTCGGAGGGATCCCAGCCCCAGCGGTCGAGGGTGACTCCACACCGATTGTGACTCTTCCTTCATGGCCAGATCAGCCAGACGCGTTGCATGGACTCAAACCCAGCACACACACCACGGAGCGGGTTCGCGGTCTGATCTTGTTTTCGGGGGTGTTTGACATTACTTTCTACTATGCTTATCTTCACAAGCGCGGAATTGAGGAGGTGTCGGCGATGCCCCGTGTTATGCATCAATCTGCTAACAACTACCTGGCCTGCTCACCGTCCTGGATTCTTGGTTCTGCCACGACAACTCTGGGACGACCTGAATTGCTGGAGCAAGTTCTGCCCAAGTCGATTCTGATTATTCATGGTGAACAGGACCGATTGATCCCAGCACAGTCCTCCCAGACCTTGTTCGAACTGCTCTGTTCTGCCGAGATCCCGAATATCAAATACAAGGTATATACAGGACAGAGTCATTTGGACCCAGCTATTGACCTGATCTTGCCCTCGAACGCTATCACGGCTGCGCTGCTGAGCGACATTTCGGATGTGATCAGACCCTTGCCTGGCACTGGTGCAAGCACACCAAGCGGAGTGCTGGAGGAGGGCGAGTCGCTTAAACATCATCAGGACCAATACGCCAAGGACTTTACGGCCGGTCTTTTGCGAGACGCGGTGTTGACTCTTTAAGGGTTCGCTATCTCCTGACCCCACACAGCTCGTCGGCTTCCACCGCCAGACATACATGACCTTGTACATATCCATCCTCTCCACTCTTTCAACCTCGCATCCTTTCCTTCCATCGCTCACCTAGACCACTCACCCACATGCTTCATTCCCTTGAAACTTTTATCCCGTTCCCTCCTCCACTTGTTGCCATCTACCTATTCTTTTCTTACACTGGCCAGTCTTTCTTGTTCCCACTGAGTCCCCAGTCTCTGCCCGATTACTCCAGACAACCAGATCATACCCCTGTTTCGCTCTGCTTTCTCCATTTCGCCAGCCGTTGTTTCGTTGTTTCCCATTTTGTTCCTCAGGAAATAAACATCAGAGGCTGAAATCTTTATTTTTGAGGACCAGTCTTCGCCCAGTGCTCTTCTCTTGCTCTCCAACCATTCATTCATCCATCTATCCATCTACATTCATTTCATCAGTCCAATTTGAACAAGAGTTCCTCGACAGCAAAACATTGTTCATGCATACTGTTCCACGCCATGGATGATCCACTACCGATGCACCCCCCTGCCAACATCTCACCTGTCTTGGCTGCCCTTTCGTGCATCAGCTTTGCAGCTCTGTTTGTTGGGTCCCTTTACCTCTTTCCCCTGAAACGCAAGCAGCCGCGGGAACATGGAGACCGATACCTGTCTGTGCCTGCAGCCACTGCAGCCGAGGACTCTCCTCGACGATCAACCGCCACAACTGCGACGCTGGACGAGACCCCGCCTTTTTCACCTCGAACGTCCTCTTCCTCCACACCCAGTTTGACCCGTCAGAACAACAACAGTTCCCGACCGCACTCCATCCACACAGACACCATCGTTCTCACGAAGTCGCCACTTTCTGGAATCGCCAGTGCCGACAATAGAGCCCATCGAAACAGTACCCACCTCCTATTTATCGATGCTGAATCCCCCACAGCCTCGTCCCCAAGGCTGTCGTCAACACAACAACAAGGGTCTTTACTCTTTGTGCCTCCTGGAGTGGCCAATGCATTGACCAACGCGACCCCTGGGTCTTCCTCCTCCACAACGACAACAGCAACAATAACAACCACGTTCTCAATATCCAAAACTTCAGGGATCGCATCGGCGCGACCCGAAGTGGTCAATCATCATCATCATTCTTCATCCACGTTCTCGTCCTCCTCCACTGCACTCTATGACCCTGCCCTCCCTGCCCGACTTCAAGCGCTGGCGTCGGGTGAGAACCCAAAGTTGGATCGGGACCATCCTTTAGTGATCATGCAACGGTTCAAAGGGATCTTGTTGACGTGCTGTGTTATCCCATTCTATCTGTGGTGGGTCTTTAGGTTCTCGGGCGCTATCCCCTCGGACTTGGTAAATAATCCTTGAGCTAAAGAAAAATGAATTTGTGGCGCTACACAAAAAGATGTATCTTGGGATATTGGAAGTCCCAGAACTTTCAGCCCCTCCTAACGCCGATCCCTTTTTTTTTTTTTTTTTTTCTCTCCTTCTTCCTTGCAGCCCTTCTGGACACGCCTGGAGACGTTTCTTGGGACGATTGGCATTTCAATGCCGAACCATATTCTCAAGCTAGTGAACCATGCCGTGATCCCATTGTTCCTGGTCGCGATTCTGTTCATGGGTCCATTGTTGATGATGTTCTTGAGCAACGAGTTGCCGTTCCAGCAGGCGTTCAATTGGGCAGCCCAGAGGCATCTCTTGCGAAGGATCATTGGCATGCGGAATTTTGTTGTTGGGCCGATCTCAGAAGAGTTTGTGTTCCGGGCTTGTATGGTTGCAATTGTTTATCAGTCTGGAACTTCAGCCGTGGCCATGATCTTTGGGTTGCCGTTGGTCTTTGGCGTTGGTAAGAGGTTGAAACCAAAAAAAAAAAAAAAAAAAAAAAAAAGAAACGCAAGCAGTTGTGCTATATGATGCCATTGCTCCATTACCAGTCCTAACAGATGTGCTCATTGTATCCCAATCCAGCTCACATCCATCATGGATACGAGTCGTACGTCAACAAGGGTCGCACACGTCGCGCGCTCAAGAACGCGGCCATGGTGGCGGGATTACAGCTGACATACACGACCATCTTTGGATGGTTTGCCACGTTTTTGTTTCTTAGGACATCGAATCTGGTGGGGCCTTGCTTGGTGCATTCGTTTTGTAATATGATGGGGTTCCCGGATGTGACAAACATTCAGTACTATGGTCGATGGAAGAATGGGTTGTATCTGGCTTTTGTGGCCGGGGTAGTGCTATTTGGGGTCTTGCTGATGCCGCTGACGGACCCACGACTCTATGGCAACGAAGCTAGTTGTGCGTATTGGACAGTGTTCATGCCGCCCGGGGAAGCAGGACTCGAAGATGGAGGAGGATCTTCGCTGGACGATGGTGTCGTGTAAAATAGGAGGTATATCGATTAAATCAAAAGAGCGAAGGGCTGGTCCCTTTCCGTTCACCTTTTCTACGGCGCGTTGAACACTATACGTTTGTGTGCGCTTCTCTCTGGATGGAGAATCTGCTTCAGCGCGTGCTCCTGCGGTACCTAGAATGGTCATATCCATCAAATGAGGATTGAACACTATTGGTCCTTTCCTCTTACTTTCCACCTTTTTTTGCTTTTCATGAAATGGCCTCAAACAAACAACAAACAAACAAACAGAAAGGCGGGAATGAAAGAACCCTTGACCCCGCATATTACTATTTTCGTCTGGTAGATGTTCTTCCCTGCCTCTCTCTCACTGCATGATCTCGGTCATCCAGGATGACGATCGGCCTGCAGATGCTTAATTTTTTTTCTCCTTAAACACGCGTTTGGACGGGCATTCTGTTTTCAATGCATGTGAAAGACGCGCTTTTTGTGTTTACCATTGAACGTTCGCCAAGCAGAACAGGGTGAGAGAGAAAGAAGGGAGCAATTGAAATCGGAGAATGACTCAGGTGTGTCATTCAATTGATGCAGTCCTCTTTCTTGTTGACTCTTTGAATTGTGGAGTTTATTTGGGTTTTGCTGTTGTTTGCTTGGTAGGTTGGCTCTTGCCCTGTGCATCTGGACCTTCTCTGGGTCAGCCTTGTGGACCTGACCACGGATACATTCACCAGTGAGGAGGTATCCGTGGGCGTGTGTTACAATTCGTTCTTTTTCAAGAAAAAATGAAAAGCTCTGATGAGTCTTTATGAAGTGATCGCCCCAAGGTTGTGAAAGACCGGCCGGTACGAGTCCTCACACCAATCCTCCACCCGGACCTCTAGATCATCCCACGCCCTCGGCCCATGACCCATGACCAATGTGTATGAGGTACATGTACCTTCGGTAGCAGCTTTACACCTGCCGAGTCTCCCGTTTCCTTGGGGTTGGGCACGTCAATTGCCCTTGATTGATTGAGCAGATGGACACGTAAAGTGCAGCAGTCATCAGAAACCCCATGCGGACCAATCGTCAATGCTATTTGTAGCGATGGCGAAATAGAGTGAGATGGCTCCCTTCCCCTTCCCACCCCCAAGTTTCTTCCCTTCTTCCGTCGCTGCCCGCATTGGCTGTTTCTTCTCTTGGGTACATGTAGAACGTTGGTGCGAATCTGTGGGGTCAAGCCAGCAGGCCAGGGACAGGTTTACGCAACGTTGGTCTGTGGTGATGTGGGTACGCTCAGTGCCCACAATAGATTCCAGCAATTTTCCGGGACCTTCCGAGCGAGCGGCATCGAATGACTGCTGTGACTCGTCCATATTGCTCACCATTTGAGGCAGGAGAGAGAAACAGAAATCCCCGCTCGTTTTTGGCTCAGTCTGGTCTCAAAGACCGACCTGCACAAACACAGAAGCGACATTCATAAAAGACAGCCAGGGAGAGATGGGCGATCGCACACCATTACAGTAACTCACCCTGCACCCGCATCTCACCTTGCACCACCCCTTCTCTCGGGTTGCCAGTCGCTCATCCAGATCAGCCTCTTCTATTCTCGCCTCTTCGGCTCCATCGTAAGGTAAGCCAACAACAGTCATCTCTGACACCATATCCCGCTCATTCGCGCACGCCATTCAACAAACGCCAAACTATTACAATCGCCCGTCCTTCTGTCGACCCAGGTCCACCAAAGTAAAGACTAATTTTATTTCTCATCGAACGTTGCTTTCCGCTTCCTCCGACCTTTTCCATTTTCTTCTCTTTTCTCTCGCACCCTCTCGCTACAAACATACAGTACACACTTCCTGTACCCCATCCACCCCCAACAACAAGCCGATACCCCTCCTCCTCTTCCTCCTCTTCCTCCAGCCAATTGCAAACGCCAGCAATGACCCTCTCCACCTTGCTGCCCCGATCCGCGGCCGCTCGATCCTCCTGCTCGTCCACGTCGTCGTCCTCAATGTCGCTGGCCCTCCATCCAAGACTGCAACAGCAACAGCTGGTCCAAGGAACAAGAAGGCCTTTGAGGGAGGTCCAGTCGAAGATGAAGCTTTCGACAGCAAACTGTATCCAGTCATTGCACCATCCCAGTGCTCTTCCCCATCCGCGTCTCAGATGCTTCTCCCCCACTATTTCAAGGTCCCATTCTTCTGCTTCTCTTCTCTCTTCTTCATCCACATCCATCCCCACTCTCTCTTTATCCTCTTCATCCTCTCCATCCTCTCTCCTCTCTTCTTCTTCTCCACTCTCCTCTCACTCGTTCATCCGCGCATTCTCTTCAGCCTCGATCGCTACTCCCGACAACTACAACAACCATAACCAACACCAACACAACAACATGACTGTCACCGAATCCAGCAACACGCACTCCATCCAACAGATCTCAAAATCGCCCTACCTCAACCAGAGTAAGTCTTTGCCAGTTTTTGTTCGTACTCGATTCACTGTCTTGTTGGTTTCTCGAGTTTCTTTGGTGGAGTGCTATGAGTTTTGCTTCTTCTCCCTCTTTTGTTCCCCTTCAGCAGTGTCTGCCCCATACATTCACTCTTGCTCGATGAGAGAGGGAAGAGGTAACTCCTCGGGTGGGGTGCATTGCGGCTGCTTCATTTGAGTCTCCACAGTCTGCCCATTCGTGTTTGTCCATGTGGGTCTGTCCTTTCGTGGCAAAAAAGTCACAGAGAGGGAAAAAAAATAATTGTCCGTGGGTTCTGTTCGTTCGGATCTATTTTAGTTTAATGATCTTTGGTCTCATTGAATTGAACCTTTTGTTTGCTGTGTCAGTCCGTGTTCCCTTCCTTCGTTTTTTCTTCTTTTCGTCAGCGATGGTGCATGCGTGTGCATGCGTGTCTTGTCTTGCAGTGAGTGAACTGGAAGTGAAATGATCGGCCACGGCTGACACTAAACCCGTTTCTCTTTCTCTCTTCTCCATCTCCACTTACCAGGCACTGCGACCCCTGCTGAGCTCCGGAACGCCCTCCACCTTCAAGGCCTGAGTCCCGCCAAGGTCGAGTCCTTTGACCTCCAGAAGAAGCGCGCCTTGGCCCAGCTCAGGAGCAAGTCCTCTGACATTGAGAAGTACGTCTTCTTGGCTTGGCTCAGGAATACCAACGTCCGCCTCTTCTATGGAATCGTTGGCGAACATCTTGAGGTAAATACTTTTTCCCTTTTCCCCATTGTCCAAAAGCCAAGGTTATGGACTATCTCCTGTGGTGATGTCAAAGATCAAACGTTAGTGCACCACGCATGCTTTGCCATGTCCCCCTTCCCTTCTCTGTGCATGTATACGGCGGTGAAGGGTACAGGTGCATCGATGGCGTGAGGCATATTCCGAGTCGGCTCCCAGTGCTCGGGATGGGTGCGTTTCAATTACTCCGGCTCATTGGCGATGGTCTTTTTTTTCTTTGGGGTAAAAATCCTATTTGATTTTGTTCGATTCCCCGCAACCCCGTTCGTCACCCTCTTCTTTCCGTCCCCTTAAACGGAAAACTGTGGTGGATCAGTCCACTTGTCCACAAGTCAAAGAGCCTTTTCCCCTCAGATCTTCTCGGGCACAGACAGAGCGCCCATTCGTTTTCAACTTTCCCATGAGTTCTTTCTGTCTCCCCTCCTCCACAATACCTTGCCCCTCCCATCCCCCAATTTCTTTTTTTTTTCTTGTTTACATTTACCCGTCCGCCGTTGGCCAAGGACCATACGACCAAACGATCGAAACAAGATGGTTGGGGTAGAGCTGTAGTAGAGGGCGGAAATTGGTCCAGCCCCGCTTTTGGGAGTGGACGCCGAGCTGACAAAACAACGTCGCCGTCGCCACTCCGACTTGCTATTGCTCGACCCTGGATGGTTAATATCATGGACGGAGATGAAAAGGAGATAGAGAGCCAGGGTGATCTGGCCATTCGGCCCTGAACGTTGCACCGCGAATCAACTGTACTCACCATGAACCGTGCCCACCTTGTTATTCTTCTCTCTCTGGCACCATTTTGACCGCAATTAGGAAACCTTGCCTTTGATCTACACACCCACGGTCGGTACTGCTTGCCAAAACTACTCCAGCATCTATCCCTTCCTCGCTCCTCCCGGTCAGCCCGACGGTCTCTTCCTCTCCATCAATGATCTGCCAAACTTGACCGAAATTATCCAGAACTACAGACCTTACCCTCAGGATCCCAGCTTGACCCCTCAGATTGCCGTTATTACCGATGGTTCGCGTATTCTCGGTCTTGGTGATCTGGGTGTCGGTGGCATGGGTATCCCCGTCGGAAAGCTCCAGCTCTATGTTGCTGGTGCCGGTGTTGACCCCAGACGCACCATCCCCATCACCTTGGATCTCGGTACCAACAACGAGGATAAGCTCAACGACGAATTTTACCTTGGATTGCGCCAGAAGCGTGTGGGTGATGACAAGTTCTTCCCCTTTGTTGACGCCGTCATCAAGTCCCTGACCTCTCTTTACCCCAAGATGTTGATTCAGTTTGAGGATTTCTCTTCCGAGCACGCCTTCCAGCTCTTGGACAAGTACCAGCCCACGACTTTCTGTTTCAACGACGACATTCAGGGCACTGGAGCTGTGATCTTGGCCGGATTCATGAACGCCATCAATCTTGCCGGTATCCCCGCCAAGGACCACAAGATTCTCTTCTTTGGAGCTGGATCGGCCGCCGTCGGTGTTGCCAAGCAGCTGGCTGCTTACTTTGTCAACGATCACGGTATGACTGAGGATGAGGCTCGCGAGATGGTCTGGCTGGTCGACTCCAAGGGACTCGTGACCTTGGACCGTGGTGACAAGTTGGCCGAGCACAAGCTCTACTTTGCCCGCAAGGACAATGCCGGCGCCAAATACCCCGACATTGCCTCGGTCATTGAGCATGTCCGCCCCACTGCCCTCTTTGGTCTCTCTTCCCAGTCGGGCGCCTTCTCCGAGGAGGTCCTCAAGTCCATGGCTGCCATCAACAACCGTCCCATTGTGTTCCCCTTGTCCAACCCCGCCTACCAGGCCGAGTGCTCGTTCGAGCAGGCCATGATCCACACCAAGGGCAAGGTCATCTTTGCCTCCGGTACTGCTTTCCCCAAGTACACTGATCCCAACACTGGACTCATCAGCGCCCCCGGACAGGGTAACAACATGTACATCTTCCCCGGTCTTGGCTTGGGAGGTATCTTGGCCCAGCCTGCCACCATTAGCGATCGTTTGATCTACAGCGCTGCTCGTGCCTGCTCCCAGGCATTGACGTCGGAAGAGCGTTCCCAGGGTCTTTTGTACCCTGTTCTCCCTCGTATCCGTCAAGTCTCGGCTGAGGTTGCTGCGGCTGTTGTGACCGAGTCTGTCGCCGAGGGCTCTGCCACGAATGAAGAGACTATCAAGTTGGTCAAGGCCAATGATCGTGCTGCTCTCTTGGACTATGTCATCAAGAGCATGTGGACGACGGATGGTGTTGAGGAGGATGTTATCACCTTTGCCCCTCATCTGTAAAAAAAAGAAAATATCACGAAAACAATAGGAAAAGAAATATGGATCCGCTTTTTTCACTTTTGCCTCGTCTTTGTTCTCGTCCTCACAGCATCCCACCAAACCACTTTTGTACACTTAATCCACCTACTTTCACAAAATAAAACAATTCTTGAAAAGAAACCCTTGTGGTCTTTGCTTGGAGTTGCCCAGGGAGAAGTTACGGGTACCAGACAAAACCCATATCCAGCCCTGTGCATCTGTGGTGCCTCTATGTGCTCATTCTATCTCCTAGACAACCACCATGCCCGCGTCAATTCAAACCTATTGACGGCATCTTTCCTTCAGATGAAAATTGAACACAGCCTCTGTATACAGCACAGTACAACGAACAATAGGTTTCCGAGAGGTGGGACATCATGACCAAAGTGGTGAGGCGGTGTTATTTTTATTCATGTTGAAGTCAGAAAAATGTTTGGTTGTGAATATATGGGTCCCAAGGAGGATTAGTTTTACAGCAATAAAACTTCAGATCAGGCCAAGTTGCAAGCATCCACGCTTTATCAGGGTCCTCTTCCAATTCTTGTCGATCATACTGACCCCTTTCCCAGACATCGCTGCCATGCTCCATGGTCAGCAAAACAAGAACTTTTAGCTTTTGAAGCATCCCCAATTGCTTTATCACCTTTTCATTCTTCCACGACTCCCTTGACCACCGGATGAGCCCAACCTGGAGCACTTCCAGATCAGTGCAGGCCCAAAAATCCATGTTTGTTGCTTTTGTCGCCGTCACTATCCTCTCTTCATCTTCAAAGAATAGGTCCACAGTGAATTCAGAGCAGGCAAAGCTCACTAGGTTCGGGCTCGAATCAAAGATTTTTCGGTTGATCCATCCGTCGTATATCCAGCACTCGATCATGGTGAGAACTGTCAGGGTGGCGAGAAGAGGCTCCAAGGACTTGAAAACAAGAGGTGTGATCCGTTGCTTGTTCAGACCTAGGTTGGTGACATGTGGACAGTGAGTCAAGACCCCTGCGAGATCCTCTTCGCCCAGAAAGCCATCCACTGAAAGTGTGTTTAGCCTTGAGCACGTTTGGAGTCTTGACCAGTCAGTGTGGGGGCTGGTTTGTATCCTGGGGAAACGAAACTTCTCGAGTAGAGGGCACTGCGAGAGCCATTCAAACAGATCGGCTGCGGTCCATGTACAAGTCACATGTAGGTTCAGAGCTGTGACTTGTGGGAACCTGACTGCGGCGACGACGACGGCGAGGAGGAGCAGGACAGCGGCGGTTCCGACTCTGCACTCTCTGGAATGTTGAGATAGAGGCTCCGGAAACGGCGCACGGAGGTGACGCTGGTCATCAATTCCTGGATATGCCCTCGATATCGATTCAGATAAACAGGAGAGGGCACTGAATGGTTCAATTTGTCCCCTCTTGTGTCAAGGACCCGGAAAGGTTCACATGAGAACACCAAGGGCATGAAAATTTCGAACCATTCCTTGGATACTCTTGCACAGGAGGCCAAGTCGGAACGGCTGAGGTACCTTGAGATCTCGATCTTGACTTTCGCGATATCCATTGGCAATTGGTTCTGTTGCCGTATCTTTTTGTTGAGACTGGTCTAGAGGAGGAAGGTAAGGAGGGAAGGAAGGAGGGAGGAAGAAGAAAGAAAGAGAAAGAAAAGAGAAGACCGAAGCATAGAACCTAAAACCCTTCATCTTTTTGCTCGCAATGTTGTGTTACGAGCCCCATGCTTTTTTCTTTTTCTTTTTTGAAAGAGAGAATCTGATGGTGCTGCTCTGCACTGCAGGCTCCGGTCCTTTTTGCGAAGAGACTTGTTTGCCAAAACAGCCACATGGAAGCATCAATAGACTACCAACTTTTGGACTTCCTACAACCAGGACAACTTGGGTGTAATTCTAGACACAGCTTTGCTGCTACATACCTCGAGGGTTATTCCTCCACTTTGATGATGGAAAACGGGCAAAAGATCTTTTGCTTGTGGCAGACGGGGGTCCAAAGTCATCCAACTCAAAGTGTTGGATGAAGTGAACGTCTCTTGCAATGTAAATCTCCAAGGTTTAGAAGCCGTTGATTGACGCGTTCCCATTGGGAACTGTTGCTTAGCAATTCTCTTTTTTTTCTATTCATGTGGACACCCATTTTCTCTCTCTTTGTTTCACAGGTGAGAAATATCAGGGCGGAAAATGGCGCTGCTAAAGTTCGCGCCAGTGGACACAAATTTGCTGGAACAAAGAGCTGGCGCAGACTCTTGCTCTCAGAAATGGCGCTGATACTCAGATCATGAAGACATTCTACACCACCGGGACTATGATCAATCTACCAGAGGCTACAACCATCCTTTCCGTTGAATGCTACGTCAACGTTTATTTCTTTATTATTTTTCATTTGGAGCATCGCCCCGGTGTCCTAAACTGCGATTAGATAAAGGAAAGATAAAAAGAATAAGGTGAGTAAAGAATTGCGCGTGCCTGAGGAGGAAACGAAAGGTGCTGGTTGCTCACAAAAATGTGGATGTTGAAGACGATTCAAAAGGACAGCGAAGCACTTAAGGTCTTTGCCACTGTTTGCATCTGTTGCATTCATCGCTGGCAGTTACCGGGCACAAAAACAATGGTTAAAAAAAGCACCCCGGGAAATATGAACAAATACGCAAACGCAAGCATCTTCAAAAACAGCAAAAGTGAAACATTTCTTTCATTCGTTGGTCCGCTCACATGCAGCTTACCCGCCTCATCCGTGCTCCATGCTTCCCTACCTTTGCAGCATGCACGATCCAACGACTAGAAACATCTTTCTAAAGAGATATTCGAAAGAACTACTGTAGTCTAGAACACGGTCCATACACACAGTCTGTTGAGCCTTCTCCCAGGATATATTTTGACTCTTGGAGCACGCTGTCGTTGTCTCTTCTCGTTCTATACTTTCAATTGTACTACCATTGCCCTTCTGAGTGATCCAAACTTTCAAATCTGTAAATGGGTATGGGCCGAGGAAGGCGGGAACTCTCTCCCTGTCGCGTGCTGTGAGCGTCAGATCAATGAGAACAAAAAAATCGACCAGCGCGTTCTGATTAAGATGTCTCTGGCAACTGGTTGCCTGGATAAGTATGTTCACTCGTGGAAGGTTGTTGAGGAGGAGGTCAAACCTCAGTCGGTCCTGCAATGGCGATCATCTTCACAATCGCTTATCCTATTGAAGGCAAGGATCCGAGGCGTGCAGTGCTTGAGCAAGACACTACTTTTGCAGCAGGGGGCTGTATATCAGCCAGCGGCGCCATATCTATCCGGTGTAGAATGTTAGCAGAAACAATTAAAACCCCACAGAATCCTCAAAATGAACATTCAGCTGTGAGTTGTTGACTAGGCTATCAACCTGTATTGATCTTTAGAGTGACACTTGTTAATCGTTGCCTAGTTTGACGCCGTACATTACTTCAAGTAGTCTAGTTTGAAAATGCTTGATGAGGTCTTGGGAAAGATAAAGGCACAGACACTTCTTTGAGTACATGAGATGGGAGACTTGTGAGTGTGGACTGGTCGTCAGGGGTCAGAAGTAGATGAAGGCTGAGCCGAAGGACGTGCTTGAACATTTGGGATCGTGGCGACAAACAAGAAAACAGGAAAAGGTGCTTCTACAAGTGAACTCGATCCTTGTGAGGGATGGTGACCGTTGGTGTGATCGCATTGATGGGTCCGGCAAGGAGACAGCGGGGAAATTGCTCTTCTTTCGATCTTTGTGAAAGTTGGGGGTATCGGGTGTGTGGGGTCGCTGCAGTGCAGGTTTCTATCTAATATCAACAGCCGGGGCCGTGATCGCCGTGATCGCTGTGTAGTGGATAGGAACGAATAAAGGAGCCAAAACAGGATCTTGCGAACGAAGATCTCGACAATCCCTTCAACGCGAATATGAGATCGCTCGTCGAGCGAGAGCATCCTGCCACTCCGTCTCCTCTTCATTGGCTATACGAAAGCCCACCACAGTCTTCAAGCCGCGAAACGTTTCCAGCAACCATTCCCAATCGTCTCGGTGCAACTCTTGTCGGGTGTGCCTTACGTTAAGGACTTGCAGCTGTTGAAGGGAGCTGATGGAGCGAAGACCGGTCTCTTGTCCGAACATCAGAAACGAGGCATCAGTATCAAGGCGTGCGTATGTCGAGCTCACGTTCAGAATACGGAGCTTCTCCAACCGACAGAGTTTGTCAAAGATGAATCCGCTGTCGTCCTCTTGTTGCTGGTCCATTTCAACTGATATTTTCCATTCTTGAAGTTTTAGGCAGCTCCATTGGTCGGATGACTGCCGCACATTAGAAACCATCAGAGGAATGTCGATTCAGATCGACAGCAGATTGCTACACGAGCAGAGCATATCGTTCACCATAGAGCTCACCAAGCCCTGGCAAGACTCTAGCTGGACTTTGGTCAACTTGGAGGCGAAATTATCCAGCAACATCACGACAGCCCTCTCATCCAATGCAACCTCTCGCAACACCAACTCAGAGATGCCTCGAGTGAAGACCTTGAAGGTCTGGAAGACGCGGTCCCCTTCCAGACGATACACGTCCATTCTTTCCAGGCTCTTCCACGGCACTTCCTTCTTGACAATATTTGCGACGGGTGCGAAGGTGCCGGACGTCACTCCTTTCTCATGGAGCATTGTCCATGGGCCCCAAATTAGAACACGAAGCTGTGTCGAGATCTTGAGAAGGCGGGTCACAGCTCGGAAAGACTCAAAGTCGAACGAACAGCCTTGGAATTCGATTTGCCTCAACTCGCTTTCTCTTTGCTCCAGAGTAGTAGTTCTCAAGTTTTCGAGGCGCACTCTCGCCAAGCGGAGTGATGTCGTTCTCGCCAGTACATTCAGAAATGTGCCTTCGAGATCGTCTCCGCTCATCACCACATCCTCAAGCTCGAGTGTTCCCAACGCCTGTAATTGGAGAACATTTTTCCAAAAAATCGAAGAATGAGTTCCAAAGTTTTGAGAGGCTACATGTAGAACGTGAATCTTTGACCGGTGTCTGAAGAGGAAGTCAGCTGGCTCGTTATTGAGACTAAGGAGTTGTTGATTGCGCAGAACGTTTATTCGGACCTCATGCAAGATCGCAAAGTCCAAAGATAAGTAAGGTCGACAGAAAAGATTTTCCTCAAGCAAGAAATCGACGGATTGGACAAGGCGGGCGTTGTGTCTAACAGAACTGGCAGTGACAAAACGGGCCTGTCTCTCAGGGCCAAGCTTTACATCTTTCCAAAGAATCTTCGCAAACAGTGCACGGAAGATCTTGTTCACGAAGATACACCTGTAAACATCTCTAGGCGACAGATACGACGAAATATCGGCAAGGATCTCGGGGACATCAAGAGGGCTAGATGGAGCCTCTCCGAGAGCAGAGGCAACAGAAATCGAAGAGGTAATGTTGGCCATTTTAGATCAAGTTTCTTACAAAGAGGTAGTAAAGAGCAGTGCCGCAGGTTGAGAAGAGTCACAGGTCGAGAAGAGTAGCAGGTCAAGAAGAGTAGCAAGGCAATGAGGTGCACGAACAATCAAACAATCAGACGAATGCAAAGAGGAATGCAAGGTGAGAGAAATGAGAACGGAACGCGAAAGTAAATGCAGTTAAGCCACAGAATAGGTGGCGACGAGATAAACGTCTGTCAATTGACGCGTCTTGACATTTCCAGTTGAGGATATAGGGGCCAAGGTCAAGGTCCAGGTCAAGGTTAAGTGTCAACGCGCTTGACCGCGACGCGTTTGATTTTTCTTTTGCATGTTCCCAGGCACACCGATGTTCCACCAGCACGTATTCCTCCTTTCCCCCCCTCCGTCCCTCCTTCCCTTTCCCTCCACTTCTTTCCTTCCCTCCTTCCTCCCCTTCTTGCCTCCTCCCCTTCTTGCCTCCTCCCCTCCCCTCCCCTCCTCCTTATCTCTTCTCGTCGCTTCTCGTCTCTTCCTGTCCCCTCTCGTCCCACTCACCCCTCAATTCGCACCCATAATTGCGGCAGGCTACCAAAATTCATATCATTGTCCTCGAATGCAGCTCTATGTAGACTCATTGCATCCACACCTCTCTGCATTGAGCTATGCATTCGGCATCATTAAACTTTCTCTCTTGCCGGCATAGTTGATCAGCTGTTTGCTGCACGAGACGCAAACAGACCCGTTTTGGGGACAGAACCTGAACAGACACACATCCTACTGTGCACCTTACTGTCCCTGAATGACATAGATGAGCTGGCAGTTAAGTCCTTTATTGGCAGTGCGGATTTCTTTGAAATATCTTGGAACAGTGCGAGTCTCTCACCTATAGCTCACCCCTGTCATAGATGCCTCTGGTCCATGCTCTATAGCAACATAGCGGCAGCCATCGATTGCGTCTCGCGATCGATGTCCTTGTAGTTCAAGGAAGTGGATAGGGTGATGGCGGGACGAGCAGTGATCATAGCACTATGGACCCTGAGACGCAATCCTTTGATGCAGGGAGGACAAGTCAAAATCACAGAGCTCAATGATACCTTTCCCTATTGTTCTACAATAAAAGTCGAGGGAGTCGTGTAGATATCCAGGTGAATTACAGAAAGATCTTGCTTGGTGCTCCGGATGCTATTGCTGTAATAGGCCAGCGTGATTGGCCCTTATGTCAAGACCGCTAGTTCGGCGACGACAACTGACAAAAGTCCACTCATGGCATTCCCTTTGGTTTGAGGTGGAGAGGACTCGATGGATACGATGGACGATGGACGGGATACCGAACGCACGACGAACTGCAACTCGGATTCTCCAAACTATATCATAATTCAGTCATATCCCGGTTCAGGGGTTAGTGCCATTTATAGCGTTCACTTCTTCAACCACGACCGACGCAGGGTCTACGATCAAGAGACTGTACTGCATTGCTAATTGCGCCAGATTACCCAATGCAGCATCCAACAGTTGACCGGTTCGTCGACAGAGGTAACGAACCTGGTATCTGGGCTGACAAGCGAGTCCCTGTCCATGTTCTGGTCCTGGTCCTGGTCCTTGCTCTAGTCCTGGCATTTGTGTTCATGGTTGCTGGTCGTGGTCTCCTCCGCAAAGCACATTTATCCAAGGTCCCAACGAAGGGCGGATTAGTGCCCTGTAAAGCTCGTTACTTATGACACTCTCAGCAGAGGCTGCCTCACCAATGAGGAAGCACTCTACTGAAAGTCCTGCCTGGCATGTCGACCAGTGCCATTTATAGCACCCTGCGGAGGAGACAAAAGGTGAGGAAGAAAGAGAGCACACCCCCTCCTTTTATCAGGTTCCCTTTCGCGCGCCGCAGTCACTTTAGACAGCACGTGATCATTTTTGCCGCCAATGTCACCATGTCGCGAAATGCAACCATGAACGACTGGAACAAATGGGACCAGAACAGGGACCAGGACCAAGACCAGGACCAAGACCAGGACCAGGACCATAGGACCATAGACACAGATAGACAAGGACTCGTTTGTCAGCCCAGATACTAGGATTGTGACCTCGATCGACGAGCCGGTCAACTGCTGAATGCTGCATTCGGTAATCTGCATGCGATTAACAATGCAGTATTATCTCTTGATTGGCGTACATGCATGTGTGCTCTTGTATCACACAGCGACCAAGATCTGCAGGTAGATGAAAACAAAGCAGTCATCTTTTCCGAGTGGCGCTCCCTGACATTTACATACATCGTGCTTGAGTGATAGAGGAGAGCTCTCTTTACTTCTATTCCTCTAGAACAGAGATGGTTCAATATCTAGAGCTGGCTACAAATTTGGTTCAAGAACGAAATGCAACTTCGCGTTGGGAGCCTTGCAATGAAATTGTACAATCAGTTCGTCCATCTCTGTGCCTTGCTCTCTGTCCCACATGGCCACATTGTCCAGAGGCAGTGGCGACATCACGTTGTCGGGGAGGTGCTCGACCAGCAACCGGAACTGCTCCGTGCTGAAGGATTGGTCCTGAACGATTAGCGTCTCGAGTGTGTCAAAGTCCAGAGCCTTGATCACTGTTGCCCAGTCTTTCCCTGCCAAAGTGCTTCCACCAAGAGCAAACATGGTAATCGGCACACATGTCCTTCTGAGCCCAGCTTGTCCCACAACAATCCTACTCTGCGCAGACACCATGGACGCTATCCATTGCAGATCACCTGCCGTAACATCGGCTAGGAGGATGGAGAACTCTTGTAGTTTAGGAAGCTTGCCCCTGGGCGGCAGGGCCGGACCCAGCTGAGAAAGCCATGGGTTGGAGGTCTCGAGGCCCTCGCCTATAAATGCCATCGCCGTAACTTGTTGACAGTGGCGGTTGACAAGACGTGAGGCAACCCCTCTTTGACGTTCTTCTCCCATGAGCTCAAACGTAAAAGATAGCTTCTTTAACACCATGCTCCCCTCGATATAGTTGTCAATCGCGTCCAATGAGGCATCGCTGAACGTACTCGGATGCAATTTTAGAACCTGCAGATATGGACTCGAAACGTTGCGCAAGCTTCCAGCGTGGCGATCCGTAAATTCTTTGGAGGCGACTACATACTCCATGGAATCGCCGTATAAACGCAAGTAGTCTGCAAGAGCCACGGCATTGACGTTGGAAGACGCCGACATGTTGAGTCCTGAAAGCACTGATCTCTCCTCGGATGAGTCTGTCGGGTACTTTACGCTTGTTTCGTAAAGAGCCGGCTTATCACCTGGCCGGCTGATATCCTGGACGGTAATGATGCCCAAGCTACAAGACTTTTTCGCGGCGAAAATTTCGTTCCTGGTCGATACGAGCAGATCTAGCAGAGGTACCGCGCGACTAATGTCACTGTGGATGATGGCAACAGACATGTCTGGGTTTTGTTGAACCATTTTGCGCAACAGGGCTTCGTCGGCCTTGCGAGGGGTTTGATCGACGCGTACTCCCGAGAGTTTACCGCTCAATACAAACTTTTGGTCCTCCAAGGAAAGATACTCGAGCTTCTTCACCTTCAGCATCAAGGCCTTCATGGAGCCCACACGGAAATGAGCCTCTGCAGAGAATCCGTTTCCGTCCCAGGCGACTGTGGTCATTCGCAAGTTGTTGGAAACCTGTCCAAGCGCGTACTCAAACAGGGATTGTGAGGTCAATCGCAGCTCTACCAACGATGGAGCACTCTTCAAAACCTTGGTGAGGACCTCTCGTGAATTCTTGCCTTTGGTGACAGATCCAGTACTGAAGGCAACATAACGAAGCTTGGGAGCCATGGCCGCTTGCGGGTCGCCCACGCGGTAGAAAAAGTCATCGAATTCCTTGAAGTGGAGGGATTGAATACGATCATTGAACAACAGCTGCATGAGGGGCTCGAAGCGGCGAGCACGATTGACAAGATCCAGCGTCGGATTCTTGAAGGACCCTCCGTTCACGATCAATTTGTTCACTGTTGTTTTTGAGAGTGCGAGAACAAACGTCTTGAGGTCATCCATACTTGCATCCCAGCCTAGCGTGATATCAAGCTCTGCCACAACAAGAGCCTTGGCTACGGCACCGTAGAACTGCTGAGCTTGGATCGAGGAGTCTAGCCTGATCTGGATCTTGTCGCCGCCGTTCGCCGCCCGCTCGTATTGACCGCGATTGACTTTGACCACATCCTGCAGAGTCTCTGTTCCTGCCTCGCGGTAGCCTTCGCGGTAATGCTTGCTGCAGACCCATTTAACATGTCCCTCAGGTGTCACCATGCGGAACAAGTTTCCAAGAGCATTGTCTTTGTCTGTGATCTTCAGATAAGAGCTCAGCTTGCGCAAGTCTGCACCTTCAAGGATCACCTGTCGGTCCGACATGCCATAGATGGCCAGATCCTTGCTAGCATCGGTGATTTCCTTTTGACCATTGAGAAACTTGATCGACTCGTCTACCAAGGGGCCGAGTGGGCCAGACACGCAACTCGGGACAACGACACCTGCGGCAGATACACCGTACTTGACCATTTGCATCATCGTCAAGAGATAAGATCCGTATTTCTCGAAAAACTCGGTGGGCTTTTCCAGGGTGTATCCTTCATGATTTGCGAGGTGGATGCGTGGAGGTAGACCGCCCTCCTTGGTCATTGTGTGGGTTCCGCACTCACACAGAAAGAAAAGTCGAAACTGATGCGAGAACGGTTTGGTGACCTTGCTCATTCCGGTAGAGACTTTTGGAAGGACAATAAAGAGGCGAGGAATAGGAAACTCGTGCAATTCATATGTTTGCGTGAAAACAGCTTGGATGTTCTTTTGAGTGATGGCGTTCGCATCTAGCGCTTGCTGTTGCTTTTCCAGCATCAACTCTTGCATCCGGAGAAGCTCATCCTGGAAGGCGTTACCCTTGTCCAATTCGGACAGAACGGTGTCGAACAGCACTTTCATGGTGTTCTTGATATCAGTCGCTTGCGAAACTTGGCCGAGTTTAATGGCATCCAGGTACGAGTCATTAAGCTGACGAACCTGGAGAAGGGTGGCCCTGCTTCTTTCAGACAAGTCAGTGGAGGCCAGTTGACCAATGTCGAGGGGTTCAGAATCCGAAGGGTCGTCGGGCTTGAGGGAGGGCTCGCTATCATCTGGGAAGAGCTGCGTGACCGAGACGCTTTCCATAGAGACAATTGGGACATCCTTCACATCGATAGTCGTATCCGAGACAGAAAGAGAGGATGGCTGGGGTGCTGAAGTAGCTGCTCGAGGAGAGTGAGGTGTCCCACTGGGAGTTAACGAGTCCTGACTATGATTGCTGTGTACATCAGAGATGACAACTTCAAGAACAGTGCCTGGGTGGTACGCGATCCTGTGAGGGGTAAGCCTGATTCCGCCAAAAGGAAAAAGAAGGATGTTAGTCTGCCATTGGCTTGAACCATCTTCTCTTGAAGTATCAGAAACATACTCTTCAAGGTCGTCGTCTGTCAGTAACGACACGATGTTCGAATCGTCCAGTACATGTTGCACGTTTGGGAATCCCATCTGGATATCTTTCCAGAGAACAACAAAACGACCGCTCTTTTTATCGAGGCGAGCGTTAATGGTGAAGACCTCTGAGGAGAACTGAGCCCTGAAGGACTGACGGGGTTGGTTGTCGGATAGGTCTTTGGTCATGATGTGTGCTCTGGGAAGCTAGTGCAGCTACTGGTCTGTGAGAAGGGGCCTAAAAAGATAGAGAAACTTGTGACAGGAGGAGATGTTGGCTACAAAGACAGAGATGAAGAGAAAGTTGGTGCCGAGCGAAAAAAGTGGGTTGGAGAGAAAAAGAGAAAAGCCCACGTCGACTCAAAGGGCGAAGAAAAAAGATGTTGATTCTTGGCAGTGTTTGTTTAGAACGGAGAGCGCAAGAAATACAGATGCAACACCCTTGGACCAATGGTCCCAACCTCGCCCCCCATGTTCAATCAACATCGGCAACGGTTGCACAAAAGAAATTATCGAAGGAACTGAGGCGAGGTTTTTTTTTTTAGAAACTGTAGAGGACGCAGCCAGTGGCAAAAGAGAGGAGCTGTGGGAATACCCGGGTTGCTCCTGAATGTCTTTGTGTAGGCTCTCTCGCCATCTTTTGAAAGGTAGCAATTCATTACATTTGTCAGAGGGAAGAAGTAATTTACAATAAAATACAAAAAAAGAGATGATCTCAGAAATGTCGTTCCAGGAATGTCAAAAATGTCCAGCGACCAGCCATGTTTGTTTGGCTTTCGACTTTTACTCGATATAGACCAAGAATTGATCACTGCCCAGGTATCGCTGCGCCAAGGCCTTACCATCGCCTGTTGGTTGTGAGAAGGCAAGGTCCGTCTTTTCAAGCTTGCAGGCGTAGATGAACCGGTCCCGAACAGCCTCCAGCAGGCGAGAGGCAATCTTTTGACGTCGATGCAGATTTGATACCCAGATGCGATTGATCCCACAGATGGCCGGTTCTGGTACGGTAGAGCAAAAAATAGCAGAGCCTTCAGTCTCCTGGTCCTTGCTCATGTCGAGGCTCGATTTGGCTGGGATCGAAGAAGAGGATGAGGAAGCAGAGTTTGCTGGCGTAGGAAGGATCGAATGTGGTGATGGGGTTGACGCTAAAGATGCTTTCGGGTTTGGGGAAACATTTGCTGGTTCAGGTGGTGAGGATGAACCTGCTGGCAAGAGCTTGAATCCTTGTTTGATCCGTTCTGCAACGACACATCCGATGACTTTTTTCTTTCCAGAGATATACATAAAGACTTTGCATCCTTCCAATTGCTCAGCGTCAAACTCCACGGATCCCAGTTCCTTGTTGACAACCTGAAGGACTTCTTTGACCTAAAATGAAGAAGAAATACCACTAGTTAGAGACAAGGAGGTGACCGCTGGAGGCGTTTGGGCCTGCCCGCCGTTCTTTGTTCTTACCTTTTTCTTCTCAAAGGTCGACGCTCCTTCCTTTCCGGATGTCGCCGAGGCAAGACCCGGCTCCATGGAGACCATCACGATTCTTGATCCTTGAAAATCGCCACTTATCCTCCTATTAGTTTCCGTCGAAGATTTTGTTGAGCCCTCTGGGTGCTCATCGCTGTACCGCGCCACAACAACCTCGCTCTTGTATCCAGGGTAATCGATACCGCCCAAGATCATTCGATGATACCGTTCATGGATCTGTTCATCCTCTGCTTGTCCTCGAACATACGGCATGCCACATTGCGGACAGTGAAACCGTTTAGATTTTTCAGACTCGCGGTTCAGAAGTTTTGTCCTTGTGGATAAAGGGATCTTGGACCGAGTTGCGTTGGACGTTGAGGAGGGCGAGGATTTCGATGGGTCCTTGGAGAAGGCGAGATACATTTGCTCAAGTTTTTTGGATGGTTCTGCTTGGGTTAACTTTTGATTTTTGGTTGAGATGGCTTTGTCGGAGGATGCTGCAGCCACTGCAGGTTCTAAGAATGAGACCGTCATATCCTTGGGTCGGGATCTGAGAATCCCGGTGCCCTTTCCAGCTTTGGCCGAGAAGAACGCAGAGAGTGTCGCCTGCTTTGGTTTAGTTTCATCGACTGAGGTTCCTGATGTCCTGTTTCTTACTGCTGCAAGTGACTTGTCCAGCTCATCCTCGCTCTCATCCTTGTTCCTGTTTTGCAAAAGTGTCGCCCTGTTCGCACTGGTGCGACGAGTTACAATAGTCTTACTAGGACTAGGCGATGGTGGTGGTTGAGAGGAAGAGGTTTGGGGAGAGGACAAAGAGTTTCCACTTCTTTGTCGGCGAGTGTTGGTACTGACATCACTACTAATCCCGGCAGACTCGAACGACTGCTCTCCTGTCCTTGATCTCTTGGGACTAGGTGGGAGAATGACTGCTGAGACCAACTCTCTTTTTTTACGTTTCGATGGGGAGTCCGGCTGTGCCGCTTCTGATGCATCCTCCATGGCCTCATCGTTGTCACTGTCGTCTCGAGTCTTCAGCTTTGTATACGCGAGTCGATCTGCTAGAATCCCTGTGCTTTTACCACCGCTGCGACGACGATCCTGAAAGGGAGATGAGGTATCTCGATCCCAGAGAAGAGAGCTGGTCCTTGAAAGAGAATTGCTAGACAGGGAAGGGAAAGAGGGTGACGAGAATGAAGACTCTGGCGTAGGAGGCTTGGCTCGCCCATAGGTGTTCTTGACTGGCCGATGGAACTTGTATTCACTAGAACAAAAAGAGATTGTTAGATTCTTCGGCCTACAGGGACAAAGTTGAAAATGAGGACTGACATGACTGCAAATGACTTTGTACCGAGTAGGCGTTGCAGGACTAGGACTGGACCCTGGCTCTGATCCTGAACGTTGCAAGGGAGGGGTGCTCATGGTGCCTGGACTGGATGGATCCGGCACTAATGGGGAACAAAGTGGCGAAGACGCGGATGGCTCGCGTGGAGATCTCGCTTCTCTCGCTTCGTTGATCTGGGAGATCTTGGGACAAAAAAAAACTCGTCACGTGGGGGCTTTTTTTTTTTTTTTTTCTTTTTTGGACTTCAGCATGCATGTGCAAGCCGCGCCTCCACCTTTACTTTCGCACAACAACCACATGTTCAGGATGATAAGCAGCATCGTCGAAACTTACACGCTGTCAAATGGTGTCCACATGCCAGTTGTTGGACGTAGGTCAATTCCATTTTAAGGAAACGGCCCCGAGATTGTTTGTTCATTTCTAACGTCGACTCTTGTTCTTCCTAGTTGGAACTTATCGAGTACGGGATCAAGAGACATTGGATGCATGCCTACTGGAGGCTCTACGGACTGGATATCGCTTAATCGGTAGGAATCAAAGAAGGCGTTGCCCAACTCTTACTGGCTTAAAGACTAAGTGGCTGTTGTATATGTTTGGTACTCAACGGTTCATTTCTGATGGTTGTAGACACTGCAACGGTTTACAGGAACGAAAAGGCCATCGGCAACAGCTTAAAACGAATCTTGGAACAAGGACTTGTCCCTGGATTAAAGCGCAAGGACATTTTCTTGACGAGCAAACTCGGTAAAAAAATACAACCCTGTTATTTTCGAAATTGGCGTCTTTCTTACCCAAGTTTCCGAGGAGGTTTGCTTTCTAACCCTCCATGATTTAATACTGGTATAGCCCCAAAGGACCAAGGATATGACGCGTGTTATCGAGGTAGAGATGGTTATGTAACTGCATGGATCAAACTTGGTAAAGAACTACAAGTAAGATTTCTGACGTTTTTGTTCATTTTTTATTGCCTCTTAACGCCAAACAGCTGTACAAGATTCACTGGAGAACCTTCAAGTTGACTATATCGACCTCTATCTCATCCATTGGCCAGGGTAACTTTCCACTCTCCCGTCCATCTCTCGAGCATTCCCATGTTACTGGAAATCGTTTCATTCTAAACAAAAAAATCTTTGATTACCTAGAACTGCAAGGCTAAAACTGCCTGATCCTAAAAACGCGAGTAATCGAATGGAGAGCTGGCGCGCATTGGAAGATCTCTACCGGGAAAAGAAACTACGCGCGATCGGAGTCAGCAATTATACGCTTCGTCATTTGAAACAGCTGGTACAAAGGCCACATATGGTCCACCCACACCCCTCACACCACCACCCACATCAGTCTCAGGATTCGTCATCGGGATCATCAGTGGCCCCCGTCCAACCCCCAACGGAACACCTCGCGTCCGCATCCACATTGGTGATCCCCCATGTGCATCAGTTTGAGCTCCACCCGCGGTTAATTCAAAAGGACATTCTGGACTTTTGTGCCGTCCACAGGATTCAGGTCCAAGCGTATTCCAGTCTTGGAGAGGGTCGATTGATCTCTCTTGACCGTCTTCCTCCGCAACAACCAAAACGAGCGGGCCCCTCGTCACCATCACCATCGCCATCGCCATCGTCGTCGCCTCCACCAGAGGCGCCATTGGGGTCGTTGGAAATCATGCCATATTTGATCCGCAAGTATTTCCCCAAGGTGAACGAGTCGTTCGAAGGCCAGGAAGAGGATGCAAGAACAGACCCCGCCATTGCTGGAATGTATGCGAGATATTCTGCAAAGATCTTGCTACGCTGGGGATTGCAGCATGGTTTTGTCGTGATCCCGAAGTCAACCCATCCAGAGAGGATCAGGGACAACTTTGATGTCTTTGGTTTCGAACTCGAGCAGGAAGACATGCTGCATTTGGATCTGTACTCTTCAGGAAACCAACGGACCCGGTACTGCTGGGACCCAACCAACGTGTTCTAAGATCACGTTCTCTTTCCTGATTAAAAGATGTCCCTTTTTTTTTCTGATGAGTTTTTTTATTGTGCTTTGCTTTTATGTTTGAAGGAAGGCGAGAGCCCTCCCAAAAAAAAAATCCCAGATTATCCATTCCCCGTTTGTTTTTCCCCCCTCTTGTATTTCTTATGCTTCGGAAAGAGGTCCGTTCGAGGCTCTTTGTCCAAGACTCGTTTGAGGTGGCACATGTCTGTTTTGTACAAATGAAAAAATGAAAATAAATTACAAGTACTCAAGACCATGTTCCTAGCGCCCTCTGGGTAATAGTCTTCCCAAAGTCGATTCTCTTGTCTCTCTTTCCAATCACATAATACCTTTTGTCCCATGTTCCCCTCTTGTTGATGATACAATTAAATAGTGAAAAAAAAAGACCGCTCTTGTGATTTTGAATGGATAAGTGCTTCCCTCTTGTATGATATATTTTGATCTTGTCCTTTTGTGTTTCCCCTCTTGTAAATGTAATATCCCTATTTTTGTGCTTTTTGAGAGTTTTTTCTTCCGGTGACCTGTGCTCAATCTTGCAAAAAATCAAGATTTTACAGTGCGTAACGCTGGGCTAGGCGGCTCCTGGTTTCGGGGTTCAAAGAGGCGACAAAAGGATCCCATGCACCGGCCATCATGCTCTTGTATCCAAGAAGAATCTAGTTGAATCAAAAGTTGGGAACAATATTAGGACCATCGATTAAAATAAGAAAGGCATTCACAGATGCAACATGTAGGGACAACATACCTTTCCGAACTGCTGGTCAAGCTCTTGTGGAACCTCGCTCCACTGAGCAACAGCGTCGCAGAAGGGCAACAAGCTCTTGATAAGGCCGTTGGGGTTAACCTGGATCATAGCGCAAAGACCACGGAAAGCAGTGTCCTTCTCTTCGTTATCGCGGATCGTGCGGCAAGTGTGGCACCATGCCTCGGCAAAGACCTCGAGGTGAGGGCCGACCAACTGAGGGCAGACCAAACCCAAGCGACCAATGGTGATCGCAGAGTTGTCCAAGAGAGTGCGAGCGGTGTTTTCGGAGGTCAAGAGAGGGATCAAGCGCTCCAAGAGGGGCTGAACCCAAGGACCCATACCCTCTCCGTACTGGAGGGCAATCTCTCCGGCGGCCCAAGCAGCGTTATTGCACACGGAAACGTACTCTGGGTTGGGCTGGATCTGGCTGATAAGCTCATTCATGAAGGCATTCAAGTATGGCTTAATGTGCAAGAAACAGCTGATGGCCAAGTCACCCAAAAGGGCGTAGGAGGACTGGCGGACCTCGGCGGAGGAGTCCCCGAGACAGACGCTAAGGATCTGGAGGACGCTGGGCTGACTTGAGGCAACCAAGCTCTCAACGCTGGTGTTCAATCCCTGGGTCAATCCACTGAGAAGATCCAATGCGACAATCATGAAGTCCTTATCGGGAGCTGGGACGTTCTCGGGGTCCTGGCTGTGCATCTGAGCCTGCAACAAGTTGCTATGAACAATCTTGACACAGCGGTCAAAGACTGGGGGTGCGAAAGGCAAGAAACCCTGGCCCAAGGCTGTGGTGACGGAGGACAAGCACTATGAAGTGAAGAATCAAATATTAACAACCGCTTCGACCCTGAGAGCGACACTACCCTTCCAATCTGCAATTCCTGTTACACCTGTGGCTTACCTCGAAAAGAGGGAACAAATCTCTGTCGTCATCCGGCAACAGCTGCCACTTCTCAATCAAGCATGGCATCAAGAGGTCAATGTACTCCTTCTTGTTGAGGGCGCTCAAAACGCTGTCAGCGAGTGTTCCGATGGCATCATAAAGAATGAGCAAGTTCTTTTGCTGGTAGGTCGAGAAGGCGTGGACCAGAGTCTGGAGAATTCCATACAAGTATGGGACGAGAGCATCACAAGCCTCCTCCTCCAAGGTGGCGAAGGCACTGCATCCAGCCTCCTGAACACGCTTGTTGTTGTCGCTGACCATGCTCAAGAGCTATTAAAAAAATAGAGCACAGGTAAGATGTCGACTTTCTCTACTGAACTATGTCCTCCTGTCTGCCATAATCCACTTACACCCTCAATCAAAGGAACAAGGTAGAGAGGACGGTCCTCGGGGTTGGTAGGGTAGACGCACCAGCGAGCGTAACGGCCCAAGGTCCAGCAGGTAATGGCACGGACGAGAGACTAAGAAGGGAATTAAAAAGTCAGTGTGGTTCATTACATCTTTAAAACTCAAAGTGGAGGAGACAAACATGAATGTACCTTAGGGTCCTTCAAGGTCTGGATGAGGTATGGGATCAAGGTGGGCAAATGAGGCTCAATTCCAGCCATGCAACCCTCAGCAACAGCACCCAAAGCCAGGATACCGCACTCGCGGTGCTTCCACTCGCTGTGGAAAAGCTCGGTCTGGAGCAGGGGCAAAAGAATATCCAACATGGAGGTGCCGTAGACAGCAGAGAAGACGTCCAAAGCTGAAGCAGAGCACTTGCGCAAGTTCCACTCCATGTAAATGTCATCATCATCCTCGTCATCCTCATCGTCCTCGTCATCCTCGTCATCAGACATCTCGGGACCATCAGTAGAGGAAGTGGCGACGGCGCTGTTTTCGGTCGTATGGGTACTGGCCTTGTGGAAACGGGGCTTCATGTCCTCAGCACGATCAGGAACAGTGGTATCTTCATCGTCGAGATCCAGAGTGATCAAATCCATTTCGCTGTAAACCATTCCCTGGAGAAGGACGGGGATGACACGTCCCAAATGAGGGCGAAGATGCTCAGTCATCTCATCCTGCTCGGCGAAGGCCAACCAGAACTCGCAGGCCTCCAGAGCGACAGCCTCGTCGTCATCCTTGGTAGAGTACAACATGTATTCGACAACGTTGTTGATCTGGGGGATAAGCTTATCGGGGCGGACCTCGAGCAACATGACCATGGCCTGGCAAACGTGCTTGCGGACGTCGGGATGGTTGTCGTTAGAGAGCTGTCCCAATCCCTCCACAAAGGCATCGACGTTGACCATGAAGGACTGCGACTTTCTTGAGATGAACTGGTTAATGCAAGTCAACGCGCAGACACGGATGGCGACAACGGGCGACTGGAAGTAGCTAATGATCTTGGGGATCATGAAGTTGAGAGGTCTATCGCCGTTGATTTCCGTGTCGAGTTCCTCGCTGGAATCTTCGCAAATCTTGGCCAAGGCCTTGAAGGAACCCTTTGTAATGAAAGAGCGCAGGGAATCGTGGAAACAAATCAGTATCAAGCTCTGAAACTTGGATTCAAACGAATAGTGGTTCTTACCTCGACGACATTGGGGTCAGGAGAGTCCAAAAGGTTCATCAACTGAGGAAGAACTTCGGGCCAGCTGGCAATTGAGTTTCTGGAGAGAATGGTGGTAATGACGGTTCCAAGCGTGTTACGGACGTCAGCATCAGGATCTCCAACATGGAGTAGCGCCAAAGCCTTGACATATTCAAGGACATCGGGTCTGATGTCGTCGGCGTGGTATTGGATGTTGGTCTTGAGCAAAAGTCCAGCAATAGCACGCGTCGTTGGGAGCTCTCCAGGCATCTGCGTCAAAATGAAGATCAGGTAGTTGTTGTAGTCTGGAACATTTCTGAACGACTCCAATTGCTATTTGAAAGAGGAAAGACATAAGGCGATTAGATATGCGCCCGCAGGAATATTTGTTGTGGTTCTTCTTGATGACAATGTTCTTTTGGAACGTGTCCTTCCGTTCGCCTGCATATCCGCCATCCTGACGCAGGCTCATTGCACAGCGACAACAACCCAAGAGCAGAACACGAAGTCAGATGCGACTGTGCCAGAGGCGGAGCAAACCAAGGAGCGTGCGACAAATGTTTTTTGAGCGCCGTCTATCCACAACAATGTCCACTGTCCTGAAGAGTTGGTAAAAGGAGAAGCGAAGCGCAAGGTTGATGGCGAAAGACGGGCTGCAGAGGACAAAACTTGCTGCGCGATGAGCTCTGAAGGGACGGCGAGGATCAGCAGGCACATGGTCCTCTGTCCAGGTCCAGTCATTTGCCACAGTCGACACCGTTTTCAGCCAAAGTCACCGCGTCTGTCCATTCTTTTGAGATTCCTCCACATTCTTTCTATCCAGGTATTGAATGTCCTTCTTCCTCGGACAAGTTTGAACCACGCGCGTGGAAAGATGGGCCGGCTTTTAGATCACCACTTTGTATGTTTTCATTCATTACCTCTCTAACTTGGGTCTGAACAGCATTGTTCGAAGACATGGAATCCCGGAGAAGGGTCGTGAGCTGGGAAAGCCCCTCAGGCTGTGGCTGCCAGTTCATGGTCGAGGTGGTTTTTTTTTAAAGAGAAGGGACTAATGGGGATGGGAGAGAAGAAGACAGGGTGTTTTCCAAACATGTCAGTTTATGCAATAATAACAAAGCACAGGATGAGAGCGGAGGGAGGGAGCGGAGGGAGGGGGCGGAGGGGGCGTCAAAGCGAAGAAAAAGAAAAGAGATGAGGCAGGGACGATGGGACGCGATGAGCAGCGAGATTAGCTTTTTTTTTTCTCTCTCTCTTTCTAGTCCTTGCTGTAAACAATAAAAAATAAAAAAAAAAAAAAGAAAGAAAAATCCAAACGAAAAAGAACCTCTCCACACAGGAGGTCCTTGTCATGGGAGAAAAGGTGCGAAAGCAAGGGCAAAGACGGACGGAGAATATGTAGGGGTCTTGGACGGGGAGGGAAGAGGGAGGCGAAAGGGTCGTTTTTCTTACAAAAGGGAGGACAAAGTGCGGCGGATTAGAATCAGGATTCAGGCACTGGCCTCAGGAAGGATGGCGAGTGAGGATTGATGGTGTGGGGGCGAGAGGAAGGAGAAAGACGAGAAGGCGACCAGATGCACAAGGGTATCGGGATAGGCTCGGCAAGAGGAAGGGAGGAAAGGGTAGGGAGAAGAGAAAAGAGGAAAGAAAGAGGGAAGAAAGAAGAAAGAGGAAAAAGAAAGAGAGGCACCCTCAATGCATTGTCCACCCATTGCCACCACCGCCTACCTCCACCGCCTCCAAGGAGTGTGCCCCTTCCCTCCAGCGCAAAGCCAGAAGTCAGTCGTCCGCTCTCACTCAGACCCCTCTCTCGCAACGTCCCACCTGCTGCATGGCCCAGGAGCCTGAAAAATCTTTTTTTTTCTCTTGACATGTTCACGTCACGGTAAAACAAAATCGCTCGTTTAACAAAGTTTAATATCTTTTTTTTTTTCACGCTCTTGCTGACCGCAAACGACGAAGCTCTGGGACAATCGGAAGGTCCACTTCGGTGACAACCTCCTTGGTCTTGACCACCATCTGCTTTGCGATCGTAGGGCGCTGGAGACTGGGCTTTGTCCTGTTGAGGGTAGATAGAACTGCCTTCTTGGGAGACGGTGGTGGTGAAGCCAGGACGACCTCTTCTGGGACTTTGATGTTGTTGTTGCTGTTGTTGTTGTTGTTGCTTCCGCTGCAGCTCATCACTGAGAATGTTCTCTTCTTGCTCGTTGCCTTTTGCTTTTTGGCTAGCTCCGTAGGGGAGGGCATCTGGTTTTCCTTGTCTGATGACTGTTCCTGTTCTTGCTTCTCCATCTCCTTGACCTGCCTCTGCTTTTCCTTCTGCTCTGGAGTAAGGACCTTGAAAGGTAACTTTGTCTGTACCTTGACCTTTCGGATCGCGTCATGCACGAGATTGCACCAGGGGTCAGTCTCGCCTTCGACAAAGTAATCAAAGACGCCCTCCCACTCTTTACCCACAACTGCTGTCTTGTTCACAAGAATCACACAGCCTTTCTTGTTCTGATGCACAATCTTGGCTGCTTTCCGAACCAACAGGCGAAGTCCGTGTACCTTGAGAGATGTTCCCATAACCAACAACACGTCTGGCGATTTCGAGAGGTCGTTGGATTGAATCCTGCCAATTGCTTCTCCAAATGGGTGGTTTTCGTTGTACAGCACAATATCGGGCCTCAAAGTTCCTGTCGCGATCTTTCTCTTTCCCTGCGCGACGCGAATGACATCTGTAATATAAAAAAAAAAATGGAGGCTAACAAGTCAGTGATGCTGTCCGCACTTCTTGATACTTTCGCATTGCCAATGTTTTGACTTTGTGAGTAGAAAGCGCGCGATAGAACAAAAACCCATACCATTCAATTCACATTTTGGACATCCAGGAGCCTCGCCCTCCCGGAAAACCTTTTCATAGTCGTTCAAGAATCCGTACGGCTCACTGCACAGCGTACACTTGAGCTTTCTCAACGATCCATGCAATTGAACGACATTAACATCCTTCTTGACCTTGCCCTTCTCGCAGACCAAACTCGTCTCCATGCCCAACTCCTCTTCTAGGCAGTCAATGTTTTGGGTATAACACCTCAGGAGTTTTCCTTTCTCGGAGAGCATCTTGATAAAGTGGTGAGTCGGTGATGGTTTGGCCTTGAGCGTCTGTGCATGGAGTTCGGAAATAAAAGTGTAAAAGACGGCCGTGGTGGACTCATCTCTGAACAAGTTGGCGTCAAAAAGGTCCTTTCCTTTGATGACCTGCTTGGGGTATTGTTTCTTGACCAGGTTGTAAAGTCCATCTGCCGAACGGAAATCCTAAAGATGCCAATCACAAAACAAATGGTCAGAATTGCATAAAGATCATATGAAGACGCGTTCAATGTCAACATTCTTGATGAAAGTTAATGTCAACGCGTGTGAAAAAACAAAACCTCTCCCATGACCCCTCCCAATTCTCCCTTTGCAGGTTGCGTGCACGGTCTGAACGCGGGGGAGGAACACAAAGCTCATTGGAAATTCGACATTGTGGCACCTCCCTTGCAGTGTGGTACACTCAAGAAAGGAGGTTTGGGAAAGGACATGGCTTTTTTTTGTTCATGGTCTTTATGGTCTCATGTCCGCGAATGGGATGAAACGAGAGCTGGAGGACAAGAAGGGAGTGATAAGAAATAGCACAGGAAGAGAACTTACAGGAATCCCACTGCTGCACGAGATACCGGCTCCCGTGACGACAATGGTTTTCTTGGCCTTGAGCATCACATCGGTGACAGTTTGGAGATGACGTTCCGTAGCAACATCCCGTGATGGGCCGCTCAAATCGATGGTGAGCATGACAATAGGAGCGGGAAGAAGACAAGTCGGTGATGAGAGTGGTGAGAAATGTCAATTCTTGCGAGTATGAACAAGTATGAACAAGTATGAGTGTGTTGTCTGAGAAAATTGAATTTTGCTTTTTTTCGTATGAGACGAGTTGAATGAAACCCTGGAGGGATGATGAAATGGGAATGAAAATTGTAATTTCGAGGATGGGCAATCAGCTGGGTGCGAGATCAATGCTCTGGTGATGCTTAAAAGTGCAGTTGAAGCGACGGGGTTGTTGATGGTGAAGGGGGTGGAAGGAGTGTCGGGATGGGATGAGGAGGAAAGAGGGGTGAAAACAAGAAATGTGCTCAAAACGTAAAATTTTCGAAAGGCTCAGAAAACTCAATTCGCGCAGCACGCGCGATGAATCTTCCTTCCGGCGCGATTGGTGTTCTGCACTCCCATCCCGGTCCTCACCCAAAGGTCCAGCCATCTCTATTGTACGTTGTTCCCTCATTTTCTCTCTGACTCAACAGCAATATGAATACGAGCAAACCATATAATTTTATCAAACAATGTTCTATAGGCGGGATCTCATGGCTCGATCTCGTATTCTTGCTGCAGCAGATCCAGCTGCTGCTGCTTCTTCTCGAGATCATACTCGTAATCCTGTTGATGCTGCTGCTGCTGTTGTTGTTGTTGTTGTTGTTGTTGTTGTTGTTGTTGTTGTTGTTGTTGTTGTTGTTGTTGTTGTTGTTGTTGTTGTTGTTGTTGTTGTTGTTGCGGATGATGTAACTGTGGGGGGTGTTGTGGCTGCTGTTGCTGTTGTGGTTGTTGTTGATATTGTTGCTGATGGTGCTGCTGTTGATCGCGCTCCAACTGCTCTCGCTGTTGTTGTTCGCGCTGTTGCTGTTGCAGCTTCAATTGCTGCAAGGTTGGGTGCTGTGGTTGCGGATAAGCCATACGGAACTGCTGCTGTTGCTGCAAGAACTGCTGGTGAACCTGTGGGTTGTATTGCTGCGATTGCTGCAGTTGTTGGTGCATTAGCTGCTGTTGCTGCAATTGCTGTTGCTGATGCTGCTGATGCTGAAGCATGCGAAGTTGCTGTTGCTGTTGCTGTTGCTGTTGATACTGGCCCATCGTTGGAACTGCATCGCCCGATCCTGAACGAGGAGGCAGGGCTGGCATCGCTCCCGTCCCTGCCCCTAATGCCCCGACTCCAACTTGAGGCTGCAGGTTAGAAGGCCCCCCAATGTTCATTCTTCTAGGTGGTGGGTTTACAGCTGAGGACGCAACGGAAGAAATACTTCCAACAGAACTTTGCCTTTGTCCCGTAAATCCTGGGGGAGGTGACATGGTCGCCAAATGGCTACCAAGACTTTGTTCCTTTCCACCCGGGATTTCGTCGCCATAGAGACTGCTGCTGCCGCTGCTGCTTTCGTTTACGGTAGGGAATGGGTCGTTCCTTACAAAGAGCTCGCTTGTGTTCACAATCAAGTATTCGATAACGGAGTTCTTATACGTTGTGTCCAAGATCTCTCGACTTGGGTCCGGGTTTCGCATCAAGGTAGGGCCAAAGACAACAGACAAGTTCTTTGGCGTCATCAAGTTCACTGCAGCGCGCTCTGTTACCCTGTTCAAATGCTCCATAAGCACCTTGAGGGTCCTGTAGTGAGACATTGGCATCCTGTCAATAAGATTTCTGAACGTTTGCAACTTGAACTCGGATTCCGTCCTGTCAGGGGTCTCTGACATGACCGAAGGCTCTTGTTCAAAAGACTCGGATGACTCAGGCAAATCCATTGAGATCATGAATTCTTGGTAGAGATCGTAAGGCATCAAGGGCTCAGGCAATGATCGGAGGTACTGTTTGAGGACCGAAGTAATCGAACAAATATCTTGGTAGACATCCAAGTCGGAGAGATCTGGCTGGTATCCTGCATCATAAGCAAGAACTAACTGACGAGCTTCGGCGGCCATACCGGAACGACGGTAGATTCCTTCAACATCCAACCCACGTTGATCCACAGCTTCAATACACTTTTCGACCACCAATGGAACGACTTTATCCTCCAGCTCCAATTGGGTCAAAAGATTGTTTCCAAACATGGTTTGTTGCTTTTGAGGCGTTGCTGGTGCGGCAGTCATATTGTTAACGCTGGAGGAATCTGATCTTGGCACGCCGGTACAGTCGTGAGGGATGTCATGCACGCATCGTCCATGGACTTGGAATCCACAGCCTGTTGTAAAAAAAAACATGGGAATAGCGTTAGGTTCATAATGTCCGCCAGAATATCCAGTGACAAACATTGCCAACAGTAAATCCAGTAAATCTTGCCTTGGCACTTGTACTCGCGACCCCACATCTTTTCATCACATCCCTCGCATCGCCCTGGTCGGATATAATTGTGCTGGACAAAGTAGTGCTTCTCCAAGGTTCTTCCTCCATTCAAAGACCGAGAATCGCTGCTGAAACTTCTCGTGGGAGGTAGAATCTGGCCGTTCGAACTTCCGTTGTCTGTCGAGACCATAGGGGAGCCTCTCCTGGGAGGTGTATCTGTGTTGACGTTTGGCCCTTCAACCAATAATTTTCCGAATTTGGCGCCAACATTCTTGACTGTGTTGACACCCGTGTTCATGGTGCTAAGCGTGCCCTTCTTCCAATTGAACTTCTTGGGCGCCACGATCTCCTCTCCAAAGATGTCCTCCTGAACCTGCTCTGATTTTGAGCTACGTCTTGGAGGGTTGTAGTCGTCCGAGTGGCCCGTGTTATACGAGTGGCTCGATTCAGCACTAGAAGCGACCTTGAGTTCCTGTTGACTGCCCCCGCTCGCCTGACGCTGTCTCCGAATCTTGTCTGTAAAGGACTGGAGCATAGTGTTACCGCCGGTATTAAAGCTCGCCGATGGCGCCGTTGGGGGAGCGGTCGCCTGCGCATCCTTACGACCTTGGATCTTGCGGGTCATATCATTGTTGATAGTCGAGAGCTCTGCATTTCGCATGCTGAGAACCTGCATCTCATCCAAGACGCTGTCGCGTTGATCTGAATAGGCTTGAATTTCCTGCTGCAGCTTTTCTTTTTGATCTTGGAGAGCCTTTACCTCCGCTTGATAGGCCTGTTTCATAAAGTCATGACTGGCGCTGAATCGTGGGTTGGTGGTAGGCGGCCCAGGAGCAGCGAGATGCGTGGTGTTTGCACTAAGAGACTCTTTCTCCTTCGTTCTATTCCAGTCAAAGGTACGACGACAGAAATTTAGTTTTCATGACTGGGAATCCTCCTGGTTGACGAGAGATAATGAAATGGGAGGGCTGCGATGGCGCAGCATGAAACTTCGACTTACTTGAGCTCCTCATTCATTACTTCAAGATCCATTCCAAGGAGATCTTTTTCAATATACATGTCTCTCAGTGCCTTCTCCAGATGCAGCTCCTGTTCCTTTAATTGCTCAAATCGCGAGTGTGCAACCATTAGTTGATCCTGTGCTGTTCCACGGAGAAGTGGATTCGAAGGGTTGAACTTTGTCAATTCCAAGCGCAGAGCGCCGATCAAAGACATGGCTTCCTCCAAGCTTATGGTATCATGCTAGGTAAAAGACAGAAAACGGGTTTTTGAGAACACAAGGTTCATTCGATGCTCTTGAAAGTTACCACCTTTTTTGGGACAAACTCTATTTTCCCTACCTTTGCTTGCTCCTCCTCTTCTGAAGAGCGGGGTATCGAGCCCTTGAGGGATGCCTGTGGCTCAGGACTTTCAGATGACGGCCTCGTGCTAGTATTATTCTCGCTGGATTGGCCACTGAGATTCAGCGACGAGGTGCTGAGACGAGCATTTGCCATACTAATACTAACGCGGTACAGACGATGATGTTGGTGGGTATCAGGACTTTGAGGAGTTCCAGCCTCCTCAACAGCAACGATAGGAGTAGGGGATACGACCGATCCCCGAGGAGAAGGTGTAGGATCTCCCTCAGACCCGCTCATGATCTCTCCAAGATCGAACCCACTCGAGACAGGGCCATCAAAATCAAAGGAGAGAGGAGGAAGCAGAGGCGGTCCCATTCCTAAGAGTCCACCAACCGATGCTACTGCTTTAGGGCGGCTGTCCTGTCGAGGAATAGGAGGAGTGGTGGGCTGATGGCGTCCTGTCGTCGGTGGGGTTTGAAGAGTCGGCAGTGGTTCCGGTGAGATATATGAGCGCTTCTGCTAATTGAGAGCGTACGCGGGGTCAGATGGGGTTAGATTCTTACTAAGGCATGAGGTTTGAGACGGATGACTTTGCCTCAGCCTGGCGTGAATACCTGTGCTTCAGGGATTGTCGGTAGAGTCTTTTCAGTCAGTCTGTCGACATGATCCCTGTTGATGTTATTGTTGCGTTCACGCTGTCGCTTGGCCTCCTTACGCTCCTTGTGGCAGGTCATGCAGTAGATGCCCTGAGAAGTCTTTGCAAAGACGAGATCATCAATCTTGGATTCGCATTGGACACACTTGAAGCAATCCGCATGGTAAGCATCCTCGCCTAAAAATTAGAAAGAGTTTTGTTTAGTTGAGCAAACCAGGAACAAACTGTAACAAAGAGCGGAGAGCATGCTGCTGTTTAGGGGATTCATCGTCGCCCCTCTGGCACCTTGTGCGACCAGAGTACCAAAATAAACAAGAGCGTTTGCAAAGACAAAGAGAGCAGCAGGCGAAGGGATGAAAACGTGGAGGGGGGGAAAGGTGCCTTACCAGTCATGATAGCCTCATCCAGGATTGGCTTATGACAGGCCTTGCAGCTGTAAGAACATTGCTCACAGATAGGGCTACCGTCAGAAAGGAGGAGCAGGTTGCTGTCACTCTCGACTCTGTTCTTGCACTTTGCACATCGGAAACTGGTTTGAGTTGAAACGAGGGGATGGTGACAGAGAGGAAGAAAATGAATGTGTGGTTAGAGAGGCAATAGGAACAGCAGGGATAGAAGGGATAGAAGGGATAGAAGGAGGAATGCTGGCGTCCAAGAATAGGTCATCAATTGGCGGCGCCATCTGGGCTTCTTTACGCCCACATCGTGTTCACTCTGAGTTTCCTGCCTGTGTCTGTCGGTCCATCTGTCGGTCTGTCGGTCTGTCGGTTTGTCGGTGTGTCGGTCCATCGGTGCGTCGCTCCATCGTCCGTCTGGCTATCAAGCTGACTGTCTGTCCTTCTCTCTGTCTGTCTGAAAATGGGCTGGTGCGAACTTTCCCCTCTCCCTCGATCACCTGCAGGAGGTTTTGTTCTGACGGGCCAACCAGGGAGTTCAGGCACCGGGCGACGCGAATTTATCCGTTGTCGTGTAGTGGTCCAGAGGGGGTACTTGCCACTGAACATGCCACAACCCTTCGCCAAAGGCGACGACGCTGCCTTCTTCAATGATGCGATGGCAACCTAGGCAGACGGGGTCATGATTGTCGTCCATAGGATGAGATTCGCAGTGGACGGAGAATTAAAGAATGAGAGCGTAGACAGAGAGCAGCATGCAGTAATCGCAGTGGGCGGAGTAATGCTTGCAGGGATGATGGGAGCGGGGGAGGGAGGTGATGAGAAGGGATGTTTAACGTCGAATGGGGGGAATGAAGACAAGAAGAATTAGAGGGTGATGAATGTGGATTTGGGGATGATGAGAGCGAGAAGGTCGTGCTGGCCTTGTTGGACCCAAAGACAAAAGAGACTTTATTGCAATCAAATCACCCGTAGAGTCTGTGCGACCATCTCGTCCAGTTTGCCGACTTGGTCTATTGGCTGTCTCCAGTAGCGGAAGCGGCCTTCGACGACTGCCGCTGTCACTGTCCGTTGTCATCCACAGAAACTATTTGTATTGCTGTGAGCCCTCCCTCTTGCTGGCGTCCCTGCCCTTGCACCAGGCCAGAACAGGCTAGACTAGGGCTGGACTGAAGGCTCGACTGTGCACGTTGTTATTCCCTGTTGGCTCTTGCCGATCGGGTGTGTACCATGACTGCACTGTACGGCTGATTTCCTACCCCAAAGATGCCGGCTGGCAACCCAGGAGGATCATCTAGGCTTGTCACCTGACCATCTCTTTCTCTCTCTCTCTCACGCCGAGTCGACAAAGATTGAGGTCATTTTTCTTTTGCTTTTTCTTCTTCTCCTACTTTCACCAACTATAAAAAATGATGATCAACGTTCGACTCGTCCTGATGCCGTATCTTTGTCGATCCGACTTGGTCTCTTGTGCTCGCGTGTCCAAGGCATGGAACAAAACTTTCGAGCCACTTTTGTACAGGTCTGTGGATTTGACAGGAAACCGCCGCTGTCCATCTTGGGACGTTGTTAAACGTCATGGCACGAACATCGAGAGCCTAACCGTTCAGTTACCCGCTGTACCATCAAGTCAACCTCCATTATACATTTGGTATTCCTGGGACCAGCAAGAGAAACAAGGAAAGAAGCAAGTCTTTCCAAAAGTCTCATCACTGGATCTAAAGGTGTGCCTTGCGCTGAAGGACGCGATGGTATGGATAGACTTGTGCCCACGAGTGACGTCCCTGACTCTGTCCTTTGGTGGGAAGAGGCTTTTGGAAGCAGCAGATCTCGATCTGGATTGGTCGCCACTGCACAAGTCTTTTCTGTTGTCGAAACTCCACATCAGTGATCTGGACGGTAAAGCCTTGGAACAGAGTCAACTGGCGAGGATCCTCGACAACTGCCCTCGACATCAAATCAAGGAACTCACGTTGAGTAGTCAGCATCTTGGTACAATGGCGTTACACGCGCTAGAGGAGCGGTTCCTGGAGACTTTGGTGGCGCTGGATATCAGCGAATGTGTCGTGCCAGATTGGATCACTCAGAGAATCCTTTGCTCAAGTCCGAAGCTCGTCGTTTTCAAAAGTCAGCTTTTGTCCGTTGATTCCATGTTTGGTGAGGGCGAAGGAGGAAAACAAGATGTTTTAGGAAGCTACCAGGGCGAATGGGCTTGTTTGGGTTTAAAGACCTTGGGTTTTGTTCAGGTTTTATGGTCTGATAACGAATCTCGAAATTGCAAAATGTTGGAACAGCTTTGGGCACTCGTGGAGTTGGAAACTCTCATCCTGGACTACATGAACAACAGCTGGTGGCCGAGAGGTGAATTCGATCGAGGACAATTGGCTCGAGAGCCGACTTTACGTTGGATGGTATCGTCCTGGCCCAAGTTACAACGCTACTCAAGAAGAAGTGCTTCCGTAGTCACACCCACCGATTGATCTCTTTGCTAGAGCAGAACCCTTGTAGGATTGCTCCTCAATAACAATGCTCGTGCTCATGCTCACATTCCAACCCTAGGAAAAACCTAAAGTTCTACAGTTGGTCCTTTGTCTGTGCTTTCGTGACCGTACGATACATATTTCATCCCTGGAGTCTTTGGCCTTGCATGGGGCAGGCATCAATGTGAAAAAGGAGAGTTTGATCGGCATCGGCATCGGATGAGGCAGATTGTGATTTGCATTGGATGATCAAAACCTAGCCTCTGCTGCAGCGGTGCAGATCCCCCGTTCTCACTCCATCTTTTATTTAGACGTGGAAATAGACTGTTATAAAAAATGGAGACTGACGTAAGGGTGCAGGTTACACGGACGCGCCAAACGAATGTACACGCGTTTATTGTGCCATTGAAGATATAGAGAAAGGTGTCCTTCAGTCGCGCAGAGTGTTGTTTTAGACTATAACAAGCGACAATGTATCACCAAGATACTAAAGTCCCCAACTCAGACAGTATCCCCCATGTCGATATCATCCTTAAGTGCACCCCCCCCGCTCCCTTCTCTTGAAATGTGGCCATTATAGATTAGGGCCACTTCTTGAAAAGCTACAACTGCAACTCATAGAACGCTCCGTATTCTCCTTTCACGCCTATTGGACGCGATTACTTGAGCTCAGTGAGATTCTCCATCATTTGTACATGCTTTCAGGGGTAGCTCATGGACCATCTCAGTCTCTTGATCACCAGAATCCGAAGAATGGGGACGATGACCTGTTATCGTTGCTGTTATTGTCGTCGTCATCTATATTGCCGTCAGCAAATTTCGCTACTGTGATCGAATTCTCGAGCGCGGAGTGCGATTCTTGAATATCCTTGGTGGCGAAGGGTTGGTTCAGCTTCCGAATATGAAGTCTAACCCGGCAGATTATCCGAGGGTATTGTGGACAAGATGGCTTAGGCAGACGCCCCTGTCATTGATATTACGTAGAGAAGAATAGGAGGGTCGGGATAAACATGTCGTTATATTGACCAGATACAGAGAGCAGGACCTTGCCTTTAAGATACTTGGTGACATTGTGGCGAATCTCAAGCAAAATCAATCGAGATGCCGAGAGAAAGAAAAGCCTGTTGTGGTTAAAATGAATTGCCGATGCAAATGAGGAATAGAGAGAGAGACAAGATGGCACAACGCTGAAATGGGAAAGCACATTGTGGCACAATGAGTGGCAATCCCATCATTGGGGATTTATTGCATGCAAAGTTGATGAGGTTGGGTATTTACAAAAAATATTACAAGGGGAACAGGATGATCTAGATCTAGGTGACAAACAACGTATTGCCGCCATACCAGGTCTCGGCGCGCTTGCTGGCTGTCTTGAAGTACGTCGAGTACTCGACACCGACCAAAAGCGAGGATCTGGCCAACAGGGCACCATCAATCAAAATGGGGCCGTACCGGCCAAACCGCTCCAGTGTCCCGAGTCGATGATGGTCGACCCGAATCCAGTTCTGCTGATCCGCCTTGGCAAGTTCTTCGGGGTCATGTTCATTAGTAAGAACTAGCACTGGAAGTTCCTGCAGGGGAGTCTTTTGTTGCTCCTCGTGCTGCAGCCTTTGTTGTTGTGTAAGCAACGAGGAAGCTGAGAGTGGTTCCGTGGGTGGAAGCGTGAGCGGCACGTTGGAAAGCTTGGAAAGCAGAGAGATAATGTGCGCGGTCGAAGGATAGCATCTGTTCCAACCATTGGGATCTGAGGGAGAGGTAATCCCAAGACAATGACGGTAAAAATCGCCCCTTCTCAAATGGATCCCCACAAACGGCGGCGGTGAAACAGAGATGTTATCTTGTGTTTCCAGTTTAGATGGCGGCAGTAGCTCTCTCAAAATTTCATCCACGAACGAGTCGACTCTTTCAGTGAAGTGAAAGTGTTGCCCAAATTCCACCCAAGCTCGATTGTTGCCTCCGGGCAAGAGTCTGTAAACGTGGCCGAGACATAGAACCTCCTCGTTTTCATAAGCTGGCTGTTGATATCGCTCAATGACCTTGTCCATTCTCCAGCGAGCCCAGATCGTGGCATTGTCCCGCTCTGGATCCAAGAATGGCGTGGGGATCAATTCAGAATCGATTCCATATCGTTCCATGAAACGACGGCCCGTCATGTCAATCCTGCGGTCCGCTCCATACCCTGCTTCAGCAAAACATTTCTGAACAGCTGGGAACTTGATTGTCCTGCGAACCATCCCATCGGCCGAGCCCTTCGCATTGGAGGTTTCCGACAGAGTTGCGTCCACGAAGGAAAACGAGTCTGATCTGGACCCAGATCCATCAGATCCACTCGCGCCTGCGCCAGAGATCTGATGACCCTCCTGGACAAGTTGGATCCACCGTTTCTTGTGGCCACCACGTCGTTTGTTGTTACTAACAGCCTTTCCATCATCAGATTGCAATGACCGCTTTCTTCTCTTAAAAGGTGCAAGATCAGCAAGAGAGTCCCTCTCAACAACGCCTCTCCGCGCCAAAAACGTATCCAGCTCCTCGATCTGCAGCCCTGTTTCCTTCGAATAGGTATCCAGATCGAAAAATTCTGACCACTTTGTCAGCGCTGGCTCTTGTTTTGGCTGCCCTCCTTCCTTTGTAGGCTCGACATGCACGTTGGGGCTCAGGTTTGGGATGAGCAGAGTCCTGTTGAGAGCCTTGGCGATCAGGGATGCATGCCAGATCGAGATCAACTGGTTTGTGACTCCTGCATAAGGAACATACATCAGGTACCGCGGCTCGCCTACGGCCACTTGCTTCCCCACTATGGGCGGCGACGATGGGGTGCTCTTTACGTTGTCCAGTTCCCGATCTTGCCCATCTCCCGATCGTTCCCGATGCGACGATGTGGATGCGGCGGAAGGTTCAGATAGAGTAGGATCCACAGAAGACTGTTGAAGACGTCGGGCGACTTTTGTTGGAGAGATGTTGGCTGGCAGACAGTCCGCAGAGTTGTCTCCTGAAGCGCCACCGTCAGATCCAGTGAATGAAAGAAGGGAAGACCTCGTGCGTCCTCGTCCTCTTGAGGTATATAATGAGTTGTTGGAGGGGGGAGACGAGACAAGGAGGAGGCAGGTAAAGAAGAGGAAGCAGCTGGCAAGGAGTACCGTCAGGAACTTTGCCGGCCGCAGCATCGTTCTAGCTGTGAGTGGAGGGTAGTGACGACAAGAGGCAGGAAGATAGAGGAGGTTGGGGCAATGGCGCAGCGAAGAAAAAGAAAAAAAATATTGAAGGGGTTTATCTGATCGCAGGAAATATTTTTCACCGAAGATCAAAAAAAAAAATAAAGACAGGGAGAGAACAGGTGCCAGGAAGGGGCGACAGTGGGGATACAGAGATAGAGAAAAGGACGATGTAATGACCAGAGGCTTCTTTGTCTATGCTCAGTGGGTGCATGAGAGAAGATGCAGGGGGTGGGTGGGTGCAGTGAACGTTGTGCGTCTTTGGACCAAAAAAAAAACGTGGTCGAGATAAGACTGAAACAGCAAGAAAGGCTGAAGAAGGCAGAGCGAGTAGATCAGAGGTTGGAATGAGAGGAGAATCGAGGTAAGAATGAACAAGGATAGAAGAATGAGTGAGAGAATGAGTGAATGAATGAATGAGGGAACGAGTGGAGCGAATGAATGAATGAATGAATGCAAGAATGTAAGAGGGTGAAAAAGATAAGAGTCCAGAGAGGGGGCCGCCTGTCTCGAGTATCATTCATCATCGTCGACCTCGTCCTCCAGGGGCAGCGCTGAGTTTCGATTGCTTTGACAGAGAGAAGAGGACAGCAGAGAGAAAAAAAAAAATCCTTTCGACCACCCGCAATTGCGCTAGAGCGGACGGAACAGCGACCAGATCGATCTCCGCTCCAAACGCTGACTGGCGCGCAGGGGGTGCAGATCCCTGACTGACAAATCGACTTTTAGCTGGGGGTCTCACTTTTTTGTTCCTGTCTTTTTCAGCAGCAGCTGTAGACTATGTAGAAGAGGAAGCATAGCCAGAGAGGAAGAACCGGCTGTTTGTTAACGCGGGTCTTGTTTCTTCTATAGTAAAGCACTTCCGTCTTGCTGAAGCAGATCCCCCCATTTCGCCATTATCGTTGATAATTCGCCAGAAGAGCGACGATCTCCATGTCGCCAGTTCGCTATCAGCCAAAGTGTGGTCACACAAACAAACAATGGTTTGTTTCATTTTCCAGCCTTCAACTTGGGGCTACAATGCCTGTGTTCTCCCTTGCATCTGTTCTCATTGCTGACGATAAAAGCTGTGATGGTGGCGACAGACCGTGTACATTGCTCTTTTTAGATAACTGGTGTTGTCCCTGGGATCGTCGATCATCGATCTGTCCACCTGTCCAAAGAAACACAAGAGGGTTGTTTATCCGGAAATTTCTTTGGTGGCGCGGGACACACAACATGCGCAAGGGTGTGTCAATGCAACCCGTCGATGGCGGAGGCAGACCATCCTGATAGAACTTTTTCCAGAATGGCCAAAGCAGGTGACGGCATGGAACGGACTTGCGACTGTACATATATGGGAGTGATTGTATCATCAGAGACGAAACTCGAGCAATACTGAGGTGCACCTGGATACCAAAACTGGTGAAGGAATGCTGACGCGCCCACGTTCGCTTTATGGTGTGAGTACCTGAGTAGATATATAGAATTGTTGAAGGGTGCATGCGGAGAACACGCGTTTGAACAATCCTGTTGTGCAGAATGTGCGGCTCCACTCGAACGTGTTGTCGGATAAGGATTTCGCGCGGCTCTTGCAGTCGTGTTCTGTGCTCTCCAACTTGGTTCTAAACGGGCAACGTCTTGGAAAAAGCTCTCGTTTGGCATTGATCGGCCTAGCACACACTTTGACGTCCTTGAATCTGGGTTACGGACATTGGACCCTCGATTCAAAGGCGGCTCCTCTGTTCTCTTCTGAAACTCACTCACTTTAGTTGCTCAAGTATGGATGTCGACTTGATGTTTCTACGACTGACAGATGACACCGTGGTTCCGACAGAACGCAAGAAGGATATAAGGCCGATCGATCTAAGCAGTAGCCCGTTTCCCCATTATCACATTGTCGTTGGGCCTGTAGACATCTCAGAAGTTTTCAAGTTGACAACTTTACTTCTCATTTAACGCGGAGTTGAATAGAGATACGTGGGAACAATGGACATCTTTGAAAGAGATCGAGCTCTTTCGTATGGGAAACACTGGTTGTCGAAAGTTCTTTGTTCATCGAGGAGGAGGATCCAGCGGCCATCGTAGTCAGCGTGGCTACGGGGTGGTTCATAATAATACCGTCAAGTTTATGATGAATGGGACACTTGACCGCTCAGATGTGGAAAGAGACCCGGAGCTGCAGTGGATAATAGAGGCATGGCCCAACATCCAGCACTACACTGGACCGCAACGGTGTGGACAATTCATTTGTATTATAATTTTGATAGCAGATCAAAGAGATGTGGCAATTACTGGCAATTGAAAGATCAAACCTGTTTCTGCGAAGGGTATGCTTAAGAGTCGACAGGATCTTGAAGTATTCCTTTATCTTTCATCGATACTGCTGCAAGAGCTGCGGAAGTCTGTAGTCTTTTGTTTATTGGACGTTGGGCATGCTTTGCATCTGCCCGTAAAAATTCGATTCCTCGAGTGTTACCTCCAGGGTCGGTTTTGAGTACATCTCTAACTTATCCTGCAAGTGTGCCACACAGGAAGATCAATCCTTTTTTTTACCATTCCAATAGGAATGTAAATAAAGAGTAGACTTGGAGAACCAGATAAAAGACCAGTAATCAGAAACATTGGCTCACTCGTCTTTTCTTCTCTTTGGTAGGAGTAGGTCTTGATCCGGGGATAGCATCGCACAATCCTGAGAGACTGTCATCAGCGACGGAAAGATGAGATCGTCGAATGACTTCTTCCCGCATACGAAGGGAAAATTTCAACGACTCCAAGACGCAGGCCTTCATCCTTTTCGCGAAGTGGGATTTCCGCAGAGGAACTAACATTCTACCCACCTGACGCAGGCGATACGTTCCCATGAAGTCAAGAGCCAAGAGCTTGGTCTCATCTTTGTAAGAAGTTGACCCAAACACAGTTAGTTCCGAGGGGGGAATGGATTCTCTTGAGATCTCACGGATCTGACAATTCCACGAGTCTCGAAGACAACGAACAAGTTTGAATTTGTCACGAGGCTCTTTATCCAGTTTGGGTTCGTTGACAAGAGCTGACTCTGCTATGTAAATCTGTTGGCCTTCCGAGAGAGCGACAGCGTCCGCCATGTTTGCATGTATTTCGGCCTGAACAGAAAGATCCCTCCCTCGATTTTTTCTCTCTTTCGATCCAGTCACAGGTATTTCGAAACATCGAGAAGGAATCATAACCAATGTTAAAGCGCCACGAATAAAAGTCCATGTCAAGAAACCAAACCCTTCTCTTTCGCAAAGGTTCTCAGGTAGTTCGTCTGTGAAATTCAGATAGTGCGAGCTATGAAGAGAGCACATAAATGATCAGATCCACAACATTCCAATGGTGCTGCAATTGATTTCGTACAATTGCACTTACTAATTGTACACGATACTTTCTAAGTACGTGACAATAGGGTCATTATGATCCTCATTCTTCAGGGCGGCACACACATTGCTATACGTATTGTTGGTTTTGAATGGATCGCAGATGCGGGAGAGGATCGGGAGAACAGTCGGCCATTTTTCTTCCAGTTGCGGATCGGATGCAGAGCAAGCATTAGCCAGTTTAAGCTCATCGCTGGACAATTCAGAAGCGAACCCCGAGCCCACAGAGACATCGGCAATATCGTCCAACGCCAGTGATAAGGGCGACTGTGGCTTTAATTTGTATTCGTTAAATTTCGCCAACAGATCCAACTCTCCGATCTTCCATTGCACCTTTTGATTAAGTTTCCTCATGGCGGCGTCTTTGTGAAAAAAAAGAGAAAAAAGAAAAGGTATATCAATGTTCCCGTTCTAGCAACAACTTCACATGACATCTCATGATACCCGACATGTTGAGTTCATGTCGACATTGTTTATTATGGGGGGAACGATCATACGTACAATACATCTTCCTGTCTCGTGGATATGGGGCGGCTATTGGGGTAGACGGGATCAATAGAACCTCAGTATATGAGAAGTTACGAAGATGTTTGACATAGCGCATAATTGATTACCATGCTGCTCCTCAGAAGGCTCTTCAGTCAAGAAGCAAGTCTCAGACAATGGCTTCGTCGACAAAGCCGTACGTAGAAGAGGAGCTTGAGACGACAATGTCAATGACAATTGACACATCCCATTATTTGCTTTATGCCTCTTTTCTCGGGCTAGAAAAAACAACCGGCGCAAGAGTTAGTTCACTTATGACAACTCAATGGCACCACAAACAACGTGTCTGGTACCATCGTTTGCGTCTTGGTACGCATCGCCAACAAAGCCGGTATTATAAATTTTTCCTTTCAGTTTAGTCTTCGCCTGGGACTCGAGAAGCTTCTTGTGCAGAATTCCTGATTCGTCCTCGTGGAAGTATGTCCACAGGTTCTCACAATATGACCGAAGTTTCGTATTGAATTGACCTCGAGACTTCATGAGGAAACTCAGTGCCTCAAAAAAACGTTCAAGGTCCGTTTCCCCAGATTCCAGATAATGTTCAGGGAGCCATTGCTGAGGAGAATGTGCAAGAAAGTAACCAAAGATCGGATCTTCAGCTATTTTATTGGGCAGGTGAATTGTGTCCAGATTCTCCGAGAAGTGCAGATGGCGGGGCGTAAGTGTATAACTCTATGCAAGTTATCAGACGAGGAATATTATCTTCTGGCACTTCCCTGTACGTCATATTGTTACCGTCACGTTAAGGAAGATAAAGGCATGAAGGACGAATTTGTTTAAGGGGCCACCTGGACACAAACAGCGTGGTGTGGTGTACCCGGCCATGTCATATCCAAGGGATACGACATATATGCCGGACGGCACACCACGATATACCTACCTTTCACTGCCGGATGTAGTCACGGGCGCAGCTACTGTGCAAGACCACCGTTTTTGAAAGTACTGTCCATCACATAACTGCCGGATGTAGTCGCGGACGCAGTTGTAGTGTAAGATCATGATTCTTGCAAAGAAGAGTGGCCACAGAGATAGCGCAATGTCAAATACCATTTGAGCATCGCCCATCACACCTCTGCATTTGCTTGGGACTCAAGAGGAAGAACATACGGTGCTTTTTTTTATCGATATAATGGGTATTCAAGAGAGATATGTTCAAGGGGCCACCTGGACACAAACAGCGTAGTGTGATGTACCCGGCCATGTCATATCCAAGGGGTGCGACACATATGCCGGACGGTACACCACGATATACCTACCTTTCACTGCCGGATGTAGTCACGGGCGCAGCTACTGTGCAAGACCACCGTTTTTGCAAGAATTGCCCATCACATAACTGCCGGATGTAGTCGCGGACGCAGTTGTTGTGTTAGACCATGATTATTGCAAAAAAAGCGGCCACAGAGATAGCGCAATGTCAAATACCATTTGAGCATCGCCCATCACACCTCTGCATTTGCTTGGGGTTCAAGAGGAAGAAAAAAAGGTGGCGCAGAAACTGAAAATCACAAAATCATGTAAAAGCCGGAGAGATTAGGCAGTAATACATACCTCCATATTGAGTCTTGGGATGTCGAGGAAATGTTTGGATAATGAGGAAATGGGGATGACGTGAGAAAGAGATGCGCGACAATGCGACAATCACAGGAAGTCAAAAAGACGCGGACTTTTCACGTGATATCGCTACTATCGCCCAGGGGCCGTTCAGACAGTCTCACTCAAAATAAATGCACGTGCTAGGAACGAAGCGCGCGCAAACCTTTCAACCAAAGGACGTAAAAAAAAAACTTTTGTCCTACAGACAAACATATTATGACAGAACATTGGGGCGAAGCTTGCCACCGGTTGGGAAGAGTTGGGTGCACCTCTGCATTCTGTGCCGCTCATTGCTCATTCTCGATGCCGTCGAATCCTCTCCTCTGCCCGTCCTTCTCGTCTCTGCATCCCATCCTGACCACAACCTAGAAACTACAGGAACCAATATCCATGTTTGAACAGGCGGACTATGCCCAGGCGTTCAGCTACAACGGCACGCTGCGCAAGCTGGAGGTGATTCGACCGGCAACAACTCACGAGGGTGAGGGCCGGGACTTTGTACTTCTCGAGGACGTGGCAGATCACTTTGGAATCGCGCACCTATCAAACATGCACTTTGAACGGCAGGATGGCCTCTCGCTGTCCTTTGCACGGGACAGGAGTTTGCGCAGGTACTTGTCTCTGGTACACTTCTAGCGAGCTTTTTATTGGAGACACAGAGAAAGGAACCTTCCTGGCCACCCATTCATTCATTCATCCTTTCCTAGACATGTGCCAGAACGCATCCCCGCCTGCAAGGGAACCATCATCTACATCATCCCCAGGGATCATCCCAGTTCCAGTGCAACAGCTCCTCCACCGTTGTTGTCATCCTCGTCGTCGCGTAGAGCACCAGCGCTGACCAACCAGGGCGTGGATGTTGAAGTCTTGCAGGAATCGGAGTCCGGATCAGATGCAGCAAAGCGGCGGCAGCGGTTCCGTCAATCAATTGTCATCAACATTCCTGAGGCCCAGAATCCGCATGGACCCATCCCACCAGGCCATCTTCGAACAGAAAGCGTTGTCCACAGCGCCAACCACACACGTGATCTTGAAGGCGAAGGCGAAGAAGAGTTCAGCGCCGAACTCGAAGAGCATGGACGGGAAGTCACCGAGAAAGTCCGTCAGGAGGCTGAGGGCGCCGTCATAAATGTGCTCCAGCGATATAAGGCCATCTTAGTCTGGTTTGCGCTCATCTTAGCCAAGGCGGAGGGGATTTTCAATACGTCCTACGACTTTGAGCATGCAAACGGTCCGCGCTTCTTTGTTATTCTCCCGAGCCATGATCATAAGTGGGACGCAGCCAATGTCCTGTCAAACCAGTTTCGACTCTACTTCCTCTGCGAGTGTGGGGAGCACACACCAGCTGCTGGGAACGAAAACCCAGAGGTCCCTTGTTTGCACTTGGCAGATACGGAAGGCTACCGAGTGCCCAACCCGGTCAAACTCATCGAAAAGTTCGGTCCCTACTTGATGGTCATGCTGGAGATGCTGAAGTTCAATAGTCAAATTGCAGGATACTCTCTGCCAGGACTCTCGGCTGCAGGAGAGCTCTTCCCAGCTGAATCATTACCACCAACATCGCTTGCGTTGGATCGGATCAACAAGTCGATTGCTTACATTGAAACGGTGGCGTGTTTGAACACGTCTCGACCATGGGACCTGACAGATTATCTTGCGGATGTGAACGCTGCAGATGGGGTTTATCCTGACAACAGACTCTTTTCATTTCTGGAGATGGATAAGAACAAGTCTCGGTATAGCAAGATGTATCGAGTAAAGACTATGTCCACCCGAGCCGATTGGGTATGCAGGAAGCACCAACCCTCGACTCTCAAGAAAGACTATAGCGAGTTTGAGTGCACACTTTCTACCGTGGGAGCATATCTGGATTACCAGCGCGGAAAGATTATCGTGACAATTGCCTCAACTGCTCACAGCGATCAACTCTGCAGTGTTCTGACAGAAACACCTGGAGCCAAACACTATGATCTAGAATTGGCAATGGATTCAAACCATTCACCCGCAGATCTGGAGAAGCTTCAAAAACTGGCAGAGGGCTCGACTATTCGGTCCGTGTCCGTCTCTATACCACCGTCATCACAGTCGTCTTCAGCCTACCAAGCAACCCCAGCAGGATTAGCCAATCAGGATGGGAGTCATTCGGACTATGCCTCAATATCTAGCCAAAGCAGCGCTCGCTCAGACTCATTATCCAGTGACCAACCTTCACCAATATCGCCAGAGAAAAAGTTGCCTGACTGGGTTTACACATATTATGACCAACAACCCAAGCAGCAGTACGAGGATGGCCGAACGCGGCACGCTGTTGAATCTGCGCCTTATATGCTTCCAAATGATCTCCCAGAATCCGACCGATTGGAAGGCCAACACTATATTGTGAGATACATCTTCCAAGGCAACTACAACGTCAAGCTAGACAGGACTGCCCCGTTAAGAATTCTTGATGTTGCAACAGGAACGGGTATTTGGGCGATGGAGATGGCGCATGAGTTCCCAAACGCAGAGATCCACGGAATCGACTTGTCTCCAATTTATCCCACAGGCGAGACCAGCGACAGGACTGTTCCTCCCAACTGCCACTTTCGGCTGTGCAATGTCCTAGATGGCATTCCATTCCCGGATAACCACTTTGATTACGTTTATATGCGCCTTCTCGTATATGCTTTCACACCTGCCCAGAGGAAGCAAGTCAACGCGGAAGTAAGTTTGAAATGATGTAGAGCTGAAGAAGTTGATACATACCTATGGTGTTGACCTGTATAGCATTTTTGATCCTCGTCTAGCTGCTTCGCATCCTCAAGCCTTCAGGTCATATCCAGCTCGTCGAGTCGGATGGCTTGATTTATAACCCAGGACCTACAACAGACATGGCAAATGCCTTATCCCTCGACACACCCATGAAGAAAAATGTGGACCCGACCGAAGTCCAGCGACTCAAGCCAGGGCTTAAACGCGCGGGATACACACATGTCAACTCATTCTGTATTGCGCTACCTGTGGGCGATTGGGGCGGATTGCTGGGACAACTGAGCCGACAGAACATGCATGGACTATCTTCGATTTGGCTTCGAGGCGAACTAGGGCGGCAATCTGCTGAACTATGTGAGACAACTTTGGCCGAGATGGATCGAGAGTGTGAGCAACTCCAGTCGTTCTACAGAGTATGGCTAGTCGTAGGCCAGAAACCGGGTCTGACAACCATTACATCGCCATCCACGCCACTTTCACCAATAACGCCAATTCCGTCGTCCCGAAAAGAATACAGGTTCACTTAGCCTCGTTCCCTCACCTCGACACGTTGTTGTATCCTCTGTTGGCCATACATTAATTGCAATAATACCCAGTTGGTCAGGATGTTTTCAATAAAGTGCTACTTTGGACCTAGGACTACAAACCCTGTGAAGTGAGGTATATCTACGCCAGGGCTTGGCATGGCGGCCTTGGGTCTTTGATGGCGAAGCTGGCAAAGTCGGGCAAAGTCGATCAGTCGGCTCACGATGTAACACAAGGTCCAAGCCACACTTAAAAAGACGAAGACGGACAGAAGACACGCGTCCCTTTTCGTCCTTCTCACCACTCTTTTCTATTCTCACACCCTGCACGTCACCTTTATCCTCACCTCAATCAATTATGGATAATCAGGTAGTCCTCCAGTCCAGCTCGGCTGCAACGAGGGCCCTGGATATTTCCGAAATCCGGACACAGATCAGCTTGTTCCTGAACTGTGAACAGAGAGCTCGCTGTTCGATGGTCTCTCGAGCATGGCGTGACATATTCTCTCCCATTGTTTACATCTCGGTCGACCTGGGCGCCGAGGTCGACGTCCAACAGGGCGAAAGTACAGTCAAGCTGCCGCCTGTGGACGTTATCCAAAGGAATGGAGCGGCCATGAGGGATCTAACGGTGTGTCTGCCAAGCACATATACCCGGGTTCTTTTGTCGACGATCAGGCATCTCCAGAGTCTGACAGTGTTGCGCTCAACAGCCAAATGTTCTCCACAGAATGGACCCGGAGAGGTGAAATTGCTTTTGGAATATAACCCTTCCCTCCAGCGACTGAAGTTGGATCAATTTCAAGGGCCCACCATCTCTACCACTTTAAAGGAGATTGGACAGACTTGCAGTCAATTGAAGCATCTGTCCTTTGTCCAATCAAACATCAGTCTGGTGCGCCTTACGGAGATCATGATGGATGCTCCACAGATAACGAGTTTGTCCATCGACCGCTGCAGCCTGGACGGGGTCATTCACGTTATCGAACAGCCATTATTCCCGCACCTAGAAAATCTTGAGGCGGTAAACTCGGGGAACCATCTTCCTTTTCTTGCTCCTCAATGCGCAGATAGGACATTGGACAATCTTCGGCTCTATCCCAGATTGACAACAATGATCATCCGTGGTCAGCTGAAAAAAAAGGGAAATCGGCTGCCGCAGTTGTTGGCCCAGTGCCCTCAATTGACAGAGTTGACTTTACACGGGTCTCCGTTGTTGGAAGAAGTCTTTGATTCCTTGACGAGCCGTTTCGGAATGTTGACTAGACTCGACTTTCTGGAGGCGGGCCTCAGAAGTTTGTCCATGTGCGACAAGATTCTTGGGTCCTGCCCGCAATTGGTTTATTTTGGCTATCCTTCTTATAGCGATCCTTCTGAACACCTTTCCACGACGCACAAAGATTATGAAAATGTTGGGTCGCAAGACTGGGCCTGTCGAAGACTGAAGACTCTCATGTTCAAGAAAGTCAGTTGGTCTCGACGTGCTCCTTGGAATGAAAAGACCATGGGGCAGCTCTCGACCCTGAGTGAACTGATGGTGTTTGAGGCTGGTTTAATGTCTGGAAAGACGGCCGATGAGTTGCGTCAGATGGTGCAGAGGTGGCCAAAGTTGGACCGCTTTTCCTGTTTGAAACCAGGTCTGCCCTCCTCTTAGACCACATCGCCTGAACACAAACCACAGTTGACAAATAAAAAAAAGGGGCGCTGTAGAGGTCTCGACATGCTTTTTCCTTCTACAGTCTTCCCTGAAATACCATATCCGATCCCATTATTTCTACCGCGACTGACCTCATCAAGGATGCCCTGGACTCTGCTTCCTCGGTCGCCCTTATTGCCACTGCTCTGAAGGCAGCTTCATCGCTCACTTTCGCGATCTTCACCATTGAGCAAGGCGCTCCGGAGGCCATCGGAGGTTACTTAGTGAAGTTGACTACAGAATCTATGATTTTGCACACCATCCTTGCTCTTGGCTTTACCGAGAACGGATAGCGATAGGATCATGGGCTGCCTCTACTCCATAGTTTTTCACCACAGTCCATACTTCAAAGCTTTTCCCTTTTTCGATTTTTGAGTTTTTCTACGGACCTTTTCCACCTCCAATCCACAGTGTCCACCATGGGCACGCTCGGATCGGTGGTAACAACAATTCAGGATATGTTTTTAACGAAACTCCCTCGCGAGACTGGGGTTTATTATCTGTTAAGATGGCAACATTTTGAAATACCGAGACAGATGAGGTTTTAGAGCGATCTCGACGGGAGCAGGAGCGAGGTAGCATCTGGGCTCCAGAGACCGGGCGAGAAAAATAAAGCCTAGAAGTGGGTTCTTTGGTCAGTTGGTTACTCCGAGAAAGGGGAGACTAATGGATAGACGCGTTTCGATTCAAAAATTCAAGGGCTTGAACAAAGAGCGAACAGTGGCTATTCATTGCGAGGTCCCTGTACTGTACCATTTGTCGATTTGTGGTCAACCCTTCCGGCTTTGTGGTCCCAGAATGCCGGTAACAAAAGGCTCAGGGCATGAATACAGGTGCTGAACTTGGTGACCTTGCTGATCGCTTTATCATCCTGTGGTCCCCTTTGTTCAGCTTCTCTATCCTTGTAGTACCCTTCTTTCCTTCTTTTTCTTCCTCCAGTCCCAACTAGTCATTATCAGATCTCTTGCCACTTACACTTTCAAAACGAACCATGGACTTCCCGCTGCAGCCCCCTGAGCTTGGGTACATGATTTCCCAGAACTTCAACAGCAAAGACCTTGACCGCTGTTCTCGAGTTTCCAAAAGTTGGCGCCACTTCTTCCTCCCGTTGCTGCTGCAAGACCGGACTTTCCAACTGTCTCCAGTGAACCACCCTAGCCCCCACATGACCTTCCTGCGTCACTATGGTCGACACATTGAGCACTTGGGATGCAAGTTCGCCCGCCCTTTACTCGATGATCGGAGGCCGCTTTTTCCAAATGCTCAAAGTCTTCATATAGGTACTCGGCAAACTGAACAAGATCTGGCCGAGATGTTACCCTGGGTTCGACATTGTCCTCAACTCCGATCGCTGCGGTTGCAAAAAGTCACGGCTGGTCATGGAGCCACTGCTCCTGACTGGACCCTGCTTGCGACTCTCCAACAGCTGACGGAACTTGGAGTGGATGCAAGACTTTCAAAGGCGTCTTTGGAGATGCTCTTGCGGTCGTGTACACATTTGACGAGCCTGTGGCTCAAAGGCATGCGGTTCGAACGACCGGCTCACAACATTTTGGTTCCGCGCCTTGGGGTCATGACAGTGATCGATCTTATCGACTGTGATGTGAAGGATGGTCCTGATACCGGCCTGATTTGCAGACACATCCTCTGTTCAAGTCCAAATCTTGTCACATTCACCTGGCCGACGTTGGTCGTTGACCATCTTGAACGGAGCACGGGTCAGGGCAATGCTGCAGGCGAGATTGCGCCGAGTGTAGGAGCTTGGGCTTGTGTGACTTTGCGGGTCCTGAGGATCAACTATCTCCAATGGTCGACGAGCGCACAGCGGAATGGAGTGATGATGGAGCAGTTGAGGAGACTCCCAGAGTTGACTCATCTATCTGTGAACGGCATGGCAAACGGCGGCGCGCAGTGGAGAACTGGGTCATTCAACAGATATGTGCTGACTGTGGATCCTCGCTTGAGGTGGATGGTTACCGCTTGGCCATTGATCCAAAATTATACCTTGAAATATGTTCTATAAATGATGTTACTCTGGTTTCCTCCCCTTCCATGGATCCAACAGGTCGTTCTATGAAGACAATTGAAAACCTGCATACAATTTTATTGAACGTCGAGCGCATTCTGCTTCTACCAGAAAGATCTGTTACTCTTTGTCCTGTTTTCACTCTGACGGCTTTTCCATGCAAAGACGATCGTTGTATATCTGCCATCCGTTCTATCATTCACAACAGATTTGGCACCACAGCAAGAACAATTTTCGGGACTAAGGGCTTGACACCTATTCAGGAACAAAGACAAACGGATCTCGGCAGCCAATGGGCTCGAGTGCGCTCATTGTGTTGTACGGACAAACACAAGTAGAAAGGAAAAAAGAATTCAGTAAACCAGAAACAGAAAACTGAGCAGCAACTGCCGTGAACAAAAAGGGTTTCTAGACAAATGTAGCCCAACCACCATCCGAGTTCACCACTCCGGCACATAGTCAACCCGCCAAAATAGCTAAGAGTACACACCAGATTGTTGTGGAGGATGTGGTGAAAGACTCCAAGAGTCGATCGATCCAACAAGCCAGAGCTGGCTAAAGGCGCACTCTTTTTCGCCTATGACGCAAGGTACGGGTAGAGATCGGAACTCGGGCTGAGGGCTTCGAGAGCTGGTTTGAAGAAGAACTCTGACTGCCCTCGCGTTGACATCGCTCTTCTCCTCCGCAGAGAACAACGGGAAGAAAAGACTTGCCTTGTTTTTCATCGGCGCGGGGCACGGTTGGATCTCGGCACCCAAAAGTCGTGCGCATGGGAGCAAGCATTGCACAGACAAAAAGAAATAGAGGAGGGTTGGGAGGTAGGTCAATATTCTGTTCTCCTTCAATAGTTCAGCATTAGGAGCAAGTCTGAACCACGGAAAGAAGAACGAAGCAGCAACGGAGAACAAAAAAAGAGACCTCTAGACGAATGCAGCCCAACCACCATCCGAGTTCACCACTCCGGCCCATATCCAACCCGCCAAAATAGCTAAGGGTTCACACCAATTTGCTGTGGAGGATGTGATGAAAGACTCCTAGAGTCGATCGATCCAACAAGCAAAGCTGGCTCAAGGCGCACTCTTTTTCGCCTATGACGCAAGGTATGGGTAGAGATCGGAGCTCGGGCTGAGGGCTTCGAGGATTGATCTGAAGAGAGACTCTGGTTTGCCACCGTGTTGACATCGCCCTTCTCCTCGGTAAAGAAGAACGGGAAGAGCATATTGAGCATACTTGCCTCGTTTTATCATCGGCGAGGGACGCCCATCTCGACACCCAAAAGCAGAGCGCAAGGGAACATGGATTATTGCACAGACAAAAAGAAATAGAGGAGGGTTGAGAGGCGGGTCAGTATTCTATTCTCTTTCAACAGTTCAGCATTGGGAGCAACTCTGAACCACGGAAAGATGAACGAAGCAGCAACGGAGAACAAAAAAAGAGACCTCTAGACAAATGCAGTCCAACCACCATCCGAGTTCACCACTCCGGCACATAGTCAACCCGCCAAAATAGCTAAGAGTACACACCAGATTGCTGTGGAGGATGTGGTGAAAGACTCCTAGAGTCGATCGATCCAACAAGCCAGAGCTGGCTAAAGGCGCACTCTTTTTCGCCTATGACGCAAGGTACGGGTAGAGATCGGAGCTCGGGCTGAGGGTTTCGAGGACTGATTTGAACAGAGACTCTGGTTCTGGTTGCCCGCGTGTTGACATCGCTCTTCTCCTCCGCAAAGAAGAACGGGAAGAGCATACTGAGCATACATGCCTTGTTTTATCATCGGCGAGGGGCGCCCATCTCGTCATCCAAAAGCGGTGCGCAAGGGAGCATGGATTATTGTACGGACAAAAAGAAATAGAGAAGGGTTGGGAAGTAGGTCAGCATCATGTTTTCTTTAACAGTTCTGCATCGAGAGCAACTCGTTAAGAACGGGAAGACGAGTGAAGTAGCAACGGAGTAAAAATAAGAGATGTCCAGACAAATGCACCCCAACCGCCATCCGAGCTCACCACTCCGGCACATAGTCAACCCGCCAAAATAGCTAAGAGTACACACCAGATTGCTGTGAAGGATGTGATGAAGGACTCCAAGAGTCGATCGATCCAACAAGCCAGAGCTGGCTAAAGGCGCACTCTTTTTCGCCTATGACGCAAGGTACGGGTAGAGATCGGAGCTCGGGCTGAGGGCTTCGAGGGCTGATTTGAAGAGGAGCTCTTGTTGCCCCGCGTCGACATCCCTCGTATCCTCCATAGAAGGGAACAGGGAAGAAAAGAGAGATGAAGACCTACCCTGCGGTTTGTTCTTAACCTGTGGAAAGACAAGTGGCCGTAAGCCAAGGACCAGGAGAAGTTCCTTCTAAGAACGCTGAAGTCGGAAAACGAAGACGGACCGCCTTGTAGATGAGAAGTAGTGGCACAGGCAGGACTGGCTAACAGCGCCTGCTACCTGCCATCAGAGAGGAGAGGCGGACTCGCTGAAGGACTCGGAGCGTGGGAAACGTTTCAAGGACTGCGCCTCATGGGCAAGCTTGTCTCTTCCAGACAGAGAGAAACAGGACGGCGGCGTGGGGAGCGGTACGCACAGAATCCTACGGAGCACAAGCAGGGCTGTGTCTACATAGCGGAGATGAAGGTAAACTGTGTCAGGTTCGCGTCCCAAGACGAATCATCCAGGGCGCAAAGCGCGGTTTGTTTGGCCAGATTTCATTTGCACAGCAGTATCGCATGTACGATACCTTAAACAACGCGAGCTGTGCTCTCGTGCGTGCATGTGTGCACAGAGTTGATTTCAACTCTCATGGGACAGGGATTGACCACGGACAAGGACAGAATGGAATGTCAATGCCACTGTGGCAAATGTGGATGGGAATGAGGGCAGGAGTGAGGGTGTGAGTGAAGTGGGAGGAAGGGAAGGCAGAGGGGGCAAAGGGCTATCTGCTGTGCCAACACCCTCTCCTTGCTGGCCTCGCGCTGATTGCTTAGCCTCGGCGCTGATTGGCTGGACGCTGCTTCCACGGACTCGAGCACGCACCAACTCTCTCTTCAAAGATCTCGGCGACATGGCGTCGCGGAATCAAGCGGCGAATGGCTGCATGACCGCACAAGGGTACAGCATCTGATGGCAATGGTTGCATTCGCGCCATGTTAGGTCTGAATCAATTGAATCCCGGTTCTTGTTGCCTTGAACCACTCAACGTAAACAATGACGCGACAGGTCTCACCTCTTTCGCTTCACCGAGCAAAAAAGACTGCACTTTGGGACCGACTTTACTTCACCGGGCAAAAGAACTCTGCACTCTGGGATGACTTGTAAAGGCGACGTCTGTTGCATCAGGTCTAAGATCTACGGTTCAGGCAGACGGCTTCTTCTTTGTGGATGGAAACAACCGGTATCATTGCTCGCGATCAGTCAAGTTGGACAAATCTTCCAAGTCTGATGCAAAAGAGTTCATCCCCTCTCGCTTGTCTGCAGCGCATTATTGATCTTAACAAAAACGACATTTAATGTAAATGCTTTGTTACCAACACTGTAATAAGAGAAATGTCCCATAGATGGACGTAAAATAGGGTATGTAGATTAAGGAGAATAGAGTAGAGGAGGAGAGGAGAGAATGCCTAACAGAATGATGAATGCAAAAAAGACTGGGCATGTTTTTTTTTGGGAGGGGATGAAGATCGAACGCCTGTTCACGCGCTGTTGCGGCGTAGCTTTTAGGCACTCTTGACGTCGTAGCCGGAAGTCTCAACCTCAGCCTTGTCACCTTCGGCAGCAGCAGCGGCAGCCTCCGTTTCGCCAGAGGCCGCCAGCACCTCTTCGACGGCAACAGTTTGGCCATTGGCAGCAGCGATGGCCAAGGATCTCAAAAGGGCGGCGTTGGCAGGTCCAGTCTCATCGACCATGCTGGCAAAGACAGAATCTGGTCGGGCCAACAAGTTGGCGGGCGTGTCAAACTCCTTAATCTCGCCATGGTCCAAGACCAACACACGCGAGTAATCAATGACCGTGTTCAAGCGATGGGCAATGGTCAACACTGTCGAGTTTGCGAAATCGACACGGATCGCCTTTTGCAACATCACATCCGTCGCCACATCCACCGACGCCGTCGCCTCATCCATGATAATCACGCGTGCGCGCGTCAACATGGCTCGGGCTAAGCAGAGTAGCTGACGCTGACCCACCGACAGGTTCTCGCCAAACTCGCTCACCTGCGAATCCAACCCGCCATCGCATGACGCCACATAGGACTTGAGATCCGAACGTTCCAGGACCTCCCAGAGCTCTGCATCCGTGCGCTTCTCGAACGGATCCAAGTTGGTTCGGATGGTTCCACTGAACAAGATCGGATCCTGAGGAATGATCGCCAACCGAGTTCGCAAATCGAATAGACCAATTTTGCAAATATCCACTCCATCAATTTCCATGGTTCCTTTGGTTGGCTCTACCAATCGGAATAACGCCATCATGATTGACGATTTACCGGCACCGGTGCGACCGACAACACCAATCTTCTCCCCACCGCGGATATCCAATGAAAGATCGTGCAGGACCGAGGGCAAGTCAGGTCGGTAACGCATCTCCAAGTTCTTGATCGAGATTGATCCCTCGCTAGGCCAGCTCTCAGCAGGTCGGTTATCAGGGATGACGGCGTCGGCTTCCTGTTCCAAGTTCTCGGCATAGTGGTACAAGCGCTCAACCGCGTTCATGTTGTTCTCAACCTCGGCGTATTGACGGACACACCAATTGAACGTTCCAGTGACACTCATAGAGTAGGAAAGAACCAAACCGATTGTTCCAGGCTTAATGTTAAGACGACCGCAGACACCCAAGAGTGAGGTACAGAAGACCAGAGTGTTGGCAATAGTTTCGAGACGGACACCGAGCCAGCGTTGGATCGAATAACTCATAAAGTAAGGACGGTTCTCCAGATCGATGAAGTAGGCGTTTCGTTCAATGAAACGGGCTTGCTCACGGTATGCACGGATGGTCGCCATGCCGGTCAAAGTCTCAGAGAAGTGAGCATAGAGCGAAGAACGAAGAATTGAATCGATACGCTTGAGTTCCCGAGACGACGATCGGTAGTAAATGGCGGCATAGTAATAAAAGATCAACATGGGCACGAGCGGAAGCAAGAAATAAGGGAAGATGACAGAGATGAGAATGAACGTGGACAAGACAATCGCAGCCGTGCCTGTGAACATTCTGTAACTCTCGCTGAGCAAGTTGTCACAAGAATCGACGTCCTTGGAAAAACGGTTGATAATACGACCTAAGCAATTTGTGACCGATTCGGTTAGTCTTGTTATGTTTCCAGCGTAATTCGTCTTGCTTCATCAGTTGGAAGACATACCAAGAGGGGTTGTGTCAAAAAACGAAGAGGGTGCGCGGAAGACTTTCTTGAGAGCTCTTTGGTGAAGAACCTTGGCAGCAGAAGCACCACCGATCGAGAAGAAGAAGCCGTTGATAAACTGGAAAGTGCCCTGAAGAATACCCCAGACAGCATACAGGATCATGTAAAACTTTTGGGACTCGTTGAATTGGTTGTCTGCCCACCAACTGAGCCAAAGATCGTTTCTATGGAAATAACAAGGAGATGCATGGATTGACCGCGTTATTACAACACGACAAGTAACCCAGAAAAGTGCAGCTTAGACCGACAATATTATCAAACGTACCCAACTTTGGCAACCTGGGTCATGATGAGCAAACCAAGCAAAAGGGGGATCAGGTACAAACCGCCGGCAGCCTGGACGTATCCCTTGTAAATCGTTCCATCGACAGAGCCAGTAGAACGCTCCTCCTGCGACATCAAAGCCTTGTTCTTGCCTCCAGCAGGAGTGTCCTTCTTCTCGCCATTCTTGTCACCAGTGGCCTCAGCCGCTTGTGCCTTTTCAGCTCCAGCCGTGATAGCAGAGCTGACGCTATGATCATCCGCAGACTCGATTTCGTTCTCATCAATACCACCATGAGCCTTCATAAGAGTCGAAAATTCGCCTTCTTTCGCCATCAACTCGTGGAAGGTGCCACGCTCAACAATGGCGCCGTCCTTCATGCAGATAACGTAGTCAACCTGGGGTAAAACGTGGAGCTGATGGGTAACAAGGACACGGGTTTTGCCATGGAGAGCACCCAAAATACAGTGCTTGAATAGGTACTTGCCCACATGGGCATCGACTGCCGACAGAGGGTCGTCCAGCAGGACCACATCGGCATCGAAATAGACGGCACGGGCAATATTCACACGCTGTTTCTGTCCACCGGACAAATTGATGCCACGCTCACCAATCTCAGTTTGGTCACCATCGGGCAAGATCTGGATATCGCGTTCGAGAGCACAGTCCTTGATTACTTGATCGTAACGGGCCTCGTCCAAGGGGAGGCCGAACAGGATGTTGTCCTTGACAGTCGCGTTTTGGATCCAGGCTGACTGAGGGCAGTATCCAATCGTGCCACCATATTCCATAGAACCGCACGTTTTTCTCATCTCTCCAACCAACGCGTTCAAAATTGAAGACTTTCCACTACCGACAGCACCGACAATCGCCACAAGTTGACCGCGAGGAATATGCAGATCGATATTCTTGAGTGCAAAAGAAGCCTTCTCTTCTGTGACGGCTGCATCAGGTTCGGATTGGGCGTCAGGAGACGAAGACAGGATAGATTCCGTGTCCGCAGAAGGATCCTTTTCTGTGGCTCTAGCAAGCATCTTTTCCTGGATCGACATGGTTTCGCTTGACTGCTCCGACATAGATTGTTCGTTGGCTTCTCGGTATTGCTTCTCAGCTTCGGCCTCAGAGATGTTTTGAGATTTGGCCAGCTTCTTGATTGCCTTCTTTTCTGCACGTTCCTTGGCCTTTAATTCCTTCTTTTGCTCCCTCTTGTTGGCACCACGTTTACGCTCAGCCTTCTCGCGGGCCTGAAGCTCCTCCATGGTGACGGTCTTGAGCGAGGTATCCCACTGGAAGCTAGCATCCGAAATCGAGATTGCAAACTCGGCGTTGGGGTTTACGACGGGCAAATCCTCCAATTCATCTGCCAACAAGAAATCCTCAATACGGCGTACAGAAACCACGGCATCGACCATTGCACTAACGACTTGAGGGAAGATCATAAGAGGCATTCTCATAATGTTGAAGAGCGACAGAGAAGAAAAAATGATGGCGGCGGCATTGGGATCATGACTAAGATCATGGCCAGTCAAAGAGTAAGTGACAAACGTCAAGGTCGCAGCCAGAACTGGAACTGTCAAGTTGACAGCTGCGATAGCTGATCGAGAGATCAACAAAGTCCGGACATATTTCAGCTCGCGGGTTCGAAGGTCCTCGAGCTTGCTCAAGAAGGCATCCTCCCATCCATAAAACTTGATGACGCGCATGCCCTGGAGTACCTCTTGAGTGAGTTTTACACGGGCATCGGTGATCAGAGTAGACTTGCGACGGATAACAGACAGAGCGCGAACGATTCGGGCTTGAATAGGACCAAAAGCAAGCAAGAAGACAAAGCCGACCAGGGCCGAGGGTCCCATGTTATGGATGAGAAGAATCATGATGAGGATGACCATCAGCGGGGCCGACCAAAGGATATGGAAATAACCGGCCAAAAAGTCCAAGCGCGCCGTATCCGTTGACATCAAATTTGTCATTTTTCCGGTGGTGAAGTCCTGTTTCGCCTTTGAGCTGAGAACGAGGCCCTTGCGGTAGATGGTGGTAATCAAACAGGTCCTAAGGCCGACACCGACACCGGTGGAGCGTTGCCAGAACTGATGCATAGAGAGGGTGGACAAAACTCCCATAAGATAGAGAGCGATAGCCATGAGAATGCCTTGCCACAATGGCGGCATCCCAAGTCCAGCACTATGGTTTATGGCACTGGATAAGGAGAGAGAAAAGAAAGAGAGAGATGAAGAGGTGGGTTCAGCAAAACTTGTTATTGGGGAAGGATGGTGTAGATATCAGTGATTGTGAGAATCAACCCTTACCTGGTAGTGACAAAAGCAATGATGGCCTTGGTAACCAGCGGTTGGAAGACCTAGATTCGACGATGAATTGAAGAGAAGATGAGTATCTGACAACAAGGGGGTGAGAGCGAGAGCGAGGGGAGAGATAGAGAGAGAGCGAGGATCCAAGAAAGGGGTAAATCAAAAAACTATCTTGACCAGCAACGGCAACAGTAAAATGGGCCATCTTCAATACTGTACCTGCAGCGAATCGCCGGTGACCTTCATTACACCTGCCGACCAAAACACCCACAAGAACGTGTTGTTCATTGCAATCCAGAGCGAGGGTCTGTACTCCTTGTTCTTCCCGCTTTTCTGCTTCTTCTTCTTGAGGTCGCCACCCTTCTCGTTGCTGTAGTCGACTTCTTTGTTCTTCATGGCAAGCCGGCTGGCATCCCGCTTCGCGATCTCGTTGGCCCACTTTTCGCGGAAACGCGTGGCGATGTAGGCAGCGCGGCGACGCTCGGTCAACTCCCAGAGGTCCTCCCTCTCCAGAGGGCGCTTGGATCCAAGGGACATGATGGGTTGAACCCATTCAAAGGTGAGCTGGGAAAAGACCGAGGCTTTGAACTCTGGGCAAACCCCAGGGTTCGAGTCCTTTTCAGGAATCGGGGGGATGACAACCTCCCGCTTTTTGAAGATTGTCATGTGGAGTCAATAACGACCTGTATGGGTATAGTAAAGAGAAAGGGAAAGAGCAAGGAGGAAGGAAGGGGAGGGGGGTGATGAGAAAAGGAAATGAGATCCGGGATCGAAGGAATGAAAGGAGGAATGGAGACGAGGACGAGGACGAGACCGAGGAAGCGAAAGTGCCTTTGGATTCTGCGTTTTCGGCTAAATCTTTGGTTCTCAGACAAACAAGAATTTTTTATGGCACACGACCCTGCTGTTCACTACTTTCAGCAAAACTCTCTGTGGGCGGGGAATGGAGATGGGGAGAAGGAGATGAATGGGAGAAAGAGATGAATGAGAGAAGGAGAGGTGAGGAAGAAAGGAAGGAAGAGGACAGCAAAGAGAAGAGAGAGAGGGAGAAAAGTCGGTGGGCGTGCTTTCCTTCTCGATATGGACCGCATTGCAGCATGGGTGTGTGTGTGTGTGTGTATCCAGAGTCTGATTGCCTCGGGCAGTTCCAGTTCCACCACCCTGGATTTGTCATTTGGTTCCTTCCTGGGTGACCGGGTCTTTGTGCTTTGCCCACACTTTCGCTCCCTTGTCTGTCAACCTTGATTGACTCCGCTCTCTCCTCCCTCTCCCCTCTCCTTTGGGCGGCTAAAAGAGCCTCCTTCCTTCCTTGCTTCCTTCGATGCACACATGTCCGCCAGGGTCCCCCCTCATTGCCCTGTCTCTCTCTCTCTGTCTGTTTGTCCTTCCAAAGGCCGAGACAGATCGACAGAACACTTGAGTTGTGGGGTGCCTGCGCAATTTCGCGAAAAAAGGAAAAAAAAGTGCCTCCTTGTCCTGTTGTCTCTCTTGCTGTCGCTCTTCTCCGATCTGGCCAAGCGATCTTCCACGTCAATACGTCAACCTCGATTGTTTTATTATCCGGATTGCCGCTGTCATTATTAATATTACTGATCTGCACCGCGCACTTCAGTCTTTGACAAAGCTGCAAAGATTTCTTCTTTCAGCGGAGAGAAGAAAAAAAACCCCCAAACAAAAGATGGATGTTTCTTTTGCCGAAAGAGCAGCAGCAAACAAGAAGGAAGCCGCAAGTTTTAGGTTGTGTGAGGAAAGAAAAGAAAAAAAAATGTGCTTAATGTGTGGTCAATCCAAGGGACAGAGACGGTGGGAAGGCGCAAAATTGGATGTGCCCAGGCACTGAGAAAAGGTGTAACCAAGACTTTGTTGCTGGGAGACTGGGTAAACTCCACTCAACCCTATTGGCAACAGAATTAAGGGAGCGAGTTTGTTGGTCTTTTTTGGCAACGAAACTGCACAAGGGCTGTGATCTCTTGCTCTTTCTCTCCTTTCTCTTTTTTTTTTTTTTGCATCTGAGCGCGCGCTTCATTTTCTTGTTCCTTCCAATCCAATAAAGTGGTTGGGTCAGGGCGAGACGCCTGTCCTTCAAAGATGGACACAGGGGGAAGAAACAAGGACGAGGAAAGGACAGCCGCCGTTGCTTGACCATAAACCCAAAAGGAACAACCCTTTCCATTTTGTTCTTGTGTGATGCTAACTGCATGTCACTTCCAAGTCTCCTACCCCGCCCTCTGCAAGCACTGCTCTCTGTGTCTCTCTTTCTTGCCACCCCAGCAGACCTGATGCAGGACATCGTAACCAAATACGACCATGCGGGAAAGAAGGCGACTATTCGAATGGTTCTCCTTATCAGATCGAAACATGGTGTCCTTTTCCGCCAGGTTAGTCTCGATTGTTCATCATGTTTTTGCACAACCAGACAGAAAGAAAGAACCGCTGCACACGCGCAGCGAGAGGGAGGATTTTCAATCCACTTGAGATCACGTGCTTCGTCTGGTGGCTTATTCATCTGAGGTCCAAGTCACATGACTTTCAAGATTTGTTTTCCTTTTGTTCCCTCGCACGGTACAGAAGACCCCCACGCACAAATCCCCTGCAACGTCCCCCACTGTCCGCATTCAGCTTCATCCATCCGATTGTCCGATTGTCCGAGGCTGTTATCATTTGTCCCTTTCGTCCTCCTCTCTTCTCCACTCTACTCCACTCCCTTCTCAATCATTCATCATGTCGACCGCTGAACAGTACATCAGGACAGAGTACCCCGTGATCGACTCGGATCCTCACTTCAACCGCGTCGTCCGCTACATGCGCGGCTCCGATGTCGCTGCCTGGGGTGGTTTGACCGTCGGAGCTCCTGCCATCTTGCTCGGCCTTGGTAAATAGCTGCCCTCCTTTAGCAATTCACCTTTGAACCGACGTCTTTATGGCTCGTTCGTAGTACACTGTGGTTATACAGCAAAACTGGAACTGGAGGAATGGAAACAGCAGCAGCGGAATTCGATCTGGAGCTTGTCGACTTTCTCCCCTGATTAGGCGTCAGATGGCTACTAAACTCAAGGAAACGCGGCACCAACATCTAAATCAGCGAGCTGGGGTTGAGCAGATGCAGCAAAAAGAGTTACCAAGGACGGGAATTGACGCGAACATCAAAGCCAGAGTCAACTTCACTCACCTAGAAAGAAACGCGACCTTGGGAAACGATGTATCAAATCAGCGGTAGATCTCGGATATCCAGCTGAAGGCGAATGCCGAAGGTTTGGGTTGGCTCAGCTACTTCCGACAACTCACGTCGATAAGGCGGCCGTGCTATGAATTTGTCGCAATATTGCGATCGGACGGTAGTGCCTTAACTCTGCCAACCAACTGATCAGCGCTGGAGCCAACAATGGACAACAGGAGGGATGATCCAGGATTGAAGAGCGACTCTTCCTACCTCGAATTATACGATATGGTCATCAGGCTAACACGGAATCCCTCCCTCGTGGGCTTCTTTTACACCGAAATAATAGAGCGCATCCGCCCCGGTGCCGGACCCAAGGGTATCAACGTCGCTTTGGGTATTGCCACTGCCTTTGGATTCATGGGTGGTTTCCTTTACTCTTACCAAAAGTCGAGCCGTAAGTATTCCTTACCTGATGGACAATTTGATCAGAAAATGACAATCGAAATCCGTATTTTTAACTTGCTTTCGTTCAAAATATAGTCCGTTTCTGGGGTTGGGAGGAGAACGCCAGAGAGTTGGCCAAGAACCGCGTTGAGATGGATGCTCGCGTTGCTGCTGGACTTGAGCCTTATGGCAAGCCAACGATGGATGAGGGTGCTCAGGGTGTTGCTGCCAGAAACTCTAAGTATGCTGCCCTCAAGTTCTGTAAGTATTTCGCTATGAATCATTGATTAGCAGTAGCTTTCAAAGAGCGAACTAGATGAACTGACATTTTTTTTTAAATAGCCGCCATCCCATGGTTCAACACTACCAACCACAAATACCATCTCGCTGAGAACACTGCCTCCAAGGGCGAGAACTAAATGCTCTCTAGATTTGAAAGAACCTCGATGACACCGGACAACTTTTGAAAGACTCAGTGGTGCCGTTTTCATGGATACCTATTCACCGACCACTTTGATCAAAGAAAGAAACACCGAAAAGAACGAATGAGGGATCTACCTCCCACAACCAACTTACTCTCCACGTACCAACCACCCAACCCCATTAGATTCGCTTGACAATAAATTAGTACCGAAAAGTGACGAAAAAGAAGAAATGCTTAAGAAATACTTGCAACTCTAGTAGATGCTCCTGTTCCTGGGAACAGAGGGCCCTGTGGACATTGTAGCTGCAAGAAAACTTGGGTCGATATCTAGAGCGCTCAAGAGGGGCCAGCGGTACGACCTAGTAAAAAGCAAGAAATAGAAGGACCAAAACCCCAGACACAAATTGATGGCATGCCAAAAAGAATCCACGGGTCGTCTCTGTGGCTGAGCCCAATTTGCTGCGATCCGACATTGCGCGCGGAGTGCATCACTATTTCATCCTCGAGGAATTCGAGAAGAGTAGACGATCCACATTCCCACTCTTTGCCACACAATGCTTCGATCCAGGATCCTCACCCGGGCAATGACGGGCTCATGGGCCGCTCGCCCCGCCTTGCCCTCATCCTCACAGCCATGTCGCCAGTTGTGCACTCGCTCATTGATCTACAGGACGGCGATCACAACGCCCAGGAGGACGACAGCTAGTTCACGAACAACTCTTTATCAACAACAACAACAGCAGCAAAAGGGCTACACTACCATGCACCAGGCTTCAAGGACACAGTCGGGCCGGAGGCGTTGGGGTCCTGTGACCATCGGCCTGGCTCTCTGTCCCATCATCACTTTCGGTCTGGGCACCTGGCAAGTTCAGCGACTGCGCTGGAAGGTCGATCTGATTGAACAACTCGAAGATCGTATGAGTCTCGATGCCATTCCTTTGCCTCGCAAAGTCAAGTAACGTCCCTAATCTCTCTCTTTCACCTTGGAATCCAAGATTACAAGAGTTTTTTTATTGGAGCACTATTGACCTTTTTTCGGTTCCTTCTTTTCTTCCCTTAACAGTCTGAGCGCCATTGAGGATTTTGAATATCGTAAAGTCAAAGTGACAGGAACGTTTCGACACGATCAGGAGATTCTTCTTGGACCCCGTACGCGTGGAGATGGACAGCCCGGCTACTTTTTGATCACACCTCTGGAACGGATAAACAATGGATCCAAGATCTTGGTCCGAAGAGGCTGGGTTCCTAGGGACAAGAAGGATCAATCGACTCGTCTGGAAGGATTGACAGAAGGAGAAGTGACAGTCGAGGGCTTGTTGCGAACTGGTGAACAAAAGGCGAGCTCGTTCGTCCCAGAGAACAACCCTGACAAGAATGAATGGTATTCGTTGGATGTGGAAGCGATGGCGAGCCAGGTGGACGCTCAACCAGTTGTTGTCGAGATGATCCTTGGTAAGACTCGACTGTGGATGGAAATGCCATTGAAGAATGAGGTGCAGCGGAGGGCGCCCAAAGACTCACGTGCTTGTCTTTGCAATTGTTCATTAGATACCCCTGCCCATATGATCAAGTCGGAATTGATCGACAAGAACATTCCTGTGGGTCGCTCACCCGTTGTCGAGCTCCGTAACCACCACAAAGAGTACATTGTTACTTGGTAAGGCCCTTTGTATTCTCTAAAAGAATTCCTACCAGTTAAACTGGAATTCCTTGCACTCGCTAACAACTGATTGATCTTGTCACAACAAAATAGGTACTCGCTTTGCGTAGCCACGACCGTGATGCTCTACGTCCTGATGAGACGCCCTCCACCCCCCAAGAAGCCCACCCAGCTTCTTCCTCGCCATGTGTAGATTTTTTTCTTCAAAAAATAAAAGACAACAGCATTCGTCGTACAATCTGGAAGGAGGGGCTTACAGTAGCGCCTGAAGTCGAGTCATTATCGACAAAGAATCGCCTGAATTTCAATTATCTTTTTTTTGTGGAACCCACATACACGTCCTTGATGCATGTTGCATTTGTTCTGTTGGTGTTAGCAGCAGCTGGTATTTCTCCATCTCTTTCTTTGTCAAAGGAGCTGTTGCCTTATTTTCTGTCCGTCTGGTTTGTTTCAGGGTGACAAGGCGATAGTGAAGTAAGGTCTCCCAGCCTGTCACATCTTGTCCCACTGGATGTCAGTGAGTCCTGTCCAAGGCAGAGTACAGTTGCTAAACTGCACGCCGATGGACAGAGCTATCAAAAACAAGAGCCTGCGTAAACTCATTTTTAGAGGAGAAACAGAAGAGAATATTGCCCGGGTAGTAAAGACATTCTGTGCCACTTGGATTATGATTTATCCGCAAGGGACTTCTATCATCCCTTCAGTTGAATGTTGCATCAATGTTTATGTTTCTACATAGAGCATCGACAGTATGACTACCGTAGTGGAGTCCCTGATTCTTGAAAAAAAAAAAAACGAATCCCTTGGGCTGTGACAAGCCTCTGAAAAATAACGGGGATTTCGAGCCAGTGCCCTGGCGGCAAATCGAACTTGAAGGCTACAACGAAATCGTAGGAGTAGAATGAAAACGTCAGAGGTGCAATACAAGAGAAGGGGGGCCAGGCATTGACAAACCCCAGTCAAACAAAAACTTACAGTCCAGTGGAGCAGGAAGATAAGGACCAAAAGTTTAACGGTCTGTCCCCTAATTAGACTCAATTTCGTTTTCGGGGTGCCTTTTTGTTGTGAACAGGGGAAGAAGAGTCCTACTTGTTAGCTAGTTGTACTGTCATGAAATACAAGATGAAAAAAAAAAAAAAAAAAAAAAAAAAGTACACATATCTTCCTTAAAGCAGGATGTAGTGCAAACTTGGGTCGACAGCAAGTGAAGGTTGAACTTACTTGCTGATTGTAATCAAAGGATATAAAACGGCAGAGGAGTAGATCGTTAGAATCAACTCGTTATTATCATTGAAACACATGGAAGGTTGAACTTACTCACTGTTTGTGAGAAATGAAGATAAAACGAGAGAGGGACAGGTCATTAGAATCAACTCGTGTTCTGTCATTAAAAACAAGCGGAACGTTGAACTTACAGGCTGATTGTGAAGGAAGGATATAAAACGGCAGAGGGGCAGGTCGTTAGAATCAACTCGTGTTTGTCATTGAAATAAGTGGAATTTTGAACTTACATGCTGATTATGAAGGAAGAATAGAAAACGGTAGAAGGGCAGGCCGTTAGAATTAACCCCTCATTGTCGTTGCAACAAGTGGAGGATTGAGCTTACATGCTGATTGTGATGGAAGAGTTTAAAACGGTAGAGACGCAGGTCGTTAGATTCAACCCCTGATTGTCATTGAAACAGCTGAAAGGTTGAACTTACATGCTGATTGTGAAGGAAGAATATAAAACGATATAGACGCAGGTCGTTAGATTCAACCCCCGATTGTCATTGAAACAACTGAAAGGTTGAACTTACATGCTGATTGGGAAGGAGGAATACAAAAAGGTACAGACGCAGGTCGTTAGATTCAACCCCTTATTCATTGTAACAAGTGGAGGACTGAACTCACCTTCTGATTGCCAGATATGATTATAAAACGGCAGAAAGGCACGCTGTTAGAATCAAGCCGTATTTGTCATTATAACAAGTGGAGGACTGAACTTACCCTCTGATCGTGAGAAAAGAAGGTAAAACAAGTAAGGGACAGGTCGTTAAATTCAACTCGTGATTGTCATTGAAACAAGTGGAAGGTTGAACTCACCCGCTGTTTGTGAGAAATGAAGGTAAAACGAGTAGGGGGCATGTCTTTAGATTCAACTCGTGATTGTCATTAAAACAAGTGGAAGGTTGAACTCACCCGCTGTTTGTGAGAAATGAAGGTAAAGAGAGAGAGGGACAGGTCGTCAGATTCAACGCGTGATTGTCATTGAAACAAGTGGAAGATTGAACTTACCCTCTAATCGTTAGAAATGAAGATAAATCGGGAGAGGGACGGGTCGTTAGAGTCAATTCATGTTTGTCTTTAATAAGCGGGTAGATCCATCTTACGGGCTGATTGTGAGGAGTGGAGATAAAACGAGAGAGGGACAGGTCGTTAGAATCAATTCACTTTCTCATTTATATCCATAATACAAGCAGTAGATCCATCTTACGGGCTAATTGTGAGGAATAAAGATAAAACCAGAGAGGGACAGGTCTTTAGAATCAAGTCATGTTTGTCATTGAGACAAAATGGAAGGTTCAACTTACATGCTGATTGTGAAGGAAGAATATAAAATGGCAGAGAGAAAGGTCGTTAGATTCAATCCCTGATCGTCATAGAAACAATTGGAAGGTTGAACTTACCCGCTGATTGCGAGAGATGAATATAAACCGGCAAAGACACAGGTTGTTAGATTCATTCCCTGATTGTCAATGAAACAAATGGAAGGTTGAACTTACATGCTGATTGTGAGGGAAGAATATAAAACGGTAGAGAGGCAGGTCGTTAGATTCAGCCTCTGATTGTCATTGTAGCAAGTGGAATGTTGAACTTACACCCTGATTGTGAGAAATAAAGATAGAACGAAAACAAGAGAGGGACAGGTCATTAGATTCAACTCCTGATTGCCATCATTGAAACGAGTCCAAAGTTGAACTTACCCGCTTTTTGTGAGGAATGAAGGTAAAGCAAGAGAGGAACAGGTCGTTAGAGTCAATTCATGTTTGTCTTTAACAAGCCGGTAGATCCATCTTACGGGCTAATTGTGAGGAGTGGAGATAAAACGAGAGAGGGAAAGGTCGTTAGATTCAACTCGTGATTGTCATTCACATAAGTGGAAGGTTGAACTCACCCGCCGCTGATTATGAAAAATGAAGATAAAACAAGAGAGGGATAGGTCGTTAGATTCAACTCGTGATTCTCATTAAAACACGTAGAAGGTTGAGCTCACCCGCCGCTGATTGTGAGAGGAGAAGATAAAACAAGAGATGGACAGGTCGTTAGATTCAATTCGTGATTGTCATTAAAACATGTAGAAGGTTGAGCTCACCCGCCGCTGATTGTGAGAGGAGAAGATAAAACAAGAGAGGGACAGGTCGTTAGATTCATCTTGTGATTGTCATTGAAACGAGTCGAAGGTTGAACTCACCCGCCGCCACTGATTGTGAGGAATGAAGATAAAACAAGAGAGGGACAGGTGGTTAGAACCAACTCGTGTTTGTTGTTGTAACAAGTGGAGGACTGAACTTACCCGCTGATTGCAAGAGATGAAGATAGAACGAGAGAGGGTCGGGTCATTAGAATCAATTCATGTTTGTTCTTATAATAAGCGGTAGATCCATCTTACAGGCTGATTGTGGGGAGCGAAGATAAAACAAGAGAGGGGTAGGTCGTTAGAATTAACCCACGTTTCTCCTTAAAATACGCGGTACATCCATCTTACGGGCTGATTGTGAGGAATGATGATAAAACAAGAGAGGGACAGGTCGTTAGAATCAAGTCATGTTTGTCATTGAAACAAGTGGAAGGTTGAACTTACATTCTGATTGTGAAGGAAAAGTATAAAACGGCAGAAACAGGTCGTTAGAATCAGCTCGTGTTTGTCATTGAAACAAGTGGAATGTTGATCTTACATGCTGATTGGGAAGGAGGAATACAAAAAGGTACAGACGCAGGTCGTTAGATTCAACCCCTTATTGTCATTGAAACAAGTATAGGCTGAACTTACACGCTGATTGCGAGAGATGAGTACAAAACGGTAGAGATGCAGGTCGTTAAAATCAATTCATGTTTGTCTTCAATAAGCCGGTAGATCTATCTTACGGGCTGTTTGTGAGAAATGAAGACAAAAAGAGACGGGGACAGGTCGTTAGATTCAACTCGCGATTGTCATTAAAACAAGCGGGAGATCCATCTTACGGGCTAATTGTTAGAAATGAAGATAGCAAGAGAGAGTGACAGGTCGTTAGAGCCAACTCGTGATTCTTAATGAAACAAGAAGAAGGTTGAGCTCACCCGCTGTTTGTGAGAAATGTAGATGTAGATAAGCCGAGAGAGGGACAGGTCGTTAGAAGTTAGAACCAACTCGTGATTGTCATTAAAACAAGTGGACGGTTGAACTTACCCGTCGCTGATTGTAAGAAATTAAGATAAAACGAGAGAAAGGACAGGTCGTTAGATTCATCTCGTGATTGTCTTTAACAAGCCTGCAGATCCATCTTACGGGCTGATTGTAAGGAGTGGGGATAAAGCGAGAGGGGGACAGGTGATTAGAACCAACTCAAGTTTGTCCTTAAAATACGCGGTACATCCATCTTACGGGCTGATTGTGAGGAATGATGATAAAGTGAGAGATGGACAGGTTGTTAGAGTCAACTCGTGTCTGTCATTAAACCAAGCGGAAGGTTGAGCTTACATGCTGATTGTGAAAGAAGGATATAAAACAGCAGAGGGGCAGGTCGTTAGAATCAACTCGTGTCTGTCATTGAAACAACTGGAAGATTGAACTTACATGCTGATTGTGAAGGAAGAGTATAAAACAGCAGAGGGGCAGGTCGTTAGAACCATCTCGTGTTTGTCATTGAAACTAGTGGAATTCTGATCTTACATGCTGATTGTGAATGAAGATTTTTAAACGGCAGAGACGCAGATCGTTAGTTTCAACCACTGATTGTCATTGAAACAAGTAGAAGGCTGAACTTACACCCTGATCGCGAGAGATGAATATAAAACGGCAGAAGGTCAGGCCGTTAGAATCAGGTCGTGTTTTTCATTGTAACAAGTGGAGGATTGAACCTACTCTCTGATTGTGAGAAATGAAGATAGAACAAAAACGAGAGAGGGACAGGTCATTAGATTCAACTCCTGATTGCCATCATTGAAACGAGTCCAAAGTTGAACTTACCCGCTTTTTGTGAGGAATGAAAGTAAAGCGAGGGAGGAACAGGTCGTTAGAGTCAATTCATGTTTATCTTTAACAAGCCGGTAGATCCATCTTACGGGCTAATTGTGAGGAATGGAGATAAAACGAGAGAAGGACAGGTCGTTAGATTCAACTCGTGATTGTCATTGAAACGAGTAGAAGTCTGAACTCACCCGCCGCTGATTATGAAAAATGAAGATAAAACAAGAGAGGGATAGGTCGTTAGATTCAACTCGTGATTCTCATTAAAACACGTAGAAGGTTGAGCTCACCCGCCGCTGATTGTGAGAGGAGAAGATAAAACAAGAGATGGACAGATCGTTAGAATCAATTCGTGTTTGTCATTGTAACAAGTTGAGGATTGAACTTACCCGCCGCTGATTGTGAGGAGTGAAGATAAAACGAAAAAGGGGCAGGCTGTCAGATTCAACTCGTGATTTTCATTGAAACAAGTAGAAGGTTGAACTCACCCGCCGCTGATTGTGAGAAATTAAGATAAAACGAGAGAAGGACAGGTCGTTAGATTCATCTAGTGATTGTCATTGAAACGAGTCGAGGGTTGAACTCACCCGCTGATCGTGAGAATTGAATAGAGTGAATAGAGGGACAGGTCGTTAGATTCAACTCGCGATTTTCATTAAAACAAGTACAAGGTTGAACTCACCCGCCGCCGCTGATTGTGAGGAATGATAATAAAACAAGAGAGGGACAGGTCGTTAGAATCAAGTCATGTTTGTCATTAAAACAAGTAGAAGGTTGAACTCACCCGCCGCCGCTGATTGTGAGGAATGATAATAAAACAAGAGAGGGACAGGTCGTTAGAACCAACCCATGTTTGTCCTTGAAAAAGCTGTAGATTCATCTTACGGGCTGATTGTGAGAGAAGATAAGACAAGAGAGAGACATGTCATTAGATTCAACTCGCGATTGTCATTGAAACAAGCAGGAGATCCATCATACTGGCACTGGCTGATTGTGAGAGGAGAAGATAAAAGGAGAGAGGGGCAGGTCGTTAGAACTAACTCTTGTTTGTCCTTAAATACGCGACAAGTCCATCTTACGGGCTGTTTGTAAGGAATAAAGATAAAACGAGAGAGGGACAGGTCATTAGAGTCAACTCGTGTCTGTCATTTAAACGGTCGATTCACCTCGCTCCCCTTCAGCCCGTAAATACCCTTTGACTTACATGCGAGCCGTGACAGCGAGTCCGAGAAGGGTAGAGAGAACAAGCAAGGATTGGAACTTCATTGGACGGAGTGAAAACTGGGGGAAAGGGAGGGTAAGTGGTGGGTAAGGTGGATGGAAAGTAGTGGAGTGAGAGAAAGAAAAAGAAATACTGTATTATGAAAGCCATCGTGGTCAAAGATTCCGGAAAAAATAGGAGGCAAGGAAATGAAGGAGGCAAGGAAAATGGAGTCAAGGTCACAAGACGATCCCGAGAGCATCAATTCAAGTATTGCCATAGTTTTTCGACTAGACTTGAAGGTTGACCGGTTGACCTCCAGATCGTTTGCAATGCTTCCTCTGCAAACTGTGGTCTAGAGGCAATGAAAACCTCGCGACTAGTATTGGAACTTTTGATGGTATCACAGTCAATCGTCGTCAAGGCTCTATTGCGAGGGAAAGAAGGAATGGACTCGCACAAGGATAGGGTGGAAGCGAGGTCACACCATCCGAGGGTGAGAACATTGTTGATGCATCGCGAATCTGGATCCCGAGGCTCTTTACAACATGCGAAAAGAGCCGGGTTTTTACATGAGATTTCTGAGGAATCATGATCTAGACCGTGTAACTTCAGTGGACTACTGAAGGAAACTCCTGCAGTCGTTAGTCCAAGTTAAAGGTTTCATAATCGACCGTTAGTCGACCATCAAAAAGAAGAAACTTTAGGCACTAGTACAGAAAACAGCGTGTATTTTTTATTAAGCGATCAAGCCCTTCTTCTGGGCCAACTCTGCCAGCAAAACACCGGATCCAGCTGCGCCCAAGATGGTGTTATGGACCAAAAGCGTCAACTTGATATCAAAGACATTGCACTCGCGGACACGACCGACCGTAACCGAGTAACCCTTTCCGTTCTCGCGATCCAGACGAGGTTGAGGTCTATCTTCCTCTCTCGAGACAATGATGGCCTGTTCTGGTGCGGAATGGCATCCCAAGGCCTGGGCCTCAGAGCGGTAAGCTTCCAAGCAAGCAATGACCTCCTCGACCGAGGGAGCAGGGCGTTGTTGAAACTCGATCGAGACACACTCGGTATGACCATCGATCACAGGCACACGGTTACATGTCGCCGAGACCTTTGTGTTCTTCAACAGGTTGAATCCGTTCAATTCAGAGTTGACATCTCCCAAAATCTTGAGCGTCTCCCATTCCATCTTTGATTCTTCGCCTCCAATGAAAGGAACGACGTTGTCCATGATATCCAGAGAGCTGACACCGGGGTATCCAGCACCAGAGACGGCCTGCATGGTGGTGACCACGATCTTGGACAAGGGTCCAAAACGATCCTGAAGGGCCTTCAATGGCACCACGAGACCCGAGGTCGAGCAGTTGGCGTTGGTGATGAGGAATCCCTTGGAGAGGGTGTGCTTGGATCGTTGGTAGGGGACGAGATCAAAGTGAGAAGAGTTGGCGAGGGGGACGATCAAGGGCACTTCCTCATGGGTGCGGTAGTTTTTGGCGTTGGAGAACAAGGCAAGATCGGCCTTCAAGAAAGCCATCTCTAATTGAACAAAACAAAACAAATCGATAGAGATACGTTAGATCAACAACAAAAAAAAAAAAAAAAAAAAAACAATTGCCAATCCAGCCTTCAGACTTCGAGGATACTCTAACCTCTCTTTCCCCCCTCTTTACTACTTGGATCATCCCTCTGTCAGCATTCAGAAACAAAATGACAAAACTAACCAATTTCGCTAGCGACATCGGCATCCAATCCAGAAAAGACAACGTCGCAGTTCAGGAACTCGCCCGTGGGCTCGCAGGTCTGGACAACCATGTCCCGGACAGGGGCAGGGATGGACTGAGACATCTTCCACTTTGTGGCCGTGGCATAGGTCTTTCCTGCAGAGCGAGGAGAGGCTCCAAGGGCATGGATCGAGAAACCAGGGTGCTCAGCCAGCAAGAGGATGAAACGCTGGCCTACAGTGCCGGTGGCGCCGAGAATACCGGCCTTTAATACACGGGGCATAGTTAATGTGAAAAGAAAGAAGAGAGGAGAAGGAAGAAGAGGGTTGGAATGAGAGAGTGGAGGGATGAAAGAAGAATGAGAATGAAAGAGAATGGGAAACAGAAAAAAGAAACAACAATGCAGTTGGCCCTGACACACACAAAGCTAAAGAGTCATACCGATGTGCACCCCTGCGGAGATCCAAAGGTGCCACCACACCTATCGCCGCACAGTCACACAACGTTCATTTCCAAAAAAAAAAAAAAAAAATGCCCGAAACAAACCGGCGGGAGAAGGTCACCTTGTAGACAACGTTGATGCAACTGCTATTTCTCTCTTTATTCCCATCACTCCTTGGCCGCTGAAGAATCGCCCTCCTCTGATAATACGCCTTCAGACTTTGATTCCTTGGTCGATCCCTCGGGTGCGCTGTCCTCCCTAAGGCAAAAATAGAACCCTGTCATTAGAAAACAATAATACTCTTCGCTGAACACATTGCAAACATCATTACTGGTCACTCACGCCTTGCGCTTGTTATTGCCACCAGCACGGGCTTGGGGTCCCCAGTTCTTGGTGGGATTCATTTGGTAACGGACCAACTTCTTCTTTCTGGACTCGGACACAGCGTCGGGATGCATCTCAAAATTAGCAATTGTTGTTGGTTCTACTGCCAAAATCCTTGCAGCGGTGGATCCTTCTGCAATGTTCTTGACAGGGTTCAGCTTGACCCAAGACCTCATAATGTCCCAGATAGCTGCTGGTGGCGCATCCGTCTTAATTGATCCCTCTGCAGCATGCGATCCTGAAACCTTGTATCCTTGGTGGAGGAGAGCCGACCTATTCGCCAATAGAAAAAAACTTGTTAGTTGAGATGACTACAGAATGGTCTCATCATATGGATCAAGAAACATACATGACTTGGAGAAGTTTGATACTGGTCGAGTGCACAGTTCCTGAAAGTCCGTTGGCAGTATAGTAGAAAGGAGACTCAATCTCCTCCTTGCAGACGGAAAGCATTCCCAGAATACGAGGCTGAGTCCTGTAGAGCGACTGTGCATCCTTGACGTGCTCCAGCATGCGGTTGATGAAATCCACGGAGTGAAGCTCTTTACCCCACATGGGTCCAGCAACCTATTTCCGGCGAGAAAAATATATCAAAAGCGGTCGTCAACATATCAGATCAACACACTGTGCGTGGTTCCTCCAGTCCTGAGCAAAAATAGATGGATAAACGTACATGGAACTTGCTTCCACAGAATTCGCAATGTCTGTCTACAGGTGGTCCAGTGTTGACCTGGAACTTTTTGTGCCCCTTGGCTCCAACAGTGACCTTTCCCAATGGTTGTGTCCATGTCGATTGGCATCCGCAGCAGACATAGGCTAACATAGTTTTGCTATTTTTAAAAAAAAAATGGGGTATAAATGTGAGAAATCCTTGTAAACTTGTAAACAGGCGCTCTAGGATCACGGTATCAATGACATACCTGGCAAGAGTCTTGACTTCTGCCGGCGAGGTGTAAACGCGGACAAACACACGAAGGTAATAATCGATACTCAGGGACACCAAAGGCACAATGTGACGCTTGTAACGAGCTGCAGAGGCAGACAGGGTATTCAACACAAGACGGAGGGCTACCTCGTGTGTAAACTCGGCTTTGACAGGGTGTCCACCGTACTTTGAAAAGCAAGCCTCAGTATAATTGCTTCCAGCCAAAACAGCGAGATCCGTGCATGTGACACAGAGAAGACCTAAACATCAAGGGAAGTCAGTAAGCGCTGCGGCTCCAATGATCTCGGTGAGTCAAAAAAAATCCTCTTCTGTTATTCCTAGATGGCGTACCTCCTTCGCTCACAGCCTGAACAGCTCCATCAATGAAGGGGGAGGCAGTTCCATAGGGATCCAGATCAATAACGTCGTATCGCTTTGCAGGATCACGATGCTGGTAGAGTACATCGCTACGAATTCCAAATACAAGGTTTAGTGGCGTGCAACCAACCGGTCCAGATCGCCCCACTTAAAAAAAATGAGTTGGTGCTTACATAGCGTCTCCTTTGTGAGGTTCCAAAAGCTCAGGGCTGATCCCGTTAAAGTCTGCGTTTCTCTTGATTGAGGCGACGGCGTCGGCCTCCAGATCATTAGTGAGGACATGCTTGACGTTGGGGATCTCCTTTGCATAACGAACCGATCTCAGACCAGAAGCGGACAAGGCTTCAAGAATGGTGATCTGGCGTGTAGGCGACGAGTTTTCTTCCTGTCCTTCATAGGGTTCTTTCTTTGGGAGTGGGGGCAAGCCATCCTGGGCTCGCTTGGCATCTGCGGCGTCCTTCCGAGCCTTCTTTGCGTCGAGTTTGGCGCGACGCTCCTCCTGGAAGATCTGGTCCCAGGTGCGGATTGCGGCGATGGAGATGTCACGGTTGAACTCTTGGATGGGGTTGTAAAAGACCTCGTTGGTGTCGGGGAACAGGATGGTGGCCTTGCCCTCGGTCACCTTCTTGAACCCGGGGGGGGCTGGGGTCTCGACGTTGTGCTTTTGGTTCAGTGGCTGCTGTTGTGACTCTGACATGGCGTAAGAGTGGCTGAAGTGGTGGTATCTAAGCGCAGTGGCGGTGGAGAGGGTCCTGACAAGTGGTGCGGTGTGATGGGTGAGTCTGAGAGAGCGAGTTCCTTGTGCAATGAGAGTCGATGCGATTCGCTGCAGACTCGTTTGCATGAGAGTATGAATGAATGGATGCCTTGAGCGAGGAGACAAGAAAGAGAAAAAGAAAAAGAAAAAAAAAAGGCGGTGGCTTGGCTGTTTGTCCTGGACTCTCCTCTCTCTCCCCGTCCACTCGCGCACGCGGCGAATTTCCCACCACAATGAGGCGATCCGCCATGTGGAGAGAGAGAGAGAATCAGAGAATCAAGCAGCTCGCCTGCCCCTTTGTCATCCTGTGCGACTGGTGCGGTGTGCTTGCTTCTCCGCAGACTGACTCTGCGAAGCGAACCTCCGTCCTCTTTCCTTCCTTCCCTTCTTTTCTTTCTCTTCTCATTCTCCTTCTTCTTCTTCTTTGTCCATTCTCATTCCCCCCGTCATCCCATCCTTCCCTTCCTTCCTTCCCTTCCTGCACACCATGCCCGCCACCATCATCAACCTCCCATCCGTCGACAAGCTCCACCACGTTGCCGACAACGCCGTCGCAGACAACCACGGCAAGGACGTCTTTGTCTACTTCTACGCCTCTATTGATCCTGCCACCGGAAAGTCATGGTGCCCCGACTGTGTCACTGGTACGTTCTCTAGCATCTACCTCCACTCCATACAACACGCTTTATTTTATTCTGACAACTCTCCACGCTTTTAATGTTTACTTAGCTGGACCCATTGTTGCGGAGCGATTCTCGCGACTTGACAACGCCGTCCTCATCGATGCTCCCGTTGGTGATCGTCCCACGTACGTTCTTTCTCTCTCTTTCTCTTTCGTATTAGCCTACAGTTGCAGTTGAATCTCTACTTACCAGCCGATGTTTCTTTGACTTGAAAATAACGCTACTAGATGGAAGAACCCTGAGCACCCTTTGCGTCACGACAAGGTCATCAAGATTAGCGCCGTTCCTACTCTAGTCCACTGGGCAACCGTACGTTCTGGAGTGCACATCATTTGTTTTTGACCGTTAATACGATTTACTAACCTCCTCCTCCGTCTGAATATGTTTGAACTTTAGAAATCCCAGTTGGTCGAGAACGACTGCGAAGACTTGGTCAAGCTTGATCAGTTTGTCCAGCGATCATAAGCACTTTAGAATACAAATAAAAGAACCTAGAAACAAAACGCAGCGAGGCAGTGAGCAGCTATTCCAGGTGTGAAGGAGAGGATCATCCTTGATGTTTTGATAACGAAAACGAATGGAAATATCGACCACACCCACACCCAAGGATTTTGGATCTTCCCTTCTTGCTGTCGGAGATCGCCCATAGTCTGATGCCTCGGTGACAAGGACCCGGCGAAAGGTGACTTCAGCAGTAAACTTTGTCACGTATCGCATCCTCCCCAACTGATCCATGAGCGCCTGGTTCCGACTGGTGTCCATAGACAGGATAAGGCTTCCTATCCCGAGATGCTTCATCTCCGCACACATCCATCGGCTCAGGAGGTGTACCTCTTTCTGACCTGAACCTGGCCAATGTTGGTCGCGTAGGGCGTGTTGAGCCATATCAGCGTCTAGATACTCCTTGAGATTGCTCGTCGATCTTGAGAGGACGTTGAGAAAAGGATAGGGTGGGGTCACTGATAGCTTCAGGATATGGCGTCCATGGCGACGCAAGCCAACGCAAAGTCCTTCCAGTCGTCGCAAGTCATGGAGGTATTTCGAGAACTGACAAGTGTTGAAATCTCTGTACAGGGGCGGAGTAAAGGTTTCGTTCCAGTCCTTGCACACACACGCTCACACACGAGAGCAGGGCGTTGCGAGCGGAAGCGTCATTAAATTCATCAAGATGAAAACCAACTAAGAGTCTAATATCCGGAAAGTCCGTTAGATTTGTGTAGAGAGTGCAGACTTGATTCAAAGATGGATTGGTAAAAGAGAATGCGAGAGTTGGCGTGAGATCGCTGGAAAGGAGTGTGACAAGGGGTTCGGAGCACATACCATGTCCTCTGCGCGTATCGTCACGCGTTTGCTTTTTTGTGAAGTACTGAAGTTCAAACTCTCTATCGTCGTGTGTCATTATTTTCCTATATCATTCAGCTTGCGCGATGAAGGGAATGAAGGGAGGCACTTGCGTGATCAGACACTCCAGTGCATGGAACCAGAAAGCCTTCGCGATACTCCTACCTTGAGGCTGTAATCGCATTCTCACCGCCGGTAGATTTCCCTTCCTCAAGATGCGGTGCCTCCCGAAAATCTGCGTCAAAGTATAGGGGTATTTGTGGGACGAGATCAGCGCCGCCTAGCGGAATGTTGTTGCCTCGTGTCGCCTCGGGCATTTGCGCACAACACAGAGACTCTTGCTGCTACTTGGCGCACGCAGGGCTTCCACAAAAATTGAACCACGCCTCCTCCCGTTCGCGCGAAAGCGACATGTATCATATTAACTGTTGTCATGCACTCTTTTCGTGTTACACGCCTTGGGTTGGCCCCGCTCCTTCCTTCTTTGCTACCAAATACGATGTTCTCGAACATACCGGGTAACAAAAAGACATTTTGCTGCGGGTATACTCAATGTATCCTTGACATCGCGTTGGAGGGTAATGGCCAAGCATGGATCATTGGCTCCGTTGGCGATTTATATACCTCAGTTCTGAAACAGGAACTAGTCACTGGTCATTGGCGGTCCTATGAAGTATATTGGTAAGATAAATATCCCGGTGGCAACTCTTGTGGCATTGCATTCTACGCGTTTGGCTATGTCTACTATGGTGGCGGAGGCGGACCTGCCGCATGGCTTTGGAGAGCGAAACTGTCTACCTTGCTCGATGCCTTCACCTTACTCTAGCAATACTGCCAGAACGTATAGTGATTTGGCATCCTGTGCATATCCAAAAGTTGACATTAGTCATCTACTTGCTTAGAAGGGAGGAGTGTACCGAGACGATCAAGGGGCCTAAAAATTCATACCGCAATGGACCTTTGGCCGCCAGACCTCAATTGATCATTGAGTATGGTCCTTATTCCCTGACCACAGACATGGGATCACTCTTTCCATTTAGAATTTAGACTTGAATAAAACGAATTTTCATGAGTTCGTTTCTTGTCTCTCCCTTCTACTTGGGTAATTGACTGACGTGGTTTATTTTGTAAGCCCGTATCTTTGGCTATGGCGCAAGGACGAACTGAATGTCCGGATACTGCATCTGGCCGTTCTCGCCCAGCTGTATATTAGCCAACGATAAGGTGATTGCACCACGCATCTTCGGAGGCTTCCTTCTTGCTAGCAAAGATGGGTGGAAGTCAGATGCCTCAGTGATAACGGCTCGGTGATAAACTTGAAAGGGAGTAAATCCCATGTTGCGTTGCAAGGTTCCAAACTGATCTATGAGCCCCTGGTTCCTATCTTTATCAAATGATAGGATAAGTTCATCCGTACGAAAATATAAAAGTCCCTTGCATTTCCATTGGCCCAGTAGGTGCACCCTCGCTTGGTCAGGACCAGATTTGCTTGACGAACAACACACTTCATCTCCAGATCTGTCAAAAAACATCTCGTCGACATCCAATCTCGAACAGCTGAAGTTTACGAGTTTCGGGAAAGAGCAAAGGATTCGACGCGGCGTCCAGTATCTCCTGTCCTTCTCCGAGTCGAGTCCCAGCTTCGTCAAACTCCCTGCCAGGTTGAGCAAGGACGAAAAGGATGCCTCTCCGGTATGCACATTGTAGAGCTCGAGTTCCCTGAGAGAGGGGCATCCATCCAATACGCGTGCCAGATCCTGATCTGTCAATTCGACATCTGAGAGTGACAGGACCGAGAGTTGTGGGGAGAGTTGAAACTTCTGTAGTACGTCGCGTGTCTGAGAGGAGATGAGGGTAACTTCCTGGAAGGGATCTGCCGCATCGTAACAACCAAAATTCACTCTTTCCAGGTGATGCCATCTCGAGATCATCTCCATGGCAACAGGCATCGCGTGGTCTTGAACTTCCATGAACCTAAGATATCTGAGGCTCGGTAGAGATGGAACCCGAATCAGTGGTCCCCCCGTTGCTCTAATGGTGGATTCTTGAAAACAAATTTCCGAGAGGCGTGAAAATCCGTGTAGGTAGACCATATCTACAAGATCGAAAAGGCTCTGATCCACTTCGAGGTATCTCAATTGCGGACAAAACTGGATAATCTGCGCAATGCATCTGGAGTCGTCAGGCCTATAGAACCGCGATATAGATAGCCGCTCAATACCCGGGTTGCTGTTGAAGAGGTTTCGTAATCCATGTTTATCGATCTGCATGCTTTCATCCTCGTCTTCATGGTCTTCGCCGCTGACAATCGAGAACTCCTTGATGTTGCCTGTAGAAGTTGCGAAGGTGTCGAGAAATGGATAAGGTAGCTTCACGGATAGTTTTGTGATGTGTTGTCCGTGGCGCTGCAATCCAACTGTTAAACACAACAGTTTTTTAACGCCGGGTACGTCTGCCGAGAAATCAACAGTGTCGATGTCGTTGTACAGGAGCGGGATAAAGGTCTCATGCCAGTCCTTGCAGACTCGTACCAAAGAGGCTAGTGCCTGGCGGGTGGATTTCAAAAGAGGCGAGCCCAGATGGTGACCGACCAGGATCCTGATTTCTGGAATGTCCATGAGCCTTGTGTGAGGATGGCTTGCCCGGTTTGATGAAAATGGATGGGTAAATGAGGAAGAGAAGGATGTCGTGAGAATTGAGATTCACGCAGGAAGCAAGCTTCACAAAGCGTCCCATCCTCGTGTAACAATAATGCAAAAATTTGCAACCCCAAGCAAGTCTACAGTATGTCGCCTTGTTCGCTCTCTCGTCTCTTGTTCGATCTTGACTCCTTGTGAATAAAACAGAAGGTTTAATGCAGCAGAACGTCCATGCAAACCCTCTTGAGATTTATGAGCGGCCTTTGGAGGTCGTCGAATACAAGACTCTTGGCCTGCGAAGTTACATTCACAAGTACCAGACTTTGACATAAATTGACTCCTTGAAATTACTTACAATTGGAGACTTGGTAAACAGGTTAAATTTCACGAATTCATTCACGGCTAACTATCTGACGTGGTCCTCTATAGCTCCAAATCTCGGGCCATAGTGAACAGATCCACTGCAGATTCCGGTCCTTCATCAGATCGCGCTTGGTCATATATGAAAGTGTTTGTGATATTTCGAGAGCCCCATTCATCTTTGGCCCCTTCCTCATCGTTAACAAAGACCGGTAATAGTCCGATGCTTCAGTAGCCATGACTCGATGAAAAGTAGATTCGGCGACAAATTCCGCAATGTGCTGCAGCATTCCCAATTGATCCATGAACGCCAGGTTTCGGCTACCATCTAGGGACAAGATAAGGTCCTCCATTTCGAATTTTTGAAGTCTCGTACATGTCCACTGGCCCAGAGGGTGCATCATCGCCTGTTTTTCTTCTGTGCTGTCTCCAATCGCTGGCCCAATTTGTTCCATTTGCCGCCCCTGTCTCCTTGCTGAAAAAGGCGCCTCCTTCCTGGATGTGTCAAAGAACATCTCGTCGATATCTAGCATCGAACAACAGAATTCGACGAGCTTTGGAAAAGAACAAAGGATTAAACGCGGGGTCCAATATCTCCTATTCGTATCACCCACAAGCGCCAGACTCGTCAATGTCCCTGAAATGTTGAGTAAAGACGCAACGGAAGCCTCTCCAACATCCATATCCCAGAGATAGAGGTCCACGAGCGCAGGGCATCCATTCAACACACGTGACAAGTCCCGATCTGTCAAGCCGATGCATGAGAGCCTGAGGTCCGAGATAAAAGGTGATAGCTGGAACTTCCGCAGGGCGTCGTGTGTCAGAGAGGAAATAATGCCGCGGGCCTGGGGATAGTCAGTTTCATCGTTGTACGCGAAATTCAAACTCTCCAAACGCGACCAATTCGCAATCATCTCAAGGGCTGCTGGCATTGCGTCCTCCTGCACTTCCATAAGATCGATGTGTTTGAGAGCCGGCAGCGATGGGGTCTGGATTAGAGGTCCCCCGCTTGCTCTGATGATGGATCCGTGAAAAATAATTTCAGAGAGATGTGAAAATCTGTGTAGATATATCAGGTCTGCAAGATCAAAATTGCACTCTTCCACTTTGAGGTATCTCAGTTGCGGACAAAACTGGATAATCTGCCCAATGCATCTGGAGTCATTAGGGCAATAAAACTGAGATATAGAGAGCTGCACTATGCCTGAGTTGTTATCCAAGAGAGTCCGTAATCCATGTATATCGATAAGGGTTTCCTGATCCGCCGCAGAGGTTTCATCGCCAGTAATAGAAAGGTTCCTGATATTGTGTGTCGAAGTTGCCAAGGCATCAAGAATTGGATTTGGTAGCATCACGGATAGTTCTGTGATGTGGTGTCCGTGGCGCCGCAGACCAACATTCAGACTCCTTAGTCTTTTGCCGCCAGAGATGTCTTCCGAGAACTTTGAGGTGTCGATCTTGCTGTAGAGTAACGGGGCAAAGGCCTCGTGCCATTCTTTGCAGACACGCACACAGGAAGCCAATGCATTGCGAGTGGATTTCAAATGCGGCGATCCAAGATGGCGACAGACCAAGAGCTTGATTTCTGGAATGTCCATGAGCCCTGTGTGAGGATGGCTTGCCCGGCTTGGTAAAAATGGATGGGTAAATGAGGAAAAGAAGGATGTCGAGGGAACAGAGATTAACGTAGGAAACGCAAGCCTCAAATGCGTCTAATCTCACGTGTAACAATGAAGAAAATTACAGCCCCAGAAGAGACAGGAGAGGATCCGCTCCTTCGGTCTCTTGCTCGATCCTGTCTCCTTAGATAAAGCAACAAGTTCAGTGTAGCAAGACGCCCATGCGAACCCTCTGGGAATTTATAAACAGCCTTTGGAGGTCATTGAACACAAGACTCCAAAAAATACGAGACACAGACATCAAACGACTCCTTGAAATTACAATTGGATACTTGGCAAACAGGTTAAATTTCATGAGTTCATTCGCGGCTAGCTATCTGACATGGCCCTCTGTAGCTCCGAATCTTGGGCCAGAGTGAGCAGATCCACTGCAAATTCTGGTCCTTCATCAGATCGCTCTTGGTCATATATGAGCTAGTTCGCGATATCTTGACAGCCCCATCCATCTTTGGTCCTTTCCTCGTCGTCAACGAAGATTGGTAGTAATCCGATTCATCTGTAGCTATGACTCGACGAAAAGTAGATTCGGCGGCAAATTCTGTAATGCGCCGCAGCATTGCCAATTGATCTATGAGCGCTAGATTACGATCATGATCCAAGGACAGAACAAGTGTATCCGCTTGAAATTGCCGAAGTCTCGTACATGTCCACTGGCCTAGTAGGTGCGCCATCGCCTGTTTTTCCTTTGTGCTGTTTCTAATCCCCGGCCCAATTTGTTCCATGTGCCGCCCCTGTCTCCTTGCTGAAAAAAGCACTTCCTTCCTGGATGTGTCAAAGAACATCTCGTCGATATCTAGTATCGAACAACGGAATTCGACAAGCTTTGGAAAAGAACAAAGAATTAGACGCGGTGTCCAATATCTCCTATTCGTATCACCCACAAGCGCCAGATTCGTCAATGTCCCTGAAATGTTGAGTAAAGACGCAACGGAAGCCTCTCCAACATCCATATCCCAGAGATAGAGGTCCCTGAGGGCGGGGCATCCATCCAACACGCGTGACAAATCCCGATCCGTCAAGCCGATCCCTGAGAGCTTGAGGTCCGAGATAAAAGGCGATAGCTGGAACTTCCGTAGGGCGTCGTGTGTCAGAGAGGAAACAATGCTGAGGGCCTGGGGATAGTAATTTTCGTCGACAAACGAGAAATTCAAACTCTCCAAACGCGACCAACTCGTAATCATCTCAAAGGCTGCTGGCATTGCATCCTCTTGTACTTCGAGAATGTCAATGTGTTTGAGGGCCGGTAGAGACGGAGTCCGGATTAGAGGTCCTCCGGTTGCTCTGATGACGGACTCAAGGAAATAAATTTTAGAGAGTTGTAAAAATCCGTCTAGATATATCAGGTCCGCAAGATCAAAACGGCACTCTTCCACATTGAGGCATCTCAGTTGCGGACAAAACTGGATAATCTGCCCAATGCATCTGGAGTCATTAGGGCTATAGAACTGCGATATGGAGAGCTGTGCTATGCCTGAGTTGTTGTCCAAGAGAGTCCGTAATCCATGTATATCGATAAGTGTTTCCTGATCCGCCGCAGAGGTTTCATCGCCAGTAATAGAAAGGTTCCTGATATGGCATGTCGAAGTTGCCAAGGCATCAAGAAATGAATATGGCAGCTTCACGGATAGTTCTGTGATGTGGTGTCCGTGGCGCCGCAGACCAACATTCAGACTCCTTATTCTTTTGCCGCCAGAGATGTCTGCTGAGAACTTCGAGGTGTCGACCTTGCTGTAGAGTAGCGGGGCAAAGGCCTCGTGCCAATCTTTGCAGACACGCACACAGGAAGCCAATGCATTGCGAGTGGATTTCAAATGCGGCGATCCAAGATGGCGACAGACCAAGAGCTTGATTTCTGGAATGTCCATGAGCTTTGCGTGAGGATGGCTGACTCGGCTTGGTAAGAATGGATGAGCAATTGAGGAAAAGAAGGATGGTGCGAGAATTGGATTCATCCACGTGCAAACATCCAAAAAAAATGTACTATGTGATACTCCGACAGAAGAGGAACTCTCCTCCCTCGATCTCTTTTCTTGTTAGACCTTAACTCCTTGTGAATGCAACGGCATGTTTAATATAGCAAGAATGCCCCCTGCGAACTTCCTAGTTTATAAATGGCCCATGAAAATCGTTGAAAACAGGATATCTGTGTCATCCACAAGAAAACATAGTTAAATTTCATGAGTTCGTTCAGACTGATTTGTGGCTGTCTGGACTAATATCTGACATGGTCCTGTGTAGATCCGAATCTTGGGCCACAGGGTGCAAATCCACTGCAGCTTCTGGTTCTTCATTAGATCGCGTTTGACCACAGAACTGTAAATCTGCGATATTTCAGTAGCCCCATCCATCTTTGGTCCTTTCCTCATCGCTAACGAAGATCGGTAGTAATCCGATGCTTCAGTGACTGAGACTCGACGAGAAGCATCCCGGGCGATAAACTCCCTAATGAGCTGCAACTTTCCCAACTGATCTATGAACGCCTGGTTACGGTTATCATCTAGGGACAAGACAAGGTTCTCTATTCCAAATTGCCGAAGTCCTGTACATATCCACTCGCCCAGTAGGTGCACCTTTCCCAGATTTTCCCTCGACCTGTCTCCAATTTCTGGTTCAACTTGTCCTATGTGCCGCCCCTGCTTTCTTCCTGAAAAGAACTCTTTTTCCCCGGACGTGCCAAAGAACATCTCGTCGATATCTAGTGTTGAACAGCGGAATTCGACGAGATTTGGGAAAGAACAAAGGATTAGACGAGGTGTCCAATATCCCCTACCCTTCTCGTCCGTAATTGAAAGTTTCGTCAATGTTCCTGACAGCTTGAGTAAAGACGCAACGGAAGCCTCTCTGATATCCATATCCCAGAGACAGAGGTCCCTGAGGGTAGGGCATCCATCCAACACACGTGACAAATCCCGATCTGTCAAGCCGATCCCTGAGAGCGTGAGGTCCGAGATAAAAGGTGAGAGCTGCAACTTCTGCAAGGCGATGTGTGTCTGAGGGGAAATGTTCCGGACCTGGCGATGGTAAATCTCATCGACAAACGTGAATTTCAAACTCTCTAAACGCGACCAATTCGTAATCATCTCAAGGGCTGCTGGCATTGCTCCATCCTGCACTTCGACAAGGCCAATGTGTTTGAGGGCCGGTAGAGATGGAGTCCCGATTAGAGGTCCCCCGGTTGCTCTGATGGTGGACTCCAGAAAATAAATTTCAGAGAGTTGTAAAAATCCGTCTAGATATATCAGGTCCGCAAGATCAAAACGGCACTCTTCCACACTGAGGCATCTCAGTTGCGGACAAAACTGGATAATCTGCCCAATGCATCTGGAGTCGTTAGGACCATAGAACTTCGATATAGAGAGCTGTGCTACGCCTGAGTTGTTGTCCAAGAGAGTTCGTAATCCATGTATATCAATAAGTGCTTCCTGATCCTCCTCAGAGTTTTCATCGCCAACAATTGAAAGGTTCCTGATATTGCATGTCGAAGTTGCCAAGGTATCAAGAAATGGATATGGCAGCTTCACGGATAGTTTTGTGATGCGGTGTCCATGGCGCTGCAGACCAACATTCAGACTCCTTATTCTTTTGCCGCCAGAGATGTCTGCTGAGAACTTTGAGGTGTCGATCTTGCTGTAGAGTAACGGGGCAAAGGCCTCGTGCCATTCTTTGCAGACACGCATACAGCAGGCTAGTGCTTGGCGGGTGGATTTCAAATGAGGCGATCCAAGATGGCAACCGACCAAGCGCCTGATTTCTGGAGTGTCCATGAGTTTTGTGTGAGGATGGTTGACTCGGTTTGGGGTAAATGAGGAAGAGAAGAATGGCGTGCGAACTGAAATGCAATGTGCATGCTTCAAAAGCGGCTCATGTTGACGTATCACCACGTGTTGAATACCGTCCCCAACTACCTGAACTGCTGTCCGAGCATGGTTGCTTGGATGGACCTTCCGTTTCCTGCGTGATTGCACTTGTTCTTGTCAAAGGGACTGTCTGTTCTGTCCAAGGCGTTGGAAAGCAAGGGGGCTGCGCTGATGAGTGACTTTGGGTCGTTCTCTGAAGTCCAGTTCCTGATTTTTTTTTTTTGCTCTTCCTCTTTTTCCCCAAACAAGTCTTCAACCACACAGCTCTTCAACCACACAGCTCTTCAACCACACTACTGTCACTGTATCTCTTTAGCAACCGACGTGTCACCATGATCTTAACGATCGCCGATCCGAAAGAGTTTCTACATTATGTTCGATCCGACAGAAAAGTTATTGTTGAGTATTGCAACTCGAGCAACGAGTACGTGCCTCTCTTGCCTTGAACAAACTTTCGCTATTAGATGGGCTCCAATTGTTCTTTTAGTCACAAAAGCGAGAGAGGATTTTGTTTGGAGTAGAGATCGTCACCATGAGACTGGAAGCAGGGAACCGGTCTCTGCCAACCATCCCCCCTCTTTCATCCGGTGCGTGGGAACGAAGTTTGGGTTGTGTCCATGTTTCTTCGCCATGCATGCCTCTCAACAGGTTGAAGCATGGTAAAGCATTTTTATTGTCACGTCTTTCAGTCCATCTAATCTGCCTCAACCTAATTGTTTTTCGTAACAGAGAGATCCACGACATCACCAGTGCTTTGGACTCGTTCTCCAACCAACACCCAGATATCGATTTCTTGACGGTCGATCTGGAATTGCTCCCCCAGATCAGCGAGACCGTAGGTGTCCGATCTGCACCTTCTTTCCAAGCTTTCAACAAAGGATCCAAAGTCGGCCAGTTCTTTGGGAATAGCAGACACAAACTTGCGGAGCTCATCTCTGACCTCAACTCCGCATAAAGATCGTTAAATTTTGCTGTTGGAAAGTTGGAACCTGGTGTCCGAGATTGCGAGGACACCTGCTTTTACGATTGATCGGCTTCCCATTGTTCATCTGTCGGATCCAACATAATGCCATAGAGATGATGTAGGCTCTCGCTCCTTTACAACACACTCTGGTTGAGGGTGCCCCAGAAAATGTTCATTTCCTCTGAGACTGTGGTCGTTCCTAATAAATCTTGTCGGTAAGGTTAGACACACAACATAGCAACTCCAGCGCCTGGTGGTTGTCCGTGCGGTGCTTCAGGCAACAAGCTTTAGAGATAGAGAGGAAGAAGGGAATCCTGGAGAGGCAGACTTGGGCGAAGTGAGGAGAGAGGCGGAGAATGGAAGAGAATTCTTCTTAAGGGTTTGACTCTCTGTGACCAATAAAGATTGCTTCTGTGCGCTTTGATTGTACGCCCTCTTTTGATCAAACATCATGGTCGGTGATATAGGCCGAGAGTCTTTTCAAAGCCAGCCTGGAGGATAGCAGTCACTAGGACTCATCGACACCTTGCAGGGCCAGGAAGCCTACCTTGAGCACAACCATCCGACCCATGGACAACCATCGACCCAACCATCCATCTCTCAATCACCACCAATTGATCCATCGACCATGGTTCGTCTATGTTGGCACCATGCCGGATGCTCTGGACCGGATTTCAGCGTTCAGGACGACTCATGTCCGCATGTACTTGATGGGAATGGCGCACTGCATGCCCATGGTCCAAACAACAAAACAACAAATGCTCATCGGACCATGTGGAAACCAGGACTCACGGCACCACTCAGGAAAAAAACTTAAAGAAGACACATTCATGCATGCATGAGGAATAATACATCATCGGGACATCACTTACATCTGGACATGGAAACGGCGTCATAGAAGCCTGTCCTTTACAGCATTCAATCCCAATTCAAAGAACTGGAAAGAGATCCCGCCAACTGACCATTGCCTGCGCTCTGTTCTGTCTCGATTGCGATTGATTAGGCTGATTCCACTGCTACTATCAGAACCCGCAAGTTCTTGACCAACCGCCTTTTGGCCAGAAAGCAAATGGTAAGACGAATGGACCAACAAAAAAACACAGCAAGCATTGGACATCGGAAACACCAAAAGCAACAGTGGCAGCAGTGCAGGAGAAAGCATTACCAACTCACAGGATGTCACATTTCATCTGCGAGCTCATTCCTGGACACATCAAGAATGACAGCGTCTATACATCATCTCGTCGCATTTCCTGATTCAGCAGGATGGAATCGCCTCTCTCGACTCGATTGCAAGCATGGACCCTATATTGAATGAATTGAGTCATTGCCTCAAAGGACGATCTTTACACAGCACAGACCAGTTGACCCGGAACCATCTTATTCTCTATGACAACAGGTCGTGGATATCATCCACCCCGCTCGTGCCAACATCTCCAAGGATGAGCTCCGCGAGAAGCTCGCCAAGATGTACAAGGTCGACAAGGAGGTTGTCTTCTGCTTCGGTTTCCGTACCGCTTTCGGAGGCGGAAAGTCCACCGGCTTTGCTTTGATCTACGACAACTTGGAGTCTGCCAAGAAGTTCGAGCCCAAGTACCGCCTCGTTCGTGTAAGTACTCATGACACATTTGAATAGAAGTGGACAGTTGGATAAGAGGACAATAGTCGATAGTTATCAGGAGCAAGGCAGCGCTATAAGGAATGGCATATATGTTTATTTTAAGAGTGGCGTTTGGAGGAATAGGGACGTCGATTGCAACAGAGGAAGTCACTAGGGGATGGTGAATACGGACCTAGGATGGACTCGGCATTTCAGCAGAATGGGCTGTTATAAGGGGTTCTTGGTGCCGGAAGGAAAATCATTCGTTCATCCGGATCAGATTGAAAATTATACAGCCCACTCACCCGTTACTTCTCTTTTCTTCATCTAATAGCATGGTCTTATGGAGATCAAGAAGGCTTCCCGCAAGCAGCGCAAGGAGCGCAAGAACCGCGGCAAGAAGCTCCGTGGCACCAAGAAGGCCAAGGCTGCTGTTGCCAAGAAGTAAATGTAGTTACGATAGATCACCCGTACTCATTCACTTTGAAAACAATCAATTTATTGAAGTTCTGTTCAGTGCATCAGAAGCAATTGGGTCTCTTTTTTTGGTGGTTCAAATGATTGTGTTTGGGCTGTAGAGGGAACTTGTTTTGGAGACGTAGAATGATTAGAATCATGTGGGGACTCAGGATCCTTGCCAATTGGGGTACTGGTAGTTGCTCCCGGCTGAGATCATCCGGAGGCCGTGCACCTTCGAGGTTATCTCGTAGTCAGCCTAAATGCTTCGAATGGGGGACGTCAAGTACATGCACTGAGCTGACTGGATGAGCCCCTTCCGATCGCGACGTCCAAACGCGTTTACATACACATACGTCTGAGCAGCCGATCATGCCAACCCCACTCGGTAAATACGTAATGCCGCCTGTAGTGTAGTGCATTGACTCTGTCGGCTATATAAAGGGGATGAAGGCAACGGGCACCAGCAACAAAGTTAACAACATCGCCAAACACTTCCACAACAAAGACCCTCCTTTTCGACACCTTCCCTCCTTTCTCCACGAACCGAGCCATTCTTGTTTGCAACTTCGATCGGTGCTCTCAAAACCCTTTACGTCTTCACCGTCCTGTAGGTCACTGCACCCTTTTTTGTCTCTTTTCTTCGGACAGTTCCTTCCTCATTCAGACACTCTTCATCTCTCATTTCTATTTCACTCACACATTCTCATTCACAGCCCCCTTTCCCTGTAGCAGGCATAGAGACTTTTCCTCACACAACCTCCACTACCCACTGGTAAAAGACCACCATGCCATTGGCATCAACCCTCCTAACTGTGGCCGCTCGCTTGGATCCGCTTTCGACCTTGAGCACCTTGGTCGCCCTCTTGAGCTCCTACCTCATCTACAAGACCTACATTTATCCAAGTTTCCTCTCCCCTCTTCGTCATATTCCCGGTCCACCCAATGCCTCCAAATACAACAAATATCGCCTGCCTTGGGTCGGTAACATGCTCGACATTCTCACAGAGGAAGCTGGAGTCCCGCATCGTCAATGGATCGAAGAATATGGTGGGATTGTTGTCTATCGAGGCTTCTTTGGTAGTCAGCGCATCTTGATTGCAGACCCCAAGGCAATCCAACATGTGTTCAACACAAACTCTTACAACTACAGAAAACCTGGAAGAGTTATCCGGATGTTATCAGCCGTCATTGGTAACGGTGTTCTGTTGGCAGAGGGAGATGCTCACAAGAAACAGCGAAAGATGTTGAACCCAGCTTTTTCTCACAAGCACATCAAGGAAATGGTCCCCATCATGACCATCCCTGCCAAGACGTTGGGCCAGATCTGGGAGGAGCGAGTGACAGCCCAAGGAGAAAAAGGGGCCGAGTTTGATGTCTGTTCTGATTTGAATCATGCCACGCTTGATATCATTGGACTCGCAGGTAAAGAGAACTGAAAAAGGCTGAAGGGCTGTTGGATGGAACTTGGACGGAACTTGAGCAACAAAAAAAAAAAGGACACGGCAAAAAAGGGGGTGGTTTATCCGGGATTTGTGCACCGGAAATGGAAATCCAAAAGTCAGCAGAAACCCCACCCCTTGCCACGTATTGGACGCGTTCTTTGTTCTAACTTTGTGCTCCTTGTTCCTTCTTCTTCCCCAGGCTTCGGCTATGAGTTCAATGCCTTGACGGACCCAACAAACGAGTTGAGTTTGGCTTATCAAGAGCTTTTTGACACCACGTCCACTCGAATCCAACTTTTGCGAGTTATGATCCCCTTCTACGTTCGGATTCCATTTGAGCACAACCGTCGTCGTCTCCATGCCATCAAAGCCATCGATCGGGCTACATCTCGCATGATTGAAGAAAAGTTGGTCGAAGCCAATGCCTCTACTGAATCCAAGATCGAAGAGGAAGAGGACGACACCAAAGGCAAGGATCTAATGAGTATCTTGATCCGTGGTAACGAGCAGGTGGGCTCACTCGAAGACGGCAAGTTGACCAACAAGGAGCTGCAAGCCCAGATCCTGACTTTCTTGGCTGCTGGTCACGAAACAACCTCGGTCACTGTCACCTGGATGCTCCATGTCTTTTCGATCCATCAGGACGTTCAACGAAAGGTCCGTGAAGAATTCTTGAGGGAGATTGGACGTCCCGGTGAAACATCCACGCCTTTGACCTACGACACTCTGAACAACTTGCCGTACTTGGCTGCTTGTGTCAAGGAGCTCTTGCGGTATATCCCACCGGTCCCGACAACGTCGCGAATGAATGTGGACGATGATGTCATCCTCGGCTATGAGATCCCCAAGGGAACCCAGGTCTTCATTTCCCCTGCTGCGATGCACAAGCTGGAGTCGGTCTTTGGTGAGGATGCGCAAGAGTTCAAGCCTGAGCGGTGGATGGATCCTCAGGTTGTTGCCGCCCAGGATCCCGAATTGGCGGCAAAGACCAAGTTTGTCACTAGTGATATGACATGGGCTTACCAACCCTTCTTGACAGGACCCCGAAACTGTATCGGAAGCAAGTTTGCGACATTGGAGACCAAGATCCTACTGTACTATCTCTTGTGTAACTTGGAGTACCACCCAGCGCCGGGTTTCAAGTTCAAGAAGCAGGCTCGTGTCACTTGGAGGCCTAGTCCGGGTATGAGACTGGTTGTCAAGAAATTTGAGGGTTCAGTTGATGCAGTCAAGGAGCAGTAACCTCGAATATCAATTGCTTGTAGATGTGAATTGTTTGTTTATATCAATAAACACGGATGCAGCATTGATCTGGGGTGTGCGAGCTCTACGTTACAATAATATTCGAGTAAGAATGGAAACATATTCTTTTTTTTTAGTGGTTGGAGGTAGTCCGGGCGTGTATTCCCAAGCGTGCAGGCAACTGAAGTGCGAAATAACGACTCCATTCTTGACCCAGGACGGGGCTTTTTATTCCATTTTGATACCGCCTACACAAGCCTAAACATCGTACTCTGACCGTCGATTTCTCTGCCCCTCCCAGCCTCACCCTTTTTTCCAGCATCTCTCATCATTTTTTTTGGCACTCCCTCTCCTCTGTCTCCCCGTACTTTCCATCGTAATGTCCCTTGATCCCCATGCGTCTCATCTCTACCCTCTTCTCGAAGATAGCTCATTTATGGAAATGTTCTTCTCTGTTTCTCAATGTCCCACAACCAAACCCTTTTTTGTCGCCCTGAATATTCCCCTCCTCCACACACACCATCCCAAAAATCATTTTTTTTCGTGTCCAGCCCAAAAGATCTCTCCATTTCTTCCTTTACAGCATTCCCTTGTACCCTTTTCACGTATTTAATAAAGGCTACACCGAACCAAGCCCATCCTCTTCAAAACTTTGGACACGCAACGGCACTCACAACACCCGCAAGCACCATCACAAGCAGCACTACACCTGAGATCTTCATTGCAGAACCATTGCAGAACATCGCAGGTACATTCACAAGAACCACACCACACGGACGACCGTCATCGCAGAGCAGTCTCAAGAATACTCCATACGCTATCAAGAAATGCTTGCTGCTTTATTCATTTGCTTAGTTGCACTCACGTGTATCTATTCCCAAGATGCTTCGGCACCACTGTGCAGTCAAACGTGTGTCAACCAAATGATGGCGGCAAGCAAGGCAGAGGAGCTCGGATGTAGGCCGAATGACCTCAGTTGTTTGTGCGCAAGCCCAAACTTTACGTACAGCCTGAGAGATTGTACGAAGGCAATATGCCCAGAGCAAAACGCGGATCGCGTTGTAGAATATGGGTTAAAAGGGTGTATCTCTGTTTAATTTGCTCCATCAGGTCAATTGCAGTAAACCCTATCAATCTCTCGCCTGCCGCCTCATTACAGTCTTTAGAATAAAGAGCTGTCGCCGTCTTCACATGTGGATGAACGCATGAGTGGCTCAGGATAAGTTCTCAGGGATAGGCAATGAGTTGATATGGGTGCTGGTAGACGGAGGGGAAATCAATAAAAAAAATACAGACATCATGCGGGTGTGGCAGAACCTTGCCATGAGTACCCTGAGGCTACGAGATAACTGTTATCTGTCTTAATCATCGCTGCTTTTGCCATGTCCTTCTTCAGCGTCCCGACCACTGTCATCTCTGTCTGGTCCTGCTACCAATCAATCCGGGCTACTCTCCTCCATCTATCTTTCTTTGTTGGGTTCCCCCTCTTTTTTTTTTGCCTACAGAGATGCAGTGTTGATCTTCTTTTTCTTTTTCAAAACTTTGGCGGTAGTGGCGACAGCAGCAGCGCCGCCTGCGGTGCTAACCACGATGGTTCCTACGGCTCCTAAACCGACCGCACCTACGGACTGCAAGACTGCACATGCCGAGCCGGCTGCAACGGCGCCGCCATAACCTGACATGATACCGGCAGCTAAGGATCCAGCCGCGATTCCTGCCCCTGTGAATCCTATTGCAGCGACCACCCCTGTCACGATGAGTGGAGTTGCAACGGCTCCAGTGACACCAACGGCAGCGTAGGTGGCGGCTTTGCTACCAGCAATATTCTTGGCGGATTGGGGCACCGAAGGCAGCGAGGGCATCGAAGGCAGCGAGGGCATGGAGGGCATTGACGGCATGGAGGACATTGATGGCATGCCAAGGAAACGGAATGGAGGAGAAGAATGAGGAAAAAGACTGAGGAAAACGCATGAAAGGTAGGGGTGGTGCAGCGGGAGTGCGCGGGAGTGCGCAGGAGCAGCAAGACGCGTCACTCGCAGGAACGCGTCTGAAAAAAAAAAAGTGGTTAAAGTTGCATGTATTTCCTTGCATCTGTGCCCATCTGGGAGATTGTGTTTTAGAAATGGCGTCTGCAGCTAGACTATGCATGCTTTGTTGACGACACAACAGTACTAAAGGAACTGGTCTTCATGCAGAAGCACTGCAGGTCAGGCCATGCATCGGTCATCCATCTTGTTTCCTTGTCTTGCTCGAGCCGCCATCGTTCAAAGTCACCTTGTTTCCAATACATCCGTTGATCACCTTCAGTGACTCGAGATTCATCGCAAGCGCCCATCACCTCTTCGAATTGGAGATGTTTGAGGCGCTTCAGAGCCAAAAACTGGTCCACTGCTAGCTTCCTCCGTTCAATGGTCCCAGGCAAAACCAGGCAAGCGACTCGGAGTCGTTGAAGACCAACGCAGGCCCAACTGTAAGGGCTAACGTTGTCGACCTTGATTTCCAAGATCTTCATCGCCTTTACAACCAGCGGTTCCTGTCCTTCATTCATTTCCTCTTTCAAGAGTGCGTCCATGTTGACAAAGCACATGCCAAGGTCCACCAGTTGTGGACAAGCAGCAAAAACAATCTCGCACATCCATGTCAAAAACTCTATGCTGTTTGCCAAATCGAGGGTATGAAGATGAGCAAAGTGTCGACCAAGAGCATTCATGGATTGGGAAGCAAACCCTGAGCACTCTAGAATGAGATGCGTGATTTCAGGCCAGGAATCAAGGGTGGCTGTCAACTCTTCTTCGTCCATGTCATAGTCAATGATCCTCAATTGCGTGATGGGGACGGAAAAAAGCAAAGTCTTGAGTTGGTCGGATTTCAGCGTTCTGAGCCCGCAGTCAGAAGGTCCGAATAGTAAGGCGCTCATTCGTAGAAAAGGGCCCTGCCACGCGTGAGGAACTGGTGTGTAAAAGCGATAACACCGACTGCTGTTGCTGAAAGCCAGCCGTTTCAGATTTGGGTTCCTCTGGACAGCCGACATCAGGTCTTTAGATCTGAAATATGAATCAAAGACTTCGAGAGACTGGAGTTGAAGGCAGGATTCCGCTACTTCGAAGAAGAGCTTGTAAGCGTCTCTGAACTTGAGTCGGTCAAAGAAGATGTGTTGAATCTGAGGATTGATGGCCAACAAGTGTGAGAGACCTCTTCGGTCCAACGAGCTGTAAGCCACGCTCTCCTCCTTTGGAGGCGACTCAAGACGCAGACGCAAGAGGACGTTCACGGAAGATGGTAGTTCCCGGATGTGAGGGCCAGGAACATGGAGCGTGAGTTGTCTGATAAAGTGGCCGTACTTTTGAATCGACTCCATCGACACGGTCTTTGGCTCACGGGATATGTCGCCGTCGCTGTCTTCAGTCGCCAAAGTCGCGAGAGAGTCGTCCTGGGGTGAGGTGGCCTCTTGATCTCTCTTTTTTGGTCGGAGGTCAATTGTTTCGTACAGTTGAGAGATAAAGATATCTCCCCAGCTTTTGCAGACCAACGCACTGGCAGCCACGTCCTTCAGAGACAAATACGGTGCTACCTTCAACAAAATTTCGTCTGGAATATCCATTGTGAGGGGAAGTGAGGAGCGAGTGAGAGGATGAAGAGAACAGAGAACGGATACGAGGGCTGAACAAGTTTTTGAGGCTGAATGATGAAAAATTTGTAAAAAAACGGAGAGAAAAACCACACTGAGCTTGAGCACAAGGAGCATTGTCATGAAGATGGTGGCAAAGGCGAATAACGGTGGCAAAGATGGTGGCAAATATGGCAGCAATGGTCTTATCCAACAGCGTGTGAGGTCAGTAAAAGCCAGAACCACTCAGACAGCTGACAAGCAAGTTCGTGAAAGGTGGTGGCGTTGGATGTATCGTTGTACGGATGAGTTTAATGCTCTATCTAAGAGTCGCGTTGTTTATTCACAGGTCGTCAAAGAATCCTGGATTGTTGGCTGCGGGTGCTGCTTTTTTGGGGCGTCGGTTATTTTTCTTCTTTGGCGCATCCGAGTCATCAGAATCCACATCCATCTCGCCACCTTGTTCCTCAGAGGGCTCCTTTTCGTCATCACTGTCCTTCTGGTTGTCGCCCGTCACTTCCAGTGCCTCCTCAGAGTCGTCCTCAATCTCTTCACGGTCGCTGGTCAAATAACGAACATCCCAGAACCGAACAGTATCGTCATGAGAGCAACTGGCCAGATAAGTCTTGTCGTGAGACATTTTGATGCACTCAATGGGGAAATCTTCATGTTCGCCAACAATCCCCTGAAACTTGTTGGGCAAAATGTCAATAATTCTATGTAGACCATGAGGCAACTGAATGTTAGAGGCTTGATTGGGAGGCGCTTTTGCACAAACATCTTTTCCCAGGATTGTATACGCTACCTGATGATACCATCGCTGGATCCGGTGGCAACAGTGTCCTCGTCAATCTTGCAAATGGTGTCAATCGAGTTGGGGTGTCCAATGAATCGGTCTGTGCAATCGCCCCAGTCACCCCACGAATAAATGTTCAAGACACCCTCCTGGGATCCGACCACGACCTTGCGAGTATCCTTGACAATACAAATCGAGAGCAATTCATCATCCTGGTTGGCAGACATGGCCAGCATTTTTGGTTTACGGATATCATAGATGGAGATGGTGCCCTGTCCACTGGATGCAACCATGACCTTGGAGGTAGGATCATAATCCAGTCCTGAAATAAAGTCATCGTGCTCCGTGTATTCCATCGTCTCGGATCCTGTCCTCACATCCCACAGCTTGATGGTTCCACTGTCATCTCCTGTCGCGAGAATGTTTTCTGTGAGCAGTTTGATGGTGTTGATAGGGTGGCTATAAGAATAATGAGAGCAAAACTTGGGTCAGGTTCATACTCTATTTCAGTAACCGTTTCGATTTTCCATCCTTAAATGTCTCTTCTTACTCGTGAGCGTCGGGTTTCTTGATTAATACACTTCCAGTGTTCACATCCAGTGCTCCAATAGCTCCGTCCTTGGAAACGGTAAAGAGGCCTATGTCCAACAGTTTCGAGTCAGTACGGTGTTTTTCTCATTTATCTGATAGCGGACGCGTCTAGTTCCATATCCTGATTCACATACCGGCTCCATCGTGGCTGAAAGCCAATCCTCTGCATGACTTTTTGGAAGGACGCACGCTCCAGAGCTCCTCATTGTTTCCAGATCCGGGATTGTATCTTACACTAAAAAAAATGTGTAGAAGGTCAGTCCTCCAAGCGCATTCGATTTTGCGCAGGGATAGATCGCGATGGAGGAGAGGAAAGTAGATGATCGTACCAGTTAATATGTCCAGTGATGAGTCCCGTCGCGATGATGTCTTCTGTGGGGTGAAAGTCAAAGTCAAAGACCGTGCTCTTGTACGTGAGGGTATCGGGCTGGAGGATGTTCTTTCCAGACTGAAGGTGCATGCATGGAATGTGAGATTGTCAATGGAGGTGAGTCTTTGTAGTCCAGTGTTCTCTTCTCGAGTGAATTGTGTTTCTTTGGTAGCAGCATGCACATACCATGGTGATCGGTGATTGCAAGGTTGAGAGAGAGAGTGAATGTGTGTGTTGTGTGTGTTTGTGGAAGGGACAAAAAAGAAAAAAAAAAAAAAGAAATGAATGTGACTGCGAAACAGGACCCTGCCAATGGCGCCTCTGTTGCGCTTGCACAGTTGCCTTCAGGCAGCCAGCTGGCAAAGCATGGGCAGGCAGCATTCCTCCTGCATGAACCTCAACAAGGTCACGCACACCTCCTTGACGAATGCTGTGCGGACGCACATTACCCTCTGCTGCTCTCATTCCCCGCAACGCGATCAGCACACCCCCAAGCCACGCTTATTCCTTTTTTTTTTTTTTTTTTTTTGAAGGTCACCTTCCTTCCTTCCTTCCTTCCTTTTGCATTCCTTTTCACACTCACCATTTCCATTTCTTCCTTTCCAAATCTCATTCATTCACCCTCCCTTCTCAAAATCGTATACCATGGCGCAACTACAGAGGTTACTCAGTAGAGCACCACCACCGCCACAGCTGCAGAGTCAAGTCCCCACAACATACTATAGACCCCCTTCTGTCGCCTTCAAGGACTCGATCTCACACCCTATCAACGTCAGCTGGATCATACCTCCTTGGGTGTCTGCTCTACTCCTACAGGACATGAGGGTCCCCAAATACGGATCACCCATCCATTTCGAGGGTCATGAAAAGGACGAGACATGCTTGACTCCCTTCACTTCCCTCTTTGATTTCGCACAACAACAGGCGGCAGCCCTGAAGAGGGAGGGTCCAGATGGTTCGATCAGCCGTGCCAAAAAGTTCTACCATGACTGGCGGCCAAGAGGCAACCTGGGACTCTCTTCTTGCCCAGGAAAGAAAGTTCGATTGGATGGACCCGTCAATGGCAGAGCCAAGATTGTTCGTGACCTGGATATGGACTTTGATCGGCTCCGTCAGCTGGGCTTTACTCGTGTGATCTGGTAAGAATGTCCTGAGGACAAAGAATGCTTGAAGGAGACGGACACATGTGGGTTGGCCGTTCAGTACAGGGCTGTTTTACTGTTGTCACCATTGTCACCATTGCCACCATCGGAGATGTGGAAAAAGAGGGAGCGTTTTGGTTTTGGCATTGGTTTTCTTTGTTTTTGTTTTTGTTTTCGGCAATGCAATTCTGACTGAACATTCCTGGTTTGTCCCTTGTGTTCCAATAGCTGTCTCTTTGATGAGGAACTAGAGCTCCTCGGGTCACCCTTTCCAAAGTACTTGGAGGCAGCGAATCGCCACGGTTTGGACGTTGTCAGGTGAGTATCGACACACTGCATGGCGCTAGTCCTGACTTGCATCGAGCTAACTGACACACTTTTTTTTTTTTTTTTTTTTTTTTTTTTTTGGTACCGTTGTGTTCCCTCCCGTACTCACGCGCCATTGTACCGCTCTGTCGTTCGTGTTTCCCAGGATTCCAATGGTGGAAGGAAGCACGCCATATTCATTTGCAGAAATGGAGAGAGTGTTGGACAAGATGGACGAGACGACCAAAAGGGGCGAGAGCGTGTTGGTCCATTGCCGAGGAGGTAAGGGATCTGTTGTCATCCTGGATGATTTTCTACCGGGAGGAATATGTCGTTTCCATGCAGGAGGACAGCGCACGCGTCATCTTTCGCGCGAACCTTTTCCAGGATCCAATGGCGACGCAGACTCCTTTTTCTCATTGTTTTTTTGGGTGTGTTTTTCTTCTTGAGCGAGATCTGAAAAGACAGCTAACCTCTTCCCCCCTCTCCTTACCCCCTTTTCTCCTTCTCTCTTTTGGTCTTGTGCGGCCCTGGGACGATCTTTGCGTACCAAGGCGTCGGTCGAGCTGCTGTGGTTGCCTGTTGTTGGTTGCTGCGCCTCCGCCACTTTCAGGACTATGTTGCCACTATTGAGTGGGTGCGGGCCCAGAGATCACCCAAGGCGATCGAGACCAGGGAACAGATGCAGTTTGTGGCGGGATTTCAACTTTGGGACTGGGGAGGCAGCTTCCGGGAAGACAGCTTGGTGGTCGAACGAGAGATCCAACACCGGATAGACATGACAGAAGGCAATCTGAAGGAGCAACGACTGGACGCTGCCCGTATGAATGCATCTGGACATCATCATCATCCACCACCACCTTCTTCCTCTCACCAACGACAACAACCACACGAAATGGCGCCACGGAGATCTTTGGATCATAACCATCATGATCAAAGTCAGCACACACATTCAACGCACCAACAGAACGGAGGGCAGCACCATGTTGCGCAATTGATCATAGGCTCGCCCAAATCAAGGAGCTCGTCGATCCCCTCTACTGCAAGCGTTTCCTCGCGTCAGTCACATCCAGTTTCACCTTCTTCTCTCTCAGGTGCCAGACGGTCCCTGGAGCTGAATGGTCATGGTAATGGCCACTTCTCAGATAGATCATAGACGAAAGTAAAGACACCAAGTGAACTTTCTGATGTGGTACAAGTTGCGCAACGTTGGCGGTGTAACGCGGACAAATTTTCGTCCTCTCCATAGCAGTTGTAACCCGGAGATTCCTCTTGTGAGCTTAGTGGTGGGTCCATATTGCTCGGTAGTTGACAAGACGTGCCGTAATCTTCAACAAGAATAGAGTCGAGGTGTAGCGGAGCTGTTTGGGCTGTTCAACTGAGAGCGGTCTGCTTTGTCTTTACTACCGGCATGGCAAGTCAATGACGCCTGAATCAATATGTATTTCTTGGTAGTCCTCATACGGTTCTAGCGCCCAGTTTTTTTAAGGTGGACAATCGAAGACTCGAAAGATCTGATACTCAAGAATACCACAGCGTGAGTCGGAGGTGTGAATTAGTGAGAGAAAGAAGTAAAAAGCGATGGAAATGAACAACGCGCGGTGTTGAACAGGGGCGCTTTTTTTTTTTTTTTGCAACATTTTATTTGCCATGCCGAGCCAAAGAAGTGGAGTATGTAAACTGAACTATCTACGACCTGACGCAGCCGCGTGGTCTAGCGATCCCCGCGCAACAAATGCCACGGCTCGTCGCCGTGTAATATTGGAGAGTAAAGTGTTACAAAAAATGGATCTTCCCCATTTTTTCAAGTGTCGTTAAATGAACTTGGCCGCGTATACAGGCCAGAAGTCGATGGTCCGCCAAAAAAGGGTCGTCCTGGGCTCCAGGGCAGAGGCCTTGGATGTGGTCAGCGAGGAGCGCGCCACATGGGCAAGTGTCAGGGGGCAATATCGCCCCAGAGGCATTATTCCAGGGTAAACCAGGCTGGACTTGTCGTTTCATCTTGGGGCGGATACCGCGTTCCTTCTCCCATGCAATTGTGACTTCGCAACGGTGCTTCCACACTTTAGCCAGGGCGTCTCTATCCAGGCGACGGATAAACTGGTGTGCGACCGCGACTACAACCGAGTGAGGAGCTTTGAAAACTGGCGTCCACGCGTCGATCAAGGCGGAGTATAAGAGTCCTTGGTATGCAGTGACTACCGAGCGTGCCGTGTCCAATGGTGAAGTGTTCTCGCCAAATTTTGGAGGGCGCACCGTGGACAAGTCGTTGAAGGCAGAGTAGAGTGACGCCCAGATTTGCACATCCGCGGGTTGGTGCCAGTACAGAGTTTTTGGGGCCTCCATTATCAGTGCTCGGGCTTGCTGTTTGCTGTGTCTAGAGAGTTTTCCGTCGTTGACCTTCTTAATGGCAGCCCGGCCCCACTTTGGAATCGAAGCCACAGCGTCCTCCCATATAAGCATCTGTTGTTGTAACGACTCTGGACAAACCCAAACGTGATTGTTGTCCTCTGGTGCCCCTCGACATAGACAGCATAGATTGTCAGGATAAAGGTCAGGATATCTCGCATGCATGACCGTGAGTGTCGGAAGTTGAACAGGGGCGCGAAAAAGCACAAACGTTTTACATCACGTGATTACACAAAAAGAGAAAACTTCTCAAAGGCGCAATTTCGAAACTTTTTCTCTTTCTGAATTCACTCCCCACTCATTCCTTCATTCCCGCAGGAACGACCACTCTTGCGCCGCAGCAACTCATTCACTCACCTTCAGCATAGCAAAGGCTTGCAGCTATCCACTGGATAGAGTAACTAAGGAAATCCTAACTCTGGCAGCTATAAACAACAACAACCATAATAATATGTCTGGACAGCAGTCAACAACAGACGAGCCCAACGCAGTTGGAGATTCATCCGGCTGGGAGACCGAGGGCTCTGGGTCAGAGGCAGAGTCAACGACAGGAGATATTGTCCCGGAAGAAACCTCAGAATGGGAGACTGATGACTCTGGCGATGACGGCGATGACGACGCGGATATGGACGGGGAATTCTTCTCGGACGACGACGATGATTTTGATGCTTGGGAGGATGATGAGGGGAATCCATTCCCGGGCGAGGGCTTCTGGGGTGACGAGGACGATATTGACATCGAAGCCTTGACACCCTCCGTTCGCGCGAACCGACGTCCAGATATGTCTGAGATCATGTCCGAGTTCAGTGGCGATGAGAAATACGAGCCGAAACGGGAACTCTCCGCCAACGACGGCGAGGGTGAAAACGACATGTTTGATCGCTCAAATCTGGAGCCGTTTAATCCCTCCGAGGTCGCAGTTGGGCGACTGACAGCAAAGATCCGGCAGTTGATGTTGCATCTTAAAACGGGCCGCGGCAACCGGGAACGGAAACTTGGCATCAAAAGGGTCGAGCGACATGAACCAAACTACAACTTTTCAACAGAAGCGCGTCAAGGACTTTATCCTCTCATTGTTCGAGGGCCAGGTCATCCAAGAGAGGTGGAGCATTCCCCTGCTATTTCCTTTCATCATCAGTGCGCGCACTCTCTCACAGTTTCACCGTCAGCCATGGGTCTCTGGGATGATCTCTATACTATCAATCAGGATATGATCCTCCGCTGCGGGGTCTTGCCCAGGATGACGGACGATTCCTTTACCCTACGAATGAGCGTCAATGAGGAGCCGGACGATTTCTACGACGAGAGAGCCAGGGGGGAGGTCTTTAGGTCCTATTCGAGGGAACTCCGGACTGTACCAGCGACAAAGTTCTTGCCAGTCTCGATCTACAAATTTGATGAGCTACCGGAATCGGAAGCATTTGTAGAAATAGGAATGGATGAAGATCCGCTCTGTATCGCTCAGAAATATGGATATCTGGCCCACGGAACTGCGGACGGGAGCCTGGTTGCTTATTGTACGGACTGTGGAGGCGAGCCGATTGAGATCCATAACGACACCATTCCTGGGCAGCCAGTCGATATGATGCTGAACAGTATCCAAATTGTTCGATGGCCGAGGTTTTACCGATCCAACATGCAGCAGGACGAAGACGGCATGTATGTTGATGGCGACGACAATGGCGAAGAGGATGAGGACGAGTATGATCAGAAAGAAGGATACCCTACACAGTCAGGAGAGTTTGATCACTACATGGTCATGACTGGAAACGAGCACGGACTTTTCATTGCAGCTCTTCCAGATCACCCTTGCCTATCTAGGCGAAATGCAGTAAGCCGGAGACGTTATGGCGAAGATATATATGAGCACATATTCAAGTACAAGGAGGACCACACCTGGATTAGGAAAGGATTCAACGGCGAGCCACTGAACGATGCAAAGGTTTCCCCGAATGGACGCTGGATCGCCATTGTGGGAGACAGTGCCCGTGTCTTTACAGTGGAAATCACGCATGTAGCCGAGACGGAGGAACAGCGGATTTCCCGAGAAGAGCGAGAACAGGAGCTTGCATTGAACGATCTAGACACAGACTCTGAGTACTACAACTCAGATGACTCCATAGAGGCTGTGGAGAGAAAGCTCGGTGTAAGTGACAAAACCAAGGGTCCCGATCGCAATTCTTCAAAGGACAAGGAGCCACCGAGGCCCTCAACGGACAAAAAGCGAGACCCCCCAAGGCTACTTCATCAGTTTGGACAACCTCAGGAGCATACTATCCCTGACAGAGTCATTTTTGGAGCACACAACAAACGTCGGAGGATCACAGTCAACAATTACACCTCTCAATACGTGGCCTGGAACGCAACGTCGACCAAGTTTGCCCATACGTCGGATACGAGCGCCAAGGTCATGGTCTGGTCAATGCCCTCTAGAGAGATTGTTTGCTGCGTGGATACTGGAGGGTTCAGCTACGCCATCGAGTTTCACCCAAAACTGGAGAATGTCTTTGCAGTGAACAATTGGTACGGATTTGTACATGTGGTCGATATCACGGGCTGCTGTGTTGGAGACCAGGACCTAGTACCAGACGTTGAGTTGAACTCACAAGGTCCTGCGGATGGATGCTGTACTGGCCCTCACTATGAAGAAAAGCACGACATCCTGATGTGCTCTTTCCGAGGCGAGAAAGACAAGAGCCTTCGGATCCTTGACGGTCTTCGAGGGCTGGGTTGGAGCACTGATGGACGGCACTTGTACGTGTCCACGCTGAGACGTGTCCTGAGATTTGAGTTCAAGGATGATCGGTTCCGGGTCCCGAGCCTGTTTGATCTCTGTGCGCGCAAGGTCCGGGAGTGGAAGGAGCGCGAGTTGAGCCAAGAGCACACATCTGAATCGAACACAAGCCTCAAGAGGAGTTTTGGACCGATCGCCAAAGACTGGGAGTATGTGCCATACCTGATCAAGCGCCGGATTTGGGGCGATTTGTTCTTGATGCAATCGCACACCGAGTGAGAGCTGCAAGAGGGTTTAGTCTGCTTTTTTTTTTTGAATTGAGGACATCGATTGCCGCCACCTATATAAAAAAGTAGAAAAACATAAAATAAGCAGCGTCCTTCCCCCCATTGCACAATCTGTATACCATTCGTGGGAAGGATGGTGATCCTCAGCCTACTGCTGTTGCTGCTGCTGTTCATGGGTGACCCTAGCCATCGCAGTGAAGGTGTGGGTGGTGAGAAATGTTTGTTTGCGACAAGAAAGAGGGGGCCTGGTCCATAGTGTTCATTCCAGTGTGAGCAATCGCAATCCAATTTATCGTTGTCATTGAAATGAACCCCTCCCTCCCTCCTGCAACACAACACCCAGCAGGAAAAAGGAAACCCGCAGAGAATCCATGTCATCAATCGCACGATGAGTGCAACGTTGAGAGCACGCACCCACAGCACAAACACATCATCCACATACACATTGCACATACACTCACACACAGTCGCCACTGACTATATAGAACTCGGACCTCGTTATTTTTTGCGTTTGTGACAAAGGAGGGGGGCTTACAGGAACCACAGTCAAGGTTCCCTGCTGTTTCCAGTGCGAGCCATTGAGGATAGACAAAAGGGCACCGTGGCCCCCCTGCAGACCATGTGGACTGTTGCAAGTTGTGTGCTGCATGCAAAGAGAAGACCAGGGACGACGGACCGTTGGGTCTGTCCTGCAGGAACAAAGATAGATGGGGCGGCAGCGGACTTTTTTTGTTTTTTCTTTTTTTTTTGGACCAAGAGTAGGCTAACGGGGATATGGACAGACAGGGTGGCATCCTCTGAAGGAGGAAGAGAAAGAGGAATGAGAGCCGCGGCCCAGGAAGGGCAGGAAGGTGAAGACAACAAAAGACAAACAACCCTTCTCTCTCTTCTCTCTTTCCTCTCTTTCCTCTTTCCTCTCTCTCTCCCCATTCTCGCCCAATCCCCTTCCACGCCCCTCGTCCCGCCTCTCAGGCACGCTCCTTCCCCTGTCCTCTTTCTTTGCATTCCTTTGCATCCATCGTCGACTGCACCTTCCTTCTCTTCTCTTTTCTTCTCTTCAACCACTCCATCACCCACATCCCCACTTACTCTCGAGGCAAGTCTCTCCCTTTCCCGCCATTGCATTCATTCAACAGCCACTCTTTCTTCCTTCAACCGCCCCTTTCCTCTCTTTCTCTCTTTCTCTCTCTCTCTCCCCTCCCTCAGGCACAACTCAGGAACAGCTTTTTGTCAACTCCCTTGTGCACATCCATTCATCGCCATCTCTCACCGAATCAAGTCCCTGTCTGCAGGCTACCTGGAAAACAGACACTCAGGCACCTCTCTCTGCACCCATATACCTTGCTCACCGTACCTCCTCCACCTCTCTCCCTCTCTCTCAACATATCGCTGTTCACCTACTCCTTTCCTCCTTCACTCTCTTTGTCATCCTCTCCTACTCTCTCTCTACCCATTTCCACTCCTTCACGCGACCACTCTCTCTCTCTCCTCAGTCCTTGTCTCTCCGTCCCCTCACGCAGCTCACCCACTCACCCTCGACTCTTTCTCTCTCTCTTTCTCCTCTGCTGTCAATATTTTTGTCTCTCATCCATATCCGTTCAATTGCCCCCTTGATTTTCGAACCTTACAAACGTTAAGAAGCGCATCCTCCCCGAGGACCCAAAAGGCTCCTCAATTGCTGACCATGCCTTTCGCTCTTTCTCTCCTCTCTCTCTCTGTCTTTGTCACTTTCTTTCCTCTCCCTCCCATCTCGTTTCCATATCTCTAGGCTCGCCTTGTAACTCTTTCTCTCCATGTCCCGCATTGATCCTGGGCTGGTGCTCGCACAACCATTCTTTGTCTGCTCGCTGGTGCTCTTTGGCGTAAGTCTGGTTGCTTTCGCAGACCTGGTTGGCTGGACACAGACAACAATTAACAACCGTCGACGAAAACCACCCTGCAGGAAGCCATTCCTGTGTTTACCAAGGACCCAAAGAAAAAAAACTAAACTTTTTTTGCATTGGATTCTCTATCCTAGATTGGCTGGTTTATCACGTTCATTTCCGCCTGCATCATTGGTAGCGGTGTTCGTCTTATCTGGGTCGAGATTTTCTACAACCTCTTCTTGTTGATCGGCACGGCCTTGGCTGTCTCCACGGACTCTGTCCGACAGTACCGTCTTGTGGTAAGGACAATTAAAAGCCTCGTGTCAATTGCTCTCGTCATGAAAAAGTTGCGCCACCCCTAAAAGTACTATAAAAAAACCTAATCCTCTCTTTTTTTTTTCCGTACCTTCTTGTCTCACACTACTATAGATCCTCACCTTCATTGCAGGATCCTTGTCGCTTCTTTTCTCTCAAATCGACCTCGCCATCAATGCTTCCTCGGTCCTTGGCTTTGGAGCATCCAAATACAGTGCCGCAGGCGCAGGATTGATCTTTCAGGCACTCGCTCTTCTTTTCTGGATTGTTTACTTTGGCGCAGAGGAGGATTCGTTGGCGAAGCGTTCCATCAACGGCTTCACAGTCCCTCGCACCCACAGTGACAACAACAACACGATTGTTTCGCCTACTCAGCAGTACCAGCAACCTCATTATGAAGGTCAGCAATCCCCCGTGCCTGTCAACGCCACGGCTGTCCAGATGAACGGCGCTGTGAACGGAGCACCAGAATACGCATACAAGGCCAAGGCTTTGTACTCGTATGAGGCCAACCCTGAGGACAGGAACGAACTTGGATTCACCAAGGGTGAAATCTTGGATATTGTCGATAACAAGGGCAAATGGTGGCAGGCTCGCAAGCAGGATGGTACCATTGGTATCGCTCCCAGCAACTACTTGCAGTTGATTTGAAGACGATAAGGAAAAAAAAACTCTTGTAGCAAAAAAGTCGATAGGAGGGGAGAGAGAGGGAAAGGAACGACAGATCCTGGATGATTTGTTTTTTGTTTGTTCCGACTATTTCGTCCGCTCTTGACCTTTTGTTCAGCTATGTTTCTTCTTTCAAGTGAAGAAAAGAAAAAATACTCATTGATCCTTCTATCTATACCTTCATCTTTTATGTTGTTGTCCTATCTCACTCATAATATATCATCGTCTTCCCCATAAAAAGTGTCTTTTCTGTTTGTTCGTGATTTTTCTTGAGATAAGGAGCAAGAGAATAACTGAGAGAGAGATGCAAGCTGCGACCAGGATCAATTACATTGTCTTTTTGAAAAATAACAGGCACAATAATGAGTCGGTTCCTTTTGCCCCTTTTAAAAGTTACGACACTACTATACTGGTACAACATACTAGGTACTGTGGCATACCGGTACTACTGATACTACATCACAGTGGTACTACATCTCACTGTCGAAGGTATCTATCAAGCTCAGTGCGGGGATACACCTCAGCCTCTTACATATCTGCTCCCCCCACCACTCCACGCTGTTGAAAAAGCCGCGTGTTGATGTCGCTCAAGCCCTGCACGTTTTGGAAAATGGTGCTGGTGAACACAAGTCGCCTATGGCTAGAACTCCGGATCAAGCGCAATTTAACATTGTCGACATCAACAACCTCCCATTTGCGCGCAGACTTGTCCTTGCTACCGGAAACGATAAAACTGGCCAAGGAGCCCATATTCCATTCAATCGTCTAGACGAGTTCGAGAGGAAACCTCTTACAGAGGTCAAACATCGACCAGACTTCTTATCCCACACTCGGATCGAACGAACCACCATGACTTCCGGAAGCAATCTACTGGCCATTAGGTGAATAGACCACAGTCCAGTCAGAGTTTGCATTGGCCCGTCAAGGCATGGCCAGGCACTCCCCTCTGAGCTTCCTACAGTCGCGTCTTTACGTCCTTGCCGCTGGTGGCCATTTGAATACTGTTACCCAGGGGTTAGCTTGTTCTTTATCACGAGTACCACGGACAGCCATCTCTTCCTCTGTACTACATGACAACAGGGCAGGTGAGAGTAAAAGTGAGTGTCGTCCGACCAGCGGGACGTTGAGGAAGGCGGATGAAAAAGAAGACAGAGAGAAGAAGAGGAAAGACCCTGTTTCTGTCGCAATCTTGCCCATGGTGACACAGCAGAGAAAAGCTCATCCCCATCTCTTGATTCATCCACATTTTCTTTTCATCCGCCTGCCCATCTTTTTCTTCATTCATCTCATCCTCCCTCCTCCACCTTTTCTCATTTCTTGTTCTTCCGTCAAGAAAACTCATAGGCCCAGCGTCTTGATTGCTCCTCACTATGATCCATCCTTTTCGGGTCATCTTTTTCAAGCCTATTATTTTCAGGTATATTCTTTTCAGCCAGACCAACAGTAAAATAGTTCTTCTACCTATCTACAGCTCCATTGATATTCAAGCCCAAGAGGCTTGACACCAGGGTTCTCCAAGGCGACCTATTCTTCACCCTCGTAATCACCGGGAACATGCGGCTCGCCCACTATAGCAATGTCTTGTCAACCACTCCAAGGCATTGCTTCCGACTATCATTGTTTGGTCACCAAGGGCAACTTTATCGACCATAAACGGGACTAGAAGCAGGGTTCGTGCAGCTGCTGTTCTGAGCGTATCATGGAGTTATACCTCAAATCACCTATGGAACAGTTGGGCCAGCTGTAATTGTTGGGTGTCGGGATCCATGTGTAAGATTTGGTGTATGACACATGGCAGAGTCAACGCGCAGTGTTTCGTCTCTGCCCGACATCTGTTTGTTCTAGGAGTTGGTCCTTATGACACAGGAAAGAACAATGGCAGCAAGGAAACAACGACAAGAAAGGAAATTCAGTGGTAATGTAAGGAGTCGCGCTGGCCAGAAAATAAATTCAGGTACGAGACCAACATATATCACCAATGCTCTGGAGCAAGGAGACGCGTCTATTCTTATGTTAGGATAACCACGCGTGCAGCGGCTACAAGGTGCATTCAGTAGAACTGCTGAATGGCCAGTACCACAGGCCCAGACCCAGGTATGCCAGGTATGCCCTGTCCCGACCTCGATTTGTTCCAGCAATTCAAATAATTGGCTTACTTTAAGCTGTGTTGTCAATTGCTGCAATAACCTTCAAGGTAATAAAGAACGACCTACTACATCATTACTCTACCATCATTATCTACTTGTCCTGTTTCAGATCGGCGTGGGAAGGAAGGTCAAAGTAACTTGACAATAGAAAAAGCTGCTATTGCTGTGCGACAAATAAGAACATTGGAAGAGCTCCAGATTGGAAGATAAATGGCGAGCTGTTGGACCGGCAATAGCCACTACAGTAAGTTGAGACAGAGAATGGTTGAGGACAGTGAAGGGAGATGAGTGAAGATGGAAGCAGTGAAGGAAATGAGCGAGACTGAAGAAGTGAGGAAGTGAGGATGAATGGAGGTCATAAACAGATTAGGGGCCTGTCATTGCGGCTTCCAGGTTGAAAGAAGTCACGTCGAGGGAGTTCACTCTTGTTGCCGATCACCATCTGGATGTTCTATTCTTCTGGTTGATTCAACCCGTTATCACTCCAAGGATCGTCTTTCTGACACTCCTCATAGCCATCATAGATCAGGACAGATTGGCCATGAGATTTGAGCTCTTGGATGCTATCATCACTAAAGTCCTAGCTTCGTAGCTCTCTAGTCCTTCTATGGTTTGTCAATAGAAGGCAGCGCGACAAAAGTAGCACCAATAGATGGGCAAAGTCACTTGTACTCCCAGCTAGACTACTGGACAAGCGCCGCTACGGTCGGCAATCCACGAGTGACTATCGATTTTCTTCGGGAATCCATCCACAACTGCCAAGAGTAGACCGGAATTCGTGTCTCACGGTTGCCCCTTATCGATCGCGGTAATTTGTCGGCAACTTGGTGAACATTTCACAATCTTGACTTATTTTGTCGCCGTCTTTTGGTTTCACTGGGAGAATAGGTCAAGTCATAACGGCACCGCCTCAACTTTTCCTACAGAGAGGATCTGTCGTCTGCTCCGGGAGAATACCACGCTCCAAACATATTCCGAGTGTCTTTGAAGTGAACGGCGATGCTGAAGATATCTCGTCCAGTGGATAAGCACAGAAAGTACATGGCTCTCAACTTCCAGGTATGGACATTCACCAGACTGAACATCATCCACTCTGAGTGACCCAGGTCGGCGCACAACGGCTGTTATTACAAGAGTTTCCTGCCAATTGGCCGTTAGACTTATGACTGGACAGTTTCCCATCAGGACATCCATGCTTGGTTGAGACGAACAGAAAAACGCGAAGAGATCAGGATATCTACCCATCGTTCAATGGCCCAAAAGCTACGATCACCAAGGCACGAGGTAATTCAAGAATCTGAAGTGTGACCTACAACTCGCTTCACCACCGCCACGTGTGCATTCTCAACGGCCTTCTTAAACCGTGGACCCGTTGAGGAGTTGGAGTAGAAAGAGCAAGCAGATTAACGTCCAAGAAGGGAACACTACAAGCCAATGCGGCGTCCTTGCATTCTGAGCGTCTCTGCTCAAAGGGGAAAAGGAGCGGCGTGTGCCAACTCTTCGTTTTTCCGAAATTGAACAAAAAGCGGCGTGTGCTTTTAGCGGCAAAAATAAGATTTTACCGTCCCTGAATATCAAACATCGGCGCGAACACGTCTCAACGTCCCCATCCGTTCTTCAGGTTTTTTTTCTTTTCCTGGCTAGGCTAATTCTAAGGCTGCACTGCCACCGCCGCTCCTTTTTTGCACATGCACTCTTTTTACCTTGATGAACTGCCAGCTCTTGTCGGTTTTACTGAGGAGATGTGGGTTTTGGGGGAAGGTACCTGAACAGCATGGGACGGATGAGAGATACGGACCCAGACTTTCGTATAAAAAGAAGGACGTCCGCACCCAAAAAAATATCCAATCAATCCTTCCACTCCTCTCTTTCAAAAACCCACCCAACAAGCTACCTCCAAAACGTAAGACAAAGTGCCTGGTCTATACCAATAATTGCTTTATTCAGTGTTAACTGATAAAAATCGGCACCTTTCCTCCCCATTATAGTCAAGATGATGTTCAAGTCCGCCATCCTCAGCTCTCTCGTCCTCGGAGTCTGCTCTGCCGTCTCTGTCACCATTTTGGCCCACAACAACAACAACGATGTCGTTCTCAACAAGGTCTACACCTCCTACCAGTGTGTTGATGTTGCTCAGATCTCAACTGCCGAGTTCTGGATCACGAACAGCGCTGGTGGATCCTGCCTCGCCTTGTGGGATGGAGCCAGCTGCAACGGAAACCAGTTCGCCTACGGCAGCGGCAACCTCAACTTTGGTTCCTTGGTTCACACCTTCGGCCACACCGTCGGCAGTGTTCAGATCTACAAGTGCTAAAGGAGCTTTCGAGTTCTGAAAATTTATTGAAATAAAGCAACCCCTCCAGGTGCCTGTCCTCAATTTCCTCTTTCGATAAGAGGAGAGAGGCGAACCTTTTGCTTTTTCTCACGACTCGTGTAGATATGTTTGTTATTTTTTGCATTGTCTTCAACGGCATGGTCTGTGCTCAGTTGTCTGTGGACCGAAATCCAAAATTAAAGTAATTCTCTGTCGCTGCTTTTTCTCATTGCACTTGTGGCTGTCAAATAGAGGCAAGTGATGTTTGAGGTAGAGTCAGGGTCAAAGATGTGGAAAGATCAGAACGTTTTGGGGATACTGCATGTGCACTGCCCTGATTTGGAGTTCATCAGTAGGTTATTCAGATAAATGATAACTCGTTTATTCAAGACTGGTTCGAGTATTAGCGATTTCATGTTGGACGTCAAGGTAGGACAGCTAGGGTGACCGAAGCGGACAGTTTTGAATTCAAGTGACCATCGCGACAACGGAGGGCGGTCTTGAGTGTGTGAAGGTCCAAGATGCCGCTCCCACCTATTGACGATATTCAGACAAGAGATCGACGCTCGACTGAATCTGTCAAGCCGTATCGGTCAATGGGGAGTGGAAAGACGAAAAAAGAGTCAAGGTCCACCCGCATGAAGCAATGGAACTGCTTAAGGGTATGCGCTGAGGTCCTGGCGCCCGTCGAGATGCACGACTCTCACCTGTTCTAAGACGCGCCCCGGACAACATGTCGCCATTCAACTTCTGAGCTCCATCTGTGGCTCCGTAGTGATGCCTCCCAGGTCCGACGCCATACAAGTCCTTCTTCCCCGCAGTGACCTGGCGTGCTCGCTCGCGGTAGCGGAATGAATAAAACCTCTGGAGTTTTCACGCAAGATAATGTTCAAAATAAGGTTGGTCAATTCATGTCCAGGTCCTGCATGCGCGTTCTCTTGCTCACTGACATCCATTTCTCAACTGCTTCTTTCCCTCTTTCTCATTTGTTTGCTTTGAAAAATAAAATAAAAAAAAGCTGACTCCTCCACAGAGCGCATTTATCCGGTAACAAACGAAGAGCCCATTCGGACCCATAGTGCTCGTCTGTTGTGGAACTCTCGCCAGAAGCCGCCTCACCATTGAGGTGCACTCTGTTGAAAGTCGAGTCTGGCATGTCGACCAGTCCCACTATTATAACACTCTGCGAAGGAGCCAAAAGGTAAGGAAGAAACGCCCACCCTTCTCCCACCTTTATAGCCCTTTCTTCACAGCGCAGCAGAGATCCAGTCACGTTAGATAGCACGTGATCATTTTTTGCTCCATGTCTCCATTGTCAAACAACCATCATGTCACCTTTAACCGCCAAACCATGACAGAGCAACTATGAACAGGGATCAGGACTGGGACAAATGCCTGGACTAGAACAGGGACCAAAACCAGGACAAGGATCAGTACAATATATATGGACAGGGACTCGCTTGTCAGCCCAAATACTAGGCTTGCGACGTCGGTCGACGAACCAGTCAACTGGTGGATGCTGCGTTCGGTAATCTGCACGCGATTAACAATGCCGTGCCGTCTCGTAAACCCTGCTTTAGTAGTGGTTGAAGAAGTGGACGCCATGAACGGCACTAACTTTAGAACCAGGGCCCGGTTGATCGATGATCAAGTTTGGAAGTTCCGAGTTGCACCTCGTCAGGTTTTGGTATCCTGTCCATCTTATCCATCGAGTCCCCTCCACCTTCTACCGTAGGGAATGCCTTAAGTGGACTTTTATCAGTTGTCATTGTGGAACTAGTAGTATTGACGCATAGGCCAATTTATTGACCCATTACAGCAATAACATCCAGAGTACCAAAGCAGGATCTTTTTCGTGGCTCATCTGAACATCGACACAACTTCCTTGACTTTAATTGTAGGATAATAGGGTAAGGTAATGAGCTCTGAGATCTTGATTTCTCCTTCCAGTATCAAAGGATTGCGTTTCAGGATCCACGGTGGTATGATCGCTGCTCGTGCCACCATCACCTTCCCTCCTCCCTGGACACCGGGACTTCGATTGTGTCTTCACAATCGAAGACTGCTGCTCTGTTGCTAATAAAGCTTGGACCAGGGGCATCTATAACAGGAATGAGCCAATGGCAAGAGACTCTACGAATAAAAGAATTTATTAATACGTTTTGTTTATTTGTCGACCGGGTGTGTTGTCGCTTGCTTGTCGATCCCGTCAAAACTCCATGAAACAGTTGTGTTGCACGTGGACCGGTCCTCATTTCACGCCCCTTTTCTTACTCTCGATGGATATTGCAGTCCTTGCCACATTGACGCCGAAGACCCAGGAACATGTTCTCTCCCTGCTGACCCTGTGTACTTGTGCAAACGATGGGTATTCGTAGATGCGTGTTTCGAAACTTTTTTTGCTGATTTTCTTAGCAGGATTTCAATATGGGGAGTGGTTTCCAACCTGGATCCCGAGATAGGGCTTACTGGGACTTTAAACTTCTATTTTTTGTGAGCCCAAAAGTCGCCAGACCGGTCGACGTGCAACACAACTGTTCCATGGAGTTTTGACGGGGTCGACAAGCAAGCGACAACACACCCGGTCGACAAATAGACAGGTCCAAGAATTTACCGCCAGCTCGTTTGTGGCATTCAGGGACAATAAGGTGTACAATAGCTATAGGGTGTGTGTCGGTTCAGGTTCTGTCCCCAAAATGGGTCTGTTTGCGTCGCAAACAGATGATCAACTATGCCGGCAAGAGAGAAACTTTGATGAGGCCGAATGCATGGCTAAATGCAGAGTGGTGTCGATGAAATGAGCCTACAAAGAGCTGCATTCGAGGACAATGAAATGAATTTTGGTGACCTGCCTCAATGATGGTACAAATTGAGAGGTGAGTGGGACAAAAGAGGACAAGAGGGGACGAAAGGGGACAAGAAGTGACGAGAGGCGACGAGAAGAGATAGGGAGAAGGAGGGGGGGAGGGGGGGAAAAGAGAAGAAAGGAAGTGGAGGAAAGGGTGAAAAGAGGAAGACGTGCTGGTGGAACATCGGTGTGCCTGGGAACAACTGGTCCAGGGCTGTGCAATTAATTACAAGCAAAAGAAAAAATCAAACGCGTCGCGTTGACCCTTAACCTTGACCTGGACCTTGACTTTGACCCCCTATATCCTCAACTGGAAATGTCAAGACGCGTCAATTGACAGGCGTTTAGCTCGTCGCCACCTATTCTGTGGCTTAACTGCATTTACTTTCGCGTTCCATTCTCATTTCTCTCGCCTTGCATTCCTCTTTGCATTCGTGTGATTGACTGATTGTTCTGTCTCCTTGCACCTCAACCCCTGCTGGCCCAACTTGTCTTCGTTGCCTTGCGACTCTTCTTGACCTGCGACTCTTCTTGACCTTCGACTCCTCTTGACCTTCGACTCTTCCTGACCTTCGACTCTTCTTGTCCTGCGACTCTTGCTCTGCTCTTTGCTGCCTCTCCGTAAGAAACTTGATTTAAAAATGGTCAACATTACCTCTTCGATTTCTATTGCCTCTGCTCTTGGAGAGGCTCCTTCTAGCCCTCTTGATGTCCCCGAGATTCTTGCCGAGGTCTCCCTGTATCTGTCTCCCAGAGATGTCTACAGGTGTGTTTTCATAAACAAGAGCTTTCGTGCACTATTTTCGAGGATTCTTTGGAAAGATGTGAGCCTGGGCCCCGAGAGACAGGCTCCTTTTGTCACCGCCAGATCCGTTGGCCACAACGCCCACCTTGTCCAGTCTGTCGATTTCCTGCTTGAGGCAACTCGTTTCTGTGAATCTTATTTATCTTTGGACTTTGCAATCTTGCATGAGGTTCGAATAAACGCCCAGACCTTCCAAGAGCCACTGAGTCTCAACATGGAGGCAGCCGATTTCCTTCTGCGGCATCGGACAAAGATCCATATCTTATTTGTGGCCCATCATGACTTCGGGGCTCGTACCTCTAGTCTTTGGAGGAGTATAGTCCAACTGCGGGCATTAGAGACTCTTGAACTGGAAGATGTGGCGCTGAAAGGAGGCAATCTAGTGGGCCAACTTCTTGATGCGGCTACGACGATTAGATTACTTCGTCTTGTGAGGGTGCGCCTTGAAAATTCAGGAATCATTGCGCTGGAGAATAGAGAAAGCAGTGTGAAAGAAATCGAGTTTCAAGGTTGTTCGATTGACTTCGATTCTCTCCGAGCGGTGCTCCGACTTCTCAAGATTTCGACACAGCTTCGTGTTCTTACTTGGGGTCCGTGGACGATGCTTCGTAAGGAAGGAGTGGCACCTGGCACCTTTGCGCCAGTCGCTGCTATCGTCAAGATTGAAGTACCTTGGAGGCGCCTGGAAAGACTGGACGTGTGTCGTCTGGGAGGTGATCGGGTCTCCCAGACATTCAGGGCTTTCGCTCAAGGTGTGCCAGAGCTAATGTTACGCCAAGTTGCGTTAAATGAGATGACAATGGCCAAGTTGCTGGAAAACTTCTCTGCCAATCTAACCAAGGTTCAGCTAGAGTCTTGCGAGGGTTTGGAGAGTTCCATGGTGAACAGAATCCTCTGTTCGTGTGGCAATTTATTGTCGATCTGGGTGGACATCCCTCTGCTGGTTTCTTCTGTAAGGCAGTCATCCGACCAATGGAGCTGCTCAAGACTTCGAGAATGGATCATATCCATCGAAATGGACCAGCAAGAGGAGGATGGCAGCAGGCACGTCTTCGACAGACTCTGTCGCTTGGAGGAGCTCCGAATTCTGAATATTAGCTCATCGTATGAACGCCTGGACACCGATGCTTCCTTCTTGGAGTTCAGACAAGAGGCCGGTCTTCGTTCACTCAGCTCCCTCGAGCACCTGCAAGTCCTTAATACAAGGCACACTAGGCAAGAGCTGCGCCGAGCTGATCGGGAATGGTTACTCGACACCTTCCGTGAATTGAAGATTGTGGTGGGTTTCCGTGTCGCCAGTGAAGAGGAGACGGAGTGGCGAGCTGCTCTCTCTCGACGAAATATCTCATATTCGCGTTGAGGGGAAAGTCTAGATATGCTTGCACAAGATATAGTGCCAGTCTTTCTATTCGTTCCTACAGGCTACACAGCGACCACGCTCCACACACGCGACTCTAGACACCAACCGACTCCTCGAATCTTCGTAAGGATCGAAAGACAAGAAATTCCCTTCTTTCTCCTGCCCTGTTCTCCCACCGATGCAAGAACCTTGGTTCCCATTCGTTTCGCTGTCCTGAACATCGTTCGTCTCATTCGCCACCTGTCTCTGATACGACTTGACAATTACAAACCCCAACGAAAGCAGACACCTCCCCTTTCCAGGACCAGTTTTCGAAGTTACGTTTGATGTCCAGTCCAAAAACAGAAGCGTAATTAGGATTGTTTCCTTTCCAACTATCACCTTAGACAGTGAGTCTGCTGGATATATGTTGATAGCCAGAGGCTTTTTGGAGCCACGGATTGGTGTACACATACTCTGACGGTTCGTCTAACAACCTTGATGGTGCCGCCAACACTCGAATAGGCTTCGCAGTAGCTTATAAAAATGCAATAAAAACCTACGAACCCGCGGTTTCAAGTACAGTCTTTGGCATACTCACAAAAATTTATTGTCACAACCTCACGACTGTTGGTTAGCTCTCTGCTGCTACAATCACCGAATGCCACTTGGTAGGAAGATATCGCACTTTGAAGCAAAATAAAAGGGGGGCACGCTCAGGAAAAAATAAGGCCCCAAGCTCCTTGTAGCCAGAGGCAAAAACCCAGGCCCGAATATCCGCTCTCGGAAGCGGTTCCACCCAATGTACTTTCTGATCGTCACCTTCGCTGTTTAGGGCACAAGCGCTGCTTGAACGATCGGGTGATATCCATTGACGTATGGGAAACGTCCCCTGAACTCGGCAGTCGAAGCCCGGAAGCAGCGCTTGTATGCCTGCAAGGCCAATCCCATGTTGGTCCTGGCGAGGTCTATCTTGCCCATCGTCATGGCTGCTTCTGTCGCCATGATGTACACCTGGATAGTCATCTCCATCCCAGGCTCGAAATCCCGCAGAGCCATCAAGAGCTTGAATATTATTCGCAATCCTTTCCAACTATCACCTTAGACAGTGAGTCTGCTGGATATATGTTGATAGCCAGAGGCTTTTTGGAGCCACGGATTGGTGTACACATACTCTGACGGTTCGTCTAACAACCTTGATGGTGCCGCCAACACTCGAATAGGCTTCGCAGTAGCTTATAAAAATGCAATAAAAACCTACGAACCCGCGGTTTCAAGTACAGTCTTTGGCATACTCACAAAAATTTATTGTCACAACCTCACGACTGTTGGTTAGCTCTCTGCTGCTACAATCACCGAATGCCACTTGGTAGGAAGATATCGCACTTTGAAGCAAAATAAAAGGGGGGCACGCTCAGGAAAAAATAAGGCCCCAAGCTCCTTGTAGCCAGAGGCAAAAACCCAGGCCCGAATATCCGCTCTCGGAAGCGGTTCCACCCAATGTACTTTCTGATCGTCACCTTCGCTGTTTAGGGCACAAGCGCTGCTTGAACGATCGGGTGATATCCATTGACGTATGGGAAACGTCCCCTGAACTCGGCAGTCGAAGCCCGGAAGCAGCGCTTGTATGCCTGCAAGGCCAATCCCATGTTGGTCCTGGCGAGGTCTATCTTGCCCATCGTCATGGCTGCTTCTGTCGCCATGATGTACACCTGGATAGTCATCTCCATCCCAGGCTCGAAATCCCGCAGAGCCATCAAGAGCTTGAATATTATTCGCAATGCCTGCTCTGGAGCCGAAAACATCAGCCTCTGTGTTTCCGTGAAAAGAACCCCCCTGGCCAAATACGCATCCTGGTTGGTAAGGCCATCGAACCCACTGCGCTTTGGCGTCCCATTGCTGGCACGGAGGGATTTCTTTCGGGCAAAGCAGCTTGCGCAAGCACAGACAAAATAGCGCTTCTGCCCGCGCAGTCCAAATGTGTGTGAGGCCTCATCGGCGTCAATATCGAAGTACTTCGTTGTCAGCTCGGTGCCGACAGGGATATCGTGCCTGGCATAGACGTACATCATGTCTTCCACGACAGTCATGTAGGTGTTTGGAGCACAGTTGTGGTTCATCTTGGACGCCAAGCTCCACAATCCGCTCCGACTTCCCTTCTCGGTTCGAGTTTGGTTTCTAGGTGGCGGGCGGGTTGAATGCAACCTGTGTTCCTCAGTCGATCTAAACCCGAATACGTTGGATTCGACGACATCGTGTATGTTAATTAACATCGACTCGTCCGGATCCGAATTGGCTGGGAACAGCCGAGATACAACAGTCGAATACAGCGATCCACCCGAACAATGGTTGAGAAACGCCAGATCTTCGTACAAGGAATAAGTATTAATATCGCTGCATGAACCCTTGCCCATCTGGAATGCTAACCCTTCTCGGCCCTCTGCGGCGACAATCGCCTTCTCAACGAGCACAAGCGAGTCTTTCTGGATGCGTGCTTTGGAATATAGTCCCTCTCCAAACGGCGACGGGCGGACTTCGACACAGGAGACTGAGTCGGAACTGCACCTCCCCAACCCAGAAGGAACGGTATCAGTGCAAGGTCTTCGAAATACCGCGTCCACCTCTCTCCGGTATCTTGTTTTGAAGTCTGGTGGGTCTGAGACGAACCGTATGTCGCTTGGGTTGTCCACTCGGATAAAGATGTTTGGGTTATAGGCGTTTTGCAGCATCAGCAACATCATTGTTGCAGGATCCAGCGTGGATTGCTTCAGGTACGGTTCTCGGATTCGTAACCTCGCTCCCTTGGGCATGGCCCAGTCAAGATCGCTCAAGGCTTTGATATATGAACGTGGGAGCCAGTTGTAGACCGACAGCTCGACGAACCCGGTGTTATCCTTCACGCACGTCATGATTCCTGTCATTGCAGCTGCGTGGGTTGCGGTTGTAACTTCGACATAGACACCCTTGTTGATACCTGGTCTCAAGTCTTTTATTCTGCAGGGGACACACTCCTCCCATGGCGACCGAGAGGACAGGCCTAAAAAATCAAGGGTTGTTGTGGCGGTTCCGAGGTTTCCATTGGCGAGGAGCTCCATCCGCAGGTTGTCGCGAATCGTCCCCAACTTGGACTAGATGGTATTCATTTGTGTGCGGAAGCGAAGAGAGGTAAGGTGTGAATGAGGTTACAACTTGTAGCTCAACGTCAAAAAAACAAGTCGACGTCACCGATGATCCTGTGAATTTTTTTTTGTATGTATGTAACACAGCATTGGCGAAGTCAATGACTTTGCCTTGATGCTTTGCCTTGATACTTTGCCTTGATACTTTGCCTTGATACTTTGCCTTGATACTTTGCCTTGATCTGCCTGCACTACACCCTTCGGCCCCTTTTTTGTTCCCTTCCTCGGTCCGTTCTTCTCTACGCGAGAACGACACGAGAACGACGCGACAAAATTATGAGATGACGCCAAATTTGAAGGCGGTGAGAGTATATCCATCGCCATGAATAACCATCTAGGCGTGCGACCGTGAGTGCTCAAAAGGGTTCGAAATCGAGACTCAGTCAGCGTGGTCATGTCGCAAGGAAGACCATTGCTGCGCCGGCTACTGAGAGGTTACTTTAGTAAGCTATAGTCTGCCCAGGATGGGATCGTATTGGTATTGTGTAGAGGGATCTACACTATCTACACACAGACTCCTGGGAAGGAGGAAAGGATGGGCAAGAATTGAGTTGGGACCGTTGGCGTTCCTGGAAAGATGGGCTGAAAGAATTACTCGATCGATTAGAACTTTCATAGAGTCCATCGATCAATCGAAAGAAAAAATAGGAATGTGAGCAGTTGATTTCTGCCTCGCCGACATTGGCCGAATATTAGCCGGCGCAATAACAAACTCGCAAACACCCTGCGGAGCCTCTGGGGAGAGTCTTTTTGGGACAAAAGCTGTCTGAAGACCTGTAACACAGCCCAATTCGAGGGCTACCGACTGTTACACAGTCCTCTCATACGGTGGCAAATCGGCATTGTTGATTTGCTGAGATGCGACTGTGGCAAGTACAGTACAACGGATAGTCTATCCATGTGGGTCATCAAAAAGCGCCGCATCCTGTCTTAGCACACGCGCCAGCCCTCACCGCGGATAAATCAAAATTAGAAAACACGGCGCTGAATCTTGTCAACAATGCCTCGCCGTTGAACTTTGTACAATCTTTTTCGTGCCTGGGTAGTTGCTGGGAGCGCTTTTTCTCCCCGGACTTACGCGTCTTGAAGAGATAGAGGCGCAGCTGTTCCGAGAACAAAGGAATTTTGTTGGAAAGGTGGGCTGGCCAACACGCCGTGTTTTTTTTAGGTTCAAGACGCCGTGTTTTTTTTTGGTTCAGGGTTCAGTGGGCCGTGTTTTCAGGTCCAAGGCGCCTCTTTCGAGCTCAACACATCGCGCTGTTACCAACAGCTCAAGGCAAATTCAGAATCCTGGAGTTCACATATAAATAGAGCTAACAACTTCCACCTTTATTCCCAATCCTCTCACTCTTCTCTTGTCCTGCACACCAGACCTTCCGCTTCCTCTCAACACTCAATCCATTCCTCGCTTTTGATTATGAAGTCGCTATTCTTCCTCGCTGTCTTGGCTTTGAACCTCGCTGGAGCCCATGCCGGTTACAGTCTCACGGTCTACAATGCAGTCAACTATGGCGGCAAGCATTACGAGTGCTTCTCCACCCTTCCCAGGACTAGTCTTTGCTGTGATTGGAGTCAGACCGTGATCAACGACCAGCTGAACTCTTTCCAATTCACCACTGCAAGCAACTGTGGTGTCACCCTTTACAAGGACTGGAAGTGTTCTGGAGATGTCCTTGGTACAAGCTATGGTGCCTGGTCCAAGACCTCGGTCAGCGCTGCCGGTCAACAGGGCTCGAGTGCTCAAATCTGGTGCGAATAATTCCGCTTAGAACATGGCTACCTTTCCTCCACTTACAATTAGCAAAGGATAGTGCTCGATAAGATCTTTCAAATATATGTTCCATCTCGACATTTCTTGTTGTCTTTTTGCTTTCTCCAATAATACTTGGAACGTGTGTGTACAGTGAAGTTGTGGTGATCAGTACAAGTGAAGTGCGGCATTGGAGAGCAGGCAGACCAGATGAAGACATCGGATACAAACGGAAAGATGATAAGCAATGGTGCGAGATCACGAATAGGGACAGGGCAAGCAGGAATGATGACAGCCTCGCGTTTTGTATTGTTGGCGTGTCTCCTTTTAAGGCTAGCTCGGGCCAGAACGCGCTTCTTGCGTAAAAAAAAAATCCAATTAGTCGAACGTAGTCGGGTTCAGATTGGATGGGTATGCGCGAGGCGCAGACCCTGACGGTTCTAGTCGCAGAAACAAAGCCCTGATTGTCAAACACCGACGCCGTTGCTGCGTGGGCCGACCTATACCATAAACTCTGCACCTCACGCACTGCACTGAGTGTACGCGCGCAGCGGTAGGAGAGAGAGGCCCCAGAGTTTTTTCGTCTCCCAAGCATTCCACACTTCCCGCTTTCGGACTAGGACAGGTTTATGACGATAACACTTTTTGCAGCGCCGAATTGAAATGCGAGTTCGAGGATGATTTATTGCCATGATAGAGTCAAAAAGGTCCCTGATCTCACCTATCATATGACACAGATGCCGTCGCGACTTAGAGCCCATATGGCCCCGATCCATAGCAGTTGAACCAATACGCCTAGAAGGCCAGCTTGCCACATAAACGTCACCATTGAGCCACGAGATCCAGATTCAAAACCAGGTCCCGGACCGTTATCATCGCTGACGTTGACAGATCCCAAGCTTGTTCCTGCTCCTGACGAAAGGCGAAGAGGTCGATCGCTGGTGTTAGAGTCATGAGTGTCCTCGCCATTTATCGTCATCTGATCTGGCAATTGTGAAATCGACGATCCTTCCACCCCCTCGGCCACATCTCTTTCTTTGTCATCCTGCACTTCCAATATCTGTCTCCTAGTCTGCCGATCGGCTGACCTCCTTGGCTGAGACTGGGGTGGCCAGCAAGACAGCGGGTCTCCACCCGAGCTGTTCCACAGAGACAGAAGATACCGATCCCAGACTACCGTCAGAACTAACACTGGATAAAGGACCAACGGCCGGACCACAACTGGATGGCAGATTCGAAGGCAGAACCAAATCCGCACTAAAAGACTTGTAAACATGAAATGGACCCTGAAATCGTCCAAAGAAGTCGATGGCGAAGACGAAAAAGAATGCGAGGGACTGCTTCGTTGAATCGAGTGCAGAGTGGTCAAGGATTTTTCCGTACCCTGGGTGCTGTGGCGTCGATGCGTTCGTCTTCGAGTCGATCGAATTACTGTGAGATCAGGTGAGGATGCTACATCGATGTCGGCCACGAGCTCAGCAGGTATAGTTCTTGCTCCTGCTACACCTGTGCTCGTATCATCATCAGCAGCAGCGTGAGGTGCACTCGAGGGATCACAAACAGAGATCGTACCAACTGCAGTCTGAGAAATGCCATTGCTGTTGTTTGTCTTTTCTTGGGGATCAATGTTACGATGATGATGGTTGGAAGCCAAATGGGACCAGTAGCTTTGATTTTGGTTCTTGTATAGACGATTCACAGAAGTATCCGGATTCGACTTTGCACCTCTGGACGGCGGACGTGACCTTGGCTTGGTCACAGAATCTAGTCCACTATCTCCCGAGTCCGAGCTCGCCGAAGAAGGCCGCTCTCGGTGGACACCATTTCTTGTCTATGAAAAAATAGTGAGATGACAGCGAAGTTGGTTAGATCATTGACACTGAGTAGTCAAAACGATTCTATTTCAACCTATCATTTATTAATGCGGATGATGGAGACGACGATAATAACTTACGTCACGGGCATGCTTCTCTCTGCCAGTGGAATGGGAGTTGGAGTGAGATCGTGGGACTGATTTTGAGGACAATATGGGTCCTCGGTGAGACACTGGCCTGCCTCCTCTGCCTTTGCTTTTATCCAGGTGTCCAGGTAACTCTCTAGGAGGTTCCTGAGAAACGGGAAGGTGCATTGCCAATCCCAATCCCGACTCTCGTGCTCTGGCGGATCTCTGTCGTTCCCGGACGTTTTCCTGTCGCTGAAGTAGGTGCTCATTGAACAGAGTGATGCCCGGAGATGCAATTATATCAGGGCTTGTAGATGAAGGAGAACCTCTCACAGAGAGCGACATCGAGCCTACGTTGTCTATAGACGAGGCAGTTTTGGGGGACCGATATACACCAGTTGAAGGAAAATGCATCATCTTACGGCGGAGCATGTGGCGAAGTCCTAGTCCCAAAGGTTTGACTTTCTTGTGGAGGTTGATACTTGGACTTGCGGTAGTGCCGCGAGTAGTTTCAGGACTATGACCTTGACGTACAGTTCCTGAAGAAGGCTCTGTAACAAGTGCCACTCTGCTCCGACGCCGTCCAAGTGTGGTCAATCGATGGGGCACTGAGTGAAGATGTTGAGATCTAGGAGTCTCGGATGATTCATCTACCAGAATATCATTCTCAGTCTCCATTTGCTCGCCAACTTGTCTTGCGGTGGCATGTGATGAAGATGAGGATGAAACAATCGGTGTTGTAGGCGAATCCATGTCTCCATGCATCATTCGATCTCTTTGATGGCTCAGTGTCGATAGAATATCATCGCAACTGGGTCGCTTTGACTTGTCGGTAGAGAGAAGAACGCGGATCAAAATCTTGAGTTCCTCCGGAATGACACGTTCATCATCTGGCGGTAACGTTATCCTAGAGATATCAGTAATACATTAGTCAATGAGAAAAAAAAAACTCGTATCCGGAGAAGCAAGTCATCGTAGGCTTACGTCTTAAATCCTCTGATTTCCTCTCGCAAGATATCCACGTCCTCGATTTGAGAATACGGCAGGCGCGAGTAACAAAGATAGTAAAGAACCATGCCGAGAGACCACATGTCACCTTTGAAGGAGAACTCGTTGGTATATCGTCCTTGTTCATCCACTGCAGATCAAAAAAAAAAAAAAAAAAAAATAGTCAGGAACACGAACGGGCATCAAAACGTAGACATGGCAGTGCCAAGTATTACCAGCCAAGAGCTCGGGTGCCAAAAACTCCAGTGTCCCTGTAGCCCCTGTACGATCACGCTTTGCAGACTGGTCGATGATTTCGCACTCTCCAAAATCGGTGATGAGTACCCTTGGTCGTTCGCCTTGAGAGCCTTTCACTTTGCTGTTGGAGTAGCTGAGGAGCAGGTTTGGTGGTTTCAAGTCGCGGTGGATGATTCCGAGATGATGCAAGTGCGCCAATCCCTCACAAATATCGAAGAAAAAGCTCCATATTTCAGTGTTCGATAGATAATGCGGAGGGTGTTGAGGAGCTTTGGAACTGTCAGCCTCCGTATGCTTTCCCAATTCCGGGATGGATGCCTTGCGACGTTGTCTACGCTCTTCACGCTCACTCAATAATCGCTCCCGTGCTGACAATGGTTTGGGCGGCTCATGCTCCTGTGACGATCCCGCTGCGGTTGTAGTAGAATCCGCTGGTAATAGATCAGGAGTGGCGCGTTCAATGTACTCTTCAAGATTTCCTCCATTAGCGCACTCCATCAAGATGAACAGGCAGGTCACCTCTGGGCTAAACTGGTGTAGTTGATGGTTTTCAAGCCAGGCATGCTTGTAGCTCACGATGTTTGGATGATGTAAGCGCTCCAGTAAGTGAACTTCCCGCAGCATCTGTACAAGCCAGTCGTGGTTGTCGCCCACGGCAACTTTTTTAATTGCATACTCCCCGAGATGGATTCCATCCAGAATGTGCTGGCAGAGGAACACGGACCCACGAAAGCCCTTGCCAAGTTTCTTTGTCTCCACAAAGAACCGTTCGTAGTAGCCCTGATTTAACGCATCGTGTGAGAGATGTGACGAATTCGTGCTGTCTTGCATGTTTCCGCTGTTTCCGCTCTGCGGTGCTAATGGTGCATCCAGGTCTATCGATGCCCGGCTTGAGGATGTTGGGGATCCAAAAGATGATTCTGCGTGGTATTGAGAGCTGGGTTCATCTTGCAGAGAGGCTCTCCGGGAGATTGCAATACTGGAGCGATAGAGAATTGTTAGCAACAAGGTTGAAATGGCCAAATTAATGAAAACAAGGCCCTTACTTTGCGTCAGCCAGCATCTGGAAATAGTTTGTGTCCATGTATCCAGGGGCGCCTGTAGCCACGTCCTAGGAAATCAAAAGAGGTCAGGTTAGGCTCGGCGAACGAGTACACTTTGTCATGGCGATACCGATATACGTCTTCAAGAGCGAATGCACAGTTTTCTACCTCTTCCCCCGTGTTTGTGTCCAAATCCAGGGGCCGTCTGCAGAGTGCACAGACAGTCGAGTCGTTCCTCAGCGACTGTGGAGAAAAAAGAGAGTTAATTTATGGGCAGTCACATTTCTCACGACCGCGTCCGTCCGCGTGCGTGCGATGCTACTATGCTATGCTCACCATGGGTGGATCCAGGCCGACCGTGGTCTGCACCACCAGCGACTGCATCTGGGGGTTGTAGAGAACTGTCCGGCCCCGCGGAGGCGATCGACTGTTGCCAGAGAGATCATTCGCCTCTGATTAGTAAATGCGACTAGTTTCAATCGGAGGGCAAGCAGCGAAGCAAAGAGTCACCTACAGAATAACCCGCCACTCCTGCGAGTAAGGGACAACCTCACGATGATTCCAGGACGGGGCTGGCGGTGGAAGGGCTCGTTCATTGTTCCACGGATTGGATGGTATAGACAGGGACAAGCTTCTGTTGGCACGGCGGATTGGATACATGTCTTGGTTCACCAGGTTCCTAGGTGGAGAGCTGCTGTACAATACCGGCGCTCGCAAGAGCTCTGACGGGTCAGACTCATGTCCCTGATCCACCTCCATATGACTTGAAGCTCCGATATCCCCATGTGTTTCTCGTCTTGGACTTGAGTCGGATTTGGTGTCTGCGAGGGTAGGTCTACTGCTCAAAGGCAATCTCTGGAGCGAATTCGAGTTTGCAGCCACAATGGAGGATTCAGCGGAATGGTCATTGGTGAAAGTATGCGGCGCATTTCGAGTGTAGAATTGGGGACGATCATTGTCTCGCCAGGATAAGGGTAAGCTTGGGTGAGGAATGAGCCATGGCTGCTGCTGGTGCTCCACCTGCAGGGGATGCAGCAGAGGACCAGTGTTGCGAGCGGCGGAAAGAGGGCTGTCCTCGTTGTCGTTGTCGTTGTCGTCGCCGTTGCGGTGGAGGCTGCTGCGGTGACTAGTGCCACTGGGGCGTGAGTTCCGGTCCATTTGGTAGCATGCGTGGTGGTTCGTTGTGTTTTTTCAGGGAGAGAAGGAACAAGGCAATGTGATTCTGTGAAGAAACAAAAAGAATGCATTCATGCATGCATGTATGCACCGACTTTATGCAGTGTGGGTCACTGTGGGAACGAAAAGTCGCTCCACGTGACTTTTTTTCCGTCGCGTCTTTTCTTCCTTCCTTTCTTCCTTCCTCCTTCCTTCCTTCAGCTTGTCATCAGCAACGCCGACAAGAATCAGCAAGGACATCAACATGCTTCTCGGAAGGATTGCACGCACTGCCATCAAGACCCAGGCACATGGATCCCCTCTCGCCATCAGCGCTGCCTTGAAGTCAGTTTCTTCTTCAACCGCATGTAGATGCATCGGAACTGCCGCTTCGAGACATTTCCTCGACTCGGCCCACCACCAGACGTCATCGGCCGCATCGTCATTGCAGCGTAGACAGACATTCAGACTCTACAGTTCAGAGTCAAGCGACCTCACTCATGCTACAGCCCTGGTCTACTCTGCCTATGGCCGTCCTACAGAGGTTTTGAAGTAATTATAGCCCTTTCTTTTCAGCCAGTCGCTGCCGTTCACGTCCACAACCCGTTCATTAACAAAAAGTTCCTTCCAGGGTTCTTGAACACACTTTGCCCAACCCTGGAAAGGATGAAGTTCAAGTTCAGTTCATGGCTTCTCCTATCAACCCTGCCGACATCAACCAAGTTGAGGGAGTATACCCTCTCAAACCCCCCATGACGACACAGCTCTACAGCAACTCGTCGGCCACAAAGACTCCTGTAGCCGTTGGAGGAAATGAGGGTGTTGCCAAGGTCATAAAGGTTGGGTCACACTCTACGTCGTCCTTGAAAGTGGGCGACTGGGTCGTCATGGGATCGGCGGGGCTGGGAACATGGAGATCACACGGCAACTTTTTGGCAAAGGATCTGACAAAGGTTCGACCATTATCGACTTCAGGCACCGATCTTGACAAGACAGACCAACTTGTTCAGCTTGCCACGTTGACTGTCAACCCTTGCACTGCCTACCGAATGCTACGAGATTTCAAGACCTTGTCGCCAGGTAACCAGAATGAATGTCACAAGATTTCCATCTGAACTGACATCAGTACTGACCCCGTTTGCTTGATCTCATCTCTCAATAGGCGATTTTATTATTCAGAATGGTGCAAACTCAGGAGTAGGCGAGGCTGTCATCCAACTTGCAAAGGCAATGGGCGTGAAGACAATCAATATTATCCGCAAACGCGAAGGTTCTGATCAGGTGGCTGAACGACTTCAAAAGTTGGGCGCGACTTTTATCCTAACTGACGATCAACTTGGAAGATTGGAGACCAAGGAACTGGTCAAGTCATGGATCGCAGTTTCTGGATCTGATGGCAAAGGAGGCAAGATCAAGCTTGGATTCAATTGTGTAGGAGGAAAACCTGCGACTGAGATGGCGAGACTTTTAAGTGCTGACGGCCATTTGATCACGTATGGAGCCATGTCCCGCCAACCATTGATCTTGCCCGCCAGTTTACAGATTTTCAAGAATGTTCATGCTTCCGGATTCTGGCTCACAGCCTGGAACGATCGCCACTCGGCTCAGGAACGACAGGAGATGGTAGACGCTGTATTGAATGACATGGATCAGGGCATCTTGAAGGGGATCCATAGCTCAAAGAACCCTTGGTCCCTAAAGTCGTCGGGGTCTCTTCAGGACAAACTCTTGGAGGCTGTTCAAAAAGCCACCAGCTCTGGTCAAGGCAAGCAGGTGTTTGTCATGGAGTAGTGGTCAACATCGAATAAAGTGGTCTGGTTTCAGAATTTTTTCTTTTCTACTTGCATCTTTTTTATTTTTCCACGGATCACAAGCCGAGAGTTGAACCCCGTGCAAGATTCTGCGTTTCTTCGGGGGTGGGGTGTCAGAATAGGAAAAAAAGTGTTTTTATTTGAACGCTTCAAGCATTGGGCGCGGGCAACTTTTCTTTGCCTGGCTGGTTGGCATCAATAATCACTGGCATCTTGAACCTCCAGTGCTCCCACTTTTGGGGATCATCCAGCAACTCGCACATAAAGTGTGCAATGTTAGCCTTTGTGATCTTGTCCGGGGTATAAAATGGATGCATGGTCGACTCATGGACCGTGTACTCGGACACCTCACCATCAATAAAACCGTCCGGGCGGACCGTGACCCATTCGACATGCTTCTGCCCTCTCCCAACCTCGCTGATGTACTTTGCAGATCGGACACTATCTGTGTACGGAGGAACTGTGGCGTCCATCAACGCAACCATTGTGTTCTCGAACCCGCCCCGAACATGTTTGTCGGAACCATCGGGATTCTGGACACCGACGGTGTTCAAAAGGACAAACTTGATGGGTTGAGCGGGCTCGAGTTTGCTGATCGATTCGCAGATCATTTGAGTAGCACGGACAACCAGATCGTGGGGGTTCAACCAGACACCTGTTGGAAAGAGGAAACGAGGGGAAAAGGTGGGGGTAAGGATGGCGCTATTTCAGAATCATCTTTTCGTAACCTCCACAAAACCTAATTACACGCTACCGAGAGCAGGAACACGTCCGTAATTCATTTTGTGACCAAGGGTGCAGACCACAGCATCACTGCCCTTCATGTGAGCGGATAGACCATTGACCCCAAGATCCAACAAGCTGGCTTTGATGAGGACCAGCTGGGGATCCGAGACAAGGGTGCTGGGCATGGCTTCGGGTGTGCGCACGATTGCGTGGACCTCATGGCCGCGACCGAGCAATTGCTGGATGACGAGTTTGCCGACGTTTCCGGATCCGCCAAGAACGAGAACGCGCATTGTGTGGAAAAAGACAAATAAGACGGGTGGGTGATTGTTGGAAATGGGTTAGTATGTGTTGAAGGAGGCGAAGGGGAGAGAGAGAGGCCAGGTGTTGATCTTGAACAAAAAATCAAAGACTTTCGAACATTTTAAGGTAGTTGGGCCGCTCAGTGCCTCACGTCAAAATTCCCTTTTCAGGCCCAGTACCTTCGAAACGGTCGACTTTCTTGGCAGCGCATGGAGATAGAGGATTCTCCTCGGTAACAACCGTTAGGTTGTTTATTAACAGTTGCAAGTTTGTGCTCCATTCGATCCAAGGTGGGTGTTTCAAGGCGATTTTTGATCTATGCACGATTATTCAGACGGAAGAAGCGAATCGCACCATTTCTTGCAGGCTTCCTTTCCTTCCGAGGTGTAGCAGTTGTCTGCGCTAGAACGACAAAATTCCTTCAGCGGTGCATAGCCAATATCTTCGCAGAGTTTTATCACGGCCTTATACCCATCTTCACATGCTTGACGGCATTGCGAGGGAGAAATTTTGCTCTGGACTGCCCCGGCCATGACAAAGGCAGAGATGATAATTAAAAAAAGGCGGAAAACTTCCCGAAGGACGAAAGGACAACAAGATTATTAATTCCAGGCGGCTGTGGGCTGACGTTTGGATGCACAATAAGCAAGCTGCGTCGTGCCACTTACCCATAGTCGTCGATATGAGAGGGAGGGGTGAAAGGAACGAGATCTCAAAAAAAAGGTGCCGTCCGAGTTCTCAGACACAAATTTTCTCATTTGCCGGGAAATTTTTGTCTGACCACTGGCGCCGTTCTTCATGTCCCAGATCCCCGTTTTTTTTAGAAACGCGTCCAGCTCTGATTAACGTGACCTTCGCAACTCGAGTAGCCCTTAAGTTAACAATCCGAAAGACTGGTGCATGCATCCTCGATCTGCACTCAGTCGATCTTCTCCTTGATCTCCCACTGGATGAACTTCTTCGTCTGGGCCTCCTCCTCCTTGGCGAGATCTGGCGAGTGGCCTTGTTGACCATCTCACGATCCTCACCATACTGGTAACGCCAGTGAATATATTCGTGATGGAAAGTGTGCTGGGCGACGTAGGCGACACGGACGTTGGCGTGCTTGGTAACAACACCATCAGTAGGAACAGTCTCACCGGTCAAAACATTGACGAGAGTGGATTTTCCGGCACCGTTAGGTCCAATGACGGCAACACGGGAATTAAGGGATTATCATGCATCCCTTGATTTGCTTCCTGCCCTCGTTTCCCCTAACCCTTACTCTGTCCTGCCTTTGCTCTGTTCCGCCCTTGCTCTCCCCTTTTGCTCCCTGCCCTCGCTGTTCCCTGCCCTCGCTCTTCTTCGCCCTTCCTTGCTTTTCCTTGCCCTTTCCTTTTCTCCTTTTTTCATTTGCATGTATTTTCCACCGGAGGACCAAAAAGCAACGTTGCGAAGAACACTTGGTATTCACAATCCTGTCATCTCCCCTAGGCTTCTATTCTTCTGCATTGGCTCTTGATATCATTTTTTGTGGTTTCCCTCTGTTGGTCTAGATCCTTCCTTCCATCTCCTTTTTTTGTCCCTGCATTTTCTTTTCTTTGTGAGTGCTTGGTCTCTCGACATTTCTCGCAGGGTGACTTTGGTTATCTCTTGAAGCCCTCTTCGATCTCCCATTTGATTCTTTCGGCATCTCCGTATCTTTCTCCTTTTATCCCCCTTTGATCTTGGTGTATTTGATTATAAAAGGCGCCTCTTCTCATCCAACCCACGTTCACCTTTCGCATCTACTGTCACCCGCAATGCTAAACACAAGAACCAAAAAAATCTAAACCAGTTTCGTCCTCAGCACTCTTGAAGCATAATGTAAGAACACCCAACAATTGTTGAGCATTATATTTGTTGTAACTCATCTACAAATGTTGACTTCATTTACTACTCTTGATCTAGGGCTAAAATAATATGCATTACAATAGTTCCGATCTTGTTGTTAGTTGCGGCTTGGTGTGCTTGCGTAAATGCCACCTTTACCTGTAGGCATCCAAGTTCAGGCCTATCATATTACGACTGCTATTGGACTTCTTGTGGCGAAACATCTAAAAGTATCAGCGCTGTTGACAATGATGGTCGATATCTTGTTGAGTGGACCAAGGGTTCAACAAGCATCTCTACTCTCTGCAGTAAGAACAACATAGATAGAATATCGGGGAAATGCTGTTCCGATTATGGATCTGGCTGCTGGGCAGGCTATAGAAGGCTTTGGTGCAGATTCCGGTGATAGAGATGCTCATCCCGTTTCGTCCACCTTACTTTGCCTTGCTACCCACTTTTTCCCGAATTAAGCCCATACAACGATCTTTACTACCTCTGATCTGTCTGCACCCTTCCTCTCTGACTCTGACTTTGCTAAATAAACTTCGCCAAGTTCATTACACATACGGAGGTCTTTTACTATTGTCACAATGGCAAATTTGATAACATACGGCAGTATAGCCTCTCAACGTTCTTTTATCCTTCTTGACCTTTTCCTATTGCATAGGTTCTGACTTCTGCCTAGGTTCTTTCCCTAGTTACGAAAATGAAAGTCGTTGGATTATCTTCTCCGCCCATCCTCCACGCCAATCCTGCTCCTTCTCTGCCTATCGACCGCTTGTCAAGGACTGACAGGCGAAACATAAATGTGTATTATGAAGTAAGAGAGTAGGAGGGAAACAGACAGGAGGTAGACTAGGTTGTGAAAGTTTCGAGCAGGGCCAAATCCTGTTTAATAGAAGAGAGACGCGATCAAGATCAGGGACTACTTGCAGTTGTTCGTGATTTCCTCCCCTTATAGGGGACCTTCCAGGCTCGACAGCAAGAGATCAGGGTTTTTTGGGTACTTGGCGTGGTAGGCGGCCACCAACTCGGGGGCATTCTCCAGATTCTCGGCGGGGAGCCACTCGGGTCACCGTAACCCTCAAACTTGACCAGATACTCGAGTACTGTACTCCCTTGCGGACACGCGACTACTCAATTCCTTCAGCGACATACCCCTTACACCATCGATCTCGACAGGTAGAGGTGGCGGTAGCTTTCTTCCTACGAAAGTAATAGGTCGATACGTTCCCAGAGGGAGACATGGAAAACAGGATGCAACTGAGAGAGAGACTTGAGTAGATCGAGGAGGAAGGATCGACTGTTAACCTTTTTCCAATTCCTTGCAAGGCCCGAAATTCTTGACATCCAACTCGTCTGATGGTTGTGTCGTACGGATGTTGGTTCGTTTCAGCATGACCATATCTCCAGGGACTAGATCCGGTTGTTCCTTGACCCTTGAGTTGTAGTAGCGTTTTTGTATCCCCTGGGCGGTCTAATTCATGAAAGATATATCCTTTTGGACTAGGTGTAGTTGCTCGAGTCAGTCCTTGGCCAAGGGGCTGTTGACAGCAACATGGGATACGTTGATGTTGACCGTCCTCTGATCCATTGACAAGTGCTCGTTTGTGCATGCCATCAGAAATCTTTTTTGCCACCATGAATTGCCACCAGCTTCGCCTTCACCATAAGCACTGCCATTCCCGCTGACTTGCTGACTTCTTGTGCACCCCATTGCACCCTAATTCTCCTTTTTCTTTCTCTCTTTCTCTCTTCATTTGTTTTTCACAAAGCTCTCAACTCTCAGTCCTCTCTCCCAATTTTGTTTATTCTCCCCTTGCCCTCCATCTTTTTTCCCATGGACTTTCCGAACGAGATTTGGTTAAAGATTGCCCACTATTTGTCTCTGGGAGACAAGGCAGCCAGTGCCCAGGTTTGCAAAAGCTGGAACGAGATCTTTATCTCTCAGCTGTACTACACAGTTGACCTGCGGCCGGATAGAAAACCTCAGAAAGAGACCGCACCTGAGGATGGTGATCCCGAGACATTGTCGACCACCGGAAGCAGCGATGGAAACACGCCTGACGAACTACCCCTACCGAGGGAGCTGCTTCAAAAGTACAGCCACTTGATCCGAGAACTCATTCTCTGCTTTCCTTGTCCCTACCCTTATCTCTGGGAACTCACTCCAGCTATCAACTGTCTTGCGGCCCTGTACCTTGACTCGCCAGAAGGAGAGGAAAATTTGACTTATAATCCTTTGGACCGACGAGGACTGTCGCACCTTTTGATCAATAACCCCCAGATTCGGACCGTCTCCTTCCAGCATCTCAACTTTGATGGCGCGTCCAGACTCTTCCGCCAAGTAGCCCGACATTGCGCCCATCTCCAATTCCTCTACGTGTTTGACTCATTCTTCAAGTTTGAAGACATGGAGTTGACGCTCGAGAAAAACCAGGGTCTTCGACGATTTTTTTTCAGCAACGACAATCGGTACTATATTTTCGATACACCGGCTCCAGAAGAGTGGGAGGACCCTATGGCTCGATTAGGGACTTTGTCCATCGCACATATTGAGAACGATGTCAATTCTTTAGATTCGACCCAGCTCCAAGAATTACTGCGTAGTATCCACATCACCCATCTGAACATCGTCGACTCGAATTCTGAGCATGTGGACGAGGAAGATCTCGCAAGCATGTTCTTCTTTTGGCCAGACGTTGTGAATTATCGTCTGGTATACAAGAGTTTTGGTTTCCGGTCCATGAACGCCCTTGGCCACCATTTTGATCATTTGCGCACCCTGGACGTGTGCCGTAGTTTCCATTTCAAGAATTGGATGTATGAAATCGTCTTGGCAGCTTGCCCACAACTTGTCAGCCTTGGAGTATGTGTACTCGACTTGAATTCACTGTTTGACGAGGACAGGGAGGAAGGAAAGAGTGCCGCTGTTGTGATCGTGATGCAACGCTTGCAAATCAAGGTCAATAACGTCAGCTTGCATAGCTGGGCCTGTGCTGGTCTCCAGGATTTCAAAGCCGTGCGCTTGATCTGGCCTAGGACCATTAAAAAGCAAAAGCGGGCGACAAGACATCTGATGGAGCTGAAACACCTCAAGAGTTTCTACGTCCAGGAAGTGATTGTCAACCCCGAGGACTCTGAGACGATTGAAGGCCATGCTCAGGTCTTTTGGAAACAAGGCAGGTTTAGCCGTTTGCAACTCGAGCGAGATATGGAAACAAAGTGGATGACCAATGTCTGGCCCAACATGCAGAGCTTTAAGATGCTGTCCAGCTCCTTTAGTAGTGTCGTGTCGAACACCGTCGATTACTGACCCATTCAAGAGTAGGATGTTGATGCAAAATAAAACGAGTTGTTGCTTTTTTTATTGATCTGGGTATATTTCTGGGACGAGTTTCGACAATAAAAGGTCAAGAGCAATGTATATGAGGTGCTTGTTACAAATCTTATTCTGGAATGGCTCCAATGCATCTTGGGCAGCCTCTAGATGATGGATTCCTTGCTTCCCAAAAAATACATCTCGAAGGTGTGCTAGAAGACAAAAGGAGAAAAAAAAAAAAGGGATTAATATCCAAGCCATCGACTATCCATCTGCGGCAGAGGAGACATTTCGTGTGATATTGATATTTTTCTTTAAATACCTGGAATGGTGCGAAGAATTCTGAGCTCCGCCTCCTTTCGCGCTTTTTCCATCTCGTTCACGCCTCTTGGTCGTGGTGGGGATGAGTTGGGATCCGGCCATAATGCCCGCCTGCCGGCCTGTATGTAAGTAACCAGCTGCTTCTCTGCAAAGATCCAGTGCACTCCATGCGCCAAAAGTCTGCGGAACAACGCCAACGTCAACAAAAAAAAAAAAAAAAAAAAAAAAAAATAGGTTGTTAGACTCGAAGGATATTTTTTCCCGACTGGTGTGACATATACATATATCCAATAACGAGACCAACTTCTTACCTATCAATAGCTCCGCCTCCCAAAGTCCTGATGAGCGGCCAGCCCATGATCTCCCACTGCCTCCAGATGACCGGATTCCGCTCCTCCAGATAAAACACCTCCTTCAAAAGTCCAAAAATTCCCGTCTCTAGCTCCACATGGGCCGGCGCCTCAATCTCCGAGTAGATCCATGCCAATGACTGTGATACCTGCCAAATTCGGTTCGGAAGTGCCGTCATGAAATGCAGAAACGCCACCAGCAAGGCGCCAAAGGGGATCAAAACATTTTTGATCATGTATGAGGTGTACTGAGCTGGGGCCACTGTCACAGTCCATGCGGCTTGGTCCCATAGCCGAGCTGGCCACGCTTTAAAGTTTCGAGATTGGTGATTCTGCTGTTGTTTGCTAGTTGATAGCCCTGTTGGTTTTGCTGCTGTGTAGGATGTCCTGGTATCGGAAAACTGTGATTTTTTGCTGGCCGTACTGTTGTCACTCACGGGTATAGGAAGTGGAGCCTCTTCAGGAGGGACGTATTGCGGCGAAACGGGTATTCTTCCAGAACTCGAATTCAAGTCACCAAAGGTGCTTTTCCCAGGGGGTGATGAATGTACGCCTCTCGGCTCTGCCCCTGCAAGTCGATGGGTGAGCAGACTATCATTTCTTTCAGGTCTCGACAAGAATGGTGAGGTTTTTGAATGACTCGGTCCAGGAGGCGGATAGTGGCGGTCTTTGGATGATGATTCCAATGCAGATGCTTGAGCGTCCTGAAGCAAATTCACCATCTCTTCCGTAGTTTTGATATTGGGTGTTGAGGATCGATGTATGAGCCTGCCTCTGCTCGTCGATGAAGATGGTAAACTTTGCATCCCTGATAAGAAGGACGACAGTTTATCGTGTTCTTTGAGTCTGATAATATCCTCGGCGCCTTTTTGCAAAAAGTCCTCGTATTCCTTGTCCGTTGGTTCAAAGCTAGCCAGTAACTAAAGAAAAATGAAATAGGGTACAGAGAAGATGTTAGCACTCTGCCCCCAAGGACATGCCATTTCAAAAGACATTACTGTTGAAGATCACGTACGGTGTTGACAATGTAGTTGATCATATCCGGCTCCGTCAAGATCTCGACCAGACTCCTGAGGACTAGACAGCACATGATCTCTCTGACTAGCCATCGGACGCAATCCGACTGGTACTCGACTTTTGGCAACAAAACCTTCAGGAGTTCATCCGCTAGCTGCCTCAGATATTCCTTTTCTGACTCTTCACTATCCCTGAGCGCAAAATGAGGCTGAAGACCATGAAATATGGACTCGATCGATTGGTTGGGCGCAAAGGCCGTGTTAAATTTTTGAGTCGCCTGTCGATAGTCGGCGTAGTGTGTCTTCAGCACCTCGGGAACTTCCTGCAGCAAAAGAGCAACCCAGTCAACCTAGCAGAGAGAAGCAAGCGCGTGTGTTAGATCCAATCATCCAATATCCTGTATTGCGTCTGGAAGAAAGAGAGCATGATCTCGTCACCTGCTGACTCCTCCTCTCGAGTTCTCGGGCAATGTGATGGACCACATCAACAATGGCTGCGACCAGTTCTGGGTCCGACGAAAAACTCGAGTACCAGGTCTGAATGAAGTCCTTCACCAATAGTGCTAGGAAATGATACGCCTCCGCATCAAGGTCCGGATGAGGTGCCTTCAGCAACTGAGGGACGGGCTCTCGCTGTTGAATGTGACGAGGAAAGAGAATGCGCAAATACGACGGTGGTGGAGTGGGTTGATGCCGATGGTCTTTGCTGACAGCCCTACGATGCTGCTGTGAACGCTGTTGTTGTTGTGGTGGCTGCTGCTGCTGACGCTGAGGCAGCGACTGTTGGTGTTGTTGCATGCAGGTTCTTAGGCCCTTGGGAATGTCGAAATGAAGGATAGAATGTCAAACGGATGCATGCATGCATGCATGCACGCTGCACGTTGAAAGTTACAAGCAAAAAAAAAAAAAAAAAAAAAAAAAAAAAAATCACGTGCAGTGCAAATGAGGATTTATTTGTCCATCACAAAGTCGATATCGGGCCACCTCTTTCTGGCCTCCTCTCTCATGGCGCTGCGTATCTCAACTGTAAATTCTTTGCACCGAAGATGGAGTCTTTCCATCTCGGGAAAGTGCGAGTCAATCCAGTCGAAAAACGCAACCGGCCATCGCTCCATGATTGGATTCTTTGGTTGCCCGTACAGCCGGAGAGTCATATCTGTCAGCTGTGGGATTGGCAAAGGTAATGCTGGTATGATAGGCGCTGGGAGGGATCCAGTATCGGTCGTAGTCCTGTTGAGTGCCAGGTACCGGCTTGAAGGCGCTGGTTCGGTCTTGGAGATGTCTGTGCTGGCAGTATGGACAAGACACGCGCACTGCATGACACCTGCAACTTTCTCCAACTTTGCAAACCAACAGGAACCTGGCCCCCTAGGCGGCGATTCGTTCATACCGCATCTGAACGGAAACCGATCTAGGCCCCAGACATCATAGACCGCAAGTCTTTTGAGATTGGGCATTCTCGGTAGATATTCTTTCCAAAACTCGTCTTGGACATCATCTGGTACACGATTTTTCTCATGAATCTCTGGGGTCGTTAGCTCGAGAACTCGCAACGTGTTAAAGCAAGGTGGGAACCTATACTCATTCACGCGAAAGGCCTTGGCCGGTTTCGCAACCTTCATGAAAAGAGACAGCTTTGCCCCAAGGACCAATGTCTCCAGATAGTGGAACTGGTCCAACTTGTATAGCAAATAAGAGAGGCTGGCTCTCTTTACAAACTTGCTGGATTTCCAAGTTTCGACAGCCAGGTGACTTATCTCCAGCTTCTTCAAAAAGCGCTTAGGGCTGTCCTGCAGTTGGCTTTGTCGACTCTGGAAAGCATCTACTATGTAAGGAGAGCGACGGTCGAGAATATGTCCAGGACATGTGATGGCGAACTCTTCCAAGTCCACAAGGCAGTGCACGATTGTTTTCAAACTAATGGCGCTCGTGTTTTTGAGCGACAGCCGCTTTAGGCCTGAGAAAACAGGGGTGACTTTTTCGCGTGACTTTTCAATGCAACTCACCACACGGCCATTATCAATGAACCGAACGTCCAGTTCTTCCAAGGCAGGAAAACCTTCCAGTAGTCGGCACACATCGTCGATCCCAAAATTTAGCATGCTGCCTAGTCGAAGAGTTTTGATGCCTAATCGTTGTGGGGTTGGGAACGACGTCGCGCTCATAACTGGTTCCCCGGTGGTTGCTGCTGTCCCGGGTGCATGTGTCTTGCTGCAACAGGCCATGATCGAAGATCGTTGGTCCGAAGTGATATATTTCGGGCGCCAGATGCAGAGGGCGAACTGTGATAGCTGTGGGAAGTGCTGACAAAACATAGTGAATTCTCGCGACTTCCAATCCGTTTGGCCTCCAATTGACAGCACCTCGATCCCCTGCAGAGATTCAGGAACCCTACACACATCGCTGGCTGGAAAGGGGTACCCCACCAACGGAAAAATGTTATATTCCGGGGTTGGTACCCCTACTGCCAACTCCTTCAATCGATAGCGGACATTTCCCTGGGAAGGTGGTCCATATAGATTCAGAATCGGTCCTGAGGGCGAAAGAGATGTTCCTTCTGTGGCCATGACGGATGAAGAGGGTGTCACTGATCCTTGCAACAATTGTTGGATCAGCTTCTGCTGGTATGGATGGTCCACTCGAGCGTAACCTTTATCCCTTGTAGCCTTAAACCTGGGGAATATCGATAGCGCCTTTAACTCTGTGCAGTTTGCTGCAATGTAATCGAAAGTTATAGGGCTCTTGTCCTCAGCGATCGGGATATCCACCACTCTTAACACAGAGATCAGGTGAGGGATTTGTAGGAGGTGCCACGCTCGTAATCTGCCGAGCTTAGGAAAGCGCTCTTCACATTTCTGGTCTTCAATCCGCAGCGAGATCCTGAAGTATTGATCAGCTGCAGATTTGAATGATCGAGATACAAGACGTAGACGGGCCAAAGTCCTTTTGCTGTGCGACCAGTGACCAAATATCATCAAAAGAATCTCGGGGGGGATGTCTGCTCCCGCCTTTGCTGCGATTACGCTGAGGTACTGTCCTTGATGGTGCTGCTGAGGCAGAATAATTGGCGGCGATAGAAGCGGTGACATTGGTTCCAGTGGCTGCTGTGCTTGTTGCTGTTGTTCTTGTCGGTGCGGCTCTTGCAGTTCTCGCGATTCTTGTGTTTGTTGTGCTTGTTGGGGTTGTTGCGGTTTTTGCGGTTGCTGCAGCAGCTCCAGGTGAGGCTCTTGTTGTTGATGTTGTTGATGCTTTTGCTGCTTCTGCTTCTCCTGTTGCTGCTGTTGTAGTGGTAGCTGTGGTAGCTGTGGTAGCGGAGCCTGCTTTTGATGCTGTTGCTGCTGTTGCTCTTTTCTTTGCCCTTGGCCTCGAAGGATGGAGGACCTTCTGGTTGTGGGCTTGTTTCGCGTCAACTTTTCTCTCATTCCCCGCAGCATTGGTGATGTGAAATAAAAGGATGAGCCAAGGAATGACGCCAAACATGGTTCGCATGCATGATGCATGCAAAAAGAGCGTGGCGCGCACGTGATTATTTCAGTTTTTGGTGGCGCTTTCGCTCGGCTGGTGTGCAGGCAGAGGATTCGAGGCGGACTCAACCACGCGACACACGCTTCTGCAAGCGAGGTAAATCGACGCAGATGGGGTTGCGACATGTGTCTGGGCAACACACTTCACCGATATGACAAGGACACTTATTTACGAAAGGTGTAGTCTGACACAGAGGCGGCAAAGGAGTCTTGACTTTTGGACATTTCATATCAAAAACTGGTTCTTGTGCTTTGTCAAAGCCAGCAAGGAGAGTATCATGATGACCAATTGACTGCGTTCATACTAACAAAGAGAGAGCGAGAAAGAGAGAGAAAGAGAGAAAGACGTGGACGGAGAGAGACAGGAACCGTTTTCAGTCGATTGACGTGGGACCTCTTGCAACACCAGCCCCCCTGCACAATGGAGTTGCTTTTACTTGCGTTTGTCTCTTTTCAGTTCGGAATGTGTGCTGCTGTTTTTTTTTTGATAAAGATGCAAAGGAAGACGAAAGGAATGCTCAGGATGTACGAAGGTGTAGGGAGAATTTCTCTTTTATCCCAGGCGTTTCTGAAGAGAAAGCATGGGGGTGAAAAAGAGAGGTAATAACGGGAGCAGGAATAGAAAGAACGTACAGAGAGAAGGGGGGATGGGAATATTTAGAAGAAATCTTGCCCCTGCTCAATGTTCGCTATAAAAAGGTCCATGGTACGCACCCAGGGACACAACAATTGATCCTTACCAGGCAGTCCGCCAAAGACCTAAGAAAGGCTGGCCGGATCAGTGCAGTGCTCAAGACCTGAACCTCGTCTCTTTTCTTCATTGTAAATGATCTTGTTTATTATCCTATTTGTGTTCATTCCTCAAACCCCTTCAACTCTCAATGGTAACGTATCCCCAACATCAAATCCTGTGTTTTATGCTTTGTAGTTACTCGCGAGCCTTCTTGCTGCGGGGTGAAGAAGAAACAGCGACCTCGCTCGAAGCCTCATCGTCCTCATCCAAAACACTGGCGGAGCGACCCTTGGCCTTCTTCTTTCCTCCAGCCGCCAACTTGGTGGCAGCCACGGCAGCAGCAGCAGCGCCCTTGGTGCTGGGGCGTCCACGCTTGGCAGCAGTTTTCTTGGTGGTTGACTCATCCTTGACATCAGCAGCGATGGTGGTGGTGGTTTCGTCGCCCACAAGGGTGTCCACAGAGGAGACATCGGTCGTGAGCTGAACATTTGTCGTCGCAGTCTTCTTGGATCCCTTCTTGGCAGCAGTGGCGGTGGTAGTGGTGATGGTCTCCTTGATGGCCACGACCTCCTCCTTTTCAACAGCAACGGTGACAACATCCTTGTCGTCATCCTTGTCCTCCTTGACAGTCTCGACCACCTTCAGCTCATCCACAACAGTCTCCTCTACGACCACAGTCTCGACAATAGGTTCGGGAACACGGACACCAAAGACACGGACGCGAGAGATTCCACCGTCGGGGAAGATGTTAAGACGGACATGGGTATAGCTAACTTCACCGGCCACGATGCTGAAAATGTTCTTTTTGTCAGCCTCAATCTCTGTCTTGGACAACAGCTGAGTCCATCTGACCTCGGGGTCGAACTGGACATCGTTCTAAGATAAATGATCAAAGTAGCATTTGTCAATTCTCCCTACTTATATTGCAACCACATCCTCAGGATTGATCAATTTGCCGAAAAAAGTCCACTTACATATTCGCTGGTGCAGGCATCCAAGCTAATGAAATCGGGGTTGTTGCCACGGAAGTGGGTTGTGTCGACCTCCAAAGTCTCCAAAAGTCCAGCGGCGCCCAACTTGATCTCGACCCAATCGTGGTGGCCCTCCTTGCGGGAGCGGCGTGTCTGCCATCCATCACGAGTGTTGGCACCCTTGGTAGGGAGAATGAGGTTTGAAGGCTTTCCATAATGATCATCGCTAGTCTTGATCACACGAGCACCGCTGGAGAGGCAAGCCAAGTTGAAGATAGCTTTCTCCTCGGGGAAGATGGGCGAGACGTTTCCAAAAACACGAAGGCGGGCCTAAAAAATAATATAATAATTTGCAGTCGTCTCTTGTCAGTATACTCCGTTACTTGGCTCAAGAGAAAGACGATAAACACGACTAGAGTATTGATCAGTCATCAAAAACCTACAATTCCACCATCGGGGTACATGTTCAAGCGGACATGGGTATAGACCTCATCCGAGGCCTTGAGTCCATAAATATGGTGCGAGTTTCCGCTCAACTTGATCTTGGGCAAGATTTCCTTCCACTATTGATGTTGAAAAAGAAAATATGATATCCCATCGGAGGAAGGTTAGGATTTGGACCCTGCATGTCGTCCATTTATATCCCAGTTCTATAATTCTTACCTCATACTTCTCCTTGATGCCCTCAATGATGATAGCGCCCTCAATCGAGGCATAGGAGGGGTGGCTTCCGTCAAAGAAAGAGGTGTCAACATCAAAGCCAGCAATGGTTCCGGGGGCAGCCAACTGGATGATGGCGGTGTGGTGCGAGTCCTTGTTGTGTCTCCTGTTAAATTGTTGATAACGCCAGTTGAGGAGGTGAGCCAAGGGGTAAAAAAGCGATGGATAGCCGGAGGAAATTGGGGTGTGCAAGATTGGAAGAGACAAAGAATCCCACGTTAGCAAACATTCCTGAAGGACACAAAAAAAGAGAATGCAGTCGGCGCCCGGCTCATATCATTTTTTCGAATTTTGATCTTTACCTGGTCTCCCATCCATCCTGCAGTAGCAAATGCCAAATTCGTTAAAGAGAAAAAAGCGGTACATAACAGTTGACAATATCGTTGACAAAGGTCGAATACAAAAATGAAGGGGATATGGAAGGAACACCACGGGTGAATAACCTTTCTTCAAATTTGGGTTTGTCAACGGGGCCGGGTTCTTTCTTTGAATGTGGAGTCGATTTTCCCCGGCTCCCCTAATTCCTCCACACGTAAAGAGACAAGCACAAGAAAGGGGCCTCCTTTTTGCATTACCTTCCAGAAACCATTGGCAGTCTCTCTGTTCTTGTCCTCAATAGCGGGACCATCCTTGATCAAATGGAATCCCTCGCCAAAGAGCTCGTCCGAGGTCTCGAGGACCTTGCCTCCACGGGCGGACGAAGCCAGTTCTATAAAAACGAGCAAAGAGGGGAGGGGGGTGAGTTTCGAGGTACCACAGTAGAAACAAAAGAGACACACACACACACACACACGCACACACACTCTCTCTCTTCAAAAGGAGGTCGCAAACACAGGTGAAGTGCGCCTTTTTTTGGGCGTCGTCACTCCCGAGTTTGGTTGAGACTATCCAACGTCCAAAGGTCGCCCAGTCTGCAATCAATCAATCAGGCTGTCAAAATCAATCACTCCATGGCTTCATCCGTCAAGGCCAACTGAAGGGATGCGCCATGTCCAAAGAAGAGCACAAGAAAAACGAGTTGATTGTCGCGTTTCCTTTGCGTTCCCGACCCGTTCTGTCATTGTACGTGTCCCTTGGCTTTTGATGGTCTCGCGTCCATGCCTGCTTGCTTTGCTTGTTTTGTCTGTTTCCCTTTTTTCTAGAGTTGATGACAAACCCCAGCACGAAAACGCCAAACAAAAAACGTGGTTTTTTTGCCAAAAAGACGAGAGCGATAGGAACAATAAAAAGAAGTTCTCTGCTCCCGTTTAGTCGAAAAAGAACGGCACTCACCAGTGTACCGCTTCAGAAGCGCGTCCTTGTCTGCGCCATCGAGCTTGAAGTGGTGCTCGTCCTGTCTGCTCTGAACTTGACCCATTGTTGTTGTGTTGTGCTGTCTGTTGGAAGAAGGGTTGATGTGATTGTGATTCCAGGGATGGAAAGGTGAAAGTGCGGATGGATTGTTCAAAAAGAAGACCCCAGACGCAAAAAAAAAAAAAAAAAAAAAAAAAAAGCGCGGGCACTTTTTCCTGGGCCTTGCAAAAACAACACTGAAAGAAAGCGTGAATTAAGGGGCGGTGTGGATGGAAAGCGCGTCTTTTTGGGGGAAAGAAAAGAGATTTTTGGATTTTGAGCAAAAAATTGAATTTGGGCAGAACGCGTTTTTTTGTGTGTGTGTTTGTGTGTGTGTACGAGTGAGAGAGTTGTGTTTTTTTCTTTTTGTTTGTGCAAGTGTTTATTGAAAGACGCTATTTTACAAGTTGCTTGAGGATCCATTTCATGAGGGTGTGTCGTTGGGCGAAGGGAAAGAAGAAAGAGTCGTAGAGTGTCATCAAAGGTGGAGACATGAGGAAACATCAGAAGGGAAAAAGACGACGTCAGGGCGGAGAACCATTTTTTTTTTTTTTGATTTTTTAAGGCCGATGCAGCCTTGGAGCGATCCTGGCCGGCGCAGAGGACTTGCCAGTTGACTTGATGCCACCAGATGGCAGCGTCGTCGTTGGGGACAGCATCGGAGGCCTAATTCCAGCCACATTATTGTTGTACATGACGGGGATGACGGGTATAAAGAGTCGAGCAGGGGCTGTGCCAGGAGGGTGCTGCACATGGACAAGGTGACGACCTGACTGCAAATGTGGATGGACACCAGCGGGATGGTACCCAGGACCGGGCGCCAAGAATTGTGCCGCTCCAGGATGAGAGTAATCCACCGCCATGATCATTGGCGGTGGTACAGGCGCACCATTAGGAGTGGAACCAGGGAGGACAGCAAGACCAGGGTGATGGGTATATGGCGAGGGGTATGTTACGAATGAAGGGCGATAAGGAGGAGGAGCCGCGGCCGCGACCGTTGTTGTTGAAGGAGAGGCTGCTGTAGGCGAGGAGGCGACTACAGTGGGCATCAAGGGCCGCAATTGCTGCTGCTTCAATTGTTGCAACTGCTGTGCTTTTGCGGCCTCGGCGGACATCTTCTTGCGTCTGCTGGTCGTCGATGAAGCGGCGGCGACAGAAGGAGGGGAGGCCGCCTCAGAAGTCGCTGGGGCTCCTTGCTCTTTTTGCTCGTCTTCCGCTGTAGCCTGGACGGTCCTCGGTCGAATGGGCGCGAACTGACGGCCCGACCGAGCGGCTGGGGCCGTTTGGATCGGAGCACTCTGGGTCTTGTTGTTTCCCTGCACGGGAGTCGAGGGTCGAGGTGTCGTGTTGTTGCTGCTCCACATCGGGATGACCTGTGTGTTTGGAGGGTAGGGCGATGGGGACTCGACCTTCAACTGGACCGAAGTCCCGTGAGGGGGGGCAGGAGGGTAGTAGGAGGCAACGTATTGGATGTGAGGATATTGACCAGCAGGATGAGGAGGATAAGGATGGGATGGTGGTGCAGGCGTGTGTCTCGTTGTCCAATGCCTACCAGATGTTGATTCTGTCTCTTTTCGATGTCTGGTGGCAGTGTTGGAGGATAACGATGATGACGTTGATGATGCGCCTGCACCTGATCCTACCCTTTCTACTGCACCTCTACCGGCTGACGAAGCCTGAGGAGCGGATCGGACGGTTGACAAAGGCTCCGAATGCATGGCCTTCTTGGACGGTCCTCTGCTCAAAGGTAGGTCCTCATCGCACTGCATGGCATCCTCGTCTACCGCTGAAGAAGGGGAGGCTACTGTAGAGGGAGCAGGTGTTCCGATTTGCATATGTGCGACTGGACGCCCCTGATCGTCTTGAGGTCCTGGCGTGCCATGTGGATCTCGATTTACTGGCGTGGCAGGCGGGGTCGAGAACATACGACTACCATGGACATCGTTGCGCGATGTCTCATCAGATGAATACGCTCTCTGGATAGACTGGGGCCTCGGAGGGAAATAGAATGGGGCGAGCGTTGCAGGATGATGTATCGATGCCCTTTCCATAGCGTTCTCCTTCTCGTGCATTGGCGAGAGTGATGACCTAGTCGGCTCAAATGTAAGCTCTGATGCCAACGATGACAAGGATGGCTCTCTAGAGCGATGCTGCCGTCGGAAACGGCTGGTAGGAGGGACAGGTCCAGTTGACGATCGCACTGCGCGGTCCCGGCCATCGTAACTATTATCTTGTCCACTGTATGGTGGGGGTGGAGGCTTCATCTGGAACGATGGGGGTCGTGCCTGGGTATGATTTTGAGAGGGGTATCCTTCACGCTGCCATGATTCCGAGGAGGTTGGTGTGGATGGACTTGTCATCTCCTCGTTTTCATCAGTCAATTGCAAGTTGGTAGTGGATGACTCTGGTGAGATACGATGGCGCACCAAGTAAGGATGGGATCGAAGTGTCGGTTGTTCTGGTTGCTCAGGTTCCGGCGTTGCCACAGGAGCCTCAGACCGATGCGCAAATGAAGCAATCTTGCGCAGCAGAGGACGAAGGATGTTCTTGTTGTTGGTGGATGTTGGCGTCTTTTCCTTGTCCTTGGTATCTTTATCGACAGTTGTAATAATCTTGCTCGGGGCATTGACGCGCTTGGAGGGGGTGGTCTCCAATGTTCCTGAAGAAAGACGCTGCAACTTGCGCTTTGGATTGGGTTCGTTGCTCTGCTCCTCTGGAGGGGGCGATGCCTTATTGAATTCGGCCTCGATCCTGGCTGCATCCTCATCCATAACCATGCCAGTGTATTTGGTGGCCATTTCATTTGTTGGCCAGATCATGTGGTCAAGGTTCATCTTGTTGGATCGCTGGTTGTTGGAGTACTTTGTAGTTGACAGTTGCCTGGATCGGATGACGGGCGTGCTCTGGCCGCTGCCCCAGTCCGAGGGTGTAGGTGATCCAGCATGATCTTCTGCTCTCTCCGACATGACCTCGTCATCATCTGGGATGATCTCCTTACTGTCGCGGTAGGGTCCAGAGACCACTGTCCCCTTTGACTCGGTGGATCTGACCCGGGGTGTAACGACCACTTCAGTGGGAACGTAGGCGATAGGGATCGAGTCATGTTGTGGATGGTGATGGGCGAGTTGCTTGCTATCCAGAACCACAGGCTTCTTCTCTACAATCCGGACATACTCTCCTTTGGCGGGGGTGATAGAGTCGACATTTGCACGTTCGGTTCCATTGAGGCGCTGATGGTACATCAACAGCTTGTTGCCATAGGTTTGTAGCTCTGCCTCCGTTGTGTTGAGCTCGAACTGGGAGAGGAAGAGAAACTCGAGCTCGAGTTGGTTCAGCTCCGACAAGGGCAGACCACCAACCTAGAGAATGTTTAAATCATCAGAGCGAGTCCTACACTTTTTTGGATGCATTCTTGTGCAACACGCGGATGGATGGATGCATCAATGGATGGATTCAGGGTGGATTGGATTGGATTGTGCAGGAAGGAAATCTTACCCGAGCGTAGCGGACGTTAGGATAGAAGACATCGGACGAGAACTTTGAAGCAACAAGAATGCTGGTGATCAAGAGTCGATGGATGTTGAAGCTGTTTATAATCAACTTGGACCCCACTGGTGACTCGGACGATGAAGTGTAAATCTCATCGGGCAGTGGCTCTTCCTCGTCCTCTTCATCATCGTCCTCTTCCATAGGACTGCAGTGTTCTGAGATCTCGGGATTGGCCTTCTTTTCGTCCTTGAACCCGTTGTTGTTGTTGTCCTCCACTTTGGTCTTTGGCGCCACATCCTCGGCAGTCATTGATGCTCGGCGCAAGAGAGCTTTTGGGATAGTGTTGGTCAGGACCTGTGTAGGTTTGCATCCGCCCCCAATTCTGTCGAAATAGAGCAATATGATAAGCAGCACCTCGTTCTGGAAGGGTGCGTATTGGAGGATGCGAGTCAGGTACGCTTCAATGGAGATGTTGGGGATGGCTCTGGAGTGAAACAGGGTGATCTTTGGACAAGCTAGCCGGTCGTTGACCGACAAGATTGTGTTGATAAGGGAGGAAACCAGGAGGAGGGTCTGGGAGGTGGGGCAGTTGACAATGTCGTAGACGGGCGGGGGTGGAAGAGGGTCCATGGCAGGGATGTTGGTGGTGGCTTGATCATAGTCTGGTGCGTTGCTGTCCTTGTCCAACCCCTCTTTCGAAGAATGGCTTGCAATGACTTTTTGTATTGACGGAAGGTGGATGTAGCCTTTCTTGGCAGAGAGTTGCGCTGCTAAAGAAGCGGCCATTGATGCTGAGAATGTTGGCGATAATGGTGTTTTCGAGGCAGGAATATAGGCATGTGTGGGCGGAGGGGGGGAAGAGACAGTATCCTGGTTCTGACACCCTGGGCCATCATGGCTGTTGTGGTTGTGAAGAGACATGATAGCTTGAACGGATGACGACCGGAGGAGGTAGGGGGACGAGGAGCGAAAGAGGGGAGAGGGGCGATAAGGAGAACAAACAAAGCAGAGGGCAAGAGATGAATTAAAGGAAGGGAGGTATGCTGGGTGCCTGTGGGTGCGTGATTCCAAGAGAAGGATGGGATATTAACAACAGTGCGTGCAGGTTGTGCGTGTGTGTGAGTGTGTGAGGGTGGTGATGATGAAGATGATGATGGTGATGCGGGAGATAATTGATGCTTGCTGAAGAGACAGAGTAGGTGTCTTTGGGCGATGTTTGTTTGTTGGTGCTGTGAATATTGTGGGCAAGGAGTTTGTTGAGAGAGGTGAAGAAAAGTCGATTGGGATGAGAAGAAGGAAGAAAGTGGAAAGAGGGTGGCCCACAGCCTCTCGAGAGTGTTGGGAACAAAAAGGGCCTTGGTGGAGGCTCTGGTTGCTCATTGTAACTGTTGTTGTCCATTTCCATCCCGGTGGACGCGAAAGGGAAGACGACAGTGGTGACAAGGGAGTCAACCCCTCCACGTTCCTGAAGGAAGCGCTCTTGTCAGCCAACCAGATCGCGGCTTCAATCAACCAGCCAGTCAACGACAGGCTGGCAGGAGACATCGAGCAAGGTCGACTGACGAGGCAGACAATTGCGCTGTCAATTGAATTTGAATTGTCATTGAATGAGACAGGGGGGGTAGAGTAGAGGAGCTCGGACGAACATGCATCGAAGAAAAAGTGCTCTTCTTGGAAGGGGATCTCCCCGCAAAATAAACAAAAGACGCGCGGTTACGTAGGACCATAGGATCCGTCACGGTCGCACTGGACACGATGTGATTGGCAGGTGGCGGTGAGGGTCGAGAGCTCTAGATTTTTTTTTTTTTTTTTTTTTTGGGAATCTGCTCCGTCTTGTTCACTTCACTCACGCCTCTGGCTGCCTCTTTTTCATCCTCACCATCGCTCTTCTTGTCTCTCTCATCTGCTGGCCTCTATATCCATCTCGTGTGCTTTTTCCTTACGCCTAGCCTCTTACTGAAATGCACTCCTGGTGCCGTTGCCGCCGCCGCCGCCTCTGCCACGCTCGGATCTCTACCGCTTTTGCATCCTCATCAATAAAGCGGCTGTGGGAAGACCACTGGAGTATCGTTATTCAATCGATTAATAAAATAAAAGGTGGGTGCGATCTTGGTGACGATCGTAAAGAGAAATCAAACGGAGCGGGTTGAACGAGCAGCTCAGATTCTGGCTGCCTGGGAGACAAGAGCGCATGCTATTTTCGAAGCTCATGTTTGGTCGATCCCATGCAATTTGTTGGATTCGATTGGGATGACCATTGATAAAACTGAAGAGGTGGTCTTTGAGGAGGAAGGGAAGACGATGGGTTTTTCCACTCGAGTCGACTGACTGCCGGAAAGGGCTGGCGGATCACACCCTTGATTGTTCTGAGGCTGTGTAACGGCGAGAGCACGCAGCAGACGGAAATCTATTGGCTCTTCATTGGTCTGTTTGCCTGCGCGGTGTATCGTTTTCGATTTCGCCCATTTTCTCCGAGCGCTCTTGTCCAGTCGTTTGGGCATGCCCTGTGCCTGTGCTTGTGGATCTGCAATTTTGTTGGCTGTGAAAATCTGAAGCACCCTAAAGACGTGGGCTCCCACCCACAATTCGACATTTACCCCCCATCCATCGCACCTCGAACATCTTGGTTCGCCACTTTTAGCCAGAAAACAAAGTGCCTCCACAGTCCAAGCCCAATTCAACCAGACTCCCCCCTGACTTAAACTGACTTTGAAAAGCGATCCAAACAAGTTTTTTGCGCGTTTGCATTACCTACTGTAGTCGTGTTCGTTCTTTGCTGTCCAGTCGGATTCGGCACATGGTGTTGAATGGAGAAGAAAAAGATTTGTCTCTTTGATCGGGCGCCTGAAAGAGTCGAGGATTGTCTTTTCCAAGCCTTCGATCGAGCTTGTGCCACTCTTTTTTCTTGTTCGGTGTTTCCCAAGTTGGACTCAAAGACTTCTCACCCCCCGCTTTGTGTCCTGAAGCATTCCAACTTACCGAAGAGCGCTAGAAGCTTGTTGATATTGTTGTTCTCTTGACGTATCTCCATGAGCACACGTTGCGAAATCGTTGCGAATTTACAGGCACATGCCCATACCATTCCCTTGAATCTACTTTCCCAGGGTCAATTTTTTCTTTTTCTTACAAAAGCCATTACAAGAAGGTTGGACTTGGCGCACTAGCCCTCATTCTGTTTTCCACATCTCTTCTTTTAGTCATATATCTTTTCGCCGTTTATCCGTTTCCAGGATGAAGCAGCGAGGGGGGTTAGGCCTAGAAGAAGAAGGGGTTGGGTGGGAAGGTCGAAACGCGATCGATCTCACCTGCTGGGAATGCTCACAAAAACATGCGCGCATTCCATGGTAGGCATTTAATCTGATAACACAGGAACAGATACTGGAGATATTAGTCATCCAGTACCGACATGAAGCACATGCACTTGGCCCCTTGTACCGTACTATTCAATACTGAATCGAGCCGAGCCCTGTTAGTTTTAGTTAATGACCTAGAACTCAATTGAGTAGGAGAGGTTTGATCGTCGATCCATGACACCATGACAGCGCCAAATCTCTAGGAGAAGGGAGAGGAAGGACCCATCGCCCAACAGGAGATCCAACGAATCAGGGTTCGGACCGTAGTGCTTTGGTCATCGGTTGATAGTTTTTCTTTTGAAGAGGAAAGGTAGGGAGCGATAGACACGCTCCACCCATCTCTTTTGGCGCGTCTGCTTGAGTGATGCTTCATATTTTCGATTTTTAGGGCTTCATTCTGTCGACCTGTTTTCGCAGCTTTTCAGCTTTTCCACGGAAGAAAAGATTCAGAGAACAAAGTATGCAGAGAAATGTCGATGACCTTCAATGGCGCACCCGTAATCGGATCCACTGGCACCTCTCTCGACCATTTCATGGTTCTTCACACGAATCTTATTAAGGGGCCAGATTTCGACTCAGTCACGTGCAGTACTCGCGCCTTTCATGCCGAATGCATCGTCAGCTCGTCGTGTATATCGAACAGATGACTTGAATAACATGCTGGACACGCCCTTCCCTCCTCTACATAATGTAACAGATAATCGCCTTTTAGCAGTCATGAATAACGAGGGGCACGAGCCCCTCGCCTCCCAAAGGTGATTTCTCGGGTTGAGAAAAGGAGAATTTGTTTCTCTCACGATCTTTGGGGAAGCAAGAGTTGTGGACAACCTGTTCAATTACGCCTGCATCTGACATAGGCACACGTAATTTTGCATTTCACACGCGCTCGCGCTTTTTTTTTTTTTTGGGATACAGCTTCAGATTATCTTTATTTTGCAATGGCACAAACAGGCGCATTGGCTGTCGCGAAAGAACATGGGTGGGAGAGGACAGTCAAAAGCGCTAGTTTTCGGTAAAGCGGGGAGGGATACAAGGTATTTTTTTTTGGGGGGGTAGACGACCTTATTTACAGACGAGCAATCTCGAGGAGGGAGGGGACCTTATTTACAAGCGGACAATCTCCCACATCTGCTTGAAGTCATCATTGTCGCGGCGGACCAGGCTGACAATGACACCCTCGTTCTTGGAAGAGACACCGATGACAAGATCCTCATCCTCCTTGGCGCTGATGGTGTAGTCCTCGTAGTCGTAACGCTGGGTGTCGTCGCGCTGGCTGACCTGTTGGGCGAAACCTGCACCGGGGTTGAAACCAGAGGCGGTGAGGGCGAGTCCACTCTTGAGGTTCTTGATCTGACCGTCCTCATAGACCCACTTTTGGTTGTCGCTGTCGGCCTCGTTGCTGCGGCTGCGGTAGAGGATGACCTCTGCACCGGGATCGGTGGTGCCCTGCTTGACATCGAGGACGAGGTCCTCGTCACGAAGCTTGATCTGGAAAACGCCGTTGTGGGGGAAGCTCATGGTGGGTATGTGAGTAGAGTTGAAAGGGAAGGGTAAAAGGGGTTGAGGAAGGGACAGAGGATAGTGAAAGTGAAAGTGAGAAATAAAAAAGAGGGCAAAGCTCAATGTGGGGGAGGGATCATTTATAGTCCATGGTCAAGAAGGTGACGATTGCGTGTTTTCTGTGGGAAATGGCCCCACCCCTTTCTCTCGACCACTCCCCCATGACAACATGACAACGGGAATAACATGCATGATCCTTGCGGGCAGCCTGGGCTTTTTTGACCAACACTGAGAACCAACCACCCCCTTTGTATGTATTGTGCAATTGCGTGTGCCCTTGATGGAAAGAAACCTCGAGGATCAAAGGAAGGATCCATGCCCGCACGTACACAAAAATAGATGGGCGGAATGCGAACCGCGCGGTGTACGTGGACAAAAGAGGGCAGAAAGTGACAAAAGTGGATCCATATTGTGTCTCACTCGAAAATAGATTTCCCACACTCGGCGGGCTTCTGGCTGTCTTTTCTGCGGGGTCCCTTGGACCATGGTGGTCCAAAGGAGTGAAAGCCCGGGGATATGGGCCTCTTGATTACCCAACAGGGGGCCAACCGAGGAAAAAAATACAAAACTCCAAACGCTGGAGGCGAATCTGTGGGTGGGAAAGTGACTCCCACTTTGATTCTTTCCAAAAAAATTTACTTACACAAAAAAGCCCAGACCCTCCTCTCTTTTCCTTCTTCTCTGCACGACACGATAGCATTGCTGCCCAAACAACCAAAGGCAAACCCTTTCGCGCCCCAACGCGATATCGTGGTCTGTGCGTGCCTCTCTGAGGGCCGAGATGTGCCTCTCTGGGATTGTTCATTGTGTGGATGGAGGGATTTGTTGCGGCGAGCAGATGATGGAGTGGCAGCCCGGTCTGGTCGAGTCGCGTGAAAGACGCGATGATTTAGAAGTAATCCGGGTATCTTGAATCGGTTGTTCAAATCGATTGTGATCCAACAGTGGATATACAGAGAGCCTTGGAGCTTGGAGATGAAATTGGGATGACATAAACCTTTATCGGTTTTTTAACAGAAAAAATAGATACGAGGGTTGGATCAACACTGAACATGATCAGATCTACTTTGTGTTGGGTCAGTGTACTTTGCAGGATTATGGTATTGAAATGCAAACTGAAAGTCCTTTTCCATCCAATCGCAGGCATCAGCTTGGGCCTCAAAGACCATCGCGGACTCTACGTCCAAATCCAAGGTGGGATTATACCTGTCTCCCCCACTTCCTCCTTTGTGTGCAATCCATGGGACGCTGGTGACGTCTGTATTCGACGCCTCGTATCCAACCTGGCCCGGTTTGGGGTTCGGGTCCCCTGTCTTTGCAAAGCTCGTGAACCGATCAATGACCTGGCGCGCAAAACGCGCATCGTCACCGTCCTGAAAATAACCTGGGACAGCATCACCAGATCCAAAAGTGGGCTCCAACCCCAGGCTGTGACACCACCTGTTTGTTTTGGAGCCACAGAACGGATCGTTGACTAGCGGGACGTCGCGTCCTCGATTGAATCGATAGTGAAAAGTTCTCTTTTGTCGAGAGGCCTGGTGTGACAAGTAACGCAACGGACATAGCCAGAAATAATTGGTGCCGAATTTTGTCGCCGTGATACGAAAGCTGTCTGGTTGGGTCGAATTGAGGGGGAAGAAACCCGAATTCAAAATGGTAGCGACACGCTCTTTCTCAAAGATTTCTTGGAGGGCGTTGCTTGCATTGTTGATGGGGACGGGGTCATGCCAATACGGAACTGCGTAGAGTCCGGCCTCGTCGTGCATGGTTCCCCAAATGATATTGACATTGGTGTTGTACCGTCCTTGCTTGACCAACTCTGCAAAATCGGCAGGGATCAGATCTCCGTCAATTACCGGTCGGTACAAAAGACCAAAGGTGACCCAGTAGTTGTCTGCCAGCGCACGATCAAACGCAACGAGCTGGGCTTTGATAAGGTCCTTGACGGGGATGGATCGAGCACAGCTAATGTTGTTTGGTGCACATCCAAGTGCTTCCATGAAATAGATGGTCTCCCGAGCGGCCATGGCTGCGGGTTTGAAGGGCAGAGAAATGGGATCGGACTCGAGAATGACGTTCTGGTACAAATTCCATGTGCTGGGAGCCGACAGCAAGGCTCGGACGGTGACGGCGCCAGTGCTCTCTCCCATGACTGTAACACGATCAGGGTCGCCTCCAAAGGAAGCAATATTGTCCTGAACCCATTGAAGTGCAAGGACAACGTCATGGATCGCCTGATTGCCAGGCACCAATGTCCGGTTCCAAGTGTCCTGGTTCTCGAACCATCCCAGAAAGCCCAGACGATAATTCATGGTCACCACGACCACGCCTCCTCGAGCGATCATGTGGCCTGGCTCAAAGAGAACTGTAGAGCCAGAAAAGGAAGAGTAGCCACCTCCATGAACAAACACAATGACTGGAAGCCCTTTTTGGGTGGGACTCTTGAGACTCGGCGTATAAACATTCAAGAGGAGACAATCTTCATCTTCGGTCGCCAAGTTTTCTAGCTCGGATAACAAAGATTCCATGAGCTTATCCTTGTCATGGCGATCGGGTAGGAGGGGCATCTGCGGGCAGATGTGTCCATTGTCCGTGGCATCCCAAACGCCATTGGTGAAAGGGGCCTTTGGAACTGCCTTGGCAAAGCGGCGATCTCCTGTGGGCGGTTCAGCGTAGGGGATCCCAAGGAATCGAAAAGCGTTTTGATCGCGCCATCCTTGGATTTGACCAACTGAAGCGTTGACAATGATTTGCTTCAAGTCGTTTCGAAAGATGTAGACACGTCGCATCTCGCTATTGAAGCAGATCGTGGGCAATTGGGTTTTGCAAGCGACAAGCTCTGTCGTTCCAATCTGCTTGTTCACGGCCAGGCATCTTCCGTGAATACCAGGGAAAGCTGATGAGAAGCGAGTTCAGTGGACAGAGAGGTCAGGGCGAGATCTGCAAGTTGGAACATCAAGACTCAAAACGGTAACCGTACCAGTACCATTGTATACCCAGTACTGATCAAAGCTTTGGACCTCCTCATTGGCAGGGGCATTAGATTTGAGCAAATCGACGAGGTCTGTCGCTCCTGCTGTACCAGCGACGAAGATGTAGCCGCCTGATTTTTTGAGAAGGGACGGGGAAAGAATAGAAAATAATGGTAGGATAGTAAGTACTAAGGCCGCAATGGGTCGCCGAGACGGACCGGTAGAAACACAAATAATAGAGCCGTACCTTCGCCCATTTTCTGGCACTTGTTCATTCCGTTGTAGTAGTCGACGGGTTTGGAAAGTAACAAAAAAGTGTTCTTGATGAGGGGTAGTGTTTGGGCTTGTCCTTTCATAAGGATGCTCACGCCGTCAATGTCATCAGCTAGGGCAGGATTTGGCGCAAGATACCGTCCGTTGACAGAAGCGGGGAGTGGACTCACTACATGCAGCAAAAAGGTCGCCAGAGCTGTTATACTCTGTATGTACTTTGATATCATACTCCAGGTGGTCAAGGTGAAGTGGGCCGAGGGGGATAATCGTCGAGAGTAGATTTGTGTTCAAGGCAAAAAAAGAAAGAAAATCACGGTGGACTTTTGCCAGCTCGCTCTTCATAAATGAGGGGTCGCGGAACCAGGAGGTGACGTTTGCGCATCATTCTGCACCCGTGGTAATCTTAAAAGGGGGAACCTCCTGATTCCTGAATTGTGATGTGCTGATCGAGCCCTGTTACTGCATCGCGATGCGATGTTGTAGATGCTCACATGGACAGAAAGGCCATGCATCTCATTGTTCGCAGAGCTGGGGGGTTGATTTATTGGTGAAGTAAACAGCCTTTCGTTGAAGTTAACCATGTGTTTTATCTGCGCAAGTTGATCAAGGACGTTCGGATATTTTAGAGTCGTACTGGAGAATGAGAAGCGGACAACCAAGCGGTGGCCCAATCTTTCCACGAAAACATGCACGTTCACCAATCGTTGCCGTTTATAAAGTGCGTCAGCTTTGGCCACAGCTTTAGCATCCACCGCAGTTTCTTGTTCTGCTCCAATTGCGATCGCTCAAAATCCCCCTCAGGCAAGAATACACCATTGTCAGGTCTTGTACGATGCTTAGAATGATCAAAGATGCCAATCTCTGAAAAAACAATCTCCTCCAAGCCTTTCATCACAGGCAACCGCACCAACTCTTGAGGGTTTTCCATCCAGTAGCCACGATCCAGCCAGCCGACCTTGAGAGTTTTGAGTCCAAGCGATCCCGAGGGTGATGGTTCGTCCTTCTGATCCGCGTCCAATTCATAATCCCAGTCGGTCTTGGCGGTCTCTTTTGGCAGGAGAGTCAGAGAATTCAATCTTGGACATTCGAGATGAATGAGGTTTGGACACGATCGGAAAACCTCTTCTGTCAGTTTTCTCTCTTGAACCATTCGTTGCATGAACTTCAGATTGAAACTTCCGACTTGTGAGGATATGTCTCTCTGAACGAGACGGAATACGGCGAGGGTCCCAAAGTGTCTGCGAACCGAAGCAATCGTGTGCTCACCAATGTCACAATCTATGATGGAGATCTCTTCAAGGCTGTTGTGACAACTATCCAACATCTGCGCAATTTGTCGGTCGTTACCAAAATTCAAGATCGCGACCCTTGATAGCTCTGGGCAGTGGTTAAACCGCACCTTTCGATAGCGCACACTGTAATGGTTATTGAAAGCGGCGCCCTTCAACCGAGGACAGCGTGGCATGGCTTCCATGAGGGTTTCGAGGCAAGATCCGCTGCAGTCCACTATTTCGTATTCTTGAAGGCTTGGACTTACAATCTCGGGCAGAACAAGATTTTTGCGGTCATCATCAATCTGACAGTGTTTAAGAGAAAGATACAAGAGACGCCGACATCCCTGCAGGCCCGTGATCACATTCAAGTTGAGAGAAGAGTCATCTATTCGAAGTCTTTCCAAATTGGGACAGACTCTAGGGATCGACGAGAAGATACTATGAAGAATCGTTCCAATGAGGTCCAGCTTCTGGAGTCCAGGATTATTGTTTAAAATGAGCTTGGGGTGGTCGTCCAAAAAAGGCATCTGGTTATGAAGTCGTAGATGATGCAAGGAAGCAATTGAAGAAAAGGTGCCCTCCTTGAAATAAGAATGCCTCTCCAAGGTCAAGGATTGGATGTGGTGTCCATACCGAACGAGGGTGTCTGAGGAGGGTATTTGAAACTTTTTAAGGCGCTCTTCTTGAGTCTTGTGTTGGATAGACATGATCCAAAACGGTTTGTCAATAGAAAAAGATCTGTTTTGATATTCCCTCAGATCAAGAGTCATGTAGAGCAGAGGGGAAAACATGGCGTGCCACCCTTTGGAAACGCAGGCACAAGCTGCCAGGTCAGCCACACCAGATAGACGGTTTCTGATCATGAAGCAGATTTCAGTCGGGAGGTCGATCGATAAGCCATCAATTCGAGACGAGGCAGGGGATGGAGAGGAAGCAGGATGTTGAGGGGATGTCATCATGTCGCAAGGAGAGGATAGACAGTGGGCACAGGAAGACAAGGGTGATTGTTGAAGAATGAAGAATGAAGAATGACAGAAGAAAGAGCAAAAGAAAATAAAAAGGGCCGTCCAGATGGATCGAGTGGCTCATGTGACGTGAAAGTGGTCAAAGCGCAAGCCAGCCTCACACTCTTTCAAGGACAGCATGCTGGGTTTTTATTTTCCATCAAGAGAGGGCACGAGGCCTGGTACACGGATACACGCGAGAGGTATCTCCTATTATTATCATCTGCCATTGACGACGCGGGTCAGCTTGGGCCACAACTTTAACATCCACCGCAGTTTCTTGTCCTGTTCCAATCGCGATCGCCTAAAGTCCCCTTGCAAGAATACACAAAAAGAACACCATCGTCAGGTCTTACACGATACTGAGAATGATCAAAGATACCAATCTTTGAAAAAACAATTTCCTCCAAGCCCTTCATCACAGGCAACCGCACCAACTCTTGAGAGTTTTTCATCCTCATCCAGTAGCCACGATCCAGCAAGCCGACCTTGAGAGTTTTGAGTTTAAACGATCCCGAGGGTGACGGTTCGTCCTCCAGATCCGCGTCTAATTCATAGTCCCAGTCTGGCTTGGCAGTCGCTTTTGGCAGGAGAGCGAAGGAATACAATCTTGGACACTCGAGATGAATGAGGTTTGGACACGATTGGAGAACCTCTTCTGTCAGTTTTCTCTCTTCGACCATTCGCTGCAAGAACCTCAGCTGAAATCTTCTGGGGGCTTCTGAGAACTCGTTTCTCCCAACTAGACGAAATACAGTGAGGGTCCCAAAGTGTCTGCGGACCGAAGCAATCGTGTACTCACCAATGTCACAATCTATGATGGAGAGCTCTTCAAGACTGTTGGGACAACTATCCAGCATCTGCGCAATCTCTTGGTCGTAACTAAAGTCCAAGATCGTGACCTTTGATAGCTCTGAACAGTGGTTCAATCGCACCTGGTGATAACACAGACTGTAGTGGTAATTGAAAGTGGCGCTCTTCAGCCGAGGACAGCGTGGAATGACGTCCAAGAGGGGTTTGAAGGCAAATCCTTGGCAGTCCACTATTTCGTATTCTTGAAGGCTAGTACTTACAATCTCGGGCAGAACAAGATTTTTGCGGCTATCCTCAATCTGACAGTTTTTGAGAGAGAAATGCAAGAGACGTCGACATCCCTGCAAGGCCGTGATCACATCCAAGCCGACAGAGGAGTCTCCAACTCGAAGTCTTTCTAGATTGGGGCAAACTTCAGGGATCAACGAGAATACACTGTCGAGAAATGTATCACTGAGGTCCAAAATCCGGAGTCCAGGATTATTGCTAAAGAAGGAGCGGTCGTCCAACAAGGAGATCCGGTTATGAATTCGTAGATGCTGCAAAGAAGTGATTGAGGAAAAGGTTCCTTCCTTGAAATCAACATGCCTGTCCAAGGTCAAGGATTGGATGTGGTATCCGTATCGAACAAGGACGTCTGAGGAGGGGATTCGAAACTGTTTAAGGCATTCTTCGAAACTCTTGCGTTCGAGAAACATGACCCAAAACGGTTTGTCAATAGAAAAAGATCTGTTTTGATATTCCCTCAGATCAAGAGTCATGTAGAGCAGAGGAGAAAACACGGCGTGCCACCCTTTGGAAACGCAGGCACAGGCTGCCAGGTCAGACACACCATTCAGATGGTTTCTGATCATGAAGCAGATTTCAGTCGGGAGGTCGATCGAAAAGCCATCGACTCGAGACGAGGCAGGGGGTAGAGAGGAATCAGGGTGCTGAGAGGATGTCATCATGTTGCAAGGAGAGGATAGCAAATGGGGCACAGGAAGACAAGGGTGTTTGTCGAAGAAATGACAGAAGAACAAAAAGAAAAAAAAAGGCCGCCCAACGGTGGCAAAATATAAATAGGGTGGCTCATTTGACGTGGTCAAAGCGCAAGAAAGCCACACTCCGTCACTCCATGCATGACAACATGCTGGGTTTTTATTCAGTCAAGAGAGGGTACGAGGCCTGGCACAGGATACAGGCGAGAAGTATTTCCTGTTATTATCAGTTACCATTAACGACGCGGGTCAGCTTGGGCCACAACTTTAACATCCATTGCAGTTTTTTTTCCTGCTCCAATTGCGATCGCCCAAAGGTACCCTCGGGCGCCAATTCCTTGCCAGGTGCCATTAAATGGTTAGAGTCGTCATAGACAAAGATCTTTGAGCAAACTATCTCTTCCACTCCCGTCATCGCCGGCATGTGCGATGTCGATGCTTTGCCGCCCGTCGAAGGTCTATGGATAAGCATGCCGATTTTGAGAGTTTTAAGACTATGTGGTCTCGCATGGGGTCGTCCGCTCTCCCGATTGTCGTTCATTTCGTGACTCTTGTTATCTGCTGTCCTTGCTGATTTGGCAACAAACGTCAGCCCTGGGCACTCGAGATGGATGAGGTTTGGACACGACTGGAAAGCCAACTCGGTCAACAGTTTCTCGGCAGCCAACTGTCTCGTAGCGGCAGTCATGTCCACCCCGGTCACAGCTGTGGTCATGGAAAGCCCAACAAGCCGAAATTTTGTCAGGGTCTTGGCGTGCCTCTGGATCGACCTCACCACGCACTTGTCAAAGATGCAATTGATAATGGAAAGTTCCTGAAGGGTCTTGGGGCAGCTGTTCAATACCAGTGCCACCTCTGCGATATGTCTGCAATCCATGAGTGTGACTTTGGACAGACTTTGGCAATGGCCCAACCGAACTTGCAAACCATTGCGTCTACTCTTGAAGTATCGGACGGTGATCGATGTCAGCTGATGGCAGCGTGGTACCAGGTCAAAGAGATAACGCGACTCATGTCCACTGCACACTTCCAGTTCCAGTTCTCGGAGACCAAGTTTCGAATCGTTATCCCAAAGTGGACGAGCCTTTGAACCAAAGACAGAGCAGCCAATGACGGAAAGATGGACCAAGGATGGACAAGCCTTCAAGATCCCAGCCAGTGCCAATAAAGAGAAAGTCAGGGATCCTAGTCGCAGCCTTTCTAGATTTCGACACCAAAGAGCAACATTGGACAATTCTTCGCTCCATGTGCAATCTTGAAGATCTAGAGTCAGGATTCGTGGGTTGTTGATGAAAAGGTACCTAGACAAAGCAAGATGACGAGTCGGATTCACGAGCTGCCCCCCGCCTTCTAATCTAAGGTCCTTCAGGTAAAGAATGGTAGTCAGGAAAGGCTCATTGGAGAGGACAACCCGATCGATGGCGAAATGTTTGATATGGCGCCCATAATGAAAAAAGGCGTTGGGGGAGGGTCTCATGTATCCAAAGGGCCCCAGGCTCTCAAGAACAGGTCGTTGGACAAAGACTTCCGAAAGTGCCCTGCTCCAAGGGTCGAGTACAGGTGTCTGAGTAACCCTCAAGTCAAGGATTTTGTAGAGTAGAGGAGAAAACATGGCGTGCCACAACCTGGAGACGCGGACACAGAGCGCAAAGTCGGCTTGGATGAGATGGCGCCCGATCCAGAGTAGGATTTCGGGCGGGAGGTCGATCTGTGGGCCGTGCGTGACCGTCGGAAAAGAGGAAAAAGAGTGGGTCATGTTGAGTTGGCTCAGGAAAATCTAGCAGAGTGTGGGGTGTGGATCTTGAGCAAGAGGGGTGTGAGAGAAGAAGGAGATGAAAGGCAAGAGTGGTCTGTTTTATTGCTTTGGGTGGACAAGGTGGACAAGGTGGCTGAGGACCCCTGGAGAGCTTCTTACCGAGATATTGGTTTTTTCATCAGCAAAAACTAACGGTGCACCACCGTCTTTGTGGACTGCACTGCTTGTAATCCCAGTGTTTAAGGAGTTGACAAAGTGGCGCTCTTAGAGAAGGTGGCGCTCTTTGAAAAGCTGTGTGTCAACAGTTTGGGTGTAGCAAGGCAGGAAGCCTTTATATATTCTTGGACCATAGCAAGATCGCCTGCAGTAGCACTAGATCAGTAGCACTAGATCGCCTGCAGCAGCACTAGATGCTGGTCATCAGTGCTTCAGTCTCTTTGCGAAGATGTGACATTTGAATGCATCGTGGAAACCCGCCGCTGCGGCACTACCAAAAGTGACTCTGACCACCTCTCACTTGGTAGTCAGCCTTTCACGTTCAACCCGACTCTTCTCAATCGAGAGCACACTCACTCGCAACCAACGCCGTCTTCACTCTCAGACACAAGTCCCTGATGCGCAATTGGGCACCCTCAAGTCGACTCGCCGTCAGAAAGAGGGAAAAAAAAAGAGATGTTCTTCAAGAAATTGTGCAGCAAGGGGCTTGATCTCGGCAAATCGTAGAGAGCGATATATTGTCGCGTTCTCACAGAGATCCTGACTTGGAGGCGGCCGGCCACAATCCTCAGGATAGTTGGCAGCTATGACTATTGTTTTCCTATCTCCTTGGTGCCGCGCGTTGATGCAATCCCTTGATGCTATCCCTTGGCGGTGTCCTTTGATATAGTCCTTTGGCACTGTCCCTTGATATAGTTCGTTGGCACTATCCCTTGATGTAGTCCTTCCGGGCTGGCTCCAGATGTTACCATTGGGTGTCGTCCCTCCATGTTGTCCATTAGTGTTGTTCATTGATTTTTCTGTCCCTTGATTCTTCCTCATCTCTGTATCTCTGTCTCTCATCTATATAAATACAACAGATAGCAAGGTCGAGACTCTCATCCTACAAACTTATTCAAAAACTCTCCTTCGATCCATATCTTCCTGTCCGGCACAATGCATTTCAAATACTGCCTACTCTTTGTGTTCCTTTATGCATCGCTATCACTCGTGTCAGCCCAATGTTTCGTGACTGAGTCTGGCCAACAAGATTGCCTGCCATGCCAACCCGGAGCCACTGTTTGTTAGACATCTTTCTTGGAACCGCAAGGTGTATCGACAAGGTTATGAAAAAGGCCCAAGATGGATGTAGCGCGGTCATGGAGCCACATTCACCTGTCTCCTCGTTAACAAACGTTTTAAAATACCCAGCTTCGAGCAGTCTCTACATGTAATTAAAATCGGTGACCTGACAATGGGGTATTCATTGGAATTTGTGTGATCATTATATATGACTACGAGTTCAGACTATATTGCAACCACCTACCGCGGCAATTGCTGCTCACTCGGATAACGAAACCAAAAGTGCTGGAGCTTTGGCCAAGCGTCAACCATCCACCTCAGCGTGTCGTGCTTTTTTAATTCTGCTCGAGTGAATTGTCCCTGACTCCAAGGCATCCATGGTCCGCTTGATTCTGTTATTGCAGCTCTCCCTCGGAATAACTGCATGTCAGGCTCATAGTAGGGGCGACCGATGGTGAGAATCTCTAGATCCTTCAAGGCCACCAGCTGCTCCATCGCCCTGGCGTTCCATTCAAGGTCGTGGGACCACATCAAGAGTCCCGCCTCCAGTCTCTTCAATCCTGTGCAGGCCCAAAATCGACGCGGTCCTGATTCCAAGACTACACTCTGGAACGGTCGAGGAGGGCGAGGACAGAAAGTGGTGCTGACAATGGGCGAAACAAACCGAACCAGATGAGGGCAAGAGAACAAGATCAGCGACGACATCCAATCCCTGACGCTTGTACAGTCATACAGCTCTAGGGACGTCAAATCCGAAAGTCTTGGTTCCAGAGCCCTGAAGAAGGCTTCTCCAAGGCACGATCCGTTGATGTGAATGTCTGTGAGTCCCGGAAAACACTCTATGACTTTGGGCAGTTCATTCCTATCGAGATAAAAGCCGCAAATCTCTATCCTGCGCAAACTTGGGCAAAGACCTTTGAGATCCGAAATGATGTCCAGATTCTGCTCCAAGGGTTCATCTCGGATTCGAGAAATATAAAACTCTTCCAGTTGTGGACAGATGGAAAGCCAGTCAACCATGACGCGTAGGCCTGGCTCACAGCACACGTTGAGATGAAGCTGCTTGATGCCAGGGAGAAACAGGCTCCGATCCGAAAAGTACTTTGCAATGCCTCTGAGTTCAGCGTTGATGACCTTGAAGGCGTCATGCTCCACTATGCAGTAGCTCAACAGATCGAACCTGTCTATTTTTTGGAAAAAAAAAAAAAAAAAAATGGAATTCAAAAAAAATTGCGTCAAGACTTTGATAACAGAATCGCGACAACCTTGACACGTCGAGCTGCTGTTGTAATACCTTGACTTGGAATGACATCAAAATGGAGCTCTTGGATATCGTTGTTGTAGAGTAGGAACTGGAGATTTTCCGCCAGAGTGTCTACAGTGTCAGGGCAGGCACTGTAGGCGGTTTGGATATGCAAGCTCTCTAGCTGGCGGACATACAAGGCCAGGTCATCGATGATCTCGCAGGGAAGAGAGAGGGTCAAGGTGCGGGCGTAGCGTCCAAATCGTCGAAGGGCGTACGCAGAGGGGGAATGGTGTTTGTTGGAGAGACTGTCCGCTCTCATGCCATGAGAGGATGGATGGAGGATGAGAAAGAGGTAGATGCATGGGGTGAGGGTCTCGTTCCATTGTTTGCAGACACGGACACTGGTGATCAGGTCAGGGCGACTGAGGAAGGAGGCGACATTGAGCAGGATTTCGGCAGGGAGGATCATGAGATGTCCAACAGCGAGATGGCAGGGCGAGGGAGGGATGATGATGAGAGGAGAGGAGAGGAGGAGACATTGGGATAGAAAGAGGGGAAAGAAAGAGAAGGAGATGTTGGTGCCACAAGGCAATGGTTGTACCTTTGCTCGGTAAGGAGCTGCGTGTATTCGTGGAAAGGTACTTGGGAGAGTGCTCCAACCTGTCGGGAGGAGGGATGGATGGGAAGACAAGAGCAGATGGAGGGATGAGAGGAAAGGAATGCAAGAGGATGCATGAATACAATGAATGAACAGGAAGGAAGGAAGCAAGGAATGGATGTGTGCCAGACAGACAGACAGACCGACAGACAAAGAAAGAGAAACGGACACCCCTCTCCGTCTTTTTTTTCTTTTTCCTTTTTTTTTGTTCGCCCTGTGTGTATCATTTGTATCATTTGTATCATTCATTCATTGTGTGTTGCCCATCTCTTGGGTCCTTCTTCTTCTCCTCTTCCTCCTCCTCCTCCTCTTTCCCTTCTGCCCCCTTGCTCACTCACCTCAACAATCCCACTCTTCTTGTTCTCAGACTCGCTTCTCTTCTCTTGTCTTTTCTTTGCTACAAGGAATAAAGACACAGGCACGCTTCTGAGCCTGCGGGTCGAGGCGCGTGTGTGTGAATGTCGGATGTGTGTTGTGTGTTGCGTGTGCGTAGTGTGCGTGTAGTGCGTGTGTAGCGTGTGTGTAGTGCGTGTAGTGTGTACACGATGTGCATGGGTGACCCCTGTATTTCTCTCTCTCACACACACACACACTCTATCTCTCCATCTCCTTCTCTCCTTCTCCTTGAATCGATGGATCAAGCACAGCTCCCAACAGACACACGTCCTGCCGTGTCTGCCCCTGTTCCTTGCTCTCCAACAGCTCTAATTCTATTCTCGTTCTAATCTGGTGCGTGCCTTTTCTGTTCTCTCTTCGGACAATTCTTTTTACTGGAGAATCGCGTTCCTTCCACCAGGCGCACAGGGTAGGGGAGGTAGGGGATATGCACTCTAACCGACAATACATCTTTTCTGGTTTCTCCTTCTCTTGTTCTGTTGCAAAGACGCATCAGCAAGACGGAGCTGCCCTTCTTCTTCTTCCTCCTCCTCCTTCTCCCCTCCCTTCTCCACCCACACCTCCAGTCATTCATTCATTCATTCACGTCTCCCTTCTCTTTCATCTCTTATTCCTCACCCGTTCTCCCTTTGATCCATCCCTCATTCTCCAACCAAACCAACAGCAGGCAAGTTGGATCCTAGACCCTTTGTTTCTTCATCGCTTTCCACTCTTCTCTGACCATCAACACAGATTGTTCTCGCTCCTCTGCTCCTTTTCGCCCGCTAACGGTTTCCCTTTTCTCCCTTGCCCAGGCTCCTTCTCGTGAGCAGTCAGAGGACCCCTTTTGAACCTTCCACTCCCTTCTCCCAAGGGCAAATAGTCCTCCAGGCACTCACTGCTTTTTTTTTTTGCTGCACGCTTCTCCGATTGCTTCATTCCCCCCCCCTCTTCCTTCCTCTTTCTCTCCTCTCCCATTCATATCAGTCTACATCTCGTATTCTTCTTTTGTCCTAGCGTCTTTACACGACATTTCCATCTCTTTCTCTTTCTTTTTTTTAACGACCCAGTCCGCCGTGCACTCATTGCGCAAAGAGGCCGGCCCTCTTTCCTTTCATCTTTTTCTCCTCTCTCTCTACACTCGCTATTTCTCCCTTCTTATATACCCGATCACCTGCTTCCTCCTTCCTCACATCCTGTAACAACACAATGATCGGTTGGGCAAAGTCAAATGGAGCCGAGAAATCAGAAAAGAAAAAGACTGCAAAGGAACCAAAGGCACCCAAGCCGCCCAAGACCACGGTTGTCATCTCTATGCCTCGACGCAAAAAAGAGTTTGGCATGGGCACCTTTGGGACAGAGCCAGCAGCAGAAACAATAGCACCCTTGACCACAGAATCACCAGATCAACCGGACCAGAAACAACAAGACGGCCAGCAACAGCAACTACAGGAGACCGATCCGTCCACTGCCCACCAAGGTGACAGCTTGCTTAGTGTCACCAACAAGGACCAGGAAGCTGTTGCTCTGCTCCCAACGTCGAGTGTCGCACATCATTTCAACCTGGCTCAGTTTCGTCGTCCACAAGATCCAGCCTTATTGTCGTCCTCCACCTTTTCAACAGCCAGGACGCCGGGCACGCCGGCAACGCCAGCAGGAGCTTCGAGCGGACTAATAACCCCGTACTCGGCTAGGTCCTCTTACTTTCCTGCGACTCCTGCGAGTGGAAACGCCTCGATCCACTCTGCAGCTTTTGGAACGACAACAACAACAACACCAACTGTCGGCAGTCCCTCCACGGTTCCTGCTCACGCACTCCTGTCCCCTGCCTCTCTCACTGACACTAACAGCAACAAAAACAACAACAACAGCAACAACAACAGCAACAACAACAGCAGCAGCAGCGACAGCAGCAACGCTCTTCCTCTCACAACTCCTGCAAAAGCTATTTCCACAAGCGTCACCCCTGCCCTGGAGATGATCCCTGAAACGCGAAAACATCGCCCGTTGCGCTCGGACATTGTTATTCCGCCTGCAATTGTCACCTCAAAAACGGGTGCGAATGTTCGTCCTACCAACCAACACCCGTCTTCCCTCCAGAACAACCATTTTTTCCACGGGCAGCACCCTCATTCGCTTCAAACACCTGCAACCCCTAAAACCCCTGGGCCCTTTCATCACTATCAGCAACAACAACAACAACTGCAGCAGCATCCTCATCATCCTCATCATGCATCAGCAATTTCATCTGCTCATTCCAACTATCCAACCTCCGCGTCTACTTGGACAACAGCAACAACGGGGACAGTGATAACGGCTACGCCAAAGACCCCTGGATCTATGGATGAATGGCGCATGATGCAGATGCAGCTGCAGCAACAGGACGATCTCAACTTTTCGCTCACTCTTCCCTCTGTCAGCACCCTTGGCTCACCTTTGACATCCAAGAGCAGCTACAACAACAGTGGCAGCAACGGCCATAGCCGCCATCATGTACATCACCTCCACAGTACCTCAACATTGGCCTCTCCAGTCACGATGACGCCAGTCTCGTCCATTGGATCGTCCTCGATGCTGTTTTTGACGGGTGCAAGTTGCTGTCATAGAGCAACAGGCGGGGGCTCTCATCAGCATCAGATCTCTTGCCCTGTTGTGCAGAAGCATGCGAGTGGAATCCAGACTCCTGGACCAGAGGCATCGACAGACGGATCGTTCTGGGCCAAGCGATCATCGTCGCCTGGGAACAGCCTTTCATCAGTTGCAACGCCAGGAGGAAGTCAGACAAATCATACAAATCACACGGATCACACAAATCACACACTTCACGCCCTGTCCCAACAGCAGCATGCACATGCGAATCACTCCTTCCTCAACCTCCCTTCGGTTCCCACTCGCACCGCCACGCCTCCATCCGCACATCCTCTCTACCAGCTCGGAGGTGGAGTAGGAGTACGAGTAGGAGGAGAACCCAACAGCAACACCACCTCCACCAGCGACCTGCCTGACCACCCTGGACTGCTTCATCTCACCACTCCTGCTAATGCCGGGAGTACCACCACCCTGCACTCTGACTATGCCCCCAGCTCTGTCGACGCCTCAGACTATGATCCATCCGCTCATCCAGGATACGCCCATTTGAGCCACTACTCTCCCTCCTACGGTCCCAGTTCTGCTGGTTCAGAGGGACCCATGTTGGCTGGAGGATACTTCAATGGCACATCCACCCCATACCCGAACGACCCTGATCCCCGCCTTCGTACCTCCATCTCCGCACCCGCGGTCGGAGGCAAGAGTCACCAACTTTTGTCTCCATCAAGTCATCCATCCAGTGGAGGACCAGGACCAGGAGCTTCTGCCGAGAACTGTCATGGAAAGAGTGGTCGACATTGCAAAAACTGTCCAAAACAACAACATCAACCACATTCTAGGCGGCCCTCTCTTGGATCCGTATCGATTTTGGCGACTCCGACAGCGACGATGGCGACATCCCAATCGGCAGGAGCTCTTGCAGTCTTGGCGGGCACAGATATGGAACGTTCCAACTCTGGATCTTCATTCAACAATGGCAATAGCATGACTCGATCCTCCTCGCCTTCACCAGGTCCTTTGAGAGTCCTGTCTTCAAAACTGGCCGCCAACACAATCAAGAAGCTGTCCGTCTCTCAGCGATCTCTTTTTAGCAGTAGCAGGGAGGACTTGAATTGTTGTCAGGAGAGCCTTCAGAATGTGAACGGGAGTCAGGAGAACATTTTGGCGACAAATTACGAGAGCTGCTGTTGCTGCTGCAGCTGTGAAAACGCTCAAGGACGCTGTGGACCGTATGGCGGAGGAGGAGGGGGCTCTGTTGCGAGTACTGAAGGACTCAGCGTCAACGGCGGTGGCGGTGGTAGTAGCTCCAGCAAAGCTCAAAGGCTTCAGAAGACCATCGAGAGCAACGTAAGGAAAACACACTAACAAACATGAATGGCACTTATTCACAGAGAACATTTTTTTTGCTAACTTTATAACTCTTTCTTCTTCCATCCTCTTCCCCTTCCTACTAGTTTCACGGTAAACTCGGCAGCCTACGGGATAGCAGCGGCAACAAAAAGGGAAAATCTCGAAAGTCGTCTACTCGAAACGGAGGCACCGACGGCGGTGGCGTCAGTGACACTACGATGGATTACAACTACTCGAGCCAGTTTGTTCGTCAGGAATTTGCACAGTACAACTATGAGCGCCAGATCCAGGACTTTCAAAGGGCCGCTCGCGTCTTTAAGGAACAAAAGGCCCTCACAACTGCGGCGGCCGCAGCGTCGATTGCAGCCGAGGCCAGGGCAGCGATCGCAGAGGCAGCTGCAGCGGCCGCAGAGTCTGCCGCCAGGCACAAACAACGGATACTGCAACAACAGCAGCAACAGCAACAGCAACACTCACTAGCATCAGGGAATGGTGGACTGGGCGCACATTCATCCTCGGGCACTTCTTTGGCCATCACACCAATTCAAGAGTCCGACGAGGAGGGAAACTCACCTTTAGAGGCCGTCAAATCACACCCTTCCCAACGCATCGAAGAGAAATCAGGAAAGACGGAGCACCATCTACGACAACATTCTATTCACAGCACAATCACAGGAACACCAGGACGATCTGCATCTGGACTTTTAAAATCTGTGTCTCGACCCCATCGACGAGTTGGTTCTAGTGTAGGATCGGCCCGCAGTGGGCAGAGCTTCCCCCGAAAGAGATTCACGAGCCAAACTGGTACAGAAGGATCTTCTCGCGCAAGCAGCTTGCACAAGGGTTTGGGCGGCAAAACCGATAGCTCTTATTTGGAGTTGGGGCAGGTCGGCATGCCAATGGGGATGGATCTCAAGATCCCTGGACTGGGATTAGGGCTGGGCTTTGGTCTTGAGTCGTTGACTTTTGAATCTTTTAACGAGTCCTCGTCTTCAGTCGACAGAAAAGGAGAGAATGGCTCAAGAATCCAAGCGACGACTTTGGAGGTTAGACGAGTCGACCTGGAAGAAGACGGTTCAACTTATGAAGATATCCCACTACAGGACATGCATCTTACTAGTGCCAGCGGCAACTCAAAGTCTGTCGCATCGACATCGCCCTTGGCTCTATTGCCCAGAGATATGTCACATAACTCCGAGGATCGGTATAGTCACCACGGCCGTGTGGCCAGCACCAATCAGGAACCCAGGAATGCAACCTCTGCTGATGCTGTTCGAGGGCGATCGGTTCATTCGATCTGTAGTGTCGACACGGTCTCTCAGCAAATTTCTGCTCGCCATCGTCAACACAGTCGACTTGCCAACATGAGCAATGTTGCCAGTCTTTACTCCAATTATGACCCAACTGGCTCAAACGCCGCAGGAATGACGACCAGTTCTCTCGGGAATGGAGACCACATCTCTGGCGCTGGAAATGCGAACGGCAATGGTGCTGGTGCTCGAGGCTTTGTAATGGAAAACTCTCCGATTCAGGTCGTTCGAGCGACTGTTGGCACCGTGGATGACCCTAGTCTGCCCTGTTTTACATTCCGGATGTGGGTCCTCTCGACTTTGTTCGTGGTCATGGGTGCGGCTATTTCAGAGTACAATTTCTTTCGAAGCAACTCTGCCTATTTTTCAATCTACTTTGTACAGTTGGTATCCTACTTCTGCGGCAAGGCCATGGCGAAGTGGTTGCCGACGCGAGAATTTGAGATTTGGATCCCAGGCGCGGCTTGGTTGGAGCATTTATTTAGCTGTTGTTGGAGAAAGGAGGAAGTCGAGGTAGGAATCAACTCTGATGATAGCGCTGGATCCATGGGTGGAAATGGACAAAGAAGGACTGGAGGCAACCCAACAGGAGGACCCATCCGGGGTACAAACAGGAGTACTCTTGCGAGATCAAATGTAGCGAGTACAAAGAATGGGCTGGAGGGCGAAAGTGGCATCGGAGGAGCTGCAAGAGCTCGAAAGAGATACTCTTGGACCTTTACACTCAACCCCGGCAAGTTCAATATGAAGGAACACATGCTCATTGGAGTCGCCGCCGCAGCTGGATGTGCACCGGTAATCATGGTTGATAGGAATGGTTGTTCTGTGAGTTGCCACCGGGTTTCCTAACACGAGCTCTTTTCAACAGGCTTACGCGACGAATGTGCTGGCGATTCAGTCTCTGGTTTTCAACGCGCCTTTGGGCCCTTGGACCGGCATTGGTCTTGTCATCAGCTCGCAGTGTATTGGCTTTAGCATGGTAGGTCCGCAATCGGTCATCTCTTTCTCAGTGGCTGCAAGAGCACCGTTTGACCCTCCTTCTCTTCCTTAGGCATGGTTCCTTTTGGACTATGTGATCAAACCATCTGTGATGATCTGGCCTTCAACACTGGTGAATGTGTCCTTGTACAATACCCTCCACGAACATAAAGTCTTGACGCGATGGTTTACAAGAATGCAGCTGTTTTGGTACGCGTTCTTGGCCATCTTTCTCTACCAATGGCTCCCAAGAATGTTCATGCCCATCCTGACCTCGATGGCGTTGCTTTGCTGGATCAAGCCATCAAGTAATGTTTTGAGAAAGCTTGGCAGTGGATATACTGGTCTTGGAATCGGATGCATCTCGCTAGACTGGTCGATCATCAGTGGTGTTGGACCTTTGTTCACCCCTTGGGTAAGTTGTGTTAACGATTTATTTTTTTTGGTCACTGCTTCAGAAAATCTAAAAGTTGGATCTTTCGCAAAACAAATAGTGGGCACAGTGCAATTTCTTCGTAGGATTGATCCTCATGCTCTGGCTCATCACACCGCTCGTCTATTTTTCCAACTACTGGTCTGCCATGTCGTACCCGATCGTGTCTTCTAATCTCTTTGACAATACGTCGCAGCTCTACGATATCTCCAAGGTTGTTAATCCGGATCTGTCCTTTAACGTGACCATGTACGACTCGTATTCTCCCATCCTCATGACACCCTATTTCGCCATCACATATGGAACCAGCTTTATGGCTGTCATGGCCACATTTGTTCATGTGGCGCTGTACTATGGACCGGATATCTGGCTAATTGCAAAGACAAGGACTCTAAGAAGACTTGCTAGGCTTCAGAACTCGGATCTTGTCCAAGGGGTTCAGGCCAAGTTTTCGAACTCTGGTGAGTCAGAGAACACGACCATGGCTGCCTCCAATCCAACCCATGCTGTATCAACGCAGCTCAGTTTTTTGGAGTTGGCACCAATGTCGGCGGGGTCCTTGCACGAGGCGCTCGAAGCCCCTCCTCGAATCAGTGATGGTGTAGGCCATATCCCCAGAGTGGGTGCTATTGGCGGTGGAAGCGTTCGAAGCAGTCGTAAGAACAGCGAGTCAGCCTCGTTCAGAAACGATATCAATTTGCTGGAAGGTGGATCGGGGATCGGGGGGATTGCAGGATTGAGCGGAGCAGAAGACCGACATAGCTTTCACCAGTCGTCCCATTACCGACAGTTGTCACAACAGCAGGAGCTTGCCGCTTCCCTGGGGACAGGCCTCGCCGGAGGCGCATCTGCAGCTACAGGGCCTTGTAACCAACTGACAGAGAGGGAAAAAGAGGAAATTGAACGGTGGGAGCAGATCCCGACAGAGATGTTTGGTACCGAAGACATCCATACACGGCTGATGAAAGTATACCCCGAGGTAAGTACGGTCTCGCTCGTCCAATTGCTCAGCAATTGTTCTTTTGGTTTTTGTTGACCGCTGGAGACGCTCTCTCACCTCCCTCCCTTCTAGATTCCTGGACGTTGGTTCGGGGTACTCTTTGTGGTCTGCTTTGTGATCTCTGTCGTGGTCTGCAACACGTCCGATATTCATCTGCCTGTGTATGCCCTGATCCTTGCGTTGCTACTCTCTGCTATTTTTGCGATCCCGATGGCCATTATCCAAGCGCTCTCCAGTTCTCAGATTGGACTCAATGTGCTCAGTGAAGTGGTCTGTGGCTACCTTTTGCGTAGGTCTTTTATCTTTAAAGACGAATAGTCGCTATTGAATTGATTGCTTACTCTGTTATTGATGCTTCTATTCTATGGACTATAGCCGGTAACCAACTCGCGAATTCAGTGTTCAAGTGCTACAGCTACATGACCCTCTATCAATGCATGAACTTGACCCAGGCTCTTAAGTTGGGTCATTACATGAAAGTGCCCCCTCAAAAGATTTTGATCACGGTCATCTACGGAACTGTGGTTGGCGCGTTTGTCAACATTCAGGTCCTAGACTGGGTGCTGCTCTACAATCGCCAGGCCCTTTTTGAAGCCGACTCTCGGAGGTAATTTATTGCAGTTCTCGTGACGAAGTGGGGGGAGGGGACTTTGTGGGTGTGTTGGGCGAAATTGCCATTGCTAATTTTCCCTTCGGGGCATTTTTTTTTCTACAAATTTTTGCGATTACGTTAGTGGTTGGTCCTTTCGCAACCTGGATCTCTTCTTTTCGGCGTCACTCCTCTGGGGCGCTATTTCCCCGACGCGGCTCTTTGCGCCTTCATCCATTTATCATTTTCTTCCACTGTGCTTTGTCCTCGGCCTATTCATTCCAGTGCCATTCTATCTTCTCTCAAGACATTACCCTCCCCTTGGATCTTATTGCAAGGGGAGAAGTCCTGACTCTTCACCCCTGCTGTTCTTTTTGCCAAGGTGCACTTGCTCGTCTGTGGCCCTCACTACAGAAGCGACGACTGAGATGACTGGCTCTCCTCCTAGGACAAGTTACCAGGACTCTGATGTCGCGTTCGGGGAGACGAACGTAGCCTCCTATCCTAAACCACATCATACTGACCGAGGTGATCGGCTTTCTGGACTATCGAATTATATCACGCCCCATGTGCAACCTCCACAAGAGAAGCGGCGGTGTTGTTGGCCATTTTTGACAAAATCAAAAGACGCGCTGGAAAAAGGGGCTGAAGAAAAGTCTAGACCTATGAATCTGTTTGGTCAGACCCTTGGCTGTGTGCATTCCAAGGAAAAAGAACCAGAGTATCCTCCACCGCATATTTACGAAGGTCGATCCAGCTCTTCGCGTGCCCACCGCGATCCTCACGGTCTTCACGACCCCGACTCGGATTCGTCTCGGTCTCTCGAGCACTACCTCCGTCGGGTGCCTTGGCATTTGGTCAACATGCCTCTCGTCTGTGCAGGAGCCAGTTTTGTGCCTCAGGCACCTGCCAGTTTTGTGGTGTCTGCTGGAGTAGTGGCGTTTATTTTCGCGTTCGTGGTCCTGCGGTACCACCATGAATGGTGGCGAAGGTACACGTTTGTGCTGGCGGCGGCGTTGGATGCAGGGACACAGATCTGCAACATGGCCATCTTTGTGGTCTTTGCCCTGATCCTGAAGGGCTCGGTCGAGTTTCCGAATTGGGCGGGTAATGATACTTCCAATCCTGAACGATGTGGCGTCGGCGATGGGTATAACTAGATGATAAGGGTGTGCTAGAAAAAAGTGAATGGATGTCTAAAAGAAAACTAGCCAAAAAAAAAAAAAAAAAAAAAAAAAAAAATGGAGGAAAGAGGAGTTGATGGGTAGAGATGATAAAGAACTGTTGCTAGAAAAATGAAGCTAGTCATCAACATTTTTTTTTATTATTGTCGTCGTATCGTCATTTTGTCGTTTTTTTTTAGAAGAGTTATAAAAATGGGCCCTCTTTCCTCCGCTTTCTGTTCCGTCCTGGGTCATGCGAGTGGACCCAGGGATGGAAAGAGCAACTGAAGGAGCAGGGAAGAGAATACGCAAGGAAAGAGGTAGAAAAGACAGAAGGAAAAGAGAGGGATGGATAAAAAAGATAAATAAAAATACGGATCAATATATGTTTAACGGAGGTTAGAAGGCTTCTGGGGGGGCTTTTGCGACTGTTGGAGGATCAATTGGGCGTTGATGAGGCCCGGGGAGACCATGTCCTCGATGCGGATGCGTTTAGGCTTGGTAGCATTCTGGATCACTGGAGCGCCGGACAAGGTCGAGTTGGTGGTGAGGGGGCTATCCGAGGTCGGGGTCAGATACTGGAGGCCAGGGGAAGAGTACATGGGGGACATGAGAGGCATGGGTGGTTCCAAGTCTGTCATGGCGGGACTCTTCAAGAAGCTCATACTCGTCGTCGAGCGATCATGATGCCCAAACACGTCGCCGTTGTCCAGCTCATCCATAATCTCATGCTTGTCATCGAAGATACCGCCGCGGGCCACGCGGCTATCGATTTGGTATCCGTCGACGGAACCCGGCCCCGCCGTGCTGTCATTGTCGCTGAAACTGTGTTGATGAAATTGGTTCAATGTCCTGGGAGAAGGCGAGCCGCCGCTGCCGCCGCCGTCTTGGGACCAAGTGCGAGAGGGCTGTTGATAAGGATGCGGCAGCGAGTGCATGGACGGCTGTTGAGACTGGTAGTTTGGAAACTTTTCATCATAGCTCATAGTACTGGAACCGGGGACACTGAAGGATCCCGAGCTGCTGTCATGATCATTGCCTCCCAATGACATGCGACCGAGGGCTGGGGTCGTTCCTGGGGTCTCCAACAGGAATGTGAGAGGAGAGTGTCTTGGGGGAACAGGGGGGATGACACGGCCCAAGGGCATGGACATACCCATTCGTTTACCACCTCCATGTTCGAGGACAATCGACTTTTTGAACTCCTCTGTCCGTTGCTCGCGCTCCTTGCCGTTCTGGCGCTTGCGGCGGCACCACCAGATAAAGAGGGCCGGGATGAGGATCAGGAGCACGACTGCTACAACTGCAATAGCGATAATCACGGGCTTGCCGAGTCCTGTACTAGTGCCGTTAGATAGGCTGCCGTTAGAGCCAGTGCTACCATTTGTACCAGTACCATTGCTGCCACCAGAACCTGGGGCGCCACCACTATCACCTGATGATCCTGTAGGAGCCGATGTAGGTGAAGGTATCACGGATGGTGTGGTCACAGTCTGGGTTTGCCACGCCCAAGTTCCTGTCATTTGCGCGACAACAATCGTAGGCTGTGACCCGCCTGTATTTTATTCCAGCGAGAAGTTACAGTCAGTAAGATACAATTAACAACAAGGGTAGCAATGGAAATCACACCAACTGAACATCCCTGTTCAAACTGTCGACTCCCAGCTGCTTGCTAGCTTTTACCTTGTAAAACAACAAAAAGTTGTGTGCCACTGACACTGCACGACAGGGGCGCGTTCGGGAGCACGGATTTCGAAGCAGAGCTCCAAGTAGCCGTCTGTAAATCACCGGAGCTGATAGTATAATTGAGAGTCCAAATACCCGTCTTGGTGACCATCACGATTAAACTGTTGGTTGCTGAACATCAAAGGAAAGGAGGAATGGCGCTCTTTGTCAACAAATCTTTGATCGTTAATTTCTTCCACAAGCTGCGACTTGATCTTCAAAGCCATACCTATGATACAACTGGTAGGATCATATGCTGGATTTGCTTGTGGCTGTAGTGTGATCTATCAAGGAAACAATTAGCGAGATGCATTTAAGTTGAACATGTCCTATGGTTTCTCTCAGAAGCGGCACAACGGATGAGAGCGAAAACCACATTACAGACAGGTATCTTCAGGACAACTTCTCTCGGACTAACTCTCCCTCTTTTCCTGTTACTTTTCCACTGAACTTACCGCACTGGGGCTGGAATCGATGAAGAAGCTCATGCATGTGCCTGAACCTGAGATACACTTTCCTACGGCGACAACATTGACATTCGAAACTACGGATCCAGGCAAGCGAACCACTCGAGGGGATGAGCTAGGATCAATGTTTCCGGCTATCTTAGCCACTGAAGTTGACTGCGAGATTGTCAGAGTTGCCATATTGGAAATGTCCAACTTGTTGACGCCAGTAGTTGAACCTCCAGTTGCGAGATTGGACATAAAAATTTCATACAACGCCGAGCCTTCAGAACTTCCAGAGTTCCCAGAAGCTATCCAGAGCGGTGGGACTCCTGTAGGAAAGAGATTAGGTGCCGATGACTGATCTGTAAAGGACCAATTCACGTTGTTGATGTTGGTATTGTTCCAGAAAACCGGGGCGACGAGGGGTTCAGGTGTCGACTGAGGCAACAATGTTATTATTTTCTGCGACGATTGACTCAAGAAGAGAAGCAGCTGTTTGTTCGAGTTGGAGAACATCCAGGCCCCGGATGGGGCTGATACAGGACTAGGACCTTGGCTAGTGATAGTCTGGTTCGCAATTAACAGCGTGTTTGTCGAGTTTGGGGCACTAGCAAAGGCGAAAAGGGATCCGAAAGTGGCGGCCGTATTGGCAGAGGAATAGTAATAGACGTATAGGGTGGGGCCAATGAAGGCGGCAGAGGCTGCGAAGGACATATTGTCCTTGGACTCCTATATGTGCAGGCCGAGGGGGGAAGGGAACGAGTCGAGAGGGAAAAGAAAGAGAAGAAAAAAAATATATAAACAACAAAAAACAGAAAGTGGGAATGAGCAGTCGAATGCAGGGTGAATGCTGATGGCGAACAGGAATGGAGGGAGGAAGCGGGAAAGTGCTGGGTTGAAGGGAAAGGAGGAGGAAGGAACAGTCGATACGATAACACAACCAATCCAGCAGACAGTGTGCGGGTGGGTGGCCCGGTCCATGGGTCTGCTCTCCCTGACCTGACTTTTGGCGCCATTCCAGTGAGTGCTTGTTCACTTGACAGTTTGTATCTTTGTGCCTGACGGACTGCCTGCACGCCAATTGAATGTGTTGTGGCCATAGAGTGGTTGCTGCCTACTGGTTGGTCGTTGGGAGGTGCAGGTACAGCTGGCTACAAGGATGAGCGAAAAGAACAAGGAGCAAGCGCCCATCTCCTTGCCCATTCATTCCTTCCTTGTTTTCTTTCCATCTGCGTTGTTTAGCGTACGTTTTGGCCTGTGTTCAAGAGTTCAAAGTCAGGTTTATCCCTCTGCACTCTGTCTCCTGCCGACATCTCTTGTTGTCGATGTTGTAGCCACATGTGTCTTCTTGCTTTTGCTCTCTCGGTGGTTTTTTCGTGTTTGAGATGGAAAGACCATTGGAGGAACGAGCGACAGAACGAGAGCTCTCTCCAGGATGCAATCCATTGAGGTGGCACAGACGCTTCTTGAAAAACATACTCTTCCGCGGGTATTATCCTGCTTGCATAGTCTAACTGGTCTAGACGACAGCGCTCAGAGCCGCTCGATAGTCCATCTTCTTTGTGTCCAAACTAAAAGGTTTGACTCTCCTGTCTTTGTTTATTCGCCCATTCCCCCTGCATTCAATCGGTGGCCTCCTTGCGGGCAAGGACGCGTGCTTTTGGTGCTGTTGCCCATTGTTTTTCGTTGTTCTGCTCTTCCTGTTGTTGTCTTTGATTTTTTTGGGTTCTGCTCTGCTCATTTTGAGTTGGGGGGTTCGTCTTGTCCAATTGGTAGAGTCATGGCTCTCGTCGAAGCTATAAAGAGGACGCGTTTTCAGCGCAGAAACTCCGTTCTTGATGCTCTGCTCTGCACTGCTGTCTTCAATAACAACACCGAATGGGTGGCTTCACTTCTTGTTGCAGTCTTGGTATAAAAGTTGATACTGGAATCAAAGCAAAGAGTTTTTTTTTTCTTCCCTCCTTCACTTTTCATCCCCACCCTCCTCCACTCTTCCTTCTTTTAATTCCTTTGTCCAACCAAGACCTGCGCCTCCTTGTCAGTTTTGAACACGTAATTTGTAAGTCAATCCTCTCTCTGTCTGCCATTCAATTGATCCCCTCACTCTTGGACAACTATGATGATACAAACGCAATTAAAGCTGGAATTACCGCCTGAATCACAGTGTTGATAGTTATTGCACCCAACTGAAAATCCGTCCCCCTCAACCCTCTTGTTTCTTTGAAACGAAAAGCGGCAACGATTTGAAGCAGAAATGCAAATCAACTAACCTGACTGTGTTTTTTCCTTTGTGCTTCCAAAAGTTTGGAAGCAAGTTTCTTTACTTTATCGATGTAAATGAACAATAAACAAAACACAGACAAAACGAGCACAGTAGAAGAGCCGCGGTGATAGTTGTGAACGGATGAAGAAATGAGTTGGGGTATGTGTGCCATGCGCAGAGCTGATCAGGATCCAGATTCCAGATCAGATCAATGATCAGCCGAAGAGAGTACATAAAAAAAAAAAGATTAAGAGTGCACGTGACCTTCAAGACGGAGGGAGAAAGTGAACCCATTGCCCATGCCATGCCACGCCATGGTGTGTCGCGTTTTCATTCTACCGTTCAATTCTCATTCCATCCCAGCGAGGACCTCCAAGACTAGTGCAAGGACGAGCAGGAGCTCAGACAACAGACAGAGCAAGCGAAAAGCACTTCTGAACAAGACACGCACACGCCTTGCACCACCACGCAAGCAGACAAGCAACACCCATGACATCCCCCACTCACCTCACTCTGTCTCGGACCTGTTGCATGGAACCACAGCATCAGCAGAAGGCAGCACCACCCTCGAAGCGTCGACTTTCATTGACCATTTCTCAGAATCCAGTCCCTTTGCAGAGGACACTCTTGGCGACTCTGCCATCTCGTCCGCCCTGAGAACCTCTCAGTCACTCAACTTTCACGAGTATTACCCTCACTCGACCGACTCCCATGCTCATCACCATGATGACAGTGACGACGATAACCACGAGCATTCTATGCAAGGATCGGGAGTACAACTTCGAAAATCCTTCTCAGCCGTAAATCTCGCGGCCGGATCACCAGTGGAGGATACCCCGTTCGCAGCACCAGTGCTAGGAGGACAGGAGACGGGTGCAGGTGGAGGTCACCAGCGATGGAGCAGTGTCGATTCAAATCCCCGCTATGACAGTGATGAACAGCAACAAGCAACAGCCCATGAACAGAGAAGTTCTAGGAGCAGCGATGAGGCTGGACATTATCGACCAGCGTCCACTCGCTCCCTGACATCACAGGCGAAAAAATAGAAAATGTCGACTACAAGCTCGCCTACTCAGTTATCGATTCAGAGCAAGATACTGATATCTTGGAGTTGTTTATTAGATGTCGTCTCTACGCCTTCCCGAAAATGGAGTCCTTCCTTGGTTCGAAATTACGGTGGGAGCCCCAAAAGATTGGCGACGTCATCAGTCCTCATATTGTCCACAAAGTGCACATTCGGGCAGGTTTTTTGAAGACTGCAAGCAGACTCTCTCAGAGAAACTGCTATCGGCGAGCATGCAACTTACGTCGCCACCCCTCTCTTCTGCTTATAATTCGAATGATTTTACAGTGCAGAGGAGATACTGATACTTTTTGCGGCTTTACAACCGGTTGACGGCACTCAACCCTGGTGTCATTGTCCCACCAGTGTCAGAGAAGCATGCGCTGGGTCGATTCCAGCATGAGTTTGTGGAGAGTCGTCGTATTGCATTGGAAAGATGTCTTTGAAAGATGACGGCACACCCTATACTCTATGGTGACCCAGATCTCAAGCTGTTCATGGAGAGTGACAGTCTCGTAGCCTAGGTAAGAAAAATGCCCATTCGTTTACCGCCCCCATGTTCTAGGACAATGAACTTTATGAGCTCTTCTTTCCGTTGCTCGCGTTCCTTGTCGTTCTGGCGCTTGCGGCAGCACCACCAGATGAAAAGGGCCATGATGAGGATTAGGAGTATGGCTGCTACAACTGCAATGGCGATAATCACGGGCTTGCCGAGTCCTGTACTAGTGCCGTTAGATAGGCTGCCGTTAGAGCCTGTGCTACCATTTGTACCAGTACCATTGCTGCCACCAGAACCTGGGGCGCCACCACTATCACCTGATGATCCTTTGGGGGGGGGGGGAGAAGGGGTAGGCTGTAGGGCTGGTGTGGCCAAAGTCTGCGGTTTCCAAGGCCAATTGGTTCCCGACATTTCCGTCATCTGAACAGAGGGCCCTGTATATTTTTTTCCCGGTATAAGGATGTCATCTGTTAAATTTTGTTGACTGTCGACATTCTCAATCAAGAATGCAACGACAAATGAAATCTCCCCTAAGGACCATGACCTTTGTCCGACTGGTAATCTTACACGACTCATTATTGGCCATTACCTTGTAAAACAACAAACAATTGTGTGCCATTGATGCCGCATGAAAGGGGCGCACTTGAGAGGGTCGCTTGTGATACGGACACCCAGGTAGTCGTCCCTAAGTTGCTGACTGCGTAATTGAGCGTCGATATACCTGATGAGGAGACCATCACAATCAAACTGTCGGTCGCTGAATATCCAATAATGAAGGGGTTCTCTTTGTCAGCAAATTTCCTTCGATGTTTTCCTCCTCAACGTCAACAAGATCTTCAACGACTCACCTATAAAGCAGTTTGCAGAGTTGTATGATAGATTTGCTTGTGATGATTGGGCCTGTCAATGGAAGATTTTAGCAGGTTGAGTGTCGCTGAACATTCGCAAATGGCTTCTTTTAGACATAATGGAGCAGGAGAGAGCGAAAACCACATCGCAGTCTATCATTTTTGAGATGTATCTCTTTCGCTAACAGCTCTTCACGCCTTCTCTCCCACTCAACTTACCACATTGCCGCTTGATTCGACGAAGAAGGTTAAACATGTTGAGGTACTGGAGGTCAGGCACCTTCCTACTGCAGCTGCATTCGCACCCGCAGTCGAAGATGCATTTCCAGGTAAACGGATCACTCGAGGGGATGAGGAAGGGTCAATGTTTGCAGCCGGGATCCCATTGGCCCACAGAGACGGGACTGTTTGAGTTGCCAAACTAGAAATGTCCACCTTGTTGACATAGGTAGTTAAAACAGGTGGTGAACCCCCAGAAGCTGAATAGACTTCATATAACGCTGAACCCTCAGAGCTTGTGGAACTTCCAGTATTTCCTGAAGCTATCCAGAGCTGTTTGGTGCTGGGAGGAATGAGGTTTGGCACTTGTGATTGATTTGTAAAAGTCCAACTGAAGTTGTTGGCAGTCGGGTTGGTATAAGGAACTGGGTTGACGGGTGGCGCGAGAGTTCCTTGAGGCGTCAATGTCATTATCAATGGTGATGTTTGCTGAGTCAAGAGAACCAACTGGTTATTTGAGTTGGGGAACATCCAGGCGCTGGATGGGTTGTTGATAGGACTGGAACCTAGGCCTGTGACATTCTGCCCCTGAATCAACATCAAATTTGCAGTTCCATTTGGGGATATGGAGTATACTGTCCCGAAAGGGGCGGTATTGGAGGAGTAGTAGTAGACGTAGAGGATGGAGTTGATGACAGCGGCAGCAGCTACGGACATGTTGTCCTTGGACTCTTCTATGAGTGGGGGCCGGAGGAGAAAGGGAAAGGAAGAGTCGAGGGAGAAAAGAAAGAGAAGAAAAGAAAGAGAAGAAAAGAAGGAAAATACAAACAACAAAAACAAAAAAGTGGGAATGAGCAGTCGAATGGAAATGAATGCTGATGGCGAACAGGAATGGAGGGAGGAAGCGGGAAAGTGCTGGGTTGAAGGGAAAGGAGGAGGAAGGAACAGTCGATACGATAACACAACCAATCCAGCAGACAGTGTGCGGGTGGGTGGCCCGGTCCATGGGTCTGCTCTCCCTGACCTGACTTTTGGCGCCATTCCAGTGAGTGCTTGTTCACTTGACAGTTTGTATCTTTGTGCCTGACGGACTGCCTGCACGCCAATTGAATGTGTTGTGGCCATAGAGTGGTTGCTGCCTGTTGGTTGGTCGTTGGGAGGTGCAGATACAGCTGGCTACAAGGATGAGCGAAAAGAATAAAGGGCAGGCGCCCATCTCATCCTTACCCATTCATTCCTTCCTTGTCTTCTTTTCATCTGCGTTGTTTAGCGTGCATTTTGGCCTGTGTTCAAGAGTTCAAAGTCAGGTTTATCCTCTTCTCTCTGTCTCCTGCGGACATCCCTTGTTGTCGATGTTGTGGCCACATGTGTCTTCTTGCTTTTGCTCTCTCGGTGGTTTTTCGTGTTTAAGATGGAAAGGCCATTGGAGGAACGAGCGACAGAACGAGAGCTCTCTCCAGGATACAGTCCATTGAGGTGGCATAGACGCTTCTTGAAAAACATATCCTTCCGCGGGTATGTTCAGTCTCTTCAGAGCCGCTCGATAGTCCAATAGGGAGTCACTGATCTCATCAAAGCTGTAAAGAGGATGCGTTTTCAGCGCGTTATACTTGTCGCAGTCTCGGTAAAAAAGTTGGCATTGAAGTCAAACTATAGAGTTCTTTTTCTCTTCCCTCCTTCACTTTTCATCCCAACCTTCTTATTCCACTTTTCCTTCCTTCAATTCCTTTGTCCAACCAAGATCTGCATCTCCCCCTGTCTGTTTTGAACACGTAATTTGTAAGTCAGTCCTCTGTCTGTCCGCCATTCAATTGATCCTCTCCTCTCTGACAACTATGATGATACAAACGCAGTTAAAGCTGTAATTACCGCCTGAATCACGGTGTTGATAGTTATTGATTGTACCCAACGGTAGAGGTGGTGGTCATGAACGATGGAGCAGCGTCGATTCAAATCCCCGCTATGACAGCGATGAGCAGCAACAAGCAACAGCCCATGCACAGGGAAGTTCTAGGAGTAGTGGCGAGGTAGGATATTATCAACCAGCATCCACTCACTCCTTGGGATCACAGGTGGAAAAAAAATAGAAAATATCGAGCCTACTCAGTTATCGATTCAGAACAAGACACTGATATCTTGAGGCTGTTTTGTTAGATATGGTCTCTGCGCCTTCCCGAAAATGGAGTCCTTCCTGGTTCGAAATTATGGTGGGAGAGCCCCAAAAGATTGGCAACGTCATCAGTCCTCATGTTGTCTACAATCTGCACATTCGGGTATATCTTTGATGACTGCAAGCACACTTTTTTCAGAAGATCTGCTGTCCACGAGCATAAAAATTATAAAGTCGCTACCTCTCTCTCCAATAGACAAACTCTTCTGCGTACAAGTCGAATGATTTCACAGTGCAAAGGAGATACAGAGACTTTTTATGGCTTTTCAACCAGTTGACGGCACACAACCCAGGTGGCATTATTGCCCCACCAGTGTAAGAGAAGCATGCGCTGGGTCGATTCCAGGATGGGTATGTGGAGAGCCCATTCGTATACCACCTCCATGTTCTAGGACAATCGTATGTGGAGAGCCCATTCGGCTACCATCTCCATGTTCTAGGACAATCGTTTGTGGAGAACCCATCCGTTTACCACCTCCATGTTCTATGACAGTCGTTTGTGGAGAACCCGTTCGTTTACCACCTTCATGTTCTAGGATAATCGACTGTTTGAGCTCATATGTCCGTTGCTCGCGTTCCTTGCCGTTCTGGCGCTTGCGACGGCACCACCGGATGAAGAGGGTCGGGATGAGGATCAGGAGCACGACTGCTATAACTGCAATGGCGATAATCACGGGCTTGCCGAGTCCTGTACTAGAACTGCCACGTTGGCTGCCGTTATGGTCTTTGCTGTTTCCGTCAATACTGCTATTACCACTAGCATCTGGCGGGCCACCACTCTGACCTGTTGATCCTGTAGGAGCCGGCATAGGTGAAGAAATCACGGAAGGTGTGGTCAGAGTCTGGGTTTGCCATGCCCAAGTTCCTGTCATCGGCGTGACAACAATCGTAGGCTGAAGCCCGCCTGTATTTTTTTCCAGCGAGATGTTACAGTCAGTAAGATACAATTAACTACAAGGGTAGACTTAAATGCAAGGAAAATCACACCAACTCTACAGTCCTGTTCAAACGTTGACTCTCAGCTAATCGCTAGCTTTTACCTTGTAAAACGACAAAAAGTTGTGTGCCACTGACACTGCACGACAGGGGTGCGTTCGGCAGCACGGATTTCGAAACAGAGCCCCAAGTAGCTGCCTGTAGGGCAGCAGGGCTGACAGTGTAATCGATGGTCCATATACCCGTCTTGGTGACCATCACGATTAAACTGTTGGTTGCTGAACATCAAAGGAAAGGAGGAATGGCGCTCTTTGTCAACAAATCTTTGATCGTTAATTTCTTCCACAAGCTGCGACTTGATCTTCAAAGCCATACCTATGATACAACTGGTAGGATCATATGCTGGGTTTGCTTGTGGCTGTGATGCGATCTGTTAAAAAACAATTAGCGAGATGCGTTCAAGTTGCTAAGTTGAGCATTCCCTATTTACCATAACATTACTCTTGCTGCTTTATATGATCCATAAGATTTCTCTCAGAAGCGGCACAACGGATGAGAGCGAAACCACGTCACAGAGACAGACATCTTCAGGATAGCTTCTCTCACATAAACTCTCCCTCTTTCCCGTTACATTTCCATTGAACTTACCTGACTGGGGCTGGAATCGATGAAGAAGCTCATGCATGTTCCTGAACTTGGGGTGCCATGGGTTGCAGATGTACACTTTCCTATGGCGACTACACTGACATTCGAAACTACGGATCCAGGCAAACGAACCACTCGAGGGAATGAGGAAGGGTCAATATTTCCAGCCACTGTGGACCATAGAGGTTTCTGCGGGATTTTTTGAGTCGCCAGATTAGAGAGGTCCACCTTGTTGACATAGGAAGTTAAAACAGGTGGTGAACCCCCATAAGACGAGTATATCTCGTATAACGCTGAGCCCTCAAAGTTTGTGGAAATTCCAGTATTTCCTGAGGCTATCCAGAGCTGTTTGGTACTGGAAGGAATGAGGTTTGGCACTTGCGACTGATCTGTAAATGTCCAATTGAAGTTGTTGGCAGTGGGGTTGGTGTAAGGCACTGGGTTGACGGGTGGTGCAAGCGTCCCCTGAGGTTTCAAAGTGATTATTAGAGGCGTTGATTGCTGGATCAAGAGTATCAGCTCATTGTTCGAGTTGGGGAACATCCAGGCGCTGGAGGGGTTGTTGATAGGACTGGTACCCGGGCCTGTGACATTCTGCCCCTGAATCAACATCAAATTTGCAGTTCCATTTGAGGATATGGAGTACACTGTCCCGAAAGGGGCGGTATTCGAGGAGTAGTAGTAGACGTAGAGGGTGGAATCGATGACTGCGGCGGCAGCTACGGACATGTTGTCCTTGGACTCTTATATGAGCAGGCCGGAGGAGAAAGGGAGAGGAATAGTCGAGGGGAAAAAGAAAGAGAAGAAAAAAAACATACAAACAAAAAAATCAAAAAGTGGGAATGAGCAGTCGAATGGAGGGTGAAAAACGGTGAATGCCGATGGCGAACAGGAATGAAAGGAAGAGGCGGTAAAGTGCTGGGTCGAAAGGAAAGGAGGAGGAAGAGGGACAGTCGATACGGCAACACTACCTATCCAGTAGACAGTGTGCGGGTGGGTGGCCGGTCCATGGGTACTTTTTTTTGGTGCTGTCTTGCTTCCTGACCTGACTTTAGGCGCCACACCATTGAGTGCTTATTCACTTGATAGTTTGTGCCTGATGGACGGCCTGCATGCCAATTGAATGTGTTGTGGCCAGAGAGTGGTTGCTGCCTGCTGGTTGGGAGGTGCAGGTGCAGCTGGCCACAAGGATGAGCGAAAAGAGCAAGGGGCAAGCGCCCATCTCATCCTTGCCCATTCATTCCTTCCTTGTCTTCTTTTCATCTGCATTATTTAGCGTGGCGTGCCTTGTAGCCTGTGTTCAAGAATAAAAAGTCAGGCTTATTCGCCCACTCCTGCTGCATCCAGTCGATGATCCCTTTGCGGACAAAGACGTGTGCTTTTTTGCTCATTGTTTTTCTTTGTTTTTCTGCTGCTAGTGATTTTTTTTGGGTGCACCGCGGGGGTCCTCTTGTCCAATTGGAGAGTCGCGGCATTCATCAGAAAGCTACGAAGAGACGCGTTTTCACCCAGAGAGTCCGTTCTTCTTGTCGCAGTCTCGGTATAACAGTTGACATTGGACATTGGAATCAAAGCAAATAGTTTCTTTTTTCTTCACCCCTGCACTTTTCATCCCCACCCTTCTCCACTCTTCCTGGTTTCAATTCCTTGTCAACCAAGATCTGCACCTCTCTTTGTCTGTTTTGAACACGTAATCTGTGTAAGTCAACTGTCTCTCTGCCTGCCATTCAATTGATCCCCCACACTCAGACAACTATGATGATACAAACACAATTAAAGCTGGAATTACCACCGGAATAACAGTGTTGATAGTTATTTCACCCAATGGTGGAGGTGATGGTCACCAGCGATGGAGCAGTGCCGATTCAAATCCTCGCTATGACAGCGATGAGCAGCAACAAGCAACAGCCCATGAACAGGGAAGTTCTAGGAGTAGTGACGAGGTAGGACATTATCAACCAGCGTCCACTCGCCCCCTGGGATCACAGGTGAAAAATCAAAAATGTCGACTACAGGCTTGCCTACTCAGTTTTCGATTCAGAGCGGGATACTATTGTCTTGAGGTTGTTTGTTAGATGTCGTCTCTGCGCCTTCCCGAAAATGGAGTCCTTCCCCGGTTCGAAATTACGGTGGGAGAGCCCCAAAAGATTGGCGACGTCATCAGTCCTCATGTTGTCTACAATCTGCACATTCGGGTATATCTTTGATGACTGCAAGCACACTTTTTTCAGAAGATCTGCTGTCCACGAGCATAAAAATTACAAAGTCGCTACCTCTCTCTCCCATAGACGAACTCTTCTGCTTACAAGTCGAATGATTTTCCAGTGCAAAGGAGATACAGAGACTTTTTGTGGCTTTATAACCAGTTGACGGCGCACAACCCAGGTGTCATTGTTCCAACAGTGTCAGAGAAGCATGCGCTGGGTCGATTCCAGGATGAGTGAGTTTGTGGAGAGTCCTCGTATTGCATTGGAAAGATGTCTTGGAAAGATGACAGCACACTCTATGCTCTATGGCCCAGATCTCAAGCTGTTCTTGGAAAGTAACAGTCTCGTAGCCTAGGTAAGAAAAATGCCCATTCGTTCACCACCTCCATGTTCTAGGACAATGAATTTTATGAGCTCTTCTTTTCGTTGCTCGCGTTCCTTGTCGTTCTGGCGCTTGCGGTTGCACCACCAGAAGAAAAGGGCCAGGATGAGGATCAGGAGTATGGCTGCTACAACTGCAATGGCGATAATCACGGGCTTGCCGAGTCCTGTTCTAGTGCCGTCAAATAGGCTGCCGTTAGAGCCTGTGCTACCATTTGTACCAGTACCATTGCTGCCACCAGAACCTGGGACACCACCACTATCACCTGATGTTCCTGTGGGATTCGGAGTAGGCGAAGGCTGTAGGACTGGCGTGGTCAAAGTCTGGGGTTTCCACGCCCAAGCTCCTGTTCCCGTCATTGGCGCGGTAACGATAGTAGGTAGAGACGTGCCTGTATTGTTTTTTGACCCGGCGAGAAGATGTCATATGTTAGATGTTTTTGATTGAAATTGAAATCATCCTTCGCAGATTTACTGGGAACAGAAATCATTTCACTTAGCTGACCGACTACCTTTACCTTGCAAGACAACAAACATCTGAGTGCCATTGATACTGCACGACAGGGGCGCGCTTGGAAGAGCCACCGTTGAAGCGGAGACCCAACCAGTGGACGATAAGCTGTTGACATTGACGGCGACATTGAAAGTCCAAACACCTGACTCGGTGACCATCACCATCAAGCTGCTGGAAGCTGGATAACCAAAAAAAAGGTGGTACATCCTGTCAACAAATCTTCCTTCGATATTTCTTTCATAGCAGAAGCAAAATCCTTGATAGTCTTACCAATGAAACAACTGGAAGGGTTGTATACGGGTGATGATTGTGATGAAGGATACTGTCAAGGAAAGATTTTAGCATGCTGTATGTGTAAAGTTGCAGAACATTTCACTATGGTTCCTCTCAGATGCGGCACAACGGATGGGAGCAAAACCACATCGGTATCTTCTTTACTATCCTCCCCTCTGAACTTACAACATTGGAGTTTGCATCAGAGAAGAAGCTCGAACATAGCCCTGTAGTTGGAGTACTGCCAGAGCACTTTCCTACGGCGACAACATTGACATTCGAAACTACGGATCCAGGCAAGCGAACCACTCGAGGGGATGAGCTAGGATCAATGTTTCCGGCTATCTTAGCCACTGAAGTTGACTGCGAGATTGTCAGAGTTGCCATATTGGAAATGTCCAACTTGTTGACGCCAGTAGTTGAACCTCCAGTTGCGAGATTGGACATAAAAATTTCATACAACGCCGAGCCTTCAGAACTTCCAGAGTTCCCAGAAGCTATCCAGAGCGGTGGGACTCCTGTAGGAAAGAGATTAGGTGCCGATGACTGATCTGTAAAGGACCAATTCACGTTGTTGATGTTGGTATTGTTCCAGAAAACCGGGGCGACGAGGGGTTCAGGTGTCGACTGAGGCAACAATGTTATTATTTTCTGCGACGATTGACTCAAGAAGAGAAGCAGCTGTTTGTTCGAGTTGGAGAACATCCAGGCCCCGGATGGGGCTGATACAGGACTAGGACCTTGGCTAGTGATAGTCTGGTTCGCAATTAACAGCGTGTTTGTCGAGTTTGGGGCACTAGCAAAGGCGAAAAGGGATCCGAAAGTGGCGGCCGTATTGGCAGAGGAATAGTAATAGACGTATAGGGTGGGGCCAATGAAGGCGGCAGAGGCTGCGAAGGACATATTGTCCTTGGACTCCTATATGTGCAGGCCGAGGGGGGAAGGGAACGAGTCGAGAGGGAAAAGAAAGAGAAGAAAAAAAATATATAAACAACAAAAAACAGAAAGTGGGAATGAGCAGTCGAATGCAGGGTGAATGCTGATGGCGAACAGGAATGGAGGGAGGAAGCGGGAAAGTGCTGGGTTGAAGGGAAAGGAGGAGGAAGGAACAGTCGATACGATAACACAACCAATCCAGCAGACAGTGTGCGGGTGGGTGGCCCGGTCCATGGGTCTGCTCTCCCTGACCTGACTTTTGGCGCCATTCCAGTGAGTGCTTGTTCACTTGACAGTTTGTATCTTTGTGCCTGACGGACTGCCTGCACGCCAATTGAATGTGTTGTGGCCATAGAGTGGTTGCTGCCTACTGGTTGGTCGTTGGGAGGTGCAGGTACAGCTGGCTACAAGGATGAGCGAAAAGAACAAGGAGCAAGCGCCCATCTCCTTGCCCATTCATTCCTTCCTTGTTTTCTTTCCATCTGCGTTGTTTAGCGTACGTTTTGGCCTGTGTTCAAGAGTTCAAAGTCAGGTTTATCCCTCTGCACTCTGTCTCCTGCCGACATCTCTTGTTGTCGATGTTGTAGCCACATGTGTCTTCTTGCTTTTGCTCTCTCGGTGGTTTTTTCGTGTTTGAGATGGAAAGACCATTGGAGGAACGAGCGACAGAACGAGAGCTCTCTCCAGGATGCAATCCATTGAGGTGGCACAGACGCTTCTTGAAAAACATACTCTTCCGCGGGTATTATCCTGCTTGCATAGTCTAACTGGTCTAGACGACAGCGCTCAGAGCCGCTCGATAGTCCATCTTCTTTGTGTCCAAACTAAAAGGTTTGACTCTCCTGTCTTTGTTTATTCGCCCATTCCCCCTGCATTCAATCGGTGGCCTCCTTGTGGGCAAGGACGCGTGCTTTTGGTGCTGTTGCCCATTGTTTTTCGTTGTTCTGCTCTTCCTGTTGTTGTCTTTGATTTTTTTGGGTTCTGCTCTGCTCATTTTGAGTTGGGGGGTTCGTCTTGTCCAATTGGTAGAGTCATGGCTCTCGTCGAAGCTATAAAGAGGACGCGTTTTCAGCGCAGAAACTCCGTTCTTGATGTTCTTCTCTGCACTGCTGTCTTCAATAACAACACCGAATGGGTGGCTTCACTTCTTGTTGCAGTCTTGGTATAAAAGTTGATACTGGAATCAGAGCAAAGAGTTTTTTTTTTCTTCCCTCCTTCACTTTTCATCCCCACCCTCCTCCACTCTTCCTTCTTTTAATTCCTTTGTCCAACCAAGACCTGCGCCTCCTTGTCAGTTTTGAACACGTAATTTGTAAGTCAATCCTCTCTCTGTCTGCCATTCAATTGATCCCCTCACTCTTGGACAACTATGATGATACAAACGCAATTAAAGCTGGAATTACCGCCTGAATCACAGTGTTGATAGTTATTGCACCCAACTGAAAATCTGTCCCTCAACCCTCTTGTTTCTTTGAAACGAAAAGCGGCAACGATTTGAAGCAGAAATGCAAATCAACTAACCTGACTGTGTTTTTTCCTTTGTGCTTCCAAAAGTTTGGAGGCAAGTTTCTTTACTTTATCGATGTAAATGAACAATAAACAAAACACAGACAAAACGAGCACAGTAGAAGAGCCGCGGTGATAGTTGTGAACGGATGAAGAAATGAGTTGGGGTATGTGTGCCATGCGCAGAGCTGATCAGGATCCAGATTCCAGATCAGATCAATGATCAGCCGAAGAGAGTAAAAAAAAAAAAGATTAAGAGTGCACGTGACCTTCAAGTGTCGTGATCCCTGGCATCACGTGACGCCTACATGTTGAACCTCGACCTAGGTTCCTAGGCCGGCTCCCGGCCCATAAGCTCCCTTGGGTGGCCTTCCGGCTCATAAGATCCCTTTAAGCCGGCACCGCCTACGCGAACCTTCAAGATACTCCGGATCCAATGAATAAGTCCCTCATTATTACCTATAGAACATAGCAACATCTTTGTCCCGCGCTGAGTGCTCGCGCCTATAAAAGAGAGGCTTTCAGCCTCTCTGAATAAATCAGTTTTTATCTTTCCTTCCATACAACTCATCTTCCTTCCCCTTTGCATGCCAAGCTCTCCCATCTCCTGGGCGTTCCTTTACATTGCTGTCCTGTTCCTTGCCTTCCTTGTCGATCTTGCCTCAAATGGCTTCCCTCGTACCTTCTCAGACGCGTCCCCGTCTCCCTGTTGCTCTTCCAGTGACTACTTCTTGCCCCAAGGCCAAGCCACACCGCTTGTCTCGCCCTTATTCTTACACAAGTGTTGGATTGAGAGCGGTTTGGGACTGTCAATGGGAATTGAGGCAGCGAGATGGATCAAGGGAAGAAAGGAGCTCGAATAAAATAACCGAGGAAAGGAGGCAATAGAAGGAAAAGATCCAGAATAAAATGGACATGGAGTGGAAGGCAAAGATATTGAGAATGTTTATGAGAAGGAATTCTGAGGTCTTCTACGACTATGGCAGGGCTACTTTTATACTGGTCAAGGTCCCGGACCTGGGGCCCTTGAAGGTCTTGGATTATTGCGGTTTCTTGCTGCGGTCTCTGATTTGGGTGCCATCGGGGACCCGGGGGAGCTACTCGTAGACTGGGACCGACCTGGGAGTAATGGATGTATCTTGAGAGTGCGGAGATTGGAGACTGGTGGCTTAGCAGCTGAAGCTGGTGGCACCCTGACACAAGACGGAGGGAGAAAGTGAACCCATTGCCCATGCCATGCCACGCCATGGTGTGTCGCGTTTTCATTCTACCGTTCAATTCTCATTCCATCCCAGCGAGGACCTCCAAGACTAGTGCAAGGACGAGCAGGAGCTCAGACAACAGACAGAGCAAGCGAAAAGCACTTCTGAACAAGACACGCACACGCCTTGCACCACCACGCAAGCAGACAAGCAACACCCATGACATCCCCCACTCACCTCACTCTGTCTCGGACCTGTTGCATGGAACCACAGCATCAGCAGAAGGCAGCACCACCCTCGAAGCGTCGACTTTCATTGACCATTTCTCAGAATCCAGTCCCTTTGCAGAGGACACTCTTGGCGACTCTGCCATCTCGTCCGCCCTGAGAACCTCTCAGTCACTCAACTTTCACGAGTATTACCCTCACTCGACCGACTCCCACGCTCATCACCATGATGACAGTGACGACGATAACCACGAGCATTCTATGCAAGGATCGGGAGTACAACTTCGAAAATCCTTCTCAGCCGTAAATCTCGCGGCCGGATCACCAGTGGAGGATACCCCGTTCGAAGCACCAGTGCTAGGAGGACAGGAGACGGGTGCAGGTGGAGGTCACCAGCGATGGAGCAGTGTCGATTCAAATCCCCGCTATGACAGTGATGAACAGCAACAAGCAACAGCCCATGAACAGAGAAGTTCTAGGAGCAGCGATGAGGCTGGACATTATCGACCAGCGTCCACTCGCTCCCTGGGATCACAGGCGAAAAAATAGAAAATGTCGACTACAAGCTCGCCTACTCAGTTATCGATTCAGAGCAAGATACTGATATCTTGGAGTTGTTTATTAGATGTCGTCTCTACGCCTTCCCGAAAATGGAGTCCTTCCTGGTTCGATATTACGGCGGGAGAGCCTCAAGACATTGGCGACATCATCAGTCCTCATATTGTCTATAAAGTGCACACTCGGGTAGGTTTTTGGAGACTGCAAGCAGACTCCTTCAGAAGATCTGCTGTCGACGAGTATGAAGCTTACAAAGTCGCTACCTCTCTCCCCAATAGACGAACTCTTCTGCTTACAAGTCGAATGATTTTACAGTGCAGAGGAGATACAGAGACTTTTTATGGCTTTACAACCAGGTGTTATTATTGCTCCACCAGTGTAAGAGAAGCATACGCTGGGTCGATTCCAGGAAGGGTTTGTGGAGAGTCGTCGTATTGCATTGGAAAGATGTCTTCGAAAGATGACGGCACACCCTGTGCTCTATGGTGACCCCAATCTCAAGCTGTTCCTGGAGAGTGACAGTCTCTTAGCCTAGGTAAGAAAAATGCCCATTCGTTTACCACCCCCTTCTTCTAGGATAACGAACTTTTTGAACTCTTCTGTCCGTTGCTCGCGTTCCTTGCCGTTCTGGCGCTTGCGGCGGCACCACCAGTTGAAAAGGGCCAGGATGAGGATCAGGAGCACGGCTGCCACAACCGCAATGGCGGCACCACCAGTTGAAAAGGGCCAGGATGAGGATCAGGAGCACGGCTGCCACAACCGCAATGGCGATAATCACCGGCTTGCCGAGTCCTGTGCTGGTGCCGTCATATAGGCTGCCGTTATAGCCTGTGCTGCCATTTGTACCAGTACCATTGCTGCCACTAGAACCTGGGACACCACCACTACTATCACCTGATGATCCTGTAGGAGCCGGCGCAGGTGAAGGTATCACGGAAGGTGTGGTCAGAGTCTGGGTTTGCCACGCCCAAGTTCCTGTCATCGACGCGACAACAATCGTAGGTTGGGACCCGCCTGTATTTTATTCCAGCGAGAAGTTACAGTCAGTAAGATAAAACTGGCTGTAAGGGTAGACTTATTGTGCTTTTCACATAAAAATCAAAAAGCAGAGACTTAGTCGTGGAATAAGGCGATCCCTCAAATTAGTAATTTGCACTACTCCAAGACCAAGAGAGCCTTCCACTTCCATCTGACTACGTATAACGAAGAGATTGGGGAAGACTTGTTATTTGATAGTGTTTTTAGACACTTTTCGTGACCAAAAAACATCGATGAATAATATGGCGTTTTATTTATTCATGGAATAAATAGTTGGGTGCAGTGTAATTTTATTTGAAGGGGACAATACTCAGAAATTCAAAAGCAAGGAAAATCACACCAACTCTACAGCCCTGTTCAAACTGTCGACTCCCAGCAGCTTGCTAGTTTCTACCTTGTAAAACGACAAAAAGTTGTGTGCCACTGACACTGCACGACAGGGGTACGTTCGGGAGCAGGGATTTCGAAACAGAACCCCAAGTAGCCGCCTGTAGGGCAGCAGGGCTGACAGTGTAATTGAGAGTCCTGTCTTGGTGGCCATCATGATTAAACTGTTAGTTGCTGAACATCCAAAGGAAAGGAGGAATGGCACTATTTGTTAACAAGTCTTTGATCGTTAATTTCAAACTTGATTTTCAAAGCCTTACCTATGATACAACTGGTAGGATCGTATGCTGGGTTTGCTTGCGGCTGTGGAAGGATCTGTTAATTAAACAATTGGCGAGATGCGTTCAGGTTGTTAAGTTGAATATTCCCTATGGTTTTTCTCAGAAGCGGCACAACGGACGAGAGCCAAAACCACATCACAGAGACAGACATGTCAGAATAACTTCTCTCGGACACTCACCAACTCTCCCTCTTTTCCCGTTACCTTTCCACTGAACTTACCACATTGGGACTTGTATCTATGAAGAAGCTCAAGCATGTTCCTGAACTTGAGATACACTTTCCTACGGCGACAACATTGACATTCGAAATTACGGAACCAGGCAAGCGAACCACTCGAAGGAATAATGATGGATCAATGTTTCTGGCTGACTTGACTCCTGAAGTTGACGGCGAGACTGTCAGACTCGCCATATTGGAAATGTCCAACTTGTTGACAGTTGAGAATGGAGCAGCAGCATAGATCTCATACAATGACGAGCCGTCGGAACTTCCAGAGTTCCCGGAAGCTATCCCGTGTGGTGGGACTCCTCCCGTAGGAAAAAGATTAGGCGCCGATGACTGATCTGTAAAGGACCAATTCACGTTGTTGATGTTGGTGTTGTTCCAGAAAACCGGGGCGACGAGGGGTTCAGGTGTCGACTGAGGCAGTAGAGTGATTATTTTCTGCGGGGATTGACTCAAGAAGAGAAGCAGCTGTTTGTTCGAGTTGGAGAACATCCAGGCCCCGGATGGGGCTGATACAGGACTAGGACCTTGGCTAGTGATAGTCTGGTTCGCAATTAACAGCGTATTTGTCGAGTTTGGGGCATTAGCGAAGGCGAACAGGGACCCGAAAGTGGCGGCCGTATTGGCAGAACTGTAGTAGTAGACGTATAGGGTGGGGCCAATGAAGGCGGCAGAGGCTGCGAAGGACATATTGTCCTTGGGGAAGTAAGAGTCGAGAGGAAGATAGAAAATGAAAAAAGGAGGGAAACAAAATCAACAAAAAACCGAAATTGCAATGAGAATGCTGGGTGAATGCCGATGGTGAAGAGAAATGGAGGGAGGAAGCGAGAAAGTGCTGGTTGAAGAGAAAGGAGGAGGAGGAAGGAAGTCGATACGGCAACACCTATCGCACAGGCTATGTGGGTGGGTGGTCCTTTTTTTGGTGCTGCTCTTACTTCCTGACCTGACTTTTGGCGCCATACACTGAGTGTTTGACAGCTTGTGCCTAGCGGACTGCCTGCATGCCAATTGAATTTGCTGTGGCCAGAGAATGATTGCTGCCTGCTGGTTGGTCGTTGGCAGGTGCAGGCACAGCTGGCCACAAGATGAGCGAAAAGAACAGGGGGCAAGCGCCTATCTCATTCTTGTCCATTCATTCATTCCTTGTCTTCTTTTCATCTGTGTTGTTCAGCGTGGCTTGTGCTCAAGAGTTCAAAGTCAGGTTTATCCAGTGCTTGCTACTGCCAACTAGTCACGACCGATGTCGCACAATCTACTAGTTTTTTATAGCAGAAAACTAGTCGTATTACTTAGTTGGACTAGTTGAGCGACCGGTCAATAAACTGGGCACAAACCAGAGACAAACTAGTCGCGACCAATTGAACTGCCCAATTGCTCACAAATTTTTTTCTTTTCGCGCATGGAACAACTAGTCGCCACCGGTTGGCGAGGTGGTAAGAAACTAGTAGCAACTAGCCGAGACCGGTGGGCAAACTGCATGTTCGCCCGCAGAATGAGTCGATTGCTACCGGTCAAAAAAACTAGTAGTGACTGGCGGTGGGCAGAATGTGTCGATTGCTGCCGTTCAAAAAAACCAGTAGTGACTGGTAGTGACTGGTAGCAACTGGTAGCAACTGGTCACAACTGGTAGCAACTGGTAGCAACTGGGAGCAATTGAGACCGGCGGGCAAACTGCATGTTCGTCCGTTGAATGTATCTATGGTTGCAACTGGGAGCAATTGGTCAACTTGCCGCAGATGTTTACGATCCTGGATACATTTTTTTTGATAAAAACATCGCTCGGAGACAAATCATCCCCCAACCCATCCTCTCACCCACCTCCTCTCCTTTCCTCTCATCCATCTCTTCTCCACCTCCTCCCCACCTCTTTTTATCTCTCTCGACCTGGATTTCATGGTTCGGAGATCAACAATCTTGGACGAGGAATATGATGAAGATGATCAAGCAGGGATTTATGACCATGAAGACGACGAAATTGAACATATTCCTTCCACACCTCCTCAGCAGGTGGCAACCCGTTCAACTCCCCATTCTACTCCGCTACGCCCCACTCCTTATTCTACTCCACTACGTCCCACTCCTTTCAGTCCTTCCCACCGTCGCCCTACACCTCGACCAACACTCGATTTTACCTCTGACAATCCTAACCTCAATTCCATCCATTCCTCAAGCCACGGGCTTGATGATCCTTTTCAGTCGATCAGCACTGATGAGCTCAGCGCTCCTTCTCCTCTGCACACAACTCTCTCCTTTGAAGACCTTGAGAAGTTCAATCGATGGAAACAACAGCTGCAGCCCCAACCCCAGGTTGGACAACAGTACCAACAATCGAGTATGAGCCTACTGGACCGGCTTCCTATTCAGCAGCAGCAGCAGCAGCAGCAGCAGCAGCAGCTTGCCCCATGGAATTATCGGCAGCATCAGAGAAGATTAGACATGATAAGTCGACCTCCAATGAGCCCACCATATCAACATCAGCAACCTCAATATACCCAGCAACAGCGACAACAGGCCTCAGTCTCGTCAGTTCAAACACACTGCATGGAATTGACACCGCGGCCAACTCATTCGCAACTACATCAGCAACAGCAACAAGAGTCGCGTACCCTGTTATTACAACAACAGAAGCGGCAATTGAATCAAAATAGGTGTCAACTTCAAAAGCGAGCGCGTCAACAACAAATGGACCATCAGCTATTTTCAGATCAGTTTCGAGAAAAGCCCACTCTCTCTCGTCAGTCATCAGAGACAGAGGATCTCCTTTCTATCCCCTCCACCATAACACAGCCTGATACCAGCGATCCAGCACCGCCACTTTCAGCCTACTATCGTGATCGCTTAGGAAAACTACCGCCTGTCATTGCCTGTATAAATGTCAACCCACCCCTCGCCGCTATACCGATTCGAGAAATCGATCCCAAATATTCACTGACAGCTCTCCATCAACATTTCATCTCCAGGAATTCAGTCAACGAGCTTTGGAAGTGTCAAGTCCCATCGTGCCCCTGGACTTATGGGACAGAAAATACTGGTACAAATACGAGGATGAAGCATGCTGAATCCCATGTTGCAATGTATGCTGCCTTGAAGGCATATCGCAATGAACAAGAAAGACACGCGAGACAGGGTAGGTGCTTGGTTTTACTATTTTGTACAATTATGACTGCTCGATTCTCTTGTTTTTCAAAGTCTGACTTATCTCATCCTGATCACGTAGACATTGAGGGAGTTATACCCCTAACTAACGGTGGCAGCACAAGGAACGAGGCATCATATGTTTATGGGCCTTCGGTTTTCAACTCCTCAAAAACAAGGATGGAATTGGCTAAGAAGTCGGTGCGGTTTCAACCCAAGCAGCAGAAATCATACGAGACAAAAGAGTTCAAGCAAGAGGTTGTTGACATCGTTGCTCTTCACCTGTCCATCAGGGCCATACCGTTTACGTTTCTGAAGTGCTCAATGGTCTCTGAGCTATTTGCAGCTCATGGCATCGACTTCAGTCTCCCTGGCGAAGCTGCAGTGTCCAATGCCCAGGTCACGCTGTACCACAATTCCTTATCAGTGCTCCGTGCTATGTTCGCTGCTGAAGTTATAAAAGGGTCATTGACCTTTGACGGTTGGACTCATGGCCACCGCAAGTTTAACGGCATCACTTTCCATCACATCGACGAAGATTTTATACCACGCACCACAGTCATCGGGTTTATCGAGTACTCCGAAAAGAGTACGGCCCAGGTTATTAGCAATCAACTACGTAAGTCCGTCCTGTATTGTACAACTCAACAGTAGGGTTTTCGATACCTCGCTGAGTTTTTGTTTCATTCACGATCATTATAGTTCGCACTCTGAAAGGATTCAATCTAGTGGGACGAGCATTTGCTAGCACCACAGACAGTGCAGCCAATATGAAATCGACGAATCAAATCTTGCTGGAGGAAGAGGGAGGGATCCAGTCCTGGCTGCCTTGCGCTGCTCATCTGATGCAGAATGTTATGAAGAAGACTGTTGCAGGAGTGCAAGAAGTGAGTCAACTGTTCGATCGTGTGGAGAAATTGGTCAGCGTCCTGAAGAAGATCGTCGGAAACAAATATCTTCAGCAGGCACGAAAAGATATAGGGAAGGGGGAACTAGAGGTCTTGTCCTACACAGATACAAGATGGAGCTCAAAAGTCCTTATGGGCAAGCGGATTCTTGAACTTGGGGAAGCTATCGAGAGGATAGCTGAGAATTGCACCGCACCAACGGCAGACAAGGACCAAAAGAAATTCTGGAAAGATGACGGCCGCTCCTTTCTGTCGGCAGAGGAAATTATGGATCTTGCCGCGTGTCTTGAGGTGCTGAATTGCGCCGCCGAGTTTACAAACGATATGTCTTCGAGCAGTCCAGCCATCTCTCTATTATATCCTATGGTACGAGCTATCACTGAGGATGATCGACCCTTGGAGAATGATTTGGCAGCCCGCCTAAGAACTCTCTTCATTGAGAAAATCAAGGCTACGTTCAAGATGGACTCAATTCGAGATGAGGTCCTAGTTGCAACATTTTTGCATCCATCGAACACCCGCGATGCCCTTTTCTTACCTGAAGATGACGACATCCCTGCCGAGTGCTTAACGAAAGTCAAAGACCTTCTGAGGGAGGAAATCAGGACCTTGGCCAGCTCTGGGATAGCCTTACGCCCCGACCCAAAAGGACCACCCGTCAGGTTGGAAGATCTTCTGAGTCAACTCGATCACGACCTCGACACGTATATGGATCTCGCGGAGAGCTATCCCATCCAGGCCGAGGAAAAGGCCAGGCCAGAGCTATGGTGGAGGCTTCATCAAAGAAGTATCCCTGTTCTCTCTCTTCTGGCGAGAGTATTTCTCAGTATCCAAGCATCATCGGCCGCCAGCGAGAGACTATTTAGCTTGTCTGGCAATATTTTAACCAACAAAAGAAATATTGCTGGGCAAAAACTGATGGTCATGGTGCTTTTGGCATCTTGGGACAGGACATACAATAATGAATCGACAAAATAAAGATACAGTTTTTTGGTCGTGCATACAATACAATTTTCGACCAATTGCTACCAGTTGTTACCAGTTGCGACCAGTTGCGACCAGTTGTGACCAGTTGCTACCAGTTGTGACCAGTTGCTACCAGTTGCTACCAGTCACTACCAGTCACTACTGGTTTTTTTGAACGGTAGCAAATCGACACATTCTGCGGGCGAACATGCAGTTTGCCCACCGCCAGTCACTACTAGTTTTTTTGACCGGTAGCAATCGACTCATTCTGCGGGCGAACATGCAGTTTGCCCACCGGTCTCGGCTAGTTGCTACTAGTTTCTTACCACCTCGCCAACCGGTGGCGACTAGTTGTTCCATGCGCGAAAAGAAAAAAATTTGTGAGCAATTGGGCAGTTCAACTGGTCGCGACTAGTTTGTCTCTGGTTTGTGCCCAGTTTATTGACCGGTCGCTCAACTAGTCCAACTAAGTAATACGACTAGTTTTCTGCTATAAAAAACTAGTAGATTGTGCGACATCGGTCGTGACTAGTTGGCAGTAGCAAGCACTGGGTTTATCCCTATTCTCTGTCTGTCCCCTACCGACATCTCTTATGTTGTGGCCACATGTATCTTCTTGCTTTCGCTCTCTCGGTGGTTTTTCGTGTTTGAGATGGAAAGGCCATTGGAGGAACGAGCTAAGGGAACAGAACAGGTCCGCAGGTATATCTTGCTTGCACAGCTAGTTTAGACGACAACGTTCGGAGCCAATCGATAGTCCATTTTCCTTGTGTCCATACGAAAGTGTTTGCCTGTCCTCGTTTGTTCGCCAATTCCCCCTGAATCCAAGCGGTGACCCCTTTGCGGACAGAGACGCGTGCTTTTGCCCATTGTTTTTCGTTGCTTTTCTGCAGATACCCCGTTCTTCCTGTCACAGTCTCGGTATAAAAGTTGACATTGGAATCAAATTAAAGAGTTCTTTTTCTCTTCCCTCCTTCACTTTTCATCCCAATCTTCTTATTCCACTCTTCCTTCTTTCAATTCCTTTGTCCAGCGAAGATCTGCATCTCCCGTTGTCTGTTTTGAACACGTAATTTGTAAGTCAGTCCTCTGTCTGTCTGCCATTCAATTGATTCACATCTCTCGGACAACCATGATGATACAAATGCAGTTAAAGCTGTAATTACCGCCTGAATCACGGTGTTGATAGTTATTGATTGTACCCAACGGTAGAGGTGGTGGTCATGTACGATGGAGCAGCGTCGATTCAAATCCCCGCTATGACAGCGATGAGCATCAACAAGCAATAGCCAATGAACACGGAAGTTCTAGGAGCAGTGGCGAGGCAGGAATTATCGACCAGCGCCCACTCGCTCCTTGGGATCACAGGCGAAAAAATAGAAAATGTCGACTGCAAGCTCGCCTACTCAGCTATCGATTCAGAGCAGGTACTGATATCTTGAGGCTGTTTTGTTAGATATGGTCTCTGCGCCTTCCCAAAAACGGAGTCCTTCCCTGGTTCGAAATTACGGTGGGAGAGCCCCAAAAGATTGGCGACGTCATCAGTCCTCATATTGTCTACAAAGTGCATTCCATCTTTGAAGACTGCAAGCAGACTCTTTCAGAAGAACTTCTATCGGCGAGCGTGAAATTTACACTGCTATCTCTGTCTCCAATAGACAAATTGTTCTGCTTACAAGTCGAATGATTTTACAGTGCAGAGGAGATACAGAGACTTTTGTGGCTTTACAACCAGTTGACGGCACACAACCCAGGTGTCATTGTTCCACCAGTGTCAGAGAAGCATGTGCTGGGTCCAGGATGGGTTTGTGGACAACCCATTCCATGTTCTAGGACAATCGTATGTGGAGACCCCATTCGGTTACGACCTCCATGTTCTAAGACAGTCGTATGTGGAGAGTCCATTCGGTTACCAACTCCATGTTCTAGGACAATCGTATGTGGAGACTCCATTCGGTTACCACCTCCATATTCTGGGACAATCGTTTGTGGAGAGCCGATTCGTTTACCACCTCCATGTTCTAGGACAATCGTATATGGAGAGCCCATTCGTTTACCACCCCCCTGTTCTAGGATAACGAACTTCTTGAGCTCCTCTTTCCGTTGCTCGCGTTCCTTGCCGTTCTGGCGCTTGTGACGGCACCACCAAATGAAGAGGGTCGGGATGAGGATCAGGAGCACGGCTGCTACAACTGCAATGGCGATAATCACGGGCTTGCCGAGTCCTGTTCTAGTGCCGTCAAATAGGCTGCCGTTGGAGCCTGTGCTACCATTTGTACCAGCGCCATTGCTGCCACCAGAACCTGGGGCGCCACCACTATCACCTGATGATCCTGTAGGAGCCGATGTAGGTGAAGGTATCACGGATGGTGTGGTCACAGTCTGGGTTTGCCACGCCCAAGTTCCTGTCATTTGCGCGACAACAATCGTAGGCTGTGACCCGCCTGTATTTTATTCCAGCGAGAAGTTACAGTCAGTAAGATACAATTAACAACAAGGGTAGCAATGGAAATCACACCAACTGAACATCCCTGTTCAAACTGTCGACTCCCAGCTGCTTGCTAGCTTTTACCTTGTAAAACAACAAAAAGTTGTGTGCCACTGACACTGCACGACAGGGGCGCGTTCGGGAGCACGGATTTCGAAGCAGAGCTCCAAGTAGCCGTCTGTAAATCACCGGAGCTGATAGTATAATTGAGAGTCCAAATACCCGTCTTGGTGACCATCACGATTAAACTGTTGGTTGCTGAACATCAAAGGAAAGGAGGAATGGCGCTCTTTGTCAACAAATCTTTGATCGTTAATTTCTTCCACAAGCTGCGACTTGATCTTCAAAGCCATACCTATGATACAACTGGTAGGATCATATGCTGGATTTGCTTGTGGCTGTAGTGTGATCTATCAAGGAAACAATTAGCGAGATGCATTTAAGTTGAACATGTCCTATGGTTTCTCTCAGAAGCGGCACAACGGATGAGAGCGAAAACCACATTACAGACAGGTATCTTCAGGACAACTTCTCTCGGACTAACTCTCCCTCTTTTCCTGTTACTTTTCCACTGAACTTACCGCACTGGGGCTGGAATCGATGAAGAAGCTCATGCATGTGCCTGAACCTGAGAGACACTTTCCTACGGCGACAGCATTGACATTCGAAACTACGGATCCAGGCAAGCGAGCCACCCGCGGGAATGATGATGGATCAATGTTTCCGGCGGACTTGGCCCCTGAAGTTGACTGCGAGACTGTCAGAGTCGCCATATTGGAAATATCCAACTTGTTGACAGCTGAGAATGTTAAAGAGGCATATATCTCATACAATGACGAGCCTTCGGAACTTCCAGAGTTCCCAGAAGCTATCCAGAGCGGTGGAAGTCCTCCTGTAGGAAAGAGATTAGGTGCCGATGACTGATCTGTAAAGGACCAATTCACATTGTTGATGTTGGTGTTGTTCCAGAAAACCGGGGCGACGAGGGGTTCAGGTGTCGACTCAGGCAACAATGTTATTATTTTCTGCGACGATTGACTCAAGAAGAGAAGCAGCTGTTTGTTCGAGTTGGAGAACATCCAGGCCCCGGATGGGGCTGATACAGGACTAGGACCTTGGCTAGTGATAGTCTGGTTCGCAATTAACAGCGTGTTTGTCGAGTTTGGGGCACTAGCAAAGGCGAACAGGGACCCGAAAGTGGCGGCCGTATTGGCAGAGGAATAGTAATAGACGTATAGGGTGGGGCCAATGAAGGCGGCAGAGGCTGCGAAGGACATATTGTCCTTGGACTCTTATATGTGCAGGCCGAGGGGGGGAAGGGAACGAGTCGAGAGGGAAAAGAAAGAGAAGAAAAAAAATATATAAACAACAAAAAACAGAAAGTGGGAATGAGCAGTCGAATGCAGGGTGAATGCTGATGGCGAACAGGAATGGAGGGAGCGAGAAAGTGCAGGGTTGAAGGGAAAGGAGGGGGAAGAGGAACAGTCGATACGATAACACTACCTATCCAGCAGACAGTGTGCGGGTGGGTGGCCCGGTCCATGGGTCTGCTCTCCCTGACCTGACTTTTGGCGCCATACCTGTGAGTGCCTGTTCACTTGACAGTTTGTATATTTGTGCCTGACGGACTGCCTGCATGCCAATTGAATAGCCTGCCTCCTTTCTTCGAGGTGTAGAGAATCACTTTTATGATTCACTGAGTTGATTGGCCCTTTTTCGATATTTGTGTAACTTGATCCTTGCTGGAAAGCAGAAAAAAACTGTTTTCCAAGAGAATCAAAAAGTGATTCTCGAGAGCAGGCAAGAAAGGAGGAAGGCTAATGTGTTGTGACCAGAGAGCGGTTGCCGCTTGCTGGTTGGTCGTTGGGAGGTGCAGATACAGCTGGCCACAAAAATGACAAGGGGCAAGCGCCCATCTCATCCTTGCCCATTCCTTTCTTCCTTGTCTTCTTTTCATCTGCACTGTTTAGCGTGCGTTTTGGCCTGTGTTCAAGAGTTCAAAGTCAGGTTTATCCTTCTTCTCTCTCTGTCTCCTGCCGACATCTTATTATCGATGTTGTGGCCACATGTGTCTTCTTGGTTTTGCTCTCTCGGTAGGAACGAGCGAGGAAAACCGAACGAGAGCATCCATCGAGGTGGTACAGACGCTTCTTGAAAAACATACCCTTCCGTGGGTACGTTCAGAGCCGCTCGATAGTCCAACTGAAGAGCCACGATTTTTGTCAAAGCTGAAAAGAGGACGCGTTTTCAGCGCAGAAGCTTTGTTCTTCTTGTCGCAGTCTCGGTATAAAAGTTGACATTGGAATCAAATCAAGGAGTTTTTTTTCTCTTCCCTCCTTCACTTTTCATCACCACCTTCCTCGTCTACTCTTCCGTATTTCAATTCCAAGATCTGCACTTATCCTTGTCTGTTTTGGACACGTAATTTGAAGTCAATCCATTTTCTGTCTGCTATTCAATTGATCCCCCACCCATTGGACAACTATGATGATACAAACGCAATAAAAGCTGAAAGTACCGCTTGAATCACAGTGTTCATAGTTATTGCACCCAACGGTGGAGAGGGTGGTCACCAGCGATGGAGCAGCGTTGATTCAAATATCTGCTATGATTGTGATGAGTAGCAATAAGCACCAGCCCATAAACAGGGAAGTTCTAGGAGCAGTGACGAGGTAGGACATTATCGACCAGCGTCCACTCGCTCCTTGGGATCGCAGGTGAGAAATAAAAAATGTCGACAACAGGCTTGCCTACTCAGTTATCGATTCAGAGCAGGATACTGATGTCTTGGAGTTGTTTGTTAGATGTCGTCTCTGCGCCTTCCCGAAAACGGAGTCCTTCTCTTGGAGAGCCCTCATATTGTCTACAAAGTGCACATCGGGTATCTATGTCTTTGAAGACTCCAAGCACACTTTTTTCAGAAGATCTGCTGTCGACGAGTATGAAACTTGCAAAGTCATCACCTCTCTCTCCAATAGACAAACTCTTCTGCTTACAAGTCGAATGATTTTACAGTGCAGAGGAAATACAGAGTGTTTTTTATGGCTCTACAACCAGTTGACGGCACACAATCCAGGCGTCATTGTTCCACCAGTAAGAAAAGCATGCGCTGGGTCGATTCCAGGATGGGTTTGTGGAGAGCCCTATCATTTTCCACCGCCATGTTCTAGGACAATCGTATGTGGAGACTCTGTTCGGTTGCCACCTCCATGTTCTAGGACATTCGTATGTGGAGAGTCCATTCGTTTACCACCTCCATGTTCTAGGACAATTGACTTTTTGAGCTCATCTGTCCGTTGCTCGCGCTCCTTGCCGTTCTGGCGCTTGCGGCGGCACCACCAGATAAAGAGGGTCGGGACGAAGACCAGGAGCACGGCTGCTACAACTGCAATGGCAATTAATCACGGGCTTTCCGAGTCCTGTGCTAGAGCTGCGAAGGTGGCTGCCGCTAGGGTCGGTGAAATTATTGCTGCCATCACCGCTACCATTGCCAGAATTTGGGGAGCCACCACTCTGACCTGGTGATCCTGTTGAAGGCGCAGAAGGCGGGAGATGCGAGACCGGTGTTACCAAAGCCTGTGTTTGCCACGCCCAAGACCCTGACATTGACGCAGCAAGAATCTCAGGTTTAGACCCGCCTTTTTCCAAACGAAAGGAAATCGCCTGTTAGAAATTTGTTTTGCAATGGAAATCTTCATTTTCATAGAGTATGAGGGCGATTGAAAACACGCTTTATCTCTGAGCACTGCCCGACTAATCAAAAAACTTACCTTGTAAAATTACATATAGTTGAGTGCCATTGATACCGCACGACAGGGGGGCACCTGATGGACCGGTTTTCGAAACAGTTGTCCAGTTGGTCGTCAGTAATTCGGCAGAACTGACGGCATAGTTGAAAGTCGATATACCCGATGTACTTGACACCATGATAATCAAGCCGTTTGTCGCTGAACATTCAAAAAAAAAGACAAAATCTTTTTGTCAACAGATCTTCTGCTATATCCAACTAGCGCGATAAGATCTTCAGAAGCTTTACCTATGAAACAGCCGGATGAGTCGTATACTTTACTTGGTTGCGATGATGGGACCTGTCAAGGGAAGACTTCAGCCCGCTGTGTGACCTTTTTGGTTTATCTCAGACGCCCATCGCATGTGAGCAAAAACCACATCCCAACCCAGCAACTCACGGACACACCTCGCACACACGCGCCTATTCCTCTCAGTGAACTTACCACGTTGCCCTCTGCATTATCGGGTATGAAGCTCATGCACGTTCCGGAGGTCGCACACTTTCCTATTGCAACTACATCCGCTCCCGAGCCTGCGGTTGACGGTAAACGAATAACTCGCGGAGATGAGGTAGGGTCAATGTTTCCGGCTACCCTGGCCGAATATACCACATTGACAGACCCAGTCGCCAGGTTGGAAATATCTAACTTATTGACAACTGGAAATTGACCAGAAGCGTAGATTTCATAGAGCCCCGAGCCTTCAGGGGTTCCATTATTTCCAGAAGCTACCGAGAGCCGCTTGACTCGTGAGGGAAAGAGACTGTGCACTTGCGATTGATCTGTAAAGGTCCAAGTGAAGTTGTTGGCGCATGGGTTGTTCCAAGGAATTACAGGAACAGCTTGTACAAGTGCTTCTTGAGGCTGCAATGTTGTTATAAATGACGACGACGGTTGATTCAGAAGAAGGATCAACTCATTTTTTGAGTTGGGGAACATCCAGGCACTGGAGGGGGCGTTAATAGGACTGGTTCCCGTGCCAGTAACACTTTGTTCTGAAATCAACAGCGAATTTGAAGTCGCTTTTGGGACATTGGCTGACAATGAGTACACAGTCCCGAAAGTGGCGCCAGGGGAGTAGTAATAGACATAGAGGATGGAGTTGATGAAGGCGGCGGAGGCTACGACGGACATATTGTCCTTTGGCTTTTATATGAGCGAGCCGGAGGAGGAAAGGGAAGGAAGAGTCGAGGGAGAAAAGAAAGAGAAGAAAAGAGGGGAGCCACAAACAACAAAAAACAAAAAGTGGGAATGGGCAGCCGGAAGGAGCAACCAGGAAAGTGCAGGGTTCAAGGGACAGTCGACACGACAACACTACATATCCAACAGGCAATGTGTGGTTGGGTGGCCCGGTCCATAGGTCTGCTCTTCCTGACCTGACTTTTGGTGCAATACCGGTGAGTGCTTATTCACATGAAAGCTTGTGCCTGACGGGGCTGCATGCAAGCCAATTGATTGTGTTGTGACCAGAGAGTGGTTGCTGCCTGCTGGTTGGTCGTTGGGAGGTGCAGGTACAGCTGGCCACAAGGATGAGTGAAAAGAACAAGGGGCAAGCGCCCATCTCATTCTTGCCCTTTCCTTCGTTCCTTGTCTTCTTTTCATCTGCTGCTGATGTTGTGGCCACGTGGGTCCTCTTGCTTTTGCTCTCTCGGTGGTTTTTCGTGTTCGAGAAGGAAAGGCCAATGGAGGAACCAGCGAACGAGAGCTCTCTCCAGCAGGATGCATTGTTTTTCTACTGCTGACGGTTTTTTTTGGGTTGGGGGTTCCTCTTGTCCAATTGGGAGAGTTCCGGCTCTCATCAACGCTACGAAGAGCGCAGAAGCTCCGTTCTTCTTGTCGCAAGTCTCGGTAAAAAGCTTGACGTTATTGAAGTCAACCTTTCATCACCATCCTCCCTCCTACACTCTTCCTTCTTTCAATTCCTCTGTCCAACCAAGATCTGCACCTCTCCTTGTCTGTTTTGAACACGTAATTTATAAGTCAATCCTCTGTCTGTCTGCAATTGATCCCCCACCATTGGACACAGTGATGATACAAACATAATTAAAGCTGGAATTACCGCCTGAATCACAGTGTTGATAGTTATTGCACCCACTAGAAAATCCCTCCTGTGACCCTCTTGTTTCTTTGAAACCAAAAAGCGGCAAAGCTTTGAAGTAGAAATGCAATCAACTAACCTGTTGTGTTTTTTTCTTTGTGCTTCTAAAGTTTAGAGGTATTATTAATAATAAGTTTTTATTACTTTATGAACGATGCATACGAACAATAAGCAAAATACAGACAAAAAGAGCAGAGCAGAAGGGCAGCGATAACAGTTTACGTGACTGCTCCGCGGTCATGTCCTCGTAGAGGGTTTGTTGTATGGAACCATAACATCAGCAGAAGGCAGCACCACCCTCGATGCATCGACTTTTATTGACCCTTTCTCAGAATCCAATCCCTTTGCAGAGGACACTCTTGGCGACTCTGCCATCTCGTCCACCCTGAAAACCTCTCAGTCTCTCAACTTTCACGAGTACGACCCTCGCTCGACTGATCCCACTCTCACCACCATGATGACAATGATGACGATAACCACGACCATTCTATGCAAGTATCAGGAGGTCTCCTTCAAGAATCGTTCTCAGCCATCAGGATGTCCTGTTCACAGCACCTGTGCAAGGGGGACAGGAGACGGGTGGAGGTGGTGGTCACCAACGATGGAGCAGCGTTGATTCGAATCCCCGCCATGATAGTGATGAGCAGCAACAAGCAACAGCCCATGAACAGGGAAGTTCTAGGAGCAGTGACGAGGCAGGACATTATCGACCAGCGTCCACTCGCTCCCTGGGATCACAGGTGAAAAATATTAAATGTCAACTCAACTACAAGCTTGCTTGCTCAGTTGTCGATTCAGAGCAGGATACTGATATCTTGGGGCGTTTGTTAGATGTCGTCTCTGCGCCTTCCTGAAAACGGAGTCCTTCCCTGGTTCGAAATTAAGATGGGAGAACCCCAAAAGATTGGCGACGTCATCAGTCCTCATATTGTCTACCGAGACTGCAAGTACACTTTTTTCAGAAGATCTGCTGTCGACGAGCATGAAACTTAAAGTCGCTTCCTCTCTCTCCAGCAGATAAACTCTTCTGCTTACAAGTCGAATGATTTTACAGTGCAGAGGAGATACAGAGACTTTTTGTGGCTTTACAACCAGTTGACGGTGCACAACCCAGGAGTCATTATTGTTCCACCAGTGTAAGAGAAGTATGCGCTGGGTCGATTTCAGGATGGGTTTGTGGAGAACCCATCCCACGTTCTTGGACAATCGTATGTGGAGAGTCGATTCGGTTGCCACCTCCATGTTCTAGGACAAGCGTATGTGGAGAGTCCATTCGGTTGCCACCTCCATGTTCTAGGACAAGCGTATGTGGAGACTCCATTCGGTTGCCACCTCCATGTTCTGGGACAATCGTTTGTGGAGAGCCCATTCGTTTACCACCTCCATATTCTAGGACAGTCGTTTGTGGAGAGCCCATTCGTTTACCACCCCTCTGTTCTAGGATAACGTACTTTTTGAGCTCCTCTGTCCGTTGCTCGCGTTCTTTGCCGTTCTGGCGCTTGCGGCGGCACCACCAGATGAAAAGGGTCGGAATGAAGATCAGAAGCACCGCTGCTACAACTGCAATGGCGATAATCACGGGCTCTCTGAGTCCTGTACTTGAGCTGCCAAGTTGGCTGCCGCTATGGTTTGTGCTGCTTCCGTCAATGCTGCTATTACCACCAGCATCTGGCGGGCCACCACTCTGACCTGTTGATCCTGTAGGAGCCGGCGTAGGTGAAGGTATCACGGAAGGTGCGGTCAGAGTCTGGGTTTGCCACGCCCAAGTTCCTGTCATCGACGCGACAACAATCGTAGGTTGTGACCCGCCTGTATTTTATTCCAGCGAGAAGTTACAGTCAGTAAGATAAAACTGGCTGTAAGGGTAGACTTACTCAGAAATTCAAAAGCAAGGAAAATCACACCAACTCTACAGCCCTGTTCAAACTGTCGACTCCCAGCCGCTTGCTAGTCTTTACCTTGTAAAACAACAAAAAGTTGTGTGCCACTGACACTGCACGACAGGGGTGCGTTCGGGAGTACGGATTTCGAAATAGAGCCCCAAGTAGCCGCCTGCAGGGCAGCACGGCTGACAGTGTAATTGAAAGTCCATATACCCGTCTTGGTGACCATCACGATTAAACTGTTAGTTGCTGAACATCCAAAGGAAAGGAGGAATGGCACTCTTTGTTAACAAATCTTTGATCGTTAATTTCAAACTTGATTTTCAAAGCCTTACCTATGATACAGCTGGTAGGATCATATGCTGGGTTTGCTTGTGGCTGTGGAAAGATCTGTTAAGGAAACAATTGGCGAGATGCGTTCAAGTTGTTAAGTTGAACATTCCCTATGGTTTCTCTCAGAAGCGGCACAACGGATGGAGCAAAAAACCGCATCATAGTGACAAACATCTTTAGGATAACTTCTCGCGCACAAACTCTCCCTCTTTTCCCGTTACCTTTCCACTGAACTTACCGCACTGGGGCTGGAATCGATGAAGAAGGTCATACAAGTTCCTGCACTTGTGGTGCACTTTCCTACGGCGACATCATTGACATTCGAAACTACGGAACCAGGCAAGCGAACCACTCGCGGTGTTAAGCTCGGATCAATGTTTCCAGCCGGCTTGACCCCTGAAGTTGACTGCGAGACTGTCAGACTCGCCATATTGGAAATGTCCAACTTGTTGACAATTGAGAATGGAGCAGCAGCATAGATCTCATACAATGACGAGCCTTCGGAACTTCCAGAGTTCCCAGAAGCTATCCAGAGCGGTGGAAGTCCTCCTGTAGGAAAGAGATTAGGTGCCGATGACTGATCTGTAAAGGACCAATTCACATTGTTGATGTTGGTGTTGTTCCAGAAAACCGGGGCGACGAGGGGTTCAGGTGTCGACTGAGGCAGTAGAGTGATTATTTTCTGCGGGGATTGACTCAAGAAGAGAAGCAGCTGTTTGTTCGAGTTGGAGAACATCCAGGCCCCGGATGGGGCTGATACAGGACTAGGACCTTGGCTAGTGATAGTCTGGTTCGCAATTAACAGCGTATTTGTCGAGTTTGGGGCATTAGCGAAGGCGAACAGGGACCCGAAGGTGGCGGCCGTATTGGCAGAAGAGTAGTAGTAGACGTATAGGGTAGGGCCAATGAAGGCGGCAGAGGCTGCGAAGGACATGTTGTCCTTGGGGAGGGAAGAGTCGAGAGGAAAATAGAAAAAGAAAAATGGAGGGAAAACAAAAACAACAAAAAACCGAAATTGTAATGAGAATGCTGGGTGAATGCCGATGGCGAAGACGAATGGAGGAAGGAAGCGGGAAAGTGCTGGTTGAAGAGAAAGGAGGAGGAAGAAGGAGGTCGATACGGCAACACTAGCTATCGTACAGGCGGTGTGGGTGGGTGGTCCGTTTTTTTGTGCTGCTCTTACTTCCTGGCCTGACTTTTGGCGCCATACAGGTAGTCCGCCAGGCATAAGCTGCCAAGCACTCAGTGGTATACCAATTGAATGTGTTGTGGCCAGAGAGTGGTTGCTGCCTGCTGGTGGTTAGTTCGGAGGTGCAGGCATAGCTAACCACAAGGATGAGCAAAAATAACAGGGGGCAAGCGCCCATCACATTCTTGCCCATTCATTCCCTCCTTGTCTTCTTTTCATCTGCAGTGTTTAGCATGCGTTTTGGCCTGTATTCAAGAATTCAAAGTCAGGTTTATCCTCGTCTCTCTCTCTCTTTCTCCTACCGACATCTCTTGTTGTTGATATTGTGGCCACAGTGTCTTCCTGCTTTCTCTCTCTCGGTGGTTTTTCGTGTTTGAGATTGGAGGAACGAGCGAAGGGAACAGAACAAGTCCGCAGGTATGTCCTGCTTTCACAGCTGGTTTAGACGACAATATTCGGAGCCGATTGATAGTCCATCTTCTTTGTGTCCAAACTGTAGTGCTGTCCTCGTTTCTTCGCCAACTCCCCAAGAATCCAAGCGGTGACCCCTTTGCGGACAGAGACGCGTGCTGTTGCCCATTGTTTTTGGTTGCTTTTCTGCGGCTCTCATCAAAGCGACAAAGAGGACGCGCAGAAACCCCGTTCTTCTTGTCGCAGTCCCGGTCTAAAAGCTGGCATTGGAATCAAATCAAAGAGTTCTTTTTTTCTTCTTCCCTCCTTCACTTTTGATCCCCACCCTCTTCCACTCTTCCTTCTTTCAATTCCTTTGTCCAATCTGCATCTCTCCTTGTCTGTTTTAAACACGTAATTTATAAGTCAATCCTCTGTCTGTCTGCCATTGATCCCCCACCCATTGGACAACAATGATGATACAAACATAATAAACGACGCAAACGAACAATAACATAACACAGATTAAAAAGAACAGAGCAAAGCAGTAACGACTGTGGCTGTGAACGGATGAAGAAAGCAGTTAGTGCGTGTACCATGGGCAGAGCTGATCAGAAGAGCAAAAGAAAAAAAAAGAACGAGAATGCACGTGACCTCTTCAAACCTGAAAGTGAACCCGTGCCATGAATGCCATGCCATGGTGTGTCGCGTTTTCATTATTCTTCAGTTCAATTCTCATTCCCTCCCAACTTTTGTGCAAGCAAGCAAGCAATCAAGGACTCCCAAGAATAGTGTAAAGACAAGCAGGAGCACAGACAACAAACAGAGCAAGCGAAAAGCACCTCTGAACAAGACACGCACACGCCTTGCACCACTACGCATGCAGACAAGCAACACCCATGACATCCCCCACTCACTCTGTCTCGGACCTTTTGCATGGAACCACCACATCAGCAGAAGGCAGCACCACCCTCGATGCATCGACTTTTATTGACCCTTTCTCAGAATCCAATCCCTTTGCGGAGGACACTCTTGGCGACTCGGCCATCTCGTCGGCCCTGAGAACCTCTCAGTCTCTCAACTTTCACGAGTACTACGCTCACTCGACCGACGCCCACTCTCACCACCATGATGACAAGGACGACGATAACCACGACCATTCTGTGCAAGGATCGGGAGTACAAATTCAAAAATCCTTCTCAGCTGTCAATCTTGCGGCCGGATCGTCAGTGGAGGTTACCCCGTTCACAGCACCTGTGATAAGAGGACAGGAGACGGGTGCAGGTGGTGGTCACCAGCGATGGAGCAGCGTCGATTCAAATCCCCGCTATGACAGTGATGAACAGCAACAAGCACCAGCCCATGAACAGGGAAGTTCTAGGAGCAGTGACGAGGCAGGACATTATCGACCAGCGTCCACTCGCTCCTTGGGATCGCAGGTGAAAAATAAAAAATGTCGACTACAGGCTTGCCTACTCAGTTATCGATTCAGAGCAGGATACTGATATCTTGGGGTTGTTTGTTAGATGTCGTCTCTACGCCTTCCCGAAAATGGAGTCCTTCCCTGGTTCGAAATTACGGTGGGAGAACCCCAAAAGATTGGCGACGTCATCAGCCCTCATATTGTCTACAAAGTGCACATTCGGGTATGTCTTTGGAGACTGCAAGTAGACTCTCTCAGAGGAACTGCTGTCGGCGAGCCTGAGACTTACGTCGCTACCCCTCTCTTTAATAGACAAACTCTTCTGCTTACAAGTCGAATGATTTTACAGTGCAGAGGAGATACAGAGACTTTTTGTGGCTTTACAACCAGTTGACGGCACACAACCCAGGTGTCATTGTTCCACCAGTGTCAGAGAAGCATGCGCTGGGTCGATTCCAGGATGAGTTTGTGGAGAGTCGACGTATTGCATTGGAAAGATGTCTTCGAAAGATGACGGCACACCCTATGCTCTATGGCGATCCAGATCTCAAGCTGTTCTTGGAGAGTGACAGTCTCGTAGCCGAGGTAAGAAAAAATGCATGCGCAAACAACAGAAATCCAAGTCGCGCAGTACGTTTCAGGAGCACTAATGGCTTTTGTCGTCCGCTACTGCCGTCTATTTAGATCAAGGAAAAACGTCAGGATAGCTCCAAGGGATTCATGACTAAAGTCGGAGAGACTCTTTCAAGCGCGACCACTTTTACCAAAGTTCACGAAACCGATGAGGTATGTCATTAGGCTGTAGAAGCAGAACGATCCAACAGCCTGCTCTAGACGCAGAGAGTGATCTAAAACGGGTGATTATTGTTCTATTTTTTTATTTTTTTATTCATAGTGGTTCGAATCAAGAAAAACTCAACTGGATGTTTTGGATAGTCAATTGAAGTCGCTCCTCAAGGCCATTGAGGCGATTATCAAGCAGCGCAAGGATCTGGGTGTGGCATCTTCTGAATTCGGCGAGAGTATCGTGTCCCTGGCAGGAACAGAGCTCAACAAACCCTTGGCAAACTCATTACTGGTCCTGGGTAATCTCAAGATCCGGATCAAGGAACTGCATGACAAGCAGGCGCACATGGATGTGCTGACACTTGAACACACGGTGGACGAATATATCCGGACGATTGGATCGATCAAGATTGCGTTCATGGCCCGGGCCAAATTTAACCAGACCATGGTCTTGGCCCAGAACGAACTCTCTAAAAAGAAGGCCAACTTTGACAAGATGAATCAACCAAGTCGCAAGACCAAGCCGGAAAAGATTCAGCAACTTTCACAAGAGATCACCGAGGCGGAGCAGCGTGTGGAGACCAGCAAGAAAGACTTTGAAGAGATTTCGAGTTTGATACGTCAAGAGTTTGATCGGTTCGATCGGGAAAAGGTCGAGGACTTTAAGCAGAGCGTGGAAGCGTTCTTGGCTAGTATGGTCAAACATCAACGGGAGATTGTCGGGCTGTGGGAAAACTACTTTAAGGCCCTGAGCGGAGCAGGGGAGGAGACTCAGCACCAACATCAGCAGCAGCAGCAACAGGAACAACAACAATCACAGCAATATCAACAGCAACGACAGTCGACTTTGGACCATCCTGACGAATCAGCAACGACGACAGAAGGATCCTCCTTTGGGGGAGAAAGTTCCACGTTGCACACAAGTCATTCAAACGATATCCTTTCCGCGAACGCTTGGAATTAAGCATTGCTGCGCAGCGAACAGCGCGACAACTACGAATACCTTTACCCAAATAAATCCATGCACCTTGTCCCCTGATTTAGTCGCAAACTGGTCGTGAACAGAATAATGCTCTCTTGTATCTGCCCTTGCCCTATGCATAGTGGGCATTCAAGGAGGATGAGGAGTAGACCATAGAAGGTGCGAGTAGGACTAGACTAAGCAGCTAAGCAAAGGGTGGTTGGAAGGACAAAAGGTGCGACACAAGAAGAGCAAAAACAGCGTCATTTGCGACAAGCGAAGGCGCGAGAATGGGCTCGAGGCAGTGAAGAGACAATCGGTCAGCAAGAAAAAAAGAAACAACAAAAATCGTTTGTCAGGCGGTGTGCAATTAGAGAGGGCTTTGAAATCTGGGTTTAATGGCGTCATTTGGGGGAGTAGGGATCTATAATTGCACACGACGCTCCGAGTATAAAGACCGCGATCTGCGCCGTCCTTTCTTTTTATCTTCAACTTTGCACTTCTCTCTCTCTCTCCACCCTCCTTCAAACACTCCAACACTTTCCACAATGGTCAAGGCTATCGAATCCACTCAAGAGTTCAACGACCTCATTGCCTCTGGCGCCAAGGTCATTGTCGATTACCACGCCACCTGGTGCGGGTATGTATAACCTCATCTCTTTTTTTTTTTTTCTTGACTCCGCAGCTGTGCACTTTTATTCTTTTTCTTCTTTGGTCTTTGTTCAATTGCTGTGCTGTGTTTCCAAAGAGTGACAGGATAGACAGACAGACAGACAGAGAGACAAGACGACTCGTTTGGTCAAAAAGAAAGAGGAACGGCCTCCAAAACACGACGGGATCCTGCCCCCAGACATACAAATCACGAACGCTGAAAAAATAGAGTCGGGAACCGGGAGGCCGTCACCGTCCCCCCTACTTAGAGTTGTCGAATCAAAGGAAGCCAAAGGAACACTAAGGAACAGGAGGAACAGCAATCGCTCTTGTTTTTTCGTACTTCTTTTTTTTTATTCCCTCTTTTTCTCTCTTTTCTCGACAATGCAAAAAAACTGAGCGTGGGGAACGGAGTGGACGGGACAGAAGATCTGGTTCGCGAGTCTACCGCCCCAACCCAACCCCCTCGCCCTCGCGCTCTTCTTGCTCTTTGCCTTTTGGTGTGTAGAAAAAATAATGCATGAGAACTTGTTCTTCGGCTCTCGTCTCTTTTCTTTACTCTCTTGCCGCCCATTGCTCTCTTTTTTCTTTGTTCCTGCAAGTTTGTGCACTGGCTGTGGTGATGGTGCATCGGTAGCACCAATCTTCTTTTTTTTTTCTTTTTTTACATCTCGTGTTGTCCTTGTGGGCAGTTTTTTTTTTTTTTTGGTTTGTTGTAACGGGGGAAGAACCGTGAGTTGTTTTTTTTTCTTTCTTTCGCCTCCTATTCGCATGTCCTCAACACTCTTCGACGTGATTATGTGAACGTGTCGACGTGACAGGGTGAATTGGAAAAAAAAAGTCGTGACGAAGCTTGGGCGTAACTTTGCCATTTCTTTTTTGCAGGATTCTTCTTCTTTCTACCTTCCATCAATTTGGCGATTGAGGCCCTTGCGTCGATCGTTGCATTACATGCATGAGATAGATTGGAGGGAGGGGGAGGGGTCTGTTCTCAATGTTTCGCCTTCTCTCACCTTCTTTCTCCTTGCATGGTGAAAATACAATTTTCTAACCACTCTCTTTCTATCTCATTTTTTTGCTTTTGCCTGAAATAGACCCTGCAAGGTCATTGCCCCCAAGTACGAGGGATTCTCGAACGAGAAGGACAACGAGACCATCACCTTTGTCAAGGTTGATGTCGATGATCTCGGTGAGGTCTCCACCAACGCCGGTATTCGTGCCATGCCCACCTTCCAGACCTACCACAAGGGTGCCAAGGTCAACGAGCTCTTGGGTGCTGATCTCACCAAGCTCAAGGCCCTCATCGCCGAGCTCAAGGATATTGCTTAAAAGAAACACTTCATGAAGAAGTTTTTGCTTCCCGTAGCTCGTCAGAACCCAACTATTCTCACCCTTTCAACCCTTCAGCGTGCAAACTTTTTGTAAATATAAATATTGTTTGTAGAATCGAAAATGAAAATGGGGCCATCTACTCTGGCCCGATGGCCAGACCTTCTACCTCGTTCGACAAAACAGAGTCGTCAATGGCTCCCCTTTGTCGCAGCAACCTCCTCTGCATCTCATCCAGACCAAGGGCGTCGGTGATCTTGGCCCCAGTGGCTGTCAATCGAATGGTAGAGTTCCATTTCAAACGCACAGAGACACCTTGACCCTTGTCTATTTCATCCTTGCTTTCCATCACTGTCCACACACTGACCGAACCATCCCAGCAGACCGCGACAAATTCTGGCAACGACTCTGCTGAAGGACGCCAAGCCAGCTTGAAAACAGTTTGGCTAAGATCATGGACGATGGATACACAGGACCAGACGGATTCTGATCCATTGACCTGCTGCCTCCACAGTCGAACAGTCGGGTCGTCATCACTCGAGACTATGCCTTCAGAGAACCAGGCAACGGAGGAAATCCCACTCTTGTGACCCTTCAATTCGAAAATGACCTGCTGCGACTTCATGTCCAGGATATGGACCGTGCGCCAAGAGTCGCTGTCCCTTGGAGCGCCAAAAGGAATGTAGGGCATTGGACTCCAGACCAACATTGTTCCACAGGGGGAGAACGCCATGGATTTGACATCCTTGTCCAAAACACCTGTGCTTGTCGCGGCCTCGACATCCCAAAATCTGGCAGAAAAGTCTTCACTCCACGAGGCGAGCTGTAGACCATCAGGAGAGAATGCCAGGCCTTTGATTGTGCTGCTGTGTCCGACCAAGGTTCTCTCTGCCGCATCTGACTGTCGGTCCCAAACCTTGATGGTTCCACTTGATTCTCCCAGTGCTAGCCAACGACCACAGGGCGAATATACAGCCATGGAGTTGTCATCTTCTACTTGAATGCATCCATCCACAGCAATTGCTTCCCCACCAATGTTCAATTTGTACACCATCCCTTCTTCTGTCACCTCTGTGATGGCCAACGGCAGGCTTTCCGGAGAATAAGCCACGCTCAAAATGCGCGATGGACAATGGATGGTTGTCTTTGTCGGGCGGGGTTCAGTATCCCAATCTTGAATAGTTTTGGGTCCTGGTGGGTCGCTCGGAACTGTCAACACCTGCGACGGATGATCAACAAGGACCTTGGAGTCCCCTGTTCTAGCATTCCACTCTTTGACTGTTTTATCATCGCTACCTGTGAGGATTGACTCGCAGTCAGGCGAATACGCCACGCTTGTGACATTGTCTCGGTGGCCTCGGACTGCGGCAGAGGTGCCTGCCATCCCACTCAAGGTACCATCGTGGGCGATTCCTTCGCTCAACTCCCAAATCCGCATCATACCTTCATAGCTGCAGGAAACTAACTCTTGGTCACTTAAGAACATGACTTTTCCTATCGACTCCACGTGTCCATTCAAGGTGAGAATGGGTGCCCCCGTTCGCCTATTCCACAATCGCACGACTCGGTCGGGGCTGCAGGAGGCAATCCATTGGCCATCATGGGACACGGCTACGCTTCTGACTACATCTGTGTGGCCTTTCAAGACGAGTGGTTTGCCCTCGATCGGAAGGTCCCAAATGTAAACATCCTCTCCAACTCCTGCGATAAGGTGCTCTCCATCAGGTGTATATAAGATCCCTCCACCATGCCCGTCTTGGGGACTCAGCAGTTGAACGAGCTCCCCTGACTCTACTTTCCAAAGCCGTATCTTCTTATCCAAACCTCCAGTGGCGATTTGCTGTCCATCCGGTGACCAGGCTACTCCTTTCTGCGGCCCAAGGTTGTCATCCTTGACGTGGATAGCCGAGCCTGACTCAATATCCCAGATGCGTACTGTTTTGTCCATACTGGTAGAGGCAATCCGGCGCTCATCAGGAGAAAACACAACCATGTTGACTTCCAGCGAATGCCCTTTCAAAACGCGAGAGGTTGGCGTGGCTTGCGTAAAGTCCCAAATTCGAATGTCTGAATCACCACCGGCAGATGCGAGTTGATTACCCGTTCCAGAGAAGAAGAGTCCCCAGACTCGATCTGTGTGGCCTTGAAGGGTTAGACGTGTACTCCAATCCGAGGTATCCAAGACCTTGATCTCTCCGTTTCCTAACCCGATGGCTACGTCCTTTCCTGATGGAGAGACCGCCAGCGAGCCAGCTGTTGAATCAGGGAACATTAAAAATGGCAGCTCTCCAAACTGTGTGCCCTTCATGTCTGCGTTACCAAAATCTGCCTGTCGCAACCAAGTCTTGGTAAGGTTAACACCTGTCAGATCCGCATCTTTCAGCAATGCAGAATCAAAGTATCCACCAGATAGGTCAGCGCCTGGGACCCGAATGCCTGATAGATCCTCTCCGCTAAACTGGACCCCTGCCTTGACAAGGACCGTTATGGCGTTGGCCGCGGCTTGGCTGACAGTTTTGTCTACCTTGGATCGTTCAATGACAAGGCGAAGTTGCTCTTGGTACTCGGGGTGCATTTGAGAGTGCTCGACCAAAAAGTGGACGATCGAGGGCTCAGAGACGATACTCCTGTGGTTGAGAGGATGCCCAGACAGTAGAAGCGGGGTGGCCGTAGGGTGCAAACACTCTTCGAGGACCGGGTGCTGAGTCTCATGCGAGTAGCCTTCTTCTCCAAGAGGATCCGTGACAATATCGCAGAGCTGACAAGAGCAATAAAACTCCATGATGGATCGATGGATGAAAGAATAAACGTCCTTGGACGACGAAATACCATACTTTCCAGATTCCTCCACAATATGACGAGCCACCTGAATAGTACTACGCAACAATCTGTTCTCTGCTTTGGACTTTGGACTGAAGAAAGGGGTTTTCCATCCTTGCTTTTCCTTGCTTGAATATTCCACCAGATTGACTCCCTCATTGTTGACAAAGATCGCATGGGCAAGCCGCATGGAAAAGTGGAGGCCACAACCGAAAAAGCAGTTCTGCAGTATATCAAAGGCATTTGCTTCATCTTGAGGCATGTCGCCGCCTCGCTGCAAGCTTAAGCGACCGAGCTCCTTCTCAAAATGCTGTTCTCCGAAAGCCAGAAAGAGTTCAAACCGAGTCTTCAGGACCTTTGGGAGACCAGTCTCTTTATCCACAATACCAGGAAGTGTGGTAAGAGCTAGCTGAAGCATGAACGGGTTCTTGACTAGCTCCATCAGATGACTGAGTTGCGCAAAGTAATAGTCGGACGTCCAGAAGGGTTGATGGCCGAAAACGCGTTTTGCTTCATCCGTTTCCAAGAACTTCTCGATATAATCCCGGATCTGATCGTCTTTGAAAGGCATGACCACCGCCTCTTCAAACAGGAAAAGCGCCTGTTGTCTTTGACCATAAGGCTGTTGAGGGGCGAAATAGGATCGATAGTTGGTTGTCGCGAGGTATTGGCTCCGGCAAGAGACTACGATTTGAAAAGATCTCCATCTCTGGCCCTTCAATTGACTGTGGATATTGACAAATGTTTTGGCCTCGTCATATCCGTCGCAAATGAGGAGGACACGTCGGTACTCCTTCAGCTCTCGAACCTCATCGGGCTTGAAGCCGTAGTGAGCCAACCTCTTTTCAACAATATCGATTTGCTTCAAATTTCCCATGGCTTTCAAGTCGATGAACAGAGGGATGGCACCATTGGGCTGGTATCGTTCCCACAGAGTGCGTTCCAAATGGCGGTTGAAGGTTGTCTTGCCTGCACCAGAGCCACCAAGGATCAGCATGACTTCATTTTTGCTGTCCAAAAAGTCCTCCACCCTTTTATCAAGCGGATCCAACTTTTCACCTGAATCCTTGGGATTGGCCTTGGACATCAGGGGAATGTACATCTCGGGTCTGCCTTGAGTGATCTCCATTTTGATCTTGAGAAGGATGGGTTCCAGATTGGCTGTTTTGTTCACCTTGAACAAGAGCGGAGACGACTGCGGCAATAGAAGTCGATGTCCAACAAAATACTGGAGAGGGATTGCCTCTTTCCTTCCATCCTTCAGATCGTCGAGGAGATCTGCGGCCTTCGATTTGATGGGTCCGTCAGAAAAGGTCGCGATGTAAGTGAGAATCGTCAAGATCAATTCTTTGACAGGGACGTGCTGACTGATCTTTGACATCTCGGCCAGGAAAAGAACTGCGTGGATTTGAATGTCTTTATTCCAGGAAGGATCAACCGCGACTTCACCGAGCAATTGGCAGATTCCCCACTGGAATAGGTAGCTGTCATGACTTTGTGCAGAGAAAACCAACTCTTTCAGTGCAGGAAAGTTGCCGATTTGCACCAGGTCCTCAGCAGCGCGGAGAGAGATGTACCAGGGGTGCCTCTTTTCCGATTTAGCCATGTTTTTCAAGCAGGTGACGAGTCCCGCACCGTCTTCCATCAAGGCCGGCAAATCTTCCTCCACAGTTGACTTTACAAAATCGTAAAGATCAGAGACGCTAGACTGGATTTCTTTGGCCCCAGCAGCAAATCCATTGATATCTACTTGTAGGACGCCAGAAAGCTTGATGGCGCTGCCGGCGATTTTGACAAAGTGTCTGAAGAAACAGCGGGCAGGTGTCTCGTCGTCAGGAACACACCGCAGGGCTTGAACGGCATAGATGGCTTGGTATCGTAGGTATTGGTTATCACTGCTCTTCAGTCCTGCCAAAATTGTACGAAGGGGTTCATGTTGGTTGACTCTATCCAACTCTTTGATGTTGAGATCGGCCATAACACTCAGCACTTTTGAAATTGCCAAGGTCAGCTGGAACAAATATTTTTCGGTATGTGTATCTGTGCCCTCCAGGCGCTTTCTGATGAGCTCAAGGATATCGATCAGGTCGTTGGTTTCCAAGTAGTCTGGAGGGGCGTCTTGGACCAGCTGGATCAGGCCAGGGAGCTTTCCGATTTCCAATAGAGGAGCGTTCCTGAACTCTGTCAAGAAACAAATGAGCAGTGCACGAAAATGATCCTTTTGCAGAACGGGACCAACAATGACGACCTCGCGAATAGCTTCTTTGTCCTTGACGGGGTCCAAAATGAACGCGTTGACAACTCCAATCAGCAATTGCTGGATTCTGTCCTTTTCCACAGACAAGTCTTTTACGCTTTTTATCCATTCACGGTCTTTGAGGCTGAGATCTGGCTGTCCTTCAGGCTGAACTTTGGAAGACGAAGAGTTCAAAGCGGACAGAGAGAAGGATGGAGACTTTGCGAGCTGGAGTAAACGGGCGCAGTGAACGAGCTGTGCTGTGCTGTCGATGCGCTGAGCAATGTTTGGGGGCTGAATGTCATTTGATCTCGAGATTGCGCTGGGAAAGATATCCGGGTTGAAGGTGGGCGGAACAGCAGATTTGGGTTCCGGAGTTGCCGCTGGAGCAGGCTTGGATGGGGTCGGAGATAATTTAGGTGGACTCGAGTTGTTTTGAACAGGAGGTGACAGTTTCGCGGTTGGCTTGGGTGCCAGGGTGCCACTCGGTGCGTGGCCATTGCCGCCTGTTGAGGGCTGGAAGGCCTTTTTCATTTTCCCCTTTGTTTTGCTGAACCAGGAGCTCTCCTTTGGATTGGTAGGATTGGTCATGGCAAAGTTCCTGTCTTTTGAAACAAAAAAGGACAGGCTATGAGCAAGGTGACACGACATGCAAGATATTATGAGGGTCAACGGTCAGCAACGGACTCTTACTCTTGAGGTTTCTTTAAGCGGAAACAGCGAAGGGACGAGAACCAAGATGATTGCAAAAGACACGAAAGGAATGCACAGTGTAATAGCCTGACGAAATGCGAGAGAAGTGTTTGTTAGCGACAGGAGAGGAAAATCAATCACCCTGGCTCGATGTTTTATAAACATCGACTCAATAATAAACCTACTCTTGACGGGAATCACAGGAGAGAGGAATGAGGGATGAGAAGAGGAGAATCAGGAATGAAGAGAGGAGGTACGGAAAGAGAATGAGAAGAGTGAATGGAGAAGAGACTGACTAGAGAGGGAGCGAATGAGGAAAGTCAAGGTTGACGATGGCGAATGGCGAGGGAGGGAGGTTTGGGGAAGGGCTGGTGAGCTGGACAGAACTGTTGAGAATGAGGACAAAGCACAAAGGCACAAAGCAAATGGCTCTCAAGAGCTCGGTGGGAGAGGAGGGTGTTTCAATTTGCATTTGTGGCCAGTGTACGCCAAGGGTGGACACAAAAGAGGACAGGAAAGATACATGGGTACATGGGAAATAAGAGGAAACCACATTGCAATTAGAAACGAAGGACAGAAGGAGCGGAGGAAGGAGCGAAGGGGAAGAAGGAAAGAAGGAAAGAAGACGGGAAGAAAAGAAAGATGTACACTGGAGATTGTGGTTGCAGCGCACATGCAAACGAGAGAGAAAGAGAAAGAGGCTCTTTCTTTTTCATCTGATTGATTGGATTGATCCACTGCCAAATGCACACCCCACACACAGCACACCTTTCACACATATACACACGCACAGCACACAGCAGACAGTCGGGACTGCAGACAGACAGACTAAAACACGCAGATCGACAGTTGTTCTGTCAGTCTGCCAACTATTAGAAAAGCATTGCTTTGTGGACGGGGATCGTCCTCTCTCTCTCTTTCATCCTTCCTTCCTTCCTTCCTTCCTTCTTGGCGTCCAACCCGAGATTGATTTGTACGCTTGTGACAGTTGGACTTCTTGCCTTGCTCTCACTTTTTTGCCTTGCTCTCACTCTCTCTCACTTTCTTTGTGACCAATGCGGACTGTGGCTTTGCGCCGTTGTAGTTCAGGAGCATTCGCCTCTTTTCCTCCTTTTTTCTTTTTTTTTCTTTCTTTCCCTCGACTCTTTCCCCTCTCCCCTTTCCAAACCAACTCAACAACAGCATGAACATCAACGAAATTCAACTCCAGGTCGCTAAACACCTACAACCCCCGGACTTGTTGGCCTGCGCTCTCGTGTGCAAGGACTGGCACTCGGCCTTCATCCTAGAACTCTACCGCAACCTCACCTTCACTTCCACTGATCAATGGGATTTCCCATACCATGAGCCAATGCTACAACTTGTAGCCTCTCTCTATCGGTTCCGAAGCCACATCAACAGCTTGCGCTTGGACCTGTTCCCTCTACAAACAGATAAACTTTTGTTTAATCTAGAAAACCGCCCTCTATCCGAAGACAAAGCGACCCTGGAAACGATATCTCCAGTTGCAGCCACAAGGCTATCAAGAGCAAAGGCAGACCATGGAACATTGATACGACCTCGTTCGCCATTGTTCCCAAACTTGGAATCTCTCTCCATGAACATTTATCATACTCGAGGAGGCGACCTGAGTTGGCTCGCCCATTGTCCTCGTCTCCGATCCCTGTGTCTCTCTATTCCTCGATCAAAATCGTTCAGAGACACACTCCCCTGGACCGCGACCATGCTCTGGTCCGATATCCTTGCTCTCCCTGTTTGGTCCACGACGCTGACACATCTGCAGATCTCGGGTGGGTCCATGTATGAGGAACTTGAGATCTTAATGCTGAGGCAGTGCACATCCTTGACAGATTTGGCGTTCTGTCCTAGAGACGCGGGTGCAAAAGTCCTTGCAGAGTCCTTTCAGTCTTTGCGCCATCTGGATATGTCGGGGGACTTTATGGATCCATGGGCGACGCAGATGATCCTGAGCACTTTGACAGGTCTGGAAAAGTTGTCCCTCCGTCACCTTGAAGTCAAGGAGTTGATCGGGATCGACTGGGCGTTCGTGTATCCATCCTTGGGTAAATTTGGCAAGGAATGGACCTGTACTCGGTTAAAGTCTTTGCGTATTGTGGCCTTGGAGTGGAGCTCGGAACCACATGTGAATACGGATTTACTGATTCAATTGGCTAGACTGAAGGAGCTGGAGTCCCTAGAGATCGAGACAATGGGCTATGAGGAAGGTTGCACCACCGTCTTGCACCATTTTCCTATGGAGACACCATGGAACCTTGGACCCTGTAAGGAACCACTCCCTTGGATGACGGGGATGTGGCCAAAGTTGAAAAGATACAGGAGTGAAGGGTTTAAAGACATTCAGCGAAAATAATAAAAGACTGATTTTCACAACCAAGATGCCCCCTTTTTGGAGATGGATAGTCGGAAGTGGTTCTGGGTGATGATCACTTGTCGAAAATCGTTTTCCGGGCGATCTTGTATTGTTGCCAACGTGGAAAAACAAACGAGATTTGCGTCCTTTGCATCCTTTGCATCCTCCTTCCCGCTTTGTCCCACAGGAGAGTGCAGCTTTTTTGGATTCATCTTTTCTTCTCACCCTTTTCGATCCTTTCCCTCTTCTCCATTCTTCTTCACCGTTCACCCTCATGGACATCAACGAGATCCGACTCAGGGTCGCCAACCATCTCGAACCTTCAGACCTGTTCGCTTGCACCCTCGTGTCCAAGGGCTGGTATTCGGTTTTTATCCGGGAGCTTTATCGCAACATCAAGTTTTTCCCTTCTGACCGATGGGAATTCCCACGCCATGGCACGCTATTACAACTTGTTGCCTCTCTCTATCGCTTTCGAACTTGTATCAACAGCATTCACATGGAATTACTTGCCGTTCAAATTGACCGACTCTTGTTCCGGCTCGAAAACTACTCTCAAGTCCAGGGCCCGACGTCCGTAGATCCGACTCTAATAACAACAACATCAACAACAAAAGAAGAGACTCTAGGAAAATCCAGGACGCCCTTGTTCCCAAACATGGAGTCTCTCTACCTGAACGTTTACGACGATCAAGGAGCCGAACTGAGTTGGCTCGTCCATTGTCCTAGCCTTCGATCCCTGCGTCTCTTTGTTCCCAATCGAGACTGGTTCAGAAAGACTGTCCCCTTGAAGGCGGTTCTCCCCTTGACTGAGATCCTTGCCCTCCCTCTTTGGTCCACGACACTGACACACCTAAAGATCTCGGGCGGGGTGCAGAACTACGCTCTTGAGGTCCCGATCCTCCACCAATGTAAAGTCCTGACAGGACTGACGATCAGTCCTCAAGAATCAAACATGAAAGTCCTCGAGGGGTTCAGGGAGTCGTTACGCCATCTGGATATGACGGAGCGGACCGCGTTTCCTTGGGTGATGCAAAATGTCCTGGGTAATATGAACGATCTGGAAAAGTTGTCCATCTTTGCGTTCAAGGTCAGGCCAATGATGGGAGTAGATTGGGCGAGGGAAATGCCGTTGTTTGAGGTCGCTGAAAGGGAATGGGCCTGTGTTGGATTGAAGAGATTGCATATCACCTGCTTGGAATGGAGTTCAAAGCCAAACCTGAACACGGATCTATTGACGCAATGAGCACGACTGAAGGGCTTGGAGTCTCTGGAGATCATGTTGATGAGCTGTGAAGATCGTTCCACAAACGTGATGCACCATTTTCCAGTCGAGACACCATGGAACCTGGGTCCATGCGAGGAGCCGCTCCCTTGGATGACGGCACTGTGGCCAAAATCGACACGATACATAAGTTTCGGGTGGATGCATAGCTCCGGAGACATGGGCAGTCTGAGATGACGATCTCTGATCACTCTCTCCAAGCATCCTGTACTGTGCGCTGTAAGCTTGAGCCCAGCTGAAGGGACACTACTCTGCTTAAAAAAATAGAGGTAAGCTTACTTCGTTGGCAGGGCAAAAAAATAATAGATGATGTGCTGCACCCTGGATGCTGCAAGATATCATGGGGGTCGCACATTCTGAAGGAGAGTCATTCGGCCTGTCTTGGGTTACTCGATTAAGGTGTCCACATGTCAACATTTTGGTGGTGGTCAGAACCAGAGGCAAACACCAATTTACTGAGGCAATGGGCAAGGCTAAAGGAAATAAAGATCGTTCCGCCGCTGTGTCGCATCATTTCCCAATAGTCATGCTCGATATGGCCAGAGAACAAAGAACAAAGATGACACGTCATTACTTTGCCATTTGGGCTGAAGGGTCTCCCAGTTTTTTTTTCCCTTCTCTTCTTCGTCGTCTTTTCTCTCTTCCTTTTTCTCTCCCATTGTCCAAATCACTCGGACACTCCTAATGAACCTAGGCGAGATCCAACTCGAGGTCGGAGAGCATCTTCATACTCCAGACTTGCTCGCTTGTGTGCTCGTCTGTAAGGAATGGAACTCTGTCTTTATCACAGAACTATACCGCAACATCATTTTCACTCCCACAGATCGATGGGGTTTCCCACGCCGTGGGACCCTGCAACAACTTGTAGCCTCTCTCTATCGGTTCCGAAGCCACATCCGCAGTTTGAGCTTCGAATTGCTCGCTCTTCAAACAGATCTACTTTTGTTTAATCTAGAAAACTGCCTGCTCTCCAAAGACAAAGTGACCTTGGAGCCGATATCTACGGTTGCAAACAAAATGCTATCAAAAGTAGAGGCAGCAGCCTTAGCAGCATACCATGGAGCCCTGATACGACCTCGCTCGCCATTGTTTCCAAACAATCTCTCTCCATGACTATTCAGCATACTAGGGGAGGCGAGCTGAGTTGGCTCGCCCATTGTCCTCGTCTCCGATCCCTGCAATTCTCTATTCCTCGAAAAAGATTCGTCAAAGAGACTCTCCCCTTGACCACGACCATGCTCTTGTCCGATATCCTTGCTCTTCCTGTTTGGTCTACGACGCTGACACATCTTCAAATCTTGGGCTGGTCCATGTATGAGGAACTTGAGATCCCGATGCTGAGGCACTGCACAGTCCTGATAGATTTGACGTTCTGTCCTGGAGAGGCGGGTGCGAGAGTCTTAGAATTCTTTCAGTCTTTGCGCCATTTGGATATGTCAGAGAACATTATGAATCCATGGGTGACGCAGATGGTCCTGGGCACTTTGACAGGTCTGGAAAAGTTGTCCATATGTCAGTTTAAAGTCATGGCGTTGATCGGGATCGACTGGGCGCTCGTAGATCCAGCCTTAGGAAAATTTGGGAAGGAATGGACCTGTACTCGGTTAAAGTGTTTGCGTATCGTGTCCTTGGAATGGAGTTCGAAACCAAAGGTGAATACTGATCTACTGACTCAATGGGCAAGACTGAAGGAGCTGGAGTCCCTAGAGATCGAAACAATGAGTTGTGAGGAAGGTTGCACCACCGTCTTGCATCACTTTGCCATGGAGACACCATGGAACTTGGAACCCTGTCAAGAACCGCTCCCTTGGATGACGGGGATGTGGCCAAAGTTGAAAACATACAAGAGCGGTGGATGGAAGTAGCAATTGGAGAAAAAAAAAGTAAAAAAAATTGCGAGATCTACTCTTGCTTTTGTTTCTTGCTGTCTCTTTTCCACGCTGGAGTTTTCCCAACGTCGTGTGCATGGAGTGTCATCTGTCCTAGGCAGGTCGTCACTGTCCTAACTCCCACATCCCTTTCTCCCGACCTTGCTGCTCCTTCCTTCCTTACACTGAATTGCCCTTTCTTTTCACAGTCCTCAAGGTTCTCCGCCCTCACATTTTGCACGCATCCCCTTTCTCCCACATTTTCTCTTGCAAAAGATCAAAAAAGCAGCTACACGAGAGGAGCCGCCACAAGCAACACCTTGCTGTGTTCTATCCCTCTTCAAGACCACGATGATGCTCTTCGTTGAACCCTCCTCATCTTTTGCATTGATCTTCCTCTTTGCATCTTTCCATCGTTTTGCTTTTTACGCCACCTCCCTAGCACCGTCGTCTCCACTTGAGCTCTCTGTAGTTTTATTCATTTACCATTTCTCCATGACTTGCCAGCACCCAATAATGCATCTTCCTCTGCAATCCCTGGGCTGCTTCTCCTTGTTTCCTCTTTCTGGGCCACAATGTTTTTTTCTTCACTGCTTTGATCTCCTGCTACTTCCTTGGTATCGTCGTTTCCCCCCTCTGTTGTTGTTCATCTTTTACCATTTATCCCGGACTTTGCTCAGCATCCAATGTTGCATCCTCCTCTATTATTCCTGATCTGTTTCTTTTCTCTTTGGCAGTGTCCAGCTCCATCATATAAATAACCTGCGTCTTTCAACTTTTTTCTTCTATCCAACAACAATTTCAACCATCATTTCCCTTCGAGACATTGTATATTCCACTATGCTTCTCAAATCCCTCATTGTTCTCTCTGTTCTTTTGGTGTCCGCCGCTGCCGAATCATGCCTCCCCCAAGGCAGTATTTGTGGACTTCCTGATAGCAAAGAGTGTTGCAACACTTGTGATGATTTCGAAGGCTTTTTTTTTTGCACGTAGTGACCAGCCAGGCTCTTCGATGAAAGGTAGACTAGACTTGAAATTTGCTATAGAGATTATTTGCAACACAGGCACCGAACTGTATCTTATATCCCTGAGAAGAAACCCCTTTAATGGCTAGATCCTTTGGTTTGGATGTCCTCGCCTGTTCATAACCTGAACACATCGGAGCTTCATTGACGGCTACCTCACCAAGAACTGACAGAGAATTCCTTTATTACGAGTACAGCGACCGTAGGTAGACCGCAATAAATCCTGATCTTGGGTGATCCACCCGTTGTCGCTACATTGTGTTCTTGTCAATGATATCTGCCAAAAAATCTTACCTGGTCAGATATTGGCCATCATGGTCTATAGACACCGTCAGCTCTGTTCTGATTTGTTGAAATGTGGGATGTTTTTATGATACTTTTCCACTGTTGCGGTGGCCCTTGCTCAGTTGCTCACCTCCTTTTTGGTCAAGAACGCTTTTCGGTCTCCTTAAATTTCTTTTGTGGCACGCAGAGAGGGCACAAGGAGATTCTCCTCTTCCTTTTGTCCTTTCCCTTTACTCTTTTCTTCATTCTTTCTTCCTCTTTACGTCCCCTAGCCCTCGCCAATCCAAGTATCCGAAAAGTATGAACATTCCCGACATCCGACTCGAGGTTTCCAGATATCTGCAACCGCCAGCTCTATCAGTCTGCGCTCTCGTCTGCAAAGACTGGTACTCGTCCTTTATCCCGATCCTGTACCGCAACCTCGCCTTCTCTCATTCTCACCCAGTAGGATTCCCACGCAACGGGAGGATATCGCAGTTGGCCTCCTCTTTCTACCCGTTCGGGGTCCACATCCGGAGCTTGAGTCTGAACTTGATTGACGTTCATATGGATCAACTCTTGACCGAGACTGTGCACTCTTTTCAATTGAAATACAATACGATCCCAGAACTCGCTGCAATTACAACAGCATCGACAACGATGGCTCGGAGAAAACCTGGAACACCATTATTCCCCAATATGACTCATCTCACCCTAGTCATCTATGATCCAGAAGGAGTCGATCTGGCCTGGGTAGCTCTTTGTCCTCGACTCCGGTCCTTGCGCCTCTCTATCACTACCCAGAGTTGGTTCAGGAAGATGGCTTCCCGAAAAGCTGTTGCTCCTCTATCTAAAATCCTAGCTCTTCCTCTTTGGTCCAAGACACTGACCCATTTGAGGATGTCTAGTGACGAATTGGACGACAATGGACTCGAGCTCCAGATCTTGAGCAGCTGTTCTTTTTTGACAGAGTTGGCGCTAAGTCTTCGGCCCTTGGGCGTGAAGACCTTTGAGGCCCTGATGAAATTGGGTCATTCTCTAAGTCATTTGAATTTGATGGGCTGCGGTAACATGCAGTCATGGATGCTGCAGGATATCCTGGGATCTTTTACAAAGCTGGAAGAACTGTCTCTCTCAACGTTCTCGGTCCATGATATCATGGGGGTCGCACATTCTGAAGGAGAGCCCTTCGGCCTATCTTGGGCGTGTACTCGATTGAAGTGTTTACATGTCAACTTTTTGGAATGGTGGTCAGAACCAGAAGCAAACACCAATTTGCTGAGGCAATGGGCAAGACTAAAGGAGCTGGACTCTTTGTACATCATGAGCATGAGAATAATTGGAAGTGAAGATCGATCCACCGCAGTGTTGCATCATTTCCCAATAGTGATGTCGTGGAACAAGACTGCGTGCAACAAACCGCTCGCGTGGATGATGAAAATGTGGCCAAAGTTGACAAAATACAAGAGTGGTGGATGGAAGTGAACTTCCGGGAGCAAAGATTTACGACAATAAAAAAAGATGGGACAAACAAACAAACAGAGTCGACTTCGAGAGCCGACTTCGCGTTTCTGACGCGGCGTGTTGACTTTGCCATTTGGGCTGAGGGGAAGAAAGATTCTCTTTGCGTCCTTTTTTTTTTTTTCTTCGCCCTTTTCCTTCTCTTCCTGTTCTCTCCCATTCTCCAAATCACTCCAACACTCCAACACTCCTAATGGACCAAGGCGAGATCCAACTCGAGGTCGGGAAGCATCTTCGTACTCCAGACTTGCTCACTTGCGTGCTCGTCTCCAAGGAATGGAATTCGATCTTTATCCCCCAACTCTATCGCAACATCGAGCTTGTTCATTCCCCTCAATGGGCATTCCCACGTCGCGGGACCCTGTCAGAGTTAGCGACGTCTCTCTATCGGTTTCGAATCCACATCCGGAGCCTGCATTTGGAATTGGTTGCTTTTCAAATAGATCAACTTTTGTCGACAATAGAAAGTTCCTCTCAATCCAAAGACAAAACGATCCTGGAGCCATTGACCACAGGAACACAAGCAGTGCTTCCGGAAATCCTCCCTACACCCTTGTTCCTGGATCTGGCGTCTCTCACCTTGAACGTCGTCTATGACTCGCAAGGGGCCGGACTAGCCTGGATAGCCCATTGTCCTCATCTCCAGTCCCTGCATCTCGTGGTCCCTACCCTGGGGAGGCTGAAGAGGGCTGCCTCCCAAGATGGAGTCGATCCCTTGCCAACCATTTTAGCCCTTCCTTTTTGGTCCACGACTCTAAGGCGTCTGCAGATCTCGGGTGGCACATTGGCGGAAGAGCTCGAAACTCAAATCTTGAAGCAGTGCACAGCCCTGAGAGAGCTGGTCCTTTGTCCACAACAACAAACAGGTGTGGGAGCTTTTGAAACCTTTGCGGGATTTTTTCAATCTTTGAGCCATCTGGACATGACGGAACGGAAAGTGCCCTCATGGGTGTTGCAACCCATCCTAGGATCTTTTACTAGTCTGCAAAAACTCTTCCTCTCAAAGTTCTCTGTCTATGGCGTACTGGGGGTTGTCCCTTGGCCAGGAGAGCCCGAGGGCGTCTTTCCAACGGAATGGGCGTGTACTCGGTTAAAGTTTCTACATATCGACAGCTTGATGTGGTGTTCATCATCCGATACGAACACAAGTTTTCTGGCGCAATTAGCAAGACTGAAGGAATTGGAGTCCTTGGAGATCATGATGATGGGCTGTGATGACCGTTCGATCGCCGTGTTGCACCACTTTCCAATAGAGACCCCATGGAACTTGGATCCTTGCGAGGTACCACTCCCTTGGATGAAAGAAATGTGGCCAAAGTTGACAGGATACAAAAGTGGCGGATGGATCAAAAGGGATGTAGAGATCAAAAAATGGGGCCCAGAGTACAACAGAGTAAGGGAGCTGCAATTTCAATATCTGCTCCCTGTACGTGCCCCATCGATTAATCGCGGACATCCCCGGAATCAAACCAAAAACATCTACCCTTTGCAGAAACGTTTTTAAAAACAATAGTGTATTTCACTACAACAAGAAAGGCGCTGCTCCTTTCATTGAATGATTTGAAGTTGCCAATTTTCTTTTTTTCTAATTGCCCTCGACTGCCGACGACGGAAGGAGTTCAGGATGATGATCTCGGACCATGCCCTCGGATTTGACATCCAGCTTCTTGTACTCTGCAGACTGGATCCAGTTGGCGTAGCTGTCCTTGGACTCGATCGTGTGGCGGACCTTGATGATACCAGGGGTCTTCGACTCGTTCACTACCGTCGCCACACGTTCCTTGCCGATAATCTTTTCCAGAGCGTCCAGCATGGTAGTTGTTCGGATATCGGCCAGCGTGGTCTAAAAAAAAAAAGAGAGAGAGAGACGGTGTTTAGAGATTGGATTTGTCATTTGTTTTTGCTTTTGCTTTGCAAAGTGATCACAAAATTACCCTGTTGCCCACATAGTGCCCATTCAGGTGGTTGTTCTCCAAATGAGCCTCATGGATCCTAGCCCAGTTACTCAACTGTTCGTTCAAGAACTTGTTCAAGTACTTTGCCTTCTCCTCCTCGTCCTTGCCCGAGGATTCCCAAAAGAAAATGCTCATGGTCTCCTGAAAAAACATGGCGTTGGAGTTTGAATAGAACGAGTTGATCAATGCTTCCTCCCACGCGTTTTCGCCGTGGAGTCCAAACTGTTTCGCCAGGAAGATGTCGATTGCCATATTCTCGGCCAAGACCAGTTTCTAATAGGATGCAAGGAAAAAAGGCTATCAGGTTACATCAGAGGATAGAGGGAAGAAGATGGGAAGAAAGGGGAAAGATTCTCACCTCGCCATCGGGATGGATGACCGTGAGAACAGGGATCATTTCAAAGGGAGCGTTGGGTTTTTCGGCGCCCCAGTTCTAGAGAACAAAGAGCATCCGTTGCACGTTAGCGATGATCAGAACGCGAGCAGACAAATACAGGCGCGAGATGAGATGTTGAAAGAGTTACAGGCGTGGGAAAGACTGGTTCCCAGTCCGCGTTTGCATACGCCAAGATACCACGGGCACTGGTGCCTCCAAAGTGTATGCCAAAATACATCAGTTTGTATTGGAGACCTTCCTCGGCGATCAGCTTGGAGTTATTATCCGAGTCGAGGTTGTAGACCTTCATGGTGTGTCCTGTGGTTGTAGTTGAGTGTGTGAAAGAAAGGAGAGAAGGAAGGACGTTGGTTGTTGGTTGGTCAAGGGTCTTCCTGCTCCCCCTTTTTATAAAAAAAAAAAATGTCGTCGAGACCGAGAGCGCAAAGTCAAACGAGGTGCACCCTGCATGAACTGAACAGGGCCACCTCCGATCCACCAATCAAAATGCTCTCGTATATTTCTCCACATCATGTCAAATGAAAGTGTCCTTGCACTGGAGAGGAGTGCGGCGCTCCACTTTTATTCACATCGACAACACTGGCCCAGGAATGGCAGAAAAAGACTTGCTGTCCACCGAGATTGTATGTTCTTGTTGATCCACGTTAGACGGCCATGTTGATGTACTTGTACTGCGTGTACTCGTCCAGTCCTTGTCTACCACCCTCGCGACCCATGCCAGACTCCTTGATCTATACCATCACCAAAACATAAAAAGTTCTCATGGTTAGAGTTGAGAGCTCTCGTCTTCATCCAATCAATTGCTGTCTGACGACTTACGCCACCAAAGGGAGCCACTTCGGATGAGATCGCGCCTGTGTTGACGCCGACCATGCCGACCTGCATCTTCTCGGCCACACGCCAGCAGCGGGCCGCATCCTTGCTGAAAAAGTACCCCGCCAGTCCGAAACGCGTACTGTTGGCAGCCTCAAGGACCTCGTCTTCAGTTTCAAAGCTAAAGATACCTGCCACCGGTCCAAATGTTTCCTCGTTCGCCATCTTCATGTTGGTCTTCATATCAGCCAGGACTGTCGGTGGATAGAAATAACCATGGGTTCCGGAACCTGCACCGTCCTTGACGTGATTTCCACCCGTGATCAGTTTAGCGCCGTGTTGTAGAGCATCCTCGACATGAAAATGGACCTTGTCCACTGCCCCTTGATTGATGAGAGGTCCATGTGTCGTTGACTTTTCAAATCCTGACCCGACCTGGAAATTCTTGACCTTTTCACTCATAAGAGCCGTAAATTTATCCTCGATGGAGGAGTGGACATAGAACCGGTTAACACAGATGCAGGTCTGTCCACTCGATCGGAACTTTGCCATGATCGCCGCTATATGATGTGATCTAGAAAAAGGTCAGATACATGTTTTCGCCGACTCTTTTGAGAGTGAGCGAAGCAACAATCAAGACATTACCGTCGACGGCTTTTTCCAAATCAGCGTCTTCGAAAACAATAAAGGGTGCGTTGCCTCCCAATTCTAAAGATACCTTCTTGACCGTGTCGGCACTCTGCTTCAACAAAACTTTTCCAACAGCCGTAGATCCTGTGAACGAAATTCCAGAGATATCCAAGCTCTCGCAAAAGTGTTTGCCGATGGCCTTTGTGTTCGCATGTGTCGTTACAATTCCGATGACGCCCTTGGGAACTCCTGCTCGCATGCCTAGTTCGCAAAGGGCCAGGGCCGATAACGGGGTTTCAGAGGCCGGCTTGGCTACGACAGTGCATCCCACAGCCAAGGCTGCTCCAAACTTTCTTGTAATCATGGCGTTGGGAAAGTCTAGCCAATAAAAGAATGTCAGTCTTTTGACCGCTTTTCAAATTGGTCTACAGTATTTTTACGTCATGTACAATTCTGCTCTTACTCCAAGGTGTAATGATGCCAACGACTCCCAATGGTTGTCGGATTGCCATCATACGCTGCTGACGGCTTGGACTTGGGATGATTTCGCCATAGAGTCTCTTTGCCTCCTCTGAGAACCATTCGAAAAAACTTGCACTATTTTTTTTTTTTTTTTTTTTTTTTTGCGTTAACATCAAATCATCATAATGATGTCGTAGACATTCTCCAAACGACAGTTTACCCATATCGGATTTCTCCAAGCGCGTCAGCCAGAGGTTTTCCATTCTCCCAGGTCAAGATCTTGGCTAGGTCCTCCTCGTTCTCCAGAATTAGATCATTCCACTTGCGGAGGATGGCGCTTCTTTCCTATTGAATTTGGATGCAAGAATGGTTCGGTCATTCGTGGGTGACTAGTGGGGTAAAAGCAGAAAGAAAGAGAGAGAGAGAGAGAGAAGCACGTATTGATCGCTTACCTTGGCAGTCTTTTGACTCCACTCGGGCAGAGCATTCTTGGCGGCTTGAATGGCTCTTTCTGCATCGTCTGTGTTCATGTCGGGGAAGCTGGCAATCTCAACACCCCGAGCCGGATCTAAATAACCGATCATGACACGGACAAGTCAGGTATTTTTTTGACAGACTATTTTTCATAGATCAGCCTTGTTTTCTTTTCTTTGCTTGAGACTCTGTTTTACCAAACACGGGAAAGCGCTTTCCAGAGGCAGCGGTCTTTACGTGGACATTGTCAATAAAACCGGCTTCGATCAGCAGTGACCTATCTTTTAACTATAGAGCAGAACGAGGTTCAGCTGCATGGCTTTGCCTGCTTACATGCATCAAGCAATTTGACATGCCAACTCTACCTGAAGCTGTCCATGGGAATTGAGGATGGACATGCATCGAACATGTCGAGCTGATACTGAGCTGCCGAGAGAGGAAGTGGATTGCATGGGCCGAACATGGAGCGCGAATTGTGAAGCTGTGCGAGGGGTCGTTCCCATGTGTCGCAAGTGCAGCATTTTGGAGGCTGTGAATTGTTACGAATAAGGGTGAGAGTGGGGAGGAGGGGTTATCTAGAGGCTGAATGAAGGAATGAATGGATGGGATGGAGAGTAAGAGTAGAGAGATGAATGGACGAAAGAAGTGAGGGAAAGAGCAATGCGAAGAGACGGTCCTTTTTTCCCACACGCGCGCCTCTTCTTTTTCCCCCTTCGCGTGTCCCTCCCGTCTGCTCTGTCCCCCCGCCCTGCAACGGCCCGCAAGAAACGCGTCGTTCGATCGTCCGTCTTCCGTTTCGTCTGCTTCCTTTCTCCTTGTTTTGCTTCCTCCTGCCCGTTTTATTTCGTGCTGCTCTGCTCTGCCTTTTATTGTTGCCAGGCAACTTGCAAGCAAGTGAAAGTATCCCGAGGTCCAAGGTGATCTGCAACCAGCAGTCGTATCTCGGACATGTCCATTGGTTCACTGTTCTTGATACAAGGAAATATCACAAGTTGAATGAGTAGCACTTTTACTTCATGCTCGGGTGTCAATGCGTATGCAGGAGATGCTAGATGAGCAAAGGTGAGGAACGGAATTAGAGAGAAAAGAAAGAGCTCACAGTGGGACGACAGGGCCACGTCAATATGCTGTGGCACACCGTGTTCTTCCATTCACAACAATAGTCTACCCCCTTTCAAGTAAAAAAAGGACATTGTTGAGAAGCTTGCTTCCAGAAAGAAATCAAAATCGCAACAAAAAAGAGAAGGCCACTTTAAAGTGCTCTTTACGGACTCCGTCCGGTGGCGTGCAGCAGCAGGCGCGTGTAAAGCTCATGGGCCTCACCCCCTGTCATGTCATAGTGTTTTGATCGTGGCTCTTTCTAATCCAAGGCAACCAAGTTCGAAACGCTCAAGAAGGGGCCATGTCTCGCGTATCCTCCATGCTTCCGGGTCCATCTGCAGATCCTCAGCCGAGTATACAAACTGTCCCTTGGGCCGGGAATAGTCACCCTCATCACTCTCAAAGTTGCCGCTTGACACTTGGATTTCCAAGCACCTCAATCCTTTCAGAAGCCCAAGATACTCCATCGCGGCTTTGTTGCGGGCAGAATACTCCGACCACATCAACCAGAATATTGTGAGTTTCCTCAGACCAGTGCACGCCCAAGATTCTATTCGCGCGCCTTCTTCTACTGCAGCAGAGTGTGCTGTCGATGTTGTTGCGCTGCTGCCCCGTCATCATCCTCTTCATAAAACAGTTCGTCCACAAAAAAAGCCGGTCCAACAAAGCTCGACCAGAAGAGGACACGAGCACAGAATCCTTTTGAGCATCCAATTCTCTATCTGGAGACTATTGCTCATATCCAATACCGTCATTATCGACAGGAAGCCAGATAGCGCCTCAAACTATGAGTGGTGGCTGATAGGAATGTAGTCCCTAAGGCCAAACTCTGTAAACGATTGCGGACAACGGCTTATAACCTCTGCCACATCATCAACTTGCAGGGTGCCACTGGAATCTATGTTGTCGATCTCAAGCCACGTCAATCTTGGGCAATGCCGCAGCAAAAAGACGCCTCTATCCTCAGAAATGATACTTTTGCCAGTGTTAGAGTCGGTCAGAGGCAGACTATTGACAGTTTTTTTTTTCAAGATCAAGGACTCGAGGTTAGGACAGTGGGTGCAAAAGTACGGTAGATTTATCCAAGAGTTGAACTTGATGAGCATGACAACCTTCCAAAGTCTCCTTATCACAGCCGATCCGCGGGGACAACATCAAACGGATAGAAAAGACACCATCATCTTGTTTCCCAAACTGAAAAGACTTGATATCGACACACCTTGCACCTTGAGGCAAGGTGCCCTGCGACCATGTGGCGCAATTCGGGGAGTTCCATGAATGAGTGATTCCTGTACTGATTCCAAAGTGCGATTGCACGAATGCAGATGATGTTGGCGGTGGGAATGAAGGAAAGAGTAAAAGAATAAAAAAATGGCCTTCGTCAACGCGTCGATCCTCGTGATCCTTTGCTACAGCTCTACCTCTTACTCCTTCTAACTTTCTGAGTTGCTCCGTTTTCCCACGCAGACTGAATCAATATCATCACCAGCTCTGCAGTTGAGAGAACTCCAGAAGAGGCCAAGTAGTAAGAACGTTTCCGGCAAGCACATTTGGTTTTGAAGAGAGTCGTATTAAATATATCTTGTGATCACCACACGTTCGCTCAAAAAATATATTCGGATTACTGGGGACATCGTCGATCAGTTTGATATCCTACTCTGCATTCGTCGAGGAGCAACCGTCAGTGCAAACGTGCATCTCCATGTATAAACTTGATTTGACGCTGATGACCTCCTGATAGTAGCTGGAGCAGGCGCGTCATCGCGTTCGCCTGCCGTATGATGAACGGCGATCGGACCAAACAGGCTGGCCGGGTTCGCGGCATGGGACTGGTATTTGGATATATGGTGGGAGTTTTAGAGGGGGCCATGGGCATATCGGAAAGAGGGGGTTGGTGGGAGGAAGTTGTTTAAATTTTTCTAGGGTGGCCTCAGGGATGTTTCCGATGGAGGAGTCATCAGACCCCATGCCACTTTCAACCGAGGGGATACTCGCAGCTGTGATTGCATCCAGCAGCGACAAGACCCCAATAATAAGGATAATGGTCAAGTTTCTTGAAGGCATGATGCAGTGAGGGTGTGGTGAGAACAAAGAGTGGAAGGGGCCCCGCAATGGTCACCACTCTCTTTATAGTGAGGCTGGGCAAGAAAGCCACATTAAATCACTTTGCCCTTGTAAGCCCCCCTTCTTCTCGGCTCCGCCCTCTTGTCCCTTGCTTCGTCCTCCCCTTGCTGTTTGTGGTATTCTCATCTTTTTTTCCCCTCCCCTCCTGCCTCTTTGTTCTTTTGAATCAATCCTACTTTTTCTGTCCTCAGTACTCTTCACGGGGTGGTGCGCCACATCTTAGATAACGTCGTGTCTTCCATATTACGCCCCAGCTCCAGTATATTTACACCACTTCCTTGTTGCTTTTCCATTGCAGGGGGATTGTGCAGACAGAGGTGAAGTTGGTGGACGGAAAGAACAGGAAAAAAAAAAAAAAAAAAAAAAAGGACATCTCTCGCGTTTGACCGTGTATTACTTTCTACGCCCATCTCAAAAATTCAAAGTTTTCCAGATGGGGCCAGATCTTGCGCATCCAATGTGCGTCTGGGTCCTCCTGCACTGAGAAAATACAAAAGTCTTTTGGCCATGGGCTAGTTTTGAAAAATCGATCCCTGTCTTCTTCCCTCACGATATCGCACTTCATCTCAGTGACACCGAGATGCCTCAAATCTTTCCAGAGCCCAAGATGTTCCATCGCGACTCTATTACGATGAGCAGAGTCGGACCACGTAACTTCGTCTATCACGACGAATCGCATACCCGTACATGCCCAAGATTCCATCCGCGCGCGCTCATTTTCTTCCAAGGAAAGAGATGTCGTTGTCGTCGTTGTGGTAGTTGCGGATCCTGCTATCGTTCCACCAATGTCCTCTTCTCCAAACAATCCATTCACATCAAAGAAGGGCCATCGAAGCTCGACAAGAAGTGGACAAGAGTGAACGATCCTCTTGAACATCCAGTCTTTGACCCTTCTACAAGAATAGAGGTCCAAGACTGTCAAGTTCTTTAGAAAACCTGACAGTGGTTCGAACCATAGGCAAGAAATGTCATCGTCCAAAAGGATGAACTCTGTCAGCGAAGGAGGGCAGTAGTTCATGATCTCGAACAGATCGTCGGCCTGCAAGTGAGGGTCATGTTGGCCCAAGTTGTTAATATCCAGCCGCGTCAGTTTTGGACAGTGTTGTAGCAGATGGGTGCCTCTGTGTTTTGAAATGATCGTTTCTCCATTGTCACCATCGATGGTGGAAAGACTCTCGACGTTGCTCAAGGACAGGGACTCGAGTTTTGGGAAGTGAAAGAGCCATTCCTCGACTTCTTTCAAAGTACAGCATGTGCTCATAAAGAATAACGTCGAATTGGGAAAAAAGGCGACGGTTTGTCTTCTACCCGTTTGATGCTGTTCTTGTGTATCGGCTGTGTCGAGAAGTTGTTGGAGGGGCGTTGTGCTGTCCAAGCACAATTGTTCAATGAATCGACCATAGTGCTGTATCCATCCCATGGGAGGCATCTGGTCGCGCATAGAGAGTCCAGACTGAATCCTCACGAATCTGTAGGCCTTTGCCGAGATAGAGTCGTGCCAGGCGCGAGAAACCTGCATGCAGGAGAGACAATCCTCCGGTTCCAGGTACTCTGCGATCGACTGTCGCAATTCGGGGAGGAGGTCCATGAATTCACTTTGAGAAGAATGGGCGGGAATTGGTTGGATGGTTTACTAGATTCCAGACTGCGGATGCAGGAATTTCAGATGGAATTGGAGGTGAAATGGACGAATGAATAAAAAGAAAGAGTGCAGCCCCTGTGTTGAGTGCAGAAGGTAGGAAGGTAGCTGCGGAGGGCGCCCACTTTATTTTCACAAGTTTCCTCGAAAGACTGTCGATCATGCATCCTCTCTCTCTCTGTCCTTGTTGCTCGAAGTTGTTTATTCCGGATCTATCTTTCTATGTCTTTGCTCTCTGTACCTTTATATCCAACTCCATCTCTGCAGCTCAAAGTACTCTAAACATGGCCAGGTCTCACGCATCCACCGAACTTCTAGTACCCTTTGCAGATCCTCAGTCGAATAAGCGCGGGGCTCGGGCCATGGACCATCTGCACTATCAATGTCACCTGTCATGACATTGATAGTGAGTCGCCTCAAGTCTCTTAGAAGCCCGAGGTGCTCCATCGCCGCTTTGTTACGAAATGGAGAGTCGGACCAGGAGATTGTGAAAAGTGTGAATATTCGCAGGCTGATGCAAGCCCATGGTCCCATCCCCATACCATTTTCCTCTGCTGCGGATAACATTGTTGCTACTGCTGTTGGTGCCACGGATGCCGTCGCTGCTGCACCCGCGTCCTCTTCGATAAATAGGCCATTTACATCAAAGGAGTACCATCCAAGCTCGACCAAAAGTGGCGCCGAACACAGGATCCTCTTGAGCATCCAATCCTCTGCCCGTCTACACTCGTATAGATCCAGGATTGTCAGCCTATCCAGAAACCCTGATAACGCCGCGAACCATGGACGTGGAACACCAACATCCATAAGGCGGAACTCTGTCAGCAAAGGAGGCCAACAGCTTATGATCTCTGCTAGGTCAGGGACTTGCAAGGAGCCATTGTAGCCCATGTTGTCGATCTCCAGTCGTATCAACCTCGGGCAGTGCCTCAACAGCTGGGTGGGTCTATTCTTGGCAAGTATCATTTCTCCCGTGTTATCGTAAAACGCGGGTGGACTTTTGACATTATTCAAAATTAAGGACTCCAGTCGGGGGCAGTGTATGAGCCAAGCACCCACCTCGTTCAAGGTACAACATGTGCTAAAGTCAAGAGTCTTCAAATTCGGGAGCAAGACAACGGTTTGCAAACTCCTGTCTTTTCGGTGCTGTTCCTGAGGAACCGCTGTTACAAGGAGACTTTGGAGGGGTGAAGCACTTCTGACGTTCAGCTCCTGAATGAATACCCCGTACCTCTGCATCCAACCCGTTGGGGGCACACGGTACTTGAGGGAATATCCTGACCGAATCCACACACGCCTAAAAGTTCGTTCAGAGAAGGAGCCATGCCAGGCTCGAGAGACTTGCATGCAGGCGAAGGCATCCTTGGGCTCGAGGTGCTCTGCAACCAATGGTTGTAATTCAGGGAGGAGTTCCATGAATTCGCTTTTCTTTGAGAGGAGACTATGGGGGTGGAGGTTTTTTTTTGCACGGTTCCAGAATGTGAGGGAGCATGCAGGAAAGCGAATGTCAGGATGGTTTAGGGATTAGAGAGGAGAGGAAAGAGTGAAGAAAATGAGAAAACAATAAGAAGTGAGGGCTGATGGAATGCAAAGAGATGAGCACAGCCGCATTTTTTCTTGTACATACTTGGGACGCACGTCCACCACGCAAACACGCGCGTCCACTTGCCGTCATTTTCTTGATTTCATCGGTTCTCCTGAAGAGGCCGGGTCTTGCAACTCCCGAAGGAAAGATGCACAGAAAAACAAGAGGCAACAGGGTGTAGGATAAAACGCATCCTCGCTCATCCCACTCAATCATTTAATGGCGCTTGTTCTATTCAGCATCTGTTGCGTCAGCCCTGCCCTCTCTTCCATCTCTCTGTCCAAGTTTGTTGCTCGCTCTATCGGAATGATTCGCATCTATTTATTTCCACGCGTTCAAGAAGAGGCCAGACTCTGCGCATCCACTTTGCTTTTTTCTCTGTTTGCAGATGTTTAGCTGTGTACGTGTAGGTTCCATGGGGCCATGGAAAAGTATACTTGGCCGCGGAGCTATTGACTGCACAAGCCATGGAATTCATAGATAAGGACCTCAATTCTTTCAACAACTTGAGGTGCATCATCGCAGCTTTGTTGCGAAGAGGAAAGTTACACCAAATAACCTCGTTTATCGAGAGTATCCGAAGACCAGTGCACACCCAAACTCCCATCCGTCCGTCTTCCTGATCCTCCTGCACGTCGGTGGATATCGTTGATTTTTTCCTGGCCGTAGATTTTGCTGGTCGTCTACTGGCGTCCTCTTCAATAAACAGATCCTCCACACCGAATTCGGACCATCCAAGCTCGATCAGAAGGGGACACGAACACACGATCTCCTCAAACATCCAACCTTCAGTCTTGTGACATCCGTGCAGGTCCAAGACCGTCAATCTCTCCAGGAGCCCGCACAGCGAGTCGAACCATGGCCCAGGAACGCCATCGTGAGAAAGGCGGATCTCGGTCAGTGTGGGAGGCGAGTGGTTTATAATTCCCGCTAGGCAATTGGCTTCCACGGAGTCCAGCATATCGTCGATATCTAATCGCGTTAACCTTGGACAGTGCCGCAATAATTGAGCACTTTTGTCCTTCGCAAGGATCGCTCCTCCAGGCTTGGTCATGGTTTTGGCCATGCGCTAAATATCGTTCAGTATCAGAGTCTCCAGTCCAGGACAGTGAGAAAGCCATTTCTCTGCCTGTTTCAAGGACCAAGGTGCCCATGATACAAGCGTTTTCAATCTGGGGAATAGGACGACAAACTCTTTGCCGGCTTGTTGGCGTTGTTTCGGCCCTACCTTTCCTCGAGGGTCAATGGCGTCAATGAGACCCAGAAGGGACGAACTACCACTTTTCAATTCCAGTCTTTGGATGAATCTGGCGTATTTCTGCATCCACCCTTTGGCACCCGATCCCTGTCTACCCTTGAGCGCCGAAACTGAATTTTCACAGATTTGTGCGCCCATCGGGAAAACGCGTCGTGCCAGGCTCGGGAGACTCGCAAGCAGGTGAAAACATCACGACGAATGAGGTATCCTCCGATAATGTGTTGTACTTCGGGCGGGAACTCCATGAATGAATTGAAATTGATGAAAGACGTTGACTGATCCAGGGGCATCAAGCAAGAAAAGAAGAAAGACAGTCACTGACCCACTTTGGTGAGAAGGGAAGAGTGTGGAGAGTGTGGCATGTTCATGCATGTTTGCTGTTTCCCCTTCCTTCAAACCTTCTTTCTGTCTGCCTGCATCACTGCTTCACTCGTTCGCACGAGATTGCTGCTCCTAATCCACCTCGAGTTTGTCGCCACCCTGCTGGTATGACCGTCTCCTTGCCCTACTCATGGACGCACTGCATGGACCGCAAAACTGCCATTGCAATTCAAATCAAGCTGACCAACCTTCTTGTTCTCTTTCTTCTTTTTGTAATGCCAATGCTCGTTGCACACCTCACCAGAGAAGAGAATATCTCTTAACATGAATCACTTGCATGGATGCGACACGAATCACCTGCATGGATGCCAGGACGACGATGACTTCGAACAAAACATGATCTACGCCATCCATCACCACAGGAACGACCGTCATTTCGCAGAGTTCCTCTTCGAGATCTTCCTCTACGAACTTGCCGCCTCTATTCCCGCATCCAAGCCCTCGATGCAAGTCAGGCTCGATCTCATTTCTCTCTCGGCCAAGACCGCCAGCGATATTATCAAGGAGTACGATTACGAGCATAACGCCAACACCAAAAACAAGCCTTTGGTCTACGACATGTGGATCGCCACAGCCCCCTGGGCGCCCACCCACATCGACCTCTATAATTATCTTCGGGATCCCTGGCGACCTACTCGACTGTTCAAGCGAGATATCAGCATTGATACCACTCAGACAAAGATTTCAAAGATTCCAACAGTTTTAACCCTACCGGCCTTGACCAAGGAGGACCACGACCACTTTCAAAAAACGTACGCCAAAATCGAGCCCGAATTCCAACAACGCTTCGCGGTCGCAGTCTCTCATTGTCGCGTTGATCCTTGGTATCATAACGGCTCTGGAGGAAGGGACGTAGAGATTAATGAGGAATATTGGGGTGTGGAGAAATACACAAAGGCGTACAACATCAAGCTTCGCAAACAGTGGGCCGACGAGGCAGCTGCTGCTTTGACTGCCGAGGAGGCTTCATCCTCGCCTTCCACCTCGGTTCCTTCTTCCGCTGAAGATTTGTCTGGAACAATGTCAAAGGCGGCGGCTAAAAAGGCAAAGAAAAAGGCCAAGAAGGCGAACGAAAAGGCGGACGAAAACAACGACGACTCGGGAGGAGAGGGCCAGGTGACGGTTCAGCCTGTGTTTGGAGAAGCATACAAAACGGCTCTCAGGCTGCGGGATAGATTTGCAGTGGAGATGAAACAGGCGCAGACTGGAAAGAGACGAGAGGATTATGACCACGATGAGCTGATGAGGTTGTCTCTTGGCTGGTTCAAACAGCACATGGTTGTGGTGGGCACCAATATGGCAGTATTTAACGCTAACGAGTCGGTTCGGAGAGAAAGACTAGAGGAGGCGAGACAACATGCCGTTGGCGCCTACGAGGATCGGCTCCGAAATATTCAAGAGTTCTCCCAACAGTTTAACAGCTCCCAAGTGGCGATCAGAGTCTCGTTAGAAAGGTTTCTGAGGAATACTAGGAAAAAGGTCTCTACTAAAATTTTCCAAAAGGCATCGAATCCTGCCACCACCGTCAAGGCAAAGAGCACTCCCGCTACCACCATCAAGACAAAGAGCACTCCCGCGCCCGTTGCTCAACCAACACTGGCACTGAATCAGTTTTTGGACGATTACAAAATTGCAAAGGCAACACCCGTCCAGACAACACCAGCCAAACCAACGGCCGTTAAGCCAGTGTCTGTGAAATCAACATCAGTCCCCAAGTCGTCTGCCCCACCAACCCTTACACCAGTCCCAACCACTCCATTGCCTCAACGAACGTCGACCCAAATCAAAAAATGTGAAGACCGAGTCAGGGAATTGGATCTGTTTTTGGACAAGTACACAGACTTGCTTGCCAGCAAGCGGTTAGTAGCTTCATTCCCTGGTCGGTCGCGGATTATTGTCATGGCGGGATACAAGTCAGATGCTCGAAAGAAAATTCTGCAAAAATGGACCCCATCATTGAGGATTCGAGGCAACATTGACCGGTTTTTGGACTCGCAGATCAAGGGAAACCATATTACCCCTCACGAGGCCTACAGACTCTCAATATCTCTTGAAGATGCCATGGTGGAAAAGGCCAGAAGGGTACCTATGGGAGGGAGTGCTGTTGTCCGAGCACTGATCAATTCCTCAGCAGGCGATTGGCCGACTGAGCTTCCAGAGGACCTTTTCTCTCTGGATTCTGACACGGACAAGGCCAGCACTGTCGCCTTTGATTTCAAGGTCTCTTATGATAGCTATTATGGTGGAATTTACTCTGATGACGGAAGTGTTCCGGACGCCGAGTGGGAAACCGATGCCGGGAGTGATTCGGATTACGAATGGGAAACTGACAACGGGAGTGTTCCAGATGCTGAGGATCAAACCGACGACGAGGAAGATATTCCAGTGGAAATACTTCCTGAGAAAGCCATAACTGCCCCTACCTCTGCTGCAACGTCAGCAGCCTCTCGAGAATTAGGTAGTGGACGGACATCTCCATCATCGTCCTCGGTTCCTGAAGGCGAGCCTCTAGTAGATGGCAGCCAGTCTCGCTCTCGATCCCCCTCTATCTCCCCCGAAGAAGATTTTGCGGCAGAGCAGGACAGGACGATGGAAATCCGAGAACCTGCAGAGTCGTTTGCTGAGAGATCCAAGTTGATGGAACAGGACGAGTTCTCTATGGCCTCCTTGCATTTCTTTGCAGAGGATGACGCCTCGGAATATTTGAGCACTGGATCCTTGATTGGAAGTGATCACGAGTCCACAGATGACAGCGACAGCGAGTTTGAAGGGGGCATTGATGAGCAGGCGGGCGATATGAATGCCTTTGCGGGTGTCCCCGTCGCTACCAAAATGGGGTATTTGGTGGACAGTAGAAGGACCCAGGCGCAGCGGGAATGGCTCGAGACGGTGTCCCAGAGACAAAGTACAGCCCACTCACGATCTTCCGAAAGCTTGCATCCCAGCTTGGATGAATTGTACGACAGTTCCGATAATGATGACGAGGACGACGACTACCAGTACGAATCTGAAGATTCTGAAGGTAGTCTGAGCGATAACACGCAGGATGATGGCGAGTCGGACATGGAAACCGAGATTTCTGAAAAGGAAATCAAAGACGTCCTCACGTATTCCAAGCCAGGTCTCTACGACGACGAGATGCTAGCGTATTTGGAATTGTGCCATCAAGAGTTTTTGCAAACGCAGTGGACCGAATACACCAAACTCCGGAACCAGGCCCCAGACTCGACCGTCAAGACTGTGAAGGAAAACCAGCGTTTGTTATTGGACCGTACCATTGGACTGGAAAAGGCGGTCGAGGAGGAACAACGACTGGAGCGGGAGCGGGAAGTCCGCCGATTGAGAGAAGAGCTGGCCAAGCGGGCTGAAGAGGCAGAGCGGGCTAGGCTGGCAGTGGAGGCTTTTCAGGCAAAGAAGAAAGCTGCGGTAGAACAGGTCAGGAAAAAGGCCGCCGCAGAGGAAGAAGCTAAGAAGAAGGCTGCTGCAGAGGAAGAAGCCAGGAAGAAGGCTGCCGCAGAGGAAGAGGCCAGGAAGAAAGCTGCCGCAGAGGAAGAAGCCAGGAAGAAAGCTGCCGCAGAAGAAGAAGCCAGGAAGAAGGCCGCCGCAGAGGAAGAGGCCAGGAAGAAGGCTGCCGCAGAAAAAGAAGCCAGGAAAAAGGCTGCCGCACAGGAGGAGGCCAAGAAGAAGGCTGCCGCAGAGGAAGAGGATAGGAGAAGATCAATTGCAGAGGAAGAAGATCAGAGAGCCCGCATCAGAGCTGCAACCGCAGCGGCTTTTGCCCAAAGTCTTGCAAAGGAAGCTGCACAGGCAGCTGCAGAAGAACTGTCGACAAAAATGGTGAAGGAGGAAGCTGCCGCACAAGCTACAGCGATTTTGGCAGGGGCTGGTCTGGGAATCAAGAGGACTCCAGAACCAAAGTCTGACGCCCTCAATGTTTCAATGCAAGGGCAGGATGAAGGCCAAGAATCTACGGGAGCAGCAACAAAGGCAGAGGGCGACCAAGACTCCACAACGCGGATAGACCAAATAGCAGCGGCCAGTCCATCATCCTCTCAATTGGATCCTGGGCCAAATCATGATCAATTTGTACCAAAAGCAGAGGCAATGTCTCCTCAAATTGCAGGAAATACTGACATCGCGGATGCCCAGGAAAGATTGCGTGTCAGTGCACAAAAACTGAAGGAAGCGAAGGATGCCTTGGAAAAAATGGCGCTATTGAAGAAAGAGCGACAGAGGGTTGAGGCTGAACGATTGGCACTCGAGGCTTCTTTGATCCAAGGAGAGCCCATGATGGTGCTCAATGACAGGACACTCTACTATGATTGGCGTGGCATCAACCTCTCTTTAAGCCTATGGAGATCTCCGCAGGATCATTTCTCAACCTTCGAACTTTGGGTTGATCACTGGTATTCGGTATGTATTTAATTTGTAAAATTCCCTAATTAATACCTTTGTCAAAGGGAAGAACCGATACTAACTGCTTCATTGTTATGTATTTTTTCTTGGCAACAGCAACTTCGTCCGAACGTGGATTCTAACAAACTCCGTGAAGGACTTTTAATCCGCCTCCAAGATATTTTTGATCAAGAGTTCCCAGGAAAGGAGCTGATCCTTCGTCCTTTTGGGTAAGGATATCGTCTTTTTTTCAAGTTGCCATCTGATATGAACTTGATAACAGAGTTCTCTAACCTACGACCATTGTGTTCGTTGTCGCGTAGGTCTTATATCACTGGCTTGGGCAATACTTGGAGTGATATCGATATTTGTATATTCTCCTTTTCTCCCGAGCTCTTGGAGCCATACGCAGATGTCTCCAATTTGGCATGGATGCTTGGGCAATATGGGATGGAAAATATTGTCGCCATCACGGATGCCAAGGTCCCCATTGTGAAATTTGTGGACCCTGATACAAAGATTGCCTGCGATATGAACGTTCAGAAGCCGCTCGGTATCTACAACTCTGAATTGATCAAGGCTTACCTGGACATTGACCCCCGCCTGGGTAAATTCTTGTACTTGCTCAAGTACTTTGCAAAGGCACATGGCATTCTGGACGGATCCACGGGCTTTTTGTGTTCCTACGCGTTCATTTTGATGGCGATTGTCTTTTTCCAGGAACAAGAGCAACCCATCTTGCCTCGACTTCAGGTGCGACAGGAGCGTCCCATGTCGCCAGATGATTTGAAGCGCCTGCGGAAAGGCGGTTCAATTCTTACACACCGAAACCACCCTGGAAGAGGTAAAGCTAGCGCAATTCCGGCCACGTTTATGCACGCACTCCGGGAAGGGACGGTGCTCACGGAGTATGTGGAGCAAGACGGCAAGATGTTTGATGTGACATTTGATAACCGGATGGCCCTGTACCGCAAGCATAAGATCGGATCCTTGAACCAAAAGTCCGTTTCACAGCTGCTGTTCGAGTTCTTTCAATATTTCTCTCGTCAGTTTGACTACAGGACCATGGAAGTTTCTTCTAAACACGGCAAATTCCAAGAGCGGCATGCGATCGACAAGGAAAAGAAGTTGCAGATGGGACAGCAGCTTACGACTGGTATTCCATCCACGACATCTTCTACACTCGCCCCAGGAACGAAAGGACAGTACGTGTTTGACCAGCCGAGACAGGCTTGGCTGAGTGGCGATGAATTGGCGTATTTCAGGGACCTGGAGGCGAACGGCGGACAACCCAGTGGGCGCGTGCCTGCGCCAGGATTTTTCCGTCCCACGAACAAGTCTGATGAGGAGGTGGCATTGGCATCCACTGATAGCCCCAAGAATGTAGGAGACACTACAGGAGGACAGAGTCCAGATGGTGGACCCATCACCGATGACTCTTTTCTTTGTGTTATGGATCCGTTCATCTACAACCGCAACGTGGCTGGAACTTGCCGAGGAGAGCGCCTGGGCAAAGTTTGGAGGTGCTTCGACCACGCTTACAAGTGCTTCGCATTGGGCAAATTTGCTGAGGCATTTCAACCCTTGAAGTCGGGCGAGTAGATGGACAAGGAGAGAGGAAGAGCAGTCTTGACTATTCTTGAAAAAGTTAAAAAAAAAAATCAAGAGAGGCTGAAGGCCGCAAGCAGGCAGGAAAGCAAATATTGAATTGGCTGTGGGTACCACTATAGCTGAGGACCGCTCTTTTCCCTGTCATAGATTGTTTTTGGCTTCGATCGATCTCCAACATCAGAAATACAAATGCACCACATTTGTCACTGTTGTGGAAGCTGTTGAGCAAATGTTTATTCTTTGGCTTGAGGAGTTCGAGAATACCAGTGCTGATAGAGTATGAAGGAAGGGGCTCTCCTGCTCTTGTTGTTCTATTGGAGAGGCCAGTGGTTGTTGTTATTCGCGCAGTTAAGCAGAGGAAAACATACTCTAGAAGGGCCCATGGCGCGTTATAGCACTCGTCTTGGTGTAAAGCATAGTCTTCGCGTTTCGGTCCCCTTTGGTCGAGGAACGAAGCGTAAGACTGGCGGCCTTGGTGTTAAACAAGAAGAAAAAAAGGGGGAATGCAGGATGGCAACGTAAGCGTAAACCAAATGATTGGACAAAGAAGAAAAGCAAGGCGAAGCAGCAACTTTTCTTTTCTTTGTGCAGCATGCAGACGCTTGCACCCGTCGTTGCAAAGATAGCTGGCGGTAAAAAGGCAAAGTACGGATCAGTAAAACGAGAGTTCTTCACTAGCTGACGTTTGTTTGAGAGGGTCGGGGCTCTCGTCCCAAGGACTGAGTGAGGCCTGAATGGTATCAGCATGGACTGTACAATTGCGTCCTTTGGTCTTCGTCCCTCATGCGCTGTTGACTATTTATCGGATAGGACCTCTTTCCAGGGCCTGTGTAACTGCCACTTGATGCTTTGTCCAGTGGGACAGAACCTGACGCGTCGCCAGACGGTGAATCTGGCGTTTTTTATATTTTGCACAATGGCAAAGTAGATTTTTTTTTTAACCACTGTTCCTGTCCCAAGATGCTTCCTTGTCACGAAAGCAACTAAAAGTGTATAAAATATGGAGAGGATTTTCATAGCTGCTCCGCTTTCACACACAGTTTCATATTCAGCACCCGTCCCTCTGTCTCTTTCGCCTCACTTGCCTTGCAAAAAAGTACCAATCTAACTTCCCAGTACCCCCAAGTACACCAGTCCTCCCTCAAAGAAGCAAATACCATCTTTTCGTCATGGGTAACGGCCATTCAACACACCAGCACTCCTATTGCAACATCTGCTCGACCCATGAATGCAAGATTTTCGCGACACTGAGGGAAGACTACGGCCTGAATTCCGCTGGATGGCAATGTCGTCCTGGGTCAAGATTCGATATTGGAGCCAGAACGAAAACCGTGACCATGCCCAAGCTTGTTTTGCTGTCCAATCCAGGATACGAAGACTGGAACAAATTGGACAGTCTTGTTGCAAAAACCATGCAATGTAACAATGACTATCGCCAATGCTTCCTTGAAGGGTACTTTGAGGTTCTCGCGGCGCTGGACGTCGAGTTTTTAGAGTATGTGAACTTCAGTTGGTGGGCGAGAACAAAAATCTATCTCACCAGAGCAAGCAGAGCCACCTCTCGTATAGTCAAACAGACACTTGCCCTCGCGGCCCCTGCGGTCTCTCCTCAAATTGGATGGTCTCATCAAGGGATGGCATGGACTTTATCGCCCAAATGGATGACGGCCAGGCATCTGAGAATAAATTACAAGTTTAAAGCGAATGCTCCCGCGTTCTTTTCACGGTGTTTATTCAGGCAGGAGGCAGGACTATGACACATGCACACACATATACACGCACGCACACACGCAGTGAATTATCCGTTCTCATTATTTGTTGCCGTTAACAAAGTGATTCAACTTTGGCCACAGCTTAAGTAGCCACCGCACTTTTCGGTCCAGCTCCAACTTCGGACGTCTGTAGGTACCCTCAGGACAAAGGTTGTAGTCGTACATTCCATAACGGCCAGCACCCAAAATGCGGAAAATCGAGGTGAATTCTACTTCCTCTAATTGCTCCATGGCAGGTACCGGTCCCGATTTGTCGATACCTTCCTCGCCGATCCACAAGCTGCGGTCCAGTAGCCCAACCTTGAGAGTTTTGAGCCCAATGGATCCCAAAGGAGAGGGGACAATCTCAAAGTTCGTATCCTTGCTATAATCCCAAGTTTGTCTCATAGTCTCTTCGGGTAGTAGGACTGCAGATTCTAGTCTTGGACATTCGAGATGGATGAGATTTGGGCAAGACCGGAGAACCTCTTTGGTCATCTTTAATTCGGCCCTCATCTGTTCATTGATAACCCCGGCATCATTTCCTGCTCCCGAGATACTCAGCCAGGAGCCGATTCCAACAAGGCGAAACGCTGTCAGGGTGTTGAAGTGCCTGCGAACAGATTCAACTGTGTGCTCGCCAACTGTGCTGTGTCTGATGGTAAGCTCCTCTAGAGACTTTGGACAGCTATCCAGGATCTTCGCAATTTCCTTATCATCCTGGACGTGCTGGAATGTAACATTGGATAAGTTTTGGCAGTGGTTCAGTCGAACCTTGACATCCTTGTAATCGTCACCATGGTCGTATTCGAACTTGATCGATCTCAACTGAGGACATTGTGGTATCAGGTCCAAGAGATACCATGAGCCAGAACCGATACAATCGATTATATCTAGCTCCACAAGACCAAAATACAGGGCCTCATCTTGAAGCGGACGGTTCTCAGATGCAACGAAAGTGCATGATTTGAATGAGAGAAATAACAAGGATCGACAGGCTATCAGTCCTTTGGCAACATCCAACATGTCAAGAAGTGATTTGCATATTCGCAGCACTTCCAGATTCGGACAGGCTTGGGTTATCCAAGAGAACTCATTTCTCAGCTCAACAGTGTCAAGCTCGAGGACTCGGAGACTTGCGTTATTGGTAAAGAGGATCCTGTTCCCGTCAAGATGAAAGGTGGAGTGCCATGGCCTACCCAATTTCAACTGCTTCAAGGATATGATTGTGCAAAGGACATTTTCTTCAAGGAGTCGATCCTCTCTCAATTCGAAATGTTCGATATGGTGTCCATATTTACAAAAGGCTTCGGCAGAGGGTGCTCTAACTGCTTTACGTCCAGGGCCGTGACAGCCAGTGATTACAGGCGAGTTGTCCCCGGTGTAGAGAGAGCCCAACCAAATATGGTTCCTTAGATTAATGACAGCGTAGAGTAAAGGGGAGAATACTTTGTGCCACTCCTTGGAGACAAGGGCGCAAGGGGCAAGATCTTCGGCATCAGGGAGATGATGTCCGATGTACAGGAGGATTTCAGGTGGGATGTCGATCAGCGAGCGACTGGGTCGAGCTAAAGCTTGGAAAGAAGGTTGTAACATGTTTTGAATGGAAAACTGAGAAAGTGTATTGAGGTAGGGTAAACAAGGAAGGAAGGAAGAAAAAGAAATGACAAGTTGAAAAAAAGAAAAATATCGGTGGCAAAGAGGGTAAAGAGTGGCTGGATTGAAGTAAGGGCATCTCCACGACCAATGATATTAATCCATTTTCAGCTGTCCGGACGAGGACAGCAACTTTTGCAGTGCAGTTTATTTGAATTGGTCCAGGCGACGTACAGTCCACGTCCAATTTCGATGATTTTTTATCATCGAAATTGATTTCCCCAGTCAGTCGCACAAAATCAATTCAAAAAATATAAGGATTTTGAAAATCTTCTTCGGGGAACACAGACGATTCAGGAGTACGAGTCTGGCTTAAGCGAGTTTTTTTCTGACGATTGAGTACCAGGAAACCTTGAGTTCTTATATTTTTTGAATTGATTTTGTGCGACTGACTGGGGAAATCAATTTCGATGATTTTTTATCATCGAAATTGGACGTGGACTGTACAGCACGACGTTGGTTGGTCAAAGCGAATGCTTTTATTATGTCATGGTATCTTAATGAGCGGAAGAGGTGCGGCGATAAATGGCTCTGGCATGCACGGAAGGGTGTCACGGCCTTTTCAGGCAGTTCTGGGACAGGATAAAGTCCCTTTGACTTGATATCCAAAGGAAAATCTAATGAGAGAGAGTTGAGACCATCTGCTCGATCGACTTTTTTTATTTCCATTGTGGACTAACCATCCTGCTGAAGAACCTGTAGGATCTGTGTTGACACATTGATCGCGCTCTGAGGCATCCCTGCGAGCCTGGCCACATAGATTCCATGAGACCGTCGACAAACTCCGGGTTGCACCAAGTGGATGTATGCAAATGTCCCGTCCGACTGAGGCTCCAATGTTGTCTGGTAACAGCGAACTCTTTCCAATGGAGCCAGTCCCCTCCACGATCGAACCATTTCACGACCAACGTCATTCGCAGAAGAAGATCCATCATCTATCGCTCCAAGAACAGGAGGGACAACAGCCGGAGCGGCGCCTGACATATCCGCAAGCTCATGGTAATGGGTCGCAAACAACGTTCTACACTTGTTGACATGGTATAGGTGATGAAGGGTGGCGTAGGCAATGGCACAGCCGTCCAGAGTAGAAGTGCCTCGACCCACCTCGTCCATAATCACGAGCGAGCGCTCTGTGGCGTGTTGTAGGATGGACGCTGTCTCCGTCATCTCGACCATGAATGTGGACTGTGAATTGGCAAGGTTGTCAGCACCACCCAGCTATTGGTGAAAAATAAACGTGTCAGCTGTTGTTATATGTTGTATTAATCGTCTTGTCGGTGGATCCTACCCTGCTAAAGACTTTGTCCACTATCCCGAGTTCAGCTCGGGCAGCTGGTACAAAACTTCCCATCTGCGCCATGATGGTCAAGATGGCGTTTTGGCGGAGAAAAGTACTCTTGCCTCCCATGTTGGGTCTAGCGATTGCAAAGCACAGACAAAGTGGCAGTTCGGAATTAATATATAGCAAGAACAGCAGATAAAAAGATTACGTCTCGGATCATTTGCTCACCCTGTCAAAAGCCAAATCAGTTCGTCTTGACCAACCGAGCAATTATTCTCGACAAAGTGACGGCCTTCTTGCTGCAGCGCCAACTCTACCACAGGGTGTCGACCCGATGTCACAAGTGACATTTGACTAGCATAGAACGGAAACAAAAATATAGTTGATAAACGACTATTCTTGGTGATATCCAACCAAATGTCTCTGCAATACGACCCATACAATATACCTGGTGTTCAAAATTGGCCGAACATAGTGTTGCTCAATGGCCATTTTTGCAAATGCCAACATGACATCCAGTTTAGCAATGTATCGACAGTTGGTCACAATGGCCGTGCTTTCTTCCAAGATATCAGCCCGTGTTGCGCTAAGGATACTCTTCTCCTGCTGCACAATTTGAGCCTCCAGCTGTTCGATACTATCCATCATCTCTGTCAGAATCTATAGTAAACAAAAAAGTGTCAATGAGGTCTCTTCAGTCTCAACTTGTAACCATATAGTCCAAAATGTTGGAGAGTGACATCGATGTTATTACAGGAACTTGATATCGGATTTTGGTCCGCCGTTGGTCCGTGTGCGAGACATCCACGACTTTTTCTTCCAGAATGGCCTTTAGCTTTTCTGCTGATGCAGAGCTTCGTAGTTCCACAATATGTCGATATCCAAAAGAAGACTTGACCTCAAAAGGTTTGGTTCCACCAAGATATGTTGTCCATCGCTCCAGCATGGCTCTCTTGCGGCTCTTTAGCTTTCTCAGCTGTTGATGCAGAGCAGTTAGCTCGGGGGTGACATCCTCATTAATGAACCCATAGTCTTGTTCTTGTTCCATGCTTTCGTCCACCACTTTTCGAATAAGCTCGCAGACGTGCTCTAAGCCCATGATGTTATCCGTTACCTCCTGAACCAGATCTGGAACGGTAGCACTGGCTCCCTTCCCTGGGTCGTGCTTTACAAGCGTAATTTTATCTGCCATCCGTTTCTTGATCTTCTGAAGCGCTTCCAATGTGACACGGATGGAAATCAGATCCTGAGGATCAATCTGTCCAAGGGAAAGTTTTTGGACCGCCCTCTGAGCATCCCGACACTCTGCTAGATATGCCGTCATGTCATACATGAGATGGCTGTCATCTTTCAGAAACTCGACCATATCCAGACGTCTATTGATTTGATCGATCCCAGTGAGGGGGGATGCTAAACAATGAAAATGAAGAGATAAAAAAAACTATCAGGACACAAGTACACATGCTGTAGATGATTCCAGATGTCAAAGACACATGAGTTGAAGGACCATACTAAGCCAATCTGCAAGTAGTCTTGATCCTGCCTTGGTTTTGGTTTTGTCGAGGTGGTGTAAAAGACTCCCCATTCTGGACGAGTCCCGAAGAGTCCGAACCAGCTCTAGCGCCTCGATCGTATTCCGGTCAATCTTGACTATAGAGCTGTCCTTCCACTCAATCGGCCGCTGCACCACTGGTTTTCGCCCCATTTGCGTATGATTCACATATCTCAGGACTGCCAGACATGCCGACTGACACCGACTCGAGAATGGCTCCAAATGGTTAGGGTCGAAATCAAACAGGGCAAGAGCATCCTCCAAGATCTCATTCTCGTTTTGCAAAGCCATCTGGGCTGCCGTCCGCATAGACTCGTAGCTGATCATCAGGTGGCCCATCTTTTGAGCAATCTGCCGAACTTCATGATTAGGCTCGCTTTTCAGATTCTCATTCAAGATGATCTCTCGAGGTCGAATCCGGGCCAAATCATTTGCAAAGGAGTCATGGGTAGTCTCCTGCGTGAAGAAATCGCCAGTAGAAAGATCCAGCCAGGACAGTCCCAACATTCGAGACGACTTATCTGTTGCCACAGCCAACAGCCAGTTATTTTCACCTTGATCTAGAAACTGTTCATCAATCAGGGTGCCAGAGGTGATGATCCGATGAACGGATCGACGGAAAGTTCGACTGCCAGACTCTTGGTTGTCCTGAAACTGCTCGCATAGAGCAACCTTCAGAGAATGCTTCTTGACAAAGGTTTCGAGATGTCGATCAAGTTGTTTGTACGGAAATCCAGTGAACGAGGTTGTCTCTCCTGCAAAAGTCTTGGTGCCTATCTTGAGTCCAATCAGGGGACCATACTCCTCTGCATTATGGTCATAGAGCTGATGTTGTGGACTCGTTAGTAACGACTTTGGGGCCCAGGAATGGCAATGAACACTGATGGACGAAAAAAAAAAGAAGTAAATATAGGTACCTCATAAAACTCGCCTACTCGAATCAAAAGGACGCAGTCTGGATACGCCGCCTCCAGGTCCAAGATCTGTTTTCTCAGAGGTGACAGGCGCAGAGCCTTGGATCTAGATTGTGCGCCTAGCTTCATGGTCACGACTTTGGTGTCGGCTTGATCACTCCTCGTCCGTGTTGTTCCTGGAGATGCATGCTCATGTGAGTTCTCAGCAGATTCAGGTGATAGGGATATGGATCCTTCCTGGACAAAGACGGTTGGGTTTGGGTTCACGCTCTCGAGTTTGTCCATGGTCATGACCGACACTCTGGGTCCTTTTCTCGCCACGGTGATGATCTCACCCGCAGCATCTTGAGAGGTGACTCGTCTTGCATCTTTACTGCTCTTCATTCTTTGTAGGGAGGGTGCCGTTGGACGGAGAGCCAGGTGCAGTCTCCTTTGGAATATCTTGCTGGCAAAAATAGTCGGTTTCGTTCCTGAAGGCCGGGCGAGGTCGTGCAGGGCTGCGGCAAGGCAACAGTTTCGGGGAAAAGTGCACTGGCGCAGCGTTCGACTGTCGGCGATGGACCGTCCGAGCTGTGCCAAGGGTCGACGCGAGGACGGATTCATGGATGGAGCAGCAGAAGAAGAGCAAGGGTGCATGCACACATGCACAAAACTTGGCCCCACATGGTGGCCGGGGAAAAAATACGTGCCGCAGTCACGCTTTTTTTTAAAACGTTTCACGGCCATGAGTGAAGAGATCTTTCTCTCACTTTCTTCTCATCATCACAGCCATGTCCGCAGGTACGACGAGCTACAGGGATAAACAACCACTAGGACCAGGAGCCCACCGACAGCAGCGTACAGCAAGGGTCAACTCATTCAGGATCTTTTAGACGACCATCTGCCTCGTCACTGCCATTCTTGACCATGGACTGACCATAGTCCCTGTTTTCCATTGACAACAGCTCCTTCAAGACCCATTGTCATCTCTGGTCCCTCCGGCGCTGGAAAGTCCACCTTCCTGAAGCGTCTCTTTGCCGAGTACCCCAACAAGTTCGGCTTCAGTATCTCCAGTAAGTAGTCCTTCAGCCTCGTCTTGTCTGTTTAAACGTTGTCAGATCGCGAAAATGCTGATGGTCTTCAACTATGCAATTCGTAGATACCACCCGCGCTCCCCGTGCCGGCGAGACTGATGGCGTTGAATACTACTTCTTGACCAGAGAGAAGTTCTTGGAGGGCGTTGCTAACGGTGACTTTATTGAGCACGCCGAGTTCTCTGGCAACCTCTATGGGACCACTGTCCAGGGCGTCCGCAACGTTGCTGACCGTGGATTGATCTGCATCTTGGATATCGATATGCAGGTAATGCAACATTTGGATACTGCAGCCAACAACTGGAATCATAAACGAGATTTTTTTTTTTTTTTTGCTTGATGACTCGACAAGGACTGGATTCTCATTCTCTTTTCTGGGCAAACGAATTAATAGGGAGTCAAATTGGTCAAGAAGACCAACTTGAACGCTTACTACCTCTCTGTTCAGCCTCCTTCAATTGAGGTGCTCGAGCAGCGTCTTCGTGGCCGCGGTACTGAGACTGAGGAGGCTCTCCAGGCTCGCTTGGCCGCTGCTCAAGGAGAGCTTGACTATGCCAAGGAGAAGGGCGCTTATGACGAGACCATTGTCAACGATGACCTTGAAGTTGCCTACGCCAAGTTCAAGGACTTTATCAACAGAGGTAATTAGTCCTTTTATATTTTCGGGGTCGAGAAACTCTTGGTCACGAATTCGTATTCGCTCTAACATTGGCTTTTGTCTTGTTTTTTCTGCCGCCTACCTCTTTGACATCTTTAGTCACTGCCTAAATAAATGAGGAGCAAAGCAAACTTGGGGGATTATCACAGAATGCCCTATTAGACCCCTGATTAGAAGACCTCCACCAGGAGAAGAATAAATATATCATTAGCACCATACAAACAGCAATTGAACTGAGAATCTGTGGCCTCCAAAGTTCCTTGACTGTGCGTGGGGGACTTTGCCGATGGAACAGTCCTTTGGAAACCTCAAATATAGAAGAATAGGATTATTATCTTTAATGGTTATTATATGGTTTGAGTTGTTGCTGTCTGAAGGGTATTAACGACCAACGTAATTGAGCTCGAGGGGGCGCAAGGCAAGATAGACCAAGGAGGTCAAAACAAGGGCCATTTCAAAGCCCAGATCGCCACCATAAGTACCGGTGAGCTTACCCACTGGTCCAATGTACCAAACTTGGTTCATTCCCATGACGGCACCAACAACACCAATAATACCGGCCACTCCCGCAGCAAGACCCAAGGGGAGCTTGGATCGGTTGCCATAGTCATCCACATTGTAACCGTTTCGGCGACGGAAGATAAAGTGCTCCAAGGCCAAGACAACGACAAAGGGCGTAGTCCAGTAGGAGAGAATCGACAAGAAGTTGTTCAAGATGGCAGAGAAGTGGCTCTTTCCGGCGACACCGGCGACAGTGTAAACGACGGCCACGAAGATGGTCCAGAGGAAACGAGGGATTCTTTGGAATAGCTTGCCCAACGTTTGGATGGACAAGGCTGCCGAATAAGTGTTGGGGACGTTGTTGGAAACGACAGACAAAGCCAAAAGGAACACCAAGAACTTTCCAAAGCCGTTCAACGATGACAAAGAAGCTCCGAGCACACTGCCGAGTCCTTGCTCAGGATCGTTGTAGATGGCGTTCCATGCAGCGTTGTTGACCAAGGCTGATCCATAGAGGGCTCCAAGAGTCTCCACAAAGACAAGAGGAATAAAGAGACCAAAGAATGTCAACCAAAACACTTTCCAGGAGCTGGTGTCCTCGGGAAGCATCACATTATAGTCGGCGGCAATGGGAGCCCATCCAATAACAGATCCAAAGACGACACCACCGAAGCTGAGAACGCTGCCTGCAAGCGTAGATCCACTGCTGGTCGAAGGCGTCCAACTGTAGTACTCGTGTCCAGTGCCGTAAAGAACACACATAATGCAGGCGATAAGGATCCAAGCATAACGCTCCCATTTGTGGACGAGGTCGTAGCCGAAAAAGCAAATCAGAAGAGTCACCACAGAGACGATGATAATGGCGACGGTGAGAGGAAGCTTCGAATCACTGACGTAAACAAGCGTTTGTCCTCCAAGAATGACTGCAATGATTGAGAATCCGATCTACGTAAAGAGGAAAAAAAGGGTTTGTTTAGTCGACAGGTGGCTTGTCTGTTCATCCTATTGCGTCGTCTCTTCTTTTTCTCTTGCCAGCTGTACTCTACACGCCCGCATTGTTCACATACCTGGGTGATAATGTTCAGCAAACTCAACACAACAGCACCCCACCATCCGAATGAGAATCTGGAGATAACCATCTGTCTGAGGCCGAGTTTTGGTCCAAGCGTTGCACAAAACGCAGTGGTGAAGCATCCGAGAGTGGTGAAACCAATGATGGTCAAGATGGTGTCCCTCAGACCCATTCCAAAGCCGGCAGGGGCAGTTCCAAGAGTTCCGATGGGGACGGTGGTGAGGACGCAGTTGACTGACCACCACATCAGAAGGTTGTTCATGATGCCCTTTGATTGACGATCCTCAGGCATGACTCGCTCGATACCACGGAGTTCGACCACCGCAAAGAGTTTTCGGAACCAGCCCTGGACTCCAGGGGCAGGCTCTTCGACCTCTGCCATGTCAACGGCAGGGGTTTTGTCCTCGGGATCATGGTGGTAGCCCGATTGTTCCAGCTTGACATCCTCAGCCGTTTCAGCGGCAGGGAGTCTGCCCTCGAGATCGTGGTGCTTGGGGTCCATTGTCGGGAGGGGTTGGAGTTCAAGAGTTGAATCTGAAACTAAAGAAGGGGGGGACGAGTTGAGCGTGGGAAGGAACGAAGGGGGGGAAGGACGGACGAAAAAGAGAAAGAAAAGAAAGAAAGAAAGAACAAAAAAAAAAAAACAAAGAGCGGCGGGCGACTAAAAGCAGGCAAAAGAACACCACTTGGACAGCCCCGTCGTGTGATCGAGGGCTTGGAAGCGCAGTTTATCCGCAATACACTTTGATGCCAAACAAACCCGCACACCTCTGTTTGTGTGGACAGACGGAGTGCGAAATTCCTCGCTCTTCGGCTTTTCACATGGACCATGGACGCACAAACACATTGCACAAGAACACTATTCGCCATTCGCCCCAAGGTGCATCCCTCCCTCCCCCAACGCCCAAATCCATCCTCGGCCTTGACGCAGCGCAACCACCTCTTTCCCCCGGGAACCCCCCACCCTTCACGTCGAAATCCTGCAATGAAAATTAGCGACTTTTAGACCCTGAAAGGAACGAGCGGGGATCGTTAACGGTCTGCCCGTCCCCGAAAATAGCCCGCTAACCCTGCCCTCCCCGCAATCCCCTTTTTGGTCAGGCATGTACCTCGGAAAATGATTGGTTTTGTCTCTTCAGCCCCATTGGACAATTCTTGGACCAAACACGGGCTTGTAACCAGTGAACAGCTGCAGTTGCTGTTGAGCGGAAAATCCTCCATTGCTGTCCACGACCTCACACGACCACGTTTTACTGGACAAATGAAAACCAATGAATGAATGCACCCTCTTTTTGTTGTCAACACCACACGACAAGAGTTTTACATCAATAAATCGACACTTGTTCCTGAGGACTGTGGGGGAAGACCAGGCTCTGAAGAGCCCTTTTGCGGGGTAACATCATCCAGTTTTTTTTTCTGCGGCGATTTTGAACGATCTAGGCCAAAGAACATTCGCTAGTTGCTTACGTTCGAGAACGATTTAGGCCAAAGAACGTCGGTTACATTCGCACTCCTCTCCCCAACATTGTTCATTTTTGGTGACAAGAAACTGATGCTTATGACCGGCGGAATCCTCGGTTGCAACCCTCTCCGTTTGTGGAGCATTTAGGGTTATCACGTATTCTTTTCGCAAAACAAAACATATCTGTTGGTCACCATTTCTCAAAAAGTCCAACTGAGGAGCACGCGACACCTTTTATAGCTTGTTCTATCGTCTGTTGGAGATAAGACCAGAACACATCAGAGCTTCATTGAGGGCCACCTCACCAAGAATTGATACGTCCAAAGAGCCTGGCAGAATTTGATAGGATGCCCTTTATTACGAGCAGAACCGCAGGAGGTGACCTTGCTTATTTGCTTGTGCATTGGATTGCAGACAAGTCCAAGGTGACAGCTCTTGTTGTGGTATTCTAATTCTAGATGAACTGGTCGCAGCCTTGGGAGAACCAGTACAAGGCTAGGGGGATGGGGGGGGGGGGGGGGGGGGAAGGGGAGGATGGGATCCACGTCGCTGCAGTGCAGTCGCTGAGAGACAGAGTGGAATGCGTTGTTGACAATTTCTCGCTTGCAGTCTATTGAGCTTAATAAAGTCATATTCCTGAAGTAGACTAACAACCATCCCTCCGGACAAGTGAGCATGGGCTGTGTGGGAATGTATGGAGAGAGCTGTGGTCGGTGCTCACAATGAAATTTGATGCCAGCTCGTGCAGGTGCACAAACAGCCAGTCGCCCCTGCTCGTGACAGTGAGGCAGCTCCGCTCAGCCGATTGAAAGTGAATGCGATGGGATGAGCGGCGCCATGTCGGTTTACCTGGAGGAGCACAGCACTAATAACGACGAAACTCTGGTGCATCCATGCTAAACGATGGTGAAGAGGTCAGAGGTCGAGAGCCCCCAGTCTCTTTCCTGCACAAAGAGCGCACCTGCTCAATTTCTCGTGTAGACTGCTCCTGCGGAGGAGGGCAAGAACATTTCAGAGATGCCGTGGATGCTCTGCCTTAATCTTCGAGAAGGAGATCAGCACGTCATCTACTGAAGATGAACGGGGTAATGAAATGAACGTCAACCAATTTGTCAAGGACCGGATGAAAGTTCAAAGCCACGGAAAAAAGCACCCCTTTCCCCTTTTGGAACACTTGTCGGGACTGCAAAGCGGAAGAGTCGGAACGATGTTCGTTGCGGCCCAATGCAGAAGGAGCTGTCCACCCGGACATTTCCTTGTCCTGCCCTGTCAGAATAAGAAAGCACCTTTGTCATTGAGGGGATCGACGCGGGAAGAACAGGGAGGCAAGGAAGGCAACCACGCCAAAGCAAAAAAAAAAGTCAAGGTGACACACCCAAGCAAAGCAAAGGTCTGTGTGTCTTGTCTTGGTCGTGAGCTGAGAAATCATGCACAAGCCACCGAGACATGTCCAAAGTTGGACTGTGGGGAAAAGCAATAAAAAGATGCACCTTCTCTCTTCACCTCTCTCAACAACACACGCTCTCTCACTTCTCTCAACAACACACACTTTCACAAGAAACAACACTATTGTGCAATGGCTTCCTCTTCTTCTTCCTCTCACAGCGATATCCAGATCGGTTGGATCGGTCTAGGTGAAATGGGTTCCGGCATGGCCCACAACCTCCAACGCCACCTCGCCTCCCACTCGCGCCACCTCACCGTCTGGAACCGTTCTCCAGGCAAGACTTCCGAGATTGAAGCCCTTGGCGCCCAAGTCGCCCCCTCCCTCCAAGATCTCTTCCTCCAAAGCCACGTCCTCTTCACCTCTCTCGCGAACGACGCCGCCGTGGAAACCGTGTACAGCCAACTCTTTTCTCTCGCCCAATCAGCTGCCCACCCAATGATCTTTATCGACACCAGTACCGTCTACCCTACCGTCCCTCGCAAACTCTCCCAGGCCCTGTCCGAGATCCAAGGAGGACGTCATACTTTTTTGCAATGCCCCGTCTTTGGTCGCCCCCCAGCTGCCCATGCCGCTCAATTGATCTGGCTGACCAGCGGCAAATCCGAGGCTATCGAGACAATGAGACCTTATTTCGCCGCCATGTCCAAGAGCATCATTGATCTGAAGACCGAGGATGTGGGTCAGGCCAGTCAGTTCAAGTTGATGGGCAATTTCTTTGTCGTCGGCACCATCGAGTTGTTGGCAGAGGGATTGACCTTTGCAGAGAAATCCAACATGGATCAAGGCGCTGTGCTGAAATTCATCGAGACCTTTTTCCCTACTCCTTCTTGGATCACCTACAGTCAAAAGATGGCAGATCGCTCCTCTTCCAAGGTTGGAGGTTTCCCCGTTACTTTGGGTTTGAAGGATGTAGGCCATATGAACACCTTGGCCAAAGAGAATGGAACATCCTTGCCTACTGCAGAATTGGCTTACAAGCATCTGGAGATTATGAAGGAACGTGGAGCTGGAGATCATGATTGGAGTTCAATGATCGATGTTCTTCGCAACCCCCCAAAGACCAAATTGTAAAAAGCGAGAAAATAAATTCTGTACAGGTTCTTTTATTTACAATGAATGGCGAGGTGAGGGAACAGGGTTGGTTTTGTTTTGTTTTTCTTTGTGGATTCTCTATTTTCAAAACCATGATCGACGTGTTTCGAGCTTTTCTTTCTTGTCATTCTCTCTCAAGAACGTCAAGAGTCGCTTCTTGTGGATCATTCCGTAATGCTCCCCTGCCTTGACCACGCAGACATACTTGATGCCGAGTTTGATGAAAAGCTCCATCACCAGATCCATGGACGAGAACAAGCTAACCGAGAGTGGTGCCTAACATGTTCCCAACATTAAAGCATCCCATGCAAAACAAGGTTAAAAATTCAAGTAAACACCGAAGCCAAACCTTCAGGTGCGCCTTGGATCTTACCTGATCCGTAAATGGTGTGAAATCCATGGTGTGGGCTGGATCACGGAGGAGATCTGTCGTGCCAGTGCTACTCACTCGTCCAGCGCTATGAGTGAACCGCCTCAGTCCATCGGTATAAGAAAGCTCACTGTCGCCGTCGTCTCCAAAGTAGCCTCTCGATAGCGTCCCATTGTCGCTCTTGAAACTCTTCCTGCTGTCGGATCGCAAAATACGATTCAGACTGTCCCGGCTTCCGGCATACCGAGAATCAATATCTACAGAGTTCCTGATCGGTCGGCCATGTCCTTGCATGTCATTGTCATAGTCAACTCCCTCAACTTGATCCCGGACCGCCTCCTGACTAGAATCCGGTATCCTGAAAGGCTGCTGTTGAGGGGCTCCGCGTCGACGGTAGGGTCCTTCTTGCTCTGTGGGAGAGGTTGAGAGACCTTCGAGACCGTAGCCACCATGTCCTGTGCCGTGAATGCTGCCATGAACGCTGCCAATACCGTTGCCGTTATCGCTTGTGCTAAAACCGTCCAACGAAGCAATGATCTCCGTTGCCGGAGTGTTTGAGCTGGCACGATTTCTAAAGATGCAGACACAATCCGGGTGTTTCTGCTCCGCCAGATTCAGTGCATGACCCAACTCATTCGATGCGATATACCCAACCAATACACCATGGTCTACAATTGGCAGTCCACCATCGGAATACCCTGAGGCAGCCAAAATCTCGACCTTGCGTCTCAAAGATTGGACGTCATTCACGGCGTTGACGTCAATTGTTTCAAGATATCGATCTGCAATATCAGCTGCAGTGCCAAAGGTGTTGTAGTCCTTCTTGTTATCCAAGTATGGGTGCTCATTCAAGTCAATAAGCTTGTTGAAGAAGGCGTCCGGTGAAAATGCGTCGCCCACAAATTTACCCATCATGACAGCCATCATAATAGGAAGCGAGTAGGTCATGGCTCCTGTCAACTCAAACATAATGACCACAAGGGAAACAGTCATCCGAGTGACCCCTGCGAGACATGCGGCTGCTCCGATCATAGCATATAATCCTGGGATAATGCAGTCCATACTCTCGCCTTCGCAAACTTGGAAGAGTTGATGATCAGGGTACTTGCTGTAAAGAAAGGCAATTCATCAGTTTTCATGTCGACTCACCCCAGACGGCCCTCATACGGCAGCAACTGTGAACTTACACAATGATCCATTGCATGCCTAGGCCAACCATGCGACCAAAAACAGCTCCAGCGACCATGGTGGGAATGAAGATGCCTCCTGGGACTTTGACTCCAAAAGTCAAAAAATTCAGAAAGACCTTGATCAAGAATACTTGTGCGAGCAAAAGGAAAATAGGGTATATGTGGTCAACCTCCACCCTAAGAGTCGGGTGAAATGAAAGAACGGCCAGCTGTTAGATGGCATTCCGCAGATTGAAGAGGGAACGTAGTCCATGGATTGAAAGACTTACGCGCACATGCCCTGAAGGCTGTTTTCAGGCGTACACTCGCTGTACAGGTTTGTTAAGAGCTGCAGCAAATTCACTCTGGTCCAGGGATTAACCCATTGAATAGCACAAGTCAACAAGGTTACGGCAATAACTTCCTGCACTGGATGGCGTCCAAGCCATGTCCTTGATCGGAATCGAGAGTATGACATGTGGAACTGAGAGAAAAGAGCTCCATAGACCCCCTAGATAACAAATGGGAGGGATGGTTTAGCCGCCATTGACCGAATGGGAAGTGCTAAGCTCGGATGTCATTTTGGCGAATAAATACCCCAAAAACACTGATTAAAAAGAATGGCAGAGCCTCGAAAAGATGCCAGTCTCTGTCATATGTCACTTGGAAGAGCACAGTTTTGCCCACACGATAAGGATTGATCATCTAGACAGCGAGCGGGACGTGAGGTTATAAGTTGTCAAGTCTTGTTCAGACAGTACAACATTGAGAAGCGTACCTTAAGAACGACCGCCGAGATCAAGGCACAAAAATACGTCCGCCACATAGTCTTGCTTGGAAAATAGTATGAAACCTCTTCCAAGGAAAACAATACACCGCCAATAGGCGCACCAAAAGCCACTGCAACTCCAGAAGCTGCTGCTGCTGAAAGAATTTCCCTTCGTTTACCTAGCACACAAAATTTGTTAACATGCTTGATTTTTAAAGATATAAAGTATCTCAGAGAGTGTTCCAACTCTTACCATCATTTCGGTTGTATTTGTCAAAGATACGACAAACAATGTTGCCTACACAACAGGCAATATGCACCAATGGTCCTTGCTTGCCCATATTTAATCCTGACGCGACCATTAACGGCTATGGATAACAGCACAGTTAATAGGAAACTTCTGGTGGACATCTTTCAGCCGCTTAAACTAAGAAAAATCTTACCAAGCCAATCAACTTGATCATCAAGGTCCTAAATCCCAGGAATCCACGAATCACGAATCCACCAAGAATAGTTTTGACTTCTGGAATACCAGATCCTGCTCCAAAGTAAGCAATCTTTTTCGGCTGTGATCCAACCAATGTGGGTTCCATTGAATTCCTAGAGCCGGAAGTAGTCATTCCACTATAATCATTTCCGCTCCGTTGTTTTGTTGCTCCGTATGATTTTTGTTGAGAGACCGTGCCGTCAGATGTGACCATGACTACACAAATAAAGGCGAATATTGTCTATGAGGCCGAGAATGAACAGTTGTTTTTTGTTAGTGATGCTTTCGAAATTGAGGCCGTAGAACTTTCCACAATGGCCATTGATCTTACTCCAAAACAGCAGTAGACAATCCAGTCGAAGGCATAATGTGAGAGCCCTAGAATCTCATCCTCGGAAGACAGCGCCTGGGACCATGACACCCATTCGGGACAGGTGGGTTCGGCTATGGTCAAGAAGACGACACTGTTAGCGGCGCATTCCGTCTTGGCTTCATTGCAGAATTGCTAGTGCTTCTTGGACAATGTGTAACATCTGGTTTCCCTCCGCTTACCGGAACTTGATCCCCAGCAACAAAAGTATTGGCTCCACCAAAAGCTTGTTGTGCAATAGCCCATACGCAGATCCCCCAACCACCAGCTTGACACGTCGATGAATGCGGCCAAGCATGCCGTGATGACTCCTACCATTGGTACCAATCAAAGAACAAGCAAGAAGTGAGATGCGATGGATGGTGCGATTGTTTGTTTGCCGCTGATTACCGGGGTTGGAATTAAGATTCCGCCTTCCCGATTTGACCGTCCATCTGGACTTTTTCCCAGTTGGATCACGATCAAGTGTCGCAGGCAGACTTACCTGTTAATAGCACAAGGACCCATCCTTTCAGGCCATCAGCCTTGTTTTTGAGCATCCCGCGGATACCACCCAGCGATCGTAAATGTCTTAGCCGCACTCGCTCCTTGACAAAGTCGTGGATCCAGTCTACAACGACGCCGAGCAAGATCAATTTGAGTTTAAAAAAAAGACGCGATTGTGAGTAAATTATTCGAACAGACCTGTAAAGTTGATAGATCTCCCTGTCGTCGACCATCTCTGATCCTGTCAAAGAGAAAACAAACTTACCAATGGTCGTGTAGTTGTGGTACCATATGCGGATTCCGTTATTCTCCTTTACAAGAGCCTCCTTGGCATCGTCATAATATTCACTCCTGCGAGACAAAAACTTTTCCTTGACCATGTTGATGTTGGCAATGCTGGAGCGACGAAAACTTTGCAGGGTCTTGTTGCGACGACGGCCCGAATTTGGGTGATCGCCACTGTCATAGTTCCTGAAAAAGACCCGTCCTCTGTTTTGATGGCCCCCACGCCGTGACTCGAGCGTCGGTGACATGGATCTAGCCCTGTTATTTTTCATGCGAGCAGAGAGAGCAGAGTGCAATCAGATGGCGTCAATAACGGCTCGTGCAACAACGAGGTGCATGCAATCGGCCCCCCTCGGCCAGATGAGGGGTTTGTCCCAGAACATCTCGCAGGATAACACCATTCGCTGAGTCCATGGCGCGTGTGATCAAAACAAAAAAGGTTTTTGTGTTTGACTCCCGATCTGATGGCCGCTGCAGCCATACATGATCCTGAACGTGATTTTCAACACCCCTGTGTTTTTTTTTACCTGGATGGTCGTCGAAGGGAGTCCTCCGCTGTAAGATCGTCAGTCCCATCGGTTTCATCATTGGCTCCGTTGTACCGGGCCGTTCCCCTCCTCGACCCTTCATTTGTCCACCGTATCCCTTCTTCTCCCTGGGGCTTTCTCACGCCGTTTTGGCTGCCTAGAAGAGCAGAGGTTTCTGTTGGTCGCTCAGAGTCCATGAGATCCTGTGGTGAGCGTGGGATCTGGAAAGGACGAGGCTTGGGTGCGATGGGTGCTCCCAGTCTGTAGGTTGGTCTGCTTGAATCTGGCACCTGTACGCGACTCTGATCCAAGGCGGGTAGTTTGCTGGCTGGGATCGGATCTGCAGCATGGGCTGAAGAACTCTGGGCACTGTCTTTTGGCAAGTGCATTGTAGACTGGTCTGGACTCGGATCTGGATGGTTGTCAGTGCCGTCAGCTCTGTCGTCATCGGCGTTGTCTTCGCGATCAGAGTTGGCAAAGGCAGAACCAGAGAAACTGGACTGGTTCTCTCTACGAGCACGACTTTGCTGGGCCTTTGAACGACCAGTGACAGCGTCAAGGAATCGACTTGTGGAAGAAGAGGTGGTGGAAGGAGGGTCGTTGGGGGTAGAGGTAGAGGCAGAGACGGAAGAGGCGGGGCGAGAAGAGGAGACGTCGTGAACCCAGTTGTGGTAGTCTGGGGTGAGTTGAGTGGAGAGAGAGCGACGGGGCTGGTTTGGGGGGGACTGGACACGGTCAAGATTGGATGGATGGGACTTTGACGGGGACTGGTGGGACTGGTGGGACTGGGACTGCGAGGGGGGGTTGACCGAGTACAAAGACGACGGGGGCGGGGAGTCCTTGGCGAGCATGGAGGAGCTCATTTAAGGGGGGAGGAGGAATGGAAGGAGAAGAGAAAGCTAGTGATGGGGCGAATGAATGGAGTGGATGAGAATGAGGGAGAAGGGGAAGAAGAAGAAGAAGAAGAAGGAGGAAGAATGCAGACGAATGGAAAGGCAAGAGAACCGAAGAGAGTGAGTGCATGTGTGGGTGTGTGTCTTCGTGCCGCTCTGCTGGCCTTCTTCGTGCATGTTCCTGGCCTGTGTTACCGAGCACACACACGCTGTCTCCCCCGCAAGACACACCTTCAGCCCCCTTTTCTTTCGTGTGTTTGGTTCCTCCGATCCCCCTCTTTCTCGCCTTTCTGACCATCATCATCATCATGTGTCCCCTTGGGCCTCCTCCTCTCCTAGGGGTTTTTTCATTACTTTTATTTTTTTGTTTCAATTCGACCAGGGACGTGCTGGATGACTGGTCATCCATCCCTGGATCAACCCCTTTCTCCTCTTTTTTTTTTTTTTTTTTTGAATTGCACGCCAACAATCCTGGCCGCCAAACCTGCCAGACCTCCACTTGCTGTTACATACTTCAGATGGTGTCACAGGCAACAAGTACGCTTCGAACCTCTTGGACGTCAAACAAGCCACACCATCCTCAAGATTTCGATTTCTTCCCTGCCTTCTTTGTCTTCCTTTCTTCCTTTCCTGCTCTCTCTTGTGATCGCTTACCCCCAACCATCCTCTTCTGACAACGATGAAATCCTTCTTGCATCCTGCTTCCGTCCAAGATAGCCGCTATACGTCCATCCTCCCATTTGAACTTTGCCTCTTGATCGGAGGTTGCCTGGACTTGGCCACCTGCAACTGCTTCCTTGGTGAGTACGCGATAGAGTCTGCTCACAGGCACTTCGTGAGATTTTGACATCCTTTTTCTTGTCTGATCTGGAACCATTGACGGGGTCGGCAGAACGTCTGAGCGAAACCCGAGAGATCAGTCGACTAAAAACTAATGGGAAAAGCTGCTCGAGGCTGCTATCCATTTGGGTTCAAAACTCCTGCATCTCGACTATCCACGACTGTAAGCTGTAGCTCAGCTTCCGACAGAAACAGGAAAAAACAATTGGAATTATGAACCAACTACGAATCCAAAGACTGATCCTTCTCCGTGGAGATCTCTAGGACCCAAGCAAGACTCGTAAGGTTGGCGCTCTGTATCATGGCATTTTTGCATTGTGGTTCTGTCCAAGCTGACCTAGTCGCACCTGGTCGCCTGTTCCAGAGGGGTGGTGTACCACTGACTTGCCCAATATGAGTTAGTGTGAGGTGCCACCAATTTTCTAGAGGAATACCACACTCTGCATTGAGCAAAGAGTATACCGCTTCACCTGTGCAATGATATGAGTGCACTTATCAGAGATGCCGTAAATCAGTGGTTACTCTTGTCCTGGTCATGAGGTCATGAAATTGTAACTCTTGAGTGGTCATCTATCCCGCCAGGCTATCAAGGACTAGTCGATGCTACTCTTTTTCGATCCATGCATTTGAGTATGTTGCAACGTCTGTTGGTTGTGTCCATGCTGTCGCTGTTGCTGGTGTTGATATACTTAGGCTATCATTGTTTCCGCCACGCTGCGCTATCCCCCTTCGCTGATGAGTGCCTTTCATGGAGGAGGAAGAAACGTGTGAGTGCTCTTTCTGTGAATTGACGGATAAACGCCTCAAGCCTGTTGTGACCCCTCGCCAGGGACCGTTATCGTTAGGCGTCAGACACACTGACGCGCTTGAACACAACGACTGCCTATACAACGCGTTGAATACGTCACTCATCAAACTATCAACTGCTCATTTACACCACGCGAATTTTGATCTGCGTAGCAAAAAAGTCCACAATTCCGCAGTGGTTATGGAATTGCATGCGCAGTGTTGGTGGAACAGCAACACGGCGCCCATCTGGGCTTTGCTCGTTCTACACTCCATCCTTTTCTTTTTCTTTTCTTTTTTTGGCCATGGCGAGTCGTCTCTATCCTTTTCTTCCTTTTTCGGCGACCGTTCTTGTGCGTAGAACTCGGGCAAGTTGACCTTACTAGATTTACACACGACGATTACCTTGCAGAAGACTAGAGGAAGAGTGTGAGGTCAGAGTGTTGTATAAAAAGGGGCATCTTCCCCTCTCCTTTTCATTATCAATCACTACAACTTCCCTCCAAGCAAGAACAGTTAACCATCCCTAACCAAGAAAGAAAAATGTCGCCCACCATGTTTGCCGTCCAAATCCCTCAACACGGTGACAGTTCCGTCCTGAACTGGATCTCTGTCCCCAAGCCTAGCCCCAAGCCAAATCAAGTCTTGGTCAAGATCGCGTATACTGGCGTCAACTATCTTGATATCATTCAGAGATCTGGTTCTTATCCTCAAACCATGCCCTTCACCGTTGGCTGGGAGGCCTCTGGCGAAATTGTCGAAGTTGGTGGTGCGGAGGCCCAGGAGGCCGGTTTCAAGATCGGCGATCGCGTTGCTTTTCTGGGACCTGGTGGCCATGCAGAATACGCTGTGGTTTCAATCAACAATGTCACTAAACTTCCCGGAAATGTTTCGCTGGAGAATGTAAGTTGGATATCAACGAGATTTCTCTCAGTGTCCCATCTTGACCTTTTAAATAACCATTCCCGTAATCGCTTCTTTTTGGGTGTTCGCCATTCTTTTGTAGGGTGCGGCTGTTCTTCTTCAAGGAGCGACTGCCTGGTCTTTGGTTCGTCAAGCCTACGAGGTCAAGAAGGGCGATTGGGTCTTGATCCACGCGGCCGCAGGCGGTGTCGGTTTGTTGCTCTGTCAGATGTGCAAGCACTTGGGCGCGAATGTAATCGGTACCACGTCATCGGAAGCAAAAGCCAAAATCGCAAAGCAGTATGGAGCCGACCACATTGTGGATTACAAAAACGGATACGATACTTTGATTGAGAAGGTCAATGAGTTGACGGATAACAAGGGGGTCCACGTTATTTTCGACAGTGTCGGAGCTGCGACGTTTGATGTTGATTTGAAGGTTATTCGTCGACTTGGTTCTATGATCTCGTTCGGAAACGCGAGTGGTCCTATTCCTCCCGTGAACGTAATGAGATTGTCGGAGAAGAACATTCGTTTGATGAGGACGACCTTGTTCATGTATTTGACCACGCGTGAGGAATTTGAGACATTGTGCTCTGAGATATTCCAGCTGATGGCGCAAGACAAGTTGAAGGTTATGATTCATAAAATTTACCCGATCCAGGAAGCCAAGGCGGCCCACGATGACATGGAAAGTCGCCAGACCACAGGAAAACTGCTGCTTAAGATCTAGAGAGGCGAGAAACAAACAGCCGAATAAAAAGTGCCGATTGACCCACTTGGAGATCTTGTGCTCGAGGGACTATTATATATGTATTTATTGCTGGATGATAAGGAGGAAGATGAATAGGTAAAGGAAGCGAACGAATGGCTCTATCAAGTCTCCAATCCGCGCAACGGTGGATGAAGGTTCCAAGGTGAGATCGGAGATCGACAGAAAAACAAGGCGGCGAAGCAGACAATGGGACAGTGTTTCGAGAATGCACAGATTTTCGAGAACTCGGAACCCATCGCGTTGTTTGATCTGTGGTTAAGACTTGAAATGACAGGCTCAGAAGACAGTGCGTCGCATAGCGAAAGATATGGCGCGTCATCACCCTTTCAATGAGGGAGATGTCCAATAGCTATAATAATGACGGCTTACCAGAAGAGTTCGGGACAACATCGTGTCGAAGAGCCGGCGCTTAACGAAGTGCAGGCAACTAAAAGACGCGTTCATGCATTCCGAGAAAGGCTCCAAATACAGTTCATGTTCCCCCCCCCCCGAGTTCACACTTCGCTCTACAGTAATTGTGCTGTTTATCTCAATCGTCCATAACCAGATCCCATTGGGGAACCCCAAAAAGATGGATCGAGAAAGCCCTTGTGCGAAAACTGAAGCACTCTGCTTGCTGACTTGCTCTTCTATGTTAGAATAAACGTAACCCCTTGAATCCAATGACCCTAAAGCTCTCGCGCCCTGTTTGAATGGATCCACTTGCTATGAACCAAAGGCGGCGACGACGACGAAGCAGAAGACTACAAAATTGTACTCCCTATCCTTAAATGTCTAGACCACTGTGGCTTAGATAGATCAAAGCAACGATGAACACGAGAAATATTTCGTTTGACCCCTGTTGCCTCTGCACCTTTGTTTTCTCCCACGCGCTCTCTTTCACACCCAAGCAAAATGGCTGACAAGCTCGATATTTCGGATGTTATCTGGAAGGAGGTTGGTCGTTATCTCCCTGTAACCGACAAAGCTGCAGCGTCCCGTGTCAACAAGGCCTGGAGCAAGGCTTTTCGACCTCAGATGTACCGTTCTCTCGATCTGAAGAAAGGAGGCAATAATCGGGACGACGACAAGAGTCTTGAAAGGAACGGGGATGAGGATGAGGATGAGGATGAGGGCGAGGGCGAGGACTCGGCCGATGGCCCCCCCTCGAAGGTTTTAATGCCTCCCAAGGAAGTGGTTTACAAATACGAAGGGTACATCACGGATTTGAAGCTAAATTTCCCCAGTCCGTACCTGGAAGGCCGCACTACCTGGGCAACTAAGAGCCTAAAGAGTCTTTACCTGGATGCTCTCGGACCCGCGAAAGAGACTGCAGAGACATTGGCGACTTTAGACCAACTGTTAGTCAACAGCCCAGCTCTCACACTTGTTGAATTGAGGGGTTTCAAACTTGATGGTAAGAGATTTACATTTCTCTAATGGGAGAGAGCGCAGAAGATGGAACAATTACAAACAACGATGAATTTTTCAAATAGGCCTCATGTTCGTTCTCCAACGGATTCAGCATGTGGAAATTGTGAACTTCAGCATGTGCGATTTCACAGGGATTGAGGATGCTTTCAAGAAGGCCAAATTGGATCTCCGCGCAAAGAAGATCGCTGTGGATATGAACCGAGGCATCGATTTCCAGGGCATGATCAACTGGATTGGCCATTTCCGTCACCTGGACGGCCTCATGCTGAATCATCCGTCAGACGATATGGACGATGAAGCCATTATTTTCCCCGAAAAGGCTCCCAAGATCAACATGTCGGCCCTCCGCAAGATTACAGGACTTGTAACGTTGAATGTCGGCGGTCCTATGCTCTGGGGAAACCAGATGGAACAAATGTTGAAAAACTGCCCCAAGGTCACGAACCTCTCCTTTTTTAACCAGACCTTCCATGAAATTGGGTTTTGGGCCATGTTCGAGCTCTTTCCAAATCTCACCAACTTGAGCCTTGTTGGATGCGATCGTTTTCGGCCTTGGATGGTCAAGATGGTGTTGGATTATTGTCCCCGCCTGGTTTCGCTAAGCTGTCCACAGTTCGACTTGGAGTACGTGTTCAACCCCAAGGTCCAAATCTACCAGTCTACCAAAGTTCCGCGCAGGGGAGCCAACCAACTCTGGCCATGCACCGGCCTAAAGACACTGATTCTTGACGAGATCAGCTGGACTTCGAACGCAAAGCATGTGAAGTTGTTCATGAAGCACATTGGATCCCTCAAGAACCTGGAGAATTTTCAGCTCGCCTATATTGATCGCGAGGAAGAGGAACTGAGAGTGGTCGTGCCTGGGGCTGTTCGTACTGCTGGAAAGGACCTCAAAGTAACTTTGGAGGAGGGCAACTTTACGAGAAAAGAACTCGAAGAAGACGCATCGATGAAGTGGGTCTTGGATGTTTGGCCCAAGATGAAGATGTTCTCCATCATGCCATAGTTTTTTTCGTATATCCACCCCCACACCTTTTTGAAGCAAAAACTGCTTGAATGAAAGAACACGCCATTTATTGTTTCCACTTGTGTACGATGATTACCGCGAGCTAGTCTATGTCTATTTCTTCCTGCAACCATGCTCATGCAAAGCCCGAACTTCGCATTCTTTATGCCTTTATTTTCCTTCCCATCGATCAGACCTTGGCATGAAGATGCCCCCAACAACATCACACAGCTGGGCGCGTCGTACACGCGACAATGACTCACCAGCAAATCACGCGTGAGCATAGCCTACAAACAAACAGACAAAGGAAAATCGTTGCATGATGCTGCAGTCAACTTTCCTGCCAAAAAAGCTGAGCACAAGAGCCCAAGGTCGTCGTCGTCCTCCACCCCTGTCTTTTTCGGTCAAGCAATCCCCGAGGGTCAATGTACAAGTTTTGTGCAACAGTCGTGAGTGATTAATTGGACAAGGAAAGAGATCATGAAAGGAAGAAGGCATGAACAGAGTTGGTATTATTATTGAGGGTAGAGACGGTGTGGTTCGAGTTGGGCCATATCACGCCTCCTCTGTTCAAAGCGACAACGGACGCGGTGTGTACAGGGTCGACAAGTGGCCAAACATGACAATCAAAGGCACGAATTCCCTCAAAAGCGCATTGCGAGCATGGGACCCAGGTCGCACACATGAAAAATGAACCACCTCCGTCAATGGGGAAATGATTGACTTGGTCCTGCAAGGGCCTAGCAAAAGGAAAATTCGCGGAGGAGGAAGAGGAACCCCTTGTTCGCGAGGAGCTGGCTCGTTGAGAATGGGAATTGGAGGCGGTCCCTGACCTTTTTTTTCCCCTTGTTCTTCCTGAAACGAAATTCATCGTGGACGATGATGGGTGGTTGTCGTGGTTTGCCCTTCTGTGATTTTCTGAAAGATGGAAGCAACTGAGCACAGACACGAGCGAGACAAGAAGGGAATACAACCCGCGGCGACCCCAAAAAACAACCCCGCGCAAAAAAGAGGAGCACAAAGAGGAACGGGAACCCACGTTGTCCGTGTCTTTCTTTTTTTTTGCCACGCCCATTCAGTCGCTTTACCATCTCTTTCTCACTCTTACACCGTTCCCCTCCATCCCATTCGTATTCGCATTCGCATTCGCATTCATCTCATCCAACGCCTTTTTTGCCCTCACCTGACACGCGTGCCCTATCCCTCTTCCCTCTCGTAGTTCTTAATGCCTCTCAAAGTCTTGATAGTGGGCGCGGACGTTGGCACGCTCACACTAGCCTTAATTTTGGAGCAGGCAGGGATTGACTACACCTTGCTAGAATCCCAAGAGTCCGTGCCTGTCTGTGCAGGGGGACTTGTTTTGCACCCCACGATTCTACCCCTGCTAGAACAACTCTCTCTTAGGGATGATCTTTTGTTCAATTCACAACCCCTGGAACAGGTTGCGCTCTTGGACTCAAAGATGGAATCGATTGGCGGCCTGGACTGGAGCGAATGGCGACTCAGGTACAGTTGCGGTGGTGGGAACAACAAAACATAAGAACACAGGGGCAAAAGAGCAACGAGAGCGAACGACAAAGACAGAAAAAAAAGAGAGAGAGAGAGCACCAAGAGAGGACAGGGGATACTTGAATAGGGAGAAGCAACAAATGCCCGGTGATGTTTGTTGTCGTGTCATCATCAGTTTTTAAGTTTTCCGTCAAAGCTTCTTCTCATCTTCTTTTCTTCTTTTCTTCTTTTCTTTGTTGCCACCAACCTGCAGATATGGCGCATGGAGTCGCTTCATGACCCGGATCGAGTACTGTAATATGATTCTCGAGAAACTGCCCGAAGACAAGGTCCTCTTTCAGAAACCTATCGACCATGTATCCGTCCTTCAGAATGGACAAGACCATGGTAGTGACGAAGAACAGGACTTTGACCCATATCCCATCTCAAACGAGCCTGGAGTCGACCACATACCCCTCACATTCGAAGGCCGACGGGACAGCATCCTGGACGAGATTGAGGAGAAGAAAGAAATACCTGCTGGGGCAATTCCGCCTATGGCTACAGCAGCACCACCACAACCACCGCCTCCTGCGCGAGGAGTCGCAGTAGAGTGCTCAGACGGATCAATGTATTCGGGCCACATCCTGATTTGCAACGTTGGTGACAGTTTGCAGGACAAATTGGCCGCATTGAATCTGGTCCTGGATTCAGACAGATTTCTGGGCTTATCCGAGAGATTTGCCATCGATTATGTTGTTGACATTTCACAAGATGATGTTTCCTTGGCAAAAGAAGTAATGAGAAAATGTCCAAAATTGGCGGATTTAGACGTGAACTACACGAGCAATATGCTGACGTTATACGATTCGCTGGATATAAGAGTCAACGGTTTTTTGGTGAGAGAACACAAGACACCAATTGCTGTCAACTCACTGCTGCTATCGATGTTTGTTACGGAAGATCAACATCGCAAAAAATTCATCAAGAAATACTTGAGAGACATCAACATTCCATCCATCAACGCCATTCTTGATGAACATTTCTCGCACAACTCCTCTACAGGAGGATCATCCACTGAAGGGTCACAGTCAAAGGAAATACAATACTTCTTAAGCGGCGTGACAGACACGATGGACTCGCAGCGATACCCACTCATGAAAGAGGATACCACTCAATTGAACCTGGTTCTTGACGACAGGAGTGGGTTGACTGTAAGACTCGCGACAATTCAACCATCCCCGTGTTTATTGTATTTGTTTCCCTGTATTGTGTTTCCTTCTACTGCCTCCAGTACTCTGGTACTCTGTGCTCACAACTTCTTTTCCGTCTCCGTTCTTCTTTTTACGTAATCCTAGTGGTGGGCAGCAACCTTGGCGGACCATAGAATCGCATGGCAGGTAACGAAGCGCGTGCGACTCTCGGAAAAATCAGCCGTCCCTCCAAGGTTTGGGTCGCCCAAGGATCCACAGGCCATTCGATCCATGTGCAATCATATCTCGCCAAGAATGATCTGTCCGCTTGGAGGCACCATGTCCCAACTGATGGACTGGACAAGAGCTAGCAACATGACATGTAAACGATGGGAAAGAGGATTCGATCCAGTAGTTCCTGCACGAGCTCCACCGCGAGTGCTATTTCTTGGCGAAGGTAATCTTGTCTCTGTCAAGTACATCTTCTGTCTTGAGTGTACATAGATTAACAGGATCGTATCTTCTCCTTTCTTCTCGTTCCTCAAACTGATAGCATGTCGAAAGGTAATTTGGGGCTACTCTCGATTATCAGTGAGAGTCCGTATAAGGAACCTTCGATCTAATCCTCTGTGATTGCTCGACCTCTCTTCATAGACGATCCCATTGTTTGGAGAGCCGGCGGATGAAACGATCCTGGACGCGTTATCCATTGCAGAAACCCTTGTATCCTTACGTTCCAAGAAAACAAGGATTATACAAGCAGCCATCGAGTCCCATCACTCTGCAAGGAATCAGCGGAGAGACACTGCCATTGACGAAGCTCGATCCATGGACCAGCTTTTACGCGCAGGAGTAAGCACCGTGGCACTAATTGACCGCTTCTGCCTGGATGCTGCTGTTGTTGCTGCAACCATTTTCTTCTTTTTGTTACTGATGACCATGGTCCTCTTTTCTTGTCGCCTTCTAGGGTCCTTTACGGAAACTATGTCGATCAGTGGTGTTGAATTATACGCCCAAATGTATCCAAGACCGTATGAGTGATGAAAAGTTTGCGTACAGGCCTCAGGCTACCTTTTTGCGCCCAGTTCCTGACTACGGTGTAGTGTCACCTAATATTCACTCTGGTCGATCACGTCGATCCTTTGGAGGATGTGAGAAATTCCCAGATAAATAAAACTTCGTTAATTTTTATTATAATTGTCCCTCTAAATGACATATCGGTGGACCTCTAGCGATCTAGTTGGAGGGGATATCGGAAGCAGGAACAAGATGACGACGAAGATAGTCGTTCAAGAACATGCCTTCGGGATCCAATTTCTGGCGAATCTCAGAGAACTGTTTCATCTTTGGGTATGATTTCTCCAGATCCTCATATGTGACCGAGTGGGCCTTTGCCCAATGGGGTCGTCCGCCAAAGGAGGTCATAATCTTTTCGTATCCTGACCAGAAACGCTTGTAGGGAACTGGCTTTCCATAGGGTCTGGGTGTCCAAAAAATTCAATTGACAAGAAGATACGGTCAGTCCTCAAATCTCTCACTCGTTTAGACTTGCCCGATTGTTCACCAAGAATTGAACACGTGTTTTCTTTTACCTGTACATAATGATGCCAATATAACAAGAATCGACACCATAGGCTGGGCTCAACCAGACATCATCCTTTTTGACAAATCGAATCTCAATCGGGAAATGGACCTTGAGACCCTTCTCTTTCTTGACAGTTGTGACCACGGCCGTTTCATCCTTATCGAGGTTTTCAACCTGCACGCTTCCGTTTTCAATGAATTGATCCAAGGCCCTCAAAGCCTCGGCGGTTCTTGACCAAGGAATCGACCACTCGTTGACGTATTGGGGGAACAAACAATCAAAGTTAAACACCTTGACACTCTGATCCACTCTTTCCAAAGGCCGAGATTGAGTTGCCCAGAACATGAACCTTGACAAGCTTGGGATCAAACTTGGAATAAATCGACAAATATAAAGCAATCCTTGGTACACATTGAATGTAAACCAGGACGACGTTCTCCAGCTTGCAAGAGGTTTAGACACAGGCTTGGTCGTACGATTGGCGCGCCAGACTACAACGTTATCCGTATGAGGGTACCACCAAAGTCGAACGTGTTCCGCAGAATGAATGATGGCGTCCAGGTTGTCCAACACTTGGTCGAGTTTTGCAGGCTCCTGCTTGTTCTCTAGTCTAAAGGCAGGCTCGCATTGAAGGGTCATGGATGTGATGATGCCCAGCGATCCGAGGGAGCAGACCGCGGCGTTGAAAATATCAGAGTTCTCTGTCTTTGAGCAGTAGATCTTTTCTCCTTGGGCAGTGATCAGAGTCAAGTCCAGGACCTAATATGATGTTTTTTTGTTTGGTCAGTGAAATTGTGTATAATTCTGGGTGCATAAATAGAAGAAAAAAAGCGGGCGACCCTTACAGTTGCGCAACACGAAGGGTATTCCGCGCCTGTTCCATGAGTTGCTGTCGACATCAACCCTGCGATACTTTGATCCGAAATCGATCCCAGGTTGCTCATGGCCATCTCGTGAAATTCGAGGTATTCGTGCAATTGATGCAGCTTCATGCCTGCTTCCACGGTGATGGTCATCTTTTCCTCGTCCGCCTTGATGAACCGGTTGAGTTTGTCCGTGTTGATCATGAATCCATCCGTACATGCAAGATCTGAAGGTGAGTGTCCAGTTCCAATGGCTTTGACCCGCTTTCCGGAAAGTCTGGCTAGGTGGAGGATCTATACGAGTAGTAGCAAGCAGGATTGTATCAGTAGTGATAACAATCCGCGTTCCCTGGCTATTCGGCCATATCATTATCATTATGAATAGTATACCTGGATAATCTCCGTCTCCGTCGATGGGGAGAAGTACTGCTCAGGTACACAGCGGAAGGTGCGGGCCCAGTTCTCAAACGACTTGTTGGGCGAAGCTAATGCTTCGAGTTCCTTTTGCAGATTCGATGCAACAATGGTGGCGTCGACATTAGCCTTGTCAGAGGCCACGGCGGTCGTGGAGGAGGTCATGGTATGGGAGCTAGATACGTCGTCTCCTGGGACAAGGATGAATGATCCCTCGATGTCTGTTTGGCCCTGGTGGAGCATGAATGAGTTGCATCAAGTTAAGAGGGAAGAACTGAGGTTTGTATGAGCTCGCGAGCGAGTACGAAACACGTGATGATTTTGCCACCAACCGCCAACAAGCCACCATATCGCTGTCTTCATCTCATCCAGGGGTCGTTCAAGGGAACCCGGCCCTCTCTACCTTTCCAGACAAAGACAATTACCCTGCGGTACGGGCACCAATCGAGTACGATCGAGTACGACCGAGTCTCGCCTTGTTGCAGACCTCGTTCTTCAAGACTGGAGAGAATCACACTTACCTCTTTCTCTGGGTTAGACTGCCTTCTGTTTATTAAGAGAATCAGGACGATAAAGGCATCTTGTTCAATTATAAAAAGCTTTCACCTGCTTGGCTGAAGTAACTGCAGGACAGCAGGTACTTCCTGAGTTAGATAGAGCGCCTATTTTCGACATCCACGACACGAGGATGCAGGGAGAGAAGTGTCCTTGGGAACTCAAGGGTTGATTAAAATTTGGTGGCGTCATGCCTCTTTGCCACAGCAGTCCCATAGCATCGTTCCATGCCACCGCATGCTGCATCATCATCTTCATCCTTTCGCCCCATCTCGTCAGCATCAGCATCATGTCAACAGCCATATCATCACCTCAAAAGGAATCACCCGCGAAAGCAACATCTCCCAAGTCATCTTCCCCCGATGCTGCATCCCCACAGAACAATCGCCCACGCACCTCACTCTCCTCCACAGATGCCACCAGGCACCATGCCACATCACCGCCACCTCCCTCTCCTCCTTCAAAGCTCACTTTCCTCATCCTAGCGGCCGTCATTCTGGTCCTTGCCCAATCTTCAATATCACCCTCTTCTGTATCCACTCCTATCCGACTTTTCCTAAAACCCCTCCTCGACTCGTCCTTCTTCTCTTCGTCATCGTCCGCGTCTTCTTCCTCCTCAACCTCGCGATCAGGGCCTCACACTCACGGAGGGTCTCCATTCGGGAAACCATACGCGCAAGTGTACTCGGATAGACAGATGGAAAAAGAGCGTCACAATCAAGAACAAGAACAGGCAAGGAGGCATCAACAGCAGCAGCAACAACAACAGCAACAGCGTTCACCTTTTGATGATTTCTTTGGACACGGATCAGAAGAGGAAACAGAGGAGCACGACGCCGGGTCTTCTGAGGGTACGAAACATTCTTTACGTTCTTTTGCATAATACATACAAAAAGGCTCCATAAAGAAAAAGAAAAAAAACGCGTGTGTGTTAATAGACGCGTTCACCCTCTCCCCACCTTAGCTTCTTGTACCGGATACTTTTGTCAAGATACAGGAGTCTGCGTGGATAAGCCATTGAACTGCCCTTGCCCTTTTATTAACGATACCAAGTGCTTTGTGGGCGATTGGTATGTGTGTCACCGAGGCGACACGTACCACTGTTAATCTCGAAGCTGGTCGATCAGTGTACTGTACATTAACTCTGTCGATCTACATTCCAACCAGTTCGAAATACATACAACCCCACCCCCGTCATCCCCTTGCAAACGACTTTGTTATTGCTTTGTTTATTTTAGTGTAAATGGAGGGGGTTTCTATAGTACAAGCGCGCCGAGTCATGGCAGCTTTTGGTTTGTCCTCTATCATCTCTCCAATGGCATGGCGAGTCCGGAAACAAGGGCGAAATGAGGCTGTGTGATGGACGAGCTTAGACGGATAGTCAGGGCGATAGTATGGGAGTGACTCTTGAGAAAAAGATCTCAACTGAAGATGAAAAAAAAGGGTGCGGGAGGGGGGGAGGGTGCATGCCCCTTCACGCTATGGAAGGCGACCCCAGGCCGATTGCTGATTTTTCAAGAAATCGGCCCTGATCGCTTTCATATACGCCACCGTTCCGATGGCCAGGTAAACGCCTCCGTTGACTGTCTGCGCTTCGAGAAGGGCCAGGACAGACAGCGGGATATAAAACGCGACTCTAGGCATGTAAGATTCGGAGCTGGTAAAGTAATCTCTGGCCACCAGGGGGCATTCGATCACCACAATGATCAGGCCAAGCACACTGTGTTTATAATCGATTAAAAGAAAAATGAAAGTGAACACGATTAGATATTGTCAAAGATCGCTCCTCATTTCAAGGTCACTATGGTGGGAAGGAAGGAAGAAATGGACCAGGTCGAAATACGTACATGAGAACTGTAGGTAATACTGGCACTGGAAGGGCGTAAAGTCCAGTCAGTTTTCTAATAAGAGGTGAAGAGGAGAGAAAAAATGAGGGGTGTTCTGTGAGCCAAGTGTAATTGCGAGGAATGGGTTAGTAATACGTGTAACCAACCATCTGTCGTGGATGGCAACACAGCAGGGAAACACCCAAAGAGTCCAGATTGCTTCGTCTCCTCTCTCTTCATCCGAAATTGTTTAGATCGACCAAACAAAAAAAAAAAAAAATACATGTCGAGAGCACTTCAAACGTGGTTGGCTCACTGGGTGAAATTGGTCGAAGACCTGACAGACAAACAAACGCTGCTTATGGCGACAAACAAAAGTTGCTTATGGCGACAAAAAGCAGGTGTCGTCCTTTCTTTAATCCTCCCTCCAGTCACTGGCTGTTATCTTACCTGAGTGCATCGACTGCTGGCAAAGGTTCGACGACTCCGACAATGCCTCCAACGACCACGACTATTAGCCAAAGATGAAGTTGTGAGAGGGAAACGAAAAAGTATCAGTTTAAAAGGGCCAGAGAGGGTTTGCCGTGTCCTTTCTAGAGATGGACGGATCTGCAGCCGTTACAAATGAGTATCTTACTGAAAGAAGCCGAGAGACACATCAATCGTGCCCACTCATCCCAGACAACTCCACCCATTGTTGATCGGTTTGTTTCGTTTGTTTAGTACGCGTGCGCGAAGATGGGTCGATCGAGGGGTCGTCGACGTGGAAGTTGAAAAGAAGGAGAGGAGGAAGAGATGTGTTTGTGGGGGAGGAGGGAGGAAGAGAGCAGACAATGAAATCGAAAAAGGAAAGAAAGGCAAGATGGACAAGAACGGAAAAAGCAGGGGAAATAAGAAGGGAACAACAAAAACGCGCGGGAAGGATAGAGAAAATAGCAATTACGAATGAAGGAGCTCAGGGAGGACCGAGAGGGTTTGGGGTATGATGTCGCGCAAAGTGAGGTTGGTGCACGCGCGAGAGGGTTTCTCCTTTTGGTTGGCTGAAATTCACTTCAGGTCCAAGCTAGTCAAGTGGAGCGTGGCTACTTTGTTCCTGGAGGAAAGTGAGCAGATAAAAGAAAAGGAAAGGTTCGAGAATGTATGAACTGAAGGATAAAGAGAAAAGAGAATGAAAGAGAGGATGGCCGAGGCAGGGAGTCTATGTGCAGTTGTCGTGAAGGAGGAGGGAGGTCCAGTCGTGAAAAAGAAGTAGAGTGTAGAGTAGAGGAGAAAAGTGTACAAGATGAGATGAGCAAGATTCAGGAATGCTACAAAATAAAAAAATAAAAAAAAAGGTTTGCGAAGAGATGATGTCCGAGGTCGAGAGGAGGAATAGGAATGCAATGAAGAATGAAGAGAGGAAAAGAACAAGAAGATGGAGAATGAGATGAGAGAGGAAGGAAGGAAGCAAGGGAAGAGGAAAGGCAAGTGAAGGGAGGCGCCAATTGCGAGGGCGACAGAGAGAAGTGAGTGGAGCGAGAAATAGAGAAAGAGAGCGGGAGGAGATAAGATCGGCTTGTCCCTTTTCATATATGTTTCTTGGTTCACGCCACTCGACTTGACTCCACTCCACCCACTTCTGTGGGCTCGTCTTCATCTTTGCCTTCATCTCTTGAGGACCATTGAACTGCAAACAGCAACTCGGAAATAACCAATCGACGGCAATCAAACGCAAAGGTCCTTTGGGTTTGGTGCAACTGCCTGGCCCTTGGTTCCTTACGCGAGCAAAAAATCTATTTCGTGATGGACAACTTGAAAGTCAGTTCGGGTGCCCTTACTCCACTCAAAGATTGCCCCCCCCCCCTCGTTCTTTCCTCCTCTTTTCTTTGTTCCTTCCCACCTCCCTCCTTTCTTGTTCATCTTTGTCGAGATATTGCACTCCTGAACGACAATAAGAGGGATGGAAAAAGTGATGGTCCGCGGCCCGTTGCAGGAACCGGTCCAAGAATAATACAACAACCAAATAAAAAAGATGTCAATGAGTCCCAAGACAATTGAGGCAATCAAGGCTCATGATCCGATATTTCCATCCGATTCTTCACCGCCGCAATGGGGGGCGCCGATATTGAAACGGTTCGAAACGGTGGGCTTTGAACAATAGGGAAACATAGAGACAAACAGTAACGCACGCTGGGCGCAAACAATGATGCACGACTCAGTGTTAGGAACGTTGCTTGTTCATGCAACAGTGTCACACGCACCGAATAATCATAATGATCGAACATTGCCTTCATCGCAGTCTGGAGAGTCTGGACTTTTGATAGGGCGGCGTATGGATCCTCACTCATGTTAAACGACGAGAATACGCCTCTGCCTCTGTCCTCTCTTCCTCACTTCACCCTCACTCACCAGCAAAGAAGAGGGGTGTCTGGGCGCGGAGAAAAGAAAGAAGAAAAGGAAAGAAAATAGACCAGAAGCTTGAGAGCCATTTTGCTTCGAACAGCTGTTTTCGTTTTTTTTTTTGACCAGTTCAGAAGCAGACGAGCGTTGGTGGTTTGTTTCGTGGCAGATGTGTGAGCAGCTCTAAATGGTGTGTTTGGCTGTTCGTCGCGATGCTGCATGGATTAAATTCCCCCTTTCAACAGCTTCTGTGCTCCGAGTCCTCTGACGCAAAATTCTTGTCCGTGTTCACATTAGTTTTTGCTTCCTTGATTGTGGTTGTGCAGATTCGTCTTGTCGCACATGTTTGCCACCAACCTGTCCCCTGCCTCCGTAAACAAAGCGTCTCGCTTGCCACAGTTCGGGGGCAGACAAATGGCCGTGCACTTGCCTTGGCGCCAAAAGTCTTGATGGGATGGTGATGGCGATGCTCGTCGTTTTTTAGACAGCTGGACAGGGGCAGAACAGACAAATGGTGCACCGTGCTAAATGAGCAGCTCGTCATAGCCAATTAAGCGTGTGAAAGGCTTGTGGTTGGCCTGTTCGTGTGCTTGCAGTATCAGCCGTTACTCTCGGTTTCCCGTGCTCAAGATTGTTTTGATGGTAAGAATCGGTTATTTATTTTACAGGTTTGTAGCATGGTGGTTTTCTAAGATCAGTTTTTGTAATGCATTTCGATGCTGGGCGATGGTGGATGAGTGATTTTCTCTCTAACAGGATTCAGGATCCTACAGTTCCTTTTTTTTTCTCTTCCTAAAGGCGCTTGCAGATAGCGTCAGTGACCTCTTGGGTGGTACTCTTGCCTCCAAGGTCTGGGGTCTTGATCTGTCCCTCTCTCAAGACACCATCGACGGCCTGGTAGATGTTGGCAGCCTCGGCCGAGTAGCCCATATGCTCCAACAGCAAACCTGCGCTGCGAATGGCCGCAATGGGGTTCGCCTTCTGCTGTCCAGCAATATCAGGGGCCGATCCATGGACGGGCTCGCCCACCACAAAATTATCACCCACATTGGCGGAAGGCACCAAACCCAGAGAACCCACCAAAGCGGCAGCTCCGTCTGAAATGATATCACCGTACAGGTTAGGGGCAACGACCACATCAAAGGCCTCGGGTTCACGGAACATTCTGTAGACCATCGAGTCGACCAATTGCTCATCCATGTCTACACCCCCGAAACGATCCAGGTTCTGCTCCTTGACAGAGCGAACCGTCTCACGCCAGAGTCCATCCGTCACACTCAACACATTCGACTTGTGGACGATCGTCACCTTGGGCTTGCCCTGCCAGAGACGCTCCGAGGCGGGGATGTTGGCACGGAGCTTGTCTCTCATCAAGGCCATGTTAAAGGCCATGAGACCAGCTCTCCGAGACGCAAATTCGGAAATCTTGCGATCAGCCCAGGCGACCTTTTGTCCGTTAGCGTCCGTCTCGATCCTCTCTTGCTTGATGTACTACAAGTTCACCAATGGAAGTTTTCAGGGATAGATAGATGGCGTCGGTTAGCTATGGTCAACCTGGTTGAGAATGGAAGGCACTCATGATTTCTACAAATAGTATCAGACTTCTCTTACCAAGCACTCTGTGTTCTCACGGATGATCAACATATCCAGCTGCTTCTGACCTGATCCTGCAACAGAGGCTACAGGGCGGACGTTTGCATAGAGGTCCAGATGCTTGCGGAGGGCGACGATGGGCGAAGAGTAGCCGGCAACCTTGTGTGAAGGCGAGCTGTTCCCATTGATATCATATCAGATCAAGATCAGATTTGTATAGAAAAAAAGAGTTAAGGCCAGTAGAAAAAAAATCGTGACTGCTTTTTTCTCCTCTTTCAGGACCGCAGAAAAGTGAGCCACGAGTCGATAATCGTTCCCATCCCCCCACATCATCTATGGTCCGAACTGCCCTTCCCCTCCCTGATTTAAGGGATGCTCCCCTCCCCCTGTCTCGAAAACGTATACTCTTTCTTACCTGACAGCGCCGAAAAGAGCTCCTTGGCACTCTCCGCGGAGACGAGCCAGCGTCTCATCGGGCAGAGCTACACCATGCTTCTGAAAGTGCTCAAATCCCGCATCCAGATCAATGAACTCGAACCGAGGGGTCGAAGCAACCTTGGGCAGCGATTCAAGGACTTGGCGGGCGGCCTGTTGTTAGAAGAAAAAAGAGTCGTGAGTGAAATAGCTTAAAGAGTGATGAGAGTTTTATGAGGTGTCTGACGATCGCACTTCAAAAAGTACAAGAGTTCTTTGGTGGACGTTTTAAGTCAAGCAAAGACCTCTCTCATGGGCCATTTCTACTTACTGGGATGACCTCCCGTCCAATACCATCGGCAGGGATAAGACCAATCGTGACCTTGTTGGAGTGGGCAGCAGCCTGTAATGCGAATCCGCGTCGAAGAAGAGTGGCCATTTTAAACGAGCTATGAGAGTCTGCGGAAGGGAAGGGTGGGAAGAGTGGGAAGAGTGGGAGGAGGGAGCGTGGCTGAAATGAACGAATGAATGGAATGAGGGGGTGAAGGAATGAAGGAATGAATGTCCACAAAAGAAAGGCTGGCCCTTATATAGCTTCGTGAGAGAGATAATCGCCAGGGACGCGATCTGCTTGATCGTAGTAATCATTGTGTGCCACCATGAAAAATGAGGCAGTCACTCCACCATTTTCTTTTTTTTATTTTTTGCGCGTTTGCATGTTTTCAACGAAAACCATCCAAAAAGCTGTCTACTGCCTGCTGTTCTGAATTTCTGTATTCCCGGTGGAGACTAGTAACTGACAGCAGAGTCTCTTTCATATCCTGTATACAGAGAGTAGAAGATGGATAAGTATATGTGGTTGCACGAGCAAAAACGAGGTGAGAACAATTGGGGATGGAGAAGTATTTTGTGGATTAGATGCGGCACTTACCGAGAGCAGGGAATCCTTATTCCATTCGTGTCGATGTTCCCAGATATCATTGTAAAGAGCTGCTCGCAATTGATCCAACTCTTCGACTGTGCTGTGCTCTGTGTCCTTGATCAGCGCCACCTGAAGAGCGGCCACCGTGTCCTGATCCAACTCGAATACCCTCGGGACTTCTTCATCCACCGCAATGTCTTCTTCCGGCACGTCCTCTGTGGATACGGTTGCCTCTGGAGCATTCTCTGTCTGCAGGGGAGTAGGTGTCGCTGGCTTTTGAGACAATCCCTGCGACGTGTTGTGTGTGTCATGATGTTCATCATCGAGGAGCGCCGCAATTCCAGCGGTCAGCTCATTCGTTCCATTCAAGTCTACTGACACCTCCCTCAGGGGTGGCTCCTCTTCCTTGGAGACAACATTTGAATATTGTATTGGTTGGTCCAAGTCATTCTTATCCATCAAAGGCGCGTGTGCATCCTTTGGTGTGTCCACGTCCATGCTCTGAGAAACGTCTTCTGCCTGGGCGCCACTGATCGGGTCTTCTCTAGCCGGGAAAGAGCTTGCGCCAACGTTCTCGCCCTGATCTTCTCCTGCAAACTGGCTCTTGTCCTCCAAACTGTCCTCCATTGGATCAGTCATAGAATGCTCCAGCTTTACAATGGGCTCTACACTCTCCCCTCGAGCAGCTGCGTCCAAGGCCAGCCTTGAGATCACTGCTCGATTACGCAGGAATACCTCTGGGTTATCTGGAACAGCGGGTGCCTCAAGACCCAATCGACGGCGGCTCATCCTTTCGCCCATGGCTCGATGGGTGACCTTTGCCTCCTGTCGAACTCGAGTCGCTGACTTTTCGGTCTCGGTAATGAGCTCTGGGTCAAATCTCGATACCATTGCATAAACCACGTCCTGCAAAGCCCGTGCCTAAGAAAAAAGTGTGAATCTCGTGCTAGATAAAGAAACTGAAAAGAGATCGCAAGATTCCACAGCAGACCTTACCATATATACAATCTTGCTTGCTTCGTTGTACTCTGTGGCATTATCCACAATCAAATCGATGTCGGCCACGAATTCCTTGACTTCCAGATACACCCTGTCATTGATTTTGCTGTTAATCGTCGACACGTCCATTGGCTTCTTAATAACTTCCAAGTAATCAGGAAACTCTTCGAGATCAACAGGGTGAAAGAATGGCTTAAACTTGCGCTCTTTAAGCAATTCCTCCACAATGGTCCGCAACGAGATCCGAAGCTCACGGAGGACATATTGGTCATGCTCTCTTAAAAGCTTTTTTTCCTCAGCAGTCGGGACGCGAGGCTGAGGAGGGGGTGCCTTCTTCAGAGGCTCTAGCGTGGCGTGTTCTGTTGACGGAACAATAAAATCCGTCGGACGGCGTGCGAGATCCTGCAAAAGCGTCTCAAAAAAGAGGGTGCGGCTCTGGCTATCGGGTTTACGCAGCTCAACTCGACCTTTGGCACTTGACAAGAACCATCTGCGCACCGTAATGGGAAGCTCTGTCAGTGGAGTCTCGCTCGTAGCCAAGAACAATATTCCATCCTCGGGATTCAGATCCTCCAAAAGGTTCGAGAAAGTGGCCTTGACTGCATCGGAAACCACGGTCCACCACACATCGATGTGAGGGATGTAAATGACACTGGGAGCATGACGCTTCACCTCGACAAAGTACTGAACACAAGCGGCCTCGGGGGTTCTGCTTGACTCTGACATCAGTGCGGCGAGATCAAAAAGTTGAACAGTACATCCTTCCAAATGATGTAAGAGAGCCGGTCCGAGGTAACGTTGCCCCATCCCCCTTGTGCCTGCAATGATAACTCTGGGTCGGAAGGTCTTCAGTTTCTCAAAACTGCGATAGCCCATTGCCTGAAAGGATACGTCGTCGCCTTCGTCAACATCCTTGGCAGATTTCTTGTTGGCCCCAGTAAACAGACCATCTGCAATCTTACACAGCTGATCCAAGCTATCCTGCAGAAGTGGCTTAAAGTTGGCTGGTAAAGGGGAAGCGACTGCACCTGTTACCCTGTAAGAGGCAGGAGTCAATGCCTTGGCCGATTTCAACATGTCGACTTCTTCAACAACAATAGTGCTCGCGTCGATGAGGAGCTTATCATTGCTTTCGTAGATCTGAGGATATCGTCGCCGGATTGCCTTTAGTGCAGCTTCTGTGCAAAGAGCTTTGATGTCTGCACCGCAGTACCTAGTCGTCATCCTTGCCAATTCGTTCTTGAACTCCTCATTCAATGCTGGGACCCATCCGCTGGTATTAATGTCGATAATTGCACGACGAGCGGCTTCGTTCGGGAGAGGAAAGTAAAACTCGCGATCGAAGCGCCCTGGACGACGAAGGGCCGGGTCGATAGCATCGATCCTATTTGTCGCACCAATGACAATAACTTGACCTAATTCACGGCAGGAAATAAAAACATTAGAATGATAACCCCAATGCAAAGAGAATCCATGGCTGCTGTTCTCTTTGACATTCTATAAAACAAACAATTTCTTACCACGACCATCCATTCCGTCCATCAATGCCAGCATTGTGGATACAATAGAAGCATGGATTTGCTCCTGCTTGCTTGAACGAACAGGGCAAAGACCATCAATCTCGTCGAAAAAAATAATACTAGGCTGCCATGCCTTGGCCTCCTCGAAAAGAAGTCGAAGTTGACGCTCAGCCTCTCCAACCCATTTGCTGAGGCAATCTGCACCTTTGCGCATGAAGAAAGCTACTTTTTGGGTCTCTGTAGAGCAGCTTGACGCAAGGGCTCGAGCCAGCAGGGTTTTTCCTGTTCCTGGAGGTCCGTGGAAGAGGACACCACGCGGAGGCATCATTTGAAAGTGGGAGTATACCTCCGGATAGAGCAAAGGCAATATGACCATTTCCTTGAGTGATTTGATATGGTGATCCAATCCTCCAACCTTGTCGAAATCCACGTTATTTCCCACTGCGAGCGGATCGATATCAGCGGGTTGACCTGCGCGAGCAGCAATCACATCTCTTCTGGAATCCCCAAGTTCATGCATGTTCATAGGCAGAATTCTTGACGAGGACCTAGACTCTGATGTACCTGATCGTCTTTTGAAACTTGGAAGATCCATATCATCGCTATCAGATCCAGCAGCACGACCCAATGCTTCCAGGAAGCTCGAGCGATTTCGCCGCGGCCGAGAAAATGGGTCGCGTCCTCCAAATGCATTGCCTCTGGATGTCCTGGGTCTGGTCGGTGAGGCAATGGGTCGATCTGCGATATAAGCGGGCCGATTCTTTGGTCTCTCCCTCAGGTCATACTTTCTATCCGCATCTTGCCGAGAGGGACGAGATTGTGAAGATTTTGGTCTTGAGGAAGGTCGTACAGATGAATGTCGTGGCTGTGGCTGACTCTGAATTCGACTTCTGAGTCTTGTCATCCTTGTTTGTCCAAGATCGTCTGGGTTTGTGGATTGCATAGAGTTATTACCACCATCATCCTCCAAATCATCCTCGCCGTCATCAGCCTCTCCTTCTTCGTCGTTCAAATCCTCGCCGTCGTTTTCTTCTTCCGATGATAGGTGGTGGTTGTGGTATCGGGAACTATTTCGGGTAGTTCGAGTTCGGCTTGGGTTGAGATCTGGACTGTCTCTTGGGGAAGGCGTATCCGGTGCCAGGACGGTACTCATGCCTCGAGTGATTCTCATATTCTCTGTAATAGCCCTGGCTACTGGTGGAGGTCGTTTTGGTGCCAAATGTCTTGCACTCGATCTGAACCTATTCTCATCATCGTAGCGTCCACCTCCGGACTGTCTTGTGCCGTTGGCTCTACGTATTCTCGGCATTGTTGGGGCGCTGACAGGGAATGGTTTCGGTGCAACAATTGATCTCCGGTCCCGCAAGGTACGTGACCCAAAAATTTGGCTATTTGCGGGTATGTCATCTTTATGCTGTTGAAATGCCTCTTCGTCACTCTCCTCGAGTCGGTGGGGAGCTGAAGCACGGGACGACTGTCGAGCTAAGTTCCTGGATCGGCTCGGCTGCTCTTCCTCCTCTTCCTCCTCTTCCTCCTCTTCCTCTTCGTCTTCTTCTTCCTCTTCTGAATCCTCGGGGTCGGCATAGTTCACCCTCTTGGAAGAGCGCCTAAGATCTATCCCGTCAGTCCGTGAAGGCTGGCGAGAGGCATCTGTGGAAACGATGGTAGTAGTGGCGATTACGACGGTCTTTTGTGAGGATCTACTTCCCGCGTTTATATGAGACTGCAGAGTTGAATGATTAATCAAGTTGTCGCCATTGTTGTTGTTGAACATAGAGTGCGTTCCCGAGACTTCGTTCGGTTGGATACGGCGTCTCTTTGACTCGATCATCTCGCCTTCAGAGTAACTATGATCCATGGGCGTCGATTGCGTTCGGGTCCGGCTAGAGTTCAGCTCTTCATCACCACTCGAGATACTGCGCTTCAGGGTGTACGGGTCATGGGTAGCGGACTGAGTGGAGTCCTCGCCCTGATCAAAAGGCAAGACAAAAAAAAAAAAGACAGCTATCCGCGTTAACCTTAAGGCAGGAAGGAAAGAGGAGAAAAGCCCAGTCTGCCAAGCAGAATCACGCACGCACACGCACCTGCATATCGATGTTGTCCATTTTACTGCAAACCTGAAGTAAATTAGGGTCGATCGATCGAGAGCTACCAAACAGATCAGAAGGAGGGCAAATAATTGCGTTAGGTACTTCTGTGGCATCACGCGAGCTGGCAGTGGACAGGTTCAGATCAACCAGCGGTATCTCCATACTTTCAAAAGTGTAGGCGTGGGCGTGGAAAATGTATCGAGGGCAAAGAACAAAGCACGACAATTTCAGTGGGCGACTCGAGGAAGGTCAGGCACGACTTTAGCACAAAAACGCGGGCTAGGAACTACGTGGTCTCCAGTGTCGAAAAGCTGTGAAGAGCGCGTGAATGTTTGTTTGTTTGTTAGTCTGGCTGTCAATGATGGAAGCAGTCCAAGGAAATGGCTAGAGTTGGAGCAAAGGGGAGAAATGCAGGAAGCAGCGCAAGCAAAGCTGCATAGATGTGAATGAAGGAATGAACAAACGAACAAATGAATGGTGGGATGACATTACACACAAAGACGAATGAGGACAAAAGCACGAAGCAAGATTTACATCGTTGGAGACCAGCGAAGAAAGGAGTGGCTGGCTGGGCTCTGCGTGTGGTCGCACAAGCCACCCGTAGCGCTCTCGAAAGGACAGCGCCACCAAATTTATTTATGGCCATTTTCGAAGTGGGTCAACTTTGGCCATATCTTCAACATCCATCGCAGCCTCGGGTCTTGCTCCAACTGCGGTCGTCCAAAGTCACCCCCCGGACAAAGTCCGTCATAAGAACGAAGAAAACCCGTAAGGCTATCATACTGAACAACATTAGAAAACACAACGTTCTCCAACTCCTTCATCACAGGCAGTGGTACTAGCATGGAGTTCTTGGCCGTCAGCCCAAGGAGTGCGATTCACTACTCCGACTTTGAGAGACTTAAGGCCAAGAGATCCCCGAATAGATGGCCCTGAATTGTATAATAACTCCAGATTATTTGGCCGGTCTTTCCAGGGAATACAACAGTTCCCTCCAGTTGCGGACATTCGAGATAAGAGAGATTTGGGCAAGAACGGAGAATGGCCTCCGTCATCTTTCTCTCATTGACCATCCGAGCCCTGTTCTCCATCCAAATATCCCTATTCTTCATCATGCAGCTTCCGACCCCAACTAGACGAAACGTAACGAGAGTCCCAAAGTGCCTCTGACTAGCTTTGATTACTCTCTCTCCTACGAAGCAGTTAACAATTGCAAGCTCACTCAAAGCCTTAGGACAACTATCCAAAATCTCGGCCAGTTCTTGGTCAGTTTTTGCCTTCATGATGGTGACTTTGGCAAGTTCCTGGCAATTGGTGAATCGTAACCGAAAGCTGCTGTGCATGGACCTGCCATTAAACTTGAATACGATCGATCTTGATCGAGAACAGCGTGATACTAGTTCATAGATAGAGGCCCAGCCTGGTCCAAAACAATCCAGAAACTCGATCTCCCGAATATTGAGTAAGGCTTGCGGAAACGGAGAATCATCACGGTTCCTAATAGAGCACTTGTAAATGAAGAGGTTCATGAGGGACTGACGAGCCCCCGACCCCTTGGTCAAGTCCACTAGGTGAAATGTTGAGTCACTCAATCGAAGAGCGCTCATGTTTGGGCAGGCTTCACAGATCCACGAGAGTGCCTTACTAAGATCCAGAGAGCGAAGGTCAAGGATTTCAATCCCAGGGTTGTTGGCGAACATTGTTTTGAAGATGACGCGTGATAAGGAAGTGGAGAAGATGCAGCTCCTGCCTCCCTGTATTCTTAAATCCTGGAGAGAGCTCATTTTGACCAATGTGTTCCTTTTGAATGCGAAAGATTTGTCCAGGGCCAAGTGCTCAACATAGTGCACATATCGGTTCAAGACGCCCGTGGAAGGTAGTCCAACAGATGTTTGACGCGCGTGGCCTCCAATCCTTGCAACAAAAGCAGGCGAAAGCAATTTGTCAAAGGGATCATTGCTCTCCTGCTGGGGCTCTCTAAGATCCAGGGCCATGTAAAGAAGTGGGGAGTACATGGAGTGCCATTCCTTGGAGACTCGAGCACAGGCTGCGACATCAGCAGTTGCGAGATAGTTTCCGACCCAGGGATAGATTTCAGGAGGAATGTCAATCACCAGATGGTGGGTCCAAGCGAAAGCAGGGTGAGGCAGAGATAAAGCCATTGAGGACTAGACTGTGGACGTCACCTTGGCCCTCTTCTTGGCTGACTTGCCTATGTCATTCTAGTCCGAGTCTAAGCCTTCGTCACTCGGGTCTCCACCACTTGAGGAATAGTCTGCTCCGCTCAGAATCGAGTCTCTACCGCGTGAGGCAGTGCATCCAACGTCCGAGTCCGAGTCCGAGTCTGAGTCTTCACTACTTGAATCCGAGTCCCGATGACCCATCGCTCAACTCAAAATCCTCGCTGTGCCAAGCTACGCACTTGTCCAATGGGGACACTGGAGTTGTAGTCATTACGATTGTGGCTGCCGTAAAAAATCAGACTTTGTCGCGAACGACTTCCACGGCCTTCTTGACTTCGTAGCGGGGTGACCAGGCCCTCTTTGGGTTGGGCTGTAAGACGGTCCCCACCCCAAAGATGAAAATGTGGCCCGAATTCATTGGCAAGACCACTGCCTCCTCTGGTCGTTAGTGGTTGTGACATCGAGTGGCGATGCATGGATCTGTCTCAGCAGCCTTGAGATTTCAAGGCGTCATTGAGGTTCTTCCTGACTTATGGGGTGAGCTGGCAACAAGTACAAAGACTTTTTTCTGTACTACTGGTAATTTTTTGAAGAGCCCAACGCCCCCTCTTATCTTGTAGGGCCCGGAGGTTGTACTTGAGCTAGCACGCTGCGGCTTCGCGTGTCAAGTGACGTTTTTGACGGGAAGGTCAAATGGCAGTATGATTGCGCCACCACTTGATCCTGCCATTGATGGTGGCAACCTCAGTGAGCATGACATCTTCAGAATCAGCATGACCAGTGGGTCATCTCCCCATCATACCTCCGTAGTGATACGCCTTGGAGTCGTAGTGGATCTTGTCGATTTCCACTACTTTGTCCACAGTCGTATCAGGCATCTCCAACTTGCAGAGGATATCCTTTTCCTCAGTACACTCACGTTTCTGGAGGTAGACATGTACTATGATTAAACAAGAAGTTCCTCTTGGAGGCTATTGTATTGACATCCCTAAATACTTACACATGCCCAGGAAAGGGGGGTGATATGATGGAGGGGTTGAGTGGCAGTGTTGGATGGTGAAAGGACAACTGAGGAAAATGGCGAGGGGTATGAGAGTATGAGGGGATAACGAAGGAGTGGGATAGGGAAGAGTGACTTGTATGTGTGTGTGTGAGAGAGAAAGAGATATGCAGAGAGAGAGAGAAGCAAGAGAGAAAGAGCATGCGAAGGATGATTATGGAAACAGTACCACACAAGCGTGTACAATAGCTGATGTACTCCTTTCATTCTCAAACCCGACCCTCGCTCCTCAGCTTCATGTTCACTTGATCTCATTCTCTCACTCAGTGTCATTCATTCGTATGACCACGGACGAAAGGACCTGGACGTGGACGTGGGCTCTTTGCTCAATGCCCAATGTGTCTCGGTTCGGCAACGCCGAGAACAGAAGAGTCTATGTGAGTGTGCATGGAAAAGAAGGGTTTCAACAAGAGATGATGATCAACCATCAGAAACTGTACCCCTTAACCGCAGTTGGCAGATCCTGTCATTCATCCTTGCAAAAGCCCTGGCTGCCCGTCTTGAATCTCCATGGGAGACGACTCCAGGGGTACAGTTGGCTTGTAAAGTGTATCATCAACGTCAAAGCAAAACAAAGAAAGAGTGCTGCTGCCGTGCCGGCTTGCTGGAAGTGGATAGAGTCATCCCTTGTCCGAGGAGTCGGCTGATCAGATGATGCATCGCGGAAGAGCAACTGGAGGAAGTGGAGAAGTAGCATTGCGTGCATATCGGAGTGCATCAAGTACATGCACGTTTACAACAGGCATCAGGGGGGAGGGGGGATGTCTACGCGGTATCTTTTATTTATCCTCTTGCAAAGATGAGATCCCGCCAGCTGGTAAAATGGGAAGGTGGGCCAAAATTTTAGTTTTCTGTGGTGGTTTACTTTCTTTTTTGACCACTCCCTCTGGAGGAAGTGTGGCTGCATGTGTTGAAAACAAACCTCTCCGTGATCGGCGGAATGTCTCGTCATGCCATGGTTGCAGTCAATATGTGAATTGTGAACACGGTGTCCAGAGTGGTCAACAGAAGCAATAACCAAACAAGAGAGCAGGTCGGACAAGACTGGAATAGGGACCTTGATGATCTCTGGCTTAGGTTTTGTTTAGATGACAATAAATAGCTGGTGGATGTCGTCAAAGGAAGAACACAGGAATCGGGAACAAAAAGTCATCTCCAAAGGGGCGGAGAATACCCCAAGACAGTAGTAACGGATACGGAGCAGAGCCAAGTGAGAATGGGAGGGAGAAGTAGAGAAGCGAGAAGGCAGAAAGGGGGTGAAAGAGAGAGAACGCGGATGATCTGGATTGGGCAGACTGAGCAATTCTACGAAAAACCCCACACCGACATCACCACCACAGGACCACCAAGAACCCTCGCCTCCCACCCCACCGTAAAAATAATTGTTTTGCCTTGGCTCTGCTTGGCTCTGCTTGGCTGTCTGGTTGACCGGTTCTGCCCCTTTCGTGCTGCAGCGGCACCCTTTATTCGGCAATTGACGACTTTTGTGTTTTTTTTCCTTTGTGGGAGTCCCCCCCCCCTCTACCATTCTTCATTTTTTGCTGTGTTTTTTGTTGTGCATTTCGAAGATCAGGGCAACCCGCTTCGAGGGAAGAAAAACACAAAAAGTAGACTACAAGAGGGTTCCTTGACAAGGCAGACGAGAACACGTCTCGGGTGAAAGACCCATGCGCCGATCGGAGTGCGAGAAAGGGGACGGACAGAGAGCGGAAATGTGTTGTAAGCAGCGTGCGCCTTGCGGTTTGTTTGGGTTGCTGAATTATCATATGGCAATGGTCCCATCCCTCGAATCCCGACCATCGATTGTCAAGTGCAACTGCAAGGAATAACCCTCCACGAGCTCAGGGCCGCCGGGAAGGGAAGGAGGCCGTGCTGAGCCATCGATTGTGTTCCTCCTTGCCTGGCTCCAAGCCCTGCTGGGATGATGTTGGACGGGGTGTGAGCGTGCCCGTGTACTTGCAGACAAGAGCGAGAGAGAGAGAGAGAGAAAGAGGGAGAGAAGACGAATGAACACGCGCAGGAATGAGAATGTCCGCGGTCGTATTGTTCGCTCTGCATTGAATTGAATGGGGCGTCTCCTCTTTTCACTCTTGTCCCTTTGTCAGTCTGCTCCTTCACTCTTTCTCTCCTTCTCCTTCTCCCTCTCCCTCTCCTTCTTCCCTCTCCTCGCTCGCTCGCTCGCTCTCCTTCTCTTCTCCTCGCTCATTCACCTCCATTCACCATCTCTGCCTCTGACTGTCAGCCCTCATGCCTCGTCCCTCCCCCCTGCTGAATCCGATCTGTCGTCTCATTCCTACCACTTGAAAAAGCAACCCTTATTTTTCATTCAGAAAACACAACGCTCTCTCGCTCAGTCTTTGGCTCCCCCCTCCCCCTCCCCCCACCCACCACCACCACCCTCCTTCCCTCCCAACCTCAAGCTCCTCCTCCGCCAACACAACAGCAGCACAAGCAAAGCGAGAACGACAACAATACATTCCACAGTGGTGAGTTTTCGCCTCCTTCGGCATTCTTTCCTCCTCGTCCCTTTCCCATGCACAATGTACACAAGGAGACAGAAACCCAAGTCGGAATGTCCGTCCTGTCGTCCCGTTAGCAGCCAAGGGTTCCCAATGCGGATGCATGAAGAACCGTTGGCGGTCTTGTTTCCCAGGAGGTCATTCCATTCCCGGGCGACTGTCTCCGTCCCTGCCTCTCGCCATTCACCCTTTTCCCCCAAAAGCTCCCCGTCTCCTCTTTGCGATCTATGAACCCGACTGTCCGTTGAAGACTTGTTAGTTTTGTCCTCTTGCGACGAGTGCATGTTGTGTTCTGTCCCCAGTGCTGCGTCTCCCTTCTTTTTTGTTCATGCTACTGGCCCGCTTCCTCCTTATTTTGCTGGAGAGAGAGAGAAAGTCCTCCTTTTTTATCGTTCATCGCCTGTTCTCTCCTCCCCGTTTTGCCAAGCACTCGACGGGCTTGGTATCCTTGCAGAAAGGACAAGAAAATGAAGGGGGGGAAGATCAAGGACCGTCTGACCCAGGAAGGACAGAGGAAGAACAAGCCCTCGAGACTAAAGCTATTCTAGCATTGATTCAGCCCGTCCCTTTTTTTGGGCAGAGTGCGAAAGACAGACGCGTCGCGTGTCACTTGTTGCACTTGTGTTTATTTACCCTTTGCCGTGTCACATCGTCATTGCACCCTTGTCACGTCCTCGCTCCTCGGGATCATGGTCCTCTGTAGGGGCCGGCGATCTGCAGCTGAAGACCATGATCCAAGCCTGGCATAGCCCTCCCTTCATCACATTCTTGTCTACAGTAGCCTGTTCTGTCTTTATTCGTCACGGCTCTCAAGCAAATGAATGTGTTGCCTCCTTGCATTGTTGGGTCGTGCTCTCGCTGTTGTTTTTGGTGTGTTCATGTTCATCAGTCCCAGGAACAGACACCCTTCCAGCTTAATTGCAATCACGTTCTGCTGGGCTGGCATGGTCAGAACTGAGCTCTCCGCCAGCTCCCTCACAACCACCTCCTCCTCTCCTCCATCTCCGCCTCCTCTTCATCCTCCCTGTCCTCGTTCTCCTCCGTGTGTTTCGAGCTCTTCCTCTTCTTCACCACGTCTTTCTTTCAGATGCGGTTTCCCGCTCTAAATCAGATCTTGTCAAAGCGTGGTTGTCCAACAGAGTCGTTCTTGAAACCCTTTGTTCAGCTCTATTTTTCCACGCGCGCTCTTTGCTCTCTCCTCTCTCTCTCACTCTTGTTCACTTTTCATTCTTGCCCTTTCCTGCTCTTCTATCAAACAGCCCTTCTATATTTGCTCTTGCATACTCACCCAAAACACTTCAACACTTTGCCCACACCACCCTATTCCTAGACCTTGTTTGTCCTGTCTCTCTCTAGGATTGTCACTCTCCTCGACTGAGCAGTTTGGGTCTTATCTAGCATCTATTTTTTTATCGGTCGCGAACAACCTCGGCCCCGGGAATAAACACCACCACCACCTCACCGACCATCGACACCATACTCGACAATACCTATATCCTTCCCTCTCTCCCTTGAACATACATATATATATACCAACTACAATGCCCTCGACTTCACAACTACGGCTAGATGGTCTCTCAGAGGTCACCGAGCTGGAACGGATACCTCTGCCATACAAGACCCTTTACCACACATTGGTCTTCAAGAACGACATGCCAGTGGATCTATTACAGGAGCGTCATCGGTCCGGATCAGAACAGCTCCTGACATGGATCCAAGCCGCCTTGGCTCTTCTCGACACTGTCGCAGAGTCCTCCCATCATCAACGGCAGGACCTGGACAATGACGAAAAGGAGGAGCAGGACGAGGAGTTGGAGTCTGAGATCCAGGATGTGGTCTCTGGATTTGGGCAGTATGAGCCCACGATCGAATCCAGTATCGAGATCTTGCTGCAGCTTGAGGAATGTGTGGCAGATCGATTATCAACCCGTTCCCCCAGTGATTCCATCTCGCTCCTGGTGGGTCAGGATATTCTTAACCCTGCATCAACGTCTAAACCCTTGCCTTTGGAACAGGCGGTGCATATCAGCCCGGCCATCGAAACTATTCTGGAGCAGTGGTCCAGGTTACGAAAGATTATTGGGGAACTGTCAGGATCGGTCCGGGAACACCAACGGCTGCGGGATGGGATCCTGAATGTGAAAAGTATTTCGGAACAGACGCGTCAAGCCAGCGGAATCCTGGGAAAATGTCTTCAAGCCATTGCCACGGATAAGCAACGAACCAGTGAACTCACCCTTAGCCTAGCGCAGGGTGAACAAAGTAGCAAGGAGCACCTCTCCCAGTCAAACGTTTATTCATCAGGTTCATGCCAGAGCAGTACAGCCAGTCTATCGAGGGTCGGCACCTTGTATCTAGGCGTGGATAGTAACGACATGTTGGAACTAGACTCGAGGATCGGATTGTTGTCTTTGCAGATCGACACTTTACAAAAGTCATATCCCGAATGTACTCGGACCCACCGGATCAAAACCTTGAAGGCCCACAGGCGAGATCTATTACCACCAACACAGCCGAAGGCGTCAGGCACGATAGCAGAAAAGAAGCAGTGCATCTGGGTTCTGTATCAGGAGCTTCTTGGCCAGTGGGATGATCTACGGACTGGAAAGGAGCAACTCTGGAAGGACCTGGAAGAATGTGATCGGTGGCGTGTCCGGATCGAGAAGATGGCAAAACAGATCGAGTCGATGCTAGACCCGGTGGAAATCTTTTACAAGATGTGTTCCAATATGCTATCGAACTTGGACCATCAATCGACCATTACCGCTGCTATCCCGGCCTCTCCCAAAGGATCATCCTCGCCCAAATCTGTGAAATCCTCGCCAAGATCAGTAACATCCAGGAAATCGGCCTCTTTTGCAGGATCTGTCGCAGGATCGGCACCGGCGTCGCCGAAATCGATAAAGTCTACCTCAACCGTAACAGCAGCAACAAAAACACAAGCGGCCGATGACGAGGACGTTTCCGAGGCCATCAACTTGGAGACACTTTGGTCAACTATACAGGAGCTGGATGAGAAACAGACGATGGTAGCACCAGCGATTGAAAACATGTTTTGGGTTCAAGAGGGTGAGATCCAGCATCGATCCAAAACGTCGGCCTTTTCTCCGACCACTCCGACGACGGCCGTAGATCGCTCTGTGCCGCCACCGTCTTTTGCACAGGTCATGCAGCTCCCATCTCCCCTTCCGGTGGATTCATCACCATTATACCCCAACATTGAGATGCTAGAGCGGCAGAGACACTTGAAAGGTCGGTGGTCCAATCTAAAGACCTCCTTGGACGCTGTTGGCGTTCGGTTACATACCCATCATACCACCATGAAAGAAAAGGCTAACGAGGAGGAACGACTAGCTCTTGCCAGGAAAGATGAAGCCGAGAACAGAACCTTGGTCGGTAGCGGCAATAGCATCGATGGTCAAGGTTGGCGGTCGCCTTCAAGCCCGAATTCGTCGACCCTCCGACGATCTGGAACAGCCCCTCACACTCCAAGGAGTCCCCCTTCGCCAAACTGGAACCCATCTGCTCGATTCTTGCGTGGGAAGCTGGTTTCATCCCAATCCATGGATTCGACGGCTGCGGTGCGAAAGTACATGTTGATCAAATCGGACAAGCCCCAGTGGGAGAAGCCTCGACCTTGGTGTCCGTCAGTGAGTCTTTCGTCTCCTGGCATGCCTGGTTTTCCTCTCCAGACTTCCTCTTGGGGTTACTTTTACGTTGGACCCTCGACCAACGAGGAGAACTTTGGAGAATTGGTTGCGACCCCAGCTCCGCGCCCTAAGCCAGCGCCTCCCCCAGCGGTGACCAAACCTGCCAAGAGCTCCAAGATCTTGGACCGTCCGCCTTTCTCGCCAGGCGGTAATAGAGGCTACACAGCCTTGACCAAGCCTCGTTCCCCTCCAATGCCCGCTCGTTCGATGTCTGTTGCTGGCGGAGACTTCAAATCGAGATGTATGAGTCCAGGATCAAACCCTGGCGGTCCTGGTGGCAACAGGAACAGGTTACGGCGCTCGAACTCTATAAATCAACTTCAAGGCCAAAGCAAAAACTCGAACGGCGTCACTAGCCCATCCCGCCAGGAACAGAATAATGCTGGTTCCAAGAATAACACTGGCAGCAATAACAAGAACAATGGGGCTGAATCCCGACGCAATAGCAGTCAAACTCAACAAGGAGGTGCCTGGGCTAGCAGACGTACCTCAATCTCGTCTTGTTCGTCAGAGGGCGAAACGATCCGCGAGTTTGTAGCGGCGAGTCGTCGTGGCAGCAGTAGCAGCAGCTGTGGTGGAGCGCTTTCTGGATATGGCAGCGGTTACAATTCCCACAAGTCGGGCTATCGATCATCTCGAGGTTCTTTGCCTCCTTTTGGCAAGCATGGTCTCACCCCCTTGACAACTCTGAACGATTCGACGTCGAGCTTGGAATCGATGATAAGCAGCTCCTTCTCCTCCTCCTTTGGTGCTCACAGACGGATGATGATGGGCAAAGACGGTGGCTACGAGTCGTCGTCCATGTCCTCGTCCGTGGGAGGTCGTTCACCGTCGCCCTTTGGCCCCATGTTTGGATCTTCTTTCGCGGCGGCTCGATCGACTGCGGCCTTGCACTCGGCCCTGATGGCGTCCATGTCCTCGACCAGTGCTGTCTCCAATACCTCCTCCTCCTCGACGTCGCTCCGCTTCTCGTCCGTGTCGCCTTCACAGGGTCGAGATTCCAGGAATCGCAACAAGACTCCATTGCAACATCAGCGACAACAGCCAATTACGCTTGGCACAAGTTCGGCTTCCTCATGGATGAGCATGAACACTGGTAGCCTCATCTCGGCCTTGTCCTTTACGGTGCCGACCTATAGTTTTGAAGAGGATTACTCTAATCCTTTTGTCAACACAAGTCGCGAAGAAACCCTCGTGACAATGTGAGAATAGTTCGTTCTTTGCCTCATGTACAGAGACCTCACCTCATACCCCCTGCCTTCGAAGCAATCATCTCATCCACAAATATACCATATTCAATACAAGAATAAAACTCACATCATAGATATCTACAATGGGTCTTTGTCTTTGCTGCTTCCTTGAGTTTATTCACCACTGTACGATAGATCGTATGATGACTTTCTCATTCATATCGAACTCCCTTCCGTCCAGCGTCAAGACCCATTCTTCGGAGCTTGTCAGCCTCGACACGTTCATGTTGAACACGTCTCAGTTCCTGAAGCTGGCTCTGGGTCATCATGATCTGACTTTGCGAAGCATTGGCGTTCATCTTTCTCCTGTCCCGCTGTTTCAACCTCAACTGCTCCTCATCATTCATCAGGTTAACGACGCCTTGTTGGTCCGAGGGCAAAGGCTCGCCCATGCGAATCGCACGTTGCCGATCCTCCCATTTCTGCAAGTTGTAGAACTTCTCGTGTGGCATCGTCACAGTATTGTAATCTTCCATGAATCCAAGGAAATGCTCCTTCATCTTGCTCTGAGGGATTGTCTCTGGGTTCATGTTCTTGACTTCCATGATCCATGCCTGAAACTCATTTTCTTTGTTCCACATACTAATAGATGTTAAATAAGAGTCGATAATAAAGAATGTTTGAGGTGACCGAAAATAACATAATAAGACTGACCAGACCTCAGCTCAGAACAATGACATGTTGAAAAACAACACGCAAGCGACAACTTACTCGGCAGGAGTGAGGATACCATAGGTTCCGTATTCCTTGGAAGCATGGCTCTTCTTTTCCTTTTTGCTCTTCTATCAATCCATCATGGAAATCCAGGAACATATGTCAGTAATGAAATGGATACGAGAAAAGACGATTCTTTCTGGTTTGATCCGGTTTTGATGTACCTTCTTGTCCTTCTTCCTGTCCTTTCTATCCTTCTTCTTCCTGCTACTGCTGCCGCTGCTGTGCCTCCTCCTCTTACGATCACGATCTGATTCTGATCCCGAGGAAGAATCACTGTCGCTAGAGTCGTCTGTTGAACTATACGATCTGGATCTGGAGCGACGCGAACGTTTGCTGCTGCTACTACTCTTATAACTCCTGCTGCTGCTTCCCCCGCCATGTCGTGATGATCGGTGGCGGTGATGGCGACTGGATCTCGACCTGGACCTTGATCTTGACTTTGATCTAGATCTTGAGCGAGAGTCCCTCCTGGACGATCTATGGCCACGAGAATGACGACTACATGGATCCGAAAAAACAAGAGATCATTAGTAACTGCACATTTTCGGAGTCATTCTTGATACATAGGTGCTTTCTCCCTGTATTATAGCTTTTTCTTTACCTTGACCTATCCCGACTCACAGATCGACTCCTGCTACGGCGACCACTACTCCTGCTTGACTTGTTGTCCTGGCGGTGTCGAGAAGATCGACTCTGTCGGTCGGTGGACCTTGATCGAGATCTAGATCTGGATCGGTTGGACCTGGATGACGGCGCAGAAGCACGTTTTTCTGATGGGGATCGAGAGCGAGGTGAACGAGGGCGTCGAGAGGGCGAGGGCGTCCTGTTGCCTGCTGGTGATGCTGCATTGCGACGAGTCGACGAGCGAGGACTGGTAGATCTCGAGCGAGATCTCGTGGCTCTTGGTGAGGGCGATCGCTTGCGGGCTGGAGAAGGTGATCTCCTGTCCCTGGGTGAGAGTGATCGACCTCTGGCGTGTGAACTTCCTGAATCAGACATTTGGATGGTGGTTGATGTAGAGAAATGAACAAACATGGGTGCATGATGCGAGCGATGCGACCACAAAAAAAGGAACAGGGACCAGTCACGTGCTCTGGCTTCATTGCACCGCATTTGACGCGCCTTTCATTTTTTTTTTTTTTTTTTTTTTGTTTTCCTCAGTAGAAACAAGGGACAAGAATTGCGCGTGTCCTTGCCTGTTTGGAGGATCCAACGGCCTTCTTACTCTTTGTATCCACCGCTTGCTTGTGATATTGCTCGCCAAACTGAGCCCGGTACCACTGGTCCGTCTCTCTCGCCACAATGCCAAGGTTGATCACGACCCAAATCCAAGCAATAAGCATCGTCGGTGCGCTGCTCCGAGCACTCGCCATCAGATACATGCCAAGGTAGAGCACCATCTCAGCCGAGTAATGGGGTGCGACCATGTATTGGAACCAATCTCCGAACGGGACCTTGTACTCTGTAGAAGTGTTTGCTGATGAAGAACTGAAGTCTGTGGAGGCAGCAGTCGGGGCTCGCAAGTTGGCCAGGATCACATGGCAATTGAACTGGTGTAAGGATCCCCAAAGAAAGAGTACCAGTCCAAGCATGCACTGGAGGACTCCTGCTGTCGAGAGTATTGAACGATCGTCGGTGCTGCCTATCGCCCATGCTTCATACGCGTCCACCCAGACAGTTGGAGCCATGGCGGAATAAAAGGTCATTCCTACAATGTAATGTCCGACGTGTAGCGTTGCCTTGGGAGAAGGTCTCTCAATGAACTGAGACTCGTACCATCGTCGGATCGTCTGAATAAAGTAGCAGACCATAACCAGTACGGTCTCTGAAGGGGGGATCCAGCCCGCCGCTACCGTCACCTTTGGGGGTGTCATGATACCAAGAAAGCTCAAGAGATGAAGAAGACTAAAGTACGGATAGTAGCTGGCGCTCCAATGGCCTGGTTTCGCCATAGTAGTGAACAAGTGGAGGTCTACCGAAAGATAGATCATCCAGAGTGGTGCCAGGACATAAAAATGGGAAAACCAGGTCTTGGGGACTCTGAGAGAGTTCAATATCTGCACAAAGCGACGGCTGTCTTTGACTACGCCCTTGGTGGTACCATCTGGCGAGGGTTTTGACGTCGAGTTGGCTGGGGCGTCGAGTTTGCCGTAGGTGAGAATCGAATTGCGGAGGGCTGGTAATGTGCCAGCCAGGATGGCAATGGAGATTATGAGAATGTAGTAAAGCTGAGTGAGCTGTGAAAAGGAAGGCGGGTGCATCCTCGATTGGAGGATGAAGGAGAATGCGGATTAGGAGAGTGAATGAATTGGACGGATGGATCAATGGACAAACGACGCGAAGGGCCGAAGGGCGGAGCCATCAAAAGAAAGAGAAAGGCGATCGGCTCGTGTGTGACATTTCATTCGCCCGAGGAGAAAGGGGGACAAAGCGGGGGTGGCAGGTTCAACGGTGCGTGAGAGCGCTTTTCTTTCCTCTCTCTTCTTTTCCTGCTGCTTTTCTCTTTCTTCTCCACAATCCATCCCATCCCTGCTCCACAACGATAACAAACATGACCTCCATCTTTGAAGTCTCGCCTCGCTGCCAAGAACTGCAGCACAAGCTCACAGACTTTGTCGAGGTGTGGCAGCTGACCCTTTGTTTATTACCATCCACCATCGATTACCTCTGCACTCTTCTCACGCTACCCACGCTTCCTTCGCACACCTCTCCTAGAATGATTGTCTACCAGCTGAAGAGATATATGAAAGCCAAGTCGGCCAAGGCGACCAGCGCTGGAAGGTATTGATAACGCCTGTATAATTGTTCTCTCAGGGAGTCGTCTCAAGAACCTAACAAAACCCGTCTGTTTTGCAGGTGATCCCTCCCATCATGGAAGAGCTCAAGGCCAAAGCACGCTCTCTCGGTCTCTGGAACCTCTTCTTGCACAAAGGTTACCCAGAAGGCCCAGGCCTCACCAACCTCGAATACGCAACTCTTTGCGAAATCACTGGTCGAGCTCCCCGCGTTGCTCCCGAGGTAACACGACTACATACACATACTCTCTGTCTTGTTTCCCTGCATCAATCAATGACCTGGCCCAAATTCTTACCGTTTGCTTTCCCACCTTCATGTTAATTACTAGGCCCTCAATTGTTCGGCACCCGATACTGGCAACATGGAAGTCTTTGCCAAATACGGTACTCCCGCTCAGAAACAAAAGTACCTTGTGCCGCTCATGAATGGCGAGATCCGGTCCGCCTTTGCAATGACCGAAATCGCCGTCTCGTCCTCGGATGCGACCAACATTGAGACTCGTATCGAACGCGTGGGCGATCATTACATCATCAATGGCCACAAGTGGTGGATTTCAGGAGCAGGCGATCCTCGCTGCAAAGTGTTCTTGGTCATGGGCAAGAGTGATCCCAACAACGAGAGTCAGTACCGACAACAGTCGATTGTGATTGTCCCTGCGGATACGCCTGGCGTCCAGGTGGTGAGACCTATGACAGTCTTTGGATATGATGATGCACCCGAGGGACACTGCGAGGTCAAGTTTGTGAACGTCAAAGTCCCAGTCGAGAACATCATTGCTGGAGAAGGCCGAGGATTTGAGGTGATTCAAGGACGACTTGGACCTGGTCGTATTCACCACTGGTAACAAAGAGAGATCACTCGTATATTTTGTTTCTGCATCTTGGTCGACTGTGGTCACTAACACTGCCAAAAAAAAATGGCCTTGTCGTCCCCGTAGCATGCGAGCCATTGGAATGGCAGAGCGCACTCTGGACTTGATGATTGCTCGTGTCACAGACCCATCTCGTCGCACGTTTGGTCGAATCTTGGCGCGACATGGCACCGTGGCCGCAGATGTGGCCAAGATTCGCATTGATATCAATGCTTCGCGCCTGATGGTTCTTGCAGCTGCAGACAAGATTGACAAGATCAATGCCAAAGGCGCCCTTCGCGACATTGCCATGGCCAAAGTCTTGGTCCCAAATATGCTACAAAAGACTATTGATCTAGCAATCCAGGCTTTTGGAGCTGCAGGTGTCAGTCAGGACTTTCCTTTGGCTAGATTTCATGCCGCAGCTCGGTCCTTGCGAATCGCAGACGGTAAATACAATAGATGAGGAACAAAGAAGAGGGTCGCGATGTTGCTGAGAATGACAGGAGAGACTCGACCAGCTTGCTCGCGAAAAGTGTCTAACTTATTCGTTTTTTTTTTTTGAAAAAAAAAGGTCCCGATGAGGTCCACATTCAGCAGTTGGCTCGATTCGAACTCTTCCGAGGCGATAGTATTCGTGAAAAGTATGAGGCGATCAAGGCTAGGAGCGCTCAAATTTACGCCAACAACTCCAAGCTCTAGGAACACCTTATTAAAGCAGGTTTTGTTATAATTCCATAATGATGTATTAATATTTTTTGCATTTGGGAAGGTCTATACGGTTCTATATCATGCTGGTGCGTTTTTGCACCAACCGGATGCGGTAGGGTACATATAACATGTGGTTTGACCAATGTCACTGGTGTAGGTGCCACTGACGGAGCCCAGATCATTTAATGCACAGAAACCAACGGAAGTCAAAGCGTTTCGTGCCATGTCCTCATATGTGAGCTCTGTTGCGTTGGCATGGTACATTGTGACAATGGTTGCTAGGCCGTATGTGATAGTCACTCTCCCATTGACTGGTATAACTGGAACCGTTTGGTTGTTTAGGTGATTAGATATGAGCGTCAACGTATCTTCCACAACGGCGCCTGGATACGGATGGCAAATTCCATCCCTTCCAGCAGCTGCCAGCGCTGGGATCGACAACAGGATCCAGAGACGTACCATTTCTTTTTTTCTTTGCCTAGCAGACTGGTGAGACGTATCTTGGGTGGAAGAGATTATCTTCGCTAAAACAAGATTGTGAGATAAAACCTTGATGAGTGTATGAATGAGCTATAAAAACAAGGTGAGGATTGATGCTAGAACAGCAGCTTACATGGCTAGTACAGAAAGGGTATCAATAGGTCGTCTTTGCACTTGTATATTGCTGGAATTGTGGCCGAACTGAAGTGGACTGGGACAGGAAATGATTGTATGTGCTGGAGTTGCCGTTGGAAGAGCGTCTCGACTTTAAATACGGGACGAGGATTTCAGATCAAAAGGGAAAAAGGGCTGCGCCGGGGGTCGTTACTCACTTGGAAAGCTTCAGGGGCAAAAGGGGGGAAAAGGAGAGCTGGAGACCACCATAGTTATTCAGGGTGCCAGGACACAGCATTCGAATCTTCAAGGAGAGGTCGATGAAAGGACAATGCAAATCCAAAAAAAGAAGGGTGGAACGGTACTGTCAACCCCAAGTTTTTGGCCTCAACTGTCCTGCAGCTGGTCAAAAAAAAACCAAAAACTTCGGTTTGACAGTACTAATTAGAAACAGGAAAGGCAAAATAACAGGGAGGTTACAAAATACTCGAGAGTAGGCCTCTGATGAGAAAACCATCTAATTGTAAGAATATTTGCTGAATAGAGCCTTTGAACCCTCAATGAAGTAAACTGCCAAACGTTTTCATCCTTCGAGTTCAATTGCTGTCATACGGACGAATTGTTAACAGTGAGATATCCACCATTTTCTGTAAAAGGTTCTGATATTTATTTTCCAAGCACTATTCTTTTCTCTTTCTATCGGTTCAACATCCTTCGGACATCTGCCTTCAGCTGATCTGACTCGCTAAGGGCCTGGTCCACAGATCGTGCAACGGTCGAGATACTTGAGTTGGCTCTTGTCTGCGCCTCTTGACTCGCGGCAGTTACCACTGCATTGGGTACCCCCGCCTGCAAAGCCTGTGTTCTTGCACTTCCAATCGCAGATGCCGCCATGGACCTAGACCTCAACGAAGTCTTGGACACCGCCGTGTTACCCCGAGCGCCAATGCCGGTCGTGTTTGAAGGCAATCCTGCTGCAATAGGAGTCCTTAACGTCGAGGCTGCACTCAATCTAGAAGACGGATCCGAAGGCATGGCAGCGCTGCTGGTGTGTCGACCAGTGCCTACAGCACCGACCAGTGAGCTTGTCGTTGCGCTGACGCCCTGCGCTGTTTGTGAGAGCGTACGGCTCAAGAAAGGCTTCATGTTCGAGACCAAATCTGTGAACGACTCTGTGATGGCCCCCACTGCCAAGGTCGCCGTCGAGGGGGAAATGGACTGTTGGAGGGGTGGGGAGGAAATTGCTGTCACGGTTCCGTTGGCGTTGGTCGCGGCGGCGAAATGACTGCCAGATTGACGCGAGAGAGGGTTGCTAGAGTTTGATCGCATTTTGCTCTCCAAGATGTGCTGCTTCATGGCTGAGGGAGTCATTGGCTGATCAGTACCGAGAAGGTTGCTGTGGTTGGAGGTCGAGATAGGAAGGATAGACCGACGCTTGGCCGCTGCGGTCGAGACAGGAGTACTAGCCGAGCCTGCCGCCGAAAGGGACTGGAAGCTACGCTGTGGAATTGTTTGGCTTGTGCGGGGTGAGGACGTCGCACTTCCACTGAGTTGCTGCTGCTGGTTGGAAGCAATTTCAAAGAGCATCTCTGAGTTTGTGCCTGTGGTCACAGCCTCGTGTAGATCATTAGCTGTCTTGCGCCACTTGTCCTCCCAGTAGATCGAGACTCGTCTCCACTTTTCAATCTGGTTCTGAAGCTCCAACTTCATAAAGTCCTTTTCCATCCTCAGCTTTCTGTTCCAGTCCTGGGCCTTGGCTTTATCTGCCCTCTCCTTTTCAACCTGGGTGTTTTGCTCCTCCTGTATCTTTTCCATCAAGACTCTGAACTCGGATCTCAAGGTTGTAACGGTGGGCGACTTGATGGGATCGTTGTTGTTGAAGGACTTGATGCCGAGCAACATGGATCGGAAATGAGTCAATTGAGCCTGCAACTCGTTGTTTTTGCGCTTCAAAGTGTTGGCCAACGACTTTGCTCCGATACATTGGACTTGGATATCCATAAAGTGCTGAACCACAGTGTTGTAGTCAAAGAGGACCGACTCGAGTTCTCGACGGATAGTCTTGAGTAATCCACCATCAACCTTGGCGGAGGCCAATTGCTTCTGGGTCGTGATCAGGACGCGATCCTTGGCATCGAATCGAGTCTTGACCAGCTGCATCTCCCGGTCAAGCTTCTGGTTCCTCTCGAGCAACTCCTTGTGCAGGGCCTGGTACTTGGTCGACTCGATACGAGCCCGGTCCAAGCTGCCCTCAGCTGCCTGCAACTTGTCCTGCAGGTCATACTTCTTGGACTCGAGACTTTCAGCGTGGGCCTCAGAGTTGGTCAAGGCAACACGGACGTCGTGTAACGTGACCTCGAAAGCCTCAATACGGCGCTGGAGCAAGGAGCAGCCAACCTTGGACATCTCCAGCTCATTTCTCAGCCTGCGGTTCTCCTTGACGAGCTCCTCCTTGGACAACCCAGAAACGTCAATTGCGGCCGCGTCTGAGTCGCTATAGTCTGTAGAGGTCGAGTTCATGGTATCCTTGACCATGGCCGCCAGTCTTGAGCGATCTGATTCCAAAGAGTTGAATTGGTCCATCAACCGTCTCTTTTCCTTGTCGGGTCGTGCACCATCCAATCCTTCACCTCCGGCCAAAAGAGAGCTTGTTGAGGTCGACAGCAGCTGGTACTGTGCAGACTTGAGCTTCAGTCGGTTCTTGACCATTCTAACCCTCTCCGCCTTCTTATTCCAGGTCTCTCGGTCTTTCTCCACCTGGGCCAACTTGACCTCGACTCGCTTCTTCTCACCCTCGGTCTCTTCCAGCATCAACTTGAACAACTCCTTTTCGGCCTCGGATTCCTCCAGTTGGTTCTGCAACGCGACCAACTCCTTGGCGGGATCCTTGGTCTTTTGGGACAACTCTCTGTTGGCCTTTTCCAACTGTTCAATCCGTTCCTGACATTCCTTTTCAATCTCGGCCCTGGAAGTCTCGGCATCTCTCAGTTGGGCCTTCATGCGTTTGTTTTCTTGCTCGACCAGGTTCAACTTGGCGTCCTGGATCCTTTTCTCGGCCATGACGCGGTCCCAATCTTGCAAGATTTGTTCCCACTCTTCTGTGCCCCGAACTTGAGGGGAAAAGAGGGAGAGTCTACGGTTTAGTTTCTTGGTCGCGGGTAAATCGTCGACGGCATCTTGAAAGATGTCGGCGGAGGAGCCGTCCTCGTCTCGATCACGGTCCTCGAGCTTCTCGTCCGTGTCGGTAACCGAGGGCGCGGAGGAGGAGGAAGGCGTGACTTGGTCGAGAACCATGGTCGTGGAGGGTCCATTGGAGAGGACGTCGTTCCCGATCGCCAAGATGGCTTCGGACGACGTGACTTCGAGTGGGGTCTCGATTGTCATTCGTGCTTTGATAGGTGTTGAGGGGAGATAATTGTCTAAAAGAGCGAAGAAAAGATCGAACGAACAGGAAAACGACCGAACGAACAAAGAGGAAACGAGAGAGAATGACAGAAATACGTGTCAGTTTTTTAAAGACTGATGAGACCAAAAAGAGCCTTCAGGGCGCAAGCGATGAAGGTTGTCATGGGCAGAGCTGATCAGTGAGTGGGGTTTCGGTTTGAGGGGTCATCCATTCGTGTCATTGCCATTCCTGGCTGTCTCTGCCTGTCCTTTTTGTTTCTTGGAGTCCTTTGGGTCCTGTTCGATGCTTCCACAGCTGCTCATCATCTGTCCATTCGCACTTGAAAAAATGTTGCATCTTGTTTCTTAAAAAACGCAGATGCAGGGGAGCGCGAGAAGACACAAGGAGGGAAGGAGCCTGTGGGGGCAATTTTCTGTGCCAGTCAGACTTACGCTCTTCTCTACTCGGCTCGCGTTCAGGTGCCCTGTGGGTGACAGTGGGAGGAGAGGAAAGGGAGGGAAGCGAAGAAAGTGAAGGTGGAAGGGATGGAGGGGTCAGAGTCAAAGTGTGGAGAAGAGAAAAAGAAGAGGCGATAGAAGAGGCGAGTGGAGAAGGTTGGTTGACACGGGGGGACTGAACTCTTTCTCGCCTTGCCAAACGAGTGCTTGTGTGCCCTGTCTGCCTTGTGCGTCTGTCTGTCCGTCTGCGGTCCGGCTCTCATGCCAACGGGCAGACAACGCGCCCTCCTCTCGTCCCGATAGACGCCCACTCCTCTCTCTTCTTCATTGCTTCCGTGTGTTTGACGAAATTGTCCTCGTTTCTTGCATGCTTATTTCATTCAGCTTTTCACCTCAACAACGTGACAATGAGCGATCATCCTTCTACCGCCTCTTCCTCTCCTCTCTTCTTTCCCACCTTCTTCCCCTTCCTCATCCTGTAGTATCTAATGAACAAGTATGTAGAGTTGAAGACCATAAACCCTGAATTTCTCGTTTTTGCGTCAAAGTGGAGAAGTGGACAAAGCCAGCCAGCCTCCTCTCCATCGAAAGGTCCGACCGACGACAAGGACCAGGCGGGCCAATTGCTGACATGTGGAGGAGAACTCTATCCATTCCACAAAAGGTTGCTCTTCTCCCACACAGCCGGGCCCACGGGAGAAAGGAGAAAAACCTTGAGAGCAACGCTCTCTTCTTTTTGTCTGTCTTTCATTTTTTTTTTACATTTCCTCCTCCTTTTCTCTGTCCTCCACGTCAACCTTGTGTGCTGAGGCAATAAAAGACGAGGTCATCCGTTTTTTGATTACCCTCGGACCCCAGCAGTTGGCTTGAGATCCACCACCAAACTATCCCTCATCTCATCTCAGAACCATTTGAGGGGAGGACCGTGAACAACAAGAGGAAACGCGACTCTGTGAACTGCTCCACGAGTATTGGTTTCAATTCTGCCATGCCTTCTTGCTCAAGTTTTTTTTTTTCTTTTTTTTGCTGGTACTCTCCACAAATCTCCAGAAAATGAGGCAACAACACACACATACACAAACAAGAAATAACATCTGCCATTCGTTCGTTCGTTCTTCCCCCACTCGCCCTGTTTTTCCTTCCTTCTTCCCTCCTATCCTTTGTTCCATGCGTACGGTGTGAGATGAGCCCTTTTGCAGGACCGGGATGAAAAACGCGTGAAGTTTCAAGAGCATCCAATGGCCCATCCCTCCACGCGCACAGGGGCAAGACGTGCACATGTAAAAAAAAAAAAAAAAAAAACGTACAGTGCTTGTACTTTTCTTTAAATTTCGTGCATCTCTCAGGAACAGGTGGAAATGGCATGTTGGATCCATCTTGATAACTTGATTACTGCCGCTACTACCGCCCGCTGCTTCGTTTTTTGGGGTTCCAACAATCACTCCAGTTTCTTGGTTAGCATCCGCCTGAGGTGCAGACGCAGGCAACAGAGACTTGTTCTTTAGGCTAGAACCTGGCACAAACACTACCTCGGCAGCCTCATTTGTTCACAGTAACAGTGACAATGATAGGATCAGAACGAGATCCAGCAAGCTCGTCCATGGAGCCGCCGTGAAAGGCAATCCTTAGTCGATTCTCATGGTCAAAAAGAAAAAGTGAGCGAAATGATGGGTTTGTCTTTTTATGTAAAAGTATGTACATGTGCAAACGAGGTTCCTCTGGAACACACATCTGACTCTAGGAGTGGAGTGGGGAGAAATGGAGTTTGGGGAGTGTGGGAAGTCTTCTACGCCTGTGCCTTCTTTCCACCACGGGATTTGGTGGCCATCTTTGCCTTATCAGACTCGCCTAGTGCAAGAGCTGAGGTCAGAGCAGACAGAGGTTTGAGAGGTCCGGGTCCTGATTTCTCATCCTCGGCCGCCATCATCCTGGCAAGACCTGCAGCCATAGCAGCCATGGCCTTTGCAATCGCAGAATCCGGTCCTGTGTCCTCCATGGAGTCATCCGAGACAGTAGTTGATGTGGAAGACGAAGCGGATCTGTTCAGCGCTGAGGACGCCTTTGCAGCTCGAGCCTTCTTGGCATTGACGGATCCTGATTTCTTGCCAGAAGATCCATTGGCATTCGCAGCTTTAGATCTCGAATCTGCGAGCGATGCTTCGGCTGAATAGCTGTATCCGTATCCGTTGCCATGGCCGAGTCCAGCAGCTGGACCTCCCAGCTCAGCGGCTTCGATGTACCCTCCTTGTCCATCAGCGGCAGCATTGGCGGCTTCTGCAGCGAGAAAGCTTTCGTTGTTCTTGAGCAAGTCGTCACAAATCTGTTCGACACCACCCATCGCCTCAACTACCCCCTTTCCGAAATCAGTCAACCGATAGACCCACTGGCGACCACGTTTGATACCAAAACTCTCGAATCTCGGCCGAGGATGACCCTTCTCATGCGCTAGCGCATCCGAGATTTGAGCCCTCCAGATCTGCAGGTTCTTGTGCCCAGTTCGAGGAATCCGGTTCAAATGTCGACTAAAGAGTCTCTCTACCATACTAGCCACATCATTCAACGTGCCTTCCAATTCAGGAAGACGAGCCAAGGACAAAAATGCCATCTGAGAGTAAGTTGGCAGCTTGGATGAGGGGTCAGGACGGGATCGACGGGGTTGAGCATGGCCATTGCCCTTTACAAAACCTGGATCCGTGAGGACTTGTCGACGGGATCGGACAGAATGGACAGATCGGTTCAGGGTCTCGGCAATATCCTTAATCGCCGCGTTGCTTTCCACGAGCTTCAGCAGCAGCTTCTCTTCTTCGTTGGTCCAGGGACGCTTGGCGTTGGTGTTTGTGGACAAAGAGGACGAGCCGACAGAGATACTAGTGTTGTCTGGGGTGATATTTAAGGATTCAGTGTCCACATCCATCATTTCCCTTGCCTCTTTCACGGGCGAGGTTGGGGTCAAAGGCTCCATTCGAATGTCAACGGTGGCCAGTCGGGGTTGGTCCAGGCGCCCTGTTTTCTTTTCCGATTCAGTAGCAAGAGGAATGTCGAGTGTTGGAAGATACGAGCCCTTTTTGGAGGATGTGGGAGAAGGCGGTGTTGTGGCTTCGGTCGTTGTATCGACCTGACGACTGAGTTTTCGCTTCCTGCTACTGCTGTTTTCTTGAAGTGCAGACTCTTCCTTTGAAGCCTCGACCTCGGAAGCTCGCCTGCGAGCATCGTGTTGCTCAATTGCTGATTTAAAGCTCATCTCGGTACCGGGTGAGAGACTTGAAGGTCGCTGAACTTTGGGCGCAATGGATACAGGGAGTTTCGATGGTTGGGGCAAAGGTGGTTTTTCTTGGTTTGTACAACTCGCCCCTGTGCTGGCATTATCGAATTTGGAAGATGGAGATGATGGAGAGGACACAGAGGCAGGATTCACATCGAGAGAGGAGGAGGAAGGGGAAGTCGAGTACAAAGAAAAAGAGGCCGAGAAGGTCAAAGGAACGGGCTGAAGCGCAGGTGACGTCAATTCTGGTGTAATTGAGCCCGAAGAAGATAAAGAAGCTGAGGGAGAGGGCGGGGCATTGTGTTCAGGGTCGACAGCGGTCATTGTCTGGTCGTCGAGAGTGTTGTTGAGGGAGCTCTTGTTGTTGTTACTGCTGCCCGTCTTTTTGGTGGAGATGTTGTTGCTACTAGTGGTGGTGTTGATAGTGGTGGTTTTGGTGGCGGTGTTGATGGTGGTGGTGATGGGGACCTTTGCAGAGCTAGAGCTAGAGCTAGAGCCAAAGCCAGGGCCAGAATTGAGACCCTGTTGTTCCTGCGCTGATGCGGAGCCTGGATATGATTCAGAGCTAGTCTCGCCGTCACGGACGGGCCGCATAAATGGCTGTTCCTGATCCGTCCTTGGCACCTGGTCTTGCTCCTGTTCTTCCTTGAGGAAGGATGGCTCTTCGGCTGCCGCTGACTCCATGTCTGACTGCCGGTTGAACAGGAAATCAACGGAATCCATGCCCGTGCCAGACCCCGTGGTCGCAGTAAAGAACTTTTCGCGCTGAACCGTTGCTTGCGTTTGCAGTTCTTCCATCAGCATCCGAAACAGATCCTGTGTGGGTGGAGAGATATCCATATCGGGACGAGGATGGAGCAGTGCCGATGATCCGTAGAGGTCCATGGAGCTGCCCAAGTACTCCCCGTCCTGATGCTCCTGCTTGATAAAGACTTCGGGGCTATCTTCCTGTCGACTACTCAACCCTGAGCTGTAAGTGCCGTCTTGATCTGCCGAGGGGGAGGGCGAGGAGCACGAAGTGGGGGAGAGAGCGGAGGCAGAGGAGGAAGACCAGGAGGGCGAAGGTGGGTCGACAAAGGACGTTGCTGATGGAGACGAGGACGACGAGAACTCGGGGGACAGCATCACGCCTTCCAGTCCCTCCATGACCCCTGACTCCTCGGTCTCTTGGTCGTCGTCGTCCTCCTGCTTCGCATGGATGTAATCAAAGATATCGATCTCCTCTTCTTCATGCCGTTGGTGTGGACCCAATTGCATCAGAATCTGGCCCTCTGGGCTGATGGTGGCGGCACCCTTTGTCAGTTCTTCCAAAATATACTTGCTAGTCATGGCATCAAGAGGCTGGTCGTGGTTGTGGAAAGCCGCGCTACTTTGCCCTGTCAACTGGAGGTCCATGGACTGTCCCTGGGCAGAGTCCTGCTGCTGCTGTTGATCCCGAAACAGAGAGAGGGCAAAGCGGGAGGCCCGTTCTTGATCTGTGATGCGATGACTCTGCTCCTGAGCAGAAGAGGAAGGTGCTAACAGCTTGGAATCTGACATATCGTCTTGACGGGATAGTGAGAGCGCGGGAAGGAGAGACTATGTAACGGAGAATGTCGAGGACAAAAGGGAGAGAGAGAGAAAGAGAGGCGGAAGGGTGGACTGGAGTAGGAGGGGAGACCAGTTTTACACCGTTCATGCAAGCAGGAAAGAGAAAGAAGGGAGGACGAGGCAAGGAAGGACATGAAGAGGACAACAGCGATAAGGATTCAGTCAGTCGTCTGGGGAAGCTTGCAAGTACGAAGGTGAACACACAAGGTGGCCAATAGTCCCCGTGGGAGAACTGGCGTGCAGGAGTGGGTGCGGCGCGTCCATGGAAGGGGGAATGATCTGGTGCACAGTCAGACGGGCAGCGTTGTGCACGATGGGGTTGGTGGTGATTGTGTCCATTGTCCAGGGGTCGACATTGGAGGTCGCGCGTTGTGCCGCGTGGTCAGATAGGGGGAGGAAGAGAGTTGGTCGTTGGGATGGCGTGGCATGTCTGTGTCCATGTCCTGAGGGTTCTCCTGGACTCGAGCTTTGGCCTGATCAGCTCGTCATTGCTCTTACCACTCGTGCAGCGAGAAGGGGAGTCTGAGGAGGAGAATGACTGGGCCAGGGGAAAGAGGTATAAGGGCCGGCGGGGTGAAGAAGGGTCAGGAGGGAGAAGGAATGAAAAAGGGCAAAAAAAGAGAGAAGCGTGAGAATGAGGAGCGATTGAATTGAGAAAGAGAGAAAGAGAGAAGAGAAGGAAGGAGAAAAGGAGAAAAGAAGTCGACAGAAACGAACGCGGTCGATTTTCTTGTCTAAAGCAGGTTGCAGGATGGGTCGTATCGCTGCAACTCTCTTTCTTTTTTCCCTCACTCCCCTCCCTCATTCTCTCACAGCCGCACTGTGCCCTGACGGCGGCCTGTTATTGGGTTGGGTTCAACATCTGGCCGGGGGAACCATTCGAACGAATCGAATTGTCTCTCCCGCTTACCCCCACTTTCCCTCGCTGGCACAACGCCCCAGGTCTCATGCCCGTGCCCGGATCAATCTCCACTCTTGCATTCATCCATCCTTTGTTTGATGACTGTTGTTGCGTGTGCCCCTCACATGCCTCACTTCCTCCATGGTTGATTGTTGGGATTTCTGTATTGCTGTATTGCTGTCTTGTTTTCTCACAGCCAATTTGCCTTATCCTCGCGCCTCCAACTCAGCCCACCCCGTGTCCCAAAGCCCTTCCTCCCTCCTGTTGTGATAAAAATGCCACACTCCTTTTAGCTCGCAGCGCCTGTTTATATGCGCCATCAAGCCAATCATGCAGACAAAGTCGCGTTCAAGACCCCACCCAGTGACCTATTTCTGGCTCTCAAAAAATGTGCTTTCTGGCTCCCACCAGACTTCAATTGCATATTACAAGCGCGACCAAATATTTCGAGCGCGGAGCACGCTATTTTTATATGCCGTTTCCCGCAAAACTGCTGGTTCTTCTCCTCTCCAACTCCCTGGCAGATCTGCTTGCTCTCTGCTGGTTGGATTGTGCATTGTTGCTCAAAAAAAATGTCAGAAAACCTCTTGTCTTCTTGGTTTATTTTTTCTCCGTCAGCCTATCCAGCACGCGACATTCCTTGGAAAAGGCACTTTTGCGTTGTACCCTCCTGCTCTGCGCGCTATGTTCTCATGAAAGCCGGACAATATGCCAAGAATGTGTGAGTTGGGCTTCTGGCAAGTTGTTGTCTGGTTAATTTGGGTCAGTGTCCAAGAAATCCAGGGCCCCTAACTTGCAAGGAACACAAAATAAAGGTCACGTGGCTAGACTCGCCATCCTCTGCAAAAATGTTATCTACACGATCTCTGTCGATCGGGCTCTGGTCCGTATCTCGAGATATTTTCTTCTCTCTTTTTACAGTATATGTTTTCCTTCTCAGATCGACACTCTGCATGCAACTCCCACCCTCTTCTCTGAAGATCCAACTCTTCTGGTGATGAGTTCCTTCTTTTTCAAGATTTATTATTAATTTTCACATCTACGGGTGAGTCGAAGATTTCTCAAGCCTCCCGCTTCTTCTCCTCCTCCAATTCCTGGCTGACATAATCACTGTTGTAGACAATGGGAAGTAACTTGAGCATGGATCCGATTCCAAAGAATTGGACACAGACCGACCAAATCAAGACCTGCGTGACGGAGAATGAACACTTTGCGACATCCTTCATCAAGTACCAGGCCGTAACCAGTTGGAACGAATGCAAAAAGACGGCAAAATGGACACAGGTCGTGACTGTCTCCATGCCGAAGGTGTCTTTGATCCACTTGAGAGGCTGGATCGTTGCATCAGGGAAAAAGTAGACCAAGAAGAAACAAGATACGCTCACAGCCAGAGCGATCAGGAATGGGGTCCAGTGGGGCCAATAGACACCGAGACCTGGAGGTTGACCTGGGATCTAAAAAGGTTGTAATTTTTTCGTAAAGAGGAAACCGGTGAGCAGGAAAGAAACAGGTCAACGCGTCAAAAAGAAGATCTGTCGACAGTCGACAGTCATTCATCCACCCCTCTATGCTCTTTTTTAAATATTTTTTCTCCTCGGGTGTCACCAGCAATTAGGAACTGAACACCAAGTTGTGTTTTACGTGGGCAGTCGGCTGATTTTTTTTCTTTTTCTTTTGTTACCTTTCGACTCTCCCTAGGGCTTGAAAGGGATTGCTCAGCCTCCTTGCCGAGCTTCAAGAAGGACTCTGTTACTAGGGTCAAAGAGTGAACAGGGCCACGGAAGGAGAGGCCGGCCTGAACATGTCTTCCTTTAGCAGTTTGACCATCCATGGTCAATCCGAACTGGTTCACATCCACGACCTTTGCGGAGAGAATAGGGTCATCCTCGGGGACGGTGGCGCGAGTTCTTGTAACATGGCGGAGAAGAGTCAGGACAATGGACGGGTGTTCTTGATTGAAAATCTGGCAGAGACTGTCCGAGTGAGGGGCAATAGGGTCTTGCAGTTGTGACATGGTGGAAGATGAGTTGAATGCAAAAAGGATGAGGAATGAAGACAGATGTGAAAAAACGGGAAGCAAAAAAGAAGAACGGGACAAGAAGGAGAACAACGAGAGCAATTGAAGAAGCGAAGCAAACAGCAAGAGGATGAGCCAGACACATGGCGCTATCCCAGCCGGAACGAGAATTATCGAGAGCCGAGACGAAAGGCACTGCTTTGCCAAAAGATGTCTCGGCCAATGGCAAAGCAATGTGGCCGATCTGCCCTGTCTAGTTATGCAAAGCTGTTGGTCACAGTGCATGTTGCCAACAAGACCCTTGGGGGCGCGTTCAGGATCGATATCTTTCTCTTCCATGCCTCTGCCAGATTCATTCTGGATGGTCACAACTCAAAACTCCTCGGACCAAGATGCAGATCAACAAAGATATGACTTTGCCGCAGCAAAAGAGGAGCGCACAGCCGAGCTTCCAGGCTCAAGGCCCAAGCATCAATGTTGGTTTTTTTGACTATTTTATTGATCGGTGGCGCTACTTCCACAACTGCGCGTTGCCCCGTTTACAAGTCTTCGTCAAACAGATCTGGGAAGTCTATAGTCGAAAGAGCAGTGCAGCCGATGGTTAGTTATTGTACTATAGCCAACTTGGTCCTGAGACTACAACGCCTCTACTTTAGGCAAACAGACAAAGTCATTCCTTAGAAAACCACAATGGGTTGTCATTACCGTTGAAAAAGTTCTTGTCAATAATCTTGACAGTAGGTGCACCGCGTCCGGGCATGAAACGGCCCATGTTGTCGTCAAAAATCTCTTCGCCTGTTGGTGAGGGTGTGATGAGCTCGTCGTCGTCCAGCATCATGTCCTCGTCATAGTCATCAACTAAGCGCGTTCAAAAAGAGTCCTGGTCAGTTAATAGGAGCAATCTCCACTTCAAGATACTCCTTTTCCATAGATTCTATCTTACTATCCATGATGTTTCTGTATTGTTAGTACTGGTAGTGGTGGTGGTTTCTGGCTGGTTGTGAAGGGTTCTTCCTGAGGGGCGGAAGAATGGAAAGGAGGCAAAGCGAAAGGGATGCATGCCTGCGCCTTGCATTCGCGGCATTCGCAGTCGAGTCACGTGCCGCCTTTTTTTTTTTTTGCATGCGTTGCCCGACACGCACGAAGATGCGAAGGCGTTGCGCTGCGCTTCACAAACTACCACAACCACCATGGAGTCGTTGACACAGGATCTAAAAGACAACCTTACTGTAGGAAACGGAGTGCCTGAGAGCGAGCGCACGCAGGATGCCATCTCGGGCGCTGGTCCCAAGAAGAACGAAGACAAAAAGGCCAATGGTGCGTTTCGCTGAGTTCCGGGATTCGCCTTACTTCATTCCAGTCCCTAAATTCATATTATTTCGTTGCCTCAACTAGACTCGACTGAGGAGCAGGTGGAGGACGCAGAGGGAGATGCTGGCAACGACGATGACGATGAAGGAGAGGGCGAAGGCGACGCCACGGCAGTAAAGAGTAAGTAACCTAAATAGTGACCTGAAAAAAGAACGCGCAGCTTTCAACACCAACCCTCTGACCCCCCAGTCATTCTTATGAACAGGCGCAAGCAAAAAGAAGAAAAAGAAAAAGAACAACAAAAAGAAGGCAAAAGTGCAAACAGAGCCACCAACCATTCCCATGTCTGTTCTATTCCCAAGCAAGATCTATCCTCAAGGCGAAATCTGTGATTACAAAGAAGAGTACGCTACCCCTTTCAGAGACGCGAGTTACTGACTTAACCTCACCACTCTGTCATCATTTCAAAATTGTAATTTGTCTTCGCAACATTGTTTACTGACTTTTTCCCAATCTGATAGCAACTTGTGGCGTGTCACGGACGAGGAAAAACGAGCATTGGAAAAGAAAAACTTTGACGATTACAATGACGCGCGTAGAGCTGCGGAGGTTCATCGTCAAGTCCGAGGCTATGCTCGTCGCAACATTAAGCCTGGAATGACCATGATTGAAATCTGCGAAATGATTGAAAACGGAACACGTACTTTGGTTGAGGCCAATGGATTCGAGTCTGGCATTGGATTTCCTACTGGATGTTCGCTGAACCACGTCGCTGCCCATTACACACCTAATGCCGGAGACAAAACAGTGATCCAATATGGAGATGTCTGCAAAATTGACTTTGGAGTCCACGTGAACGGAAGAATCATCGACTCTGCGTTCACGCTCACGTTCGACCCGGTCTACGACAACCTGATTGCGGCTGTCAAGGACGCAACCAACACTGGTGTCAGAGAGGCTGGAATTGACGTCCGATTGGGAGACATTGGTGCCGCCATTCAGGAAGTCATGGAGTCGTATGAGGTTGAGATTGGTGGCAAGACATTCCCAGGTAAACGGAAATCACTTTATACTTTTCATTGTCTCTAATATTGAGAGCTTCGAGACTTACTCTCTCCGTCCTGCCACCCGTAGTCAAACCTATCCGCAACTTGACAGGCCACTCCATTGACCGCTACAAGATTCATGGAACAAAGGCCGTCCCCATCGTCAACAACGGCGACCCCACCAAAATGGAAGAGGGCGATTATTACGCTATCGAGACTTTCGGAAGTACCGGTCGTGGAATTGTTCGCTACGATATGGAGACGAGTCACTATGGTCGCGCCTACGATATCCCCAAGACTGCTATTCGGTAAGGCGGCCTCTTCTTTTCGCTAAAAAATTTAATCGGGGGAAATAACGGCGATCACTTATTTCAATTCAATTTTGATCCATTTTCGTTCAATAGCCTTCCTCGAGCCAGGACTCTTTTTGAAACAATCAACCGCGAGTTTGGAACTCTGCCGTTCTGTAGACGTTATCTGGATCGCCTAGGGGAGGAGAAGTACCTCTTGGCCCTCAAGAGTTTGTGCGACTCTGGTCACGTTTCTGGCTATCCTCCATTGGTTGATATCAAGGGATCTTTTACTGCTCAATCGGAGCACACCTTTGTCCTGCGTCCTACTTGCAAGGAGGTCTTGAGTCGGGGTGATGACTACTAAGGATACCACTCATCCCAGAGACTTGAACTTGATAAAGAATCTTTTTTTTTTTGGCTACGTTTTATTGTGTGACTACCAATAGTCGCTATTTTCAAGGGAACGCTGTGCCAGACTTCGCAGGCAAAGACGTCTTCATATGAGGTGTGTGTCCATTCAAGTCTTGTGGTCTTGTGCTCCCCCCTCCTTTTTTTGTTTTGTGGATTTCTCAAGCTCGTGAGCTATGGGCGTCAAATGATGGTTCCTTCTTGGTCTCTGTGCCATTGAACAATTGATAAACTGACGGAGAGTGCGATTTCGAAGTCGAATACGAGCTCGAACCTGATACTGAACCCGATGACGCAAAAGCGTTTGCCGACCTGGCCAGTCCTTGGATCGAGGGTGGCACGCGACGGTGTTCTTGATGATGCATCCGCGCAAGATGAACAGCCCGTCGTCGACTCTTTTGTTGTTCCTGGGCTAGCATTTTGGCCTCGTGTCGAGCCTTTCTCAAGGCCTTTGCTTCTTCCTGCGCCCGCATCCGCGCCACATGTGCTTGATCACGGCCCTGTTTGACCTGGGTCTGCTGCATCATTATATGAAAGGACTCCCAACGTGACGAGCCGGGTTCGTTTTTGGGTTGACTTTCGGACATGACTGTTGAATCAAGTGAGGGGGAAAGTAAGAGGGGAGGCGAAGAGAAGAGGGTTTGTGGGGAAAAGAGTTGGGAGAAGGAAGGGCTGAACACTGAGTCAGAGCGACAAAAAAAGTAGGATGTGGCAAATGTGGCAAAGCTCTTTATTTTATTTTTTTATTTTTTTACAATGCCTTCTTGCGAGAAGCACCCTGCAGCGTCAGGGCGGGAGCGAATCCCTTCCAGAGGTATACGGAGGGGGACAATCCCTTGCCGACATAGTGCTGATAAGCGACCAAGAGGGTGGTAAAGTACACGCCCGTAATCGAGAACACATGCCACCAAGCATGGAGCTGTGGGTTCCATCTCAAGACTGAGTCTGGTCCGACTCCGTTGATGAATTCGCAGAGATGCAAATCAATCAACCAGATAGTCACTGCAAAAGCGTACACGCCCAACGCCCGCTGAATCAACCAGGTGGACTCATTGGTTCTTCCACGTGCCGCGACCAAAGCCTTTTGTTGCTGATGAAGAGTCGTGGTCAGGAAGACGATGGAGACCTGAAGAACCCCGAACGAACCTTGGAACGTGTAGAACTGCAACTTTCCCCCAAAGATCGAAACCACTGTTGTGGTCAGGGCTGTCACGAAGCAAAACGAATAAAAATGAGAACGTGTGTGACAAAACACCACAAAAACAAAACGGTCCGCCAGCCACCTTGTCCTCGCCTTCATACTGAAAGGGCAGAGGCAAATTACGCTGTGAGAGCTATCACTTACCAAGCCAGGTTGCCAGACCAATAGGGAACCATTTGCCCTGAGGACCATACTTGGTCTCGGTACAGATAAAAACGAGTGCAGTGGCGGCGTAGATCATTGGTAGCTCATCTATAAGCGACAACATAAAAAAACACGGGTCGATAGATTCTGTCAGAGTTTTTTTTTCCGTTCTCAACAAAATCCAAACATCCTTGGCAACAAAGATTCCAGAAAAATAGATTACCGAGAAGCTGCATCTTGTGGCGAAGGGTTCCATGGAACAGCACCGAGCCAATTCCAACCACGCTAATCGTCCTGAAAGCGACTTTGAATCGCCGTTCCTTGGTCGGGCAAAGATACAACCCCAGTTCTCCCAAGAGAATAATGAACAAGCTGGAAATCGAGTTCCAGAATCTACCCAGCAAAAAAGTAAAACAGATTAGTACAGCTCTTTGGAAGCCAGCGCAGAAACAAGCTCGAGCATCGAGCACGAGTGCCGTCCTTACTCTGCAATATAGTAGGTGACAACGTAATTGCTTTCGCACCAGTCCACCGAGGCCGTGTTAGGTGACCAGTATCCAACCCTGTCAAAGGATGCCGTTGTGGGTGCCATTGTCTGCTGTAATGTATGTATCCGTCCTGTTTTGCTTTGTTGACCTGAAGCTGTCTCTGCGTGCAGCTGCTCCTGATCCTGATGATCCTGAGTGAAAACCTGACAAGGTGGGAGAGGGGAGAGTGTGAAAGAGGATCGAAGGTGGCTAGTGTGAAAATAGGTGGAGAAGGAAAGAAACGAAAGAAGCCTCCCAGGCTTGGGCGTATCTTTTATATTTTGCAAGCAGTGGGCGAAAACTTTGTCGGCCGTTCATTTTTTTTTTTTCGTTGTCCACTGTGCCTGAGCCGAACACACGGGACAACCGTGGCTGAACAGGGGCATTGAACGTCCATGGAGGTCTTTCTCTCCAGGCTCGTGTTGCAAGATGGCTGATCGGGAAAAGGAGAGCCGAGATAGAGAGAGACGCTGGTGGCAAAACTGACCTCCGCATGTCCCCAAGTCAAGGATCTTTTCTTTGTCAAGGAAAATGACTAAAAGTACAGCCAGATTTCAAATTTGTCTCACGGACAAATGCTGCGTAAAGGATTTTTCATCATTCGCCCTTTCCCGACCGGGCCAATTGTCTTGCTTCGCAGCAAGCCCATGGATCGATGCACTTGATCAAAAAGAGGGCGGACCACACGCTGGTCTCCAGGACTGGCGCAAGAAAGACGAAGCTAACAGCACCCTGTGCCACCTTGGCTGTGAACAAAATTTCGGCGGCAGAATTGTCCCTAATCACAGTTCCACACACGTCTTGGCCAAGGGCGATTCAAAGCACATGCCAGGCTCTCCGAACATGCCCACACACAGCGGCGGTAGCATCATTTTCTCAATCTAGCGGTCTCTCCGAATGTGCACATTCCTCACTTTTGTTGTCACCTCCACATGCTCTCATAAACCCAATGTCTACCCTCTACAATCCTGCACCAGATCAAGCAATTCAGCGCAGACGACGACGACCTGAATTCGAATATCTCTTTCTGGGTTTTCTGCACCTTTACTCCAATTATAAAATACAGGGTGGTGGTTGGGAGATATCTTTAATCGCCCTCATGACTCTTTCCACTCCTTGAGTTTGTCCTTGAACACCTTCTCCAACTTATTGGCACACTTCACATATGGAGTGGATTCACCATTGTAGAGTCGACAGTTGTCAAAGATCTTTCTGCAGTCATGAGCGAAATCATCCAAAGTCTCGTAGACGTCCGCATCCACATTGGACTCCAGCGTTGACAGATCTAAAATAGAGCAGCGAATGGTTTAAAAACTGAGTACTTGCTTTTGTCACATCAATTCCAGTATAATTGCAATGGCAAACGTACCCATAGGATCCTTAATATAAGAGTAATAGTCGGTGACTGCCTCCACATCCACGGGATGTAAAAATGGCCATGAGGAGGCGTCTTTGATTAGCTCTGCCACAATGTGCTTCATGGCGTTGTAGAATGGACCATGGACCGGTACTCGTGGTGTAATATCCATCAAAGGGTCCCATCCAGATTCCTCTATGAATCAGAAAAGGCTAGCGTTAGCAACCAGGAATCATCCAAGTGAAGTAAAGTGCATGTGCTCAAGAGAACTGAATGCCTTACGGATTCCTGGGACTGTCATTGGGTCGACTTCTTTAGCCCCACTCTTGAAGTCCTGCAGACCAGGGTATATGATATGGGATTTGGAGACCTCCTTGATTTTAGTAACAACAGCCTAGTAGAAATGCCCAGCATTAGTATCATTTCCCTTAAAAACAGAGGAATACCATATAGAGCACAATCTACTCACCCGGCGCTGGGACTGAAGCAATGTGTTGACCTCCAAGTATCGGACTCTTGGAACCATTGAACACTGCATAATAGTACCGCCTTCATAGTCCTTGATATAGCCCATCCAGATTGACCGATCCAGCGTAATCTCTTTTGTAAAACCCTACATCAATTACCAAGACAATCCATGATTTAGCTAGATGGCGCAATTAAAACTTGGTTCACGGTGAAAATGCTTGCTTTCCATACCTGCTTTTTGAAATATCCAATGGCATAGTTATCAGCATACGTCAAGAAATGGCAGATGTCCGTGTTTTCCGAGATGTAATCCTTCAAATGGTTCATCAAATGGGAACCATATCCTTTAACCTGCTCTGTTGAAGTGATGGCGCAGAAAACGATTTCGGCAAACTTGCGAAGGTTGAATGGACGATAAGTAATTCCACCCAACACAATCAAGGGAGATTTGACGATCGCCATGCTGCGGTGATTCCTATTGCGTTACGAATACATTAGCAAAAGGAGAGTGAGGTTGTCTAGAAGATGCAGTCACAGGGATTCTTACCGATCGTATACAAGTCGAGCAATATACTCTCTTGGCATCTTTGGCAACTGTTTTTGAAACAAGTTCTTCATGCCAGTAAGCAGAATCATGGAGTCGCGGCTTCCATCGTTTGAAAACACTCTGAATTCAATGAGACCTTGCCGCTCTTCGATCACGGCTGGCTTTTCTTTTTTAAGTGGTACCTGCAGCCCAAACGAAACAAAACGTTGTAAGTCACTTGCAACCTCGCCAAGCACGCCACTGAACTTAATCCCGATCACTTACCTCGTCCTCATCTTCTGCTGTGTGAGCAACACTTGCTTCCCTGCTCTGATCTTGATCGTCCGCTTTTGTACTATCGTCGTCTCCGTCCTGTGGTGTTGACTCTCTGTTAACAGGTAAGGATGACTCTTGATCGTCGTTCACCTCCAATTTGATCCGCTTGGCATCGCGATCGTCTCCAGTCTCGACCTCATCCATTGATTTTTCATGCTTGGAGGAGAAGCTCGATAGTGCCTCACTACCATCTTCCAGCGAAGATATCTCTCCGTTCAAGATGCCTACAGCGATGGCAGAGGGAAAAGTGAGTACAAAAGAATGAATACAGTACAAACAAGCAAAAAACTGTGTCTGCTTACCATTTCCATTTTCCTTGTGCTCTCCGTCTTGTGCACCCTCTTCTACATCATCGTCTATTGGAATATCTCTTGGAATGATTTGTCTGTTGCAAGAAAAGAGTCAGTTACTCAGTACACATTTCATAAATGAAAAATGCAACAAGGTATGCAGCTTACTTTCTCAGCGACTCGACATCTTCGTCCTCGTACTCGAAATCCAGTAGCTTTCCTTTGTCCTGTGTTTGACGAGCGCAAGTCAATTATCGAATTTTTTTTTTCAATATTCTTATTTTTCGAATCATGGCAACGCTAGAGGAGATCTTCTCTTACCTGTAAAAGTTCATCCCGTCGAAAAGCTGCTCTTAGTCGACGCTCAAATTCCTCTCCAGTCCAGGGTCCGCCATGAAGACTTAGCTTGTGTCCACAAGCGCAAGTGTCGACTCGTCCTAGGGTCCCTGCTGGCTTTGGCTTCCAACCTTGACAAGCGCACTTGTCTTCTGAAGTGCCCTCGTCACCTTCACCCGTTCCTGTACTGGTGGATCCATCGCAGGGACAACTCCGTCCGATTTTCATCATGCGTTCACTCATCGACAAACGGTCGATCGCTTTGTCTGCGGGAGGGTAGCTGATGCCATTCATAGTTGGTGTCAGAGGCAACTCTTCATTCTCCTGATCCCGTTCGACTTGGACCTTCTCAGTAACGTCTTCTGGTGGGGATGGCTGCTGTTGCTGCTGCAAGTGTTGTTGCTGTGGCGATTGTGGATCGTCCCCTTTGGGCTCTGCGTCGGCCATGGCGAGATCTCTTTGATGGAACGACTCTAGGCTATGAGACAGTTGCGCGCTCTAAATGATGCGATCCTAATCGGCAAACAAGTGTACGTTCGAGTGGGTTTGGTCCGGTATGGCCAAGTTGTGCTGTTATTGAGACTTCCCGAGGCTGTTGGCTAATCCTGTGAGAGGCGGTTTTCAGGACAGAGGAGGTGAAGGACAAGATGCCATGGGCAAGAACGAACGAATGAAGGGGTCTTCATAATGAATCGAAACGAAGGTCCCAGATCACGTACGCAGAGCGTCACGTACAAAGACTTCCCCCTTGCATCTTTCCCTCCCATGCAATGCATCGCTCTCTTTGTTCCCTTCGCTTCTCTTCTTGCCAACAACGCATCCATCCGACAAATGCCAGGCTCTGGAGATAGGTAGGCCCCCATTCCAACGCAGGACAATGACAACAACGCCCTTAACTCTGGAGCCAGGACTGCCACCATGTCGAATCCGTCGAGTGCCTCCCAAACGGGTTGACCTTTGTGATCAGCATTCATAGCATCCGCCTAGAATTTCATCGTTCCTAACCACTCGCTAACTCCTAATCGCGTGATATCTATTGCCGCGGTCTAGTAGAAAGCAAGCGACTGGCGCAAGCGGACCCCGTCGCAAGGCTTCCCAGTGTAACTTCAGCCCCCATTTATTAAGCCAGTCGTTCCAGGCACCATGCCCTGTTCGCATCATCACTGACAAGATACCCGTCTCGTTCTCACTCCTTCTTATCTCGCAATAATAGCAAACGCCTCGAACAGTGGTACCCCAGAGCTTGGAAAGACAAATAGTTCATCTGGATATGTGCCAGTGAATAACTTCAACTCGCAGGATGTGGTCAACCACTTTGACAGAAGTATGACTCAAAGGGAGAGGCCCTACCCCCCAACCTTCAACACTTTATTACGAACCCAATGAATGCATGTCGCTAATTCGCTTTTCATATTTTGTGTGTGTACTAGCATGGAAGGCAGCTAAGGAAAGCTTCCACCAGGCTGGGGCTGGCAACTCGGGTACATTGGATACTTTTACTTTGCATTGAATCATGACGGCAAATCTCCCAACTGTATAGGAAACTCATGCGATTATTCTCTCAATGGGAAATAGCCAAGACTGAAATGTACAAGGGCACAGAAGCGATGGCGTGGGGAGTGGCACCAAAAGGTATGTAACAAATAGACCTTTCTCTCTTTTCTTTCATGAAGTAATGTCGTTTTGTTTGCCGTTGTCTAATCTTATATTGTCTTGGATTACAGGTACTCTCAGCACAGGCGCAGACTTTTTATCAGAACTCAAGAGGAAACAGCCTGTTGCACCTTGACCAGAATCATGGGGCTAAACTGCAATAAATTCAATGACTTTTTTAAACATCGTCGGTGCAAGAACATTCTTGTTGAATGAGGAATTATGTTTTTTTTATTTCAATTCCGAACTGTTATGATACAAGAGTGGGTCTACGAGCAGTGAGGGACTAGAGGCAAGAATGGATGTAACCTAGTACTCGCAGGGGTATGTGGGTGCAGAAGTGATCTGCGACTGTCAATTGAGCGAATGATACGAGAAAGAAAATCCGTGGTGATTACAAAAGGTAGACGGTACCAAACAAGGTCAAGGCAAATGCCATGATGTTTGGGCTCTTGGAATCCATGGCAGCGCTCACCTTTGCGGGTTTTGCGGCTGCTGGAGGGGCATTGGCGGGGGTTGCGGGCTTGTCGGCTGGGACAGGGTTTGGAGGACCAGCGGGCTTGGCATCAGCGGGCTGGGTATCAGGACTCTTGTTGAGTGGCATGGGCACGTCACCCATCTTTGGCATCTCCAATGGCTGTCCGACGTTGCTCTCGGATGAGCGGGGATCACCAGCCTTGACAATCTCAAAGTAGTGCGAGTACGTGTCGAGATCGCCAGCGTGTGTGATGCGAATCGAGTAATCCGTCGCTGGGACGACGGTCGCGGGGACGGTCCACTGGAACATATTGAAGGACGAATCGATACCGGCCTTGATAATCTGGACCTCATTCAATTCCTCGGGAGGTCCTCGCATCAAATGGATATCGACTAGGGACATTGGCTTAAGGTTCTTGGCGTACAGTGGGTCGGGATTAGGACCCCAGCTGATCACATAGGCGCGGCCTTGTTCCCAGATACTGGCGCCATAGGGCTGGACCAACCACAAAGGACTGGCATAGTCCTTAGGGATGTTGGGGTTTGTGATGGGGTTAGGGACGCCAGCCCCCTTCTTTCCATCTACAATGGGCTTGCCATCGTTGCCGATTGCAGGGTTGCCAACTGCGGGTTTGCCGACTGCGGGTTTACCGACTGCAGGTTGGCCGACTGCGGGTTTGCCTCCGGGTCCCTTCTTGGAAGCATCCTTGCCTCCTCCCCCCTTCTTCTCCTTGTCATCCTCTTCGTCGTCGTCGTCGTCGTCGTCCTCTTTGCTGCCGCTATTTTTACGGCCGTCTTTGTGGGCCTCCACACCATGTTCATTGTGCTTCGTTGACTTTTGCTGGTTCTCGTGACGGGAAACTGCTAGAGGTCCACGCTTTTCAAGACTGTCGGGCTGAACGATTGAGAGCCTATGGATATCGCTGGCCACGACAGCGGCAGCGAGGCAGAGTACTGCTGAAAGGGTGACGATCTTCATGTTTCTCTAGTTGGAGGGAATCTCGATGGTGAAGAATGAAGTGCAGTGGAGGGGTAGATTGAAAAATAGAGAGAGAGATATTTCCGTACTGAGCTCTGGGGAGGTCTGGGAAGTTAAAAAAAATGGAAGGCGGAAAAGATGGGAGAAATGACAATCCAGTCTTACAGTCCATAGGAACGCGTAGGAATCAAAGGAATGAGAGAGGGTAGACAAATGGCTAAATGGGGGGGAGGGGTGCTGCTAATGCTACTGGCTATTGGCTTTTCGCAATTATCGGGCCATACCACCTAGATTTTCTGTTTTTCGTGTCAGTCGAAAACGAAATACGGAATGAAGGCGAACGGAACAGGGCCTTCAGTTTGATTTCCTTGTCCCTCTCACATAGCAGAGTTCGACCGTCGAGCAATTGCACCTAGGGTCAAGGAAAAAGGAGGTCAACTGTCCACCAACCATGAACCCCGCGTCGTTTGGAAGATGGAATTTGCATTCTGTTTGTGTGGGCCGAGAAAGAAAAAAAAATAAGAGAATCATTCATCGGTGCTAGTGGCCAAATCAGAGGCATGAGAGAAGTGAGAGGGGTAAGAAGGTCGTTGTTCTCTACAGCGGCACCGCGGTACTACTTCTATTCTTTGTCATTGTGTCCCACCTCTGTGTCACTACGTGTAATCCACCACATGGCTAGTGACACCCTTACGCCTCCTTTGTGTTCCTGAGAAGCAATCGGACCAAGGACGGCTCACCCCGGAGGCGGAGAGAGTGAGATACAGGGGCAAATCGAGGCGTTCATGTTCTGCGGCCCTGGTCCATGTCGACTTTAGGGAGAGGTCCAAAGAATTATTTGGATAGACAAGCCAAGCCCATGCTTGAATACGCTATTTCGTCTCAAAGTCACAAATTCAGGACAAAAAAAGTCCCCTTCTGATGCAATGCGGCACTGCTTGCAGTGAAAGGACATTTGTGGGCGACAAGGGTGGGTGCAAGAAGAATGAACAGACAGCAAGTGTGGCACAGTCGCCTCCCTACACGATCCCGATCAAAAAAAAAAATTAAAAAAAAAATCCTCCCGCGCACGGTCAGATGAGTTGAGCTCATCAAAAGAGAGAACGAACTATTTTACGAAATTCCACGGAGACGGAGGAGGGGGGACAACAAGTGAGGGGAGAGAGTGTCTTCATTGCTCAATTGCAGTAGACAGAGTATCTTCTTTGCTCAATTGCAGTATCTTCTTTGCTCAGTTGCAGTATCTTCTTTGCTCAACTGCATGTTTTTTGAGCACTCCTCAAACACGGGACATGGTTGCATGGGTAGGCTCAGGACTCCACCCTCCTCCCCTCCATCTCTCTCACTGCGGATTGCGACGCTTGTTTGTGATCAATTGCTTCCATGACCTATGATTGGCCATTTGGCTCATTTCCCTTGACAAGGGTGTCTATGGTCAGCAGGGTGCATGATGCAGATCAATGCAATTGACCTCTAGAATCCAGGTCGACGGTCGACTCTGGTTTTTTTTTAGCAGAGTGCACAATTGACGTTAATAGACTGAGGACTAATGATTGGTAACGAAAGCCTGACTGCTTCTGCGGTGCCTCTGCATGCAATCGTCCGAGGAACGACCAGGGTCGAGCCACCAGTCTGTCTGCCGTGCGTCCAAAATAGTAATTCGTATTTTTTACCGCTGCAGCTGAGAGCGTGACCTGGGATGGGAAGCGGAGGCGACTACGGCAAGAGAGGAGGCTGGAAAGTCCAAAAGAGCGGTTTTTTTAGGGTGCTTTCCCTTGCCCTTCTCCGTCCCACAGTGCCTGTCGTGTCAGCCCTGATTTGTTGATTTTTTTTTCCTTTTTTTCTGCCATGTGTGACAAGGACTTTACAACCCACCCATCCATTATTAGATTTTTGTTGTGTTTGCTGTCTTCCCGTTGTGTGTTTGCATCCGTCGTTACCCCTTCGCCTTCTGCGGCTGTCAACATGAACCTGCCCTGCATTGGCAATTAACTGCGTCCCTGTGAATAGAATCATTCTTGTAACCCTTTTAGGATATTTGTCAAGACGATCCGCATGATCTGTTTTAATGTCTTCATACAAACCGGGCTGTGCGACCCTGGCCATGGTCCAAACATATATAAACCCAGCATTCCGCCACTTTTCCGTTTTTTCATTCAGCTCTCAAGAACCCAAAAAACCGAAGCAATTAGTCCAAACAACGATCGTCACCTCTACCCTTCCTTCACCCCTCTTTTTATCTTCAACACCCCGCGAACGATCCAACGACTCTCTCGTACAAGCTGCCCCTGTACTCCATATACAAGTTTCACCCCCTCCTACTCCGCAACTCTGTCGATCCTACGATTAAACTCTCCGACGAGCAACCTCCTGACCTATCTACACACAATCCATACACGATGCCAGCTGCCACCATCAACCGAGATCGTGCCGTCACCCAGCAGCAGCATCTTCGTGACTTTCAAAACCAATTGATCCGCCCTGGCACTGACGATCAATGTACCTTCTCTGCAACACAACAACCAGGCTGCGACTCTAACGATCCTTTCTCTGATCCTTCGATCCGCGGACCATCCTCGATTCTCTCCTCTGGATCTACGTCTAACCAGGCCATGGACGACTTGATGATGTCCCTCGCCCTCGATGAGAACATGGATTTGTCAAAGTTCAGCAATGCCTCCCAAGGAGGCACGACAGGACTCTCCAGTGCCAATTGCGACCCCAATGGCATGCCCATCTTGAACGCGATGGACAATCGGTCAGGAAACCGGCCGGCCAACATTGAACAGACTCAACTCTTGTCTGGCTCTCGCCCTTAAATCCGATTCCCCTTCCTTTCTTCGCATTTGTTTTATTCTCACCTCTACTTTTTTTATTGCTTTTCTGTTGATTCTTGCCTCTATTTTTTTTTAACTACCCTCTTTTGCTTTTCTTTTCGAAACTCACGACATTTTCCACACACACACGACTTCTCTGTACTCTTCTTTCTTGTAATTGTTTGTTATGCACAACCCTGCTTCTCTTTCGTTTTGCTCTTCTGTCTTGTATCAAAAAAAACTATCCGCCATCCCCCTCCTCCCCCGAATGTCAACAAAGTGGGAAAAGGTCTGGGCGAAGGGCACAAACAACCGGCTGAGCCAATCTGGACTTTTGGGGTTCACAAATTCACAAAACTCTAAAATGGGCCCTCTCATTCGCTGGAGGGCACACCTGACCGCAGCACCCAAAAATAGATTTCTTTTTTTAAATTGTTTGCTCGATTTGGCATGAGTGTCCGATCGCTTTTTTTTTGGGTGATCGATCTGCCCAACTTGCTCCTCCTTTTCTCCTCCTTCTTTCCTCTTTCTTTCCTCTTTTCTCTTTCTTTTCTCCTTTTGCCTTTTCCTCCTTCCTTTTAGAACTAAATAGAACCTTTGAAAGATATATAAAAAAAATATAATACCCCTTGTCGAACAAATTGCACACACACACCTACAGTCTTTTATTTCACCACATTGAACTCGCTCCGTCAGTCTCTCCTCTTATACTTCTCCTGCCTGGTGGGCCAAGTTATAGAACAAAGAACTCTTGCGCTGCAACAACCTCTTGGGGGGCTCAAACTCCTGGACACGACCCTTCTCCAAGACCAGGATCTTGTCCGAGTCCATCACGGTCTTGATACGATGAGCAATGGTCAACACAGTTCGGTCCTTGAACTCGGAGCGGATGGTCTTTTGGATCAGATCATCCGTCTCCACATCCACAGCCGCCGTAGCTTCATCGAGGATCAAGACCTTGGTCTTTCTCAAAAGTGCACGAGCCAGGCAAATCAAGGATCGCTGTCCCACCGAAAAGTTGTCGCCGTTCTGAGCTACTTCAAAGGATAATCCGCCGGGAAGAGAAGCAATGTAATCCCTCAAATGAGCACGCTCCAAAGCCTGCCAGAGATCGGCGTCATGGAGTTCATTGAAGGGATCCAAGTTCACACGGACAGAGCCAGCAAAGAGAGTCGGGTCTTGAGGAATAATGGCCAAGTGACGGCGCAAATCCTGAAGTCCGATCGTCGAGATATCAATACCGTCAATCTCAATGGAGCCGCCATCGTGGTTCGCCAGCAAAGGATTGGCATTCTTCCGGATCTGACTCGCCATATTCTCAGAGTAACTGCTAGGGTCACTGCGGATAGCCCAGTAACTGTCGGCGGCTTCAATGATACGGAAAAGGGCTAGGGTCAATGACGATTTGCCAGCGCCTGTACGACCCACAATACCAATAGATTCTGTAGGTTGGACTGTGAAGGAAACATCCTTGATGACAAGATCCAGTCCTTGGCGGTAACGGGCCGAGTAGTCCTTGAAGACAACCTTTCCATGCTCAGGCCAATTGGCTGGGGGGCGAACACCGGTGATGGCAGGCGCCTCGGTCGGCTTGTGTGAATACTCTTCAATACGCTCGACAGAGACCAACAAGTTGGAAACCGCGCTGACGGTACGGACCAAGAAATTCAAGAAATTGATGATCGTAAGGGCGTAGCTGAGAGCCAAACCGACCATACTAGGGTCAAGTTTGTCGGCTGTCAAAACTGCCAAAGCAGCCGTGGCAAAGACAACAGCAGCACCCATAAACTCGAGACGAATCTGAAGCCAACGGTTCAAGAGCACAAAATTGCTCACGCGGTTAACGATAATGTCGGCCTTGACCTCATTCTGCTGGATAAAGCGCTCACGAAGCCCACGTGTGGCGCGAATAGTTGGGACACCGTTCAGAGTCTCACTAAAGTGTTGGTAAAGAGGAGACTTGGACACCGAGCACAAACGCTGCAGCGATCCTGAGGCCTTGATAAAGTAGTCCTGGATAAAGTAGTAAGTGATGGCCAGAGGCGGGATCATGAAGAGGAAAGCAGGGGTCGAGTACGAGATGACGAGAAGAGACACGACTATCATGGTCACAAAGGCCATGAGATCGTTACATTCTTCTGGAAGACTGCTGTCAACGGCCTCCATGTCACCTGAGAATCGGTTGACGATACGACCCAGTCTATGTGAAATATATGTGGATTGACCCCAATAGAGTGGTCAGTTATATTCTTGGGGACAACAAAAGTAAAGGGTTAAAGTTAGATGCCGGGAAATACTTACGGAGTCGTGTCAAAGAAGCTGTTGGTCGGATGATAAATAAGAGGTGAACCACATGTTAGCTTTGAACAGCAATAAACTATACATAAACAGACATAAAATTCTCAAGGTTACCTCATAGGGAGACGCAATACACGGGTGAGAAGTCGATTGTGGAGGGTAGTGGCAGCTTGAATACCACAGACGACCTCAGTCACATAGTTGACTCCGATATCACACACCATAAACACGAGCACAAAAGCCCCGTAGCCAGCGAGATAGAATGAAATGGGCCTAGCTTCACCTCCATCATGATCACGGGCATCAGATTCACTAATCCAGTAGCGCAACCACAAGTTGGTGCCAACGTGGGAACACTGCCCAACGGCAAAGAAGACACAGCAAAAGAGGAATTTCTTAAAAGACCTAGAAAAAGAACATGGGAGAAATAAGTAATGAATTGTTAATAGCAGTGAGAGATGACAATAGAAGACATAGTAGAGGCAACAATCAACTTACATCGCCTTGACATAGGCCAGAGTCGTCTTCATGGTGACCTTGCCTTCGACCATAGATTCGTCTTCAATCAATTCGCCAGAGGTCTCATCCTCGCCATCCTTCTTTGTTTCCTCATTCTCGCCGACCACAGTCATACGATCCTCTTCATCAGCGGCAGAGTCTTCGCTGGTAGCATTTCCATGCTTCTTCTTCTTCTCGGTCGCCGAGAAATCGCGAATCAGTTGGTAAAAGGCACCCTTTGCCTTCATCAGATGACGATAATCTCCAGATTCCGAGATCAAGCCATCCTTGAGAACAACAATCTTGTCGACATGCTCCAAATGGTGAATACCATGGGTGACCAAGACGCGGGTTTTGTTCTTCAGCATCCCCTCGGGCCCGATCAGGTTTTGCCACAAATGCTGATCGACATGGGCATCCACAGCGCTGAGAGGGTCATCCAAGAGATAGATATCAGCATCCTGATAGGCGGCGCGGGCTAGCGATACACGTTGTTTTTGACCTCCAGACAAGTTAATTCCGCGTTCTCCAATCTCAGTCTGGTCACCAGCAGTGAGCATCTCAAGATCGGGGACCAGTCCAGCGGCAAAGATGACACGATTGTATAGTTCCTGGTCAAACGGCTTGCCAAACAAGATGTTGTCCCTCACAGTGGCATTGATAATCCAAGCTAAATTAAACAAGATGTGGACGAGTTGTGAGCCTCTGCAATCATAATAGAATCGCCAAAGACACGGCTGTTGTTCTCCGTCCAAGGTGTGCTTATTTACCTTGCTGAGGCACAATAGCAAGATCTCCAAAGACTTTAACCGTTCCTTGCTTCTTGTACATCTCCCCCATAATAGCTGACAAAAGAGAACTCTTTCCTTGGCCGATACGGCCGACAATGGTCGTTAAAGATCCATCATGGATGATCAAGTTGATATCCGACAGAACAGGGCGCAGGGGAGTTGCACAGGACGAAGATGAACCTGAAAGTAAGGGCTGGCGTTCTCCGTTATCTTTCTTGGAATCATTTGACTCGCTCTCGGATCCAGTGGCTGGCTTCTCCTGTTTCTCCCAAGCAAACGTAGCACCCTGGATCTCAATAGCCGAAAACTCTTCTTTGTGGCTCTTGGAGCCGGGGCGGGTAGCGATGGGACGAGGCAAACGTTCAACCATAGCAGTATCAATCTCTTCCAGAAGAAGAAATCCCTGAATACGACGATTCGCGACTTGAACCGCAATAGTTTGTCTGACCATGTGAGTGATCATTCCCAAAGGGCGACTCATCATTGAAAAGAGATTAATACTGACAAAAACCACCTGAGGCGTCAATTTGCCGGGTGTGAATCCTGGGCCGCCGATGTAAGCAAACGCCGAAAAGGAAGCCAGCCCCATGAGCAAGGTCACGGACGAGAAGACGATGGTCAAAAGGGCTCGGATTGTGGCGAGCATCTTTTCTGCTTGCAGCTCCTTGGTTCGAACATCGTTGATCTTGATCCGGAAAGCATCTTCCCATCCGTAGAGCTTGACAATTTTGATGTTGGACAAGATTTCGCTCATCAGGCGCAGACGTGCATCCATAAACTCGAGCTTGGTTTCCTGGAATCCAGTCATGAAAGCTGCCATCCTTGCCTGCAAAGGAGCAACGATCGCAAAGACCATGATACCAGCGACCAAAGCCCAACCCAACTGTCGAGAGAGCAAGAACACCGCGAGTGTCAGTTCGCAGGGTGTGGTAATAAGGAATGGCATGAAATTGGAAGCCTGAATCCACTTGTCGGCATCAACGGCCATATGGTTGGCTATGCAAAAGTATGAAGAGATGAGCGTTTCTTGAGTACATTGGTCAATAGCAATGACCATTGAGAATCCAAAGTTTTCTTGGTCTACTTACTGATCTCGCCCAAGGTTGACTTTTGTCTGGCAGCAGGCGACAACCTCAGAGCCTTTCGATAAATCATGGTAACAGCGGCAGCACGGGCCGAGATACCCAAGTCAATGAGTCCTTCCATAGAGTTGGTAAAGATCAAGGTCGCAGAGATGTTGCTGACCAACATGGCGACTGCGATCAAGAGACCGACTTTAACCGACGGAAGCTCTGTTCCCTCTCTCTTGGCGTTCGCGTAATCCGAGAAGAACTGAAGCAATTGGACGAGCATGATCGAAGGCATGTAACCGAGGAGTAGGCCAGTCACTCGCCTGGCCATCAAATAAGCAATACGGCCCTTGTAGGCGCTAAAGTTGGCACGCATCAATGAGGGTGTCTTGTTGGACTCTTTGCTCTTGGCGAGCTCACGCTCCCAGGAAGCTGAAATCCGCTCATAATTGGCGTGCGTCAAGAGGTAAGCCGGCACTGTATTCTCGAGATCCTCGCCCCTAATGGGACGAGTGGCGCCGATCTTGACAATCCCTTGCATGTAGTGATAAGTAATACGCGAAAATAGGTTGGCTTGTTGGCTGACACTCAAATGATCTCGTTGACGACTCTCGATCTGGACCCTGGTCTGAGTGCGTGGCCAGGCTTCGACCACAAACCCGAGTCCTATGAACACCATGAACCAACCGAGGGAACGATACGCGGGATCAAAGAGATCCTGGGGAATTTGTCTGGCATTCAAGAGAGTCTTGAGGACATAGAGAGCGGTCGTGCTAATGAACAACGTGAGCATGTAAAAGAGAAAGAGGAGGTCCGAGGAACGGACCTCGTACTTGTGCTCGTCCTTGTTGACTGCCAGACCGATCGACTATGGTTTTCATTCGTGGGATAGATCAATAGATCGAAAAGGATGCAGTACTTTGAGTTTTGAGCTTGTTGTAAGGTGACGGGAAAAAAAGTAAATTCTCTTACCCAGGCAACAAGCATGAGCACTGCCGCAGGGGCGAGTCCATGACTCTCGGAGATGTGGCCGTTAAATAATAGGACCAGAGCAATGAGGGGCAGCAAAGACAGGATGATCAAGATCTGACTGGGCCAGTAAATCAACGCAGTGCGGCCGTAGCCATGAGGCTGGCGATGGCGATGGAGCCATCGAATACGAAAGATAAAGGCCAGGATGGCCAGGGTGGCAGGTGTGCCGATCAAGGAGAGGAAACCTCCATGGTTAAGAAGAGCGTCGATCCAAACAAGGGTAGGGTCGGAGGAATGAACAGGTTGTTCAGGAGAGGAGGGCGGATTCCATATCGACGGGTCGTTGCTCATTGGTAGAGAGGAAAGGGGATGGCTGGACTTGTAGTGAGGATAAGGGCGTGGTGACGGTAATGGTAGCGAAGAGCGGTGGTGGCTGCAGCGATGGTTGATCGAAGAAAGATGAAGAGAGGCGAACAGAAACAGACAAAGGAAGCAAGGGCCGTCTCTTTTATAGCTAAACTTATCTAAGAGCCCCATGAAGATGCTCTTGCGTCTCGGGGATTGACATCTCGGAGGACAAAAGAGAGGGGTCTGCGTCGCCGTCCTTGGGCCGCAGCCGCAGCAACGCCCGGATTTCCCACCAACCGCGTTCCTTAGACAAGAGTGCAATTACAACACAAACAGCCCCTGTCATCTCTGTCATGCTCTCGTTGTTGTGCTCTCTCCTTGTCCTTCTTTCCCTCGTAGCAATAGGAGCTTGACAAAACACGGCGTGGCGGCCCTTTAATTTATGAGCTGCGCTGGCACCATGAACACAGGGGTGACAGGGCTGCAATGGCCAAGGTGATCTTGAAGATACGATCACCTTCCTGATCGGCTGACACCGCCATCGACCACTCCGTAAATATTTACAGTCTCTCGCCCTCACCTCATTAACAACCAGGACTCTCAACCCTCAAGGTCGATGATTGCTCTCAATCACGCCTATTCTTCATGCTCGTGGTCAATCCCTTGCAGGTCGCTGGACATTGTGCAATCTGCCGCGGAGGCCCGGGCTCACTCAATAGCCCCGGAAGCCTGCAACTAGAGTCTAGTTCATTCGGATCATGGATATGTGATGGCAGCAGCGCCGCCATCTGCCCGTGGCAGGGTTTATTCAAAAAAAAATATCCCTATCCCATAACGCCCATAGTCGGCGCATCTTGTCGGCGCATCTTGTCGGCACTTCCTTTCACAAATGGCGTCGATTATGGCCCATTGCCTCCATGGTGCAGCTACTCCTTTTTTTGGTTTTTCTCAGCGGTGCTGTTAATGGTATCGATCATAAAGTTCCAGTTCGTGTACCCTTTCTCGCTCGCGCGCTGGAAGTGATCTAAGAGCAAATCGGCAGTGGGCAATGGCGCCCCATTGGCCTCACCCCATTTCTGGACACAGCCGACGTCCTTGGTCGCGATTTTCAGAGTCATATTCAGAGCCCCCCTGTCTTCGTTTCCAGCGATTGTGCGTTTAGCAAAATTCACGATGGCAGGTGCAGGCAGGAAGTCCTCCACAAAAGAGAGAACGTGCTTGGGGTCCAAATTCGATTTTCTCGCAAGGTTGATGCTTTCGGCCAATATCTCTGTCTGTGCCATAAGCATAAAGTTGCCGATGAGCTTCAGAGTGCTACTCGCTCTCACATCCTCGGTCTTGAGATCGAGGATTCGACTGGACATTGACATGAAGAAGGGGTGGAGTCGCTCAATCGTCGCCGCATCGCCGCTTGCCACCCAGAGTAGTCTCGCCTCCTTGGCGAACTGAGGCGGGCCAAATACAGGACACTGAAGATACACATGTCGTTGCGGCAAGCTTGAGAGTCGTTTCTGGAGACTTGACGCCAGCTCCGGGTAAATGGTACCGGTCTCGACAAAGATCAGTTGACTTTGTGCAGACTGTGCACATTGAATCAGGATCTCGTAGACCTCTTCTACTGCGGGGTCGTTTGCCAAAGAGGTAAAGATGATGTTGGATTGCGAATAGAGGTTCTCGACCGAGCTTGCAATCTGAATATCAGGGTCAATCAGAGCAAGCTTCAGCGCTTTCTCTACGGTCCTGTTCCAGACCGTGAGATTGGGGAGCGATTTGGACTTTAGGTACGCTTGGAGGTGCTGAGTCATTTCAAAGCCCAAGGAGCCGAGTCCTATCCACCCCACCTTGTCTTGAGCAGCCTGCATGATGTGTTTGGGAGTAGTGAGAGGTTGGTTGAGTGTGGGAAAATAAAATCTGTGGAAGAAAGAAAGCAAGAGGATGGTTAGTTGCTTCTAAAAAAACGCTGTTGCACAATAAGACTTGAACCCTGTCCCCAGCCTCCAGAGATTCTGCATTTACATTAACGCATTCTATCATCGCGCGGTCGACGCCTTTCATTGTACTCCTGCAACGTCAACCATCCAGTATCTTTAGGTCCTTTGGTATGCGAATTAACACTTTTTTTCCGCTTCCCTCCCATATACACTTTGTTCCACTGCGACAGATTCTCCTTATCCTCCCATGCATTCTTTGCAGCGTCTTTCATGCATACTCAGGGCAATTCAAGTCTGGAAGGTCTGATGAGCTTTGGAGGCGCAAACCTCGTCTTGCTCACTCTCGTAGAAGAATGCACACATTCACCTCTGACAGACCACAACCCTGTAGCCAAGGCAAGTGCAATGGCTCAAAAGCACTCTGGTTTTTTCTTCGCCCATGGCTCAAGAGTGCCATCATTGTATTTTTGTCTCGTCATTGGCTCAAAAACACTAAAAATCACAAAATTCCAGCGTCGGACCAGCAGAGGACAGGTTGCAACCCCAGCACTCCCTTCTTAACACACACTAGGTGACTGTTTTCGATTTCCTACTTCGAGCGGGACAACTTGCATGCAGCGTGTGGGATCCCCTCCTGAGCCAGGGGATCTAGAAGAGAATAGCTCACTCAACAAATGCTCCATTCTGGTAGCGTCGCCAATAATATGTCAGTCAGCTGGTGGGAGAGTGAGCGACCTGTACCGTTTTGAGGGAGATCTGAAGAAGCTTCTTGTGGCCTTGATGAGGTAGCCCAAGGCTGGTGATTCGTGCCAAGGCATCTGTAGACCTGTTGGAGCGATGTTGGAGCAAAGGTGTGTGTTTCATCTTTGAGTAGGTAGGTAGGCTACCTGCATTCTCAGGAGCATTGCAAACTCAACTCGCTGAGCAGGAGACAAGCACTAACGAAGCTGATTCCGTTGGAAACTTTTTGTCTGCTAGTGGGTCTGTCCTGCCGTGGCTCGAAGGGTGCAAATAACAAACAAACACAACGGTCTATGGATGCAAATGCCTCTTTTCCAGCACTTTGCAAGCATTCAGCCTACGAGGGCCAACCGTTTGGCCTGTTGTCGAAGTGGTCCATTTGATTTTTGGCCCGCTTGTGAAACAGGCCAAGCAGGTCGTGAAATGGTTCTGCACATTTTGAGCAGGTTTTCAAGCCACCACAGGACCGCTGCATGGTGTATGTGTCCAACATGAGCCGAGCCAACCTTTGCATGGTTGGAAACTCCGAAGGACGTGCTTGACGGCGGAGTCACTACTTTCTTCTAAAAAACGAACATGGCCGTGCTTCTTGGGTTAGCTTGGGTGTGCCTACCGATTGTAAGAGATTCTATTCTCATTTCATCCTCCAACTTTCAACCTCCAGTACCTCTCTAATGAGTCAGTCTAATCACCATCCACCACTCATATATCATATAAATAATTTTTCACAGTCTAATATACTCAGAAATGAAACGTGTTGCAAAAAAAAAAAAAAAAAAAAATGCCTCTCAAGCGCGGCGCGAACAGAATTATAAAAGATCAGGTCTTGAGCACTGGGCCAGGTACGGCACTTACCGCTGGGTGATCTTTGCGATCGTTTTGTGTCACCATGTGTTCGGTGCTTCAACGGCCTTGCCCATGTTGTACCTGGATCTAATTTCCTTGCCGTTGGTAAGTTGCCCTCGCCCTCTCCCTTCCCATGCTCTTCTTTTGTCTACCGGGGTGTAATCCCCTTCACCTCTGGAACATGCTCTTACCTTCGGTACCTAGCCTCAGCCCTCGCCCCCACCTTCGATACCTTGCCCACGCTCCACCTTCAGTAGACTATTCACCTTGAGTATGTTACCCACGTCCCCACTTTCCGTACCTTATTCGCGCCCCTACCTTCGATATTTTGTTTTCGCTCTCACTTTCGGTAACTTGCCTACGCCCCACCATTGGTACTCGCCTCCCGCGCCCCAATCTACTGTACCTTGCTCACGCCCTTACCGTCGGTACATTCTAGTTTCTCCCACTTTCTGATCAGATCACAATACAGATACAAACGAAAAAAAAGCTGGGGCGTAGACAATAGAGTGGGCCGTTATTTGAGCGGTAATCAACAACGTTGCAAAGCAGAATGCAACGCAAAAAAAAAAAAAAAAAAAAATGTATAAATACATCCAACTTTGCAATTGCTTGCCTCCCTCAAACCTCAGCTCTACTTTCCGATCCACCCAAAGTCACTTCAAGAACCAGTAAGCCTCATGCCTGATCTTCTATCCCTTTATATTAAGGAGGGGCAGTTGTTATCCGTTGCAGACAACCAATTTTATTTTTCCCCTAAAACAAAGGCATTTCAAATTCCTTACTTTTAGGTATGCTCTGCCAAATCAAAGCTCTAGTTGCTCTCGCTCTCCTCATGGGGGCCAATGCCGCCTTCACCTGTGATGTCGTCTGCACAGGTTCCAAGCACTACCTCTATACTCAACAGGTGATCGAGACTCTTGACTGCACCGTGACCCGATCTGATGGATTCAAGTCCTACCCCAAGGGCACGGCCAAGGGTGATTTCCCAAGCATTTGCAACGGCGATTACTGCTTGACTCAGCGATGGTCTGATTGCAGCTATGTCGATCTTTCGGTCAACGGAAAGACTTACTCTGGAAAGGGCACGTGTGAAACTTGGGTGCAGAACCACAAAACGAGCACTCAGTATTTCAAGAAATCTCACTTGAACATCGGCTGCCAGTATTAGACTGGAGAATAAATAAATTAACTCCCCCCCCCCCCCCCAATCCCGTCTGTTGGGGGGGGGGGTCAATTGTGTTTAAAATTCTACATCAAGTTGTCATGATTTGAGATAAGACGACAGCCATCTGGCTGAGAATCTAACCCAGACTCTTGTTGAAGGTCATGATGAAAGCAAGTTAAATGGGATAACTGCTATTTAGAAACAGGTGTAGAGCCATTCCTGGAATGTGGAGTGGAAGATCCAGAAAGTGACCTACTGGACAGGTTCTGTGAGTGCGTATATCCTTGATGTTTCGACTCGTTCCGTTACAGAGGCCATGTCATTCATGGTGTCCATGTTAGCGGATCCACAAAATTGCCTAGCCTGAGTCGTGCCTCATATGGAGGAAAGTCGGGGAACGAGATCCTTAAGATCGTGCCGGCTAATGACGCGGCTTTTCTTCTCCATCATCATTGTAAGCGACATTGTCTCTCAGAACTTGCAAATTAGTGGCTTCACCAAAGAAAACAAGGGAAAAAAAGGTCACGACTGAGAAGGGCGGAGTACTGTGGACGCGCGTCGCGTCAGATCGCGCTGGACGCCTTCTCCTTTTCTTTTTTTTTTTTTTTTTTTTTTTTTGCTCTTCTTGCTCCCACTCTACACTGACCGCCTTGACCTTGCCTCGCTCATTTCTTGGCAAGTCAATTTCGTTCTTTTCAAACCACGCGTAGATATCCTTCATACTGGAGTTCCTTTTCGGGGGTGGATTCTCTTCGCGGACATGGTACTTGGCTCCGTCCATGTGAATATGGCACGGTCCATAGTCTTCCTGGAGCGTTGAGCAAAGATCCACGAACAATTGTTCAAGAGATCTGCATCGAAGTTGCCGTGATAGTCATGGTAGTCAGGAGCAATACTCGAATCTCGGACCTAATCAAGTAGTACGGTCCTCCACAGTTCATTGTCTGTTGCACGACCACCCTGGCGCTCGCGCAATTGACCTTTGACCGGCCAGATAAGGATGCTTTTCCTAACGAACCCAGCCTTGAGCTTGTTGTCCATGCGGAAGACAACAAACGCTCCGAAGATGACGAGCATTGACTTTCGGCCGCGTTCATGGACACTGCCTCCAGTAGACACCCATATCCGAAGGCTGAGATGATCCAAATGACAATACGATTCATCAAAGAACACCTCGGCAACAATCGGAAGATTCTTGGAGTTCAAGTTCGATAGCCGCCTCTCTATGTAGACATTCCGATAGTCGATTACAGCCAGAGAATCGTGAAGGATGTTTCGTTTGCTTCCTTTGCCGTAACGGAGACCCAGGCGTCTTAGTCGACGGATAAGAGTTCCCTTTTTGATATTGATACCGTGCTGTTCCTGCAATTCGAGTGTGAAATGGCACGTGCCACCAAGACGGGTGACGTCACCTTTTTTTTGGAATGAGTGGGGGGTCAGCTCAAAAAAGAGGAATGTAGTAATCGGCTCTTTTGTCAACAACATCGTCAACCAACCACCAACATCCTTGCATCCGCGCAGTACTCGCAGCAAGCAACACGTCCATGGCGTCTTCGGAAAGTCCTCATTACCTCCATCCGGACTTTGATCCCTGGAAAATCACAATGGATCAAATCAGGGAAATCTTGATTGAGCACAACGTCAAGACCCCTACAGGAGTTGTGAGGAAGCAGCGACTAGTGGATCTGTTCAACGAGCACATCAAACCCGCCATTCCGGAATACAATCCAAATGCAATTGACTCTCAGGACGAGTCCGATGCGGCTTCGTCCCGACCCGCCAAGGCTCCCAAAGCGGCGCGTAAACCTAAAGTGGAGGCTGACGCGACAGCGACCAAGCCCGCACCCAAACCGCGTATTGGCAGAACTGCCAGCAAACAATCATTGGCAACAGAGAATCATGTCGAGCAGCCTGTGAAGGACTCTGTCAAAGAGGTACCGGCCAAGAACATTAACTGCTGCGTGTTTAATACGTGTTCAGTGTGTGTGTTTTTTTTTTGTTTGGCACGCGACAATTTTGAAATTAACTGACCTGTGTCTACTTGCTTCTATAGGTCAAACTCAAGAGAAGCAACAGCCGCGCCAAGATTGCAGCGACCAAGGCAGATAAGGAGACAAAAACAGAGGAAGCCCCTACCAGAGGCAGGGCTGTTCGCCGCTCCACCTTTATGAGTGATGACGACTCTGACATTCCTTCAAAGACGGCTGTAAAGGTATGAGCTTTGTCTTTCTTTTAAATCATTTTATGATATCTTCGAAATGAAAGCCAACAAGTATAAGCCCATTGTTTTTCGCTAAAGCAGAAAGAGACAAAGACAAAGAAGAAGGTGGACAAGAGTAATTTCTCTGACGAGAACCCATTTCAGGGCGAAAGTGAATCGGAGCGCAGGCGTTCTAGATCTCGCGACACATCCTCCAGATCCCGATCCGTTACTCGATCTCAGTCGAGATCTCGCCAACAAAGACAGACGGGCAAGGAAAAAGAGAGCACACCTGTCAAGGATCATGTGTTCAAAGTTCCCGCCCAACCCGCGTTCTCCAGGTTCATGCTGTCCCCATCCCCAAAGATCAAAGATTCAGGATCAGCATCCTCGTCCGTGGCACATTCTACACCTCGACGCCTGTCAGTTTCTGAACTTCCGGAACCCAAGCTTCTGCACCTGAGCTCATCGCAAAGTCAGCGTACAGGATTCAGTACAAACAACTTGCAGCGCTATATTGGACCAGCTCTCATTGCCCTTTCCACTATCCTTTTGTCATACGGTGCTTGGTATCGTCAGACGAGGATTGAGGTAGGATTTTGTACTCCCACAACGCCTGAAAAGAGCACCGGTAAGCAAACCTTTGATCCTTCGATGTATCACCGTCTACTATTTCCAAAAGAATGAATATGTAACTAACAGTTCGAGACAATTTCACTGAATATAGCCTGGTATTATCCATCTTGCATCCCATGCCCTGACCATGCGACTTGCATTTCGTCAGATGTCCAGCCGATATGCCCACCAGAGTACCTTCTCAAGCCTCAACTTTTCAGCTTTGGCAACTTGCTGCCACTCTCGCCTGTCTGTGTGTTGAACAAAGCAAAGGAGTATCAGAGTCTTCAGGTTGCTGATGCCGCAGAGAAAATTTTGCACAACCATGCTGGAAATGCTGAATGTAGCATGGTCAGAGACTCTTTCCCAGTCAACAGCCCTGGATACCGTAGTCGCCGAGGAATTTCCATCGAGGAGTTGCGCCACCAACTAGAGCAATTGAAAGATGTAAGAATCGTACACTTTCTTTTTTTTTTTTTTTTTTTTTTTTTTTTTGGTTGCCAATCTAAAGTGCACTACTAACGCACAGTGTTGATACTGAACAGAACTCTGTCTCGGATGACGACTTTTCGCAATATTGGGACCTGGCGTTGCGGGAACTTCGACGTAGACCCAATAAGGTCTCTTTTGAGCAAGGAGTGAACAGGTACTGCGGGCGCTTTCTTTTTTTAAAAAAACGCAAGAATTTCAGGAACATTGGTTCGCCAGTGTGATTGATTTTGGACTGACGTTCATCTCTTTGTGCAATACTAGTGAGGATATTATCCGATCCCTCAAGCCCAGGAGATCATTGGGATGTGCTATCCGACAGACTCTTATCGGATGGATTATCAAGTTCAAGTTCTTCTTTGCTGGTACGTTTAAATTCACTATCCTTTTACTTTACAGAAAAATCGTCACTAGTGCTAATTGACGACTATTTTTTAGCCCTGTTGGCAACTGTTATTGGAGCATTTGCTGTCCAGAACTACATCACCCGAAGACGCAAAGAAACCAGGGTTATCAATGGTCTCGTTCAGAACGTTCTTACGAAACTCTCTGACCAAGCTCACTACTACTATGTGGACCCTGTGATCTACCCAGAGCCTTTCCTCCCTCAATTGCACCTGCGCGACGTTCTTTTGGCCAACGTACACTCGCCTGTCATGAGACAAGAAATCTGGGACAATGTTGTGGCCGCTGTGGAGAGGAACTCGAATGTGCGCACTAGCACACAGGAGGTTCGCGGCGAAGTCCACCGTGTGTGGGAATGGGTTGGAGCGTCAGGGGTACTGAGCGATCAGGCAGCAGGACATTCGAGCAGTAGTTTCCTTCACCATCACCATCGCCACCACAGTGGTGAGGACAGCAACACGAACGACGCCTATTCTGGTTTCGGCAGCGCTGGATTTGGAGCGCGAGGCGTGCCCAAGATGGCACCTCGCACTGGACCCAATGGCAGCTTTTTTGGTATCCGTCGTCATGATTCTGAATTCATGAACCCAACCAACCCTCTGTATCCTTCTCTTTCTCAGGATTACGATTCCCTTTCACAAGAATAAGGGATTGTCCATTCGTAATTGACTGGGGCATTTTGTTTTAGTTCATACCTTTCCCCCCACCCATTTTGACGTCTAAACTTGTCATCCCAATGCATTTTCAATAAAGTCTTTTTACACCAATCTACACGATGACTAGCAAAGGAGGATCAGGAGATGTCTTTTGGGCGATAAGAGTTGCTGCGCCAAACGAGATCTGGGCAATGGACTTATCCTCTTTGCTTTTGTCATCCAAAAACACGTCTCAGGATGGACAAATAAAACGCGGCACCGCGCCATTTAGAGTGTTGTCGGTTGTGGAGGGTATGCACAAACATGCATCGCTCCACCTTGTTCTCCACAAGAGGAGCCAAGGTCAACCTAGGCAGACGAGGACTCTTTGTTCCCAGCAATTGAATGTTGCAACCTCAACCTCGACTTTTTGATCTTCGGCACAGTCTTTCCTCCGTCTGGCCCGTCCCCTGAGACAACGCTGGCCCAACGTCGGTAAAAGAATAGAAGAAAGCAGCAGGAAAGCCAGGAAGGGTCATCGGGGACTCTTGAAGCCGGTTCTGGCCAATGAGAGAGCGAACCACTGATTTTTTTGCACGAGCCTGCGCTTTCGGTTTCTTTGTGTTTCCTTTCCCCGCTTGGGTATCGTGTGCGTGTGTCCACGGACTGTTGGCTTTTAAGGGACACGAAGTGCCTGCCTCTTCTCTCTTTCCTTTCTTTCTTTTTTTTTCAATTCACATTCATCTCTACGACTCATTTCCGTCAGGACATTTACCACCACCGCCACCGCCATCCACCAAAGCCGTCTCTTCATCAACTCTTAACAATACTCATCATGGCTGCCACCAACAAGGTCGAATGGATTACCGCTGAAGACGGTCATGAGATCTTTACAAAGACCTGGTACGCGGTCGGAACCCCCGTTGCCGCCATTGTCTTTATCCACGGTCTTGGCGAACATATCGTCCGTAAGTTTCCAAAAGATGCTGAACCGGTCACTCTACTGAGTGTCGCGCTGTTCTTCTTGCCTTTAATTAAAGTGTTTAACAGAAAAGGACCCTTTTTTTTGTCCTATTAGGTTACGACCACGTCTTTGAAGAGTTCAACAAGGCTGGATTCCAGGTCTCGGCTTATGACCAGCGCGGATTTGGACAGACGGGTAAAGAAAGAAAAAGGAAATGAGAAAGGGAGGAGGGGGGAGACAAAAGAATGGGTCAAGAAAAGGAAGCCCCTCTTTCTCCATGATGATGTGGTCCCATGTGTGGGAAATATTAAAAGTTGAACGGTGTCTCTAACCGACCCCCCATGTTCATTTTTTTAGGCAAAAAGTCAAAGACCCTGGGCTCGACTGGAGGCTATGCAAAGGCCATTCCTGATATCACGGCTGCATTGAAGCGTGGCAAGATTGAGGGTCTTCCCTTGTTCCTCATGGGACACAGCTATGTAAGTCAAAAGCTCCATTTTTCTTTTTCTTTTTTTTTGTGATTGTAGCGTTGTGCCGCATCCTGACACGATTCTTGCTTCTTCTTCTTTCTTAGGGTGGAAGTCTTGTTCTTAACTATGACTGCATCGGACCTCTCCGCACCGAGCTTGCTGGATTAATCGCATCCGCACCTCTAGTCCTGGCCTCTGCGCCCACGCGTCCCAACAAGCTCACGATCGGGTTCGCCGGTGCCGTCTCCAAAATCCTCCCTTCCTTCCAAATCCCCGTCAAACTCTCTTCTCATTTCGTGTCCAGGGACAAGGCAGAGGTCGCAAAGTACGATGCGGACCCTTTGGTCCACGGTTATGGTACCGCGCAAGGCATGTACGACATGTTGACAAACGGTGAAAAGTTGCTCAACAGTCGGTACAAGGAAATCACAAAGACGGTGCCCTTGTTGATTTGTCATGGTACCGCCGATGGGTTGACTTCTTATGATGCGGCCAAGGAGTTCTTTGAGAAATGTCAAGTCGAGGATAAAGAGTTCAAGACTTGGCCAGAGTTTTATCACGAGTTGCATAATGAACCCGAGGATGATCGTAAAGAGGTTATTGCTTTTTACATCCAATGGATTCAATCCCATCTTCCAAAACCCTCCTCGGCCTAAGAAGAACAAGATCAAGGAAATAAGAAAAGAAATGTCTGGAAAAAGAAGGAGACTCGTTCCGAGAAGATCTGAACACCACGTATACCATATTGAAATTATTAATAAAAAAATTTATAAAAAAAAAATCGTCAAAAACTCTCCCACCTCACAATCTACGACGATCCTTGAAAAAAAGATGTGTGTAGAGATGAAAACTAGTAGAACTGGTAAAAGGTGTCTCTCTTTTATTATTGTTTGACTCTTGGATTCAAGATAACATAGGGTCCTGACAATGGCTCCTCTGACTCGGCTCCTGTTGCGTTGTCCTGAAGGTTACGGGTATCAGTCTCTGACGCCGAGGCGTTGACTCCTCCTGCGCCGGCAGCCGGGACATTGGTGATAGTACTGGTATTGGTATTGGTATTGGTATTGGAATTGGTGGAGGCGGAGGTGGAAGTATTCAAGGACTGTGACGGGGATGAAAACACGGGCATCGGGTGGTGGTCCCGCTCTTCCTTCAGCATATTGTTCTTCAAATACGCAGCCGAAAGCCGCAAGCTCTTGGACAAGGTCGCCTTGACCTTGTGCGCACGACTGCTAGACACGTGCAAGGAATGCTGATGAGGCGAAGACGAAGAGTGGATACCGTGACCATGGGTCGCTCGGTGTTGAGTAGGCGAAGACGTAGCTGATGAGGACGAGGACGAAGTGGATAGGTCCATGGAGTGTGGCGGTTGCAATTGCGATGAAGACGATGGGCCAGCGTCCTTGGACTGTTGTTTTTCATGAGTAGCATCGGTTGCCTTTGCTGCGGCTACGAGGGCAGGTCCCAGACCGCCATCACTGACTCGTCTCTTTTGGAAGAGGCTCGCAATGTCTTGCTGAATCGACGTCGAGTGAGATGCGTGCGCTCCCCGAAGAACAGTGGTAGAGTAGCCTCCTGGTCCTGAAGGGGATGATACCACTGATGTAGGAGCTGAGAGAGAATTGACACCCACAGTCAAAGTCTGGGGACGCAGTCTAGGCGAAAAGTTACCTGGGGCCGAAGTTGCGGGTGGCGAACTGGAACCAATGGGCGCTTTAGGATCTCCATAAGCATTGCCAGTCAGCGGAGAGGACGATCCTGGCATGGCTTCTCCTCGGGCTGCGCTCTTTCCTCGCAAATATTCCATTGCAGCCACCCCTCCTTCGCCCCTCATATGGACAACTTGACCAAGACTTCTGCGGTTTGATCGTTGCTGGAAATTCCGAATATCTTCTGGGTCCACCAGAGTCGAATCCCAGCCGTTCTTGTTGCCACCATCCGTGGAGGAGGACATTCCGTTGGTCGCAATGTTGTTATCGGTCGAGGTGTTGGAATCCAATTCATCATCAATCATCTGCACCTCCACGCTCAAGTTGCTGGTCGCTCCATTCTGCAGCATGAATTCGGCCATGGGATAAACTTCGTACTGCTCATCGAGACTGAAGGGAACACCATTCCGAAGAGCAAGAAGTAAGGGGGAGGTTTCCATGACCCTGAACGACGATCTGCCATGACTACTACCACGAGCTCCGGGGATATTCAAAACCGTAGAAGTCAACGTGGACTTTGAGGTCTCCAGGCCTGGAGAATGAGCGATCAGTTCAGACTCCTCCTCGATGACCTGAAGTGAATCGCTATTCTCGCCTCCCACCTCTGGCGTCGCCGCTGCTGTTACAGCTGCCGGTGTTGTGGGCACTGAATTTGTCTCGCTGGTTTCCGTCCAACTGTCCCCACCTCCATCGTCCAGCTCAGCCTCCTCCACAGCATTAAGATCCGCTCCGCAGGCAAAGGCTGCAATCACACCGGCCATATCGTTCGCGACCACAGCCTTAAATAACAACCTTGTGGCAGCCATCCGATTGTCCTCTTCAGTACCAGCACCAGTGTCTTCTACTTCAGACGCCAAGAGTCTCTTCTTGTCTACAAACACTCGCTCAATGTACTTTTTCTGGATAAAAGCAACCTTGAACTCGCGCCCATCATTTACGGCGGGTTTCCGGTATACGACTTCCTGCTGTTGCAGTTGCGGATGGCTTTCATCTTGGTCGCCTTGTCCAGAAGAGGGAACGGAGGGAACAGAGGCAGTTTGAACTAGTCTGGCTTCCCAAATCTCGTTCGAAACGTTATTACCAACTGCTCGGATAAAATCAAACAAATCGCGGGTATATGAAGTCGTATCCAATGTGAAGGATCTGACTTTGGAGATGTGTGTTCCAAGACTGCGGTGGATACCAGAGCATTCTAATAAACAACAACAAAAACAGGCTTAGTCTCCAGCTTTAAAAGGAGAAAACGACAAAGAAGAGAAGAGATGTTTACCGATGCAGATAAGAATGCCGAGATTAATGGCACACCAATCCGGGTTCTTGGCTCCACACTCTGCACAAAGGCTATTGGCAGGATGTGTTTCCCGCATCACCTGCAAAAGTCTTGATCCACAATGATCCTGTTCATTACTCGACTCTGAAGCCCCTCTGCGGGATCCATGGTCACTAGCCGACTTTCCGTCGCTTGTTCCCTGAACGTGACCGGAAGGTAATGCCTGCATTACTTGCTCCATGCTCGATCGACCGACTATAGTCTGCCCCTCCAAGCCCCGAGCCCCTCCGGAAGGAGTATCCAGACTCTGGCCACTGCTAGTACCGTTCAACAGGCTTTGGATGGCGTTGGAAATGACCCCAATCCAAGAGTTCATGTCCTCGGTGCTAGTGGCCTGATAGACACGTCTAAATTTAGGCGTGATGACTTCAAAACAGAATCGTCGATCCTGGTTCCTACAGGCTCGCACCGTCGCGATCTTCAAGTTGATGGGTTCGTTATGGGGCATGGTCGCTCCCTTCTTCCAGTGCGAATACTCATGCAACTGTCCCTCGGACAGGACACACCAGTACTTGTGCCAGTTGATATTTGGTTTTTCCAAGACTGCCGAGTTGTTGTGTAGACTGGGACGGCTGGTTGCGAACAAGAACCCTTCCTTGCGGCGTCCTAGTGCAGTTCCTGCGTCCGTATCTTGGTGCTCCAGATCGCGAATCCCACTAAACTTTGCGCCCTGACCCCCTGCTGGCGCAGACGAGGACGAGGACGAGGACGATCCGAAAACAGTTGATGAATTCTGGGACGTTCCCGAGATGGGCCTTGGGCGGTGATCCTGTCCAGCAGAACCGCCCTCCATTAATTGCTCCCCACTCGGTTCCTTTGAGGAAATCAAGGCTTGGCTATCTGACAACGAATCTGCGTGGGCTGAAGGCTGATGGCTCGGACTACTGCCGCTATGGCTACTGCTGCCACTGTTCATGGCCAGGCCGGACCCGCTCTTGGATATAGATTGCGAGCCCAAGGTCTCGTCGTTCATTTCCATCAGTTCCTTCCTGCGTTCCTGACGCTCCCGTCTTAAACTGACAGCGCGTTTCTGGGACTCCAAGAGATCAGCAGAGATCCCATTCAGTCCAGGCTTGAGTTCATCGGCCAAAAGAGCCAACTCCATAACATTCCTGTTGTACTTTTCCGAGTAATTGGTAAGATGGTGCAGAATCTCATCGCTCTTGCTGCCTCCGACTCGCATGTCCAACAGGAAACTCCAGTACTCGAATCGCTTGAGTTCAAAGTGTCGACGCTTCTTTTCATACTTTGCGTCGGCATCACTCTTTTTCCGGTTGCTTTCCTGTTTCATGGCCATATATCGGGACAGGAACGTATAATACTCTTTACTCTCGTCGTCAAAGGCCTTGCGATAGGACTCTGCCACCTTGATATCGTTCTCATAGAATCGCGTCAAGGGCTCTATCAACAGGTTCCGCATCTGCTGACCCAGCTTTTCTGAGCCTTCCGACAGATACAAGGCCATGGGTCGCAAGAAGGCGTTCAACAGCGGTTCGGCCGGTTTGAACCCCTCCAGCTCCTTGATAAAGATTTCCTCTGCCATTGTCCAAGATTTTCGGGCGTCCAAAACTGTTTGTGCAGCTTTGATAATTCGTTTGGTGGAGGCCTTCATATCTCGAATATGATTTTCACATTCCACGACTGTCGCGCGAAACAGAGGACCATCTTCGGTATCCGGAACAAATGGCGATGCATTGGATAATGATAACGCCTGCGAGGAACTATCGCCTGCCATTGTTGCTGTTGAGGATGACAAGGCTTGTACCCCTCCGGTTGCCGGTGCGATTGCCCCTGCGGCAGCTTCTGGTAAACTTGACAATGACAAATGGCTGGTGGGGATTGACACCAGCTTGGCCTGGAAAGAGGTCAGTCGGTTCATACTTGAGCTGAGCTTTTCGGGTGTGGAGGCTCTCCGCCAATGCCGGTGTACTGCTGTCGATGGTGATGGTGGAGGGATGGGGAAGCGTTGCACAGTGTATTGTTCTGGACGTGCTAGATCTAAAATTCAATATTCAAGCAAGATAACTTGGAGTCAAAAGATGCCTCTCGCAAACAATGGGCGAGGGGCTACCTCTTCAAATAACAACATCTACGACTTACCAATGATCCAGAAAGAAAACTGAGAGAGAACCTTGACAGTGCCAGAGGAGGCATCTCGAAGCAGAAACTAAATCGGGGAAAACACAAAAAAAGAAAAAGAGGCGAAAATATAAATCAGCGTGGCACTATGTTAGTCTAGGATGATTATCCGAAAGTGCTCTTCAATATGGTTCAAACAACTGTCGAACCAATAGCGCAATGGTTTTCTCAAGTGGGAGGTGGAAGGTTCCGCTTACGGCAAAGACAGTCTTGTGCCCTTGGAGTTCATCATCGACGTGATCCTTGGGTGTGTAGGTCCAGTCCCATGCATGCGATTTGAGAACAGTGCTCTCGTGCTGCTGATTTGGTGTTGCTGCAGTTGTTGCTGCAGACTCTGTGCCATCATAAATGACTGGAAACTCGACGGTCGTAACTGCGTGCTCTTTTAACTATTTGATTCAGGAAATCGAGTACCGCGGAACGTTAGTTTTCCGTCAGCGGAAATACCGTTAGGTCAGGAGGCGCGCAAAGGGGACTGCAGCGGAACAATTTGGGGGAAAAGAACAAAGAGAAAGAGAGATGGACAAAAAAAAAAAAAAAAAAAAAATCACGCACCATGGACTGAAAGTCAGATTCCCGGCAAAGGTCTTCCAGCTCTTGCTCAGAACTAGTCTCGGCAAAGAACAGGCCTGGCGCCTGGGAAGGGCGGGGAAAAGTATTGGCCAGATCTTCGGGTCCATGTCCATGCTCCTTACTGCCGGTATCTTCGTGGGCATTGCCCATTGGTGGGTTCTCACGCTGTTCAGAACTTGGCGCACCACCCTCCAATGGCGACGTGTTGGATTGTTGGGGCTGTTGCTGTTGCCGCTCCCCAGTCGCTTGTGTCACAGACGACGACAGTTGCTCCACAAGTCGACCCTCCAACTCGAACGTCAGCCTAAACCCTTGGTCACTGTGAACTTTAAGCAATAAGACCGGCATCTCTGGTTGTGGCGTTGTTGTCCCTACTGTCGCTGCTGCTGTCGTTGCTGTCGTTGCTGTAGCTGTGTCCTGCGACGACGATGCGTTAGATGAGGTTGCAACAACGGCAGCGCTGCCTTTGCTCAGACTCGACTCTTGAAAAGCTGGCAAAGAGACTTTGGGATCTTGCACATACTCGATTCTGTCCTGGGTATGGGATCGCACCACAAACCCGGACGGTGGCAATGCCGAGATGGTCAGTGCTGGCGAGGCTGTCGCATTATGAAGAGCGATCCTGGAGATGGCGACTACAGGAAGAACACATACACAGAGGAGAGAAGACACACCATAACTCGGTTAGACAGATAACAGGGCAAAAAAAGGTCGGGGATAAAAAAAAAAGATGGGCGTATTGTAATAAAAATAAACGGGTAACGAAGACCACGTCGACTTGCATTGAGAGAGATCTAGCTGGCGAAGGGAGGAGGGGATCGACGTGGCCATGGCCTACGGGTCGCCAGATGGTGCTGTGGGCAGAGACTGCTTGGGAGAGAGAAGGGAATGGGAAAGATGAGGGGCGGATGAGGGGAGTATTGGAGCAAGAGGGTGCAAGAGAAGGACGGACGGGAAAGAAAGGACAAAGAGAACAAGAAAAGAGTAGGCGAGAGCGAGGAAGGTGAAGCACGGGGAAGGAGGAGGTTGAGTGGGAGTGGATGAAGATATGAATATAGAAAGAAGGGTGGGAAAGAAGAGTGCGAGTCGACGATGGGAGAAGGAGCGGATGGAGGATGGAGCAAAGGAGCGATGGGAGTGGTGTGGAGGGATGACCAACAAGAGAGAGAGAGCGAGAGAGAGCAGCGGGAGGATGGATGCGATGGAGTATTGGATATGGAGAGTGTATGGTATGGCATGCTATCTTTGACCTGCTGCCTATTTCACTCGACAGCTGCAGCCACAACAACCCAACTCTTGCTTCCGCTCCTCTCTGCGCCACCCCTATTCCACCACTGTCCTGCCATGGTCCTTGACAGCAAAGAGCTCGCTGCGTATGAGGCATGACGGATAATGATCTACGGCAGGTGCATCAGGACCATGCCCCATGGACGTTAGCAATTGACTCATGTACACAGTACTTGGTATCGCTCATGCCGGGCAGCATGGAAAGCGAATGTGCCTTCAGCACCATGTGCCATCCTGCCCTGCCAATGCCGAATATCCTGTTGTCCTTTTATCGTTACTGCCGTGGCGGGTGCATCTACCCATCTACCCATCTACCCATCTACCCGTCGCTTCATCGGCCATCAAACCTCCACACCTATAAATAATCTCGGCCCTCTGATCTTTGCCCACGCTCTCATTATTATTCTACACCCGCCCGATCCTGACCCTTGAAATGACAGCAAGCTCCACAGCAGACACGTCTACATCAACTGCAGTCTCTCTCTCAAGATGATCACTGCGATTCAGCCCGAACTTCCCGTATTGACGCCTCCTGCAACGTCGCGAAAAACACGCGCGTCGCCTGCGCGTCCGTCTGAAAGAACGCAGCCGGAAACGTCTACTTTGTCAAAGGCTATAGGGACAGCAACCGCATTAGCAGCAGCAACAAGACTTGGGGAAAGAAGGCAGGAGCAGACCCAACCTGATGATGTTGTCCTCAACGAGAAGCACGCAAAAAGACCGACCCTCAAAGTGACTACAGGACCCCCTTCTTCACCAAATGGGTGGAACAGGTCCTCGTTCTTCCACTAGCCCCTGATGATTCAACATCAATCTCGCTTACTGAAGAGGTCATTTCCGCAAGAAGGCGTCCTAAGCCGGCCACCTACAAAGACAATCCAAGCATACAAAACCTATTTTAAACGGTGACTCATTTTAAACTGTGGAAGGTAAGATCCCTTGTGCACTGGCTCTTATAGTGTACCTTTGTGAGGTTTGCTTGCTAAACTTGTTTCGACTGGTTATTTGGTAGACCTTTTGCGATCAGCACTATAACGGCGACACTACCGTTTCTCCCTCGAGGAAGCTCGACTTCTTTGAAAAGGTCGTTTTTGAGAGGAAGGTTCGGAAAGTTGTGGATCCCAACGCTGGATACAGCGGACAGATCGGAACTACTGCACCAGGAGCGGGACTACGGAAAGGGCGTAAGTCAGCTCGGAACAAAGAAACAGGACTTATGGCAACCACAGCAATGTCAGCATCTATGATCATTCCAGCGGCTGTACCTGTTGAATCAGGGCCATTTCCACTCACCTCCAGTATTTAAGCTGTCAGCAATGAAGACGAACCTGTTGATCGCGAGAATGCCAACGATAGCAGCACGCGCTTTAATAAACAAGGGCAAGTGTCCTCTGCTCAGCTACGGTATGTCCCGCTGTTGTTCCATCAATCAATCAACAAGCATGTCGAAATAAAAGGCAGTTTTATTCCTCGGCTGCTTTCTCTTCTTTCTCTGCTACGGCTTTGTCCTCTGCCCTTCACCACCACTCCTTCATTTCCACCCCAATATTTTCTTGCACGCAGTCATCCCCCTCCCTCTCATCGTCAGTCTTTCAAGGTACATATTATGGCACATAAGAAAGGACACCTATAAATGTCCATCACGACTAACATAGCTTGGATCCTCGACGTTCATAAAAGTCTTTACTTCTTCCCCAATCTCTTGCAGCGGCGAGTAGAAAAACATATGGCGCTTCATTCGTTTGAAGTAGTGGGTTGCAACCAGCAGAGAATCCTTCCCTTCATTGTCCACTTTCTTCCGTAATGTTTACTTTCATGTTTCCAACCCAAAGACCTTCCACCATGCGCTCCACAGCCCATCGAGACGCTAAAAGCCGAGCCAACCTCACACACTGTCTCTTCCACGGTGGTCACTCTTTGAACCTGTCTGCTTTGTGGCACTTGGAGCTGGCGTTCATTGTGGAAATGACCCTTTTTACCCGCACCTTGAACTATTTTTTTTGGGTAAAAATCACAATCAAGTTTAACACGCCTTTTTTTCTGCTCATCAACAGCCGATATCATCGTACCTCGATTCTCTCTTTAAACACACAGTAACACTCGCAGCTCTCGCGAGGTTCGGTATGTAGACAATGCGAGATTTTCATGGATTGCCAAGGGAATCATGCCTAAACGATACGTACTGTCTCCCATCCCCTTCCCATCTTGTTGAGTCATGGGTTGCTATAAGCTCTTCGTGACGATACATAAGAAGCGCTAAGCAGTTATCTAACGTCTCGGCACCTACTCAGCAAGTCCAGGAAGTCGGGTTCAGTCTATTCCATACGATGTCCTTGCCATGAATCTGAGAACTATCATTCGGCATGTCACCGACATCAAGCACTTTCAAAATGGCGCATTTGACATTGAAAAGTCAATGCTCGCCACGGCAAAGGAAATCAAGCGAGATTTGTCGATCTCCTGGCTACTCCGGACAATACTCTCCAAGGAGCCCCCTTGCTGCCGTCAAGCACTCTTGGTTCCTCTACCCAAGGACCATCCTTTTGTCCACTCTGGAGCCTTGCCATGGATCGATATTACCCGCGGCCGGATCACAACTACCTCAATTTCTTCTGAGCCATCTTCCTTATCAGCTTCGCTTCCGATGTCGTCAAGACTACGAACATTGGCAATAGCAAGTTTCCGGCTACTCAGTAATCGTCTCCTCTTGGGCAGCCCAGCCAGATCCAGCGACATGCAACTGCAGCTCATGCTGGTCCACTTGTAATTGCACTGCAAGCCTTGGATCTGACCACTGTGCCTTTCCTGCAAAAATTGAAGATGTCCATTTATCAACGAACTCTGCCAACAAGACGCCTTGACGACATAAATGTTCCAGTTGGACAAACGGGTGACGAAAATAATGGCATCCTACCCTGACATCAACAGCAAAACAGCCACGCCAGATTTCATCGACAGAATCATCCTCACCGCTTGTAATACTCAAGCTGAATGCCTCAACAACTTTCAACGAAAATGTTTTGCCCTGACCAAGAAGCGGCAGTTTTTTGCAGCAATAGACAATGTTGCTAACGATGATGATGGAGAAGCCAGCTGCGTCATTAGCCGGCACAATCTTAAGGATGTCTTTCCCCCCGATTTCCCTCCATATCAACTACGACTGAAGCCAGGCATGCCGATCATGTGCATCCGCAACATTGATACCATGAATGGCATCGGTAATGGAACGAGGCTAATTGTCAAGGAAACGCACACTCATATTGTCGTCGTTACTTTCGCAATGGGGGACAAAGCTGGTCAGTAGGTCACCTCTGCCCGATCTATCACACAACGTTCGAGGACGGCTCTACACCTGTTCCGATAACACAATTGCATTTTCCCATTAACGGCATAGTCGAGGCCAGGTGCAAGTCATCTAGTCCCGACAAAGAAGTTTGAAGATCTAATATCTTTTGTGGGAGCGGTTTTGAAATCCAAAACGCTTCATGTCCTTGAGCGACTGCAGACAGTAAACATGACTATGATGTCCTCTTGGCAAAAGAAGTTTGTGCGCGATGTGACATTGGCAATAAAGTGTTTTTTATATAGTCTACAAACCCTTAATAATAAAACTTAGACTAATAAATAAATTAATCAGCTTCTTTTTGTGGCTTCAGCCAAATCCACGACTATGTACAAAGAAACGCGTCCTTGGCTTCATTAGACCTGCATTCCACTTCTTGACCTTTCTCTCATTCATTCGTTCAGTCAGTCAGTCATTTCATTCATTGAGCCTATTCACTCGCTCGACTGAACTTCATCCAATTCAGGAACCCTTTATTCCAGCGCCATGACATTTTCTTTCAACGTTGTCGCGCGCCCTGGTACCGACCCACCTCAAAGCTTCAATGAGCTTGTCGAAATTCACCAGTCGTCTTGGTCTCTGCCGTCATCCGACTTCATACTTCGTCTGGAGAATGCCGCCAAGGATTCCAGACTACAGTCTTGTAACGAACACACTGAAAAAGCTTTGCTGGCTCTTCGAAGCTGCGGACTCCGTGTTGATGTCAATCCTGCAGACTCAAACAGCTCCTTAGCCAATTTCATCATCAAACATTTTCTGAGGCCTGGAGGGCAGTATGACTTTCACCTTACAGTCAACAGCAACAACTCGACTATGATCGTCCCCACAAGAACGCAACTCTTGCTTGTCTACCTGGCAGACAGACTGAACTGCAAAATCTTTTTGTTTTCCTGCCGAGGCGCACCGAGGACATTCTCTCCCAAAACAGAGGCATCGGCTCCACCTTCTGTTTGTGGAATCTTTCACAGGGTTGATTCATACCTCAAATATTCCGAGTTTCTAGTCCTTGCTCCTTTGGACACGTTGGCGAATGAACCGGTCGTTGCTCCTCTGGTTCAGTTGGTGAACGAGCTGTCTGTTGCTCCTGTCGCTCAGCTGATGGATGAACTGGCTGTTGCTCCTGCGAACGAGTTGGCCTTACCTCAACCAATCGAAGAAATGTCTCTAGCCGAAGCTGATATATTACCCACAAACATTGCAACTTTCCGGGCCGACAAAAGACCACGTATCAAAAGGAGTGATGCCGACAACACTAGGAAAGCTGAGTTACTGGAATTTTTGGAAATGTCTTGGTAAGACTGATGCTACCGATACTCAAGCTTATGCTAGTGAAGATTTCACAAAAAGACTTTAATGACTGATTGCATTGTTCATTTTTGTATCTCTTAGTATCGAGCATTTGAAGAAAAAAATTGATGACCATATCTGCGAAAGCATCAAGAAAGAGGACCACGAAGGGAAAGAAGAGTTCAAAACCCGACTTTCCAATCTTAAGAGTCTTCCAAGAGGTCCCCTCAGCGATGCCGCTGTTTCATACATCAAACAGAGGAACCAGTCTCTGACGCGTAGTCAGGTCGTCAAGGACATAACTGCAGCTACCAACCACAACAATCTTCGTGTTTGGTGCGATATTGTTCAAACTCAGTTTGACGAAATCTGGAGAAAGTCCGAGCAGAGTCTGGCAGATAATCAACTTGGGACTGACAAAGGCAAGAAGAGAAAAGAATGTGGTCCAGATGAAGGAAGGGGACCTGAGCCCAACACTGCGGACGATGACGAGAGCACTGAGGATTGGCGAACATGTACGGTCACAATGAAGCAAGCCCTTAATCCCGGTCTCTCGAACGACAAGGACTTTGGCAGAATTATTAGTCTTCTTCAAGAAGCACAGGATCACATGACGGACGTTGAACAGTCGCTTTACCTCCTGGCACAAGTTGGGACGATCCTGGTCAGTTGAATATGCATATCTGAGTCTGACGTTGTAGCATTGTACTACCTGTATCAAAGTTGATGCTGATACTCGTCATCTGTTGTTGAATTACAGATAGCAGGCGATGCCTTCTCAGGACAACATGGTACCCTATGCCTGGGCGATATTTTACCACCAGAATGCATCATCCCGCCTGAACAGAGGATACTTAACGTCGCACCAATAGTCACACTGCAGAATGACATCGAAAACAAAAACTCTGGTCTTCACAGCGACATTCGCAATGTTCTATCACAAAACCACCTGAGCCAGCTCTATACACAATTCAAAGAGGATCCAGCCACTCGCAGACTCGAGAAGGAATCCGGGAACCATTCAAGATGGCAGGAGTTGGCAAAGGCCATCAACAATAAGGTCCCAGGTCTGATCGCGCCCCACAAAGACGGTTACTCGAAAGTTGTCGAGGCTCATACTCGTCAATGCGCAACCGCCATCAGTAACTTGTGGGAAGGGAAGATTTATGAAAAAGCTCTCGATTATCTCCTGCGCTATCTTTTATCGGCTTGGTTGGCCCCGGACCGAATGGCGGCACATAAGGAGCGGAAGTCAAGCGCAGTCAAGAAAAAGAACGAGCGAGAGGCAACCAAAGACTCCAACTCGGACAAACCAAGTCGATCGCACTGGCGTCACTCCATGAGCAAGATCCTGAACAAAGTTGCGAAGTATTACTCGAGTGGTCGCACTGATCAGCTTCATCACTTTGTTGCTCCTCTCAGGGCCCTCTACGATACAAAGCCGCCAGAAGTCGACAAGGAACCCAAAAAGTCATTTCAGAGGATCTCTGAGGCTGGAATTTCCGAGTCGGATGCTGACCTGGTCGATGACGAGAATAAGGAAGACGTGTTCTCAGAAGACGTTTTTTCAGATGATGATCTCGATATGTGCCTCTTTGAGAGTCAAGCCTTCGCGGACGAACTCGAAACGGAGTGGGTCATGGATGTAGATGAGGCAAGCCAGAGTAGTCCAATAGCTCTCAGGACTGACGTCAAGGAGAAGGAACCGAGTCGGAAGACCCTTCGTCGCCTGCAGACAGTCATCAAGACTTTGCTCGAGTCTCCATTACCGACTCCAACGTTCAGTATCGATCACATCAAGGACTCGTTATACAAGGGAACCTCCTTTACAGAGCGGCAACTCCTTGTCGCACAGAAGATCATTAATTTTCTGCGACCCTATGTCCCTCGCCGCTGGAGGGATGCTGAAGATGAGGACTATCGTCAGCATACCCCACACGTTGTCCTGCGCGCTCCAATTGTACTCATCTCCAACGCGGTGTTGCGACTGTTGGGTCAGACAGAGTTCACCAGACGACTCTCTCCCTGCATCTCCTCGGGAAAGATCCACGGTTTACAGTTGGGTGCCGGTCATCTCTACCAAGTGCTAAGTGGAGAGGCTGCTGGCCGATATGACCTACATGGTGCAACCGGCATCATGACCAACATTGCGGACTGCACTGCGTCATTCGATGCAAAGCGGGCAGTGTTTGCAAGCATTTTCGACATCGAGACAATTGAAGGCATCTGCAAGAGACATGGGTTTACGTTTGGCATGCGGTATGTACACACTTCATACATTGTTAGCAACAACTGAGTTTAAAGGAGAAAAAAAGGCTAATGTTTGTATCTGGAAAACTATATAGGATGACCTTCATGGACGAGTATACTCTCAACCTATCGGGACCCCAGACGACCAAGTCCGATACCCGTCATCCTGTCCGTAGCGCGTTCGACGATAGCAAAAAGGCGGGCTCAGGCTTAAAAAATGGAAGAAATGCACATTGGCGACAGGAATTCGAACGCAGAGGCATGTCCAAGGATGATGTCGAGCATCAAGTTGAACTTTCCACAAAACGAGTCGAGCTATCGGCAAAGGAACGGGAAGGCCCTCGCAAGGAGCTTGTTGCTCTTCGGAAACAGTGCAACGCGTTGAATAGTGGCATCAGGGCAATCCCTTGGAACACCAGCAACAGTGAGAGCAACATCAACATGAAAAAACAACAAATGTCTGAACTCAAGGCGCAGCAGGCAATACTTAGGATCAAGGAAGGGAGGTTGAGGCAGCTGGATGTTTCCTGGGAGCGTGCCAAGAAAGAGCTCTACTATTGGAACCGCTTAGTGGCAATAGCAAAGCGAAAGGCGCCGAAGGATAACCCCAAGAAGAGGTTGAAGGCAAGACAAATGAAACCCTTCCACCACACTTCTCCTTCTTGGGAGTGGCCGCAAGCAGAGGACGTTCCGCAGGGATTGAACCTAGGGCCAATATTTGACCAACATCTCAAACCATTACCAGGATCCAAACGGACCCAGGTTGTGGCGGTTTGTAGCGAGGACCCTGGAGTACGAGTAATGTCGGAGAATGTCTTTTTGACAGTGGAGGGAATCGAAGAGTCAATGAACCGTTTCCACGTTCTTGCTGGCAAGTCCTACAAAATTAATAGCCGCAGCTCAAATGCTTTGACACGTTGTTAATTCTGGTACTAATGACTATCTTTCATGTCCTGCATGTAGATCTTAATAGGCCAACGGAGGAGCTTTTTTTGCCTACTAAACATGTTACGCCGGAGGAACACTGTTCTAAGCAAGAGGAGGAAAAGGTTGACGTTGCTACTGAACCATGGACAAAGGAGAGGCGCGTTCAGGCAAAAAAGGCCACACAAGATATGAAACTCCCAAAGGCCCATCGAATTACAGCACGGCAGGTAGAGGACATTTCATTTGGCAGAAAACTTCGTAGGAAACGGGAGCGCTTGATCGAGACAAACAAGTACAGACAAGCCAAGGCAGATCTGGAGAAGCTTTCGGATCCAGATGCATCTATTGCCACGGCCTCAACCATCGAATGTGTTCAGATGGCCATCAAGATCCGCGACTCGGTTGCTAAAAACAAAAGTCTACAAGAGATGAACAGGGATCGCGATCTTGTGAAACTCCGTCGCACCTGTAGGCATCGGACCAAACGGGCCTGGGCGAAGGTTGCAAGTAATTTGCGAGCAAAATCTGCAGAGCACACAATCAACAAGTTGCCCGAAGACAAGCGTGGCGAACCAAGTGTGGACACATCTTCTGGCTATTGCTCTAGTTGTTGTCACATCGAAATATCCAAGTGCAATGTCGCTGCTCCGTACAAGTATCCTATGTATTGTGTGAAGACAACCCCAGTCGTCCGCCATGTGATATTTATGGGCGCCGCTGGCACTGGTGTTGGATCCAGGATTGGTGGACATTATTGTCTAGGCGGCAAGAATATCAGGAAGCAACATCGCCAGGTCGGAACAGTCGTTGTGACGGACGAATATATGTCGACTCAGCGATGCTGCTTCTGCTTGGAGAAAACTCACTCGGCGCGCTCAAGGCGAATCGTGGAGTCGCACAAGGATAGGACCATCAACACAGTAACAGTGAACGGATCCAAAGTCTGTTTCAACACGGCATGTCCTGCCTACAAGAACGGCTACACGACTCGGCCGCGAGACACACAGGCCTGTGTCTGCATAGGAATGTCAGGATATTCTGCGATCAAGGATGACGCCAGGATCCCCATGGCGCCCTTCCGCCCGTATCTTGTACCAGAAAAAAAACTTGATCAACACCAGCCAGCTTCTGGATCTCGAACACGTAGCACAATCCGAGGCGGATCAAGTGCTACTCCTCGAATGAGGATACAGTGGTAAGCTGAATAGTTTTATTCTAAGATTTTTATTCCAAATTACGGAAATTGTAAACATGGAAATGTCAGGGTGCCACCAGCTTCAGCTGCTAAGCCACCAGTCTCCAATCTCCGCACTCTCAAGATACATCCATTACTCCCAGGTCGGTCCCAGTCTACGAGTAGCTCCCCCGGGTCCCCGATGGCACCCAAATCAGAGACCGCAGCAAGAAACCGCAGTAATCCAAGACCTTCAAGGGCCCCAGGTCCGGGACCTTGACCAGTATAAAAGTAGCCCTGCCATAGTCGTAGAAGACCTCAGAATTCCTTCTCATAAACATTCTCAATATCTTTGCCTTCCACTCCATGTCCATTTTATTCTGGATCTTTTCCTTCTATTGCCTCCTTTCCTCGGTTATTTTATTCGAGCTCCTTTCTTCCCTTGATCCATCTCGCTGCCCCTCAATTCCCATTGACAGTCCCAAACCGCTCTCAATCCAACAGAAACTAATCACGTGATGTTGTGTTTTGGTGACAGACACTGTAGAACGGTCATCGCCAGTTCTTTGCTTTTAATAAAGAAAGAAATTGGCTCGGGGCGCTAGCTACGAGAAAATCTGCTAGAGTAAAAGTGAAAACAACGAATTCATACCAATGCAACGACCGCTGTGCTTCAAACGGTATGTGAAATCATTTCCTCTTTACGCAACAGGTGTGGGCTAAGTGACAGCAATCGGCGATTCAGAACATATCCATCCAGGGGGAGTGTTCCAAATCTCGTTTGGATTGAAGTTGCAAGGGTATGCAATTATGGGCTGTCCACTGGTGAGGTCACCACCTAGGATATCAACGCAGTAGCCGGTCGCAGCGTTCCTAATGGTGCCATCTGCGTATATGATCCACTGTTGCGTGGCGGATCCAGCCTGGCAAGGGTTCAGGACCACATTGTCATTGCTTCCCGAAACCACCTGTGTGTCTAGGCAGTACGTATCCGGGCCGGACGAGTTTGCAAGTGAAATCACCCCATTCTGGAGTGACCATAGCTCATTCGACGAACCGGATGATCCCGAGAGTGGATACAGTATAATTGGAGTATCCTTGTATCAGGAAAAACATGTCCGAGTAAATGAACGTGGAGCACATTGTTAGTACTTGGCATGTCTGGTTGCTCTCTCTCTCCCAGAGATATCAGCCTGCCCGCAAAAATACTTACTGGACTGAGATTGCCACCTTGTACATTTAAGACCAATCCCGAGGCCGGGTTTGTGATTACCCCAGTTGCAGCTGGAGGACAGGCTGTTGTCGTCGTCGGAGGTGCAGCAGCCGTGGGCGTGGGCGGGACACCACCCGATGGTCCAGAACAACTCCATCCAGGAGGAGTTGCCCAGAGCTCGTTTGGATTGAAGTTGCAAGGGTATGCAATTATAGCCTGTCCACTGGTGAGGTCATCACCTAGGATATCAACGCAGTAGCCGGTCGCAGCGTTCCTAATGGTGCCATCTGCGTATACGCTCCACTGTTGCGTGGCGGATCCAGCCTGGCAAGGGTTCAGGACCACATTGTCATTGCTTCCTGAAACCACCTGTGTGTCTAGGCAGTACGTACTCGGGCCAGACGAGTTTGCAAGTGAAATCACCCCATTCTGGAGTGACCATAGCTCATTCGACGAACCAGATGATCCCGAGAGTGGATACAGCACAATTGGAGTATTCTTGAATAAGGAAAAACATGTCCGAGTAAATGAACGTGGAGCACATTGTTAGTACTTGGCATGTCTGGTTGCTCTCTCCCAGAGATATCAGCCTGCCCACAGAAATACTTACTGGACTGAGATTGCCACCTTGTACATTTAAGACCATTCCCGAGGCCGGGTTTGTGATTACCCCAGTTGCAGCTGGAGGACAGGCTGTTGTCGTCGTCGGAGGTGCAGCAGCCGTGGGCGTGGGCGGGACACCACCCGATGGTCCAGAACAACTCCATCCAGGAGGAGTTGCCCAGAGCTCGTTTGGATTGAAGTTGCAAGGGTATGCAATTATAGCCTGTCCACTGGTGAGGTCATCACCTAGGATATCAACGCAGTAGCCGGTCGCAGCGTTCCTAATGGTGCCATCTGCGTATACGCTCCACTGTTGCGTGGCGGATCCAGCCTGGCAAGGGTTCAGGACCACATTGTCATTGCTTCCTGAAACCACCTGTGTGTCTAGGCAGTACGTACTCGGGCCAGACGAGTTTGCAAGTGAAATCACCCCATTCTGGAGTGACCATAGCTCATTCGACGAACCAGATGATCCCGAGAGTGGATACAGCACAATTGGATTATTCTTGAATTAGGAAAAACATGTCCGAGTAAATGAACGTGGAGCACATTGTTAGTACTTGGCATGTCTGGTTGCTCTCTCTCTCCCAGAGATATCAGCCTGCCCGCAAAAATACTTACTGGACTGAGATTGCCACCTTGTACATTTAAGACCATTCCCGAGGCCGGGCTTGTGATTACCCCAGTTGCAGCTGGAGGACAGGCTGTTGTCGTCGTCGGAGGTGCAGCAGCCGTGGGCGTGGGCGGGACACCACCCGATGGTCCAGAACAGCTCCATCCAGGAGGAGTTGCCCAGAGCTCGTTTGGATTGAAGTTGCAAGGGTATGCAATTATAGCCTGTCCACTGGTGAGGTCATCACCTAGGATATCAACGCAGTAGCCGGTCGCAGCGTTCCTAATGGTGCCATCTGCGTATACGCTCCACTGTTGCGTGGCGGATCCAGCCTGGCAAGGGTTCAGGACCACATTGTCATTGCTTCCTGAAACCACCTGTGTGTCTAGGCAGTACGTACTCGGGCCAGACGAGTTTGCAAGTGAAATCACCCCATTCTGGAGTGACCATAGCTCATTCGACGAACCAGATGATCCCGAGAGTGGATACAGCACAATTGGAGTATTCTTGAATAAGGAAAAACATGTCCGAGTAAATGAACGTGGAGCACATTGTTAGTACTTGGCATGTCTGGTTGCTCTCTCCCAGAGATATCAGCCTGCCCACAGAAATACTTACTGGACTGAGATTGCCACCTTGTACATTTAAGACCATTCCCGAGGCCGGGTTTGTGATTACCCCAGTTGCAGCTGGAGGACAGGCTGTTGTCGTCGTCGGAGGTGCAGCAGCCGTGGGCGTGGGCGGGACACCACCCGATGGTCCAGAACAGCTCCATCCAGGAGGAGTTGCCCAGATCTCATTTGGATTCGAGTTGCAAGGGTATGCAATTATGGCCTGTCCACTGGTGAGGTCATCACCTAGGATATCAACGCAGTAGCCGGTCGCACCGTTCCTAATGGTGCCATCTGAGTATACGCTCCACTGTTGCGTGGCGGATCCAGCCTGGCAAGGGTTCAAGACCACATTGTCATTGCTTCCCGAAACCACCTGTGTGTCTAGGCAGTACGTATCCGGGCCGGACGAGTTTGCAAGGAAAATGACCCCATTCTGGAGTGACCATAGCTCATTCGACGAACCGGATGATCCCGAGAGTGGATACAGTATAATTGGAGTATTCTTGTATCAAGAAAAGCATGTCCGAGTAAATGAACGTGGAGCACATTGTTAGTACTTGGCATGTCTGGTTGCTCTGTCTCAAGACATATAAACCTGCCCGCAAAAATACTTACTGGACTGAGATTGCCCCCTTGTACATTTAAAACCATTCCCGAGGCCGGATTCGTGATTACCCCAGTTGCAGCTGGAGGGCAGGCTGTTGTCGTCGTCGGAGGTGCAGCAGCCGTGGGCGTAGGAGGAACACCACCCGATGGTCCAGAACAGCTCCATCCAGGAGGAGTTGCCCAGATCTCATTTGGATTCGAGTTGCAAGGGTACGCAATTATGGCCTGTCCACTGGTGAGGTCATCACCTAGGATATCAACACAGTAGCCGGTCGCACCGTTCCTAATGGTGCCATCTGAGTATACGCTCCACTGTTGCGTGGCGGATCCAGCCTGGCAAGGGTTCAAGACCACATTGTCATTGCTTCCCGAAACCACCTGTGTGTCTAGGCAGTACGTATCCGGGCCGGACGAGTTTGCAAGTGAAATCACTCCATTCTGGAGTGACCATAGCTCATTCGATGAACCAGATGATCCCGAGAGTGGATACAGTATAATTGGAGTATTCTTGTATCAAGAAAAGCATGACCGAGTAAATGAATGTGGAGCACATTGTTAGTACTTGGCATGTCTGGTTGCTCTGTCTCAAGACATATAAACCTGCCCGCAAAAATACTTACTGGACTGAGATTGCCCCCTTGTACATTTAAAACCATTCCCGAGGCCGGGTTTGTGATTACCCCGGTCGCAGCTGGAGGGCAGGCTGTTGTCGTCGTCGGAGGTGCAGCAGCCGTGGGCGTAGGAGGAACACCACCCGATGGTCCAGAACAGCTCCATCCAGGAGGAGTTGCCCAGATCTCGTTTGGATTCGAGTTGCAAGGGTATGCAATTATGGCCTGTCCACTGGTGAGGTCATCACCTAGGATATCAACACAGTAGCCGGTCGCACCGTTCCTAATGGTGCCGTCTGAGTATACGCTCCACTGTTGCGTGGCGGATCCAGCCTGGCAAGGGTTCAAGACCACATTGTCATTGCTTCCCGAAACCACCTGTGTGTCTAGGCAGTACGTATCCGGGCCGGACGAGTTTGCAAGGAAAATGACCCCATTCTGGAGTGACCATAGCTCATTCGACGAACCGGATGATCCCGAGAGTGGATACAGTATAATTGGAGTATTCTTGTATCAAGAAAAGCATGTCCGAGTAAATGAACGTGGAGCACATTGTTAGTACTTGGCATGTCTGGTTGCTCTGTCTCAAGACATATAAACCTGCCCGCAAAAATACTTACTGGACTGAGATTGCCCCCTTGTACATTTAAAACCATTCCCGAGGCCGGATTCGTGATTACCCCAGTTGCAGCTGGAGGGCAGGCTGTTGTCGTCGTCGGAGGTGCAGCAGCCGTGGGCGTAGGAGGAACACCACCAGAACAGCTCCATCCAGGAGGAGTTGCCCAGATCTCATTTGGATTCGAGTTGCAAGGGTACGCAATTATGGCCTGTCCACTGGTGAGGTCATCACCTAGGATATCAACGCAGTAGCCGGTCGCACCGTTCCTAATGGTGCCATCTGAGTATACGCTCCACTGTTGCGTGGCGGATCCAGCCTGGCAAGGGTTCAAGACCACATTGTCATTGCTTCCCGAAACCACCTGTGTGTCTAGGCAGTACGTATCCGGGCCGGACGAGTTTGCAAGGAAAATGACCCCATTCTGGAGTGACCATAGCTCATTCGACGAACCGGATGATCCCGAGAGTGGATACAGTATAATTGGAGTATTCTTATATCAGGAAAAGCATGTCCGAGAAAATCAAAGTGGCAAACATCATTAGTACTTGACATGTCTGGTTGCTCTCTCTCAAGACATATAAACCTGCCCGCAAAAATACTTACTGGACTGAGACTGCCCCCTTGTACATTTAAAACCATTCCCGAGGCCGGGTTTGTGATTACCCCGGTCGCAGCTGGAGGACAGGCTGTTGTCGTCGTCGGAGGTGCAGCAGCCGTGGGCGTAGGAGGAACACCACCCGATGGTCCAGAACAGCTCCATCCAGGAGGAGTTGCCCAGATCTCATTTGGATTCGAGTTGCAAGGGTACGCAATTATGGCCTGTCCACTAGTGAGGTCATCACCTAGGATATCAACACAGTAGCCGGTCGCACCGTTCCTAATGGTGCCGTCTGAGTATACGCTCCACTGTTGTGTGGCGGATCCAGCCTGGCAAGGGTTCAAGACCACATTGTCATTGCTTCCCGAAACCACCTGTGTGTCTAGGCAGTACGTACTCGGGCCGGACGAGTTTGCAAGTGAAATCACCCCATTCTGGAGTGACCATAGCTCATTCGACGAACCGGATGATCCCGAGAGTGGATACAGTATAATTGGAGTATTCTTGTATCAAGAAAAGCATGACCGAGTAAATGAATGTGGAGCACATCATTAGTACTTGATATGTCTGGTTGCTCTCTCTCAAGACATATAAACCTGCCCGCAAAAATACTTACTGGACTGAGATTGCCACCTTGTACATTTAAAACCATTCCCGAGGCCGGATTCGTGATTACCCCAGTTGCAGCTGGAGGACAGGCTGTTGTCGTCGTCGGAGGTGCAGCAGCCGTGGGCGTAGGAGGAACACCACCCGATGGTCCAGAACAGCTCCATCCAGGAGGAGTTGCCCAGATCTCATTTGGATTCGAGTTGCAAGGGTACGCAATTATGGCCTGTCCACTAGTGAGGTCATCACCTAGGATATCAACACAGTAGCCGGTCGCACCGTTCCTAATGGTGCCGTCTGAGTATACGCTCCACTGTTGTGTGGCGGATCCAGCCTGGCAAGGGTTCAAGACCACATTGTCATTGCTTCCCGAAACCACCTGTGTGTCTAGGCAGTACGTACTCGGGCCGGACGAGTTTGCAAGTGAAATCACTCCATTCTGGAGTGACCATAGCTCATTCGATGAACCAGATGATCCCGAGAGTGGATACAGCACAATTGGAGTATTCTTGTATCAGGAAAAGCATGACCGAGTAAATGAATGTGGGGAACATCATTAGTACTTGACATGTCTGGTTGCTCTCTCTCAAGACATATAAACCTGCCCGCAAAAATACTTACTGGACTGAGACTGCCACCTTGTACATTCAAGACCATTCCCGAGGCCGGATTCGTGATTACCCCAGTTGCAGCTGGAGGACAGGCTGTTGTCGTCGTCGGAGATGCTGTAGACGTGGGTGTTGGACCACTCATAGTTGTTGGACCATTCGTAGGTGTTGAACCATCTGTGGGTGTTGGACCTCCCATGCTTGTTGGACCATTCGTAGGTGTTGGACCACTCGTAGGTGTTGGACCACTCATAGTTGTTGGACCATTCGCACGTGTTGGACCACTCATAGTTGTTGGACCATTCGCAAGTGTTGGACCACTCATAGTTGTTGGACCATTTGTAGGTGTTTGACCACTCATAGTTGTTGGACCATTCGTAGGTGTTGAACCACCTGCAGTATTGCATGTGTCCGGAGACGCGCCATTGTTTGTGCAGCCATTGGTACAGTTAGTGTTGGCAGTAGGAGCGGTGCCTGGGGTAGTACAAGTGTACAGCTCGGTGACAACAAAACCGCAGGATGGAGCAAAGGTCGATCCACAGGTATTGCCAGATTTCACGCAGTTGCAATTGGGTGGTGTGGTATTGCACGTGTCCGGAGACGCGCCATTGTTTTTGCAACCGTTGGCACAAATATCGCCTGGAGTTGGAGGAACACCAGCACCGGTACAGGTGTATAGCTGACTGGGATTAAGGTTGCAGGCTGGAGGTAAGGTTGCACCACAAGTGTCACCAGTCTTCGTACAGTTGCAGTTAGGCGGCGTGGTACTGCATGTGTCGGCAGCCGTTGGTCCATTGTTTGTGCATCCATTGGTGCACTCAGTACCAGCTGTTGGAGGAGCACCTGGGGTAGTACAAGTGTAAAGTTCGAAGGCAACAAAACCGCAGGATGGATCAAAGGTTGATCCACAGGTACTGCCAGACTTCACACAGTTGCAATTGGGTGGCGTAGTATTGCACGTGTCTGGAGACGTTGCACCATTGTTAGTGCATCCGTTGGTACAGTTAGTTCCGGCAGCAGGAACGGCACCGGCCGCAGTGCAAGTGTACAGCTCGGTAGCGACGAGGTTGCATGCTGGGACAAAGTCTGAGCCGCAAGTATTGCCGGTCTTCGTACAGTTGCAGTTTGGTGTAGTGGAGATGCAGGTATCAGCAGTAGTTGGTCCATTGTTAGTGCATCCGTTAGTACAGTTAGTGTTGGCAGTAGGAGCGGTGCCTGGGGCAGTACAAGTGTACAGCTCGGTTACAACAAAACCGCAGGATGGAGCAAAGGTCGATCCACAGGTATTGCCAGATTTCACGCAGTTGCAATTGGATGGTGTAGTATTGCATGTGTCTGGAGACGCGCCATTGTTTGTGCAGCCGTTGGAACAAATGTTGCTTGGAGTTGGAGGAGTACCAGCACCGGTACAAGTGTATAGCTGACTGGGATTAAGGTTGCAGGCCGGAGCGAAGGTTGTACCACAAGTGTCACCATTCTTCGTACAGTTGCAGTTAGGTGGCGGGGTACTGCAGGCATCAGGAGCAGTTAGTCCATTGATTGTGCATCCATTGGTGCACTCAGTACCAGCTGTTGGAGGAGCGCCTGGGGTAGTACAAGTGTACAGTTCGAAGGCAACAAAACCGCAGGATGGATCAAAGGTTGATCCACAGGTACTGCCAGACTTCACACAGTTGCAATTGGGTGGCGTAGTATTGCACGTGTCTGGAGACGTTGCACCATTGTTAGTGCATCCGTTGGTACAGTTAGTTCCGGCAGCAGGAACGGCACCGGCCGCAGTGCAAGTGTACAGCTCGGTAGCGACGAGGTTGCATGCTGGGACAAAGTCTGAGCCGCAAGTATTGCCGGTCTTCGTACAGTTGCAGTTTGGTGTAGTGGAGATGCAGGTATCAGCAGTAGTTGGCCCATTGTTAGTGCATCCGTTGGTACAGTTAGTGCTGGCAATAGGAGCGGTGCCTGGGGTAGTACAGTTGTACAGCTCGGTGACAACAAAACCGCAGGATGGAGCAAAGGTCGAACCACAGGTACTGCCAGACTTCACACAATCGCAATTGGGTGGTGTAGTATTGCATGTGTCTGGAGACGCGCCATTGTTTGTGCAGCCGTTGGCACAAATGTTGCTTGGAGTTGGAGGAGTACCAGCACCGGTACAAGTGTATAGCTGACTGGGATTAAGGTTGCAGGCCGGATCAAAGGCTGCACCACAAGTGTCACCAGTCTTCGTACAGTTGCAGTTGGTCACTGGGCCATTGCATGTATCAGGGACAGTTGGTCCATTGTTTGCGCATCCGTTGGTACAGTTAGTGCTGGCAGTAGGAGCGGTGCCTGGGGCAGTACAAGTGTACAGCTCGGTGACAACAAAACCGCAAGATGGAGCAAAGGTCGATCCACAGGTATTGCCAGACTTCACGCAGTTGCAATTGGGTGGCGTAGTATTGCACGTGTCCGGAGACGCGCCATTGTTTGTGCAGCCGTTGGCACAAATATCGCCTGGAGTTGGAGGAGTACCAGCACCGGGGCAGGTGTATAGCTGACTGGGATTAAGGTTGCAGGGCGGAGCAAAGGTTGCACCACAAGTGTCACCAGTCTTCGTACAGTTGCAGTTAGGCGGCGTGGTACTGCATGTGTCGGCAGCCGTTGGTCCATTATTAGTGCATCCATTGGCGCAGCTAATACCAGGAACTGGAGCATCACCGATTGCAGCGCAAGTGTACAGGCTGGCAGGGCTTAAGTTGCAGCTTGGGCTAAAGGCCGAACCACAGGTGTCGCCGGCCTTCGTGCAGAGGCAGCTTGTTTTTGTTCCCAAGTTGCATTTATCAGGGACACCTGCACCACTGAAGCTACAACCATTGGGGCAGTTAACGCCACCAGAAGGGTTGGCGCCTAGAGCGGTGCAAGTATACAGCTGGTTGGGGAGGAGGTTGCAGGACGGATTAAAGTCTGAGCCGCAAGTATTGCCAACCTTCTTGCACTTGCATTTGTTGGCCGCAGTTGAACAGACTGCACCTCCGGCCTGGACAAGGCATGTATCGCTGCAGAGCGGGCCGGGTTTGGGATTAGAACCAAAACCACTGCACTGATAGATTCTCTGAGTATCTAAGCCGCACGTGGGGGAGAACGTGGAACCACAGACCTGAAGTGGGGAACCCAAAATAGAGGAAATGGTAAGCTTCGTGTTAGTCACTCTGGCCCTTGTTCAAAGAGTTGCCAACGAACCGATCATAAGCAGTGAAAGGGTCAGGCTTACCTCTGCATTGGCTACACACGTACAGGCAGAAATACACTGGTCGTCTCCAAAGACGGCAGCAGCAGCCTGGAATGCCGGCAATGTGGTCGAACAAATTCCTTTAGTACAAATCCTGTTAACAACCGGATCGTGCCCTTTCTTACAGCTGTAGATTGCTGTTTCGAGAAGAAGGCAAGAAAGAGGGAAGATATTGCCACAGAAATTGCCATCGTAGGGACACTTGCAGTTTTTGTTGCCACAGAGAGCTTTATCAACGACTGACACACACTCCTGAGCATTGGAGCAGGTCTTAACAATCACAGGCACACCTTTGGAATTGCACTTGTGAATGCTGTTGGGGACGAGCTTGCACTCGGTTGGGTATTGTTCAGAGCAGGCCATCACATCTCCAGAACAGGTGCAAGTGGAGTAACCGCAGTTGGCGTCACCGTTGTTATCCATGTTGCATTGAGTGCCAGGGAGACATTTCTTGAGGACCTGGGGACCGGATCCAGCACTGCCAGGGCAGTAGTAAATGGCTGTAGGGTCCAAGTTGCATGTGGGATCAAGTGCTCCACCACATACTGGTTGTCCACTCGTGCTGATCGGGCATTTACAGATGACCGCACAGGAGTTATCACCAGCATTGACAACACAGCCACCTTGGCAAACTTCAGACTTGACGGGTTTGGATCCCTGTCCATTACAGCTGTAAAGAGTATTTTGGTCGAGGCCACAAGAAACAGGGAAGGTAGAACCGCAAACCTGAGTTCACGTCAAACAAATAGAGAAAAAAAAGACCCAAATGATGGTTTTGATCAGTCACTGAAGAAAAGGAGACGCAACTCATATGAATCAGCTAGTAACATACCTTGCCCTTGGAAGTGCATGTACAGGGATCTGAACAACTGTCCATTGCAGCGGCTGCTTCGAACGCGGAGGTGACGGCAGCAGTTGCAATTGAGGATGTGCAACGCTTGGGCCAACAGTCCTTGATCAGGACAGGTTTATGTCCCGTCTTGCAGTTGAACAAGCTAGCTGCTGAAATGTGGCAGTATGGAGGGAAATCTGTGCCGCAGACAGTACCATCAACAGCACACGTGCATTCCCTCCTTCTACAAATAGCTCCATCGACAAAAGTGATGCAGATCTTGTCATCGCCACAGGAGGAAACGAGCTCTGGTTTGCCATCGCTGCTACATCTATAGATAGAGTTCTTCTGAAGGCCACACCTGTCCGGGAAGAAACTGGAGCAGCGTCGTTTGCTTCCCTTGCAGTCGCAGGTGTCGGATCCACAGGTGGCGTCGCCATTGTTGTCCGCGTGGCACTTTGTGCCAGGATCGCAGACTTGGAGGACTTCGTAACTGGAACCACTGCCATTGGGGCAATAATAGATGACATTCGGATCGGCCTTGCATGAGGGGTCGAGACTTCCACCACACACTGGCTTTCCATTGAGGCTGATCGGACATTTGCATTTGCTTGCACAGGAGTTGTCACCGGCATTGACAAGGCATACGCCTTCGCAGACTTCTGATTTGGTTGGTGTAGAGCCACTTCCGTCACAGTCGTAGAGGGTAGACGTGTCAAGGCCACACGAAAGAAGGAAGGTGGATCCGCAAACCTGGATCCATATAAAATCAGACCGAATGAAGAATGAAGAAATAGTCAGTTAGTTGTTTTGATCAATGGACTAACGAATGGAGACACAACAGTCTGCAACATACCTTGCCCTTCGAGGTACATTTGCAAGGATCTGAACAACTGTCCATTGCAGCGGCTGCTTCGAACGCGGAGGTGGCGGCAGCAGTCGCAATTGAGGATGTGCAGCGATTGGGCAAACAATTCTTGATCAGGATTGGCTTCCGACCCTTCTTGCATTTGTACAAGCCCGTTGCAGGAATGCGGCACAAAGCAGGGAAGCTCTCGCCGCAAATAGCACCATCCGTGGAACACTTGCAGTCCTTGGGCCTGCAAATAGCATCATCCGAAACAGCAACACAGGTCTTGTCATCACTGCAGGAATTGACCAACTCTGGCTTGCCAGTGCCACTGCACTTGTATATGGCGTTTTTTTGGAGGTTACAACTCTCAGGGAACTGTTGAGAGCAGACTTGTTGACTACCATTGCAGTTACAACTGGAAAAGCCGCAGATTGGATATAAATCTTGAGGCGTGCATAGTGTGCCAGGACGGCAAATCTGGAGGATCTCGTACTTGGTGCCGTTTCCCTTGGGGCAGTAATAGATGGCGCCTGGATCGGCCATGCATTCGGATGGGAGGAGAGAACCACAGACGGGTGCTGTAGACGAACACTTGCATTTTCTAGTGTCCGTCCCCTGGCAGATCTCAGCGTTGGGTAGGACTACCACAGGCTTCTTGCCGACAGCTTTGCACGAGTAGAGAGTCTTGGGATCAAAAATACACCCGTAGAGGTTATTTCCGCAGAATTCACCAACGGCAACACAGAGATCCTTGTATGTATGCTTTGGCTTCTTGTGACTATGATGACCGTGATCATGCACGTGGTGGTTGTTCTTGCCGTGTCTGTATCTGTGGTGCTTCTGCCACCAAAGGTCGAGGTCATTGGTATCAGCTGCATCCACATCGGTGTCAATTTCAGCATCTGTATCGGCATCTGTATCGGCATCTGTATCGGCATCGGTATCGGCGTCTGTATCGGCGTCTGTATCGACAGCATCCGATGTGCTCTCTTGCGGCTCTTCCGATTCTTCTCCCACCATCTTAAGAGCGGCGAAGCAAAGTGGGGGGAGATCTTTGGAACATGGCTTGTCCATGATGACGTAGACTTGGGTAACAGGCTGGCCACCGCCATTGTTAAGCGCTTCAAATGGAGCCTGCGACTCGTCCTCGGCGGATTTCGCACGCACGATGGGCGGATGTTTGGTTTTGCAGACGAGCTTGTCGATGATGACCTTGTCGCAGACAAGATTCAGAACTCTCTCTACCGGCAAATTGACGAAAGCCATTCGAGAACACCGAGAACAAGAGAGAATTAAAATCACAAGTCTTCGGGAGAGCATTCGATGGCAGATCGGGGGTTTGATTCAGTATTGAAACTTACTCTTCTTGAAGTGATGATGATGACTTTTTTCACCTCCATGGTTAAGAGACTCAAAGCCCTGGTCGAAGATGTCGGGTTTGAGCTCAGTATCGGGCTTGGCGATATCAAGCGCGTTGACAGACGAGGTCGATAGAAGACATGTGGTGCTCGCGATAGCCACATAGACTGCTAGACGCAGCGAGACTAACTTCATATTGCCTTCAATGTTCTCTCTATCAGCAAAGTGACAATGACGGCGATGGTGAGGATGATGAAGACAATGGGGACGATGGCGAGGACGATGACGATATTGAAAATGGCGAGATAGACGGATAAAAAGTGAAAAAGGAGTTCCAACAAGAGAGCAAACACTTCTCTCGGCAGCGCGACGTCCATAGCCGTCATTCTGAATGGACGTCATTGCCAACGCGCTAGAGAATCCCTATACCGCGAGAGGAATAGGAGACTTACAGGCAAAGATTCCAGTGGTAAACATGGTTGCATGGTATTCCACAACGAAGGAGCCAAAAGCTCACTAGTCTATATGCAGTGCTTTCTATCGTCCCCCCTCGTCTACCCCTGTAATTTCGAGATGGATACCGCTAATGTTCCAAACCGTGATTGGGGGATATTTTTCTCGATCTGTAGATACAATTGCTGATCTCCTACCGATGTTCTCGCTGTGCTTTGCAGATGAATCGACCGATTGGCAGTTCAAGAGAGCGGCCAATTCCTCGTCCTCCTCTGTTAAGATTTGTCGCTGACCGTCAAGATCACTCTTACTACCGACAATGACGACGGGGACCCAATCGGCACCCGTGTAGGTCAAAAGCCTGTCGCGAATGATCTTAATCTCGTTCGATAGATGCGATGCGAGTCCCCATCCAACCCAGTCAGCTGCCTGAGCGCTGTGCTTCTTGCCAGAGGAGGGCGTCTCTACAACAACAGTCTACAAGGTGAGGGTACGGTATGGTATGGCGGAGTAGAGCATGAACAGCATGCAGTGCTGGAGGATAGAAAAAGAGAGCATGAAGGAGGTCTCTCTCTCTCTCTCTCTCTCCTCTCTCTCTCTCGCAGGAGCGAGAACCCTGAACCATAGACCCCTATTGGGCAGACAGAGAAGAAAAGAAAGAAACTGCAAGACATGAGAGAAGCAAGAGTCCCCTTTGCAGGCAGCACGACAAGTCGACAAGGACATAAACATGACCATGGCGAATGTGATTTCACCTTGCACCACGTCGACACGAACACAAAAATGGCAGATTTGCTCGTGGCTATCGGAATTTTTTCATCCTGAGGATAGACTGTGACTACACTGGATTGATGCAGCGAAAAAAGACGATATGTAACTGATCGTGCGAAAACACAATAAAGGGCGACATGTAATTGACCGTGCGAAAAAACACGTTAAATGGCCTACAAAGCTGACTGTGCAGAAATAATAACACCCACACGGTTGAGAGTCTGACCCCGACTCTTGTTAACGCTCATGGCGAAAGTAGACTTAACGCCGTTAAACGGGAAACTGCAATCTTGTTGGTGGAACAGGTGTTGAGCCGTCCTCGAACGTTGTGCGGTAGACTGGGCAGAAGGTTACCTGCTAACCAGCTTTCTACCCCGCTGCGAAAGTGGCGACGACGATATGAATGTGCGTTTCCTTGACAAATAGCCTAGTACCATTACAGAGGCCAGGCCATTCATGGTATCAATGTTGCGGATGCACATGCTCGGGATAACTGGCTTCAGTCGTAGTTGATATGGAGGGAAATCGGGGGGAACGAAATCATTAAGATCGTGCTGGCTAATGACGCGGCTGGCTTCTCCATCATCATCGTTAGCAACGTTGTCTACGGCTGCCAAAACTAGCTTCCAGTGCAATTGCAAGTGGACCAGCATGAGCTGCAGTTGTACGTCGCTGGAACTGGCTGGGCTGCCCAAGAGGAGACGAAGACTAAGTAGCCGGAAACTTGTCATTACCCACGTTCGCAGTCCTGACGATATCGGAAGCGAAACTGACAGGGAAGATGGCTCAGGATGAGAAGTGGAGGGGCTTGGTAGTACCGGCGCTTTGTCCTTGCCCCTGTTGTTGTCCAAACAGCCATCTGCAGAGACTGTCATTTCATACTGGCCGCTCACCGGGGCTTTTGGCAAGAGCTGGCGCCTTGTCGAGCTGACCTCAACCTGGCGACGTTTGGACCTGGCACGAATCGGAGGGTTCAAGACTAAGTTTGGCAAGAGTTGGCGCTTTGTCTGTGCGACTTCAACCATCGGCGGGTTGGAGACTATCAGTTGATCCTTCAGCCGCCGCTCAACAGTTGGTTTGGCAAGAACTGGCGCTTTGTCTGCGCAGACCTTAACCTGATGACCTCCGGATCAGGTACGGGTCGGCGGTTCGTCTTCTTTCTCCTCCTCCTCTTCCTCGTCCTCTTCTGCTATCCCAAAGGGTGGGTCGAGAGCGGCTCGACTACAACAGCAGCTCTGTCTGACCGAGCTCTCCTCTGCCCGTCCGTTTCAGCCTCTTGTCCCTGGGCCTATGATACAGCTCATCCGTCCTAGTCTATTCATCCCAATCATCCCAATCATTCTATTGCTCTCATGCTGCTGCTCATGCTGCCTCTGTTCTGCCTGACAGGCCAATGCCCCACCCCTCCACAGCATATGTGCAATGCAAATCCCCGGGTGCCTGCACTTGCAGTGAAAATAGACACCTCTTCTAATTTCGCGCCCTTTGAAATCTCGCTTCTGTCGTCCCCTTCTTGTCCTTCGATCCAGCGAATCATCCATCATCCACCTATGCAACGAACGGATCCAGCGGGACGATCGGTCAAATCTCGTTTTCTTGGGTACACTCCACTACACCTGCTTGCTGCACATCATTACTCCACCATGTTCAATATACTTTCTATTCTTGACCCCATCTTTGCCTCTCTCTCTCTCTCTCTCTCTCTCTCTCTCTCTCTCTCTCTTTCTCTCTCTGTTGTTATCTCTTCACCTTGCAGTCTATAAAACCAATCTCTCGGATCCTCTCGCCTCTTTTCTTTCTTTCCTCTCTCTTTTTTTCCATACTTTTTTTTTCCTCCTCCTACACTCTCTCTATTTCTCTCTCCTTCCTTCCATCTCTCTCTCCCTCTCTCTCGCCTCTCTAACGACCCATTCCACCCTCGCTTTCAATCCTCTCACCCTAATACTCACATCTCCAAACACACAATGTTCAAGTCTGCCTCTCTCGCCCTCTTGGCCTTCGTTGCCGCCGCCACCTCGGTCTCTGCCCAGGCCGGTTTGCCCAACCACACCTACTTCACCAACCCCTTGGACCAGACCCCCGCCATCTCGTACAACGGAGGCGACAAGGTCTTCTTCTCCTGGAACACTGCCTGTGTTGCCCCCGGCGAGTACACCGCTACCAACCCCCAGGCCGCCGAGGTCCAGTTGATCAACTCGACCAACGCTACCAATGCCTTCTTTATTTCCTCCATCACCACCATCGACTGCTCTCAGAACCAGGGCAACACCGAGTGGACTATCCCCGCTGACAAGGCCGATCCCAACGCCTTCTACTCCCTCAAGATCGTTCTCTCCCAGCCAGTTTACTCGGGTCGCTTCAAGATCGTGAACAAGAATGCTCCTCCCCCCGCTGCCTCTCCCTCGGCCGGTGCTGGCGGTAAGACTGGCACCAACGCTGCTTCAGGCTTGTCCGCCACCATGGCCGTCTCTGGCGCCGCTTTGGTTGCCTCTGCTGCCATGATGTTCCTTTAAAGAATGAAACCTCTTTTTTGCAACACCAAGAAAAAAAAAAGCACACGTTACAACCGATACCATCTTAGATCCAGCTTGTCCCCAGGCACTTCTTTCCTTCCTCCTTCTCGAACCCCTATATAGAAGCAAAAAAACTAATTAAAAACCTGCTACGCTGAGAGACTTGAACCAATACTTATTAATGAAGTTTGTGAAGGAGAGGCGGAGGAGGAGCGGAGGAGAACCAGTGGTTTTTGGGTAATCAGATCCGAGGGTTTTTGGTAATCAGATCCGAGGGTTTTGGAAAATCAAATAGTATTATCGTGTTGTTCCTCTGCTGTATTTCTCTTTCTTCTTTGTGTTCATCAACAACTACAACACCACACGACCATGGGTTTCTCGGCAGCAATAGCAATAAGAAGAAGAGGAGCAGGGCGTAACAGTGTGCGCCAGCCAGCCAGCCAGGAGCCAGGACGACGCTACACAGGGATTGCTCAACATGCCGAGTCGAGATTGTCATTTGAAACTGCGTTTTACCCGGGCTCAAATGGCTTGCGAGGATTACAGGGGGGTGGAACAGGTAGGGAGATGAGTGAACCATGTCCGCAACCAGAAAAATGTATAAATACTTTTTTTTCTCTTCTGTCTTTAATATCTTGAGAAGCGGAGGGAGAAGGGAGAAGATTTTTTTTTTTGCATGTAGCTCCCACTGCCAATGAGGTTGCCTACACAATCGATGGGGCGTCTGGCTTTAAGCCAGCAATTTGTAAAAGGGGGGGGGGGGGGGGGGGGGGGGGGCTGGCTACCCATGTATCTCAAGAAAGCTGCCAAGACTTTGGGCTGGCAACTGGACTAGGGGGGACAAAGAGAGAGAAAACATCCCCTCCTGGCGCGCCACCAAAAAAAAGAAAGAGTTGTGTCAGGGGCGAGTCGCGGGTTTGCAAATCCGCCGTGCGGCCCGCCCCTTTCCACTGCGGAAACCCACGGTATGAATGGAATAGCCGACACTCGCTGTCAAGTCCCTATCATTGCTGTCTCCGCCCGCCGTATCCGCCCTGCTTTCCGGGCATTCGGGCGGCTGTAGCCAACAAGAGAGAAAACGAGGTACAATTGACAACTACAACATCTGCAGTTTGGCGTTGAACTGTCTCAAGGAGAGGACAATCCGAAGTTTATCAAGAATAACTGAATCATCGATAGTCAATCCTCTTGTTTGTGTAATTGCTCTCCTGTGAATGGGGAAAGATGTCTTTTCGATCCAAACACAACAGATGATTCTGCAGCAATAAAGGAACCAGATCTCAATGGTATATTTTCAATTACTCAAAGCATGTCTAAAGGTCTAACACACTGTAAAGCGATCGTATTGTGCTGCACACTTTGACAGCCCAGGTTTCTCAACCACCAACTTTGAAGACTCAAATATGGCTTCGACCAGCCTCTTGTTTTGCTTTTGTTCCTGGCCCTTGCGTTGCGTGTCAAAGAACTCGAGCACTTCGCTCTCGGCCTTCTTTTCATCCTTGAAGAAATCCAAGAGCGGGTGCAAGGATGAAGGGCTCATATCACGAAGATTGAATCGGGCCAACAAACTGTTGTCAGACTCCTCCTCCTCCAACCCCGTCAAAGGTGACGCTTTGTTGCCAGAAGAAGTCAAAGACAAAGGCTCACTCCAGGCGAGAACTTGGCCCTTTTCAGAAACGGCAATGACCTCTGAGCTACCGCCAGCGATATCCAGAATGCTCACATCCAGTGACCGATGAATTAACCGCGCTACATGATCCTCGTGGTCACTGACGCCAATACTACCGTTTTCCATGAGGACAACATCGCATCCTAAGATGAAAAAGAAGAAAAATGTCAATCTCAATGTCATAGTTGCACTTTGTTTTTGTCATGACTGGAAGCAACATTACCTTTTGACGCGACAATCTTCTTGATCACAAGATCAGTTTTTGAAGATACAGACTGAAAGGTCCTCCAGGGCCTGACATCATAGAATTCATCCTCTGGAGGCAGCTCCAGAAACAATGGACTGTATGGCTTCTCCAATGGCAACTTTTCATCATACCGCCCAAAAGTTATCAAGAGTGGTTTGTCTGGTGTGGTCTCCCCTAATGATGAATCGACTACTGGTGTGGCGGCGATTGTAAAGTGCCAGGGACTACATGCTACATGAGAGATGTTGTATCCAAGCACAGAGGTGACCAAGAGAGGCCTCAAGCTCTTTCTCATCACTGGTACTACGTTGCCATGTTCGTCCTCGTCTCCCATAGGGAAATATCCCCAGATGTAAAGTTCGTCATCATCCCCGTTCTTTGGTTTGACAAGAGCCATCGAGTAGTTTCTATCATTGCAAAACATGTCAGTTCTTCTGGGTCCTTGAGAAACTCATCATCTTGCCTGGGACAAATAACATACCCAGATGCAAACACCTGCTTGATGTCACGCTTCAACGAGTGGAAAAACTCTACTGGCTGTGGTAAAGAATCGTAAATCTCGTCGCCACGTCCAAGGCATCCCGAACCCCACGACCACAGCTTTCCTGTTTTTGATAGCGCCATGTTATGAAAGTTGCCTGTGGAGCAAAAGACAAAGAGAGAGAAAGAGAGAGAAAAGAAAATCGCCAAATTGGGAAAGGATCAGCTTTTCGCGTTGCACCATTAATTGTTCAACGCAGATTCAGCGCCAGATATTTTTCCTGTAGAATATACCTGATGCCACCTGTGTGATTTCCTCGTTTGCTAATTGACTGATAAAGTGCACGTCCGTGATCTCTTCCGAGTCATCGTCGTGAAAGGATTCTGTGGTGAGGCCAACCTATTCAGATCCAGAGACTGCTTAGTGCGCCTGTCGTTGAATACCAGCGAATCGCTTTGCTAATTCCGGGGCATTCAGTCATACCTGACTATAGTAGTTGGATCCCCAGACATGAATGTTTCCGTCCACGACAGCGCAGCTATGCGCAATCTAGAAAGGCCAAAGAAGTTGAGATCAGTCGTCAAGAAAATATACAGAAATTCACATCAAATAATAAATGCTTTCCACTTTGACATACTCCTGTGCTGAGGGACGAAACAGTGCGGTCTACATTTCGAGAGCAAGGGGGGGGGAGTTGTCAGTTGGCTTTCAGAGCAACAGGATACGGTCAGAAAAAAGGAGGGTCGTTTACCATTGAATTCTGGTTTAAGGTGCGGAGTGGTGTAGGTCGAGTCCCAGAAGAGTAGACGCGATCCAGCATCGTCCATTTTGAGGGGCGTGAGTCTCTTGGGCAAGACTGGGTCCTCTTTTGGATTCAAGAGCCAATCCATGAAGGGTCTCCGTTGGAAGTACAGGCGGGGTCTGAGCGAGGGTGTGGAGCTGGCCAGGGCCTGCCTCCGAAGACAGGACCTTGCGGAATGGGCCAGCAGCATGGGTAAAAGGGATGATCGAGGCCTTGGAGGGGGATGTAGTGAATGAGAATGAGAAAGAAGAAGGGGTGGCTGGGGAGGGGAAGAGTGTGAATCAGGAAGAAGAAGATGAGGAAGGATGAATGCAAGTCGCAGACAAGGAAGAACAGTGAGGTGATCAGAAAAGAGAGAGAAAAGGACACCTCTTGCACAGGGACAAAGGGCGGGAGAGAGTGGGGGATGTGCAGCAGTCACACATGGGCTCCTTCTTTCTTCTCTCTTACTCTCTTCTTTCTCTCCCTCGCTCTCCACTCCCTTGCCATCCTTGCCTTGCCCCCACAACCCATACCCCCTGACCCCACATCGCCCACTCCTCACTCTTCTCCATTCTCTCTCATGGGCGTGATTCTCCACATCATTGTCGTGGGCTTGTACGCTTGTCCTGTCCTGCCATGTCTCTTGTAGACACACGCGTGTGCTGCACACCATACCACCTACTGACTCCCCTTTCTCTTGTCAATGCTGCAGCCACCATGCTCACGGTCCCATAGTCGAATACGCCTTCCCGCCATTCCCCGGCCAGACTGCCCAGACTCAGCTTAAACGACTGGACGTGCCAGAGGAATGGAGTTTGCTGCCCTTCTTGGCCCTGCCAGGTACAGCGACTGCAAACCCGCTTGTGGAGACTGGATGCAGGGAAAGCCGCATATCGCGTAGCGTCTAACACAAAACAAACACCCCTCTCTTCTTAACATATACCTGCAGATGGAAGCCACCAGAGCGACGAGGACTTTACCTACTTTCACCTTCCTCCCGTCAAAAATAGAAAGGACGTCGCAACCACGCTCTTTGGCATCTCTTGCAACCGCCAGATCCTGACAAAGGATCTTGTTGTCAAGACAGACGATGTAACGCGAAGCTCTGTCCAAAAGGCTGTTGTGGTCCTGGCTACACAGGCAAGTGCTAGTCATCGGGCCTCATCTGTGCACTCTTATCCCGTGCCCGCCTGTGCATCATACTCACCCGCCGCACCCTCTGCCATCGACTTTTAGCCCATTTTTGGAATCCTTCGACAAAGACTGGCAGTCGTAACAGCTGCCTGGTTTGGGCAAAAGGACTTTACTCAGACGGAAATCTTGGCTGTACGTTGGTTGGCATGCTCACTGCGGACAACAAAACCGCGGGAACGAGAATCAGTAGAACCTGTAGTACGACTTTTTAGAGATGATCTCACCGTCACCTTCTGCATTACGCCAAAATAGCAATTCTACGACAGCCTTAATGCGACAGTCTCTGAGAGTATACCCGACTCTGCGTTTCTGATGGGTAATAACAGCATGCATGGAGCCCCCTTGTTCAGAGCCAAGGAAATACTGCAAAAGACTGACATGCTTGCCCCCTTGCAAAAACAGGCACCTCACTTCGAGAGTTGGTGACAAAGTTCAAGTACAAGGTCCTGGTCCTGCTCAAGCTGCTGCTTCTGGAAAAAAGGGTAGGAAATTTATCCGATCGTAACTGTTGTCACAGGCACAAAAGCGTCAAGGCTAATAGAGTCGTACGAATAGGTTATTTTCTTTGGATACCCCGTAGAGACACTCTGCACCTACCAGTACTCTTTAATGTCTCTCGTTCCGGGATTGTTAAAGTCATTACAGGATGCTGGATCTCCATTGTTGGATTCTCAGGAAGTCTACATGAGGAGCATGTCAAAAACGCCTGCACACTCGACTGACAAACAAGAGCTGTTCAAGTATCTTGGGCTCCCTTTACATATATTTGGAGAGGTACGACTTTCACGGAATCAACATGTTGTCGAAGAGTCTCGGTCCTAATTCTCTCATGTCCTTTTTTTCATCAATCTCTTAGGGGTCATTCTTTCAGCCATATCTACCGCTACAGCAGATCGACATATTGCAAGATCCTCGGACTAGAAGCTACATTATTGGAACGACCAATGCAATTTTCCTCCATAACCGAGACTGCGGTGCAGATGTCATCGTGAACGTAAGGATGGATCGCTTTTATGAAGTCAGACTCCTCTGATCTTGTGGACACGTGTTTAACAGATTTGTATCCCCTTGCCATTACAGACTGAACCTGGGACCATTGATTTTTTGCAGGATTCTCTTTCGAGTGTCCTTAGCTTAACCTCTGCCGACAGACGATGGATGGATGAAATTATTGAGGCAGTGAACGACGGTGGCGTCAATGATGGTAGGGACTTTTTTTTTTTTTTTCTGTAGTTGCTATCAAAGATTTTGTTGACAAGGTCCTAATCTCTATGTACCCTTGCCTTCACAGCCCAAACCGAATACACAGGAAGCGACGACTACCTACGGGCGAAATTTGAGGAATACATTTTGACCCTTTTGTCCAGCGTAAAGCACTCACAGAACATACAACCGGACGACACTATCGAAGGAGTTGGAAGCTCGGGTGGTAAGAATCATTAGAGGCTCAGCACGAAAAAGCTTTGCTCATGTGCAACGTTGACATTTTGTTTATTTGCCTTACTCTTCCAGATCGTAATATGACTGCGGACTATGGCACGTACTTTGTAAAGGCTTGGCAACAAACTCCAAACTATCAGCTCTGGAACGACTTTGTGGATTGGGAACTTTTGAATGAAATTGTCGCCCCCGGCCATCCTTGCCAAGGAAATTTTTCATTGGCGCATGTGCAAAGGCGCTTGGCAAAGTAAGATGACCATGTCGACGGCTGTGTTGATTTTGTCGGAAACGTCCCAAACTTCGCCCTACAGCTCCCCTAAATCCCGAATCTTTTTTTTTTCTACCGTTGTTTAGTCAATTGAAGGACATGAGAATTGACAAGAATCTTGTTCCACTCAAACAATCGTTTTCAAGGGCCATGACAACCAGTCGGGAGCGACTCTCGAACGTCTTTGATACGGTGTGGCAAGAATTTGAAAAGCTTCAGCCAGAAGAGAGCGACGCAGGTCCAGCCTCTTTTGAACCAGCCATCTATTCGCCCAGATCAAGAGAACCCTCCGTAGATGGTAAAGGATTGGTCCGGAACACATCAACGAATCCTATCCAACGGCCCACATCGCGCTCAGTACCGGATCCAGAAGTCGACCTTTACGAGCAAGACCGGCGCGATGTTGTCATGCCCCCGAGCTCTCATCGATCGTCGCCCAGGATATCAGCCATCCAACAACAGCCACAGACACCAGGATCCAGGACAGGATCCACCTCAGGATCACCCGTCTCTTCCACATTGAGCTCCACTCTTGGACCGGCCACGGCTGCCACAGCCGCGCTAGGACAAAAGGCTGCGGGCATGTTTTCAAACGTGTCAAGTTTTTTCCAGGCAAAAAAGAAGGAACTCATTGATGCTCAACGAGAGGCAGAGGAGCAATATCAACAACGGATTCATCAGCACGAACGGAAAAAGAAGATTATGCAGGAACGTGCCCGGGCGACGGCTTCGACTTTTGCCATCTCCCCCAAGGGGCCTGGTAGTCGATCATCGACGCCACAGCAAGTGAACACGGATGTGTACGCGTATGTGGCACCCCAATCTCCTATTCGATCTCCAACAGCGACCTCACCGCGCTCTACAGTCACATCTCCAAAGCCCTTTAGTATGACTGCAAAGGCGGTCAGTGCTGCTGCGTCAGACTCAAAAGACGGAGACGGTGTTGTCAAGATTATTGCGCCTACGCCTATTGTACCAGCCGTCATTTCGCCTACTTTGACACGTGGTGGAACCAATAACGACGATGGATTGACAGAGTCTAGCAAGGAGTCCTCGTGCTGGGCAGAAGGTCAACAACAGGCGATCGAGAAGGAATTGCAGGAAGCCTTGGAAACGGAACCAGAGGCGACCTCCTTGCCCTCGTTAAAAGTGAAGGTATCTGACCCATCTGCTCTTGTTACTCCAACAAGGAGCTTGACGCCGACCAATGAGGCCTATTCCCCCTTTTCAGAGATTTCCGGCCCTCCTTCGCCTGTAACAGCTGCATCGGCCACAGAGGACAACACGATACCAGCTGCTGCTTTGCCGTCGGTCACAAAAGACTCGATCTCCTCTGACAAGACTCCTTTGGGCGATGCCTTGCCTATCCCATGATTTGCTTCATCATCTATACTATACACCTAGAATAAAGAAAATGAAGTAGACGATCCTGCTAATTGATGAAGAGACATTTCGAGGTTTGTAGTTGTGTTGGGGGGGAATAAAAGACAGTATTTTTATGTATTTGGTTTTGTTGGTACAAGTTTGCTACATACAAGTTTGAGAGTAGAGAGAAGTACTGCACTGATTACGAAAAAACAAAAGAGAGAGAGAGAGAGAAGAGAGAATTAAATTCATCCGACGACTTCTACGACCCATTCGGAACGTTCCCGTTCGCGCGAGTAAACGACCTTGTATCCGGTCCTGTAAGCGATACCGCTGGCCCGTTCGACCATCAAGATATCCAACTCGGCCTTTGCATTGCCCTGACCATCATGGGAGGCGCGGACCTCGCATCCATAAGGCAGTTCGGCCTCGAGACCCATGGGGCGGGACAGCATCTTGCGTCGCTTTTGGTTCTTGAGCAACAGTGGGTTCATGGACGCGGGCAAGTGGCTACCTCCGTAATGGCGAGTGTTGTTGTTTTGAGAGTGTTTGAGCAACGCGTTGGCTTTAGTGGCAATCTTGGGCAACTGATCCTCGGCTGCCTTTCGGGCGGCCGCTGCTGCAGCCGCGGCGGCAGCGGCCTCCTTTTGTTGCTGCTGCTCCTGTTCCTCGGCATCCTCCGACTCTGACTCGCTCTCGGAGGCCTCCTCCTCTTGATGCTGCTGCTGCTTGTTGTGCAGAGCCAATTCCTCGTCCGACATGACGTCCTCCAAGGGACGACGACGCATGCGGATGGGACCATGTTGGGCCAACCAGAGCTGAACGGGACCCTCTTCATCCCTCATGGGCTGACGGATATCTTCACAACGCTTGTAGACAAACTCGGAGAGGGTCAACTTGCGTTGATAAGGATCCTCCTGACGCTTGTTGAGACTCTCCTCTTCTTGGGGCGAGAGCTTCTCGAAAACGTTCTTGACCTGCATCGTCACCGTGTTGGATGAAGGGTTGTAATGAGGGCAGGTGAGGACTGTGGGCACCTTGGAAGGATCCACATCAGTATCGACCGAGGAAGGGATAGGTCCAAAGTAGGTGTAATCGAATTTAGCTATTGAAGTCGAAGTGAATGAAAAAAACGTTAGCAACCATACAAAAAAAAGAGAGAGAGGAAACTTCACAAAAGTCAAAAATGAGATCAAATACATACCAATGCCAGCAATAGTCCAGCAGACAAAGTCATCGACCGCAATGCTGTCCTGCTTGTTGGATCGTCTCTGCGACATGCCCTGGTTCTGACCATTGGCATACTCGCCACCTTCTTCCTCATCCTCCTCGTCGTCATCCTGATGGTCCGTCATATCCATGATCGACGCCTTCTTGGACGATGTCCTGTACTCCAACAAGGGACTGCGGTCCATGGCAGCCTGGAGAGGGATCTTGCCCTCAATCTTGGGCGAGCCAATCGAGGAAGCGCTCAAGTAATAAGGACGACCATCCTCAGGGTGCACTCTGTCCGGATGTTCCAGGACAATCTTTTGCATCTGACTGACAGGTCCGGTACCGGAACGCGACACCTTTCCATTCTCAACCTTGCGGATGATCAGACGATCCGTCATAATGCCCGTCAAGTCGTTGATCAACACAATCTCGGCACCATACAGCACAGGCTCCGAGTTTGAAAAGCTATAAGTGGTTTCCAGAGGCTGAGGCTGGGTCTGGGGCTGAGACTGCTGCTGCTGAGTCGAATGCTGCTGTTGCTGTGGCTGGGCCTGCTGCTGACGGTAGTAAGACGACTGAGGGGTCGAAGAACCGGACTGAGAATGAGAACGCGCCATGGGGGTCGACGCCTGGCCAGGTCCAGAAGAGGGACCAGGGCCTGGGGCGATGGTATCTCCCTTCATGCGAATAGGCACAAACTTTGTCGAGTGGGTGGGGGCCTTAAAAATGCCCATGTTGGCGGGCACGACCTTGACAGGGGGTGAGGGAGGGGGCTTCACCATCTTGATGGTGAACGAAGACCAGGATCCAATCTTTGCACACACGGCATTATTATCGACCGCCATATATTTGGTCCGCACCGTCTGTGCATTGATCCGGTTCAACAACGAGACACTCATGCCGTTCAAAATAAAGCAAGACGCGTTTCCAGCCTTGGCCGTCTTCTTGGAAGGCTTGGAGATGATGGGGATCGGGTTCGAGTCCATAATCGCTGTGGGCATGGCTGCTCCTGTCGTTCCTGATCCTGTCGCACCAATGGCCTTGTTGTTGTTCAAGTACACCTGAAGACCCAACTTGAATCGCTTGGAGCTATCCGAACCCGTACCCGTGACGTGCAAGTTCCTGAACGAACAACGCAAATTGTCGTCCAAGGTACAATCCTGCTCCATCAAATTCTCGGCATGATGAGGACCATTGACCTTCTCATGGATCACAGACATGGTCACATGGGGTTGCTCGGCCCGGATCTGCTTTGCGTTCACACCGGCCGAGACCTGGACCATGGGTGGTGGGCACAGGTAACGCTTCTCGATACCATACGACTTTTGAGCAATGGCTCCATGCCAGCATCGAATCGTCGTCATCTGATAACGTTGCATCCTCATCTTTGGGTTGGCCACATGGCTCTTTCTGCCCTCGCTCGTCTTGACCTTGGTCGACACGACCGAGATTGAAGGGTTGCGGCGGGACAAGAGATGAAGCTCTTGCGACGACTCGTCAGCCAGGTCCGACACCACGATAGCAGAATCGGCATTGGAAGCCGATGCGGCGCTGATCGAAGACCGGGGACCGCCGTTATTGTTGACGCTCACGCGAACAGGCGTATGTTCCCGGCTCCATTTGCGCTTCACGGGAGGTGAAGTAGGCGAGGGACGATGGGAAGACGAAGGATAGGCTTGAAGCTGATGGTCCTTAGGCTCAATCTTGACATACATGGAAGAACGATCATTCTTCTTGGACGAACCATCGTGAGGCGAGACCGACATGGATGATGACTGAGCATCGGGCGAGACCGGGCTCGAGGGGGCAGGAGCAATGGACCTGGGCTGGATGGGCTTGGGCTTGATGGCTGGGGGGGTCGTTGACTGCTGCGAAGGAGGGTAAGGAGAAGGAAGGTGGGATCGGTAGCCGACAGGCTTTTGATCCGGAGAAGTGGCCATGATGGGCGAACGCGACGAGGACATCTTGTGTTCCACAGGGGGCAACGCCAACGATGCAGGACGCTGATCTGGCAAAGCAGTGTAGAGCGAAGGCAATCGGGGTGCATGCTGCGACTGTTGCTGCTGCTGTTGTTGTTGTTGTTGTTGTTGCTGTTGTTGCGCCTGGCGTTGCTGCTGCTCTTGCAGATGCCGTTGGTGCTGTTGTGATTGTCTAGCACCAAAGCGATCCAAGGCATCGCCAAGGGGAGGGCCATGGCCAAAGATACCAGAGGTGTTGCTAGGCGCGATATGGCGCGCAGATGAATAGTACCCATGGCGGTCCTCACGATCATGGCTCGTCACATTACTGAAGTAGCGCATGTGGCGACCGGGAATGTCCTTTCGGTAGAACGGCTCCTCGGGCGCCAAGATCGGGGGCAAATGGAACTTGTTCAGGTCCTCGGGGTAGGACGACGAGGACGAGGGACGACCTTGCATCGAAGGAGGGTATTGCGCCTGCGCAGACAAGGGACCAAAGGAATAATCGACCCGACGGTATTGATCATGGTGTTGTTGTTGGTCTTGGCCATGGCCAGGGTGGTCAGAGGTCAACAAGTGATCATTGTGGTCGCGGTTGGTATTCCGTACACGACCCTCATACCCTTCTGTGTGTCGAACACTGTGGGATGGGGTGTAAGAGGAAGGCTGGTAGGAAGGGTGAGGGGTACGGTCGGCAGTGCGACCATAACTGGGGTGAGAGTCGTGTGATGGAGGGTAAGCGCCGCGCTGTTGTTGTTGTTGTTGTTGTTGTTGTTGTTGTTGCGACTGCGGCTGTGAGTGGTAAGGCGGCTGCTGATGCTGCTGCGACGAACGACGATGTTCCTCAGGTGCGTGCTGCGAGGGATAACCGCGATGCTCCATTGGATATGCGGGCGAAGGGGAATAGTGGTGGTGCAACCGTGGCGAAGTCTCGCGAGGTTGTTGTTGTTGTTGTTGTTGTTGTTGTGAAGAGGAAGAATAATAATGGGCTGGTGGATGCTGGCTATGATGGGTATGCTGGTGGGGTGGAGAGGAAGCAGCTGCAGAGGATGAAGAGTGACGATGATGATGACTATGCTGTTGTTGTTGTTGATGTTGATAATAAGGGTCGAACTGACCAGGGGTCGAGTCGACAGAGGTCGATGACTGAGCAAACATGGCCTTCATTAGATTGGAACGTGTAGCCGCTGCTGCGAGTATCTGGAGAGAAGAGGAAGAGGGAAGAGGACAGCGAGAGAGAGAGAGAAAGAGAAGGCGAAGCGCGTTAGTACTGGAGAGGAGAGATCAATTGGATTGAACGGAACGTGCCTGGCCGTGGGTCAGGCAGACAAGTCAAGTCAGTTGTGCTTTTCTATCTCGTCTCGGGACCATCCCGAGGACAGAAAGACGAAAAGACATATATTTTGAAGGGTCGATCGGAAAGATGTGGAAAGGGCACAAGACAGAGAGAAAGAGAAAAAGACCAATTGACAGACAGCAAGCAACGCCAGGACCAGGACCAGGCCAGACTGCGACGTGAAGGGAAAAAGACAGTAAGGCAAAGGCAGGCAGGCAGGGCAGGCAAAAGAAAAGAGAGGGCAGAATAAAAAGGGGGGGTGGTGGTGGGGGGGGATGCACATTCAGACAGCAGATAGAGACAGACAGACAGGCAGAACAGACAGGGGCAGAAGGAGGGTGATGGGATAATAAAAGAGAGAGGGTTGCGCGGCAGGCAGGCACGCGGCAAGAGCAAGCTTTGATTTGTGGGAAGACAGGAAGAGAAGGGGGGGGACAAAGAAGAGGGTGGACGAACAGAGAGAGAGAGAGCAAGAGAGAGAGCAAGGGGGTTGCGTTGGATGGTGCTGCGTTAGGTTGGTTGTGTGGTCCAGAAGAGGAGGAGGGAGGGGTGGGGCGTACTTACAGTTGTTGCGGCAGGGAGAGAAGGAGGTGCAGGGAAGGTGGCCGCGAGAAGGTGCAGTGCAAAGGGCTAGGGACAAGAGGAGAGATTACGGGTTGCGGAAAAGGAACGAGGGTGAAGGATGTCGACGGTGGGAAATGTGCGTTGGACAAGAAGGGAAGGAGAGTCCTCGGAAAATAAAAAATCAAGGCGGTCGAGGTTGGTGGTGGTGGTGGTGGTGGTGGGAGAATGAAGGACGACGAAGAGTAGAGAGAGAGAGAGAGAGTGAGATGGATGAGAATGAGAATGAGGATGAGAATGAGGTTGAGGCCGAGGATGAGGATGAAGGATGAAGGATGAAGAATGGATGAAGAAGAGTGGAGAGAAGAGTCAACGGAGATAAAAAAGAAAAGAGAGAAAAGAGGCCAGGGGTGCAAAGTCGAGAGAGGAAAGAGAGAGAGAGACAAACAGGGTTGTGCGCGCACAGTCAGTCGGTCGGTCCGTCAATGTCAGTCAGAGAGAGAAGAGAAGAGGATGCGGAGAATAAGCCGGCGGACAGAATAGAATAGAATACTTTATTATTATACAAGAATGAATGAATCAATGACTCGAACAACCCAAGGGCCCTTTTCTCGGATCGAGCAACCGTTTCTTGGCTGGCAAGAGCGGGTGCGGGTGCTCACAAGGGCACACACACACACACACGCACATCATGGCAACAACAATTGAAAAAAAACAACACATTCGAGGCTCTGTCTTGTCCACTGACTCCATTCCTCTCTCTCCTCCTTCCTCCCCTGTCACTCTCTGTCGTCTTTTTATTCTTTACCTTCTTTGCCCTATTCAATTGAATTCAAAGAAAGAAAAAAAAGTCTCGGCCAGTGCCCAGCTCCCTCCCTCTCTCTCTCCCCCCACCTGCCCACCGCACCTTGCGCTGAGTGGAAGCAAGCATGGGAACCAAATAAAGGCTGGTCTCTCTCTCTCTGTTTCTCTTGTCACTCCTGTTCGCTTGGATGCTCACCATCCGATCGTTGGATGGTTCACCAAAAAAAAAAAATGTCCGGACCAGTCTTTTCCCTTTTCTTCGTGTGAACGTGGTATCGCTCTTACCAACAAAGACTCACAAACCCCTGCCTGATCATCGTTGCTTGGATCTGGCCTCTCCGTTGTTGCATCGAGGGTTGCAACTTGCGCCTCCTCCCCTCCCTCCTTCCATTGCATCATTCCCAACGGACGGCGCGAATGAAATAATGAATGGTAGGGTCGGGACAGACCCAATTCCGCAGGCAGTAGGGGACAAGGGCGCGTTCTTGTTCCCATCGCTCCCATTCTTCAATTTCTCTTTGTTTTTTAATATCGAGTTTGCTATCGAAACAGACAGGGGTCCTAGGCTGCGGCGATGATGGACATGCTGCATTCAAGCCTGCCTATTAAGACATCCTACCGTCACTGCTCCATGACCGTTCACGGGACGTCGTGTGCAAAAAAAAGAAGACACCCATTCTCTCTACTCTTTCAAAAGATGACAAAAGGCAGCGTGCACGAATTGGAAAAAAGGGGGTTGGACCAGCCACCGGTGGGCCATCTCTTATTTTTTTGCGCAATCGACTTTCCCACTGGTTCGACGAAATAAAAAATAAAAAAGTTGACGAATGATCTCTGACGCTGCCCCTCTTCTTCGTCTCTTGCCCTTCTTTCAAGAATGTTGGGCAGTCATCAATTGGGTAGAAAATGATTGGAAAATGGCCCGAAATGGGTAAATCGTGTTTGTCTAGGTCGCGTCTTTTTTCTTGTTCATCGTCGTTATCTAGTCGTGTTATGGTACAACCCCTCCGGTTTGAAACCCCACGACTGACTACAAGTCTTTTTCCCTACTCCACACGTTTCTCTTCAAATGGAATTGAAACTATGGGCCACCAAATGGGGGTGGAGGTCAATTGTCCGGATTGTCCGGATTGTCCAAAGAACAATGAGTAAGACCTCGCTCACGCTCTCGTGAACAAACAACCTATAGGAGAATAAAAACAGCGCGCACACCTGGGAAAGGTTACATCAAGGGCTAGGCCCTTTCAATAAAATAAACGGAGAAAAAAAAAATTCAACCACCCAAGCGGGACGAAAGGGGAGGGGGGGGAAGGTGCGTGTTCCCACAGTTTTTTGTTGGCTGCAGCAGATGATCGAAGGCGAAATAATCTCCTATTGGGCGGGCGCAAACCGTAAATACAACACCTCTCCTGCGCCAGCCCACATTTGGAAACGTTTTTTTTCATTCTGTGGAAGAGCAATTGAAGTGTCTCTTTCCTTGGGCTTGGCAACGAAGGGCGAGTCAAGCAGCCTTTGTGGCGCTTTAATTCAAGGTTGTGTCGTGTCGTCTTTCGGACAATTTTTTGTTGTTGTTGTGTCGATTGTTGTTTTGCATTTCTAGGGTTGCGGCGCTCAGCTGGTAATGGAGTTCTTCCTTGTTTTTTTTTCTTCTTTCGCTGAAAGAGGAGCAAAGCGCAGAAGGACGAATGGTTGGTGATACCCTTCTGAGATCACTCAAAGAGGTGCAAAAGAATTCTCCTTGGAACTGCTCATGTTTTTTTTTTCTTGTTATTGTTGCAAGAGTCAGAAAACTGTTCACATGGCTTGTTTGTGTTTTGTTGCTCCTCTGTTGTGCGCTCCAATATTGGAGATCAACAACAACAGCCGACGAAGAAACCAAAGGGGGGGGGGGGGGGGGGGGGGGGGGGGGTCACGCTGTGATGAGTAATTGCTTCGACCCTTCAGGGGTGGACGGTCAACCGTCGCCACTTTGGCACTGTTTTCTCGAGACTACACAGGACAAACCTCGCCCTTGATGAGAGATTTAATAATAATGAGCCGTTCCCTTCTCGAACAACAGACGTTTAGAAACCAACCTATTGAGGACACCATCTAGATACCACTGATCTGAAAATAAATGAACAGAGGCGGCAGGGAAACGGCGTGCGCATGGCGCTCTGCTGCAGATGGTGATGACACAACTTCAAGATCAAAGAGAATCTCTTACTTGCCTACATGCACAGTCTACTTTTGTTTCGAAATAGGGTACGGCGATGTTGGGCGCGAGGGGTGCTCTCAAAGGATCCCGACAATTTTTGCCCCCAGAAATGGAAGAGAACAAAAAAAAACCAAAAAAAACGGCTCATGTCTTCCCATGAGTTGAAAAGCCTGGACCAACTCTCGGAAGGCCTTCCGGAGGCTGAACCTCGCTTGTTTGTGATGGAGGAGAAACATTGTTGTGCTATTGTTTTCTTATTTGACTTCTATTGAATAGAAAAATGGCGCAAAAAAGCAAAATGTTGAACTCGGTAAACACACACACCACACACCACACACCACACACGCACACACGATTGATTTCCTTTATTTGCTCCCATCCTTCTTTCTAGCCCTGCTCTGACCCAGACATGGTCTGGATGCGTTCTGATGTGCCCGTCGTGCCTAACAGTCCAAACCACTTTGTAGAGCAATTGCTTGGGAAATGGTCAGCAGTTGAGTGTTGTTGATTCAAGGGAAGAATGAAGACAAAAGGAGATTGAAGAGGGAAAAAAATCGGATGAGAGCACCAGTTCACACAAAGGACCAATCGGAGAAAAGAGTCAGCCTCGACCCGAGATTGACTATATTTTGGTTATCGCGCCCATGGGCAAAACCTGTGGGCAGCAAGAGGACATTTATCCAGAAAGAGGGGGTGCGCACTGACTGTGATGCCAGGTTTATCCCTCTGCACTCGCTTCTCTGTGCGGATCGCGAGAGAGAGAAAAACATTCCTTTCAATCGATCGCCCATCTCATATCAATCTTTTCCTGTGTGCTCGCCCTGTCAATTTTTTCTCAGGGACAAGTTCCAAAAAAAAAAAAAAAAAAAAGACCGCACCGCGGTCTAAAGTAATTTCGCTAGCGCAGACGGACAAACATCACAGGGACGTATCGGACAAAAACGTACCTCGCTCTCTCTCACACACACACACACACACCACATCAGTAGGTACGTTCAGTAAGCAGGTCGCATGACTGGTTCCCCACACTGACGAATGATACCTACAACAAACAAAAGAGAGTACCTCCTTGCTGTGAACTTTTTGAGTGCTCAGGCCGGTTCGCCGCCGGCGAATTGTTTGACCATGATCTAGACGCCTGGCCATATCTCCCAGCGCGTATTCTCACAGCAAACGTTGTAGTTCGATGAGCCAATTGAAGAACCATTGACCTACAAGTATCATACCTTGTTTAGATACAATAATCACCTCATCCTACACCTGTTCATGGAACCGTTTCTGAAAAAAATAGACGCACGGCTTGTGAACGAACCGAACCAACCCTTGACTGCCACCATGCAATCTATTAGGGTTTTTCCAATCGCAACAACCATCTAGCTTTCGGATGTGTGTCCCGTTTTTACTGTTTTCTTTCCGAACGTCCGCCTTTTTCAAAGCTCTTTTTTTCGAAGTTTACCTGTCTGCTGGAAGTTGTAGAATAGAATCCTGTAGAAGTTGAACTTGGGTGCAATAAGGTCTCTCTCTTCTACCCACGCTCCTTCAGTGTGCTCTATCTCTGTACCGTATGTACCCCAATAATATATGAAGTGACATGTACGTACCTGTGGGTTTTGGATTTGATTATTATTGTGCATCTGGACCCCACCATGGTCTTAACTATAAGCAGACGGGCTTTATATTTTTGGCCCTTTTGGCACCCTCGATTAGTCAGGGAAAGGTTGACCACTAGGAGATTTTCAGTTTTTCTCTTGAACATTGTTTGAATTCTCTTGAAAATCTTTTAGGGTACTCGTTGAATTTTTTTTTTTTTTTTTTTTTGCTCCTCCTTTGAACCTTCTTCACAAGGTCGGTTGTCGAGACGATTGGATGCGGGATACAACCCTAGAGATCCATCGAGGGGACAAGGGAAAATGCTCTACCAGCAGTCTGTCTCCATGCTGGGAATGGAAGAGGAGAAAATGATTCCGCCTTTTCCTTCCGCTCTCAAAAAAAAAATAAGGGAGCATCTTCCCTAGGTGTTTGATTTTTTTTTTGGAACAGCGGCGGGGGCGAGCTTGCTGTGAACATTGATGAGATCCAGACTCTTTGATTGGACAAGACATCAACACGATCTATCCCCTTTCTCCGATGCAAAAGAAACCGTTGTGTGTGTGTGCATGCTCGAGATTGCTGTGTCCACATGAAAAATACACAGAAACAGAGGGCTGAGGGGAAACAAAAAAGATGGAGATGAATGGACCGATGATGAAAATGACGTGTTGGTTCAACAGACACGTTGGTTCAACAGGCACGTTTTTTCAATTTGCTATAGTAGATTCCTACCCTCGCCCTACTATATCACATGCAGCAGAAGATTCAAGTACCACCCAATGCTACTTCCCCCATGTTGCCCCGTCTTCCAAACAACTCTAGTCTGGAAAGACCTCAGTTGATCTCCTGGACTCGTTCCTGTTTCTCTGCAGTCAGTCCCTGGGTTAGTCTAGTCTGTCCTCTATGACATCCCTTTTTCTTCAAGCTACTAGTGGACCCTGCTGGCATGTGCAAAGTTTCCTCAAATGGTTAGAGCAGAGGTCATTGCTATTGCGGAATGAACTTGGCGTCAATGGGTAAAAAAAAACTCTTAGGAGCGAAAAGCGAAGGTTACACGCAATCCTTAGACCCGTGTCAAAAATGACTTTGCGGTATCTTGACAATGACAGATCACTATGCACCAACTTGTTTGGCGTGGGCTTTTATGCCAATCCTTGAACACCGGTCCCATGTAGTATACTATGCATTCCTTGAGCGAGACGCCATCACCTGGACTAGAAAGGGGGGGTCAGCTTTAGCCCTGACTCGTGTTCTGCGGTCATTATCCACTCAAGAATGAAGTCAAAAAGACAAGAGAACTCAAAAAGACAAGAGAACTCCACCAAATTAATCTGGTTGGCTTGGAGCCGAATGCTCGATCCGTGGGCGGTTTTTGAACAAAGGGCAGGTGTTTGTTCTTGAACTTGCTCTCCCTTGCAGCACCGGGGGCTCACCATCCTCGACCCTTGCAGCCCTCATGACTGTGTCCACTCTCAGACCGACTCATTCTAGTAGTTCAACCTGGCATCCGTCTATTTATCCTCTGTTCCAGGTTCTTCCTTTGTCCTAGAACGGCGGCAGAAGAATATGTCTGAGCTGGATCATAAAAGACAGGAAAACCCCTTGTGGTTGAACTGACTCAAGAGTGCCAAGGACTGCACTGAACTGGTGCGAGGGTGAGCAGTCCCATCGACTGCAAGGAGGAATGGGTTCGAGAGGGGAACACACTCCTGAGAACTTTGGTAGGCATGGGTGGACTGTCCCTGGGGCTGCAAGAGTCATAGCTTTAAAGGGGGACTGTCCCAGGGACTGCAGGAGGAATAGGTGCACTGTTCCAAGGACTGCAAGGACAAATTAGCGCAAGAGGTGGACAGTTCCAGGTACTATAGACGTAAATCGGTTCGAGAGCAAACACAGTCCCAAGGATAGAGAAGTCTGTGTAGTGAAAGATTAGAGTGTTTGCCGCCTTGGGACTTTTTTAGTAGAGCTCTCGTTAACGAATAATCGGAAGATTTTACAGGAAAAGCTCAACAATAAAGGACGCACAACGCGAAAGTCTTGGAGAGCAAGCGCGCCATGCTTGCGACGCGACCCATGGACAAAAGAAAAGACCCACTAGCTGCAGTGGGGGTGGGTCAAAACCGGATTGACATTGGCCAGGTGATGAATTAACCAGGCGCTGTCGATGCCTGCAATAGATCCAGATTTTGGATCGACATACCATGCAAGAGTTCGCCATGCTCTCAGACAACATGAGGGCTGTGTGGTGGGAAGACGCGGTAAATGGAGGTCAGTGACTGTTGTTCCCTGTGCACTCGGTCAACGTGGCAGGAGGCGGACGCGTCGCTCTAAACCGGGGCAAACAACATGGGCGGTGAAGGCAGGCTGCCCTTGGTAAGAATGAAAGGAGGGACCATTGCAGGCAAGCAAGAAAGCCAGGGCGGATGGGGGTGGTGGTGGCAGTGACAGTGAAGCCAACCCACATGCTCTTTTTACTGCTGCTGCCCTGTGGAAAGCAAGCAAGAAAAAAAGAAGGAAGAGGAAGGAAGGAAAGAAGGAAGGAAAGCACTGGTTTTGGGTTCTGTCCTCCCGTGCTCTCACTTTTTTTCAGTCGTTTGTCCCCACTTGAGAATCATCTTTTTTGTGTCCCATTCCATCCTCTCTTTTCCATCTCATCCTCGTCCCTTTCCCTCTTCTTCCCTCTTCTTCCCCTTCTCCATTCCTAATTAACAAAGCTCCATCATGGCCCAGAACGACGCTTACGATTTCCTCTTCAAGATCGTCCTCATCGGTGACTCGGGTGTCGGCAAGTCCAACTTGCTCAGCCGATTCACCCGTGGCGACTTCAACCTCGAGTCAAAGTCGACCATCGGTGTGGACTTCGGTGCCAGAACTGTCCAGGTCGAGGATGGAAAGATGATCAAGGTACTACATCCTGCCTCTCTTCTCTCTTGTTCTCATCTAGGGCTGCAATGGGGCGGAAAAGAATGATGCTCGACGTGATAATGACCACAGGACAGACAGCGTGACCACATCACCCAAGAACGAGCGTCATCATCTTTTCCATCTCTTTTTTTCTCCCCCCCCCCCCTTCTGAGTTTCTTGAACGGGCACTTTGGGAACAACATCATCGGATTTGGCCTCCCAGGCATGGAATACCTCGTTTCTCGCGACCCAGAAGGCGACTGGCATAGATGGACCACAGGACGTAGAAAACAAAACCAAAAAAAAAAAAAAAAAAAGATACAGCCCACGGGACCATTGGAAATAGAAAACCAACACGCCCTGCTGGAGCAAGGGGGAAGCCAAGGGCAAAGGGCAAAGGAGGCAAGGAATTGTTGTCTGGAGCAAAGAAAACGAAGGAGATAGGGAGGAGAAAAACATCACCTCATGGCCACTGCGCCTGTATTTTGGGCTGGACCCTCGTCTATTTTATCTGGAGAGGGGCACAGCCATTTTCTCTTTCGCTCTTCTTCACCCTGTTCTTGGCTTAGCCTGGAGATCTCCAGGACCCGACTCTGACCTTCTTTTTTGCTTATGCGACACAAAATATATTTTAGGCCCAGATTTGGGATACTGCTGGACAGGAGCGTTACCGTGCCATCACCTCGGCCTACTACCGTGGAGCCGTCGGCGCCTTGTTGTTGTACGATATTACCCAGCACGGCACCTATGAGTCGGTCTCCAGATGGTTGTCTGAGGTCCGTGAGCACGCAGACTCCAACATCATTGTCATGTTGGTTGGTAACAAGTCGGATTTGAGACACTTGCGATCCATTCACACCGAGGAGGCCAAGGGCTTTGCAGAGGAGAATGGCTTGATGTTTATCGAAACCTCGGCCTTGGACGCCACCAACGTTGACATTGCTTTCACCAACCTGTTGACTGAGGTATGTTCTTTATCTATCAACTCTTTTTCAAAGAGAGAGCAAAAGAGATGGAGAAAAAGATAGAGAGAGAGAGAGAGATCTATATTTGACCAACTAACATTCCTTCCCGTTTCTTGTTGCTTTTTATCAGATCTACAAGGTCGTGACAAATCACATGCCCAAGGAAGGCGGCAAGGACGAGTTGAAGGCTGGAGGCGCTTCCATCAGCATAACGCCTACCCCCACGGACAAGCCTGCCGGCAACGGATGCTGCTAAATGCTTTTTTTTTGCGTGACAAACAGATACCAGGAACCACAGGGATTTTTGCTTCTTTTTTTTGGTTGCTGTGCTGGAGGAAAACCTCTGACCCCACACAGCCTTCGACGGAACAACCCCTGTGGATATATGCAAAAAAGGAAAAGCCCACCCAACAAAGAGAACGACGAAAACGTTGAGATGCAGACGCATGCAACTTGCGTAAGAAGGAGAAAGCAGATGGAAAGCACTACCAAATTTTAAATTGTCCATAGCTTTTTTTTTTTGTACTTTCTGTAAACATTTTTTTTGAAAACGAAACGTCCATGAAACCCGTTCTTCCAAGATGATGATGATTGACCAAGCAGCATTGTTTTTTGCTGCAGCTCGTTCGTTCAGTTGAGCGTTGAAACGGACCGGGTGTGGTGTTTGCATGTGTGCTTGCATGTGTGTTTGAGCCGTCCTGCCACGTTGCTGTTGTGTTGAATTTGCTACTACGAAAGCTTTTTTTTTTTTGTATGCTTAAAGATTTTTATTCAACTTTTTTTGAAAACGCGAAAATAAAGGTGGAGAGGAGAGTTACGACATATTTTTTTTTCTACAAGGGTGAGAGCAGGGGGTATGAGATGAAATGAGAACGACAATAAAGCAAAAGATATAAACAAGGTAGTCCTTCTGTTAGCCCACTTCTTTCTTTTTGTTTAGACCTTGTCCTGGTCCTTGATCTCAGTGCGCAATTGCGCGACCTCCCTCTCCAAGACACGAGCCTGAGCATCAGCACGCTTGGTCAAGACATCGACCAAGGACTTGTTCTCGGGCAACAACTGGCTCTCATCAATCTTGGCACCGACTTCCTGCATGGTCCTCAAGACCGTGGCCAACTGGTTAGGCAACCAGGTGACAATGGGAGAACCGCCGGTGGCGACGGGGTGCTTTGTGTACTTGATGATATACTCCTTGGTGAAAGACCAGTGGCGGTTACGGAAGTTTCGGATCTGATCCACAGCTGCCAAGTAGATGGCAGAGGAGTTGGAGTCCTGCTCAGCAAACTCACGGACCTTGGCCTGCTTGGCCTTCTCCTCCACAAATGTCAAGAACTCGGCGTGGTTATGGGGCCTGTAAGTGCGGAAATCCTTCAAGACGGCCGTCAAGGGGTTCGAGGGCATATTCTCGGTCAACTGCAACAAGTTGTCACCCATGGGGACCATGGAATCGTTGGCGCCAGACTCTCCACGATGGAACATGGGCACATCCGAGACGCCCTCGTAGATCACACCGTTGGGGAACATGGGCTGGTTCTTGGTGCCCATGATGAATGTCCGGAACTTGAGGTAGTCCTGAGGCAAAGATCTTTGCCACATAGTGTCCATCTCCTGGTTGATCTTCTCATAAGTCGACACGACCTTGGACAAGGCATCGTTAAACGAGGGGCGGTGATGTTTGTCTGCAGCCTCCAAGGTCTTCATTGTGTTCTTGACCAACTCTCCTGAATTGGCGACCATGGTGACGTGCGAAATGATGAAGCCCAACTCGGATGGGTCGCCAGAGAAGGGGCGGATCAGCTCCAAGTTGCCCCAGACGAGACCCTTGGACTTGTCAATGCGGCGGTAGTTGTAAAGGGCGTATGAAAGGGCGTACTCCATGAAGGGCTTGGCGCCAATCTTCTCAGCCACCTGAACCAAGGGCACAGCAATGTTCTTGGGAAGAACGGAACGTCCGAGACCGTAGTCGCCAGTCTTACGGTAGAGGATGTCACAAGGCTCCAACAGGTAGGCAGAAGCCACAAAAGTGTAGTCGCGGTAAAGGGCTAATTGGTGCAAATCACATGATCAGTACAAGATGTTTGGTGAGAAGGTCATGTGAGACAAGGGGAAAGAAGGAAAGAAAGATCGTGGGAGAGTAACTTCGCAAATTTCCTTTTCCTGTTTCACTGAATGAATTGAAAAAGAGCTGCAAGGAGCCTTCTTACCTGAGAGAAGCTCAGAGTCCTCGACCTTGGACAGGTCGTACTGGGGGAGGGCCTTGCAGGCCTCGCCAAACTGGCCCAAGGCCAACAAACCCTTGGAGCCGTCCTTGAGGGTCAAGGGCATCTTTTGCAAGAGCTGCTCCAGGACCTCGTACTCCTTGGGCAAGACATCCAAGGGATCCTGACGGGGCAAGAAGCCGTTCTGGGTGCCGACCATGAACGAAGGGATCGAGTGGTTGTGGACCAAAGGATCGTCCAAGATGGGGAATCCGGGCACCTCGCGTGCCTGTGCTTGAACGTCCGAGGTGTGGAAGGCACGGTACTTCTTGGGCTGGTTCGTGGAGGAAGAGTGGCGGATGGCCTCGGTCTGGACACGGAGGGAATGGGCAACAGCAGCAAGGGCCGAAGTCTTGGTGGAGGCTGGGGCGAGCTTGAGCGCGTTCTTGAGGGAGGCGGTGGCCTGGCGGTTGAGGGTCTGACGAAGCATTGTTAATAATAGAGTGGAGGCAGGATGATGAAATGCAGGCCGAGATTGAAAATAAAAGAAATTCAAAGAACGAATGTGGAGAGGGCAAGGAAGCTTGGGGCGGAGTTCAGAGGGAGGTGGAGGGTGCGCGAAAGAAGCGGTGAAGAAGCGAGTCTCAAAGCTTTAGGGAAAGAAGGGACAAGTAGAAGAGTGATGGTGTATGAAGACAAGAAAGAGGAGGAAAGAAGGAAGGAGTGAGGCCCTTTTATAGCCGAGAGTGGACGATGATGAGTTTTGATGGGGGTGGGGCACCAACTGATTTGGGCAGGGCAGGTGTCTTTAGGGCCTGTTCGGACGGAAAAGCCGAAGGTGAAGCGAATGGGGGACAATCAATTCATCGAAAGGGCGTCCGTCCAGACGAAGGGACGGGAGATCAGCAGCGAGCAGGGCTCTCCCTCTGTCCCTGGGCTGGAGTGTCAGCCAGTCATTCATTCATTCAGTCAAGAAGACCAGCCAAGTTCACTCAAACATGCAACTGCGAAGTGGATTGACAATCAAAGCAAATCACCACAGCGACGGATGCATGGCAGACACATCCCCCCTTGCCTCCATCATCCTCCTCTCTCTTTCTCTCTCCTCTTCTTTTCCTGCATTGCTTGCAGCAAGCAAGGCCCTGGAAAGTGGAATCGAGAGTCAACGCCTGAACCTCGGCCTTGGACGACTATTGTATAACCAGAATCCAAAAAAACGGCACACGGGCACACTTCACGCACCCCCCGTGGTTACACTAAAGAAATGAGTCGTCTTTTTGCAACGTGAAAGAATTGAACTGAATACCCTGACGCGTAATATAGAAAAAAATCATCGTTACACAAAAGAAACGAGCCACCAAAAAAAAAAAAAAAAAAAAAAAAATGGCCCCTGACCAGACCTCTCTTGCCTTTGTTGGCCATCTTCATCGATTGTCTGTTCAAAATAGGTTGATGGGCACAGTCATCGATTGAACCTTCTTGACCAAAACTTTTCCACGGCATTCCATTCACCTCTCCTCTACTGTCTCAATCATACCTCCAGAGGCGTGATTGGTTTCTTTTGAGCACCTTCATCCTTTGATCTCACCTCTCATCCTCCTCCAAGCCCTTTGCAAGCTCTTAACGCCATACCCCTGTCCTTGTACGGTCCAGAACTTGTTAATAGTCTCTGTACAAGAGGGAAGTAGGAGTAAGGAGAAAGAGGTGGTGGTTGGGAGATGGATAGGGATGATTTCTATCTTGGGTACATGTCGTTCACCACTGCACACCCTCGTGATCCTCAGTTGTTCAGGACCACATACTTTCCTCGCGGAAAAAGGGTCTGAAGGAATGGGTTCGGAACAATCGCCATACCATGGAAACCAAAGAGCATACAGCTTCCACACACGTTAACGTAGTTGATTGGGATAAGAGAAAGGCACTAGACAGCCATGGCAGGGAGTGAATGTCATCACTGTCGTCATTTCCTACCAAAGTCTTGTTTTTCACGCTTGAAGAGGCCCGATCTTTGGAGGCGCAAATGTTTATTTCTGCTGTTTCTCCCCACACTTTTTTACCTCGGATTCCAACAAACGAACCCGTTGATGGCAGCACAAAGAAGCGAGCAACAGAAAGGGATGAAAGGCTTGTTGCAGACACTGCAATTCCTGCTGATCCATTCGACACGGCCCCTGTTTGTAGTCCTCCGAAATCGCTATCCCTTAAATCTCGGAATCGCGGAGGTTAACAACGTGGTTGGGACAAGGATCTCAATGACCAATGCAGAATCTCCGACATCGCCAAAGACCCGCGAAAGATACGTGTTAAAATTGTCTTTCGTTCGCTCAGGCTTTCTTGTCGATGACAGCAAGGACTCTTGGACTACTGTCATCATTCATCTCCCCTCTTTCAATCGCGCCTGCCCCGCCAAGTGACAGTATTGACCAAGGGACGATGCATCTCGGAATATCCCTTCGGTTTTCCGAAAAGCCGAATATACAGCTTTACGCCACCTGACTTTGGAAGACCCTTCTGGCTGGCGACTGTGTGTACGACATTGACAATGCAACGACAATTGATTTCCGCCGTTTTGTAAACTCGGCGGGAACTTTCCTACCAATAATCCGAGACCCAGTGCACGCCAGACTTCATTCTGGACGAGTGGAATGGAATATGCGAACCGCGCTCTAGGATGGTGAGCGCCTAAAATCGGATCTCCATCAACAATGGTGCACTATCGAGAGAAACTATCTACCGCTCCGAAAGCTCACCCGTACCTGCTTGAGCACAGCTCAGAACGGGGATGCCTCTCCTTTCCCCTAGAATTCGTGTTTCTTGTACTCTGCAGGAGCGTAAACATTGGATTATTGCTAAAAGAAAAGAAACTCCCCCTCGCTCTTGGAGTGGCACTCCAGCAGTCAACTGACTGACTGCTGCATCCGACTACAATTCTGGCCTAGTTGCTCGTACCCATGTTCTTCAGCTAAGCTCTGGACCCCTGCTTTTGCTTTGTGCATTCGTACTTGGTCATAAGAATCTAGTTTATTCTGGTAGTAATATGGAAGAGGGGAGGGGGGGGATGGGCGTGTATGGTGTATCAGAGGATCGAGGGAAAGGAGTGGAGGATTTTAGTGGAACTTGGGGATGACACCCTCGGTCGAGACAGTAGTTCCGACCTCAATGTTCCTGCTCGAGGCGTTGACCAAACCGCTATTGAAAAACGAAAAACAGTGTTAATAGGACGCAACCACCATTGCACATTGATCGATGGCAATTGGACACTTGGACGCAAAGCCCTAAGAGCCCCTGTATCCCACGATTCCAAGATTACATACTCTGGGTAACGGAGCTGGATCTTGGGAGGAGGGATGGCACCAGAGACGAATCTCCTATAAAGGTGACAAAAAAAGATCATATTAGACATTCTCGATCCATTGTTTCCCAAGATACTCATGATACGCGAAAAACACAATTAAACTGATTCGTACTTCTCCTCGGCAACCTTCTGGGCAAGGACGATGTGCTGCTCGTTGAGACGGTTGGACTCCTTCTCGGAACGCATGTAGTACTCAATGTAGCGAGTGAGAGGGTGCTTCTCCTAGAAAAATGATCCCCAATGGCAGATCATAAACCGACGTCGCGTTAGATGTGTCTGAGCTTCCTTTCTCTCAAACATTCCATGCAGAGGTCCAGTGCACAGGTCTAGTGTTGAAGTTTCCTGAATATCGCAAAGCAGTTTCTATCACAATGCTCCCTTGTCCAGCATGCCAATTGCTTGGAACGCCGCTACTGTTAAGTTTATCGGTCTCGTCCAGTCTTAGCGTAGATTCTGGTCCATAAAAGTCCCGATCCTCAAGTTCTTGTAATCTCCTGATCCTTGGCGACAATCCCGTCCATGCAATTGAATCCTGGGTACATTTCCACGCTAAGATCGCTTCATTACCTCGCCCTGGTTGGTGAGGTGCTCGTCAATGCGGGACCAGGCGATCCATCCGACAACGGCGATCAAGGCCAACTTGAAACCGCCGGACGTGAAGCCTGTTTCATGGGATAACAAGTGAGGTGAGTAAAAGACACAACTTTCGCAGGAATCAAATCCGATGGCACAAGGCAATGTTCCATTGTCCATTCCAGCGCTATTGGCAAAGCTCGGACTTTTTGAATGGTCCAGCTTGTGGCGTGGCGAGATGATCCATACCTTCCTGGGTAGGAGGGGCCTCAGGACCAGCGTGGGCGGCATGAGAGCCGAAACGCTTCTGGACAATGCGAGTTGAACGCTGGGTGGCAGCAATGCCCGCCCTTGTGAGAAAAGACATTGTGATGTGATGGAGGGGTGGAGGAGAGCGGATGATGTTCGACCTGCACGCATGTCCAAAGGAAAGCGCGGAAATGAATCCCGGCGATGTCGCCGGGATTGATACGTCACCGAATCAGGGAGAGGAAATGTTAACTCACGTGCATTTTCCTATGTCGCGGCGGGCGCGAGTGTCTGTCCCGGGGCAACGTGCCAATCGAATTATTGTTATCCGTCTGTGCACCATGGTCAAGTTCCAAAGAATGAAATGAAAACCATGCCGCGTATGGGATCCTAGTTCAGATCGGATAGGAAAAGGCACTGCCAAGTTTGATCTGACCGAACGGATACCCAAAAGTGCAGACTAGTCAACGAAAATGAAGAGAAGATGCCCTCAATCCCTCAATCCCTCAATCCAAGCACCTTGAACGGTAACATCACGCTCCATGACGCCGGGTGCTCAGCGACATGTTACCTTGCAGAAGGATAGAGCTGATCCATGCATTGGATCTGGAGCCGGAGCTTGGGATCTGGAGCTTGGGACTTGACTAAGGGACTGCAAGGAAGAGAGAGCATTGTCGTCCATGTCTGATGAGCACGCAGTCCGACAATGACACTCCGCCATTTTTTTTTTATTTTTTTTTATTTTTGCTCAGAGGTGAAAGTTCGATCTTCCTTCTCTCCTTTCCTCTCCCTTTCATCTCTTTTTCTCTTTCCAGTCATGTCCCTCGCCTCCTCCTGTCTATCCTGGACCGTTTGATAATCAAGGATCCATTTTACTCTGTCACCATCCCTCTCCTTGTTGACTCTTCCTCTTGGAGTTGCGCAAAGCACGCCGATCCTCCTCGAAATCATACCAGACAAGCTAAAAAAAATTCTCCATAAACAAGATACCCCAACATTGACTCAAATAATGCCCACGGACGTCTCGACCAACCTCGCGACGTCAGCCGCCGCTGCTTTCTGTGCTCGACTCTGTATTCATCCTTGTAAAGAAAGAGCTTTTCCCGGACATCTCATTGCTGTGCCCTTTCCCCGTTCTCCACTGAAAGAGAATCCGATCTTAACCGAAATGACTCTTTACTCGGTTTAGTGGATCACCTCAAAGCGTCGTTACCAGGATGGGAAGGAGCAATCGTCGCCCAGAACAGCATTCGAAACATATATAAAGCCATCCATCGGCATTTGTCTTTACATCAGGATCGACCTCGACAGCAGGAAGCACCGGCAGCTCAATCTGGGATCAAGAAACAATATCCGCACCACCATCATCAGACTTTTCGGGAACGGATCCAGCTCTGGCGCGGACTCTACAAGGGTGTGCCATTTGCGCTGTTCATCAACGTGCCTGCGTTAGCATTCTTTCTCTCGACGTATGATGCGACGAAGCACGGACTGGCTTATCTCTCAGCGGAATGGAACATTTCTCGATTACATTTGCATCACTTTGAGACACATCTGATCAGCGGCATGATGGCCAAGGTCGTAGGGACGTTTTTGTGGGCGCCCATGATCCAGCTCCAGACTATGGAAGCTCAGACCCGAGGTCAGCCCGTGGCTGTGGCGGGTGTCAGGTTATCGTTGAGGGACGCTTACAGACTAGTCAAGGAGATGGGTCAGTCTACAGAGGGACTGAAGGGCCTATGGTCTGGGTATAGATCGACTCTGACTTCATTTCTGCCGTATACCATGCTCTATTTCGCGACATATGAGCAACTGAAGCAATTGGCTCGCTGGGTCATCATCAACCGCGCAGGATCGGACAACGAATGCTCAACAGCTAGCAGCCGTGGCGGTAACAGTCAGGGAGGTGTAACTTTTAATACTGTTCATGAGAACCCGTTCCCTCTGAACCTTGGGACCTACATGATTTGTGTCTCGGGAGCGGTTGCCATCTCTGCTGCTGTCTGTCACTCAGCCTCAGCTCTTCGAGCTCATCTCCTGAAAGTTCTTTCTCCTCGAAACCCAACCTCCTTAGTGGATCGGGCGAAGGACTCGGCGGCTGCCTCCTCAGCCGCGAATCTTTCTTCTGCTACTCGGGCACCGACTACGCCAGCTATGGCTTCCCTCTCTCCACCCCAGAGCCACCATACCCTATTGGCAGGTGCACACCCGTCTTCAAAACCCCAGAGCCAACACGCTCATTTGACTACCACAGCCACGGCTACCACTCCTGGTGGAACGAGGACAATGGTGAAGTCATCCATACCTCAGCCACTACCACACCAACAAACAACCTTCATCCGCCAACCTATCCTGCGTGAACCAAATCAGGCGACATTGGATGCCAAAAGAGTGACTGCAACCTCTTCGACCTCCTCTTCATCCTCTAGACTCTTGAGGCAAATAACTCGCGGGTTAGGACCAAGGATCCTTTGGACAGCCCCAGGTGTGACTCTGACGACAGCTGGGTTCGAAGTCTTGCGCAACATGGCGCTCGGAGTCGTTTAGAAGGGCATCTCCACCCCTCTTTCTCTTCATGTTCATGTACAATAATGACTGTATTTCTATGACTAAAATAAAACAAAACATGACGATTATGAGTAACAACAGCAGAGCGGCTATCTGGCAAGCAAAAAAAAAACTCCAGGTAGTTTTGTCCAAGTATGTTTGCTTACTCCGTCTTCCAGCAAAAAGTCAGCGAGACTTGTCCGATAGAAGGAATCTTCATACTACAGCCGTTGACAACACGCCACTGATACCGACATTTGAACAAATTTTGAGATAGAATAATGTCAGGTTCGAAGATTGAATATATTATTATACAGGGTTGAGATTCTTCTAAAAGGAGGGGAGGTGGCGGAGGACTATTGTACAGGGTAAAGCGTGTAAAGACATGCTGGAAAGAAGAAGAGAAGAAAAAAAGGACCAAACTAATAAAAATCTACTTAGTTGTCGTTCAAGAAGTCGATGCGGAGGGCCTTGATGGCGTCGATGGAGCCGATGACAGCAGAGACGACACCGATGATGACAATGATGGCGCACCAGATCAACTCGTACCACTTCATCTGTCTCCATCCGATCAACTTGAAGTAGCAGAGGATGGGCAACACAAAGATCAATGTGCAGTTACCCAAGGCACCCAACAAGGACAAGAAGTCACCAAAGTAAGGGACGGTGCAGGCAATACCACCGCAGAAACCGACAATGGCAAGACGCAACAAAGTACGGTAGACACGCTCCATGACCTTGCCGCGGCGGGCCACAGTGATGTCACAAAGACGCTCAAACTCCAAGGCGAAACTGGTGAGAAGGATAGGGGCGGCCAAGATGACGTGGACAATGATGACAATGGTTCCGATCTTGGTGGTCAAATCCTGGGGCAAGTTCACGAGAATGGGAGACTCAGCCAAGTTACCATAGGCCATGTAACCAGGGATGGCAGTGGCGAGGTAGAGGATCGAGCAAGTACCGAGAGCGGCGGCGACAACGCGGTTCCAGCTCTTGGGGTAGCGCATGGCCTCTTCGACGTGCATGTAGACGACATTTCCTCCAAAGCAAATAGAGATGGAGGCGACAGTGGTAGGCAGGTTGGCCCAGATGATATTGTCGTGACCAACATGGTCCCATTTAGGGTTGGACATGTCCATGATCGAACCGCGGACGGCAACAGCGACCAAGACGACAGTAGCCAAAGCACCAAACACAGACATGACAGCGACCTCCTTCAAGGTCTTCATGGCAGTGAAAGGAACAGCCACAATAGCGGCAGCGATCCAAATCCAGGCCTTAACGTTCAAACCAGCAGAAGGAGCAAGTCCCACCATCTCAGTTCCAGACAAAATCAAGTACATGATGGGGGCACCGAGGACGATGGAGGTATGAAAGAACCAGACAGCGATGAGACCGGGTTTGCCAAAGGCATGACGACCGACCTCCTGGTAAGAGGAGAGGCGGTACTTGCCGTTGTAGTACAGGCACTTCATGAGGAGGATGGCAGTGTAGACGGACATGATCAAAGAGAGAATCAAGATACCGACACCGATCCATCCACCCATTCTGAGAGCGTAGGGCAAGCCCAAGGTACCGGTTCCGGCGACCACGCACACAACGTTGGCCTGTTTGTTGCATCAGATAAGAAAGAAAAAGTCGGTTAGCAGCTGGCAGACCGGACTAAGAACAAAGAAGCAATGTCCAAAGATAATAGGAAACATACGTAGGCGAGGAAGTTGCTGCCCTGCTCAGGACGCTCGGCGAGGAGATCGACGGCAACAGACTCCTTGTCGCTGTGGACGCTGGAGACCTCGTACATTTCTTCGGCGTGCTTCTCCATTGTAATAAAAAAAGAGTGAGGGAAAGAGAGGGAGGAGAGGGAGAGGGAGAGAGAAGAGAGAAGTAGAGAGAAAGAGAGGAGAGTAGCTCAAGAGAGGATAGCTCGAGAGTAGGAGGAGAGAGAGAGAAAGGGAAGAGTTGGTTGAAGATGAAGGGGGGAAAGGGAAGCGCAAAGATCCCTTTTATAAAGATTTCAGGAAGGCAGCTCCGAACACCAAGAAAAAGTCTCCGGAGCGAAATGAATGGACGACTCAATAGCCGACCACTCACAGCGCACCGCTGCAAGACAGAGACTTGCCTTGGACTGGCTGGCACTTGGTTCACCCCTGCGGTGCTCTCTCAACATGCCTTCTCTCGCCCAGACACCACCACACCGCAGAGAGAGACACTACCCCCACGGATCCGATTTGCCTTTGATTTGTTTGTTTGTTTCTCGTTCTGCCTGGAAACGATCGAATAAACAAAGGCGATCTGTTTTGGCCGTTTGTTGGCCCTGCAGTGCACAGGTACCAACCACCTCTTTGCCCTTACCCCTTGCCCCTTACTCGCTGGGTGCCACCGCTTACGCAGATTGTGGCTTGCACTGAATGCAAGCTTGAACTACTGGGTCAATGGATAAGATGGGCAGGAACAGTAATCGCACTTTGTGCACAGCAGTAGCCATCATCAGCAGTCGACGCACCAATGCAGTTCATGAGGAAACTGTCGGTATCTGGTGGTCTAGATCTAGCATCTTGGATATTTTGGTAATACATCGGACCGAATACCTCTTCTTGGACCTTCTCTCTTCACAACCTTCTAATTCTTCTCAAGCTTTGTTCTGCATTACACCAATGCTGCCCGTTAGACTATCCCTTTCCCCAAAAGAAAAATAGAAATAAACTATTCCTGGGTCTCAAGGGAAGGAGGCGTTAATCTTGCCTTACACAGTGTCAAAAGGGCAAATCAGTTTGAACGTAGATCCACAAAGCAACCCAAAAGTTTCCAGCAGCGGCCAAACAGCGAAAAAACCCATGGGCTTTCTCGGGTCTCGATCGGATCCTGATTGGGTGCTATTCTTCCCAACCAATGACTTTTCATCCCCAGTGGTTCAAAGTCCTCCGATTCAAGTCATGTACCACGGTTTCAATGCTCGAGCCAGTAAAATCACTGCGATTCGGCCTTTGGGCCATGTTTGAGGGACCTTTTAGACCTCACACCATTCATCATCATCGCTCTCCTTTCCTCGGAACTTGAATATTTCATGGGTCTTCATCAAAAAGGGGTGGGGGAGGAAGTTGGGAGCATGGACACAAAAGAGTCATCACCTTAAAACAGGGTCTTTTGAACAGTCATTTCTGTCAGCGATTGGCTGTTTCGTGTCTTTGTACCCATGTGCAGAGTTCGCTACCTTGAGCGAGGCCAAAAGGCGCGCCGTTCATGCTGATGTCTAGAAAGAGAACATGTCTCTTATTTTTTTTTTGGCTCTGCACTAGAAGCGTAACTTGGAAATTACCTGCATATCTGCGAGGGAATTGTCGAGAATTGGTACCCCGTCGACGTCCTTTCGTTATCTTGCCCCCTGGATGTCAATTGACGCCTGAACAAGAAAAAGGGCAGATAAAAAGTCCGTGTCAACATGGCCCCACCTGTCCATGTTCCTGAAACTCGATCGAACGATTACCGGGGATTCAACAGCCCAGCCCCTACTCATCTTTCACTGCCTTCTTGGCTCAAAGGGCTAGAACAGGGCGCGTCGCGCCTGTTTGCTGCTCTTTGAGCGTGTGTTTTTTTGTTTGTTTTGATTTGTTTTGCAATTTTCCACAATTGAGTTAGTCGATCCGTACCACCATTCAATAAAGGGTAACCTCTCTCAGTGGTTCAATTCAGCCTATCACGCGTTTAGATCGGGCATCCCTGAGCGTTGTCAGTAGGGCAGGATCGACGATGCAGATGTGTGTATTATTTCTTATTAACTGGACTAGTCTGCTCCCCTTCATTACTCCCCCCTTCCATCTTTAGCATCCTGTGGGGTTTCTTGCCTGCAAAAGACACAGGAGCTGAATCGAGTCACCGAAATACGACTTGTCTGACTCCAGTTCCTCCATCTCATTCTGGATCCTTGCCTGGTTTGGATGGCGCATCGTCCACATCACAACTGAAGCTGGAGCCGTATAAGACATATCATTATAACTTCGGTCATGGATCCGCTGGCCGTTCAAATGGTAACCGGCATGGATCTCTGGCAACGATCCAAAGAAGGAAGACTCTGCCATCAACGCGGGCTGGATTCGAGGATCTTGGGTCAGCAGGTAGTAGATCGAAAGGCGCCAACTATATCAGGTTTAATCGTGTTGAAGACAGTGATGATCAGCAATTGGTGCAAAAAGACACGCCGTTACTGAGAGTCATAGTCAAAAGAAAGGGAGATCAAGCCAAGTAGGCTACTTACGGTACTCGGCAAGAGTTCCAGTTGTAGTCCTATTAAGAGAATTTCAGAATGAAGCCATTGTCAACACAACCGAGCTTGATCACAACACAATAGAGGTAGCTCTGTAGACAACATGAGAGGGTATACCTTGTCGTTATCACTCTCCAGGATCTTTTTTTGTGAAGGCTCATACAGGCCATTGGCTGCAAGTTTCAAAAAATCGGCAATCAATCCAGTGGGGTTAAGCTGCAGTTGGTGCTGAACCGTCGTGATGATCGCATCCATGACCTTGGCCCATTGTGACGATCGCTCCACATCCTCGTTGTAAAATGTCAAGAATCCAGCCAAGATGAAATCCGAAGGGCGTGTCACGTCAGAGTAGGAACTCTCCTCGCCATAATGTGCGCCACCGCTGTATCCTTGGGCATTCACAGCTGGCTCTGCAACCTTGACCCAGTCTCCCAGAGTGGGCAGGAATGTGTAGTGGTTGATCTCATGGTCCCAGATTGCCTTGGCCAGCTGGAGTCCGATCTGACGATAATCATACCGACCACAAGGCGAGCGACCCCAGATCTTTGCCGCGTGAAATAGTGAGGTGGCAATGTCGATATCACCATCGGTTGCAGAATTGGAGCCTCCCTCGGGTGCGTTGGCATAGGTCCGGTGGTGCTTGTCATCGACCTGCTGCCAGGCGCACAATCCATTGGCGTTCTTAAAGTGCAAGAACCAGCGCAAGAGTCCGTCAAAGTCCTGCTGATTGCGCATCAACTGAGAGATCAACATTCCATATCCGATGGCTATACAAGTAAACAGACGCAGAGAGGTGCACGCACACAACCAGCAAGACCAGCAAGGGCATTGTTGTGTTAGAGATCGCTGCTACTTTTTGCCTGGAGGCTGTGCTTCAGAGCCGCCTTCTAGGCCAAGCGCGTTTACGCCTAGATTCCTGCACTCGCAGATGGACAGAGGACATTGCAGTGCCATTTACCTTCGGAGCAGGTGATTGCATTCTTCTGCTCGACCTCGCCTTTCTTGTTGTAGTCGATGTAGAGCATCTCGCCCCATGCGCGGACATAGGCAGCGCGCCATTCTTGGTACTTCTGTTCGATGGAGGGCATGGCGATGGGAGGCGGGAGAGTGTTGGAGATGGAGAATGAGGGGATGGAATGGGGAAAAGTGAGGGAGAAAGGGGAAACGATGCCGCCGGCCTATTGATATTCCCCATTCCCACAGCCGGAGAGGGACAAACAGCGCCAGACGGGCGGACAATGACAATGTCTCCTGCCGCTTTGTCTCCGCACGACGCCCATGCAGGTAAAAATCATTTGCTGCTATTCCTGCCCTGCCCTGCGCTGCACTGGTGAAACAGGTTTTGTTGTTGTTGCTGTCCACCACAGCCGCGTTCGCTTGACTGGGCTGAAGGGCCCGCTGTGCGAGTGCAGTACATGCAATTATTGTCAGTTGTAGTTGCGGGCAAAAGATCCATACAAGCCACGTCTGTGTTTGCGCGCGCGCTTTTTTTACTCTTGGCTGAGCACCTTCCATCTCTACCAGGTACGTACATGTACTGTAGCACCGCCTTGTTTCTCTCCCGGCGACACTGCCCTGGCGGTGCTGTTGTTGCTGTCTGTGCTTGTGCCTGAGCCTGCGCCTGTACCTGTTCCTGCTCCTGCTACAGGATCCAGCCCTCTTTCGTCATTGTCTCTCTCCCCCCCTCTCTCTGGACTATAGCGTCTCTCCACTCAATGTCCAAGGTGTTCCACTTGTGCATTTACTTTGGATAGTGGTTCGCTTCGCCGTGTCTTTGCATGCTGCACGTCGGGACACTTTCTGTGAAGGGGTAGGGTATCGTCCCGCAAAGAAAAACCCTACAACAAAAAGCATCATGTCAGGGTCTGTGGTTTTCAAGGTCTTCTCTTCCTACTGACACTCAATTGAGTCGTGAATACTTGGTTCTTTCGCCCCTGGCTTTCGATGGAAAAAGGCCAGGCCAATGAGGAATGGAAAAGAGGGGATTGTCTCGTAGGGGGTTCTGTGGCTAGGGCAACAAAAAAAATAGTGGTCTCTGACCATCTGCTATTTCTCTATCTGGTTGTCTCTCAGGTCAACAGGATCGTTTGCTGTTTAGTAAAGAGAGGGAAACAACAACCAACAACCATGCTCGATAGGGGGGGCAATGCATTCTCTATTTTGGACATGTTGTGTTTAATCCAAAGAGATAAAAATAACAAAGGCCGCGCTTGGTTCCTCCCATCCGTGCCCTCTTTGCCGCCACAGGCCATCACAAATTCTGCTCTATCCTTCCATATTCTTTTTTTGCAAGATTCTGTCCATCCATGGTTACAAGGGCGCATGGGGTCATGCTGGTTGTGTTCCCTTTGATGCGCAATTCTCGTCCTGAAGTCACTCGACGCGCGCTTGGGCGTCGCACTGCCCTAAAAATAAAGAATGAAGACGCCTGTTGCTTACAGAAGAAAGTCTCCGGACTGCCCTTGCGTCCAAAAAGATTCCGTCCACAACAACCTCCAGGAAGAGAGGAACTATCCGAATCATCTGACCAAAGATGGATTCAATATAACGGCAAGAACAATTCCATTCAATTCCACAAGACCCCCAAGCCCCAAGACGTGATGTTATCCTCTCTTTTGAATTGTTTGACCCTTTTTTTCCTGTTTGGCTGGTCGCATGTCATGTTTAACAGGCCATGGTAGAGATAAACTGTGAAAGGAAACAGACAAAAGAGGTACAATCAACAATAGCGCATGTGCTGTCGTCGTCCATTCGCCAGCACGGCCCAGAATCAAGGCTAGGGGACAGATGGGCGGACGGGCAGAGAGGAGGGATGGAATGATCAGTATGACCACCCAAGTTACCGCCCCTCTTCTTTCTCTCTCTGTTTCTGTTCTCCCATATTTTATATTTATACCACCCTTGCTTGGGAATGGGCTGCACCTTTTCTTCTTCTCTTTTCCCCACTCTGCATCTCTTGGATCCAGAGACCCGACTTCCCTCTTTCCCCTGCGACCATCTCTCTTTTTCTTCTCTTTTCTCTCGTTTGCCTACTGCATCCTTCATCGTGCGCTAGTTTCTGTTCCGTCCTTCCCCTCGATCTTCAGGATCTTTCGACCCCTCACTCCACACCTCATCTCTTGTTCAGTTTGACAAAAACTACACTAGAACGCGTCGCGTTTTGAACTTTCCTTTCTTCCAAAAAAAACTCAAAGGTTCAGCTGAAATGGCTCCCGGTTGCTTTGTCGATCCAATGGATTGCATACTCCTTCACAAACGTGCTCCTACAGAATCCGAACCTACTTCCCATGTTGCGGTGATCGTCGGAGCCTCCGTAGGCTCTTTGGCGTTGGTCATTGCGCTGTGTATTTTCTACTGTTGCATGCGCAAACGACGTGCGTCTCGTCGGATCGGACAGTTGCAGCGGTTTTTGCCGACGTTCATGGATCAAGAAAAGACTGCAAAGTATTTCCAATCTCAAGGGTCGTCCTCGACTTTGGTCCTTGCGACAGCCGCGAATGGGAGTCAACAACAAGAGAAGGATTCTTCCTCCACTTTATCACCGCCATCGAATGTCCATCATCGCACTCGGTCGGCACCCATTGCTTTTGCCAAGGGTGTGACGGATCATCGAAACCGACAGTTGGAGCGAGAGGGATCGCTGGGTCAATTTCAGCAGATTTCACTGATCTCTGAAGAGACGGTGGTCGAAGGCGAGACTCCTCCTCGTCGATCGATCTCTGGCGGACGCGCTCGAGCAGCCACGACGGTCAATAATACCGCCATCTCGATCGTGACGACAACCCCGCCGGGACCTGCTCAAGTGGTGAGTTCGCTCCATCGAAGCGTCAGTCTAAACAAACACCATGGTCCCGAGAGCCCCATCCACAGTCGAGCCGGTCCCTTGGAACCGGAACAATCTGAAGAAGAAGAAGATCACCAAGAAAAGTTTGCCGAGGGCGAGAGTTTGGTCGCGCCCAATCGATTCTCGGCTCTTTTGGACTTCAGTGACAATCGGTTCTCGAACCTTTCCACAGGTTCGGGGGGCTTGGACCCAGATTACATGGATCCGACCCGGTTCTCGACCCAGTCGATTTTTTTTGATGCCAAACGAATCTCAACCCAATCGCAATCTCAACTGTCGTCGTCTTCGGACGAATCGGTCTCGTCGGATGAGTTTAATAAGAACCTGCCTCCCCATCAACAGCACCATTCCTTCCATAGCCATGACAATAACGGGATGATGGCCGATGGTGGTCGTAGTCGCGAAGCCAGTGGTGCCGAATACCCGGCCTCGGTCGCAGCCACCGCGCAATCTTACTATGGAGATAAACAAGAATTGGAGGATGATGACCAAGAGTTTATTCCTCAACGAATCGTTCAACCGGCAAACAACATCATCAACAACGGTAACTATTATGGCAATGTGTATTATCCACCTTTGACGCCACTGCAGCAGCAACAGCAGCAGCAGCAACAACAGCAGATGATGCCACAACCTATGCCGATGCCTATGCCGATGCCTTTGCCCGCGGTATCGTCGTCTCGTCCGATCAGCCGAGCAGGTGTTCCTCTTCCTGAGAATATACGAATGTCGCGACCTTTTAACGGAAGCCCTGATCTGATGGACAATGGCAGACAGCAGGGTCCACGCTACTAAAGAGGCACGGAATGTTCTCCTACAAAGGTGAACGGCAACAGATAGCTAGACTGTTAGGTCCGCCGGTTTGAAATACTTGTTATATATATGGGAGGAAATGGGGATGTAAATATCTTTGATCTTGGCCTCAAATAAAGAGAAAGGACAACTTTTTCAGCACTAAACACTCAGTGCTTTTGTTTGCAGTTGTAACCACCGTTCTGTTACATCAGTAGACCATCCACGGATTCCCTTACATTTTATTCGCAGACACAGACAGTCTCTCGTGCCGCCGCTGTTGCTGGACAACTTTTACAATCTTCAGCCTTGTAATCGTTGAATGGTCTGCCTTGTAGTAAAGAAGAAAGGTTGTGAAGAGGATCATTGTGTGCGGAAGTGACCTATATAATCTAGGCCGCCAGCAAAAGGAGGCCCACACCATCAGACCATTTAATCTAGCCTGGACGTTGGTTAGTTATCAAAATGGCAGGGTCGACAGATAAACGACCCAAAAAGAAAGGTCACCGGCCGAAAGCTAACCACCGAGGAGGCTCGGCGGATAGATCTCTCGTCGCAACCAAACCGGGTTGGCCGGAAACAAAAGTTCAAGCCCTCTTGAGTTTTGAAAGAGGGCAAAAAAGATATCGCGTCAACTGCAGGGTTCGAACCTGCGCGGGAAATCCCATACACTTAGCAGGCATACGCCTTAACCACTCGGCCAAGTTGACAAGAACTCGATGGTGAGACAAAAAAATTTTCCTTTATAAATCATTTCCAGAATGGCTCATCACTGCCATTCCCTCATTTTGACGATTTCGCCCGCGAAATTCGCCAAATTCAACTGCCCCCGCGCGCGGCTTTATGATTGGCAACTAATTCAAGAGAAAAAAATAGAAGAAAAGCTCCATCCCTGCCATTTCAGGCACATTTTCAGGTCGCATGCGCCAAAAAAATTTAGGTCCCGAAAATCAATGGTTTTTCGTTCCATGATGGGCGAATTTCGTCCTCACTTTGAATTTGGGAACAAAAATCACTACTGTAGCTGTTTGATTGTCGCAGAATCAGCCAAAATCGTCGAATTCGCCGGCAGAATTCACTGATTTTAAGTTGGGTCAAATTCAGGCTCTGGGACTGATGGTTTAAAAGGATAAACTTTAATCAGGGACAACACGATTCAGCTGTCAACTTGGCCGAGTGGTTAAGGCGTATGCCTGCTAAGTGTATGGGATTTCCCGCGCAGGTTCGAACCCTGCAGTTGACGCGATATCTTTTTGTTTTGCTTTTCCGCCTCCAGATCGGAGGTCGAGAGACGAAGGGGCCCTCAGGCACACTCTTTTATGCAAGGATCGACATGCGCCCGTCTTCCTGTAATGTTTTTTTTTGTCTTGCAGACTGCAAGACATTTCAAAAAATAGGGTGGAAGTGGTGGAACGCGTCCGTTGTCAAGGAGGCAAGATGACACCTCTTCTTCTTCCTCACGACATGTTTACTGCAGCCCCACCCTCCTGTCCCATGAGGATGGGGAAGGGGTAGGGGGGCAAAGGACAACAAAAACAAAAGTTCCTTCTTGTTTCCCCTGTTGTTTGTTGAAGTTGTGCAAAGAAGGCCCAAACTCGGCGGTTTTCTCAAAAATAGCCTAGCTTTTACAAACAAGACGATCACTGCTACACCCTCCAGCAGAGGTGCAGCAGTCTAACTCAGCTTGAGTAGAGTTTTCCTTTCTCGAAGGAGAAACGAAAATCCCCAGAGAAAACTTTACGTCCAGTTGTCAGAGCAGGAGAATTAGGAAATTAGGAAGCAAGAGGCCATTTTCTCTCTTCATAGTTTACTGGCCGCGACGTAACTTTCGTAATTTCATTTATCTCTTTCTCGTGATAGAGAAAAAAAAGAGAGCCTGGGGTCTGGAGCCCAAACAGATCTCACCAGAAATCGGATAAACAGGATACGAGCCCCCCTATAGGGGGGTATCTAGTAGTCTTGTGGATGTGGTTTCTTGCTGCCATCTCCAGGCCCTCACTTCAGCACCCTCTTTCCCCCCTCATCTAGTCTTTGCCCTGTTCTCCACCCAACTTCCAACAATCAATGAGATATTTCTACTCGTAACGTTGCGTTGTTGCGACGTTGTTGTGCGACAAACAAATAATTTTTTTTTGGAAAAACAACTTCATGCTGGCAAAAATATCTGGCGACAAACGATCGATGGTTTTCTTTCAATTGTTCCTTCCTCGCGACTTTTATTACGCCCATTTTTTTTGTTTTTCTGTTCTCTTCTTCAATTATGTTGATACAGGCGATTTAAAAGGAAGGATATATGATGAATAGATAGGGTGAACGAAACTGATTTTTTTTTGTTGGCCGTCAAGGTCACGAAGAAAGAAAAAAAAAAGGCAATTGAAAAGACGAAGAGATAGATATCGAGTAAATAAAGAGAGCCTATTGCACAAACGGGGAGCAAAAAACGTGAGACGCATTGGGAATCAAATGAAAGGCCCCAAACAGGGGATGAACAGCAGGGAGCTCATCAAGAAAAAGAAAAACAAGACCAAAAACCAAGAGAAGGAGGACGGGAGAATCACTGCTGGCACGACGAGAGCAAGTGAACACGGATAATACTGCCAGATTTGAATCTCATTTGCTCTTGGTCCTGTATCGTTTTCCATCTGTTTTCGCCGACTGAACCCCTGTCTGCAGAGTGCAGAGGAGTTTTTATCATCTGTTTAAAGGAAGAGTTGACCGACAGCAAGGGCGACGCAGCCGGCCAATACCTTCAAAGGAGCGGTCAGAGCGCTGCCTGCGCTGCCTTTGGTACTGGCAGCCGTAGTTGTCGAGGCAGGGGGGGCCGCGGCAGTTACGGTAGAGGCAGCGCCGTTAGTAATGGTGAATGCGGCACTGTAGGAGTCAAGTGGACTGGTCAAGACCTGGAGAGAATAGGTGCCAGAAGCAACCGAGGGCACGGTCACCATGACCGTGTTGTTGGTTCCACTGCAGTTGATCTTGGCGAGGTCAGCAACCCAAGTGACGGCATTCGCAGGTCCGTCGACCAAGTTGACGGTGACTGAGCTCGAGGAGTTGCCGAGGTTAGTGCAGTTGCCTGACCAAGAGATGTAGCCTTGACCGCCAACAGTCCACGCGGTTCCAGTTGTGGGGTTGCTGTAGGTTTTGTGATCATGAAGAGGAGGATGGAGATATGTTAGGTGATGTTGGGTGGACTGAGAGGCCAGACCGTTCGGTGCTCAATTGTTCAGGTCAATATGAACTTGCCTAAACTGGAGTTGCTGGGCAGAGGCAACAGCGGCGACAGCGGAGACAGCAGCGACGGTGGCAAGGAATTTCATGGTTGCGATATGGGGGTTGGTTGGTTGGTTTGGTGGAGGGAGTTGAGGGATGAGATTCTGAATGAGATGAAAAGAAGAAGAAGAAAGGAATGAAAAGAGAGGAGACAGGGTCGGTGAGAAAAGGCGAGCAGGGTGGAAGAATTGACGTAAACGCTCTCCCCCTGCCGCCTCTCCTGTGAATGGACAACGGGCCGACCCCTTCCTTCTAGGGTGAGTGAGTGGTCCTGGATATTTTTGGTGAACATGAGCAGCTGGCCCACCGTTGTGCCGTTGTGAGAGTGAGAGCGAGAGTGAGTGGTGTATTCAGTAAAAGCGCTTTCCTTTTTCCGCTCGCTCGTTCGTCGCCCGCTTGCGCATTCAGACTAGTCTACTGTAGTCTAACACGTTGGGGGTGGACTGATGGTTTGCCAGATGGCTCTGGGTGGCTCTGGGTGGCTCTGGGTGGCTCTGGCGCGCTCATATTTTTCCGCTGGTGGGACAAGGCCACCGCTTTACCCCAGAGTGGTGAATTGTGTCCTCTGGGACAACAGGGCAAAAAACTGGGAGGAAAGTCACGTTATCATGCAATTATAGGTTGTGCAATTATAGATCCCTCTCCGCCTATATTCGTTTGACCCTCTCGGCGGCCTGTTGCGTCTTCCTCTCACAAACAATATGGGTAATTGATGGGTGACTGCTGTTACACCTCCTTACATGGGGCCAGCACGCGAGATTTCTTAATGTGATGCAAAGTGGTTCTACGCCGTGCAAAAAAGGAGCTGGCACACGACGAAACCAGATCCATGGTGGATGCACATCCGACATGCTCCAAATCACTCACTAACCATCGATCATTCTCTCTCACTTTCTGCCAACCATCCGTTTCTATCACCGTCGTCATCGTCCTGTTCATCACCATCCCCACCCTCATGGAAAAATCTGGACTCTGGATGGGCACTCTTCATGGACTTAACAACTTTTTATCTTGACTTTGCTGCATCTTCATGGACTTTTGCAATGTTCGGGATTCAACCTGTCTGATTACGACTCGCTGTACTCATCTGTCAACCCTTCTGACGGGACTACGTACATCCTGATCACTTTGTTGCCTGGATCGTCGTCAACGCATCATCAACACTATAACGATTCTGATTTCCCGCAGCCGTTGGAAAGAATAAGTAAGCGACGTCAAACATCTCTCATTGACCAGAATACAACGATGGCAAACACCTTTCAATCAGTCTTTCTCACAAGTCGCTTCTCTCAACCTTATCAACTATAGGCGTCTCTCGAAAGGCAAGAAGGGTCTCAAGAAGAAGGTGTAAAGTATCGTTCCAGGCTTGGCCATCTTTAACAGCAACGACAAATTCGACTCCAGGATTGTTATGTCAGTCCAGTCAACCAGAGATAAAAGAGCAGGCTGCAACAAGTCGGATATCGGATACTCGTATTGCTGAGCACATACTGCGACTCATTCAAAATCGTGGACCTTGTTGTCGTCTGAAGGAGTGATTACAACCATGGCTACGCCTCTTTCTATGGACACTGAGACCGACTGTAACTGCGGTTGCAGTGCGATCCGTGAAGACTCTTATTACTGCCGGATATCACTTTTTAAAACGGGACAGAAAGTGGAAGAGGAGGATGCGATGGCATTTTCTCAACTTTGGCACTGGATCCAGGAATCACAGGAATACAGCACAGCGGAAGCGTTACTCGACACAGCCCATCAAGAAGCACTTATTGTGGATGCCCTTACCAAGACAGTTGTGCTGATCAATATTCGATTGTTGTCGTTTGCGCCTTAATAGTGTCGATCCCTTCACCCGCAAGGACTGGTATGACATCAAGGCTCCTTCCACCTTTGACGTTCGTCAGGTCGGTAAGACCCTTGTCAACCGTACCCAGGGCATGAAGAACGCCAACGATGCTTTGAAGGGCCGTGTCCTCGAGATCTCTCTCGCTGACTTGAACAAGAACGAGGAGTACTCGTTCCGCAAGGTTAAGCTGCGCGTTGATGAGGTCCAGGGCAAGAACTGCCTCACCAACTTCCACGGTATGGACATGACCTCTGACAAGCTCCGCTCCATGGTCCGCAAGTGGCAGGTATGTACACACAAAGTCGATCATCTTCTTTCTTCACAAACGCAACGGCGGAATGCATGTCCTTGTATGTGTGCAATCAAAACAAAACAAGGTAGCAAAGCTTACTCACCATCTTCATTGTTCATTGATTTTCAAAACAGTCCATCATCGAGGCCCACGTCGATGTCAAGACCACCGACGGTTACTTGCTCCGCCTCTTTGCTGTTGCCTTCACCAAGAAGGGCGTCCACCAGGTCAAGAAGACCACCTACGCCCAGACTGCTCAGATCCGTCAGATTCGCAAGAAGATGTTCGAGATCATGATTGCCCAGGCCACCTCCTGCGACTTGAAGGAGCTCGTCCACAAGTTCATCCCCGAGGTTATCGGAAACGAGATTGAGAAGTCCTGCAAGTCGATCTACCCCCTCCGTGATGTCTTCATCCGCAAGGTCAAGATCCTCAAGGCCCCCAAGTTCGATCTTGGCAAGCTCCTCGAGCTCCACTCCGGTGCTGACATCGAGACCACTGGTGCCAAGGTTGAGCGCAAGGGTGACTTCAAGGAGCCCGAGGTTCTCGCTGAGGTTTAAATTCAATAAAAAGCAACCAACCTTTGACTCTTTTTCTTTTATGTTTTCCAAGCCAGCGTCTCTTGTTTGGACCTTGTTCTCGTTTCTTGCAGCCACATGAATAAAATCTGTGTCCACTTCGAGTCAAAGAATCATGCAACAGCACCCCTTAACCGCAGTGTGTTTTCATGAGGATTTCTTTGCGATCATTCTTGGTGTTCCAAATCTCAAGCAGGATGGTCGTTGACAAACAAAAAGAGATAGAGAGAGTATCAAAAAGAGCGCCATTGACTGCGCAGAATGAAGGTCGAACAAAGTTATGGGAAATTTATAGCGGAGAAAGGTGGAGCGGCGTCTTGAGTCATCTCCTGCAGACCAAACAAGAAAAGATACTCTCAAGGTCTCCGAGGACTGAGCAATTGTCCGACTCTGAAGATTGCATAGCTTTTTATTTCAGCACTCGTTGACCGTGGGAAGAATTAGTCACTTCAGGCAAAGGGGGCTTGACGGAAAGGGTAGATGTCGTACTTGCCCCAGACATTACCCTGAACATATTGATCCCTGTGGATAAAAACATTCCAGTGCAGGATCAAAAAAGACAATTAGTAACACTAGAGAGGAAAGGAGCGTGAGTTTTCGGTGGATAGGCTGTCCCTTACTTCTCAATCAACTTGCGGACATCTTCTTTGGATTCAGCAGAGAAGATCATGATGGATCCAACCATCTTTCCAGACTCGGAGTGATCTGTCAAAAGCGCGCCTCCAAATTGAAGGGTACCGTCTTTCTTCATAGCGCGGGCGCCGGCCAAGTGGGCCTCGCGCACAGCAAGACGACGCTTCATGGCGTCAGCATCGGTATGGTCGTGAGCAATGACGATGAATTGCTTCTTTTCGTTTAGTGCGGCTGTAGTTTCAATCCAAGTCAAAAAGAAGGAAGAGTTCAGGGCCACATCGTTGGAAGGTCAGACGAGAGATGAAACCTGCCATGATGAATGCTGGTAGAGTGAATTGCAGAAGGATGAAGGCTCGTCTAATTACCCGACACAGAGAGTGCGCGTGTGGATTGTGCCTGAAGGCTTCGTGCGAAGGTAGGGGTGCGGATGGCGGAAAGAAACATGTCGGGATGAATGGATACTGATGAAGACAAATCTCGTTGTGGAGAAAAGAGACGTGAAAAAAAGCTCTGAACCCATCCTCCTCGTCACGCTGAAAGGAAACCACATCCGAAAAAGGAAGGGGCCTTTACACGGCCTGAGACCACCTTTGTTCCTGTCGCCCTTTCATTCCATTCAACGTCCTCACCCTCAACTCTGCTTCACTCGCAAAAGTCAAGACGCAGCATGTCAGCCAAAAAACCGCTCAGGTATGGCAGAGGCTCATCTCACATTCATTAGAAGCATTTTCGGGGGCCACGTTAGGCATGCTGTGGCTGTAGTGTCTCAAGGTCCTTTTGTTCGCGACAATCATTTTTATTCTTGGCTATTACAGAGACAGCAGTGACCATGCTACTCATTTTACGCTTCAGAAATCCACCGTTTCAAGAGGATCCGGCAACAGCATAGAAGATGGTTCCTCCACTGGCAGGAATGTAGTGACTTCCGATGGGCCAGGTGACGCGATAGGCGATGATGCGAGTGTGGTTTCCAGGTCCCGACCATCGCGAGCATTGCCATAAACCCAGTCATCGTCCACACCCTGCCCAGCGCAATAATATGCCTCGATTGTAATTAATATCACAAAGTGTGTAGGTCAATGAACAGGCCACAATAATCGTGGCCAAGTTTCAATCGTTAGCAAGATACTTACTCTCAGTTGGAGGAGATGGGCAACGCCTTGGGCATGTGCTTTCATGTCAGTTACCAGCGTAGGTAATTCGTAGACCGGGTATTCCTTTAACAGAGACACAAACGATCCTACACCTGCGGGCCGCAACTCGAACGATTGAAATCCGCGGTCTGTGCCAGTAATATCTGGTCACAATTTACCACACCCGAAAGGTATCCAGAATCAGCTCGATTCTCCATCGGTAATAGTAAATAAAATGGCGGCCTTAGAGGTACAGCACTCAACGCTGATTTGGGCACCATATTTTGCAGCCAAATATAAGTTGCGGGAACAACCCACCGATGATGGCGAGATGGCATCTCCATTTTTGCAGCGGGGTTCGTTGTTGTTATTGATGGTGCTGCTGTTACCCCTGCTGTTGCTGTTGCTGTAGGTGTTGTCGGATGCCCTTCCATGTCAGCCGAGAGCTTCGACACGATGGACTCTTCGTCCTCAACAATTTGGAGACAATCACCTATGCTTTTGGCCTGCGGTCGATCTATTGAGCGGTAGCGATTAAAAGTCTGCCATGGCTTGTGCCGTCGGGATCCAGAAGATTGACTATTTCATTTGAAAGTGGGTGAAGTGTACAAAGTCAATATATGGCAAGTGATGAGTGAACTGTAAAACTTGCTGAACGTGTGTCGCGTGTTTTTACCTCTTGGAGTGATTGGATGCCTCTTGTCGCAGCTTCACGATGGCAGAGTGTTCTTCTTTAAGCTTCAAAAGTCTTGCTCGAAGGGTAAAATACGTGGGCACCGAAGGAGTCAAAGATGGCGTCTCCGATTCTAGGACGGACTGTTCGTTTTTGACAAACACTCTTAAAGAATCGTAGAAAGTTTCTCCACCGGTATTCTTAATCTGGACTTCAGGGGATCCCAAGTACAGGTCAACGATTTGTGCTGGATCTATCACCCTGTGATCGTCACGATATAAGGACATAAAGCGAGAAAGATCAGCAAAATGAGCTCGATGACTCTTTGAAAATATCCGTGTTTGCTTACCTGTCCCCTCCAGGTTCTTGATGATGCCATAGTTCGTGTGTAGACCAAGTGAGGTGATGTTTTTGCTGTACTGAGTAGTCGTTCTTTGATACAACACCTAGAGCTGTCCATTGGTCATTGCTGATTTGAAGGGTTGCACAGACCCGTGGCACGTTGGTAATGCGCCGTCAAAGTATCTTCACATTGCCGTAAAAGAGAAGGTCGCTGTCCCGCGATATAACAATCTCGCCCGGCATTGACTCGTTCGCAATCATGAGATCCGCCTCGGTTTCGCACATGGTCACTGTCTACCCTCTTGATCGTAAGAATATGAATAGATCTAGCTTGGACGCCGGCGACCAGATGAAAGCCTTCTCGATGTTTTTCTTGGCAGAAAAGTATGCCTGCTTGCGCATTTTCTGTTTTATGATCACACGGTCATCCAGGCATAACATATCCAGTTCTGCTTGCTTCAACGCCTTTTCGCGAATCTCCTGACGTTGAATGTTGGTGGCCCGTTTCTCCTGCGAAGGATGGCCATATCCATATACAGAACATAGTTGGTTGGCACTGCATGCTTCAGAATGGCGGCTTCAACAATCAGATGCGCCCGATACGACGAAGTGGACCCTCCGTCGTCGGTTTGAAACGCGTGGTGCCTGGATGCGCCAGAGTGGGTTCATAGCCTTTCTTGCGAAGGCAGGGCCACGCGTCAACGACACCTATGGAAAAAGTGATGAAAAGGGATGAATGGATGGAAGCGATGCAAGCAGCTAGGGAAGATGTGAATATAGAGAAGGGAATGATGTAACGAATGGAAACTGAGAAGATGGCAAAGTAGACTAATAGGATGTGGTAGATATTCGGGTTCTCATCAAACTCAAAATAAACGAAAATAAAAGCTCGAACCTCCTCCGATCACGTGTTGCCACCAAATTTGTTCAAAACGTGGACTGGGGAACTGGAAAGTGGAAACTGGCGCAAGCCCTTGAGGTCTTTCTCTGGGCTCACTCGAGTTGGCCCTGCTGGGCGACGGTACGGACGAAGCAGAGGAAACAGCGCGGTCTGGGAAAGAAGGGCATGCGTCTCCCCGCTTCCGGACGGGAGAAAGAGAAGGAGAGCGAGAGAGAGAGAGAGGGAAACGAACACGACGTTGAGCGAGAAAGGCGCGGATCCCAGCCAGATCTGCCACGTCGGTGCGAGAGATAAGGCGGCAAATCAGCTCCAACAGTGCTGCAACACCTCACACCTCGCGAACGCACGCCAGATCTGATCATCAAAACAAAGAAAAGCGGGATTCCGCCGCATCCCATCCCCGTCTTTTCTTTCTTTCTTTCTTTCCTTCTTTCTCTCTACCTTCTACCTCTTTCATCCTTGTTTTCTCTATTCATCCGTCCGTCTTCCTGTCACTTTCATCACTTTCATCACTTCCATCACTTTCATCACTTTCATCACTCCCATCCTCAATCTTCAGCGACTCTTGGCATCATGGCATCCTTCAAGAACAATCACCAGCAGCCCATCGAGGACGACGAGGACGGCTGGCAGGTCGTCTCTTCCTCCTCCTCCTTTTCACTCTCCAAGGAGCACAAGGACAAGCACGCGACCACCCAGGAGCAGGAGCAACCACAGGAGCAAGAGTCGCAGGACCAAGAGGTTCCTGGTCTTGCAACCATCCCATCCTCCGACTCGACCTCATCCCTCATCTCTTCCGCATCTCAACAGTCAGACAACCTTATCGAAAAGGTCCCCAAAAAGAAAAAAAAGCAGATCTTTGGCACCGACGAGTTCCAGCCCGTGGTCTCAAAGAAGCAAATGGCTCGTGCCAGCAAGGTCCAGCAAGCCCAAAAGGGACGCTCCAATGCCTCTGCCGGTGTCGCGACTTCCAGTTACTTTGATCTCCTGCAGGATACCGAGGATGCAGAGGACGTGAACGAAATCCTGGTGCGCGCTCGAGAGAAGGAGGCCGAGGAAGAGAAGCTTCGTCAGGAGCAAGAGGAAGCAGAGGAGGAACAAGAGGAGGCGACACAGGAGATCCTGGTAGCCAAGGAGCGAGAACAGGAACAGGAAGAGCTCAAACTTCAACAAGAGGCACATGCACTGCTGTTGGAGCAAGAACGGAAGGAGGAGGAATCAGCTGCAAAGCTTAGGCAGGCTCAGGCTCAGGCTGCTGGTGCTGCTGCCGCCGCCGCTGCCATCGAACAGAGAGAACGCGACGCGGCCAACGCAATTGCTGCATCAAAGAAGCAAAAGAAGGAGGAACAGGCCAAGAAGGAAGAACAGGCCAAAAAGGACCAGGAGAACCAGCTGAAGAAAGCCCTTGCTGCCTCACAATTGCTTGCCGAACAAGAGCAAGAACAAAAGAAGATTCAGGCAGAGAAGGCGGCAGAGGAACATAGAAAGGCCAAACAAGCGCTCGAGTCTGTCGTCCCAGAGTCAACAGAGAAGCTTGAGGCAGAGGATCAATGGCAAGTCGAGAGCCTTGGAGACGACGAGGAGGTAGACGACGAATGGCAGGAACAGTCAAAGTCCAAGAAGAGCCGCAAGACCCGATCCTCACAGCAGACTACCTCGGCCGCAGTAGAAATTCATTCCAAGATGCCTATCTATTTGTTGCAGGACGAGATGCCAGCTCAGGAGAATGAGGACGAGGAAGATGAGGAGTCTGACGCTTCACAGGAAGAGGAGAGGCTTTTGCGTGCTGCTGCCGCTGCCAAGGCTGCCCAAAAGACCTCGTTTGGAAAGAAGAACAAGAAAAAGTCCGGCTCCAACTCTGGATCTGCTGCGAACTCACCTCGCATGGAAGGCAAGAATTCAAAGAAGACAACCGCTGTCGTACCCACTCCTGCTCCCAAGGTCGTCCCCGAGCCTGAGGAGGTCCAAGCGCCATCGTCCGCTGTTGCTGAGCCCGCCACTCCCAAGCTGAACAAACGCAAGGCCAAGAAGGCTGCTGTCTCTGAGGAGTCCGAAGAGCCCAAGGTCAAGATCACGTCGTCAGTCGCAACGGAACAGGATATCACAAAGGAACCTGTCTCTTCTGGAATGGTCCAAAAGGATGGACCTACCGACATGATGGGAGGCATGGTCTCGTCAATTTTTGAGAAGGGCGTCAACCCTGGCCTGATCAAGATGTTGAACGTGGTCTTTGTGGCCCTGTTCCTCTCCCTCGGTTTCCTCATCTTTGCTTCAGAAGGCAATGTCCACGTGATTGCATTGACCGGAATTGCAGTGGCGCTGTTCCTTGCAGTTCAGTGGTAAGTGAAGACAGTGTCAACTAGCGCCAAAAAACACAAACAAAACAACGCGTGGTACTTATGTTCTTTTCACTGTTTTTATTTACAGGTTCTTGCGCGAGATGGAGACCATGAGAATTGACGAGAAAAAGACTGCCTAGATGTCTCTGCCTCTTGAAAAAAACCTTGCATTGCTTTCATTTTCTTCAAGCTTCTGCTATTTATCATTATCTTTATTTGCATACCCATAATAAAAAACGTGCTTCCTACCTCCGTTACCCTAGAAAGCACACGCCGCATGGGATAGGCAGAGATGGTGGACCAAAGGGCCCAAAAAGGCACATTTCAGGAGAACGCGAATTGCCCGCGTTTTCTTTCTTTTTCCTTTTTTTCTTCAAAAAAAAAAAAAAAAAAAAAAGGAAAACCTTGAGCGACAAAGCGACCGAGTAGGTTTGGGCGCGTGAGCAAGAGCAGAATGGCCGAGAGTGATAGCCTTCGAGTTTGAGTTGACTTGGGCCCCTCTTACCTCTTTCAGTTTCGGACCTCCTGCCATTTCTGGGAAAATCTGGGGAATGAAATCGGCGAAAAGATCTCGCATGGTAGAAAAAAAATGCGGGGGATGATACGACAATGTGCTACGAAAGTGTGCGTGCGTGCGTATATGAGCGTATGGGTTTTTGGTTGTCATCCACTGTCATTTACTGTGCCTGCAATATCGGTAAGATCCCCTTTGGCATCGTGTTTGAAAGGTGGCGGTGATCATCTCAATTGAGGAGGAAGAACGTGTCCCGTTGTAGTTGTAAGTGGATTAGGTGACCCCGCATTCCTGGAGTCAATGAGCAATTGACGTTTGCAAAAGAACCCAGAAAGAGTTTGGAAAGAACAATGCTCAGTAATGTAGTTCTCGAAAGAATTGCTGGTGTGGGGTAGCCACTCAAAGAAGAAGCGAGGTACTTTATCCAAGAGGGCCGCAAGTTCAAGGGTTTAGTGTCCCTGTGCTCACTTCCTGGGTGAACACATGAGGCACCGATGATGCCGATGAAGCGCAACGACGCCTGTACCTCCCGCCTGGGCGCAGGGACAGCGTCGTTAGCCGAGCATGTCCTCGGAGTACCGATTTTTGTTCTTTTCCCTTTTCATTCTTTCAAACAACCGCCGTTTTCACCAACAAAGAAACAAACCCACTTTATTCTTTTGATGTTGGGTGCGCTTCTCCTGGAGTCGCCTTTTTTCAACTTCTCCACTCTCCATTGAGTCTTTACTTCCATTGCTCCACTCATTCACTCTTTGACAACCCCGCATCTCGTCCCTCCCTTCATTCCACCCATCTTCTGTCACCATTGCAACCATCGCAACCATAGTACTGCTCCATTCATACCCTACTTTCAGGCACGGAAGAATACAGGGGCTGTACCAACAGACGAAAGGAAGCCAGCCGACTACAACAAAGGAGCATCATTCTTTCCATCCTCCTGCAGAGAACAAAGGGAGCCTTGATTTTTAGAAGCCATCATGATACAGCCCCGGAGGTTCCACTCCAACTTTTTCTTCTTTATTCCCTTGACTCAAGGCGTAAGTGTGACCATGGTTGCCAATGCTCGGTGAAATGGTTCGTCCGTCAATTTTCTTTTGGGATCGTGCAAAGTCAAGCACGTTTCCATACCACATTATTGCGTTAAGATTGCAATCACAAAAAACAATAATGCGCACTTGCGTTCATCCAGTTTGCCTTTGTTCTCTGCCTTCTCTGACCAAACAAATACATGATGGCTATCCCTTTCCAACAGGTCCTTGTGATCATCGTCCTCGATTTTTGCAAGAACGCAGCCTTCTTTGGGAACGGCATCAAGAACTTGCCTTTGACGGTGACTACAACAACTGGAGATGGAGTCGTTGTCCACAGACCCAAAGACCCAGCTTACCTTTTAGCACAATATGTTTACACGATTTGGTTGATTCTGATGATGATCAAGGCTGTCATCGGATTTCGGGCGAATCTGAAGGTAAGGAAAAAAAAAAAAAAAGGAGCGGAGAAAGTCTGCGGCTCTGGGAAAAATTCACACACGCGTCTTATATCTATCTGATGGTATTATATGTCCTTTTTCTCGGTAGTTCAACATCCGATGGATGGGGAGATACAACCTGCTTTTTGGGATCGACACGGTCTTTGAATTTTTCCATACGGTTCTAGGGATTATCTTCTCAGACATGAGTGCATTAAGCGACATGGAGGTTGTCCAGCGATACTGTGGCGGTTTTTCTATTGTAAGTTCTGTTTCATCGTAAAAGAAAAGTGCTTTATTCTGCTGGATTATGAAGTTCATCGCTCTTCTTTTGTCTACTAGTTGATCTTGCAGTTGTATGGCTTCTTTTGCACGTGGATACACTTCAAATGGGTCAGTGCGGAGATGCCTCATTTGTTCGAGTCCTCTTTTCCAGCAGAGTCTCTGTTGGGTTTAATGTTTCCCAGAGCAGAGTTGTCTGCAAGGGCCAGTCCAGAGCCCGTTGAGATGCAAGCAACGGATAGGAGCGCAACAACGTCACAGGTGGGAGAAGTAGCAACTGAGACGACAGAAGCAACGGCAGTAACATCGACAGCAGAACAAGTCATGGCAACTGTGAACACAGAAACTGCGATGGTGCCCGAAGAGTCAACTTCAGCCTTACTTCAGCCCCCCTCGTCAATAAGATCATTGACGGCAATGTCAGATATCACACTCACTCCTCCAACATCGTACGGCAGCCGGTCGACGCCTCCCACTTCGTTTGGGAATAGGACGACTGCTGATCGCAGTGTTCATAGTTCTACAACCAATCCGTCAACAGGAGAACAAATGATGGAGATTATCGTCGAGCGGTAGTCATGTCATCTGGACAGTCATTGACTCTGAATAAATGTATTTACGAGATGGATTTTTCACTCCTCAATACTCTGGGTCCCACGACCTGTAGGCATTCACTAAGCCTTGACACTTTTCAGCGCCGCACTGGCACTCAAACGTCCACATTGGGTCCCATTTGTCGTCTTCTGTTCCTATGTTATAAATATAGCCAACTTCGTCCCCTTTTTTCAATGGTCGAATGGCCACCACCTCCTGTCGATCATTTACCGTCGCATTTGGACTACAGTGATGGTTAACGTGGATGGCCGGTGTCGATGCCAACAACCATTTCCATTGCCCATCCTGCAGAAAGTTCAAGACGACGGGCGTATCATCCGATCCCAGTTGACTATACTCGAGGACTTGGCCTTCAAACTTCTCCAAAACCGTGCCAACCGGGCAATCTTGAGTAGCCATTAAACCTTTGCCAAATGCGACGTCGATAGTGGTGGTAGGATAAGGCCTATCACGTTCCATCTCAGTGATGAGAGTCTTGCAGGGGAAGATGCGATTCTTGGCAGGGAGTTCCATATTTTCCTCAGAGTTTGGCACCCTTGTGTCAGTCTGAATTGGCTCATAAAAGTCCGTCAGCGGCTGATGTTGATGTGGGGGATCGGTGATCATCTTGTAGAATATGTTGGAGATGTGCAGAGAGATGAGAAAAGATACTGGATGCGTGCGAAGCCTCTGCATCTTTATACACTTTTTTCATGATTTCAGGGGAACTGGGAACTACTGCAGCTGGAGAATTGCCCCCCTGCAGCTATGACGTTATCTCCTGCCCCTGCAGCTATGTTATTTCCTCCTGTCTGGATCGTTGAAGCAGAATCTGTCATGTTGGCGCAATTCTAGGATGCAACCTTAGCAGCGAAACAGCGAGTCCGAATCCCACGCACGTCTGTTGGACGATACAGGAATCCGACGATGCGCAGAAAAAAAGGAAACTGGCAGTCACTTGGCGACTTGGTGGCGGTGGCTTGAGTTTGTTTGTATCCCTTGCTTTTTTTTCTTTTTTTTCTAGCTCGCCCAGTGTGGTGTTTCGTCCATTGCGCTGCTGAACTGAAAGGCATTCAAGAGAGTCAAAGTCCGTCCGCATTTGCTTTCTCTCCACCACATCACTATCCCCCCATGGCACCATCAATCAAACGCAAGACCGCAGGTCCTGCGCCTGTCGTTGCCAAGAAGGTAACCTGCCCTCCAACCCTTTTTCCGTACCATTCATGGTCGTTGCCCTCCATGGACTTGTTGAAAACACGCACTGCGTTCCTCTCTTATGCATTCACTGACCAACATCATTCCTTTTCCGCTGACAGTCTCGAAAAGTAGTGGAGCCTGAACCCGAGTCATCTGAGGAGTCCTTCGATGATATGATTGACGAGGACGATGAAGATGAAGACGAGGACGAGAGCGAAGAAGACGAGGGTGATTATATCGAAGGAGAAGAGATGGCCATGGATGACGACTCGGATGATGAGGAGGAGGAGATCGAGGAAGAGCAGGACGAGTTCATGGCTGCCGCCGAGTTTGATGCCTCTTCAAAGGCTCAGCGTTCCTCTGGTGTCAAAGGCTCAGCATTGTACAAGGCCCCCACCAACGAGGAAATCCAGGGGTTGCAGGAGTCCTCGGATCTTTTCAAATCCAACATCTTCAAGCTTCAAATCGAGGAACTGTTGAAAGAGGTTCAAGTGGATTATAAGAAAGCACATCCCCTGGAGTCGGCTCTCCGAAAACTGAAGGAGATTTTTGACAAGACGCCAGCTCACAAGGAGCTTTCTGTAAGAACAAGAGGAAGTTGAAAGAAAAAAGAATGCTGTTAGGGGGCAACTAAGCATTCCGTGGCTAACCTCAATGCGCTCACTCTCTAGCTTGCCGCAATCAAGACCAACATGAAAAAGAAGTCTATTGTGATCCCCTTCCCTTCACCCGCACCAGCCTCAGATATCCAGTACACCTTCGGTTACGCCGCACCCTCCGCCATGCATCTTGTCGGCAGTTTCCCATTGAAGACCGTTGCCAAGGCTCGTGAGAGCTGGAGCGTGGATGTTGCTGTTGAAATGCCCGAGGAGCTCTTCCAGGAGAAGGATCACATGAACTACCGTTACTTTTACAAGCGTGCGTACTATCTTGCCGTCTTGGCATCGGCCATTCACGACAAAAAGTCGGGCATGTCCAGCTCAAAGATCGAATTCAGCACATTGAACGGAGACCAGCGTAAGCCCATTTTAATTCTCCACCCCTCAGGAGATAAGAGCGAGACGGATTTCAAGAAGCTGCGCTGCACCATCAGGATCATTCCCTTCATTCCCTCTACCGTCTTCCCAGCACAGCGCCTGGCTCCTGGCCGCAACAACGTTCGTTCAGAGGCCGCTGAGCAATTGGCCACTCCCCAGTACAACACTGCTCTTCAACAGGATACCGCCTTCACCTCCCACCTCACATTTCTTTACCAACACAGCAAAAACTGCGCCGCTTTCAAGGATGGCTGCATCTTGCTCAAGGTTTGGGCCGGTCAACGTGGTTTGATTCGTCGCACGAGTGAGGGATTCAACGGATTCATGCTGGAGATGTTGATGGCGTACTTGTTGCAGAGCGGAGGAGCCAATGGAGGAAAGAAGCTTGCCAACGGATTCAGTTCATACCAGCTTGCCAAGGGAACCATCGATTATTTGGCTCAGCACGACTTTACTGCCCAGCCCATCTTCATGGGTCAGGACAACACCTCTGCAGAGTTCTCCAGGGAGGCATTCGTGGCCAATTTCGATGTTGTCATGGTGGATCCTTCAGGAAGAATTAATTTGACTGGACACGTTTCCAAGGCTGCTTTGGACGAGGTTCAGCACGAGGCCCGTTTGGCATCAAAGTTCTTTTCAGAGTCAAGCGACGACAAGTTCGAGGCCATTTTCTTGAAGAGGGTCGATAACCCTATACTTCGTTTCGATAACGTGGTCAAGATCCATGTCCCCAAGGATTTGGAGAGTTTGAAGACCTACACCCTTGCCGTGTCTCTGGATTACCCCTCCCCTTTTATTCATTTTGCTCGCTCGATCGCTCCTCTGCTGAAGCGAGGTTTGACAGACAGAGTTCATTTGGTCGCCACTCGCTACGAACCTCTTGAGAACTGGGCTGTTTCAGCTACTGCTCCCGAATATGGAGATCATTCGGTCGTCACTGTTGGATTGCTATTGGATCATTCAGAGAGCTCGCGTCTTGTCGATATGGGCCCACCCGCCGATGATTTGGAGGCAGCTAAGGTCTTCCGCGCCCTTTGGGGAAAGAAAGCCGAACTTCGTCGATTCAAGGACGGCAGCATTCTCGAGAGTGCTGTCTGGGAGGCTCAAGGAACGGATGCTCGCCACTTAATTGTCGGACAGATGATCAGCCATTTGTTGAAGATTCACCTCTCAGTGCCTCAGGACTCCGTTCATTACTGGGCTGGTCAGTTGAACAAGTTTATCCAATACAACAGCAAGGTTGTTCCTGATCGTCTCTTTGACAACAAGACCGCTGCAGCAAACGGTTTCCAGTCGGTGGTCGCTGCCTTCGAGTCCTTGGCCAAGGTGGTCAAGACTGCCGAAGATATGCCCTTGTCGGTCACCCACATGTACTTTGCTTCTCCTGCCGCTCGTCTTTCATCCACATTTATTCCCCAGCCCCGTGATTTCTCTGCCAAAGCCACGAGCTTCCCCGATAGTGCCCAGTACGTCGAAGCTTTGGATGTGATCATCCAGTTCGAGTCCTCTCAAAAGTGGCCAGCCAACTTGAAGGCTATCCAGAGGATGAAGACGGCTTTCTACCTCCGTTTGGCCGACAAGATCAAGTACAAGGGCATGCGCGCTACCGTTGTTGAGGAAACAGGAGAGGAGTCATTGGGATTGAACGGATACATGGACGTTCGTGTCGCACCAGGATATGTCTTCCGCTGCAGAATTTCGCACGATGACGAAATTACTATCTGCGAGAATGTGATCTCGGACCGCAAATCGAGCCAAAGCTTGAAGGATCAGCACCAAAAGGCATTGGATCTTTACAACCGATACTTTGTCCAGGCGCCCATGCACACTTTCCAGGTGCACGCCCTTTGCCATAAGCATCCTTCTCTCTCACAGACGATCCGTTTGACTAAGCGGTGGGTCAGCGCTCATTGGTTGTCAGCATTCTTCAATGACGAAGCCCTGGAACTTTTGGCTGCCTCCGTGTACGTAGATGCTGCTCCTTGGGCAGCCCCTGCTAGTGGATTCACAGGATTTGCCCGTGTCTTGAACTTGTTGTCATCCTGGGACTGGAAGCACGAGCCCTTGGTGGTGGACTTGACTGGAGAAATGACTGCGAAGGAGAGAGAAGATATCCGACACAACTTTGCCAACACCAGGAAGAACATGATCGCATCCAGCTCCAAGAGTTCGCCCCAGACAAAGACGACGGCGATTTCGAGTGATCACGCCAACATGTTTATTGCGACGAACAAAGATACCTTCTCCAAATGGTGGACATGGCAGTCGCCCTCGACCATGATTGTGGCTCGTTTGCGTGCTTTGGCCAAGACCAGCTTGGACCATTTGAACAAGACGACGTCCTCCTCAGCCACGACAAGTTCTTCGGCTTTGAACCCCCTGTTTATTACCCCTACTGTGCATTACGATATGGTGATCGACATGGATCCTGCGATGTGCCCAAGGTACTCTCAGAACTTGACGGCGGAAGCACAATACTTCACGACCAAGGGCGACAAGTACAAGAACTTGCAGACCTTCCAGAAGAGTGTGTACGGAGACCAGATTTTGATTGACTTTGATCCCGCGGCCGAGTACCTGGCCGAGTTGCAACGGTCGTTTGGAGATATTGCCCTGTTCTTCCATGATAAGTATGGCGGTACTCAGATTGGCGTTCTCTGGAACCCCATTGCGCTCAGTCCAAGAGCCTGGAAGGTCAACCTCGGATTCAACAGTAAACCTGCCGATGTTAACAAGAACGGTGACTTGGTAAGTATCTTGTCTCATCATTATTGCAAGTAGTGTACAGTGCAAGATTACCGATAGAGACCCCCCGTCCTGACTTTTTTTTTATATCGTGTTTGTGTTTGAATTTTCATAGGTCCAAGAGGAATCAAAGACCAAGAGTGGAAAGGGAGCGGCTCCCTCCAAGCTGGTTGTTCCCAACATCGAGGCCCTGATGGCCGAGATTGAGCGGGTAGGCTATGGTCTTGTCCGATCCATTGAGGTGAACCGGGACCCTTCGGCTTCCATGCAATAATTCCCAACTACCCAATGTTCAGTTCTTCAAAAGCATTTATCACTATTAAATCATCTACCCCCATTTTGCATTCAGTCATCTTTCTTTTCGTTTGAACTTTGGCATCGTTTTGCTAAAAAAGAGGTAGAGGGTGGAAAATCAAGGGAGTGGGGCAACTGGAAGGGACGACTCCAAGGAACAAGATCTCTGGGGTCTGGGTTCAGTGAATACAGTAATGCGGAGCGGCGATCGTCTTCATCGGTTTGGGTTTGCACGATCACCCCGGGAAACACAAAAATAGGGCAAGTGGGGTATGGCGTGCGTGCCTGCGTCTGCTCACTCGATCGTGTCTGCCGTCATGTCCTCACCATGTGGCTCGAGCGAGGGATATGTGCCTCTGCTTCCTTCGTCTCCCCCTTTTTTGTCATTGAGTAGACAACGGCAGCAAAAGGGCCGCAGGGGCGATCCTCTCTCTATTCTCTTCTCTCTGCCTGTTGTCCACCGTCGTGCCCTTTGTCCGTCTGTGCCACTGACTGACCCTTGACCGGATGACAACCCTGTGCCCCCTATTTTTGAATTTTTTTTTCTTCCTTCAGTCTGAGCTCTGCTTTCGTTTCTGCTCTTTTGTCCCTTTTGCTACTTTTTCGCCACCTTCCCTCCACCTCCACCTGTCTTCTCCTTCGGTCGCCCTGGCACCTTCGAGGATCTCTTTTACATCCAATCCCCTCGTTGTTCTTCCGCCCCGCAGGCCTTGGGTTCATTTCTCTCTTCTCATATCTCGTGCATCGCACCAGTTCTTCCCCTCTCGCCGCCACAATCTGGATCCTGCACTTGATTCCAATCTCAACTTCGTCCTGAAATTCACTTGCAACGGTCTTTCCTCTCTCGCCTCCGCTTACATACACTCGCGTCAACCGTCCGCATCCCACAGCATCTACCCCATTACCACCCGCGCCATCTGGAGGCGCGACTCTTTGGTCTCTTGTGAAGAACCATGTCCACCCCAGACAACGGGACAATCATTGAACCGAATGGATGTCCAGTCGAGAACTTGCCAGAGGATCCAACACACCTATTCTCGGCCAATGGCTTGACATTGGACCTTCCTCGAGTCGGATGGATTGTCTCGGGAGTCTTGACTGTGATCTCAAGCATCATTTCGTTCGTGTTGATTTATCGTCATCTTCAGTACTACTACAAGGTGGGGCTACCTTTCCTTTTATCTTTGATTTATTTATACTACATCAAATGGTCTAGAAACCAATACTGACTGAACCTTGAGCATTGCGTTTTCCCCCCATCTTAGCCCAATCAACAACGATACATTGTTCGGATGTTACTCATGGTCCCGATCTATGCCATCACGTCCTGGTTCTCCTTTGTCTATGTCCGGGAGGCGATCTATTACGACACGATCATCACTCTATATGAGGCCTTTGTGATCGCCTCATTCTTGATTCTCTTGCTTCAGTACCTAGGGGATTCCTTAGAGGACCAGAAGCGGGTATTGCGAAAACACAAAAAGACAGAGCGATGGTTCTTTCCTCTTTGCTGTCTAAAGTACAATCCATCAAGACCTCATTTCTTACAGTATATGAAGTGGGGCATCTTGCAGTATGTACCGCTGAATGTCTTGGCGACGCTGTTGACGATCGTGCTGCAGATCTCGGGCTCTTATTGCGAGAATAGCTGGAACCCAAAGTTTGGACATGTCTGGATCTTGATGGTCACTACTACCAGCGTCACTGTCGCCACGTACTTTTTGGTGAGTTTTGAGTGGGGCCACAGCAGTGGCAAGTCAAGGGAGGCCTCTTTTTTTTTATTTTTTTTTTATTTTTTTTTTTTTGGGCTGTTCAAGAAAGACATCCTGTCGTTCTCTTTCTTTCCCTTTTCCGATTCCAGTTTCTCATTCTTTCTCCTTCTTGTATACTCTCAGATCATGTTCTATTTCACAATCCGAGTGGATCTCAAGGACTACTCGCCCTTCTACAAGTTCTTGGCCGTCAAGTTGGTCATCTTTTTCTCATTCTGGCAATCCGTCTTGATCGAGGGACTCGTCTACTTTGGTAACAAAAAAGGAACAAATATATTTGCTAGAAAACAGAAAAAAAAGTAGGCGCATTTTCTCATAAGTGTTCACGCGTCTCTTTAGGGTACATCAAGGCAACAAAGTACTGGTCAACCAACGATATCTCGGTCGGGATCAACGCCGTGCTGATTGACGTGGAAATGGTCTTCTTTGCTCTGATGCATCTCAAAGCCTTCAGTTACAAGCCCTATGTGCCGCTGATCCCTAACCCGGATCTTCCTCAGAATCAGCAGCCTTTCCTCCCGGACAATAGCAGTAATGACCCTGATCACCTCAACAGCAGCAACAATCTATCTATGGCCACCATTCCTTCAGATCGACCCTCTTTTCCCACACCTGGAGGATATCATGGCAGGAATCAGTCCCAACAACAGCAACAACAGTTGCAAAAGCAAAGGCAGCTACAAATCAAGTCCAGTGGCAATTCTCTTTCAAAGACCAAACATGGTGCCGACCCCAAATCCAACATCAAAAAGGGTAAAAATGGCAAGGAGGATGGACCACCAGAAAAGATTATGGACTTTTCTCAAAAGATGCCTATCTGGAAGGGGTTGCTGGACTCTTTTAATCCTTTGGACACGATCCGTGAACTGGGTTATGGGATTCAATATCTGTACAAATGGTCAAGAGGCATCCCCGTGGACAAGGACAGTCGACGGTTACTGGATCTTGAGAAGGCTTTTGGCCGTCAGAGACCGGAAGTCCCCTACGTCCCGACCAAAGAGGATTTAGAGAAGGAAAAAAAGAAAAAGAGCAAGAAAAAGAAAGGAAAGGGCGAGGAGAGTGAAGACGATACGGACGTTGATAGCGATGGGAAGAGCAATAATGGCGACGGCGGCTTTGATGACAAGGACGGTGGCGTCAGCGGACAAGGCGCCGGCGGCAGTGGAGGAAGGGGCCGCAAAGGCAATAGAGATACGGATCGATTGAATGAAGGCTATGGATCTGGACCCGAGAATGAGAGAAATGGCGGTGGTGACGGTGGGCAACCTCGCTGGCGCATGGACTCGACCTACGACATGGGCTATGGACTTGGCTCAGGAGTAGGTGTCGCAACAATATCCCAGGCCGGAGGCCGTAGTCGCCCCTCGTATACGACAAACACCACCAGGAATCCAGGAACCTCTATGGCAGGATCAGGATCACAATCTTCCCAACCGACCTCACCTGGAACCGGCAAGGGAGGAGCGACAACTCGAAAGCCCGTCAAGATTCCTCCGGGGATGACAATCGACAGCAATAAGGATAGCGTCAGGTATCTGAAAAAGAACGAGGCTTCCCATACGGAGCGCGCAACTTTGCCCGACATTCAATTAGAGCCTATCGAACGCAAGATCGCGCTGTCTGGATTGTACGAGGACTTGCCTTTATCTTCGCCAACAGATGTCGCCTCGGTGTCTTCCTCCAGTTCACTCGATATTCCCATGCCCACATCGATCCGCCTCCATCAGCCTCCTCTCCAACACCAACATCGACAGAACCATCAACCCCTTTCACAGCAAAGACACGATCAATACCTTCAGCAGCAATCTCGTAATTACCAACCCCAGTATCGTCCCTCATACCAATTGCAACGACCTTATGACAGTATATCCAGGGATAATCGCCCCGGAGATCTTTCTCGTGGTGGTAGTGGAGGCGGACCATTCCCTTTACCGCAGCAAAAACAACAGCAACAGCTAGGGGATACGGAGATGCAGTCCCAACCTGCGCGATTCGAACATCGTGATCATGCTCTAGAACGGGCAGCTACGGCTGTTCCTGTTCCTACTCTCGAACAATCACGCCCTGTCATTCCTCTCGCTACTAGGACTCTCAACGTTGCCGGACTGACCCAGCTCGAAAACAAGAATTTTGTGACCAAAGGCGATCCTCGTCTGCAAACAAAAGATCAGTCGGACGACGAATCCGAGGCCCTTGCTGCTGCAGCCGTCATACTGTCGTCTTCATCAGCCGCAGGAGGAATAAGTGGGCAGCAGCATGACCGCGTAGAGTCTACATCCACTATGACTTCAGGAATAGGAGAAGGAGCAAGAGGAGGGCCACGGATATCTTTCTACCATCAAAAGGAAGCGAGTCATTCAGATCCAGAACTTTCCAATTATGGACATGACCATGAACACTATCTGGAACGGTTGAGATTCTTGGAGGAACAGGAATATCAATACCGGGAGAGAATTCAACAACAACAACCAGTGCCGGACTCAAGAGAGGAAGCGCTTTCGTCTCAGAGTAAAGAGGATGTAAAATCCTCGGACGGGCCGGTTCCAACCGCGACTGCGACTCTGCCAATTGATCCTATCATCGCAGAATATAGCCAGATCCAATACCGCCAGCAACAGCACGAACAGAAGCAACGGCAAGGGCAAGACGATCCACCCGCGCCACGTCATCAACAGCAACGTTACTTTATCGCCCGACCTGCTCCGCGTCGTCGAAACAGTCTAGATAGCTTGGACTCTGGAAGTAGTGATCCTCGTATGGACAGCACCGGTGCTCGAAGGTACTATGGTCGTGATCGCGAGCCCGGTTACAGTTCTCGGTATGGTCAGCCTCCACCGCGACAATTTCAACAGTATGACCGGCCAAGATATGAACCTCCAAGAGGTGCTAGTGGCGGACGTGATGGGTATTTGCCACAACAGGATCGTCGTTACCCGATTGCCCTTCCTCAGCCAATACCTCCCGCCCAGTTATATCGATTCCAAGATCAGCAGCCCTTTCCAATAGACAGGGGTATGAGAGATCGGGGTCCTCTGATCCAAAGTCGCGATCGTGGTGGCGGTCTCCCAAGAGACGATCTTAGATATTACAATTCTGGACCCTACGACGACCCTTATGAAGATCCACGCTATATTCCACAACCAGCTTACTATATGGACGACGACCCTCGGTACAGATCCCATCCTCCACCAATAGATACTGACCGTCCTCGACGTCGCCCTAGACCAGATATTGGACGCTACTATGACGATCAAGCCGAGGAAGAGGAATACTATCGTCAGCAGTATCGACAGCAGCCCCTACAAAGACCCGACAGTCCCGAGAATATGTTCCCCGCCTCACGATATGCAGCTCCGTTTGTACGCGATTACGAATTTCAACAACGAGAAGCCCGTCGTAGAAACACCCAGAGTCCTGCTCCTCCACTTTCTGCAGTTGCGGTGAATCCTAAAGGCAAGGGCATTGTGGATCGTGATATGCCCTTGTCACCCACTGCGACAGAGGGACCGTACGAGGAGGCCGTGGTATGGACGCGTCCCCCAGCTGCCCTCTCGGCCAACATAACGTCTTCCCAGTGAGGTCTGGATCTCTGTTTTTGTGTAGAGTCAGCGAAGACCTTTTGATCAGAATATACTACTACAGACGTTTCCTTCATCTCACTGTCCTCTAAGCGCACATAGCCACGATTTTTTATTTATTAGTAATGGTTGAGTAAACGAAAGCCAAAGTTTTGAAGACAAAAAAAAAAGAGACCCGGCTTCGCTTGGTACTGGAGAGGCGCACGAGGAAATCTTAAGACTTTCGTCCAAGGTTGTCTCTCGACCCCATTAGCGTTGATGAGGGACAGTGCAGGACAGCAACAGCAGCAAAAAAAAAAAAAAAAAAGAGAGGCTCCAGCAGCGTGATGCTTGGAAGCGCAATCAACACGCAACACAAACCTCGCCGCGGCGTGTGGGTTGGAACACGCCGGGCGCGTTCTCACTGACGCCCGAGCGTGTGGCTTGGAGCGCCCTGGCGTGTTGTCATTGACGCCCGAGCGTGTGGCTTGGGGCGCCTTGGCGTGTTCATCAAAGTTTTGCGCGTTGCAATCAATTCACAACCCAAACCTCGCCGCGGCGTGCCATTTTACTGCCGCATCCTTATCACAGTATTTTTTTTCTTTTTACTTTTTTGTAGTTGTAGTTGTTTGGCACTATTCGACACTGTCCTGCCTCGCAGAGAGCACTCCTGTCTGAGAGAGCAAGAGCAGGAGGGGGGGTTTTCTTTTGCTGAAAAAAAATAAGTTGCAATAAAACCAGATTTCCTTGAAGAGGAAAAAAAAGGGATTTGTTTTACATGGTAGGGACCGAGACTTGGGAGGCATCCAAACCCAAAGCATGCAAAAACAAGTTGACATTGGCAATCCGTTGCGCCGCCTTCTCGGGCGCCAATCGAGCTGCCTGGGCTGCAATCACATTCTCCAGGACTTGTTCACGGACTTCAGTCACCAAGACGTGTTGTTGATCCACAGACGCACCCACGGCCATCGCAGCCAAGAAGCGCCACACATGTACATCCTCGGTCATTGTTGCCTTGGGCATGAATAAGGCAGAGAACTGAGTCTGGAGTTGACTGAAAAGGCGGTTGTAAAGCTCATTCCTAAGTATGGACAGGGCAAATAAATTAGAATTCGAAATGGACATTCTGAACCATGCAATAGTCTTTTAGATCATTCAACAAAACAAAAGCACTCACCATTGGTTGACTTCACGCTCGTCAGGGATGGGGTAGTTGCCGTGTCCTTGCTTGAGGATTTCGGCACGGCTCAAGAAGAGCGTCAAGAAGGCCAAGCCAGGCTATTATATAACGGCGTCAAATGATTAGTTCAGGTCAAATTATAAAAAAGACCGAGTCCATGATATGCTTTGATGTCATTCATACCTTGCTCCTGGCGACCCAGATCATATTATTACGTTCGATAAACAGCGCCAAAAGACCGACGACGATTCTGAAAGGGGTCTCGGACACGAATCCAAGCAGTGGGGGCACAATTGTGTTCATGAACAGCTCAATCTCCTGGTTGCCCTGAACATCTGCGTACACCTCCGCTTTGCACACGTTCAGCGATTCAAAGTTGGCCACAAGCATGGTCAAAAGGGTCAAAGTCTGCTCAGGCAACAGGTGACGGAGAACACGGGGAATGACCTTTTTGCCCTTGGAATAGTTCAAAATAGATATGAAGGGGTGAGGATGACTAATTGTTTGCAAAAAAAAAAAAAAAAAAAAAAAATGAAGAGGGAGGAAGTAAGTGTCCTAGTTCCTTTGGGCATACTATTAAGACGAACCAATTTTACCACGATATCTTACACAATGCCAATAGGGACGGTGATTCGAAGTTCATCCCACATCTTGCGGGCCAAGATACCATACTCTTCGTTCCAGCGACGGATCGCCTCTCCTGCCATCTCTTCCTCACCCATTCTTGGGGGAGGTGGCTGCTGGCGACGTTTCTGTTCCAAGGCCAAAACATATGTATACACGTTTTCAATCCATCCCAAAACAGTGTGCGACTTTGTGCTGACGGGTCCGGGGGAGGAGGTCTTTGGCGAGTTTCCTCCAGATGCCTCATTGGCACCACGCTTGGAGACCTGCAAGAGCTGGCGGGGGTTCAAAACCGAGTTGACGGCAATCTTTCCAAGGGCTCCTTCCACAGTAACATTGGTGCGTTTAGGGTTGCGCTTGGCATCGCTGACAATCTTTTGAACTTGCTGTTGAATACGTTGCTCCGTGCGACCGTTTCCTCCACGACGTCTGTTGTTGTCATTCTGTCCATTGGCATCGCCGCCCATCGAGTTGCTGGGGACGCCCATCTGCTGCAAGTGTCTGTTACGGAGAGCGGTGTAAACCTGGCAGTAAAAGTCATCTGCGTAGGGATCATCAGTCACCAGCTGCGAGATTTGAATACGGTTGATAAAGTCCTTGTCGCCCTGAGTCATCAAGCCATTATGCTTGGCCTAAAACGAAAGAGAGGAAAAACAAAAGGGTTTACACACAAAAGACGTCAGTCCTGTGAAAAGTAAAAACAGCAACATGTCCGATAGCACTCTTGTTTCCTTACGATCTCTGCTTGTTTGGCCATTCTCTCTGCTCGACGCTGCTCCAGTCTAGCTTGCTTGGCCTGCTGCTCCGCAATCATAGCCTCCGAGTAGATGGGGCGACCTCCATTGATGTTCATGAGGGCAGCTTCGACCTCCTCCAAGCTCATCATTTTGCGCTCCTGTTGACTGGGCACGTGCGCGGGAGCTTGGCCACCTGCAGTTCTCAAAAGCTGAGCCTCAATCTCTTCCAAGCTAGGCTGGTTGTTGCCAAATCCAGTGTTGCGAGAAAGAAAGGTACCGACACCAAAGACTGGATCCTGGACTATTTTCGAACAGAGATTGTTTGACATATATTAGAGCTGTGGATCGAAGAGAGATGCCAGATCGATCCTGGGTGTAAAAAGTGGCTATTGTCGAGAATTGTCCTACCTTTTGCCGTTGTGTTGCTGAAAGAGCCCCAGATCGAAGATGCAGCATGGGAAGGCTAGAATACCAAAAAAAAAAAAAAAAAAGCAAGCGCTCTTGCTAGGTGAGTTTACTTTTATCCAGTTGTTACTGATCACAGTATCGTCGATCCCTTGCTGTTGAAGGATCCATCCTGGCATCCTCTGGTTACCTCAGGAAGACCTTTGTTAAAGCTGTCCTGCTGTCCTGCGGCATCATTCTCCCAGAGCGAGGCAAAAGACGAACGGCGACCACCTAGAATTGGACAGAGGTGAGGTTGCATCCAACTATCAGTGAATCTGTAAAGTGCGTTCACAAAATACAACATGCCAAGTGTGTGTCAACTCGTTCCTTGCAATTCCATCCAAAGGGTTGATAGTGGCATAGGTAACGTACCGACAATGTCATGCTGCTGGATGTAGAGCTCCTCCTCTTTCTTGAGAGCAGGAGCGACCTGACGAGTGTTCCTTGCGAAATCAAAGTCGGTTCCTAGAGAAAGCGTGTGGGCAAAGAAAGGACAGGTCGAAGTGGAAAACGAGAGATTAGAGAGGTTCTTCCTGAGGAGAGATGTAATCGCGAAACGGGGGCGATAAAAGTGCAATGAGCAAAAGAAAAGAGAGAGCTTGCCTTCATCTTGCTGGATGTCACCAAAGGTTTCGTCGTTGAGGTCATCTCTGGTTTCTTCGAGATCGTCGGCCAGATTGTCGTAGGTCTCGCCATAGTCGTAAATCTCGAAGTCCTCGCCGGTCTCGAGGGCGTACTTTTGGACCTGGCGGTCGAGCTCCTGCTGTTCCTCGAGGTTGAGGGCGACTCTGCCACCGTGGCGAGCGGGCATGGCGGTGTTGAAGCCGAAAAAGTCGGCCATGGGGAGGGGGATTGTTGGGGGAGGGAGGGATAGAAAGGAGGACAAGGAAAGAAGGAAAGAAGAAAAAAAGGAAAGAAATTTGCTCCAAAGGGAGAGAGGGTCTCTGCGTCGGGGAGTGTGTGTCTCTTTTTTTGAGCACAGCTACAAGAATGAATGAATGAATGAATGAATAAATGAATAGATGGATGGATGGATGAATGAATGAGCGATTGAATGCAGGATAGAGACAGACAACAGACAGACAGACAGACAGACGGATGGATGGATGGAGACCAAAGAGACCAAGGACCAGCAGGCGATGAGAATACACATACACACACACACACACACACACACACACACACACACCGTGTCCAGAGCCTTCTTTCTTTCTCGACTCCCCCCATTTGTCACTGCACTGCACACCACACCACTGCACACCACCACTGCACACCCTCTTGCAGCATTGCCGTCAATGAAATCTCCACCGACGTCATCTTTTTTTTTCGCGTCTCGCGTCTCGCGTCTTTGTCTCTTTCATACTGTCGCGTGCAGAGAGAGAGAGAGCCACAGTCAAAAAGCAGCATAGCTTTGAGCACTTGGATACGCCCTCTAATGCAGTTTCTCATCTGTTTCTGCTTCCCCATCATCCTCTCAGATTCACAGACAGGTAATACAGTGGAACACTTAACACTCAGGGGGGAGTTTTCTTTGGTGCCCTTATTAGTGTTATTGTGACTTTCAAAAGGAAATAACCCAAGAAAATTTAGTTAATATGGAGCTTAATGAGAATTGACAGGAGAATGAGCAAATTTGACCTGAGAGTACTTACATATGTTGAGCGAATGCCCAATTCCAAAATCTTGGCATCGACCTGCGGTGCAAGAGGAAAGGTTGAGGTTCCAGTCGAGATGGATCTGGTGTTTGAAGAAGGTTCCCACGCAGGGCACCGTGGATCGAATGGCAGCAGGGTCTTGTGATCGGAAGAGGTGAGGCATACGTATCCAGCCAATGCAATGTTCACCGCTGCGTTGGTGTCTCGCCCGCGATCAGCATATCCAACCTTGAAGGAAGGGCAGTCTGGGTTTGTACATTGAATTGCTCCATGTACTCGCACTAACCTCATGACTCCGTTCTTGTTGCGCCTTGCCCGTACGAGTCTTATTTGCGAAAAGCAAAAGGGGCAAAGCTGGGAGCTTTTGTGCTCATTGGTTTTGAGGACCGGCGTATAGCGCAGGTGTCTCTCAGGAATTTTGTTCCCTCCCATTTTTGAATGACCTTTGAGACGTGAACCCACTCCGGAACCTGCGGCACCGTGAAGCATTAATGGCACGACGATGGGACTCGCCCTTGGACATTGATTCACATGCTTCAAGACGAGGCGTCGCCCACGAGGGGCACTCGGATCGACGACAAACTCTGGACGGTGGTGTGTCCTGCAGTCTGTGCAATATCCGGTTGATGGATAGGACGGCTCTCCTGAGGTTTGCAATGAATTACTGTCTACTGAGTCGAGTTTGAAAGACGAATGCGAATAAGTACTGTAAATAGAGCACACCTGCTGCAGAATCAATACAGACAGCAGTGCTTGACTTACCATTCACCACTCTCTTAAATGCGTCTCGCTCCGCGGCTGCAACTTTGTCATAGGTATTCCTCAGTTGAAGTTCAGTACGGCGTCGTAGGTTCTTCATCCTTCTGGATTTCTCAAAAGATCGGAGTGTTGTGCGACAGTTGCGACGTGTTTCTTGGGCCTGCTCAATGCCATGCGAAGAGTTTGCGCGCAGGATTGAGTTATCCGCAAGATCAGCGTGTGCCTTGCGTACCTCAGCATTAGCTGCAATGCGCTTCTTTCTGACTCGCGATTGCTTCACAAGGCCTGCATGGTGGCGTATGTGCTTAACAGTGACCTGGTGCGGATCTGCGAACCGTATCTGGTCAATTGACTGCACCCCTTCTTCCGGATCTTGCTCCGATTCTGCCCCCTCGTTCGAAAGTATCTCGAAACGATTTCGAAGCTCGATCAGTTTGTTTTCAGTTATTGGGACCGTGTTGAATAACACATGGGCGCCTGGATCCGTCCCACCTGGGACTAAAACAATCCTTCTGTTCCTTTGATCCGCGTTGTTGGTCTCAATATCCTTGACGAGACTGTCGATGCTGGTTGATTCAACAGAGTCTAAGCATCCCCGGCGAAGGAGAGAGGGTGTCGAAGAGAATTTGGATGTGACCGACTCGCTCAGCTCCCCGTTCGCCTCCTTTTCCGTCTTTGGCTTTGATTCGGACGAAACATACTTGTCAAGGTCATACTTTTTTTGCCGCAACCCCTTGATCTGGTTTCGCATAGGAAGCGCTTTACGCCGAAGTCTGTGAACGCTCGAGCGTAGAGTATGCAGATCTCTGAATGCTATGTCGATTTCCTCGCCCAGACATTCCTTTCGATTAACGTCATTCTCTTTGCGTTTCTCAGTTTTTAGCCGTCGCAAATCTGCATTCACGCTTTTCATCCGGATCTCTTCCAGCCCCAGCTGCCGGTTTAGTGCCTTTATCTCCTCGTCGAGCTCCGTTATACGCACATCATGATCTGCGGCACTTGCTTTGGCATCCGCCTTGGATAGTTTCGATTCATGGAGAACAATTTGGCGCTGTTCTGCATCCGTAGGCTCCCTTGAACGGCCTTTGCCAAGCTTCTTTCGTTTCTCCTTGATCATGTTGCGTGGAGCGTTCGGTCGGGCCTCGTACCCCATAATTCTTACGGTGTGCTCGTCAACGAAGACAAGCCTATTGAAATGGGTCAATATGTTAGATTCTGCGTCAGTCAAAAAAAAGGTCATAAACATGTTGTTACCTGTCTCCGAAGCGCAGACCAAATTTGGCGCAAGTTGCATGGATCACCTGCATGTCGAAGAACGCCGAGAAAATGGAAGGGGTGTTCCCTGGCGCATGTTTTTGATCTGAAACCAGTAGGCCGGTTGAGTCGAAGATGTCGAAATGGTGTGGATCCAAGGCGCACAGAGATTCACTTATCCCTGTGGAATTCAGTGGCAGAGGGAAGAGCTTTCCGGCTGACGAGACAGGGGATAGCTGTCTGGAAAATTCGCTGAACCCCATGGCGATCAAGAGATGATTTGCCAGATACGCGAAAGGGCCAGTAGCGAGAACATGATGAGGAATGGAGCCAGAGGCATCCTTCTTTGGGGCAAACGGACGCAACGCATTGACGATGTGAACTGCCACCTGAATTTCGTTGTCCTTGAAACTCTGGCCAGAGAACAAATGGTTGCGAATCTCTGCTTCACTGATAAGGTCTGGCAACGAAGCCATATCGATGAGCTTGCAAATTAAAGCCTCGATGCCTTTGAGGTATTTTGACTTGGGTTCTTTTTTACGAGCGGCCGCTATAGACAAAAAAAACCAGTGTCAATGTTTTTTCTCTAATCTCTTATAGAAGCGATATGTAGAACCATTAAAGCTACCTTTTTCAGTTGACTCGATGGCCTGGCCCAGTGTCGCAATACCCATTTCTGCCTCTACTGCCTCTTCAAAGCCATCAGCGTCATCTGCTTCCCAAATGTCCGCATCATCGTCATCATCCTCATCGATATCCATGTAGGCCTCATCCTCGTACTCATCATCTACAGCTGCAAAGAACGATAATAGGGGTGCCACGTTCTCTGCCGGATTGAGCAATCCTATCAGTGTCTGGATGCGTGTAAGACGTGGACAACCTCCAGTCTGTGGATCAGATAGAAAGAGAGTAGCTCCCGACCATCGCCTGTCGCAGGTGCCGATGGTACTATCCAGTTGATTGATCAGAGATGTAGTTCTCTGCCAGGATCGCTTTTGTCGTTTTCTCGCCTTGCCTTGCTTAGCAGCGATCCTTTCTCGTCTCTCCTTGGCTTTTTTTTTCTTGAACTGCCGGTACCACTCCTCACTGAGAGGTCGCAAAAAGACCCGGACAAGACAGCGGACGACTGCTCTCTTCAGATCGTAGTATATTGATCCGTTCCAGATGTTGTGGATGTTGGTAGCCATAGCACGGAGCATCTCATTTCTGGTTTGAGACATTCCTCGAGGGCACTTGATGTTGTCGGTTGTATACATCGTCTGTTGAATACAGTGAGCTAACTTGTCCCATTTTGGATGCTTTCCGTATCCACTCTCGCCTTGACTGTCTGCACCTCCGTCGCCAGCGAGTCTTGGTTTCTTTGGCGGGGGCTCAGAGCTCGATGAAGTAGGGCTGAGCTTAGTTGCTAGGTGCTCTAGACAACTCTGATTGAATAGGTTGTGAAGATCAGAGTCGGTTTTGATAGTCTCTTGGATAAAGACCGTGGTGCCCTTCGCAACTTTGAGGATACGATCATTTTTGATCCGAGCGTCGCGGATTTCAAAATCTGTAGGAAGAATGTCAGAAATGTCGACCTCTTCTGCTGTCTCGTGCAGCAAACCACGAAACACCTATCATATAGTGGATGATATGTCAGTGAGTGCTGGAAGCAAAAAGCATGTGTAGATTGTCTCGTCGACAAAAGGTATTTCTTACCTCCATGTGCACCTTCAAAACTGCCACTTGGATTTCATCCATGTGGTCTGACATACTCGTTTGTTTCTCCTCGAGGATTCCCTGGATCCTTGTTATGTTGTCCTTACAAAAGTCTTTACGGAGGATCCTGTGCAAAGGAGCATCGCACATCCTGATTTCTTGGGTCTTGGATATATCATTGACCTGAGAGGGAGTCTCTTGGACATGGGACTGACTAGAGACAGGTTCAAGCTCGAGTTTCTTGTCCTTATTCTCAACTGAATGATCCCAAAACAGGCAGCCGTTTTCCTTCACAAAGTTGCGATATGCTGTGTGTGTCTGTTCCACGCTCATACGATGCGTAAAGTCATTATTTGATATACGACCTTTTCCCACTCCAAGGGATGTTTCCAGAGTTGATATGGCGTCCTGCATGAGCCCTCTTGGTAGCCGCTGGAGTTTACACTCGGCATCGATGAAGTCGACGTTTTCCTTCTCCAAGGCGGCACGGATATCCACCGGATCTTTTTTCTTTCCCTTTGTTTTGCTGATGACCTTGTTCACGGCGACGTTGATTCTCTTTATCAAGGTCGTTTTACTATGTATAATATGTCCAAAGGTTAATACTAGAATTATTACCATAGCTTTGGGTAAACCAGAAAACGTACCAACTGGAAAGAAAACTCTCTTCGGCTTCCAAGACGCTGAACTCGATTATCTCGCGAGATATTGATCGTTTTGCCTCTCGATATGTGGCCCTTTCTGCTGTCGGGATTACAGGAGGGAGTCGAACGGAGGGCATACGGAAATCTCGATTGGGACTTGTTACTGAACAGGTCAACGCGGTGTAGGTATTGACTTCCTGAAACGAATCAGCGATATGGGCAAGGACAACCAGCGCTTTCGGCTCGCTAAGAGGCTCGAACACAAGTTTCTTGCAGCGAGTCGATACAACAACAATTTTGATCTGTGCAGCTTGAGAGATCCTTCTCAACAGCAACCGGGATGGAGGGAGAGTGACAGGGCCGCCGGGAGTCTGAATTCGGAAGGCTGATAGCGATGTTCGGGACATGATGCCTGCAACGAGTGTAGAAAGGGAGCTCGAGCATGTACTTACGACCAGACCGTATCGATGGTGGAGAACATCCAAAGTCTCTCGGACATTTTGGTTAAGCGGCAGTCCATCGTCCGCACCCTGTATCATGTAGTCAACGCGTAGCTGAAGCTCGTCATCCTGTTCAGCTAAAAGTCGTGCGTTTGCCTCAGCAAGAAATTCGGCATCATCGATGAATGAAACAGAAAACTATCGGGGGAAAGAGCATGAATAAGAGTAAGGGTATGGAAACCATGCCAACAGCATCAACGCCACTGCAAACTGGAATTCGAAGTCATACCTCTGTGGATACCGTGATGTCGCGTCCAAAGTCAATGTCCTGAATCTCCATGTTGATGGTAAGAGTCTCATTGATGTCTTCCAGGACATCAGCATCGGTGTCATCCATGATGCTGTCAGTAGGGAATGAAGACAAGACGAGTTCTTTTGGTGATTGGAGAGGCGGTAGAGACAAGGCAAAGGGCAATGGCGGAGGAGCAGGGAAAAGCAAAGAGCGAACGACGCGTCTACAGGTACGGATGGTGTTAAGGGGTCATTACGTGTCCATGAAGGTACCATGAGTATATTTGCTTCCCCTCCGCACTCTTCCTCCCGAGGTCCCAGTGTCCACAGCTAGGGGCATCTCAATGGCCAAACGACATATCTACTCTCTGATGGCGCAGAACAACCATCGCCAGGCGCGCACTTCACGAGCTCGACAGCAACGGGCCGTCGCCCAGAACGCACTGTGAGTTGTCCCTCGTCCATGGCGCATCACCGTGCAGCGGGACTGCTACGACACGCCGCCAGCTCAACCTGATCGCGGCCGACCTCCCCTTTTCTTCTTGTGTTCAGGCTCAACACCTCACATCTCTCGAATTTCAACCTCCTCTGCTCCCCCATTCATGCATGCATCGCGATTGGTTCATTGCCTGAGGAGATGCCAGCAGCCCACTTTGGCATCCATTGGTACTTAAATCCGCCATGTTCGCTCCATCCCCCATTCACCTCCATTCCATTTTCCTCCCCCACAAAAAAGTAACCCCTTCCTTCCCCTTCCCCAAACACTTCCCTTGCACTATGGTCGACACCGCATCCAAGCCTTCCTGGGCCCCCTATGTAGACCCAGTCGCAGCGATCGACTCGAGCCAACCCCCGGCAGATGCCGAGGCAGCTACCACACCGACCCCACCCGCAGGACAGGCAGCGGCCCAAGTACCACAGACCATCCGAGAACAGATCCTAGCCGACACCACTCCTTTTCGTCCCCCCGAGACCACTGCCGACACTCTCCCGCCCATCCAACTTCCGGCATTCGTGCCCGCTGACTCTGTTATACGCCACATGGATGCACTTGGTCACCGACATCAGGAGATCATGGTGACTATCCGTTCCCTAGAAGCGAGGATCTTTGGCGGCATCGATTACCCCCGACGAGCCATCGAGAGTTTCCTCCTCGACGACCTACGTATCGAGGCAGAATCGCTCCGCAACGATGTCGCTTTCCACCGTTACTACCACTGGATATCAGACCTACCACAACCACGCCCCCCGATGCCTTCTCCACCCGTCAAACCCGCGACACCCTTGCAACGCCACCGGCTTGAATTGTATGTAAATAAGCTAGACTAAACTATTGCTAATAATTTAGTTTTAAACAATAAAAGTCCGGCGAACCCAAAAAAAAAAACAACTCTTCCTCCCGATCCCCCTACAGGTGATATCGAATCAGATGATGATGGTCTTCCAGAAAACATCACCATTCAATTGAATCCACGGAAGCTACCCGCCCTTGCTGCTCACAATCGGAAAATCATCGGTGATTTACCTGACCCGCCACATTGGCAGCACAAATGGAAGAGAGATTCCTACCATCAAATTTGTGCGCGCATTCGAGTCCATTCCGACTCGTCTACCTGGTGTGCGCTGGCCAACTGATGCCAGTCCTTATGTCAAACCATCCAAAACACTTTCCAGATCTTGGAGGAGAACACCTATGAAGAAGCTATTGAAAGAGCATGGAGATGGAGCGGAAGCGTGGAGTAGATCCAGGGCAGATTGTTGTCCATCTGTTCGCTTATTTGACCTACCCCTTGCCTCAGGAAACAGCGGTGGCTCAGGATCGACAATCCAGCGAGCAACAGCATCTTGGAAAGCGGCGGCGGTTCAGAGGATTCAACAGGCAGTCGAGGATGGACAGATACAACCTCCAGGACCAATTACAAAGATTTTGTTTACACAGAGACTTGCTCAAGATGCTCGATTGCCTGATCCAGAGGAGCCTCTAGAGACGCCAACAACCGCCACTTTCTTTCAAGCACAGCACTTGGATTCACAAATAGCACAGGAAGATGGACGGCGAGGGACTCAAGAAGAAGCTGATGGAGCACAATTCAAACGGATTCGATTAAAGCTTGGGAACTCAATAGTTTCTCTTCTTGTGGATGTGGAGAGCCTACGGACGGCTCTTAACCTCCCACAGCATGGCTTGAATGTCCTTGTGCATCTACAACAGGCAGCTCTCCCTCGCCCGCGAGAGAATATGGAAGATCTTGATCAGGCGTCATAGCCACAGTGCGAAAACAAATTGATGGCTATAGGCCCTGTTTTTGCACATGCCTTGAATGCAAGGTCTAGAACGATTTCCGGTGCCTTGGCATAAACAAGATTTGCATTCTTTTTAATGAAGCGTTTGGTTAACCTCAATTGGGTTCAGTTGGGGAGAATAGGGAGGAAGAAAAACGAGAAATGCCCTCCAACTCTCAATTGCTTCCCGGAATTCGCTATACATATGAGTGCGAGCATTGTCTATGACTACAAGGGAGTTTGGTAGAGGGTAAGGTTGAAGGTGGGGTAGAATCTTGTCGACAAATGCATCATGAAACGATTCCCGTGTGAATGTTCCAGTAGTGAATTCCCAGGCAAGAAAACCTCTGTAGTTAAAAGCAGCAAGCGCAGAGACACGAACCCCCCGTGAGAAAGGAACGTTTTCAATAGCTGGCGTATTGACTGTGGAATAGGTGTACGATCTCAAAGCCGCTCGTCCGTCCTTGCTCGTCTCATCAATAAACACAAGCTGCTCTGGAAAGAGGTACAGTTCCTTCATGTTTTGTCGAAACCACTCGATTTCCTGTGAATTTGACTCGCGTGCTCGTTTCTGCAACTTTTTCTTGTGAGATTCAGATCATTTCATAAAGTACGGCAAATTGTGGAGACGGATGTATTCTGTAGATCTGGAAATTCACGTCTAAGTTCCTCTTGCAGCTCCTCAAGGAAGAAGCAAGGATGGTTTTTGGTATATGACTCGACGAAAGTCAACACATCTGGTGGCCATCGAGAAGAGCTTTTGCGCGTATGTTCAATGTGAACGTTCCCTGTGTTGTTGAAATGTCCTGTCCATGTCCCAAAAAAAAAAAAAAAAAAAAAAAAGAATAAGAAAAAAAAACGCGAAGGCGACACGACTCAACAGCGCTGACTTACGAGACCATTTCGTAATCGTGTGTTGCGAAATACCTAGCAACACTGCCATAGCAGACCTGGGCATTATATTGTAAATTAGAGCTTAATGGTGCACCAGCGAATATCGTCTGAAAGGGTCATTGGGATGTGGGGTGATGTTTGAGAAACAACACGCACGTTGCAGAATACAGCGGTCCGAATAGCAGTTTCTCATGTTTTTACCCTTTCTGGATGCGTAAAAAGTTCGCAAGTATACTACAAATAAACGGATGCCAGGTAAAGTACGAACATACCCATGCTCTTTCGAACCACACGCAGAACTCCTTGTCACTACGGTTCCAAAACGCACCCTGCGCTTTCTGATATTTTATTTATCCTGCGTCTTTGTCACGTGCATTTAGCCCACCAAATTTCTAAGTTAACCGGAGTGACTGTTCATTGATATATATTTTATCATCATGATATCCGCAAGTTTATTTTTTTTTAGGTGCAAAGCACAATAATATAAAATTAGTCGCTCAAGTATTTCAAAACCATTCTGCCAATATCAGGTTTTGATGTCGTGATCGTCTGTGCTTGATCAGATGTATCAAACACTGGGTATGGGAAGGGTTTCTCGCTTTGAATAAACTCCAATTGTTTGTCATTGAGAGTGACGCCGAATTTGTAAACAAAATTCTCCTTTGGTTCCTGGTGTACACAAGCTTGACAGTCATTTCTACTTTTTTGCAGAAAGGAAAATGAAGATTTGTTTGGCGGATCTTGCTGGTCTTATGTGGCACTCCTACGGGCGTTCTCGATAGGGGAGATGGGTCGTGCAGAGGATCTTGCGATGGGTTCCTGCTGCAAAATAGCCTGGTCTGGATCGGGTGTTGGTTTGGAAACTGAACTTGAACTTTCACGCAAGGAAGGCTAATGCTGGTCTAATAATGATGGGTGAGTCGATGAAGTTAAGAGGTGTGCGGGGTCAGATGTAAATTCATAGATCAAAGTCAAGGCTTACAAAAGATGAATGTTTGCGCGATAGATGTGGACTGGGAGCTCGGTCGAATTGGGTGCTGGATTGTTTAATGACAGTAGAGAATAGTGAGCACAGAGGAATCTAAACGTGGACAGATTCCAGACGGTTATCTCTGCCTCAGGGATGACTTACTTGGTTGAGAAGATAGGGTTCCTTTTTTTGGTGAAGAAGGTGGGAAATTCACTGAAAACCTCGAGGTATTTATGTTTCTTTTCCACAAGGGCAAGCTGCTTCATTTTCAATGCCCTGCCAACTTTAAGGTTGCATCATCTGCTTCGCCAACACTTCAAGATCCCCTTTCCATGAGGCGCAAATATGGACAAAAATGTTTGGTGCACAAAACACCTTTTCGTACAGCGATTTTAGCAAGAGACCCAAGGATAAATTCAAGAAGACATGCTTCGCCTTTTGCTTTGCCATTTGATTTGTATTCAGTTGAATTCAGCGTGTTGTCTGTTTTGAAGTCACTGAACTGCAACACGTCAACAAAGGGGAACAAGATGATCCTTTAGACGAACTTATTCATCTTTGCTTTTAACTGAGCACTGACCCACCGTCAATCGTTTTTACTTACCGCCCCTTGAATTTTGTCAAAGTTCACTTGAAAATAATGTTGAACATGAGGTGAAGGCAAAGCAAAGCAAACTAGAACGGCCGACTTTGGCAGAGCTTTGCCTTCTCCCCGACCATGCATGTTTACGCTTATCGTCATCGTCCTAAGCGGATAGTGTCTTATATAGACTAAGATAATCGCGGGGGGCTGACAGGGGGCAAAAAAAAAAAAAAGAAATGAGCATTGGCAAGAAGGACACAACACTTTAGAGTTTATGTGCTGGGACAGTTCCTGTTCGCGCAAAGTGAACGCCCACGCACCTCTGTCTGCTACGAGTGTTAGGTTCTTTCTTTTTTCAAGACATTTATTATAATTGCCGTCTATGTAAAACAGACTGACAAGTAGTTTTCTGATACCGCAACATGGCTCAGAATGTATATTCAGCATCTTCCTCGTCATCGCTATAATATCTTAGCCGATCTTTGCAGAGTACTTCTTTGCCGTTGGGTAATGTGCAAAGCCTTGTTTCAGAGTCATCTGAATGTGGTTTAGTGAGAGGGAATCTTCTGCAGGGTTGGCCGCCGCAAGCAGTCTTGGGATCGATAGGTTCACCAAGAAAATTGACGTCCCAACCGTTATCCCAGTCTTGAAGGAGCTTGTTCGTCCAAATACTCTTGTCTGTGGGGGTGAAGTCGTCCTCGATTGTCGAGACTAAATCGTCGTCCTCGTCTGTCGGCCATGTATCGTATGTCATGGCTAAAGTCAGTGCAATGCTGGAGAGCAAGGACAGTAGCACCAAGAGTTTGATGGGCTGCATTAGTAGGAATGAAGATGGAGGTGGATGAGAAGATGCAAGTGGATGAGAAGAAGAGAATGCTCTCAAATCCAAAAACCGGCCTTTCAATTGGCAGCACGCGTTGCTCCCATTTTTTAAGTATGGAGGACAGAGGCGTGTGGCCACATTGATGACCAGAGGGCGGAGCCCCTGCCTGTAGAAAGCGACTGATTGGGAGGAACTTTGGCAGGAGTGAAACTTGTAAATGTAAACCCAACAGGAAGGGGGGGGTAAGGAGAATTCTTACGGGGAGTAGAAATGACGAGGGGAGTACTGTAAGAATTGTTTAGTTGGAATAAAAGTGGGGGAGCAAGAACTCTTTAGCTGCCATCTACCCGATAGGAATGGTGTTGTCTCTCCATGCTGAAAAAACGTATTCGACTTGACTTTATTATTCGATTCGAATCGACAGATGAGAAAACGTGCTCCTCAAGTATTTAAAGAGATCGCACCTGCCCAACCTTGTAATCCAACACTCATCTGAACCATCCTCAAGTATCCAGACTCGCAACTCACCGCGTTCGCAACAGCTGCCTTCATTGACGTGCCACAGACCTCTATCAAGAATAATCACAGGAAGCCTAGCGAGAAAATCTCCACGACCTCACACACATACACCTGTATATCCTCATAAGGCGGTACAACAGGGCACTCACGACCACGCTTTGATGGGGTTGAAGTGTTCAACATATCTGACCTTCTCTTTTTCTGTCCTCCACTCCACAGAGCAATATGAAGCAAGCCGTATCATCCATCTCCTTTGCCATTCTTGTCTATATCCTCGTTGCCAGTGATCAAGTTGCTGCAACATGAAGAATCTGTTACGCAAAGACGTCCGAGATCTGTGCCCGTGTGAATCTGCGCATGGGGCGCACGTGCTGGTGGAAGATCAAAACAATGTCTGATACTGGGGCATATGGCGGGCAGAAAGACCTTGAATTTATTAAAGCCTGCGAAGCCTATGGAGGTCATACGACATACTCTTGCGAGGATTCAAGAGCCATGACGATCTCTGATGCTATTCAGGAGGTGGTCAAAAGAATCCCTGGTCAAGATTAAAGCTCAAAATCTTGGAATTGCCACTGGAATTTCGGTGACACATCCATTTCTTCCTCTCCCACTTTCTTCAATGCACACAACACTATCCAGCACTATTCTGCTAATGTAATTAAGTCATAAAAATGCAAGGCGATCGCAAGCCAAGCGTTCATAGCGATGCTGCTTTTTAATCCTTCGACTTCCTATCATACTGAAGCAGAATTCAGTAAGCGTTGGACTGTTCACCCACTGCTAGGGAAAGTGAACTGAGTTTAGGCCGTCGTCTGACAGGTCAGTTTTACCCTACTGATGAAATGTAGTTGTAGCAGTAATAACAGGTATGTTCTGCCTGAGCAGGCAATTGGCCTGTTGGATTAGGGCTGAACGCCTCCAAGCCTTTTCCGATCTTATTTTGATACGAATAGGACCTTGGTCCCAGCATCGTATGATGTGGCGCGGAGCTGCAGGGCGAAAAGCTTTCTGAGACTCTTGTAAATCTGTAATTTCAGATACGCAAATGAATATCCTTGTTCCCATGCGCCACCAAATACACGACGCCACCAAATTTATGGATAGTGACGTCATCACAAATGACGATGACCCTTAACTGACCGGATTGTCATGCAGGCCCGCATGCATTCTTGCATTGTAATCTTCTGCTGGGGGCTCGGTTCATTATTCATTCATTCGCTCTTTCATTTCCCGCTATATGGCTACTCTTCCTACCTCCCATGATGGCTACATCGACCCTGCCGCGGCAGACACGCTAGCACAGCGGATATGGGACATTGACGAGCAGCTCTCTGACATCGACTCTATCGATGGCGACTCTGACTTTTCAGAGTTCTCCACCACCTCGTCCACCTCCACGCGAGATATCCAGCGAGAATGGGACGAGAATATGGAACAGGGTCGTCAATTGTTTGCCATTGTCATCTTTCCCTTTGTCGGCCGCTGGATCGGCAAGAAAGTCTCATATTGGAGTAACGAACCTTTTTGTCTTGTTTCTTTGAATCTCTCTCTCATTTTTTATACCTTCAGGGCACAAGGTCTCTAACGCGTTTTTTTTCTTCATTCTTCCCAGTCTGGACTCGGTTCCTGCAGCACCACTACAAGTTCAGGACAATAGGCGCGTAAGGGGCCGAGACTGCTCCCTTCATCAAAGACAAGCATTTACCAAGCAGAACAAAAAGAAGGCCCATAGATAAAATACACAATTGTACAATACTCTCTCTCTCACTCCAGAGGCTGCAAGGTAGAATCTTGGAGCCTTTCCTCGGCACACACACACACACTCTCTCCACTTGACCAACTGTCTGAGCAAACAAAGCGTCAGAGGTATGGTCAAGCGATACCATCTGACTCGATAAAAAATAAAAATAAAAACGAACGCTGGATGTTACTTGACACTTTTTTTATTTTTTGGTCCCTAGAGTGTCTCAAGGCATCGCATGAAAAACGTGAAGTAAAAAAAACTGCCAGTCAATTGTCGCTAGAATGTAATCGCCCGAATAAAGCTCGAGGATCCCGGTTTAGGAAACAGAGGGCAGTGTAGAAGAGAGACCTCTCTACTTTTGGTAGCTCCAGACCATCGAAAGCACTTTAGACAAAAAAGAGAGAAGAGAAGGATGTTAGTTGGGAGGAACAAGGAGGTAAAAAAAAGAGAGTCATGGGGTGCCTGGAGAAACAAAAGTATAAGACAATCAAAGTCTCTACTTACAGCCGTCGCGAGTGGCAAGGCGGTTCAAAGAATCGTCGGCCTCGCTCTGAGCACGGACGTAACCGCACAGGGCATAGGTCTTGAAGGTCCCCATGTACTTGCCATTGGCGTCAATGTCGCCAATGTTAATCTGGACAGAAGCATGGTCCTTGGAGGAAATCAAACGGTTGGTGGCCGAACTAGGAACGAGATGAGAACAAGGGTGTTCATTCAGTCAGTTGTTCACTCTGTTCATCTTTGCAAGGCGGTTCGATTAATGCATGCGCCGTTTCTATCATCCTCCACCGTCCACTCCCCAGAAACAGAGCCAAACGAGCTGGGTTCCAACTCGGAACCTTCTTGGGCCCCCTCTCTTTTTCTCCTCGAGAAGAAGGAACGAAAAGGCAAAAAGAAAGAGGAAAAAAAAGAAAAGACATACCACTTGCGGGGAGAGTAGTTCTCCTGGGTGACATTGGGCGCTTCCATCGTGAGGGGTGGGGTTCTTTTTGAGGCAAGAGTAGAGAAGGAGCGAAATCAAAACAGCGTACAAGGAAAACTTTTATCCCCCTGGCATCGAGGGTGCACAGTGCGGTTCGCCGTTCGCGTGAGAGAAAAGTCACATGACCCCGATCATTGCACCGACTGCCGCATTGCACCCTGATCCGCATTCATGCCTTCACTCCTTCACTCCTTCTTCTCTCATTCCTTTGCCCACCTCCAAGCTCCACGCAATGTTTTCCTCCGCAAGAACCGTCCTTTCCTCCCATATCTGCAGAGCAAGCAAGGTGGCTCCGCCTTCTTCATTCCTTGCCGCCACCACCGCCGCTGGATTCCGAACCGCCTTGCCCTCCTCCACCAAAACGCGTTTCCAATCCACCCACAACGAGCAACGCGTCGTCCGCGACTCTTCCTACCCTTATCCTCTCTACTACCATCTCATCCCTTCCGAAAACCCCTCCTCCGTCCTCCCTGCTTCTGCATCCCGACCCTCCTCTCTGTCCTCCAAATCCAACCGTCATTCGAATTATGCCCTTTCCTTCCTCCCCTCCTTCCCGAGACATAACCGCCAGATCGTCGGCTACCTGAGCCATCATCATCCTGATACCTCAAACTCGGAATTGCAGGTCAAGCCCAACAAGTTTACAGAGAACGAAGCCTTCAACACTGTCCTTCATGCCGTTATCCAGGCCAACTTGCAACAGGATCCCATGGTTCAAATGGTCTTGCAGCAACAGCTTGAAGGGTATGCCAATAACGAACACAGATAAAACGGTAGCAATAACAACAATAACGGCAACAACAACAACAACAACAGCAAAGATAGTCCATATGACAAAATCACCCCCCTCCTTTTGAGGAAAGAAGAAAAGAAAAAAGACGCCATCCTGATCTCTTTCTCTACCCCATCTCCCCCCGTCATTCCTACTAGATGGACTCATATTGCAGACTACAGAAATCCCGCTCCTTATGGAAGGTAAGATCACGAGTAATGGAAACTAACAGATCAAGGCCCGCCCTACAGCGCAACCACGACATGGATACTCATACTTTAAACTCTTGTTTTCACTCTAGAATTCCTTTGCCAGAGGACATCTTTGGCAGTGTACAGATTGTTGACGGCGTGATCCAGCCTTCGACCTACCAGAGAATGCCCTCCCATCGCATCGCCAGTAGCAATGGACTCTTTCAATTGAGCGAGTATCTCCATGGCCGTCTTGTTCATCATCTTCAGAACCTGTGAGTGCTTTGCTCCTGGACACTCGTTAAATAAAACAACGACTCTTTTGTACTTTTTTTATTTTTTTTAATTAAAAAATGTTGGCAGAAAAGACCGCCCTTTAAAGCTTTCTTTTTGGTCATAGGGAAAAGCAAAAGGGCAATCAAATCACAAAGGTGTGAAAGGCCATTTTGCTTCCCATTGAGAGAGGTGAATGTGAATGAAGGAGAGAGTGAGGAGTAAAAGATATGGAGAGGGGTAAAAGAAAGAAATAAACTGTGCAAGCATTGACGGGGAATTTTTACAAGAGGTTCATAGAAAATAAAGCGAAATCGACTGCAGAAATGAGGGAGAGAGAAGAAGAGAGAGAGAGAGAGAGAGAGAGAGGAAAAAAAAAGAGAGAGACAGAGTGAAAAAAAAATGGATGCGGAGCTAATTAAAAGGAGAAAAAGGTATGCTGGAGGGTCGACAGAGAGAAGAGTATGAAAGAGAGAGAAAAGGGGAATGCATCGTGATTTTCCATGTCCACCCAAATGATAGAAAAGGTCGGTCTCAAGATCGCTACACTGGAGGCGTGCTGGTTCCTGATTGATCCTCCTCCGAAGCCTCAACAAATATCACCTTGTTGATCTTCTCCTGGTCATCTGCTGCCTCTGCCTTGGAGGCAGGTTGCCGCCTTGAAGAGTCGCCACGGTTAGAGTTGGTGGACAGCACATAAACGTTCTTCTTGCCACCTTTTCTCTTGTTCTTACTGCTGGATCCATCTTCTCCAGAACCTGCCTGACTATTGGAGGCGTTTCCTTTCTGCGTCTGATCCTGCTCCGACTTTGCAGCCGCAGACATCAACTTTGGGACAACATTGGCAATATCGGCCAAGCTAAATTCCACAGCTGCTCGTGGTGCCCGGCCCCCACTGCTGCTGTTGTTCCCACGGCCGTTCTTTTGTCCATCGCCACGACCAGATGATTTTTGACGGCCCTTAGAAGAACTGGAAGACCCAGAGTCCTGCTTGGATTGGTTTCGATTCGATCCAGACCGGGATCCCTCTCCACCAGCGTTCTCCTTATCAGCTTTGCTCTGTTTGGAACGAGGTTGACTCCGGTTTCCGCTAGATCCAGAATCTTTGACTTGTGAGTTCTTGTTGGAGGAACTCTCGCCACCGTTCTGTCGACTAGAGGAAGAGTTTCCTGCTCGACTGCCATTGGGATCCTTGCTCGTCGAGGGTCGAGTACCAATGTTGAGGGTCTCCATGACAGACACTTCGGGTACAGTCTCTTCCTCATCTTCATCATCATCATCATAGTCTCGCTCGTCATAGGCGTAGTTATGTGACCGGTAGCCATTCGCGTAGCGTCGTCCTGCCGCATAGTTGTTGTTGTTGTTACTTACTGCCACTGTGCCATTGCTGTTCTTTCTGGTATTGTTGTTGGTATGGTAGTAGCTAGGTGGAAACACCCACTGTGCACACATCAAGTTGAGAGACACTTTTTGATGGAGAATATCCAGAGCCCGCCGGAATTCCTCCTTCAAACCCTTGCTACTCGCCATGTCGGATGAGTTTCCAAGATTGCGAGTGGTATCAAAAGGCTCTTCCACACAAAACAGCTTGTACTGTTTCCCAGGTAGGTGCCATCCTTTCGATTCCTTGGTGAGGTAGCATCCTTCGCGCACAGAGATGACATGGTGGTCATAGTCAAACTCTACTGCAAATCTGTGTAACAAAACCATGATCACAAAGAGAATTGCCACGTTATTTCTTCAGGGTCCAGATAACTCGACGTGCTAGGTGTATCGGAGGTTATTCTCGTGGTCGATGTCTTACCTCCGGAAGAAGGCATACAGAAGCCCTCCCAAAGTCTCCTTGTTTGCTAGCCCAAAGCCCTCCAATTGTTCGAGGTCGTCGCAGAACGAAGTGTTGTTACCGTTGATCACTTGATTGTCCTTGGAGAGGGTATGAGGAAATTTGTGAAGGGAAGGCAAAATTGGTGGCGACCTCATCTGCAAAAAGTTGATGACGATACAAATCCAAGTGTACGTTGATATCGTTCCTCCGTTGGCTATAGTATATGGCGAAAAGAGGGCAAGGTGGAGGTTAGATCTCTTGACTAAATGGGTGACCTCAAATTGAACGGTATCCATCTTCCAACATCCGAGTCGCATACCTGCGTCGTTCAAGACTCTCCTCCTTGCCCAATGCTTGATAATCATGGCGAAGGGTCGAACGCGTGGGTCGATGGCGACATAGGTCTTGATCATTTTTGTATTCATCAGTCCCAGCGGCGTGTTGATGTTCATATCACAGGAGAGGTGCCTAGCGTGGATGGAGACAATGGGGGGCATTTAGAAATAGTAAAGCTTGGTCCAGTTTCCAAGAGTGCTCAGACTTACAGTTCAGGGTCCCACAACTTGACGATGGGTACTTTTGCCCTAGGAACACAAAAGACTTTTTGCATGCCGTGTTTCCGAAATGCATTGGCCAGCATCTGCACGTTCTTCAGACCCACCCAGTCGGTAGTGATGCAAATATCGACATCGCTTGAGCTCGTTCCCAGATCGTTCACGGTGGATCTTTTTTTTTTTGTGGTTGTGAGAAAAACATATAGTAGATCCAGATCAAAAGAGGTTAGACTGATGGTGCGCGTTCACTGCGGACGAAGAAAGCCAATGCTGAAAAAGGAGCAACTATTACCCAAATGGATGCGCTTTGATATCCTGGCCAGGCCATTCGACTTGCAAAATATGCTCGATCTTCTTGATCAACAAGGTCCTGCGTTCGTGACTTTCCTCTGTGGGTAAAAGATTCTATAATGAGGTGCAGACATGACGACGATATGCGTCAGAATAGGAATCTCATCCATCCTGCCCGGTTCCACAGAGTGGAGAAAAAACAAAGAGTCGAGGCACAGGGGGCAAAATAAAATAAAAGCCGTTGAGGGTAGTGTCGTTGTTTCTTACCTCGAACAAGTCGATCATTTCCATGGACAGCTTGACCTCACTCTCGTGCGGCAGGACGATGGGGTAAAGCTCATGAAGCTGGCGGATGTTTTCTGCGGATTTGGCTGCGGTTGACCGAGGAGCAGCCATTGGTGCAGGTGGTTTGGGTGCTGGAATGGGTGCCACTCCAGGAAGAAGAGTGGACCAGGCAGATTGTTTGGGCACTGGAGTGGACGGGGTAGACTGCGGCGTGGACTTCAGGGCCCAATCACCCGTTTTGCTTTGAGCTGCGTCCTCTGCCCCTTCTTCCAGTTCTTGTTGTTGTTGTTCTTGTTGTTGTTGTTGTTGTTGCTGATGATGATGATGGCGGGAGACGGACGGATCAGAGCCTGGTTCTTTGGAGTCTGATGAAGCCGCTCCAGAATTGTCAAGGGTATCACTGATCTCTTGCTCCATGGGCTGTGGGTCCTGCGCATGTCCTTGGTCCTGGTCCTGGCCTTGACTCTGCTCCTGAGGATCCGACACAGACTGGCTTTGCTGTGTCGACGCTGGGACGAGATCATGACCCAAGGCTAAGCTCGACTGATGATCCAGGGTGGTGTCTAGAGTATCGGCGGCTCCTTGGTTGGTTTCCTGTGCCTGCACAGGTTGCTGCATTTCTTGCGAGGACTCTGGTGCAGTGTCCGTGTCCGAGAGAGCCTTGACTGGTTGGGGTAGCGGCGAGGCGACCTGGGATGGAGTCATGGACGAGTTCTGGTGCGCCACTGTGAAAAGAATAGCTATTAAGGTCCAGAAGAGATGGCTTTGGTGGCAAGCAAATGAGCAAAGGAGATCACAAATGAGGAGAGACAGAAAGAATGAGAAAGAGAGAGAAAGAGAGAAGGAGAGAGGGAGGGAGGAAGGGATGAGGGGATGAGGTAAGGGGTCTGCGCTGTGGGGACGGAGGGAGGAGGCGTGAGAAGACGAGGATGATGGGATGGGGATGGGGATGGGGAGAGAAAGAGAGAGAGGAAAAGAAGGGTTGCGGGCGAAAGGGTTTTGGGTGCAGGAGAGGAGGAGGAGGATGGAAAATGAAGGAAAAGAAAAAAAAATTTGTTTCTTTTTTTTTTTTTTTTTTTTTTTGTTCTTTTGCTGGAGAGTGGTCTTTTAGTCAGTCTGCCAGTCAGTCCTTGGAAGAGAAGAAAAGAGAAAAGAGCAAGAAGAACTCGGATGGAAGGATGAAGGATGCAATGATGGAATGATCCCTTTTGCTGCTCTTTCTTCTTTGCCGGCAGGCAGGCAGTCGAATGCAACAACATGTGTGCTGCAAAGGGACTCTGTTTTTAATTTCTTTGTTTACCCTGATTTTGATTGATTGGCTGTCCCTTGCACGGCATAGAGGCTGCCTTTTCTCATTTCTTCTATCTTGCTCGTAGAACCGGTCCCAAGGGTGTGCGCCTCCCCTCTTCTGTCCCGTTTGTTTGTTCTTCTTGCCATCCGATGCTCTTGGCGTCAATCCCCCCCTCTGTTGTTTTGTCCTAGCTGTCAAAGTTGTCTTTTGTTATTATTGTTATTACTGTTGTTGCCGTTATTCTTACCATTCATGCTGCTGCTGTCCAAGTATGGCCTGACAGCCACTGGTTAATCTCGTATCTTATTGCTTCGTGGTTCTTTTGTGTCTTTATTCTCTTTGAAATGACAATGACTGCCTATCTCCATCCCATCTCTATCCTCCCTTCTCAGAAGCACTATAAATGTGCTGGGGTTGAGAGTGTTTTGCATCACCTGCAGGCAACATCAAAGCAAACAATTAAAAAGCTCTCGGCGCAAACAATCCCAGCCTGTAACAACGTACTCGCGTCACAGTCATGTAGCGCGTGTGGGTCCTTCGTTGCCTATGCATTCCAAACCATTTGCGCAGAGAAGAGGCGGAGCACAGTCTCGGAAAAAATAGCGACAATGGGCGTTACTCAAACTCTCTCTGCCTTTTCATTCGACCTGTCTTCTCGTGCAAGGTATCCAGACGCCCAATTGTTCGGTTCCCAAACTACTGTGTACGCCGCTGAAAAAACCCTCCAATTATACAGCCGAGCGGACTGCCAGCTGCCACAAAGCTCTTGCTACCAAAGACATAAACACCCGAGTTTTTCTTTCCGGTCCAAAGTGTGATCGACTGTATTTGTTTTTAAAAAAGTAAGAATAAAGGGATAGCTGAACGGACCATTTGATATTGTTTCCCGAATTCCTGCTGCTCTACTTCTTTCCGCTCTTCTTGATACCACCACCGACTATATGCACAACGAAAGAAACAAATTGAACACACTGTCAGTAATACGAAAAAACGTGATCTGCCGCAGTTCTTCCTCGACACAGAATAGGAGGGCACTGCTGTGCCTCCTTCCTGGTGGTTATCCAGTATCTAGTACTCACCAAGGGGTCCCTTGCCAGCAGCCTTGGCCTGCATCTCCTTCAACTTGGCCTGCTCCTCCTTCTGCTTGGCCTTGAAAGCGAGATCCTCCTATGAAATGCAAGCACGCAACACGGATTAGCGTCATTGCTCGCTAACGACTGTTCATGCCAAACGCATTGAACCGCGACAGAGGCTTCCATCCTGTTCGTTGGTTTACCTCATCGAGGTCGTTGACCTTCTTCTTGGGTGCCTTTAAGGGCTTAGCTTTTCCACCGGCGCGTCCAGACATGATTGATAGATGAGAGAATGGGGTGAGGAGAAAAAAAAAGAAAAGGAAAAAGAAAAAAAGATTTTCATTGTTTGCTCAGTTCTTGCTGCACACGTGACCCGTACTTTTTTCAATTCCTAGTCTTCCTGAACAAGAGTCGAGAACTTCTCCCAACGGTCAAGGTGGACATTGGGATCGGGACTAGGAAGGCGGGCTGGACGGCACGACCGTCAACCACGCCACTCTCTTAAAGAGAATCAGTTTTTTTTCCCTTTCTTCCTTTCTATTCTTTTGTTTTCTGATACAACAACTCTTTCCAACCCTAGATCAGATCAGCACATTATTCCTTTCTGTTTTCTTCCTTAACCTTTCTCTCCCTATCATATAGGTGATGATGTACCACCTCCTTCGGCCCCTCGCCAGGGATAGTGTCCCCAACGGATCGACCTCGCCAGGTCTCCAGACACGTAGTTGCATTTGCATTCGCGTCCACTTTGTTCTCTTGTCCTACTAACAAAACACACTCCTCAATTTTTTCCAAAACAGGGATGGCGCGTTCTTCGTCCGTGTCGGTGGCTGTGCGGATGCGCATCATCACTCCTTACTACCGACCCGTCAAGACCCACATTTGTCCTTTACTCGCTCAAAGTCATCGGCCAACCACCACACTGGCCTCTTCTACCTCCATGAACACCACCACCGTTGTTACAGCCGCGATCTTAATCAACAGTCTTCGACATACCAACAACTTGGTATCCTTTCATTCTCTTTCTGTCTTTCCCCCAAAGCGATCTCCCAAGTTCCTATCGGTGGGTCGATTGCTCCGCGAACCCCCTCCTCCACCTCCACCCCTGGCTTTGAAGGTCGCCTCTCTAGACAAAGAGACTTTGGTCTCGCGTTCAGCCGAGATGGCCAAGGCGCAGGCTAGGGAGGGGACGGCTGCCCACTCGGTTTCCTCGACGGCAGTCGCAGGGGATATCCCACAAAAGAAATCGATATGGGAGCGGATCAAGAAGGAGCTGATTCATTATTGGCATGGAACTAAACTCTTGGGAAAGGAAATCAAAATCTCGACAAAGTTGGCGAACCGCGTCTTGCATGGTAGCAAGTTGACGCGACGGGAACAACGACAGGTATAAAAACAGAGCACATGCTCACACTACCAGGAAAAAATATCTTGATTGTGGCATGTGTCTCAACCACTTTCATATGTTACATTTAATAGCTACGAAGGACGACTGGAGACCTACTACGTTTGATCCCTTTCTCAGTCTTTGTGATCGTTCCTTTCATGGAATTCCTCCTCCCCGTTGCTCTCAAGCTCTTCCCAAACATGCTCCCTTCCACATTCGAGGACACTTTTGCAGAAGAAGAAAAGAAACGCAAGCTCCTCAAGATGCGACTCGAAATGGCAAAGTTCTTGCAAGAGACTATTGAAGAATCCGGTCTCCCAGGTTCGGAACGTGCACAAGCCGTCAAGGAATTTGGAGAATTCTTTCGCCGGATCCGAACCACGGGTGAACAAGCCTCGACCGAGGAATTGATCAAAATGGCCAAATTGTTCCCGGATCAATTGACGCTTGAGAACATGTCCCGTCCTCAACTGGTCTGCATCACCCGGTACATGAACTTGAACGCTTTCGGCACAGACAATTTTCTGAGGTATCAAATCCGAAACCAGATGCAGTCCATCAAAAAGGACGACCAGCTTATCCTGTTGGAAGGTGTGGATTCCTTGACACCGCATGAACTCCAAGCGGCTTGTCAGTCCCGAGGAATCCCCACCAGCAGTGCTTCACCAGCGCGCTTAAAGAGTGATTTGTCGCAATGGCTGGATCTTCATGTGACACGATCGATTCCATCCTCCCTTTTGATCCTTTCACGCGCTTTTATCTTTTCGGATGGTATTCTTGGCTCCGCTACCTCTCCTTCATCTTCATCGACGTCTACATCTTCGACGTGGGCAACGGCTGCGTCTTCCTCGACTTCACCGTCTTCATCGTATCGTCCGACCTCTGCAGAGGCTTTGCAGGCAGCCTTGTCATCCTTGCCAGACACCCTTTTGACCGAAACCGAGTTCCATGTCTCGGAGCTGGAGGGTTCTGCGACGGTTGAGCAGAAATTGGAGGCCTTGAAGCGACAAGAAGAGCTGATTGCGGACGAAAAGGCACAGGAACTTAAGGTCGAGCAGGATAGAAAACAGAGACAGGAAGAAGCCAGAATCAAGAAAGAGGCCGAGTTATTGTCGACTGCTGCTACCGTTGATGGTTCTCTACCAACAGCAACAGCAGCAGCAGCAGCAGCGACAAAGGAGAGCACCCCATTGCCATCCATTTCGCTTTCGGATGGATCTCGAGAGCCGGTGTTGGTGAACGGTGCATTCGAGACAAAGCTGACGCCTGCTGCCTCTACACCTTTGAAATCTGCTGTCACGACGGAAAAAAAGAGTCCCTCCAGTGGATTGGCGCCTACCGCTGGAACACCTTTGACTGAGCTCTCGACGGTAAGAAGTATTGAAGATGACGAAGACAAAGCCCGAATGACAGAAGAGCAATTGTTAGAGTTGCGTGAAGCGCTATCGATCATGTCCTCCCGATCTGCGGTTTTGGAAGAGAGAGAAGAACTAGAGTACCTCAAGGAAAACCGAATGGATTACAAAGAGGTAAGTCCGAAGAAAAAGAGAACAGCAAAAAAAAAGAATTCCAGTCATTGACACCCACCTCCACACACACACTCTCTCTCGCTTTCATTTTCAACATTAAAAAAGGATATTGAGGAGCTGGCTCAAGTCCAGCGACAGGAGCACAAGGTCTTCAAAAGACTTGGTATCAGACTGGAAAAGATGATTGCCAGACTGGATCAAGAGATCAAGGCCTATGACGAGGATGTCGGGAACCGACTTCAAGCCTTTGAGGCAAACGAGCGCGGGAAGTTGACTGTAGAAGATATCGAGGCCGCGCTCAAGATCATCAAACACGCGCCAGATGAGGAAAATATCAAGCACATTGTCAAGAGATTGGACGTGGATGGAGACGGCTGGGTTTTGATGAGTCACATTGTAGAGCTGGCAGATCTGGTTGAGGAGGAAGAGGGCACAGGCACTTTGGTCGTTGGAAAAAGAGTCAATGGAAACAGGCCGCTGGAGGAGGTTGCCCGACTCCGGAAGGAGGATATCCTCAAGGACGTGTACATTTGAACACCCAGCGAGTTTAATAGCAAACCTAAAGTCACAGCTTTTTTGTTTTTTCAAATGACTTGGTTTAATTTGTTTGGTATGTTTTCAAAGATGGGTGGGTAGGGAATAGGATCCTGTCTTTGCAAAAGAGAGGAGAGGGGGATCAAAAAAAAAACTTTGTACTCTTTCATCTTTCCGTGTTCTTGCGAATAGACTTCTTCTATTCGCTGCGGCTGTTACGGTAAAGGGCTTCCTGCGTAACGGAGAGCTCATCAATTTCTGGGGCGACATCGGACAAAATTTCCTGTGCCTCCTTGTAGAATGCAAGCTGGGCAGCAACCAAATCAGCCAAGTTGCGAAGAGGCTCGGGCTAGAAGCAAAAGAAATCAACCATTCGTATAAATATAGAGTCATGCCTCCTTTAGAAACAATCAAACAGAAAAAAAAGCACTCACGTTGTCAAGAACAGTCTTCATCAACGTCGTGGCCTCCTCCACCGCAGCCACAAAGAGATCCTCGGCCTGCTCAACCTCCACCCTGCTGGCCTCCGATCGCTCAGGACGGGCTGTCTTGTACTGGGCCTTGGCCGTATCCAACGCCAAACGGGCATTTTGGACGTTCCTGCGTGCCTTCATCGCAAAGCCAATCTGGGTGTTCAGGGTCGTGCCAAAAGGTTGCACAAACTTGGTCGTAATATCACTATCCATCTTCATGCGGAAATCACCAATCTTCTCCTGAACGGTCGCAAACTTGAAAAGAGCTGAACCCATAGGCTCCTCCAATCCCAACTGCTCTGATCCCTGGAAACTGGCGCGCGACAAAGCATGAGCCAAGGTCTTGGGTGGTGCGGCCTCCTTGCGCTCCTCCAATGCGGCTGCCTCGGAAGCAGCCTTCTCAGCGGGGGAGAGAGCGACCTGTTGGATCTTGTCTGTGACGGTGCGTCCAAACTCGCCCAAAGTCTCCTGAAGCTGAGCTGGGTAGTCGTAGGTCGAGCTTTGGTAGGTGCGGGTGACACGGAGGAGACCATTTTGCATGTTGCGAAGGGCATCAACGCGCTGTTAGGGATTCACAAAGAAAGAGAGAAAAGACAGGGAGAAAGAAAAAAAGTCAGGAGTTAGGGGAAGGAGAGATAGGGTCCAAAGGTTAGTCCTCAATGAGAAAAGGGTGTATTGTCCATTCCACAAAAGACAGAATCATCAAGCCAGCATGCCTTCTCCAAGTCCTTGTACTCCTGGGGCAGCTCGGTAATGTCCTCGGCAGTGCCCATCTTCTCCTGAGCAAACTATAGGGACAATGAATTCAACAAACAGGAGCGAACGTTAGTGTGTTTCCATTGTTACCACTCTTATATGGACTGTTTGGGTTGTTGCTGCTGCTTTGTTTGCTTTGTGCGTGGCCTTGTCCATCCTGGTGTTTTTTTTGCAGCAGATTGAGTATCGTCTATCCGCCTGCAGTCAGATGACAAGAAAAAAATGATGATGACAGTTCGGCTAGCTGATGTCAAGAGTCGGCTATGGTGTGTGCATCTCTCCATGGTTGCGTTTTCGATATTCTTTGACGGGTAATAACCACCAGAGTCGTCTGTCCGAGAGTTGGATGGCGCGGGCGATAGCGAGGGTCAAAAGTCGACTATGGCGCGCCTTGGTTCCAGACAGAAGATGAGACGATGCTGTTGCGCACGATGGACGACCGACGCGTCTCCTGAAGAGTCCCACACGGGCATGGCACCGGACGCGTGCGTGGGGGACGTCGGAGCAGGCACCAGAGACGTTACCTGCTTGACCTGGCCGAACTGCTTGCCGAGCTTGGCGGCAAGGGGGTTGAGCTGCTGGGAGAATGCCTTGAATTGGTCCATGATGATGAAGACGGTGGTTGGTGGAATGAATGTGAATAAAGAAAAAGAAAGACCGAAAGCCCTTCTTTCTGTGAGAGCGCCAAGGGGGCCCAGCGGCGGTGACGTCTCTTTTTTTTTTTTTTTTTTTTTTTATTGTTTGTCTTCTGTTGGCGCACAAGAACAACCTGCGCGCCATGCATGCCGCCCTGTGCGCACATCTGGTCAATCCGTCTTCTTATCACTCGCACTTTTGGCGGCGGTATCCTCCTCCTCTTCCCCGTCTTGCTGACCGCCCTCTTGCTTCTCTTGAAGTGTCTCTGCATTGTCGTGCGCAATCTGATTGGCTGCAACGGCATTAGTGACCTCGGCCGCGAGTTTGCTCAGCTGTCTTTCGTATTGCTTGCTAAAGACTTCCATGTAGTAGCTGGCTCCATTCCAGACACTGACTAGGAATAGTGTCACCAGAAATGCAGTGTTTAGCTTGAAGCTGCGGTACACCACGAGGGCAAACAGACACGTCAAAAACTAGAGAGAAAAAGGGTCTTGGCGTTAGTACAGTACTCCAGTCCATGATTGTTATCGCGGAAGCCATTGAGGTTGAATGTTTAGGCCTACAGTGTAGAGTAATTGCATGCCCATAAAGGTCACGATGCTATACTTCTCGCCGAATGTGTGGGCCACTTTGGAGATAGCACCGCCCTTGTCGTCGTTCAGGAGCCACGTGTAGCTGGTAACACGCTTTCCTGCCTTGATCTTTTCCTTTTGCCTCACCACGACCAAGACATAATAAAGCACCTGCCAGGTGAGGTACAGGCCAATGGCTGCCACAAGAGATTGGGTCGTAGGAAGTGTGTTCAACGTTTTGAGAGACGGGAAACGGGTATGATCGGGATCCGGGTACAGCCAGCGGACCGTGTAAAGAGCGATACAGGGTGAGATGTGGATAAAGACACTGGTGACCTTGTCCAAGCTATTTTTTTTTTTTCAGGAACACCCCCTTTTCGCTGTTAGTGAACGAGATTCGATTCCTTCATCCAGGTCTGCTTATCGGTTGAGCCAGCGACAACGTGGTTGTCAGCAGGGCATTCTTACCTATGCAGGACCAGGCTGTTGCGCCAGGTGATGATGGCGAAGGCGAGGGGTCCATGAGAGAGCAGCCACACTGCTCCAAGAAGCATCTCCGACTGAGGAAAGACGTAGAGGAACAAGATAATGGCGACGTTGACCTGTGACGGCAATATTTTTTTAAAAAACAGACGACAATGAGCTTCATGTGATCTTCAAGTCCAAAGACATAATCGATGGCTATCCCCTTGCAACCATGCACAAGAGACTTCAATATCAAGCAAGGACGACATCAAATAGGGACTTACGAAATAACACATGTCGAGCAAAAAGTAGTGGAAGCTCTTCTTCTTGTAAATGAAGTAGCGCACGCCAATTAACACCACGGTCTGCAATGTGTGCACAAATGGAATCCACTCTGGGTATTGAGCGACCAACCAAGGGGTGCAGCAGCACTCAAACATCCCCAGGGTGAATGCAATCTTGTCAATGAACCGCACCACGCTCGCCTTCTTCATGTTTCGTTTCCAGATCAGCATCGATGTATCAATCTGGGATTTGAGGTTGTTGGTCGTGCTGTCGACCTGGTGCCTGATCTGACGTTTTGTTGAACCCACATGATGACGGAATTGGTGTTTAGTCTTTGATAGATCCGAGAGCAGATTATTATACATCTGGTTGGCGAGTAGGGGCAGTTCTGTAAGTTCTTCCTCCAAGTTCTGCGAGATAAAAGAGTCCAGACTAAATGAGAGCTGAGTGAGGATGTTGGGCACCAAACTGGGGCCAAGCGAAGGACTCGCAGGCTCGGAGAGGATGGCGGGATCAGATGCATGTGCATCCTCATAGGTATGTTCCTCTGGATCAGGAGCAGAGACTGCGCGTGCCAGGGGTACGTCAGAGTCAGAATCGGACATGGTTGCCAAGGAGCCGTTGCTGTCAATAGCGCGTTTCTCTGTTGAGGATCGGACAGCAGACAGTGTTGATTGTCGAGTCGAGTTCATGCAATTGAAAGAAGGAGGATTCTGTAGCTGATGCCAAGGACAATGTGCAGACACAGAAGGAGAGAATAAAGAATGGTCGAGGGGTGGGGGACGTGATTGCAGTCATTCCAGAAAGTTGAATGCACGAGCTCGTTGCTTGCGCGCGCTCACGTGATTGTAGTGATATCATTTTTTGCATGCTTGAAGACGGAAGTGAGCACAGTGCTCTCTTTTTTTTTCTCCTAGGGCACGTCGTAACCATCGCGACAATTTAGTCGTGTCAACAGCGTGCAGTTGCCTTATCTAGAAGACGTAGTTCAGTCCGGCCTGTCTTCAGGAAAGGAACAAAGATGACTCTCAAGGTCTCCCTGGGAAGGGCAAAGACCAACTGTTCGAACCATGTTTTTGTCAAAGGTCTGGGATCTGTTTTGATTTTTCATCTGTTGGCCATGTGCTGCAGCATGATGTCCTTCATACAACCTATCTGGAAGAGGGCTGTGTTGGGTTTGCGGTCATCAACATGGATACGGGGTGTCAATTGCTCAAATGAGTATGAGACAGGCCCATAGTACCAATCAAACGCAATGAATGGGGTCATGGACAATCTTTTCTTACGCGATATCCTTTTCAAAGTCGGGGCCTGTTTCCAAAAAGAACGACTAGCAAGAGACGATCATGAGATGAAGTACCTGGACCTTGCTTTCACCTTTCCTAAAACATATCCGGGGTCAACTTTAAAGCATCCCAAAGAAAATATAAGAGCAGAGGGGTTTCGTCAGCAAAATTCAAAGGCCACAGCGGTAGTCAGCCAACATAAATCATACTCAGTTGCGTGCCATTAAAGTCAAGGGTGATGGTGGTTGGTGCCCAGGAGAGACGGTCGTGTCAGAATAATGATTACTTGCACGCACATGCGGGACAGGCGTGAGAGTGTTCGGTAAAACAACAGCAACAAAACAAAACATTGAAAGATGGTTCAAGACAAGTTGGGGAGAGGGAGGGGGAGTGGGTTGGACCATCAAGGCACCAAACAGCAGGGGCCTCTGCTCCAGAGACTTGCCACGCACTTCCAAATATGGCTCGGAGCTGTTCTTATCCCCTTTTAGACAGCTCGACTTCTGGTCCCCCAGCAACCAAACCAACCGTACAAATGACATTCATGTAAGCGAGAGAAAGGGTCAAACGGTCAAAGTCAAAATAAAGCAAGGGGCCAGTAGCAAAGTTTTTGTCTCTAACCTTACAGTGGCGGGGAAAGGAGGAGAGAGAGAAGGAGAATAAGAGGGTGCTGAAAGATGCAAGGTGATGTGAACAACAACTCTCTTTGTTCAACAACGATGCTCTCGACTGCAGAGAATAATTGTTGCACTCACGCAAAAGATATCTGTTGCTGCAAACTGTTTTGTTATGTACCTCTGGTGTGCATTCTCCGTTTTTGGTGGCGTAGAATGCAAGAACCAGAAGAGCAAGAACCAGAAGAGCAGGAACATTATTGGGAGATGGCTTGTACTTTTGCGCGGGAGATGTGCTTACGAACGTACTCGTCCCTGTTCGCTGCCTTGATGATAAGTACCTCTATCGCGATAAGTGGAAGGATGTCATTCGCTTGGTCCTCTACACCGATACAGGCGGACGAGAGGCGAAGCGAAATGTCTTAGAGAGCCGTCGAATGGCCGATTTGGACTGCTGTCAAATCTCTCTGTACATTTCGCGACTATGTGTCAGTCTGGCCCCCTCGTGGGCCTATAGGCATTGATCTGCGTTGCCAGGACGGCCATCCACGCCATCCACGGGGTGGCTTGACAGCCCTGGAGTAGTCTGCGAACCAGCGAGCGAGCGATGAAGGATTTGCCCAACAACCCAAAAAAACGGCGATAGGGATATTCTCGTCCTTCTGCTGCTGGCTGTTTGAGGAAAGAAAGAAAGACACCCTCCAAAAGAATTACAAATTCATGCTTGGCCATTCTCTGGTTGCTCTGCCTCAGAAGCAGCAAATCAGAGATCAACCCTCAATCCCTTCTATCCCCTCCATCCTTCCTATCCGTTCTATCCCAGGGTTGTGTATGAAAAAAGCGCTCTTGTTCAATTGCACGATGCGTTCATGAACATATTATCCTCACTTGTATGAATCAGGATCTGAAAACCTCGGATATCGATGGGAGTGCCACTTTAGATCGTCTTTTCTCCGGTGGATGATTGATGATGACGATGATGATGGCATCGCAAGAACACCTCCTCGGAAAATCGATCGCTGCATGAAAAAAGACAAGTAAAAAAAAAAGAAGAGAAAACCCCGAAAGTCCTTCCACGGTCAAGCAGCAGAGAGAGGCGGACACTCAATCGCCCACTCGGTCTCTTTTGTTTGTTGTGTCGATGCTGTGCTGAGAGACCGACTGGCCGAGCAGGGTAAAGAATTTACAGAAAACCGAACCGCGCGAAATTCAAGTCAGACACCGCTCTGCAAGGGTCGCCGGGGCAGCCTCGTATTGTAAGGGCTTATTGAATTATGGCTGTTTATTTAGCAGATGCAGGAAGCAGAAGAACTGCAAAAGCTGCAGAAGCAGAAGCATAGCTTCAGAAAAAGTTTCTCTGCCCTGTGCGCACACACATCTGCATTGAATCGGATTGAATAGAGGCCACAACTCGGCAAACATTCCTTCCTGAATAAAAGGAAACTACCTTGGTCTTCATCCCCTTCATCTTTTTCCTCACCTTCGTTCGTTCGTTCGTCCCATCTCTATCTCTCTCGCTCTTTCCGCTGTCTGTTTCTTCCTTTCCTTCTTTCCCCCTCGTTGCTCATTCATTCCTCCATTCCCTTCTCCATTTCACTTACACCTCATTGTCCCATTGCACACCTCCGTCGAGAGCCTCCAGACTTGCTTCTACACTTCGTTTTACGCACTAGTCCCTTTTTTGCATCCTTCCGTGCTCTCCTTGACCATCCTTCAGATTGTACCGGTTTCCTTTACTGACCCGGTCAGCCTACAAACACAGCAAACATTTTCGTCTTTTGTTCTATTCCACATCCAACGGCCTCATCTCTGTCATTTTCTCCTCTCTGTTCCGTCTCTTCTTCGCTTCACAACGGCCAGCTTTGGACCAGCCCCCTCTAGAATTTTAATTCTTTCCGTTCCTCCCGCGTTTTTATTCTCCCTCAAGTTTGCCATTGACTGTCTTCCTGCACACCTTTACTCTGTAACTGAGAACAGAAAAAAAAAACGGCCCAGCTACCCTTTTTCCATCATTTCGTCTCTTTGTTCCTCTCTTCTACAACTCTCTTGATACGCCTATTGCTGTCAGCAACTCCCTCCATCGTTTTCCTCCTTGGCGTCCCGAGCCTTGTAATCATTCCTCCCCCACTCCACTCCCCACTCCACTCTCCAAGACGTCCTCTTCATACCAAACAATGCCCTCCATCACGGATTCTAAGACCTACTCCAACAGGAGCCTGGAGAAGCTGTTTCGCAGCCCCGTCACTCAGCAAATGATCGGTACGCTTGATAGGTTGACGGTCATGCAATGCAGTGCTTGTCTTGAATGCTCTTTTTTTCTCGCTTGGCTTTCTGTCTTTGTTCAGTGCCTGCGCATGCCCCTCTTCTTGAGCCTTGATTCTTTTTGAGCACCTCGTTTCTGTTCTCTGACAAGCTCTCTTGCTTTATTTTCATTCTTTCAGACCACATTGCCAACTACGCAAGTACGGTCATTGAGTGCAGTCCCCCTCCAGTGATGGATCCCTATAGCATGCCCTCCCCCCCCAACACACCAGCACACCGGTCTCGTATGAACGGCAGCCACACCAACAGCAGCGAACCCAGCATGGTTGTTGTGCCACCCCTGAACGATTTCATTCGACTTTTGGTCCTCAATTCGAATGTTCAGTCATCGACCTTGTTGCCAACATTGGTCTACCTCGAGCGCCTCAAGTACAAACTCCCAGTAGCCGCCAAAGGTATGTATGCTCTGATCATTTTGCGGGATGACACCACCTTGTGTTTTTTTTTGTGTTAAAATGCTCTCGGTTTCCTGGCGAAGTGGTTCAACATTTACACAGACATGCCATGGGTTCCTGATTACATCAATACACTTTGAGAAAGGGGTAGAGGGGCAGAAGACGAGGAGTTGAGAGGAAAGGGCTCTTGAAAAGTGGCAACAAAAAAAAAAAAAAAAAAAAAAAAAAAAAGATATACCACATTCGGGCAACATCATGGAACATGGTTTACTCGGAACGTTCTTCGTGGTCTGGTCTCGAGGAGGGACAGGGGCATTGAGAGTAAAAAGAGGAGAGGTGGGCGGGATAAGTCAGTCATTGACAAGATGGGTGACCGATCTCGATCTGGCACACCAAGGACTAAGGTTGTTGAAAGTCATCCGAGGATAGGGGGTTAGCAGTGAAAGGCTCACAGCCCGGACTTTGATTCATTCAATGGTCCACTTCCTGTTCGAATGTTGCACAGACGAGGTGTTTTCCACATTTTTAAACTCAAGGGAATGCGATCATCGAACTTGCACATTCTGGTTACGCCGCCAACTTTGCTCAGTGATTCCTTGTGGTTTAGTGTCCATGGGTGACGGAGAGAAATGTCATTTTTTCTTCCCTTCGAATGTTCGGTCTGAATCGATATTATTATTACCCAGTGATGCTAACCCATTTACATTCTCGGTCTATCTCTCTTTCCTCAGGCATGCATTGTACCTGCCACCGCGTCTTCTTGGCTACACTCATTGTTGCTGCCAAATACTTGAACGATCAGTCCCCCAAGAACAAGCACTGGTCTGCTCATTCTTCTGTATTCTCGGTCGGAGAGGTCAATTTGATGGAGAAGCAATTGCTCTCGCTCCTCGATTTTGACTTGCGTATCACAGAAACCGACCTCGCGTCGAGTTTACAGGACTTCATCCAGCTCCAAGCCGCTTCGAGTGCCAATGCCTCGGCTCCCAACACCACATCGGCCGCGTTTTCAGAGACATCGGGCCGCCATGTTTCATCCAAGACCACTTCCATTCCTTCTCCTACGAGCAGCTACATGCCTCAGGGTGTCCCAATGAACCAGCCTAGCTCCAACAAGCGTGGCTCCTCTAATCTGCAAGGGGTGGCCGAGCTGCAGGCCGGGCAAACACCACAACGTCCGCAGATGCCTCATGAGCATTTCAAGAGACGCCCTTCCTTGCCCAACCAGCCTTCTTTGGAGGAAGGTGAGGTGATGCCTGTGTACAAAGGGCCAATTCGTAATAACCAGGACCAATACCCTTCGCCTGATGGTGGTAACGACGCTCCTCTCTCTGACGACATGAACAAGTCTCAATCCTACTCTGCGGACGGCTACGGCGCTGCTGCAGCGGCTGCTCACAAGGCCTGGGTGGCCTCGACTGGCTCCATGTACAGTTCTGCACCCAATCCTCGACTGAACATGCCAATCCCTGTTCACCACATGGCCCATACCGCCGCGGTGCAGGAAAATGGCGAGAGCAAGAGCAACCGCGCTATGTGCTGAGGAACACCTCAAGTGCTTCTCTCTCCTACCATGGATATTTATCGTTCCTACTTCCATCCACCTCCTCTTCTTGTTGTTGTGTTTATATTCTCTTTTTCTGTACACCCTCTTTTGTCTCCTTCAGTCCCTCTTCACAAAGATTTTTTGCCTAGAACTCTTCACGTTGTGAAGCGACGGGGACCCTCTTGTAATTTTATCTCCAGCATTCGCTATTCTCCCTTCTCCTTACAAAAAACCCTGTAGTCAGAGCTTTCTGGTCCTGCACATTGTATAATAGCCTTTTAAAAAGTCCAAAAGAAATGAAAAGACTCTTTCAGTTTCAAGTGCCTTTGGATACAAGCCGAGAATCTGTCTTCGCAAGAATGTTTGCAATTTGGTGGCGTTTTGTGACGGGCCCGTTTTTGGCCTGACTCTCTCTCATGAAGCATGACCTAAATACCCTTCAAGAGAAATCCAATCACCAATGGAGCCATTAACGATGGCATCAGCAGAAACAACAGCGACAACTGTAGCAGCGGAAGAGGAAGATCCCATCATGGTTGCTAAACTACGATCTTTTCTCAATCGGAACACGCGGATCGAGATTACAGATGGCCGACTCTTTGTCGGTCAATTCATGTGTATTGATCATTCCAAAAACATCATTCTCGCCGGCGCGTATGAATCCAGGCCACACAAGACAAGTCCCACCTCGACAAGTGCGTCAGAACCATCCTCTTTATCAGCAGCAACAAGATCAGAGGCGTCAGACGGTTTGGACGGGTCCATTTCTTCAAGGCAAAGGCAGGCTAACGAAGGTAAACGCAGCAGGAGTGACATAGCAAATGTACAAAAGGGCTACTGAATTCATGGAAGCCGCCACGGCAGCAACAGTGAAAATATCGACAGTAACAGTCGTGGAGGGATAGGAATCTTCTCTCTCTTTTCCCATTTATGATTTTACAAATTCCTAACCCCACCTTTTACTCTCTGTCTACAGAAAGGAGATTTGTAGGGTTGGTCATGATCCCAGGACATCATATAATCAAGGCAGAGATGGATGCTAGTCATTTGAGGGGTGTCGATGCCCGGATATCGGCCGGCAAAAAATTCGATTTGGATTATTATTTGAGAGGCTAGAAGAATGGCAGATGTCCAAATGGTTCAGTTCCCTCTATCCCCCCTCCACAAGCCCTTTCAAAGAGCACAAATCCCATAATAAATAACATGTATATTAACAACAAAGCGTTTTCTCTTTTTTTTTTGACTGGTGTTTATGGCAATGTCTTGTATTTCAAAATAGTTCTATGCAATTGCACCTTAATATTGTTTGGTCCACTACAAAAATAACGGCACGAGACCTGAACGTTGTGCATCTTTTTCACCATCTCCTTCCTCCTCCTTCCTTTGATTCATCTTCAGAAAAGGGAAAAAAATGTTTCCAAAGATAAAAAGCTGGAATATCCATTCTATGCGCTAGCAGCGGCCTTGACAGGGCGGTTCCACTCCTTTGGGAAACGGACCTTTGGCTTCATGTTCTTTGCGGCATGTCTCAAATCCAGAGGCAACTCCTTCATAGCCTCGGGATCCTTCTTGGACTCCTCCAACAACTTGTCCAGCGTATCGCTCAACCACTTGAAGTTTTGAGACCGATCCTGGAACTTCTCGCAGCTCATCTTGATCTCTTCCCGAACAGGGTCGTAACGAGATCCCACCAACAACAAAAACTTGTGCAATTCAGGGTTGGTCAAGGGTAATGATTTCGTCTGGATGGTCAAGACCACTTTAGGGGCAGCGGGATGGTTGGCTTCACCCAAGTAGGTTGTTGTGCGGAACTTGAGGATCTGGGTCTTTGTTGGAGGCTGGAAAGGCTTGGCGAAGGCTGCAATAGGGTAACGGGATTTAAGAAAATGTTAGCGACGGGTCCAAAGAAGCAAAATCGTCACCGATCCTTTGGTGGTATCCAATGGCCGAGATATCTTTCAAGAGGCATCCGTAATCCAGAAGTCTAACAGGCCTCCCAAGGTCTCCCGTTCAACAGTAGTGCTCTCTTCTGTGATCCGATCTTCAAGATGGCATTCCTGAGAATATCCTGCTAGAGTTTAGCATCACGGCCTTTGAGATGCTTGTCCTGGAGTCAGGTCCTTACCCTTGAGCTTGGGGATCTCGTACTTGGCAATACGGAGGTACTTCCTGACTTCCTTCTGAGCCTCCAAATGATCGTAACCAAGCTAGGGTGATTAAAGGGTAGAGAAAGATCAGTTCTTTGAATGTCCAAGGGTTCACAGTCTACTGCTAGTAGGGATAGAAATATGTACCGTGGTCGAGTCATCAAAGGCAAACTCCTCCAGGTTGGTGATATCCAGCATGTCCTGGGACTGTCCAGTACCACGAACGGCGCCCAAAGCCTTGGAACGAGGGCGGTCCGAGGTGGGGAGCGAGGTGAGGAAAGTGCGGACTGCGTTGGTGGATGCCACCACTGGCCTTGAGAATGTGCGGAGCATGTGTGTGTGTGTGTGTGAGGGTGTTGAAGAGGATGTGGGAGGGGGAGAGAGGGAACCAATGGAGGTGGCGACTGGCGACGGCGACGATGAGCAAATGAGAAGAGGAGAAGAGCAAGAAGCCGGCGGCGGTAATGGAGATGTCAGCAATTGAAGTGCCTTGCCTGTCCTTGTGCGAGTAGAGTCGCCCCTGCCGTGCTGGTTGCAGGGGGGAAGCAGCTTCCCTTTCCTCAATAAACAACCAAGCCACCGGGAGGGCAATTGTTAAGGGTATAACCTTCGCGATGCGATGCGACGCGTCTGAGCACTTGGACGTTTTTAGTTTTTGCCCAAACTACGAAGGACCGAGGTGAGATCCGAGCATTGCTGCTCCGGGAGGAACAGAGTGGCGGTGCAGTAAGTAGAGTGCAGTGCAGTGCAATGAGAGGGTGTGCTTTTCTCTGATCCATCCCAACCCGAACCAAAAGGGGTGTGCTTCCCTTGCTTGCGCCTTTTTGCTGGAGAGAGCGAGAGCAAGGGCAGGGACCGAGGGTGATATCATCATCATCCTTCCGAGGGTGTGAGAAAAAAAAAAAAAAAAGGATAGAAGAAAAGGGCAAAGACAACCAAGCGCAAGAAAAAAAAAGAGAAAAAGGAAAAGAGAAACAGTCCGGATCTCGCACACTCCCATCTCACACTTTGACCTCACACACTCACTCCTCGCACTTTGCAAAGTCTCACGCGGGTTTCCTTCTTTGTGCTTCCTTCTCTTCTTTTTCCTCCCTTCTCTCCTTTATCTGCTTCCCACTCTTTCTTTCTTCTCTCTCCCCAACACTCCTTCTTCCTTTCTCCAATCTCACTTTCCATCATGGGTCTTCTCGATATCGTCCCCGCCGGCGTCATCACCGGTGACAACGTCCGCAAGGTCTTTGCCTATGCCTCCAAGCACGGTTTCGCCATTCCCGCCATCAACTGTACCTCCTCCTCCACGATCAACGCCGCTCTCGGTACGTGACATTCCTCTCATCCCGCTCATCCCCCTCTTTGTTCATTGTCATGCAATTCCATGCCTTGCCTTACCTGCATCACGTTGCACCTGCCCGCCCGTCTTTATTTTGTCGTCTTGTTTTCTAACCCGCCCAATTGCCCATGTCGACTATCAACAGAGGCCGCTCGTGATGCAAAGTCGCCCATCATCATCCAGTTCTCCAACGGTGGTGCCGCCTACTATGCCGGAAAGGGCATCTCCAACAAGGGTGAGGCTGCTGCCATTCTCGGTGCTGTCGCTGGCGCCCACCACGTCCGTGCCGTTGCCAAGGCCTACGGAATCCCCGTCATCCTGCACTCTGACCACTGCGCCAAGAAGCTTCTTCCTTGGTTCGATGGTATGCTTGCTGCTGATGAGGAGTACTTCAAGAAGCACGGCGAGCCCCTCTTCTCCTCTCACATGCTCGATCTTTCTGAGGAGAGCAAGGAGGAGAACATTGAGATCTGTGTCAAGTACCTCCATCGTATGGCCAAGATCAACTGCCATCTCGAGATGGAGATCGGTATCACCGGAGGCGAGGAGGATGGTGTTGACAACTCGGAGGTCGACAACGCCTCGCTTTACACCCAGCCCCAGGACATTCTTGACATCTATGATGCCTTCTCCAAGATCACCGACTTGTTCTCGATTGCCGCTGCCTTTGGTAACGTTCATGGAGTCTACGCTCCCGGAAACGTCAAGCTCCACCCCGAGCTTTTGGGCAAGCACCAGCACTATGTCAAGGAGCAGCGCAAGCTCCAAACTGACAAGCCCGTTTGGTTTGTCTTCCACGGAGGCTCTGGATCAACCGAGCATGACATTAAGACCGCTGTCAACTTTGGTGTTGTCAAGATGAACGTCGACACTGGTAAGAACCCCACCATCTCCATCCTGCCCTTCATCAGGAGATATCGCCTCACCTCTGTAATTGATTCTTGACCAATTCTCTGGATTCTATCACGAAGGATGATGATACACTGATGATGGTCAAAAAAGCAAACCCAAAGTCGAAAGCAAACAGCGACTGGAAACACCGTCAATCTGCAATTGCAGATTTGATCTTCAGATGTCTTGTATCGGATTCCTTGAATGAGATAAGGGCGCCGATAAAAAAGACTCGACTCATATATTTTGGGGCGCTCCAAGATCGTGTCGGTCTTTTGCTCTTTGCAGAAAGACAATGGCTGCCAACTTTAAGATGGTGACAGACAGACATTCGGACACACAGACGAGAGCACTGAAGATCACCAGAAAAATGTCGTATCGTTTTCTTTATCTACGTGCCTTTGATCTAATCGCTATCTTTGCTTTATCTTCCATTTTCCCCCTCCTTTAGACACCCAATGGGCCTACTGGGAGGGTATCAAGAACTTTTACGAGAGCAAGAAGGTAAACAAGCAAGAAACACCCACCTGCCCCTTCTTTCCCAATTGCTCTTCTACTCACTCGATCGATGATTGTGTTTTATGTGTGTGTCTTATAGGGTTACCTCCAAGCCCAGGTCGGAAACCCCGATGGCCCCAACAAGCCCAACAAGAAGTTCTACGATCCTCGTGTCTGGGTCCGCGAGGCCGAGAAGACCATGGTCAAGCGTGTTGATCAGGCCTGCAAGGATCTCGGAAACGTCAACGTTCTGTAAATAATCAAAAAGTACCATCCTTCAACGCAGAATGCGGTGAGGGGAATAAAAAAAACGTAAAAAAAAAAGCGATCAAAGGAACGATTCTCAATGGTGGAAGGTATGGTTCGGTTCGAGTGACGCTGAAAAGATCAAGAGTGCAAAGTGTCGTACACTTGGGAGGTTGAGGTGGCCCTGGAAGTCAGGTGAATGAATGAATGATCGACATTGGGTGACACGCCGCAACCAAAAGGAGCCTGGGGTGAAGAGATTCTTTGGAGGTGTGGCACAGCAAGATGACGGGAGCTCGGCGTTATTAATAAATTTAGAATAGTCTGGCCCAGACGTCATTTTCGTCTCTGTGGTTGTGTTCCACTGGCACAATGCTCTCTCTGTGGCTCTCGATTCTTCCAGTGCTCCAGTGCGCTCACATTTGGCTTGAATACAGGTGCTGGCCAGCCGAGGATGCTCACTGGCTGACAGACGGTGCATCTTGACTGCGGTGGGTCAGAGGCAGGTTGTCTGGCTAATTGCTCTCTGACTATCCGGCGGGGAAATATAACCCGCCATACATCTCTTCATCTCCCATCTCACTCATTGTCATTCCCTTCCTTTCATCCTTTCCTTTCCTTTCTTTCCTTTCCATCCATCCTTTGCTTTCCTTTCCTTTCACTCAACACCTGTACCACCCACCCACCCACGCGCTTTCTCCCTCCCTTTTTTCCACACTCGTCTTCTTCCCTGCTCTCCAATTCTTTTCACGTCCCATCCAGTTCTTCCTGAAGCCAGCTTCCGCAGTTTCTCCTCCTCAAGCAGCTCGTTCTCTCCTCTCTTCCCTTCGCCGTTTAATCTCAACATGGCCCAAGGTACGCGCCTGGAATTTCTCTCACGCATGCTGTTATCCATTGTCGACTCTCTTGACCGCTAACGCGCTCGCGACTTTACTCCCCTTTTTGCCGATCGGATGACTTTTTTTATTTTAGTTTTACACCTTGAGCAGTACCGACTTAGTCAGGAGGCAGCCAGGTGTTTTGATGATGACCTCGACTTTTGCCCGTCCTTGACAGCCAAAGAGGTAAAGCATCCAGCCATTCCCATATTTTTTTTTATCGCTGAGGATGTCAAGGTGTGCGAGCTCTTGGTCTCGTTCATTTGTCGTTGAGTCGATTACCTGATGCCTGGGCTTTGTGACAAATATGAAAGCAAAGCTCAGCGTGCAGCAGTGTCCGTGGGGGGGAAGAGTGTGAGATAGGTCCAAGCTTTGGTTTAATGGAAGGGAGAAGGCTCTACTGTAATGTTTGGGGGAAAATAAGAGTGAAGGGACAGGGAAAGAGGACAGGGCGTGCATTGCTGTTGTTTGTGTTTTCGTATTTTTCACCACATCATTCGTTCACGGTTGTCAACGAAGCTGCATGTCAACAGCTAGCCCTCCCCAGTTGGTTTCTTTCTCTCTACTCGATCAGTGGTTGTTTGCACACAAGTTGTTGTTTTGGTGAAGACAAAGTCAGGTTTCCTCTGTCAACATTGGCATCATCAAATGCTCCTTGCGGCCCACCTTTGTCAAGCGGCATCTGCCAGTTGTTGAGGCAAGGCGAGCTCGAGTACCTTCGTCGACCAACAGGCCAGTGTGTTCATGGCACGGCACGGCACACAGACACCACGCCATTTTCATTCCTCCCTGATTTATGATTCACCCCACGTTGTTCCTTTGTACGCCACCCTCGCACTACCCTCTGCACACGCAAACAAACACCCCGAACCCAAAACTAACCTTCTTTGCCTTCGTCATCTCTGTTCATTCCGCGCTCTCTCGCCCCCGCGCGCCTTGTTACAACAGCTGTCCGAGATCATCCTTGCCTCCATCCTCGCCCAGAAGGAGAACCAGGCTAAGCAGTTCCGCGCCTCCTCCTCCTCGTCCTCCTCGTCCTCCTCTGGCGCCTCGTCGCCTACCTCCCCTACCTCGACCCTCCCCACTTCACGCGCTATTTCGATCGTTGACCCGAATAGCCGCACCCCTTTGTATATCCCCCCCAACAAGACCCCGTCAACCCATGGAAGGCCGGGTCGATACTCGAGTTCGACTACGCCTGCTTCCGTGTTGTCCCCATCGGACTCTTATTTCAACCTCGCGCCATCTTCTCGACAGCAGCAGCAGCAGCAGCAGAACCAATTGTTCAGCAGCATGTATGGATCTCAGGCCTATCAATTCTCCCCCCAGGTGATCCAGCAGCAGCAACAGCAGCAGATGCATGCTTATTCGATGGGTATGGCCACTCCCACCATGGGCGCGTATTCGCCTCCTCGTCCAGTTTCGAGGATCCCCATTGTGAACCCCGATAACGGTTCCATTGTTTCTGTCCCCGAGGCTTCTTCCTCGTCGTCCTCGGCTCCTTGGCACCACAACCACTTTGTCGCTGTGCGATAAAGTGTAGGGTCCATTCTTTTATATATTGTTCTATTACCCCCCTCTTTTGTATTATTTTTCTTTGTTCATACATCATCCCAAGACCTTCACACTTGTGTTTCCTAGCTGTATAGCTTGACCAACCTCTTTTTAATGTCTCCCTCCTCACCTTTACATTTTGTCACAATTATTTCTTGCACTTTTGCACTTCTTTTTTACTTTACTCCATCATGACCCCAAAGCATACCCCCACCCCCCGTTTGTATTTTCATCTTGTCTTCTATTTTATACAATAAAAATAAATCAATATATTTTTTATCCTCATATTATCCTTTTTGGCGATTCCATATTTCATATTTCCATCTTTGTCATCCTCCCCTCCATTCACTCTCATTCATCACAAAGCAGCATTTCAATGTCTGTTGGCTCAACTGTTCCGTTCATCAACGACTTCTTGGTCATCAATGGTGACCCTGCAACCACGATTGGAGAGCCTGTACCAGAAGGCCGGACCAAAGTTGTTGTCCTCGAGTTCTGGGCCACGTAAGGCTACTTATTGGTTGAGACTGCTTAGATACCTTACTCCCTTTTTGGTCCAACTCACACTCTCTCTACACCGTTTCTTTCTTTTTGACGTGGTTAAATTCCTTTTCCTTTAGATGGTGTGGACCATGTCTCCAAAGGTATCTGTCGATCAAAAAGCGCGGCTCATGAATGCACCACAATCGAAATGATATCGGATCACAATCGGGGTCTGTCTTTATCGATTTCTTCTCACCTTTATTATTTTTTTCTCTCTTACTTTTATTTGGGCAGTATTCCTCACCTGTCAGAACTTCAGCGCAAGTACAAGGATGTGGATGTGACCATCGTTGGGTCTACCAACGAACAGGATGAACAGGTACCGTGAAATAGTGTCGCGTGGGAACCCAAAAAAAAAAAAAAAAAAAAAAAAAGAAAAAAAGAAAAAGAGTGTGGAACTTCAGTTGGTCAATAGAACTTTTAACATTCCGCACAACAACGCTTTCTGATCGATCATGTCAAAATAGAAAATCCGCGAGTTTGTCAAAAGCAAGAGCATGGAGTACACCGTTGTCATGGACAAGAACCAGTCCTTGGCATCCAGTACGTCGCAATTTTTTATTTCCATTTTCATTTCCAAAATCATTTTTCATTTTCATTTTCATTTTATTTCTTGCTTATAGTTTGCTCACGGTCCCCAAACGACTTTCTTTCTTTCATCATCCATCACTAGAGATCTTCAAGGCTAGCGGCGCGACTGGGATTCCCTTTGCGGCTGTTATTGTGAACAACAAGATTGTGTTTTCAGGTCACCCCATGGATCCTCAATTCGCAAAGACTTTGGAGGAGCACGCTGCCAAGGCCTCCTCGACCCGAAAGGAGCCTGTGGCGCTGCCAGTGATCACTCAGACTTTTGAAGAGCTGATGCAATTGCGTCCCAAGGAGTTGCGCCAGATCTTGGAGGACCGAGGGATCCGAACGGTTGGATGCTCGGAAAAGGGCGATTTCGCAAAACTGATTGTGGAAACTTGTTCAAAGACGCAGTACTACAAGCAGCAGTGAGACGAGAAAAAGTCAAGGAAGCAAATTAACAATAGCGGGTGGTGGTTGGGATGTGCAGACATCGAGTGTAAAATTAAAAATACACCAGGCGAGTTTGGCCAGTGACTGTGGTTACAGGTCCCTGGAAAGAAAGAGGACCTCTGTCTTTTAAAGTCAATGGGCACTTCTTGTTGTACTGCATTCTCCTCTCCTCTCTTTTCCTCTGCCAGCTTTCCCATTCTCCGTCCCATTCAGTCGTCTCCCAGCCTCCTTCTCTCCTCTCTCCAGCAGCCTTTCTCTTTGCCCGTCCCATGACAGTCGAGCAGGTTGATCCTCTTTCTCATTTCGCGTCCGAGACCGCCATTCACAAGGTTGGCTCATCAGAGGCGGCGGTTTCAGTTGCAAAGGACAGCTACCTTGAACAGGGCTGGGTAATAATCATAATGGCCACGCATGCAGTGCTTATTTGACTTGATGATGAGCAAGTCGTCGTTGCAGTGCAGTTGCCGTTGCCTTTGTTGTTCTTGTCCCCCCTCCTGCCCCCTGGTTTACAGCATTACAGTGTGCTAACAACGGCCGAATTAATTTTTCAATTCCAGATCACCTTGAACGACACTTGCCCAGATTGCCAGGTACAGTGCGAGCTGCTGGAGATCGATTCGGAGGATTGATGCTCCATGGAATGTCTATTCTCTGAAAAAAAAGGGATCGTCTGTGAGACGAAGCTGTCAAATTGACGCTACTGGCACGCAAAGCAGCACTAGCAGCTTCAGGAGCAGCACTGGCCATGGGCGAGCGCAAAGGCTCCGAGTTGCTTTGCACTTGCTTGTTCGCTCTCAAAATCCAGCATCATCATCGCTTTTATCTGCCTTAACCTTAAGACGGAGATTGCGAGAGATAAAGAGAGAGAAGAGAGAGAAGAGAGAGAGAGAGAGAAAGGGGGGGTGAGAGGTCAAGGCAAGAGAAAGAGATAGAGTGAATGGAGACCAAGGTACCCAGAAACATGGCCATACAGAAAAGAATGTCGCATGCTCAGCGCGTGCCTGTTTGACCAAGAGGGACGACGGGGCGAGTATGCATGTGGGTCATGGTGGCGACAACAAAAGCGATGCAAACTTGCCATTCGCCTCTTTCTAATCCACACATCCTCATCTCTCCTTCAGACGTCGTTGATGCGGAATCAGGAAGCAACGAGCCAAATCTGCGTCAACTGCGAAATCAATCCTCCCATCGACATTGACGGACTCGGCAGCTCTCATTCCTCTTCCTCTTCCTCCTCCTCCCCAATCGAATTGATCTCGCTCGAGCATTCCCCGGTCGACGATCAAGCGGCCGCCCCTCAGGACATGTTCATGGCCATGCCTGCACCCACCTCCGCGTTGCCTTCTATACCACCATCCGCATTGGGCCGGTCTCTTTCTCCCCCAAATTACCGATCGTCCGTCCTGGATACAGTCCTGGAGACAGGGTCACGGAAGGGACCCCGCGCACCCTCAGGGCGATCGATAGGCATCTCTGCACCGCTGCCGCCGCTGATGTCAGCCCCGCGGCCCTCGACTCCGTTGCCAATGCCACCCAAGACGCCGCCCCCATCCGCAAAATCCATTTCAGGACCGCTGCGAACGGGAATGCCGATTTCAAGACCAGCAGGGCCTCCTCCACTTCCCGCGGGACTACCGCCGGCAGTATCAACTCCAGTGCCCCCGCAGCTTCTGCCAAGGGACAAACGACGTTCGCCCCAGAGCTCCCTTGTTGCACCGATTTCAGATTCACCCCCTTCTCCTTCGCCGCCTCCACAAAGGACGTTGGCACAGATTCGGGCGGACCTGCAGACAAATGCTGTTCAATCCTCACCCGGCAACAAAAGCTCTGATGTCGAACCCATGTTCGGCTTATCTGCTGCTCAGAACGGCGAAGATGCCCCCTGTCAAACTGACTCTGTGGAACTTAACCAGGATGGAGAGCAGGGCATCGAAAGTCATGATGAATTCGAGGACGCAGAGGAGGAAGTGTATCGACCAACTACACAGGAAGTTCAAAAGCGCGATTCTCAGAGAGAACAAAGTGAGCGTGCATCGCGGTTGATGGGTGAAAAGATGCTCCAGGGCTGGGCCATGCTTCAGGACCCTTGTCCCAATCCAACATGTAATGGGGTAAGTTTAATGTATATCGATTATCGTACTGTACCTTGTCATCGCTATCAACATCAGAGAAAAGTGCTCTTTTCTGATGTATGTGCACAAACGTCTCTCCGTTGATCCCGAGCCATGTCGACTTGCTCTCAGGCAGTGGACCACGCCCAGGCTGACCATGGGTGAAATGAAAGAAAATTGCATGGGGCATCGTCATTCTTGTCTTTGCTTGCTCGATACTTGAATGTTCGTGCAAAAGAAGAAAAATATGAGCATTTGTCTTGCGTGCACCAACAGTCCAATTCTTCGCGTGTCACACCGAGAGCTTTTTTTTTTTTTTTTTTTTTTTGAAGTGAACGGCCATCATCATAAGACCGTTCACGGCTGGGTCTTCTCGACGAAACAGTTTTGTTGACACAAATCTATCTTTGTCTTTTCGACTTCTACCATGTCTAGGTACCACTTATGAGGAATCGGGAAAAAAAAGAGTTCTGTGTGATGTGCGAAAATTACTATCAACGAGAAATGGACCTGGAGCAAGGGAAATACACCATCGTACCGACAGGACCTACCACACCTTCTACTGTTGATTCCAGGAGGCAAAACACGCGCACTGGAGCTCCATCCACGCGACCTTCTTCTCAGGCTTCTTCCAGGTCGAGTCATTTCAGAGTCACGTCCCCACTATCGAGCCCAAACTCGAATAGAGCTGCCAGGGATCTCAATGGGCGAATCTCAAGCTCTATCGTTCTCCCTCCAGCAGTTTCATCGTCCAATGCAAGTTTCGGCATGACTGGCCAACAAATATTGAATCGACACCCTCGACAGCTCAGCAGTGATTTGGATGTATGTTTTCGCTAGAGTCGGGATGTAAACTGCTGTGTTTTTTCTTTACCAGTTTCTGACACTCAAATTTCTATTTTCCAACTACGGCCCCACAGAAAGCTGCTTCAGAGGACGAAGAGACCAGGAGGCATCTTCAGTTGATTAGCAAAGTCAATGAGTTTTCTTCGAAATCCTTGCCCCCCGTGCCTCCCATCCCTGCAGCTCATGCTTCGGCATGCTCTCCATCGCGACCGACCTCCACTTACTCCAGCTCGTCCGGAAACACTCCCTTGGACAAGGAAAGATACCATCGGCCACTCTCGGCTCACCAGGAAAGCCATCATACCCAGGGGTCGATAACAGGATCACAGTCGCCACCGGCACCCTTGGCGCCCGAGGTTCAGGCCCTGATTGCAGCGACGCACCGAACAATCACAACCTTGCTGGCAAAAGTTGAAGTGTACAGATTGGCACTCGAGATGTCGGACAACAACAAGGAGAGCCAGGTCCTTACCAACCAGATCAAGGGACTCATGGAGTGCCTTCGAGCATGCCGCGAATGTCTGTGAGCCTGGCCCGCACTTTATCTGTATTAGTGTTGAGTCCTAGCCCTAGCATTCTTTTTTTTTTGCAACACCGTGTTCAGCGTTCACGCACGACCCTCCCCACTTTTTTTGCATCTTTCTGTAACCTGGGAAAACCCCAATAAAAAATAAAGATAAAAATTAAAAAATTCCCGAGTAATTTTTATGCAATGTCGCTTTGTGCTGCGCCCTCCTATTCTCACCCTTTTTCTTCATTGCGCTTTGCATGTCTCCCTCCATTCTCAGTCCGCCCTTCTCACCCCTCCCTCACATCGCCCCTCTGCTCCCATGAGTCTCCAAGCAGGCGGAAAGCGAGCTCGTCGGCTCTCTCCATGCTCCTCCTCTTACTTCCCGTCCTCTTCTTCTTCATCTGACCCTGGCTCTGCTCGCAACCCACTGTCAGCCTCAGGGCATGGCTCTCTAATGTCTCCGCAGCCTTATGCCTCAGAGCCTTGGCTCAGAGATCCCATGACATTCTTCTCGGAGGAGCTGGCCCTTCACATTTTCGAAGACCTAACCCCCGCAGACCTTGGTAAATGTGCTTGTGTCTCCAAGCTATGGCATCGACTCGTCAATGACCAAATGGTAAGTTGATGCTCTTGTTTCAATTGAACTGTCAACTACTGCATTCACAAAACAGGTTGTTCTAACCTATGCACACACTCTCTTTATTTTTTGCAGCTGTGGCGACGTCTCTTTTTAAAGAACAGATTCGCGTTCCCGAGAGGCATAGAGCGGTCCGGAATCACACAGGAGATGGCAGGATCAGGGCGACGGATACACTTGAGGAACAGGAGACAGGCAGGATCCAGACAAGGAAACCCTATATCCCAGCACCCAGCTTTGCGTCAACAACAACAACAACAGCAGCAGCAGCAACGATATCCGACACTGCAGTATCAGATGTCAAACGCTTATCAATGCTGGAAGGCGGTTTATCGACTGAATTACAACTGGCTAATGGGTCAGGCTCGAGTCACTAGTCTTCCTCTCGTGGAGATGCTCAAGCAGGATCGGGCTGCGTTGGAACGATTGGGAGGACAAGCGCCAAACCAGCAGAGCACTCAATCATCATTCCCGCCAATTGTCAGGTTCAAGGGCTCAGTGGTCATTGTAGCAAGTCCGATCGATTTCATTCACCTTTGGCGAATGAAGCACTCGTCATCTTTGCAGCAATCGCCTACATCCTCACCGCCTCTCACAGGGACAGGAACCCCGCTTCTTGACAAAACTGTAGGATGTGACGACGCGCCACAGAAACTGGAATATTGGCAAACATATTCCCCAAGTTTCCCAAAGAGCTCCTCGGAGGAAACTTCTGGGCGCGTCAGTTATATCGCGTTGGACAAATCTGTTGCCAGTTTGACGAGTTTTGAACAGCGGGTCATGGTTGGCTATGAATCGGGTCACTTTTCTATATTCGCGTACCAAGAGTCGAGACCCGAGAGTGGGATTGACATCGAGGAATCTTCGTTGAGGGAGATCGGAAACACTGCTTCATTGCCTGCCTGGAGTGGCGTCGAAGGCATACAATCTGCGGCATTCCACTACCCAATTTTGATCACTACTTCAACCGATGGTACCATCTCTATTTATAAAATTCAGGAACAGGATTCTCTTAAGACACAACAGGAGGGCGAAGCTACTCTTCATTCAAAGCCCTGGTGTCGATTACTTCATCGACTCTATGGATCGGCCAGCGAATCACCTGTAGAGATTTTGTTGGAGCGTGTCAAGTCTGGAAAAGAACCGAAGAGCGAGATTGAGACTGGGGTAGAAGAGGAAGATATGTCAGAGGCCGAGGCTGGAGACGAGCGCGAAAGCCATTGGCGAGCGATTGTTAGTTTTGGATTGCAGCTCCTAGACGGCTCCTGGACTGTGCGGCTACAGGAGATTGGCTTTGACAATTTATTTATCCACTACTCGACCGAGGCTGGCACGGAAAGCGCCCCCTCTTTTTCCAACATCAACACTACCATCACCAGCAATAACGATCAGCAACTGCCAGATGAGCCTGGGTTCAGTCATTGGTCCAACAGTGGCGCAATACCCTCGGAGGAGTCGTTTTTGGCATCTTCCACTTTGACGTCTCCGACATCCTGCACCACCCTGTCTGATAACCAGGTACGAATCGGAGCCATCTCTGCGATCGACATCTCGTGGCCATTTGTAGTCACTACCCATCGCGACAATACTATGAACGTCTTTCAGATGACTCGACAGACCAACCCAGATGCCGGTGCAGCGACTCGGCTCAAGCTGCAGTTTGAGCACTTGTCGACCCTCTACGGCCATTGTGGTGCAGTCTCAAGTGTTGCAATCGAGCCTCGGTCAGGGCGGCTTGTCAGTGCAGGAATGGACCGGTCTATCAAAGTGTGGGCACTGACACTGCAGCGACGGCGACAAGCACAGCATCCAGCGCAGCAGCCAAGGACAAGTCCGGGTCAGCTGCAGCTTGCTCAGTCGTCGGCGTTACCATCAGCAACAACAACAGCAACAACGAGGGTGCACCAGTGTATAGTTTCTATGAGTGATATCAACAAGAGCTGGACAGAGGGTGGACAGGTGACTACAGAAGAAGGCCGAGGGTTGATCTGGGTGGGCTCAGACGAAGACAAGATTGTGAGCATGAACTGCGATGGCACTGTTAAAGTCTGGCAGTTCTCGTAGCTTGAAAAGCAAAGACTCCAAATACAAACGTACAAAACCCTCCAAAGAACCAGAGGTGGCAGGTCTCTGCTGAATCGTATTTTCTAGCTTCCAGTTGTGGAGGGGAACCCTTTGCTTTCAGTCGTAGATGATCATTCATCTTTACAACTTTACTTGGTATGAAAATGCGATACTCTGGACAAGAGAGAACTCTTTGTAGCACACGCGCCCTAGCGTTCGTGGACTGTCGGTGCGTCTTTGTTCTCGTTTCATTCTTTACCCGATGTTGTCTACATCAATGTTTGTGTTGCTTGTCTTATTGTTGAGAGGAGAATTGGCCGCTTTTAAAAGTATGCAATGCAATTGCACGTGCAGTCCTGCATTCTCTCTCTCTCTCTCTCTCTCTCTCTCAAGATATTCTTGCTGTTCGATTGTTTGTCGCGCAGAGTTGTTGTTCTCCAAGCAAAAGGTGTTTTGCGGAAAAGAGCGCTCTATTGTTATTCCCCCCCCCCTTTTTTTTTGCGAAAGAGCACAAAACTTTGTGATCGCCTCCTTTCTCCGCTTTCTTGCTCTTTCCCTGGGTTTTCGCTCCTTTTCAAACTTGTTGTAAAATCGAGCCCGTGGTCCCAAGAAAGAGTCTCCTTTTCGTATTGTGAGAGGAGGGAAGTGAATGCGCGAGTGGGACGCGATCTGTCTTCCCAGTGTTTGTGCCTGAATTGGTGCAGCTGTTGGGCCTTCAGTCCTGATTGTCAATTGACTTGAAAAATCCTCCGATTCGCTTCTGCGTCAAGTGGACGTCCAGGTTTTCCGACATTGACAACTTGAAAAAGCAGCATGGGAATTTGAGGGCGGCAAGAAGATCCTAATCTATTTCACCTATTTGGGGTTCAGTTCTTGCCAAGCAATCGACCCCCCGACCCAAATATCTCGAGTCCTGCTGCCCTTCGTTACGACAAGCGACGGCGGTAACCATGCCTGGAATCTGGGAACACCACCAAGGCAAAGTTTTGATGGGGGAGCTTTCGATCAGAAAACGGCAACAAACTGTGCGCTCTCAAATCCAACGCCTGTGCAGCCATAAACAAGAATGGAGCTTGAACACATGCTTGTTCTTCAAAGATGTAGACCTTCCCTACTTTATTATCAAGGGCAGGAGTCGTGCGCAGGAGTGGGTAAACGTAGAAAGCATTGAATGCCTGGAGTGTCAACCTAGACAAACACATCCAGGAGTCCTCCAAAGTGGGTCCTATGCTCGCAAATGAAGAGGTTTGTCTCGGTGTGGAGTCGACGAGTTATCATCCTCAGAGCGGACATCTTTTCAGGTCACGGCGCGCACATCTCCTGCCCAGAAGAGGTTAGTCTTGTCAGGTTTTCCTTGCAGCCCGTGTGGATTTTCCAAAGGCTTGTTCTGTTGGAACTTGTTTGTCTTGGGAGTTCTACAACGCGGATAATTCACATGCTGTCAACATTCATCTTCAAAGACATGCACATCAGTGCTGGCGGCGTAATGCATTGCACCGTTTTGTGACAGCAGAGAAGGTCGAGAAGAAGTTTCACTCAGGAACTGGTGGCTACGTTGTGGAGCAGGAGAAATCTCGGGAAAAAAATCTTGGCCTGCTCAACTTTGTTGGCTCTCAATTTTTTTTTTTTTTTTTTTTTTTTTGGATGGTTGTCTCCACAAAAACAACAGTGCGCGTGCCCTGTTCCGCCGTACCGTGTGCGAGAGGAGGAGGGATTGGAGCAGACTCTGTTAGTTTAGAAGGAGCGAGGGCGCAAGGCGTTTGGATGATTTGCCCGCTTGCCAAAGACACAAGGACTCTCCTTGGTGCCAGGTACGAACAGCCTCTGCAGACACCCTGCATCGTAGAACATCATTAATGCACTTCCACTGCACGACACTCTCATTTCCGGTAGTGAATACTGAGGCGAACAGGTGGCATGCAGCACCAGGGCAAAGGCAGAATGAACAAAAATGGTCAAGGATTCTCGGGATTGACAAACAAACTGCTCCCCGGGCAGACAGAGGCGAACGAGTCGATTGGGCCACAAACCCTCAGATTCGGAAGACCATCTTGAAGCAACATCGCAGCACAAACAAACAAGAGCCCTTTTGCAAGCTTGCATTTGTTTGAACTCGAGCCAACAGCGAAGAGAGAATCTTCGATTACTAACGCTCAATGCAGTTTATCCCTCGGTAGTCTAACATGGCAACGACCAACAGCAGCTTCAATCGCCAGCTGTATAAAAGGCACGCCCTTGCTTTCTTTTGCACTGTCGAGGTCCTTCCGTTGTCACTCCCACGTCCTTCTTCCTCCACCCCACTCCTACTCTCACTCTCCCCCTCCCCCCTCCTCTGCAAGGCTATCCGCCAGGTTTTCGACCGACTGCCTACTTTGCGTCTTCCCCTTTCCTCCTTTATCTCTTAATCTGTCTCTCTCGCTCTCGTACGCATAACACCCCTCCCTGTTAATATAATGGCCTTCGACATCCGCGATGAGGACGAGGAGCACCACCCAGACGAGTTTGAGGAGTATGACGATGTGAAGCAGCCTGCCCCTCCAAAGTTCTACCGCCGGCGCAAGTTCTGGATGTTCTGTATCCCAAACTTGATCATTGCCACCATCGTCGCCGTTCTCCTCGGCCTGTATGTGATCATGCCCAAGATTGCCCAGATGTTGATGAACAAGGCCACCATTGAGTTTAGCCAGATTGTAAGTAGATGAATTCCCATCCAGGACTCTTAACAACAGGGGAATCGTGGGTCTTGCATTAGAGTACCCCATCCTCACTCTCTGCTATCTGAACCATGTTCTCAATAGGACATCACCAATCCATCCGCCACGAACATGAATATTGCCATGGTCGGCGACATGAAGAATACTGGCCCCTTTGCCGCCGAGATCTCTTTCCCTGGTGATGTTACTGTTTCCTGGAACGGTATTGTACTCGGCACCACCCAGATCCCTGGCAGCAGCAAGGCCTCGTAAGTACAAGTCTCTCTCTTCTCTCTCAATCCATCTCTTTCTTTCCTCCCACTAAGCCTGTTTAATGACAAGCCTCCTTCTCAAGTAATGGCAGCGATCGACCACAGAGCTTAACCAAATCCCCTGCTTTATCTATGTACCGCTTTGCTCTTCTTTCAGTGGTGGTCATGGATCTCTCAACCTCGCCAGTAGCTTCACGGTGACCAATGCCTCCGGCTTTACCGAGTTCTCCTCCTACATGCTCAACGCTGAAGACTTTGTCTGGCACCTCGAGGGCAAGCTGAACGTCCATGCTCTTAGCCGCACAGTCAAGAATCTGGACTTGAAGAAGGACATCAAAGTTAGCGGTAAGCAAAAGGCAGAATTACACATATGAGGTTGCCGCCTTCTTGTTATCACATTCCTGGCCGTCATTGTTATCGCTGCTAATTATATTTTTGTCATATCAATCTAGCCTTCAACGGTCTCAATGGCATCAAGATTGACAAGTTCTCGCTTCCTGGCGATGATCCCAACGGCAAGGGTATCATCGTCCAGATCGACACTACCGTCAACAACCCCTCGGCCATCCAAATGTACATGGGAAGCTTGACCCTTGCCATCTCGTACAAAGATGTACTCATGGGCTATGTTACCTCGACCAACCTGACCATGGCTCGTGGTCCTCAGACAATGAGTATGACAGGTGTCTTGATCCCTCAGAACACCACCGAGGGTCTCGCCGTCACCTCCGAGATGATGTCCCGGTACATTGGCAATGTATTGACCAACACCACTGCTATCGGTGTGGAGGTCAAGCCCGATGGTGTCAACGCAGTTGGCTGGCTGTCAGACGCTGTGAAGAGCCTCAAACTGACTGTCCCTCTTCAGAGCCCTGTCCCTCTGCAGCTCATCAAGGGCTTGAACCTAGGAGCCTTGGGTCTGGTCTTTACCCCTCCCACTGCCTACGAGCCTGTCACCACCTCGACCGGCGTCCTCGCCAACTACAGTCTCCCTGATGGATTCAACTTTAATGTGTCGTTCCAACAGGTCTCCAACTCGTTCGCATTGACCCGTGGGGGTGTCACTATCGCCAATCTCAACTCGTCCTACAACCCCTCGACCTCAGACATGGCTGCTGGTACTCTGACCTTCAACCTTCTGGCCACCCCGCTTTTGGTCCCTGCCACTTCACAGGTGCCTTTCCAAGAGTTCAATCGCGACTTGACTGTGGGTGCTGATCTCCCGTTCAATGTAGTCGGTCAGGCATCGGTCTATGCCAACACCTCCATCGGCGTCGTCAACCTGGTCAACATCCCCTTCAATGCCTCGACTCAACTGAGTGGTCTTCAGAGCCTAGCCAACCCCGCTCCCACCATCACCTCGCTCCAAGTTGAGTCCGGTACCACCACAGGCCTGACCATGGCCATTACTGTCATCATTGTCAATCCGTCGTCGATCTCTCTTAGCGCTGGCGATGTGATCTTGGCCTTGATCTACAAGGGTGTCAATCTCGGAACCGTGACCATGCCCAACCTGAGCATTGTCCCAGGTGCAAACACTGTCAACACAACCTCTACCATTGACCCCGCCAGCTCGCCTGAGGGTCTTGAGTTGCTGACATTGTACACGAGTGGCGCTGGTGCTACCGTGAGCATCGCTGGTACCCCTACCAGTACCGCTGTTGAATCACTAAGCTTGGCCTTTGGTGCTTTGAACATCCAGACCCAGATGCCTGGTCTCCAGTCGAAGCTCCTCGCTAGTGCGTCCTTGCTCGTTCTGGACACGACGATCGTCAATGGTCTTGCTCAGACTGTTGTCACCGTTAACAATCCCTTTGTCCCTGCCATGACCATTCTCTCGATTAACTCCCAGATCACCTACAATGGAGTCTCGGTTGGTACTGTAGTGTCGACCTTTGCCACTCCTCCTGTGATTCCTGGTGTAGGCCAAGGCACCATCACGGCCGGCTTGACCATGAACACCAACCCTGCCGACCTCATCACTCTTATCCGCTCCCAGGCCATCAAGAATGGAATGAGCACCGCTGCTTTTGATGGATTGATCTCTCTTCAGTCTGGAGGCAACCCCCCAGCCAGTCTCTTTGTTGGATTCAATGTCGCCGACTTTACTCTCAAGGCCATGGCTGGTCTACTTGTCGACATCACAATGACCACCACCGTCAAGGTTGGTGACTACCAAGTCACCATTCCTTACACCCAGACTGGAGTGGCCGCCACCACGGATGCGTCGCTGTTGAAGTTGATTCCTATTGTTGGAACACCTATTGCTCAAGTTCTGGTCGATGGCTCTGTTCTTCAGTTTGATGCTATCCGAATTATCTCGCCCACAGACACCAACTTCCAAACCGATATCGCGGGTGCCATCTCCAAGACTGGACCACTGGATGCCCAAATTGTCTTCCCCAATCCCGTCACGGTCTCATATGAAGGCAAGACCATTGGTTCGATGATGATGCCCACTGTCAACGCTGTTGCCGATCAAGGTGCCACCCTTAATCTGACAGGAGTCATGTTCACCATCTCGGATATTGAAGCGTACACTGCGTTCACGGTCTTTGCTCTCAACAATGCCAAGTTTGAGTGGACCATTGCCACTACAGGTGTCGTTGTCAATGCCATGGGTGTTCCCATTCCCGGAGTATCGATGACCAAGACGGTGACGCTGGATGGTTTCAACAAGTTGGCTGGTCTTGTATTGAACCCTGGATACGTGATTGAGGATGTCGATGCTGCTGGTCTTCACATGGTGATTGGCGCGACGATCAACAATCCCTCCACCATCGGAATGACCATCCCATTGTCGCAATTCAACACTCAATTCCACGGAACTGTTCTCGGACCAGCTGTTGCCGCTGGACTGACCCTGATCCCTCACGCGTCGTCGGACTTCTCGCTGAATGCCACCATTGCGGCTGGCAATGGAAACATGATCCCTTACCTCGAGGGTATTTTCACCAATGCCGTGACAGGACAACCCACTCCTCTGGAGGCCCAAGGAGTCGGTGCACCAGGAGTCTCTTGGCTTGATGCTGCCATCAAGTCTCTGACATTGTCGACGTCCTTGCCACCTCTGGTTGACCCACCAATTGCGAGCGTAACAATTGACAGCATGTACATGGACTTCTCGTGCAACACCTGTACTTGGGAACCAACAGCGATCTCGACCATCACTGCCAAGACCAATCTTCCTTTCAGGAAAGGGGCGCCCATTACTGCTCTGAGCCAGAACGTGAATATCTTGGATAGCAGTGGCCGGGTGGTTGGCTTGTTGAGCACCGAGTATGCCGACGCGACTTCGGTTGGCGACACCGTGACCAGCACCAGTCCCAACAACTCCATTCTTGTTGTTGCTGATGGTTCCCATACGATCTACGAGAACTTTATTGCTGATCTGAACAACGCCACTCACTACACTGTTGGTCTTAAGGGTACGGCCAACTCCAAGCTGGACTTGGGTGCTCTCGGCGTGATTGAGGTCAAGGGAATTGCTTTGGATGTACAAACAAACCTGGACGGACTGCAGGGTCTGCAAGATCTTAGATTCGTGTCTTTGCTATCTGTTGATGCCTCCAATGGTGCAGACACTGTTGCCTACTCTCAGGTTAACATTTACAATCCCAGCAAGCTCACACTGAAGATTGGCAAACTCAACATGCAGGCGGGAGTTGACTTTACTCCTGCAGGAATCGTGGGCAATTCGACTATCTACGACCTTACGCTTGCACCAGGAGACAACAACGTTGTAGCACAGTTGCACCTTTACGTATACCTGTACCCTCTTGCACAAGAGCTTGCCAGCTCCATTTCCTGGAAAGCCACCCCTGTCAGTCTCTACGGGTTCCCCGGTGCCTCGTCGAACGTTGCCTTGGCAGCTGGGCTGTCCGAGCTGAAAACAAAGCTCGTGGTCGATGCCCTTAACTCACCAGTGTATGCCCCTTACCTTCCTGCTTGGCAAATGAAGACTCTTCCAACAACCAAGGACGATGGCATTTTTGAGATGACGCTCACGATCCAGAACCCTTTCCCTGGAATCCCATTCACGGTCGACAAATTTGATGATAATCCAAGTGGAGTTCAAGGTCTCTCTCTCTCTCTTCCAATGAACCTTGGAACCATTCCTTTTGCCTATTGGTATCCAGGATCTGTACTCGCTCCTATCGCTTTTAAAGCTAATGATGGGCCCAAGGTTGTCACCACAAAGATGAAGTTGATCTCTACAGGTCTGACGGATCAATCCGTATACGAATCCATGGTCACCATCGCTGCTTCCGGGCCATTGTCTAGTGCCTTTACATTGACCCCACTCCTGATTATCGGCAACAACCCTAATCCGTTGAGTAGCGATTGGAGTTGCATTGGATTTTACCCTAGTGACGACTTTCTGGGCTGCACCACGACCATTTCTACCGATGCAAACTTTGGAGACACGGCGCTGTACTTTGCAAAGATTCGAAATGGTGGTCTTACGACCGTGGCGCCCGTTCCTTCCCCGACAGGGTCGACGACGGATGTTATTCCCACGCCTACCGCGACCGTGACCACGGATGCTTCTTCACCTACAGTGGCCCCAGTCGAGTCACCAACACCTATTTCATCGGACCCTCCAACTGCCGCAACCCCTGTAGCCACTCCTATTGCACCTTGAGCCCATGCTGCCTCTCTCTCTCTCGGTGGACATTTTACGCGATCATCCTCTCATTATAGTAATAAAACAGAATTTTCGAATGATCTGAGTATTCTAGGCATGAGAAGGAGACATATGTCACTGCCTTCCTCTCTCTCTCTCTCTTCCGCTTTGAAGTTTGAACCTGGTGAGGAGAGAAAGCTTTTCTTGGAACTCTTGCAACGTATTAAATATTAGAAAATGGATTACTTGCTGCCCCTCTTGGGTGAATGCTCGAGAGAGACCGCCCATGTATCGACGAACAGCCGCTTCTGATCAAGATTGAAAAATTGAAGTTCTTTTGACTACCAATGAAAAGAAAAGGCAGGATGCTACGCCACTGACCCTTGCAGTACAAAAGAACAGTCTGTTCACCGTTCTTGAATTCTTTTCAGTTGCAGTGGCAGGAGCAGATTGAGAGGTGCAAGAAATACGACGAACGAGTTCACCTTTTGCACCCCTAGTAGGAATTTTGGCAAGGTGATTTTCACTGGTTGAAGAGGTTACATGCACAGCAAGTTGCAAATATACAACATTGCGATTGGCACTTTGGCTTGGATCATGGAAGCAAACAGCAAAAAATCTTGTGTTCGCCTTGCGCCTACCTTGCGCTTACCTTGCGCTTGCCTCGCACCTACCTTGCACCTTCCTCGCACCTACCTTGCACCTACCTTGCGATCACCTTGCATGCACCTTGCATGCATCTGGTTTTCACTTTTGAGACGGACACTCTGTCCACTGAATTGGGCCATCCTTCCGAGACAACGTCTACAATGTTTTCTTTTTTTCTTTACTTTGTTTTCCAAAAGCTCGGTGTCTGATGTGCCAGTAGAGAGAAAACGTCCGCGCTAAAAAAACTGAAAGGATGTGTTTCTGGGCGCACGATTGACCAGGAGGACAATAACGATCGAAAAGGGGGGATGGGCTCTCTTTGGGCGAAGCGCGTTTCTTCCTTCTCTTCTCCCAGTACTTTGCCCTTTCATTTCACTAGTTCATTCACTTGCTCCATCTCCAGACCTCCACCCGCTCTTCCGTTAATAAACGTCGGCGACGACTGTCCAGCCAAAGTCAACTCCAACAGAGCGGTCAGTGGAAGACGGGACACAGGATCACGCCGTTGGCCCTCTTCGTTCATATTATACGTTCAGGATAGCAGGCGAGTTCATGTTTTTTTCGCGACGCAGACTCTCAAATGCCACATTACATTGTCTGAATAAAAGAGAGAAAACATTTGTATTTGGTAGAGTGCTTTGGGGAAGAGAGGTTTCTAAACTAGCCCGCCTTATGTACCGTGCCGATGTTTGGTATGAGTGTTGATCACCCCTTGTCGGCATCTATGCGTGGCCATGGAATACATTCTTATAAAGAAGTAACCATGCTTTCGAACCCCCGTAGGGATCCGCACACGTAGCCTGGCAGCCATCAACATCCATCGGCGGCCTGACGTACCCTGCGGTCACTCACCTAAACTACCTAAACTAACCCACTAATCTAAGGGAGGAGGATGTGCAAGGAAGTTTTCTCTCTTTTTTTTGATTCTTGTTACTTGATTCTTTGATGGGGAGCAAAGACCAAAAAGATCTATATGACCGAAACAAAGAGGAGGGATGTTTGATTGGTATGAGCTGTCATGAAGAAGAGTGAAAGGATATCGAGCTCAGGACATTCCAACTTGCCTTTTGGTTGTGCTTGCCCATATGGGTTCAGGATCGTTCTGCCGAGGTAAAGAAGAGGACTTGGCTGCCGTACAGTACTCGACATTTTCGCAGTCAGAAACAAGGGGTTTGGACTGACGTGGCACCAGTGACCACCAGCAAACCATGTCAGGACACCAGGGTTTCACTAGACCATGATATGTGCTAGAGACGGCAGACTATCTGGAGGTCATGGAATAACCGGATACGCACCTAGGACCGAGGCTGGACCAAAGAAGAGGGACGGCTTTGGAGCAGGGCCGAGCCAGAGTAGGCAGGCATTCTTGGCTGGGCGTGGGAGCGGAAGAGTCACGCTCAAACATTCAGGACCGACGGCTTTGAGGGCAAAGCTGAACTAGAGAAAGCGTATGTTCTTGAGGTCAAAGCAGAGGCAGGGGAGGGCAGCTCTTGAAGTTGTAGTGGAACCTGAGCAGGCAGGCGGTTTGGGTCATTATGAGTAAAAGGCAAGCAGTTTTGCAACCAAAGCCAAATAAGAGACATTTTCGTGGCCAGGGAAGTCGAGGGAGGGCCAAAAGCGAAAGAGTTCAAGGCAGGATCCGACGAGACGGTTGAGACCGTGAAGACAGTAAGACGGAAGAGGGCAGAATCGACCTTGAAGAACCGAAGGGTGCAAGACCGAGCTTGCAGAGAGGGTACTTTGTCTGTGCTTTTGTTTTTGGATGTGTGGGGAAGGAGAAGATGAAGAAGGAGGAAGAGAGGAGGAGCAGGTCTTGGCAGTGGCTTGAAGGCAAGAGGGATGACCGCGATGTGTTTTTTTCGCTTTTCGCTTTTCGCTTTTCGCTTTTCGCTTTTCGTTTTTTTGTTTTTGCTCGTTTTTGACAATTGGCCAAAAAACACATTTGGGGTGGAGGCCAAAAACAAGGACGCGGACGCGTTGCTGGTGGACTGCACGGTGATCGACTGCGAACGAGGGTGATGAGACACGGACATTGCAAAAGGACGCGGTCCCGTGAGATGTCGTCATTGAACTGAAATAGCTTAAATACATTCTGAATACCTTAACTCCATGGTCTGCTGGCCCAGTCGCCGTCCTTCCTTCCTCCTCCTTCCAGCAGACCATGTCTCTGCCCATGCAACGCGTCCTTGTCGTTATTTTGCTTCCCACTCCAAAAATTAGGGATCGATTTTTGGCCAAATTTCAAAAACACGCAAAAACGATTTTTGGCCCATTTTCAAAAACAAAAAAGCTGCCTTCCGTATAAAACGAGCCACGGTTCCCTCTTTGCCCCTCATCCTTCTTCTCCACGCCACTCCAATCCAGTCCAATCCAGTCCACACATCCAAACACACACACACACAAGACGGACCTCCATGCTGCCATCTTCCCCTTGGCCAGCATCAAGCATGCCTCCATAACGACCTCGGTCCACCGCTTTTGCTCTTTTTGCCATCGGTCCTGCTGCCTCAGTCCTGCTGCCTCGGTCCTGCTGCCTCGGTCCTGCTGCCTCGGTCCTGCTGCCTTTGGTCCATCTTCCTTGACCTCGGCGTCCTCTGCGACGACCTCAAGCTCTCCGACTTTGGCCATGCCTTGGATGCAAAAGAGTCTGCATCTCTGACTCGCCCATCCTGGCTTACCCGTCCTTGGTCACGAAATACCAACTCTCCTAAACTTGACCCCAGAGGCACATCCGTCTGCCTTCTCTGATCCCGCCTCAGCCCAAGAAGTGCTTCCTCCGCCTTTGTTTTGACTCCAAGAACACAGGCTCTCTCTGGTTCAGCTTCGGCCTCAAACTCAGTGGTCCTGAATGTTATGTACAGATCTTTCTGGCCCGCTTCCTCCTTTGGTCCCCACACCGGCCCCCAAGAATGCCTGCCTGCTCTGGTTTGACGTTGGGCCAAAAGACATCTACCTTTTTTGGCCGCACCTTGGCCTCGAGGTGATCTGCCCTCTCAGGCTCAACTCTGACCTCGAGGTAATCTGCTGCCACTGGCACACAACATGGCCAGCACAGCCTTGGCCTCCCGAGATAGTCTCCTGTCTCTGGTGATACCTTGGCTCAAAGTCCCTTGCTCCCCACTACAGAAATGTAGAGCACGGCAGCCAAGTCCTCTTCTTTACCTCGGCAGAACGATCCTGAACCCATATGGGCAAGCACAACCAAAAGGCAAGTTGGAATGTCCTGAGCTCGATATCCTTTCACTCTTCTTCATGACAGCTCATACCAATCAAACATCCCTCCTCTTTGTTTCGGTCATATAGATCTTTTTGGTCTTTGCTCCCCATCAAAGAATCAAGTAACAAGAATCAAAAAAAAGAGAGAAAACTTCCTTGCACATCCTCCTCCCTTAGATTAGTGGGTTAGTTTAGGTAGTTTAGGTGAGTGACCGCAGGGTACGTCAGGCCGCCGATGGATGTTGATGGCTGCCAGGCTACGTGTGCGGATCCCTACGGGGGTTCGAAAACATGGTTACTTCTTTATAAGAATGTATTCCATGGCCACGCATAGATGCCGACAAGGGGTGATCAACACTCATACCAAACATCGGCACGGTACATAAGGCGGGCTAGTTTAGAAACCTCTCTTCCCCAAAGCACTCTACCAAATACAAATGTTTTCTCTCTTTTATTCAGACAATGTAATGTGGCATTTGAGAGTCTGCGTCGCGAAAAAAACATGAACTCGCCTGCTATCCTGAACGTATAATATGAACGAAGAGGGCCAACGGCGTGATCCTGTGTCCCGTCTTCCACTGACCGCTCTGTTGGAGTTGACTTTGGCTGGACAGTCGTCGCCGACGTTTATTAACGGAAGAGCGGGTGGAGGTCTGGAGATGGAGCAAGTGAATGAACTAGTGAAATGAAAGGGCAAAGTACTGGGAGAAGAGAAGGAAGAAACGCGCTTCGCCCAAAGAGAGCCCATCCCCCCTTTTCGATCGTTATTGTCCTCCTGGTCAATCGTGCGCCCAGAAACACATCCTTTCAGTTTTTTTAGCGCGGACGTTTTCTCTCTACTGGCACATCAGACACCGAGCTTTTGGAAAACAAAGTAAAGAAAAAAAGAAAACATTGTAGACGTTGTCCCGGAAGGATGGCCCAATTCAGTGGACAGAGTGTCCGTCTCAAAAGTGAAAACCAGATGCATGCAAGGTGCATGCAAGGTGATCGCAAGGTAGGTGCAGGGTAGATGCAAGGTAGGTGCAAGGTAAGCGCAAGGTAGGCGCAGGGTGAACACAAGAATTTTTTTGTTGCTTGCTTTCATGATCCACGCCAACATACCAATCGCAATGTTGTATATTTGCGACTTTGCTGTGCATGTAACCTCTTCCACGTTGCCATCCTTCGATCGCAACCTTGCTGTCCAAGTGAAAATCAGCACTGCAAAAAGAGATGTTCGTGCAACCTAGCTCGAAGTATTTCTTGATCTGTTTCAGCCACTGGGCTTTTTTTAATACACCCAAGAAAATCTCTTGGAGAAAGATAGCGAGGCTTTATTAAACAATAGTCAATAATTTTAAGGCGCAGTTGCGGTAGGCGCAGGGACGGGGGCAGATGAAGGCCCTGCGATGGAAGAGGACGTAACTGGAGGGGCCGTGGTTGGCGCTGTAGGTAATGGGACCGAAGGAGTACTTGAGGTTAAAGATGCTGGAGGCAAGACAACGGTACCGGTAGCTGTCGTGATCGCCGGTGCAGAGACAGAAGGCGAGGCTGAGATTCCCAAGATCTTTTTGAAATATGCTGGGACGACGGTAGCAAAATCGGATCCAGTGATTAGAGTGGTAGAGCATTCAAATCCTGAAGGATAATAACTGAGGCAACCCCAATCGAATTGAATCGGAGAGGGGTTATTGCCAAGTAAAAGAATGGGCATGACCTCAAAGGTTGTATGTAACGGCCCCTGAGCTGCGGTCGCCACAAGGCCATCAATAGTATCCAGGATATACGTTGCATTGGTTCCTAAATTGTTGCCCAGCTTCAACTTCATCGTCACATTCTGCGGTAAACCATCCTTGTTAAGGACAACAGGCACGAACTTTGGATCCGGGAACCAGTTTGCGAAGAAAATAGTAGGGACACTGGAACTGTCTGCCTCGAAGTATTGCGTGGCAACTGACCACACATTCGGGTCGGAGAACCAGTTTGAAATCGTCAAGTCCATTCCAGGATAGGGGTTCGTAAATGTGGCCGTTACGTCGAAGATACCATCATCTATTGTTGTCGGTAGCATCGTTGCGGTCCAAGTTGGCAAATATGGATTGATAACTGGAACGGCTGGTTCATTAACCACAACTTTTGTTTGAAGACCACCAAGTCCTGCTGCCAGCGCGACATTAGAAGATGAGCCCGGGAATCCGTAGAGATATATAGTGACGGCCTCGAAACCGAGCATAGCACCAATCGACTGGCAAACAGGGTAGGCAATCGTGTACATGTCCAGCTCTGCTATCACAACGTTAGCCCCTGGAGCAAGGACCAGGTCGCGGATGGTAGAGTTGCCGTAATATCCTGCGGATGTATAATTTACTCCGGCGCTCAAATACATCGTGCCGATCTTCAAAGTGAGCTTGCTGGGATTGTATACATTAATTTGAGAGAACGCTTGCATTCCTCCAGCGCCCACTGGTGGTATTGGGTTGCCAAACGAGGGCAATTGAAGGAAAGTGATGTTTTGGAGACCCTGCAGTCCGTCCAATTTTGTCTGCACATCCAGAGCGATGCCCTTGACCTCAATCACTCCGAGAGCACCCAAGTTTAGCTTGGAGTTGGCCGTACCCTTCAGACCAACAGTGTACTGCGTGGCGTTGTTTAGACCAGCAATAAAGTCCTCGTAGATCGTATGGGAACCATCGGCAATGACAAGAGTAGAGTTGTTTGGACTGGTGCTGGTCACGGTGTCGCCAACCGAAGTCGCGTCGGCATACTCGGTGCTCAACAAGCCAACCACCCGGCCACTGCTATCCAAGATATTCACGTTCTGGCTCAGAGCACTGATGGGCGCCCCGTTCCTGAAAGGAAGATTGGTCTTGGCAGTGATGGTCGAGATCGCTGTTGGCTCCCAAGTACAGGTGTCACACGAGAAGTCCATGTACATGCTGTCAATTGTCACGCTCGCAATTGGTGGGTCAACCAGAGGTGGCAAGGACGTCGACAATGTCAGAGACTTGATGGCGGCATCAAGCCAAGAGACTCCTGGTGCACCGACTCCTTGGGCCTCCAGAGGAGTGGGTTGTCCTGTCACGGCATTGGTGAAAATACCCTCGAGGGAAGGGATCATGTTTCCAAGACCAGTTGCAATAGTGGCATTCAGCGAGAAGTCAGAGGACCCGTGGGGAATCAGGGTCAGTCCAGCGGCAACAGCTGGTCCGAGAACAGTTCCGTGGAATAGAGTGTTGAATTGCGACAATGGGATGGTCATTCCAATGGTGGAGGGATTGTTGATCGTCGCGCCAATCACCATGTGAAGACCAGCAGCATCGATATCCTCAATCACGTATCCAGGGTTCAATACAAGACCAGCCAACTTGTTGAAACCATCCAGCGTCACCGTCTTGGTCATCGATACTCCGGGAATGGGAACACCCATGGCATTGACAACGACACCTGTAGTGGCAATGGTCCACTCAAACTTGGCATTGTTGAGAGCAAAGACCGTGAACGCAGTGTACGCTTCAATATCCGAGATGGTGAACATGACTCCTGTCAGATTAAGGGTGGCACCTTGATCGGCAACAGCGTTGACAGTGGGCATCATCATCGAACCAATGGTCTTGCCTTCATATGAGACCGTGACGGGATTGGGGAAGACAATTTGGGCATCCAGTGGTCCAGTCTTGGAGATGGCACCCGCGATATCGGTTTGGAAGTTGGTGTCTGTGGGCGAGATAATTCGGATAGCATCAAACTGAAGAACAGAGCCATCGACCAGAACTTGAGCAATAGGTGTTCCAACAATAGGAATCAACTTCAACAGCGACGCATCCGTGGTAGCGGCCACTCCAGTCTGGGTGTAAGGAATGGTGACTTGGTAGTCACCAACCTTGACGGTGGTGGTCATTGTGATGTCGACAAGTAGACCAGCCATGGCCTTGAGAGTAAAGTCGGCGACATTGAATCCAACAAAGAGACTGGCTGGGGGGTTGCCTCCAGACTGAAGAGAGATCAATCCATCAAAAGCAGCGGTGCTCATTCCATTCTTGATGGCCTGGGAGCGGATAAGAGTGATGAGGTCGGCAGGGTTGGTGTTCATGGTCAAGCCGGCCGTGATGGTGCCTTGGCCTACACCAGGAATCACAGGAGGAGTGGCAAAGGTCGACACTACAGTACCAACCGAGACTCCATTGTAGGTGATCTGGGAGTTAATCGAGAGGATGGTCATGGCAGGGACAAAGGGATTGTTAACGGTGACAACAGTCTGAGCAAGACCATTGACGATCGTCGTGTTAAGAACTTCCAAGGATGCACCAGCAAGTAACTTGGACTGGAGACCAGGCATCTGAGTCTGGATGTTCAAAGCACCAAAGGCCAAGCTCAGTGATTCAACAGCGGTACTGGTAGGGGTACCAGCGATGCTCACGGTAGCACCAGCGCCACTCGTGTACAATGTCAGCAACTCAAGACCCTCAGGCGAGCTGGCGGGGTCAATGGTAGAGGTTGTGTTGACAGTGTTTGCACCTGGGACAATGCTCAGGTTGGGCATGGTCACGGTTCCGAGATTGACACCCTTGTAGATCAAGGCCAAGATCACATCGCCAGCGCTAAGAGAGATCGACGACGGATTGACAATGATGACAGTAATGGCCATGGTCAGGCCTGTGGTGGTACCGGACTCAACTTGGAGCGAGGTGATGGTGGGAGCGGGGTTGGCTAGGCTCTGAAGACCACTCAGTTGAGTCGAGGCATTGAAGGGGATGTTGACCAGGTTGACGACGCCGATGGAGGTGTTGGCATAGACCGATGCCTGACCGACCACATTGAACGGGAGATCAGCACCCACAGTCAAGTCGCGATTGAACTCTTGGAAAGGCACCTGTGACGTGGCAGGGACCAAAAGCGGGGTGGCCAGAAGGTTGAAGGTCAGAGTACCAGCGGCCATGTTTGAGGTCGAGGGGTTGTAGGACGAGTTGAGATTGGCGATAGTGACACCCCCACGGGCCAAGGCGAACGAGTTGGAGACCTGTTGGAACGAGATATTAAAGTTGAATCCATCAGGGAGACTATAGTTGGCGAGGACACCAGTCGAGGTAGTGACAGGCTCGTAGGCAGTGGGAGGGGTGAAGACCAGACCCAAGGCTCCGAGGTTCAAGCCCTTGATGAGCTGCAGAGGGACAGGGCTCTGAAGAGGGACAGTCAGTTTGAGGCTCTTCACAGCGTCTGATAGCCATCCCAGTGCGTTGACACCGTCCGGTTTGACCTCCACACCGGTGGCTGTGGTATTGGTGAGCTCATTGCCAATGTACCGGGACATCATCTCGGAGGTGACGGCGAGACCCTCGGTGGTGTTCTGAGGGATCAAGACACCTGTCATACTCATTGTCTGAGGACCACGAGCCATGGTCAGGTTGGTCGAGGTAACATAGCCCATGAGTACATCTTTGTACGAGATGGCAAGGGTCAAGCTTCCCATGTACATTTGGATGGCCGAGGGGTTGTTGACGGTAGTGTCGATCTGGACGATGATACCCTTGCCGTTGGGATCATCGCCAGGAAGCGAGAACTTGTCAATCTTGATACCGTTGAGACCGTTGAAGGCTAAATCGAATAGAAGCAAACCAGGGATAGAGAGATCGAGGGATAAGTGGCTTGATGTTAAAACATGGAGTGCCTAGTCGTGTGGTGTTGTTTGGCTTACCATTGACAGTGATGTCCTTCTTCAAGTCCAAGTTCTTGACTGTCCGGCTCAGAGCGTGGACGTTCAGCTTGCCTTCAAGGTGCCAGACAAAGGTCTCGGCATTGAGCATATAAGAGGAGAACTCGGTAAAGCCGGAGGCATTGGTCACAGTGAAGCTACTGACGAGGTTGAGCGAACCATGACCGCCACTATGAAAGAGGGATCAACCATCACGACGAGTCAGTTTTCAGGTCTCAATAGCTGGGATCTGAGCACGGCTGACTTACGATGCCTTGCTTGAGCCGGGGATCTGGGTGGTACCTAGAACAATGCCGTTCCATGATACAGTGACTTCGCCGGGGAAAGAGATCTCGGCAGCAAAGGGACCAGTATTCTTCATATCGCCAACCATGGCAATGTCCATGGTGGAGGCAGTGGGGTTGGTAATGTCCTACAGAAGCCGGTATGGAGGAGTAGTTTGTAAGAACAGGGCAATCTATCTCTGATATCGAAGGCGAGGATGGAAACATCTCTTTCTCTTTTTTTTCTCTTACAATCTGGTTGAAGTCGATGGTGGCCTTGTTCATCAACATTTGGGCAATCTTGGGCATGATCACATACAAGCCGAGGAGAACGGCGACGATGGTGGCAATGATCAGGTTTGGGATACAGAACATCCAGAACTTGCGCCGGCGGTAGAACTTTGGAGGGGCAGGCTGCTTCACATCGTCATACTCCTCAAACTCGTCTGGGTGGTGCTCCTCGTCCTCATCGCGGATGTCGAAAGCCATTGCAGAAATCTTTTATCGCCCAAGGAGCAATCGGGATGATTGGTAGAAGAAAAGGGACGATGGTGAAATGAAGGTTCTCGGCGGAATGCAATAGGCAACTGTCAACGAATGACGGATGGCAGCGGGCAAAGATGGTGGAGAAAGTAGTGGGTGGGGGAGAGAAGAAAGAGACCTCGAAGGAAAAAGCTCGCATCTCTGGGATGCGGGGGACCTAAATACACTAAATCATCCTCCGCCGGATTGCACATTACAAACCACTAACAGCCTCGAGTGTCCCTCCTTCCAAACAAAAAAAAGACACGGAGGGCCATTTGTGTGCTATGCCGATGGTTCAGTGAACATGAAAACTCCCAAGAGGGCAAAGCGAATCCTGCTGGACGGCTCTGAGCATGTAGCACAAACTCTAAAAGGAGCAAAAGAGAGAATACTTGCAGTACGTCGGATGCTGTCCGTGCAGGTGTTGGTGCGGAAAAAGGGCGCAAACCATTGGACTGTTGATGCCCGGAGTCGATTCCGAAGAAAATAATGAGAGCACAAGGACAACAAAGAGTGGGCGTTTTGCCGAGGGCGTTTTTTCGAGGGCGTTTTGTCGAGGGCGTATTGTTGACATGGATGTGGAGAAGACGAATGTAAAAACATGCTCAGCGTGGAGACGGCCTGGTTGCTCCAACAGGTTCCTTCATAAAGCTTGTCACTTTAGCCGTCCAAACGCTCACTTACACCCAATTCTGCACCGCCAACCTTGCTACCCCACGAGATACGCTGTGTTCGCACCGGAGGCCTTCGACAAATGGGACACACTGACACTTGGCGCAGACAGTTCTTACAAAGAACCATGTGTCCACAGGGGAGTAGAAATTCTGTTAACGTGCCTTCGTAACAGACTTTGCACTTTATCCGTGCCATCAAGGACGCATTGGCTGTCATGTTTGTCATTTGAAGCAATAAATCCGCGTGCTCTCTTTGGCGCATCGTGGTCAACTCTTTGTTCACTTGGTTCCTCGCCCTCATGCCTTCAGCGAAATGAAAGTCTTCTGCCTCCTGTCGGTTGTTCCAATGCATCATTGAGCTGACCGCGTCATGGATGTGCCTCTCCAAAAGCCCTGGTGGTGATGTTGCAATGCCGAACAGTCTCAACGGGTCAATGACTTCTTTGTAAGGCTGGGGACCGCTCAAGATTTCAAGGGAGCTGCATTCATTGTTCATATTTCCGCCGCACAAGCGATCATCCGTGTTAAAACTGATCGTTGCACTAGATGCTGTAGCCTTCAAACCCTGAGAAGTAACCAGTCCTAGGGCAGAAGAGTCAACACTAAGGACGGGATCAACAAACGAGGGCTTTATCCGAGAAGAGCGATACCACAGTGCACTGAAGTTCTTTGAAATCGACGCAGAAGGCGAGGGAGACCTTGGCGGCTTGGAGAAATTGAGACGACTTTTGATCCTGGATACCAAAATGGATTTTGGCCCATCTCCTACATCCGGATCGAAAAAGTAGTATTCCGGGGGACGATTTTGCCCAGCCACCCATTGAAGCCAGAGATCGCTAGATAAAGGGTCCTCATGTACAGGTGAAGATCTTGCATCGTATTTAACCATGTCGACAGGTATCACTCGACTGCAAGAGTTCAGCCCCGCTGTCGAATCCCTCACGTCGCGGTGAGCACAAACCAAACTGTACGTCGGCGATTGTCTAGGAAGCATTGCTTGCATACAGGAGACAACCATCGGGATGTTACAAAAGCAATTAACATCGGTGAAAGGCAGTTTAACCAACGAGTTCAGACCGACATCCAGCCATCTTGTCAACGACAGGTTGAATCTTGGGCAACCTGCCCGTTCGGCTAAAGCCAGCATGTAGATATTGTCGCCCTTGTCCTTCATTTCTTCTATTGCGTGCCATTCGATCGCATGCATGTGAAACCCACAGACTTTAACTGTGCACGGCTCTTGTCCGAACCTTGATGTTGGTGGTGGCATCCCAATCCAGGTTGCTATTGGCGCAGCCTGTTCTCGTGCTTTCTTGCTAGGACTGTGATAGTCCTTAGTGGAGCCAGCTGCGTTCACTCGACTCCAGCCAAGTTCAGGCCACAGACGCCTTGGTCTCTCAGGTATCTGAATTGCAGGATGAGTGCAGACATCAGCTTCGCATCATTGATGAAGGAGAACTGTTCTGAAAGAAATCATACCTCGAATTTCGACCCACTTGAGGTCTCGCCCTCGGCTTGACGCGTATCCAGATTGTGTTTACGGCATGGTAGATATAGGGCCGCGCCTTGCTGCTGCGGACTGAAGTGGCACTCGTAGACCCAGTTTGAAATGAGAGTATCGGGACTTTCATTTTGATAGAATGACTCCTCGTCTGAGATTGCGTATGACTGAGTTCGAGTTGATGGCCATAGCGGCACATGGATAACGACCGCGGTGTGCCCGCAGAAACAGTCTGGGATTTCGAAGGACCTGAGGTATGTTGGGTTGTCGGTCATGATAAAGGCTGCTCTACCAGACCTGGAAGAGTGGGGAAAGAGATTCGGAGAGGCAAAGATAATCGAGGAGTAGAGAGAAAGCAAGGGAATGAGAAGAGTGACAGAGGTGAGAGCGACCGATGCAATAGCAGCATGCAGGCTTTCTTGACATGCATCATGCATGCAAGCATTGGAAACCCAATGGTCACGTGCACTCCGCTTGTCATGCAGATGCATGTAAAATCTTGAATGTTTCTTCTCTCAGCCATACCGCTGTCTCCCACCTCATGTCCGCCCGCGTCATTGCTGCATCATCCCCACGTCTCATCCGAGGTTGTTTTCCCACCCCATCCCTCCGTGCCTTCGCATCCAAAGGTACCTGTCCAAGAAGGACACGTCGCTGCGCGGTGAAATACATTTGCATGCTCTCGCCACTTTTTTTATGCTGACAACACCAAACCTCCGCCCATTTAGCATTGTCCGTCCCCATGCTCCTCTCCTGCTCAGAACTGAAGGCCAAACTTGGGCAGCCTGTCGTGGTTGATGGAAGCTGGCATATGCCAGCTTCTGGTCGAGACCCCCTCAAAGAGTTCAAAGACGACGGACATATCCCAGGAGGTGCGTGTGTTTCCCAGACTCGAGTTGGCTATCGCGTTGTGCTTTCTCCTGACACTTGCATTATCTCTTTTATCTAAGCCCGTTACTTCGATATCGAGTCTATCAAAGACCAAGAGAACCCTTTGCCGCACATGCTGCCATCCGCCACTCAATTTGCTTCTCAAGTGGGCGCCCTTGGTATCTCCAACGATGACCATGTGGTTGTCTACGATACCGTTGGGTTCATGTCTGCACCTCGTGTGTACTGGATGTTCAAGGTAAAAGAGATGGACATTCCATAGACTGCATTGCTTGAGGTATAAAGTGCGAGTGACTAATATCAGGCTGATAGGTGTTTGGACACAAGAAGGTTTCTGTTCTTGATGGGGGCATGAAGGCCTGGAAGTCTGCTGGATACCCAGTCGAGAAGGGGGAAGCAGTTGTTCAGGTACTTTTCTTTCCATGCTGTTTGTCCCATCGAACGTGTTTTCACTTTAATATCCGTTGTTGACAGTCATGTCAACATGCTTCTCAACAGGCAAAGTCCTATCGCGTCCCCACCCTGGACAAGGATCTCATCCGTGACTATGACCAGGTGCTCAAGATTGCCAAGTTACACCAGAGCCAGGGCGGTGCGCCATCGTTAGTGATCGACGCCCGTCCATCTGCTCGATTCAGTGGAGTGGCGGCAGAGCCGCGCAAGGGCCTTCCTTCTGGCCACATGCCCGGAGCCAAGAACGTGCCCTTGCTGGAGCTCTTTGACCAGCAGTCGGGAGAACTGTACCCCGACCAGCATCTGGAGGAGGCCTTCCGCCGAGCAGGCGTTGATGTCCCTGCCTTGAAGGCTGCGACTTCCTCCACCAAAGAGGTCGTCCTCTCCTGTGGAAGCGGCGTCACTGCCAGCGGCCTCTACTTTGTGCTCGAGAAGCTGGGTGTCGAGCACCTGGCTGTCTTTGACGGCAGTTGGACCGAGTACGCGTCCAGGCCCGAGAGCGTTATCGTCAAGGGAGACCAATAAAAAGAGGCCGTTGAGCGACTAAAGAGCACACACCACATACAAAGTGCCGCTGTGCACCCGTCCATTGCTGTTCGCATGCAAAAGACGCCTCTTCAACCCATCTCTGCGTCTTCACATCTTGGCCTCCTTACCCCCTCCTCATACATTCCGACATCCAGCGCGACCGAATAGTCTCCGCAAATGGACAATGACAGCTACAACACGACAACACAATCCTGCGAGCAGTTCGCCGTCCCTGACAATGATGGCAACATGGCTGTGAACACAGACTGCCCCAATGCCTCCAACGCTGCTCAATGGTTCTACAAGCCTCACATGCAACCATCCTCAATCATCACTACGGCCACCTCCAGCTTGATGACACCCCCTTCTGCCGCCGTAGCCTCTCCTCATAGCTCTGGCGTCGCCTCAACTCCAACCCCAACCACAGCCCCAGCTTCAAGTTCACCCGCTGCGTTCACAAACAACTCAACCCACCTTTCGACTCTCTCCATGCTGGGTACGTTAAACACAACGGCCGCCTCCGCCTTGGCCGGAAGTGTGGCCTCCAGCCACGCCAAACATGGCGGTGGAACCTCATTGCATCCTCCAGCAGGGTTGTCCGGCATTTCTCGGACCTCCCCATCCTCGACACCGTATCCAGGATTGGGGATACACTCTCATATGCCTCGGACGCAGTCCGCAGATGACAGCTATCATGACAATCCATATCTAGCTCCGCCTCCGAACAATAGCCGGTCATTTTCACCGCCGAGGGTACCAGGGTTTGAATTCACCGGAGGTTCACAGGCGGGCGATATTGGACTGATGATGGGCAAGCGCCTGTCGGACGGCGTCCTAGTAACAGGAAAGCTGAATCTGTCCCAGTTTCTTCTCAACCATGAGCACAGGATTCTTAAACGACTGACTATTATGGACGGTCGATTCGACCCGGGAGGAGGCACCTGCTTGGAAGTCGGAGAAGACAATCCGGAGAGGCAGGCGCAGTACGAAAAGGGGCTGGTCGAAAACGAAAAGTACTTCAATCGAGTCGTCAAAGATTTTCTTAGTCTTGAAGACAACACCTCTGTTCTGATCCTGGAGAGGATGGGGCCGAATCTTCTGTCCCCGCTCCACCACCGGTACGTGGGGCTGGAAGAACCGAACGGAGAGCCGATGACAGAGGCCGATTTCAATCAGACAGCACGCTCGCCCTTCCCAGATGTATATACCTTCTTGATCTTCTGTCTCAAGGCAGCCTGTGTGTTGGAAGGTCTTCAGCGAGCAAACTTGGCGCACTTGGCTCTTTGTCCCACGTCGATCCATTGGCAACCTCCTCCCAACATGGAACTTCCATACCCAAAACCCTCGACTGATGACAAGGCAAGGAAAGACAAACTCGACTCTGACAACGACGCCTCGCCTGCGAGTCCAGAGTGGGACATTAATCTGTCCAAGCTGCGTCTGTTTGATTTCACCCACTCCAAAATCTTGAGCCATGAGCGAGCCCGGGCGCCAAACAATATAGTAGAGTGGCAGACGCCAGGCTTCCTGGAGTACCACCTACAATATTTGGCACCGGAACAAACCGGCCGAGCCGAAACATGGATGGATCATAGGACAGATATCTATGCTCTGGGTGCTACCTTGTTCTCGTTGCTTACTATGCAGTTTCCCTACTCCGGGAACGATAGTGTGCAAATATTGCAAGGTATTATGAGCATCAAGAGCTGCTGAGTCGATGCCATGGTCGTACGGTGGCGTTACGATTCTAATCTTTTGGCTTGAATTTAGGCGTTCTTTCGCGAGACCTACCATCCATTCAACAGTTCCGTCCAGACATGCCGCCGGTACTAGATGATATCTTTGCAAAGATGACACAGAAGGTGGGCCCCTTTTGGAGTAGCATGTGCGTAAACCACACACTGACGCCTACGAACTAACTTTCGATATGTTATGGAAATGCATTAGCAACCAAATCAACGATACCAAAACGCGTTTGGATTCAAACAAGATATCCTACGTTGTTTGAACGCTCTCCATGCTACTGGAAAGGTAAAACTCAGTTTCTGGAGTGAACTGACCATTCTTTAAACATATATACATATATATACTGACAGAGAACTGGCTATCCATCATGTCGCGTTGCACCATAGATCGAGAAATTTGAATTGGGTCGACATGATATTTCATTTCAGTTCGCACTTCCTAATGTTATCTTTGGCCGATGTGCGGAGCAGCAATTAATCTCGGCCACCATCTTGCAGGCAGCTAACGCATACCAGTATTCACTCAACTCCGAGGTCGAGGAAAATATCCCAGTGCTCCAAGTTCCAGCTCCCTACGTGCTGGATCGATATGTTTTCGAGGATGAGATCGTATCCCTTCGAAATGAGACGCATGCAAAGATACCACTCTCTTCAAAAACATTACTCCGGGGCCCAAAACCGTTCGATGGTAAACTGTCTGGCCACAAAGGCATAGAAACAAACGATCCGGTAGTTCGGGTAATCTTTATCGGTGGCCCTTCAGGCGTTGGAAAGTACGTTCATCTTGTACATGAGGGTTTAAACTCGCTGAATCTGCTGCTGGTAACTAATTTGCTTCCTTTTTCATCAGGACTGCCCTTACGAGAGGCATGGCTGCGACGGCACGGAGCTCTGGCCTGTTCGCAGGAGGTGCCTTTGTGGACAATAGCTCTGCGCCATACTCGGCAATTCTCTCTTGTGTCCAAAGTGTACTACAGCAGTTGTTGACACAACATACAGACGCCCTGGCTTCGCTAGTGGTTGCAATTAGGACGGCATTTGAGCCCACATCTGGCATTGGCATCATCTGTGACCTTGTGCCTGAGCTCGACTACTTCTTCAACGGATCCGCTATGCCTGCCAGCAAAGATGTGCCATTGACCCACTCTGTAGCACGATTTCACGCTCTTATCTTGAAACTGATCCGAGTGATCTCGACTCATTTCTTTATGACCTGGTTCATCGACGACCTACAACATGCAGATAACAATTCTCTGGAACTATTGGCTGCACTGGTGAATGTCAACAAGAGGCTACCGATTATTCTCATCATCACTCATACGGACACCGTCGACTGCTTGACGAAAGTAAAACAGATTCTAGGAGGAGGAGCGACTATTGGAGTCCGTCATCCCTCCTCAGAATTCGTCGCTCCCGCAGGAGGCGACCATGATGACCCTCTGGATAGGAATCATTGCGATGTTAGCAGCGACATCTCAGGAGGCACTGGCCAAAAGCCAGCGACACATTTCACCGACATGTTTTCACCTACCACGAAAGCTACTATTGGGGATGCTGGGTTACCATCTGTTGTTCGCGGAGGAGGAGGGGTTCGATTTCTCCAGCTTACCAACCCATGTCAAGAAACGATTCAGAATTTTCTGGCAATGCTTCTTCATCGTAAACCTCCGGAAACAGAGTCTTTGGCTAAAGTGCTCGTCAACAAATCCTGGCTGACTATTCGACAACTAGTCCTGGAGCTTTACAGGAACGAAACGATTTATTTCCACTGTGGATTGCGGGAATGGCGGTGGCAGGCATGTTCTGACACCTTGGCTGATGTAGTGAGGAAATTGACAGGAGAGGAGTACTCTTTTCTGGAAAAGAGATTCCGATCGCTGGACAAATGTACCCAGAAGACATTGGTTTGCGCCTCCATCTGTGGGTCGGTTTTTTCCGTGCAGGATCTGCAGCAGTTGGTCACCAGGACTTCACAAGTGGACTACAACGACTCGAATACAGTTGCTCTAGCAACAGAAATAGACAGTAGCGCAATGGCGGGACTCCAATCTGCTCTGAAGGAAGGCATACTTGTCTACACGTCGGTCCATGACCATCTTCGGTTCCATCATGGCGTTATGCGTAAAGTTGCTCTGGATTTGATTCAGGATTCTGATCAAACCGAAAGACTTCACTTCGAGATGGCCAAAGTGCTTCTGAATTCTTCAAGGCAAGACTTTCGAGCAGCAAATCATGTCCTGCAGAGCTTGGATTTGATTAAGCGGTCAGCGACCTCAGATCGCGAGATGGATTTACATTCATTGCGATTTATTCTCTCGCGGGCTGGAGAGAAATCTCAGAAGAGTGGAGCCCAGGATATGGCGCTGGCGTACTGGAAGGCCGCCATGTCACTGCTACCGCCGGACTGCTGGGATCAAGGCTCCGGGGGAGACGCAGCCAATCGACCAAACGCTACTACTTTCCACGAAAACATACAGCTTCCAATAGAGGACGAGAGCCGACAGGATTCAAAAACTTGCAAGAACTCTGGTAACAACGGTTCGCACAGCCTATACCTCGAAGCCTTGAAATTGCACCTCCAATGCATCGAAGCAGAGCGGTGGCGTGAGAACTTTGACCAGGCAATGGAAATCTGCAAAGTCATCCTAGCTAACGTTTGTGATCCCATCGACCGAGCGCGGGCTTACCAGCATCAGATTGAGATGTCAGTATGGGCGTATTCATCACCTGGACGAGCAACTGAAATCACGATTCAGTGCTTAAAAGAACTCGGAATACCTGAAGATACCCTCTTCTGTCCTTCGGATGAGGAGATGCAAGATATTTTTAATGAGACTCACCATATGCTCTTGGAGCACATGCCGGAGCTTCAGACGAACCCGCCAAAGTCTTGCAGCGATCCTCGGATCATTATGGCTATGGAGGTCCTGTCGATATCAAGGTATATATATGGTGAACAAATCTCGAGATATGAAGATCCTTGGAGTGACCAGAGCGTTGACCCTTCTCTCTCTTTCTTCTCTCTCACTCCTTTAAAACACATACACTAGTGCTAGCCTGTATTATTGCAATGTTCCATTCATGTCATGTATGATCGCCCAGTCCATGAAGCTCATCTGCCAATATGGTGTCACTAAGGATTCAGGACGCGCCTTGGTTTCATTTGCATTGACATATTCCACGTGGTATGGCTGCCTGGAAAATGCCTACGAACTTGGAAGGTAGATGGTCATTTTTGAGATTGTAAACTTTTCAATAGTTGCTTTTGAAGCCATCTAATCCATCCGTTCTTGTCAACACGTTTTTGCTCTAGGCTTGCCTGCGCAGTCTCGAATGGCAATCACCATGTCAAGTTTTTGTTTTATTTAACGGTCCAGCAATGGGGCGACCACATCGCGCACTCAATTCCCGCCCTTGAAGAAACTCTGACAGCCGTTGACTTGACCTGCGATCGTCTCTTCCACACAGCAGGAATGATTCATGTTTCTGTTATGCGTGTCCTAATTGGCAGAGTGAGCCTCAATGACTGCATGGCTACCACGGTTGACCTGTTGGCAAAGCATGTAGAGTTTGGTCCAAAGTCTCATGGAGTGGAGGTTATGCAAGGAGTGCTCCAACTGATCAAGTGTCTCAAAGGCAGGACGCAGGCTTCCAATCCGGAAACAATCTTTGATGATGTTGACTACTCAGAACAGCCGCTCGCATCCAAAACGCCAGTGGCGACCGACACGGAGAACAGACCTCAAAATATGGGAATGAGCAACTCATTGAAAGGAAACGTCCCAACAGTTCACAACAACAGCACTTATCAGATGCTCAAGATACTAGCAGCATTTATTTTTGGTCACTACCACTTCATTGAGGAAATGACAGATGTATGGCATGACGACCCAAAATCCATCATGAACTTTGAAGGATCTTGGATCACCCATACCATCTTCACAGTAGTGAGCCTTGCACTCGTAAATTTGATCCGCACAGAGGAGGACAGTAATCGAAGAAAGCACAGGATGAAAAGACTGTTGCGAATCAAGGATCTCATGGAACTTAGAGCAAAGAAGTTCCCCACCAACCACGCGGCCATGTTTTACTTGTTGGAGGCCGAGATTGCAGACCAACAGGAACAAACGGAACCAGGAAGCAAAGATATCAAGCTCATATTCTTGTTGTACGAGAAGGCGATCGCTTATGCCACGGAAGGAGACTTTCCCCTGCACAAGTGCTTTGCCTACGAATATACAGGGAAAAGCCACCTCCGCCACGGATTGACAACAAGTGCGAGATGTCTCTTGGCAAAGTCCCGGCAGGGGTACCAAGTCTGGGGCGCTAAAGGAAAGGTCCAATGGTTCCACGATATGTATCCTTCCATGTTTCCGAGCTTGGCCGAATCGATTGCCCCAACAGGAATCTCAAGACGGCTAATATACAGACCCAGTGCCAGCAGCAATTACCACAGCAGTTGTCCGTTCGCCAATGACACTCTCACAGGATTCAACTCTGGGATCGCTTTTGGATCCTCCTCCAATGACCCGGTTACCAATACAAGTGCCTCCTTGTCGACCTCCTTCTCGTTGCCGTCAAAAACCGGGTCGATTTCTGACTCGGCCTATGCCATGTCGTGCGACTTTGCTGCCGGCCCAGCGACATCACCTTGGCTGACTGGATCTCCAAAAATAACTCGTCAAAGTCCGTTGACCTTTACATCTGAAAAGAAACAGACTTTGTCTCCTCGAATCACCAGTGCTCGATCGTCAGCAGGGCCAGGGGAATCGGCATTGAACTCGATCACTTCGGCCTTTGGAGACAGTACCACGAATGGTTCAATCACAGGCTCAGAACATTCCCCTGTATCCGCAACCAAACGCCCTGGCAGCGCCGGCAACAATGCAGAAGTCTTGGAAAGCGGTCTCTCCGTCAACTCTTTGTCCTCTTCGCTTCTCTCGGCTCCATTATACTCCATCCAAAACACATGGCTAAGTTCACCTTCTATATGCTCGCAATCACCCGAGCTGGATGCTGTGGATTTGGATGTACTGGATTTTTCATCCGTTATCGAGGCAATGCAAGTAATTGCCAGTGAGATCGATTTGGATTTGCTACTAGTGAAGGCTCTTGGGGTAATGAACCAAAGCGTAGGGGCTCAAGGAGGCTCTGTGATCATTGTTAAGGACCATGGTCAAATGGTCCTGGCTGCGTCCTTGAACGAACTCGGCATTTGTGAATCTGTCCAACCGGCAATTGAGATTAGTCAATGCAATGCCCTGTTCCTCGGCGTGCTTAACTATGTGCACAACACCTCAAGTGTCTGTTTACTGACCAACGTAAAAGACGACCCTCGGTTCTGCTCTGACGATTATGTATTGAGGCAACGTCCCGATCTCAAGACTGTCCTCTGCGCCCCTATCTTGCACAAGACTGCGTTGGTCGGACTGCTGTACATGGAAAACTTTCCCGAGAGGGCGTTTGCAAACAAAAGGATGCTGGTCATGAATTTATTGGTCCAACAATTGGGAATCTCCATCACCAACGCCCTGTTGTATCAATCGGTTCTGCAATCGGAGACAAAACTGAACGGACTGTTGGAGAATATGCCATGCGGGATTGCCATTTGGGACGCTATTGCGGAGAACTGCCTCTACATCAACACCAGTTGGATGGATATGACGGGGTTTACTTTGGCAGAGATACTTGAATCAGGCTGGAGATGCCTGATCCACCCAGATGAACTGGTCACCCATGGATTGGCATGGAAAGAAAGAGTTTTGTTGGGTCAATCTTGTCAATGGTAACTCATCCTGAAGCATTCTTTTAATTATGGCCATTTTTTTTTCTTTGAAAGAAACAGCCTCCTAAGTCCTCATACCTATCTCCTTCAAAAAATCTAGGCAGTGCCGCTATGCATTGAAAGATGGTACATATCGATGGGGCGTTGTCAGGATGCTGCCCATAATGTCCACTACGGAAAAGAACAAAATCTTGCAATGGCTTACGGTGACCATCGATATTGACGATCAAAGACGTGCCGTCCAGCTGAAGTCCAACTTTTTAGCCAATATGAGCCATGAACTGCGAACGTAAGTGTCTTCTTTTCTCCATTATGAGGTAGGCTGGTATTTCTGGTTCTTTCTCTAACATAGACTGCTGCAATTGGGAAAATTCATCTCTAGTCCATTTTCAGGAATTCTGGGGATGCTGTCGTTATTGAAGGACTCGAGCGGATTGTCACATGAGCAATTCGAATTTGTGGACATGGCCAAAGCCTCCTGTGAGATGTTGATTCGGATAGTGGACGACCTATTGAACTTCAGTAAGCTGGAGGCGGACAAGGTCACCCTTGAGGACATTCCCGTCTGTTTTGAAGAAATTTTAGGAGGTAAAAATATTCCAGACCAAGCAAATGAGAGTTGTCGTTCATTTTGGCGAGCATTAACATTTGGTTCAACTTTCTTCTTACAAGATGTATGTGATCTCCTGGTGCCTTTGGCGTCTAAGAAAGGCCTGGAGCTGATTATTCTGGTGGATGACACTTTGCCGTTGCTGTTAATTGGAGACCCGGATCGGTTGAAGCAGATCCTCATGAATTTAATCGGAAACGCCATCAAATTCTCAACAACAGGAAGTGTTGTGATTCGATACTGGCACACGAAACCTGAGCCCACTGCGAAAGGACGGAACCACTACAGCCAAGGAGAGATCCAAGGAAGTGGCCAAAAGGGATTTGATTTCTCTTCTTCATCATTCCCTAAGGTGCCTGCGGTCGATGTTGGCGGGAACACAGGATCGATTTATCCGTACTCCAGTGCGCTTGGATCCAAGGTCCCAGTGTCAGTGGTGAAAAAAAGAGAATTCACGACTCAGGAAGTACTGGACTCAATGTCGGACAAGTGTAAAAGCAACATGGCGAACCACCCCATGATGGTGCAGAAGCTGAAGATGGAGGCTGCCGCGGCCTTATCCTCGACATCTGAGGATGTCTTATCTGCAGGATCAGTCCCTGGACTCCCATCTGGCCCCATGAAGGACTCCGCACCGAACTCGTTCATGATCTATCAGGAAACTGCCAATCATCGACCAGGCGAAGAGATTATTCTACATTGTTCTGTTGAGGATCAAGGCATTGGAATGACCCCTGAGGAGCAAAAGATGCTCTTTGTCTCGTTTCAGCAGACAGACAATGGTACTACCCGGAAATACGGAGGCACTGGTCTTGGACTTTCTATTTGTTCTCAGCTCATCAACCACATGCGAGGAAAGATCACTGTCAAATCTGAGAAGGCTCAAGGGTCTACGTTTACCTTCACAGCCCGCCTCCGGACTATGACAGAAGACGATACAGAATTGAATCCGACAGAGACAGCTAGGATCCTAGAGTGTCAGACAGTGATAGAGAGACGGTGGCAAGCACTCCGGCGACGGAAACGGATTTTGATCCTAAGTCCTAACGAGATGCTTACGGAGCAATTGATGAGGACCATTCCCGGGGCAGAGTATGTGGCTTTTTCAAGTATTCAACAAGCAGTCGATGCGCAGGTGATATCGCTGAAGAGAGGAAACTTTCAGGACAGCAAAGAGGAATCAAAGGAAGGTTGGAGGAAAGAAGGTGATAAGAATAACAAGAGTCATGGAAAGGACTTGGAGCCGTTCGATTTCATCTTGGTTGATCATGTTTTGGACACTTTTGAGCTGGATCTGCTCTTTCCGACCCCATCAGTAGCCTATGTCCTTCTTTTGCAGCCGACCACGGAGACATTGAGGTGGATTTTGCCGCCTGCAGAAAAGAATACATCAAAGAGCCAACGACGACGTCAGACTGAAGCCGGAATTTATTCAGGGCCAGACAACGGGAGGTTGGATAATATCGATAAGGAGGAACTTCAAGGATCGTTAAGAGAGGAATTGAAGGGTGACCATGCAGATGACTCTGAGGCGGAGGAGGATCAGGAAGACGAGGAACTGACAGACTATGAGGCTGATTCGAGACAGGTCGATGTGGGAGGCAGAGGGCGATTAAGAGCTGACTCGTCCGGATTAACCTCTGGTGGTCCATATGTCATACCGCCAGGACTAATGGCTATGACTACCTTCCAGAAAACGACTGAACATGGGGAGGCACTCAAGCCATCCCTGTTATTCAAGAAACGTTGCACAAGCCGGATCTCTGCTTCTGTAGCGATGTCTGAAAGAGCCCCGTCAGCCTCGAGGAAGAGTGGATCCAAGAAAACGCCGTACCGCATTTGTAGGATGATCAAACCAGTCAGACGACTCAAACTGCTTCAGATCATGTACAATGCCCTTGTACAGCATGAGGAGGAGAACGGACAGCGGGGCAGAGCATTGGCCTCTCTGCTTTCAGTGCCTTCAATCGATAACAATGATGACCCTGATATGGATTTAGATGCCGTGGACAGTCAACCAACCTCTCAATCATTAATGGTGACATCTTCAATCCCGTCAATAACGACCTTGAAGCGTTCACGATCTCGAATTAATGGCGCGCAACATGGACCATCGTTTGACGACAACCAAAATGGAGTCGGGTCCATTGAGACAGAAAGGAGTAGGAAGGTCGCCCGAAAGCGCGAAGGAGGCACGCCATCTTCGAAATCTATTCGTCGGATGCCCGACCTGGGCATTCACTCTTCCCTGGAAACGGATCAAAACTTTCCTAAGCGAGCGCGAAACAATGATTCATTGACGTTGCTGTTGACGGCCGAGGAACGAGAGCAATGCCGAGGTGTGAACGTGTTGGTGGCCGAGGATGATTTTGTGTCGCAAAAGATTCTGGAAAAGCAGCTTTCAAAGCTAGGCATGCATGTCACGATTGCGAACAATGGACAAGAAGCTGTGGAGAGATGGATAGAGGCCAAAGACGGATTCTATGCCATTGCAATTTTTGATCATGTAAGTTCCATGGTGAGATAGTTTGCTCCGCGTCTACTTTTTGTTATCACCATGTGACTAATTGGCCTTCCTGCCACCACTCTATAGCACATGCCAATCATGGATGGACTTGCAGCTACAAAACGGATCAGAGAGTTGGAGCAACAAGACGAAGAAATCTCGGCTACAGCCTCAGTACCAGAGTCGCCATCTTCAAGCGAAACGAACGCTTCAATCAAGAAGAGCAGGAGAATCCCTATTGTGGGTTTGAGTGCCGATATCCAGCATTCGACCAAAGAGGTAACATACAACATACCAGCGACCAATCTTGAGTCAAGTACGAAATGTTGATTCCTTTTTTTTTTTTTTTTTTTTGACAACCTGTAACAGAAATGCATCAAGGCCGGGATGGATGAATATGCGACAAAACCTTTATTGACTCAAGGACTGGCGCGTCTGATCCAACGCTACTGCTGTCAAAAATATTGAAATGCCTCTAATCCAATAGAATAATATTAATACCCTACTCTTAAAACTCCTTCAAAGAAAGCCATGGATGAACGCGGGCCTCTTCGGCCGTCATGCGCTTTTGGGGATCATGAACGATTAGTCTCTGCATGAAGTCTCGACCTAGTGGAAAACAATGACTTTTAGAATCCTCCGGCAGACTTGGGAAATCTTTATCTTTGTGTCCCATTAGATGTTACCTTCAGGTGAGAATCCTTCCCAGAAAAGCGGCCTCTCTGACTCGTTTGGGATCTCGCGCGTGAGTAGGTGATAGCACATTTTGCCCAAGGCCCACATGTCTACGGGCAGACCATACTTTTGTCCTTGGCTTTGTTCAGGAGCCTACTCCGTCGAAGTGAACGTAGGCAAGTCAGCCTTTGTATCCCCAAGAAAGGCCTCAATTGAAATAACGAGATATTTCTATCTCTTACCTTGTACATTTGAGTACCGCAGTCGGTAGTAAAGAAGCCTCTTGCCTCCAAGAAGTTGGACAGTCCAAAGTCGGCCACGATCAAATCGTCGTCAGTTTGACTGCGAAACAGAATGTTCAGCGGCTTGATTGTGCGAGGAACAAAGAATAGAGTCACGTCAGAAATGTTGTCCAACCATAGCAACATGTCTTCATAGTTTGCAGATTTAATTACTTACCTTCAAGTCTATGTGTAGATATTGGTCACAAATTTCAGAACGAAATAAAGAGAGGCCGGAAATTCTTTGTTAACGAACAGTCAAGCAGGAGTCACAGTGACCTTTGTTCGTGCGATTTACCTCGGTGAACGATGCCATTAGCATGCATGGTCTTGAAAGCGTCACAGATGGTGCGCACCATGGGAATCAGTCTCTCTTCAGTAAACGGATGATTCATATTGTCAAATCGCCTTTGCAGATCGCCTCCTTTGGCCAATTCGGTCACCAAAAATACTACAGAGCGCAAACAGACAAGGATCGCGGTCAATACTGAGCAAGAATATAAAAGAAAAAAAAAAGGTTCCTGAGGAGAAGCTGGGTCTTACCATAGTCCTGTGCATAACAAACATCGACAAAAGTCAAAAAATAAGAATGTCCATGCAACCTTTTCACGGCAAAGCATTCACGCAAGGGCTGTTCCAACAGTTTCTGCTCGTTCATAGCTCGAGTGCGCTCAAACTTTTCAATGTCACTGGGGCTCATGGCTGCCCTGTCCTGGTCTGTCAACATTGGTAGGTCTCTGGCAAAGATATCACCACGTTGAAACTTTTTCACTGCGTAGACTTCTTCAGTTTTGTCTCGGCTCTTTTTGGTGTCGTGCCACTAAACCAAGCAAAAGGGAGGGGGAAAAAAAAGAATCGAGTTGTCAAAATCAGGAAAGGGTATTGTTTGACAACCAGCTTTTATGTATACCTTGATGCCCTCTAAGATGTAAAGGCAGCGTGAGCAGGAAGAAGAAAACAACATTGAGTTCCTGTTCCCTTTTTTTTCTTTTCAGAAGTGCTTTTCCTTAGTCGCTGCTCTTTGTTAAAAGCCATCTTACTATGGACGGAGCTGAAAGCGCCCGAGGCAAAGCTGACATTGTTCACGCGGTATTGCTGTCCAGTGGTTTTGTTTTCGATGAGGAAGTAGCGTGCGCCAGACCCTTGCGAACTACTGGCGACGGAAGACACCGAGTTATACGTCGATGCCATTGAGAAGTAGGAGTGTCGGAAAGGGAGATGTCAAAACAGAAGGAGAATAGATGAAGAGAGGCGGGGTAAGAAGGATCAAAGACAAAGCTGCAAACTGAAGAAAAAAGGCACAAAGGATGGACGGCAAAGTACGTGAAAAAAAAGGCGAAGTAACGATATTTCCACGTGACCCCATTCGACTTTTGACTTTGTGCGCCACCATTTCCGCTGTTACTATTGGCGTGTTCCCCACAGGCATCCATCCCTCTTGCCCTTCATCCCTGCCCCTCCCTGAACCTCACTTCGACTGACCGACTGACCGACTGACCGACTGACAGACTGACAAGCAGGCAGACAGACAGCTCGACCTCACAATCGCCCCATGGCAGCCAAGGACAACGCAAGGCCGCTGCTGCAACTGCGCATCCGCAAGTTCAAAGACGAGGCCGAAACTACATTCCCACTCTATTCTGGAGAAAACACCGTCGGTCGCGATCCCGACAAGTCCACCGTATGGCTGCCCATGCAATTCATTTCAGCGTGTCATTGTATAATTGGTACATTACAATCTTTCTGGTCTGTTTGCATCCATTCAAAAGCCAATCACATTAACCTTGTGAATACTTACTTGTTCACTAGATGTCACACCTGAAGGAGCCGCATGGGTGAGAGACGAGCCAAAGCGCGAGGTATAATGCACCCAGAGAAACAGTCCTATAGCAAAGCCCAGCTTCTGTAACTAACCTCACCGTTTGAATAGGATCAAGAGCCTAGCTACATAGAGGGGATGAAAATGCGGTCAGGAAGCTACTATGAGTTTCATAAAGGGCGAGTAAGAGAAACCAGTCGACGGAATGCAATCTGGAAGCAGGACCGTGCATAGACACTAACATCGCTCACTCACCAATCTTCAGAGATTGAAACTAGGAGGACTCGTAACTTGTTTGGTTGAGCGATTGACTCCAGAATGTACCTACCGTAAGGTACGAAAAACACAAAGAGACCCCCACCATTGGTGCCGACCATTGACGAGGCGCTCACGGCTAATCACTTATTTCTTATAGAACATTACTTGCGACCGAGTTCTTCAGGCACGAAAGACGAATCTCTATAGGACTCGGACAATGGGGAAAATTGCAAGTCAGCAAGAATATCCCGAGTTCGGTCAGGATGGAGGCGCTGGTCTTCAGATTTCAAGCCAATGCGATTCAACCCAGGATCACTCATCCATTCCGTGCACTCTGTCTGCTGTTGGTCAGACTCTCTCTCTGGAAGATGTAAACCCGGAAAGCCAAAGTATGGAGGCCATTGCTGGACATCATCTACGGATAGCTCAAAGAATTTTACCTCCAGAATTAACTGCACAGAGCGAACTGGATCAGTTTCCGGACGATTGCCCCTCGACACTACTCTTCGAGGACAGAATCTCCTCTCCCGAGCCAAATCAGGATGGGCATACAACACTACGTGCTGAAAGGTGGTTAGCACCTACTACCCCTGATGTCACAACTACTAAAATTGGCATTCGGGAGTCAGATCCGACAAGCACCACCCAGTTTTTTGACGGAAACTCAGCAACGCAGGTTGTGGTCAACAGTTCAATGGAGATTTATGATCGTAACGCCCCGACACAGGCTATTGCCAACACCTTTGCCGAGATCTCTGATCGCAATGCCCCGACACAGGTTGTCCAAAGGCATAGCCAGCCGCTGCTCGATCAGGACACACCAACTCAGCTTACAAGTGCTAGTATTTCAACCCAGGTGGTCCAGCAAACCCAACTTGTTATGGAGATCCAATCAATCAGCCAGCGGGAAACAGAGGCACTGTCTCAGATCATTGATGCTACTCAGCCAAGTGTTACGGGAAATTTTAAAGCGCCTTCCGATATACAGCCTCAGTACGACGCAGATGCACCAACGCTACCTATCATCACCAGTCAGTCGTCGCTACATCTAGACCCCGATGCCCCCACTCAACTCCTGGATATCAATCAACCGACATTAGTCCTTGAGAGCTCACTGCCATCAACCTCTGAACTCTCTCTTGATCAAACGCCTGCAGCTGACGATCGAATTGAAACCACACAAGTGGCACCCCCGGGGTCATCGATTGAGTCTTCGGAGGATATCTCTCTTTCTGGCTCAATCCAAGTGTCAGATTCGTTACCACATGCTGAAGACTCAACCCAGCCATTGCCAACCGAAAAGTCTGACATAACCCCATCGGCCCCTCACTCCCGTCGGGAATCCATTGATCAAAATTCCCAGGACACTCCTACGGTTTATTTTCCATTGGGCTCAGAGCGACTTCAACAGGATCACCAACAACACTTCCGAATCCCTTCGACACCTATAGATATCATAGACCAACAACAAAATCAGCCTCAGTCCAGACCGGCCATGGATGAGCTTATGGATTCAGGAGCTGATTCTGGAGGAGACAGTGACATGAAAGATGACCACGATTTGGATGTTATAGAAGCCACGCAGATTCTTCTACCATTCTCGCCAATTGGTCAGGAATCAGGTCGAGCATCGAGAGATCTCAGTGAAGATATTGACATGGTTAGCAACTATTCAAATTCATCCAGGGCAGAATCACCAAAACATGATCTAGCTGTTGATTCTGAAAAGGAAGATACCCCAAAACCAAACAAACAACTCAAGCGCGAAAGAACCGATGTATCGGTTGGCTCTATTTCCGGTGGTCGCGCCCCATCGAGGACATTGCAGAGGCGCTTGACAATGGACATGGACTTGACCAAAGTTGCTGTCCTCTTTAGTGCACCCAAATTAGAAGAAAATGATAAGGTACCTCCTCCGTGTCACCACTTTCATGGCGAACAGATAATCATGTTCAAGAAGATTAACTTGCATTATATTTGCTATCTATAGAAACGCTATGCCGACATTGTGGTCCGACTGGGGGGGGTGAACAAAGATGAATACAAAGAAGGGACCATATTGGTACATTCTGCTTCCTCAAGAACGTACAAGTTTATGTGTGCTATTGTACGGTGCATTCCTATTGTTTCTATCGAGTGGATCGAAAAATCTGACGAAGCCGGTCGATTTTTACCATGTATGAAGATCATATGGCTCTATGATTTGAACATATTGAGTGTGTCTATTCCAGTCTAATTAACACACTACTCATGTTTGTTTACAGGGGAAGACTTTGTGTTCTATGATGAGGCCATGGAAAAAGCATACGACTTCAGTCTGGAGAGAACGTGCAAGATGGCAAAGGACAATTTAGCAAACAATATCCGTCTCTTCGAGGGCTATTCATTTTACTTCATCACCCAAAGCGGACAGCAACGCAAGAACAAAGAACGCAATCCGGAAGGATTTATGAACAAGCAATATGTCACCACGAACATGGCTCCCATGGTGAATGTTTGTGGAGGAAAGGTAGAAGAGCGACCATAGCTATGTTTGGATTTTTTTTTCTTTTTTTCTTTTGATTTTGTCTTTGGTCTCGACAGATTTCCTCACTGCTGACTTTTGGCCGTGTTACACTCTTTTTACACTCTTTTTAGATTGTAAGCAAGCTACCAACGACGCCTTCTCCCGAGAAAGGCAATCGACAGCTGTTCATTGTTGGCCCCGACAACTACTGCCCAGAGTCCCAAGAGTTTGTTCAAAAAGGATTCACCGTCGTTCGAAAGGAATTCATCCTTAGCTCCATCCTTAATCAAATGATCGAGATCCAACCGTAAGTTCACTCTTATTTCTCCCTCGCCAGCCTGGAATATATTGTTTCTGACAAAACATCTTCTTTTCGACAACTGTTGCCTGCGTAGACATGTTGTTCTTCCCACATCGGAACCTAAAGAGACCACAGAAGACTCTAGTCCAGGCTACAGTGGAGATGCATCGATAAAGGGGAATCGAAATGAAAGCAGGAGGCGACTCTCTAGAGCAAGCAGTACTATATCCAATACAGGTCCAGCAGACGATGGCGATCCACCTCTGGCAGCACCACAGCCGACAGTACCAGGCCGATCCACAGCAAAGCGGCAGTCCAGGGCAGCGAAAGCCGACGTGGAATCTAACGAAGGTGGCTCTTCCTCAAAGGGAACGTTGACCAAGAGTGGATCGACTGTGCAAGGAAGAGGCAGGGGTAACAGACGGTAATGAGTGAACCAGTCCAACCCGTCCAAACTGTCCGACCTTCTCCATCTCAACTCAACCAACTTTTCAAATAAACCTCCTCTCTTTTTTTTTGGCTGACGAAAACCCACCTATCCTCTTTCCTCTCGTGTAGGTGAGGTGGAGAGTTTCCGATTGATACTTCATGGATATCGTGGATACCGAAAAGCTCAGCCCGACAACAGGTCAACCTTCAGCTCAAAGGAAGGTTGTAGCTGTACGCGGCTACGGTGTTCGTTCTCTATTCCGAGTGTGGGGTCCACAATAAACACTTCATAAACCCATATCGACCAGCACGACACCAAGAACCAAGCATCGGAAAAGGCCCTTTCCTTTATTTTTTTTCATCTCGAGCAGCTCTGCCCTTTGTCCAACAGGAAGCGTATGTGTAGTCACCAACCCCCATTATGGTGGCTGCGTGTTCAATTGTAGTCCTGTTGAACGTGGGGCTGATAGGGTGTTGGTATAAGGGGTTGTGGTCGTGGTGCAAACTGTGCTCGTGTTGGATGGGGCTGTGCTCGGTGATGTTGTTGTACTGAGGAGACAGGGATTATCGAGAACTGCGCTCGATGTTGGGGTTGTACTGAGGAGGCAAGGATTGTCAAGTGATGTAGATGATTTCTTAATGTGCGCAACAAGACTTCCAACCTTTCTTCCATCCCATACAATATGTTTTCGGTGAGTTGACCGGACTCATGGACCTTGAGCATCAGCATTGAACTTTGCTCACAAACACCATGATTCATTGCGGCTGGTTGTCGTCCTCATTATCTTGTCGAATATTCTATGCTGATTATCAATCGTTCTCCTTAGTTCTTGAGACAATATCCGTAGTTCGTCAGACGTTTTCCTTTGTTCCTCAGCTACGTTCCTTTGTTTCCTCAGCCATTTTCCTTTGTGCATCCAACATTTTCTTTTGTTCATCAGCTACTTTCTTTGTTTCCTCAGCTACCTTCTTTGTTTCCTCAGTCACTTTCTTTGTTTCCTCGGACGTAATCCTGAGTCCTTCAGCTATTCCCCTTTGCCCCTTCGCGAATCCCCCGTGGCATTCTCATCGTAACCGCCCTAAGGTACAGAAGCAGTCATAGTGGCGAACACTCACACCTCCAAAAAAAAAAAAAAAAAAAAAAAAAAGACGCGTTTTCGTGCATTGCCACCAAAATGAACAAAATGAAATAATGACTGTCATTTCCAAGCCACCGAGAACAAACAACAGAATGGTGTCGAATGCACTCCACCTCTCCATTCTCCATCCATCCTTCACTCCAACATCAGCCCATAATGTCAAAGAGCACGCCCTCATTGAAGCCCGACACTGTATGCTTGTCCCCCAGTCATCCTTCATCCTCTTTCCCTATCCTTTTACATTCTACATTCATGAGATCTGGTGAAATCCTATGCTGGGTTCTAACTGGAAACAAAAACTCCCTGCCCCTCAACTTTTTTTTTTCCCTCTCTAGGTCGGCTCCCTTATTTTCTGCCCAGAGTGCGGCAACTTGCTCGATATCCCTGGAGAGGACGATCTCATTGTCTGCAACCTCTGCAGCTACACCCATCAGTCCATTGGTAAAAAGAAGAAACAAGAAAAGCCTTTTCAAAGCTTGCTTCGGGACAAAGGGAGAGCGAAAGCTAACAGATCAAACCCCCACTGCCTTCTTTCCTTCCTTCTTTCTATCCCTTTGCCATCTAGACTTTGAAAACTTTGAGGTTGTGACGACGAGTAAACCCGGTGCTTTCCCTTCAGCACTCAGAAACAAGCGGGATGATGTTCAGAGCGAAATCAAGGATGCCACAGCTGCTTTGGTATTGTTTTTTTCTTTTTTTTTTCTTTTCTTTTCTGTTCGAGACTTTTAGCGGAGGAAACAACAACAACCCCCCCGATCTCTCTACTCATCCTTTCATGCGAACTTCTCCCATTATAGGTCAAGGAACCTTGTCCAAAGTGTGGAAACCCCGAAATGGAATACCATACCATGCAATTGCGATCGGCTGATGAAGGTCAAACAGTCTTCTATACCTGTCCCAAGTGCGCGTAAGTGTTCTTGACCTGATCAGCAAAAACAAATTGGATGTCCTCTAAAGGACGTTTTCGCGGTTTTCGTTATTAACAACTTTTTTTTTTTTCCTAATCGATCTTGTAGATACAAGACCAAACTCAACAGTTAGACATGTTCTCAGGATCTGGAAACAGGAACAGGATACAACAGTTTATACACATCATCTTCTCATCTGCATTAAAAACAAAAAATGTCTCAACAATGGACAAACTTGTTCGACATGCAAATGGAAAGAAGGAGAGGGAGGGTGGTCATTGTTGTTCCTTTCTTTCTTATTTCTCGACAAGCTAAGAGTTCTGGTGAGGTGACAATATGACATGAGGGAACCTCGAGCTTGGATATCCCTGGATGATACATTTTGGTTTTTTTTTTTTCTTTATTTACTTTAGCACAAAGGATTGGAAAGGAAAGAAAAGGTGCAGCTTTTAGATTCCCTTTCCTCCAGTAACCTCGAGCGTGTGGCCAGTGATGTAGGATGCAAAAGGACTGCAGAGCAACAGGACCGAGCCAGCAGCCTCCTCGACATGACCAGCACGCTTCAAAGGGGTATCGGCGAAAACGACGGCAGGTGGAGGAGCCTCCTTCTTGTCTCCCATGGGGATTCCAAGAGCAATCTTTTGACCGCAGACAATCATGGTCTCACCATTCTCCTTTGCTCGAGTCAAACGGGTGTCGACATATCCAAAGGCAACAGTGTTGCAACGAACACCAAAGGCGCCCCACTCCTTGGCCACAGTCTTTGTGAATCCGACAACACCAGCCTTTGCAGAGGCGTAGTTGGCCTGTCCCACGTTTCCGTGGAGTCCAGAAGTGGATGAGATCTGCAGAAATCAGGAGAAAGGTGTGCATTGTCAGAACTGGCGTCTTGAAGGAAAACACAATCAATTATAACGCCTCTAATCATCCTTACGTTGACAATGGACCGGGACTCGCCATCCTTCAGTCGCATGTAAGGAGCAGCAGCACGGACAATACGGAAGGGGGCAATGTTGTGGACATCCAACATCATCTGGAATTGCTTGTCCGTGGTCTTGTGCAGCATGCCATCAAAGGTGTATCCTGCGTTGTTGACAATGATGTTGATCTTGCCAAAAGCCCTGTGATTGAGCGACGAAAGGATCCAGGTATCAAGGTTAGAGACTTTGACTAAACATACCAAGGACGAAAGGATTCATTGACAAGGGACAGCAAGGCGAGAAGATTCCAGGCTCACTTACTTGACCGTTTCGCCAATGAGGCGGTCAGGGAATGCGGGGTCAGTAACATCACCAGAGACAACAATGGCCTTTCCTCCGGCCTTGTTGATTTGTTCTGCAATAGCCTTGCCCTTGACTAGAACAACAGGGAAGAGGAAATGAGAATCGATGGATCGTGGAGAAAGAGCGAAAGAGGAAACAATAAAAAGAGGAATTACCGTCATCAAGATCGCTGACTACGACACTGGCGCCTTCCTTGGCAAAGAGGAGAGCGGTGGCGCCTCCGATACCTTGGCTATGTAGACAAGAGGGACGAACAAGAGGGCGATTAGAGAGAATGGAAAATGCGATCGGACCAGAACGATCGCCATGGCTTCCAATGGCTTTGTCCAATGGGTGCACAAACAGCGGTGTCATTTAGCCTTGTACGTCGGCTCGGCAAACCCTTTGGCCAAAAGCGACTGTCACTTGCTCAATCCCACCCGCGAGAACAGAGCAGAAGAGAACGTTGGTCGATCACACCCCGCCCATTTTGCTCAATGCTCGCCCGCCCGCTCCTCCACAACCGCAGCCAAGGGTTTGTCGGGGCTCGTCTTTACTCCGACGGACGCACGGTCGGATACACATTGGAGAGTCGCTGATTCCATCGTCTCCTCTTCTCTCTCTATCTCTGTCTATCTCTCTGTCTTTCCGGCCCTTTTCTTTTTCGTCTCTCCTTTTTCTTCACGAGTACATGGCCCCTACCCTATTGTTTGTTCTAGACAAAAAGTTGGCAACGTACCCAGCTCCAGTGACAATGGCGACTTGGTTGGCGAGGAGACCGGCGGGATGGGTGGCCGAGGCCGAGAGGTGGTTGAGGATGAGGTTGGCGCGTTGGTGGGCAGAGGAGGACATTGCGGGGAAGAGGAAGAGTTTGCAGAGAGGAGAGAGGAGAGGGGATGAGGAAGAGTGATTGAATGAATGAACGAATGAATGAATGGATTAATGAAAGAAGAACAAAAAAAAAAAAAAAAAAAAAAGTGGACCGAGAGAAAGAAGCACACGGTCTCGGTCCACTGGCTCTGTCTCTGTCTCTCTCTCTCTCTCCACAAAAGAGACGTGCGTTGTTTATCCATCCCAACGCGTCCTTCTTCTTTTCCTTTGTCTGTCTCGACTTGCATCCACACATTCAACTGTCAAAAGGATCATGTCCGTGTGGCAACCCTCCGTAGATGTCTCTGCGCAAGGAGATACCCCTGGGCTGACTCTCAAGAAGCAATTGTGGAGTAGAGCCTCAGTCGAGTCTTTTGGACTTGGTGACGCACTAATGTCAACGAGTACACGAGCATCCGGTAGAGTTTGGCAAGGAGCTGTTCTTGTCCTTGGGTGACACTGTGAAAGAGAAGAGGAGATGGACTGGCAAACATGGAGAAGGCAGAGGGGCCAGCTCCCAGTGGATGTGCACGCGACTTTTTGCCTTTGACCGGTGAGTTCGTGTCAAAGTCGCGTGGCGTGCCCTTTTCCCTCTTTTCTCTTGAATCACTCCCCATTCTGCCATTCCATTCCATTCCATCCTCTGCTCTCTTTTACCATGGCCACCGAGATGTGAGGTGCATGTTCGCCTGGAAGAGGACACCCGAGCGAACCCCAGGAAGAATGAGCGCTGGTCTCAGCACCTGCACGCCCACCTTTGCTTGCGTGTCCTCTGTCCTTGCTTCCTTCCTTCCTTCCTTCCTTGCGTGCCTCCCTTCGTTCCTGCTTGATTGCTTGCCCGACCTGTGCCTATTCCATTGCTGGATTCCCTCCTTCTCCCACAACAGTCTTTCCTTCATCTCAGAGGAAGGAGCATCCATCCCCTTTCATTTTTCCCACACGACCTCCCTCCGGCTGCTTGGACCAGACATTGGAAGGAAGGAAGGAGGGTGCGCACGCGCCCCTCTCTCTCCAAGATGCTCTTGTCCCCACCTGTTCGCGTGTGCAGCTGCAATGGAACTTTGTGTTCCCACTCCTTCACCCACCCGCCCGCATGAATGAATCCATCGACCAAAGAAGAGGACAAGGCGCAACCGAAGGAAAAGAACGCGTTCATAGTCCCAACCCCACATTGCCATCCATCCATTCATCCTTCCACACAACACAACACACCACAACACAACAACAACACCCCTCCCTCGCCGTGTCAACACACAACAGACCCCAACTGCTCTGCTCTGCAGTCACCCCATGACCCCCATCCTCAATTGCCCTGCCCTGTCCACTGCCGTGGGATAGCGGTGCACGCTACCAGACACAGACAGCCTTTGTGCTTTGTGCGCGCTGGAGGGAACAGGGGCAATGAACGACCTTGGGCCTCGCGTTCACACACACACACCACCACCACCCCCACAAACGCCTCTCTTCTTCCTTCCCCCCCGCCATTCACCCATTCCCTCGTCCATTCATATACCCGTCCGTTGCTCATTCGCTTTGCCCTCCACAACCTCACCTCATTCAAACCCTCATTCGTTTACCGAGATATAACAAAAAATGACTATAAACGCCGTTCTTCCTGTTTCCTTGTCCCGTTCCGCCCTGTCGGCTGCATTGCCTGTCTCGACCGATGGCGCTTCTCCCAACACTCTGCCGGTCCAGAACCAGGTCCAGAACCGGCTCCAGGGCTCTCCTGCGACTAGACAGCGACCTCACCGCGCGTTGGACGTGCCTGAAATATTGAACCACGTGGGCTACTTTCTGAGTAACAAGGACGCCGTTTCTTGCGTGCGAGTCTCCACGGACTGGCACCAGGTCTTCATCCCGGTCCTCTGGGAACATGTCGACACCTCCAAATGGTCTTCTTGGCTTCGTTGGCGAGAGGACAATATCCAGCCAGCGGAGCCGGCTCACGCACAAGGACACAGCAAGAACTTTGGCGCGGTAGGTGAAGGGACCAGAGAGGCACTCCTGGAGCCGAAAACCACCCTGCCATTGGCAATAAGCATCTTGCAACAAGCGCTAGAACGCAATGGGCATCATATCAGGACATTGACGATTGTTGATTTGAGAACCGAGGGCCTTGTGCAGCTATTGGACAGATGTCACCGATTGGAAACTGTGGTGCTGTGGCCAGACGCGTTTGAAGAGGACGTGGACGACGACGACGATGACTATCAGGTTGAAGATGATGACGACGAAGAAGACCATAACAGTGATGAGGAGGAAGAGGAGCAATCACCAACAACAAGGATGACAACAAAGAATGAAGACTGTGGGAACCCAATTGTAAATCTGTTGAGGAGAAACCGGAACCTCTCCAAAGTCGAGATGTTTGTCGGCTACACAAATCCAAGTGGGGCCTTTTGGCGGACCTTGGCAACGCTTTCTGCTACTACGACTATTAGTCCTCAAGATTCCTCTCCTTTGCCGCGTGGACTTCCACCACCACCACCCAAACTACCACCTTGCCGAGGACTACGATCGTTCCAATCCTCGTTAGGCCTCGAAATCAAGCGTTTGGATCACTTGGACCTCTTTCTTCAGATGCTCCAAAGGCTCGAATCCTTGGAGCTTGAAAACTGTTATATCTCAGAGCTCCGTTACCCAGACTCGCTGTCCAAGAAATCAAAAAAGGGCAAAGGAACGGATTCCTCCAGGATAAAGATGACGTCGTCAACCTTGTGGTTCCCTCACCTGCGTCACGTCCGGTTCAGCAGGATTCAATCCCTTTCCGTGCAATCTCAATTCCGGATACTACAGGCTTGTCCAGACCTCGAATCCCTAGACTGGCGCGTGCCAGTGTTAGGGTTTCCGGTGGACGAGTTTTGTGAGACGTTGCGGCGTTCGTACTTTTCCTCGACCCTGACGAATACAACTCCGCGATGGACCAGATTGACCTCATTGACACTCCCGGAATCAAGACTCAAGGATGAAGAGCTGGCAAAGATCTTGAGGGCGATGCAGCATGGGCTAAAGTGCCTAGTTGTTCGAAGGAGCGATTTTGGAGCTCTAGCTTTTGAGGCTCTTATGAAGGGCTGCCAAAACAAAGCGTTTGTGGACCAGCTTCTTGGCGTCAGTGCCAGAAGACGATCCTCTTCCTCTTCCTCCTCATCGACATTGTCCTCGGGATCTTTGAGCTCAGAATCTTGGAAGCAGGGCGGGGGGAGCGGAAGTGAGGACGAGGGCGATCTTTCTTCAGAATCGTTTGCTTCACGGTTGTCGTGGGAACAATTCGTAGAACAAAAGGGGCCAGACCATTGGAGAACCATAACCCATCTGGACGTGGGGCAATGCCAAGCGGTGACGAGCGTCATGACGCAGTGTATCCTCCGCGGGTGTAGCAAGCTCGAGTCTTTTGATGGGTATGAGATCCGGGCAGAGGACATGATCCAGTTTGAAGAGGATGAGGGAACCGTGGTCGTGGAAGGCGACGAGGGACAATTTGCAATGGACGTGGATGATACATCTGTTTTGTTGTCAAACAAGTCGGGCCTCGCTTCTCCGCCGCCTTCACCTTTACTGGACTCTCCCTTGTCAACAGCCATGCCGCAACCCACTTTTAGACGTCGACTCTCTCAGCAACATTACGGTCGATCGCCTTTGTGGACCTATTCTTCACCCGAGAAACACGACCTGCCCTCCAGGAGCAACCGCAGGGAGAGCAACAGCGAGTTTATTCGTCACAAGGCAACCACTCGGCTTTGGTGGTCGTGCGACCAGATCCGGCATCTTGATGTCCACATCACTGGACTGGGCCCTTACTCTGATCCGAGGCACAAGGCAGTATTTGAGCAATTGGCGAGATTACACCAGTTGGTGCATCTTTCTATTTGCAACAAAAGAAAACCAACCCCACCGTTGCCAGTACCGGTTTCTTCTTCTTCCTCTGCTGTTTCCAACGGCCATACTTTTCCTGTGGCGACGATGCCGCCAGAGGAAGGGTACGCCGCCACCATGACCTCTCTACCCTCGCCTCCCTCCTCTCCTCCAAGCGAGTTCTCTGCCACCCTGGCGTCTTCGTCGTCAACGTGCTCGCCAGCTGCCGCGCTGTTCAAGTATCCTAGGATGGGCTCCCATTCTTCTCTTTCCTCAACCTGTAACTCTGCAGGGAATCGGAGCCTGTCTCCAATCGCAACGACGGCGGGGGGAGGGTTGGATCTTCGATTGAGGTCCGGTCTATCTTTATTGTCGCCACTGAAGAAACTGCGCGTGTTGCGGTTCAAAGGATTGGAAGTCATGATGCCAGAGACAAATCCTCTCTTTATGGAAAAGGACGCCGCCGCCCACGACCGTCACCGACCCTTGAAGATGTTGGATCTGGAAGAAGAGGATATCCAATGGATGGTGAATCATTTGTGGGATCTCAAGTTTGTAGAAGGAAGGTTACATTCGGACGTGGAAGAACAGAAACGACTCGTTCAAGTGTTGGAGAGTCGAGGTATTGCTGCTTGGACTAGTTTTAATCACCTGTGAAAGGAAGAAGAATAAAAAAAACTCTGCTCTTTGGAAATCTCCATGGTTATAAAAACTGCAATTCTCTTCAATTCTACTTTGCTCACTGATCGCTAGCTGAGATGTTGGACTCTTCATTTCTGATGATGAACACAGCCAAGACAGGTCTTGTTTTTGTTGTTGTCTTTTCATGCTGAGGCAGGAAGAAGACAATCCTTTCAAGGACCGATTGATATTTAAACCACACACACAAAGAAAAGGAAAGTACGTCTAAATATCGGAACCATCTAACAAATGGGTGATGCAGTACTCCACTTTTTTCGTCTACTTTCATCTGCATCATGGAAGTAGTGCAAAGCAAAGGAATCTACGTCTGGAGAAATGACAGAGTTGTGTGCGCTTTGGTATGGTAGGAAGAATGGCCGCCGGCAGCCTTTGACAAAGACTTTTATTGCATCAATCAAAAGGGAGAGGGCGTCTGGTTCGCCATTACGATCCTCAGAGTCCACGGATATCGCGAATTCGGACGGCCACGGCATTTCTGTGAGCCTCCAGACCCTCAATCTCGGCGAGACGCATCACAGTGTCACCAATAGAGTCCAATCCCTCCTTGGTCAACTGCTGCGATGTAATGTGCTTCAAGAAAGTATCCGTGTTCACGCCAGAGTACATGCGAGCGTATCCATAGGTAGGCAGGGTGTGGTTGGTTCCAGAAGCATAGTCTCCACAACTGTGTTTAGGGAAAATATAAATTGAAGAAGGTGAGTCTCTAAAGAAAACATGATTTTTGGGTATATAGAAATCGCGGCATATGCTTACCTCTCAGGAGACCAGTGACCGACAAAAACACTTCCTGCATTCATGACCTGCTCCACGTGGCGCTCTGCCTGCTCAAGGTGCAAGATCAAATGCTCGGGCGCGTACTCGTTCGAGAACTTCATAGCCTCCTCCATTGTGTCCACTGTGATGATATAACTCTTGGGAATAGATTCTCTCACAATGTCCACACGAGGCAAGCGGCTTGCCTGCTCATGGACCTCATCCTCAATTGCGCTCAAGTGCTCCGCCGTCAATCCAACCGCGATCAAAACCACCTGCGAATCTGTTCCATGCTCAGCCTGTGACAGCAAATCGGAAGCGACATAGGCTGGCACACTTGTCATGTCTGCGATCACCAACAACTCTGAGGGTCCGGCGGGCATATCAATTGACACGAGTGAAGAGCTGTCGATCTACATTTGAGAATTAAAACAGAGTTAATACCCGAATCATATCACCCATCCACAACCAAAAATAAGAGGGGGGGGGGGGGGGGGATTTTCTTACCTGAGTCAACATCTTGGCAGCTGTAACATATTGGTTTCCGGGTCCACAAATCTTGTCGACCTTGGGGCAGGATTCTGTTCCGTAAGCCATGGCAGCCACGGCCTGTGCTCCTCCGGCCATCAAAACCTTGGATGCTCCAACCTTGTGCGCCACATACATAACCTCGGGAACAATGCTACCGTCCATACGAGGGGGGGTTGCAATAACAATCTCGCTGCATCCTGCCACTGCAGCAGGAATACCCAACATAAGAGCCGTGGAAGGCAAGACGGCAGTACCACCGGGCACATACAATCCAACACGCTCAATGGGTCTAGAGAATCGAGTGCAGACTACTCCAGGCATTGTCTCCACCACCAAGGCCTTCTCCTGCAATTGTGCGGCGTGGAACTTTTGAATGTTGTCGTAGGCTTGATCGATAGCTCGGCGAGTTTGGTCGTCCAAAACCATGGATTCGGGGGAAAATGGAGCAGAGATAACAGTGCTTTGCAACTGAACGCCGTCGAATTTGGCCGTCAACTCTAACAGGGCAGCGTCACCGCGCTCTCGAACACTCTGCACAATGGGCTTGACGCGAGCCATGATATCATCCGACTGGATAATGGGTCGGAGCAACAGCTTCTTTTGTTCGTCAGAGGAAAGAGCGTTCATCTTGTAGGACTTCATAGAGATGCGACCAGACTTTGAGCTCTTGGTCTGGGCAGCGGCAGTAGGCTTAGGTGCAGCAGGCGCAACAGATGCAGCAGTAGCAGCAGCAGCAGCAGCAGCAGCTTCTTTGGCGCTGACATCCCACTTTGGCTTGGCATGTCCAGGGCGACGGCTGATTTTACGGGATCGGTTCTCAAGTTGCTGCTCTACATCTCTGAGGGTGACACCGTTGGCGACACACTTGACCAAAGCAAAGTAGATCAAATCGGCGGTTTCCCACGCAATATCCTCGGGGGTGGATGCGTCGCACAACTCTTCTGCCTCCTCCATGATCTTTGACTTTACCAGGTTGCTGTCCTTGAATAGGCGCTGAGTGTATGATCCAGCAGGAGCAGAGATTCTACGGCTTTGCAAAGTCTGATCCAAATGAGCCAATCCAGAGGAAGGCCCAAAGCATCCGCGGATGTTGTTGTGGCAGAAACCTGGAAGACAACCAGGCAAAAAAGATATTAGTTACTTTGCTGCAGGGAACTTGTACGTGCAGTCCGAGTTATATAGATCATATGAGCGAGAGATGGATAGTACACATACCGGTGCCGTGCTGGTGAACAGTGAACTGAAGAGCATCGCTGTCGCAATCGACGTGGACCTTGACCAGATCCTGGGTGGAGCCGGAAGAGGCGCCCTTGTGCCAAAGACCTCTGGTTCTCGAAAAGTAAACGCCCTTTCCAGTCTTGAAGGACTCTACAACACTGTCGAGAGAAGAGTACACCAAGCCCAAGGAAATGCCTTGCTCATCTACAACCACAGTGGGGAACAATCCGTCGGCTCTATCGGACACAACAGTGGACATGAAGGCCTGGCCTAGGTTCAGCTTTCCTTCCTGGATATCGGTGGACAAGACGTTGCTGGACAAGAGAATATCAATGCCTGCGCGACCGAGGTCCGAGATGGAAGTGATCTGAGGGACGGAATCCTCAGAGAAGGAGGCAACAACTCGCTTGATTCCACCACGAGGCAACAGTCCAGCCTGGGCAGTCTGGGCTACTCGCTTGATGGCCTCGATGTTGGTGCTGTTGGGAGTGTCGTTGATGGTGAGGATGAAGACGGAAACTAGAGAGAGGAGCGAGGCCTGGATGTGCTCAAACTCGGCCAGGGTCAAGGCGACAGCGAGGCGCTCCTGGGGGATGTGAGCAAAGGCAGAGGCATCCGCAGCAAAGGCGGCGTAGGGGAGGACGACCTTGTCGGATCCAGCGTCAAGGAGCATGTGGATCTGGGCCAGAGGGTCCTGGGAGTCGAACTGGGCAGGCTGGACCCAGAAGGCATCCTTGTTCTGGGCCTTGAGGATGGCCTGGAGAGTGGCGTTGTCGGCGGTGGGGGCGACGAGGAGCTGGTTGGGCAGCAGACGATAAGCGCCGAGCTGAGCCTGGCAGTTGCCGGCCGCAAGGTCGATGCGTGGAATGATCATTCTTCCGGAGGGAGAGAGGAGGGGAGGGAGGAATGGAATGAAGGGGAATGGAGGGATGGAGGAAAGAAAAGGAGAGAAGGAAGGAAGATCGCCTCTGGTTCTTTTCACACAGACAGCACGACGGACAGCGCTCGATGGCCGTGTAATAAAACAAACATCATGACGCACAGCCCGTGGGCAAAAAAGAAGGAAAAAAATCAAGTTCAGTATCACTTCGGACTGACTCACCCACAGCCACGGCCCAGATCATCTCTGCTGGTGATGCTGGTGGCTGCACACACAAGTCACTTGCGAATTCTCCGATCGGCATTCTCGCCCGCTCACTCGTCCTCCCTCTTCGTTCCTCATTCTTCACGTCAAAAGTCCAACCTCCGACCTCACCCTTGCTATTTTATTACTGCCACTGGGCGCCATTCCGCCGCTGTCTATTTACATGGGCGAAAGGGGGAAGGGGGGCCAGATGCTTTTTTTTTTTTTTTTTTTTTTTTTTTTGATTCTCTGTCAGTTGAAGTTAATAGCAATTGATCTGGAAACCGATAAACCGACTTTTTTGCTCGTTTTCCGAGAATCGACAAAGAAGACGCCACCAAGCTCGACCATCTCCCCTCGAAGCTCTCCCCTCAGAGGTAGCAGAGCCCCATTTGTAGTATCACAGAACATTTTGGGCCTGCCTCCTTTCTTCGATGTGTCAAGAATCATCTTTTTGATTCACAGAGTTGATTGGCCCTTTTTCAATTTTTGTGTAACTTGATCCTTGCTGGAAAGCTGAAAAAAAACTGTTTTCCAAGAGAATCAAAAAGTCATTCTCGTTCGGCAAGCGGGGAACCAAGGCACAAGCAATCACTCAACCCAAAGCGCGTGCCAATTCCATCCAGCATCGGTCACCGTAGAGCTTCACTCCTCTTGTGCTCTTTTTTTCTGGTGTCCTTTTCTTTCTCCCTTTCTCCCCTTCTCTCTTTCTCTCTTTCTCTCTTTCTTTTTTCTCTTCCGTCTTCAGTCGTCCTTCCCTCCCTGCCCCTGTCCTTCTCGCCCCCCATTGCTTCATTCTCCCATCATCTCCTTTTTCCCAACATGACGGCTACTTCAACAGACAGCGATCTCCCATCCGTCATCATTGTAGGAGCAGGTCTGGGTGGCCTACTACTGGCCATCCTGCTGGACCGCATTGGCATCGACTACATCATCCTTGAGCGCTCCACCGGACTCAAATCGCTTGGTAACAGACCTTAAGCTATCAAGCAACTAAATGATGCGAAGAGCACTGGTTCGAATTCTATCTCACAACGTACTCTCTACAATCGATACCTTAGGATCGGCCATGGCCATGGGACCCCACCTGTTGCCCGTCTTTGAGCAATTGGGCATGCTAAAGGAGCTCATGGAGATCAGTCTTGAGTGTCCAACACTGTGGCAGTTTGACGAACATATGAATGTCATGGGAGAAGTCCTCATGAAGGGCCAGAAGGAGTTGTAAGTGTCGATTGTCCCTCATGCTTGGGTTGTAAGGCGTCCTCCATGGGAAGGACAGAGAGACCTTGGCGCTGAAAGAGCAAAAGAGCCGGCGCCGATCTAATTAACGAACGACAACCAGAATGGACACAAAAAAAAGAATGAGAGCCATGCATGACCTCTGCCTCGATCTCACCACGCATTTTGTCTGTCTTCTCTACTTTTACTTGATCCGCCATGTCCACACAGGACAGGATACGACAACATTATTTTCCCTCGGCCAGACTTTCACCGATTGCTGCTGTCCAAAGTCTCTCCGGAACGAATCATCAACAGCAAACGGGTGCTCAAAATTGAGGAACCGGAGGACACACCAGACAAGGTCAAAGTTACCTGCGCTGACGACTCGGTCTTCATAGCGGATATGGTCATTGGCGCAGATGGGACCTACAGCGCTGTCAGGTAAACTACTCTCTAGACTAGTTCTTTATCGAAAAAGAGGGGAAAAGCACATTGACCAACCTCACTCACTATTCAATCCAGGCAAAACATGTACCAGATCTTGGAGGAGAGCGACAAATTGCCCAAGTCGGATAAGGAGCCATTGGAGGTCGGTTTCACGTGCATGGTCGGTGTGACAAGTCCTATGGATCCAGAGAAATATCCTGCTCTCAAGGATGACTATGCTCACTTCAGATCCGTTGTTGGAGGCGTCCGTCATAACTGGGGTGCAGTCAATCACAAAGGCAATCGCTTCAGCTGGGTAGCCAACATTCAGTTCACAAGCAAAGAAGAAGCGCAGCAACAGCAATTCGTGAACTCAGAGTGGGGGCCTGAAAGGAACAAGGAGATGATCAAGGAATTCCATGGCCGCGCGAATCCATTCGGTGGTATCATTGGCGATTTTATGGATGCTACACCTCCAGAGTTGATCTCCAAGGTTTTCTTGGAACACAAGATGTTCAAGACTTGGTACCATGGTAGATGTGTCCTTATTGGGGACGCCTGCCACAAGATGTTGCCTGCAGCTGGTCAAGGTGCCGTCAACGCCATGCAGGACGCCGTGATTTTGGCCAATTGCTTATATGATCTGAAAGACAAGTCGGCCAAAAGTCTCACGGATGCTTTCCAGAGTTACTACAGCCAACGCTATGAACGTGCTGAGGATGCCTACAACCTTAGTAAGATGATAGCCAAGATCATGCAGGGACAGTCATGGTCCGATCGATTGATTCGCACCGTCTTGCTCAAGTATCTCCCTCACTCTGTGCAGCAGTACCAGTATGCCAGGTCAGCTCTCTACAGACCTCAGATCATGTTTTTGCCCTTGGTGGAGAACAAAGGGTCTGTCGCACCCTTACCTCAAAAGCCTTGCCAGAGATACATCCAAGAGTGCAAGGAAAAAAGAGACAATGCCGAACAGGAGCTCAGTCAAAAGCCTTCTGGAGAGCAGGTCGTTGCAGTCTAGCAAAGATAACATAATGAACCCATTCCAATCCTGCCCATCTGCTTGGCGCGACACAGTCGCGTCCACGCCAGCGAGCAATCACAAAAAATTGTCAACAATGACGAACAAGAGCAATTACAGAAGCAGTCACTCACTTACTGCACTTCACTTCAACGTCGTCCATTCTATTGCCTCGCATTTCTTTCCACATCACGCATTGAACCATGGTTGACACTGCACAAAGACCCTCGCCAGTATGGACAGCATTTTAAAGTTGAAAGAAAGCGCATGAAAACATGGCCCATGCAAGGTCATCCATTCAGCTTTGTTGGACCTTGTCCTGACCTAACCCTCCATCTCCCTAGGAGGACAACGACAGACGCGCCGCTCAGACACATCGACAGGGTCGCAGCCATCGAGTGGATTCAGGCCAAGAAGCTAGATCGCCGCACAACAGAGAAGATGATGAAGGCGCAGGCGCACAGAGTGATCCGGAAACAGAGACCGAGTCTGAATCAGAACAACCCTCTACAAAGCGCGAAGGAAGCGAGCAAGGAGTTCAGCTCATTACCAGCTCTGGAGAGATCACTGTAAGGACCTCTCCCCCTCTCCCCTTATTGGATACTTCAGTAAAGAATACTGATTCAGAGTTTCTGTTCACTCTCTCACTAGACGGAAGCTCTTGACAAAATCCTGTTGCAAGTATCAGATCAATCCTCGCTAAACACCATGAAAGCAATTGTTGATTCGGTTTTGGAGGATGAAGCTGTCAAGAGGGCCACTCTAGCCATGAACAAGGACATTCAAGGTCGGGTCTTGTTGACTATTTCCAACATTGGAGGCGTCAAAATCCCACGGATGCACTTTCGTCTCTTGGAAGAGGATCTGGATCAATGGAAAGAGTACCATTCCAGAGAATTTGGCTTTACATTTGTTGTCGGCGCTCAGACTCATGAGTTTAAGAACCTGACAAAGATTCAAGCAGGATGGATTCACAGTCGAGATTTCAAGTGTCGGCGGTATGGGGAACCAAGGACAAGTTACATGGAAGAGAGAGCGGCCAAGAAGGCGGCGTCAAAGGAAAAGGATGGCGAACAGGAAGAAGGTCGGATACGGAAACGAAAGAGAAAAGCTGCAGGAGCGAGCGTGAAATGCGACTGCAAGGCAAGGATCACATGCCACCTCCAGACTCTCTCTCCAGATGAATCAGATACTAGAGCAGTATCTGAGCCAGCGGCACCAGAAACAAGCGCCAAAAACACATTCAGGATCTATCATATCACCTACTATTTTCAACACTCGCATCCACTGTCCAAAGAAGTGCTTGAGATAGGAAAAGAGGAAGAAGCAGAGCCAATGGACGGGGACTTTCAGGATGCTTACTTGCGTCCGCCAAGGTCTCTACGGCAGGAGAGCGTTGACATGTTAGAACAGCAGGCGGTGGAGGAGAAGCAACAACAAGAGCTATCAATACCATATGGGCGGGCACGGACCAACAATGACATACCTCCCAGCCATCAAGAAGAACGGCAGCAGCTACTGCAACAAGTATACCAGCTTCTGGACGCTAATCCGACGGACTCTGCAACGTCCTTGCTGAGGACTTTTGCAGAGGACCTGGTCCGAGCGGCATCCAAGAACAAACAAGAATAAATGAACTTGCCACCAATTTGAAAAAGATCATCACGTGATACCAGCTCGAGCTCTCCGGCCGTTGCAATGATCGAATCGATCCAATCTCGGCGCCGTGCCGATTTGCATTCTCCTTCCACTCCCTCCTCTCCCTCCACCCCCATCATAATATACCATGCCCCGCATTCCCCGTTCCTTGAAGGTACACTCCTCGGACAAGATGAACGGCTAGAGCGCCATGCAGGAACAGTTGTAGACCCGCCGAGATTTTAAAAAAAGCCACTAAAGGAATCAGGAACAGGAACAAGCAATGGCAGCATCAGGGACTTGATGATAAATGAATGTCTGGGATCTGATCCAACCAGTCTTTTTCAAGAAATGTCTCTTGAGGTTCCAAGACAGCATTCACACGAGTGATTCTGCTAGACGATCATGACCAAAACAGCCCATAGTGTTCGTTCTTCAGCAACCTCAACGCGCACCTGGACATTTTTGCTGCAAGAGCCAGAGGTTACAAGCTACGGCAACACCACCCCTTTTTTTTATCTAAGCTTCTCAACATACAGTTGATAAGGGTTTTTGAACCAGGAGTCAGGAATACTGGATCGATGAGGCGAGCAGTTAGCGGCGGCAGAAAGTATCTATGAAACTCATCCAAAGTTGTGTCGTATATTTACACACTGTAGGCAAACACCTTGATCGCCTTGGGCGTCGGCCTTTTGGTCAGCAGCACTAGCACCGGTGTTGTTGCTCTTGCCGAGGGTACCGAGCGCAAGCAGAAGGTATGCAATCCAAAGGCTCACAGGAACAGCATGCAAAGACACGTTTATTTAACCAACCACCCCGATCTCTCTCAATCTGCAACTAGCTTCCTATCTACGATGAACTCGAACCCGAGATGGTCGTCAAGGAGGAGCCCACTCGTTTGGATGAGGCTCTCCGCGCTGCTCGCAAGGAGACTGACCGTCAGATCCTGGGCATGAAGTACCACCTCCAGATGGTCACCAACAAGGTTGTCGACATTGAGAAGGAAGCCGAGAGTAAGTTGACTTGGCCGCTATTCCATCCCATGAAAAACAATCAGTCCTCATTGGCCAATGAACTAACGCGAGAATAACAACTGGACTCTTAGGCAACATCAAGTCTGTCCTGGTCAAGGAGGAGGAGGTTATGCCCGCTGCCTTGTACGTTGTCGTTGCAGGATTTGCTGGATCTATCTTTGCCAGCCGTCGCAACATCTTGGTCCGCTTCTTGAGCCCCTTGGCGTTCTCGACCATGGCCTTTGGCTACTTCTTCCCTGCCTCTGCCAACCGTTTAATTGCTCAGGCCAACCAGTCAGATCTGTCAAAGTACTTGCCCCAGGACATGCAGAAGCAGATTCGTGACTTTACTTCGTCCTCTTCATCAACATCGACTTCATCACCTTCAGCCGCTGTTTCTTCTGCCGTCTCTTCCGTCTCTAGCCAGGCCGCTGTTGCAGAAGAAAAGATCAAGAAGGCAAGCGAGGAGGTGAAGCAGCTTTTTGAGAAGAAGAGCACCCCAGAGTCGGTCCAAGAGGCTGTCGAAGACAAGATTCAGGAGACTGTTCAGGTCGCCAAGGAGACCGTTGAGGACGTCAAGGAGAAGGTTGCCGAGATCAAGAAGACTGTCGTCGAGGAGGTTCAGAAGGAGATGGCCAAGGTCGAGAAGAAGGTTGAGGAGACTGACCGCGAGGTCAGACTCCGCAAGATCCGTGAGGAGGACAGCCGTAAGCGCGTCTAAGCCCGTGTCTCTCATTGGGATGTATTCCCCCCCCCTTCTTTCCTCCCCCGGTTGGAGCAACGCTGGTGAAGCGTTTATACTCTTGATTATTTTAGACAGAGGACGATAGATGCGGAGAGGAAGTGGGTAGGAACGCACAATGGGTGCTCGACTCTAGGAAAAAAACGACAGGAAACCATATGACAAAGATTTGTGTGAAACTCATTAAAAAAAAAAGCATTGACAATTTTTTTGTATTGTGACGAAGGAATATGCCCGCATCGTTTTTTCTATATCGCCTCAGCTTCGCTAGGATAACCAGCAGTGTCATCGACGTCAACTTTTTTCTTCTTGGCTTCTTGTTCTCGCTGATAACGTTTTGAGGGGACCTGTGGCCAATGTGGAATGGTACCTCGCCGAGGAACCTGGGACAGGAAGGCGATCTGGGGTCTGTAGCCTGAAGACTTTACGTACTGCCGTTGCTGAAAGGAAGCTGGCAAGTTCATCAGGATCCATCGCAAAAGTCGATCAGTCCAGGTTTGGCCGGACAGGACCTTGGAGATGATCTCACTCAGTCGAAACAACTTCTTGGTCATCTCGTACCGCTGCTCGTAATAGCTCTGGAAGGCTGCTTGGAGGGAAGCGAGGGAGGTGTCCTCGACGTCATAGAGGCAATTGGCGAGGATAACAGCGTCTTGCAACGCGCTTACAGCACCTGAGAAAAGTGTTTAATAACAATAAAAAAAGGTGAGATCAAAAGCACGCAGATGTGATGAGGTACCAACCACCTGGATATTGTTTTTGTAAAATCACCAAGACCTGCAGCAGGAAGGAACTATTGTGGATGGATTTTATGTCAGAACTTGTTGGGTTTATCTCCTGAAGCAAGCGCCTCGGCAAAGTGCAAGATTATAACTCACCTTGTGACACGCTGAATGTAAGACGGACGTTGGTCGTAATTGAGTAAAGGAATAAAAGGAAAGCCAGTTAGGGGTCGGCATGCCATGACAACAAGATCCCTGAAGGGCTTTGGAGGGCTCCTTTAGCACTAACCGTCACCAATGAGTACGGAACGGCCGTGATGCCAGGTTTGGAACAGCTTGTATTCCAAAAAGACCTTGGAGATCAACTCGGGAGGTGTCTGGTCGACAAAATCGCCGATTTTACCGCCGAAAGGGTTGGGCAAGTCTCTGAACTCATCCAACATCTCCTTGTTCGATTCGGGGCCCCATTCAGAGTTCATGAACTGCTGTCTCTTGGCCTCTCCCTCGTCCAGATATTGCAGGTTGAGTTGCCAGGTAAAACGGTTGTTCCTCATGTTGATCGCACCCCACTAGGTTAAAACCCGACGGAAAATAGGAGCGAAACCCCCAATGTAAGTCCATCATCCAAGTTGTTGTCTTTTTTTCATAGAAGAAACCCCTTTGGTGAGACCGAAACGACTTACGTTATGACGGACACCTCCGATGACGGATCTGAAATGGGCATAGTCATCCTTCAACTCTGGGTACTTTTCAGGGTCCATAGGTCCGGTAATACCCACCATAGTTGTGAATCCAATCTTCATAGGATCTTTGTCTACCTTCGGCAGGATCCCCTTCTCCTCCATTACCCGATATAAATTTTGACGAACAGAGCTGTACACGCCGTCGGCTCCTGTGACCAAATCCGCAAAGAACTCGCTGTTATCAGAACATGTCACCACGACCTTGTCCTTTTTGTTCTCGTTGTCTTCATCAATCTTTAAAACTCGTTTGCCCCAGATAATCCTGCTCTTGGGCACCTTGGAAAGCAATAGATCGTAAAGGGCAGGGCGTGGAAAGATGAGGTTCTTGTAGCCGGTTCTATTCAAGCAACATCAGATTGAGTGGCCAAAAATAAGGGCCTGATTTTAACAGCCGGCAACAGGACACTCTGGCACGCTCCTTACAACTTTTCTTGGTCCTTGTAAACAACCTCTCCCATGTCTTCCAGTTTTTCATTCATCATCTTTGCAGTTGGAAACGGAAGTGAGATGCTTTGGAGCTCCTCCAGCATGCCCAATTGCTCAAACAAGACCTGGATACTGGGCGAGAACGACATGGCGGATCCTGAAAACAGCAAAGAAAGAAAGAAAGAAATCACGGTGGCTGTCAGCATGTCTTTTTTTTTTTTTTTTTTTGTTTGTTTGATATTTCGTCCAAGAAATGAAAGGTATGCAGAAAGAATACCCAATGGTTTGGGGGTAGAAGCTCGTTCAAGGACGAGATAGTCTATATCGCCCATTCTCTCAAGGAGAATCGCCAACATGAGACCTCCTAGGCCAGCTCCAACGATGAGGACACTTGGTGCGACTCTTTGGGACGATTCGGACGATGACATTCTGAGTACGGGTGGATGAAGGCACTCTCCAGTGGAAAGAGGGTTGTGGAATGGGAAATGTGACAATGGCAGGGACAAGGAGGGGAGAAAGGCAAAGGAAAGGGAACGAAGTGGACCTCCAGGACCCACCCCTCCCATCGATTCTTGTGGCTCTCGCAATGTTTCGCTCTCGTCATGGACCGTTAGTGCAGTCGCACAAAGCACAGCTGTGTTCCGTGGGTATCACGACAATGTCCAACGCGGCATGTTTTTTTTCAGCGATTGCTGTAAACAACCTGGTTGCCATGCCTGTATATCAGACCATCCTTGCTTAGAGTCTGAAAAAGTCCATTGCCAAGATCAAATACGCACTTCCAGCCATGCACTCGACTTTTCCCCCAATTGGATAGAACATTATCCATCCTACCTCTCTTCCTTGTTTATTAAACATTACTCATGCATTCTCTCTGCTCTTCTGCTGTGCGACATGGGAGGAGGGGACAACAGAGACCAACAAATGATTGCTCATTTTCACAACCAATGATCAACAGTCTCAGGTTTGCGCCAGCTATCGCCGTGCCATGGGCAGGGACGGGGCGCTGGGCTTGTTGGCAGTGAATAGCTTCTCTAATGAACTGGCACAAACAATGGATAACGGATATAAAAAGAAAGGTCTGGTTCCTCCAATAATATCATACCCCTGTCTCCGATTTGGGGCAAGAACATGGTCTGAGGTCGATACAAGGCCTGCTTCTCATAGTCGTGTTGTTGGACCCATTGGGGGTCATGACAATCCTCGTCCAGTTTAATTCGGCCACTCATGGCGACGCCAGAGACATCAGAATTCACATTTCCTTGAGTCAGCCAAGCCAGCCAAGTCCCGCCGGCAACGACATAGAAAGGCAATCGAAATGACCGGGATGTTCGTTCGCTACAAGAAGTTCCACGTTGATTTGAGGCATCCCCTCTACCCGTGAACGTCTATTCTCCGACCCGTGTCCAAAAGAACACCTTGCGGTGCATCTCCCCAGGTTGATCCTCCGAGGCAACGACACATCTTCCGCCGACATCTCTACGACGCGAAGGTAAAACTGGTAGACGAGTGGAAGTGAATGAGACAACCCACTGAACACCTGAAGCTTCTCTGCTTCATAAAAAGCGCTTGGAAGAAAGTGCTGAAAAATTCTCTGACATTCCTTCCATAACGAGTTCATCCAGCGTCGGCGCTGCGTTAATAAGTGCCAATCGCGTCCGGTCGCCGATTATCCCGGACGGGGAGAGAGTGGAGAGAGTTATGCTTTACCACCGGATGCTCTCGAGGAAGCCGGCCAGAATCTCGCTGTTGACTGCCGGGACGTTAGGGCAGAAGGCCCTCAACTTGGGCAACCTGCTGTGAATGGTGAAGCACAGAAGCGCTAGCGCTTGTGGCCACGGCCGCTCTCGATGTCGTCACATTTGGGCACCTTTGGAGGAACTGTGCGATCGTTCCCTCCGCAGAAACCCTACTTACCGAGAAATGTCCGAAAGAAGGAAGGACTGGAAGCGCGTCGCGGGATTGGAAAGGCCGGCTCTCACTGATACCTACCCAGCCTGCTGGGCCCAAGTCCACAAAGTGTTCATCTACGTTCGCACCAAAGAACCGATGAAGCGTGCTCCTCCCAGTGTTGGAAGCAGCAACGCCGGATGGCGCAAGAACAATCGGCTCAAAGATTCAAGCTTGTATCAAACGGTGGCAGAGTGCTGGCAATACCGTCGACTTTCCGGTGCTGGGTCCAGGTCCACAAAGAGAGATTGCAACACATCAGAAAAGAACCAGAAGAGCAAGCACATGGACCTAGGGTCCTCGTTCATGGTAGGACGCAACCTGCGAATACCTGTGAGAGAGAAGTACGTAAGGCGATCGCATCGAAGTATGTTGCCCAAAACAACGGCGAGTTGTGATGCCTAAGGTCCTTGAAGAGCGGGGAAAACGTGTTCTAGCTTCTCTAATCTTCGTGGCCGCTTGTCAACAGAGCCTACCTGCAGCAACTGGCCATGGGCTAACCCATCACCCATCAAGGGTGGAGAACGACAACAAATGAGGGACTACTTTCCTAAAAACCCTCTGCAACTCAAGTCGGCTGAATCGCAAAGAGCGAAGATCCGTGCTGATACTGACCCTGGCCCATAGCTCGCAGTTCCAAATCCGGAGTCAATATAGATCCCCTATTCAAAGGTAACTCGCGAGTTCGACTATCCTGGCAATGCAGCGGAGTTTTTCGACGCGAGAATATCTGGGGTTTTTCTTCCAAGCCAACGGGCTAAAATCGGTGGATATAGCCTTCATCTCTTTGAATCTACAGTTAAGTGGTGTTATAATGTCAGTATGTCCTCCGCACGTACCCGCTATCGCTGAAAAAAATCTGATAATAACAACTCATAACTTACCGTGTTCTCTAGTCTCTTGTGACTGTGCATAGCTTGTGCTACAGCATGTGCCTGGCAAAGCCGTTCGCGTCGAAAACAAGACGGTTCACTGATAGTCGCTTGGTGGGACTTTGGTCTGATCCGGCGGACAACAGTTCCCTATCGAACGGTCTCCGCTTTTTTAACTTGATACTGGACCAGCAATCTGTGGGCTTTGGACAGCTTGGCTGAGCCCGGAACTGCCATCTGAAGAAGAAGGATACAGGTACTGTCCAGGGCAGAATCGGGCGACGGAAAGGCACTTTTGTCGCCAGTTTCGGTTCTAAAAGCCCAACGCGACATAGCTTCTAATACGTCGTGCTTCTTGTTTCCCCACTGGAAGCTACTGCAAACAGATGGAAATTCCAGAGGCACATTACCTCGGCTGCCAAGTCTCAGCTGTCCTGTCTCCCATGAGAAGATATGACCACAGTTAGCACCGCATGACTTCTGTTGTGGCTTCGGGACCAATCCTGCAGGCCCGACATTGTCGATCAAAGCTCTCAACAAGGCGACATTGGTCAATCTCTTCATCTTCTTCAGTTACATAAGCGTCGCCAAAGACACGTCTGGAATGTACGTTTCATGAAAATACCCATAGAGCTATGACAAGACAGAGGCATATGTTAAGTCTTGTATCATATATACCTGATCAAGGACAAATTTCTCTTGAGGTTGGCTCACCCTCTTCAAATCATTTGCTTTCCGGCAGTGAGAGCATTGATCTGTAGATTGCATCCTTTACAGACACGTCCGACGTAGTTGGGGCAGTGCACAGTGAAGTTATATACTTCTATAGCAACTTGAACTTCGACAACTAGGATATCGCGAGTTCTTCCCGTGACATCGTGAAATCAATAGGGGATGCGAGTTCACACCCAAACTATCATTCGTGTCAGCACTAGTTAGAAAATGCAGTATTCAGGTTTTTTAACCGTAGCATAGGGCTCGATGAACTTGGCTCCTGTGTTGGTTCAAAGTTTCCAGGTTTCCGTAGTCCACCCTGTCGCCACATGCCTTACAGACCGCAAGTCCAAAGTGAAGAGTGTCCTCATGAAAATGTAAGTATTTCCTCTTGCGGAAAGATGCTGCACAGCCGTCGTGGGGGCAACAAAGCCTATTCTTCATGTGGACTGTCTTGATGTGTGCCTTCAGCCTGGAATTTCTGTCGAACTTCTTCTCGCAATTCCCGTATGGACACGCGTGCTTTCTTTTTCCCCTAGACTCTGGCTTCCGGTTTGGCTGTAGGACTGGGTTCGGATATGGCTGCTCTTGGGCCTTTGCCGTCTGTTTGTTCTGCGCACGTTTTGGCATAATATAATAGGCTCAGCGGGCTATCAGGACAGGCAAATGAGAAATCGGACGGAGTCCAGAACACCAGCAGTGATGAAATATGGCAAGTCAGCAGGGAGGAGAGAGAGAGAGAGAGAGAGCGAGAGATAAGCTGAAGAGTGAAGATGGCGGTGGCAACGAAGAGAAGGAAAGATGAGGACAGAAGGAAAGACAGGAAGGTCAAGCGAGTTGTCCACCCATCATCGACTCGCTTTCGAACGGACAGCGAGTCAAAATCGTACATCCGCCGACAAGATAGTACACCCTTAAGCAGTTCAAGTCGCGCGGATCCGGAGGGCGAATGATCTTGCTCTCGGCCATCTGTCTGTACTGAACATGAACAACTAGGCGTGCACCTCTTAGAACGGACAAAAAAGGTGCAGACTGATGTAACCACAGAGACAAAAAAAAGAAAGGGTCGTATTTTGGTTCGGCGCTGTCGGTGTGAAAGAGGGAGATGCGCAAGAGGTGTACACTGAGGATGTCAAGGGTGCTTCGTGGCAGACCGACAACTGCAACCAGCAATCAAGCCGTCGCCATCGGACTTGGGCAGGATCCCCTTCTCCTCCATCACCCGATATAAATTTTGGCAAACAGAGCTGTACATGCATTCTCTCTGCTATTCTGCTGTGTAACATGGGAGGAAGGGACAACAGAGACCAACAAACGGTTGCTTATTTTCACAACCAATGATCAACAATCTCAGGTCAACGCCATCTATCGCCGTGCCATGGACAGGGGACGGGGCACTGGGCTTGCCTTGTTGGTAGAGAACCACTTCCCACTGAACTGGAAAAAATAATGGGCAACGGATAAAAAAAAAGGCTCTAGCTACCATTTATTTTCTTTTTCTTTACACTTGCTTTCAAGTCTAAACAACAACTGCTTCAGTATTTGCGGAGGCTTCAGCTTTGGAAGCTTTGTTTTGAAGAGCCATGTAGCGCACAGAAGGCTTTTGAGGAAGGGCAGGGATCATGCCCCTGTCTCCGATTTGAGGCAAGAACATGATCTGAGGTCGATACGAGGCCTGCTTCTCATAGTCGCGTTGTTGGACCCATTGGGGCAATCTCATGACGATCCAACGGGCTAGACGATCCTGCCAGGTCAAGCCCGCCATCACCTTGGAAACGACCTCACTCATCTTGTAGGCCTTCTTGGCAACCTCGTACCGCTGCTCGTAATAACTTTGGAAGGCGGCATGAAGGGATTTGACTGATTTATCCTCGATATCAAACAGGCAATTGGCCAAGATCACAGCATCTTGGATGGCGTTTACAGCTCCTATAAATGCAGAAAGTATTAGGATAAGAGAAGATAACGTGAGACGCAAAAGGGGGAGACGCGAACGTGACGCGATTTGAAGGCAAAACTGAAAACTAACCTTGACCACCACCAGGGAGCATCTAATAAAGAATCCAAAAAAGGGAAGGCCAGATGTTAGTATCATAGATGTCTAAAAACAACCTGCTTACTCGAATCATCATGTTTACTTTGTGGCATGCTGTTTGTGTCAAAAAAAGGAAAACAAACGGTTCGGTTAATAATGTGTCTTCCCAATCAATTATTAGAGCCATTTCTTTTTTCATCCGTCACTGACCATCACCAAGGAGCACGGAGCGGCCATGGTACCAGGTCTTGCACATCTTGTATTCCAAAAAGACTTTGGAGATCAACTCTGGTGGCGTTTCGTCAATAAAATCGCCCATTTTCCCTCCAAAGGGGTTCAGCAAATCTCTGAACTCATCCAGCATCTCCTTGTTTGATTCGGGACTCCATTCCGAGTTCATAAACATCTGTCGCTTGGCTTCTTTCTCGTTGAGGTACTGGAGGTTGAATTGCCATGTGAACTTGTTGTCGGGCATGTTGATGGCTCCCCACTGTATAATAATTAATGGTCCAGGATTCAGGGAAAATATGAGTTAGGATAGAGTCGTAAATACACTTTGCCCTCCCTTCTTTGAAACATACACTATGGCGGATTCCTCCGACGACGGATCTAAAGTGGGCGAAATCATCGCTCAGCTCGGGATATTTTTTTGGATCCATAGGTCGGGTCACACCGACCATGCACGTAAATCCGACATTCAATGGCTCCTTATCAGCCTTGGGCAAGATTCCTTCTTCATCCATGACCTTGTATATGTTTTGTCTAAAGATTACAGAAAGCGAGTTTTGACATTAGAAATGCAGAGGCAAGGATCCTTCTTCCTATTGCTCAAGAAACTTTAACAACAGTATACCTGACACTGCTGTACACGCCATCTATGATCAGTGAATATCAAGCATTAGTAAGGTCGATATTCGTCTACTCATCCGTCTCCTTAAGACTATCCATGACGATTATCAGGGAAAGAATGTACTGTACCGGCTCCAACAACCATATCGGCAACATACTGACTGTTGTCCGCGCAGGTGATCGTGACCTGGTCTTTGTTGTCCTCGTCCTTTTCGTCAATCTTGAGCACACGTTTTCCCCACTGAATTCGCTCTGCTGGGATCTTGGAGAGCATCAAGTTGAAAAGATCAGGACGTGGCAACAAGATGTGCTCTCCCATTCTAACACCACCGGCCCACCCGAAAGAAAGAGTGGTTAAGAACAGGCAAACTCCCGTAGAATCTTCTCCTGGTCATATCCTCCCCTTGAGCTGGTCGCCTCCTCTGCAGAAAGATGGTCCTTTGAGGGCGACTTACTTCTTGACCTGGTTCGAATGAACGACCTCGCCCATGAATTTGAGCTGTTCATCGTACAGCTTGGCAATAGGGAATGGGTGCGAGATCTTTTTCAATTCATCCTTCATTCCCAACTGCTCAAACAAGATCTGGATGCTAGGAGTCAAGGACATGGCCGATCCTAAAAAGATTCGTCGTTTAGTTGAGTGGCTTTTCCTTCTTTCTCTTTTCCAGAGACAAAAGATAAGGTTGAGGTCGTTGCTATGAGTGATGATGTTTGGTTGTTACCGAGAGGCTTTGGAGAAGAGGCGCGCTCAAGGATAAAGTATTCAACGTCGCCCATCTTCTCAAATAGGATGGCCAGCATCAGGCCGCTCAGGCCAGCGCCCACAATAAGAACTCGAGGGGTCACCCTATCTGAGGATACAGGGGTTGTTGTCATTGTCGGTTCGTTGGTGGAAGAGAGAATGAAAGTAGGGGGGATGCGTTTTAAGAGGGTGATTGGATGACAAGGATGGCTGAGTGAGTTGCCAAGTTGAAGGAGAAAAGGGAAGAGAAGGGGGGAAGGAAATGAAGAGAGAAGGAAGAATTAAAAGAAGCGCCCCAAATCAAGCCCAGTTTCCCCTCGAATGCCTTGCGCATGCTCACAACAAGGAAAGAAGGGAAAAAGCTGTTTGTTTGCAGCAGCATGCTCAAATTCGATTTGGATTGCCGAACGGACGGCGATGGTTACACAGCGGACAGACGCTCACAAAGAAAATGAACGGTCAACCTCACCCACCCAATCACCAGCAAATCTTCAAATATCGCAATGTCCAACCTCTTCCCCCCAGGGGCCAGCTGTGGATGAACTATGGGGTATCAGCTTGAAGTCCTCGATCATGTCCCCAACCCTCAACCTTCGATGTGTGAGCTGCGGCAGGGGTGGCTGGGAGGGAACCCTCTTCTATTTTGAAGGCTGCAATTGCCCGACCCTCCGAGAGGATGGATGCTCGATGCCCAGCTTGAGTGCAGCGAAGAGGGCTCCATGACTCTCCATTACAGTTAAAAGCTCCTTTAACTCTTCTTGTCTCCAGCTTTCTCGCTCCCTTTGCCTTGATGGATCATGGCTGACTACAATACTGTAGATCGTCCTATCTTTTTGTCGTTGTCCACGGTTTTTCTCTCGTATCAGTTTCCATCGCATGAAAGAATAGATAGGACACAGAGGGCTCTCTGACTGGGGATCCTGAACTAGCAACCAAGCGCCCTCTTCCCCGTAGCACAAGCAACGCCATCGCTTGTCTCCACCATCATTTTTTTTCTCTTTTCACTTTCTTTTTTCTCTCATTCCTCGTCCTACTTAGTTCTTTGCTCCCTTCCTCTTAGTTCCTCCCCCCTCACCGCTAACCCAAACTCCTTTGGGAAAAAATGTCGTCTAGTTCAGAACAACGCCCTTTGCCCGAGGTTCTCATCGCCGGTGCAGGACTCGGTGGCCTCTTGATGGCCATCCTCTTGGATAAGATTGGCATCCCTTACCGCATCCTGGAACGAGCATCCAAGGTTAAAGCTCTTGGTATTGTTTTTTTTTTGTTGTTGTTGCTTCTTTACTGTTGTTTTCCTGTTATCCATTGTTGCTTTGGCTTAAAATCGAATCCTGTTGTTAGGAGCGGCCATGTCCCTGGGACCTTATATCATGCCTGTCTTTGAACAACTGGGCATCTTGGACGAACTCTTGGATATTTCCATCAAATGCACATCCACGAATCTCCTGGATGAGTCCCTGAGGTCAATGGGAACTATCAAGATGGATGGTCAAAAGACCATGTACGGATCGTTCTCATCACAACAAACTAAGACTCCGTGATAGATATGCTTGGAAAAGTCCCGAATATCTCATGCTTTATCCATTTTTCGTCCATAGGACAGGATACGAAAGTGTACTCTTTATTCGCCCAGAGCTGACACAAATTCTTTTGTCCAGAGTTCCGGCTTCCAACATCCTTCTCAACAAACAAGTGGTGGACATTGAGGACAACCCAGACGAGGAACTGATGACTGTTCGCTGTGCAGACGGAAGCGTTTACAAGGCCACCATTCTCATTGGGGCTGATGGTACCTACAGCAATGTTCGACAGAGTCTATACAAGACATTGGGCGAGAAAGGACTCTTGCCAAAGGACGACATCAGGGAAATGGAGGTCGGTTTCGCATGTATTGTGGGTACCACTAACCCTATGGATCCAGAAAAGTACCCTGTGCTGAAAGATGACTATGGTCACTTTGACTCCATCATTGGAGGAGTGCGCCACAATGTAAGCCAGTCGTTCAACGAAACGGACTTGCTAAAACAACACTGCTCCAAACATACACTGCTCTGACCATTCAGTTTTGTTCTTTCATACATTCAAACAAAAAGTGGGGCGCTTGTAACATCACCCACAACAGATTCACATGGGGGATGAACCTGCAATTCGCATCAGAGGCCGAGGCGAAAAAGGAACGATTTGCTAATGCAGAGTGGGGTCCAGAGGCTAGTACGGCCGTGATGTTGAACGAGTTTCTCGACCGGCCATGTCCATTTGGTGGGAAAATGCGAGATATTGTGGATGCCACACCTCCGGAACTGATCTCAAAAGTGTATCAAGAGCACAAGTTGTATGAGACCTGGTACCATGGACGGACGGTCTTGCTCGGCGACGCATGCCACAAGGTAAAGAGGGGTGGGAGCTTCTTTTCAGTTAGTGCATCCATTCATTCGATACTCTCCGGCCGCAATGAAGAAATCATTACAAATAACCCATTTTGGTTTTTTTTTCTAACAGCTTCTGCCAGCGAGTGGGATGGGTGCTACCAATGCATTCCACGATGCTGTAGCGTTGGCCAATTGCCTGTATGACCTTGAAGACACCTCCTCCAAGAGCATTACGGCTGCCTTCCAGAGTTATTACGGCCAGCGCTATGAAAGGGCAAAGGTTGCCTACAACGCCAGTTTACTTTTCTCAAAGATCATGGCCGGTCAGGTAAAACGTGGCTCGCTGTCCTGGACTGTGCTGTCAATCGTCACCTCTACGATCAGGACTAACGGTGGCTTCTCTTTTTTTTTTTTGCCATTTCGTAGACCTGGTCAGATCGACTTATCCGCACAATCTTTTTGAACTATTTGCCACACTGGGTTCAACAGGCCGTGCTGCGAAAGACCGCGGGATACAGACCCCAGATCATGTTCATGCCTTTGGCCCCCAATCGGGGTACCGTGGCTCCCGAACCGCAGCAGAAATGTAAACGTTACTTGGTCACATCTGAAGAGTAAAAAGAAAGATCTTCCTCAAAAGTAATCACAGTCAAAGATCGTCTGGAGATTATTCAATCCTTTTTAAGCAATTTTCTATAACAAATACAATGTGCAACAAATTGTGAGGGGGAGGGGGGTTCGTGGGTCGACATCTCTCCTGTGGATAAAGGCTGTGTTCCTTGAATTCCCTCCGTTTTTTTTTCTTTAATACCAGAGCTCCCTGAGCATCTTCTTCTTCATCTAGACACGACAAAAAAATGGGAGAGGGGTTAGATGTCATCGCAAAAAAAAGATAGAAAAAAGCCTCAACCGACTACAGGAGAATTTGATAACTGTTGCCTTACCATTGGTCCAGTCACAAACATGACCACGATCAAAACCAACATTGTCAACATCAACTGAGATTTGCTAAAGTCCTCATTCAACAGATCAAACGTCTTGGAGGGTGCGTGGCGGGTCACAAACAAATCCTGACCAAAGGCTACAACGATTGTAGTGGACTCCAACATGGTGGGTGTAGTTACAATCTTCTTGACTCCGGCAACCTCCAGATCGTAGGTCAAGAACATTCTGGGGTCATCCGAGAGGGCACTATAGGGCATCAACATCTCTTCCTTGTCCGAAGCCGAGGGTGCTCCGATAGGGCGACGGGGGTCCAAAAAGCGCTTGTTCACGGCCATAACAGACTGGCGCGACAATCCAAAGAGGATATCCTTGGCCGAAATGCCAGCCTTAGTTGAAGTCACTCCGATGGCAGTGGGAGTATAGGGGAATGGGAAGGACTGGGAAATGATATGAGGACGCTCGCCTGCAAAAGAAGAGAAGCTCTCGCTCTTGGTACGCTGGTTACGGACGCGGCTCTCGTACAACTCCATAGTGATAGCTTGGTAGCCCTTGGGTGAGACGGATGTTTCTCCCTCAGACCAGAACGTGTAAACAACATTGTTCTCATACTGGGTGGCCAAGATAGGACGATCCAAACCCACGTTCTCGTGAGTGCCCTGGTGAAGAATGGTGCCGGTGACAACATCTACAAGGTAGACAGTCAGGTAAGGAGCTGCTCCACCATGAGAGGGCTTCTTGTTCACGGTGATGACGGTGGCATAGTTGGGGTTCTGGTATTTGTACAGCACGCCACGGTCGCCAAGGACACGTCCGAGCGAGGCCAAGACCTCATAGGAAGGTCTCTCCGCAAACGCCACGATTTCCTCGCCCTCGGGGAAGGGCAGAGTCCAGGTAGGCTCGACATCCATGCGGTCAGTATCGGCAGAGACGACTGGCTTGAATCCCTTGAGTTGCTTGGCACCAATCTTGTTCTTCAACAAGAAATAGAAATCGTCTGAGAAGGTTTTGAAAGCCTGCTCGACAGACTCGGTGCTAGGGAAGGTGGTGATGTGCATCCTGTCGTCGACAAGAGCAAGGACGTGTGTCTTCTCATCCTGATCTTCGATAGGAAGCTTGAAAGCAGAAACATATCCGGCAGGAATCCATGCGGATGAAGGGAAAAAAAAGTTGTTGGACCGGAAATCCTCGCCGGTCAAGGCGTTCAAACGATACATGCGAGTGACGCGATTTTTCTAGAAAACAAAATGAAGGATGTCAATTATATCAATACAAACACCAAATGTTAACGATATAAGCAAAGCTGTCGTGCACTTACTCCTCCATCGACAGTCTCGGCAATTACAGCCAAGACGGGGGGAAGACGGACGTTGGCCTGACGGACAACAATAACATTCTTAATGTCGTGACCATAGCCAAAGTAACGGCTCCACACGATTTGACCCTTATTGCCAGAGTCCACAGCGACCATCTTGCCCTTCTCAGTGCTGAACACAAGAACTTTACGGAGTCCAAACTGGTCGCGGTAAAGGGAAGGAGTTGTCCTGTTTTCAGCTCCAATCTGAACCTCGGAATAGTCGACAGCAATAGGCGCCTTGGTAAAGAGCGAGGAGGGGTTAGCGTAAGAGATCAAAAAAGCGGGGAGGCTCTTAAGCTGCAGGACGTGCGAGCTCAAGCGTTCAAGGTAGCGCTCGACGATCGTAACGTTCCGGTTCGACTTTTGGTGTCCGGCCTCGTCCACATCTTGAGTCCAGAGTTTGCGCTCGGGCAAATCAACAAACTCGACATCCTTAATGTAGGCCAAGGATTCTTCGCGATACCAGCGCTCAGATTCGACTTCAGAGTAAGCGTGGAAGGAACCATCCATGGTAGAGAAATAGACACGAGTTTGCACACCCTGGCCCTTAGAGTACAACTCCAAAGAAGCAAAGGAGAAGTGAGAGAACCTTTCGTACTCGAGAGGGATCTGCTGCTGAAGGGTAGTCTCGCGAGTGTTGACATCCACCAACTCCAGGACGCCGATATCAGAATCTCCTCGGAACGCTCTCAGGACAACAACTTCATCGGTGCCAGGCTTGGTTGTAGCAGAGTAAGTCGAGAAACCTGTACGCTCACCAAAGTCGAACAATGCTTCAGCCCTTCCTGTCTTTTCGTCAATGTCAAAGAGTCCTCCGCTCCTGGCATCGTGATATTCGCCCACAGTTCCAGAAAGCAAAAACTGCGTGTAACCTTCGGGCAAGCGCAAGCTCACGAAATCGAGCTTTGAGACAAGATCATTGAAGCTAGGAATCTCGGCCTGAATAGACTATTGATATTGTTTTGCAAGCAAGGGGAATTGTGAGCATTGTTTCGAGGATTGACTTGGGACCGATACTGATTTCATGCCTTCGTTTCAGCCCAAATTACCTTCAAACTGGTTTGTGTGATTTTGTCAGTTCCAAGAGTAAGGACCTTCAAGTTGTCGTTCTCCAACCAAGCGATGTAGCCGCTCTTTCCGGTCGATCCGCCTCCAAGAGTCAACACCTGTTCAAAAGTATCAATGCTGGATCGGGCGTTAAATGTCTTGATTACGGATCCGCTCTGCGAGTCTAAAGCGACAATCTCGAGCTGGAATGCAGCCACGCCACGGGTTAGGCCCATGACGTAGACAACATTTTCGTGGTTGCCAAAACCCTTTGCCTCCAAGACCGAAAAGTAGGTGGTGGCAGATCCTTCCTCCGCCTTCCAGTGCCACGATTCCATGCCAGACTTTGATCCGATTTTGCGAACATGACGTCCCTGGTTCAGGATGATCAAGTTGGAGTCCTCAGAAGTAACGGTGACAGCCTGACCAAATTTGAGCTCGGGAATCGATCCTTCTCCAGCTGGAGAAAAGTCCCAAAGGGGTTGTCCAGTCTTGGCATCCAAAAGGCGAGCATGAAACTCGCTTGTTCCTGACAAGGTCAAGAGGTCTATTCATGGTTGAAGGAATGATTGTTGTTAGCGCTGGAAAGATATCTATGTTGAGCAGCATCCCTGCCGTCCTGCTGGATAGGCCATGAAGTGAGTTTCACTTACTTCCACCAACAGCTCGGAGATCATGGACAGTTTCGTCTTTGCTAAGGACCTGGCGCCAAACTATCATGGAAGGAAGAAGCAATCGCAGAACAGTTAGTTGTTGGCCTCATAAGAGCAAGCAGATCGGAGTAATATCCGTGAACAGCTAGCCAGGACTGATTCTTTTGAAACTACGTACTGAGCTCTCCTGACTTTGCTCTGAGGGCGGCAACGGTGTTCTTGTCGGTTGCAACAAAGACTGTGTTTGATCCTCGCACAGTGCGCTGAGGTGCTGTGAGGTGTGGGGTGCCGATCCACTTGTGGTGCCTAAATCAATAAAGAGCAATTAATACGGCAACGCGTCTCGAGATACAACAGAAAGGCTACTTGGGCCAGCATCCACAGAAGGGGAAAGCGAGCTGCCGATGATGAAAGAGTCGGACGTACCAGTCAATAACGCCCTTTTGGGCCTCGTCAAGGGCTAGGACGGTAGATGCGAGGAGGGCGAGGAAGAGGACGGAAATGCATGCTCGCCAGGCAGCCGCGGTCCTCCGTGATGATGAAGCCATATCTCGGGGGAGGGGAGGGGAGGGGGGAGGGAGGAAGCAGTAATCAGTCAGGTCCGTTTCAGCAGACGAGAAGAGATGACAGTGCCGATGGTAAGATGATGATGATGAAGAAAAAGGAAAGGGATGGACGCGTGAGAAATGATGATGATGATGATGTGATGATGGATGATGGATGATGGATGATGATGAAAGCAGAGACAGTCACAGTTGCCCTGGGAGGGGCAAAAGGGGGTTTGGTGGCGTGAGTGCGCTCCATCTGAATGGCATGCATGCGCATGCAAGCATCTCTCTCTCTCTCTCTCTCTCTCTGTCTTGTTCTTTTTTTTATTTTTCCTCTTTCCTTGTCTCTGTCTCCAGGCATTCACCGCTCACCACTCCCTCCCAAATGGACCAGGACCACGACCGCAGTCTGCGTCATCGCATCGTTGCCGAGGCTGTCGCCGTCTCTGCTACCACAACCTCCGTCACCGCAACAGCAACATCCATCGCCGACACGGACGAAAAGGTTCCTCGGGAAGCCACCCTTCAGAAGCGCCAGAACTCGTGGAAGGATTGGGCCACCGCAACATTGCAGGTCTCCCTGCATGACTGGGTCTTGATTGCAACCATGATCTTTGGTGGCTGCTGCAGCAACGTCTTTGCTCTCGAGATCCTTGTGAAGTAATGTTGCCCAAGACACTCCTTCCCCCCATCCTCGGCATCATGCGTCCCTCATGGACCTACCCGTTGGAGCTTCGGATGAAAACTGACTGAAGAAAAAGAAAAAGGAAACTGACCTCTGTCTCATCTCGTCGTATCCTGACTCTAGTGATGCACCAAAGAGTGGTAAGGATCACTTCCTCAGGATCTAGAACGAAAGCATCCCTGTTGGCACAGCAACGTTGCACCCAGGTAGCACTAACCATAAACGCGCTTTCTGAACTGTGGAATCATTTTGCTAGGCCAAATGATCACATTTGCACAGTTTCTCTGTGTCTCTGCATATGGTCTCTTCATGCATATGCAATGGCCCATTATCCAGGAGAAATGGTCAGGAAAACAAAACGCATCGTCCGCACGGATATCCAGTAGTCCCGGATCATCAACATCATTCGCTTCTCTCGACCATGGCTTCTGGAGATATATACCCCATCTAAAGACCCGCAAAATCCCTTTGATCCGATGGCTGGCCATCGTTGTGATGTTCTTCTCAGTCTCGATCCTTAACAACCTGTCACTAGCCTACAAAATCTCGGTCCCACTCCATATCATCTTTCGCTCAGGAGGACTCATGGTCGGCATGGTTCTTGGCATGATTTTGATGAAGAAACGCTATAGCGCCTCGCAAATCTTTGCTGTCGTCGTCGTGACTATTGGTGTCATTTACGCCACAACCAGCGCCAAAGCCAACAGCGACTCGTCGTCCTCAAAACCAGCATCCGATAGCGTCAGCTCTGGAGATTATGCGATCGGTGTATTCATGCTCACGATTGCGTTGATTGTTTCCTCCTTAATGGGACTGTTGCAAGAGTCGACATACCAAACATATGGAGCCGAGTGGCGAGAGGGACTTTTCTATTCCGTAGGTTTATGGTTTTTCCGTTCCGTCTGTGCTCTCTACTGCTAGCTCGCTCTCTTGCCCCTATATCATTACTTGTTCTAATTCTTGCTATTTTTTCTTTGTATTTCTCACAAATAGCATTTTCTGGCGCTGCCCATGTTCCTTCTATTCTACAGTGATATCTTGGAACAGGTTCGGATCTTTAACAAGTCAACACCTATTCCTATCCTTCAATTGGTACGACAGATTGGCCCTTACCTCCCAAGCTCAATCGCCTACCAACTCAGTTCAGTGACCGTACCCAGGTTATGGATCTTCTTGGCCGTCAACACCCTCACTCAGTAAGCTATCCGCATCCAGATAAAAAACGAGTGCTTTTCACGTTTTTGAATAATAGGAGCGGGGTGGGACCTAACTTTTACTTCAAAGTGCCCCCCTTTTGTTGCAACTGCTCTAACATTCTCGCAATCTACACTTGAACCCTTTTCAGATTCATGTGCATTTCCGGAGTCCACCGCCTGACCTCGCTCTCATCAGCCTTGACCTTGAATTTCATCCTCAACCTTCGAAAATTCAGCTCTTTGCTGATTTCGGTCTTGTACTTTGAAAACGGATTCGGCTTCGAGATGATGGTGGGGTCCAGTTTGGTGCTTCTGGGCACAGTCATGTATTCCGTCTCTTCGTCTGCTCCCAAAAAATCCAGTGCGGTCGTCACTTCAACCGAACATGCATCCAAGACAAAATAGAACAAATACTAGTACAAAATGTCTTCAAAAAAAACCCCCTCTGTTCCCATAGCAAGTCTGGAGAACACGCAAATGCCTTTTTTTTTCTTGGTCCTTTTATTGATAATTTCCTCGCGTTTTGTCAAAACATGATTCATTTCCCTAAACAGCAGGTCCGCTACGACCAGAGGTTTGGTTGAGGTTAGCGTTGCCTGCATACTGGTGTTGCTGGGGACGAGCTTGGTTCTGGAGACTGTAATCAACGCTCTGACCATATCCCTGCTGCTGGGGGGCTGTGGCGTCGATGTATGCATTGTTACCGATGCCCTGGCTGTTGCCAGAACTCAAAGAACCGCTGGAAGTGCGACGGGGAGGCGAATGGGTGACTGAATAGGGCAGGTGCAAGGAGACATCACGGTCCTTTCGGTGCCCAAACTCGTCCAACTTCTGATCATCCTCATCATCCGAGTCAAAAAACTCCTGAGTCGTATACACCTTCTTGACCCAAATGACAGACTCGCCTGAATGAACCACAGGAAGCTCTCCTTGGTATCCGGCAGGGCGCTCTACGATCGTTGTGTCAGACGTACGAGTGGTGGCAGCCTGTGTGAGGATTGGCTGCTGTTGAGAAACGGTCGTGGAAGCGGCTGTGGTCTTCATAGCCTGCATTTGGACGGGCTGCTGAAGCTGGATGGGAGCCTGCTGATAATGAGTCGTGGACGCAGTGGTGTTCTTGTTCAAATTCGAGGCGACAGCAACAGCGGCAGGAACAGCTGCAGCGGCAGCCACCACAGGACGAGCTGCTGGAATAGGAGCGGGTCCAGCGGTCGTAGTCGTAGTTGAAGTCTTTTGCATCTGCACACTAGGCTGCTGAGAGTGATGGTGAGTCTCCACCGCAGCTGGCCTAACAGCTGGAAGAGCAGGCTGTTGGGCATGATGGGTCTCCACGGCCACTGCCTTGACGGCCTGGATTGGAACCGTGGTGGTGGCAGTCGTGACCGTAGTCTTTTGCATCTGCGCATTGGAATGCTGGGCTTCATGGCGGGTAGCGATGATGGGAGCTGCAGCGGTAGCGGCCACGATGGGCTTCAAGGGCACTTCGGCGGTGACAGGCTTAGAGGTCTTCACCTCAATTGCTACGGGTTTGGCTCCTTGGTCCTTGACCGACGACGTGGTAACCTGGATCTCGACGGGCTTGGCTTGCTGATGTTGCTGCTGATGATGAATGATAGGTCGGGGTGCGTTAGCGACCGTCTCTGCAGCTCTGCTAGTCGTCTTGATGTCCTGCGCAAGAGGGATTACGGGATGAGGGGCTTGAAGGGGGGTAGGCTTGTGAACGTCCTGCTCGTGCATTGCCAACATGGGTCGGGGGACCGTCGCGAGCGGCGCCTGCGTAGAGGCAGAAGAAGCGTGGACTGAGGCAGCTGCAACAGCGGCTGCAACCGGTGCGGCAACATTACCAAGATGCTGACTGAGATCAGCATTGGCCTTTGGAGTCGTAGTAGCCTGAATAACAATGTTCTCACCGCGCAGAGTCGGGAGCACAGTCGTGTCCACGGGCCTGGCTCCGGAATCGTAGGTCAAAGCAGGGTCGTCAATGGGAAGAGGAACGTCCGCAGGGAGGATGGTCGTGGTTGTAGTCTTCTTCTTCATAACAGGAGCGACGGGAATCGTGGTAGCAGGGGCTGAACCAGTCGAAGTAGGGGCGTTTTGATGCGTGGCAGGAGCAGAAGCGATAGGTGCACGAGTCGGCTGCTGTTGCTGCTGACTGGCAAAAACAGAAGCAACTGGAGCATGGGCCCGATGCTGTTTAGTAAACCCTGATGCAATAGGAGCATGGGCTTGCTGCTGAGTGGAGTGACCAGTGGTCATAGAAGCCTGGGCATACTGCTGCGTGGCAGGAGCAGAAGCAATAGGAGTACGGACATACTGCTGCGTGGCGGGAGTAGAAGCGACAGCAGCCCGGACATGCTCCTGCCTTGCGGAGTCCGATGCAACAGGGACGGGGACGTGCTGCTGTGTAGCAGGAACAGAACGAGCAGTTGCGTAGATAGGAGTGTTCTTTGTGGTGGTCGTGGACTCCATCATCAAGAGCTCATCGTCCTTGACTCCGGCCGCGGCTGCGCCCATCAATGGCACCGCTGCCTGAATGGTTGACGATGCAGAGTGATGCGTCGACGCAACAGGGGCTGCAGCTTGGCGAGTTTGGATGGGTGCCTGGGAACCCAATGCCACATGAGTTGCGGTATGGTAGGCTTGAACAGGTGCCTGCGAACCGCGCGAGCCCTGAGTCGTCTGGATTTTCGGCGCAGCTTTGCGCTCAGAAGGGGGCTGGGCAATAGGAACTTTAGCCATGGGTGTTGCAATAGGAACAGGAGCAGCAGCTTGACGATGATGAATAGCCGTAGGGATAGCAGCGGAGCCCAGGGCAGCAGCGACCACTGGTGCCGTAGCGTTGCGGGCGGCAGGCGCATGGCTGTCGTGCACAGACGGCTTAGCGGGAGGAAGGATGGAAACATTCTCGTACTTTCTGCTGTTCAAGAGATTGTTGGAAATTGAGGCGACGGCAGGGGACTGAACGTCCTCGGCCGAGAAGTATTTCTCGTCGTCAGACAAGCCGTGGATATCCATACTGCGGCTATGGTGCTCGCTAGGCGCGAACTTTTGTCCCTCAGTCTGTTGTTGCTGAAGGCGGCTCGAGGATGAAGTAGCAGAAGCTGCCTTGGTACTCTGATGCTCTACATGAACGGTTGGCTCTGGACACAGTAAGAATACAAGTTAGTTGCGAGCCTAGCTCACATTGGCCGTGATTTCCTGAAAGACTTCGTACCGATATAGACAGGGACAACTGCTGGTGCAGCATGATGGGTTGTAGCAGCAGCGTGGACTGGAGCAGTAGCGTGGACTGGAGAAGGAGCTTGAGGAGCAAGAGAGCAGGACACAATAGAACATGAAAACTGTTAACAATATTGGATACACTCCAAACAATTTTTTCTGGTGTCATTGGTATTCTCACCATGATACTCAGGCTTAGCTGGGGCGGTAGAGGGAGAGACATGATGCACAGGAGTTCCATACATCAAAGGCAAAGCGGACACCTCAGGTTTCTTGGCCGTATTTATCGTGTTGGAGGGAGTGGGGCCGGTGTGGATAGGAGCGTGCACTGGGGCGGTGCGCGTGGCAGGAGCAGCAGAACGACGAGCAGCAGTAGCGGCGACAGCAACGGTGGCTGCTGGAGCAGCCAAGGAAGGGATAGCAGGCATGGCAGGAAGATGGATGCCTTCAAGCATGGTCCAGACTCCTTCGAGGCCGTGGCCAAGTTCCTCCAACCCATGCTCTACTGCAGCTGACGCGCCTTCGAGACTATGGCTGAGTTCCTCCAAGCCTTGCTCCATCACTGCTGTGGCGGTTTCAGCCATTGTTGGGTGAAGATCATGGTGAGGATGCCTATGAGCAGCATCGAGTTGAATCTCCTGGACAGCAATGGGGTGACCCTTTGGACCTACAGGTCGGTTTTCGTGATGAAAATCAGCGCCTCGTGGATAATCCTCCTCTTCCTCGGGGAAGAGACCCAAAGGCACCTTGTGCGCTCTGAGCGTCGCAGCTGTGGAGTGATGCTCTGGAGCTTGGGCGGCAGATGCGGTCGAGGTGCCACGGGCTGCACCGAGTTGAATCTCCGTGACAGCAACGGGATGACCCTTTGGACCTGCAGGTCGGTTTTCGTGATGAAAATCGGCGCCTCGAGGATAATCCTCCTCTTCCTCGGGGAACAGACCCAAAGGCACCTTGCGCGTTCTGAGCGCCGCTGCTGTGGAGTGATGCTCTGGAGCTTGGGCGGCAGATGCGGTCGAAGTGCCACGGGCTGCACCGAGTTGAATCTCCGTGACAGCAACGGGATGACCCTTTGGACCTGCAGGTCGGTTTTCGTGATGGAAATCAGCGCCTCGAGGATAATCCTCCTCTTCCTCGGGGAACAGACCCACAGGCACCTTGCGCGTTCTGAGCGCCGCTGCTGTGGAGTGATGCTCTGGAGCTTGGGCGGCAGATGCAGTCGAGGTGCCACGGGCTGCACCGAGTTGAATCTCCGTGACAGCAATGGGGTGACCCTTTGGACCTGCAGGTCGGTTTTCGTGATGAAAATCGGCGCCTCGAGGATAATCCTCCTCTTCCTCGGGGAAGAGACCCACAGGCACCTTGCGCGTTCTGAGCGTCGCAGCTGTGGAGTGATGCTCTGGAGCTTGGGCGGCAGATGCGGTCGAAGTGCCACGGGCTGCACCGAGTTGAATCTCCGTGACAGCAACGGGATGACCCTTTGGACCTGCAGGTCGGTTTTCGTGATGGAAATCAGCGCCTCGAGGATAATCCTCCTCTTCCTCGGGGAACAGACCCAAAGGCACCTTGCGTGTTTTGAGGGCCGCTGCTGTGGAGTGATGCTGTGGAGCTTGGGCGGTAGGTGTGGTCCAGGTGCCATGGGCTGAGTGGGTCTGCGCCTGGTGTTGATTTTGATGCAAGTTCAAAATCATTGGGGCAGCAGCAGCCAGAGGAACGGCAGCGGCGCCAATTGCGCCACGATGTTGATGCTGATGGCGCTGGGGTTCACGGCGAGCTTGGTAATGAATCTCGGTCACGTCAACGATGCTGGCTGGACGTGCAGGGTTCTCGTGCTTGGAGGCCTCACCACGAGGGTAGTTGGCCTGCTCCTCGGGGAAAAGAGTGAGATCCAGCTTGGGGGACTTCAAAGCTGCGGCCTTGGATGGGACATGCTTGGCTATATGGTGTGCTGCCGTTGTACTACCGTGCGCAGATGCTGCGCCCATCTTGGGAGCATCCTGCAAATGGACATCGTGGGCCTCTGAGGGGTGTCTGGAGATCATGGCGGGCATGTGGATCGACCCTAAAAGCGAGCGAATACCTCCGGCAACAGCAGCGGCAGAGGCGGCCGCGGCTGAAGGGCCAAGGAGTTCCTGAGTAGAGTTGCCATTAACAGGCTCATCGAAGAGTTCATTAAGGCGCATTACAGGGGTAGAAACAGAATTCTTGCGACGACCGACAAGAGCAGAACTGATACTCTCCATCACACTCTGGCGTTTCGAGGCGTCATGTTTCTTGGCGGCCTTGCGTTCACGCTTGCTCAGTTTTTTGGCATGCTTGGGCGGCGCACCAGTGGCAACGTGAGCCTGAGAAGGTCCGTGCTTGACGTGAGTCTCCTGAGCACGGGGCACCTCCGATGTGACACGCTGGGTAGGGGCGTGGGTTGGAAGGAGAGCTGGCTCTGGGGCATGATGAGCAAATGAAGGATACGAGGCAGCGTTCAATCCTGCAGCGTCAGCCTGCGACATGGGGATAACAGGAGTCTGATGGACTGGCTCATCATGGCTCTTTCCCAAAGTCAAGACTGGCTTGTGAGCATAGACAGGGACCTGATGCGTGGGTGCAGCTGATGAATCGGGCTTGGCAGCGGATGCACTTTGGATGACGGAGGCAGCTCCGTGTGCAGCGCCCAAGCCGAAGGCTAGGGCAGATGCACCAGTGGTAGACGAGTGATAGGGCATGTGGATGGTCTCAATGTGAGTAGGGGCGTAGTGTGATGTACCTGCTGGAGCGTGATGAACTGGTGCAGCAGCAGTAGTCGACGAAGGAGCATGGTAGATAGGGGCAGCGTGGGCAAGGTGCATTGGATCAGGGTGAGCCACCACAGGAGCTTGACGATGTGCAGGCGAGATGTGTTCGGCAGGGAAATGATGTTCAGGGGCTGAGTGGTGCGCTGGCGCATCATGGTGGACTGGTGGCATGGCTGACTGGTGGAGCGCTGAATGGTCAGCATGGCGCACTGGAATTTCAGATTGGTGAGCTGGAGCGGATGCGGTAGCTGAGGGAGCGTGGTAGATTGGTGCAGCGTGAGCGTGGTGCATTGGATCAGGATGAACCTGGGAAGCAGTACGGTGGGCTGACTCGGACTGTTGACCGTGCAAAATGCCCGGAGCATGAGCATGACGGGATGAGGCCGAAGAGACCTCGGGCTCCTTGAATAACGAACCAAGGTTCATCTCAGGAGTGTGATCTTGCTGCCGATCAGGGTGCTGCTGCTGGTGCTTCTGTGACACTTGCTTCTTGGACAGTTGGGTCGAAGGGAAGGCACTGGCGTGAGCAGGGGCAGCAGTCGCGTGGCGCGCTTGCTGGCTGTGCTTCACAGGATCATGAAGCAGGTGCATAGGGGTGTTGAAGGGTTCAGCTTGGTGGTGAACTCCTTGGGCCTGAACTCCTTGGGCCTTTTGGACAGAGGACGAGTGATCGACAATATGGTGCTGGTGCTGGTGATGATTAGTGTGTTCCTCGCTCTCATCATCAGCCTGGTAGTAATCTCTCGGGGGCACGGCATGAGAATGACCTTGGATCTGGTGGTGGGAGTACTGTTGCTGGTGCTGTTGAGCGTGAGCTGCAGACCCAATAATATCAACATGCTGAGCTGTGGAGGAAACAGGATGCTGCTGCTTTGACGCGTGCAACGAGTGATCGGAGGCATTGAAAGGCTCGACATGGTGTCCGCTGGCTTTGGACGCCCTCTGGGCCTTCTTGAGGGCCTTCTTAGATGTGGCAGGCTCTGAGGAGCTTTCTTCGGGGAGGAGTGTTCCAAGGTTCAGCTCAGGAGAGATGTCAGGGACCTGGCTGTGATGCGAAGCCTCGACAGACGCATGCCCAGCGCGAGTTGCAAAGGCATGGTGGCTAACTGGCTCATTGAAAGCAGCAAGGTGATAGGCGTGCACTCCTGGTGTAGCATGGTCATGGCTGCCTGACGACTGCTTCTTGAAGAGCGAAGAAGTCAGGCCAAGGTAAGAGGTCGAGTCGGCGTCTTGGCTACAGGGTAACAAAGAAAGGTGGGTCAGACTATCATTGGCACTTTTTGTCTTCTTGCCTTGGAGGAATAAGCGGCATACCTCTTATGCTGGACAGGGTGATTTTTGCTGGCCAATGCTCCACTGCGGCTGCTTCCCGGACCATAGGAACCACTATGTCGCAGGTCAAAACATCAAAGGAGGTCAAAACGTCGAATCAAATCGAGGCAAGCGTTGATCTTTCATGAAGGTCGTCAACTTACTGCTGCTTCAAGTTGCCCTGGGCGGTGGTCAAAGGCTGGAAGTCCTCGTCACGGTACTCAAATTCCTTGGGTGTGATTTCCTTGTTGGGGCCTTTGTTGCTGTCGCTGATACCGCCGAATTCAATCTCGGTTGAGGAAGTATTGCGACCGCCGCCCATGGAGCTGAAGATGGTCAAGGATGGCTTATTCAAGCCGACCTTCACATGATGCTCCAGATTCTGGCGCAAATAGTTAACGGGCTCCTCTCCCTTACGGCCGGCAGGGGTCTCCTGCACTACGACCTTATCTACGAACACGATGCGCCAATAATATGGGTTTCAGAAAACATGTATACAGAGGTCAAGATGATGAATTATCTGCGCTAGTTACCCAAAGGGAGAGAGAATCCCTTCTGATCCGCTACGGCATCCTTGGTGGCACCAGGTTGGACCTTCTGTCGAAGACCCCCAAAGTCCTCGCCTGCCACCTTGAACTCCTGATTCTCTGGGCGCCGGGCTGCGACCCTCATAGGACGCGAGGATGCGTGCTCATGCTGTTCTGACTGCATGTTGGAGTCCTGATGGGAGTGTTGAGAACGGCCGGAAATTTTGTCGGCCTTTTGAGACCTTTGGTTGCTGCTGCTGCTGTTCATTTTTTTTTTTTTTTGGTTTTTCGTCTGGTTGATTTCTTGATTGATGCTGCTTTGTCTGCTGAGGCGGTTCTTTTCTCGTGTTAATCTTAGGATTATTATTTACAGAGAGAGATTATGGAATCCGACAGAAAAGGAGCGTATGTACAGATGATATATACAATGGGTGCTTCTAGAAGGGGCGGTGAAGCATATGTGGTTGTTGTGTTTTCAAAGAAACGTGTGGTGGGGAAGGCTGCGAGTGGTTTCCAACGACAAAGGAGTAAAAGGGTAAAATGGGAGCGAAGAGGCTCTTTCTTTGCGTAGAACATAAAAGAGCCAAGGGCTGCCGCGGCATGAGACACTCAAGACAAAGCGATTTTTTTTTTTTTTGCAAAGTCGGCCATTGGTGGCAGGGACGCGTTGTGTCATGCTGCTGTAAGGGTGGCTTGTGCGCATCAACATCAACACGCGCTGAGCCGCATTCGGGGTTGCCACCAAAAAATCGGAGTGACTGTGTTCTCTGTGCCGAGTCCGGTCGAGCACTGAAGATTCAGGGACATGCATGCATGGCTCTGATCACTTCTTCCCGCGTGGCACATTTCTCACCCCATTCATCTCCAGGAGCTCCCTCAGCCCCAGATCTTGCATACCGACATGCTCAGAGGCGTCTACTCTTGCAGGGCTAATGGGAGCACCCTTCTCTCCAGCCCCGCCCTTTCGCGGACCTCGTTTTCTCTCTACTCCTCAAGACCAGCGGCCACGCTCCGGTCCATGGCCACCACTACAGAGACCGGGACTACTGGCGCCGCAAAAGCATCTGCAGGGAAAGCAGTAAAGAAGGACAAGCCAGATCAAAAGTTCACGGCCACCTTGTTGCTCCCCAAGACCGCATTCCCTCTCCGATCGGAGCCAAAGGCACAGGAGAGCTTTCGCCAACGCTGTACCTCAGATCTGTATCCCTGGCAGGTAGGGAAAACCGTCGCCTTTATCCTGCTATAGAAAAATGAACGGAGAATCAAGGAAGCAACAGGCGGCAATGTATCACAATGACTGATATCAACTTTGATCCAAATTTGTGAATTTAGCGTGAGAACAATCCCGGAGAACTGTTTGTGCTCCATGATGGACCTCCATACGCAAACGGAAACCTGCATCTCGGACACGCACTCAACAAACTGATCAAGGATTTCATCAACCGTCATCGGGTCATGCGTGGATATAAAGTCGAGTATGTCAAGGAATCGATTGCTTTAATAGAGAAACTGATGTCAAGGCCTGTTTGCTAACAGAGACCTGCTTTTTTCTACGATCTGACTACTCCATTTTAGCTATCGACCAGGGTGGGATTGCCACGGATTGCCTATCGAACTGAAAGCGCTTGCAGAGCTCAAAGTGAAAGACAAGTCTGGTCTTAGTCCAACTCAGGTCCGAGCAGTGGCGCAGGCAACTGCTCGTGCTGCTGTGGCCAATCAGCGCAAAGAGTTCTTGTCCTATGGTGTGATGGGCGATTTCGACAATGGATACTTGACCATGGACAAGGATTTTGAGACGCGCCAACTTAGAGTCTTTTATGACATGATGAACAAGGGACTGATATACAGAGCCAACAAACCTGTGTACTGGTCACCATCATCCCAGACTGCCTTGGCGGAATCAGAGTTGGAGTACAAGGACGACCACAAGAGTCGCTCTGCATGGGTAGCATTTGAGGTCGACGAGCCCTGTAAGTCCACTTTGCTGGAAAGCCGATCCGCATCAAAAGCAATATTTCACAAAGCTCTAACCAACAGATAATGTCAATTCATAGCCAAAGCTTTGTCCAAAATCTTGCCAGAGTCAGCGTCGCTGCAAGCTGTTGTGTGGACAACTACTCCATGGACCCTTCCTGCCAACCGTTGCGTCGCTATCAACCCAAAGCTCAGCTATACTTTGTTCCGCTCCAGCACTTCCCAGGACAAAAACACAGTGTACCTGGCCGCCACAGATCGCATGGATGAGATGAAGACGAGATTCGCCCCCACTGTAAAGGCCTCCTCTGAGGAAGCTCCCACGGAGCTTAAGTTGGAGACCATTGGCGAAATCATGGGAGAGGACTTGATTGGAGCAAGTTACAAACATCCCTTGACATCGGAAAGACTTTCTTTTATCGCCGCCGATTACGTTTCTGCTGACTCTGGATCCGGATTGGTTCATACTGCGCCTGGACATGGTATGGATGATTATAAGGCCTGCTTGCCTCATGGCATTGAGGCGTTTTGCCCTGTCAACAATTTGGGCAAATTCACTGCAGAGGCTGGGGATGGCCTGGAAGGCTTGCAAGTTCAGACGGAAGGAACTGCCAGGATTTTGGAGATTCTCCAAAGCAAAGGCAGCTTGATCCAAGAGCAAAGCTACGTTCACAAATACCCCTATGACTGGAGGACCAAAAAGCCTGTGATCTTGAGGGCGACCTCGCAATGGTTCGCCAATGTAGGATCTATCAAAAAAGATGCCCTGAAGGCTATCGAAGGTGTCAAGATGGTCCCCGAGTCTGCAAGAAGACGCCTCGAGAGCTTCATTCATTCCCGAAGCGAATGGTGCATTTCTCGTCAAAGATCATGGGGTGTTCCCATTCCCGTGATGTATGATACCGAGACGGACGAGCCCTTACTGACGGAACGCTCTGTGCAGCATATCATTGATATAGTCAGAGAACATGGAACGGATGCCTGGTGGAGCATGACGACGGAAGAGCTTTTGGCACCCGAGTACAGGAATAATGGAAAAACCTATCGCCGAGGCTACGATACCATGGACGTTTGGTTTGACAGCGGCACGAGTTGGACAATGATTGAGGAAAAGATGCCTCGGCCCCACTTGCCCTTTGTGGCCGATGTTTACTCTGAAGGAAGCGATCAACATCGTGGCTGGTTCCAGTCCTCATTGCTAACGTCTGTAGCGCTGACCGGCAAGGCTCCCTTTGGAACGTTGGTCACCCATGGATTTTTGCTGGATTCCAAGGGTATCAAGCAAAGTAAGTCGATCGGCAACACAGTGGACCCTGCCGTTGTGATCAATGGCGGCAAGAATCTACAGAAGGATCCCGCGTATGGAACAGATGTTTTGCGATTGTGGGCAGCCTCATCCGAGTATACAAAGGATATTGCGATTGGAAAGACCATTTTGAGTCAGGTCACAGAGAGCATCCGGAAGTTTAGAAACACGGCTAGGTTCATGCTTGGAAACCTCAATGGCTTCAAGGAAGCAGATCAGGTCGCATACAAGAATCTTTCTAGACTAGACAAGTTCATGTTGGCGGAGGTATACCAGTTCTCGAAGAATGTCAACGCGGGCTATGACGAATTCATGTTCAACAAGGGTAAGATACGCACAAAAAAAAAGAATCAAGACGCGATTGTATGTTCAAAAATTCTTGGCAGTTTTTCTTACCCTCATATTTTATTTTTAATAGTCTTTACTCAGCTTCAGTACTTGACAAGCACCACATTGTCGTCCTTCTACCTGGATGTCGTCAAGGATACTCTGTATTCGGATGCAGCGGACAGTCTCCAGCGCCGTTCGATCCAGACCGTGCTTTTCCATGTAAGTGCAACTATACTGAGAAATGTTCTTTGACGTATTTCCTCGACTTTTTTTTTTTTTTTGCCCTGGTTTCTAACCTGGTAGAGAATGTCTCTCTTTCGCTTTATCTTTTCATTTACTCAAGACTCTCAATGCATTCACGAGGAGTGTATCCCCTCTGGCGCCTCATTTGGGAGAAGAAGTTTATGAACACTATCGGGATAGCTTCACGAACCCACAACCATCCGTCTTCCGATCTGGCTGGTTGGATGCTCCAGCCTCGTGGAACGATCAGTCTTTACGGGAAGAGTTTTCGGTTTTGAAGCAACTCCGCTCTGAAGCCAACCAATTGATGGAACAGGCTCGTACGGCCAAGACGATCCGATCGTCTTTGGAGGCCATAATCGAGATTGAGTTTGAGCCATCAAAGAGCAGAGACGAGTCGTCATCATCGAAATCATCCCAGCTGGAATTTTTGGTGAAGAGCTACGCGGACGATTTGAAAAAGTTGTTCATTACCTCGGATGTGACGATCTCGGTCAGCTCCAGCAACGACAGCGGCCCTGTATCAGGGGATCAAGTGTATACCAGAGATATTTTGGTTCCTCGGGTGGGTGCATGCAGGATGAAGTTGCGCAAGGCTCAGCTGCACAAGTGTCCTCGTTGCTGGACGTTTACATCCCCAGAGGCCGATACCCTTTGTGGTCGATGCGAACGAGTCGTGGCGTCTGTTGAAGCTTGAGGCCATGTATTTTTATCCCCTTTTTTCCCCATCTCAAAAGTATCCAATCCTTCATAGAGTATTACATTAAATCGTTTTGTTTGTCTTTGTATCACTGCGCGGCTGCTCTATTACATTTGCTGCTATGTTTATCGCATGAACGTTTACTGTTATTTTGAACGATTCCAAGGCAATCGTCGAGTTTCAAAGCAAAGAAAAATAAAATATAGTGTTCATTCATTTCATTTCATTCCATTTCAATAATTTTTTTCGACCAAATACAAAAAATTATGGGAATAAGAGCTCTTTAGTTGACTGCAACGAGCGGGGGGCGATCAAGAGACCCAATAGCGTGGAATACTTCTTCCTCCCTTCCTTCTTTCTGGAACTCCCCTTCAGTGTCTTGGCTCTCCGTTTCAGCCTCTGAATCTGGACTGTATTGTTGATGCTGCTGTTGCTTATGGCGGCATTGGTGGTGATGGTGGCAATGATGAGCACACTGAGACTGACCGCTTGGTGTCTCAATGTCAATTTTCCCGTCGAGATTCTGCCGTGGGTCCAAGGAAAGAGGTTTTCGCGCGCAGGGCTTCTGGTATTTTGCACGGATTATACCCTTATTCTCGATCAGAGGCAAGAACATAATTTGGGGTCGATACGCGACCGACTTTGCATAATGGCGCTGTTGGAACGCATGAGGAAGATAGTTCAAGGTAAGAGTCCGTAAGAATCGGTCCGTCCAGGACTGACCCAGCATGACCTTTGAGATCAGATGACTGTCTTTGTAGTTACTCTTGGCAGGGTCATACCTCTGCTTGTAGTAACTCTCGAGGGCTAGCGTGAGGGAAGGCAGGGACCAGTCCTGCAAATCGTACAGACAATTGGCCAAGATCACGGCGTCTTGCATCGCATTAATGCCGCCTATTGAAAGATGGGCATGAGAAGAAAAATGGCTCATTTGGTTAAGGTTGAACTTGCAAACGTAATTTAGTAACTCCAAAGAACAAGAGCAAAAGCCATACCTTGGCCAGCTGAAGGGAGCATCTAGTGAATACGAGGGGAGAGAGAAAAAGAAATGATCGCGTCAATATTTTGATGCCAGTGAACGCGTGTTTCTTTTTTTTTTTTTCTGCTCACCTTGTGGCACGCTGGGAGCACGAACGAAGACAAGAATCGAGCACAGCAGGCAGTAGGGGAAAAAGAAGACAGAACTAGGTTAGAGTCGAAACAATTGTGCGACGGCCATGACCCACCGATAAAACATTACCATCGCCCATCAAGACGGTCCGGCCATAGTACCATGTCTCGAACATCTTGTATTCCAAAAACACCTTTGAGGTCACGTCCGATGAGGTCGCGTCCATGAGCTCGCCCATGGTCCCACCGTACGGCGAGGCAAAGCGGCGGAATTCGTTCATCATCTCCCCGAGAGCCGCCTCACCTACTCCTGTGTTGTTCCACTCGTCATGCTTTCGACGGCGATGGATATCGGCCTCTGCCTCGTTCGCGAACTGAAGACTTAAACTCCAAGAGAACCGGCGCTTCGATAAACTGTACACGCTCCACTAGTCGAGCAAAAGATGGAGTTTGGAAGTACAACAAGTTAGAGTTTGTTCTTGAAACCAAAATAATGAACTTGACAGGAAAAAAGAGGAAATGGAGTAGCGCGGTCCTTTGTCTTTTTTTTTTTTGGCTTACACTGTGTCGTGCTCCACCCATGACGTTTGAGAAATGACAAAAGTCATCTTTGAGGACGGGATACATTTCCGGGTCCAAGGGCTCGGTCACGCCCACAACACAAAAATATCCGATCCCCAATGGCTCTGCATCCACCTTGGGAAGCTTCTTTTTCTGCTTCAGAGTCTCATACATCTCTTCGCGAACACGGCTATAAGTTCCGTCTTTTTTGTTTTTTAATTAGAAAAAAAAACGTGCGGCCAGTCAGGATTAGTCTGAATAAGAGAAATAAAAAAAGAAGTGCCTATTCATTTTACCTGCACCGATGACCAGATGCGCATCGTATGTGGACCCATCCCTGCATTCGACTGTGGCCGCCTTATTGGCCACATCAGAGTTCCGGACTTTTGTTACCTGTTTGTTCATCAACAGCTTGTGATCTGGGATTTTCGCAACCATCAAATCGCACAGATCTGGTCGTGAGAACAGATAGCTCTCGTACCCAGTCCTGTCAAAGAAAAAAATAGAATAAAAGAAAAAGGCATAGAAAAATGAGGATTCCTTGGACAAAGATAGAAATGGGGAAAGAAGCGAATGGGAAAGAGAAAAGCATATTCTTACAATTTCTTGGGATCTTTTGCAAGGACTTCGCCCATAAGTTTCATATTGTGGTCGTAGACCAGCATTCTCGGGCAAGCCAATGAAATCCTCATGATGTCCTCATACATTCCAAGTTGCTCAAAAACAGGAAGCAAGTGTGGCCCGATAGCCATGGCCGAACCTGATTAGAAAAGATGAGGAGTACCAGAATGGAGGTGAAGACTTTGCTTGGTTAGAGTCATATCAATGCCTCTCACAACGATCACCATCCACCAAAAAGGATTCGTTACCGAGTGCAGTAACTTTGGTCGAACGCTCGAGGATCACATAGTCTATGCCGATACATTCCAAGAGAATGCCGAGCATCAGACCGCCGAGCCCTGCACCCACGATGGCTACTCTTGGACCGTTTGGGTTTGTCTGTGGAGGGTTTAGCTGGAGTTGGGGCAGCGGCTGTGGCTGTGGTTGCGGCTGTTGTTGCAGTTGTTGGTGACTGGATGACATTGTGAAAGGGTAGGGCCTTGCTTTGATCTGGGGTTGGAAAGAAGGAAAAGGCTGGTGCGGAAGGGAGACAGAAGAGCACCCCTGTTTTTATAACCTGGGAAAAAAGAAGAAAAACAAATGTTCAAAAAAAAGGCGATAGTGCATGCTCAGGGTATTGCGCCAAAGCAAACAATTACAGGCAAGACGAGCTGCTCGCTCGCCCCAAGAAACAAACAGAAGGGAGTCGCGCTTATGAAGCGCGTCGGGAAAAACCTCCCTTTCGACCAGAACTTCACTGCGTCTCGAGAGTGCATAACAGAGGGCAAGGGCATAACCACAACTGCCGGGGACAGAGATTGCTCTCGCCCGCGATAGAAAAAAAGAAGGGAAGAAAAAAAAAATAGAAAAACACAACCGGACCTGACCCTCGTTGTGTACAAGGAGGTCTGCTTCTAATCGCTCACCTGGTCAACAATTGCACCTTCATGCCGTCTGTTCTGAGCACAGCTCCGCCTCTCTGTCGAAAGCAAGATTTGTTAGGTGACACCAACATCGCGGCCGACTGGACACTCTTGACAAGCATCCAGCGAGAGGTCATCCTGACCTATTGTTCAGCCACAGCGTGTGGAAGGGAGGCGGGATGCAGACCCGCCGCACGAAGGCTGGTGGCCAACCTTGTACTCAAGATACAAGCGCATGGTTAAGTCTTTCCTGCCAGCCCTTTCCTTCCCTGCGTCCACGCGTCGAGCGGTATTCAAGGCCCCTTAAGTCGATCTTTTGCTTTGTGTTTCGTTGTTTGCCGGCCCATGCAAGCATCTCGCCCTTGACCATGTCCAGTCCATGAGTCGCCCTCGTCCCATGGAGACCCACCACGAGATTAATGACAACAACCATGACCACAAAGACAACGATGAGGACTACCTTGAAGAGGAACCTGCGGTCACCTGCGCTATTTGCTTAGCTCCTTTCCGGGGACGTGTCTATTTGTCACCCTGCTTCCATGCCTTCTGCGCATCCTGTCTTGCCGCTTGGTTCGATATCAACCTCCAATGCCCGCTTTGCAAGTCCAGCCCAGACAGTTTGCACCATGGTGTCAATACTTCTCTGGGAGTTATACACACGATCTTGATCTCAGAACACTCACGTAGTGCCTTGATCTCCGCCTTGAATGACATTGCGCTCGATACAGAAGAGACACTTCGAACTCAAGAGTCAACCCCGGGGTTACTGCTGAATCAGGATCAGGACGAGGATCAGGATCAGGACCAATTTCAGAGCTACAACAGACAAAGACCTAGAAGGAAGCGGTCTCCTTCCTCTCAAGATGAACATGATCAAGAACTGCAACAATCGGGAGAACAGCGGCGGCATCGTTCAAGATCCAGATCACTATCTATCTCCCCTTCAGGTGCCAACTCGCGTACCCCATCCCGATCTCGATCCGTCACCCCTATAGATAGCTCTCATCGCATCGAGGAACCCGATGGCTTTTATCCGTTCCCTTTGTCTCATCAGATTATGACACAATCCTATTCCTCGTCTGTATCCCAGCCGGACATCTCAGACGAATCATTTCTGCCAGTGGATAGAAATCAAGTTTACACCCTCGGCCTTGAACCCTGCCCGCCAGAAGAGTACCCGATGGTGGATCGTATTCAGGAATCTAACATGACCCTTCTACAGCCTTTCTTGGAACGCGACCTGGCCATCTTAACAAGCGTCGGCGATAAGGTCTCGCCTGTCATCCTTGCCCACGTCAAAAGGATGCTTTTGGATGCTACTGTACCCGGTCGTGATGGTGGCAGTAGTGGTGGTCACAGCAGCAACACCAACTGGAAACGAGGCCATGAAGACAAGGCCAGGAGCAAGCGGATCAAACAGAACAGCGAATCTATGCTCTCTTGGAACCAAGTCGAGCTCGAGCTCACATCTTGGATTGCTCCCCCTGTTGCTGGATCCTCACAGTCTTTAGCATCGTTAGCACACACTTTTACAAATGAGATGCGGCGCATGGCCAAAAGAAATTGGAAGATGGGTTCGTGGGACCGACAAGTCAAATACCATGTTCCCCAATCACAGAATAAAGATGACGCTGGGACATCTTGAGGATAATAAGTATAACAAAAAAACTTCTGGGGAATTTATTTCGGGGAATCGGATGCGAATATCAATGTGCATAGATGTCAGCGCAGCCTACTCTTCGAACTGATCCAAACCAAGAGTAAGGGTTTTACTGCTGTTCACACCTTGGTCTCGGTAGATTCCAACCAATCCCTGCCCACGTTCGTACAACGAGCTCTTGAGCGAGATCACGATAAACTGCAGATCTTTCGACGCATGCTGCTGAAGGTAATGACCAATCTTGGCCACGTTCATGTTGTCCAATGCGGCATCCACCTCATCCAGAACAAAGAATGGCGATGGGCGGTAGGAATGGATAGCAAACAACAGAGCCAAGGCCGCCATTGTTTTTTCACCCCCAGAAAGCTGATCCATATCGCGGAACCGTTTCAGTGGTGGCATGGCATGGTACCGGATACCGTCCAGATAGGGCTCCTCCGTGTCCTCCAACGACAAATACGCTGTGCCGCCCATGGGAAAAGCAGTAGACCGTGTCAGAGCCTTATAAACCTCGTCAATCTTTTCGGAAATATGTTGGAATGCGCCGTGGAACCGATCGTATCGCTCCTGCTTCACCGCGCTGAATGCCTCCTTGACATCTCTGGCACTCTTGCGGGCTGCGTTAAATTCCTTGTCGGTCTTCTTCAAACGAGCCTCGACGCCATCCAACCGATCGATTGCTTTCATATTGGGTGCCAAGCGCTCAATCTCGTCGGACAGTTGCTTCAGTCGGTCCAAAAATTCGTTCTCCATCTGCTCCATCGTGTTGCTCTCGCCTGACTCTGCACTATGGCCGCCACTGGTAGGTTGAGATCCAGAAAGGGAAAGGCGATGGAGATCCAGCCCTGAAGAACTCGATGCATCAGGGCCGGAAGAGCGTGGCTGCGAACTCGAACTGGGCAACGCCTGTCTCTGGCCCTCATCCAATTCTGAAAAGTCAACTGTAATCCTCCAGTCTTGGCTACGTGGTCCCTGTGACGCGCTAGCAGGTCCGCTGCTGTCGTTGTCAACGTCCATGTCGTTCTCGCTCGAGGTAGGTGGGCGATACATGTCTACATCGTCCAAGGATACATCATCCAGAGATCCTTTCTCCATTGGTAGGTCAATTTGCTCCAGTTTGCAACGTCTAAAGATAGAGGATCTCTCAGAGTCCAACGTGTCCACCAGGGATTCCTAAATTTAAGAGTGAGCGTGTGGACTTGTTAGGAAAGAGGCAAGAGTGTGTTGAGGAAAGAGATTAAAAGTGCAAAAAAAGTTACCTTGGAACTGATCTCTTTCATCAGAGTGTCAACTTGTTTGTTGACTCGCGAAACTTGTTTTTTGAGGACATTGGCCTGGTCTGACTTGGTTTGGAAGGTTTTCAAAGCGGCCTCAAGGTCTTCCTTCAGGACTGCAATTTGCTGCTTGATGTCTGTCTGTTGGGCTTGAATATCGTCCCGCTGGCCTTCGTAAACATCCAATGCCACGGTCTCGGAGGCCATCGAGATATCCAAGCGAGTAATTCGCTCCTTTGTCTCCTTCAACTGTGTGCTCTCGAATGAAAGCTGGTTTCTGAGCTTGGATAGGTGAGTCTCAAACATGGCTCTGGTCTCTGATAGCTCCTGAGCTCGCTTCAGCTTTTGTTCTTCGTACTCGCGAATGTTCGCAACGTGCACTCTTCTACAGAGAGACGCAAATACCACATCCTCGATTTGGTGTACCTCCTCTTCCACCTGGGCAATTTCGCTCTCATGCTCCGCCAAAATCTTGGAGGACTGTTCTGCAAGAGGAGCTTTCACGGCCAGCTCGGCGTCAATAAGCTTGATCTCCTCACGGACTCCATTCAACTTGCGCTTGGTTGCGCTGAGATCCTCACGAGTGAACGACAGCTTGCTTTCGATACCGGCCAGTTCGCTCTTCAATGACTCTTCAGGAACACCCCTCTTCTTTGATTTGGACAGCTCATTCAACTCGGACAACATGAGATCACGCCTTCTCTTCAGATCGTCGACAACACGCTCCTCCCATCGTCTGGCACTCGGGCCAATACCAGATTGGCCTCCAGTAATAAGACCGCTCTTGTGGAAAACTGTTCCATCCAGCGCGATAGCTTTGACCTGTTGTCCCATCTCATAACAGACGTGTTTGGCGATTTCCATGGTATCGCAGATGAGGTCATTGCCACAGACGTATTGAATAGCGCGCTCAATGACTTCATCATACTGAACAATATCACAAGCCAAACGGGCGCCCTTGGAGAGACTTCTGAGTCGGTCGTTGATAGGTTTGACAACTAGAGTGTCCAATGGCAGGAAGGTTGCATGGCCCGACCGCTGTTCTCTCAAAAGTTGGATACATTCAATAGCCGTTTTTTCCCGGTCCACAACGATGGCGTCCAAATGGCGTCCAAGGACGACAGCAACGGCGGCATCGTATTTTCGTTGAGTCGGTTTACAAAGATCTGTGACGCGTCCGTAGACACCAGGGAAGATTCGCATGAGTGAGCTCAAGGTCTCCTTTAGCCTTTGCTCCTTTTCAGACTCCCGTTGATCCAGCTTGGCTTCCATAAGTTGGTTCATGGTGTTGGTCAATTTCTCGTTCAACTCTAGCTCAGTTTTTTCGATCTTGATCCGCTCGTTGTTGAGATTTTGAAGTTGGAGTTGCGCTCCAGCTTGGTCCTGCAGAGCTTGGGCCACTTGAGACTCGAGCTTATGCTGGTGGTCGCTCAAGGTCTGCTCCTGTTCTGAGAGTCGTGATTTTTTGGTGGAGAGTACTTGAACAGCCTCCTTTTGCCGACTGTTTTCCTCCCGCTCTGTCTTGATATTTCTCTTGAGTTGCCCTAGTCGTTGAGTCTGTGCCACTGTTTGTAATGCAACCTGCTCCTTCCTTTGGAGAAGAATACGATGATAGGGTTAGATAAACGAACAAATGACGGAAGAAAAATTCATATACTCTGACAGAGGCTTACTTTGTGCTGTACTCAGCGAGATCTTCGGAGCTCAAAGTCACACCTTGGATTTCCTCTTTGGCCTTCGCCTCTTGCTCGAATTTGGCGGCACGGCGTTCGAGCTGAGCAAGTTCGACTTCTTGCTGAGAGACACTCTTATGCTGAGTGTTGTACGTTTCTTTTACAGCAATCTCATTCGCTTTCATCGATTTGATTTTTCTGGTTACGTGAGCGACTTTTTCGTCCAAAGCAAGGCCTTCTGGATGCTATAATAGCGAGTGATGGAGGAGGGAGAGAAGTGAGGGGAGGGGGTTAGCACAGTCACTGTATACATTATTGGTTTGAGGAGTGACATACCAATTCATTCAGAGCTTTCTCGCGCTTAGCAATAGAACGCTCTTTGCGATATGCATCTCGCTGAGCCTCCGCTTGGCTCCTCTTTGCACTCTTGAGGGATTCTTCGAGATTGTCCTACAATAGTCCAGTTTATGGTTAGCTTCAGTTTCTGAAAGGAAGAAACGCAAGCATTCCTACGTGCCCTATCCTTACCAGCTCGTCCTGTGTTATCCTCAGTACCTCTGACTTTGTAACGATGGTTGCTTCTGTCGATGTGATGTTGCATTCAATATGGAATAGTTTCCAAACAAGATAGTTCACAAGAAGATTGGCCTTTTCTTCTTGCAAGGTCTCGAATCGCTCAGCCTCGGCTTTCTGCTCCTGGTATTGTTTGATTTCGGCGTTAATGCCCTTTTTCCGATGAAAGTTGAAGGTTGACTTTTCCACTGCGCGCTCTTGCTCCTGCTGTAATTCATCATATCGTTGCTTCAGTTCGAGGGAGCCACTGATCTGCTCAATGAGTTTGGTGAGGTCTTTGGGAGATTGGGATGCAATCGCCTCAACATCACCCTATATGGAGAGTGGTCAATGATAACAATGGGGTTAAAGTTGAGCCAATCTGACGGCAGTCCTCGTACAATCGTCAATAATGATGGCCTACCTGAAACACCAAGAAATTGCGAGCTTTGACCAAGATGTTGATATCCTGAAGCGCCTTGTCATAGTCTGCATATCTTTTGGCAGAACCATTGATCTTATATTCACTGATACCGGCCATGTTAACACTGTACAACACATGGTTTCAAGGAGGAAAATATTAGTGCTCATGCTTCGATGTCTCTCGTCACGAACGATAAGAACTGGAAGTGCCATCGCCCTTACCTCCTTGTGAAACGGATCTCAGAACCATCATCATTTTGGTACACAGCCATCACCCAGGTCTTTCTGGGGTCGTTCTCGTTGACGGGTGTGGGTCGGCTGCTCTTACTACTGCTTGCTGCCCCACTCCTCTGGTTATCCTGAGAATCCTCTGCACGATCGCGATAGATCAGCTCGCGGAGTTGACTGGATCGAAGATGAGCCGACTTTACTCCAAGGACAAATGAGATGGCGTCCATCAAGTTTGATTTTCCTTGTAGTTGAGGGCACGAAAAAATGGATAAGTATTTGGCAATAAGAAAAAATAATAATAGGAAAAAAAAAAAAAAAAAATGGTGGCAAAGCCATTCGAGTGAAGGCGGACAAACGAATTCCAAAAGAATGGAGGTTGACAAGGTCAATTACCTGCACCGTTGGGACCGATGACACAGGTAAAGTCATTGAATGGCCCGATAGTCTGGTGGCCCTTGTAAGACTTGAAGTTTTCGAGCTCGATCCTGTGCAGTCGACCCATGGTGGCAAAAGGCGAGGAGGAGGAGGCTGAGGATGTGGATGGAAGACTGATTCCTTTAAACTGGGTGCGGGTTGAGAGTAAAGGCAAGGGGGTTGAGGATGAGGGGAGGGGGAATGCACGAAGGAAGAGAAGAGAGGCAAGAGGGAGATGAGGACTGATGAAAACAAGGAAAGAGAGAAAGAGCAACAAAGGAAAAGAGAGCAAGGGAGAAGAAGTGAGAAAAGAGAGAAGAGGCGTCAATTGAAACGCGTCCCACCTGCTCCTCTCTGTTGTCAGTCCTGTTCCTGTCAACAAAAACAACACGCGCTAGAACGTTATTAAATGATGAACATGAAGAAGGCGAATTGGTGGCGTGTATCATGTGATATGTCACGTGGAATCTCGCTGCTCCCTGCTGCCTCTGGCTCATCATGCTCATCTCGTCTCCTTCATCCCCGCCCGTCCAGTCATCCCTCCCCCTCATCCTCCCACACATAGTCCGTCATGGTCAACGCCGCCAAAGTACTCCAGGACTTGCGCGCCTCCGCTGAGCGCAAACCCGATGTTGTCGTCCGTCTTGGAAAGCCCCTTGTCGACTCTGGCGCGGTCATGAAACTTGATGCTGATGGTAACTTGAGAACAGTCATCATACCTTCCCCACCTTATCTTAACCTCGGCATGCCTCGACAATCCAGTCGACTATGGAGGCTCAAAGAGGATTCTCGATTAGTATCTACAAACTTGAAGATCGCTTGGTCTTTCGATCTGATATTCTTCTGTCTCTCTTACCTCTTTAGCGTGGCTCGTGTATGAACAAGTTGCCATTGCCGCATTAGACGTTGGCGACGACCTTTTGGCCCACGTAAGATGACACGGGTTTCTTTGATATACCAATCGCACTCACAGTCCGTCATCGATAAGTCAAAACGTTATGAGCAGAGTACTCACGCACAACCTCTAATTGCGTACTTAGAAATGCATCCAAGCCCTTGAAGCAAAATTTCCAGGATCAGCGCGTGTGAATCGTCTGAATGGAATGAAATTCGAAGCTATCGGAAAACTGACAGAGGCTTCAGAGGTTTACAAGGCTATTCTGGAGGAGGACGAAACCAATGTTGTAAGGACAGGACGATGAAAATATGGTCTATGGATGAACCTCAGAGTGAGGCTGAAAACATCATCCTGATCAGCCGTTCTCTTTATTATCCTTCCTGGTCTAGCTTGCCGCTAAACGTCAAGTCATGTTGTTGAGGACTATGGGACTACCATCAGAGGCCATTTCTGCATTGGTCAAGTACCTGGATATTAACTGCACAGATTTCGAAGGCTGGCTGCAATTGGCAGATTTGTACCTCGAAGAGTTGATGTAGGTTCTTACGGGAAATTGGCACAAGAGAATCGGAATACGTGGGGATGCTGTCGGCTCTATTTTCCTGGATATTGATTCTCGCCTGACCGTTCACCCCATTTGCTCTAGGTATGGACAGGCTGCATTCTGCATGGAAGAAGTCCTCATGCTCCAACCTCAGAACCATATTTTCCATCTCAAGTATGCCGAGATCCTTTATACTCAAGAGAACTACCAGCTGGCTTTGAAACAGTTCTGCCGTGTGATTGAACTGTGCAAAGACCATGTCCGTGGTCTCTACGGAATCAAATTGGTAAATATAATGTCTCTAGATAGAGTTTACTACCCTGCAAATCTCTTACTTACTTCCTGTCCAACCCTCTTAGTGCACTTCTCGCTTGTTGAAATCGGCACCATCAAAAGATGCCGCCGCCACATCACAGGAGGACTTGAAGGCGATTGATTTGCTTGCCACTGAACGCTTGGTGGCTGTTTATAGCGCGAATGGTGCCGCTTCCACAAAATCAGTTAGTACCAAATGGATCGAATGCCTGTAGGCCCCGTCAACCTTTCTCATAAAACTCACACCAAAAGTCGATGCGTTCTTGGGTCAATCGGTATGGGTTTTTTTTTTTTTTTTTTTTTTTTGGGTACAGTATATTAATCGGCGTAATCGTCACGTGATCACTTTGCCGCGGGATAATGGAAAATTTTGAAATTTGGTTTTAACAAGCAGGATTAGCTCAGCGGTAGAGCAGCCGACTGCAGATCGGCAGGTCTCCGGTTCAAACCCGGAATTCTGCTTTTTGGATTTTTTTTGCGAGACATCCATCGACCATGGGGCGACCTTCCTTTTCGGGTCGCTTATCTATCGACCCTGCCATTCTCTAAACCACCAACCAGCCCATTTCTTAACCGCCGAGATCACCATAGCCGCCGATGTACCCTCGTGATCGTATCCGCCGACTTCTCTTTTTCCGGTTGTCGAGCGAATAGATAAATCCTTTTTATTTTGCTACTTTGGACGACTTTCGATCGGCAAGCTCTGAGCCCACTCCATCTTCCAGTGGATCGATTGGTTTAGTGGTTTAGTGTGTGAATACCGACATGTCACTCCTATCAACTACTTTTATTTACCTATTACTACAAGAGTGGTCGCAACTGAAAACAAAAGGACAGAAAGACTGGGATCGGTTATATTTTGTAATTTACGTTAAAGGAAACACGAGAAAAGCAAACATCGAGAAATATAAAAAGAAAAACATTACTGAGGTTTCGTTGAATAAGATGGGGGGGAGCAGAGCTTTTTAAGAAATGAACTTCTTAAACTTTTTCCAGAAGCCAGATTTGCGCTTATTGGATTGTGCTAGCGACGTGTTGGAGGGGAATTGAGGGGTCGAGGTCGATACCGCAGTGGTGGGCGAAGCTGTTGCTGGGAGATGCAGCTTGTCGACGAGTGAGATTGGCGCAGATCCTGTCACATTAGCGCTTGAGGTTGAGATGATGGGCGCAGCAGCGGCTGTAGAAGAATAGAGGGTGGAAGGCGCGGGGGACGAGCTGGAGGCGATCGAATTCGAGGACGAGGACAGCATGGGCGTCGATGGGGAAGAGGAGGACAAAGCAGAAGACACGGCAACAGAGGCATCGACAGTGGGACGAGCTTCACCCTCCGTCTTCTCACTGCTGTTCTTGCGCGGGATGGTCACAGCCTCATGCTGAACAATGGCCACACCGTAATCACCGTCGCCGTCATGTTCATCGTCACCGAGCACAGGAGCAGATGAGGCAGTCGAAACGTCTTGTGAAGGATGAGCATCTCCAGCCTTGTTGGACGCATCGTAGACCTGAGAATCCACCAAGGTCTTTGTCGTAGCAGATTCTGTCAATGAATGCTCTTGTCGCTCCTGTGATTGCTGCTGCTCAGACTTTTCCGAGGGGGTAATATCCTCGACAAAGCAAACGTTGTTCAGGTTGCCAGCATGATCCCTTTCTAAGGCCTGGCCGGGATCCGTAACCCAGTTGTGTCCATCGAGAACAAACTTGAAAACAATCTTGCGGTGGCGGAGAGGCTGCTCCTTGGTCTCGCTCACCTCAGTAAACTCCAATTGATCCAAGTCAATCTCGAGCTCAGTCTCGAAGCGTCCTTCTTGCTCGTTCCTGTGCAAGAATCCAGCCTTGTGGCTGCGGGCCCAGTCTTCGAAATTTCCCGTGACCTGGACCGAGGAAGGGAAAGGTTGATCATAAGGTGGGAAGGGAAATGTGAATCGAATGGGTAAAAGACGTGGCATGATGTGGGTGTTTAGGAGACTGCTACTACTTGTGTTATTGCTGTGCGTCTTTAGTGAAAACGTCTTTAGTGAAAAGCCGAGGTCAAGAAATCGGAGAGCAATCTTTGGTTTGAGTGAGATCCGAATACAAGCTGTCGAGGACGGATTATGGGACGAAGATGGATCGAATTTAGAGAGATCTTGACAAGAGGAGGGAAGATAGGAAGAAAAGGTCTGGTCCAAGTCTTCTAGTGGCTCTCGCTGTTGAGGTCGATATTGGAACTGTTGCTGTTCTTGGAGATAAAGGAGTACTCGTTCTGGATGTAGAGGGGCTGTTGGTGCAGTTGGATAGTAATATCCGAGGCCTTCGATCCGCTCCTTTTTGGTTGGCTTGTTGTGGAAGCTATTGTAGTAACAGGTGTCGAAGCGCCGTTTGTCTGCTGAGTTCAGGCTATTGCTATTTGCGTTGTCTAGATCGGCGCTGAGGGTAAGGACGTCGTCGAGGCTCTCTGCAAACGGTTCAGATTCTGACGACGGTGAAGGTGAAGGAGGCGGGACTTCTGGTTCTGGTAAACTCGTTAGAGTTGAGGTGATGGAAAGCGGAAGAAGCAGATAGGGAAGAAATGACTCGAGCTGTTGGTGGGACTTGACAACGATTTCGGGGATGGGAACAAAGAAGTGGCAACTCACAAGCTAAGACAGAATGAGCGTATGCAGACGTCGTATATAGTGTTAATTGCAAGGTTGCACAAGAGGATGGGAGGAAAAATGGCGGGAAAGTAGGGGTTGATTAAAAGAAGAAAAGAGAGGACCCCATCCTTGCTTTGTTTTTTTTTTCGTCTTCGCTCGCTCAGACCACGTTTGAGCCAACATTTCATATTTCATATTTTTTCAAGAGGAGACTAAAACATGGGGGAAAGGGCCAATTGGCTGTCAAGTCTGAAATTTATCCTATGGCAAATCGCGTCCGTAGGATATCATACGCTGCAACATAAATATTCAAAAAGATAACGGGAGGGACATACCGGTCGCGATCCGACGTAGAGTTGAACCTGGATTTGCGTTGTCGTCATGACTGAGGAATAGCCCTTAATTTACTGGTGCGGTATGGTCTCTTCGCGGTGAAGCTAGATGTCTGATGTAAGTGCGGGAAATGGAGGCAAAAGAAGCAAAAGGACAAGAGAGGCGAGGGTGGCAACGAGAGAAAGAGAGAGAGAGAAGAAAGTGGAGAGGGGGAGAAAGGGGGGAAAGAAAGAGAAGAAAAGGGCAACGAAGTTATGGTTATAGAACTGGGAATCGAGAGAGAGGAGGACACGCGAACCCCACACATTCCTTTGATGAGAGCCTGGTGATACGCGTTGTCAATGATGCCAAGAGACGATCCTTTTCCCCACACTTCCTTTTTCCTTTTATCCCGCTACGGCATTGAGCCGAAAAGAAAGAAAGGGTCCTCTCTCCCTTTCTCCCACCCCTCACTATCGCTCTCTTTCTGTTTCTCTCTCCCTTTCTCTTTTTTTTCTCTCTCTGTCTATTCCACTCTCTGTCTCTTTCACCCCTCTCTCTCACTCTCTCACTCTCTCACGCTCTCCTCGGTAAACATCGAAATGAGAGGAGAGAAAAGGTCAAAAAGAGGTCAGACGAGATAGGATGAACCAAAAAGAGAGAGAAAGCCCGATCTCTCACCCTTCTTTGCAAGATGAAGTGAGGTGAGGTGACCTCCGTGTCTTTAGTATCGTTGTGTGGTCAGAATGCCATCAAGACCAGGGAGGAATAATTTTCTGGCCATACCAGGATGAGCCAGAAAAAAAATCCAAAAAACCTTTATCGGGTTAAAAAAGATCTACTTACCTCTCTTTATTCACATGATATTCTTCACTGAGCTGGCTGTTCATGATCGGTTGCGGTTTCCGACATCTATGGTACGTTGGGCTACATAAGAACGGACTCTTTGTGCATGTAATTTATTGATAATCAAACGCTTTTGCAAACACTGTGTGTATTGTTAAGCAAGTTTCTAGTAGCCGCCATTGTAATAATTATAGTTGCGATTGTTGCGGCCAAAGATGGATGCAAAAATAATGATTAATGTCCAGATAATGCACATGACAAAGCAAGCACGAGCCCAAAACCTCTCCCTTGGATCTGGCGACCTCATGTAGCACATTCCAAAGAGATAACCAACCCATGTGCACAAACTACAAAGTATGAGAAAGGCGCGAAGAAGAGGATCAGCAATTGGCTCAGATTCATGCATCAATCACATTACACATTACACCACAGTCACTCACCCGAAGATGAAGCAGATCATAGCCATGGGCACTCCGTGGCTGGGAGGCGCTGCACTGGCACCGTATGTCCCAGCGCCGTATCCCCCAGCACCGCCTCTGTTCGCGGTGTCATCAACCACATAAACAACCGTGCTTGGTTGGCCGACTGCAATAAACGAAGCAGGTTTGATTAGCCTTTAGGTATAGTCTGTTGCGACATGGAGACAACGAGCGTCTCCTCTCCACTGACGCTGCTGCAAAGGATGCAAGGGACGACTGACCTGGGGGAGGTGCGTATGCCGCAGATGGGGGGATGTATGCTCCAGCAGGAGGAGCGTATTGCTGCTGCACGGGCTGAGCCTGGTAGTAGGATTCTGTTGTGGGGAGTGGTCCTGATGGTGGGTCGTATTTTGCACCTCCAGATGCGCTTGTGGTTGTAGAGTAGGATGGAGGTGGGGGCTGCGCCATGCCATCCTGATTCTGGTCGTGTTGATTCTCAAAGCCTTTTTGACTCATGGTGACTGAAGTTGGTTATGTCTCCTGGTGGGTGCTGGCAGTGAAGAGTGGCTCGAGGGTGGGTGCTGTTGTCGGCTTCCTGGTGGATGAAGATAGGAAAAGCGGGAAAAAGGAGCTTGTGTGGGTAAAAGACAAAGAAACAAAAAAAAAAAAAAAGGCGCATCCTGCACGACGCACTCGCCAAAAAGGTGAGACAAGACAAAGAGTTTTTTTTCTTTTGCATGATTCTTGACTCCAACAAACTAATCTGGGTTCCCCCTTCAGAGAACACCTTGTGAGGACAGGTTCTGACGGAAAACACGCGATGAGGAGAAAGTCGGACTCGACAGCAGGAAGCCTCGCATCAGCACCCGATGTCTCTCTACGATCCGGACCATCTCTTCTGCTTGCACACGTCCCTGCGTCGGCATGGACCGCTCGAAGATGCGATAGCTGTCCGAAGCCAAGTTCGCCTTGCCTGTCTCAAGATCAAGCACGCACATGAACCCATACACCATCACGGCTGCGCGATCAATTGGAAGGTCTCCCTTGGATCGATCCAGGAATGTCTCGATAAAAGTGCTCGTCGGAAGCGTGTTGAAATGACGGCCAAGCAAAGGCAAGAAGCAGAGAACTCGACTTTGATGAACCACTGGAGGTACCGAACACGCCATGGAGGGGAAAGGTTGCATGAGTTCTTGCTGTTCCAGCAGAACATGACCCGTCAGTGTCTTTGTACAGTTGATCTGAGGCCGATTGTATTTTGGAGACGAGTTGGGCAGGAGTAATTCGGCAGTTAATCTCGACGCCTGGCGTTGGTTCGATGATTCCATCCCGGACATGGCTCGCTCACTCGGACCAGCAGTCGTTGCAGAGAAGGAAGAACCACGGGCTGAGGAAGGGATCTGTTGGGATGGAGAGGGCCTGAGGAGCGTCATGATATTGGGTACAAGGTATTGGAAACAGAGCTGCCCCATAGAGACTCGATCCTCATGGTCTGGCACACGCAGGGACGCGTTTTTTTCGGGAGCATTCACGAGGTAGTGGAAGTGGTCCTGGTCCCGTAAACTAGTGAGGCACTGAAGGATCAAAACCGCGGTTTCTGGAAGACAGATTCCTCTGCAGACTTGATCCGCAATTACTCTCGCAATGACATGTATGTTGATTTTTGAGATCACGTAAGGGTTTAGAAGCGGTGTCGGTGGAGTCTTATTGGGCGGTGTTGTCATAGTTTCTGAATCGATTGACGTCGCGGGCAACACTGAGTGTCTATATCCCAATGCATCGACATGGTCTATACAATTGTCCACCTGCTTCACACACAACTCGTCCTCCTTGCCAAACTCCAGTCTATATCTCTCCAATGCTTCGACCTCCTCCAAATATCCATCGTTGACACTGTCGCTCAAATAGAGCCGTCGAAGTATCGCTTTCGCTGTGATTAAAACTCTTCCTACAGCCTCCTTGCCTTCTGTCAATGCCGGTGATGGATTCTCTTGCTCGTAGAACTCTGCTAATAGCATCCGAGAATAGAGCTCAAAGTCAGATACGGCTGTTGGTCTTTCCTGTTTGTTTTTTTTTCTGTTATTGTTTTGGCAGACACCAAGCCGCGATCGACATATCCGGTGAGAGTGCTGTTCATTCGTCCTCTTCCGCATACAACATTCATTGCCGCCTGTCTCTTCATTCCTGCATTTGTCGCTGTCTCTGTGCAATTCGTTCTCACAAGTCTCCTCAGATTGCGAGTCGCTATCACCCCAATTTGACGTCCCGAGACGTATGTCAAAGACAGTGGAGAGTTGCCACAGCACCAGCATCCTGAGACGATTGCAAACTTGAGTGAGGGGGATCATTTGTCGAGGCGATAGATGGTGGAGAATGCAATAGACAATCTCTGTGGGCAGCCTATCAAGGCTCGCCATATAGACTGGATCGAAAATTGTTGCAATGGTAGTTGATCGTTCATTGGTATTGCTACTGGCTGATCTGAAGGACGAACTGAAGGGTTGTCGAGGCGACAGCATCGACGCCATGGTAGGCGTTGACTGCATTGCAGGCGAAGATTCTACCAGAGTCGAGGTCATGGTACATCAGTGGTATTGCGGGCGGGGTAGTGGAAATAAGAGGCGGTTTATTCTATCCTCTAAATCTGGTTTATATGTCTTTGAGACCGAAACACTCGGACGCCTCCAATCGCCAAAGAGAGACATCCAGCCATCTTTCCTTGAACATGAAGACCGAAAGCTATCATTTACGTGATTCCGTGAACGATAGACACGATCCGCGATTGGCAATGAAAAAAGATGAAGGAAAAAAACAAGAGTGAGTGGGTGGAAGGTTCAAAGTGCCCTTTTTTTTTTTTTTTTCTTGACTCAAAGGTCCAGACGGCCCGAAATTGGTGGCAATTATCACGTGATTCCTAAAAGATGTGTCACGTGATTTCAAACCGATCTTTCACTTTATATATATACTGTATTTCCTCATATTGATGAGGAAATACAGCAGGAATAGCTCAGTGGTAGAGCAGCCGACTGCAGATCGGCAGGTCACCGGTTCAAACCCGGTTTTCTGCTTTCTTCTTTTTCGATATTTTTGCCACATTCGTTTTGGTTAGGCGTTGGTGGCAACGACCATTTCGTGGAATGTCCCAGATGCTCCCAGCGCTTTTTTTTCTTCTTTTTTTCTTTCATGTAATGTAAAGCGCTCTACTTTCTTTTTCTTTGTCCCCTCTTCTCATGCAAAAGACCCAGATCTCACATCCATCGCCCTTCGCTTGAATTCAGCCTGCACACACTCTCTTTCTCTCTGATTCACCAAATCTCAGACACATTTTCTTCACATGTTTGGCTGCATTGTCGCAGGTCGATTGGTGCGTAAACGTTTTCTTTTTTTTTTTTTTTCTACTCGGTCCAGTCGGGCAGACAGAATGTTCTAGGAGGGAGCATGCAGGGAGGGAGCACTACTCCTCTTTCATGGATCATAGAGCAGAGAGACAAAGACGAGCGCTCTGGAGAACACGGTATTCGACGATCGACGAGATGCAGCCTGTCCGTTGAGTTTTTCTGCAAAGTCCTCCGAGTCTGTGCATCTCCCGCCGTGGCTTGCTTGTTCAATGAACACAAGCAGATTTTGTTCTGACGCTCTGCCTGTGTCTCCATCTGCCATCCTATCCACAACAGGTCCAAACCAATCTGCAGCAAGTTGACGTGAATAAGTTCACGTTCCAGCTCGAGGAGGCCGAGGCTATCAACCACATCGTCGTCTTCTTGCTCGGCACCGTCCCCTTCCAACCTGGCTTTGCTGCAACTGTCCATCTTCTGTGGCCCAATAAAGACTGGCAATTGCTTGGAATGTAAGGCCTGGTTGTGATGTGGGTAAACTGTAAACACCGGCAACCGTGGAACTAACCAAAGAATCTTTTTCTTGCATTCTGCTAGGCTTTCCAACGAAAAAGCTAGTTCAATCTTTAGGTTAAAAGCTGGAGCCTCAGCCCCCGCACAGCATGCATCACAGCTTCAGAACAACGACATGGCCATGGATGGACCCTCGTTGTCTTCTTCCTCTATTTCCTCCACATCCTCGGCCACTTCATCGTCTGTGAACCCGATCACCGCCACCCTTGGTATCTCTATAGAGCCAATCGATGTGGTAATGACCCAGATCGGCAACAAAGCTCCAGCCTCAACATCTTCTACCACAACGACCTCATCAATATTTGGTGGGGGCAGTCTTTCTATTTCTGGTCAGACAAGCAGTGCCCTCGTCCCCCTCAATGCCAACAGCGGGGCCTCATCGGCATCACCCGACTCTGTAGCGGCCATGGCACAGAAGGTGATGAACCATCTCTACAACCATGTCACTTCGTTTGCCACGGCAATGTTGCCACAGGGATCGAGTGTGCTTGTCCCAATGGCCGGGCCAGGATCGGCGGCCACGGTGCTCTCAAGCAACAATGGCCCCGAGTCGAGCTACTTGCCTGTGAAGGCGTTTAATGATTGGTATCAGAATGTTGTCAGAAAGGCCAAAGCCGATCCCATGTTTCTTACACGCGAATAAGCGAGGTAATCAGTAAATAAAGAACAAGAATGAAGCAATACAGGGGGAAAGAAGCAGGGAAGAAGGAAGGACGCATCTGCCGATCCCGTCGCGCGCCCCTTTCCTGCACGCGAGAAGGACTGTCATCTCCGGCTCGGAAGGATTGTGCGCTGCGTTTCTCCAAGAAGGGAAAAAAAAGAAGAAAAATCGCCTTTTTTCTCCTTGCGTCGCAGTCGCTTCCGTTTCTGTCCTTTTGTTCTGTGCCTGGCTGGGAGACAAGACGCACCCTCTCTTTGTCTCTCCTCCCTTTCACTCTTTCTTCTCTACTTGCATCCATCCGTCTATACCAGCCATACTCACCTCCATTCACTCATCCACCCTTCTCCTGTGCTCTCTGACTGATCGCATTTCCACATTCATCCTTTCCCACTGCACACCAGTTCCATTCTGGTCCTTGCTTTCTGCATTCAGACCTGGTTTACTTGTTTCTCTTCTTCTTCGTTTTTCCATTCCTCTCTTTCCTGCCTCCTGCCTCGAGGTCGTCTTCTGGAATAACTCTCTGCTCTTCGAACGCATATGCAGCCAAAGAGTCCCACAGTTCCTAGCCCTCGACCTGGCGAGCTCTTGATCTATGACTGTCGTCCACCCCCCGCCAAGGGAACCGTGGGTGCACAAGAATGTGCTGTCACAGCCACCGTCTCAGCAGCTGCAACAACCACCGTCGACCATTATCCTGTCGATAGTTCCCTGCTGCTGAATGCAGTAAGCGTATTGTCGTCTTCGCCACCTACGCCTACGCCAGCACACCAGGTCTCCACCTTCACCTTGGAGCCGCAAACTGTCTTGGATTCAGCAGGTAATGATCGTCTCCTGCCTACTCCTCTACGACGACTGCAAGTTGCTTCCTCTTCAGAACCATGCTCCGGCACAGACGCCGCAGAGTCAGGAGCTCAGTTGTGTCCAAACAGCTTTCTCCTGGGACATCTAAGAGGGGCTCTCTTTCATTTCCTTCCTCGCGCGCTCAACCTCCTGGCACGTCGCTCACGGGCACAAAACGCGTCCGACTGATCGTTATGACACTCTCTTTTCTTCTTTGAATTTTACTGTCCTTTCTCCTTTGCTCATTATTTGTTCTTTTCTCGTTTTAGAAAACGATGCCAATAAGCCTTCTGACGGAGACCAAAGAATTCGCTGTCTTCAATGGAACATTGAGCGCAATTACAAGCCGGAAGAAATCCTGGCTACTTTGACGGAATTGGATGCAGATATTCTATGCATCCAGGAGATTGATATCGGCTGCCGACGGTCTGGCCACGATCGTGATCATTTCCTCGAGATTTGTGCTTCCCAAGGCCTATACGGTGGATTTGTGCCAGAGTTTTGGGAGCTAGAACATCCAGCAAGAAAAGATCGAGACCAAGGCGGAGGCGTCCATGGCAACGCGATTCTGTCGCGATGGCCCGTCAATGGGTTCAGAGTCTTGGATCATGTCCATCATGCGTACGAGTGGGAGAGGGATGGACACAAATTGAACGAGCCAAGACTGGGCAGGTAAGGGGAGAAAACTTCACTTTGACTAGAGATTCTTGTGTGCCGCGACCTTTGTTGTTCTCAACAGTTGTTTTCTCAACTCCCTGTAAATCACTCCTTCATTTAGACGCTTTACGATTGTAGCTGATATCCAGACACCTTCAGGGCCGTTACTCTGTTACTGCGCTCATCTTGAAGTATTCACAGGCATCGTAGGAAGAATCTCAGCCCTCAGCGACATTCTTGCTGATGCAGATCTCTACTCTGAGAAGTACCCATATCAGATTATCTTTGGGGACTTGAACACGATCTCCCATTCAATTGCTCGCCTGGCCAGGGCCATCTCCACCGATCAGTACAGGGTCATGTCTGTAGGCTCTCATGAGGCCGAGTGGTGGGATCAGAACCTATGGAGCTGGCATGTTCAAGACGGCAACTTTAATCTTGCCTTGGCTACAGGGGGCTGGAGCTGGCTTCGACGTATCGGAGTGTTGGGACTAGGAACCGGACAGTTGTCCTCGACAGATTCATCCTTTTGGGCTGCAGACACGAAGTATTCAAGCTGGCTTAAGAACCTGGTTGAGGCTGGGCTGGACAAGGTGAAGCAGGCACGCCAGGATCAATTCGCAAGCGATGTCTTTGTCAACCTCGAGAGTCAGCAACATAGTCGCCCCATCGGTCGATTGAACAAAAGCTCCCTCTCCGCGTTGGAATCATCCTTGACGCAGAGCGAAGAAAAGGGTCAAGAGACATCGGTTGTGGCTACCGCAGGATCCTCCGACGGGGGTCGGGCGTCTACCTTAAGCGAAAATAGTTACCGAGAGACAGCGGAAGGGGACATTATTCTCGTGGATCGGTCTCGATCGCCTAGTATTATCACACTGGATTCCAGTTTGTTGGACCGAAGCGATTACAGCTATATTCGATCTGTGAATTCAACCTCAACTTCATCACCCACCTGGTCTCTGCCCTCGACTTCGTCACTTATGCAGTACGAGCATCCAGGAACGGAGAGCGATAGAGAGGACGACGAAGATCAAGCAGCGGATGGAAGAGAGCACGCTGATCATTCAAGAGAAAGCATGGATCGCTATCTTGGACCGAACGAGTATCAACGATCCCGTGTCGCCAGTGGCAGAGATGGCGATACAAACCGTCAACGACGTAATCTCCAAGATATCTCGCCCATAGCCACATCTTCGTTTCCTTCGTCGCCTTCGACTCCTTCGCCGACATTGAGACTAATTCCCCCGACACCTAAACGCAGGCGATCCAGAGTTCATGGATCTCAGGGAGGAAAGACTGATCCCGCTCACGAAAGCATTGAGGAAGCACACGAAGGCGATGAAGAGGAGGATGAGGACCAGGGTGACCAAGAGGAAGGCCAGCGCGGGATCGTATTGCAATATGACGACGACGAGGATGATACACCCCTCCGAGAGAACCAAGGGCAGCTGATCCTGGAAGATGGAGACGACAACGCTTCAGTCCAAAAGAGTGAATGTCTTCAACAACAGCACAACAATTATACCCACCTACATGCACAAATCAATGACGAAACGACCTTACGAACACGCAATGACCACCATAACGAACTTCATGACCATCACGACCTTATGACAACGACATCAACGAACACAAAGACCGCCACATCCATGAAATCAACTGTCGCGCACCAGGACACTTTCAAAGAACCTCAGCCGCCGTTCCTATTGTCTCATTTTAAAGCTCGAGCAAAGTCGGAGACACATCTTCAGCAAGAAGAAGCATCCTCAGAGGCATCCTCCCTTGAATTTTTTGCCAGACGCCGCCTCTGGTCAGGGTTCACACCGCTAGTGTTGCATCAAGCACGAAATCCTGGATTTTACGACCCTTGGGATTCTGGCAAGGATCTGACGCTCCACAACCCGGCCTTTTTAGGGCTCCTTTCTGCAAAGTTGGATTATACCCTGTTGAGGAACTTGCGATGCGAGAGCCGTTCAATGGGAAATCACGATTACAGTGCCAGTGATCATAAGTGGCTGTTGGTCGAGGTTGTCTTTGAGAGAGAATTTATGACAACTGGGGCTACAACGATCAAGACCGAGAGCGGAAACCAAGAAGAAAACGCAGACGAGAGGGAGAAGAAAGAGTGGACTCTTCCGTCTAAAGAACAGCAGTATCTCTGGTGGCGTGAAAGACGAGAGCAGTGGGGTCAGCCCGTCCAGCCACTCTGTTTGGATCGCTTCCAGCAGAAGGGAGATACTAAAGGTAAAGGTTCTGGACGGCACAAGAAACGACGGTCTTCCTCATCGCAATCATCTTCGTCATCAACGGCCTCTATCGTTATGGCGACTTTGACTGCCGTCGCGGCTGTAGGTGGCTACATGTGGTGGATCCGAGGTAGAAAATAGAATAGACAGTTGCCTACCAGCTATACGAACCTAGCAATTCGATGTAGGATGGATTCTCCGAATAGAGAGTATAGTCAATTCCTTATTAGAAGTCTTTGGTGCCAATGGAGCAATGACTCTACTACAGACACGGCGAGAGTTAATCAAATGCCGGCATATCGTAAAATGGATTGACCCGTATACATCGCAAGAGTTTTGCGGATCGATCGCCGCGTTGTATGAGATTTTGTAATATCTTTAATTTTCCCACGCAGTGAGGATTTCCCTTCAGAGTCATCATTCGTCTGTAAAGTGGATCATACTGCAATACTCCATAGTATTTCCCAGAACTTTTTTGGCGTATTTGATTTTTTATGGCGCGCTCTCTATCGTTTCTTCTAACACGACTTATTTTAGGGGGTTATAAACAAATTGACGAAAGATGCTTAGAAGAGGGTGACATAGCCGAACTTGCTGTTGTAGCCCTTGGTGTCCCACTTGCTCTTGGCCAACAAGGCATCAACCTTCTCGGCAATCTCGGGGCGAGACTTAAGGACGTCATCGACCTAGAGGGGGCAAAAGGAGAGTGATTAATCCAATGTGGTCTGAGTCAGACAATGCAATAAAATCCAGAAAGAAATTCTCCAGCGACAGCCTAGGGCACTCCATGGTCATCCTCAAAGTGATATCGGTCCCGGTATCCCTGTAATTGAAATCACAGCCCCCAAAGGAATTGGTCCATAATACGTACAGTCAGCTCATCAATGGGGCGAGAAGTCTCAATGTTCTTCAAGGTAGCCTCGAGATCAGCGAGCTCAGACTCGACCTTGGTGGCGGTGAACTTGGCGCGCTCAAGCTATCATTACAGGTACAATCGAGGGTTAGTGTCATGTATTATATCTGGTTTAGTGTGCACCTTTTCCAGGACATTTGATAAGGGACGACAATGATTCCACCTCTAATGGTATCCATGGATTCAAGAGAGATGAACTCTAGAGTTGAGTGTAGAAGACAACGACACGGACTCTACGGAGATATCCATCCCTGATTCCCTAATTCCATGATGCTGAATTCAAACAGAAGTTGATGATCCCTTGTTGTCCACGATGTCCATGTTGTCCTGCAATGAAAGGCGATCCGTCACGACCAAAGGTCATCCACAGGACGGATTGTTGGGTTGTCAAGTTGTTCAGGAGGGTAAGGAATGAAGGTGCTTGAAGAGAAAGGGGAAAGGAGGGGAGGAGGAGGAGGAGGAGGAGACGTGTTTTCAATCCATGCAGGGGACATTACAGCCTTGCTCTCGACAGCCTCAATGGACTTGATCTGGGCCTGGACATCGTAAGAAGTGGGCTTGAAAGACTGGAATGCCTTCTCGACCTCGTCAATGACGGCCTGGTTCTTGAGGACCTTGCGGTAGTGGGCAAAGTCGACGGTGGTCTTTTGCTCCTTGAGATCAGCCAAGACACGGCGGGCCTCCTCGTTGCGCTTGCGGAACGCGCTCAGGGCAGCGACGGTCTCGGTCTTGAGGCCAAGGGAGGTGGACAGCTTGGTCCAGTCAATGTGGGCAGCAGCAGACTTTGCAACGGACATGATTGATGGGGAAGAGGGGGAGAGGAGAAGAGAGGAAAGAGAAGAACGCCCATGGGTGCAGCCGACAAATGCCGGGTTACGCATAAGTCACGTGATCATATTAGTCCTTTTGTCAAAGGTGAACTGCAGGTTTTATTGTGCCAATGGTCTAAAGAAATAAATGTACAAGGATGTTGAGAGATTGGTGTAGCTCGCTCTAGAGAGGTTGGAGGTGTGAGGGCACTGGGTTGTCAGGTTTGCAGGCTGTGCTGGCGTGGGGGTTCAGGAGATCGAATCGATCATACAATATCTAGGAAAATCAGACCAAACAACCAACTAATAAAAGACAGATTTGCTCCTGATTGTTGGTCCATGAATCCATGCATCACTCAGATTCACCTTTATGATGCAATCTTCTCAGGAGCTACGGTGGTCTCGTTCTTGCGGAAGTAATCCTGTGCAGTGAACGCTCCCGTGGTCTTTTGGGTCGATCTGGAGACATAAGGAAGAAGCTAAAGTCCCCGAAAAGGAGCGGTGAAAGAGGAGGAAAAGGGATCAACAACCGATAATGTTAGGACTTGAGGGCTTAATGATTTGTGAAAGACGATCCGATAGTCTCATTGATATCCTGTTGTACCTTGAAAGCAGTCAGGTCTGGGACAACAAAGGAGCGGACCTTCTCCCACTCGATAAAGTATCCTCCGCGCTTAGTATGGCGACCCATAGCACCACTTCCGGTACCTACAATGGACGAATTGGCTGGTTAGGACTGTGTCATTCTGTCAATGCATGACAGGCCTGCTGGGTGATGATTCGGTGTGCGGAAGAGGGGCAGCTTCAACAGTACCCTTGTAGTGGTTACGACCACGCTTGGATGAGAGCTGCTGGCGGGATGCGCCTCTGGTGATGCAACGAGTGATGCCGAACATTGTGCCTAGGATGTGATGTAGGATGGATGGATGGAATGAATGAATGAATTATTGAGATGGACGAGCCCCCTGGGGCACGATGTGTTTCCGAGGCTGAGAAAGAGCAGTCACTCTTGTTTACATTTCTTTTTTATTTTTTTTTTCTTTTCTTTCTCATTGCCCACCAGAACGAACAGAGGTTGTGAACAGTGCTTCGCATCCGCCATCCTCATCCCCTCCTTCCTCATCCCATCCCGTCCCATCATGGCTGGTCCACACGGCGCAAAGCCAAAGCACGGAGGCAAGCGGCCAGACAACCGTAACAACAACAACAACAAGAACAACAACAACAACAACAACAACGACACTAGCAATCATAACCAGAGCAAGGAGCCTCTCAGTGAGGTCAAAAAGGCCTTTGCGTCCGTCGTCAAGGGTCCTTCTGCCAGTGGAAGCATCCCCAAGAACATGCTCAACAACGTCAAGACAAAGCCCGCAAAGGTCAAGCTCATCTTCAAACCCTCTCCCCAATGGTACAACAACGAGCTGCCTGAACTCGAAGACGACGGCAAGGACCACCATATGCTGGAGACCACCCTCGCCCAAAAGACCACTCAGGCCCAGAGACTGTTGGAGGAGGAGAACACCCGCTATGATGACAACCCTAACCTATCCTCTTCCGACAAGAACTTTGTCTCCACCATCATGTCCTCGGGTACCTTGAACGATCGAGTCTCTGCCCTGACCCTGCTTGTTCAGGAATCGCCTCTCCACACCACAAAGAGCTTGGATAAACTTATGGCTATGGCAGAGAAGAAGAGCAGGACTGAGTCTGTCAAGAGTATCGAGAGTTTGAAAGATCTCTTTATCGGAGGCATGCTTCCTGACCGCAAGCTCAAGTAAGAGGGCTTTTATGTTCACGAGTGCTTGATATTATCGCCGATAATTCATTTATGCTAATCTCTCGGGAACTTTTTTTGCTCCATGTAGATACTTCCAGGACAGACCCTTGACTCACCCCAATGCCACTAACGAACACTTGATCATGTGGATCTTTGAGGACTATCTGAAGAAGGCGTTCTGGAAGTTTGTGCAGCTGCTCAAGATTCTCTCTGACGATCCTGTCGTTCACGTCCGCCATCGTGTGCTCGGATTCATCTGCGAGCTCATGTCTGCCAAGCCAGAGCAAGAAAACACACTCCTGGAGATACTTGTCAACAAACTGGTAAAGTTTTGTGATCCATTTCGGTATTGGGTTTTATAAGACTGAGACTGTACAGGGGTCTTAACCATTTTATTGCTTCTTCGAATGTAGGGTGACAATGAGAACAAGGTGTCAGCAAAGTCATCGTTCGAGCTGCAGCAGTTGCTTCGGGCACATCCAGGAATGACCATGATTGTTGTGCGCGAAGTTGAGCGTCTTTTGATGCGTCCCCGTATTTCCGAGCGCGCACAGTACTACGCTATCATCACCCTGAACCAAACCATTTTGAACGCCAGACAGGTCAATGTCGCCAACAAATTGATCGACATTTACTTTGTTTTCTTCAAGCGTATGTTGGGAGACCAGGAGTCACAAGTTAAGAAGACCAAGAACTTCCTCAAGGAGAATAGAAACAAGGTGGATAAGAAGAGGAAGAAGGACGCCGGCAAGACGAAAGGACCCCAGCGAACTCCCGGCGAGGTCCTGGACCTTCAGGACTCTGAGCACTCCAAGATGATTGCTGCTGTCCTTACAGGTGTCAATCGTGCTTTCCCTTTCGCAAAGGTTGAGGACAAAGTTTTCGCGGCACACATGGACATCATTTTCCGTATCACCCACACTGGAACCTTCAACACCTCTATCCAGGCCCTCCTCTTGATCTTCCGCGTCTCAACTATTCAAAAGAATACCTCAGATCGATTCTACAGAACCCTGTACGAGTCTCTCCTCGACCCTCGCTTGATCCTCACCTCCAAGCAGTCGATCTACCTCAACCTTGTCTTTGATGCCCTGCAAGCGGATCAGTCTTTGCCCAGAATCAAGGCCTTTGTCAAGCGTCTTGTTCAGTCTTGCGCACACCACCAACCCCCCTTTATCTGTGGTGCCTTCTTTTTGATTTCCAAGCTGATGACCTCCAAAACCGGCTTGTCGTCCATGATCAGCACGCCCGAGGATAATGAAGAGGAAGAGAACTTCAAGGATGCCCCCGAGGAGGAGGAAGCTGACTCTGAGAAGGAAGAGGAGAAGACAGAGACCAAGAAGCCCGAGGTCAACAAGGCACACTCCACCAAATACGACGGCCGTAAGCGCGAGCCTCTGTACAGTAACGCAGACAAGACTTGTCTTTGGGAGATGGTTAGTTCTTGTTCAACATTGACGACATTATGACATTGACGTTGTTTTCTAAGTATTGGAAGGGGTTTCAAAGATCGCTAACCCCTCTTGAACGCCTATTATTTCTTAGACCCCTTTCTTGTCCCATTTCCATCCCACAGTGTCCTTGTACGCTGCTCACATCTTGTCTCTCCAGCCCATTGAAGGAAAGCCCGAGTTTTACCAGCATGCCCTGATCCACTTCTTGAACCGTATGGTTTACAAGAACCCTAAAAAGCAACGTGATGATGTCAACACTGCCTTGGGCACTAAGGGATCTTCCATCATGCAGCCTATGGCTGCTCATCGTGGAACGAGTATCATGCTCAAGAAGGGAGGAGGAAACGACGTGAACGTGAACTCAGAGGCCTTTTGGAATCAGAATGTGGCTGACGTACCAGTGGATCAGGTTTTCTTCCACAAGTACTTTACTCAGAAGAAGGCCTTCAAGCCTGCCGGAAAGAAGGGCGCCAAGTCTGCGGGATCGGATGACGACGAGGACGACATGGTTGGCGAGAAGAAGAAGAAGGGTGGCGATGATGATGACGAAGATGAGGATGGCTCTGACATGGATGAGGACGAGGTTTGGAACGCTATGATGGCTGATATGCCCAAGGATGCCATGGAGGATGTCGACGATGATGAAGATGATCTTAGCGATGCAGACCTGGAAGAGCTCATGCTTAGCGATCTTGACGACGAGGAAGAGGGCGCTGAGGCCGGAGACAGCGGCGACGAGGATGACGAGATTGATGAGGAATCATTCGGAAAGGACGAGGCCAGCTGGAAGGACGATGATGGTGACGATGAGGAGGCTAACATGTTCATGGACGAAGAGGAGGACATGTTGCCCAGCGATGAGGAGGAGGCCGTTGAGGAAGAATCTGATCAAGAAGAAAAGGCCCGCGACAAGAAGCGTAGAAAGAAGGTGGCGCTGCCCATGTTTGCTTCGATGGAGGACTACGCCCATCTTATCGACCAGGAGGACAGCGAGTAAGCAGAAGGAAGACACACTTCCTTATATATCATCTAAACAGCATCAGCATTCTCTCTTTTTTTTGCAATACAACCAGCCCCACAAACAAAAAACAATACGCGCTGCGGTTGGGCGAAGCTCCCTTTTAGACCCAAAATGGTGTATGAACAGATTTACTGTCAGTTCAGATCGCCGTCCCAAAGAGATGAACGTCTGAATCCCAAGGATGTCTTGGGTTAGCAAATCAAGTTTCACTTGTTCCCTTCCTTCTTTGTATCCTCACCCCACTCGCTTTATTCCTTTGCCCGGGCATTCTCACTTTCTACACCCTTCAATTTGCGTCCATCCCCAAACGCACCGATCTACCTGTCCAAAAAGGGGTCGTTCAACAGTGCACTTCTATTATCATCCACGCGTAAGAAAAAAGCTCTTCCCTCTCCCGCCCTTCTCTCCTAACCGATGCCAAGGAAGAAGGCTGGCAATACGGAACCCGAAACGCCTTTCCACACCTTTACTGTGGAGCAGGTCGCGGAACATTACTCCACTAATACCTTGGAAGGATTGACCTCGGCCGAAGCAGCAGCTCGCCTCAAAATCTATGGCAGCAATGAACTTCAAGGCAACGGAGGTGTCAAGTGGTACAAGGTTCTCTGGCGACAGGTCGCCAACGCCTTGGTTGTCATTCTGCTCATCGCCACGGTAAGAGAAAGATTTGACCGAGAAAAAAAAAAAAAAGAAAGGGAGAGACCTACTGTTTGCTCCCAATGACAGCTGACCTATCACTGTTCTCTCCAAAGATCCAAGAGAGTCAATAGTTTTATCTCTTCTCTGACACTCTGTTCTGCATTGTAGGCGCTGTCGTTCGCCACAAAGGATTTCGCAGAAGGAGGTGTGATCTTGTTCATTATCATCATGAACGCTGGTATTGGTTTCTGGCAAGAATACAATGCCGAACAGACTATGGAAGCCCTCCGAAACATGTCCTCCCCCACGGCCCAGGTCATCCGAGACGAAGCTCGAGTCACGATCCCCAATAACCAGGCTGTTCCGGGAGATATCATGGTGTTTGAGGATGGTGATGTCATTGGAGCCGACTGTCGACTCTTTGAAGTCTTTAACCTCGAGACTGACGAAGCCCTACTCACAGGAGAGTCTTTGCCGGTTCAAAAGAATTTGGAGCTTATTGAAAAGGCAGAACAGCCCCTGGGAGACCGATTGAACATGGTTTTTGCCTCGACCACGGTCGTCAAGGGGCGCGCCAAAGGTATTGTCACTTCCACAGGAATGAAGACTCAAATCGGCAAGATTGCCACGACCTTGATGGAGGTCGATAGCAATGAGCAGACTCCTCTTCAGAAGCGGTTGAACAAGATGGCCTATTTTGTGTTCTTGGCTGCCATCATCCTTGTTATTATTGTGTTTGCGGTCCACAAATTCAAGTACAGTAACGAGCTGGCCATCTACGCCATTTCAGTCGCCATTGCTATTATTCCCGAGGGGTTGGTCGCCGTTGTGACCCTGACCATGGCTTTTGGTGTCAGAAGAATGGCCGAGGTCAAGGCTATTGTCCGTCGCTTGTCGTCCTTGGAGAGTTTGGGTGCGGTGACAAACATTTGCTCTGACAAGGTAAAAAAAAAAAAAAAAAAAAGAACACGAGACGCCTGGATTTGTTTCAGGCGCTTGCTAACAACTGACGGCCTTTCTTTCATATTTTGGTAAATAAAAAGACAGGTACACTGACCCAGTCCAAGATGGTGGCTGTGCGTATGTGGCTTCCCAGCGATGGTTTCTATCGTATGACCGGTACTGGGTTTATCCCCGAGGGCGATATCTTTCGTCAGGAAGAGCTCAAGAATGGAGAATTCGTGATGCAAGAGGAGCAGATTCCCACCGGTTCTGGCAGCGATCATTACCTTCGCGCCCTCGAGGCAGCCTCACTCTGTAATATGGCCGAATTGCGTCGCACTGCCCATCCAGAATTCAACGGGGAGTGGATAGCGAACGGCGACCCTACCGAGATTGCACTTCAGGTTCTGGCTTACAAGGCCGGATTGGCAAAGCCCGATCTGCTGGAGCAAGGATTTAAGCTTGTAGCCGAATTCCCTTTTGATTCTTCTGTTAAACGCATGTCGGTCTTGTACCAGGGACCTGACACCGCCGACGGTCCTGGTGAGCACTTTGTGTTTTTGAAAGGAGCAACAGAGCGTGTCATTGGCTGCTGTTCCTACTGGCGCGATGGTGATGTCGAGCGATCTCTCCTTGGTGAAAAAGGAACGGAAAGAGAGACCTTCGAGGATATGATCACGGACAGAATGAACACGTTGGCCGAGAAGGGCCTTCGTGTCTTGACCTTGGCCTACAGACATTTCGATCCCCCAGAGGGTGTCGACCTTGTCCACGACCTGGTCCGCGCCAATGTCGAGACTGACATGGTCTTTTTGGGTCTCGTCGGTATTTATGATCCACCCCGCGCAGAATCCAGACCCGCTGTCTTGAAATGTTATGATGCTGGTATTCGAGTCCACATGTTGACAGGAGATCACCCTTCGACCGCTGCTGCAATTGCCAAGGAGGTCGCAATTATTCCCGAAGATGTCCCGATCAAGAACAATCCCTTGATCATGACCGCAGCCCAATTCGATGCCATGTCCGACGAAGAGGTTGACAAATTGTCCGAGCTCCCCCGTGTTGTTGCCCGTTGTTCTCCTAATACCAAGGTCAAGATGATTGCGGCTTTACATCGCCGAGACCTGTTTGCCTCTATGACTGGTGATGGTGTGAACGATTCTCCATCGCTCAAGGCTGCTAACGTCGGTATTGCCATGGGTCAGTCTGGATCCGATGTCGCCAAACAGGCTGCTGATATTGTCTTGACTGACGATAACTTTGCTACGATCGTCCAGGCCGTGGCCGAGGGTCGTCGAATGTTTGCCAACATTCAAAAGTTTGTTCAACATTTGATGTCAGCCAATGTAGCAGAGATTGTGGTCTTGGTCGTCGGGTTGGCCTTCAAGGATAGGGATGGCCAGGCTGTTTTCCCTATGAGTGCTGTCGAAATTTTGTTCTTGAACATGATCACATCCTCCCCTCCAGCCATGGGTCTTGGTCTTGAGCCTGCATCCGAGACCAACATGCACGAGCCTCCTCGGTCCGCGAAGCAGGGACTGTTCTCGTTTGAGATCGTCATGGATACATTCATCTATGGCTTTGCCATGGGTATCTTGACGTTTGCCAACTTTTGCATCGTCATCTTTGGATTCGGTCATGGGGATCTTGGCCATGACTGTAACGCGTATTATTCTCCCAGCTGTGTATGGGTCTTCCGAGGCCGTGCCACGTCCTACGCCTGCCTGACCTTCTTGATCTTGGCCCATGCGGTCAATTGTCGCGCTTTACGTGAATCCGGCTGGACACCCACAAACCTGGCAACGTTGAAGTATAACAAAATGTTGTGGGTTTCGTTGGTGGTGGGTTCCATTTTAGTCTTTCCTGTGATTTATATCCCCGGCCTGAACCACGATGTGTTCAAGCACGCGGCAATCTCTTACGAGTGGGGTCTTGTCTTTGTAGCCTTGATCTTGTTCATTATGTTTGCCGAGTTTTACAAGATGATGAAGCGTCGTTTCATGAGGCCTTTGGTTATCCCTACCAATTCCAACTTGGAGATGGAGCGGATGAGAACCATCATGTCCCAGACCGACAGTCTGGACATGATGAAAACGTAACAGACAGTCCATAACACCTATTTCCTCCCTTTCTTATCACCAAGCAAATAAAACTATCATCAGTTTGTACAGTACATAACTCAATCCTCTGCTGAAAAAAAAAAACCCCCCTCGATCAAACAAAGCGCAGCAATTTGACCAAAACTTTTTTTATTTTTTTTTCCAAGACAAGGAAAAAAAAAGATCAGTTGTATTGTACGTTATCGTACACGTTCAAGTTGGGGTCCAGCACATCGCTGTCCGCTTCCGAGTTCTCATCCTCATCCTCATCGTCCAGTTTGGGATGCTGCTTTTGCTGTTTGTGCTGGTTTTGAGAACGCTTGATCGGACCTCCAGTTTTTTGCACCAGACCTGCCTTTTGTTTCTTTTGGTCACTTTGGGTGCTTGCATGCCCAGAGTTTCCCTGGGGCTGATTCTGGTTCTGCTGGTGCTCGAGGTTGTTGTGGTGATGATGATGTTTATGATGATGCATCTGGGATGCAGGTGCTTCTTCACCGGCGGCCAAGTGATCCTGCTGTGGATGTAAACTGCCCGGACGAGAGGATTGATTCTTGCTGCGATGGAGTTCTTTATTGACAAGCTGACCTGTACTCCGCTCCCAACGAGTGATGCCTGAGGGTTGGTGCGTCATTTGTGTTTCTTTTTGTGTATGGGTAACAATGTTCAATGTGTGTGTGTGTATGTGTGTGTGTGTGTGTGTGTGTGTGTGTGTGTGTGTGTGTGTGTGTGTGTGAGTGATGTGGAGTGCGTTTGTGCTGCGAACGTGTGAAAAAACTTTTTTTCTTGATCTCAACTGCGGTTAAGGGGTGTGACAGATGTCATGGGGGCTGCTTCGTGACAATGGTGTTCATTCAAAAAAAAGTATGTAAGGGGATCTAAACTCGGGCATAGGTCCGACGGAACTTGTCATCAATGTGTTCCAGGTAATAAGTGCCTTTGGCCATGATAGAGACATCGCCGACCGGGGTATACTCTTTCAACGTTGCCGTCTTCTCTCTCAGCTGCATCAGCTCTGTATACCGCTCCGGCGTCACCCTGGTCCGCTGCGCCAGCCGAGTCTGCATTTGGATCGTTTCCTTGAACCGGTCCGTGGAGCCCACGATCCTGACGGAAAAGAACGTCGCAGCAGCACCTGATCCATATGAGTACAGTCCCACGCGCTTCTGCAACAGTTCTGACTCTGGAGTCAAGGACAATAAACTAGCCAAGCCTGCCCACATCGAGGCCGTATACATATTCCCCACATTCGTCGCCGCGTACAACGAAGGGAGGACTTTTTTCTCATACTCCGATTTAGTGAACTGGATCAAGGCCCGTTCCAGATCCTTGTTGTAATAGGAGGTCTCTGTTTGTCCAAAGAGCGCCCATTCCTTCACAGGGCCGTAAAGGGGATTCTCAAGATCCTGCAACATGTCAAGGTACGTCATCCGTGCAAAGGCCTTTTGGACGAGTTTGCAGTTAGGCGAATGAAAGACCACATGGTCCAGATCCTGACTCGTGATCCTGTTTTCGGGATGTCGACTGTACCGCTTGGCCATTTTTTCAGTAAACAGACGGTAGCTGGCATCAAAGGATTGGATGTAGCAGACACTGGAAAAGTGACCATCGACAATGGGATACTCACAGGCGAGCTCGGGTTTGTAGAAATCCCAGACATGGTTCATAAACGTGCCACGTACACCTTGGTCAAAAACGACGGGGGCATTCGGTCCGATCAAAATGGCGACTGCGCCTGCACCGCCTGTAGGACGAGCTGGGCCTGGGGCATAAGAGGCAATATCTGCAGCGACCACGATGGCCCATCGACCATCCCATGATGAAGATTCGATCCAGTTCACGGCGTTGAAGACACTGGCCGTGCCACCATAACAGGCATTCTTGGTATCAATTCCTGTCACGTCAAAGTTGCCGGATTTCTCAAACAAGGACATGAGAACAGTCTTGACTGATTTGGACTTGTCAATCAGGGTCTCGGTTCCGACTTCGAGGAATCCAATGTCTGTGAAGGCAAGGCTGTGCTTCTCCACCAAGTTTTGAACCACTGCATGAACGAAGGAAAAAAAAGGGGAAGAGAGAGCGAAGGGACAGGAGGGTTTAGCATGTGTGCTTTCTTTACATGTGGGGTCTTCTTGAAAGACAGCCGTTCGAGACCCATCTGTTTTACCAGTAAGAGAGATCGAATTGATGTCCTCCCGGTCGTCGCATACACCCATCTGGGTCTGTCCGAGTCCGATCGTGTACTTTCCGGTAGACACGCCGTCAAACTGTTCCAGTTCCGTTTGTTCGACAAACTACATTGACAATTCAAGTGACAAAATGGAGTCAGGAATGAGAAGAATGGTGTCGGATTCCTCTCCAAGAAAAAAAATAAAAAAATAAAAAAAAACAAGAAACTCGTAGCGCCTCTGCTCTTGTAGGAAAAGGTTGCTGGCTCCAAGCAATGAGTGGCACAATGTTTACCTGTGCAGGAAAGTGAAATTCAAGAGCGTGAATGCCGACGTTGGGGGGAAAGGACCTGGTGTTGTATGCTCCAACCATGGTATCTGGAGTTATTGTTGCTGTGGAGGAGTTAGGTGGCGAGGGCGTGCAAGATATAGGAGAGGAAGGTGGAGATGGGGAGGAAGAAGAGGAGGGAGAGCGCGCCGCGGTGGCCATGCTATTTAAGGTCGCCTGTCGTAAAAGCGAAAGCCTGCGTTCTGGGTTCAATTGCCGGTCAGGGTATTCCAGGAAAGGCAGTGGGATGAGGCTGCGACAGGAATGGGGTGAGGTGAGGCGGGTTTTCGGTTGTTGGATCCAATGTAGCAGAAAGTGAAAAAAAAAGAAGGAAACACGGTCGGCCACACAATGATCGCGGTTTGTTCTCTACGAGGCAAAGACACAGTCACTGGACTCTGCGTATGTCGGATGGTGTGTAAGACTTTTGAACTTTACTTTCGTAATTTCTAAATATTTCATCGTACGATCAAACCGGCGTCGCTCTCTTGCTTGCGTTAACAGACGAATACAACGCATGATTAGCACTAGCGCTCCTCCTTGCCAGCCTTTTCGGCTTTATGGGTGTGTCGAAAAGGTGACTTGTAGGCTCCAGTCAAGTAATCATGGGCCTCTTCATCTTGCACTGTGTTTGAATCTATGGCGTAATCATCTGCTAGACGCTTGGCATGTTTAATCGTTGCGACTGGATTTCCTGAAGAATGGTTCGCCGCGCCAGATAGATGATGTTCCTTGACGCCACTTCCAACGGAAGCGGCTGCGTGCGCAGGAACTCCTGTCTCTAGTCGTAGAGACTCCTCCACATCCACTGCTTCTGGGGTGTCAACCGATACTTCTTGATCCTGGTCATCCAGTTGCTCGTCATCCTCCTCTTCATCTCCGGTATCGACGTTGCCCTCCACCGGCTCCTGCTCATCGAAATCGCTATTGATCGGTGTATCAATGGCATCGTCCAATTGTTCCGCTACGGCGGGAGATGATGTCGGGGATACTGTGACAGAGGAAGAGGCAGGGTTGAGATCTGGATCGGAAGCTTCGAGGACTTGATCCCTCTTCTCATGAGGCTCCGTCGTCTGAGATGTACTTTCGGACGGGCTTGAATCACTCTGTTGAGATCTTGATGCGGATGGCGAAGACGAAGACGAAAGCGCGGCAGCGCCGCTGCGTGATGTTTGGCGAATGGTACTCATACCGACTGTTGTTATGGCAGACTCCTTGCGGAAGCAGATAGTCAAGGGATGTGGCGATGAGAGAGCAGAGGTGAGAGGTGCACAAACGGCCGAAAAGGTGACAAGCAGTCAAATTTTGCATGAGTGAAACAAGACAGTCCGAGCGGGCGAGACACACACGCTAGAAGAGGAAAGAAGTGCGCGCGCGTGCACAAACGACAGATCCTACTGTAATTCTGTGCACACCATTCGGGGCCAAAAAGGGTGGCGAGCACTGGCGAAGGGTGAAGGGATTGTCCATCGAGATACACGAACGGACGGATAAACTGATACGTCCTATCCTGATTCGATATGTTTGCTTCTCTTATCAGCAGACCAGTGCTTTGCCAAGAATCTCTTCTACGCCAATGTAAGCGATGAAGTGTTTTATCTTCCACAGCACGATCTCAGCAGCGAATATAGCTCGATCTTTTTTTATTCGGGAACGTCAGGCGTGATTAATAGAGGCAAAAGAAAAGAAAATGTAATAATAGTAGTACAGGAGGAAAGAGAGGGTCAAAGTCAGATCTGGCCAGGACATCAGGGGCGCTGAGGACGAGAAAGGAGGGAGCATGATGGAGAGGCATGGGGGAAGAGGTGGTGTACTGAACAAGTTGCATAGAAACAAAAAATACAAAAGAGGAAAATAACTGCACATGGTATAAAAAAACCTCCGCAAATGAGGCGATGGTGAGGGGCCAGCAAGACTCGAAAGAGAACGTGTAGGGTCCAACTGACTCGTGATAACTACACCCTAGTATCTTCCTCAGCTACTGTTGTTGGTGGTGGTGGCGGCACAGGAATGTCTGTCGCAAGCCAGTGTTCAAGCAATGGTTTGACAGGCGGGCCCCCTCCACCTAGACGTTCTCGAAATCGAAAAACTATCAGAGTCTCGTTGCGATCTGGGTTCAGTAGTTCTTTGTCGAATCTGAGGGTAAACGGATCGGGATGTGGAGGTATAGGAGATGTGAGTTCTCGATATCTGTGCAAATTCAACATTTAAACACTTGCAAAAGAGAATCTACCTTGTCAAGTACTGACGTGAGAGAGCCTTCATGACAATCATGCTCTCGCCATCGCCAACGTCCACAACCTGAAACTCCGTGCCTTCAATCCCCTCCTTCCAAACGTCTATCGCTGTACGCTCGCCAGCCTGCACAAGCTGAATCTGGAAGTGGTTTTCATAGAGGACCACAGCGCAATTAGGATAATTGTACGATGCGTTGTTGGGACCGAATCCAACGGAAATAGTCGGGAAATGCAGAGGGAAGGTCGCCGTATTGTTGGTGAATGTAGTCCTGGCAGGAAATAAAGCAAGACTGTTTTCATCATGTCGAACAGCGGTAAGAGTAGCAGCAGACACAGGAACCTGGGCACGGGTAGGAGTAAGAGCGGGCATTGGGACGGGGACAGGAGCGGGAGTAGGTGCAGGAACAACCGAAGGGGCAGATTGTGTAGCCTTTGCCTTAGTTTGGGCACTCGCCAAAAGGGCCGATTTTAGTTCTTCCGAAGCAACATCCAGGAGATGAGTGAGTCCATTTTTTTTCGGCGTAGGCGTATGGTCGCGGTTATCCAACTGATGAATTGGCACCATTCTGGGACCAACAGGAGACACGGTAGGTGCTATGAAAAGGTGGAGAGAGGTCAGTGCATAATGTCCACAGTTGCAGTAAACAGGTTCCCTTACACCTTACCCAAATGCCTCTTTTTGACTGGAATCATCTTCTCAGGCTCTGACATCTTGGAGTCCCTGCGACCGCCGTGTCCACCTGTGCCCGGCGAGGCCTTCTTGTTATTACGGATGTGCGAGTTGTGGTCATCAGCAACTGATGACTCTTTACCGGTCTTTGAAGGAGGGGGGCGTGAGGTTGATGTAATTGCGTGGGGAGCCGTGGACGACGAACTGCCTGTTTTGGGTTCGCTCTGTGTGTCAACCTGGTCCTGCAAGATCTTGCCATGCTTCCATTTGACGCCACAAGCATTACAGAGAGTGCTTGGCCCCTTTGGCCCACGCCTCCACATTGGGGTGGATGAGCAGTTGCAGTATCCACACCGCTTTTGCTGGCTTGAAACAGCAGCAGAGTTGGTAGAGGTGCCGTTCTTTCGAGGGGAGGTGTTGGATCCCGTTTTTTTCACATGTGGCTTTTCGTCCTGATCGTGTTTCGGTTTCTTGAGCTTTGCTGTCCTTTGGTTATCTGTCTGCTTTGGTGGCAAACGATGTATTGGGTTAGGCCATTTATGGTACCACAATTTTTCTTATGAGGATACAATCTTTGAACTCACCATTCCATCCTGTTTCCGCTTGATGGAGAGATTCTCGCTATTCTGGGACGTCTTCTTTCCAGACCCAAGTATCTCGGATGGATCCTCATCGTAAGTAGAGGAGGTACGGGACCGATGACCACTGGTGTGGGATCTGTAAGCGCCTGACCGATGAACTGTACGGGGTCCCTCCACCGCAAGCTCAAGACCCTCCCAGAGGGCCGTCGTAGCGTGTGAAATGGTCAAGTCGACTGCAATATCTTGGTCTCCAGTTCGGGTCAACTGTGGTTTCCCTTGTCTAGCCTGATCACGCAGCGGGAGGTTGAACGAGGCTGTGATCTGAGCAGAGTCGCGATCGTTTGCAGGGAAGAACTCAAGTGAGGCCTCTTCCGGGAAGAGCCACTGAGTACCAGAGTTCTCCTTGAACTCCAGGACGACCTGGTGATGGGTGGTGCGCTGGCGAGAAGGGGATCGACTACGATCTCGAGCCGACTCTATCTTGATGGCAAGGGACTCTTTGTCTGCGTTGAGAACAGTGAAGAATTTAGTGTCAAGGAAGATGTGTGGGCCAATGCTGACGGTGCACACACCGGCCAGGGACACTTCGGAGACTGGTGTAAATTGGGCCTTGTGGCCACCGTTGTTGGCAGTCTGGGGTTTAAAGCGGCTGAAAGCGGAATGAGTCCATGTCTGTCGCGACTGCATCAATGACGCACGGAGGGCGGCGCTGAGAGATGACAAAGAAGGCAGGGGGTGATGCATCCACAAGAAGGAAGAATTGTCAGCAAAGTGCACACTTTGGGTCCATGGAAGTCTCTGTCCACTTTTTTTTTTTTTTTTTTTTTTTTCATTTTCTCTTTCGCTACAAGTACCTGTCTGCGTTGCTCATTGACTGGGTCTCTAGCCCTTTATCAATTCGCCAAGAGTCGAGGTGACCCATCGTAGGCAAGTTCTTTCTGCGGTCGTTGTGGCTGTGTTGATGGTGGTTGTAGTTGCTGCCGTAATTGCTTGTGTTGTTGATGGGGCGCTTTTGAGGAGAAGTCGAGGTAGAAGAAGCCTCGAGTGCTGCAGCGGCGGCAGCAACAAGGTCCATGGTCTTTGTCGAGGTCGTCGTCGATGGATGAGACGGTCTAGAGGCAGAGGGACGGATTGTGTTCATTGATGAGCGGGGGCTTTTGCTGCTGCTGTCAGTCCGCAACGAATCAATGGGGATGTGAGGGCAAGACACCCCTGAGGAGGAAGGGATCTGTCTGTCTGTCCAGTCAGGCAGTCAACCAGTCAGTCAGCCAGTCGGAAGGCCTTTGAGGATGATCACTATGGGTACGTCTGATTTGTGCAGAGGCGGCAGGAGTTAGGAGACGGGGATGAATGTGTTAGAGCCAGGGTGGGGAACATTTGATGCATCAGTGGTGTCGGGGTTTACAATGATGCTAAACTCTATGGCGCAACAATGTGACCCTGGAATGCATGCATCTCTGGGCTTATGCTGCAGAGTCAAATGAGCAGCGGGGATGCTTACATGTCCACGGCCAAAAGGCTGAGAGAAGAGGATAGATCTGCACAAATAAGAGGATGCAAGGTTGGAATGGCAGACTTGCGAATGTGGGTGACGGAAAGGATTGTTAGTAGGGAAGGAGATCAGATGATGAGGCAGGCGAAGGATATGGGGTTTTTGGGTTTCTGGGGAGGAAGGGAGATGGGGGAGAGGAGAGAGGAGGAGGAGGAAGATGAAGAAGATGGGGAAAGCGAAGACAAGATGTGCGGGGGGAGAGAGAAGGGAGGGGAGGGATCTGATGAGATAGATGAGGAAGAGAGAGAAGAAGAGGAGGAAGAGGAGGAGAGGAGGAGGAGGAAGAAGGAGGAGAAGGGGCCCGTCGGACGACGGACAGAGGTCTCCCTCCCTCTTTGCACACAAACACACCCACGCACGCACAATCAATAAAGGCACGAAGATGTGTGTGTGTGTGTGTGTGGGCAACCCCCCGTTCTTTCTTCTTTGTCCAGAAAAGCAACCAGCCCAGGCGACTGGATGGATGATCAGCCAGAGATGGGAACCCTTTCTTTGGGATGCATGCACCTTGCTTGTGCACTGCATTGTGTTCATGATGCGCGTCATCCCGATCCCTCGTTCCCCCAATCTGCTCTTTGAATGGGCAAGCAAGCAGGCGAGCAGGCAAGGCAGGCAAGGCAAGGCAGGCAAGGCAAGGGCACAAAAAAAAAAAAAAAAAAAAAAGAGAAGAAAAGAAGAGAGGGTCACGCGGTCCGCAAAGGAACCCGACTGACTGAACTGACTGACTGAGTGGCAGGCTGATGTGGATTTCGCCCACAGGGATCCAAAAATCAAAAAAAACAGACGCCGTCTTGTCCTCCCCACCTCTGTCCCACTGACTGCTTCTTTGCCTTCACTGTTCACCGCTCCATCCATCCATTCGCCTCATCCGCTATTCTCGCTCCCACACTCGCATTCTCCTTCATCCATGAACTCCATCGGATTCCAGGCAGGTTCCCTTTTTTTCTGTTCTTTCCTTTTCGCTCTGCCAGGTCTACTGGACTAACGAACCAATCGCTCGATTAAACACCGTCTCAAACTGACTCACACGCGCTCTCTTGCACGATCTGCTTGTCCAACGAAACAGGGCGCCAACGGTGCCTATGCCGAGGATGCGATCCTCGAACTGACCTCGACCCATCCCAGCTTTACCTCCCATACTTTCAAGACTGAGGGCTTTGACACGATGGCCGAGGTAATTTTTTCGTATCTTGACTCACTCACCGGGAACAAGATCTGGCGATGGAGCAAATTGGTGGCAACCATTCTAATTTCAGGCATATTGTAACCTTTTTGTTCTCTTTCAGCTTTTCCATCATGTCCAACGAGGCACGGTCCGACATGGCCTCATCCCCATCGAAAACTCGCTCTCAGGTACCATGCACTCTGTCCTCGAGCTCTTTGCGCAACAGGAGCCAAGGCTCTGGGTAGTGGGCGAGTACCAGATCAGTGAGTCGCATTATATCATGGCCCGTCCAGGCACCGAGCTTGACGGTAAGCGTTGGGATCAATAGCAGGCACTTACTGTATTGGACACACCTAACACTTCCTTTGACCTTTGCATCTCGTTGATCAATCTTTATTGTCTGTAATCTGTTGTGTCTAATTCTTTAAACATTGCCGTTGTTGTTCAATGGTGTAGACATCACAGAGGTTCTTTCGCATCCTGCTATATTGGAGCAATGCCAAGACTTCCTCGATAGCACTCTTCCAGAGGGTTATCGAGCGGTCCTCTCCAGCAACACCGCAACTGCAGCCGAACAAGTAGCCACATCTGACGAAAAGGGATTGTAAGTAGTCATCGTTCAGTTGACAAGATGCTTTCTGTCCTGCGCTAATCTTCTGCCACTGGAACTACCTACCTTTCAGGGCAGCGCTTGCTGGCAAACGTGCAGCAGATCTCCACAATCTGACTATTCTTGGGTCTGATTCCACCCCAACGAATGTGACGCGGTACTGGCTTATCTCGAGATACCCTGTCCATCAACCTGATCGAAACCAAAGTCCAAAGTCTTCGTTCGCGTTGATGATGAAAAACCAAGTCGGCGCCCTACACAGGGTGTGCTCCTGCTTTGCTTTGAGAGACATCAATATTACAAAGCTTGAGTCAAGGCCATCCTCTCGAACTATCACCCTCGCCACTCCATGGGAGTATGTCACTTACATTGATATCGAAGGCGCGCCTGGGAATGAAGACAATGTCAAGCGCGCGGTTGAGAACCTCCAAGAGTTTACGCAAAAGTGCATTCATCTCGGATCATACCCAAGGTAGGTAACAATGATGGTCAGAAGGCGCGTTTGGGTGCTCTACTGACTGCCTTTTTTTTTTTTTTTTTTTTTTTTTTTTTTTTTCAATAATAGGTACCTTCCAGGGACCCGTCGCTAGCGCAAAAGCTCATTCCGCCCTGAGTTTTGAGCAGACTGCAGGATTAGCTCACACATTCAATAAAAACTTTTGCTCCAGCTGCCGTCTTTTTTTACGCCACAGTCCCGCAGCCCACCCAACGTTTCTTCTTTCACTCCACCACCACCACCCTTTCACTAATGCACACTTGAATGGACCTTTACGAAATACAACTCTCCGTCGGCTAGTATGAAGCGTACATGCCTCTGTTATTCCATGCTCTCGACCTTGTTATCGGTGAAGATGATGGCGGTCAGGAGGATGAAGAGAGTGCCAGACAAGCCAGGCTGCCTTCCTTGACAGCAATCCAGAAACATGGTTACTCAGTCAGGTCACTCTCAGTAGGCGTTCGCAGTTGCCAGTCCCAGGCTCTCCATGATAATAACCCTGAGCGAATTATACCTCGAGGACGGCAGCTTGGCCACGATTTTGATCCATTGTCCCTGCCTAAACGAATGTGACTCTTGAGGGGCAGGAGATCGGCGAGAGAGCGTTTGTGGCCCTGACAGGACTCTTTAGCAACTTGACTGCTCTGGACCGCTACATACAACGCTGATTCCTTGGAGACGTGGATTTACCAGAGAATTTGCCAAAATTGTGGTCGTGAAAGTTTACTTCGCGGCCGACTTTTGATGCGAGCAAGGGACGATCGTTGAGAATCAAGGATCTTGTTTGGTCGCTCAATTCTGAATCAGTGAATCGGGCGTTGCAGAAAATTGAAGGCGCGAAAGGGATTGAAGATGCTCGCAATCGCCCATGCAGTTGGAGATAGTGAGATGGTACAGGATCGTACAAAAAACTCGATTTGTTCACAGCCCGTGCAAGTGGAAGCGAGGCCCGTTAGACTTTTCAAGAGGGGCCGGGTCAATTGGTCAGAACTTCAAAGGATGCAGATTTGAAATAGATGACAGAGTCGCGGCCACGGATGAAGCATCGTAATAAAGAAAACGAGCCACTGGCAAACTGTCCATCCTTTGTTGGCTGCTTCGTCCCTTGGTCGAGGATGTCAAAAATCCTGCCGGGGTTGCGGCGATAATTGTGCTTCGCCCAAAAAGAAATCACCGCACTGTCCTCACAAGGACAGGGAAATGTAGATCTTTTACTGCGACAACTAAGCCTGGCGTTGTCATCATTTTAGAAGAGGGGAACTAAACTACCATCCAGGGCAACGAACTCCCATTTCCATTTGTCATGCCACGGAAGGGATCGCAATTTTCTCGATCCGCACCGACGCTTACTATCATGATTTTTTCTTTTACTCTAGTGGGGCTGTGTCACCATGCCCAACAATCGCATTGCTTGGCAGTTGACGCTTCAGTTCCAAAGCAAGGAAGAGGCTAGGCGACAGCAGTTCACAACCCGGAATGGGGACCAGAGGCCAACAAGGAGATGAATGACGAGGTTTATGACCGACTTTGCCCTATTGGAGGTAAAATGAGTGTGATCTCATTGACGCCGCTCCTCCAGAGTTAATCTCAAAGGTGTTTTTGGAGCACAAGATGTTCCAGACCTGGTGCCATGGTCGAACCGTGCTCATTGGTGATGGTAAGTGAACTGCGAAGCTGGACCAGGATCTGATTGTTACTTTTTGCACGAAAGGAGAGATATCGTCATATCAACCTTTCTTCATTTTCATTGATGTAGCCTGCCACAAGGTGAGGTCTGATCTCTCTTCCTCTCTGTCTCTCTCTTTCTCTCTCTTCAGCAGGCGCCGTGAACGCTCTCCAAGACGCCGTCATCCACGCCAATTGTCTTTACAATTGGAAGGACTTCTCTTTCGAAAGCCTCACAGCCGCTTTCCAAAGCGATCACGAGCAACGTTACGAGCGAACAAAGTTCCTGTACCAATTGAGCGAAAGCCTCTCAAAGATCCTCTCGGGTCTTACGCTCTCGGATCTACTCTTCTGCTGGATTCTCATGAACTTGCCTCAATCCGTTCAGCAAAGACAGTATGCTAAATCAGACCGCGTTCTTGCCCAGGATCGAAAAATCTAAAACCGAAGAACGATTCCTTTGCAACCACAACAACCTTCTATGAGATATGAGCAAGAATATCAGGATAAAGAGAGCGAGAGCGAAACTAACAACCGCTCTGCTGAAGCTCTTCAAAGAATAGCCACCCACTTATCACAAAGACATTCTCGTTCATAGCATACATTATCACCTCTAAAATATACATGTTTATTCATCTCCTTGAGATCGATATTATAGCAATTTTCCAATCATTTACTCGTTGTCGTACGCGAGAACAGATCCCAGCCAGGTCTCGACCTCCCTCTTCTCCATGCTCTTGCGAGAGGCGTAGTCTGTCACCTGGTCCTCTGAAATCTTGCCTACGGCAAAATACTGTCCACGTCCAAACACGATCGCGGACACAGACGCGCCTGGCTCCATGGCCAGGGACTCTGTCAAGGTGATACCCGTCTTTGCCTCAATATCGCCGAGCTCCCACATGGTCTTCTTCTCTGTGTGATCGGGCTGGGATGGATAACCGGGCGCAGGTCGAATGCCTTGGTACTTGATCGACAACATATCCGTCACGTCCATGGCCTCGTCTGGCGCATAGCCCCAATGTTCCCGACGAATGTCCTCGTGTAGTTTTTCCGCAAAAGCCTCTGCCAAACGATCCGCCAATGACTTTGCCATGATCGATCCATAATCATCATGGTTGGCCTTGAACTCTTCACAGAGCTCATCACATCCAAATCCGGCAGAGACTGCAAACATGGACAGGTAGTCGGCAATGCCACTCTCCTTGGGCGCAACGAAATCCGAAAGACACATGTACTTCTCGGACGATTCCTTCTCCTTCTCGGCCTGTTGACGCAATCCATAAAACTTGGCCACGACCTTGGACCGGGATTCGTCCTCATAAATCTCAATATCATCACCAACACTGTTGGCAGGGTAAAAGCCAACGATACCAGTCGCCTTCAACTGCTTCTTGTCAATCATGTTCTTCATCATCACCAGAGCCTCCTCATGGAGCTTCTTGGCCTCGGCTCCCACAGTCTCGTCATTAAAGATCTTGGGGAATCCACGGTTAGGATACTTGCCACGGAGCTGCCACACCTGGAAGAACGGGTTCCAGTCAATGTGGCTTACGACAGAGTTGAGATCAATGTCCTTGAAGACCTTGGTACCCATGAACGAAGGCTTGACAATCTTTTCCTGGGACCAATCCAAGACTAGTCTCTGTTCCCGCGCAGCCGACAGCGTCAAGTACCTGCGATCCTTCAAACCCTCGTAGTGGTCCTCGCGGATCTCTTCGTATTCCTCGTTAATATCCTCAATAAAGTCTTCCCGGACCTTGTCGTCCAATAAGCTCGACACCACGACCACACTCTTGGATGCATCCAACACATGGATTGCGGGCTGGGTGTAACGAGGGGCAACCTTCACCGCTGTGTGTGTCTTGGAAGTGGTGGCACCTCCAATTAGAATTGGCACTTTGAGTCCTGCCCTTTCAGCCTCCTTGGCAACGTGAATCATCTCGTCTAGCGAAGGTGTGATCAAGCCCGAGAGTCCAATGACATCAACCTTTTCCTTGATAGCAGTCTGAATAATCTTGTCGCAGGGTGTCATGACACCGAGATCAATGACACGGTAGTTGTTGCAACCCAGCACAACAGCCACAATGTTCTTGCCGATATCGTGCACATCTCCCTTGACTGTCGCCATAAGAACAGTGCCAGAGTACCAGTTGTCATCATCTGCCAATCCCTTCTCGGCAATATTCTTGAGGCGCTCAATTTCCATAAAGGGAATCAGGTGGGCCACTGCCGTCTTCATCACACGAGCCGACTTGATGACTTGGGGCAAGAACATCTTTCCGGCTCCAAACAAGTCTCCAACGATACTCATGCCGTTCATCAGAGGACCCTCAATGACATTCAGGGGACGGGGGTACTTTTCCAAGTCCTGGCGAGCCTCCTCAGTGTCTTCGACAATGTACTTGACAATACCCTTGATCAAGGCATAAGACAAACGGTCCGCCACAGGCTTGAGTCGCCACTCCTCAGTCTCGGCCTCCTTCTTGGCTCCCTTAGCGTTGGCGTGGGCGTAGGCAAGAAGCTTGTCAGTGACTTCGGGATCCCGGTTCCAAACTGCATCCTCGCACAGCTGCAGCAGGTCCTTTGGGATGTCGTCGTAAACAGTCAAGAATCCAGCGTTGACGATACCCATGTCCATACCGGCTTTGATGGCGTGGTACAAAAACACACTGTGCATCGCCTCACGGATGACCTCCATGCCACGGAAGGAGAAGGACAGGTTCGAGACACCTCCCGAGATCTTGGCTCCAGGCAAGTTGGACTTGATCAATCGAATCGCCTCAATAAACTCGACTCCATAGTTGTTGTGCTCTTCCATTCCCGTGCAAATGGTCAAGATGTTGGGGTCAAAGATAATATCGTTAGGGTTGAATCCGACCTGATCCACGAGAATATGATAGGACCTCGAGCAAATCTCAAACTTGCGTTCTTTCGTATCGGCTTGTCCCAATTCATCAAAGGCCATCACAACCACGGCAGCACCAAAGCGGCGAACGATCGTAGCCTGACGAACAAACTCATCCTCTCCTGCCTTAAGAGAGATACTGTTGACAATACACTTGCCCTGCGCACACTTCAGTCCAGCTTCAATTACGGCAAAGTTTGAAGAGTCCACCATCAGAGGCACTTTGCTCACATCGGGATCACTGCTGAGCAAGTTCAGGAATCGGGTCATGGCTGCCACACCGTCCAACATGCCCTCGTCAAAGTTGACATCCACCACCTGAGCTCCGTTCTCGACCTGGGCACGAGCAATTGCCAAACATTCGTCGTATTCTCCCTTGAGTACATGACGGGCAAACTTGCGAGATCCTGCAACGTTGCAACGCTCTCCAATGTTGATAAAGTTACTTGACTGATCCACTTTGAGGGGTTCCAGACCCGACAGCAGCATGGAGCTGATCACAGGCTCCTTTTCAAAACGATGAGGAGGGTATTTTTTGCAAGCGTTGGCAATGGCGCGGATATGATCAGGTGTAGTACCACAGCATCCTCCAATGATCGAAACCAAGCCCTCCTTTGCAAACACCTCGACCTGCTTGGCCATATCCTCAGGCGACTCGTCATATTCACCAAAAGCATTGGGAAGACCCTAACAAAATGAGCACAATACGTGGTCAACAGGACTCCCCTAGTGGTGTTTTGATCGTTACAATACGGCCTGCTCCATTATCAGATGTACTTACAGCATTGGGGTAACAGATGACGTGCGACTTTGCGGCTTGGCCAATGTTATAGATGAAGGGCCTCATTTGATCAGCTCCCAAGGCACAATTGAGACCAATGGCCATAGGAGAGCCATGCTTCATCGAAACCACAAAAGCCTCTCCAGTCTGACCACTGAGTGTACGTCCAGACATGTCAACGATCGTTCCAGAGACGAAAACAGGTGTGCGACGACATCCCTCAGAGAAGCAAAGATCGATGGCAAACAAGGCAGCCTTGGCGTTCAGGGTATCAAAAATGGTCTCGACCAAGAGGATATCGGCTCCACCGTCCAAAAGACCCTTCGTCTGCTCTGCATAGGCCTCCACGAGCTCATCAAATGTAACGTTTCTGAAGGCAGGGTTCTCAACTGAAGGCGAGATGGAGCAAGTTCTGTTTGTTGGTCCGAGTGCACCGCAAACGAAACGAGGACGATCGGGCGTGAGCGCAGTCATCTACAAAGGATGTCACGACAGGTCAATCAAAGGAGATCAGGAAAGAAAACAACAACTTGGTTTTTTTTTGATTGTTGACAACCGGTTGGTAGTACATTCCCTCCCCCCTCGTTCTCCCCCGAGTGGGTCGGCTCTGCACTAATGAATAGGGTACCTTATCGGTGGCTTTCTTTGCAACCTCGGCTGCGACTTTGTTCATGCGGTAGGCCATCTTCTCGAGACCATAGTCCAACTGGGCGATCGAGGTGGAGGAGAAGGTATTGGTCTCGACCATGTCAGCTCCAGCGTCGAGGTACTGCCAGTGAATGTGCTCAATGGCATCTGGCTGGGTAAACACCAGCATATCATTGTTGCCCTTTAGATCCTTGGGGTGGTCCTTGAATTCCTCGCCTGAAGGAGCACGAGGGGGAAGATATGGTTGGGGTGGTCGAGGAAGTGAGAGCGGTGTAAGTGTCGTGTTGTGTTGTGTGGGGATGGGGATGATGAAAATTAGAGCGCGTGTATTGGCTGGCTGCAGATAACAGATCTTTTAGCAGCAGGCCTGTTCCTGTTCCTGTCCTGTCATGTGAACTTGCCACTCAGCTCGGTCGTCTCCTAGTCGATTGTTCCTTGCTCCCCTGCGCTGCAGAGAGTGTCGGAGTCTAACAGAGGCGATAATTCTTTCGGGGGCGGGCGATTGAACAACTCTGGGGAAACCATAATGGCGTTTGCTCAATAAGAAGGGTGCAAGGGGTGGACAGAGAGTCGAGTCACATTTGATCGATTCAGATCAAACGCCATTTTTCTTTTTTTTTTTTTTGGTCCTCTTCAAGCGGGGGTAGTGTTGAGATGGGGTTCAGGTTCAGGTTCCTTCGCACTTCTTTTTCGCAGAGTGAATCCTGGCTCCATTTCCTGGGTCTACGGGCCCTTTGATCAATTGGCGCTTTCTCCGAGGCGAGTTGAAGGGCGGAAAGCTCATGGTGCTGAACGAGTATAATAGTTACCTCTAAAGTCGCTCTCCTCAAGGCGCAGACGCTGGATCATGGTTCCCATTGCACCATCAATATACATGATACGCTCGCTCAGCGTCTTTTCCAGGTAGGCCTGGACATCTGGAGAGGGCCAAGGATAGGGTGGGGATGTTAATATCGGCAATACGTGGCAACGAGAGCGAGAAAGAGACGGCAGGAGAGAGCCCTTACCAATGGGGCCAGTCATTAGAGTATGGGAGGATGGTATAATGGAGTGGAGCAAGACGAGGTACGAGGACAGGAAGCAAGAGGGAGAGGATGAATTCGGGAATAGGATGCAAAGAGCAAGAGGTAGAGGAAGGATGAAGAGAACGAAATGGGCCAGGGGGTAAAAGGGAGATAGCAAATAAATGAAGGGACCCAATGGTGGCGGGGAGTGCTCGTTCGCTCGTTCTTTGGTTCGTTTCGTTCGTTCGTTCGTTCGTTTCGCTCTTTCGAGTCAGTCTCGGAGAATCTGCAGGTGGTGGAATCCCGTGACCGGTTTTTATTTTTCGTTTCTTTTTTTCTTTTTTTTTGGTGGCACCTTCTACCTAAGCAAGCGCGTGGGTCGACCCCAGATCTACGCTCTGCCGCAGGATGCCTTGGATGATCAGCTCGTGTGAGTACACGTGCGCTTTGGCCTCCAGAATCGGGCCCCACATCTCTCGGTCATCATCACACGAGATCACAATAATCGTCTCCTTGACCTCTTCCTCCTCCTCCTCGCTGTCGTCATCGTCATTGTCGGCACTGCCATTCTTTTTGGCTCCTCTTGACTTGTTCGAGTCCCGTTCCTTAGGCCCTCGCGACTCGGATTCAGTCTGGACTTCTCTTTCTTTCTGTTTTCGAAGCGTCTCCTTTAGAAAGTTCAGGCCCGTATGGAGTAAAGCCGACGTCCGTCCACCCCCTGCCTCAACAAGAGTCTTCAGAGCCGCGGGCTTTGGTACAACAGAGGGCGAGATGTAAAACACATGGTCCTGAAAGACTCTTTTCTCCCGTGCAAGCTGCAGCGATTGATATAGATGCATACCAAACTTTTCCTCATTCTCTGTGTCACGGATCCGATATTCGTTCTCGTCTATTAATGGAGAGTATAAGAAGAAAAAAGAGAGAAAAGATGGCCATAGTCAGTTTGTGTATGTTCCCCCAAAAATTCCAACTAAAAAAGAGTCGACATTTACCTAGAATTGAATTGGCATCTACGCAAGCTTGGAGCCAATCTTCGTGAACAATCACCTTTCCTTGTGCTATGGCTACCAGGAACTTTTCCGTGCGAGCAATACCCTTCGCAACTAGATGCGTAGAGCGGTCGATGGACGTTGTTGAAGAGATGCCAAGCGCCTTCAAGACCTTGAGCTGCTTTGCTGAGGGCTCCTTTGGAAGACCAGTGGTAATGTAACGTATCGCCTGCTTCGTGTCTTTCTTTCCCGATTGAGTACCTCCAACAATTTCCATTGCTTCCACTGGAGTAGCGACTTCCTTCTCTTTTTCGGATTTGGTCGTGCGTCTCGCTTTTTTGGCTGGTCCCTTTGACGTCGGTACGGTTTCATCTCTACTGCTATTGAGGGTCGAGTTCTCATCGTCATCACTACCAACAGGTGTATTCCGCTCTTCTGGGGCTGCAATGTTGGCTCGTTTTCTTTTAGTCGGGGATGATGGACCAGCTGCGGCCTTGTTTGGCTCATCAACATCCATATCCGAGGTATCCTCTTCGGCGACATCTCCCATGATTGCAGACTTCTTCTTCTTTTTAGACGCCTTCTTTTCGTTCTGAAGTTCCTCTTGAAAGTTGTTCATGTCTGGGACAAGGTTCTTGAGCGCAGTAGCCGCTGCCATGGCAGCTCCCCTCATCCTACTACGCGGGGTAGGGGTTTCTTCGGGTGACAGTATTGACCCTGAAGGAGACGGCTCTTTTGCCCTTTTTGATATAGGTGTGACCTTCGTTGGTGAAGACAGGGCGGTGGGTGGAGGAGAGACAAAAGCGTCAGATGTCGAGGTGGCTGGTTGTGTGGCAACTGTTGACGGAAGAGAGGTAGCGGTCCTGGTTGTCCTGGAAGTCAAAGTCGAGGGAGATAATGGAGTGCTGGTGTTGAGTGAGGATTGAGGCTGTACCCGTGAAACTCCTGGGTGCTTTGAGATAGCTTGGGTCGGTGTTGGCGAGGGAAGAACAGTTGAGGCGCTAGAGTTCGAGAACGACAGCGGTACATTTAGTTTTTTAGCGACTTTGGCTTTGGGCAGCGGGCCCTGAGAATGCTTTGAAGGAGAGTCGTCGTGCATAATCATATCCTTGACACCGCCCTCGACTTCCTCTTGCTTCACCGACGCAATGTCCTCGTCATCCTCCGCAGCAAGAAGATACCAGTCCTCGGCGGATTCCGGTGAGATCTTGGATCCAAAGACTAAGGATAGCTGATTATAAGGTGGAAACATTGTATAGCGAGGTTGAGTCTCACTCTGCAGGGACCAGCGTTGAAAGCAATCTTCAATCCAGAGATGGTTGACGACTTTAACATTCCACTCGTGACCTTTTTCGTACTTGTCCCCGGAAGCGCTATTGAAACCAATGAAAACACGGTTAGATCTACACACGGTATTGTATCCAGCGTATCGCTCTGCACTTACTTTCCGCAGATGATATGGGTAGTAGGGTCTGGAGAGGCCTGGCTGGTGAGGTTCGGCTTGTAGGTTGCGCCTGTAGCTTGAATTAGGCGCTTTAAATATTCACGAATAGATCCAGTGTAGTTGGAGACCGTAATTATAAGGGATGACATGCCCATAATTGGTTGGTTTGGAATCGGATAATGAAGTAAAGAAGCTTTTGGGGACGATATCCTGCCAGTTTGCAAAACATGCAGCAGCCAGTCTATAGTTGCCACAGTTTTTCCATCCATACTCGCCTATCGTTTTCAGAGTGAGACAACAAATATCAACATCAATCTCCTCACATATCGCATATATCGACAGATAAACTAAGCGATTCCTTCATGGCAACGACAATGGAAGATGAAAATAAAATCATACCTTGGTATACAGGTGTCCGCGTCTGTACCGACAGATAACAACATCGACGTCTTCCTTGGAGTAGTCTTCAGGGTTGCTCAGTAGAGATCCGCCCGCATTTTCAATTTTCTCCAGGAATTTTGTTCTGAGGTCCGGCAGCATTGTAATATCCTCAGCCAAAACAAAGCGAAGACCCTCTAAAAACATGCTTTGCCCTTGGCTAGGGGAGTTTAGAAATGCTGCCACGGATTTGACACTGCTGGAATACAGTTGAGGCGCACTCAAGCTCGCAACTTCCAATTGTGATGGGTTGAACGATGGATTTTGCATAGGTGGGTCCGGAAATTCGTACACGGTCTACAATATTGACATTGTATGTTAGCATTCGTTGAAGACAAGTCCGAGCGTCGCATAAATCCATTTGCCTATACCTCAGGAAAAAGACAGCCCATATTGCAGCAGAGCTGGAACCAAGTAGGAAGGACAACCTTGATTTTCAACTCTGGATGAGCCATAATATACTCGTACTTGTCCTACAGGAGCCATCAAAATTCCAGGGTTAATCTCGCTCCTCGGGTTACAGTCAACTTCATATGCCTGGAGCTGATTGCCTTACCCCTGTTTCAGCCAAGGCGATCAAGTGCGTGAGGCCTTCTGTTACTCCATTCACGTAGCTACCTCCAAATCTCTCAACTGCGTCACGAACTAATTTTCGGTCATAGGCTGGAAGCTAGAATGAATGTCTCTAGCATTAGTAAACAAGTCGGAGGATAAAAAAGATAAATGACTGTAAAAGGTGCCTTACTCCAGTAGTCGTAAGTACTATCCCCGAGAAGATATTATAGGGATCGACAGAGAAAAGAGACGGACTATGAAGACAAATGTTGCCAAATTGTTAGGCATAGTTGGTCACTCATATATCTACGGGATATTTGAACCGATTCGTGTGATATTACTCTTGTAGTGAGTTGAGAGCTATTGAACGATGAACCCAGTCGGGCTAAGAATGCAAGACACAGGTGTCAAAACAAATGAACATTCTCTTGAAGCGACAGGCAGTGGCAGGAGAAAATCCAGACCTACCTTGACGATATGGATACCCCTTGCTTTGGCGTGCTTGTAGTCGGGAAAGTCAAAGTCATCTGTGATGATGTGGGTGGTGATTGAGGCGCCTCGTATGGCGACGGATGCGGTGGTCTTGATGGCTCCATGGCTGCAGAGACTGGACTCGAGCTGGATAAAATATGATAAAATAAAAATGAAAAAATGGAAAAATTGGTGGCGTTCCGTGTCAACGTTGAAGGGGTAGCAGGGTCAAGGAGCACAGACAGTCCTGTCCTGCAGGGGCAGAAAACCACGGGGCGTACCTTGGCGACCTTTTCAGCGCCGAGGAAAGGGTTGAGGTAAAAGACGACTTTTTGAAAGAGGGGGTCGAAACTGGAATCCTGTGATGGCGAAAGGACATCTTGCGATGAGGGGACTCTGCCTTGGCTGGCTCTGGCGGCGATCATGGCGGTGGGTGAGAGAGAGGGGGGGAATTAGTTGCGGAGTAGAGCGAGGGGAAGGAGGGGAGAGATTCCGATTGAAGAGACAGACAGAGAGAAAGAGATGGATGGGAGGACTAAAAGAAGAGAGGGAAAGAGAAGAAATAAAAAAAAAGGGATCCATCCATTGCCCCCTTCCCCATCCGCGGATGCGCGTCGAATGAGGTGTGCTTTTCAGTTGGTGGCGCACAGTGTGCACTGCACACTCGGGCGGTGACTGTGACTGCGATGCGCGCCCTGTCTTTTTCTTCTCTTCACACCGCACCACACCGTTATCGCTGTGCAACGGACGGCGTCCTCTCCACTTGGCTTCCCTTCTTGTCCTCCTGTTCTCTCTCTCCATTCTCTTCTCCTTCCATCTCCCTGCCCCTTCCTGGCCTCCATCAGCAACCCAATTGCCCCATCCCTCCCTTGACCATTGCCCATGAATACAGCCGACATGCAGCCTCCCCTGGACGAGACCGCGACCGTCTGTGCCATCGAGACCTTTGCCGAGCACTGGTCCGAGGCCCAGGCCCTCTCGGTCGCCACCCTGGCTGCCTGCGCCATCACTGCGCTCGAGACTGCCCAGATCGATACCCTTCCCTGGAAGCATACCTTCCTCCGCTCCCTCTTCCGCCAGCTGGGGATCCACTCGCGTGAGGAGCAAGAGATGTTACTCGCCTTACAGGAGAATGGCTCTTATCAAGACTGCAACCTGCATGTCTTGGCAGAGCCGCTACTCCCCGCAAGATTCCGACAGCGCCGCGTTCGACACTCACAATCCTCCAACACATCCTCTACATCGACCCCCATCTCCTCTCCGCCAGTATCACCCATGCGGACAAGGAGAAGTCTGCAACAGCCGCGGCAGTACGGCCCGAACGTTGGATCGCCGCCTTTTTCACCAACACAATCTCTTGCCTCCTCCTCCCTGTCAGATCACCACCAGCAGCTTCCTGCGGATGAGGATGTCGAGGAACTGGATATCCGAACCGAAGTCATCAATGATCTCTTATACATCGGCCTTGGATTCGAGCCCTCCACCCGAAGCCGCAAGGTCCCCATTCAAGCGCTGAGCCACGAACTTGCAGGCCTGAATCTCGATATTCCGCCCGTGTACTCTGAAAAGGACAGCCTGTACTCCATATCCGCAACAGACGGAGACTGCTCAGGAACGAGCCCAATCCCTTCTAGCACAAAAGATCATCGGGTCCTAGAGCCGCCTGTCGAAATCGGACCGCCGCAGCTGCCGCCCAGAGCTCCGTCTTCTTCAGCAGGCCCTCCAGCATTGCCACCCAGGATGCCAAGCGAAATGAGCCAGGATTCAGCCGCGTCGGGGTCGACAAACTCAAAAAGTGTTTCCAGTCAGTCATTACGTGGCCGTGTGCAACCACTGGAGTATGATGCTCGTGCTCGAGCAGTTATTTTTACCATGTGCAACTATCTTCTGTTGTCTTTTGACTCGTTCTTGGTCGTGGAGAAACAAATCGCGCAGCACCTTTACTTTTACCAACAGGAGCTAATCGAGGCCCAGAGAGAAGAGCTGGAGCAGGAACGGAGACTCAAGGAAAGGCAACGGCAAGAGGAACAGCAGCACAGGGCAAGCGGAGCAGCTGGACCCGCGGCGGCCGCAGGTGCCAAGGTTGGAGCGTTTTTCAAGAGTTTCGGTGGCTCTCGGAGCAATGACCAGGCGCAAACAGGACCGCTGACGCAACACGGAGTAGCAATGCATAACCAGGCGCAATCATCAATGCAGGAACTGGAGCGCAAGAAAAAGACTTGGAAATACGTGGCAACAGGCCTCTCGATTGCCGCGGGCGCGACAGTTATTGGGCTTACAGGAGGATTGGCGGCTCCTCTGGTTGCCGTCGGGGCAGGGGTTTTACTTGGATCTGGAGCTGCGGTTCTCGGGACTACCGCAGGTATCGCTGTGATGGCGTCTTTGTTTGGTTTGGCCGGTGGAGGACTCGCTGGCTACAAGATGCATCGACGTACAAAAGGTGGGCTGATATTTTTTAACTGTTAAAGTCGGTTCATCTACTTGTGCCCAATATCTTTTCCCAGTTCTAACATGTCATGACTTGTTCCCTGTAGATCTCAAAGTGCTTTCCTTCACACCATTGGTCAAAGATTCAACATTGCCCATGATACCTTCTCTGCATGTAAGCCATGTCCAGAAATTTTAGAAAGTGAGAGGTCAACATGTGAGAACACAAAATTATTTACACGGCATCATTTTGTTTTTCTTTTTCCCCTTTTTCAATAGCTGGCCATTGTCATTTCTGGATATCTGTTTGATGAGAACGAAACCATAGACGCCTGGCAAAGCACGGCTGAGCATGCATTGGAGGGCAATGATGTTTTCCACCTCACATTCGAACCAGCAGAACTGGCCACTCTTGGGAATGCATTCAAAATATTTGTGGCAACTGAGGCAGTGCGAATGGTATCGACTCAGGTGATTAGTCAAACGGTATTTGCGGCTTTGGCAAGTGCCCTGGTTTTGCCATTTGGATTGATGAGAGCCGGCGATCTGATCGATAATCCTTGGTGAGTGAGGCAGTTTCTGAGTCGCCGATTTTTATAGACCCTTAGGTGAGATAAAGCTCTAAATGACTGACTTTTGACTTTCCATAGGGTTGTGGCCATGGATAGAGCTCGCAAGTCTGGATATGTTCTTGCCGATATCTTGACTGAGCGTGTCCAAGGAGCTCGACCAACGACCCTGATCGGCTACTCGACTGGAGCGGTGGTCATCTGGGAATGTTTGCTGGAGCTAGCAAAGAGGAAGGAATTCGGCCTGGTCAACTCTGTGGTTCTGTTGGGAGCACCGATCAAGACAGACCTTTCGGATAAATGGAAAGCGGCCTCGTCTGTTGTGTCGCACCGTTTCGTGAATGGATACTCAAAAAAGGATGTCGTGTTGGGATCTATTTTTCGACTACACGCGCTGGGATTGGACGTGGCAGGTCTACGTCCTGTTGAAGAAGTGTCTAGGATCGAAAATGTAGATTTGACAGATATTGTTGGGGGGCATCTAGAGTATCGAGACAACCTCAACATGATTGTTTCGTTACTTGGCATATTGTAGACAATAGACATTTTCCCTCCATCTTCCATATTTTATTTTGTTTTTCTGTTCTGAGGAACCTACGGAAAGGACAGCGACATATCAATGACCGGCATGAACATTGTTCAAGAACGAGGCCAAGGCCATTGTGGCCTCTTTGCGATCTTCTTCTGTGGATGCAAGATTGTTTTGGAACCAACAGTGACATCTGTCTTCTTTTAGTTCCACCTGGCACTCAACTCCGTCAGCTTGAGCTCTTTTAATAAACTCCTCAATCGACGGCCGAAAGATCTCGGCTCCTCCAATGTAGACCAACATGGGCGGCAAACCCGACAGCGTGGTCGCCTTCAAAGGGCAGATAGAGGGGGTTTCCAACAGTTCGGCCACAGAAAAGCCGCTTCCACTGGCGTAACAATCCATCATAAACTCGACGGACGGGGGTGTGAGAATATCGAAGCAAAGAGGTTCGAGTCGCTTGGGATCAGTGAATAGCCAAGGCGACGTCAGCACAGTGGCAGCGGGCAACGGAAGCCTCGGCTTGTGTTCGTCGCGTATCTTTATGGCCAGAGTCTGCATCAGATTACCTCCTGCTGACTCTCCGCCTATACAGAACGAAAAAGATAAGAGAGGAGAATAAAAAGAGGCAACATTAGAATTGTGCGACAAAGCGCGAGAGAACCAAAGGGAGAGCAAGCCCTGTTAGTAAACTTACAAAACACGACGCGTTTCGGATCAACATGATGATTGGCAATCAAGGACTTGTAGGCCGCTAGAGACTCATTAAAGGCTGCAGGGTAAGGGTGCTCGGGGGCGAGACCTGATTCGGCTTTGGTCAATCTTATATCCAAAAGAACATGATCTACCTATACATCCAGGGCTCTAACTTACTATATTCCAATGAAAGGACAGAAATCTTTATCCCGTGGGTAGCAAATGTCTTGTCCATCACCCCAAGCCAGAATGGTACCTTACTCGACGCGTTTCCATCAATGAACCCCCCGCCGTGAGCATGTAAAATCACAAGGTCGCTTCCTTGGCCAGGGTTGAACGCTTTACCCTTGCCTTGACTGCCTTTCGCGACACTGTTATCTTTCTGCAGAGGAGTCTTGAGAGGTGACCCATTCTGGAACGGAATCCACAATCCTCGCCAGCCGGCTTGATCTTGTTCACTATCCTTCTCAGTTCCTTCTCCTCTTTCCTCTCCTTCCTCCACTCTTCCTTCTCCGACCTCTTTTACTAAAGTTGCCCACTGCGCCAGCTCCACCTCCGTACCCATACCAGAACGGGCGAGCACAGCTTGAGTTGCCTTGGCGGTGAAGTTTCTAGCGGCTGGGAGCGAGGCTCGATCGATGGAAGCATTGAGGAAAGCGACAAAAGCACCTTTCTTGTAAGGGAGGGACTTTGGTGCACGACCAATTGCTTTCTTGAATGAGTACTTGATTACCCCAGACACTAACCTCCCCAAGTGGAATATGGATTAAAGTCATCCGTCAGTGAAAAAAAAAAAAGAAAATGCTTCCTTGTCTACACTATTGCAGTCTAATGGGGACAACAGTGGACTTACGGCCTGCCAGGTACATCCGTAAAAGGGCGACAGATTCTCTTTAGGAGTGAAAAAGGAAGGTGCACAGGACAGGTTTAGGAACGCAACACTAAAGGAAGGGGGCAGGAAGGAAGCACCTACGGTAGATCCGTGTTCCTTGTGGGCGTTCTGGCCAATTCGTTGTGTTGCATTCGAGAGGGAAGGAAAGTTTAACGGGAACAAGAAAGGAGGGCGAGGGGTAAGGAGGACCCCGGGACTTCATTTGATTTTTATCGACAAAAGTCGACGCACTCAACCACCGTCCTTTCCGGAAGTCAAAGTCGACGAAGTCAAGCATCCCATTTTTGGTTGAGATGTTGATCATAAGTCGACACCAATTGTCTCCACAATTCTCTATTTAGCAGGTGCGTTGAAAAGCGACTCTTTGTTCTCTTTTTATATGTCGTTGTTGTGAGTGGTAAAATAATGGATATGGGCAGCCTTTCTTCTTCTCGCCCCACGAGTGGCCCAATGAAGGACCTATCGAAGTAAAAAGCTTTTTTTAACTGCTCCTGGTATTGCTTCTCATCGCCTTCCGTTTCACATCGAGGGAAAGGGTCTCTCTGTGCAAATTCCCTCCCCACAGACTGCGCACGCGAGCGTACACAACCTGCAAAGAGGGAAGCGATTAAAGAGCTCAATCTTCAGAACACAGTCCCTCTATTTACGTCGAGTGACTGTCCATACGAGAGTTAATCCCTCTGGTGGGACGACGAGGTGCAGGTTTTCCTGTTTTAAGGCTGCTATAACCACTCCGAACCTGGCGTAAGCATCTTGGATACTGGGGCCTCATTTCAATCTACACCGATTCATCCATCTCTCTTTTGTCTCACTCAATGCCTCGTAAAGCTTCTCAACTGAGCTGAAAAGGACGCATCCATGGATAGAAGCACCCTGCGTCCCCTTGCACCAGAACGGCGCCCACATCTCCAATCCATCGACTTTGACAGTATGAGTAGGTATGTAGCTTCATTCTTTATTTTATGATCTATCTAAATACTTTTTCTGAACCTGATACCGACCTTACCTTTGAAACAACATCGGCCTTGTTACAAGTCGCGGTCTGGATGCTGTCAACAAGGATAAAAAAAAAGATTGTTAAAACAATTGCACTCTTTTTTTTTATGTGGAAATAAAGCCTTGTTGTTCTCCAATCTCGCAAATCGTAAAGGTCAGAAGGAAGGCAACATAAAATCTCAACATAATTGTTTAGACGCGGATGGAAAATCCTGTAATCATCATCCAAATAGAATTCGCAAGGAAAAAAAAGAGTACCCAAGGTGCAATTGAAAGAGAAAAAAAAAAAATGAATACTTACGAAGTCGAGACTCTCCAGGAAAAAAACAGATCATTTGGCTGTCATTGCAGGGGCTGTTGTAAAGACTAATAAGATCAAAGAGTGAGGTACCGTTAGGAAACAAATCTCTTTAGCCATTTGGCGCCCGCAACTCTTTTTTGTTCTCGTCTCAGAAAGATTGCATAGGGTAAAGGTCAGAAGGAAGGCAACATAAAATCTCAACATAATTGTTTAGACGCGGATGGAAAATCCTGTAATCATCATCCAAAATCATATACAATCGAGGCTTCAAGAGAAAGAGAGGCGCAAACAGAGAAAGGAGCAGAAGCTTGAAAAAATGACTTACGGAAGACAAAGACACCTCCTGACCGGACGCGACCTCGACAGCAGGGCCAACCGCAAGAACAGCGAATGGGTACTAACTCTTTTGTGTCACAGAGGCTAGCATCCATTGTTGCATTTGGGCCAGTCAGTTTTGCAAGTCGCGTCTGATCTGGAGGATTTGTTCCATGTTGGAGGTGGATCTGGATGGGGGGTGAAAGAGGAGGATCTGATCTTTTGATCAGAGGGAAAATTTTTTATGTATGGGGGCAATTCAATCTCCGCCGCATCACGTGTTTTCTAACCTCCCTCGTCGCGAGAACTACACATCGTGTAAAGATATATGGAACCAAGGGGCTGGGGAGGTCGTTTTTGCGCTACGGTATGCGCAGGATTTAAGGTAGCCTCCGACCCTCGCTCTTGTTTTAAAGCCCTCTCTTTCTTCTCATATCTCGATCCCTTTCTCTCCACTCTTTTCTTTCTGTTCAGCTGCCTTTCCTCCGTTCATTCTTTTTCCAACTATCTTTTCTTCATCTTTCTATATCACCTTCTCTTCAGCCATCCCCTCTCCGTACGAATCACCTCTTTTAGGGCGGCGCTAGTTTCTCTACTCTCAGTGCTGTTCGTCTTCTCCTTTTGACACAAGGTCTTTTCTATCAACTCTCTCTGTAAGTTCGTATCCATCATCTTCTGGATAGGATACAACAAAGAGACCATAAGATCAATCGTTCACATCTTCACTTCAGGTGCGCAAGTTAATAAGTAGAGACATCTTGCAAGATGGAAGAAGAACGGAATAAGGGACTTAAAGAATACATTCATGCGAAGTCCCCTGGCCAAGTCACAGCTTGCTACAAAAACGGGGAAGATCGGATTGTTAGCGTCCTAAATTGTGGTCAAGACATGTACCAAATATTTCGATCCATTCCCATGGACAAGAAACGAGCTTTTATAATAGATAATGGCGGCAAAGAGTTCAGTTTGGTGTATGATGAGCAAGGTGCTCAGATCATCGAATCACAATGTAGCCAGCGTACCTCGGACGGCCCGTCACCAAGTCGTGTAGTTGAAGCCCAAGCTCCTTTTAAATAAAACTAAAAAGTTCCATATTGCCTTTGTGGTATACAATACCTTTGACGGGCTATGTCCCCCATCCCCCCAGTCCACCACAACACGAACATACTAACACCGACATGTGTTGCGGACACCGCCATTGCGAAAAATACCATGGAGGGCTTTTGCGTTGCACTCAATGTAGGCATGAGGCATACATTTGCAGCGGTGCGACCACTGGTGGAATTGACAACTGTGGACAGGACACTTGCAGAGACGGTCCTACAGTATACGGAGGATACGACGTACTTCAAGAACACAGAGTTACCAACATGGACAGCCTAGCTTTGCCGCCGATGCTTCAACAACAACCACAACCTTACTCCTGACCCTAATGCCAATAACGAACTGGGCGAATATCGTTCATGCAAAAACAAAACCAATGAAATGAGACGCTTCATTGAGTTTGATGGTCCATAATATCACATCATCAAGTCGGCCAATCGACGTCGTGCCTGCAGTTCATTATGGTGGATCATCAATTGGTTGGCACGCCAAAAGGCTAAGTGGTGGTGGGAAAATGAACATGAGGTGTCCCTCTCTTGCCAGTATTGATTGCCTCAACCAAAGGATGAATGCTCCTTCGAGTTGCCTCCTTGAGCTGCCTCCAGCTCTTGTAGTCCGATGCAACCTTGGACAGCGACTTGATGTCGTTCGGGATCGCCATGGTCGACATCACTTTCATAATATACAAATTGCCGACCTTGGCCATAAGAAGGCACTTGAACGTATAGCCGATCACCTGCATTCCAATGGCAAGAGCTGAGGTCACATTATAAAGATCCTCCGCTGCATCCAATTCATCCTTCATATGCAATCCCACTCTCACGAGATCTCGTGCAACGGAGGGACTCTTTTTAGAGTCAGGGATGTGGTGCCCGCTCTTGATTTCACCATAGCCAGTCTCAAATATCATCTCTCCACTGTCGTCCACGATGCCCTGACGGATATCAGGTCGCTTTCCTTGCTTATGTTCTGACTTTTATTTTCGATGTTTGACAGCGCCCGCCATCGTATTAGGCCTAACAGGATAAGAAAAAGATACAATCAATTCGTCTCCATTCACACAACGCCAAGCTCAGTCAACGTCACTATTGCACTTACGTGTCCAACACCACTTTCTGTGCAGGAACACTTCAAGCAATGGAGTCGCATATATCTTGACATGAGCGTTGCTTCTGGAGGTATGTTTGTCGTTCCCACCTCAAGGCGCTCCAGGGCATTCAGCAGGTACAGTCTGAGTTTCCGGTTTTCTTGACCACCTGTTGCAAGGCCAGTCCAAGTGTGAGCGTTGTCCTCAATTGCCTACATATCAGATCATATGTGTATAAGTCAATACAACCACAGCGTTCAAAAATAACTCTGGTCATGAAGATGAGAGGCGCTAGTGACCTTACATTGATCCAATCTTGAACCTCGCGACGGTCCTCAGTCAAATCTAGATCCCCAGGCCAGAATTTTCGAGTGAATATCCTTGAGATATCCTCTGTTGTTTGCCGTCAGAGAGATGCTAGCAGCCGAGGCGAATAGGTGCCATCCAAAAACAAAATACCTGAACGAGACCTAGTGGCATCACTGTTGGTTAATAAAACAAGAATTCCGATTTTAAGTGGGACCAATGAAAGGAAGGCACCTACAGCACGTCCTGGACTTCAGTAACTGCTATCTTCCTCGTCAAATATAGGTCATGATATGCTTTAAACGCCTCTCCAAAGTCATGGTCTCCAATACATTCCCTGAAGACAAAGTCGTTTGGTACAATGCTTGGTAGCAGGTGTTCTTCGTCATCTACAAACGGGTTGTCTGGTGTTGCTGGATGGTAGGTATGATCCGAGCTATTGATATCCTCACTCCTGATACATGCAAATGCCATGACTCTGCACAAGTTTGCACAAAGGAAGTGAAAACTTCAGCCATTTCCTATGATTCACAGGTTGACGTAAACTGACAACATATCATACCTGTGCCTTCATTAGAAGTTCTAAGATCATGGCCATATCTGACTTGGCCATCTGGTGATGATTCAGGACTGGCAACATGTTCTGGTTGTCCACCAGATTGCGCAACGTGATCTGTTCAAGAGTATAAAATGCACGTATTAGGTTAGAGTTCCTGCGGCGCGCTCTAGTAATAACTCACACATAGAAGTCTTACCTGCTCCATCTTCAGTAAGAGCATTGTCCAAGGACTGATCTTCCTTATAGTAAGCGAGTCTCTGTCGCTTAGCCATAACACCATCTGCGGCTTCATGAACTTGCTGCCGTGTCCTCTCCAGCTTTTCCTTCGAAGCCTGATTGGCAAAGAACGATTCCTCGTCCTGCCTGTGAATCTTCGACTCCCATTCATTTATCAAGCGTCTGGCTGTCTCCTGGAGGACCTGGACCTTACTCTCCTTTAGACAAGAAATGCTGCGCTTCCAATCTGTTCGTAACGCCACTTTCGTTATCCTTCGTTGACCATTTTCACTGCTCCATTGTAAAAATGAGGGATAGCTGAAAACGTGCGGAGTCATACAAGAGGCAAAATACGGGGACAGGTCTTCCATATGGTCACGCCATGACACCGAGGCGTGTCCCTGTGTTTTCGATAGCTGTCCAGACATGTCAAGCTATCTCGAATCCAAGGTCAATTGTTAACAATTAAAATAACGAGAGAGCATAGTCCCGACATATTTATCGGAAAAGGAATTAAAAATGCACTCTCTCCATCGAAATAGAACTACAAAATCTCAGCACCGACAGTGTCCTGCTCGACCTTGTCAGCTACCCGGGTGCTCTGTCAGTCATGCCAACAAAATCCCTCGTTAAAACGGGATTCTGCGTGGTGATAGACCCACAGACCAGAGAATTTCTGATAGTGGTCCAACGATTTCTGACAAAGGGCTGCAAACCCCATCAACTTTAAAGCATGGTCGCCTGAAAGTAACTATGGTGACAGAGTACGCAGAGTGATTTGTAATGCGACAACAATCAACCCCTTGCTAAGGAGCACGTTGAGATGCCAGGAACTCTCAACAACATACCATGGAGAGCTTCTAGCAGTAACGAATGCCCTACATGGTGTTCGATAAATAAGAAAGCGTCAAATGTCGCAGTTTGTCTCTTTTAGCCAAACGCTGTTGCTGAGGAGAATTACCTTCACGCTCAGAGCAGTGATGAAAAGGTATGGTGGTCAACCTCGCACCCAGAAAGCGACCAATTAGGAAATAGCGATTAATCAAGACTTACTCTGTGATTCAATTTCTGTCCGGGTCGCGGGGATGGTAGTTTACGTTCTTAAGAAACGAATAGGCAGGAGAGTAAGACGACAGATGACTGGAAGTGGGTGGCAACAGTGACGGTGTGCGTGCGCAAAGGAGTTAGGGTCAGAGCAGCAGAGTGTCCTTCTCCTCTCGAAAGCCCGTGGTCGGAATTCAGAGTCCTTTAACCAATCCATTGCCACCGCAAGCGTTTCACGCCGCAGCAGAATTGTAGTGCTGACATGGTGAAGTGTTGGAGGCACTTCTAACCTCGAATAAAGATTAGCTACACAAAAGAGCTTCAAAGTTGATGATTTGACTCATCACGAGAGAATAAATTCAATTCAAGGAAACCTCAAGGATATATCGATGAAAATTTGATAATAAAATGACAATATTATTTAATACTTTTATCTTTTATCATTAGTTCAGTGCCCTCATAGACAGCAGAGCCAGTGCCTAGATCTCTGGAGATCCCTGATCACTGGGTCCTCGGCCGTATGAGTACGGCCCTTCGTCTTCCTCCTCGTCCTCGACCGTAGGTGACTTAGAGTTTGGGATCGGTAGTTTGGGGTGCAGACCACGGTCAATACCTTTACCCTTGTCGATCCCTCTATCATATATCTGTGGTCTCTCATTTCTTTCTTGCTCGTCGTGATTGTCTTCTTGAGTCGGGGATAGAACTGGCACCGCCACCCTGGACCTTCTTAGCGCTCGTCGATCGATCAAAGGCTCTTCGTTGTCTTCTTCCTCTTTGATTTGAATCCCGTCTAGTGCTCGGTATTTGTTCAACAGCGCTGCTTCTTGTTCATCGTTCAAGGTCTTGTTACTAGCGCCACCACTGACATTCTCTGAACTTCCGTTGCTTAGGCCGTGACCAGTGTTGTTTCTGCTATCAAAATATCGGCTTGTGGTGCCATCAGCATTACTTTCAGGACGCCGACGCTTTGTTACCCTAAGCCGTGATTCTTCATTCCGACCAACCGACCTATCATCATCGTCCGAATGAGCAAAGGTAGAGGCGAGATGCATAAGTCCGAGGCGGCCCAAAACAGCCTCTTCCTGTCTTTGGTATTCATCCTCTGCATTCTTCGGGAAGCTTGCATGCAAGGGATTGATACCGCCAAGCAGGGCTGCTCCTCCCTGAACCGTTGCCTCCATCAAGGAAACAATCACAACGGTATCCTCGACCGTGACTTGATCGCGCGCCATAAGTCTAGCGTGCGCTTGCGATAGACGAATGAGGGACTCAAGTAGTCGGATGGTTGTTCGAGCCGCATTTCGAAGATCTGCCTTTCGCTGTAGTTGATAGTAGGACACAAGGACTTGCTCGGCTGGAGGTGTAAGCCTTGGTTCAAAAGTAGACTTGGTCCAAATCAGGTATGCCTTCAGTTTGTCAATTGGCCAAGGCTCTTGTTTAACTTTGTCATCGGCACCGGTCAAGTTTCCACTCCTGTTTTCACGACTGCCTTGGCCTCCTTCATAATCTTCATTATTCTGAGCAGCTTCTGCAGTCTCTAGTAACCTCTCATCTTCTAGTCGTTCACGCTCTTCAGCCTCTCTATCCAAACTCAAGGCCGCCTCAATCTCTCCTGCGTCTGTGATGCCTTGCCCCTCCAGCTCCCGAAGTTTCCTCCGCCTCCGAAGACGGCTTCGTCGCCTCAAGATATCCTTGCGGGAAAGAGTTTTAGGCGGGGGCGCGCTTTCTCCATCCTCGTACACCCGATTCTCCAAAATAAACGAAGAGATCTTTTGGTCCCAATTGATGTTGCCCGTGTCCATGAGTACAAGCACAATGTCGAATCGACTGAGTAGAGGACTTGCAAGAGCAATGTTGATGGAGACGGATTGTTCGGGGTCGTATTTTCCTTTTGGGTTGGTGGCGGCAATGACTGAGCAGCGGGTATTCAGCTTACAGACGATCCCCGCTTTGGCGATCGAGATGGTTTGCTGCTCCATCGCTTCATGGATAGCGGTCTTGTCATTCGCTCTCATACCTCCAAACTCATCGATACAGCAAAGGCCTCGATCCGCCAAAACCAGCGCACCGGCTTCCAGCTGCCATTCATTCCCGTCTCGGACGGCCGTAGCAGTCAGTCCAGCGCTACTGCTCCCAATGCCAGTAGTCAGGACAGACCTCGGGTTCAGTTCGGCAGCATATTTGAGAAACTGACTCTTGCCAGTACCGGGATCTCCAACCAGCAGCAAATGAGGCTCTCCGCGTACTTTGAGGCCAGACATGTCCACCTTTTGAACTCCTCCTGTTAGAACAAGCATGACAGCAAGCTTGACGATATATAGTCCGTAGACTTTGGGGCATATTTGACTTAGGATGGAATTTCTCGCCGAGAACTGCTTCCGTGTCACAATTCGAGAATAGTGCCAAAACTGCTCAAATTCAAGCCGCTGTTCCTCTGTCACACCGACTCCCACTCGCTGTTCGTTGTGGATAAAGACGTGATTGGCCAACAGGGCTAGTTCGATATCGCATCGTTCTCCCGCTTGAGTAGGCTTCCATCTTCGGATTACCGTCCCACTAAGGTAGATTAGAGACGTCAATCGTGCATTCCATGACCGTACGACCATAGATACTTTCAAGAATAGGGACAATTTACAGATACATACGTGATCGTTACATCGTCTCCGGACTTCGCATGGTCCACCAGGTCGTCATGGAGGACGACGACCATGGAACCGGGTATTGTGCCCATAGACAACTTGTTTGTCTGCTCCTGGATTTTGATTTCCTGGTAATCTCTACAGCCGTCGGGCATTTGCCCAGGGACAGACTCTGCGATTTGAAATTTGGTCCCAGGACAGGGTTTAGTATTGCCGGTTACACCGCAACGCGTCGGAACCTCGATCTGATTGTACTGCTCTATATCAGGGACAACGTCAAAATATTGCTTGCAGGTTGCACAGTAGCATTTTTTGGCGCCCTCCAACATCTTCACAGCCCCAGTTCTATGGTAGTAAACGTGATGTATACGTCAAGGACTCTATATTAGTACATTTGTTTTCGGGAGGCAAACACTTGGGGTCCTTTAACGCATGAAAGGCAGTTACCTAACTACAGTCGCAGTGATTGACAGGAAGGTGCCGACATCGGAGGAGTTTGGGATCATCATCCTCCTTGACTCTGCAGCAGGTAATCCCATGATTCGTGCCGAGCATTTTGGTTTGAGAAACATTGGTGTCCTCGAAAAATCTCCGTGGAGATGCTGTGAATGAGTTGGTGGTTCCTCATTGATGCGGATCAGCTCTTTTTGTACATCCTGAAGAATTGAGTCCAGAATAGGCAGGACAGTATGGGGTGAGAGAGCCAACTGGGACCAGAGCTGAGAATCAGAAGCAGAGTCGACTAGAGCCATGATGCTTATATTGAGCAATTAAGAAAATAAAGGCGCTGTTAGCACTTGTATATCGTAAACGGGCTTTGGATGGAAACTAAATGCAGATCGAGACCATGGTTCTTTACTCGATAACAAGAGAGTAGTGCTGACTCGTGTCAGGAGCAAACAGGATTTCACAAACGTCCTCATGGTGCCTGTCGAGTATGCCCTGAGTCAGGGCCGCTATTCAGAGTAACAGAGCAGGTACAGACACAGCAGTTAGTTATATTAAATAGGGGAGGCGAGTAGACCCAAGAGAATGAGAGCTGCAAGCCTACCTCTGAACTGCTGCTCCCTCTCGGCATCGATTTCGACCATGTGGAAGCAACATTGACTGTGCGAACGAACAATTGAGGCAACAATAATAATGGCCAGGGGAGACCGAGGGAAGAGCGAGATGGTGGCAAAAGGAGGGCAATAAATGCGATAATAATAACTTCCTATCATGTGATCTGAATATCAGAAAATTGTGGAATCCGCTGCACGCGCCCAGTGCAATTTTTTTCCTCTTGACTCGGTGGACCACCGAGCAAAAACCTTAAAAAATGGGGGTGGTGCGTGTGGTGCGCGCGATGCTGCCATGTCTCCGACTTGGATGCCTGCCTGCCTGCCTGTCTATCTGCCTGCCTGTCCTGCCAGTTCCCATTCAGACATCATATATTCTTATAGCTGCTCAACAACGACTTTGTATCGCTCTCCCTCTCTCCTTCCCTTCCTGTCTCTTTAGAGCCATTGAAAAAAAGGACACGGGGTGGCTCAAGGGGACCATGGATCGCGATTGGAAAAGAACTCGCTTTCCCTTTCTTTGCACCACTCCTGTTTTTAAATATATAGATTCCTCCTGATGGACGTTTTAACAGAGAGGGGAGAAAGGGGGAAAACCCCGCCACCCAGTTGGGATGTCAAGGTCAGATGCGACATTACGGCTCAACTAAGCAAGAAAGAGGCCTGCTGTGCGTGTTGTAGAGCGAAGATGCTCTTGTGGGAGGGCGCCAGAGAAGTCGCAAACAAAAAAAAAGTAAACACGACGAGTGGCATTTGGTGGTTGCAAGGAAGCGATAGGATGATGGGGTCGTGGCTGCACAGTAAAGTCATTGCGCCCACAACATGTTGCCCGCTGGACATTTCTGCCTTCCCCCACATACAGGAGGGAGGGAGCATGGATCCGTAGGAAGAGGAAGGAACAACCAAAGAGATCGCGACGTGTCCTTCCGAAGGGAAGAAGGAAAAAAACGTAAATAAATGCGCCCTGAAGAGAGGCGGCCGTTACTTCTTTTTTTTCTTCTTTGTCTTTGACTTTCCTCTCTGCTCCGCTTCCCCATCCTTCCCCCATTGCACCTTTTTTCCCTTTTTCTTCCCGCCTCCCTCATTTCCCTCTCGCCTTCCCATCAGTCCCTCCACCTCCATCTCATTCCCATTAACAATGCTTCGCTCTCTTACCACAACCGCCGCCGCTTTCGCTAAGCGCGCCGCCACTCCCGCTATCACCACCCGCGTCCTTTCGGTAAGCATGGGCTTTGCGATGACCGAGCACCTCGGATATCGTCGTAGAAGCCAGAGAACGACAGCACTTGTTCTAGTCGATAGCTCTTCTTGGAGGTTTAGAGAGGATCTGCCCCTAGAGACTACAGCTTGACATTTGAATCGTTGATCTGCTACGATAACTAACATCTTTTTCTATATCCTGGCTATTCTAGCGCGGCATGGCTTTCCCTGCTGGTCAGAAGGAGGTAACCATTGCAAAGCAAAAGCTGGAGGCAGAGATACCTAAAAGAGAGAGCCGTGAGCATGCATATACTAATTCTTTCTTTCTGACCTTGTCTCTTCTGTTAGCTCCTCAACCGCTCCCTCAAGGAGCAGGACCCCGAGATGTTTGATATCATTGAGCGTGAGAAGAGGAGACAGCGCGAGTCGATCGTCTTGATTGCTTCTGAGGTGAGAAGATTCGACTCTTGAAAACGTGCATGCCCAGCAAGCGTCTTGGCATTGGTCAGATATCAGCAACTGAACATGGCGAGTGGGCCGCTGAAACTGTTCAATAGCACGATGCCAAATGTGCTGATGCCATCTCCCCACCTTCCAATCTCTTTAGAACTTCACTTCTCGCTCAGTTATGGGCGCCCTTGGATCAATCCTCCAGAACAAGTACTCAGAGGGTTATCCCGGTGCCAGGTAAGCCAGGCGAATGACAACTGTTGAAAGATGACGAAAAAGTTGTCTGACAACATCAAATCGGTATAGATACTATGGCGGTAACGAGCAGATCGACATGTCCGAGCGTCTTTGCCAAAAGCGTGCTCTTGAGGCTTTCAACTTGGACCCCGCTGAGTGGGGTGTCAACGTCCAGCCCTTGTCCGGTGCCCCCGCTAACCTCTATGTCTATGGTGCTTTGATGAAGCCCCACGAGCGCCTTATGGGTCTTGATCTTCCCCATGGAGGACAGTAGGTGTTATTTACTATACATGGCGCTTTGGATAATGCGTAGCCGATACCAAAAGTTGGTACTGACGATCCATGACTCGTTCGATAGTTTGTCTCACGGATATCAAACCGACACCAAGAAGATTTCGATGGTGTCTTCTTACTTTGAGACCTTCCCTTATCAAATTGACCAGAAGACTGGCGTGATTGATTACGACACCTTGGAGAAGAACTCCAAGCTGTACCGCCCCAAGATCATCATTGCTGGAGCCTCGGCCTACCCTCGTGAGATTGATTACGCTCGCATGCGCAAGATCGCTGACGGATGCGGTGCCTACTTGATGTCGGATATGGCTCACATTTCTGGATTGGTTGCGGCCGATGTTCTCCGTTCGCCCTTCCCTTATTCGGACATTGTCACTACCACTACCCACAAGTCTCTTCGTGGACCCCGTGGCGCCTTGATCTTCTATCGCAAGGGTGTCCGTGGCACTGACAAGAAGGGTAACAAGATCATGTACGACCTCGAGAATCCCATCAACGCCTCGGTCTTTCCCGGTCACCAGGGTGGCCCCCATAACCACACCATCGCTGCTTTGGCCGTTGCCTTGAAGCAAACCAAGACTGAGACCTTCAAGGAATACCAGCAGCAGGTTTTGGCTAACAGCAGGGCCTTTGCTGACGCCTTTTCCAAGCTTGGTTACGACATGTCTTCTGGTGGTACCGATACCCACTTGATTTTGGTCGACCTTCGCTCCAAGGGCATTGACGGTGCCCGTGTCGAGAGAGTTCTGGAGTTGGTTAACATTGCTTCAAACAAGAACACTGTCGCTGGCGACAAATCTGCCATGATCCCTGGAGGCATCCGTGTTGGAACCCCCGCCATGACCTCGCGTGGTTTGGACGAGAAGGATTTCGCTCAGGTCGCCGGATTTATTGACCGTGCTGTCAAGATTGCCAAGGAGGCCAACGCTAAGGCTGCCGGCAAGAAGGTCAAGGATTTCAAGGACTACGTTGCCGATGGAAGCCACATCCCCGAGATCCAGGCTCTTCGCAAGGAGGTCGAGACCTTCGCTCGCAAGTTCCCCACTGCTGGCTTCAGCGAAGATGAGATGTTGCCCCAGTACCGCAATTAAGGACACTACTTCTTTGCCGCTCTCGGACGAGTTTCAGCATCATCAACACAAAAAGACCTGTACAAAAACACCACCTGCACTTGATTTGTGAATCAGATCTGTGTTCGCGTCAATACCTCCCTGTTCCGCAAACCCCCCACTCACCACCCTTTCGTTCTGCATTTTTTCCCTTATTTCCCTGTTGTTCCCGGTTTATTCTCGAAAGAGTGAACTCTTTCATGACTTGATGACACCTGATGATCTTCCGAACCCGCAAACGATCCCTTGATGATATCTTTATTATTTTCTTTAATCAGTTGTCCCCCGGCATTTCCATTATTCTTCATCAGTTCATTAACAACTCAATAAAACCTGGTTTCTAGCATTCTTTGCGATCTTTATTGTCTTTTACTTTTCGGTGCTGTTCGACTTCATCATCCGTCTTGAAACGGCGCGACATAGGGCAGATACGAGAATCGAGCATGGTAACAGGGGCTCAAGCAACCTCTTGAGTATTCCAGCTCGGACTTTAACTGTTCTGTTTTTTCAAACCACATGAAATCGGCCAGTACTTGTCTTATCAACCTTACGATAGCCGATGTTGTAGGAACTACTCCTTGGCGATCCAGAGCATGGTAGTGTTTTCAATGACGTCCCAGCGTCGAGATGAGATAGTTGCTTGTTTGGCTAACTAAGGTGGGACCATCCCTTGCCGGATGACTTGCTCCATACAGTACTTGGAAAAGAGCCATGTTACAAACGTGCATTCACAGACAGACATGTTCATGTCAATTGTCGAGTGCGCAAATTAGCTACTTGTTAGGGTCTGACGTGGACACCTATTGTTTTGCTGTGAAAGATAAAACAGGCATTCATCCTCTTCGGTTTATTTTCAGCCGAGCTGTGCAACATTCATTACCAGGACATATCCAGGTACAGGTACAAATAACGGGCGCACGTCCCCTCCAAGCCAAAAAATATATTTGTATTGCCAACTTTGCGCCACAGCCGAGCAGTCGCCTGCCCTCGCCCTGGAGACGGGGTATTTGCACGCGTACCCAAGAGTCGACAGTCTTCATCGGCTTTCCCATGTGCAGCTTCTGCTCGCAGACGGCAGAAACTCCAAAGACGCGCTTTTCCCTCGCTGGTCTACGACTGAGCGCACTGGGGCGGGGAGATCTATTCTGGGCAGAGAAGAGCAAAGGGACTGTTGACAGAGACGCGCGATTCTTCCGTTTCTTTTCGAGACTATTCCGTTGTTCCGTCAATAAAATAACCCTCAGGCGCTGTACTGTATCACCAACAATCGCGAGAGCGCCCAAAAGCGGTACCGAGGTTTGACCCCTCAAAAGGAACAGGCCGAGAAGGAAGAGAAAACTCTATCCCTTCACTCACTTTCTTATTTTACGTGCAAGAAACCGTTTTCATCTCCAGCTTCTTTTCTTGTTTCTCAACGTTCTCACCTCTTCCTTCTACTCTTTCTCTCAGCAGACCCCCCGCCTCTCATTCCTATTCCTCCCTTCCCACTTCCTCTTCCCCAGTCTCCCTGCCGTTTTAGAGATGACCTCTCGGGCACCTCCCTCGCACTCGTCATCGTTCAATGGGTTGGTGGACGTTGAACTGAACCCGGGTGACAACAACACAAGGACGGGACAACAGTCCCGTAAGCACCAACACCAACATCAGCAACAACAACAGCAACCGTACAGACATGACTGGAAGAAAAGGTCCGATCTCGAGCAATTGGCCTTCTCTCATCCTCCTCTCTCCCCAGCTCCCTCTGCAATATCCACTCCACCTTCATTCACAACATTCCCTGATTTGCCCTCTGCCCAATTTTCAGGCCTTCCAAGCACTTTGCGACGCATACCCATTCCTGAACGGCACTCACCTGTGCACCAATACCCTCTTCCTCCTCCTTCCCTCTCTCCTCACTATCAACCGCGTGCTTTCGGGCCGCCTTCCACATCGTTTACATCAGGAGCGACGACTGTTCGCAACCACAACCCTTTGTATCTTGACGAGTACTCGCCGTACCCACAATTGCCAGCCAGGGGCTCATCCATGTTTTCTTCATCCAGCCCAACGGGCGCCCTTGCCTCCTCTTTGAACGGGGGTCCCAGTCTCAGCTCTGGAAACGATAACAACCCATTCAAAGACCAAAACTATCACAGCGGTGGAGAATACCTCCCCCCACGGTCTTTCGATGGCCCGGCAAAGTATCCCGCAGGTCAACGACAGGGACCGCTGGGACCGCCGTCCCCTTTGTCCCCGACAGTTTCAACATCTACGACACTTCGCCACAACAGTGCCACGTTTCCCTCACCTACCATGAAAGCCACGCATACCACAAACTCCCCCACAAACTCCACCACGACTTCCAGAAGACCCTCTACCTCATCGAGGAAACAAATATTCTCGTCCCAAAAGACTGCGGTGGTTTCCAAGCCCCGTCTTCGTAAATACAAAAACTTCTTTCGCAAGAGGAACAGCGACGGAACTCTTCGGTACTTGACCTATCGTGAGATTGAGATGGTCGGATTAGGTCGTCTAGCTCGATTCTCGAACGAACGATTGTACCTCCATTGGATCCGATTCGGAGTCCTTCAAGGAGGAATTGCAGTCATGTTGTTGAGTTTTGGTATTGGCGTGGCAGCCTACATCGGATGTGGGGCCTTGCTGTTGGCTTTAATGACACTGGTCTACGCTACCACATTGTATCACAAGCGCCACTTGTACATGGTCGCCAAACGACAGGATGTCGAATACTACGCAAGGTTGATTCCGACCTTGCTCACCATAGGACTCATTATCCTCTATGCCACCAACTTTGCCCGTAGGTGCAAATTTTATGTTATTCTATTTGGATGAAAGATGATCTACAGCCACCACGTCGCGCTCCATCGAATACTTATCTCTGTTGGAAAATGTTATTCTCTATTGCTCTCTAGTGCAATTGATCTATGGTATGGATGCCAGGAGCCCTCCACCATGGACTGCGCACGACGATGGAAACTTCAACGACGTGTTCTAAGTTGCGCCCAAAAAATAAAATAAAAGAACTTTCCACGGTCACAGAGGCGATGAATCATAGTGAGCTAGCTACAAAAGGGGGACGCAGCAAGAAACGAAGGAGTTTACATTCACCTTTTTTTTTCTTCTCCATTCAGCATTCACATTTCCAAACTCAAGCAATGACAGTAATTCAGAAGGCCGTTCAAGTAGGCGTTGGTGTGCTTATCATGCGTCAACACAAGGTCCTCGTCGGCAAGCGGATCGGAAGCCATGGCGCAGGTATGTCAAACGCCAAATATGTATAAAGCAGACCTGATCATTCGAGACCAGTTACTCACTCTTACCTCCTTCTCTTTTCTTCTATTCATTGAAAACACAATAGATACATGGCAGCTCGCGGGAGGTAAATACATGAGGACCCACAGCATGTTGTTTACCGGATAATCTATTGCCTTGTAGGCACTTTAACACTATTGTCCTTCATCGACTCAAAATTTGATAGGCCACCTCGAGTTTGGAGAGTCATTTGAAGAGTGTGCCCTTCGTAAGTATCATTAAAAAAAAGGAAAATAGAGGAAGAGAAGAGAAAGAAAAAAAGAAAACAAAATTGATTTTCCTCCTCACGAAATAGGTGAATCGCTGGAGGAAACTGGATTGGAGTTGGATTCTGCCTCGGCCAAATTTGTCACAGCCAACAACAACATCATGCCCTCGATCGACCGCCACTATGTCACAGTGTTTGTCTCTGCGATTGCGCCTGGCAAGACTGAAGCTCGAGTTATGGAGCCCTTGAAATGTGAAAATTGGGAATGGATCACTCACGATCAATTGGTCGATGAAAAAGGACCCTATAGACCCTTGTTCTCTCCCTTGGCAAAGATGGTCCGAGAATACGACCTCAAGCCTCTCTTTGATTCGAGTAATTGAACAATAATATAGATATTTGCTCCATTCCTTTTCTCCCAGGTCTTTTTGATATTGGTGTCCGTATTTTCGGTGTATTTTTTCTGTTTGGTTCTCTGTTTGATGTTTAGGCAGTTGCTTTCTTGGCCTTGACAGCCTTTTTCCTTTCTTTCTTCTTGAGTGCGTCCATATTGATCTTGATAATATTCGTGTATTGCACCATGAAGCGCTCCAGATCCTGAGGTTGCACCTAAAGTGAATGGCAAGAAAAAAAAAAGAAGCTCTGTTCAGAAACTAAAGATGCTCGCACAGTCATTGGACCATCTCGTATATTCCACGACTCGAGATGTTGATTGTGTTTTTTTTGTTGGACTTTACAAGGGTGCTGACTTTTGTCTTTGTGCCTGAAGACAAGCGGACCATAGTTGGGTACTCCTTGTCCTGTGAATCTGTAGCCATTACAGTATCTCCCGAGGATGTCTCTGAGGCTTCTTCGGCGGCTCTGATCTTTTTTGTTGAGTAGTTGTCTACAATTGATGAAAAAGAATCAAAGCGGAATAACAGGGGGGTTAGCTCCAAAAGTAAAAAGTGAAATAGATATAGCAAATTCTTGGCCATAGGCATCCAGGCAGGACCTCCTTACGTCTCTTCATGGTGAGGTATACAGTCTTGGACGTCTTTGCATCCTCGAAAGCTTTGGCCGTCTTTGTGAGGAACTAAAAGTTGAGTCGTGTGGGTGAAGAGATGGTTGTGTCCTGATCAGCTTTCCTCATCGGGTGTAGCAGCGAGAATGTCTTTCACTCTTCCAATGTTTTCAGTCTTAATATCTCCAGTAATCCTTGGTACCTTGTCGTTGTCGAGCAGCATGGCGGTGGTATGGGGTCGAGTCTTTGTGAGGTGTAGTAGATGAGGCGAGATGCAGGAGATGGCCCGCATAAGTTCACGAAAGGGATGCGCTGGCAAAGCCACATTCGAGGTCGCGCCAGGGTGCGACAGGGACGGTGGCTTTGCAACTATCGAGCGAATCAACATAGCCCGCCGCCCAATGTCCCAGGGACAATGTCCTGCGCTCGAAGGGACTTTGTCTGAACCATCCTCATCTCCTCACCTTTGGATACCCTTCGCGCATGCGACTTGGAGACTCCTTTTTCATCCACACTTGATCATTCTCGCTCGTTTCTTCCTTTTTGTACATATTTTTTTCTTCTTCTCTTTGTTGTTATCTTAACGAAATCCAACCTGCAACATGAGTCTAACTGATGTCAGTGATGTCGAGGGCTGGATCCAGCACCTGATGCAATGCAAGCAGCTCCCTGAGGCCGATATCAAGAAGCTTTGCGACAAGGTAATCAGAGATGCCTTCGCGGTTGGGATTGACTTTGAACACAGCGCAAAGAAATGGATTTAGGGGGCTGGTGCTTTCTAGAGCGTTGCGCTATTTCTGGGACCCTGAGCGAGGTTGATAGAACACGCTACTGCATGGTACCATGCAGCTCCCCCGCATTACCAGTCCTTGGCCCACACTGCAACTTTGGTATATCTCATTTTTCCTAGTATTGGTTTTATTAACACGACTCTATTTTCTGCTCTAGGCCCGCGAGGTGTTGATGGAGGAGTCCAACGTCCAGCCAGTCCGTTGTCCCGTGACAGTTTGTGGAGATATCCATGGTCAGTTTCACGATCTCATGGAGCTGTTCCGTATTGGAGGCAACTCGCCCGATACCAACTACCTGTTCATGGGAGACTATGTCGATCGCGGTTACTATTCGGTCGAGACCGTGACGTTGTTGGTGGCGCTCAAGCTTCGTTACAAGGATAGGGTCACGATCTTGCGTGGAAACCACGAGTCCCGCCAGATTACACAGGTGTATGGATTCTACGACGAGTGCTTGCGAAAGTACGGCAACGCAAACGTCTGGAAGATGTTCACGGACCTGTTTGACTACCTGCCGTTGACGGCTCTTATCGAGGAACAGGTAACGTTATTGGATTGGAAAGAGTGAAGCGAATGGCCTGATGGATTTTTCTTTGGGGGTTGACGAATAATCGCAGTATCCGAGGTAGCTAACGCTTATGTTACATTTTGTTTTTATAGATCTTCTGTCTTCATGGTGGTTTGTCTCCTTCCATTGACTCTCTGGACCATATTCGTTCTCTGGATCGTATTCAGGAAGTGCCTCATGAGGGACCTATGTGTGACTTGCTCTGGTCTGATCCCGATGATCGCTGTGGATGGGGCATTTCGCCCCGAGGAGCTGGTTACACTTTTGGCCAAGATGTTTCCGAAACTTTTAACCACAACAACGGGTTGACACTGATTGCTAGAGCCCATCAGCTGGTTATGGAGGTAAATGAGGGAATTCTACTCATTCTCTGGAGAAAGAGCTGAAAGAGGAACGAAGGTTGACATGGCAAGGACGAATATATACTGATATCTATGTATTGCCTACCTGTGATAGGGCTACAATTGGTGCCAGGACAGGAACGTGGTGACCATCTTCAGTGCACCCAACTACTGCTACCGTTGCGGAAACCAGGCTGCGATCATGGAGATTGATGAGCACTTGAAGTATACATTCCTCCAGTTCGACCCTGCGCCCCGTCGCGGCGAACCCCACGTTAGTCGCCATGTTCCCGACTACTTCTTGTAAAAACACACACACACACACACACTCACGCAAACAAGTGCATGCTTTTACCACGATTTTCTACCATCTTCTCTGTCTTTTTGTATATTTTCTTTTTCCTGCTCATTTCAGCACCATTTGCGCCCATTCCTCCTTCCTTAATCCACAGTCTGTTTCTAAAGAAAGATCTGTGCCCTTTTTGTGTGAAATAAACCACAGTCTTAGTGACCAAATTTTCTGTGGTTTCGGGCGTTTCGGGTGTTTCGATTTTCTATGATTTGGGGTGAAGGGCTGGAATGTTGCCGTTGACAGCGCTACAGGGCTATAGGGGTCTTTGCTGCTTTGCTGGTGTCCACAAGACAAGACGGAGAAATACAAAGAAAAAAGGGTTGTACTCGTGTCTCCATGTGGCAGGGCTGGAGCTGGACAACAACAACAATGAGTCTGTTCAGGGGTAAAAATAGCGTTCTGTCCGTGTGTCACTGTAACACAAACCGCAATTTGGCAAAATAACGTCCACATCGTCAACGAAGAAAGCCAAATAAGAACATGTTTATGGCTTGACAAAGCAAAGAAAGCCAAGTCTTTCCGCAGGCTGGCGAGAGAGTGAGTGGGACTTGAGTGTCGGAGAGACAGGCGGTTTTGTTGATGAATAAAATGGAAAGAGGGCGGAGTGGTTGCAAAGCAAAGGCGGCGTTGAAACGGGGGACCAAAAGGTTTTACTTTCCCTCCAAAAAACGCGAACTAGACACGAAAGCTTGCCCTGTCTCCTCCTACTCCTCCTACTCCTCTTCCTCCTCTTCCTCCTCTTGCTCCTCTTTCTCCTCCTCCACGCATTTCTTACTCTTTCTCTTCTGGAGTCCCTTCTGTTGTATCTTCAATGTACAGTACTGTACACGTCTTACAATTTATTCAGGATACAAGATGGATTATCGATATCAGATCGCGAGTAAAATTAGAGATTTTGGCAACCCGGTTGCCCCCAGCAGGTTGCACAATCAGCGGTACATGTGTGGACAATCACTCTCGGCGAGGACAGGTTGGGACGTTTGAAAAAGAGCAGCAAAAAAATAATGTTGTCGAAATGCGGTATTTTGATAAAAAAAAAGATACTCTTGGGGACAGTGAGGAGTGGGGAGAGGAAATGACATTGAGGTCATTGAACTTGCACTGCAAAAAAACTCTCCTATTGGTTAGCTGTGGTTGTTGGTACATACAGTACTTAGCCATGTTGCTTTGATAGGTCAGGGCGATCCTCTATCATCTTCTCTTCATGTACTGCAGCTGCTGATGTTGTAGTTTTTCTGTCCCTGAACTGAATTGGCGGCACTGGCTCTCAAGTTGAAGAATAAAACATGTCAGAATGAATGTTCGCCACACTTCTCATCGCGGGATTTCCTTGGTTCGTTTCTATTTTGCAGTCCGTGGGTGCGCCCTGTGTCCGCGAATTCGGTTCGATCTTGCCCCTCGTTGGACGGGTTGGCTAGTGTGTGGCGTGTGGCGGAGAGGGTCACTGCACACATAAATCGCAATTGGACAAAGCAATTAGGACGAGTGAGCGGGGTGGAAAGAGGGGGGTTTGAAGAAGCGAGGAAATAAAAACGAGGGGTAAGCAGGTGTGGATGAGCAAGGATCGAGAAATGAAACGGAGCATGTCATTTTCATTTTTTTATCTTTTGAACCTTCAAAGACTGGCGGTATGATGAGAGAGTGAGAGAGGGAGCGGGAGAGGGTAAGGGATCAAGAAGCAGACAAAGAAAGACAAAGTCGATGGGTAGACAGACAGACAGACAGACAGTCAAAGCAGAACAGACACACATAGACGACAGACAGGGCAGAGCGACGGAGCAGAGCCCAACCCGTCCGTCCACCATCGGGAGATGAGAGGTTTTGTTTGTGTATCCACCAGGTCAGGTCAGCCTTCCACTTTTCTCTTTCTCTCTCCTTCTCTCTGTCCGTTCTTCTTGTTCTTCACCCTCTTCCCCTTCCTCCATACCCCTGTCCATCACTGATCCCCTACTCGTCTCCTCTTCCCACCTCCACATCTTCCTCCCTGTCCTCCTCTTCCTGTTCACGACCCTTCCCGAACGCAGCCATCCCTTCACGCGTTCCCTTTTTCTTCCGCAACATCGATCTCTTCTTGTTTGTTTTCATTCTCCTCCACAAGCAGCAGGCAGCAGGCACCCCAGAATTGACCGATCTTTGAAGGAAAAAAAAACCAAAATCATTCTCCTTGGGACCAGGTGAGAGTGCGCTCCAGAAGGATAAAGAGAGAGAGGATCCGAGATACCACATCCACTACATCCACTGTTCGAGCGTAGACAGGAAAGGGTGCTGCAGCCGAAGAAGGAAGAAAGAGGGAGAGCGCTGTCGAATGTGTTGCCGAGTATTTTTAGGCAGGCGTCTCTCTCTTTCTCTCTCTTTCCTCCGTCTCCATATTCAGACAGATACTTGATACTTGTTCAAAGTCCTTTCCACCCACGGCAACCCATGGTCATCCTTGTCCCTACTCGCCGATTTTCATTTCTGCAACAAATCGCAGCCGTGCTCACAAACACTTTCCTCCTCAACTCTCGAGGACAAAAAAAAAAGAGCCGATCATCTCCCCTCTCTTTTCTTCATTCATTCCACTCATCTCTATTCGTTCTCTCGCTCCCCCTCATCTCTTCCCCTGCTGCAACAGGATACCGACCGTTAGATAGACAGACACCGACCTCACGGAGGAACCACAGTCGCCCCTCACCCGTTCTCCCTTTCTTCCCATGGTCGCCACCGACAGGACACAGAGCGCCCAGGTCAAGAAGAACTCGCGCGCTGAGGAATGGCTCAAAAATGCTGTCAAGGACAAACATGTGCGCATGATCCCCTTCTCAGAGATCAGCAAGGTCAAGTATAATGTCGCAAAGGGCGGCTCTGGGACCATCCATCTCGGCGCCTGGCGCAACATGCACGTTGCCATCAAGGAGCAGCACAACACAAATGATCTCATCAAAGAGGTAAGCATTTCCCACCTCTTCACACCTCGTTTTCTTTCTGTTTGTTGTTCTTCCTCCTCCCGTTCCTGCCTGCCTTGCTTCGCTCGGATTGGACCCATGGAGGCGATCTCAGGGATCTCTGAATAGATACCCATTGAGGGCCCGGATAGCCTCAAAAGACAGGACAGGAGCATGCAATGGCGCTCTCTGCCTGGCACGAGCGCCAGACAGACACACAAGCACACAGGCAGCCGAGAAACCTGCAGCGCCGTCCATATCTCCAGTGGTTGCAGCTATCTTTGGGCGTTTTTTGGCGCCCAATGCACCCCCATCCTACCGGGATGCCTAGTTTGCACACGCGCTCTGTCCAGCCAAGATCTTTCGTCTCCTCTAACATGCCGCCTCTGTCGCATCTCACCTGAAACCTCTTCTAGCTCAAAATGCATAAGCAAGTCCATGACTCCAACTACATTGTCAAGTTCTTTGGTATCACCAAACATCCGCTCACGCACGATACATGTATTGTCATGCAGTTTGCTGAGAACGGTTGTCTACAGGACTATCTCGAGAACCACAACGTCTCGATCACATGGCTGACCAAATACAGACTGGCCTGGGAAGTGGCCAGTGGACTCGACTTTATCCATCGCGAAAACATCTTCCACACTGATCTTCACTCTCGCAACATCTTGATCGACACTGGCGGGAAGGCCCTGATCACGGATTTCGGACTGAGCAAGTCTGTCAACAAGACGATCTACACCACCAAGGCTGGACTCTTTGGCGTCGTTCCCTACGTGGCGCCAGAGCGGATGCAGAACCCAACCTACACCTACAATGCCAAATGCGACATTTATAGTCTGGGAGTCATCTTTTGGGAGCTGTCAAGTTGCGTGATCCCCTTTGAGGCTCAATTGCAGGATGTCATGTTGGCGGTCAACATCATTGCCGGTGTTCGTGAAAAGACAGTGTCTGGAACCGCAATCGAATACGAAATGCTCTACAGGCGATGCTGGGATGGTCTGCCGCAAAACAGACCCAACATGGACATTGTACTCTCGGAGCTGGTCGAGATGCTCGCAGCAGAGCAGCTTAATCCTCGTCCAGCAGAAAATCGCCCCATCTCGCCGCGCCCTCCACGACCTCTTTCAAGTGACTCAATGGTAGCGCCCAGCACCCCTTTTCCGTATGATAACGAAACGACGTTACAGTCTTCGCCCGAAAACACGACGCCTATGCGGCCCGCCTCTCCATACTCAAAGGGGCAAGCGGCACGACAGTCATTAGCAGGTCTGGCACAGGCTGGACAGGGGATCCCCTCTGTCCCAATCCGTGATCGATCCGGGGTTCGAGTTTCATTCATCGGGGATCTATCCGCCAAAGGAACAAAAGCCGCCAATGGCGCGCCAGCCGCAGTGGACCAGGACAAGAAGACTGCAAAGAGCGGCAATGCTGACCAGGGACATGCAAATGGAGAAAAGGTGGCCAATAAACCCGTGGCCTCCATCCCTTTCCCAGACAGCCCTACTGTCGGCAACGGCCCTCAGGTGGAGCATGCACCCGCTGACAAAAAGACCAGTCCACGAGCATCACCCACTCCAGAGATTGGTGGACCTTCATCTAACCCTGGTGAACACCAGTTGCTTCCACCTCTCCCCCAGTTCAAGGCCCTTGCGCTCACTACTCCTCCAAAAGACATTTCAGTCCCTGCAACGGTGGCAGAGCAAACCAACGCTGTCTTGCCAGAGACAGCATCCTTGGCCCTGGCAAATGGCATCTCGATGGTGAATGTTGTCAAGAAGCTGAATATCGCATCTCTCAAGACTATTTCGACAATCTCTCCACCACCACCAGGGGCTCCACCACCACCACCCACGTATCCGGGACAGGTCAACTCTCCCCGTGTCATCTCTCCTCCCTCTCGCCCAAAGATTATTTCACCATCCAGTGCGCGGTCAAACGGCACCTCTTCCGCTCGACCCTCAAAGACAATCTCACCCCCAACTGGTCAAGCTGGACGTTTGGCTCCCGCTCCCCCACCAAGGCCTTCGGGCTCGCCTTCGTTGGGTCCATCCCCCAAGCCGCCAGCTGGACCTCCTCCATCTCCAGGCCTGAATGGGGTTTCAAGTCCAAACAAATTGGCCGTTGGAGACGCACCTAGGAACCCTGTAACGCCTATCAATTATGTTCCTACAACAACCTACAACCCCTCAGCACCCAAGGGTAAAGTGATCCAGGACAAGCGATCTGGTGAATCTGAAGCCCCTTCATCGTTGTCATCCTCCCCGTCCTCCGTCACTGGAGAAGCTCGACCCACCCCTGCCCGACAGCTTCCAATGGGTTTCCCTGTTGTAACGCCATTAGAGCCTCATGTGTTTAAACGACCCTCCGAGCCAGCACCTTCCTCATCGACATCATCGTCACCCCCAGCACCAGCCCCTCACAAGACATCAAGACAACTCGATGGAAAGATCCAGACTGGAGTCAGCTCTGGCTTGACAAGTCGACAGATTGAAGCTCAAAAGGTGGCTGCTGCGCTGGTCAATGCCGGCAACAACGCTGGATCTTCGTCTGCCGCATCATCGTCAACACCATCACCAGCAGCTTCTAGAGGTCCTGGAGGCTACTTTCCAGTTGTTGACACCATTCGTGCAGGACTCCAAAAGGCGCGGGAACACAAAGGTATGCATTTTTAACGATTGGCTGTTCTCCCACTTGACTATAGAAAAAGGTATGACTAACAGGTCCTTCACCCTTTCACATATTTATCATCAGCCTCGAACAAGTCACCGGATGGCTCCCCAAAAGATTTCGAAGGATCCAGTAAGTTGCCTCTTGAGGTCTTCGGCGTGAGTCCAACCTGGTGTAGATTCATTGTTTTGAGATATTTATATATATGTTGTTTCTATCATTTTTTTTGTAGCTTCCTCCCGACCTGGTGCATCTGAAGATGGAGACCAGCGTCATCCCAAAGAAGGTTCCCCTCCCCCTTCAACGACCCCCTACGCAGCGTCGGCGACGACCACCCCCGCTGCCGCCTCCCACGGGACGGCAGCGACTTTAGCCTCAGCCCAGTCTGCAGCATCAGCAGGAACGGGGCCTTCGTCCGCTACGAAGCCTCGATTCCAGTTTGACAACTTTTACAGTCTTGCGGATCCTTACAAAGAGCTTGACCAGGACGAGTCGTCAGATTTCTTTACAGCAATCACCCAGGGAGATGTAGAGTTGATTGAAAGACTGCTGAAAGTTCACCCATACCTGGTGAATCAATCCATTGGGTTCTTCCCCCACCCAACCGCACTTTTGGTCGCGGCTCGATCTCGTCATGCCATGGAGGCCATGAAGGTCTTGATCCAATATGGTGCCTCCTTGGACCGAACAGATCAAAACGGCACCACGGCCCTACACTTTGTGTGCGAACAATTCCCCAACCCATTGGAGGCTGTGACGATGTTGGTGAAATCTGGTGCGGATTGCAATGTACGCGATAACAAGAAGCGGACGCCATTGATGATGTTGTTTACAAACTCGAGCCTGAACTCGACCAAGGTCTTGGTCGAGACGATGCGCGTCCTGTTCAAGTATGGTGCCTTGGCGGCCAAACTCGCGGATCAACACTACCAACGGACGGCCTTGCACTATGCCATCCATCATTGCAAGGAGCCGATGGGACCCGTGATTGAGCTGTTGCTCAAGAAGGGAGCGGATGTGAATGCGCAGGATCACAAAAAGGCCACGGCCTTGCATATGGTGCTTGAGCGGATGGATGACGCGGATCTGTGTCAGATGCTGTTGCTCTATGGCGCCGACCCCTCGATCAAGAACAGCAATAAGCGCAACGGGTTGTGTGTGGCGGCAGAGAATCTTCGGGTGATGAGTGCCTGGTTCCTGCTGGAGAACGACTTGATGTCATCCTTGCCGGAGACGATCAAGAAGGCGAGCGAGTTGTGTTCCAAGGCCGATGGACCGGACAAGAACTCGAAGCCCTTGTTCAAGAACCTGTTGTCCGATTGGCAAGGCAAGGAGGGCAAGCTTCGGAGGATCCAGTTGGCGCAGGATTGTATCATGTGTGTCCAGCGAACACCGGACATGAAGACGATTGATCAGACTCAGTATGCGCTCGAGTTTTTGGAAAGCTGCGGCGCCCCGATCTATACCCCTTCCGCGCAGGACGATCACCTTCATCACCCACAACAGCAGCAACAGCAGCAACAACAGCAACAACAGCTCTATGATGGTCACTGGAACGGAGTCCCCAGCAATACCGCAGGTGGCGGCGGTGTCGGTGGTTCCCCCGGGATCCTGCGACTGAATGGACTTCGATTCCACCACAACAATGGGTCGGCAAACGAGGCTGGATCACCCAACGGATCCATCTCTTCCCTCTCCAACAACAACAACAACAACACTGGAAACAACCATGGTGGTGGATCCAGTGTTAATGGCAGCAGCCCGACTTCGCATCACAACCCAAACATCAACAATGGGTTCTACAACAACCTTAATAATACTAATAATCATCATGGAACGGGCATCAAGGAGCTTCGCTTGGCTGAAGGAGTAGAGCCTCTGAAGCAGACCATGCTCCCCGTCAAGACTGTCCAACAATTGGAAAAGGAACGAGAGGCCATCCGCAACAAGGTTATGATGCAGAATGGACTCAGCAGTGGCATGTGGTAAAGAAGCTTCCCACCTCTTTCAAGAAAAAAAGAAAACAATAAAACAATAAAAGTAGAAAAAAAACAGTTCTTCCCAAATAGATGAAAAAATGGTTATTTTTGAAACGTCAGCGACACTTTGAAATTTTAGTGCTCTGCGTGCCTTGATCGAAATCTTTTTTATTTTTGAAGGCGAGGGATCAAAATATTTAGATGAATCCAATCTTGTTGGCAACATCGAGGGCATCGACATCAGCGGTGAGCTTAATGTAGGCCTTCTTGTTTCCATCGGGGCTAAATTCGGTAGTCATTAAAGAAATTTTGTTTGTTAGATAAACAGGCCGTACATTTCTCCCCTTGGGTCATCTCTCCAACGAAAGGATCCTCAGATCTGGTCCAAAGCATCGCACGGTCGATCCTTGCCGCAGATCAGATATTGTTCCTGTCAGCTGCATGTAACTATCAATCCAATGAACTTTCTCGCACATTCCTTCCTGGAAGACTGGTATTGCAGGCTGTGTTGTATAGTCTGTTGGCAATTCTTGTATTCCAGTATTCGTTGTAATAATCAACCCCTTCCTGAATTATTGCAATTGGTGGCAGAGGGTCGGTCCTTTTTGACGGTTTCATGTCCTGCAATCACGCCGCTCCCAAACCGATATAAACAACAAGGCGCGCCTATCCAGACAATATACAATAGACAAAACAAAAAAGAAAGCTTACCGGATGAGGGTGTTGACCTTGAGAGCGGTAACATCGTACATCTTCTTCAAGGCATCCTTGATCTGGCGCTTGTTGGCCTTGACGTCAACGAGGAAGACCAAGGTGTTGTTCTCCTCAATCTTCTTCATGGCAGACTCGGTGTTGAGGGGAGTCTTCAAGACCTTGTACTGATCCAAACGGGGGACGTGGGGAACAGACTTGCGGGCGTACTTGGGGTTACGGGCAAGCTTCAAGGTCTTGGGGCGGTTGAAGGTGGTCGAGGTGCGGATCTTGCGAGCCTTCTGACCGTTGACGCCCTTCAAGGCAGCCTTCTTGGCAGCGAGAGCCTTGTTCTTATCCGAAGGAATGGCTATTTTTTTTGAACACGCAAAGGATAAAAAAGAGTCAGATAGGGCTCTCACTCTTTGTTGTGTTTTGTTGAGGAAGGTAGATGAGAGGAATGATTGCTGACACATGGACGCGTGCGGTATTGATCAGTTAGTTGATGGAGAAGTTTTGTCGGCCTGATTCACGGCTCCAATGAACCCTTCCTCACAGGTCGGGCACTGATTTTCCAAGAATGAGCCACGATAGATTCATTCCTTGAAAAACAGCGCCCTCCCTGGTTCCTCCCTTGCTGTCCTCTGATTCCTGTTGATGAACCGAGATGGATGTCTGTTTCCACATGCGAATCTCTAAAGAGTTTCTCCTTGCCTCCGCTCAAACGAAAAAAAAGGTCGAGCAGAGTAATGTCGAGAGCATGGGACGCTCACTGACTGCCGCCTTTGTTCAATGATGTCTCTTCAGGCTGATCCTGTCTACGTCAATGAACGACCTTTCCATGATGATAGCAACATTCCATCAGGGTTTCTTTCGATTGCTGCACAGAAGAAATCGAGATGTGTTCGCATTCATGAGAATCATGGATGGAATGATCCTAATCCATCTTCCAGTACGCAAAAGAAAAGTGGTCGGCCACTCCGGCATGGATTCTTCCTGTCTCCAGTATAATAGACTCCTCCTGTACTGTCAGGTCGTTGTCCATGGTCGTTGAATGATAGATTGATGGATCGATGGATAGTTCGGAATCGATGGATAACCGCCCCATTGCGGTCACTTGAGAGTCCGCACCTGTCATTTCGATTAAATTGGGAGTGAGAGAAGGAAAAAAATGAAACGGGCGCTTCTGGCATTTAATCGACGAAGACTTGTATCACGTGCACAGCTGACTTCTAGAGTAAAAAAATTGGATTTATTTTATTATTTATTTCCCTCAGTTCGATACGCTTGGGCGCCGAGAGAGCGACTCTCCACCACCGCCGTGACGAGGACCAACTGACGACACGCGTCTCGGCGTCATTGACCCTGGATTTGCTCCACCCGACATTGTCTGTGACGGAGTCATAGGCACGGGAGTCGGCCGCAGCACCGTGATTGCGCTGGGATTGACAGAGATCGACTTTGTCTTGTTGTCGGTTTTGTAGATACCGACGAGGCGATCCGCCAGCTCAAACATGTTGTTTCTCAAGGAAATGATCACAAACTGAGCGTTCTTGGTCCGCTCCTTGATGTAGTTAGCCACGATCGACACATTCCTGAAATCCAGGGCAGCATCAATCTCATCCATGACATAGAGTGGTGTAGGCTTGAAATGGTGCAAAGCAAAGACCAGCGCCAAGGAGCTGAGCGTCTTTTCGCCTCCTGAAAGGTTCGAGATGTTCTTCCATGATTTCTTTGGTGGCATGACCGAAAAGATGATTCCCTCCGAGAATGGATCTAACGAATCGACAAGCTCCAGCTCAGCATTGCCTCCAAGCGTAATCATCTGATACATCTCCTTGAGTCTCAGAGAAATAATTTGGAAACCGGCCATGAACTCATCCAGGCGTCGTTTCCGCAGTTCATCGTAGGCCTTCTTGGCTTCCTCTCTGCGGACAGTCATCTCCTCCAAGTCTTTGGCACGGGCAAGGTACTCTTCCTCTCTCTTCTTGTACTCTTCCAGGACCGTCAGGTTGGGTTTTGTGGCTGAAAGCTCCTGTTCCAATGCCTGGATTTGTTGTTCGAGTTCCTGCTTGTCGATCATGGCCAGATCAGTGTCTGCAATCTGCTGCAACTCCGCTACAACCTCATCTTCATCATAATCCACCTCTTGGATTGTCAAGGTTTCAAGTAAATCTGCCCAGTGCTTTTGACGACGCTCATGCTCAACCAGAGACTGCTTCAGATCGTCGAGTTGATTTTTCATCTCAACCTCGGCTGTGCGGATCTTGTTGATCACTCTGACTTTCTCGTCTAGCTCCTGCTTCAGTTCCTCCATCTCTTCCTTCTTCTCCTCCATGATCTAGAGTACGCAAAGGAGCAAATCCGTTAGCATCCAGAGACGTTTTGAGCTGGCAGAAAGCACTGACGACGTGTTTTCTAAGATATATAAAAAAAAATACCTGTTTAGCCTCTTCCGCTCGCTTGCGAATTCCTGCGGCTTCTTGAGATTTCTCTTTGATCTCGGCCTCGAGATTCTCCAGTTCGACAGAGACTTCCGCCAACTCCTTCTCGTGTTTTGCAATTTGGTGGCCTAATTTGACAACGTCCTTCTCAGCCTTGTTCTTTGCGACCTTCGCCTTCGTCATCTTGTCGCCAAGGCTCTCAATCTGTTCCCGCAAGCCATCTGTCTTTGACTTTTGAGCTCGCAACTTCACTCCACCGGCGTCCAAGATCTTATTTTGCAAATCCTTGATCTTTGCCTGGATCGCCTCTGCGTTCTTCTTGATCGAAGTGACCTCATTCTGAAGTTCTACGGTTTTCTTGGCCAGTTGCTTGATCGTGGCCAGATCCGAAGCCTTTGGTTCTGCTTCCTTGCGAAGAATTTCCACGCGCTTGCATGACTCCATTATCCGCTGTTGGCCGGCTTGGACATCCATCTGGAACATGGAAAGTCGCATCTTCATTTTGGGTACGTTAGCAACAGCTGAACTGAGCTCTCGCTCCAGAGATGTCTTTTGTTGCTGGAAGAACCGGAGTTCATTCTCAGCCTTGTCTCGCTCATCCTCCATCATCCGGACAGCTTCAGCAGAAAATTCTCCGGTCGAAAGGGTTGAGCTCATAGCACCACGGTTCACACGCGTTCCTCCTCCAGTCATTGTACCAGACTTGTCAATCAATTGGCCATCCAAAGTTACGACTCTCCAACGCTGTTTGCCATAGGCGATCCTGTTGGCCTGCTTCATATCCTCTGCTACCAATGTGTCTTGCATGACACTATAAAAAGCTGCTGCAAACATCGGATCCGCAGGTCGGACCAAATCAAAGAGCCTAGGGACATTTTCGGGAGTCTGAATCCGATCCAAGTTTCGACGGGGCAACTGGTTGAGGAGAATCAACGATACTCGTCCTAGATTGTTCTTGCGGACAAACTCGACGCACTGCTGACCGACTTCAACGTTATCGACAACAATATTATCCAATGCAGGGCATGCCGTTGAGATTGCCACATCGTAGCGATCATCGATCGCTCCTAGGTTGCCAAGTCTTCCATGAATGCCAATGATCTTTCCGAGGTCCTTTTGCCGCATCAAGTTCGTCAAAACTGCAGATCTGGACTGTGTCTTTTGTTGGGAAGCACGACCTTCTTCTGCTCGACTTCTGGCTGCATGGGCCTTGTCCCTGAGCGACTTTTCACGATCCGCCATTTGCTATTCAATAAGTAATAGTTGGCTGTGTCAGACAGAGATCATCTTGAAGTGAGGGGTGAGCATCAAATATTTTCAATATAGTTACTTTGATCTTGTCTTCCATCTCTGCAATTTGATCCGCAGAGGCATCCACGTTCTCCTGCAGCTCCACAATTTCTGCTTCCTTGGATTTCTGTGAGCTCTGAAGGCGTGTCAAGGCCGTCTCTGCTTCTTCAAAGTTGGCTCTCAAACTCTTTGCCTTTTGCTGTAGCAAATCATGTTCAGATTGTGCCATATCAACCTCGCTCTGTTTGGCTACAACCTTGGCCGTCCAAGGAGCGAGTTCTTTTTGATGGATTTCAATTTGTTGCGAAAACTCCTCGGTTTTTCCTAGATGAAGACATTCGTGATTAGTTGATTGAATCGATATGAATCCAACTGTATCGATGAATACTGTTCGCAAAATTGCCTTTGCGCTACCTTTGAGACTTTGGCGAATGTGCTCCATCTCTTCCTCAGCGGCTTCGAGATTCTTTTCCAGCTTTTCGAGCTCGCCCTGATGTTTAACAAGGTCAGACTCATGGTTCCGAACCCAAGACTGGTTGTCTGAGAGAGAGTGCTTGTCCTAGAGGTCATTGCGAAGAACAGAGTAATCCGATGAGTGATTCTGATGCAAAAGGAGACTAACTGGTGACAAGTACGGGCAATATACGTACGGCTGCGAGGGCCTTGTTGGTCTTTTTCTCCTTGTTCTTCAAATGCTTCCTGTTTTCTTGCATTTGGACATCCTCACGATCAATTTTTGCAAGCTGTTTCAAAATCTCGCTCGCCTCCTTGTCGACCTTTTCGTATTCTTTGACCCTGACATTGTGCTGATTCTCTAATGTCTGAATCTCTTCCTTCAATCCTTTGTGCTTCTCATGATCTTCCTCTAGTTTTGCGGTAAGGTGGGCCTATCCATCGAAGGAAAATATATATCTGTGAATACAACATCAGAGCTAACGCTCTTTTCATTATCGAGCAGAAAAGGGAGCTTACTGCCATCCTTTTGTCTTTGGCCGATCTCTTGTTACACTCAAACAGATAGATTTGATACAACGCGGATTGTTTGACTGCAAGGTTGTTTTCATTCTTAAGGAAAGCTTCTGCCTCGCGTTTCTTGTCCTAGGTCCACAGTGAATTTCAAAGTATTTAGTTGAACCATACTGACAGTGGGACATAAACGTTGTCCGACTTGCACCTATGCGAAATCGTCTTCCTCCTCGGACTTACCTCGAGACTCTCCTTTTCTTTTTCAACATATTTGACTCTGGTAAGTCTCTCTGATCTCTCATCATTCAGAGCCTCCAGTTCAACGGCTGACTTTTCAATCGTCTCCTTGTAGGCCGAGGTTCCAATGATATCTTCCAAGTACTCAAGAAGTCCATCCTCATGTTCGTTCTGCGCTTTTGCCTTCATTTGAGAAATCGACTCGACTTCTCCCTGCAGGATCAGGAAACGTTTGTGATCCAGATCAATGCCTCGACCCTTCAAAAGTGTGGTCACGGCCGTGTATGAACTCAAAAAGTTGTTGATGAAATATTTGCTGGTGTTGGATGCGAAAGCTTGACGAGCGACCACCAAGTTGGATCCTGCAATGCGCTCAAAATTATCTGGTCCGGGCTAACGTAGAATAGAAAACCCTTCGACTGTTAACAAAATAGATTCTAGATCTGCTCGAGTCTTCTCAAACAGTTATATACTTTGCAGTGCTTACCAAGTCCAAAATCTCGCAAAAATGAATTTCAACGGTGCAGCTGTCCAGGTCCTCCGCACCAGACGAGTTGTGGATCAATTCCGAGAGCTTGCCCTGACGCATTTTGCTTGCACGGTAGCCAAAGACGAACAAGAGGGCATCAATCACGTTACTTTTGCCGCTTCCGTTGGGGCCCACGACGGAGGTGAAGGATTTGTGGAAGGGACCGATCTCTTGACGGCCCGCGTATGACTTGAAGTTGATGAGGACCATCTTTTCGATCACAAGGCGAGGCACGGACTCAACAGGAGGCTCTGCTATGGTCATGGTGGCGTCCTGTCCTGCGAGCGACTGCCGTTTGTTCAAGTGCATAGGAGAGGACTGGCGCGAGGAGGAGGAAGCTAGAGCAGAGGGAGGCGCTAGCAAGCCCGAGGAGGTGGGTGGCATTTTATCCTCGGGAGTCGAGATTGAAATGTCCTCGATGGGCAGGTCCGGGGTGGATGCCAGGGGAGATGGTGGCGAGGACGTAGCATCGTCGGGCTGGATTTGATCCTCGGCCATGGTGGGTGGTGTGTGTGTTTGCTACTGCTATCCTGGGTGGGGCGTGCTCTTCCGGTGAGGATGCGGGCGATTCCTTGGACAAGAGGGAGAGGATGGACAAGGCGGGAGATGCAGATGCAGACGCAGATGGAGCGAGAAAAAGAACAACAGACGGACGCGACAAAGGTGTGAAGTGTGAAATAAAATAAAATAAAGGACATTAAACACAGTCGGCGCACGAGCGAGCGAGTGAGAGACGGTCACTCTCAGTCTCACCTTCATGCAAAGAAGAAGAGGGCAACGCACCCCAGATCGCACCTCTTTGTCCACACGCAGTGCTGCAGCTTGTCGCGTCGGTCGACTGACCAACAATGGTCTCGACCGTGTGAAGAGGCGTCCTTCCTCCTTCCAGAAGGAAAGGAAAGCGAAGCGTCTTTCCTTTCTTCCTTGCTGCCGCATGGTGCACCGTGCAACTAAACTATCGTTATAAGCCACTACCTCCCTTGGCCCATTCTCTTTCCTCCATTACCTCATTCTCCTTCCTCCATTACCTCATTCTCCTTCCTTCCTTCTTTCTCTCTCTCTCTCTCTTTCCCAAGCACACTCCCTACTCCCCTGACCCATACTCCCCACCCTCATAAACCCCTCCGCCATGCTGGAAGGCGTGCTGCACATTCTCGGTGCATGGGGTGCCTTTGGCATCACTGTCGCCGTACGTTTTCCTCCCTTTCCTTGACTTTTGCCTTGGCGTGTCTTGGTCTTGCTTGGCCTGTGCTTATTTTCACTCGTCCCATCCGCAGCGACAACTTTGCTCACGGTGCTTGACTAACAGCCTTCCTCCTCGCCTGCGATCCATCCTTGTTTTCCCTTCCTTTCCGTAGATGCTTCTCGGGTTCTCAGTCTTCTTCACACTCTACTATTCAGACAGGAGGGATCGAGAGCCTTTCGCCATGATCGTCACGGTCTTCGCTCTCACCCTCTGCCTCTCCACCGTCGCCCTCTTTCCTGTCGACATCTTCCTGGTCTCGCGCACCTTGGACTCGGCCACAGGACTGCGTCACTCATGGGCCACCGACGACGCCATCGCAGAGATGCAGTCTGTTGTCAGGATCGTTTACTATGGTAAAGAGCTGTCCCTTTTAACATAGGCTCTTCGGGACAACGCCCTCTCATCTAAATCGTCACGGACCCAGGAGTCTCTCTCTCCTCCTCCTTCTCCGGCTCTTTTCGACCTTCTTCATCGTCATCATCCCCCACCAGCGCCCTTGTTTGAGCTTGGATCGAAAACAAAGCAAAACGAAACATGGGCAACAGCCTTTCCGAGTTTGGTGGTGGTTGAGCTGCTCATTTCTGTACATTCAAGGTTCCTGTTTTGCTAACCCCAGCACCACACTCTGCTTTGTTTTCCCCCCATTGTCCCACCAACCTCGGTCCTTCTAAACATCAACACCAACAACATCAACAAAACCTACGCAACAGTTGCTTACGGCTTGATCACAAGCTTTGTTTTCTTTTGGATTCCTCTGTCGTATTTTTACTTTGAGGAACTGGAAGAGGGGCAAAGTGTTCGTCAGCGGTTGTTGGCATCGTTCAAGTACACAATTTTTTTCATCCTCATTGCCTGCACGTTGCTCATCACGGGTCTCTTTATGAAGCCCAACAAGCATGAGGATGTGGATCTGGACTGGCTGCGGAGAATGCTTGCCAATCTCGGTAAGTTGAAAAGAATTCCGTCACCTGTTACTGTCTTTTCTGTCTTTCTTATCCACTGTGGAAGGGTAGCCGTTGAATTCTCAACTGCCGCTATGTCTCTGCCCTTGCCTCATGTGCTCGTCATAACACGAAAGTGACGCGGTGTTAGACACCATTCGCACACATAGCCTAGTCTCTTGACTGTTGTCCTAATGCATTTTTTATTCCGCGGATTGCTATTAGATGGCACAGCTGCCCTTGCTTTTGTGGCCGGGGTGATGGCCTTGACAGGCATGGCCGTCCTCGTCTTTTACACGGTATGGTCATGATCAAATCAAAGCGAACGTGCAACGCAAGGTGGCTGGGGATTTGCTCCCCCGCCAAACAAGGTTTGACACGTTGCACGGACTCGCGAAGGCTGACTGACTTTCCTTGTTTTTCACTCACTTTGTGCAATAGGCGCCTGGATTGTCACTGCTGCCTATGCACTTGCTTGGAGGCCTCAAATCCTTGCCAGCCAAGGTCATTCAAACGCATGCAGAGTTGGCGGCGAACCGCGAGAGGCAGAATGCGATCCTCAACCGCTATCCGGACGGTGGCATCAATGGACGACAGATCTCTGAACGTGATCGACATGCTATCAGGGAGCTCACCAGAGAAGAGCTTATTCTGGAGAACAGATCACGGGTGGTTCAACGAGTCCGCGATGGGTGGTTCAACCGTTGTCAGTGCATCATCCGTCCGTTTGAGGTATGGTATCCCTCTGACCCATGGATTTACTCTCGTGTCTACTATCCTCAAGCAGGAACTAAGGTCCTTCTTTCAAAATACGATTAGATTGTGCTCGGACTAGCGGGAACATCACTAACAGCGTTACTGATCACATCCATTGCTATTACAACGTAAGAGTTGAATGTGGGTATGTGGTTCTTGATGTATGCGAACAGCCAACTGATTGAAACCCATTCATTGTCATAGAATTGACAATTTGAAAGATGAAGTTTGTGGCGCTCCCTGTGGCTATATCCTCACGCATCCCAATTTGCCAAACCCTCTCAACCTCTTGTTTCTCAAGCTCTCTCCTGTAAATGATACTTTTCTCTGCCTCGATGTCTTTGTTTTTTAGTTTTTGTTAACCGACTCCTTCTCTATCATATTTAGTTCTTTCCAGTGGATTATATTTTAATGATCATGATCATCCTCTACATGTTCTGGGCAACGACAAAAGGAATCATTTCAATCGGCATTCGTTTCCTTTGGGTGAACCTGTACCGGTTCCGAAAAGCAGCAACACCTCCACAGGGACTCCTGGCGGCCACAATGCTCTTGATGCTCAGCCTTGCAGGCCTATGCTACACTTTGACCATGTCTGTGGCTCCTGATTACTCTATGTTTGGCAGCCAGAAATATGTAAGGATCTATCCATATCCGAGTTATTACGAAAGGTTCACGGTTCTGCCTATAAATATCAACTAATAATCCTTTTTTTTTTGCATCTGATTCCGTCCACAAGTGCAATCATACAGTGACGACTCGCCGAGACTGCAGCGATTATCCGGCCTTGATTATTCCTTGTCATATCGGCGCACCTTCAGATTTGTGCACCCCAACCGTGACTTCCAGCATCGCCCTTAAAGTCGTACTGGGCACGCCTGCACTTGGGATCGCCTTTTATTATATGCAATGGCTCTTTCTCCTTATCTTTGTGGGAGCCCTTGGCTTCAACCTCATCCAAGGGTGTCGAAAAGGATTCGGAATCGACCTTGTGCAGGATGATCCAGAGGAGGACGATGATATTGAGGCTCGAGGCTTGTTGAGTGCCATTGGTGGAATGAGTGCTGATGGCAGTCGGAGAAGAGCCGGAAGAAGGGGCCTTTTAATTCCAGGAGGGGGTGCCTCTTATGGATCAATACACACTCAACCGCCGTTTCATGGAAACGGAGCCGGTGGCTCCTCTTCTGCACTAGGCACTGGCCCAGGTGCCAACGCCACACAGGGGCTGAACTCGCCAAGGGGAGCGGGCGTCACAAGCCCTAACTGATTTTCAAAATATATTGTACAGTTTTTACAGAAGGGATGTGCAAGTGATAAGCCAAAGTGCTGATGTGCAAGTGATAATCCAAAGTACTGTTGGAGAAGGTGAACCTATTCATCTCGTTTATGAGTCACGAGCTTGCTCAAGAGGCATTTTTCCATCTTTAGCAAGCCCTCTTCAATCCGTGTCATGATTCGGTTCTCCAGGTTGGACAAGGATGTGTCGATATGGGACAAGATCCGTTCCTCCGCCTGATTCAGTTCTGCTTTTGTCACAAACGCTGTGTCTGGTGCAGTAGCTTTCGGAATTGCGGTCAAAATAGATGCAGATGCCCGTTCCTGATGCAACTTTGCTTGTGTCTCCATCGCGCCCATATGATCCCTGGCCTTTTGAGACAAACTCTCGATCTGCACGTCACTCAGCATCCCTCGCACCTTCTCCATGTCGACAGAGGATGAAAACGCGGATACTAAGGCGGCCATGTCCAGCGCAGATGCGGATCCAGTGAGGACGTTTGGCGAAAGCTGTGGTGTGCCAAATGAGGGCATGGCGGGGGCAGGATTCCTTGGATCTAATCCAGCCTTGATTTTCGCCACCGTCGCGTCGACAACAGGCTGATTCCCAGAGCAGGCAGATACTGAATATCGTGAGCTATGAACGACTCTTGCCTGGACAATTAACCAGTGCAAATCCAGTGAATCCAGAAAGTTGGCGGGTTTTTTTGGGACAAAGAACTGACAAGATGTATTGAATAGCCAAGTTAAACAGTAGTCATTTGGATAACATTTTGAAAAGCCTTGCCTCTTTCTATCCTTCTTTACCTTGACAAAAAGCTCGCTGCAGTCTCTGGGTAGACTTTTTTGGTCGATTTTGATGGCAAACAAAGGGGGTCCTGCCAAAGTTGATCCCAGAACAATGCTGTCTTCTTCCAACGTTTCACCTCGGAATGTGCCTGCGTATTCTCCAGACGGGTATAGCTCAACAGTTCTGGCCGAGGACACGATCCAGATGGTGGAACAAAGGAGTGGGTCGCCAGAAAGAGACGTGATCAGGACAGTAGGGTTGTTTGGAGCGAGAGCCTGGATCCTTGAGAAATGAGGACTTGTCGAGTTTGATTCCTTTGTGCTAAGAATCAGGCGTGCAGGATTTCTGGCCAACCACTCTGGCTTGGGGGGTTCATTCTCCTAGAGGATCCAAAGTAAGAACATTTATGGCAAATGCGTTCCAGTCAGAGGACGAGGACAACAAGCATAACACGGGTCGTTCAAGTGGTAGAAGACAAACCTCAGACAGAACACAGGCATGCACAAGCGCAGGCTCCACCTCGGAAGAGAGTGCCACTGGAGGTGAAGGAAGACAGTTGGAGTCAAAGTGGACAGACATGGCGTTGCTCCATGTACTGTTTGGGGATGCGAAGGGGGGATGGAAGCATGAGACGACTCGAAAGAGAGTCGAGTCTGAAAGACAAGACTATCTTGTCCACAATAGTCTGGAAAATACACGTGATTGCGGATTAGTCTGGCTTTTATTATTATAATTAATTAATTAAATTAATAAATCCACCGAGGAATCACCGAAGAGCACAAAAACAACTCGAACAACAAGAGCCTCGCCCAATGATCCAACGAGAGGACAGGAACAGCGGACAGACAAACAGCAGGGGCACACACACGGGTCCCACACACACTAATCTCTGCACTCTCTGCATGTGAGCCCCTGTTGGATCCAGTCCCACCAGTAATTTCATTTCTTCTTCTGTTCCTGTCCTGTTCTCACTTCTCAGCTCTCTTCCTCCCTTTGCGCATCCTTCGGCCTTCGCTCGTCTTTTCCCTTTCTTTCCTTTCTTCCTCTTCTCTTCTTCTTTTCGTTTTCATGTCCTGCCCTCTTGTCCTTTCATTCTTTCTCTCACATCACTTGTAGCCCTTCCATCCTCTCCTTCCCGCCTGACTTTCTCTCTCTCGTTCTGTTCGTCAATTCATGCCCAATTGAACTCTAGTTCCTTCACTCCTCTCCCTTCATTCCATTCCATCCGGCTCTGAACAATGGCAACGATGGCTACCGCCTCAACCGTCGCTGCCGGCTCTCCCTTCGGCAGCCAACAGCCGCTCGGATACCCAACTTCGTCTGGATCCTCTGCACCGCCCCAGTCTACCGCTGCTGGCCCTGCCCCAAGCCAACCCAGGTCCCAGGTCCAGTCACAGTCTCATCAGGCGATCCACAGGCGACCGGATCCATTTAGCCAGATGCCCACTGCTGATGCCCTCTTCGAGGCCCTTGCCAACCAGAACAGCCAGGACAACAGCATAGATAACCCACTCTCGGTTCATGTCCAGCAACTCCCCACTCCCAGAACCTCGTTCTCCTCTGGTGCAAACTCGCCTCCAGAGAATCTCTCGCCTAGCATTCATCATCTCTCGAATCATCATACTACTCATCCTTACCTCACCCCTGCCTCCCTTTCCGCCTCCTCTTCTTATGCCCCTTCCACTGCTACGACTCCCCAGCCCACTTTTCAAAGCACAATTGCTTCAACAACCACAAATGCCTCCTCTGTCCTTGGTCAAGGGGCAGCCTCCTTGCCCTCACCTGCAAGGTCACCGCTATCAACCGGTCATATCTATCAGCCTCAGTCATATCCGTCGCTGAGAGCTACTTCTCCAGCCACGATGAACGGAAACCCCTACCCGACCCTTGGTCCTGCACTATATGGTCCTACAGCAACCAGCGACCATATCGTGCCAGTCCATGGATCTACCGGGGTGTACAACACAAGTGGTACTTTGGGTGGCCGCCAACAGTCCGCTTACAGCGAAACGTACCAACTGCAGCAGGATCAACAGGAACTGTATTATGATGACGAAAAGGAACAGCAAAAGAGAAACGCCCGAGATGCCCTCAGCGGCGTTGCCACCTATCTTCCTCCAGTCCTGAACCAGGGGCTAAGCAAAGTCATACAATCAGCCCAAGCAGCTGTTCAAGCCTCAAATAGCAAGATGTCATTACCATCCAGCAGAACCCAAATGGACGGCGGTATACGTTCGTCATCAATACCTTCGATCGAGTCGAAATCGCTATCAGGAATGATCAGGAAGCTGTACAAAGCCTCAAAATTGCCCTTGCTTTGTCTGCTGTGGTACCTGTCTTCTGCTGTCACCAACAACATTGGAAAGCAGATCATGAATCAGTTCCGATACCCAATCACGTTGACGTTTGTCCAGTTTTTGTTCGTGTCCCTGTTCTGCTTCCTTGGCGGGTCTGTTTTCCGCTTGACGACTATCCGAAGACCCACTTGGGGCATTGTGTCCATGACAGCGCCCTTGGTCGGATTCCAGGTCGTGGGCCATGTCTTTTCTAGCTTTGCGATCAGTCGCGTCCCCTTGAGTGTCGTTCACACCATCAAGGTAAAGCATGGACGAGTGTTATTGGTTAATCATTGTGGTACAGACATCGGCGGCCCTTTGTTTGGATGCATGTTCAGGAGTTTTGGATAGGAGACAACGATGATGCAAAAAAGGGACAATGGTGGCTCCGTTTGTTTGCAACGCCCTGATCGAATCATTCTCGGGGATGCATTCTGCCGAGCTTCAGATTGGATCAGACAATTCCACAGATAATCCTCAGTGAAAAGAAGCAACACTCACCGATGAACACGTTTTTTATAGGCACTTTCACCTCTCTTTACAGTCGTTTTTTACCGCATCATCCTCGGGACTACCTATAGTCGTGCGGTTTATGTATCTCTTGTGCCTCTGACAGCTGGAGTTATGTTGGCTTGTAGACTGTCCCTCGAATTCAACAATCTGGTGGGCTTGTGCTGTGCTCTGGCATCCATGCTGGTCTTTGTAACGCAAAATGTGTTTACAAAGAAGATCTTGTTCAGCACCAAGGCCAAGAGCAACTCTCTTGGCAATAAGGACGATACAGGAGCCTCGTCCGAAGATATTGGATCAAGCAATGCCCAAAAGTTGGACAAGCTCAACATCCTGTTCTACTCTTCAACCATGGCGGCAATCTGCATGGTACCGATCTGGCTGTATGCAGAGGGCATGGGCTTGATGTTCTCTGATGGAGCAGGTGTTACTCATCATGCAACAGGACATGGCGTGGCCAGCGGTGGAGGTTTTGGATCAGTGGCCTGGCTTCTATTCTTGAACGGCATTTCGCACTTTTTCCAAAACATCTTTGCGTTTTCTGTGCTGGCTCTGACCTCTCCAGTAACCTACTCCATTGCGTCGTTGATCAAGCGGATTGTCGTGATTGTGGCGTCGATCATGTACTTTCACCAGACTCTTGGCACCACTCAATGGACGGGTGTCTGCTTGACTTTCTGGGGATTATGGCTTTACAATAATGCCAAGAATGCGGCCAAGGTGGACCCAGCGGGGGGCATCCTGACCAGCACTAAGGTCGGAAGGAGGATGAGCAGGAACTTTGGTAAAGGATTCGGTGGATTTGGCCAAGCTGATCGCAAAGGCGGGTTCCTGGCGTAGAAGCTTACATACCCTACATACATACACAGTAAAAAAGACAGGCCATGGGCGTGTCCTTCATTTGCATGATCATTGGCCTGGAGGCCAAGATAACGGAGCAAGCATTGCCATGTGGGACATGTAGAACAACGAACGGTCGCGCCTGAACCAGGTGCCTTCGGGTTTTGCTGGTTGAAAAAAAAGGGTTTGCCTTGAAAAATACGTATATACAAATCTGCTCTTGTGCAACCTGCAACACGGCTTTCTTCCACAACCTTGTTACATATCCCCAATGCACTTTTGCCGGGCTCACGTTTGGGATCAAAAAAAAAAACATTTGAATAGATAGCAGGCGTTTTGGCGAGCAAGAAAATTCATCTTCTACACACACTCCAAGTCTGCACCTCCCGGTACTACAAGTCCCAATGCCGAGATCCAAGAAGAGTCTGGACCCTCAGGAAGCTCAAGTCGTCTCCGACCCACTGATAGACATCCAAGAAGCCCGAGAGGACTCTCCAAAGGTCAAAAACTTGTTCTTCCATGCAAGCAGGACAACAACGAACTACAGCGGCCCCATTAAACGAGGCAAGGCGTTCCTGGTGAATAAGAGGGCTATGAATGAGATTCCAGAGGAATTCGAAGGAGCGGTTGATACCATCTAAAAAGTACACCCCAGAAGCACTCTTGTTCTTTGTTGTTTATCAGTGCGAGACAATGGGGTACAAGTACAGCACCGCCGAAGGCATCCGAAGCAGCTTTAAGGTTCCTTTTGAGAATGAGATGAAGTGCCAAGGGGATTTCTGGCATCGTGATGAATCCGGTGGCTGGTTAGGGAACCCGCTTTTGAACCCGAGTTTGTCAAGTACATGAAATCTCTTAAAAATCGAGACGGAAGGGCGGGCACGACAAGGCAGAGTGTTGCCATGCCGTAAAAGGACATGAGTAAGCTAATGGAGCACCTTCAAGACCCAGAAGCTGCTAAGCGTAATGGTAGCAGTGTATGCTTGATGTTCCAGGCTTTTGCATCCACCGGGTTTACCCTTTGGACGAGGTAACATAGTGAGATCGGACCACAGAACGCTCAGAACGCGTGACAACACGCGTCTGTAATTGATTGAATGGCGTGTCATTGCTGACCAATTCACTTGTACGGTGTAGAAATGAGGAGTTGCTGCGTCTTAGAGGCAAGGATATTGATAGAGGTCTCGTATCCGATGCAGGAAGGCCATACCACTCTATTACGTTGTCGTTTCGCAAAACAAACCAAGCTGACGCATCAAATGTATTATTTTGTCATTGCAGCAACTCTCTCGTATGTGAAATGATGCTGACACGATGTTCCTATTTTTTTAGCCAATAGATACGATATCTACCCCACACTAGAGGAACCGGACAGCTGCTGCTACACCAAACTAAGTACCTGGTTTAAATGGCTTGAGGAGAACAGCCGGCCATTGCAGCCCGACGATTACATCTTCCCAGGACTGGATTCAAAGGCCCGCGTCAAGCTGTTGGAGCCGATGAGTAAACCCACCATTCAAGCCTATCTGGACAAGTTTACAGCCTAGGGCGATGTTCTAGGTAAACGCAATGGCAAGTTCACGACCCATTGCTTTCGCAGAAGAGGAGCACAGCACCGCTTTATGTTTGCTAAAGAGAGGTGGTCCCTGAAGGCGGTCGAATGGTGGGGTGGATGGGCGGAAGGCGAGCAAGTCGGCACGATTATGAAATACCTTCTGGATGAGAATGCGCGATATGAGTACGGGTATCATGATATGATGAATCCAGACAGAGATGATAGTAGACATTCGGTCTTCATGGGCGGAGCTGAATCAGGACCACAGGCACCATTATCACAGCGAGTGCTGAGCTTGGAGTTGCGCTCATTGAAGGACTGGAAATTAGTCAGGAAATCGAAATAACGCGGCTATGACGGAGAAGATGAGTACCATGGTCAACAATCTTGGCGGTATCCTTGCTGAACAACACGGCAGGACTATCGCCAACTTCTTCAGTCAAGGATTTGTGGCTCCTGCTCTTCCTCAAGTCCAGCCTATTGCCCAGCCTATACTCCCTGAACCGATGAGCCGTCCGGATGCTACAGAGTCTTCAAATAATTCTGAGAGAGTGCGAGTACCTCGAATCCCAAGTGTGAGGACGTGGGAGGATTGTATCCGTCAGTTCAAGGATGGAGATCCAGCCAGAGACCTCCCCATGGCGCTAATGGACTGGACCAAAGCTATGAGGCAAGCAGATCCTTCGCGGTACTCCCAGCGAAAGCTCATTGCCGATGAGTTTTTTCGCCTAAACCAGAGCAAGGAAAACATGGAGCATGTCCATGGGGAAGAGCTGAAAACGGTAAAGCGTCTTCTTACTTCCATCCGCCGAGTTCACAGGGAAAAGAAAGCATTGAGAGGTATGCAAGTTGATCAAGATATAGGAGTTCACGAAGATGACGAGGACGAAGAAGAAGAAGAAGAGGAGGAGGAGGAAGATGAAGAAGAGGAGGATGAAGAAGAGGAGGATGAAGAAGAGGAGGAGTTGGTTCCTGCACGGAAAAGACGAAGAAACTAGTGGATTATCTTTCGTCCTTGGATTCGTAGCATGTTTATGTACTGTTTCTTAGAAGGGAACTGCCAAATAGGGCCGCTACAGTCGTTGTTATTCATGGCATCTGCGATGTGAACTTGCCCCACTGATCTCTCTTTTTCTTTTTGGCTTGAAATTTTTCTCTCATTTCTGTATTCACGCGCGCCTTCTCGTGGCGGCTATTCTACAAACCTGTCTTGCTAATACACACCATAATTCATAGGGTGGAATGGTTCCATGTTTCCCTTTACTGAAGAGGCAAAAAATGGTGTCCGATGCGCGAGAAAAAAAAATTGAAAAAAAGTTGAGTTTTTTTGATGACAAATATCTCGACCATTACAAGATGCAGATGTGTAAACTCCTTCCAACAGTAGAATTTGATGGCGTCTACAGGATATTCGAATTAACTCTTGCATATATCTGACCTCTCTTGAAATGGAAGGGAAGAGAGAAAAAAGCGCACATCAGGATATGTACCACAAAAACACGTGACCTTGGCTCGACCTGTACTGTACAACTCTGAACACAGTGTTCGGGATCAATCTCGAAGACATTCACTCACCTCATCCGCCAAGGCATTGCAGGAGGAATCACAGGACCAGACACGACCAGACACGACTCGAGAAAAAGCATATTGCAGATTGTATCATGTCCGTTCATACACGCCACTTTGCCCGTATGGTTGTACACCATCATCTTGCAACCACAGCATTCCAACGACTGGTCCTCCCTTCGGCGTTCCTCTCCACAAGGAAATACTTATCCACCAAAAAACCAGACTTGACAGAGCCAGAAATTACATTTAAAGATCCTTCACGGTTCAAGTCGCCTCTTTCAACGCCGGAATTGGTTGTTCCACCTTCTCTAGAGTCGCTTTTCCCTCCAGATCATACGCGCACGAACGCCGCCTCTTCTAGGACAGAGACCACCTCTGAATTTCCTTCCTCCTCAGATTACTCATCATCATCAACGCCTCCACCTCCACCACCGGATTCATCAGACTCATCATCATCATCTCATGGAGGAGAAGAGGGCGCATCAGGAACAGGACCCGATGGTGGTCAAGGGTCGCCGAAACGGAAGTCACGCTTTTGGTTCTATCTGTACCAAGTCATATTCTGGTCCGCGATCGGATCCTTGCCGGTTCACCTTTTGTTGACCAAGGGTGAGACTAAAGACACCAAGATTAAGCAGGAATGGAAGATTGCGGTGCTTCAAGATATGAGAGATAAATTAAAGAGAGGCGAGTCTATCGAGGAGGAAGAGGCTATGTTGACCATTGGACTCGACAGGAGCAAACGAGAGGTGGAGCAGGTGGACGAGAAGTATTTTGAAGAATGTAAGAGTTTGTGCTTCCTCTGGTCCGCCTCCGAATACCGCGTATGTGTTGTCAAGTTGTCTTGTCATGGACTGACAGATTCTTCATCCTTCTCTCTGAATAGTGCTCCGCACGGCAGAAAAGATGGACTTTGTGTTTACGGGCGACAAGGACAAGGATAGCAAGATCTCGCCAGCAGCGTCCGCGACCCCAGCTGCTTCAGAACCGACACCAGAGCCTGTTGTGCCACGGAAGCCCGCCCCGCCCAAGACGGAGAGGAGCTACCTGTGAGAGCGCCCCCTTCAATAAAACGCATGTTGCCACCAAAAAAAAAAAAGGGCTGTCCGTGGCCGAAAGTCAACATGTCCAAGCCACCGCGTGTTTTTCTCACTCGACACAAAAAAATGTTCCCCCGCTTCGTTGCAACTCTTTCTTTCAGAGTCAGTCTTACATCTCAACCCTTTCCCCACTCCTCTCCTCCTCGCACCCACCAAGAGCTCCTCTTGTTGCCTCAACCTCCCTCTCTTTCTCTTGCACTTCACTGTCCAAAGAGACCCTTCATAGCCACGCATAATGGATAGCCTGATCGTCCTCTTGCTCGGAAACGGTGGCCGCGAGCACACCATCGCATGGAAGCTCGCCCAGTCCGACCGTGTCGAGCGTATCTTTGTTGCCCCAGGTAAAAACTCCTTGACTTGACTCGACTGAAAGAATGCCCTCCTTCTCGTTCTCATGGAGATAGGATCATGCTCCGTTTTGTTTTCCCACGGCAGACACTTGGAAACTCACTCAACAGTCTCTTTTTTTTCCTTGGATCAAACAATAACCTACCTTTCCGTCTCGTAGGTAACGGCGGTACTGCTTCCGGTCTTGCCAAGGTCGAGAACGTTAGCATTGGTGTCCTGGATTTCGCTGGTCTGACCAAGTTTGCGATCGAGAACAAGGTCAACTTTGTGATCCCTGGACCTGAGCAGCCCTTGGTTGAGGGTGTTACCACCGCCTTCCAGAAGAGTAAGTATATTCTCTTTCATCTTTTCTTTGCCTTGTTTCTCCTTTGGTTTCGGATAAAGAAACTAATTAATGGCAATTGATGCTTCTTTGCCTTCATAGTCGGTATCCCTGTCTTTGGTCCTTCTCAGAAGGCTGCTGTCATGGAGGGCTCCAAGACCTTCTCCAAGGACTTTATGAAAAAGCACAACATCCCAACAGCCGCCTACGAGAACTTTACCGATGCTGAGAAGGCCAAGGCCTACATCAAGAACGCCGACTTTGACGTTGTCCTCAAGGCCTCTGGTCTTGCCGCCGGCAAGGGAGTGTTGATTCCTTCCACCAAGGAGGAGGCCTATCAGGGCGTTGATCAGATCTTGGTTGATAAGGTCTTTGGTGCTGCTGGTACGTGATATCGCTGATATGAAACCACTGGGAAGAGGACGGGCACCAGACGCACCCGCAAGGAAATGAATCTCCGGCGCCGAGTCTGCTCCCATTCGTGCAGAAAATGCGGGGATTTCCTTTTATGTTCTTGCGGCTTTTTACCTTTGGGGAGTGGTCGCGGTGTTCACTCTGAGTGCAATTGAGTCAACGACTCTGTTTTCTTTTTCTTTTTTTTTGCGGGGGATCGGACTTGTAAACAAGAGAACATTAGCAGCAGCGGCGAGTGAGAAAGGAACTTGCGTACTCACACACGTACTTTGTCAATTGTTTTTACAGGCAATGAGCTTGTCGTGGAAGAGTTTTTGGAGGGTCAGGAGCTCAGCATCCTTGCCTTTTCGGATGGATACACCGTCATCCCTCTCCCCCCAGCCCAGGATCACAAGCGTATCTTTGATAACGATCAAGGCCCCAACACTGGCGGCATGGGCTGCTACTGCCCTACTCCCGTTGCGAGTCCCGAGATCTTGGCCGACATCAAGCGTACGATCCTTCAGCCCACCATTGATGGCATGCGTCGTGATGGTTTCCCTTTTGTCGGTATCCTTTTCACCGGCATCATGTTGACCTCTTCTGGCGCCAAGGTGCTCGAGTACAATGTTCGCTTTGGTGACCCCGAGACTGAGGTCGTTCTCCCTCTTCTGAGTGATGACACTGATTTGGCTGAGGTCATGGTTGCTTGCACGGAGGGTCGCTTGGACTCTGTTCGTGTTGGCATTAAGCCCGGCTTTGCCGCCACTGTTGTGGTTGCATCGGGTGGATACCCCGGCTCGTACCCTACTGGCAAGGCCATCAATATTGCCAAGTCTGCTGACGAGGACATTATTGTTTTCCATGCCGGCACTACCATCAAGAACGGTCATTTGGTGACCTCTGGTGGTCGTGTTCTTGCCGCCACTGGAGTTGCTAAGGATTTGAGATCGGCTGTCGACAAGGCCTATGCCGGTGTCGCCACCATCTCTTTCGATGAGATGTTCTTCCGTCGCGATATCGCCCACAGAGCCTTCACATTCTTGGCTGAGCAGACCGCCAATGCCAACCAGATGACCTATGCCCAGGCTGGTGTCTCCATTGATGCCGGTAACCTGTTGGTCCAAAAGATCAAGCCCTTGGTCAAGGCCACGCGCCGTATTGGAGCTGATGGAGAGATTGGTGGATTTGGAGGATTGTTTGACCTCAAGGCAGCTGGATTCAAGGATCCCATTCTCGTTTCTGCCACTGACGGTGTTGGTACGAAGCTCAAGTTGGCCCACATGACCGGTATTCATGACACAATCGGAATTGATGTTGTTGCCATGAACGTCAACGACTTGATTGTTCAGGGAGCAGAGTCACTTTTCTTCTTGGATTACTATGCGTGTGGAAAGTTGGAGGTTGAGGTTGCCAAGGATGTTGTCAAGGGAGTTGCTGATGGCTGCTTGTTGGCTGGATGCGCCTTGGTTGGAGGCGAGACCTCGGAGATGCCTGGATTGTATACTCCTGGAGATTACGATCTTGCTGGATTCGCTGTCGGAGCTGTCGAGCGCAACAAGATCATTCCACGTATGGACCTTGTCAAGCCCGGTGATGTGTTGTTGGGTCTCACCTCGTCCGGTGCTCACTCGAACGGTTACTCCTTGATTCGCAAGATTGTCGAAAAGTCAAACCAGGAACTGCACTCGCCATGCCCCTGGGACAAGACCAAGACCCTTGGCCAATCTCTGTTGACGCCCACCAGGATCTATGTCAAACAATTGCTTCCTGTTGTCCGTAAGGACCTTGTCAAGGCTATGGCTCACATCACCGGTGGTGGATTCATTGACAACATTCCTCGTGTCTTGCCCAAGGAGTTGGGTGTTGAGGTTGATGCCTCTGCCTGGCCTTTCCCCGATGTGTTCAAGTGGATCATGGCCACCGGTAATGTTCCTCACCGCGAGATGGCTCGTACTTTCAACTGCGGTATTGGTATGGTCTTGGTTGTCGCTGCCGAGGATGTCGAGGAGGTGACCCGCCTTTGCCAGGAAGCTGAGGAGGTTGTTTACCAAATTGGTGTCTTGAAGGCCAAGGAGGACAACAATGGCGAGGAAGTCGTGATGTTGAACATGGAGTCTTCCTGGGTTGTTTAAAAACTCCTCCCAAGAGCAACACCGACTTGAGATAGGCAAAAGAACCGCCTATCATCCACAAATGGAGATGAAGATCCGAATCATTATTACTTTTTACATATAGTCCCCCCCCCCCCAAAAAAAAAATCCCCAAACCCCTACCTTGTACCAACATACCACCCAAAAAAAATCATTTATTATCATTATCATTCACTGTCGAAGCCTTCGCTGGATTGAAGCCTTGACAGGCTGGGACCAAGTTCTTGTTCTATGGCATCAAGAAACTATATTTTTCCGGTGGTGCCTTTGAGAGCAATTGAAGAAGTTCTCCACTTGCAAAAAGTCACCCGAGTCGAAGGATTCAGCGCCTTTTTTGCTAAAGCGGGGAGAGAGGCTTGTAAACCTGGCGAGGTACATAGCCACCGCCAGATACTTTTTTTCCTGTTACTGGAGACAATGCAGACTTGCGGAGAAAGAAGAGTATCGTAGAAAATTGGCATCCCAGAAGATAAGCTGGATCGAAAGGACGATAGGAGGATGCCCCTGCTCTCGAATGAGATGCCCGCACTACCTCTTTTTTTTCCCACAATGCAAGGAGACTTGCTCCCTTCCGCTAGCACATGATAGCTTCTTGGCCTTAATGATGGAGTGCGTGAAGACTGGGTCTCGTATTCCGAAACACCTTCGGACTCAAATGATTAAGCAGCTTTATGGCTCTTATCTTTGGTTTGGACGTGATGAAGCGGCCGCCTTTTGCGTCGATCTTTATTCGTTTTCATTTCTGGACGACTTCATCCCTCGGTTATTTTGAGAGGACAACAGGATCATGTCAGAATGAACAAGGTGATGAGATAGCTATGTTGTTTTTGTTTTTGTTTTGATTTTTTTTCTTCTGCGAGTTGGCTAATTGCTGGTGAGCCCATGGCAAGAAAGAGGAGGGAAGTGCGTGTAGCCAGCCCATGGCATGAAAGAGGCGTGTAGCCCTGTTAAGAGCCCTGGTGTAAATAAACAAGAGATGCAAAGGCCAACCACGACGTTGCCTGTGATCTCGACTGATGTTTTTTTTTCATTCTCTACACTGTAGCCTCGCGGTCAAAATGTCTTATTTATCATCTCCGAACCAGTCTCTCATTCCGTGATCAAGCGAATTTCTTTTTTGGTCGTTCACTTCCACTGCCTCATGCTGTACCTTTCCCCCCCTTCTGCTCTTGAAAGAAACAAGCTCGTTTGGTCTCCATCTACGATTGACTCTTTCCTTTATATTGAAAAAAAAGAGCTGTCGGCGAACGAACTACGGACTCTATCCACAAGAAACGTTTTCAATTGTGGACTATCTTGCATATCGTCTTACTGTGCAGGTACTACTCAGCATGTAAGAGATGATGATTTTTTTTGAGCACTCACTCAAAGTCAGGGATCTTCGATCCGTGTCTTTCCTTCACATAGAATAGAAGGGTGGGGTGGGGGGCGAATTTCGAATATACACATGAACGCGCAAAGGCCATTCGCTGTGTGTTGTATCTTCAGGGAATCCAGGAACGACGGGGTGAGGCAAAAAACGAGACGCCATGATGCGGAAGAATGGGACACACCGCAGGCACATGTTAGGACGTTCTCAGCTGTGTTTCCCTCACCTCCTACCTCCCTCCTTTACCCTACCGTGTCCCAAAACAACCGTTTCGTTGTTTTGTGCGCAATTGCACCGGTGCAGCACGCACATGTTCAACAGTCACCGTCGCACTAAGGTCGTTGGGGGAACACATGGGAGGCTTGCCTTTCGTAATAAGAGACAACGCCCGTGGCAATGACAAGGTGGTTATTAATAACAGCACCATTGAGGGACATGGGAGGAAGGTGCGAGATAGTCGTTTCTTTCTTTCTTTTCCAGCTTCCTATTCACTTTTGTCGCTGCTTAGCTTTTCCCCCCTGCGCTCCTCGGATCTCGATATAAAGGGCAACCTGAACATGTGGTTCCTGTTGCAACAAAACAAAAAATTAAAAAAAAAAGACTCCTTCCACCGCTTCAAATCTGTCCATCATCATCCATCTTTTTTTTCAGATCCCAGTCCTCCGAACCACTTATTTGGATGTTCTCTCTCCCTGATCGGTTGGCTTTAACCCTCGGCTGCTGTTCTACCGTTTCCCTCGGACAAAATTATTTGTCCAATTCCTTCGCCACACACCCTCTTTTTTGCGCAAGAATTTCACTCGGTCACCCTCTTCGCCCTATTTTCTTTCCCACTTTTTCTCATTCTTTCAAAGTCCCTCACTTGCATTCGACCTTGCAATATCAATAGTTTGCTCGTAATCTTCTTTCCTGTCTTCTGTTTGTTTTTGTTCCTCATAGTTTCCTTCATTTTTCATTATTTTTGTTTTGAACTTTTATCCCACTGCTATGGATCAGCATACAAATTCATCATCCTCCCAACAGCAGAGGTATGAGAAAGAACGGCATCAGTACCATCTACAACAGCAGCAGCAACAATTACGACAGCGTCAAGAACAAACACAGCAGCTTCACACCATTCAGCTTCAACGACACCAGCAACTACAACATGACTTTATGACAGAAGGGGCCGATCCTTCTGTGTATGACGACTCGAGGCAACAGCGACAACATCCTCCACAAGACTATCATCGCCAAAATCATAACCAGCACAACTATTATCAATACAGCGGCTATAACGAAGAACATCACGACAAAGATCTGACAGATAAACACGTGTCGCTGCCATCACCTTCCTCTTCAACGACAACCACAATATCGACATTGGCTGCTTTGCCCTCGCACCACCATCACCCATCAAAACCCTCGAAGTTGTCAACGTCGTCGTCAACGTCTTCTTCTCCTTCCATGGCAATGTGGACGGGAAACACTCGTCAGACTGTTGGTCCCCAAAACTCTCGTGATGGATCCTTTGGCTACCAGAGTTACCCAACGGCAGAGCAAAATCATACCGGAGGGATGGACGCTGTAGACTTGACTCTCACAGGACTCGAACCGTTAGAATCCTTGGCAGCTCTTTCCGTTTTGTCTCCTTCGCTTCCTGTCCCCAATCCGAATCCAAATGTATCTGGGTCTATGGGCCCAGAGAGTGGTTTCCAAACACCTCCTCCCCAATTGACAGCTGAGGGCGCCGCGTCCTACTTCTCTCCAGACTTTTATCACCACGGTAGGAGCTCGCCAAGTGCTCTCCACAGTCAACAACATTTGACTCAACAACACCAACAGCAGGCGTACCAACAACAGCAGCAGCAACAACGAGGCTTACTGTTACCAGTCGGGACGGGATTAACAGGAAACACCTTGACTGGGTATTCAAGTCTTGGAGCATCTATCTCATCCATGGTGCCTGCAACGACATCGGTAACCACCTTCCCCTTTAGTCAACATCCTCAGCAAAGCCCACGTTTCCAACAGGAAGAGCAACAGCAGCCGCAACAATACGACCACTCCAGCGTTCATTCTGCAGCCAAAAGAGCAACATTCTCCAATGATGAGCGGTCCGGGTCACACATCTTGACATCGGACTCTGCCATGTTATCTTCCAGCTTTTCTGAGAGCGCTACACTCAAAGAACAATCGTTTTCAAATCCATCCCCTCGATCCAACTCCACCCACGCGGCGGGTACTGGAACTCAATCCAGCCCCTCACCTTCGACGACTTCAACGACAACAACAAGGTCCAGGATTGAGGCGAATCCTTCGAGATCCTCTGCGTTTGTACCGCCTCGTCGAGCGCGATTTGTCCCTCATCGAGCTCCCCAAAAGCGAGAACCGCGGAAATACCACGGTCGACAAATGCGAAAGGTGCCTCTGCCACCAGAGGATCTCACACCGTTCCTGCAGTTTCCGTCGTTTTATTCTCAGCAGCACTACCCACAACAACAACAACAACAACAACAACAACAGCAGCAGCAGCAGCAGCAGCATCAGCAACAACAACAGCAACAGCAGCAGCAACCACTTTATCATTCACAATTCGCCAACACGAATCCTCACCATAGATCATTCCAGTCTCATCTACCCTTCTCACAACCACAACCGCAGGCTCCAACGAGAAGACTTGCTCATATCCTTTCAGAGCAGAAACGACGCGAAAAGATTAACGGTGGTTTTGATGAGCTGAAGGGCGTGATCCCAGAGTAAGAAAAAAAGAACAAGACTTCCGTCCCTTCATTCTGTTACGTGTCAACATGCCCTTATTTTGGAATTATGGTCTCTAAACCTTCTTTATTTTTCATAAATGTAATCAGATGTGCCCAAAACACGGATTCGAAGGCGACGATCTTGCGCAAAGCAGTGGATTATATCTTGCTACTGGAGGACGAGCTTCGAAAGTACATTGATCATTTCGGGCCATACGATGCAAGTCCGCCGCTGCCATCTCATTTCCTAGAGGATTCAATGAAGACAGATCCAGCCTTTGGAAAGAATAGGGATGTAGGGGGCTTGAGCGATGAAGACAATGAGAGTGGTGAGGAAGAAGAAGAGGATGAAGACGCGCACGATGTCGGTGATCATGCAGGTATTCAACCTCATGAGGACCAATAGGAATAAAAATAAAAAGTAAAAAAAAAATCTCCTACTGTTTGCAGAGGACGCGTTTTGGCCTAGGAGAAAGGGTTTTTTTGTTGGCAATACGTGTGGCAAAGAACCGGAAGACTCGATCAACGTGTAGTTGCTGCTACGTTGGCCGTTGATGCCATCCAACTTCGATCGCTTGCATTTGCTCTGGAATGCAGGAGGTGTCTATGCACACAGGTATCATTTCCGAGCAAAAGAGCGGCAGTGTCATTGCTGGAACCGGAAGAAAGGAAAGAATTAACAAAATCATGGTTAGTATGTCATTCTCCTAGATTGAGCAGATGGTTGTCTTTGCAGGGAAAAGAGTGGTGGGGTCTTTTGGAGCACAGCATGGACGTAAGCAAGCGTTATGTACTTGGAGGAAGAGAACAAAAAAAAAAAAAAAAAAAAAAAAAAAAAGGCAAGCAAAGGACTTCGGAATTGAAAAGGAGAAAGGGGAGAGAGGGAAAGAAAAAAAAAGAGAACAACAGATAGAAAAAAGAAAAGGTCGAGACCACTGAAGCGAGGAGAAGAAGGGAGGGTAGAGAGGGGAGGTGAAGAGGGACTGGCAGCCGACAGCAAGGGAAGTGACAATCATTGCCTCTCCCCTTTGGGAGAGAAGCATCGCCCATTTGCATAAGAAACAGAAACAGGGCAGCAGTGTGACAGTCTGTCTATCTGTGCGGTGTGCATGTGTGCGATTTGAATGTGTGCGGTGTGAATGTGTGCGATTTATCACTTGCTTTCCTGCTTGCTTCTTTCTTCTCTTCTCTTTTTCTTCCTTCCCTTCCTTCTTCGCCTTCTCTCTTACTCTCGTCTCGTCTCCTTCTCTATTCTGCTGGATGCATCCGTGCTGATCTCCCTTCCCTTCCCTTCCCCTCTTCCTCCCGTTGCCCTTTCTTCCGTCCACTCTGCCTACTGTCTCTCCCGCGCTCAACTCTCACAAAAGGAATCAGCAAAAAAAAAAAAGAGTTACATTCATGTTCAAGGTTGACAACTTCATTTCCTTTCATGATCTCACCCCAGCCGCAAACTTCCTCTGGGCGTCCATCTCAATCACTTTCTGTCTCGGCTATGAGCCCGAGGAAATTGTTGGTGTCGCCGCCTATGATGTCATCCACCCGGACGATGCCGCCTACGTCAAGGTGACACATCAGGAGAACGTCCTCAACGAGATGGTCGGCACTCAGTTGGCCTTGCGCTACAAACACAAGAACGGAACTTGGATCCCTTTCATGGTCTTTTTCAGTCTCTGTTATGACTACATTGTCAGCTGTGCAACTCGGATCGAACAGACGGATGGCACCAGTAAGTAGATGTTTTGTTGTAGTTTTGTTATATTTTCCTGGTATGGTTCCAAGGAAGGGAGACGCATGAGTGATGAATGACCTTCAGGGGGGGGGACATCGTTACTGTTCAAGGGTCGGGTAAACTCATCCACAAAGGAAAGGAGAAAAGAGAGACGGGGTCAAGGACAGCGCCAGGAAAGATGGAGTGCAGCCGCACCCGCACCACGTTGTTGAATCGACAGCCCAGCGGGTCATCCAACAATCTCGACAACCTCGGCGGGGCAGCCGTTAAGAAATCGGCATTTTTTTGGGACAGTGTGAAGGTGCAGATCCTTCCCCTTGCAAGGTCGATCAGATAAAAGGCTGTTGAAGATTGAGATTGGATGCGGGACATGTCTTTTTGTGGCGAATCTTGTTAGGGGAAGCCAGAGAGAAGGCAAATGGTGGCAGCGATGCTGATAATGGATCGATCGGTTGGAACGGCAGCAGCTGTGTGTCTTTTTCTATTTTCAAGTTTTTCTGACATGTCTTTTTATCATCACTAGTTCGACAACTCAGCACCCATTCTGCAGCAATGACAAGCTTGGTTGGATCACAGGAAGAGGTATGAGCATTTGCCTCTTTTGCCCTTTACACCATTCTTGGAGGCAGATCGAGAATCCCTGCGTGGACACAACAAACAACAAAACAAAATGCAAACAAGGGGCATGAAAGGTTCGAAAGTGGGTCAAAAGGTCCTTGTCGTGCATCAACCCTGCCTTGTCTGGAGTTCTGGACCGCCTGGATCCCTCGCTCTTCTTCAACAAAAACGACGCCCGCCCTACCCCTTCCCCTCCCCCCTTTTTCACGCCTGGACCTTCAATCATTGGTCCCTTTGTGATTGGTGTCCTTGGCGGCATGGTTGCAGGTGCGCAAGTTGCAGGTGCAGAATCAGATCGCTCATCTTTTGTATCCCGTTTTTTAGGAGTTTGAACGGATCCGTCGCCACCACGAGGCCTTTTATGCAAACACATGGAATCCCAATGTCCTTGATCCAGAACCTCGAGTGTGCATGATCCTAAACAGATTCTCTCGCAGCCTAGGGATTATGTACGCGTCTCCTTCGTGTCAACTCATATTTCAAGTCGAGCCCGAGTTGATGATCGGCAAGCCTTTCCTTCTTTATATACGCTCGGATGACTTGGCCTCGTTTGTGGAGCAGGTAGATCTGGCAAAATCCTCAAACGTGGTGTCACACATGCGATTTTGGTTCCAATCGCCAAACTGTATGGATGAAATTCCCTGCGAGGCGATGCTCTTTGGGGCTGCAGACGGTATGATCACGATCTTGCGACGATGTAAACCCTTTGTAAGGAAGAGAATGATCTTGAGTGATGGCGACATTGGACGGATAGGTGGGATCACCAGAGTGTATCCAGCACGATCCAATCGAAGGAATATGTCAGGCCCTGGAAACAGGCAGAGGGTCAGCCGCTTCTCAGCAGCTGACAGATCTTCGGTCAACTGGAGTTCATCTCCGTCAATCTCTCCTCTGTCTTCGACACATTCGTCTTTCATCTCAACGATTTCGGAGGCAGCAATACCGACGGACTCGTACGTATCACATGGGTCCATGGCGTCCTATGACGCCTCGACAGAGTCGTCGTCGTCGTTCACATCACACTTTTCGTCACCCCCCGCAGTTGCAACAATCTCATCACCGACGAATCCACTCCACCAAACGCATTCACACATCGCCTCGACCTTGAGTACTCCACCGCAGTCCTGCGCGTCCTCTGTTCAATCTGCGTCTTCATCATCCGGATCTTATATTACTGGTGGGGACACTACGAGTACCGCGAGTGCATTTGGGACGCGCTCCTATAGGGCTCCTCTTAGGAGCATGCCTGTTGGGTCGATCAATTCCATCATGAACTTGGATCGAGAACACAATCGGTTACGACCTCTTAGGTCGTTTCACAGAGATGAGTCGGATGTAGTAGACAGTTCGACCCCATTACCCAGCGGATACCAGTTGCGAAAACATCATGTACAGGAAGCGGACTTGGACGACTCGACTTTTTTTCAGCAGGACTCTCAACAACAACAACAACAACAACAACAATTTGTTGGGCCTTTGAAGCAGAGTCTCGGGTCCCACCCATATCGACAATCATCACCACGTTCACGAGATCGGATGCAGTCGCAACCGCAATATTCCTATGCACAGCCTCAGCCACAATCATCACAACATCCAGAGCGAACCCCGCTCTATGGCCAGCCGCACCATCACTATCAGCAACAGCAGCAGGATCGCTACGATACTTCTAGCGTTGAGACCGATCTAGTATCAGACCACGAACAGCTTACTGCAGATTTGATGGAGCTGGAGCTGGAAGAGGCAGAACCATTGTAAATATAATATTACCAACGAGATTGTGTAAAAAACAAGAGAGCGACAGCAGAGAGAAGGAAGTGAAGAGAGAAGGAGGCTGGAGCGCACATGGCCCTAAATTTCATTTCACTGGTCCGGTTGCACGGACATGGTCTTTTGGCCACACAAACACACAGAAAGAAATGCAGGCACGAACTCGGTGCTATTTTTTTTTTTTTCTGGCCTGATTTATTTTGTCCGTTGCAAACCTTTCTTCTTGCTCTATTGAGCTCATCCTTCCTTCCGCCGCTCCATCCGCCGCTCCATCCTTCGCCCCATCCATCCCACTGCTCTCATCCTCATTCCTTGCGTTGCTCTTCATCGTTCCATTCTCATTCTCTTGACTTCCGCTCTCTTGGTCACATCGTCTTCCGACACCCAGCCAACCCAACACCGTCCCTGAGTCGGGTTTCTTTCGTTTCCCCGGACTCTCGACGCAAAGATGTGCGGGCCGTGCTCAGCGTTGCAACGGTCCTTCACTACCGGCACCTCCACCACCACCACTTCGACTGCCTCCTCTCTGCCCCCCTCCTCCTCTTCCTACACTTCCGGGCCTCGTTCTCGCCCCCGGAAGCTACTTCAACTCTCTGTGGCAGCAACAGCTCTTGCCGTTGTCGCCGGCCAAAGCGCAAACGCAGCTCCCAGTCCTTTTCCAGTCGGAGGATTTGCCATCTGCCAAACACCTTCCTCCCTGCATATCCAAGGCGGAGTAGCCTTTGCTCCCTCCGCCACCTATCTGCAACCGACGAACCAGCATTTTCGACTCGACCTCTCTGCTTCCTTTGATGGCGCGACCACTTTCCCCACTTGGGCCAATCTGACCTCGGATTGGTCTCCATACCAGCGTTTTCATTCCGGAGCCTGTACCCCAGACCAGGCCTCGTTCTTGACTGTTGGAAACGCAGATGAAGCCCTGACCGGGGCCACGGGCGGGTTCATGACCGCTTATTCAATCTCGACGGGCAAATGGCAAGCTGTCTCAAAGGCCGTCAGTGTGGCGACGTCCGGTGGAGGCGGGGGTGGAAAGGGCAGCAACAATGGTGTCGCTGGACGCACCATGGCCGCCATTCTCTTAAGTTCCTCGACCACTAACACAGAAGGCGTGGTCCTAGGTGGGGGCTGGATTCCCGAGGACTCGAGTACGGTGCGATCGGTGCTGGCAACTGATCTGACAAACTTGGTGACGGAGGCAGACTTGATTGGGCTTTCAGGAGGCGACCTTGGATCGTTAGCTTGGTCCCAGGCCCCGCTCACGGGTAATGGCGGTAATAATTTGAATTCGAATATCGGGCCGATTGCGGGGACGAGGCTTGTGAATCTTCCGAACGGAAAGGCCCTCGTCTTGGGAGGCGTGACAACGGGCAGCGGAGGAGGAGTCTCGTTTTCGAGCCTTCCCATCTTGGACATGGGTTCGGGGGCTGTCAATACTCAGGTAAATATAGCTGGCGGCATGTCGATGGCTGTCCTTGTATTTTTCGATGGATGATTGCAAACAAGTCAGGGCTGAAGAGTTGTTGCCATTCGAACCAGATTTATTAATTTCCGACGGGGATTGTTCATCTTTCGTATTCTTTCGCGACTTTACAGAAAGCACAGGGAAGCGGGGTACCTTCGCCCCGGTATGGCCACTGCGTGGCCTTGTGTAAGTCTTTGCTTTTGGTAGTTGTTCTGTTGCACGAAGAACGTGGGACGGATAAGATTGAGAATGCGGTGATCATGCATTGATAAAACAGAATACTCTTATTTTTTTTTCTTCGAATGTTAGCCACGGATGGAAACACAGTCTACATGTTCGGGGGCTCTCTTGTTAGCAATGACATGGTAACGAACGACCTTTTCGCCCTTAATCTCCAGTCCTGGACATGGTCACAGCCCACTATCCGATCCAATCCTGCTGCAACCCCACCACCTGTCCGGGACCATCAGTGCATCATGGTCGGGGACCAACTCATGTCCTTTTTTGGATTCAATACCAACCAGGTCCCAGCCTCATCTGGCTCCTTGACTGTCCCCGGATCCTCGACACCCTCTGTCCCTCCTGCACCCTTGATTTATGTTCTTTCTACGACTCAGGGCACTTGGTCCAATCAATTCAACGCCTTGCCCAACACACCCGCCCCACCTCCCATTCCCAACGCCCCCGCGGACGGAGGCAAGGGCAAGGTGTCGTCAGCAGGAATTGCCTTTGGTGTCATCTTTGGAGGCGCCTTTCTGGGGGTGATTGGCTTCTTCGTGTATTCACATCGACGTAAGAAGCAACGAAAGGCGGATATACTGTTGTTGATCGAGTTGCAGGAGCGACAGCGCGAGGAAGAAAAATGGGAGCGCGATCGGGAACGAAGAGAAAGGGAGAGAGAAGACAAGTATTTGCCTCCTACGCCGATAGAACAAGCTCACTGCACAGGCCATCACCCTAACCAGTACCAAGCGGACGGGTCCTTTGGTACAGGCACTGCAGGGATAGATGGGCCGCTTTATACGCCTCCATCAGAGTCTCCTTATTACCTGGCTGGAAATCCGTTCCAGAACCAAGAGTACGTGAGCCAGCAGCAAATGTACCATCAGCAGCCCTACCAATCGCATTACCCTCCTCCACCCCCTCCAAACCAACAGCGAAACCCGTTTGAGGCCAATAGCTATTACACTCAACCGACAAGGCAGCAGCAGGACTCTGCCAGCTATGTGCCAGAGGAGATGGGTCACTTTTCGCCTAATACGTCGACCGCACCAAGAGACGACGATCAGAACGCAAAGGTACCTCTCCACTTGGAGAGCGGTGAGGCTGGCAGGAATCACGGTAGTGGTAGCAGTCCAATCAATAGCGCCGGCGGCGAAGGTGGACGGATATCAGGCCGAGCTGGGGACAAGATGTCGTTTATCGACCCAGGTTCATCGTACCGGTGAAGTAAAATTGTGAACAACTCATAAATAAAACAACAAAAGTCGCGTGCAGAGTGGTCAGGTGTATCTGCGCGCAAGAAAGGGGCAACGAAGAAGAGGGGAAACGAGACGGTGGGATGGGATGGGATGGGTGGATGTGGAATCTCTTTCTCTTCTTGTTCCATTCACATTTCTCTCTTCATCCCTCCATTCCTTTAACTTTCCCAACCACTCGCCTTCTACTAGACCTTCCCAGTAGAAACCAATATACAATGGTAAGTGCGGCGAGCAAGAACAAAAATGCTCTTTTTACTTTTATTCAAGACTCATGTCCTAACTTTTAGTCTTGCCTTTCTGCTTCTTTTTCCTCCTTCTCTCTATCTTTCTGTCCCTCTGTTCTTTTCTGAATAGTCTGTCCGCCGTCAAAAGAAGGCCAAGCGGGCCATCCGTCAAAACTCCAATGTCTTTGCCATGTTTGACCAAAAGCAAATCGTGGAGCTCAAGGAAGCGTTTTCCCTCATCGATCACGACACGGACGGATTCATCGATCGAGAGGATCTCAAGGACATGCTTGCCTCCCTGGGTCAATCCCCCACGGAGGAGTACATTGAGGATATGATCTCAGAGGCCCCCGGTTCGATCAACTTTACAATGTTTTTAACCCTTATGGGTGAAAAACTGTCTGGAACGGACCCAGAACTGGAGATCTTGCAGGCTTTTGAATGTTTTGATGACGCATCCGCTCCAGGTGGGAATGGAAATGGGGGGCCGACAGGAATGTGTAACGCGGACGAACTTCGGGAGTGGATGACCACCATGGGTGATCGGTTTACAGATGAGGAAGTAAGAGACACCCTAATCCTATCCAATCTTTACAGAAACGTAGACTAAGAGCCCTTTTTCACCACTATGGAAATCGGCTCTCTTTTCGCAGCTGGATGTCTAATCCTCCCACCTCTTCCTTGTCCTTTGTCGATAGGTGGATATCATGTTCAAAGGCGCGTCTGTGGACAGAGACGGTTATTTCAACTACAGAGAGTTTGCCAGGGTTCTGAAGCATGGCGAGTAAACACGCTCCTCTGCCACACGAGACTCTCTTGTGTCTCATTGAACAACAACCTCCATACTTGCCAGACATCAATCTACTCTCACTCACATAATATAGTGATGGCGCGTGTCCATCTCAACGCAGCAAAGACCCTCATGAGAGCATGGATATGGGTGTCAATCGCGCCACCAACCTTAATAAATAGGGGAAGACATGGCCAGAAAGACAGTTGCAGATCATGAATGTATATCGCCTCGACCCTACCTCCCTGCCTCTCTTCATGACTTGTCCTTTTTAAAGGACTAATACAAAGTGGTATTTACCCAGATAATAGCAATTCCTCCGAATGATGCAGAAGTCTGGCTGTATGTTTTTCTTCGATGGCCGGGGGTTTTTTTAATGTTTCCAATCAAGACAAAAAAAAGTATTTAAGCCTCGGTGCGGACGCGAGCGTTGGCGTTGGTGACACGGATGTTGAGCTGCTGGGCACGCTCGACAATGGCGATACGGTTGCGGGAGGAGACGTTGTGGGCAATCTCGGCGGCAAAGGTACGGTTGTGCATCATCAACAAGTTCAACTCGGCAATGTTGGCGACGACGAACTTCTTGAAGCCGGAAGGCATCAAGTGACGGGTCAACTTGTTGTTACCGTAACCAATCTTGGGCATGGCAATCTGGCCCTTGAAACGGCGACGAACGCGGTTATCAATACCCTTGGGCTTTCTCCATGACTCCTGCACTCGTCAAAGTTTTTTTTTTTGGTTTGTTTTGTTTTCAGTGGTGGGAGTGATGTCCGGTAATAAACGAGTGATCCACAGTCGATACAAGGGTCGGTAATCAGCGAGTATAAGGTGCAATGAAGAGAGAGAGAAAAGAAAACAATGATGTGAGTTGTCTAATCATTATAACCAAATATTCGTCAAGTACGATCTCGTATTGAACAAATGGTCTCCATGAGGTTGAAGATCCACTGCCTTTTCAACTATTGTATTCATCGATGGACTTTCTTCCAAACAGACATGCTCGTGATCCGCTTGCACCAGTCCTGAGACGATATTTGACCGCATTTGATTTCTCCCTCTTCCTGCGCCATTGACAACCATCCAGTTCTACGTCCAGTCCAAGTCGTTCAAACAGCAGAGGGGCCAGATACCGCCACCCTATTAAAAGTTCCAAAGTTGTACCTTGACGGTCTTGTAGCGGTCAGACTGGTGACGCTTGAAGGTAGCGGTGTGCTTCTTCACGATGGTGTGCTTCTTGAGAGGAGTAACCATTTTCTATTGGGGAAGGTAGACATCATCGTCAGCAAAAAAGTAGGATGTACGTTGGGTGATGCTACTGATGGGTTTCCATAGGAATTGATGTTGGATTTGTCTGTCATTTGCGATAGAGTTGATCGAGTCCTGGTTAGCCAGAGCTTTTGTTGGCATTGTTGAATGCAACTCATTTATGATGCAGACATGGATAGCCATAGAAAGCAACGAGATTGATAGTTGACCCTGGCTCGCCATCAGTTCCAAGTGATGATTCCCTGATCCCTGGTTCATGAATCAACGCCTCTGACTTTAACAGAGTTGCAATGGTCCGTCCTCGATGTTGCATCCATTCATCTCTGCTCCAGTGCTCCTTGGATTGCTGCATTAGTCCCGAAAGCGCAAAAAAAAAAATGACAGCAAGGGTCGTCCGATACGTCAGAGGTTGATGATGCTGCTTGAAATGCTAAAGATGACGACGAGGGCTGTCCGTGTGCGTGGCGATCGACGGATGGATGGATAGATTGATAGATAGATAGATAGATTGACCGATGGTCTCCTATCGGGATTTGTCTCCCAGTCGCAGATCACATACTGAAAAAAATTCGAAGGAAAGATCACAATTCTGTGCTGGATCCAATTTTCAAGGCCGTTTCCCAGCCAGTGCAACCTCTACTTGGGGGGCTTAGCCACACGCGAGCAAGCACCATCTTTTGCCCTTCCTTTCTACTTTCCGCTCCGTCGCCTCCCACCTCCATCTCCTCTTCGCCAGTACGCATTCTCTTCTGACCTGCGTGATTGTTCAGTACGCCCGCTCAAGGCCATCGTCTGTTGGTTCATTCACAATTTAAGAAAGGTGAATGCATATTTTTTTAATGTGTAACTAAATAAAGATTAGACACACTTCTAGTTCTTGTACTCCTTGTTGAACTCACGACCGATCAACATCCTCCGGATCTCAGAGGTACCGGCACCAATCTCGTAAAGCTTGGCATCGCGAAGGATACGGCCAGTAGGGAAATCGTTGATGTATCCGTTGCCTCCCAAGCACTGGATGGCATCCAAAGCAACCTCAGTGGCACGCTCTGCAGAGTAGAGAATGACACCAGCACAGTCGCGGTTGGAGGCATGTCCCTTGTCGCAGGCGCGGGCAGTGGCATAGACGTAGGCGCGGGAAGCGTTCAACTTTGTGTACATGTCAGCAATCTTGCCCTGGATCAACTGGAACTCGCCAATGCGCTGGTTGAACTGAGTACGGGTGTGGACATAATCCAAGGTAGTGTCCAAAGCAGACTGCATCAATCCCAAGGGACCACCGGAAAGGACCAAACGCTCATAGTCCAATCCAGACATGAGGACGTAGACACCCTTGCCAACAGCACCCAGGACGTTCTCCTCGGGAACCTCGCAGTCCTCAAAGATCAACTCGCAGGTGTTGGATCCACGCATGCCCAATTTGTCCAACTTGGTGCCGCGAGAGAATCCCTTCATTCCCTTCTCAATAATGAAGGCGGTGATGCCCTTGGGACCGGCCTTGATGTCGGTCTTGGCATAGACGACAAGGGTATCAGCATCGGGCCCGTTGGTGATCCACATCTTTGTGCCGTTCAAGATGTAACGGTCGCCCTTCTTCTCTGCCTGCAACTTCATCGAGACAACATCCGATCCAGAGGTATGCTCCGACATAGCCAAGGCACCAATGTGATCACCCGAGATCAACTATACACACCCAGAACACAGATCATACAACACAGAGCAGTGGTTAGAGGGCCTGGGGGATGGACAGAGCTCTTGCAATTCATGCGCTTCGATGCTTACCTTGGGCAAGTACTTCTTCTTCTGAGCCTCGTTTCCGTTTCGGTTGATCTGGTTGACGCAGAGGTTGGAGTGAGCACCATAGGAAAGGGCAACTGAACCTGATGCACGGGAGAGTTCCTCCATGACAACGGTATGCTCCAGGTATCCCAATCCCAATCCACCGTACTCGGCAGGGACAGTGATACCCAAGAGACCCATATCACCAAATTTCTTCCACATGTCCTGTGTAAATAAAGAGACGAAATTTTTTTAGTTGTCGCAGTACAAGAAAAGCTTGATTAAGACAGTTGATGAGTTCATGATTTTTCTCATTGCAATCCTTACCATTGGGAAAGCATTCTCCTGGTCAATAGCCTGGGCACGGGGGGCCAACTCTTCATCAGCGAAACGCTGGACGGCCAAACGGAACTCATCCTGCTCCTCAGTCAAACCAGCAACGTGGGCATTGTATGAGTTGTAACGGACACCAGCAGGGGCGCCAGTCTTGAAAGCAGTCTGGCGCTGCAGCGGGGAACAAGCAAGGATTGAGCAGTTAGGATGATGATGCGTAAAATGGAGTAAAATGAGTAATTCCTTTCATCCGCAAGATGTATTTACAGCAGTGGCGGAGAGGCCGGGAAGAGCCGAACGGGTGGCGCGCTGGAGGAAGGACTTTGCGAACATGACGGGGAATGGAGTATGGACTGAGGAGTGGAGAGTGGAGAAGGATGCGGATGCGGATGCGGAGGGGAAAGGGAGAAAAAGAAAGGGGAGGCCGACGAGGAGCCTTATGTCACAGACGCAGCCCATGCGATGATTACATGGCGACAATCATAGCTCCGCACAATTCCCATGCGAATTCCTTTTTTCTTTATACACGCACATCCTGAGGGGGGCTACTTTACGGAAATCATCGGTTTTCTTAGCAGGATTTCAATATGGGGAGTGGTTACCAACCCGGTTGCCGAGATTTAGGGATTTTTTAGGGGTTTGTTAGGGTTTTTTAGGGTTTTGATTTTTTTGAGCCCAAATCCCATGTAAAGCTGTTTCTTAATCGCATGAGCTGTGTAGGTGACATAAGGACACCCGAGGCCGACCAAAATGCACGGGACCGTGAGAAAGTTAGGGAGCACGTGACGTGCTAACCTGTGTTGCAAGCACCTTGGTCGCTCGACTGGGCAGTGGGTGGAAGGTCAACATTCACGGGGAACCGATTGATCCCGATACCCGCCGTTTCAGGGAACCTTGTAAGCCGTTCCAAAGAGATGATGACCTCTATTGCTGATGGCACGTAGGATACGACATAACAGGCTTCGTACACTCCGTGGACTGAGTTGATGCACATATTATTGAAGCTTTCTGATCGACCGGTTTTCACATGAAGTCGTTGGTAGTCATGCTGGAAACGAAGGCACCTCTCTTACGCCGCGTCTGCCGGTTGAAGAGAGCTTCGAGAAAAAAACAATAAAAAACTGTGTTCAGTTGTTGTTCCTTTCGGTTTTCCCAAGAGCGGTTCAAAGATGCGCATGCATTAGTATAGTACGCGTCTCATCACCACCCGTTTCCACTACAGTGAACATGCATCTGCATCATGATAACTCGTGGTTGTATGAGAAAGAAGCATCGGCTGATTACAACAGCAGTATGCTTGTTGGGTCATCTCCCACAGGACCATCTGCGTCTCCTGTCACGAATCGTCAGGAACCTAGATCGGACTTGGCACGCGTTCTTGACCTAGGGCCATGGACCTAGCAGTCATTGGCTTGTGACCCTGAACCCCGACAGTTATTCCACCATGTCAATGTCTATCCACCAGATATCCCTCTGACTGTAGCCTCCTTCTATATCGCCACTCAGCTACATCTACAAGGACCTTCGCCCTATTCTCATTCATCAACGTCGCCATCTTGGTCCTCATCCATAAGTCCAGCCTCCGATCAGCTTCTGTTCTGATAATAAACACAATTCTATACTGAGGTTCTCTCTGACTCCTCCGTAGACCTGGCTGGCCTACACCTCGCTCTAATATATAGTTCCCCCATACCTCCCTACTCTCCGTTGTCCCTGCCTTGTCTGACCGTGACATCTCCTTGCGATAGTGTCGTTAACAACGAGACCTTTGAACTTGCAATATAACTCGATCAGAGACAATCGCGCTCAGGCACTGGCTGAAACACTCAAAACCAACTCATATTGAACTTGGACTTCAACTCGATCAGAGATAAAGTAGCTCCGGCACTGACGGAGGCACTCAAGACTAACTCGTAAGACTTTAGGACGAGAATTGTATATAGTCTACCTCTTTTTACCTCTTCCTTAGAACCCTGATCCTTGCCCGACTGAGCAGCCCTGCCCCCGACCTAACTCTGTTACTATTACATTTTCATTATTGAATCAGGAATATTGAGCACTGTATTGTATTGTGTGATTGTGTGGTTGTGTAGACTATCCCTTACTCCGTAGCTGTACGGAGATGGGATAAAAATACTATAAACTTATGAAAAAATGAATGTATGGAATAAAATTACAACTGGAATCGACTCACGGTCGTGCCAAAGTATGTTAGAGTTACCCATGGGGGTCGGCTGCTCAGGATCTTGCGCATCACGCCGATATCTCCACTGCCAATTAGCTCACGCTCCACATCCTTTCCAAAGCCCTCCGTCTCCATCGCCGTCAGCTCGATCGTAAGACGGTCATTGGGTCCCGAGGCCAAGTATTCCAGGTCCAAGCGCCAGCCATCGCTCATATAGCCTCCTACATGGCGAATGACATAGTGTGATTTGTGATCGAAAGGTTCTGATGATGACAAGGACCATGAGACCAAATGGGTATCAAAGCTGGCAACCGTCCAGATATAGTTTGGATGGGTGCACAAGACAGTCATTTTACGAAGGCCGGTCTTGGGATCATACGAGACGTTCTCAGCCACAAGGCGCGGTGCTTCTTGAACATAGTGCGTCAGTGGAGCCACGCTCTCGGAAATCGTCCTGTTTTCAGTCTGGGCCTTGATATAAGGGGTGGTATCGATCACATAGGACTCCAAGAACTGGTTGAAGGGGTAGATTGCATTCCAATCCCCTGGATTGTTGTCGGGGCTGCGGAAAACGGCCTTGGTGGAAAACATCTCTTCAAGATCAGCCACGTACGGCTCGTAGAACGGACCGGGATCGGCGTGAGCAACGTACATCATAGATTCTCCAGAGGTCAGGTTCTTGAGATGCTGGGCAAAGACGCGCTTGGGATGGAGTTCGTTATAAGGGCTGACAAATATCGAGGTCACCAACAGAATGATCAGATGGGCCAGGAGCAACAAAACCACGGACTTCTTCAAGGCGGCTCTGCCAAACCGATGGGCAAAAGCCATGACGGGAGGACAAAACACAAAGGTGATGAATCCGGTCAAAACCGCAACGATATGGTCGACAGGGGCATCAACACCGATACGGCCAGTCAGCGGGATAAAAATATCGAGCAAGCTGAAGCAAACAAATGAAAAGTAGGCTGTGGGCATCGCTGCTGTGACAAAGTAGGTGGTATAGTCGACTCGGGTCACCTCCAGGCCGTCCTTGTGAGAATCAGCAACACGCTTCTGATTGTAAAACAATCCGATGGAAGATGCCAGGGAGTAGAGTCCAAAGACGTAGCTGCTTGCAAATCCAGTGTACGAGGCAAGTCCGAGGCAGAGAGTGTAAAACATGTGGACAGCGGAAAGGGTACTAAGCTCGTTGGCATTGGTGCTCGCCTTCTTGTTGTGGAATAGATACTGGACCATGAACATTCCTGCGAGGCAGACTGGTCCGAAAATAAAGCACGACAACCACTCATGAGAGAACCACTGCATGGGTTTTCCGAGCGACTGCAAAAGGATTACTGAAATATTGGGAAGGATCAATGCTGCCATGAACGAGAGCAGGATCGAGACGGTGGCACGGAGCGTTGGGCGAGAGGCTTGCAGGAGAACAGCGGCAAGCGCAACGGCGCCGATGACAATGTGAATGCGGAGAGCTGTTGCCCATGAATAGGAGACAAAGAATAAGCCAAAAACATCAAAAAAGACAATGCTGGTGGTCGACTCCATGCCGACCAAGTTGGCGGACTCGGTCAAATAAGTAGCTAAAGCCAGAGTGTTCTCGCCCATATGCTGAGGAAGACCGGGCTCCATGAACTCGTCCAAATCGAGGTGGGTATGGTAAAGGTAACTGTTCTTGTAGACTGCCATATCCAGACCTGTGAGGTTGCCGTGATCCACGAACTGACGGAAATCTGTGTCTGAAAGAATCAGACCGGTTGCAAAAAGATCGTTGGCAAGAACAGTTCCATGGGGGTAGGGCACGGTGCCGTAGGCGCTAATCATGGCTTCCGAATTGGCTTGGAACAAAATCTCGGGTCCACTGGTTCCACAGGCCTCCAAGTTGACGACAGCCCTCACATGGTCCTTGAGTTCGTGCGTAGTGATGAACGAATGCGAGGCATCCTGGAGCGACTCTTCTCCACCGTTAAACACTATAAATGGCTTGTTTATCAGTACTGAATACTAAGCAAGCCGTATGTCAACACTTCCTGAAGAGGTACTTACAAAACAAAATGCTGTTCTTCTTGGGAGCAGGGCGGAGGGACATGACACGAATAATTTCCATCATGACACCCACACCAAGGGCATCATCGGCTGCACCTGGCGATCCGAGAGTGGTATCAAAGTGAGAGTTGAGGAGAATTGCGTTCTCATCACAGTCGGGACCACAAGAAAGTCGAACAACGATGTTGGTCATATTGGTGTACATCTTCATGACCACTGTTTAGGGATCGTGTCCAATCAGATCGAAGGAGGGTCCATGACAGAATTGCAGCAATACAGGTAGTTTGCGTCCGAGGATGCATGCGCGATTAAATCGAAACAATCGAGATATCCAAGCAGCAACCAAGAAAAAAAAGTTTCCAGTAGGTCAAGAGTTGAGAGCACAGGAGGAAACGTGTCAAGGGAAAAAAAGGGGAGGACAGGCCGGTTAGATTAATTGTCAGCGACACCCCTCCGAAAGACGATATCAGCCTGTCAGCAGTATTCCTTGGTCCTGTATTTATTGACCCTTCTGTCTGTTCCAGAGGTCGGCTGGGCTGTGTGCCACAGGCAATTAAATCCAATGTCAACGGACCACTCACGAACAGTGCCCTCTGACTCCCGCGAAAGTTTTGTTGACCTCCAGTTGTTTGATAAATATTATTCCAGGGGCAAAGGCTGTTCCGATCCACCAAAGTCTTTTTTTGGAGAACATGTCTGTGCTCGTCGAGATGTCCCACACTGTTGTAATGACAGTAAAGAGGTATAAAATAAAGAATAATAGACTTGCCTTTGGACATGAAGTCGAAACGATGGGATCCATCTCCAACCTGCACCCACATATCAAAGTTAGGAAGAGCCAACTCAGATTGAGATCTTCTCAAGCTGGCAATACGAGCATTCTCCTGGAGGTCTGAGAGCTCCTTGATCAGATACTTCTTTGTCTCTAGCTCTTGCTCCGTGCCCACAATGCGGTATCCAATATCCGAGGACAGGTGGCGGACGACCTTACGAGCATTCTCCTCCGAGAACTGAACCTGACCGGTTGCAGCATTCAAGGAATCAAAGACAGGGGCAGGAAGAGTATAGTGCAACTGATAAGTAACCAAGACAATGACCCCAAGGAAGGCCAAGAAGAGACCCCAAGCCGAGAGGATGGTCTTGACAGGCGAAAAGGCCGAGTGGCTCTTGACAGGGGAAGAGGGTCGGGCAAGGTAGTGCTTGTCATTGTGGTGGTCAGTGGACGACGGCTTGCTGTTGTTATGACGCTGCTTCAGCGCATTAATGGTGGAAGCCATTCCAGTCTTGGGGACAGGGATGGAGGAGAAGGGGGAGGGAGGGAGAGACGAAGGAGGGGAGAGGTGGGGCGGGGAAAGGAAGAAAGCCTAGGTGAAGGAAGAGAAGAAGAAGAAGAAGAAGAAGGGATGGCAAAGACAAAAGTTTTAAGAAAGCAGCGAGGCACACAAGGAAAAAAAAAAAAAAAAAAAGGAACAGCCCGATCCACAAAAGCAAAAGCATCAGTTGACAGACAGCCTTTCTTTGCTTGTCTGTCACCACCACACCCCCTGTCCACCATCCTCGGAGTCTTGACTAGGCTGGTCAATCAAGTCATTGATGTCTTCATCATCATCTCATCATCTTCCTGTGGCCGTCATTAGGCCGTCATTCCTCTGTTCCTGGCGCTGGTCCGATGGTTGCACAACAGGGCGAGGTCAAACATAAAATTCAGAATCGATTTTTTTTGGGTGTTGCACACGGGCAGGGGCACCGAGTCCTGTCTCACCCCATGTCACCTTCACGAGGAAAGCCGTGCACGGAACCTGGCCTACCACGACTCCGCTTATACATGAGCGTACGATTGGTCAGGCCCAAGTTCAAGCCAGGCCGCCCACGTTCCACTCGTGCCCACCACATTCAAGTATGCGATCGTCATGATGTATTTTGAAGCAGCATGTTTTATGGTTTCGTATTTTGCACCGCCCCGTTTAAAAAGATACGACCTTCTTTGCAACCTTGACTGGAGCTTTTACAGCCTTCTTGATCTGCTTCTGTTCCTCGGTCAGTTTCCTCTTCTCATCGACTAAGATATGGAAATCATCATCATCTGCTCCCTGCACCAAGTCGATCTTGCCCAACGTGACCGTTCCAACCTCCTCTTTGGTCAACTTGCAATCCCTAGCCAAATGATCAACCTTGTCACAGAATCGACATGATCCTCCATTGGGATAGAGACCCTTTTCGTTCTTGGGGCATGCTCCAGCCAAGTGTCCTTGCTCCTTGCACACAAAACATGTGGCAAACTTGAATTTGTTACCGTCCTTTGATAATTTCTTGCAGTCTTTGGTCGTATGCTCCAATGATCCACAGCTATAACACATGCCAATGCCCGAGCTCTCCTTGCAGTTCTTGGCGCTATGTCCAGTCTTCCTGCATGCAAAACAGATCTGATTGAAGGCAGGACAAAGAATAGGTCCCCTGTAAGTCATAGATAATAGACTGTCATGCCTCCTCACGCAATAATAAACTTACAGAGTCGTTATGACGCTCCTTTTGTCTCCTCAAGCGGCGTCTCTCTGATTTGGCCGAATTATCCATTGCTGTTGCAGATCAATAGATACGTTCATTAGGAATCAGTTAGTTCATTTAGGAATCAATAAAGGATCCCATGGATCCTTGGTACTTCCTTTTCAAGAAGGCCAGCCATTGTCCTTACCAGGCTCGGTGGCCTTGCCACCCTTGCCCTTCTTTCCCTTTGCTTTCTTGGAGGCAGATCCGCCCTCGGAAGTCTTTGGGGCTCCCCCATTTGAACCCTCGCCTGATTCAGTCTTTGCTGGGGCAGATGATGAGCTCTCTGCTTTGCGCTTTCGGTTGATATCTTGAGTCTTTTCTCCTCCTGCGGTCGCTGTTGCTTGTGCTGTAAAAGCTGGTGTTGGTACAGGCACAGGAGAGGCCTGGTTGGCCTCAACTTTCTTTGTGGGCATCAAAGGTGTAACGGCAAAGGATTCACCGGCGTCAACATGTCTCTTGCGCTCTAGTTTAGTGTAGCGAGTCATTATGATGTGATGTTCTTTAAAAGATTATAGCTGAATGAATGAATAGAAGGGGATGCATGTGTAACTGAAAAAAGAAAAAAGAAAAAAAAAAAAAAAATCGGTGGCTGAGACAAACACAAGCGCCACCAAATTTGCCAAAAGTCAATACAATCAAAAATGATAGTTCCACAGATATGTGTATTGGGTTGGGAACGAGAATAAAAATACAAGTTATTAATATTAAACATTGTTCGCTGTACAAGTTTTTTTTTGGCGTTCTTTAGTGTACGGGTGACACTCGGATCTGCATTGCCATCATAGACTCGGAGGTTGATGTGGAGTCACTCTCCTGCTCTGTTGCTGAACTGGTAGGTCTTGGCTTAGGGTTGGGGTTGGAGACTTTATCGCCAAGGTGGTGGGGATGGTAAAGACAGATGGATTCAGCAGTGCAGGCTTCGATGGACTGAACCCATTCGTCTGCGAGCACATCAGGCATCTTGGCTCTCTTCTCGGGATCAGACTCTAACATCCGCCCAAGAATATCACGACTCTCCCTTGGCATCAGCTTCATTAACCTGGCTTTACCAAACCCAGATGGATTCACAAAAGCCTGGAACGAGGGATCCATCTCGGGCCTTGGAAGTGTCCATGGAAATCGGCGGAGGGTCATGCAGACAAAGATGATGGCCAAAGACCAAACATCAGCTCCACAGGGATCGTGTTCTTCTTGCGAAAAGACCTCGGGTGCAATGTACGGATCAGAACCAGACACGCCTAAAAATACGAGTGGAATCAACTGTGAGCACAAAAGGAACTTTGACAGTGCACACGAGAATGCATATCATAGACGGAGCAAGCACGTGAATAGACATCTGGTATCTTACCTCGCGCCATTTGGATACTGGACTGGAAAGGTAACCGGTACACCATGGAGCAGCCAAAGTCGATAATCTTGACGATGCCTTGCTCGTTCATCACACAGTTGTCAAGCTTCAAATCTCTGTGTGAGACTCCCATCTCGTGGAGATAAGCAACACCTTCGGCGATACCCTTGAAACAGCATGCGATCTCGTCTCTTTCCATTTTACCCGACATGACCGCTGTGAAGAGTTCGTACTTTGCAAACTCCATGACCTCGAAAAAGTTGTCCGTTGCGCCCGAGGACGAAGACTTTTCTTGAATGATGTCCAAGGTCTGAATGATGTTTGGGTGGTGAAGTGTCGAACCCAAGCAGTACTCTGAGGTGATTTTTTTGATGTAGGCGCGCTCATCCTCGTCTGGCTTGCGCTTTCGGAATTGCTTGATAGCAAACAGCTTGTTATCTGAGTCGCGACGGATCAGACGCACAGTGCCTCCAGTGCCTTTACCGAGGATCTTGCCCAGCTTGCCATACTTCTTGCGCAAGTCCGTTTCAATCTGATTGCCATGTTGGTGCGGGTGGCGATGTGCATGCGACTGTTGCTTTGGCGACTTTTCCCCGCTGCTCCCAAGAGAAGAAGAGGACGAGCCAGAGTTTTTCTTGTTCACATTGGTGGATGATCCCCCCAAGTGCAATTCGTCCACAAGAGTCGGTGAGCTTGGAGTCATAGGAGACAGAATAGGCGAGTTAGAGATTGAGTTGGTCCTGCTCTTTAAGAACCTCTTCAAGTCATGAAAGATGCCATGAGAGGTGGCACGAGCTGTTGGAGAGGATGAGATGGATTTGGTAGAGTCTCGTCGGCGGAAGAAGCTGGTTGACGAGCGTCGATCAGGCATGGCCGAAAGAACCGGCGCTGAGGAGGAGAAGGCAGTGTGAGATTGCTCCAGTGTGTTGTTGGAGGGACGGCCACGGGTCACCGCCATAGGGACAGCCACATCTTTGGCAGCAGCAGCAGAAACAGCGACCTCTGGAATGACACTAGCAGGATCGTCAGCTAGCTGGCTGACAGCGGCTCGGTCGTCCTCAACTGCAGTAGGTAATTGGGCCTTGGGAGGCTGCTGTAGACGGAATCCCTGGGACAAGGTAGAGGGCATGGACTGTTGGCGCTGGTTGTGGTTGTGGTAATGATGGGATGTGTGGGGTGGACAGTGCGGGTGATGAAGATGATGGACCATATCGTCGTCGTGCGAGTTTTGTCTTGAGACCTCGATCGAGGTAGCTTCAGAAACAAGAACATCGGTAGAATCCGTGTTGACTCTGCTCAAGAGAGGACGTGCTGTAGAACTATGGTGCAGAACCCGATGCTGGACGACGTGCTGCTGCTGTAAGGGATGGACCTCTGCCTCAATGGAGCTCAACGGCGATTGTGTACCGCTCCCGCCCGAGGAAGACGAAGGGCTTGCAGTCATTGGCTCCGAGACCGAGACCGAAGTCTCGTCATCGTCAAATGTGGAGGGTTCGAATGACCCCCCTTGTTCCTGGTTGTCATCGTCGCCGTCCTGCTTGGGCTCTTGGGACAGCTGTTCGGCAATAACTAGTCTGGACGAGGCTGAATATAGGATGTGCGAGGTCATAGTGGTGATGCTGTTCTGCCGACTTTGGGGCAACTGCTGGATCTCGGGCACATCGCTATTGCCGTCCCCACTCGTGGGTGCAGAACGAGCCAAGGGCGAGACTGGGATAGTGCGTTTAGTCGGTGTGGTTGCTCCTGTGCAGACTAGCGAATGCGAGTCTACAGTGGTGGTGACTTGATGGGTGTTGAGAGTTATCATGTTGAGAAAATGAAGGCAATGGGGTGTCGATGAGAAAGATAGAGTGGAGAGAAAGAGTGGAGAGAAAGAGTGGAGAGACAGAGAGAGGTCTTTACAGGAAGAAAGGGAAAAGACTATCAGAGATAAAGCCGATCAGCTTTGACAACGGACGGAGGGTAGAGTCTTGAAGGGGAGGGAGGTGGATGCATTCACAGAGACAAGGGATAAATGAACAGCGCAAGAGACATAAACAGGAGAGGAGGGATCGACAGGAAGGGCTTTGTTGTTGTCGTTTGTTTAGTTGACGGTGCAGGCAGGTGGCACAGACGCTGTTGCTGTGTGAGGGATGAAGGAAAGAATTGGGGCAGGAATGAGGAAGAGAGAAGAGAGAGTGCAAAAAGAGAGAAGAGGATTGAGTGCTCAAGGGAGGAAGGAGCAAAAGAAAGAAAGAGAGAGAAGAAGAGGAGAAAAGAAAGATAACGCAGATCGTCCCTCCCCACGCGGCTGATCTGGAGAAACAGACAGAGAAGTGAGGGGAAAAAAAAAGAGAAAAAAAAAGGCCCTTAGTTTTTCCATCTGACGAATTGACTGACTCCTTCTGTTCCTCCTTCTGCTCCTGCTGGCCAGTTTTGCCTGTCGCCCCACCTGCTGCTGGATCACAGAAGCAAGGTTGCGTGCTCTCTCTCTCTCCCTCTCTCTCTCCCCCATCTCCTCTCGTACTTCCGGTCTGACAACGTACTGTGCACATGTAGTCATTCACTGCCCCCGTGGGAGACTCGCCATGCGTGGTCCTGCTGGTGCAATTGCGTCGGGTCGCACAAGATAGTAAAAATACCCTGCAAGCTGCCTCAACAAAATTACAGCGAACAATGGGAGCCCATCCCTGCCCCTTTGCAGCGCTGTACCCTTGTTCTCGGCCTTTGCCCTCTGTGCTCGTCAGCGTCCTTATCTGCCACTGCAGCGAAGTTGATGTAATGCAAGACGCCCTGTGTCGATGCAGGCACACAGGCAGGGAGATAATACAAGCGGCCTGCAAATACCGAGCCTGTGTGGTTGTGTCTCTGCGTGGGTCTCACTGCTGCAGGATGTGTCCGGAAAGATCCTCGAATCCCTCGAATCCCTCGAATCCCTCGAATCCCTCGAACGGTTTTTTTTTTTTTTTTTTCTGCTTACACAGTCCTCGTCTCTCATAGGTCCACGCCCTGGATCTTTGGTGCGTGCTCGCCCTCTCGCTGCTCGGCCGACCTGTTTCTCGTCGGTCGTTCCCATTATTCTATTCTATTCTATTCTCTTTTTTTATTTTATTTCATCATTTCTGGCTTAGCTACCTCCCTCGCCCGTTCCTGTCCACTCACCTTGTGCGGTGGGTCCACGCTCACTGCGACCCCACACGACTCGGTCACCCCAGAGATCTTTCTTTCCGGCCATTTATTTCTTTTCAAAAGGGCTAAAAGTATCAACACATCGAGACAAGTTTAATCATGCATTGACTATATTTGCACTATGATGCATTTCCTGACGATTCCTGGTACGCTACGTAAAGCGAATGCACAGAGAGTGCTAGCAATCGCCGTTTCTGCACGTCCCCGTCAAAAATGACTTTATATGTACTTGTATGTACATCGTTCACAGCACATCCCTGTCCAAATCCCCGTCCAAATCCCCGTCCACAAATCCCCTTCCAAATCCCTGTCCAACACAACACAATGCTCCAAAACATGGTCCATATCCAGTAATCTCTTTCTTGATTCTTGACGACTAGGTCACGGTACTGTATATCCCTTGGTCGGTTGAGTGGCTGGTCCACTTGCTCCCATACCAGGAGTCGGCTTGCATGGAAGTTTTGTTTTTTAGCTACGCACAAGCCACACCCAGTGCTGTGCACGCAACAGCTCCTCTGATCGGTGCCTGACCCTTTTTTCTCTCATTTGTCACGAAAGGCACAGTGTTTGCCTGTTTGCCGCACAGATGAAGAAGGCTACGAAGGCTTGTCCGTTGTCACCACTGTTGCACCTTGCGTCTCCTTGCCGCGAGGACAGTCATCGCCACTGTCAGCTGGCATTCTGATGAAGTTTGTGTCGACAGCGGCTGCAAACCCCTATTTTTTTCACAATGTCATGTTGCCGTCAAGCTGTCCTTTGCTTCTTCGTCTCCTGCTCCTTCCCTTCTCGTCCCTCCTCCTTCTCCCTCCTCTCCTTCACGGGCTGCCTCTTGCTGTGATTTTATGACCTCCTCTTTGCCCGACAACTTGATGACAACCGAGAACTGAGCTGCTTGCTTTTTACAACTCTTCAATCTTCATCCGATCTTCTTCTTTCTATATCAATCCACTTTTATTCTTGCCAATAGGGCCAATATTTTACTTTCCATTGCCATATCCACTTGCCTTTCGTTCCTCCACGAAAAAGGCTCACTTCAGTTTCACAGCAACGCAGATTCCTTTTACGTCCTTTTTTCAACTTTTTAACGACCCGTACACACCGTTCTTGTTTGCATCTTTTCTCGTCTCTCGAAATAAGAAGCATCTCAACTGCACCTCCAACACTTTACTTTGCAATCAAAATGTGGTGCAATAACTGTTGCCTGTGTCTGCCGGTCCGTGGTGGAGCCATGTGGCTGTCAGGGTTGGTTATCCTAATCAACGCGATTGGAGGCATTTTTCTCTTTCTCTGGGGCGCCTACTTTTTCTCTTCGACCATGGCCCTTCTCTTTGCCGGATTTTCCGTCATTCAGGCGGTCACTGCCGGTATTGCTTTCCTTGGACTGTGCAATGTAAGCGTGCAAACGAGAACTCTTCTGTCCTCCCAGGTGAGTTTTCTTTCTGCTCACGCGGAACTAACCCCTTTTTTTTGTTCCTGTCTGCAATCACAGTGGTCGTACATGATGACGAGGATGTTTGTCTACATTCAATGGTTGGTGGCGTTCCTGGCGACGGCGCGAATCGGTGTGATGGCATTCCAGCTCGAGTCGAACAAGTCCCGTATCTCGTCTGAATGTTGGGGCGCCGTGGACGATAAAGGCTATAGTCCCCAAGGGACGGCGGCAGCGTTCTACTGCAATACGCCCATCGACACGTTCATCTTGCTGTTTATCGCAGGTCTGGTGGTGGACTATGTGTTGAACCTGTACCTGTACTTTGTGGTGTGGCGATTCTATGTGCGCATGCGATTGTATCCGTTCCAGAAGGGAGTTGCGCTGTCGTACGAGCAGGGGCTGTATGAGATCTAGTGGTTGTGGTGCATTGTTTGACCGTCGTTTGTCTCCTTGCACTCTGGCGGCCATCCAACACGCAGCCGCCAGCAACGTTAAAAGGAAGAAAGACGGAACAATAAAAAAGGGCGCGTCGGGCCCAATTGACATAGAATTGCACCCCTGTGCTGCACCAATCGACCGTGCCCCTCTCCGTCTCCCTCCACTTTCTCCAACAAGTGAACTGTAGTGCTCTCAACCCAACCCAACGGCCCTCATCCGTCCCCTTTGTCCATTCCTTCGTCTGCCTCATCATCTTCCTTCTCATCGCCCCTCGCTCCCTCGCTCCCCCCCCAATTCACCCTTCCCAAGCGACCCATGCAAGGCGCTGGTCCTCGTCCTTCCGCAGCGAGTGTGTTGTCCCTTTGCCCTTTCATTTTCCCGTCCCGTCTCGACCTTTTTTGACCTCTTTTTAATCTCCTCGACCCTTGTCCTCTGCTGCCATGGCTGGACTCTTTGGCCGTAAGAAAAAGGACGACTCTCCTGCCAATTCCAGCGCCCCTTCTACTAATGCTCCGCCTCAACAGCACCACCACCAACAACAAAGACCCCCTCCCTCTCCCAACGGCCTTAGTGGCATCACCGGCAGCAGCGGAAGCATGCAAGGCGGCATCCCAACGAACGGATACAACGACCATGCCAGCGGCGGGCCCAGGAGTCCGATGAGTCCCTCGTCCCCTCAACATAGCAACAATGGATTTGGCGGTTTGCAGCAGCAACACCAACAGCAACACCAGCAGCAACACCAGCCGCATCATGCTGCAACGCCCATGAATGGAGGTGGCCCTCCTTCTCCTCAACAACCGCAATACCCTGGGTTCACAGGACCTCCAGGTGGTACAGTGGCCTCCGCAACAGGACTCGGTGGTGCAGGCGCCATGGTTCCAGGAAGTATAGCTGGCGCCATGATGACGACCCCGCAGCTCTTTTGGACGCAGCGCCGTATCCTCGGCTCGAACCCTTTCCCTCGATATCAACACACCAGCTCCATCATCGCAAACGGCACTGATATTTACCTCTACGGTGGTAGTCAGCGCGGCACGACCAAGGGCGATCTCTTTGTTATTGATTCAGGTAAGCATGTCACCCCTCTGCAAGGAGGAACGATTATCTTCATTGGAAACTGGCAGAAGGAATGAAAAAAAAAAAAAAAAAAAATGAAGTCGCGCTCTCGGCCACTAAAGACAGCTCTGCTCTCCACGGGCTCTGACTGAAAAAAAAATAAAGACATGAACGAGGAAGAGGAGGAGGAGGAGAAGGGAACAGAATGAGCTTTTGAGCAAAGGCTTTAGAGTGACATGGCCCAAGAAATAGCACGGAAACGATTATGCTCAGAAGACGGCTACAGTCATCCAAGTACGATTCAATCTAACGTGTTTCCTTTGGTCCACATCTAGTCTCTTTGCAGTGTCAGGCCGTGGCAGCAGCAGGCGCCGATCCCCCTATGCCCAAGAGTGGCCACACTGCCGTGAATATTGGGCAGTACATCATTTGTAAGTGAAAGACACTGAGGCGGAAAAGGAGACGGCCCACCCCCTGTTACCCAAGCACTCAACCACAATTTAATTTCCTTGTGGTTTGGTAGCACAAACCCAATTGACGTGAGATGCTAATCAATTCTCCTTTTGTCTGATTTGGGATCCGCAGACTTTGGTGGTTGGGACTCGATGACAAGGCAATGCGACGACAGTCTCCATGTATTGCATACCGCCAGGAAGGAGTGGAACAAGCCTCCAATCCAAGGACCACTTCCAACTCCTCGTCACTCGCACACTGGATGCAGCGTTGGCACTACAATGTACATCTTTGGTGGCCAGGTCGATGACTTTTATCTCGACGACATTGTGGCTTTCGACATGAAATCAAGTAAGCGTCAACACACGCCTTAGCTTTGGTAATCGATGGGGTCAGCATTTAACTCAACATGCCGTTTTCTCCCTTATTAGTTACACAAAATCCTCACTGGGAAAAGATCGAGCCGCAGACAGAGTCTCCTCCAGCTCGCTCCGGGCATTGTGCCGGTGTTTTCGATGGCAAGATCTATATCTTTGGAGGCGCTGATGCCGATTATTTCTACAACGATATTTGGTGTTTTGATCCCAGGGCATCCACCTGGACGCCAATCCCAGCCTCTGGATATTTGCCGACAGGCCGTCACGGCCACTCATGCACGGTATCAGATGGCATTTTGTACATCTTCGGAGGGAACAGCCCAGATGGCACCGAGTTGAATGATGCATATGCCTTCAAAATCCACGAGCGTCGGTGGTATCTTTTCCAGAATGTAGGACCGGTAGCCAGCCCACGCAGCGGACACACCATGTGCATCGTCAAGGATAGAGCCTTCATTCTTGGAGGAGAATCAGATCATACTAAACTGGAGGATTCGGCACTCATTTACTTTCTCGAGCTCTGTAAGGCGACACAACTACAACACTCACAAATGCACAGCCTTTTCTAGTGATAGCAACTAACTCCAGCAAAATTTGTTTTAGCCAAGATTAAATATCCGGATTCCTTGCCTCAAGGCATTCCTCCCCGCCAGGCATCATCCAAGTCGTTGACAGAATCTGGATACGAGTCTGATCGCAATTCCGGTCAGCCGCGTGCGCCTGAGCGTCCCGATAGACCAGACCGGCCTGACCGCCGCCACACACAAAGACCCGCCTCACCTGCGACATTTGGAGCACCAGAGCGACAAGGATCTATGAGCAACCTAAGTATTTCGCAGCAGACGAGTCAGCTGATCAACCCTCAGCTTGGTCAGCGACCTTTGACCACACTCGGTACTCCACCCCCTCGTGGCGCCAGCAGCGGATTCCAAAACAACATATCGAACAGTGATTACCAGGCAGAGGGCTTATCTATCGCTACCAGGCGGCAGACACTCAAAGACGATTTCCAAGGGGGCTATGGAGGAGCTGTCGTTGGTACGGCCAATGCCGTCAACAATCCCAATGCAAACAGGCGTACCATACACCACGTTCCTTCCACGCCTACGTCAGCTGGTCCAACGCCTTCGCCTCTTCGAGTGATCAATGTCTCGCCTACCAGCCCACCTTCAACTCCTCGTCAAGCTCATGCAGGCATAGCTTCAGACGATGCCAATGGACGTCCGGACCACAGAAATACCAACTTTGTTCCGCCGCCGCCTTCCACTGGCGCATCAAATTTGGCAGAGGAGGATATCAACCCTTACGCGATGGAGGCCATTACCCCAAGCCAAAACTCGAGTGGTTCTTACGTCCCTCCCCCAGGATCACCCTCTGTGTCTTCTGGTCCGATCTCACCTCCTCCACCCCCTCCTCCTACTTCGGCTGTTGGTGCACCCAACTCTCCCTCGCTACAGCCTCCATCGATGGGCAATGGTCCCCGCAGCGGCAATCTTCCACCACCTCCATCCGCACCCTCACCTCCTGTCTCGGGATCTATCCCTCTTCCTCCAGGCAGTGAGCGGAAAGCTAACCCGCCTCCACCACCTCCTCATTCTATTGGATCGTCGACGCCTATTCCAGGTCCTTTGGATCGTTCTTCCTCTCCAGCTCCGCCTCCTGGTCGATTCCATGGTCGAGGATCTGGCGGTAGCTCTTTGCCAGCTGCTCCATCCTCTCCTGTGATGTCGCCAGATTCAACGAATGCCCGCACGTCTAGTAACGATCTGGTCAAGATCAAGTCGCTCGAGTCCAAGGCCTTGGCAGCTCAGGAAGAAAACGAACAGCTCCGGCAGCAAGCCAAGGAGAGAGAGATGGAAATTGAAAAGATCAAGAAGCGTGAACATTGGCTGTTGACTGAAGTCATCATGGCGCGCGCAGCCAAGAGTGGCGCCGATGGATCATCAGAATCAAATCAGTTGTTGCAGGACAGGCGACTATCAATGGCAGATCTGGAACAAGAACTTGAGAATGAGAATCTGCACGGACAACAACTCAAGCTAACGCAGGCATTGGTTCGAGTCAGAGAACAGCTCAAGAGTGCAAAGGTAAACGATCCAGTCCTATTTCGTTATTATGTCATTGTCATACATGCGGTGCTGACCACAACCATTTTTCAACTCTTTTTTTTTTTTTTTTTTTTTTTTTCTCAGATGTCAATTGCAATGCAGGCACAGGCCGCCTCCAGCAAAATCAAGGAAGCTGAGCGAATTCGTGCAGGAGCTCTTCAGGAAGCAGCATATCTCAAGGCCAAAGTCTCGGCATTGTCCAACGCTCAGCAGGATCCGGATGGCCTTGCTCGGGTAGAGACTGACCGCGCCTTGGATCTTGAGCGGAGGTTAACCGCGGCACTGAACGGACTCGAATCTATGGAATCCCAGTGCTCAAAAATGCAGGAGGCCCTGGATCAGGAGCGCACTGCCAGACAGGCTGCTGAGGAGCGATGCTCTGGCTCGGTTCTTTTGGCAGAACAGGCGCAATCTGCTCATACCCGCGCCCTGGCAGAGCTCACCTCCCTCCACACAAGGGCCACCAAAGCGGAAGCTGATTCCAGGGACTTTGCTACTCAGCTCGCAGAGATTCAAGCTGGATTTTCTGGTCATCAGTCCCAGTCATCGGGGCTGCTTCAAAAAATCACGAGTCTGAAGCAGCAAGTTGAGCAGCATGAGAAAGCCTTGGAGCGGACACAAATGGCTTATTCTGCAGCGAATGAGCGAGCCATGCGTGCTGAAGCCCAGGTGGATGATTCAGTAGAAAAGATTGAACAACTGGAAAGTCTTCGATTTGAGCTCACCTCCGACGTGAACCGATACCGAGGAGAGACAGAGCGCTTGCAATCCAAGGTCGAGGAGCTCGAAAGTCGATGCCAAGTGTCCAAGGATGAGGTGATTACGCTCCGAAAGCTGGTCGAGGATGGGCTCGATGCGTTCAACCCACGGGCAGGAAACGCTGCGTCAACTGAAAAGTCTGCCGCACGCAAACATGACAGTATTGCGATCCTTAGTACCGTCTCGAGGGTCTCTGAGCTGGAGCATGAACTGGGATCTCTCAAGAGATTGCATGCTACCTCTCAGAGTTCCGCTACAAAGTCTGCATCAGAGTTGGCAGCTGCCATGATCGAGCTCTCAAAACTGGAACAAACCTCAATGCAAGCTCGGACCGAGACTCTCTCACTTCAGAAACAACTGTCACATGAACGTGAAGGAGCTGCGCTGCTACGGAGCGAACTTGGTCATACAGAGCAGGAGCTGGAGGCCAAAATCAAGGCCCTGGAGGATCATGAAGTCCAATTGGGTCTCTTGAAGGATGTGATGAGAGAGAAGGGACTGTTGGCAGAGGATTTGATTCTCCAAGCACGCTCCCGGGGAACTAGTGAGTATGCATCTACGATGGAGCAACGTGTTCAGGAAGCCGAGGACCGTATTCAAGACCTCGAACAAGAACTGGAAGAAAACAAAGTCCAGTTCTCTCAGCAGCTGGAAACTTTTGAGGCGCAGCGACAGGCAACGATTCAACATTCCGAAAAGACTGGATTCTTGCTTCGAAAACTTAAGAACGACCTTGAAGCCACCATGAAAGAAAAAGATTTGGTAGATGCAGAATTGAAGACACTTCAGGAGGAACACACCCGCTGCGGTCACCAGGCTCAAGAACTTTCGGCCGCATCCAAGCGTAGCTTGAAAGATCAAGAGGAGGAACGCGTCCAGATACTGCAGATGCACTGGGATGACGAACGCCGTGAGATCTCGGCTCAGGCAAATGATTTACAGACCCGCTTAATGGAGTCCGAGATGCACTCTGCAGAGCTTTCGCAAAAAGTGATTTCGATTACGGAACGATTGCAAGAGGTAGAAAGTCTGAACGAGGCAATCGCAGACGAACTTGAGTCAATGCAAGATCAAGCTGAAGTCTTGAAGTCCCAAGAATTGGCGCAAGAACGTCAACTCCAGTCAGATGTAGAGCGACTCGTTGCCGAAATCCACCAGGTTCAGGAGCAGCTTCAGAAGAAGCAAGTGGAGTTGGATCAAGCCTCGGACTTGAACGAGCACCTTGAAAGCCAGCTAGACCGCGCTCTCCAGGCCCAAGCCGAAGCTGTGGAGGCCGCCGCGTCTGTGTCAGCCTCGAAACAAAACACTACTGAATCTGAAGCAGCAGTTCAACGTCTTGAGAAACAGCGAGTTGATTTGGAACAGCGCTTGAAGCGCTCTCAAGAGACGATCCAAATCTTGGAAGGCGACAACTCGGTTCTGGAAGCGCGTCTGGTTGAATCGGAAAAGAAGGTGAATTTACTCCTTGAGAACATGCACAGTAACGGCAGCGCCGCTGGTGGATCGTCCCTGCCAAACTCGCCCTTCAGCTCTGACAACTTGGCAGGAATCCATCAGCAGCTCAGCGGATTCAGCAGCGCCTCTTTGATGGCTTCATCTCCCAAGTCCTCACTTCCACCTGCCCCTGTATCCTCTACGTCGCCTGTAATTGCCCGATCACCCCCTGCCGTCGCCCCTACCTCCTCTCTTTCAGCGAGCGCAGGCTCACCCATGACAAACGCCAGTCGCCTATTGAACAATGTCAAGGGCCTAGGTAGTGCTCAGAGTAGCAACAGGAGTAGCCCTGCCTCTACTGCTGCCCCAGGTACTGCCTCTGCATCCAACGTGGCCTCCCCCAAACCCCATGATAGCAGGAGTGCTCAGAGCTACATGCAGTCATATAGCGAGGAGAGTGACGATGATGACTTGAATAAGTACGGCCACCATCATCAGCGCCAGCAACATGAATCAGAAGACGACAGCAGCGACGACAATAATGACGAGTATGAAAAATATCACCAGCAGCGTACACAAGACCATTATGGCTATGGTTATGACGAGGGAGAAAATCACCAAGCTACGGCTCACAACAATAACAGGGATTCTGTGGACTCTATCACTCGCGAGCTTGAGATGTTGAAGGTCCCCTGGAATAACGCCACTGCGGGCTCTCCGAATGGATTCAACGAATCGTCTTCGCCAAAGACCTCTTTGCCGGCACCGCCACCACCTCAACGCCGTCACCCTCCCACGTCAGCATTCCAGTCCCCTGGCCAGCAACAGCACCAGCAACATCTTCATGACCCCCACAACAACAACGGTGGCGGCAACAACTTTTACAACTACAGTGATGATAGCGAAGATGAGGTCGGAAACGAGGATGATTTTTTGTCCAAGCTTCGCCAGCAACCAACGGCAGCTAAGGGCACCCCATCCGCGAGCGGACCCAAGGATACCCATTCCTTTAACGATAGGAGTCCGTCTCGTCTGAGGGAATACGAGCAGATGATAGACGAGATTGAAAGTGCTCGGATCCACTAAAAAAATGTGCTTTAGTCCTTTAGTCATAATAATAATTATTTACAATCAAATCCTTGTTCTTTTTTTTTTTCAGAGGCTTCTTGACGGGCTACAGCATTCGTCTTCAAAATTGACGGAGCATGCCTCCGAGTTTACTTTCGCTTGTTACTTTAAGGGCGTATTCGGGTGCGGAGATTGCGTATCCCATGGAACAGTATGGGTTTCTAAACTCCATCTTTGATTCTTTAGTGCCTCCTGCCCCCACGTGGACCTCCGTTGCGCCCATTGCGGACACAATTTTGTTGACGTTGCGTTCCGAAATACCTACAGAAGGTTGTTAGGAATAGCTTAGTACCATTGCCCAGCAAGTCTCTGCAAGGAGCTGTTACAATTCCATGCACATACCAGCTCCTGGTAAAATGATGATTCGTCCTTGAGCTTGCTTGGATAGTTCTACCAGAGTATCCAATCCCTCGTAGGCTGATCGTTCACATCCGCTAGTCAAGATCCTTTGGATACCACCGATACGAATAATATCTTCCAAAGCTTGATACGGATCCTTGACCATGTCAAAGGCACGATGGAAAGTGACTGTGTAAAGTGAACCCAATAGATGAGTGTCGAACCTTCTGTGAAACCAATACTCTTCATTTCAAAGTCCAAGTTTTTTCAATGTACCTTGCATTGGCTTGGCTGCTTCCACAAGTCTGTGTCCCCAAAGTTGTTTACTCATGGTCAGCGATTGGTTCTGACAATCCTTTGTTCTCTACGGTATCACCATTTTACCTTGTTGTGCGATCAATATCGACAGATCCGTCAGGGAGAAGAACTCCAAATACAACCCCGTGAACCTTTAGTCTATGGCAAAGCTAAACAGAAAAGGAGTGGACAGATGAGTTGAAATACTAGCAAGCAGAACAGTAGAAAGACTACCAAAAGCGACAGGCAGCTGGATTTTCTACCTTGATGTCCTCAAGCATGGCCTCAAATTCATCATCATCATAACAAAAGTCGCCGCCCCTATTTTTCATGCACCCAGAAAGTCAGATTTGGTGGGCCCCACCTACATGCTCCTGAGCTTTAAAAGGGCGTCGGTCTCTCTACCTCGGCCGGATCATGACCTACACCCAGTAAGCAGGAAAAATAACGTCGAGAGTCATAATTAGTAGACTTGTAGACTTGGGAAGTGCCAGACTGGCGTCATCTTGAATAGAAGAGGATAGACATCTTACCATGATGGGCAATGTGGTTTTAGCCTTGACTGTGGAAATAAGTCCTGGGTACGAAAACGGAAGCAATGGTAGCTGTTAGTGTGTGACGTTGGGGTCAGTTTCATCTGCAACGGGAAGGGAAAACGCACCCGCGGAGGGAGTGATGCCGCCCTCCATCAAGCCAGCACAGAGCTCGATTCTGCTTCCTCCAGTTGCCTCTGTAGATCGACAAGTTGAGTTAGTCGCGAGGATCACCATCGGCCCACCAGTTTGTTTCTTTTACCTGCAATAATGGCCGAGGCGACGCTGTCCAGACAGACCTATCAGCAGCAGCAAGTGCAAACATTGGCAGTACACGTAGACGCAGAAAGTGAGGTCAGGATGACGACTGTTGGTACTCCAAAGTGATCCCAGAGGATATCTCTACCTCAAAAATGGGTGACATGGTTGAGAATGGGGAACGAGCAAGAGAGGAAGAGAGCAAGAGAGGAAGCAGATGCAGGGATTGACTGAATGTCAATGGGCCCAACTTGCCTGTTGCCACCAACTGCACACTGAACGCGCACGTGACGAAAAGACGCGAGCTGGAGCGATGAAAAAAAAAAAAAAAAAAAAAAAACAGGACGGATGAACGAGCCTCTGACACATTCAGGGGGAGAGGACTCGGGTTGATGGAATGCATGGCAACAGACACGCGGAATGAGTCCTGTGCGGATGCATGCATGTCCTTTGCTTATGACCCAGGAGGCTCCCCCGGGCAGTGGCAGGCGTTCCTCACTTACAGTGTTCGCATTCTCGCTGTCGCTCTTTCTGCCCTTCTTTTGGTCGGTTGCAATCGAACTCCGTTGGTGTCCATCCACACGCGTTTCCTTCTCTCTGCACATAGACGGACCGCTGCTCTCATCATTAGGATTTAAGAAGCATAGCGAGCAGACCCGTGTCTCCCGAAGAGAGACTAGAAGAGTGTCGACCGTGCTGAACGGCTGTCATCCTCCACCCCCAACAGACGCTCGGATCATCCAAACGGGCGCTTTTTCTTGTGTGTGTGTGTTTGCGATGCATTGGCTCGAACGGTGCAACACACGCACGCACGCACCCCACTGCAACTTGGACAAACAAATTGGACAAACAAATGCAAGAAGGCTGTCCAGGCAAAGGACGCGGGGAGACACAGGCCTGGTCTGGCCATGGGCACGCCGTTGGCAGGACAGGACAAGAGGTTCAAGAGGGCTAGCCGCACAGTACCGTGCCGTGCTTCAACCCCCTTGACATTCGCACCATTGCATTTCGCAAAGCGATGCTTCCATGCATGACCTTCAAGTCTTGAATCGTCGCCTCTTTCTTTTCTCTTCTCACCTTCTCTCCTTCCAGTCAGACCAGACGTTGCCCCCCATCCATCTCTTCCTTTCTCACTCGCGACCCCAAGGCAGCATCAACCCTGCCTACATTCCATCTTCAGTCTCGCCATCGACTTTTTCAATTCGCTTTTCCAGCAAAGTCTTTTCATAAGGTAGCACAGACTTCTGAGTCCACTTTCGCCTTTGCCCAACCAACACGATTGGCTCTCAACTCTCTATTCCATTCAACTCTCTTCGTTCGCACTGTCTGTCTTTTTGGCGCTGAGCTGTCGCGCGGCACGGTATTCTCTCTCTTTGTCTCTACAAAGACCATTATGCATACATTTAATCCTGGTCTCCGATCCTCGATGACCATGCCCTCTTCTCTTTCTTTTGTACAGAGTTGGTTTTGGTTAGTGGTTAGTAGATTGATATAAAGGAAAGGCCGGGCTTGGGCCAGCCATCCTTCACCGCCACACCGAACGAACCGCTCGCGTTCTCTTCGCGTCTCGCACGTGAACCCGCATAAAATGTCTGCAATTCTTTCGTTTTGCGCAGGTCCCCGTCCCTTAGTTCCCTCTGGTCCCCTCTCTCCCCTCTGCTTTCTCTCCAACTCCCTTGCCTTCTCCTCGCTCCTTCTCTCGGAGCCCCACGAACCCCCTTGCACAGTCCGCTTTCGGGGAGATGGCCAGCTCCGTCTTAACGGAACGATCTTACGCCCCCTTTTTTTTTAGACATCAGCCTCCGGCTGCTGGCTCACATCGTGGTTGCCACATCTCTGACAGTACCGCCCTCTCCTTTGATTCCTTACCCTGTTGTTTGATGGCAATAGCTATCAATATAGTTTTTACTCAACGTGGTCCATTAGCGCATGGAGCAAGACAGGGATAACTCCAGAAATAGTCCTCCACCTCTCTCTCTGCCTCTGTGGATCTGCACTCCTCTCACACCCAGTATTACACCAATACCTTCAGCAGAAACAATTACCAACACGCAAACTCTGTCATAATGGGCGCAAGTTGCTGCAAAGAAGAGCCTATCGACTTTTCTGCTGAGAGTAAGATATCGACTGCACTCTGAACATGGCTATATCTTCCTAGGCGGCCGAGACTTACATACTTTTTTCATAGTTGAACTCTCTCACTTCCATCTCCTTCGATCAGTTGGCAAAGGAGCTTTTGGAAAAGTAAGAGTCGTCCAGCACAAAAAGACCAAGGAGATCTACGCTCTCAAATACATCAACAAGGCAAAATGCATCCGCATGCGCGCTGTGGAAAACATTATTCAGGAAAGAAGGCTGCTAGAAGAAGTCGAGTTCTCGCTAATCTGCAACTTGAGATACGCATTCCAGGATGACGAGAATTTGTTCATGGTCCTAGATCTTATGTTGGGTGGTGACTTGCGCTTCCATCTGGAGCGAGCTGGGCCAATGCGAGAAGACGTGGTTCGGTTCTATGTCGCAGAAATTGCACTGGCTCTAGACGCTTTGCATGCCAAGAGGATAATCCACCGGTATGGCCCCACAGTGGTAGACATGTCTCTTTTGTTATTTCGTTTTTCGATATGCTTCACTAATTGGTCTCCATCAACCCATCTTACTCTCTATAGAGATCTAAAACCAGATAACGTGCTTTTGGATGAGCATGGACATGCGCATTTAACAGACTTCAATATCGCAGTGTACTTCAACCCATCCAAGCCTTTAATGTCAATAGCGGGAAGTATGGCATATATGGCTCCCGAGATTCTCAAGAGGACAGGATACTTGGAGTCGGTAGACTGGTGGAGTTTGGGCGTTGTCATGTTTGAACTCCTCTTTGGGAAGGTACAATATTTGATCTTCGATTACAATTACAAGGAATGCATTATTCTAATCGGTATTGTCCAACGTTATGTTTATAATTAGCGGCCTTTCCGTGGAAAGACCAACGAACTTCTGACAAACTCGATTCTGAGAGATCCTCTTCCGTTACCAGACAATGTCTTGGATATTGTCAGTAAGCCTTGCCTTGATGTTCTCTCTAAGGTGGGTTGAAACTGTATTTGGTCTCGGGAAGGATGTCCTAGGTAAAGATGCGATATTGACAAAGTGTATTGTTATTAATACCATAGCTCTGCGAGCGAGATATTAGCAAGCGCATGGGGTGCACAGCAGAAGGCTTGAATGCGTTCAAGAAGCATGCTTGGTTCCAGGGCATTGACTGGGATCTACTGGCGAAGAAGGAGGCGACCCCTCCATTCGAACCAGATGTAATGACTTTTTCGCAATTGCATGTTTCCCCTCACTTTTGCACGCAGTACTCTAATGGATACTTTGCAACACATTTAAACCCGTAGTCAAAGCGTGCCAACTTCGACGCCACTCATGAGCTGGAAGAACTACTAATGGAGGACAACCCACTAAAGGCAAAAAAGCGCGCTCAAACTACACCCGATACCGAGCTCTCAATGGAAATGCAAATGATGGAAGACAAGTTTATCGTCTACGATTTCACAAAGGTCAAGAAAAGGTCTCACTCCATGTCGCGGGCAGGATCATCCACCCTCACAGGATCAAAGAGTGGTGGTCTAGTTCGATGTGTGGCAGCCGCCTCATCAAAATCCAATTTGTTACCCAACATATCCACGACAACAACAAACTTGGCGGCCTCGCCCCCATCCTCAGCTGGAACTTCTGCGCCTCAAGGAGCGAGTGGCCTTTTGGGACAGAAGCTGAACCTTAGCAGTGCAACACTGGAGAGTATTCTAATGAAAGCTGTTCCGTCATCCTCAAACAGAACCAGCCTCGGGAGGATCGAAAACCACTTTCACCTTCCGTCTGTTTCCTCCACAACTTCTCCGAACAGCGTCACGATTCCAGCTAAAATCTACCGACCTAATAGTCCAAGTGACCTAGTAGGACAAAAGCGATTCAATCCTGACGAGGACCGCCTGTCAATCATTAGCTTGGGTGATATTCCGCATTCATCATACTTCACAGCAGCCTCCGGAGATGAAAAGGACGACAACTCTGGTCACACCGTCACTGGTGACTCGAAAGGCAACGCACCCAACAGCACTGACAGGAATAAGGCTAGCAGTCATAATCTCTCAAGTACAAGGTCTGCTCAATCATCTCGACCAAAAAGTTTGCACCACGATGGCAACTTCACGGTTGCTTTGACGTCACCTTCTTCCCCTTCTAGTCTATCTTCCTCTTCTTTGTCTCTATCTTTGGAAGAGCAGGCTGGAACAAGGCGTGGTCATAGTCACCATCGGGATATCTCGTCTGCTATCTCCACCCCTCCCACCACACATCACTCCTCGCCAATGTCTGTGAAGTTGGAAGGAGATCCTGTGAAAGGAACAGTCTTGTTTTCGAGCACGGTGAACGAGAGCTCAAATGTTGCCGCTATTAACCCAAACGGCCGCGACCACTCAATGGCATATCCGAACAGGGTAGACAAGTCGACAGAATTGGCCACCGATCTAATTAGCGGACATCTTGACGCGCAAGCTGCGGCAGCTGCTGGCATCAAAGTTGCCACTGCTGTCAGCAGGTCTGATGCTCTGACAGTAGCGCTTCATCTCGGAGATGTCAAGACGGGGGCATAGCTAAACGACGGATATCAGAAATATAATAATAATACAATTTATTCGCTAAGACTGGAACTTCTTCAGATCAAGAGTCTGGTTCAGAAAGTTCTGCAATGACTCGTCATCAATCTTGTTCTGAAGACTAAGAACGCCAGTAGTCCGAAAAGAAGATAGTAGAGTCAGCTCACAGTTCAATGCCACAGTTTTTTTTTCTTTTTCTTTTTTCTGTTACCTGGGAATTAGAGCCTTGGCTTCCTCTGCTTCCTCGCAACACAGGTTTGCCAACTGTGCTAGTTCAAATCCTGTAAGAGTCGAATGGATCGGTTCCTCGTTCATACCACTATGGAAACAAGAGCTTTAGCATTTGGGAGACAATCAGTTCTTTACGCATATAAACATCCAATGGCGCTTACGCTCGGACTTCACGGACAACATCAGGATTGGTGAAGCGGTTGAACTGGGTAACGTAGTTGAGGGACTTTTGGTAGACCCTGGTTCCATGCACAAGAGAGCAGAAAAAAACATAGAAAGTCAGAACTGCTGATTGGGTCCATGAATGGTGGAATATCAAATGGGTGGACTGAGTGCAACTGTACTCTGATGAATTAGGCCGTTGGGACGCATCCAGCAAAATCTTGACCTCTGACACGAACAGACAATGGGCATCCTGGAAATCTATCAGTCGACAGACAAGCATGGTTTGGTCATGACATGTCAGTGCCTGTATCTCTTGATAACGATTTGCTGCTGCCGAGATGCGAGAGGCACAAGCCAAGGAAGGTACCTGCGCCGAGCTTCAAGGTTGCAGCATCCTCCTCCTCAACGACTCCTCTGTGTGGTCTCATGGTCGTATGTGTGTCGTATATGATCTTGCGTTGCTCTTTAGTCGTCGTGGCGGGTCTTTTCTGATGGCTGCCAACCCGAATGGTGACTGTTTGTTACTCATACTCTTGTTCGACAAGCCACACCCAAAACACCTCCGCAAGCGCACAGCTTCAAAGGCCCACAGCGCCTGTTGCCCGCCTCTTTCTTCACCCCTCTCATCCACACACGCACACACCATGGCTGACGGTAAGTCAGGCCCCTCGTCGCTGAAGGCATCATGTCAATGCCGCGATTCATTCTGCGCGCTTAATGTCCTTGTCTTGTATCCAAATGCAATGCTGTGCGATCCTTGGTCGCGCTGCATTTGAAAGTGTGCGTTTCCTTGCTGACTGTCATCTTCCTCTCATGAACGACAGGATCCGCTCAGTTCAACTTCCCCAAGGAGGAGGAAAAGATTCTCGAATTTTGGCGCGAAATTGACGCTGTAGGTTCCAATATCTGAAATTCATTGAATAGCGCAGAGGCAATCGTGCTGAACCCGGGCATTTTCTAAATTCCATCTTTACCTCACAGTTCAAGCGCTCCCAGGAGCTCAACAAGGACAAGGAGCCCTTTGCTTTCTTTGATGGACCTCCATTCGCCACTGGACTCCCCCATTATGGACATTTGCTCGCCGGTACTATCAAGGTACATCATAGTTTTTGCAACGCACGACGACAGTACCTGACATTCCTCTCCAGTACGGCTGCTTATTAATCGTGGAATTGCGTGGAAACCTCATAGGATATCGTCACTCGTTTCGCACATAGCACTGGTCACAGTGTGGAGCGCCGCTTCGGTTGGGATTGCCATGGCTTGCCCGTTGAATACGAGGTTGACAAGGCATTGGGTATCACTGGAAAGGCCGATGTCATGGCCATGGGCATTGACAAATACAACGAGGAGTGCAGAAGCATTGTGATGAGATATGCCAAGGAGTGGCGTCAGACCGTCGAGCGTGCCGGTCGCTGGATCGACTTTGACAATGACTACAAGACTTTGAATGTCGAGTTCATGGAATCCGTTTGGTGGGTCTTCAAGACCCTTTTCGACAAGGGTCAGGTTTACCGCGGCGTTCGTGTCATGCCCTTCTCCACCGCCTGCAGCACCCCCGTTTCCAACTTTGAGGCTCAACAGAACTACAAGGATGTCAGCGATCCTTCCGTTGTTGTTTCTTTCCCCCTCTTGAACGACCCCACCGTCTCTTTCTTGGCCTGGACAACCACCCCCTGGACCTTGCCTTCCAACCTGGCTCTTTGCGTCAACCCAACTCACGACTTTATCAAGTTTATTGACGAGGCTTCCGGAAACACGTACATCATGCTCGAGAAGCGCTTGGTCATGCTCTACAAGGATCCCTCAAAGGCAAAGCTCAAGATTCTGGATAGAATGAAGGGATCTGATTTGAAAGGAATTCAGTACGTTCCCTTGTTTGATTACTATTACAAGGAGTTTGTCAACACTGGATTCCGCGTCTTGAACGATGAGTACGTTGATGATTCCGCCGGTACCGGTGTTGTTCACCAGGCCCCCGCTTTTGGTGAGGACGATTACCGCGTGTGCGTTGCTCATGGTGTTGTCACCCCTGACGGTCACATCCCCTGCCCCGTTGATGAGTCCGGAAAGTACTTTGACGAGGTTGTCGATTTCAAGGGCATCCACGTCAAGGAGGCTGACAAGTTGATTCAGAAGCACCTCAAGGGTCTTGGTCGCTTGATTGTTCAGACTCAGATCAACCATAGTTACCCCTTCTGCTGGCGCTCTGACACTCCCCTGATCTACAAGGCTTTTCCCTCCTGGTTCGTCCGAGTCCAGCCTGTCATTGACAAGATGTTGAAGAACAATGCTCAGTCTCGTTGGGTCCCTGGCTTTGTCCAGGAGAAGCGTTTCGCCAACTGGATTGCTAACGCTCGTGACTGGAACATCTCGCGCTCCCGTTACTGGGGAACCCCCATCCCCATCTGGGCCACCGACGATTTCTCCGAGGTTCGATGCATTGGCTCTCTCAAGGAGCTGGAGGAGCTTTCTGGATGCGAAAAGTTGACCGACATCCATCGTCACTTTATTGATCACATTACCTTCAAGTCGCCCACGACTGGCAAGACCATGAAGCGTGTCGAAGATGTCTTTGACTGCTGGTTTGAGTCTGGTTCGATGCCCTATGCCCAGCAGCACTATCCTTTCGAGAACAAGGAGACTTTTGCCAAAGGCTTCCCCGCCGATTTCATTTCTGAGGGTCTTGATCAGACCCGTGGCTGGTTCTACACCCTTTTGGTCCTCTCGACCCATCTCTTTGACACTCCCCCAGCCAAAAACCAGATCGTCAGCGGTCTTGTCCTTGCCTCGGATGGCAAGAAGATGTCCAAGCGTCTGAAGAACTACCCCGAGGCCAACTTGATCTTGGATGCCTATGGTGCCGATGCCCTTCGCCTGTACTTGATCAACTCGCCAGTTGTCCGCGCCGAGACCTTGAAGTTCAAGGAAGAGGGTGTTAAGGATGTTATTACCAAGGTTTTCTTGCCCTGGTACAACGCCTACAAGTTCTTTGTCAACCAGACCATCTTGCTGAAGAAGGAGTTCAACCACGACTTTATGTACAATGGATCTTTGAAGAAGAGCGACAATGTCATGGACCGTTGGATGCTCGCATCTTGCCAGAGTCTGATCAAGTTTGTTCACGAGGAGATGACCAACTACCGCCTGTACACCGTCGTCCCCCGTCTCCTTCGCCTCATTGAGGAGTTGACCAACTGGTATGTCCGATTCAACCGTCGTCGTCTGAAGGGTGAGAACGGTCTAGAGGATGCCACCCAGGCCATGAACACCCTCTTTGAGGTCTTGTACACCCTTGTCCGTGTTATGTCTCCCTTCACCCCCTTCTTGACTGAGAACATGTACCAGACCCTCAAGACCTTCATGCCCAAGGATCCCAAGGTTGTTGATGACCGCTCTGTCCACTTCTTGGACTTCCCTACCGCCAAGGAGGAATACTTTGATGACGACATTGAGCGTGCCATGTCGAGGATGCAGGCCGTCATTGAGCTGGGACGCACTGTTCGCGAGCGCAAGACTATCAGCTTGAAGACTCCTCTGAAGGAGTTGGTTGTGATCCACCCCGATCCCCAGTACCATGCTGATGTCAAGTCATTGGAAGTGTACATTGTGGAGGAGCTCAACATCCGCAACTTGGTTGTGACCTCGGATGAGGCCCAGTACGGAGTCCAATACAAGATCGAGGCGGACTTCCGTTCCTTGGGAGCCAAGCTGAAGAAGGATGCCGTCAAGGTCAAGAACGCTTTGCCAAAGTTGACAGAGGCTCAGATCAAGGACTTTATCAAGACCAAACAGATCACGCTCGAGGGTCACGATTTGGGTGAGGAGGATTTGACCGTTATCCGCTTCTTTGAGTCGACGGAGAACAGCCTGGAGACCAACTCTGACAAGGACGTGTTGATTCTGTTGGATGTGAAGCGTTACCCAGAGCTCGAGCAGGAGGGTCTTGCGCGTGAGATTATCAACCGTGTCCAGCGTCTGCGTAAGAAGGCTGGCTTGGAGCCTACGGATATGATCCACATGTACTATGAGTTTACACAGGACATGAACAACGCGTTGGAGCAGGTGATCAAGGGACAGGAGGAGACTCTTGTCAAGGGACTGAAGAGGACGTTGTACCCAATCTCGGCCAAGAAGGCAGAGGATGCTGTTCTTGTGGAGGAGGCCCAGGAGGTCAACGGATCGACGTTCAACCTCACGTTTGTCCGCGAGTGATTATGCGGCGTGTTTGGATTTTCGGAAAGTCTTGTCCTTTAGACGGAGGCATTGCTAATAAATATATGTTTGAAGAAGAAAGACCGAAAGAAAGAAAGAAAGAAGGAAGGAAGGAAGGAAGGAAGGAAGGAAGGAAGGAAGGAAGGAAGGAAGGAAGGAAAGAAGGAAGAAAAAAAAACACATGGACATTTGTCGATGAGGTCATTGTGGCACACACACAAGCTGTCTGTGTCTGTCTGTGTGTCTGCTGCTCACTTTTTCTTATTTTCTTTTTTTTTGTTCATTGCATGGCCTTCTTTTTGTTCATTCAGTCGTTCGTTCATTCATTCATTCATTCATTCATTCATTCATTCATTCATTCATTCAGTCGTTCCTTCCTTCCCTTCCTTCTTTCCCTTCCTTCCTTCCTTCCTTCCTCTCCTCCGCCCACCTTTTCTTCTTCTTCTTCCTCATCTTCCTCTCTACATCCTTCCTCTTTTGGCAGCTCATTCTTTCCCACAATGGCATCGGATGCTCCTCCTCCGCTCCACCTCTCGCTAGAGTCCTTGCTCGCCTCGGCCACCGTGGTTGCCGCCGACACCGTCTCGACCCTGGCCGCATCTTCTTTATCATCCTCACCTCAGGGCCAACCACGGGCGCTGGATCCCCTGCCATCCCATACCCATGCCCACACCCATACCCATCCTTTCAAGCAAGCCCCAGACATGGTCACCAGCGCAAACGGGACCCTTCCTCTTCTTCGATCCCTCGTCTCGTTCTCGTTCTCAGTCCTCACCTTCATGACCATGACCCTGCCTACTGCCCTCTACCGTCTTCTTTCCTGGTCCTTCACCCTGCATCTGACCTTCACCACGCTGTTGATCGCGATAGCCGTCATTTGCTTCATCGCCTGGGCCGTGATCCGCTACCGCGTCCTCACAAAGTACTCGCGACTCCCAAAGACTGCTCTCGGCAAGCACGGATCCTCATTCGATCTACACCCGGACAACCCCTTCAAGAGTCCGCAGGAGGAGAAGGAGAGGATGGGCTATCCGGACGAGTTCCTGAGCGCCTTCCTCTCCAGCATCAAGATCTTTGGGTACCTAGAGCAGCCAGTCTTCCATGAGCTTGCCCGCCATCTCCAGACCCGCCGCCTGCCAGCTGGAGACACCATCCTGCAGAACCCCGAGCTCGAGCGGTCGTTCTACATTGTGGTGGACGGATGCGTGCAAGTGTACGAGCAGACGGTCAAGGACGAGGGACACGACTCGGAAGACGACAGCCAGGACGACGGAACCGACACGTGGGACGACCCAGAGCACGGCTACCAGTTGCTAAATGAGGTCAAGAACGGGGGCACGCTCAGCAGCCTGTTTACGATCCTGAGCCTGTTCACCGAGAACGTTAAATTGCGGCACGACGATGAGCCCTTGAAGGAGTTTAAACGGTCTGATTCTAGACTCAGGTCCGGCGACGATGTCGCCACCACCGGCAGCCCGACGCTGTCGCCTCATTCTGCAGCCGGCGCTGCGAAGAAGAGGCACTCGCCAGCTCTCTCCCACGGACTTCGAACCAAAACAGCCGTCCACACTCCGACCAGCCCCCTCTCCAACCCGGATCACATGGCCCTCTTTGCCCCCGACGACCCCGCGGCTTTGTCCATGGCCGAGTCGTTGCCTGAGGGCCCCGAAATGACCCCCCGTCAGGCTGACTTTCATGGCTTTGAGGACTCGGCCCAGGAGGACCTCGACTCGAACTATGACCCAAGGCGTCCTCGTCCTCGTCCACGCCAGCAACAGCAACACCACCAGCCTTCGTCATACGAGCCACCCAAGATTAAGCGGCGGGTCATTGTGGCCAAGGCCATGGTGGATACGACTCTGGCAGTCATCCCCGCCGAAGCCTTTCATCGTCTCACCCAAAAGTTTCCTCAGGCGGCTGCTCATATTGTCCAAGTGATCCTGATTCGCTTCCAACGTGTAACACTGCTCACCGGACACAAGTATCTCGGACTGACAAAAGAACTTTTGAGGATGGAGCGCAGTATCAACGAGATTGGAAGCTATGGTCTCCCTCCAGATTTCTTCCGCCCTAAAACGATGGAGTACCTCAAGTCCAAGTTTAGCACTGTCCGCGATGAAAGTGATGATGATGATCACCCAATATCGATTCGTATCAGAAACAGTCGCAAGCGTGCCAGCCGACTGGTAAGATCATCATTTACCAGTTTTTTTTTCTATTTTTTATTTTATTTTCTTTCAGCCTTGCCCGTGCCTGACATTATTTTTTTCACTTTCAGGGTACCAAGGGCACAGACGAAGGCAAATCTGAATGCAACAGTCCAAATCCAATGTCCCCAGTCATCGAAAGCACCGAGCACGTACGCCATGGATCAGGATTCAGTGCACTTCTTGGAGACAACAGTGAAGAGGAGGACAGCTACTTAAGGGACCAAGTAATGGAGTGCCTATCAAGGAGTATTGGATTAGTCCAGTCGACTCCAACTGCAAAGCCTAGCTCTCTACGTCCAGAGTTGAAGACGACTGGAAGCTCAGATTACTTTTCGGCCATGTTTCAAGCCAGCCTCAACGGTGGCGGTTTTGGCGGTAGTTCTCCGACGAGAAAGACCGGCTCCTCAAACACGACATCCGACACGGGACTGGACGACGCGAACAATTCAAACACTTCATCGACCGTACCGTCTGTTATGAGCGAGATGGAGAATGACGTTGAAATCATGTACTTTCCCGCAGGTGCCACCTTGGTCGAGGAAGGAGAGCGCAATGCGGGACTGTTCTTTGTCATCGATGGTGTTTTAGACGTGTCAATTTCACTCAAAAAAGATGCCCATTCGGACAGCGCTGTCGCCAATGGTCCCAAGAACATGTTTGGACACCACCTATCCCCACTAGATTTAAAAGCCAACCTGCCATCTTCAGTTGCGACAAAACCCTCATCCTCAAAGCTGTCAAGTGTCCCATTACAAAAGAAGAAATCCCATCCTCTGTTCTCAATCAAGGCTGGCGGTCTGGCAGGATATCTTTCGGCCCTCTCAGGATATCCATCATTTGTAACAATATCTGCTCATACAAACTCCTATGTTGGCTATCTATCAAAGACTGCCCTGGATCGAGTAATGGAACGCAACCCAACCGTTTTGCTCACTTTGGCGAAGCGCCTTATTACGCTGGTTTCTCCCATTGGTAAGTGTATTCTGGAAACACTACACATCTTCTGTACTTGTCATTCTAACGTAAATGCCCTTGTGTGAATACAGTTCTGCATTTAGATTATGCCATGGAGTGGATGCAAGTCAGCGCGAGTCAGGTTCTTCACCGCCAAGGCGACGATTGCGACTCCATCTATATTGTATTGAATGGTCGACTGCGTACTATTATCGAAAACGAGCCCGGCAAGATTGAAATTCTTGGGGAATTCAGTCAGGGTGAATCTGTCGGAGAGTTGGAGGTGCTGATGGGCACACCCTTTCCATCAACGCTGCACGCAATCCGTGACACTGAGGTAGCTAGAATGCCAAAATCCCTGTTCAATACTTTGGCTTTGAGACACCCCGAGATTACGATCCGTATTTCCCGCCTTATTGCCCAGCGCGCCAGCGATGCCATGAAAAATGGCGGGCCAAATCCAAAGGCTGGAGGCGTCACCCCAGACTCCGCTATCAACAACTCCAATCTAAGGACAATTGGCATCATTCCAGTATCTTCGAGTGTACCAGTGGCAGAATTTGCAGATCGATTGAAAGCTGCTTTAGTTGGAATAGGGTCGACCTCGACTTTGCTGAACCACAGCACGGTGATGAGTCTTTTGGGCAAGCATGCTTTTACCAAGATCGGCAAACTCAAGCTGGACAACTGGCTAAACGAACAGGAGGAGACAGCCCAAATTGTTCTGTATCTTGCCGATGGAGGCTTGACATCACCTTGGACTCAGACCTGCATCCGCCAAGCGGATTGCATCCTGTTGATCGGCCACGGCGATGAGGATCCTGCCATCGGCGACTACGAGCGACTCTTGGTGAGCATGAAGACGACCGCCCGCAAGGAATTGGTGTTATTGCATCCCAACCGACATTGCGCTCCAGGAAGTACCGCAGCGTGGCTAAAGTCAAGAATGTGGGTTCACGCACACCACCATATCCAGATGCCCTTCAAAGGACCAACCATGCTGAGCGACCAAGCACGGAAAAAGACAATTATGAATTTAAAAGACCATCTGGAAAAGTTTTATACGCACATTCGCCACAACAACGTGCAAAAGTCGCCTGCTTTTAATGGGAACCGGAGCGATTTTGCGAGGTTAGCCAGGCGCTTAACAGGACGGACCGTCGGCCTAGTCTTGGGAGGTGGTGGTGCCAGAGGCATTGCTCACATCGGAGTGATCAAGGCTTTGGAGGAGGCTGGCATCCCAATAGATATCGTTGGCGGGACGAGTATGGGAGCCTTTATTGGCGGTCTATATGCGCGCGAGTCCGACAATGTGGCCATATTTGGGCGAGCCAAGATGTTTGCAGGACGGATGGCTGCTAAATGGAGGATGGTAGCGGATTTCACGTATCCTGTTACGTCTTGGACAACGGGGCATGCCTTCAACCGCGGTATTTGGAAATGCTTTAGCGACACTCAAATTCAGGATATGTGGCTGTCTTTCTACTGCAACACCACCAACATTACGTTTTCCAGGATGGAGATGCACCAGGCAGGTTACGCCTGGCGTTACATCCGAGCGTCCATGTCTCTTTCAGGATTTTTGCCCCCACTGTGTGACAACGGACACATGTTGGTGGATGGAGGGTACATGGATAACTTGCCTGTCGAGTTCATGAAGTCTCTTGGAGCGAACACCATATTTGCTGTGGACGTTGGATCGGACGATGACACAACATTGCAGTACTACGGTGATTCTCTGTCAGGTTGGCTTGTCCTTTTGAATCGATGGAACCCTTTCTCCAACGTATATCGACAGATCCCCAACTTGGCTGATTTGCAATCGAGGCTGGCATATGTGTCGAGTGTAAAGCAACTGGAGGCAGCCAAAGCCACTCCAGGAATGTTTTATTTCAAGCCTCCTGTCCAAGACTTTGGAACGCTAGAGTTTGGTCGGTTCTTGGAGATTTGTGAGGTTGGATATGAATACGGCAAAGAGATGCTGCAACAGTGGAGCAAGGAGGGCCGCCTTGGAAACCTAATGTCAGAGAATGACTCGGCTAAGACCAGGCGAGGAAAGCGCATCCGTAGAAACTCGATCTAATGTGGACAAAATAAACGCATTGTTCCAACCACGAAAAAAAAAAAATAAAATCTATGGAATGCACCAGGGTGGGGACCGTTTTGAATCGACGAATTGAAGAAAAATGGTCAAGGTCATTGCATCAAAATGTTTTCCTTAGAAATCTAAGGAATGGACAAGCTGGGGGCCGCTTCCTCAGAAATCTAAGGAATAGACCAGGGTGGGGACCGTTTCCTCAGAAATCTAAGGAAAGGACAAGCTGGGGGCCGCTTCCTCAGAAATCTATGGAATGGACCAGGGTGGGGACCGTTTCCTCAGAAATCTAAGGAAAGGACAAGCTGGGAGCCGTTTCCTCAGAAATCTATGGAATGGACAAGCTCGGGACAGTTTCCTTAGAAATCTAAGGAATGGACAAGCTGGGGACCGTTTCCTTAGAAATCTAAGAAATGGACAAGCTGGGGGCCGCTTCCTTAGAAATCTAAGGAATGGACCAGGGTGGGGACCGTTTCCTCAGAAATCTAAGGAAAGGACAAGCTGGGAGCCGTTTCCTCAGAAATCTATGGAATGGACCAGGGTGGGGACCGTTTCCTCAGAAATCTAAGGAAAGGACAAGCTGGGAGCCGTTTCCTCAGAAATCTATGGAATGGACAAGCTCGGGACAGTTTCCTTAGAAATCTAAGGAATGGACAAGCTGGGGACCGTTTCCTTAGAAATCTAAGGAATGGACAAGCTGGGGACCGTTTCCTCAGAAAGCTAAGGAATGGACAAGCTGGGAGCCGTTTCCTCAGAAATCTAAGGAATGGACAAGCTCGGGACAGTTTCCTCAGAAATCTAAGGAATGGACCAGGATGAGAGCCGTTTCCTCAGAAATCTATGGAATGGACCAGGGTGGGGACCGTTTCCTCAGAAATCTTAGGCTATATTGAAGCCCTTTCCTTCGAGATCTGAGGAGAAAGTTCAGTTTGAGGACGTTTCCTTAGAAATTTTAGGGAATCTGGGCTAGAGTTATAGTCAACAACCGATGTCGCATGAACTTCGGACGTCACTTTTGTTGATCCCTTTTTTATTTCAACATGTCCCTAGGACAGCCATACTGGCGATGCAAAGGAATTTTTAGGCGATGACAGTTGATGGATTACATGATCGCTGAATTTGAAGGTTCATTTTCACAGCATCTCTTTCAGCTTCTTTTCAACAGCTCAGCTTACTTGGTTCTTGTTGATATTGGTGATCTCACTGCTGAGAGTTCCCGCGAGCTCAGTGAGAATCCGGTTGACGGGTTCCGATACAGGAAAAGTCTCCTCATCCGCCATCACTCCTATCATTCGTGTCACCATTGCAAGACTCTTGCACTGCTCTCCGTTCTTATTCTTAGAGGCCTTTCCAACAGCATCGACTAAAGTAGCCTTCACCAGCCTGCGTGTCGTGAGTAGCTCGTTGAAAATGAACGCAGCTACTTTGATACCGGACAAATCAGCTCTGCTCTTAAATGAAATGACGTTACTGGCATCGTGGTGTAATGATTCAAAGCGGGCATGACGGCCGAATAAGGAGCGAGTGTTACCTCTGCATCATATTTTGAACGCAGTTGTCGTGCCATCGTATTGTAAAGGCCTTTAAGCGATTTCTTCCTGATCCAAATGGTGGAGCCAACATTGGGATAGAATACCTTGTTATCCGGACCTACAACGACAGTGCCGTCTGTCAACATAACCCCCATAGTCACCAAAATACACCATTTTAGGGCTCCAACCATGACCTTGTGGCATTGATCATGATAGACATTGCCGACCTTGAACGAATGCCTCCCTTCCGGTTTGATGAGGTCCTGAGTATGAAGGTCTTCGCTAGGATCCGTACCATATAGCTCCACCTTGAGGGCTAAAAAAATATCGCTTCCTGAATATATCATCATTTCCTCAAACGTGATAGCAAGAGACTCTCCTTCACCAGCAAAGGGTGTGTGCCAAATTAGATCACTGTTATCGACTTCCTTGTAATCACCAACCGACACAAGGCGGCCATATGCATGCGATAGGAGACCTGTATCCAACTTGAGAGCTTCATCAAGGATGACTGGTGGACTGCTGTTCAGAACGTGCAGATGTGCCATGCTTCCAGTCTTCAGTCGTTTAGAGCCAGAGACTACGTAAACCAGTCCCATCTCCCCATCAGGAAACAAGACTTGTCCTCTTTCGAAGAAGCCATCAACGTGGTGTGCAGTCGAAGGATGCCTGGTAATTCGCACCAATTCCTTGTCAAATTCTTCGTGGGCTCTAATATCGCTGCTTTTATCATGTTCCCAATCGAAGCATCCAACAGAGTGCCCCCCCAATTCTTGCCGTCCATCACAGGAAATATCGCAGAAATAACAAGTCATCAGGAAGACAAGATTACCCACTCCTTCGCAGGAATTCGCAAGATGTTTACGGAGACCTGTCCGAGTTGCTAACGACGCTTTACACCACGGGCATCGAAGAGGGAAGATGCGATCCAAATCCCCGTCATGATTGTCCTTCTTGTGGGTATACTTGGCCTTGTCGAGCATAGACTTTGCGCAAAGAGGGCACTTGAATAAGGCATCCTTGGGCCTGTCGGAGGTCGTAGCATCAGCACCCATCAGCGGTTCAGAAACCTCGGAATAATCGCTCCCCTTGTCGACTTTCCTTGAAACCTTGGAGGCCTTCCCGGTACCAATAGGCACCTTGCCATGATTGGTCGCGTCGACGTTCTGATCGACTACTGTCAAAAGAGTGGTTGTCTTCTGAATATTGACAGAGCTCCCACAGTCGGGAACTTGAACTGCGTTGAGCCACATGGCCCTCTTGTTTTCGGTCCTCTTGGGCAAAGATTTGCGATTCATCTTCACAACAGCGCATTCAAACGGAAAAGCGAGGGAGCTCCAGCATCAAATTTGTGTGCCCCAATCAATGACGACGCGGAGCACGCATGGTGCACATGCGAAAGCACGTGAGATGTGTCCACAGACAAACTTCATTGTTCGCCTGCATTCCTTCATTTCTTCAAGATCTTCCCTTTCGCTCCACCCTTGGACTGTCTGAAGCTGTTGAAGGCGACTGTGGCAACTACTATCAACATGTACTGTACAGTTTTAGCAAAAAAAAGAACAAGCTTCAGCGCCACAATTTCGCCCACGTCCCAAAACTCCAACGCCGGATGCAAGAGAGCCCAAGCACAGGGACCTTTTTCTTTGCGCCCATCCTCCACTCTTCCCGTTTATTAATAAATTCTCAGTCTCGACACTTTTTTTCTTCTTCACACCTCTTTCCTTTCCGTCTACTACTGTGCACAACAACAATGTCTCCTTCTTCGTCCAAAAACACTGTCCTCGTCACTGGCGGCTGCGGCTACGTCGGCTCGCACACCGTCCTTAGTCTTCTCCAGTCTGGCTACAGAGTCATTGTTCTCGACAACCTCTCGAACGCACCCACGCCCGAGGCCCTTGTCCGAGTCCAAAGAATCCTCGGCCGAGAAAGGGAGACCATTCCGTTCTACAACATTGACATCACCAACCGCGAGGGACTTCATGAGGTCTTCTCAAAGCACGTCCACGAGATCTCGGCAGTCATCCACTGTGCGGGTTTGAAGGCTGTAGGTGAATCTGGTCGTCGACCTCTTGATTACTACCAGGTCAACATTGGTGGCACTGTGAATCTGTTGCAGATCATGGAGGAATTTGATATTCGCCGCCTGGTCTTTTCTTCCTCGGCCACGGTCTATGGTGAACCCCTCAAGAATCCCATTCCCGAGACCTCGGCCACCCATTTGGCCATGTCACCATACGGTCGAACAAAGAGCTTTTTGGAGCATGTGGTTCAAGATCTCTGCGTGGCCTCCGAGGTCAAGCATGCGGACTATCTCAAGGCTCAATTGGCCAAAGGAGAAGAGGCCACGAAGGATTACCGTTGGAACGCCATTCTGTTACGCTATTTCAACCCTGCAGGTGCACACCCAAGCGGCTTGATGGGCGAAGACCCTCAAGGTGTCCCTAATAACTTGATGCCGTTCTTGGCTCAAGTGGCTGTTGGTCAACGTGACAAGTTGGTCCTCTTTGGTAACGACTACCCCACAAAGGATGGAACGTGCATCCGGTAAGCAACGACCTTTTTATTTTCTCACGCCTTGAAATCCTCCTCTCAGATCACAACTTGACAATTTTTTTGTTCTACGCAATGATGCAGTGATTACCTTCACGTCCTTGACTGCGCCGACGGCCATGTTTCCGCCCTGACAAAGATTGAGCGGAACGAAGCTGCAGGAACATATGAATGCAAGGCCTACAATTTGGGTGGTGGCACTGGGTTTTCTGTCTTGGACATGATCAAGGCCTTCAGCAAGGCTGTCGGTCGTGATCTGCCCTATGAGATTGCCGGTCGCCGTGCTGGAGATGTGCCCATCTTGGAAGCTGATTGCACTTTGGCGAACAGGGAGCTCCACTGGAAGGCAGAAAAGTCATTGGACCAGATGTGCGAGGATCTGTGGCGTTGGCAAAGTCAGAATCCCAAGGGATACAATGTGTAGAATAAATGCATTTATTTTTTATGATGGTACAAGTGTCGTGTCGTGCTGCGTTGTGAGGGGATATTAAACGATTACTGGCGAGCGGGGAGGATCTTGCCGTGGCATTCTCCGAATCCAACACGGACACCATCCTTCTCGCACCAACCGGCCAAGATCATCTCATCGTTATCATGCAAGAACTTGCGGGTGATGCCCTCCTCCAACTGAATGTCCTTGGCACCGCTCCAAGACAACTCGAGCAAAGAACCAAAAGAGTCCTCTGTAGGGCCCGAGATGGTGCCAGAACCGCAGAGATCACCAGCACGCATGTTGCATCCGTTGACAGTGTGGTGGGCCAACTGCTGAGCAAAAGACCAGTACATGTACTTCAAGTTGGAGCGAGAGATGACGCTGTACTTGGTTCCCTCAGCGGGCTTGAGCTTGATCTCCAAGTTGATATCGTAGGCAGAGGCTCCGTTCTCAGCCAAGTAGGCCATAGGCTTGGGGTCCTGGACTGGGCCGGGAACCAAGAAAGGCTCGAGGGCATCCATGGTGACCACCCAGGCAGAGACAGTGGTACCAAAGTTCTTTCCAAGGAAGGGTCCAAGAGGGACATACTCCCAAGCCTGGATATCACGGGCACTCCAGTCGTTCATCAAGACAACACCAAACATATGGTCCTTGGCGTTCTCAATAGAAATGGACTCGCCCAAAGCGTTACCGGTTCCAACCAAGAAGGCCTAATTGCAGATCAGATGCAAAAAAAAAAAAAAAAAAAAAAAAAAAAGTCAGTGAGGTCAAGTAAGATCTCTGCCATTTGTTTTGAGATTCCCACGACATCTTTTCGCTATATCTTTCGGGGGTCAATTCAATCCTTACCATCTCCAGTTCGCAGTCCATACGGAGAGAGGGTCCAAACTGGGGAGCCTCACCCTTGACAACAACGCGTTGACCCTTGGGGCGCTTCAATTCAGTTCCAGAAACAACGACGGAGGAGGCACGGCCATGGTATCCAACAGGGAGGTGAGTCCAGTTGGGCATGAGAGCATTCTCCTTGCCACGGAACATGATGCCGACATTGGTGGCATGCTCCTTGGAGGCATAGAAATCAGTGTAGTCTCCAATGTTGGCAGGCAAGTGGGTCTTGACAGCAGAGACAGGGAACACAGCACGCTGGAGGAGATCCTGGTTGTCGCGGAGGGTAGCCTCGGAAGCAGAGAGGAGCTTTTGGATGTGAAGGCGGGTAGCAGTCCACGTGGGCTTACCCAAGGTCATGAACAAGTTCAAGGTAGGCTAAGACATGTCCGAAAGATTCGTTTGCACGGATCAGAAACAAAACAAGTGTGAGAACAACATCAAAAGAGCAGAAACGAGACATATATCCAGATCCGTCCACCATCTGCGAGGTTTAGGGGCCGGCATAGGTGAGGCAGCTTGAGCACTGGATCGAACAATTACCTGGGAAAAGACGCCCTGTGCATCGCTGAGGACCGAGGCAAAGAGTCCGGCCCGGGCAAGAACAGAGAGATCGACAGCAAAGTCGCCAATGCGGGTCGCAACTCGAGGAGCGGGCTATGTTCGCGCAGTGAAAGAACAGTACGGTATAATGTAAGATGACGGTGAGCGACAGCACTCTGGAAATAAGAAACAGGAGAAAAAGAAAAGCGCCGACTTGACAGGCATAAAGTCCGAATCGAAAAAGACAAGAAAGAAAAGCAAGGCGGAAAACTTACGTTGTGCTCGGTCGAGATGATTCCAAAAGGAATGTTGTGGATGGAAAAGTCCGAGTCAGGCTTGGTCTCGATGAACGACATTGTGGAGGAGATGGGAGTTGTTATTGTTGGGGAGGGAAGGAGTGGAGAGGGAGGTGAGTGGGTGGGGGAAGAAGAAGAAGAGAAGGGCGAAGAAGGACGACGGCGACAATGACGAATAAGAGGAGCGAAAAGATTGAAAAAAACGCGTACTAAGCCCATTAACATCCAGAAACCGTGCGATCATCACGTGACGGTGAGAAAGCGGCCGCCGGGTGGCTTGTATCCAGGAGTCTCACGGCCGTTTGTCGCGCGACCGGGTGCGAATAGTCCATGCTTGCATGCATGCATGCATTGAACCCATGGAAGTGCCCCCCCAATGCATCCAAACTCGACAATGATCCCAATTCTCCTCTCGGCTCGATCCAGGGCAATGTCTGCCCTTGGGTCGCGCTCCCTTAGAAGGTTTGCGACCACACCATCGGTTGCCGGAAGCGTACCCACTAGCCCTGCTGATCAGACACACATCTTCAATGAGGTACGTTGGGCAATCGTTTTAAGGAGACAAACACTCAGAGGACCCCACAACGTATCACAAAACTGAGTCACTTTCCTGGGATCGCCCAACCTAGTCGTTCACACCCGTAAAAGCCGCTGCTGAGCACCAGGAGAACATTGCAAAATACAATGGATATCTAAATACCTTCATCGATCTGGCTGATCCGAAGCAGATCCAAGACCAAGCAGAATCTGCCGCACTGCGATGGAAAAAGAGTACGTAGACAGACCATGTGGTTTAAAATTTAAACTATTTCATTTTGCTGGCCCCGCGCGTCTCACAGGACCTATCTAACTTGCTCCTTCCTTCCTTTAGATGAACCAAGGAGCCCATTGGATGGAGTTGTTATGGGCTACAAGATGAATCTGTGCACAAAGGAACTCCGGACAACATGCTGTTCCCCCATGCTTGATAGTAAGCCCAGGGCATGGATCCTTGGCAGTATATGAATATATTTCCGAGCTGGGCTGTCTCTGACATTCTTTTTACTACAATATGACTTAGATTTTCAAGCACCCTACACCGCGACGGCAATTCAATTATTGGAGGACGCTGGCGTAATAATGGGAGGAAAGGTCAACATGGACGAATTTGGAATGGGGTATGTGACCGTGATGGGGCTAATGACTCAGCGCACTCGACAGCCGTTCTAATCCGCGCTCTATTCAATAGATCGTACAATACATTTACGAATGTAGGACCCGCCAAGAACCCCTATAATGTGCTGGGCAAAGACATTGCAACGCTGGATCAAGGAGACGATCGATCGCCCGGTGGAAGTTCAGGAGGAAGCGCTGCCGCTGTTGCAAGCAACATGTGTTTTGCGTAAGTATAAAAAGACTGTCTTGATTATTATGTTATTGTGTTCCTAATGCTCTACTGAATGACCTGCAACCCTGCACGATAATGATAGTGCGCTAGGTTCAGACACTGGTGGCTCCGTCAGACTGCCTGCATCTTACTGCGGCGTAGTTGGCTTTAAACCCTCATATGGACGGATATCGCGGTGGGGACTAGTTGCATATGCAAGCTCTCTAGACACAGTAGGAATTCTGGCAAAAACCGTTGACAACGCAAAGTCAATTTATGGTAGGGAACTATGTATCTCTGCTCCGAAGCATTTCTTCGTTACTTAATTTTACAGGACAATGATCTGATTTATTTCGGTTCATGTTAGATACCATGGCAAAGGAGGACCCAAAGGATACCACCTGCCTGACAAACGAACAACGTGAAGCCATTGCTGAGGCTATCGGAGCTTCGCCCATTACAGCGGCATCAAGTCCCCAACAACCGCTTTCTGGCGTAAAGATTGGAATCCCTCAAGAGTTTAACATTGCAGAGTTGTCACCCGCTACGAGGTCTTGGTGGAGACGAGGTATTCAGGTTCTAAAGGATGCCGGAGCGACAGTAGTTCCAGTGAGCATCCCTACTACAGAGCTTTCAGTTGGCGCGTATCTTACTTTGGCGACCGCCGAAGCCTCAAGCAACTTGCAGCGCTACGACGGTACCCGCTACGGTACGTATTTAAACCGTTGTTGGAATGGCAATTGTGCAGGATATACCAACTTACATGAACCTGCTATCCTACTATACTAATTAGGTCATCAGAGCAGTGAAGTTGATGAGAAAGAGGACCTGTATTCACACACTAGGAGCGAGGGCTTTGGCAAGGAAGTGAAACGTAGAATCTTGTTGGGAACATATGTTCTCACGTCTGGGTATGCCTTTTCTTCACTTTCCAATAACCTTTGAAATCTTGGATAAGAAACTTACTCGAATATTTTTATAATAGATCGTATGACAACTTTTTTCTGCGTGCGCAAAAAATTCGACAAATGATCCGCGATGACTTTGACGCGATCTTTGCTCGTCCCAACGCCATAACGGGCTCGGTAGGGTCTACAGCACAGTTCACGAAAACCGGAGAGGCGGATGTGAAGGTCCATGCTCTTCTTAGCCCTTGCTCAGTTACAACAGCACCCCGTATACAGGATTGCATTGGAGGCCAAATTGACCCGGTAAACGCGTTTATGGACGATATTCTGACAATTCCGGCAAGTCTTGCTGGTATTCCTGCGATGTGCGTTCCGTTCGGCAACTGCACCGACGACGGCTTTCCAGTAGGATTGCAAGTGATGGCGCAATACGGTGATGAAGAAATGGTGTTCCGAGTCGGTAGGGTTCTAGAGGCCAAAGGCAAGGGTAATTGTACGTAATAAACCTGATTTTATTGATCAACTAATTCTATTGAAGAGTTGCTCTCTTGTTGGACTTGTCTGCGTTTCTTAACGAAAAAAATAAACCATGGTCATGGTGATCAGGCAGGTGAACCCCTGCATTGCAAAAAGCGATGATGCTGCGTCGCCTCCACGACCACCCGTCAACCTCCATTTCGTTTCTGATGCAGAAGAAGGTCGAGCCAAGGATCCGACCTTACTATGGCCATTGGCTTCACCGCCTTCACCATTCCGTAATCTCTCCTCCTCCTCTGCGGCTAGTTTAGCGTTCTCGATCTCCAAGGCCTTTTGCTTCTTTTCCTTCTCCATAGCTTCATCCTTCAAATCCTGCTCCTTTTGCTTCAACAAGACTCCCTTGAGGTTCGGTTGATTAGCAGCAACATCCATGGCAAATGATCCAACGCTGAGGTGCTGTGTGATGTGAGCAGCAGGGTCAAGAACCGAATCTGCAGAGACAGGCTTGGGTGAATACGCCCAACAAAAGTCTTGTTCGGTTCCAGGAGTCAGCTTATGAGCAAGGTTCTTTGTCTTGATAGGGCGTGTGAACTGAACGATAAAAACCTTTGGGTCCGAAAATGGCATCCTGCCGCCGTTGGCTGACGCCTGAGCGTTTGGTCCATTGTTCCCATTGTGAAGAATATATTCGTTGGGAGGATAGAGACTCGCCTCTGATATACGATCCCCCAACGGATTCGCGCTTTCATGGCCAACCACCAAGGGCTCCACATAAGCATGGCTTGTTCTTCTAGACAGAACCGCGCCACGCTTCAAGATCACTTTTTCATCCGAACTTGTTGCTGTAGGCCACATAATGATCAAGTCTGCCATCGTCATGGCATATCCGATTCCAAGAGAGATCCATCCCGTTGCGGCCAAGGGCCTTTCGATATGAAAGGTTGCAAACTGACCGTCGTCAGAAACTGTGACGTTAACACAAAATTGAGGAGTGCAGTGATGAGCACCCAGGACGTGAGGGATCAATCCTCGATTCTTGATAGAATCGGGAATAATGGTACCGGACTCTGGGTCATGCTCAGCAAGAACAGACGACGACTGAGACCGAAGTGTCTTGAAGCCATCCTGTGGTTGCTCATGGCCATCTTCTGGCAGCAATACCACTGGAGGATTCATTTCGGTATTTTCGGGTCCTGTATTGGTGTCTGTCATGGTGTCGTCTTCATCCTCTTCGTTCTCATACGATAGCTGCGAAGAAGAGGTGACATGATGGTGGTGGCTCAGGTCAACAATGCGGTTATGTGATCGATCTCCTCGATTGCCAGTATCAGCACTGAATGTTGATTGTCCTCCGTCTTCCTTCTCCTCCTCCAACCACGCGTAGTTTTTGTTCAGTCTGTTTCTTGGTTGGTCGTCCTTTGCATTGTCCAACTTGGCCGCGGCATGTAAAGCCCACTCCCGAACTTTCTTCTCCTCCCCATCGTTAAGAGGCGTGTTTTGCTGCAGCTGCTGTTCGTGCTGCTCCTGTACTTGTGCATGCTTCTTACTCTGCTCAATCTTGTAAGATTGAAGTTCAACGATTGCATCCGACTGGTATTGATCTAATAACGCGTTTGCCAGCGCATTTACGAGATCTGCCTCATTGTCCTCGATGATCGGTCCCTGATCCCCATTGTTTTCTGCTAGACAGTTCGGTATGTTTGAGGTTTCTAAGCAATGCATCAAGGCGCCCTGGTTCATTCCATCCTTAGGATCCACTGTTTTTCCTTTGCCTGTAGAAATTGCAACATCTGACAGGGATAGTTCTTTGCCGACAGATTGAGATAGAACAGTACGCCCCTGACCTTCTGTAATCGTTTCAAATGGCGATGAAGGCTTCACATCGGCGGGTGTCGATACAAAAGACTGTGCCGATGGTTTCAAAATCGACTCATTGTCGTCATCCGATGTTTCCATCAAGACTGCGCCCTCGTTTTCTACCAGGTAAGAGCTCGAAAGATCAGGTGCAGGGACTGGATGGTCGAGTTCGAACCTTACAGGATATGGTGTTGCCACTCCATTGATTATAGGAACCGTCAGTAGCGTCTGATGATCCTCATGGACTCGAGCAGAGAGAAGCCCTATGTCTGGCGCTTCAGTAATATCTTTTTTAGAAAGAAAAAAAGAATGTTGAGTACAAGTACATATTTTCTTTTCTATAGTCAAGTCGAAATTCTTCTGACAATCAAGAAGCAAAGAAATACCCTCGTACTGTGCGGCATTGGACATTAATGATCCGCCGGTAGTGCCAGCCAAGAAAATTGCAATTGTGGTCAACAGGACAGCATTTCCTGTTACACTCTTCGCTTTTTTCTTCATGGATTGGTCTCGGAGATGATACATCATACCCACTGATCTGCTAAAGAAGGGGTGGGTAAGAACAAAGGGCGGCTAGTTGAAGAAAGAGAAAAGTAGAAGAAAAAAAACATCTTTTTCGTCTGCAGAGAGAAAAAAAGGGGGGAGGAGGAGGGACACATTCCAGAGCATCATCAGCACGCATCTTGAGCAGTTCATGGAAAATATTCTATTCTTTCTTTTTTGACAAAGGTTCTTGTTCTACAGCAAATCCAAAAGATTGTTCGATTGTGTGCTTTGGGGCTTTGGCTGTTGCTGTTGCTGGGACATTGGTGGGGACTGGCCAAATCCTCCAAATCCACCCAAATCGCCAAACAAATTGCCGTTGCTGTTATTGCCGGTAGCGTTGTTGCCGCCGTTCACGTTATTCTGGAGTTCATTCATACCGCCAAACGCCCCAGACATGTTGCCCATGTCAAACAGATCTGCATTGTAATTTGCAGGTGCTCTGTTTCCAGAGACCGGGGGCGAACTATACGCGGGCTGAATCTGAGGCTCTGGCGACTCAAAGTCCAGACCTAAAAGATCAGCCATGGCGTTTTTGGGTGCAGCTGCAGCTACAGATCCTGGAACAGGTGTATCCTCCCCGGCTATCTGCTCCTCATCCCTTGCACTATTGGTAACGAAAATGGAAAAACAAATTAAAACAACGTCACCTCAGTAAAATCATGTATCAAAATGAGCGCTTACTCTTCTACAGCTGCTTTACGGACAGCATCCGCACTGAAAGCTTTGTTGCCCAAGAAAGCTCTAGGAGGCTTGTGATAGACGGATGCCAGAGTGGAGATGTTACAGATCAGCTCATCCATCAGACCCGGAGCGATGCGGCTTACTCCTGCCAATCCATTGCTGGGTCCACGGCCAGATCCTGTAACGCCAGTTCCACCGCCAGATTCGACAGAGATTGGTGGCTTCTCAGAGAGTACTACAGCCTTGGCTGCTTGAGGATCGGTGGAAAGCAATCGCCAATACACATAGGCTCGGTCGCGCGTATCGGGGTTGTCAATTTCCTGTGTGGCGGTCTGAAGGACTCTGTGCACCAGTTCCTGGGATTGTGAGGGCTTTTTCAAAAACAGCTTGACTGTGGCCGTTAACAACTGAAGCTGAACCTGCGAATTCTCTTCCAGAAATGTCTCCAGGAACGACTCAATCAACTCGACTGCATTTTCGATCCTCTCGGCATACTCTCCTAGGATCCAGATCAACGAGCCCTTGGCCTCAGGCTCATCCAAGGAGTCCAAATTTTGGCAAAGAGTTGGAATGATGGCCTCATATCTCTGAGGATACTTGCGGAATATGTCCTAAATGTGAAGGTGCTAGTGTCAGTCAAAATTCTCCGCAAGACGCCAGCATTGCTCCGTGTTCATTTTTTTTTAAGAAAACCGCTTACTTTGATGACAATGATGGCTTCCTGAACAACATAATTGACTTTTGTGTTAATGAGGTCCAGGAGCACATTGACACACCTCTCCGAGGCCTCATCTATCATGATGGCGCATCGTCCGATAGCCCGAACTGCTTTTCGAACAAAGTCGACGTCCACTTCCGAGGCGTACCTATGTTGCAAAATGACAATTAGATATAGGGCAATTTAATGGCGTCAAAGAAAGGCGATCACGACCAAGAAAATGCCGTACTCTTTCAACTCGGAAAGGACCTGGTCAATATTTCTGCCGTTAGACAGTTTGATGATGATCTCGAGTTTTTCACGCTTGACGTATGGTGGGTCGTTATACTTGCAAAAGAAGACTCTGACATCGTTTTGGAGAATATCGGGTCTCTTCTGTAGGATTAAGTTGATGTTCCTCAACGCCACGTATTGCACTTCAGGAGGAGAAGCAAGGAGAGAGACTATCAAGTGATAAAAACTTAGAAATAGCTCGGGTATCTGTTCATCTGCTAGATATCAACGTTGGGTCCTTACCAAGGGGAGGAGACATCTTTTTGATCAGGGCCTTGACAAAATCTTCGTTCTTGAGATAGCGCAGATACATCATAATCACTCGGATAGAAGACAAAACGACGGATCCGTTCGCATGTGACAAACGGGGCACAACTCTCTCGCAGATATTCTCGGCCTCCTTGGAATCCACTGGTCGGTAGTCTGCCAACGAGGTCAAAATAGCAATTTGACCCCACTCTGTACACTCGTTCAGAGCAGCCAACATTTTGTTCATCGTCACCACGTTGACAACAAACACATCTCCGCCATTATCGATATTTGCTGATTCTTGCATCTCAGCCAGTGCAGTCACCGCGTTGGCAACAACCATAGGGGTCGAATCCGACAAGAGCTCCTGCAGTATTTCCACGAATCCATTCTCGCGGGCCCTTTCCTGATCCAGATCCCAGAGTTTAGCCACCGCCAATGCTGCGGTCTTGCGCACATAAGGATTGTCGTCCTGAAGACATTTCTTGAGCGGCTCGCAGACATGATCCAGGATCTTGTCGACACGGATGCAACCCATTGTTCGGATGGCGAGTGCTCGAATCAAGGGATTCAAATGATCCGTATCCTGGAGCGAGAGGAGAGGGAGGGAAAAAAATGTTAAAGACAGTTTAAAGATGTCCTGTGTGGGGTTATCTCCTTATCTCGGACGAACAACGCCATCGCCAAGCAATATTCATCATACCCTGACAAAAGTATTGACGGCCAAGATGACCAGATCTGGGTTGGATTTCGCATAGTTCATCAGGTACAAGTATACGAGTTTTTTCTAGTAATGACGATGTCGTACGTTAGCACGCGTGCCCCTGAGAACCTAGGACGACATTGTCAAGGCCGAGTTTGTTCATACCATTTCCAAATCCTCGGTTTGCATGTTTTTGACGACCTGGGGAAATAAAGAGGAAACATCCTTGCCGACAGTCATGTTGGCAATCACCCTCTTGACAGCATCCTTGCGTCGCTCGCGGTACTCGCTGTTTAGCTCGACCAGCAACTCGGCATTCTCACCTGTTTGAGCAAGAGAACAACAGAAAGAGGTCAGTCGGGTCAAAAAGGCCAAAGGTTGGAAAAACAAGTGAGAGCAGGTCATGGTGTTTCCCTCGATGGATGCGCCCATGACTGAAGAATGGGTGCTCTGTCTCTACAGACATTTATTTTTATAAATGGTCATACCTTTGGTGCTGGTGGTAAAGAACTTTGGTTTGGAGAACACGTCCATGTGAAGGGTTGGGAGAGCCTTGCAGCTGCGGTTACTTCTGATGGCGGGGAGGATGGAAGGGTGAACTTTTTGTCAGTAGTTGCCGGCGGGGAGAGCGGTGGCGAGATGTAGGGAAAAGAGGATGGATGAGTGACAAGATGAGGATGCGCCGGGCGCATGCTCATCATCATCCCTTTTCCCGCGTCAAAGAAAAAAAATGGCGGTCATGTGACTAGGTCGATTGCGGAGGTCACGTGGCGTCTTTTGCTTGCGCCATGGAGGGGTGTGCCATGACACTCCCCTCACGCGGGCATTTGCATTCGGTCGTCCTTCAATCCCTGCCTCCCTTCATCGCTTCCTTCCTTCCTTCCCTGCCATTCCTTCTGCCGCCCTTCATTGCCCTTCCTATACCACTGACAGACTTGTCAAATGACCTCCTTCAAATACGGCTACGCCTTGAGTATGCAGTTGTCCTCCACACTGTCGCCCTTCGTAGCCGCGCCCCTTTCACAAGTTTATCCGAAATATAACGTGCTCGTGGGAACTCCTGGCCCTTGTATAGAAAAGACTTTCTCAAGCCGGCTTCTTTTTTTTTCTCTGTTTCCATTTAGGCGACATCCCAGGGGACAAGAGGATCGTAACTCCCCCCATGCTTGGAGACAAAATCTCATTGTCTTTGGGCCACACCTCGACCTTTGTTTTTATCGGCACAAAGGCAGAAATTCTCGAGTGGTTCCGGACTGTGGGGCCATCAAAGACCGTCCATGCGGTCCTCTTTTATGACCGCCCTGTAGGCGATCCACTGTCTCCGAAGGTTGACCTTGTATTTGACCTTTTACCGTACCCAAACCCAGACCTGACTTGGACCCAATACTACCAATCGTTCTATCGCTCAGATCCGACGCTGGAGCGCTACCGCCTAGAGATCCGGCCAGAGCAACCCAAGTACGACGCTGAGGTGGATGCGCTTTACAGGATGTATGCGAAGAATGGCGTCAACCTAGGGGAAATGGCGAAGGCGCTGGACAAGAAGTGGTCGCAGCCGCCGTCAAAGTCGTACCTGGACATGGTCAAGGAAGTGTTTATGGAGCGCGAGGAGGCGGATGAATACGCAGAGGAGGTTGCACAGCAGACCAAGAAGATGGATGAGGAGGGACGCGAGGTTGACCTCGAGGATATCGTGGTCGGGGTCCCTCAGAACAACAGTTGAGCTGCATCATGGCGTGTCGGTCGTGTCTGTCGTGCACGGGCACCATCTTGACACTACTGCTGCTGGTTGATTGGTTGGTTGGAAATGGAACCCAGAAATACAGCAATCAAAAATTAGCCTGCACGTGACCACCATGGGCCTGATCATCTGATGACCCCCCTTTGGGCTTTTGGCGAGGAGGAAGAGAGAGGGAGAGAGGGACGAAGAGAGGGGCAAAAAGGAGAAAGGGAAAAAGGAACGGTCCAACTGTGCGTGGACATGCTCTTTTTGTTCTGTCTTGCCTTCATTGCCTTCCTTCATTGCCTTCCTTCACTCCCCTCCTTGGCTCCCTTCCTTCTCTTCCTTCCCTTCCTCCATCCTCTTTATTCTCTTCCTTCCCCTCCCTCGTAGCCACACACCCACACACACCCACACACACCCACACACACCGCATGAAGCTATTCTCTCTTGCAACGGCCCTTTTGGCCATGGTCGGTAGGTCCCCGCTGCATGCCCAGTTGCGCTCTCTCACTCGCTGCAACACTCCTCCCAGCCAGCGCTAATACCCCTCCGCCCCTTTTCCCCTCCATCTTGTTCTTTCCAGCCTTCACCTCAGCCCAGGACGTGGACAAGCGCCTGGTCGATATCTCTGACACAGAGTTGGAGGTCAAGGAGGTCCACACCAAGCCCAACGTCGACACATTCGTGGTCACTGTGCAGAGGACAGACGACCTTCTTGCGGACGACGGCACCTTCTTGGCCGAGCGCATCATGTCTGTCGCATTTGACTTTGATGTCCAGAACCACGAGGTAACGAAGTGTCCAACCCAACAGCGCCCCAATTCCTTGGCTCGGGCTGTGCAAGCAGTGACGCCGCTGTGCTCTGCGCTGCTCTGCTCTGCTCTGCTCTGCTCTGCTGGTGGTGTGTCTATCTGTGGTTAAACTAACAATGGTATTGCATTATTGCATCGTATATTCGCCTCTGTGTTTCAGGTCTTGATGAACAAGGTCCGCCTTCCTCTCGAGTCCGACGTGGACGAGCCTGTCACCGTCACCGTCACTGTCGAGGCAGGCGTCATTGTTGGCCCCGCCCTTGATCCAGAGACGCCAGTCCAGGACCTCATGGAGGCCTTTGACCAGGGTCTGGTCACTGTCCAGGTCACCGCCACAACCGAGTTTGTCACGGCCGAAGATGGCACCGTTGTCCGCCGCGTCACCCTCCAGGAGACTGTGGTCGAGGTCAATGGCCAGGAGATTGAGCAAACTGATGCCGCCCAGCAAGTGATCGAGATCATGGCCGACGGATCCCTTGGCTCTTACACCCCCCTGCCCTTTGGCAATGCCAAGAGCTGTGGCGACCAGGCTCAACAAGAGTTTGAGGACGCCCTCAAGTCGATTGATGAGTGGTTCCACTCGCTGAACTGGCCCGCGTTCGCTGGCGCCGGTCTGGTCGCGGCCTGCATGTTCATCTTCTCGGCCACTTCTCTCCGAGCCATTGTCCAGAAGCGCCGCGAGCTCCGTCGCCAGCAGGCATATGCCAAGGTGGGGCAGCTGGAAGAGGAGGAGGAGACGGCGTTTGTGGTGGCCGTCATTGACGACAAGACAGCCTCTGAAGACGAGGAGAAGAAGGCCTTCCTCAGCCGAGGATAGACAAACCCCTCTTGCAGCAGCGAAGCATGCATACATTTAGCCCATTGCCACGTACAAAACACACATAGCCCATCTACATACATACGTCGTTTATGATTAAAAAGTTCGCGTCGGCTCCCTCTTTGCTCATGTCGCCGGGCCGTCCGTCCGTCAGTCCGTCCGTCGTCTTTTCATCTCTTTGGGTCTTCATTCGGCTCTGCTCATTCCTCTTTCCTCTCCTGATTCAGAAGCATCCATCCATCCACGCACACGCATAATCATACATACAGACAGTCATACACACATTCGTCATGAAGGCCGTCATCATTGAGAAAACGTCGGCTCAGCCAGCCTACCACAACGCTTCGCTTGTCGAAGTCGCAAAGCCTGCAGACTTGGACCCGGAGCAGGCTTTGATCGAGATCCAGGCAGTCTCGTTCAACCATCGCGAGCTCTGGATCCGCAAGGGTCAATACCCTGGCATCATCTTTGGCTCGATTTTGGGAGCCGATGGTGTCGGCAAGATTGTCGATATCAAGCCAGCCACCGGTTCAAAGCTCAAAATGGGCGATCGGGTCGTGGTGATGCCCTCCGTTGGCTGGACCAAGGATCCCCGTGGGCCAGAGGAGGCCTACTATATTCTTGGAGGTGGACATGCTGGTGGCCTCTTTACAGAATACCACGTCTCACAGCAGGAGGATCTCTTCAAGGCACCCGAGCATCTGACGGATGCTGAAGCCGCAGCCTTGCCTCTGGCAGGCCTAACCGCATATCGTGCAGTCTTTACGAAGGGTCTTGTTTCCAAAGGCCAGAACGTGCTGATCACAGGCATTGGTGAGGATGATTACGGAGTAAAAGACATTGACGTCCACGTGGCCGGATCCATCTTTTGGTAGCAGCTAACACGATCCTTTACTTTTCTCTTTTATGCAACTATAGGAGGTGGTGTCGCGCTAATGGCGTTGTCATTCTGCGTCGCCGCTGGTGCTAACGTGTATGTCACCTCATCAGACGACAACAAGATCATCAACGCTGTCCGTCTCGGTGCTCGTGGCGGGGTGAACTACAAAGAGGAGAAATGGGGGTCCAACCTACAGAGAGCTGTTGACGGAGAGCCATTTGATGTTGTGATTGATGGTGCTGGCGGCGATGGCTTCAAGACGTTTACCCAGATTCTGCGATTAGGAGGCATCATCGTGTCCTACGGAATGACGGTGAAGCCCAAGGTCGACTACACCATGGCTGCAGTTCTCCGCAATATTGAGCTCAAAGGATCTACCATGGTACGTGTGTAATGCAATGTGGTATAAATAGCGAATTAAGCTAGGAGTGCGTTCTCATATTTTTTTTGTTTCCAATGCTGCAATTTAGGGGTCTCGACTCGAGTTCGAGGAGATGCTGCAGTTCGTGACCAAGCACAAGCTGCGCCCAGTTGTCAGCCAGGTCTGGCAGGGTCTGGAGTCTGCCGAGGAGGCCTTTGAGGTGATGAGGCAAGGGAGCCAATTTGGAAAGCTGGTGCTTCAGATCAAGAGCAGCTCCAAGCTGTGAATGTCGAATGCTCTTACCGAACCAGAAGGAGAGAAGGGGGCAAAAGAACACAAAAATAAAATAAAATAAAGGACTCAATAATAATGTCCCTAGTTTGTTTTATCTCACAATGATCTCTTCTTCTTCAACTGCATTCACATCCCATCCCATCCATACCCCTCCCCCCTCTTTCTGCAATGGCGCCATCCTCGGCTAGACTCGCAACAAAGCAAGTGATCATCCTGCCTCGACTCCTAGGCTCGCCTCCTCCATCACAAACCATCGCCCAGCCGCAAGCTGTCGCCAGGAGGCTGTGCTGTTCTGAATTGCCCAAGGCAATGCCTTCCAGAACAGCATTCACCGGCACTCGAACCTTGTGGTCCGCCAAGGCACCAGCAACCCCCTCCCCTTTGCTCCTTCGACACTTCAGCATATCACTGCCTGCATACAACGAAAAGACCAACGTCAACCAGGGTACAGAAAGCAACTCAGGCATTTGAATTAGCTATAATAGCAGTAGCTACTTACCCGTGTCTTGACTGATTTCTTCGTTCCTGTTTTATGATAACCATGTAGCCCCGGCCCTTGCTGCTGCTGCTGCGGAAGAAGAGACTATGAATGATACTTCATCCCAGAAGGAAAAGCAGGAAAAGCGGTATGCTTAGCGTGAATAAGGATACTTCTCTGTCCCAGATTCAAAACGTTACGCTTGACAAACATGAACGGTTCAAGCAACGACTCCTCCAACATACATTGTCCAGATCGTCCCTTCTCTACCAGCATCTTTCGTACAGTAGTAGCCATTAAGATCATGTGTATCTCATGTTAATTGTCTTTCTACCCTCTGTCTTCCCCGCAGGATCTCGGAGATCAAAGATGCCAAGCTAATCTTCAACCAAGCTTTCAAAAACGTGCAGGATATTCATGGCAGAGATAACATGCGATTTCCTAAAGAAATCATTTGGCTTATGGGCGCACCAGGATCAGGCAAAGGAACGCACACCCCTGCGATCTTGAGAGCGCGAGGCATCACCAACCCTTCCATCTCCATGTCCTCGCTTCTGTCAACACCAGAATGTAAAGATTTAATCAACAAGGGCCTCATGATCAGCGACGGAAAAGTAGTCGAAAATCTCCTTTGGGCTCTATTGGACTGCGAACCTGAGGTTGGTGTTTTGGTCGATGGCTTTCCAAGGAGCGAGGTCCAGGTCGAATGTCTGAAGCTGCTTCATGAAAGAATGCACGAGTTGCGAAAAGAGTACAAGCAAACGCCGTTCAAGGACCATTTTCCGCGACCAACCTTCCGAATCTGTGTCCTCTATGTGGACGAGGAAATTTCTCTTGGACGGCAGTTGATGAGAGGAAAACTAATCAAGGAACACAACGCCCAAGTTGTTCGGTCTGGCAAGGGCGAGATCAGAGAGGAGCGTGTCACGGACTATGACGAGACGGTACGTTACGAGTATTTGCCAATATTTAATATAGCACAACAATGCCTAACTCAATGTTCGTCGTCGCAATCAAACAGCTTATCCGTGCAAGATATCAGATTTTCAAGGACCATTACTCTTGTCTTCTTAAGCTAAGCAAGATATTCCCCTTTCGTAAGTGGAGCAATAGCTAGGGATTACTTCACGTTGTATCTGCTGATGTACTCACCTCAGTTTGCCCTTCTCTAAAGATCTGATCAATGCTGTTGGAGACATCGACAGCGTGATGCGCATCATTCTCAAGGAATTCGAATACCAATCCTCTTTGGAGCTTGAGCACGATACCTATGAAGCCATTTCCCACATTCCCCTTGCCACCAAGATTGGCATTCATGCGTAGGTGCAACATGTTATGAGGAAAGGTAGCTAACAATAGGCACTGATACTATTATTTATCCATTAGGCGTCAGGATCTGATCCGAAGACTTGAACACTATTGCGAAACAGAGCCCGATATCTTTGCAAAGGCGGTTCGCTTCATTGACCAAGAGGTGTCGCCCATGGTGGCTCGTCATGCAATCAGTGGTCAAGCGCTAGTTCGATCGTAAGTTCTCATGCGACAATACCCAATGACACCTTGTGAATCGACCAAGTAACACGTTCCTTTTTACCGCATGCAGTGACAACCCTATATTGTCCGACCCCAAGATTGCAGAGGTTGTGATCAGCATCTTGTCTGAGCGTGGCTATGCTGTTACCATGGATGAACGAATCCACGAGACTCCCAAACGTGTCGATCCAAAGACCTGGGAGATTATTCTGGAACGTACGCATGTTTTTGCACTCAATGTTCGATTCCCTCAGCATCATATCCAGCCATTGGAGCAAAAATTTTAAGAACCAAGAGCATCAGTTAATACCCTGTTCAAATACCCAAACAAAAACCGATCAACTGTGGATTAGTGCGAGTGACTACAGCACATCAGCCGATACCGTTATCGACATGCTTCAGAGCTATAGCCCCAAAGAATGATGAAATAACTCCGTAGTCATTCCCCACAACGTGTCCTTCAGGTAGCCGGCCATAAAACAAAATGAACGATTTTTACATCACATGAAAGATGAAGTCAAGAAATCTCGACCCTTTGGCAAAGCAACACTTAGTGTTTTGGGTGATATTCAGGCCGTGAACAAGGATGCCAAGGATGCCAAGGACGCCAGACTATTACACCGCTTCTTCTCCTTTACCTCTCTCATCTCCTTTGATTTTATCTCTACCTTTCATCAGGGTCACGGTCGCCACTGACTCAGAAGAAAAAAATCTGTGTGTGTCTGGGCCTGTGCCTAGAAGGGTCCTTTGCCATCCAGACAAGATCTTGGGCATCATCATCAGGTCCGCCGTGATTGAAACTTATTTTTTTGTTTGGATTTCATCTTGAAAGATTCCAACCAAGTTTGTTTTGTCACCATAAAACTTCCGTCTCTTCCAGTGGCTTGCCTCACAACTAAATGATGGTCATGCAGAGTTGAAAGAGAACGCAATTGGAGTTTCCGCGGCCAAGAATTCTCAAATTCTATAGGAAACAACCAAAACGAAGATAATAAAAAGAAATAAAAATCTTGCTCTGGCACACACAAGAACACAAAAGAGAAAATAAGCCATGATGGCTAGACAGAGGACAGCGTTCAAAAATTGAGTGGTTGTTGAAAAATAACTAAAACTACAAGTAGGTTACACGCGACCGCTAGGACAAGCAGAAGTCTCGCGAAGGGTTTAGACTGGGTCCATGTCCAATAAATCCTCCAAGTACTCCTCCCCTACTGTAGATGTCCTCGGATTTACTGGTGTTGAGCTGGCAGACGTAGATGGAATGGAAGATGATGAGGCAGACGAAGGTATACGGCTCTTGGGTAGTGGGGTTGACGCTGAGGAGCTAGGGGAGAGTGGCGTACTCGACGCCGATGTTTCTCTCCCAGTATTGCTGGATCCAGGCGTACTCTGTTCAGATGCAATATGCTGAGTGGCCAGGGCAGGTGTGATAAGTTGAAGGTCTCCATCTTGGTCATCATGAATCATGCCATCCATAATCTCTCTCTCGTTGCTGGTGGGATCATTATATGAAAGACCGCTTTCAGTAATTGGGGTCAACCCGTCGAATCCACCTGAATCTTAAAAAAAAAAAAAAAGTCAATAAAAGAAAGCATCGTAAGCACGGTGTCATCGACAAATAGCATTCCTGGTAACTCATTAAAAAACGCACCGTATGAATTCGATAAATTAAGATAATCGTCATTGAAATTGAAATCGTCCACGTTCAATCCATGTTGCCCTAGAGCTTCAATGCTTCGCTGCAATTGCTCCATTTCCGCTGTGATCTGGTCCACTCCTTTGACTAAGTTAGCCCCGGCAGGAGTTTGCACAAAGGAAGGCGGCAGTGGAGCTTGAATTGAATCTCGGGCGTTGGCCATAGAGATTGACCTTAGCATGTCGTGATGAACCGGGCTGATGGCGTTCGGCAAGAGCGTCGTTGTCGTAGGAATTCCAAGACTGGAAGAATCCAACTTGAAGGTCTGATCTGCGTAGTTCATCGAGGGAAAAGACGTCAAGTAGTCTGGGAGGGACATATGGGGCTGCTGCACTCCAGCCACAGTCGGTATAGAGGCTGATGAAGACAGAGCACGAGTCGGCACTGAGGTTGGGATAGAACTCGATGATGTTGAGGATGTCGAAATAGTCGAGGGCCATTTCTTCGTTTGAGGGGATTGGTTTGCAAGTAGAGCTAAAGTTGCAGGCGTCATGTCGTCTACGTTGAACGACGTCGCTGTCGCCTTTCCAGTGGATCCACGAGACTCCATGCCAGGGAGCACGTAATTGCCATCAGTCTCCACCATTGAGGCGCGTTTCCTCTTGCTTCCTAAAAGCTTGGTTACTTCTTCCTCGTGTTCGTCATCCGATTCAAGGACATACTCGGTTTCAGGTTCTTCGTCGATATCGCCTTCCGTAATAGTGAGTCTAGGTTTTTTGTTGGGAACAATCGCACGCTTCTTCTCCCCTGAAAACACGCTGGCCAAGAACCGCAATATCTTGTCAATAGTTTCCTGTTGACGCTGGTGGCGGTCTCGAGCTGCCACTGATTCCTGCCAGAGAACCTGATGATCTCGCTCGATATTCTTTAGATCCGAGGAAATGGCCACTTGATGCTTCTTGATAGCGGTCACCTCCGAAAGAATATGACCGAGATCCATTGTCAGGGCATCCTTATCATCATTCCCATTGGAAGCCTTCTTGCGGGAGACCAGGCAGAGTAAATCGGGCTGATTCTTTTGAAAATGAGGATTGCTGAACTCCCATTGCTCAGAATCCGAATCAGGGAGTAAAACGCCCTGCTGAAGATGTGGCACTTTATGAAATCCATACATATTCAGCTGCCGAACAAATGATGAGAAATTGTTGTGCTTGAAGAATTTTGGCAAGACCTCCTTTGCAAACTCTACATGCTTGATAACTAAAGAAAAAAATGGGTCCTCTTCGGTTAGGTGAAGACCAACAAGACCCAAATGAAGAAATCACTACCTTCATGAAGCTTACCAATGAATGAGTGTCCATCGTCCGACCACTTGATAAGATTATTGGACGCTTCATCGCCAACCATACTATAAACACCAGAGCAAGAGAGCATAGCGCAGTAAATTCGGTGAGTCAAAGGGCACAGACTCTGACGCAGTCAGCATGTCAATCAGGTTCAGGATATGTACTTGTAAAGCTTTGTCAGAAAAGCAGCGACATTTCCGCGGGCGCTGCTAGATGGTCTGGGTAATTGCTGGAGAGAGGAAGTCGACCCCCCTGCTGACGCAGACGAACTTCTGCCAGTCCTCGACAAACTGCCGGCCGCCGCACCGTTGGGGCTGTTGACGCTGTTACTGCCGCTCCCAGTGATAAGCATGTTGTTTGCGTTAGGCAGGTTGTTGCTGTGTCCTTGCTGTTGCTGGTTGCCGTCATGGGTTCCATTTGCCTGGAGTAGGGCAAGAGCTGTCTCGGGATTGTTGATCATTGCCATGGGGATCGATGATGTCCTGCCTCATTCACTGAATCGCCCTTCGAAAGTTCAAACATTGGTGCGAAAAAAAGGGAAAAAAAGTCCCGTGACTCGCAAACACAAGCCACCGAGGACTTCGCCTTCGACATGCTCGCTCATCTCCATGCGTGGATGCATATTCATACAAAAACAGGGATAAACAGCATGACCACCGCCGCCAAACCCATCAGGAATCCTTGCAACCTGTGCCAATCAGCTCGAGCCATTCTTAAGCGTCCCAAGACGGGCCAGCAGCTCTGCAAGGATTGTTTCTACCATGTCTTCGAAACAGAGATCCACAATACCATCGTCGATAACAAGCTATTCCGCAAGGGTGACAGGGTAGCTATAGGAGCTAGTGGTGGCAAAGGTAACGCAAACGTCTAGCCAGACTAAGATAAGCGATATATGGAGTAATTTCGTAACCCAAGCATGACATTGTCTTCTTACTTAGATTCTACGGTTCTGGCCTATGTCTTGAAGCTGCTGAACGATCGATACTCGTATGGACTGGATTTAGTGCTTCTGTCAATAGATGAAGGCATTACAGGATATAGAGATGATTCCCTGGAAACTGTGAAGCGGAATCGTGATCAGTACCAAATCCCACTGCTCATCGTGAGCTACAAAGACCTTTATGGCTGGAGCATGGACGATATTGTCAAGGAAATTGGACGCAAGAATAACTGTGAGTGCAGGAGAGCTGGTTGAATCGGACAAGTAAGAGGCAATCACTAACTCTTTCTTTCCATAGGCACATTCTGTGGCGTGTTTCGCCGGCAGGCATTAGACAGGGGAGCCATCATGTTGAATGTAGACCATATTGTGACAGGACACAACGCAGACGATATTGCCGAGACGGTTCTTATGAATAGTGAGTACCTACAAGTCACCGTGACGCCGACCGTTCAAGATTGTGATTCCTCGATGCCATCATGCCTAACAAAAACCTTTACCCGTTGTTAGTTCTTCGGGGCGATTTGCCTCGACTGCAAAGATGTACATCCATCATCACTAACGACACGTCGGACGACTCTTCAGGCATCGAGACATCCAAAATTCTTCGGTCAAAGCCTTTCAAGTACACTTATGAAAAGGAGATTGTCATGTACGCTTACTTCAAAAAGCTGGATTACTTCTCTACCGAGTGTATTTATTCTCCTAACGCTTACCGTGGCTATGCGCGAGTCTTTCTCAAGGATCTGGAAGCAGTGAGGCGTACGGCAATTGTTGATATCATTCATTCCGGAGAGGCACTATCGGCGTCGGTCCAAGCTAATGAGACGACGAAACTGCCCACGCTCTCAAACTGTACACGGTGTGGCTACATTTCGTCAAATGAACTCTGTAAGGCCTGCTTGCTTCTTGAGGGCTTAAATAAGGGCTTACCTCAACTTGGCATTGGACACACCACCAAGATTCGAAGGGTTCATGAGGCTGCAAGTAATCTACAGGCTGGGATACGGTCTGGCTCTGAAGATGTACAGCAGACCGATATCAAGCCTGTAACTCATATTAAGGATCTTGGCAAGCTTGAGCAGATGCCAACTCTAGGATCTCTCGGGTCTCAATAAACTCATTTATTGCCTCTACACACTCCAGCCCCACTCAACAATGTCTTGCACATGCTTCTTGCGCTTCAATACCGATATGCCAGCGTTGCCATTATCGACTTCGCCCTCATCGGTGGAATATCCATTCTGTCTGCCATTGGCATCAAAATGGTATTTCAGCCACTCTGCTGCGGCGATAGTGACATACCACGACCTAGGGGAAGAGATTACGTGGAAGCAATGATGACCTCCAGGTACCTCCAGGTAAGAAATCGGAGCTGCGCAGTCTGATAGAAAAGGCTAGAAATATTAAAACCGGATCGCAAGGTCCTCTTATTAAACATAACATATTAATACCTTCACATAAAGACGCCCCATGAACTTACTTTTCCGGTATTCTCTTACAAAATCACGCGCATGCTGGACAGGTGTTAATGTGTCAATATCTCCACTAAATCATCAATAACAGACAAGATGTAAATTAATTCTCCATGTTACCGCAAACGCTGCAAAAATACTACAGTTCACTGATCTTCTCTTAGAGCAAAGTCATACTGGACAATCATGAATGGGACGCCAGCTCCTTGGATCCTGAATCTAGGCGAATGTTCCGTCAGAAACTTGAGATCTACTCAAAGAAATAAGGAAACAGCCGAGGGTGTCAGGCTAGTGCTTAGTTGCTGAAGAGGTGTCGGCATCAGCATCTTGACTACTTTACTCTCAGCGGATTCTGGTGATCCGTCACGCTTAGCAATATCTTTGATGAATCGAGCTCTGGAAGCATGATGACTGTAGTTCTCCAGATCCACAATATTCAAGACTGCACTCAAGCCTAGGCATCCCTGCACGGTAGTGTCCACGTCCTCGAACCCGGGCTGATATTCTGCCATATTCGGAGTCAGTGAGATCATTGCCGCCATCTGGCCGCCTGCGGAGTCACCCGCAACAACAACTCTATCTGGGTCTCCTCCAAATATCCTGATCTCGTCTTTTACCCAGCGAAGAGCTCTTTTGCAGTCTACAAGCTGTGTCGGATATCCCGCCTTAGCCTTGAGTCTGTAATCGATTGAGACAACCACCCATTCGTGCGAAATCATCTCGGTTATCAAGGGTACTATCAGTTTCTTGCTTCCCTGGGTCCACCCACCTCCATGAATGTAGAACTAAAATCCAAAAATCAAGTATTAGAGCTATAGCGTAATACCGCTACATATTGTAAAGAACATCAGGGTTTATCCTACGAGAACAGGTCTGTCATCCCCTCCTTTCACTGCATTGGGTCGGTAAATATCAAGCGCCATATCCACGACAGATTCCCAGCCATCGGATTTTTGAGCACTCAGCTGTTCTGGCTGGGTCCAATAAGGAACTAAAAAGGAAAAGAGATCAATTAGTCCATTAACCTTACCAAAGTTCTAATGTAGCTGCAAAGTCTTGTGGTATTGATGATAGCACGTACTATTCTGGTAAACTGTGCATTCCCGAGGCCAGTGGAATGGATTCAACAATTGTTGCCAGAACCTCGGTCTAATTCAGTCCGGACGCAGAAACAAAAGAGAAAATCAGCTGGAGCTCTTCGTTTTCCCCGCAAGGTGGGAAAAAGAGGTCACCCAGACAATATTCTTACGAGGACAATCCTGGTAACTCCACCCACTCCCTCCTGTCCTGCGAGATTTGATCCAGAAACTCCTGCCCCACTTTCCGACCTTCCAAGGACCGCCTGAACAAATACAGTAGGCCGATGGCAGTGATGATGTTGGTATAGTAAAAAAAGCGGACAAGCAAAGACTCCTCTACGATTGAATAAAGATTTGCTTTAGTAGCGAAGCGATTGTCAACATTATCGTGACAAGACAAGACTCACGAAAAATCCCCGTGAGATTAAGCCAAGTGTAGAAACAAGCATCGGTAAACATGATAGTCAGCGGTAGCTCCGAGAGGTGGTTGCTCAGCAAGCAAAGAACAATATTGACGTTTCTATTCCGCGTGGTTGCTCCTGATATGGCCACGCCAGTCAAGACCAAGGTCACGAAAGATGCCGTGGCATATGAAAAAGCCCACATGGACTTTGCCATGTACATTCCCACTTGAAATAGCGTCATTAGGGGTGGAAGCAGAAGGCTCGGTCGGCCCTTTGTTGTATCGCTCGCTTTCTCCTCTCCTCCAGCGGTATCAGGGCGTTATGGGGATATTTTCTGGGCTGGCGGCGGCGGTGAAGAAGACCCAGGCAGGTGCAGACACGAAATATTATATATATGTACAAGAGCAGAGGGGATGAAGATTGGCCGGCGATGGCAGGTGGGTGATGGGTGATGGGAGCTGGATGGGAGGACAAAAGGAGGCGAAATGGCACAGGTTGGGGCCGCGTGTCGGTCGGCGGGTTCAAGAGTGTTGGGGCTACAAGACAATTTTTTTTTTTTGCTTGGGAAAAAAGAGAAAGAGAAAGAGAGAAGAGAAAAGGGAGCTGACGCCCTTTGCCTGTCTGCTGCACGGGCACCGCACCACACCATACCACACCACACCCTTGCACTCTGCCTCTGCCTCTGCCTCTGCCTCTGCTCCTTCTCGCCTGCCATGTCGTCCTTCCTGGACCTGCAGTACGATTCCGACTCGGACTCGGCCAATGACCTCGACTTTGAACCTGCCAGCAACAGCAACTCATCCGGCTCTGGTAAAGCATTATCGATCGTTGCCCGAATGTGAGAGAAGGAAGAAGGGCCACATGTTGTCGCAATTCCTGTCAAGACTGCCCTCTCACATCCTGTTTCCCCGTAGACTCGGATAGTGACAATGTCGCCAACAAAGCGCGGGATCGGGAAGATGCCATGAGCGACGTCAATCTCAATGAGGACAACGGAGCAATGGAATCCCATGACACAACTTTGTCAACTTTAGAGAACACCACAAACCCGACGCTGGGTCACCCTATGGACACAAGTAACATTGACTCTACTTTGTCCAGCCAGGAGGATGTCCCAGCAGCTCTTGATACAACATCAAGTGCAATAGTAGTTGACACAGAGGCGGTCATCAAGATGGCACCATTATCAACCAAAGCGAAGGCGTCTAAAAAGAAACCGGTCGCGGCGTCAACCTCAACCGACGCGATTGAAGCTGTCGGTCCAAAGGATAATTCAGTGGTGACTATCAACGTTGTAAGGAACCGCGTCCACAAGCGAAAATAGCAAGTATTCTCTTTGCAATATTCACAGCACGTTTTTGCTTCGTATTTCTTTTTGACATAGAATACCATTGCCCCGGAGATTGTTGTTAAAAAGAAAAAGGGTCCAAAACCCGGGACCAAATACAAGAAACGAACCCCGAGTGGAGAGAAGGCAACGGGGAAAGGCAAAAGAGCGGCTGTACAGGGACAAGACTCTGCCTCGAAACGCGGGAAATCAAACAAGGTGCAAGATACAGTATCTGAAGCAGTCTTGATTCGACCGACTACCCCTGGGCAGAACGGCTTTCCTCTAGATTTGGGTAAGGCGCCCATTGCACTATTTGAGAAAAAACCCATCGCTTTCTAATCATGATCTTACACCTCCTACGGAGAAGAACATCCTCTAGAATCGTTCAAGTGGCCCTATTCGCCTTTCACTTCAGAGTTCAGAAGTCAGCATGCACTCAGAAACAGCATGGTTCAAGACACGTCTTTGCGTTTGGAAGGGATGCGGAAATCCAACAACATTGCCTCTGATCAACTACAACAACTAGACTATCAATTGCAGTCCAGTCGACAAACCCTGAAGATTTCACTGGATGAGATCCAATTCAGAAGAAATCAACTTCGGGATATGTCGATCATGGCTGTAGATATTGTCAAGAGACTTTGCCTTCCTCGAATATCAGATCGAAGGTTCAGTGAACATCTGGACCATAGACAAAGTACATTTGCAACGCCTATGAAAGACCCTACTATCCCACTCCCAATTCCGGTGCTCCATACCGATGGAGCTAGGCCTTCTTCTGTCGACTCTAGGATGGGAAATGAGTCGAGTGAAGGAAAATATAAGTCATCCTCTCATATCAGCATGGATCATGTTGGAACCAATGGAGATCCACGACGCCAGCAACAGCCGCCTCCAAACCAAGGACAACCATTACAACAGGTACATCCGGAACACCTCTCCATCCTGAAAGGCCTGAACGAAGGCAACGTCCGGACATTCTTGGAAAAGTTGCGCGAGTTAGAGCAAGTACAGTCAAACTTGTACAAATGAATATTTTCAAATAATAAAGGTTAATAGACATTTTTTGCGCCATCCCGCTATTGTTTCGACGGAGGGGAAAAGTTAAAGACCACAGGGGTCCATAAGACGGACATTTGAATCGATGAACCTGCTTTCATATCCTTCCTTCCTCCCACACTCTTGCTCTCCTCTGCACCTTTCTCTACCTTGCACTCGCATCCACCTGTTCACCAACCCTCAAACCACGACATCTATCAGCTCCTTCTTCAACAGTACCCCATCCACTGTCGTCACCGAAGTCGGTCTATCCGCCACGACGCCCTGTTCTAAAGACTGCAAACAGCAAGAGACTGTTAGTAAGTGAGGCGAGTGAACAAAAGTGCCAACTTTGTCTTTCTTCCTAACAAGTCTTCTTCACCCACAGGCAACCAGCTGCGCTACAGTCGCCCTCAAAGGCAAAAGCTACAGATATATCTTGTACGAAGGAAAAGTTCCGAGGTAAGCTAAATGACCTCTCGGGGTGCTGTGTGTAGCATCCAAACAGGGATCTAACTTTGATAGTACTCGGCTTGTAGACATCTCAATCATGGGCATTGCAGGATTGTGGCCCTTGATCAATTCCGCAGGCGTTCATGTGGATCCAAAAGCCATCACCATCAAAAATCTGCATTACGACGTGATGGCTTGCAACTACAATGATTTTATCAACGCCACAGTTGATAAAAAAAGCCTGCACTATATCTCCGACTCCTCTCTGTCTGGTGGCCTTGGGGCGGGAGACCAAGGCGGGCTGGTTGTTGCAGCCGCAGCGGTTCCAGCCCATCAAGAGATCAAAGCTTTGGCAAAAAAAATCTTTTCCGACACCTGGGCCCTCTTCCCACGATGCCAGTCCATCACGTTCCACTTGGATGGCGCGGACGGCTACACCAAGGAGAAAGAGCACCTTCGCCGAGCAAATGCGCGGCAACAAGCACGAAAGCGCGCTGGCGCTAACCTCGACGTTCTCAAGAAGAAATTTGATGGATCGTATTGGATCCCCAAGGGCCTTCCTGACAAAATCTACCGAGACCTTCGCAAGGCCCATCGCCTGAGTGATGCTCAGAAGCGAGCATTTGTCGAAGGCATTAAGGAGTGCAGCCAAGCACAGTTGACTTCCTCTAGCAGCTCTACCGTGTCTACATTTGATGGTTTGCCTCAAGTTTCCAATCGACTCACCAGGGTCTGTGTGTGTGCCACTGAGGCAGACACTTGCATTGCGTCCGCTTGCTTCGTATCCCACGGAGCTCTACAAGTCCCAGCCAGTCAGGGTGATGAACTCAGAGATGAAACTGTCGTCGTGACAAAAGACTCTGACTGGATCATGTACTCAGAGGTACAAACTGTCTTCCGGCCTAACCCCAAAGGTTCTTTCTTTCTGCGATACAGAAAGGAGATGGTCAAGAAAGTATTGGAGTTTTCCGAAGACGACCAGCTCACAGCTTTGGCCATTGTCTGCAAGAACGACTACTCGACCAACTTTCCCGGCTTCGGAATCAAGAGAAACCGAAACATCATCCGGGACTTTGACCCGGTGGTCGTTAGGGCGCGTGAAGCAAGGCAGGCGGAAGAGCGGAAAAAGAAGGCTGCTGAGAAAAAGGCGAAGGCTGAGGCCGCCAAGAAGGCAGCCGCTAAACAGGCAGGAGTCGAGAAGGCAGCTGTCAAAGGCAAAGGCAAAGGCAAAGGCAAAGGCAAAGGCAAAGCTAAAACGACAGGCAAGAGACGTCACTCTCCAACCGAATCGCCAGGAGAGCCCGCACACAGCAAATTCAAGGTGGTCAAAGCTGTAGGTCCAATGGCGACGACTTTTTCCTCCAGCTCTTCAGCATCACCTGCAAAAAGATCAACCCGAAAGCGAAAAGTTTCCTCGGAGGACTCAACGTTGCCAAAGATTGATGACGACGAATGGCGGAAAATGACTCCACGTGGATATCTGAGCCGTTACTGCAATGTGGTAACACGGTGTCTAAACGACGGGCGAAGTGTTTCACCGGGTCGATATGAGCTATCCATTAGGGCTTTTGCTTTTCTCTGCACAACCCTGGCTGGGCGCGGCCATGCCAAGATTACCACGTTTTGTCGGAAAAAACACGAGTACGAGGATCTTACCCCCGAACAGGTCGCCGAGGTAGAAGCAGAGAACGACCAAGATCACCCACAGGCACCTATTAATATCGACGAGCCTCAACTGTTCCAGAATTTGTACACTCGATATATCCAGCAGATGAGGAGGAGCAGAACGGTTCCTATAAGGCCAGTGCCAGTGCAGACGTAAGTGTTTGATTTATGAGTGCAAGAAAACAGCAAGGGCTCGATGCACAAGACTAATCCACGCGTTGATTGTCGAGTTTAATAGTTTGAGAATGTACAACTGCAGTTACCGCAAAGGTGGTCCCAGTAGTTGGCGTAACCCTTACGAGCACATCTTTCGGAGTAAAGATTCGTACGGCAATCCCGATGCCTCATTCCTTGCAGGTCTCAAAGTGGCAGACATTGAGAAGTGCCAATTAAAACTCACTGGTCCACGCCAAAAGCATGGCAGCGGCAAGGCCAAGGGCAAGGGCAAGCGCAAGGGCAAGGGCAAACGCAAACGCAAGAATAAGGCTAACACTGGAACGGGCCGGGTAAAGATACATCAGCAAAAAGAAGAGGACGACCCCACAAAGGACAAAAAGCCCGCCAACGTCACTGCAGAAACAATAGAGCTCCGCGAACTGAGGAAGAAGTTTGGGGTCGTCACTATCACGGCAGGGTCTCTACTTGGCAACATCGAGCAGTGTTTGCCTGCTCATGAGGCTATCGTTGTGAACAGGCGCATTCAAGACTGTGTGAAGACAAAACTCAGACTGGAAAACGACTTGTACGATATCTATGCAGTCTGCATCGACCAGTTCCGCCAAATGGCCTCATCCTCTGCTGGTCTATCCTCTGCTGGTCCATCCTCTGCTGGTCTATACTCTGCTGGTCTATACTCTGCTGGTCCATCCATTTCCGGTCTATCCTCTGCTGGTCCATCCATTGCTGGTCCACCTTCCGTCACCCAGCCACAGCCACAAAACTCTCACGCTCTGCCAGCAGACTTTCTTGAAAAGATTGTTGGCAGTACCAGTGGCCAGAATATCATCAATGGCCTGATAACCTTGTTATTTAAAGGTTCCAGACTCCCGACGAAGAGTCCAGACGCTCAAACTTGTGCCAGAATGTTTGCTCTATACAAACAGTCCTTACCCAGCCCTTTCAAGAGCTACCGAGAGAGGGGATGGCAGATCTTTAACGCAAATGGAGGACAATCGTCAGCTAGAGATGTTCTCAAGAACATCCGAGTGCATTATCGGACCGCAAAAGTGCGTATTAATGAGTGTTAAATATCTATGGATAAAGTGTCAATGTACTGACGGCATCTTTTCTCTGTGACGAGTAGATTGACCATCAGGTCTGGCCACGCTCCAACAAGAACGACTACATTTCGTGGTTCTTTCAGCATAACAATGGTCAATTTGCTGACTTTGTTCAGGGCAAGACAGCGGCCACTTTCACACAGGTGAACAGCGATGATCTGCTGATGTTTCTGGAGGCCAAACCACCTGGAAGCAAGCTCCATGACCCCATTTTGAGCAACCTCCTTACTCGCATCTTTGGCCCAAACCGGACAACCAGCCAGCAACGAACAGCGTATGTCACCAAAGAGAAGATATGGTTCATATCCAAAATCCTCTATAAGATAGATGAGCCAGGGTTCCGTCCCTCCGCCAATCTCCCTGGGACAAGGTCCAGGACGCCCGACAAGTCTCGACGGTACCATCGTAAAGTACGGCTCCTGAGGGACAAGCCTGAAGCGGCAACAAACGATAGGTCGAAAGAGAAGGCAAGAAGAACGATGGTGCTGATGCAGAGTTTCAAGACGAATGGACTTGTCCTCAATGTCCCGGTGCTCGACTTCAAGCGACCAAAGCCAGCGAAGAAAAAGCCAAACGACCACGACAGTCAAGACCCCGAAGGTGATGAAGATGGCGATGAAGATGACGATGAAGATTATGAGGACGATGATGGGGATGGTGACGACGGTGACGGCAACGACGGATATCTCGAGTACGACAATGACGACAACCCCAACGAGATGCCACCGGATGACAACGATGGTGATGAAGAAGGTGAGGAATATGATGACGGGAATTATGATGAGATCATCCCGGAAGATGCTGGAGACCAACAGGTGGGATCCCAGGGTGGAACCGCTCGCAATCTCGTCCCACAGTCGAAGAATCCAGGTCCCGTCAGGTTCAACAACGGGACTACATACACTTTTGGGGGAGGGACAGCTACTTTGCCCAATGCCAGCGTGTTTAACTTTGGCAATCTTACCCACGGAGATGTCACTGTCATTGGTATCGACCCAGGCGAGGTTTTCTCGATGACAGCCACGCGCCTGACTCTCAATGCCGAGAAATCAGGGACAACAAACGACCGTGCGTCCAAGCGCATCCGACGGTCATTCCTTTATCAGCCAGTCCGACTGTTCCAAGAGGCTGTGAGGAAGAAAAAGATCAAGGAGCATGTCCATCTGCTCGAAACGAATATCCCGCCCCGCAAGCACTTATCTATCCAAGACTACCTGCATTACATGCATGGTCCAGCCAAGCATATTCTGGGGGGATTGATGGAGTCGAACACACCAGTGCCAGACCTTGTAGGCACGGTGCAGGATGTTTTATTTGACTTTTATCACTCCCATTGGATGCTGAAGAGAAAATGGGATCTGAAAAAAGCGCAACAGAGGGCGATAGATCTTGCGATAGATCAAATCTTCAAGCTTGCAGGAGTCTACTCGGGCAAGAAGGCGGATGGAAGTACTGGAAAAACGGTGGTGTTTGCTCTTGGTCTTGGCTCGTTCAATTCTCGAACGGGCCTGCCATCTAAACATGGGCCATTGGAGCGGCGATTCACTCAAAGGGTAAGTATATGAAGCAAGGGGAAAGGGTCATTGTGAAGCCCTGATGTTGTCATCAGCTTGACATTTCTTTTCCACATCGTTGTGATATAGGCTAGGCGGCTTGGATACATTGTAGTGGGTGTGGATGAGTACTACACCAGCGCAAAGTGCCTCCGCCAAAATTGTGACGCGTTCCTGCAGTATGGAGAACGGCGATCCAAGTATTGTACAAATTGCAAACAGTACTTTGATCGGGATGTGGTTGGATCGGAGAATATCGCGTACATCTGTCTTCAGTTCATACTGGGCCGAGCGAGACCGGCAAAGTTCTGCCCTCCTGGGGCCGACGCAGGCAATGCGCCCGCGGGTGACCCTGCACTGGCTTTGCAAGCCGCCGAGTACCTCCACACTCATATGGAGAAAATTGAAGATATGTTTGAACAGACTCTAGTGAAGATAGAAAATGCGATGGAGTCTAGCCTGCCCGAATGCCGCACCAGCTGAATCCGCCCGTACCAAGAACCACATAAGCACCCCGGAAGGTTGCTACCCGATGTAAGTGTTTACATGTGTTTCTATGCCCCTGCTTTTTCGGACAGCAATGGTCGTTGAAAGAGTCTTGCCTGACATTCAAACCTATCACTTTTCTTGCTGTTGAAAAATTAGTTACAAAAAGTCTGGGTCTTTTTATTCTCAGGTAAAGAGATACAATAATTTGCTGTATTATCACTAACCTTCGTATAGTGAACTAATTTATTCTCATGATTTTATTCATTTGTACGAGTTTAGCTGTATGCACCCGCTCAATTGACATGGACTCTCGATAATAAATCATCGTCATGCCTTGGTATGTAATACCTATAATCACGTGATGACCGGGGTGTGGTGGATCTGAGGTTTGCTGGGTGAGAGGGATCTTGTTCGTTTGATCATCACCGGTCAACGGCCTACTTGTTTCGTGTATCCCATATCGTCCATAACCAGATCTCATTGGAGCGCTCCAAAAGGATAGTTTGAAAAGGCCCTTGTCGCCAACGCTCGAAGGCCTAGACTATGCTTGTCGGTTTGCTCTCCCATAGCAGAATAAACGTAATCTCTTGAATCTCGGTGGACTTTCCTATCTTCTCCTGAGCTCTCTCGCCCTGCTTGGATGGACCAAGTTGCCATGAACCAGAGGCAGCAACGACGACGAAGCAGAAGAGTTGTATGTGGCAAAGACAACTCTCCTCAGTCTCGCGTCGTCCCATCTTTATATATCTGGGCCACGGTGGCTTAGATGCGCCAAATGCACGACAGGGATCTGATGTCAAGATGTTGGACACATGTGCCATAACATCTTGACACATCCCCTCCCTGTCGTGTGCATTTGAATGCGGACCTATCTGATATCTGCCATCTTTTCATTTGCTGTTGGCTACCACGCCTGCAATTTTGCCGTAATTTCGACCGTCTACGACTTTGCAGCCTCCGTCCCTGAAACAACCCATAAGGCATGTTATAATGAATGACTTCATCTTTGGTCGCGAGATCCGATCTCTTCTGCTTACTGAAACTCCATCTTCTGTTGTATCTAGCGCCACCTTCTGTACGCCTTCCTTATACTGATTACCCTCTTTGTTCTTATCCTCATACCTCTTGAGCGTATTGCCAATTTCGAGGCGAGAAGAGTAAGGAACTCGATATTCATTGTACGCTCGCGTGAAAGCCGATTCTCATTAGGACATTTACATTTTTCTAATAGAAACAAGACTACCCGTTCCGGACCTCCGCTAGAGAGCATTTACAAAGACGCGGGAGTTTCTGAAGCTACCTTAGAATTTCAAATCTTGTGGCCTGCGAAACTTGACCTCAAATCACCAGCATCACTAGCGAAATCATGAACTCTTCAGCCGCCATTTCAAAAACATTGTGGCCAGCGCACTTGTGTTCACGACACCTCAGGACTGGATTTATTATTGGCTGGAATGTCAGGAGCTTCACCGCGTGCATAGCCACCATTGTCTCAGATATCGATGTAAGAACATGTGCACTTGGTTGGACACCCCGAGTTCATTGAACTTAACACAGCCTCCTGATACGTCAAATGGTCATAGCTAGATGCACTTGTGTCAGCACTAGGATTGGTAGCGGCAGATCCTCACTTTGCAGCCGTCAACAAAGCGTGTGGTGTTAACCCTGTAGTGCTTGGAGTGGCGATTGTGCCATTTGCGGATGGTATGGATGCGGCCTCAGTAGCTGAAAGCAACAGGCGTCTATTAACGTCGCGCTCTCTACTAGAACATAAGCAAACAGCCAATCTTTGGCTAACAATCAAAATCAAACCAACCTATATACCGTCATTGGAGTCTCTGCATTGCTGTGGATTCAGATATAGCAACGTGAGCTCGGAGATCATATTTTACCGACAGCCTGATCCAAGAAGCTTCCAGTTCCTTTCACTGGACCCATTAATTCTTGATATATCGAAAATTAATGCCTCGGGAGCACTGTTTGACGCAGCACTGAGTCCAAAGGCGGCTCAGAAAAAAATGCGATCCTCACTTAATCATTCAAGACTGTTCACAACGTCGTCTGGCCGAACAGTAACTGACGATATGAACGTTACCCTACAACAGGTATGTTCCAGGGATTGCACCCAGCCGGTTTCAATAGCGTGACCCTCCTCCCACCACCCAAGATAATCCTAACACCGTTTCGCTCTAATGGTAGATCAACTCTTCGTACGAAATGGAGCAAGCGGTGCATTCAAAAGCAAAAAATTTGTTACGCAGACGAGCAAGAAGCAGGAGTATGTCCGAGGCTGTTCGGGAATCAGCTGTCGATTTGAGCATGAAAGTTCGCTCCAAACTTTCCGTTACCGTAACAACCATGTGGCCCCTCATCCAGCCATTTACGATCCGTCCTCTCATGGCGGTTCTCTTTGTATTGAGGACGCTAGTGGAGATATTTTTGTGGATACTCAATTGGAAATTCCCCACCTGGGCGTTCAACGGCATTGCCATCAAAGACATGACGACCACAGGACAACAAGTGGATTTACGGCTGCAGCAGGCATGCTTTTGGCCCTGGCAATACTACATGGCCAAGAAAAAGGCATGGACAAATATGTCAATCACCCGTGCACAGTATATCAGGTACGCAGGCTTTAGCACTCACCAATCTCGTTTTTATTCAATACGGTGTCTGATCGTCTGCCTTTTATTTCTTTTCTAGTTTTTACAATAGCATGTGGCTGGTAGCGAACGATATCATCATTGGCGTTGCTTTGGGCTCTTTCTTGATTAGCAATAATCGCCACATGGCTGATGTCCTGCAGCGATACGTAAAAGTAATTTACCTAACAGTTGACAGCGCTATATCAAAATATGTCTTGTGCGTTGGATAGCATGCTCATGGTTTTTTCGTTCGTTCACAGGACTACACGATTGATTCGATCTCCGCCGTACTAGAGTGGCTCACCTCCAAGAATGAATATCCAGCTGGATTAAAGCTGAACCCAGAGCTTAACCCGTTCCTGGGTCAACTATTCAAGTGGCTGATAGAACTCTGGAGAGGTAAGTGGCCATCGTTTGATCTCATTCGAATTGCATCGTCATCGAGCCTCTCTAATCGCAGTCAATATCCTCTAGATTTCATTTTCTCCTTGCAGCCCATTGTACCGACAGTTATTAATTTCATCGGCTTCTCTGGGATATTTGGAGCAACCATGACTCTGTCTCTGATATCTGACCTGCTGGCATTCACAACCTTACATATCTATTGGTTCTATATGGTGGCAGCAAGGATATTCCACTGGCAGCTGACAATCCTCTACTCTCTGTTTAATCTTTTCCGAGGTATACTGAAACATGTATGTTGACTTGACCTACTCTAGCTGTACAGGCACTGAAGCTATTTCTACTCTTGATCATAGGCAAAAAAAGAAACACGTTACGCCACCGCATCGATTCCTGTGACTACGACCTAGATCAGCTTTTATTAGGAACAATTCTCTTTACTCTTCTGACCTTTCTCTTCCCCACGATAATGGTTTACTATCTTACGTTTGCATTGGTAACCATGCGCCGAGGATTTATTTTTTTGTCCTTTGCTGTCGTCTTCATACTTGCTTTCACTGCTCTTACGTCGCATCTTGCTCTAACCACTGTCTACTACTCGATTTCGTAGAGTCGAGTCGCCGTCATATGTATGCAGGCGACAATGGAGACGCTTTTGGCTTGCCTCAACCATTTCCCTCTCTTTGCAATTATGTTACGACTAAAGGACCCAGATCGTCTGCCAGGAGGCTTGCGACTCGAAGTCTGCCCAGAAAGGTTCTTTTTCGATCGAGCGACACCTCTGCGATGGGTGGTGAGCTCGTTACGATCAGTTACCGCTGACTACCCTCAACAACAGCAATTGCCGAAAGATGGATACTCGTCAAACTTGATTCTTGATCAACAAACATTGCAGACAAAGCAAGATATTCAGCTACAACCCCAGCTGCAAACTCAGCTTAAGCAACAGGAAGATTTCAGGGGCGGTCAAAAAAATATATACCGTGTATTGACAGGTCCCATTGAGGCTCAGAAAGTTTCTGATACACAAAAAGAGCCAGAGGGCAAGGTATCGAATCTTAACAGATCAAGTTCATCATCCAACGACCTTCCCTTTTTGGGGGAGTCACAAGAAACCATACCTAGGACCGTTAGTTATTTATTTTTGACGGTAAGGATACGACTATTGTTATTATCATCAGTCTCTGAAGGTTCAGGAGCTAACCCCCCCCCCGCTGCATCACCAGAACTCACCCTTGCCGACATCAGCCATCTTTTTCCAGTACTCGGTTCTATGGAGACGCCTCTCGTCTCATTATCTGACGTTGCACGTACTCAAATGCCTGCTTTCTGGCGAGACAATCAAGTCAATTCCCAGACTGCAATATCCCATGTTACCCGATACAAGGTATAACTTTGTTGTTTTTGTTTTACTATTTACAAGCTGGATTGGATACTGATAGCCATGCCTCCTTAAATTCAGAAGTCGCTTTACGGTGCATTCAATCAAGCCAACGCTACTCAAATTCTGGACTTTTTGTGAGGAGACGTTGATGAATCCTAACGAGACCACCAAATGATGAGCTAAAGGCAAATAAATCGCAAAACTGCTCAAAGTGGAATGGTCGTTGGGATCATAGGGGTGTTGTTGTCAGAAAGGGCCACTGCTTCCGAGAAGCCAAGGGATAAGGCTCCCTGTATTCGTATGGATGGCTGGACGATAATTGGAATGTGAGGTGCAATGGGAATTGGTGTGGACGAAAATGTGCTCTGTGTGCTTGAGGTGTGAACATGCAAACTTTGGGTCGCCCGGCTGCATTTTGAGGATTCCTTATTTGACTCGCCATTGATACTGCTGTTGTTATTGCTGCTGTTGTTGTTGCTGCTGTTGTTGTTGTTACTGTGGTTGGCTTGAGCAGTCATAATGGCAGTAGTTGCCGCCGCCATCATGGGACTTGAATCGATGGCTTGTAACGCGGCTGCTATGGTCATGGCGGCGGCAGCTTGGGTGGAGTTATTGAGAAGAACATTATGGTCATCACCCTCTGGTGCGCCAGATGCTGCCGCATTCACCAACAGGGGGTGATGAATTAAGCCAGACTGATGTGCTCGTAGAGCCGCAATAAGATTGGGATGAGTGTGCTCGATATGGTATTTGAGACCGTTTAAGTTCTTATAGCGTTTACCGCATTCTAGGAAAGTGCAGACATATGGCTTGGACTCGGGACCGTCTTGATCATTCAGCCCGTTAGAGCAATGGCCGTGAAGATTGTGGTACTTGAGTCCGTTTGGGTTTTTATAGGCCTTATCGCAGCCTAGGACAGAACATCTGTAAGGCTTGTTCTCGCTTGAGCAACTGGGCGGCGGCTTCGTCATATCCTCAAGAATGCTGAAGACTTCCTCTCTTTGGCGCATCAAATCGACCGCTGCAGTGACATAAGGAGACGGTGTGTTCTTGGACGCAGACGGCGATAAGATGGTAGACACCGATGACGGCGCCAAGGAATGGTATAACATTGATGGTCGATGGACGCGGCTCGTAGACAACGGACTAATGGGTCTTGCAACCCCCACGAAGTGGCCGGATGCGTGCATTGAAGCTGCCGTGGAAGGACTGAACTGAAAGAATGGGTGTACCCCTCCGTTCTTGTCTGATAGAATAGCTGCTGCGATCGACCTTTGATTAGACTCGAGAGCCTGCCTCTTGGCTAGAGGGCCTAGGAGCTCCGATGCTGCTGCGCTGGCGCGTGTCCTCAATATGGTATTGGGCAATGCAGAATTCATATCGTCCAAATCGTTTTCGTCCAAATCGTTTTCGTCCAAGTCAGTGTAAATATCAGCCAATGATACTATCGTCTTCCGTTTTTTAGAGATTCCAAACCCCAAGACATCAACAGCGCGGGCCGTGATATTGTCGCTATGAACTCCCTTGTTGGTTGGGTCTGAATCACTACGGACCTCTTGGTAGTGTGACGTCCGCATCCGAGATTGAGCACGCCCAATACGATTGGGTGCCAGTGCCGGTGCCTCTGCACCATTGACGGCAGCCAAGAGTTTACGTCGCAAGGCTGCTGCTGTTACATCTTGAATATCGTCATTGCGACCTCTTGGTATACTACGTCTAGGGTGCCCTTTAAAGGACTCCGTGGTTGATGGCTGTGAGTAATTTGATTCTGTATCGCTCCAACTATCATCGTCCAAGAACTCGGTATCTTGGCCGCTCGTTTCATTAAAACCCCCCATGTCGGCCAGAAGACCGGAGGGATTGCCTTCGTTGTCGGCGTCGTTGTCATTTTCGTTATCATCTTCAAAATGAACATGACACTCTTCGTAGTGTTGTAGCAGGTCATGTAAGTCTAGAAGGATACGGCCACAGCAGAAGAAGTCGCGGCAGAAGGCGGTTTCAAAGTCACGGCACTGCAAATTATCAGAAGACTCTGCTACTGGCGGTGTTGCGATGGAGGAAGCAGCATAGGATAAAGAAGGAGACCTTAGACGCTCCAAATCGCCATCGACCCTAGAATTTGCATGTTCGGCATGTGAGCAAGAGGTAGCGAGCGAGCTAGTGATGATATAGTTAAAATACTCCTTACTCAAAAGCTACAGCCAAGAACGGATGCTGGTACAACAACGGGGTGTTATACTGAGAACGCATCAGTCGTGGAGAGTGAATCTCGACCGGGGCCGGCATTTTGCAGTTGAGACAAGAGGGTCAGGAAGGCGGAGAAGGGCTGTACACTGCGAGCAGACTACTTCGATCGTCCAGCGGAGTGAATGAACGTGAAGGAGCGGGATGATGCAGAATGGCACGAGCCTGCAATGGGAGATTAATCAGGGATAGAGTTAGGATTCAAAGACAGACACATCAAACAGAGAGCACCCACTGTCTTGAAGGCAGCAAGCAAGGACGCGCAGGCGGGAACCTGCCCAGTGAGGCCACTCGTGGTGTTGTGTGTATTGTGTGCGTGCATGTGGTGAGACACGCGTCGCCCTGCTCGCGTCCTGTGAAACATGCTTGGGCAAGAGACCTTGCGCGCGCGTGTGTGGCCCCAAAAAGTCTCTGATCAAGTGGCTTATTTGATTGATGTCTGTACGTGAATCCACACCCTTTGTAACGTTCATGTGAGATTGAGCCAGCAAATGTTAACATCCAGATGACCCGCCCAAAGACATCTGCAGTCAGAGGACGTAGACAAGGACATACCACGGACAAGTCCAAGGACGCAGACACGGATGCAAAAGGCAACCAAACCCTCACTGCCTTCTTGTACTGTTGAATGACCGGCGTTACGTGAAGGCAAACATGATCGACGACTGGCACTAGCCGTTTGACCCACCAATGCTATGGTTTATTTATTGCTTCCATCACTACCATTGCTCGGCTCTCAGCCGCCGTTGTCCTTCATTAATTTTCTCCGGGACGCCAAAGACATGACTAGAGAATGGTACACGGGGGTCAGGGACAAGTATGGAGGCAAGAAGAGTTGCTGCCCTCCGTCTCTGCTACTAATCACGCCAAAAGTGGTACTAAAGACGCATACCAAGTCCAGTCTAGGTTCGTGACAAGGGCGGGAGCACGAACACAGGAACGCGTGCAGGAGAAGGAACCCGAATAAAAGGAGTTTCAAGGATAGATCAAGCCTGGGATACTATACACCAAAGGCGTCAGCGCGATGGAAAATAAGGTAAGGAGAGAAAAACTGGCTTCTGTCTCCTATCCTCATACTCCTCCATGGCCTTCTGGTGAGAAGAGATGTTTACCAAGTGCGTTGCGGACTTACTCTCTGGCAGATGCATAGTTTTTCTCCACTTCAATGTGATCTTGATGGGATTGGGAATCCCTCCTGTTCACATACCTGACTAAATCTCGCCTAGTACAGCAGCACATACTATCTGGTGAAGCGAGTACATCAATATAATGTCACAAAACTGTTAGCTAGCGGAGACATACGAAAGCATTCATGGTCACTGTGAAAAATAGATATCTGAGGCTACAAAGACCTCGAAACAACTGATAACAGAGAAGTGTCAATGGAGACGATACCGAAGATGTTCACTCGGGCCCATTAAGTAGCAAAACTAGGGATTTTAATGGGATGCGTTAGCTATCTGTCTTTTAGCTGTGCAATAAATGAGTGAGTGAGGGCAGATTCTGAAGACGAGGACGAACCTGATGACGACCAAGTTCAGTCATTGGGAATGCCTGGTAGTGGGCGACCGGAAGTAGGTAGAAAGACAGTAATGACAGTAGCTAGACGAACCCGTTGTCTCAGTATGGAATATAAAATGTTGTAAACTTTTCTAGTTTTATCCGTGAAGACCACTTTAATCACATGCCAGGACCTCTGCTCCTATTAATCTTCATCGACATCGCCATCCCGGCACACTGCTCGCACTATCCGTACGCATCGATAGTAACATCTTGTTCGTGCATCTGCATGCCACAATGTAATATCAGCTCGAATCATAGAGCAGCAACTGCGTTCCTGGCTCTGCAGTTGACGTTATCCCTGCACCCTACCCTCAAATCGCATCTTCGTACTAATGAAGGATAACAGTGGCTGTGAACATGGCAAATATCTCAGTGGTACTAAGAGAACCAAGAACTAAAAGAGAAGACCGTCAGCATGGGTTAGTCAAGTGGTTGGTGTCAATCATCTTTGCTACGCTGTTAAATGGCAGGTGTTGCATGTAAGAGCAGCGGCGAGAAGTGGTCGCCTCTGCCGGTGTCTATCCCTGTGCCTATGCCTGTGCCTATTGTTGTATATTTGTCTGTGTACTTGTTTTTGTCTACGCCTCTGGATGTCTCAAGCGAAAGTCAATTCAGGTCCTCTGGCTGCCAATTTTCGCTGGCGCAGGTCATCTGAAGTTGCTAATTGCCACTGGCATTGGTAAACCTGAAGACTTTTGGCTGCTAATTATAGCCGGCACAAGCTCTCGATGTCCACTGGATGTAGGTGAAGGTCATCGAAAGTCCTCTGGCTGCTAATTGTCGCTGACACAGGTCACCTTGAGTCCTCTCTCTGGCTGTTAATTGTTGCTACATAGCCCTTTGATGTCTGAGGTCACCAATTGAGGTCTACTGGATGTAGACGTCGTCGGCACAGGTCATCTGAGATCCTCTAGCCGTTAATGTCGCCACTGACATTGATCGGCTTGAGTCGACTGGTTGCTGAAGAAAGGGTGATGGCCTTGCCGAGAAAGCTCAATCCTGGTCTGCAGACAGAAACAATAGCGCGTTGTGCCATGAGAGCAAGTAAAGGTTGGAAACAGTGCGCGACGAGATGAAAAGATAATGTTATTAAAGAGACGCATCAGCGTGCGAAGGATGACCAAAATAACGGGAAGGAAGAAAGGTGTCTTTATTGCATCGGGTGGGCAGGACAAGAAATAGGTGCGAAGGATGACCAAAATAACGGGAAGGAAGAAAGGTGTCTTTATTGCATCGGATGGGCAGGACAAGAAATAGGCCTGCCCGGACGTGTATGGAGTACACGTCACCGACAGCGTATCCTCGTTAATTAAAAATAAAAATTATAAGGGTACACAGGGATAAAACTCCCTATCCGCAACACGGCTCCCCCCAGACTATAGCCCAGCAGAACCAACAGCTTTGCGGCAAGTTGCGAGGAAAAAAATAAACCTCACCAGTGGTGGTTGGCAGCAATGAAGGAAAAAGATAAAACCTCAGGCAGGTTGGATGGATATGAGGGTGTCACGAAACGTCGCAGACACAGATCGTACGAAGTACGCGTCTCTTGTACCTCTGGTCTAGGATCGCGAACCTAGGATCTGTATCCGCACTCATTGGCTTGTCCTCTGATCTCCGACGAGTACCCCTGGCGTCCAGGTTCTGGACCTAGGGCTATAGCTACCCTTAGTACGTATCTCTCAGCCGCACCTATCAGGACCTCCATCTCGTTCTCCTTCATCTATGTTGCCATCCCGGACCCTACTCATAGGTCCGGCTTATGATTAGTACCTGCCCGGATATGTATCCTACTCTTTCGTGTCATCTCTGACTCAACGTAGGCCTGGGTCCAGGCCTTCATCACTCTCTAGTATATAAACCCCCCTGTCCTCTTGCTTTGTTCCTCAGTCTGCAATTCACAATAAACCACACCTTTCCTTCACCTTCTTGTTCCTGCCTTGTCTGACCGTGACATTGCAGACTCAACACATCCTGCCTTCTCGCTTTCCTTCCAGACACACTCCTCCACTCTTGCTGCTTCCATTTTGCAGCAACTCCCTTTTAGTAATAGTTCACCTGTCCCAGGGTTACTGTCCGCAATCCACCGTCCGGGGTCATTCGCGTCGATAAAAGTAAACTGGTCGACTTCTTGTTTCTCCACCGTTCTTCTTCTTGCGCATTTCCTGCTCTCCTTGGCCCGCGAAAACTTGCATTGCTCGCGCACAGGAAATCTTTAAAAAAGCTTATTTTTCCACATTTCTGTTATCAAAATCCGCTGAAAACGACCCTCGTCCACTTGTTCCCTCTCCGTTTTCGCTACCATGGACCACAACCAACACGACCAGCAGGGTATCTACACCCTGCACCACATCGCCGAGCAAGCTGAGAACTCAGACGTTAATCCCCAAGTTGTCCTCCAGCATCTGCAAGCTACCATGCAACAGGTAGAAGTTCTGCAACAGCAGATGACTGCCATGGCCGAGGCCACATCGAGCACTTCGTCCGCCTCTGTTGTCCAAGAGGCTATCCAGACCCTCGCCGAGAACCAAACCCGCCAACAAGAATATCAACTCCAAGTCCAAGAGATCCTTGCCCAATTGGCTCAGCGTGGTCTCAACGTTCCAGTCCCGAACGCCCTCACGACCAAGTTCAAGGGTGATCCCAATGGCATGTCGCTGAACCAGTTCATGTCGCAACTCAACACCGTGTTCTCGAGACATCCCAGATCTTTCAGAACTGACGTCGACAAGATTAATCTGGCCTTACAGTCAATGGAAGGCCTTCCCGCAGAGTTCTTTGCCCCGTACGTCATCGGCCGCGCCCAAGATACCGAAGGTTACTTGTCTGACTGGGAACTCTTTGCCGACCTCCTCAACGACCTCTATGGTAACCACCTTCACGCCGATGATATCAACAATCGACTCATCCGTCTCCGCCAGAACGGCACAGTCTCGGAGTACATCGCCAAGTTCCAGCCTCTAGCCTCTCAATCCGGTTGGAACGAGGTTGCTCTTCTTGCCCGTTTCAAGGATGGTCTGTCATCCGATGTCAAATCCCTGTTGACAGCTCAGATGCACAACCTCAAGACCCTCCGTGACGCCCAGGCTGCTGCCTCCACTGCGTACCAAAACCATGTCTCGCGTGCGCGCGATCAGCGTTTTGGCACTCGAGCTCACCACTCGAACAACTCTTGGTCCCGAAGATCCACTACCCCAGCCGCGACCTCCTCTGCCGCTGCCTCCTCCTCAACTGATATGGATCTTGATACTGTGCGTGTCAAGCACATCACCGCTGAAGAGAAACAACGTCGTCGCGACAACAAGCTCTGTCTTTACTGTGGTGGAAAGTAAAAAGTATACGGCACACAGAGTCGGTAAGAATGAGAGAGGGATCTCTTGATTTATTGTAACGATCAGGTATATGTACCTGATCGGGCCTCTGTGACTGCCTTGCCGCCAGCAGCATTATTTGGTTCCAAAATCTTTGCCTTTGCCACCAAATTATGCGACATGACTTCCCCTCCCATGGAGAGTGTAGCGAGATCTGGCGCTGCTGGCAGCGTAGAGGGTAAAAAATAAAACCTCTTTGCTAACTCTAAGATATTTTGAGGGAAAAATATGAAAACCTCATGTGATATTGTTGAAGGGGAGGCTATGTGGGATCGAAACCCTTCTTGGCATTTGTTGCCGTGATTTCAGCCCCTTGGTAAATATCTCTTTTGTCTTTGCTGCGATGGATTCTTCTTTTCTTTAACAAGTTTCCAGTAGTCTCGAACGCATTGTTTTTCGATGAAGTTTTCTTCAGGTTCCCATGTGTAATCCTCTTCTGAGTAGCCTACCCATTTTGCTTTGTATTCCCACTCCCCCCCTCGGGAAGGATGTGGTCGGTGGTCAAGAATGTATTCGATTTCAAAAATTGGCAGAGTCGCCAGATCTTCTAATACCAGTTTGAGCTGAGAAGGAGCATAGTTGCGGCTAAGAAGTTCGCCAGTACCATCACGAAGTTCGTATGAACCACCGGATGTGCGGCGCACTACAGTGTATGGCCCTTCGTAGCGAGGCGTAAGCTTGTTGCCGAGAATTGGATCAAGCGTCATTACTTTGGCGCCGTCTGGGAAATCATTCTGCAAGACGGTCGCATTGAATCTCGCAATCATTCTCCTTTGTGTCTCTTGTGATTTTTTGTCAATGGCAGGGAACACAACTTCTGTCATATATTGGAGTCTTTCGCAGAGGTCTGCGTGAGTCATAGTAGTTCTTGTAGATTTGGAGTAATTTTGGAAGCCGTTGGCCTTCCGAGCAAAGAAGAGAGAAAACGGGGATGAATTATGGAGGGCGACGATCCTTGAGTTCATTGCAAGCTGTGCCATAGGGACATGAAGGTCCCAGGAGTCTTGTTTTTGTTGATGCTCCTTTTTGATGATGTCGACTGCAATTTTGACGTGTCGTTCTGCGACGCCATTACCTCGAGGGTGGTATGGTGTAAGAAGCCTGTGATCGACACCGAACTGAGTAGTCATTGTGTGCATAAGTTTGTTCACAAATTCTCTGCCGTTGTCGGATTGTAAAACGCGAGGAAAACCAATAGTACAGAATATGTCAAAGAGGGCGCGTGCCACTGTATTGGCCTGTTTGTCAGGTATGGCCTTGAGAAATACGAAGCGGGTGCAAACATCCACTAGGATGAGGAGGAAGACATTGCCTGTTGTAGATAACGGGAATGGTCCAGCCAAGTCCATTGCCATATGATCTCCAGGCAAGTTTGCGTGGATAGCTTTCAGTGGATGGTAGCCCTTGAGACTAATGTTGTATTTTTGGCAATCCGGGCATTTCTTAACCCAAGCTAGGCAGTCATCCGTGAGACGGGGCCATGTGCATTGCTCAGCATGGATGGAGCGTACCATCGCATTTGCTCCTAGATGTCCTAGAGCATGAGTCTTGTGGAGGATTTCGTCCTTTATTTTGTTTTCGTGTACCGTGCGCATTATGGTGTCGCTGTTTTGCATGATGTGCATGTAGGCATTGACAATATACGCTTGGTTGGAATCGTAGCGCGTTTGCATTGATGCTGGGAATAGTCTGGACAAGTGGTCAGGTAGGATATTCATGACTCCAGGTCGATATTCTACGGCGAAGTCGTAGCTCAAAATAGTCTCATGCCATCCTGTAAGCATGGAATTCAGATCCTTTTGGGTATGAATGTATATAAGAGCGCGGTGGTCAGTATAGAGTGTAAAATGTCTGCCCCACAAGTAATAATGAAACTTTGTAAGTGCGAAAACGATACCCAGTAATTCTTTTTGGGTTGCTGAGTAGCGACGTTCTCGGTCCTGTAGTGATCGTGCCATGAACGATATATACCTGTTCTGCCATTTCTTCTTGGATTCGTTATATACTCGTTGGTATAGCACCGCTGCGACGCCCACGTTGGATGCATCAGTGGCAACGTAGAACATCAGTGAAAAATCCGGGAAGTGCAGGATGGGAGCCATGCTCAGTAATTTTTTAAAAGCATTGAAGGCGTCCAGTTCATCCTGATTGAGCTTGAAAGGTTTTGTCTCGTGCCTTAATTTGTCTAATGGTGCCGCTAGTGTACTGAACAGCGGAATAAACTCCCGGAAGAAATTGAAGGTGCCCATGTATGATTGTACTTGAGTGCCCGTCGTTGGGGGTACCCATTGCTCGATATTGGCAAGCTTGGTGGGGTCGACACGCTTACCAGCTAAGTCCACCACGAAGCCCAAGAGGACAATTTGTGTGGCATAGAAATGCGACTTATCCGGGTTGATAATTAGGTTAGCTTTTGTAAGCCGCTCAATTACGCATTTGACATGTTCTGCATGCTCCTCTCTGGTCTTAGAGAAAATGACGATGTCGTCGATAAAAACCAACACGAAAGGCAAGTCGCCCAGGATGCGCGTCATTCCACGTTGGAAAATACTGGAGAGAGGTTTTAGTCCGAACGGGGCTCGCCGGAACATATACTGAATTCCACGGTGCATAAAGGCCGTCAGTGGTTGGTGGCCTGCTTCAATAGGTAGGCGATGATAAGCTTGCGTAAGATCAATTGTGGAATATATTGCATGCCCTCCAATTTGTTGCAGGATATCCAATATCAATGGTACAGGGTGATTGTCATCCTTGAGTAGCTTGTTCAAGGGTCGTGGATCGAGACAGACTCGCCATTTCGTTTTATTGCCTAGTAGGTCTTTCTTGGCCGCCAGAGTCAACGTATTGTTGTGGCGATTATTGGCCGGCGCATGTGTGATGACTCCATCCTTAAGCCATTTGTCAACTTGCTCATCGAAGATATGTTGCTGCTGTTCGGCGAATTTTCTTGGCCGGCGATACACCGTGGTACCTTCTGGAACGTCTAGGAAGACATGCATTTCAGGTAGTGTGCAGTGGCTATCCAGAGGAATTTGGGCATTGCCGTGTAACGCTCCCTCAATTTCGTTCATAAATTGTGCCTTACACTTTTTGAATTTGTCCGTAAGTTCTTCAGCTGGAGTTTCTAGAGGTAGCGTCGATGGCTTCTCGTCCGGTATCGGAGGTGGGAGGGTATGTGCGTGTGCACGACCATCTGCTATGCCTCCAATGGTGAACCCGAGTTTGTTGAATAAATCCATTCCGATGACGAAAGGATACTGCAAGTCAAAGACTTCGAATGAAGTGAGCAAGAAGTGTTCGTTACACTCTATCTCTATCTGTTCCGTTGTTCCTGTACGGGCCACATGCATTTCCTTGTGTCCTAGGAATATATTTCCGTGTGCTTTGTTCACATTTAGTTTGAGGTTGTCTACGATTGATTTGTCAATGAAGGACTTGGTAGCTCCTGAGTCAAGTAGAGCTTCAAACTGATACCCTTCGAAGTAGATAGGTACTATTAATCTGGAGTCAGCATCCTTTTCATCTACGAGTTCGTTGTACACGATTGTTTCATGAGTACTCAATTGTTCTTCGTTTATTGTCATACTGCCTTGTAACTCTGTACTTCCCCTGCCTGCGTGCCCCAATATGGAATCAGTCAGATGAATTAACTTGATGAAATTTTCTTCCAGTATCGGTGGTACGTCCTTAGCCTGAGGTGAGTTAAGGGCAGAAGTTAGCATGTTGAAGTGAAGATCTTGGTAAGGCTTCCATGCTTTTCCGCGAAGTATATGAAGAGGGTTCTTACGATAGTTACGGTCTCGTGAGTTATTATTATCCTGGTCTTCTCGACGGTTACGAGAATCAGATTGGTAGGGTTCATAGCGACCTGATCCTCGGGCAGAATACCCTGGGTTCTTGTGGTCGGCTCTGTCCCGGTTGTCATTATAATTGTTTGAGCGACCTCTGCTCCGTTCTTCGTTCATACGTGTGCGGCACTTGTCCATTGAGTGACCAGGTTTACGGCAGTATTCGCATTCAAAGTGGTTTTTTGTGGTATGGTTACCGTTCTTCTTGCAGGTGTCACAGTACAATCCTTTGGCTCCGGCGGTATCCTTGACAGCCTTTTGATCATTGATGGGCACCAAAGGGGCGCGGAAGTCATCGCGTGCATTGCTGGGCCCTGTGAGTTTACTCAAGGCGGCGCAGAAATCGCTGATAGTAAGAGGACTGTCCGGCAGCTGCACCAAGTGGCGGTTAGCCATCTGGAACCGGGAATTAACAGTGTCCATCTCCTGGGATGAAATGCCTTGACGCAGTAGGGTGAGGATGAGGTCGTTGTCATCTTGAATGCGGTACACTCTGGTAGCGCGCGCGATACGGTGGGCGTAGTGACGGTACGGTTCCCCTTGATGGCGGCCAAAGTTGGTCAGGTTAGACAAGGCTGCCTCTCGCTCTTCAGTGGTTAAGCAAGTTTCGAAGAATGTTCTTTCCAGGTAATCGATGGTGATCACCTCTTGATTGTCTGCAAAGATGGCCTTGAGTTTGTCGTGAAAATGTTGGCTCAGAACAAGATAGCACAGGTACCTGTCACCATGAGATCGGAGGTAGGTTTCTCCAAGGTATGGCACCACTTCTCGTTCGAAGTGAGCCCACCAGTCATAAGCGGATTTAGTATCAGCTTCTCCAAATCGCTTCCATTGAGGCAGTGGCTTGACTGGAAATCCTGCTTCAGAGCGCATTGGTCCTTGCGGTGTCGAGGAAGCAGCGTTGCTGTCTTGAGCCGGTGCCTGCTGACTTGCCCACTGTGCGGGAACAGGCTGGCGCATGTCACACAGCATACGATAATTTATCTCCAAGGCGTCGTGCCTTTGCTTAATCATCATAAGTTTCTTCCTGTACTCATTCGTCTTCCCTTGATCCAGGTCGAGAGTCGTATTGGTAATTTCATTACGTGCGATGAGGATCGTGTATGACCGCATTTGTTGCTTGGCGGTGGTCATTGCCAAGTGCATTGTTGCGATCTCATGTTCTAGTTGCTCATCTGAGAATAGCACAAGATCGTCTTCCTGAGGAGGCGTGGTTACGGCGCCTGTGATTGACATTGGCATCCCAGGCTGGCGCTTAGGGATTGAAGGCAGCTGTGAAGGCAGTGTTCCTTCAAATGTCGTGACTTCGTCGTCGATATCCATACTCTCAGCTGTTGCCTCGTTGCAGGGTTCTGTCACGGAAGTGGCGGTGGTAGCGAAGGTAGCATTGGCAGCATCAGTAGCTGAAGTAGCATCACCTGTGTTGGCGATCTGTCCAAGGTTGGGTGCGGGCTGAGCACTAGTAGCCGACGCCACAGGGATGACTACCGCCGTCAGACGGGCACGGTTGACCTTTGGGGTGTATTTCGTCATGAGTGAGAATCCGATCTAGTAGATCCGAATGAATGAATTGCGAATGAGTGAAATGGGAAAAAAAAACAACAGTCACAAAGTTGTCACGTGATGATGGGGTTCAGTGCGCTCGGTAGCTACAGCTGAGGGGAATCTAACGAGCTGTTTCGTTTAGATGGATGGATTGGATTGATGGTCGGATGGGTGCTCCGAAGTTGAGTGCATGAGTATGCGGAATGGGGGCTAATTCCGGTGAATCGGTGGTGAGATCAAGGTTGATCCAAGTGAATTTCGTTGTTGATCCACGTTAATGGGTTGATCCAACTGAATGTCGTCGTTGATCCAAGTGAATGCCGTTGTTGATCCGGGTTAATGGGTTGATCCAACTGAATGTCGTCGTTGATCCAAGTGAATGCCGTTGTTGATCCGGGTTAATGGGTTGATCCAACTGAATGTCGTCGTTGATCCAAGTGAATGCCGTTGTTGACAATGGATGTGGATGTGGATGACAATGGATATGGATGACAATGGATGTGGATGACAATGGATGTGGATGTGGATGGATGTGGATGTGGATGGATGAGAGATCCTCTTCTTTACCGAAAAAAATAAAAAGTATACGGCACACAGAGTCGGTAAGAATGAGAGAGGGATCTCTTGATTTATTGTAACGATCAGGTATATGTACCTGATCGGGCCTCTGTGACTGCCTTGCCGCCAGCAGCATTATTTGGTTCCAAAATCTTTGCCTTTGCCACCAAATTATGCGACACCAAGCAACCGCTCCCCCTTGGGTCTCCTCCAACCACTGCCCATCCCGGACAGGGCCTGGCACACAGTAACGATGGATTTCCTCGGACCTCTTCCCAAGACCCCTCGTGGCCACGACTGCATTGCTGTCTTTGTTGACAAGCTCACTAAGCAGGTTCACTTTGCTGCTTGCCACACAACAGATTCTGCTGCACAGACCGCTCGCATCTTCTTCGATCATGTCTTCCGACTTCACGGTATGCCCACAACCTTTGTCTCCGATCGTGACGCCAAATTCACGAGCCGCTTCTGGAAGGAACTGAGCCGCCTTATGGACGTTCACCTCGCCATGTCAACTGCTTACCATCCCCAGACAGACGGTCAGACAGAACGCGCCAACCGCACGCTCATTACGATGCTTCGGAGCTTTGTCGATCAACGCCAGACTAATTGGGATCTATTGCTCTCTGCCGCCGAGTTCGCCACCAACAACGCCACACACGCCTCCACCGGGACCACCCCCTTCTTTTTGAACTATGGGTTACATCCGACCGTACCTATGGCGCTGTTGACACCCGCTCCAGGCCCTAACCCCTCCGTTGACGAATTTGTCCAGACTCAAAGCGAGGCCCTCACAATTGCCAAAGAAGCGCTGACATTGGCACAAGAACTTCAAACCAAGAACGCAGACCGGTACCGCCGAGATCACGACTTCGCTGTTGGTGACCAAGTCCTCCTCAACCTCGAGAACATAACGCTCGCAGCGGATCGCAGTCGCCCCTCTCGCAAACTTACTGCCCTCTCCGCCGGTCCCTACAGAATTGTGGAACAACTCTCACCCGTATCCTTCCGCCTGGACTTACCACCGTCAATGAAGATCCACCCTGTCTTCCATGTCGACCGACTTCAACGCTACTACGCGTCGCCGCTACCCCTCGGCGCACGAGCTCCGGCACAGCCGCCTCCAGAGATTGTTGAGGACGAAGAAGAATTCGAAGTCGAAGCAATCGCCGAGCACAGACAACATGGACAAAAAGAGATAGAATACCTGATCCAGTGGAAAGGTTACGCACGGGAACAATGGACTTGGGAACCGGAAACCGGTCTAACCCACTGCAAGAGGATTCTTAGGAAGTACAAACGCGACAACCGCCTATAACCGAATTTTTTTTAAGAGGGGAAGGTGCAACAGAAGATTAGCTACGCTCCAAAACTACACTCCAAAACTACACTCCAAACAATACCATCATAGCCACCACAGCCACACAGCCACACAGACGTATATATATACCCCCATCCCCCCTACATAATAAACATCATTCGTTCTCCCAACTCTACCTCTTCCCCTGTCCCTGTCCCTGGTCCTTATCCCTGTCCCCTCTCCCGGTCTCTCCCTTGCATTCCCCTCTGTGCCTATTACACTCTCCTTCCTGTTTATCTCCAGTACTATCTCCTTGAGACTGTATCTGATCATACAACAGCGTTGTGCCTGATCCCTGTGGCCCTGAGAGCAAAGTCCCTATCAACTGTAAGCGACGATTTTTGTTAGTCATCTTTCTTCTCGTTATCAATTTCGTTTCCAGCTCATTGCTGACCTTAGACTATACTTACATTAGACAACATCACACCGGATATGTATCCTACTCTTTCGTGTCATCTCTGACTCAACGTAGGCCTGGGTCCAGGCCTTCATCACTCTCTAGTATATAAACCCCCCTGTCCTCTTGCTTTGTTCCTCAGTCTGCAATTCACAATAAACCACACCTTTCCTTCACCTTCTTGTTCCTGCCTTGTCTGACCGTGACATTGCAGACTCAACACATCCTGCCTTCTCGCTTTCCTTCCAGACACACTCCTCCACTCTTGCTGCTTCCATTTTGCAGCAACTCCCTTTTAGTAATAGTTCACCTGTCCCAGGGTTACTGTCCGCAATCCACCGTCCGGGGTCATTCGCGTCGATAAAAGTAAACTGGTCGACTTCTTGTTTCTCCACCGTTCTTCTTCTTGCGCATTTCCTGCTCTCCTTGGCCCGCGAAAACTTGCATTGCTCGCGCACAGGAAATCTTTAAAAAAGCTTATTTTTCCACATTTCTGTTATCAAAATCCGCTGAAAACGACCCTCGTCCACTTGTTCCCTCTCCGTTTTCGCTACCATGGACCACAACCAACACGACCAGCAGGGTATCTACACCCTGCACCACATCGCCGAGCAAGCTGAGAACTCAGACGTTAATCCCCAAGTTGTCCTCCAGCATCTGCAAGCTACCATGCAACAGGTAGAAGTTCTGCAACAGCAGATGACTGCCATGGCCGAGGCCACATCGAGCACTTCGTCCGCCTCTGTTGTCCAAGAGGCTATCCAGACCCTCGCCGAGAACCAAACCCGCCAACAAGAATATCAACTCCAAGTCCAAGAGATCCTTGCCCAATTGGCTCAGCGTGGTCTCAACGTTCCAGTCCCGAACGCCCTCACGACCAAGTTCAAGGGTGATCCCAATGGCATGTCGCTGAACCAGTTCATGTCGCAACTCAACACCGTGTTCTCGAGACATCCCAGATCTTTCAGAACTGACGTCGACAAGATTAATCTGGCCTTACAGTCAATGGAAGGCCTTCCCGCAGAGTTCTTTGCCCCGTACGTCATCGGCCGCGCCCAAGATACCGAAGGTTACTTGTCTGACTGGGAACTCTTTGCCGACCTCCTCAACGACCTCTATGGTAACCACCTTCACGCCGATGATATCAACAATCGACTCATCCGTCTCCGCCAGAACGGCACAGTCTCGGAGTACATCGCCAAGTTCCAGCCTCTAGCCTCTCAATCCGGTTGGAACGAGGTTGCTCTTCTTGCCCGTTTCAAGGATGGTCTGTCATCCGATGTCAAATCCCTGTTGACAGCTCAGATGCACAACCTCAAGACCCTCCGTGACGCCCAGGCTGCTGCCTCCACTGCGTACCAAAACCATGTCTCGCGTGCGCGCGATCAGCGTTTTGGCACTCGAGCTCACCACTCGAACAACTCTTGGTCCCGAAGATCCACTACCCCAGCCGCGACCTCCTCTGCCGCTGCCTCCTCCTCAACTGATATGGATCTTGATACTGTGCGTGTCAAGCACATCACCGCTGAAGAGAAACAACGTCGTCGCGACAACAAGCTCTGTCTTTACTGTGGTGGAAAGTAAAAAGTATACGGCACACAGAGTCGGTAAGAATGAGAGAGGGATCTCTTGATTTATTGTAACGATCAGGTATATGTACCTGATCGGGCCTCTGTGACTGCCTTGCCGCCAGCAGCATTATTTGGTTCCAAAATCTTTGCCTTTGCCACCAAATTATGCGACATGACTTCCCCTCCCATGGAGAGTGTAGCGAGATCTGGCGCTGCTGGCAGCGTAGAGGGTAAAAAATAAAACCTCTTTGCTAACTCTAAGATATTTTGAGGGAAAAATATGAAAACCTCATGTGATATTGTTGAAGGGGAGGCTATGTGGGATCGAAACCCTTCTTGGCATTTGTTGCCGTGATTTCAGCCCCTTGGTAAATATCTCTTTTGTCTTTGCTGCGATGGATTCTTCTTTTCTTTAACAAGTTTCCAGTAGTCTCGAACGCATTGTTTTTCGATGAAGTTTTCTTCAGGTTCCCATGTGTAATCCTCTTCTGAGTAGCCTACCCATTTTGCTTTGTATTCCCACTCCCCCCCTCGGGAAGGATGTGGTCGGTGGTCAAGAATGTATTCGATTTCAAAAATTGGCAGAGTCGCCAGATCTTCTAATACCAGTTTGAGCTGAGAAGGAGCATAGTTGCGGCTAAGAAGTTCGCCAGTACCATCACGAAGTTCGTATGAACCACCGGATGTGCGGCGCACTACAGTGTATGGCCCTTCGTAGCGAGGCGTAAGCTTGTTGCCGAGAATTGGATCAAGCGTCATTACTTTGGCGCCGTCTGGGAAATCATTCTGCAAGACGGTCGCATTGAATCTCGCAATCATTCTCCTTTGTGTCTCTTGTGATTTTTTGTCAATGGCAGGGAACACAACTTCTGTCATATATTGGAGTCTTTCGCAGAGGTCTGCGTGAGTCATAGTAGTTTTTGTAGATTTGGAGTAATTTTGGAAGCCGTTGGCCTTCCGAGCAAAGAAGAGAGAAAACGGGGATGAATTATGGAGGGCGACGATCCTTGAGTTCATTGCAAGCTGTGCCATAGGGACATGAAGGTCCCAGGAGTCTTGTTTTTGTTGATGCTCCTTTTTGATGATGTCGACTGCAATTTTGACGTGTCGTTCTGCGACGCCATTACCTCGAGGGTGGTATGGTGTAAGAAGCCTGTGATCGACACCGAACTGAGTAGTCATTGTGTGCATAAGTTTGTTCACAAATTCTCTGCCGTTGTCGGATTGTAAAACGCGAGGAAAACCAATAGTACAGAATATGTCAAAGAGGGCGCGTGCCACTGTATTGGCCTGTTTGTCAGGTATGGCCTTGAGAAATACGAAGCGGGTGCAAACATCCACTAGGATGAGGAGGAAGACATTGCCTGTTGTAGATAACGGGAATGGTCCAGCCAAGTCCATTGCCATATGATCTCCAGGCAAGTTTGCGTGGATAGCTTTCAGTGGATGGTAGCCCTTGAGACTAATGTTGTATTTTTGGCAATCCGGGCATTTCTTAACCCAAGCTAGGCAGTCATCCGTGAGACGGGGCCATGTGCATTGCTCAGCATGGATGGAGCGTACCATCGCATTTGCTCCTAGATGTCCTAGAGCATGAGTCTTGTGGAGGATTTCGTCCTTTATTTTGTTTTCGTGTACCGTGCGCATTATGGTGTCACTGTTTTGCATGATGTGCATGTAGGCATTGACAATATACGCTTGGTTGGAATCGTAGCGCGTTTGCATTGATGCTGGGAATAGTCTGGACAAGTGGTCAGGTAGGATATTCATGACTCCAGGTCGATATTCTACGGCGAAGTCGTAGCTCAAAATAGTCTCATGCCATCCTGTAAGCATGGAATTCAGATCCTTTTGGGTATGAATGTATATAAGAGCGCGGTGGTCAGTATAGAGTGTAAAATGTCTGCCCCACAAGTAATAATGAAACTTTGTAAGTGCGAAAACGATACCCAGTAATTCTTTTTGGGTTGCTGAGTAGCGACGTTCTCGGTCCTGTAGTGATCGTGCCATGAACGATATATACCTGTTCTGCCATTTCTTCTTGGATTCGTTATATACTCGTTGGTATAGCACCGCTGCGACGCCCACGTTGGATGCATCAGTGGCAACGTAGAACATCAGTGAAAAATCCGGGAAGTGCAGGATGGGAGCCATGCTCAGTAATTTTTTAAAAGCATTGAAGGCGTCCAGTTCATCCTGATTGAGCTTGAAAGGTTTTGTCTCGTGCCTTAATTTGTCTAATGGTGCCGCTAGTGTACTGAACAGCGGAATAAACTCCCGGAAGAAATTGAAGGTGCCCATGTATGATTGTACTTGAGTGCCCGTCGTTGGGGGTACCCATTGCTCGATATTGGCAAGCTTGGTGGGGTCGACACGCTTACCAGCTAAGTCCACCACGAAGCCCAAGAGGACAATTTGTGTGGCATAGAAATGCGACTTATCCGGGTTGATAATTAGGTTAGCTTTTGTAAGCCGCTCAATTACGCATTTGACATGTTCTGCATGCTCCTCTCTGGTCTTAGAGAAAATGACGATGTCGTCGATAAAAACCAACACGAAAGGCAAGTCGCCCAGGATGCGCGTCATTCCACGTTGGAAAATACTGGAGAGAGGTTTTAGTCCGAACGGGGCTCGCCGGAACATATACTGAATTCCACGGTGCATAAAGGCCGTCAGTGGTTGGTGGCCTGCTTCAATAGGTAGGCGATGATAAGCTTGCGTAAGATCAATTGTGGAATATATTGCATGCCCTCCAATTTGTTGCAGGATATCCAATATCAATGGTACAGGGTGATTGTCATCCTTGAGTAGCTTGTTCAAGGGTCGTGGATCGAGACAGACTCGCCATTTCGTTTTATTGCCTAGTAGGTCTTTCTTGGCCGCCAGAGTCAACGTATTGTTGTGGCGATTATTGGCCGGCGCATGTGTGATGACTCCATCCTTAAGCCATTTGTCAACTTGCTCATCGAAGATATGTTGCTGCTGTTCGGCGAATTTTCTTGGCCGGCGATACACCGTGGTACCTTCTGGAACGTCTAGGAAGACATGCATTTCAGGTAGTGTGCAGTGGCTATCCAGAGGAATTTGGGCATTGCCGTGTAACGCTCCCTCAATTTCGTTCATAAATTGTGCCTTACACTTTTTGAATTTGTCCGTAAGTTCTTCAGCTGGAGTTTCTAGAGGTAGCGTCGATGGCTTCTCGTCCGGTATCGGAGGTGGGAGGGTATGTGCGTGTGCACGACCATCTGCTATGCCTCCAATGGTGAACCCGAGTTTGTTGAATAAATCCATTCCGATGACGAAAGGATACTGCAAGTCAAAGACTTCGAATGAAGTGAGCAAGAAGTGTTCGTTACACTCTATCTCTATCTGTTCCGTTGTTCCTGTACGGGCCACATGCATTTCCTTGTGTCCTAGGAATATATTTCCGTGTGCTTTGTTCACATTTAGTTTGAGGTTGTCTACGATTGATTTGTCAATGAAGGACTTGGTAGCTCCTGAGTCAAGTAGAGCTTCAAACTGATACCCTTCGAAGTAGATAGGTACTATTAATCTGGAGTCAGCATCCTTTTCATCTACGAGTTCGTTGTACACGATTGTTTCATGAGTAAAAAGTATACGGCACACAGAGTCGGTAAGAATGAGAGAGGGATCTCTTGATTTATTGTAACGATCAGGTATATGTACCTGATCGGGCCTCTGTGACTGCCTTGCCGCCAGCAGCATTATTTGGTTCCAAAATCTTTGCCTTTGCCACCAAATTATGCGACATGACTTCCCCTCCCATGGAGAGTGTAGCGAGATCTGGCGCTGCTGGCAGCGTAGAGGGTAAAAAATAAAACCTCTTTGCTAACTCTAAGATATTTTGAGGGAAAAATATGAAAACCTCATGTGATATTGTTGAAGGGGAGGCTATGTGGGATCGAAACCCTTCTTGGCATTTGTTGCCGTGATTTCAGCCCCTTGGTAAATATCTCTTTTGTCTTTGCTGCGATGGATTCTTCTTTTCTTTAACAAGTTTCCAGTAGTCTCGAACGCATTGTTTTTCGATGAAGTTTTCTTCAGGTTCCCATGTGTAATCCTCTTCTGAGTAGCCTACCCATTTTGCTTTGTATTCCCACTCCCCCCCTCGGGAAGGATGTGGTCGGTGGTCAAGAATGTATTCGATTTCAAAAATTGGCAGAGTCGCCAGATCTTCTAATACCAGTTTGAGCTGAGAAGGAGCATAGTTGCGGCTAAGAAGTTCGCCAGTACCATCACGAAGTTCGTATGAACCACCGGATGTGCGGCGCACTACAGTGTATGGCCCTTCGTAGCGAGGCGTAAGCTTGTTGCCGAGAATTGGATCAAGCGTCATTACTTTGGCGCCGTCTGGGAAATCATTCTGCAAGACGGTCGCATTGAATCTCGCAATCATTCTCCTTTGTGTCTCTTGTGATTTTTTGTCAATGGCAGGGAACACAACTTCTGTCATATATTGGAGTCTTTCGCAGAGGTCTGCGTGAGTCATAGTAGTTCTTGTAGATTTGGAGTAATTTTGGAAGCCGTTGGCCTTCCGAGCAAAGAAGAGAGAAAACGGGGATGAATTATGGAGGGCGACGATCCTTGAGTTCATTGCAAGCTGTGCCATAGGGACATGAAGGTCCCAGGAGTCTTGTTTTTGTTGATGCTCCTTTTTGATGATGTCGACTGCAATTTTGACGTGTCGTTCTGCGACGCCATTACCTCGAGGGTGGTATGGTGTAAGAAGCCTGTGATCGACACCGAACTGAGTAGTCATTGTGTGCATAAGTTTGTTCACAAATTCTCTGCCGTTGTCGGATTGTAAAACGCGAGGAAAACCAATAGTACAGAATATGTCAAAGAGGGCGCGTGCCACTGTATTGGCCTGTTTGTCAGGTATGGCCTTGAGAAATACGAAGCGGGTGCAAACATCCACTAGGATGAGGAGGAAGACATTGCCTGTTGTAGATAACGGGAATGGTCCAGCCAAGTCCATTGCCATATGATCTCCAGGCAAGTTTGCGTGGATAGCTTTCAGTGGATGGTAGCCCTTGAGACTAATGTTGTATTTTTGGCAATCCGGGCATTTCTTAACCCAAGCTAGGCAGTCATCCGTGAGACGGGGCCATGTGCATTGCTCAGCATGGATGGAGCGTACCATCGCATTTGCTCCTAGATGTCCTAGAGCATGAGTCTTGTGGAGGATTTCGTCCTTTATTTTGTTTTCGTGTACCGTGCGCATTATGGTGTCGCTGTTTTGCATGATGTGCATGTAGGCATTGACAATATACGCTTGGTTGGAATCGTAGCGCGTTTGCATTGATGCTGGGAATAGTCTGGACAAGTGGTCAGGTAGGATATTCATGACTCCAGGTCGATATTCTACGGCGAAGTCGTAGCTCAAAATAGTCTCATGCCATCCTGTAAGCATGGAATTCAGATCCTTTTGGGTATGAATGTATATAAGAGCGCGGTGGTCAGTATAGAGTGTAAAATGTCTGCCCCACAAGTAATAATGAAACTTTGTAAGTGCGAAAACGATACCCAGTAATTCTTTTTGGGTTGCTGAGTAGCGACGTTCTCGGTCCTGTAGTGATCGTGCCATGAACGATATATACCTGTTCTGCCATTTCTTCTTGGATTCGTTATATACTCGTTGGTATAGCACCGCTGCGACGCCCACGTTGGATGCATCAGTGGCAACGTAGAACATCAGTGAAAAATCCGGGAAGTGCAGGATGGGAGCCATGCTCAGTAATTTTTTAAAAGCATTGAAGGCGTCCAGTTCATCCTGATTGAGCTTGAAAGGTTTTGTCTCGTGCCTTAATTTGTCTAATGGTGCCGCTAGTGTACTGAACAGCGGAATAAACTCCCGGAAGAAATTGAAGGTGCCCATGTATGATTGTACTTGAGTGCCCGTCGTTGGGGGTACCCATTGCTCGATATTGGCAAGCTTGGTGGGGTCGACACGCTTACCAGCTAAGTCCACCACGAAGCCCAAGAGGACAATTTGTGTGGCATAGAAATGCGACTTATCCGGGTTGATAATTAGGTTAGCTTTTGTAAGCCGCTCAATTACGCATTTGACATGTTCTGCATGCTCCTCTCTGGTCTTAGAGAAAATGACGATGTCGTCGATAAAAACCAACACGAAAGGCAAGTCGCCCAGGATGCGCGTCATTCCACGTTGGAAAATACTGGAGAGAGGTTTTAGTCCGAACGGGGCTCGCCGGAACATATACTGAATTCCACGGTGCATAAAGGCCGTCAGTGGTTGGTGGCCTGCTTCAATAGGTAGGCGATGATAAGCTTGCGTAAGATCAATTGTGGAATATATTGCATGCCCTCCAATTTGTTGCAGGATATCCAATATCAATGGTACAGGGTGATTGTCATCCTTGAGTAGCTTGTTCAAGGGTCGTGGATCGAGACAGACTCGCCATTTCGTTTTATTGCCTAGTAGGTCTTTCTTGGCCGCCAGAGTCAACGTATTGTTGTGGCGATTATTGGCCGGCGCATGTGTGATGACTCCATCCTTAAGCCATTTGTCAACTTGCTCATCGAAGATATGTTGCTGCTGTTCGGCGAATTTTCTTGGCCGGCGATACACCGTGGTACCTTCTGGAACGTCTAGGAAGACATGCATTTCAGGTAGTGTGCAGTGGCTATCCAGAGGAATTTGGGCATTGCCGTGTAACGCTCCCTCAATTTCGTTCATAAATTGTGCCTTACACTTTTTGAATTTGTCCGTAAGTTCTTCAGCTGGAGTTTCTAGAGGTAGCGTCGATGGCTTCTCGTCCGGTATCGGAGGTGGGAGGGTATGTGCGTGTGCACGACCATCTGCTATGCCTCCAATGGTGAACCCGAGTTTGTTGAATAAATCCATTCCGATGACGAAAGGATACTGCAAGTCAAAGACTTCGAATGAAGTGAGCAAGAAGTGTTCGTTACACTCTATCTCTATCTGTTCCGTTGTTCCTGTACGGGCCACATGCATTTCCTTGTGTCCTAGGAATATATTTCCGTGTGCTTTGTTCACATTTAGTTTGAGGTTGTCTACGATTGATTTGTCAATGAAGGACTTGGTAGCTCCTGAGTCAAGTAGAGCTTCAAACTGATACCCTTCGAAGTAGATAGGTACTATTAATCTGGAGTCAGCATCCTTTTCATCTACGAGTTCGTTGTACACGATTGTTTCATGAGTACTCAATTGTTCTTCGTTTATTGTCATACTGCCTTGTAACTCTGTACTTCCCCTGCCTGCGTGCCCCAATATGGAATCAGTCAGATGAATTAACTTGATGAAATTTTCTTCCAGTATCGGTGGTACGTCCTTAGCCTGAGGTGAGTTAAGGGCAGAAGTTAGCATGTTGAAGTGAAGATCTTGGTAAGGCTTCCATGCTTTTCCGCGAAGTATATGAAGAGGGTTCTTACGATAGTTACGGTCTCGTGAGTTATTATTATCCTGGTCTTCTCGACGGTTACGAGAATCAGATTGGTAGGGTTCATAGCGACCTGATCCTCGGGCAGAATACCCTGGGTTCTTGTGGTCGGCTCTGTCCCGGTTGTCATTATAATTGTTTGAGCGACCTCTGCTCCGTTCTTCGTTCATACGTGTGCGGCACTTGTCCATTGAGTGACCAGGTTTACGGCAGTATTCGCATTCAAAGTGGTTTTTTGTGGTATGGTTACCGTTCTTCTTGCAGGTGTCACAGTACAATCCTTTGGCTCCGGCGGTATCCTTGACAGCCTTTTGATCATTGATGGGCACCAAAGGGGCGCGGAAGTCATCGCGTGCATTGCTGGGCCCTGTGAGTTTACTCAAGGCGGCGCAGAAATCGCTGATAGTAAGAGGACTGTCCGGCAGCTGCACCAAGTGGCGGTTAGCCATCTGGAACCGGGAATTAACAGTGTCCATCTCCTGGGATGAAATGCCTTGACGCAGTAGGGTGAGGATGAGGTCGTTGTCATCTTGAATGCGGTACACTCTGGTAGCGCGCGCGATACGGTGGGCGTAGTGACGGTACGGTTCCCCTTGATGGCGGCCAAAGTTGGTCAGGTTAGACAAGGCTGCCTCTCGCTCTTCAGTGGTTAAGCAAGTTTCGAAGAATGTTCTTTCCAGGTAATCGATGGTGATCACCTCTTGATTGTCTGCAAAGATGGCCTTGAGTTTGTCGTGAAAATGTTGGCTCAGAACAAGATAGCACAGGTACCTGTCACCATGAGATCGGAGGTAGGTTTCTCCAAGGTATGGCACCACTTCTCGTTCGAAGTGAGCCCACCAGTCATAAGCGGATTTAGTATCAGCTTCTCCAAATCGCTTCCATTGAGGCAGTGGCTTGACTGGAAATCCTGCTTCAGAGCGCATTGGTCCTTGCGGTGTCGAGGAAGCAGCGTTGCTGTCTTGAGCCGGTGCCTGCTGACTTGCCCACTGTGCGGGAACAGGCTGGCGCATGTCACACAGCATATGATAATTTATCTCCAAGGCGTCGTGCCTTTGCTTAATCATCATAAGTTTCTTCCTGTACTCATTCGTCTTCCCTTGATCCAGGTCGAGAGTCGTATTGGTAATTTCATTACGTGCGATGAGGATCGTGTATGACCGCATTTGTTGCTTGGCGGTGGTCATTGCCAAGTGCATTGTTGCGATCTCATGTTCTAGTTGCTCATCTGAGAATAGCACAAGATCGTCTTCCTGAGGAGGCGTGGTTACGGCGCCTGTGATTGACATTGGCATCCCAGGCTGGCGCTTAGGGATTGAAGGCAGCTGTGAAGGCAGTGTTCCTTCAAATGTCGTGACTTCGTCGTCGATATCCATACTCTCAGCTGTTGCCTCGTTGCAGGGTTCTGTCACGGAAGTGGCGGTGGTAGCGAAGGTAGCATTGGCAGCATCAGTAGCTGAAGTAGCATCACCTGTGTTGGCGATCTGTCCAAGGTTGGGTGCGGGCTGAGCACTAGTAGCCGACGCCACAGGGATGACTACCGCCGTCAGACGGGTACGGTTGACCTTTGGGGTGTATTTCGTCATGAGTGAGAATCCGATCTAGTAGATCCGAATGAATGAATTGCGAATGAGTGAAATGGGAAAAAACAACAGTCACAAAGTTGTCACGTGATGATGGGGTTCAGTGCGCTCGGTAGCTACAGCTGAGGGGAATCTAACGAGCTGTTTCGTTTAGATGGATGGATTGGATTGATGGTCGGATGGGTGCTCCGAAGTTGAGTGCATGAGTATGCGGAATGGGGGCTAATTCCGGTGAATCGGTGGTGAGATCAAGGTTGATCCAAGTGAATTTCGTTGTTGATCCACGTTAATGGGTTGATCCAACTGAATGTCGTCGTTGATCCAAGTGAATGCCGTTGTTGATCCGGGTTAATGGGTTGATCCAACTGAATGTCGTCGTTGATCCAAGTGAATGCCGTTGTTGATCCGGGTTAATGGGTTGATCCAACTGAATGTCGTCGTTGATCCAAGTGAATGCCGTTGTTGACAATGGATGTGGATGTGGATGACAATGGATATGGATGACAATGGATGTGGATGACAATGGATGTGGATGTGGATGGATGTGGATGTGGATGGATGAGAGATCCTCTTCTTTACCGAAAAAAATAAAAAGTATACGGCACACAGAGTCGGTAAGAATGAGAGAGGGATCTCTTGATTTATTGTAACGATCAGGTATATGTACCTGATCGGGCCTCTGTGACTGCCTTGCCGCCAGCAGCATTATTTGGTTCCAAAATCTTTGCCTTTGCCACCAAATTATGCGACAATGAGTACTCAATTGTTCTTCGTTTATTGTCATACTGCCTTGTAACTCTGTACTTCCCCTGCCTGCGTGCCCCAATATGGAATCAGTCAGATGAATTAACTTGATGAAATTTTCTTCCAGTATCGGTGGTACGTCCTTAGCCTGAGGTGAGTTAAGGGCAGAAGTTAGCATGTTGAAGTGAAGATCTTGGTAAGGCTTCCATGCTTTTCCGCGAAGTATATGAAGAGGGTTCTTACGATAGTTACGGTCTCGTGAGTTATTATTATCCTGGTCTTCTCGACGGTTACGAGAATCAGATTGGTAGGGTTCATAGCGACCTGATCCTCGGGCAGAATACCCTGGGTTCTTGTGGTCGGCTCTGTCCCGGTTGTCATTATAATTGTTTGAGCGACCTCTGCTCCGTTCTTCGTTCATACGTGTGCGGCACTTGTCCATTGAGTGACCAGGTTTACGGCAGTATTCGCATTCAAAGTGGTTTTTTGTGGTATGGTTACCGTTCTTCTTGCAGGTGTCACAGTACAATCCTTTGGCTCCGGCGGTATCCTTGACAGCCTTTTGATCATTGATGGGCACCAAAGGGGCGCGGAAGTCATCGCGTGCATTGCTGGGCCCTGTGAGTTTACTCAAGGCGGCGCAGAAATCGCTGATAGTAAGAGGACTGTCCGGCAGCTGCACCAAGTGGCGGTTAGCCATCTGGAACCGGGAATTAACAGTGTCCATCTCCTGGGATGAAATGCCTTGACGCAGTAGGGTGAGGATGAGGTCGTTGTCATCTTGAATGCGGTACACTCTGGTAGCGCGCGCGATACGGTGGGCGTAGTGACGGTACGGTTCCCCTTGATGGCGGCCAAAGTTGGTCAGGTTAGACAAGGCTGCCTCTCGCTCTTCAGTGGTTAAGCAAGTTTCGAAGAATGTTCTTTCCAGGTAATCGATGGTGATCACCTCTTGATTGTCTGCAAAGATGGCCTTGAGTTTGTCGTGAAAATGTTGGCTCAGAACAAGATAGCACAGGTACCTGTCACCATGAGATCGGAGGTAGGTTTCTCCAAGGTATGGCACCACTTCTCGTTCGAAGTGAGCCCACCAGTCATAAGCGGATTTAGTATCAGCTTCTCCAAATCGCTTCCATTGAGGCAGTGGCTTGACTGGAAATCCTGCTTCAGAGCGCATTGGTCCTTGCGGTGTCGAGGAAGCAGCGTTGCTGTCTTGAGCCGGTGCCTGCTGACTTGCCCACTGTGCGGGAACAGGCTGGCGCATGTCACACAGCATACGATAATTTATCTCCAAGGCGTCGTGCCTTTGCTTAATCATCATAAGTTTCTTCCTGTACTCATTCGTCTTCCCTTGATCCAGGTCGAGAGTCGTATTGGTAATTTCATTACGTGCGATGAGGATCGTGTATGACCGCATTTGTTGCTTGGCGGTGGTCATTGCCAAGTGCATTGTTGCGATCTCATGTTCTAGTTGCTCATCTGAGAATAGCACAAGATCGTCTTCCTGAGGAGGCGTGGTTACGGCGCCTGTGATTGACATTGGCATCCCAGGCTGGCGCTTAGGGATTGAAGGCAGCTGTGAAGGCAGTGTTCCTTCAAATGTCGTGACTTCGTCGTCGATATCCATACTCTCAGCTGTTGCCTCGTTGCAGGGTTCTGTCACGGAAGTGGCGGTGGTAGCGAAGGTAGCATTGGCAGCATCAGTAGCTGAAGTAGCATCACCTGTGTTGGCGATCTGTCCAAGGTTGGGTGCGGGCTGAGCACTAGTAGCCGACGCCACAGGGATGACTACCGCCGTCAGACGGGCACGGTTGACCTTTGGGGTGTATTTCGTCATGAGTGAGAATCCGATCTAGTAGATCCGAATGAATGAATTGCGAATGAGTGAAATGGGAAAAAAAAACAACAGTCACAAAGTTGTCACGTGATGATGGGGTTCAGTGCGCTCGGTAGCTACAGCTGAGGGGAATCTAACGAGCTGTTTCGTTTAGATGGATGGATTGGATTGATGGTCGGATGGGTGCTCCGAAGTTGAGTGCATGAGTATGCGGAATGGGGGCTAATTCCGGTGAATCGGTGGTGAGATCAAGGTTGATCCAAGTGAATTTCGTTGTTGATCCACGTTAATGGGTTGATCCAACTGAATGTCGTCGTTGATCCAAGTGAATGCCGTTGTTGATCCGGGTTAATGGGTTGATCCAACTGAATGTCGTCGTTGATCCAAGTGAATGCCGTTGTTGATCCGGGTTAATGGGTTGATCCAACTGAATGTCGTCGTTGATCCAAGTGAATGCCGTTGTTGACAATGGATGTGGATGTGGATGACAATGGATATGGATGACAATGGATGTGGATGACAATGGATGTGGATGTGGATGGATGTGGATGTGGATGGATGAGAGATCCTCTTCTTTACCGAAAAAAATAAAAAGTATACGGCACACAGAGTCGGTAAGAATGAGAGAGGGATCTCTTGATTTATTGTAACGATCAGGTATATGTACCTGATCGGGCCTCTGTGACTGCCTTGCCGCCAGCAGCATTATTTGGTTCCAAAATCTTTGCCTTTGCCACCAAATTATGCGACAGAAAGAATCACTTTGCTGGTGATTGTCCTGTCAAGAAAGCCCGCCTTGCAGCTGTTTCCGTCGAAGGTGTGTCTTTCGAATTTGATTCGGAAAACGAGTCGGCCTAGATCCTACCGAGGATTGGATCTTAGGCCACGTCCTCGCTACGCCTACCCCTCCGGGCCAGCCCGCACTTCCTCGTTACTGTCTCCTCATTCCTATTACCGTTCACCTTCCTGACCGACCCCCTGTCAAGACCAATGCTCTCCTCGATTCGGGCGCACAAAAATCCTTTGTTGACGCCGCATTTATCAAAAAATTATCTCTACCAACCTCGGAACTCAATCACCCTGTCCGTTTACATATGGCGGATGGCTCCCCAAGCACCTCGGGCCCCGTCACCAAGACCTGTCCTTTGAGTTTCACTATCTCAGACACCCATCATGAGACCCTCAATTGCCACGTCACCTCTCTTCAGACCCATGCTGTTATCCTTGGAATTGACTGGTTACACATCCACAACCCTCATATCCATTGGAAAAAGCACTTAGTTTCTTTTCGTGATGAACACTGCAATAAACGTTGCCTTTCTCATTACTCTCCTGATTTATCTATTGAAAATCTTGATCTTGATCTTGACTCTATTAATGTAGAGTCTTCTGACCTTTCTGTTGATGACTTGTACTCGTTACAACTCGTTTCTTTGTTCTGCCGCGATCTTGAAGCGATCCGCGAGCACTCTGACCCCTCTCTGTCCTTGAATTCTGTTGATGAAAAACCTGTCCCTGTCCTGCCTCCGGAGTACGCTGACTTTGCTGCTCTCTTCCAAGACCGCGCGATTGGCACTCTGCCGCCTCATCGCTCTTTTGACCACTCCATCGTTCTTGAGCCGGATGCCACCGCTCCCTTTGGTCCTCTGTATAACTTATCAGAAAAGGAGCTTGAAGCTCTTCGAGAATTCCTTGATGACAATCTGAAAAAGGGTTTTATCCGCCACTCTGAATCCCCTGCCGGGGCTCCTGTCCTCTTTGTACCCAAGAAAAACAAAGAACTCCGTATGTGTGTCGACTATCGCGCGCTGAACAAGTTGACCATCAAGAACCGCTGCCCCTTACCGCTCATTGCAGAAACCTTGGAACGCCTCCGCTCCGCCAAGATTTTTACGAAATTGGACCTGAAGGGTGCATATAATTTAATTCGTATCGCCGAAGGAGACGAGTGGAAGACGGCGTTTAGGACACGTTATGGTCATTTCGAGTTTTTGGTCATGCCCTTTGGTCTTTGCAACGCACCCGCTACGTTCCAAGCTTTTCTCAATGACGTCCTCCGTGAGTGCTTGGACACGGTCGTGGTCATCTATTTGGATGACATCCTAATCTACTCTCAAGACAAGGCAACTCACACCGCCGATGTACGCCGTGTCCTGCAACTCTTGTCCGATGCCCAACTTCAGGTTAACCTCGAGAAGTGCGAATTTGGCGTCGAAAAAGTCGAATTCTTAGGTTACATCATCTCACCCGATGGTGTCTCCATGGATCCCGCCAAGGTTGAGGTGATCACCTCTTGGGCTGTCCCTACCTGCGTCCGCGACATCCAAGTCTTCCTTGGGTTTGCCAACTTTTATCGTCGCTTTATCAAGAAGTTTTCCAAGCTGGTGGGACCAATGACGCGCTTCCTCAAGAAAGGCGTCCCGTTCAAGTGGGACTCCGCCGCCCAAACCGCTTTTGATGCCCTCAAGCTCGCGTTTAGCTCTGAACCAATGCTGGTTCACTTTGATCCTTCCCGTCCTTGTGTCTTGGAACCAGATGCTTCCAAGTTTGCCCTCGGCAATGTGTGCAGCCAGCCTGATGATGATGGTGTGCTCCATCCTGTCGCTTTCTATTCTCGTTCGCTGACGCCGCCGGAGCGCAATTATCATATCCATGATACCGAATTATTGGCTGTCATCGAGGGTCTGGAACATTGGCGCCACTATTTTGTTTACTCTGAACACCCTGCTCTTGTCCTTACAGACCACAAGAACCTAGAGTACTTTTCTGAGAAGCGTGCTCTGAGTGAACGCCAAATCCGCTATGCCGAACGACTGTCCAAGTTTAAGGTTGTTCTTGCCTACCGCCCTGGTGTCCACAATGGCGCCGCTGACGCTCTCTCCCGCATGTACACTCCTGAAGAGGGGGAAGGTCCAGTGCACGACGCCATCTTGCCGATGCCCATTTCGCTTAGCTCATTCACAGTCGCAGCAATTGACGAAGTACTCCGGGTTGGCAACGCTGAAGACCTTGTCAATCGTATCAAAGAAGGGTATCAAGACGATGATACCGTCATGGAGATCTTGGATCAGTCACGCGATAATCCCGAGACCAACCCTGAGTACCGCTTCGAGGATGGAGTCCTGTTCTTCAACGGTCGGATTGTAGTCCCTGATGATAAGGCTCTGCAACGAGATATTCTCTCCACCTGTCACGACGATCCTGCTGCTGGACATGGTGGAATTGCAAAGACATTTGACCTGGTCAGCCGCACTTATCACTGGCCACGTTGTGATGTTGTCTAATGTAAGTATAGTCTAAGGTCAGCAATGAGCTGGAAGCGAAATTGATAACGAGAAGAAAGATGACTAACAAAAATCGTCGCTTACAGTTGATAGGGACTTTGCTCTCAGGGTCACAGGGAATCAGGCACAACGCTGTTGTATGATCAGATACAGTCTCAAGGAGATAGTACTGGAGATAAACAGGAAGGAGAGAGAGTCAGCAAAGGGATCAAAAGATAAGTAGAACGAACTGGATGAAAACCAAGGACCACATACCGAAGAGCAGGCAGGTCCTAACGGGATCCAAACAGGAGAACAAAGACTACAAGGCTAAGAGCACGACGGCGACTATACTATACTAATAACAACACAGGGGATGGGATGGGATCTAGTCAGTAAAGCAAGGCAAAGGAGATTCTATCTGGGAAAGGGGACAAGGTCGCCTAACTGAGGGTTCAGAGGAGACTCCGAGATATAACGAGGAGGATGGTTGGTCCCCAAGCACCAATGAAGGCCTCAGGGTGGGTTGCCAAGATCATAACAGGTCCACTCAGAAGAGATATGACATCGTAAGTATACCTCGCAAATGGCCAATTGATATCGGATAGGCGAGGGTCCAGGTGATCCTACGCAGCGATCGGAGGGCGGTACAGGACTTGATCAAGGAGGGCTGGCACACGGATGGATATGCTGCTAGAGTGGGCAGGGAGGATCAAGGGAACACAAAAGGTCTGGGGGATATCCAGGGAACAGTCAAGGCCCAGGGATTCGTATATTGCAACGGCGTCCAAAGGCTGATGGGGTTGAATATTGCAGCAACGCCAAGGGTAACTGCGAGACAGATACGAGCAGAAGGGAGGTGTTCTGGTGATCAACAAGGTACAGGAGGGAATCGTAAGGGGAAAAGGCAACCAGGAGCAAAGTGGACTTTGCTCCCTTTTTTATAGAAAACAGAAAACAGGAACAAAAATAAAAAAATAACTAAATACTAAAAATAACTCTCTCTATCTCGCTCGCGTGGATCTGGGACCTGGATCCACTACACCACAACGTATGAGAGACTTTGTCAAGTCTTTCGTGTTAACCTGTGACGCCTGCCAACGGAACAAGACTTCTCACCACAAGCCCTTTGGACTCCTTCAGTCTCTGCCGATCCCTGAGAGCCCTTGGTCTTCGATATCAATGGATTTTATTGTTCAACTACCTGACTCCAAAGGTTACACTGCTATCTTGGTGGTCGTGGATCGCCTCACAAAAATGGCACACTTCATTCCAACCACCGACGATGTCAACGCAAGTGACACTTTGGATCTGTTCCTGTCCCGAGTTTTTGCCTACCATGGCCTGCCAGATGACATCGTATCGGACCGAGGCTCTGTATTCACCTCTACGTTCATGCAGTCTGCGATGGAAGCGCTGGGGATCACCCAGAATCTGTCAACGGCCTATCACCCACAGACCGATGGACAGACTGAACGTACGAATGCCACTCTGGAACAATACCTCCGCTGTTTCACAAGCTACCAACAAGACGATTGGAGCAATCATTTACCCATGGCCGAGCTCTGCTACAACAATTCCGTGCAAGCAACCACAAAACAAACTCCGTTCTTTGCTCACCAAGGATACCACCCCCGCTTCAGTGTGAAGGTCCCTCGAGTTGCAGTCAGTAGCCCCTTCGCCAAGGACCGCCTCCAAGAGTTGAAGCGTCTCCAAGAAGACTTGCAGTTCCACATCAAGTCGGCACAAGAGAACCAAGAGCGCCACTACAACAAGCGCTTTACCCCTCAGCCGAACTTCGCTATAGGAGACCTCGTCATGTTGAAACGTAACAATATCAAGACCACCCGACCTTCAAACAAGTTGGATGTTAAGAACCTGGGTCCGTTCAAGATCACCGAAGTAGTCAACTCTCGATCGGTCCGCCTTCAGCTCCCGACCACTATGGCCCGTCTTCATCCTGTTTTCCATGTCTCTCTTTTGGAGCCCTACCGCGCCAACACAATACCCGGTCGCGTAGCACCTCCGCCTCCTACCATCGAGATTGACGGCAATGAGGAGTTTGAAGTTGAAGAAATCTGGGACTCTAAATTCCGTGGAAAGCAACTTTGGTATTTGATCAAGTTCAAGGGTTATAAAGATCCGGAATGGCAGCCCGCAGCCAACGCTGAGAATTCACCAGAGCATGTCGCCCGTTTCCACTCTCACTTCCCGCTCAAGCCAGGTCCACCCCCAGTCACTCGCGGAGCTCGCTCCTAGGGGGAGGATTGTCACGAAACGTCGCAGACACAGATCGTACGAAGTACGCGTCTCTTGTACCTCTGGTCTAGGATCGCGAACCTAGGATCTGTATCCGCACTCATTGGCTTGTCCTCTGATCTCCGACGAGTACCCCTGGCGTCCAGGTTCTGGACCTAGGGCTATAGCTACCCTTAGTACGTATCTCTCAGCCGCACCTATCAGGACCTCCATCTCGTTCTCCTTCATCTATGTTGCCATCCCGGACCCTACTCATAGGTCCGGCTTATGATTAGTACCTGCCCGGATATGTATCCTACTCTTTCGTGTCATCTCTGACTCAACGTAGGCCTGGGTCCAGGCCTTCATCACTCTCTAGTATATAAACCCCCCTGTCCTCTTGCTTTGTTCCTCAGTCTGCAATTCACAATAAACCACACCTTTCCTTCACCTTCTTGTTCCTGCCTTGTCTGACCGTGACAGAGGGCAAAAAATAAAACCTCAACAGGAAAGTTCCTGGCATGGTGGTCGAAGGGAAAACGTCATGCTTAGCACGCGTACAAAACCTTCATCATGGATCCCGTTGTGGTATCCTTCAGTAGGGCAAGGATCTCAAGCCAGCAAGGAGCTGTTGCTGATTAAGAATCCTCGATCATTTCAATTTGCTTTTGAAAGGTGACTTGCTTCTTCTGAAGCTGCTTTCCTTTGCGTGCAAGAACATGTGGGTTTTGAGAATTCAGCTTTGCATGGTAAAGAGCCACGGTTGTCTTAGCATCGAAGTTCTCATACGGAATCTCTGAGTTTTCAGACTCGTCATAGCCTTTCCATTTTACCAAGTATTGTCTTACCCCCCTGGAGTCGAGTCTATGACTCAAGATCCGTTCAACTTCGAAGTGTTTCGATTCAGCAGTAGGGATATCATGAGATTGAGAGACAGGTTTCATTTGGACAGGTGCGTAGTTGCGAGCTAGCATGCGTCCCATGTTGTCACGTTGTGATGTTGTCTAATGTAAGTATAGTCTAAGGTCAGCAATGAGCTGGAAGCGAAATTGATAACGAGAAGAAAGATGACTAACAAAAATCGTCGCTTACAGTTGATAGGGACTTTGCTCTCAGGGCCACTGTAATAGGCACAGAGGGGAATGCAAGGGAGAGACCGGGAGAGGGGACAGGGATAAGGACCAGGGACAGGGACAGGGGAAGAGGTAGAGTTGGGAGAACGAATGATGTTTATTATGTAGGGGGGATGGGGGTATATATATACGTCTGTGTGGCTGTGTGGCTGTGGTGGCTATGATGGTATTGTTTGGAGTGTAGTTTTGGAGTGTAGTTTTGGAGCGTAGCTAATCTTCTGTTGCACCTTCCCCTCTTAAAAAAAATTCGGTTATAGGCGGTTGTCGCGTTTGTACTTCCTAAGAATCCTCTTGCAGTGGGTTAGACCGGTTTCCGGTTCCCAAGTCCATTGTTCCCGTGCGTAACCTTTCCACTGGATCAGGTATTCTATCTCTTTTTGTCCATGTTGTCTGTGCTCGGCGATTGCTTCGACTTCGAATTCTTCTTCGTCCTCAACAATCTCTGGAGGCGGCTGTGCCGGAGCTCGTGCGCCGAGGGGTAGCGGCGACGCGTAGTAGCGTTGAAGTCGGTCGACATGGAAGACAGGGTGGATCTTCATTGACGGTGGTAAGTCCAGGCGGAAGGATACGGGTGAGAGTTGTTCCACAATTCTGTAGGGACCGGCGGAGAGGGCAGTAAGTTTGCGAGAGGGGCGACTGCGATCCGCTGCGAGCGTTATGTTCTCGAGGTTGAGGAGGACTTGGTCACCAACAGCGAAGTCGTGATCTCGGCGGTACCGGTCTGCGTTCTTGGTTTGAAGTTCTTGTGCCAATGTCAGCGCTTCTTTGGCAATTGTGAGGGCCTCGCTTTGAGTCTGGACAAATTCGTCAACGGAGGGGTTAGGGCCTGGAGCGGGTGTCAACAGCGCCATAGGTACGGTCGGATGTAACCCATAGTTCAAAAAGAAGGGGGTGGTCCCGGTGGAGGCGTGTGTGGCGTTGTTGGTGGCGAACTCGGCGGCAGAGAGCAATAGATCCCAATTAGTCTGGCGTTGATCGACAAAGCTCCGAAGCATCGTAATGAGCGTGCGGTTGGCGCGTTCTGTCTGACCGTCTGTCTGGGGATGGTAAGCAGTTGACATGGCGAGGTGAACGTCCATAAGGCGGCTCAGTTCCTTCCAGAAGCGGCTCGTGAATTTGGCGTCACGATCGGAGACAAAGGTTGTGGGCATACCGTGAAGTCGGAAGACATGATCGAAGAAGATGCGAGCGGTCTGTGCAGCAGAATCTGTTGTGTGGCAAGCAGCAAAGTGAACCTGCTTAGTGAGCTTGTCAACAAAGACAGCAATGCAGTCGTGGCCACGAGGGGTCTTGGGAAGAGGTCCGAGGAAATCCATCGTTACTGTGTGCCAGGCCCTGTCCGGGATGGGCAGTGGTTGGAGGAGACCCAAGGGGGAGCGGTTGCTTGGTTTCGACCGTTGACATGATTCGCAGCTTTGGATGTATTGTCGTGTGTCTTTGGCCATTGACGGCCAGTAGAACCGAGAACATAGATGCCCGTAGGTTTTGTCGAAGCCGAAGTGACCAGCTATGGCGGAGTCGTGGGCATCATGAAGGAGAGATAGGCGAATGTCAGAGCTGGCAGGGATACAGACAAGGAGGGTGCCTTTTCGGCGGACGCAAAGGATGTCATCAACAAGGGAGTAGTTTGAAGGAGGACTTCCCTGGAGGCAGCTTTCATAGATCGGGTTAAGGCGGGGGTCCGCTTTGTACCCATCAATCAGGCGCTGCCTAAGCCCGGGGTCGAGTTGAACAGAGAGTTGGTTGAGTTCGCGGTGATCAGGCCGTCGTGAGAGGGCGTCGGGGACGACGTTATCCGATCCCTTTTTGTACTTGAAGGTGAAGTTGTATTCTTGCAATAGTTCCATCCATCGTGCCTGCCTACGAGTCAACTTGGGCTGGGTCGGAAAGTGTTGCAAAGTGGCATGGTCGGTGTAGACAATGAAGTGTGATCCATCCAGGTAATAGCGCCATGTCTTCAGAGCGTGGACGACGGCCAGGAGTTCCTGTTCGTGTGTGGGATAATTCCGTTCCGCTGGGTTTAATTTGCGTGAGGTGAAGGCAACAGGACGCGACTCGCCGTTGGCGTCAGTCTGGAAGAGGACTGCTCCAAGAGCAAAGCCGGAGGCGTCAGTCTCAACGGTAGTGAGAAGGTCAGGGTCGAAGATGCGCAGGACGGGGGCCTGACTGATCGCCTTTTTGAGGGCTTGGAATGCCGCCTCCTGTTCAGTGGTCCAAGAGAAAGGGACACCTTCACCTAAGAGCGCGGTGAGGGGTAATGCAATGGTGGCGAAGTTAGCGATGTACTGGTGGTAGAATTGGGCAAGGCCGATGAATTGCTGAACATCCTTTTGTTTCTGAGGGCGCGGCCATTCTCGGATAGCGCGCACAAGTCCCCCACTCGTGTGGATTCCGTCTTTGGAGATGACATGTCCCAAGAATTCAGTTTGTTCCTGCATGAAGGAGCACTTCGACAGTTTCGCGTAGAGGCCATGCTTGCGGAGGAGGGTTAAGACTGAGCGCACATGCTTTAGGTGTTCCTCCTTAGTGCGAGAGTAGATTAGCAAATCGTCGAGATAGACAACAACCCATCTGTCCAAGACCGGGTCCAGTACACGCAACATCATATTGGAGAATGACGCTGGGGCGTTTGTCAAGCCAAAGGGGACGACGTTGAATTCAAAGTGACCGTATCGGCAGCGGAATGCTGTTTTGTGAGTGTCTTCCGGGGCGATCCGTTGCTGGTGGTAGCCTGAGAGGAGATCCAGCTTGGTGAAGTACTGCGCGCCGCGGAAGCGATCTATAAGTTCATCAATGCGGGGGAGAGGGTGTCTGTTTTTGCGGGTGATACGGTTCAAGCCTCTGTAGTCCACACATAGCCTTAGGCTGCCATCTTTTTTTCTCACGAATAGTACTGGTGCACCATAGGGGGAGGTTGAGGGTTTGATGAATCCTTTGCTCAAGAGGTCGTCCAGTTGCTTCCGTAGTTCATCCAGTTCGGCGATAGATAGACGGATGACGGGGCGGAAGGGTGGGTCAGCAGTGGGGTCGGTTTCGATACGCATGGCGTCTCCGCGATCCGGAGGTAGTCCTGAGGGGAGGGTGGAGGGGAATACGTCGGGAAATTCTTTGTGGACAATGGAGTGTATTTCGGGAGGTAAGGGAGGGGCAGCAGGGGAAGGGGCGTTGTTGTCGTTGTCGTTGACATCCGAGGTCAGAGGGGTTGTTTTAACAAGAGCAAGGAAGAGGGTGCTTCCTGCTTGGGCAGCAAGGGAGTGGAAGTGGAGATGAGAGAGGAGTTTACCCTGGGAGCGAAAGGTGACGGAGTTGGCCTTGGCACCACGACAGCGCCAGAGAACGGAAGTACCATTGTGGGTGAAGTGAAGGTCATTGTTACGCCAGTTGATGAGAGGGTTGATGGACGTGAGCCAAGGTTTGCCGAGGATGAGGTCGTAGTTGGAGAGGGGATAGATGAGGGCTTCGAGGTGGTCGGAGTAGGAGTCGCGGTCGATGGAGAAGGAGGTAGTGGTGGAAGAGAGAGAGGAGGAGCCGTCGGGTAGGACGATGGGGATGGCGGGGCCTTTTGTGCGAGTGAGGGTATGTCGTTTACAAAATGATGACGCAATCACATTTCCTTCTGCCCCGCAATCGATGAGGATGCGAGCCGGGTTACCAGCAACATTACCGAGGAACGACAAGAGTGTGCGCGAGGCCTCCTTGAGGGTGAACTCGTGCAGGCGCACGGACTTTTGGCGGAGGCGTCTGGCCCGTCGCTTGGACCGGATGCGATCTAAAGCAGCAAGAGAGGGGGATGGGTCCAGGTCCACGCCCTCAGATGAGTTTAGATCAGTCGGGGGGACCGTTGATCGTGGTGCCTCATCGTCAGGGGGTACCGAGGTGGGGTGAGTGGGTTGGTCATGGCAGTGTGGTTGTTGTTCGATGTGTTCATTGTGGGGGGAGGGAGTGTATTCTGAAGCGGGGTCTTTATTCTTTTTTGGGAGACTTAGCTTGGGGGAAGGGACACTCCCTTTGTCCAGAGGAGAAAGGGAGGGGACTTCGACGATCAGGTCCTGGACGTTTACTGATCGCCGGGGGCTTTTCCCGACTCGGGGGGGTCGCCCACGTTTACTTGATTGATCCGTCGTCGTCCTTGGTGGTTGTTGTTACCGTATTTAGGGCAGTCCCGCCCAAAGTGACCAGGTTGACGGCAGCGCAAACATCCTCCGGTGTTCATGAGGTGGTCACGCTCGTCGGGGGTCAGGGGCGCCGGGTAAGCACGGTTGTTGGTGTTGCCGTTGTTGTATCGGAAAGAGTGGTTGGCATTGCGGTTGTTACGGTGGAGGTTGTTGACTTTGTTGGTGAGGTTATTGATGGCCACATGGATAGTGTCCAGATCCATAGGAGAGGGTTCGTTTTTGGGAGTGTTTACTGTCGGTCCCTCAGGAAAGAGGATGGCATGGATCAGGGTAGCTTGGGAGATAGCAGTATCCAGGGAGTCTGGCTGGCGCAACTTGACCTCCTTGCTGGTGTCAGGCACAAGGCCTTTCATGAACCAATGGAGAGCTGTGCCGTCGTCAAGGGTGGGTACACGGCGTCGTAGTTTGCGAAACTCGTGTGTGTAGGCGGCGACCGTTCGCTTTCCTTGGCGCAGGGACTCCAGGGCTTCACGAGCAGCAGCAATGGCATTGGGAGGGGTGTGGAACGCGAGGAAGGCCTTCTTGAAGTCGTCCCAAGGACTGGCAAGGGTAAGACCACTAGATCGCCACCAGGACTTGGCCTCATCAGTGAGATTGAGAGCAGTATATTGGACCCATTCAGCGTCGGCAAGTCTGACAACGGTGTAGTATTCCTCCTGGTTGTCAATAAAGTTTTGGCAAGCATCGGCATCAATCGCACCAGAATACGGTGAGGGGTTTTGGGGCTTAAGGATTTTGTTCAGTGTGCGGGCAAGATCGCGCTGGTCGGCTTGGATTTCTCGTTCAGTGATGGCAGGGATTGCGGCAAGGGCGTGCTCGAATGCTCCGCGTTGTTCAGGAGCAAGAGTAGCGACAAGGGCACGTAACGCAGCAGACATAGTGGTTAGGGAAAAGGGAGGGAATTCGTAGGGTGGGAACGGTGAGGCAGTGAATCGAAGGGACCTTTGCTACCATGTAATAGGCACAGAGGGGAATGCAAGGGAGAGACCGGGAGAGGGGACAGGGATAAGGACCAGGGACAGGGACAGGGGAAGAGGTAGAGTTGGGAGAACGAATGATGTTTATTATGTAGGGGGGATGGGGGTATATATATACGTCTGTGTGGCTGTGTGGCTGTGGTGGCTATGATGGTATTGTTTGGAGTGTAGTTTTGGAGTGTAGTTTTGGAGCGTAGCTAATCTTCTGTTGCAGAGAGAGAGTCAGCAAAGGGATCAAAAGATAAGTAGAACGAACTGGATGAAAACCAAGGACCACATACCGAAGAGCAGGCAGGTCCTAACGGGATCCAAACAGGAGAACAAAGACTACAAGGCTAAGAGCACGACGGCGACTATACTATACTAATAACAACACAGGGGATGGGATGGGATCTAGTCAGTAAAGCAAGGCAAAGGAGATTCTATCTGGGAAAGGGGACAAGGTCGCCTAACTGAGGGTTCAGAGGAGACTCCGAGATATAACGAGGAGGATGGTTGGTCCCCAAGCACCAATGAAGGCCTCAGGGTGGGTTGCCAAGATCATAACAGGTCCACTCAGAAGAGATATGACATCGTAAGTGTACCTCGCAAATGGCCAATTGATATCGGATAGGCGAGGGTCCAGGTGATCCTACGGAGCGCTCGGAGGGCGGTACAGGACTTGATCAAGGAGGGCTGGCACACGGATGGATATGTTGCGAGAGTGGGCAGGGAGGATCAAGGGAACACAAAAGGTCTGGGGGATATCCAGGGAACAGTCAAGGCCCAGGGATTCGTATATTGCAACGGCGTCCAAAGGCTGATGGGGTTGAATATTGCAGCAACGCCAAGGGTAACTGCGAGACAGATACGAGCAGAAGGGAGGTGTTCTGGTGATCAACAAGGTACAGGAGGGAATCGTAAGGGGAAAAGGCAACCAGGAGCAAAGTGGACTTTGCTCCCTTTTTTATAGAAAACAGAAAACAGGAACAAAAATAAAAAAATAACTAAATACTAAAAATAACTCTCTCTATCTCGCTCGCGTGGATCTGGGACCTGGATCCACTACACCACACCGGGCAGGTACTAATCATAAGCCGGACCTATGAGTAGGGTCCGGGATGGCAACATAGATGAAGGAGAACGAGATGGAGTGCAATAAGAAGGCCGAGGGACGAGTGGAGACAAGAAGTGTGGTTTATTATATTGCAAGTTTCTATCTATTATAGGTGTCCATCGCGTGATGTCACCGTATATCTGTTACACCTTCCCCTTTTAAAAAATGATATTATGCTGTTGCTTGAAGGCTGTGACCATCTCCATGCAGTTGTCTAAGTTATTTACTGGCAGCCACTCATCAGCCTCTCTACCATAGCCCTTGAATGAGACCAAGAATTGGTGTTGCCTGCGGTAAAAGCGGTATTTTAAAATTTCGTCGACTTCGTACTCATCTTCGCCGTTAATCAGTGAGGTGTCGGGCGGTGCTGCAACACGAATGCCAAGTGATTCCGGTGATGTCAGATAGGGGCGGAAAGTGTCGACATGGAAGACGTCGTGAATCTTGTAGAACGGTGGCAGCTCAACGCGGAAGGTGACAGGTGAGTGTTGCTCCAAAAGTGTAAAGGGACCAAGGTACTGAGGGCGCAACTTATCGGCTGGTCTTATACTGTCGGCTGGGATGGTGATGTTGGTGGCACGTAACAGAATCCTATCACCAACTTTGTACTTATGGTCTCGTCGCCGCTTGTTTGCCTGTTCCTCCTGTTTGTCCTGAGCCCGCTGCAGAGCGTCCTGAGCAAGGGTGAGGGTCGTTGCATGCTCTGTCAAAAAGTGGCTGACAGAGGGTACTGAGCTGGTGGGTGTGCTGAGGAGCGCAATTGGGAGGCGAGGGTGTTGACCAGAGTTGAGGAAGAACGGTGAATACCCGGTGGAAGCATTGACGGCGTTGTTGTAGGCAAACTCGAGTGATGGAAGAAGCTGATCCCAGTTCGACTGTTTGTTGTCAATAAAAGCTCGCAGCATTGTCTTTAGAGTCTTGTTCATAACCTCGGTCTGTCCATCTGTCTGCGGATGGTAAGCTGTTGACAAGGCTAGTTTGGTGTCCAACAACTTGTGCAACTCCTGCCAAAACCTGCTGGTAAAGCGAGTGTCTCGGTCTGATATGATGGAGGTGGGTAGACCATGCAGCTTGAAAATGTTGTCAAAGAACTGGTGCGCAACGTCGGCGGCTGTAGCAGTGGTGGTACTGGGAGCAAAGTGAGCGAGCTTGGTGAGCTTATCGACAAACACTGTAATGGCATCGAACTTCCTGGCTGTGGGAGGAAGAGGTCCAATAAAATCCATGGTAACGACCTCCCAACGTTGCGACGGGATAGGGAGAGGCTGCAAAAGGCCCGCAGGTCTCTCCTGTGATCCTTTGTTCCTTTGACACTTCTCGCAAGTGGCTACGTACTGCTGAGCATCCTTAGCGATGTTGGGCCAGTACACGAAGCGGCGCAGGTTATCATAAGTCTTTTGAAAACCGAAGTGTCCAGCCGTGGTTGAGTCGTGGGCATCGTGCAAAAGAGTGAGGCGGACTGGGGAGCGTCGAGGGATGGTCAAGGTCGTTGTTCCTCGTCGGGTAAAGTAAAGGAGCTTATTTTCGAACGAGTACCCCTTGGCGATGGTTCCATCCAGACAGTCCTTATAGATAGGTCCCAGTCGCGAGTCATTGTTGTAGTCTTGAATGAGCTGGTCGCGGACGTCCGGTGACAGAGAGACACTTAGGTTGTGCAGCTCGACAGGGTCAGGGCCGGGGTCACGGTAGTCTGGTCGTCGAGAGAGAGCGTCTGGTACGATGTTGTCAACTCCTCTTTTGTACCTGAAGTCAAAGTCGTATTCCTGCAGCAACTCCATCCAACGAGCCTGTCGGCGAGTGAGTTTGGGTTGTGTGGGGAAATGGCGGAGGGTGTCATGGTCGGTGTTGACGGTGAACTTGGTTCCATCGAGGTAGTAGCGCCAGGTGCGGAGGGCGTGGATGACAGCTAGAAGCTCCTGCTCATGAGTGGGATAGTTTCGTTCGGCTGACTGCAACTTTCTGGAAGTGAATGCAATGGGGTGGAGATTCCCTTGTTCATCCTTCTGAAGCAGCACTGCACCAATGGCGAAACCGGATGCATCCGTGTCAACGAAGGTCATGAGGTCGGGGTCGAAGATGCGGAGGACGGGTGCGGAGCAGATGGCCTCCTTGAGCTGAATGAATGCAGATTGTTGCCTGGCGGTCCATGTGAAGGGTATGTTGTTTGCGAGGAGGGATGAAAGAGGGAGAGCAATCCCTGCAAAACCAGATACGTACTGTTGATAAAACTGCGCAAGCCCCAAAAACTGCTGGACGTCTTTGGTGCACTTGGGGGTGGGCCAGTCTCGGATGGCTTTGCTGAGCCCGGCTGATGTTTTGATTCCGTCCTTGGTGATGGTGTGGCCCAGAAATTCAGTCTCGTCTTGCATGAAGGAGCACTTGCTCAATTTTGCGTACAGACCGTTCTTGCGGAGGAGAGCGAGGACGCTTCGGAGATGTTGCAAGTGTTCTTTCTTGGTCTTGGAGTAGATCAACAGGTCGTCTAGATAGACAACGACCCATTTATCTAAGACTGGGTCGAGCACCCGCAACATCATATTGGAGAACGAAGCCGGTGCATTAGTGAGACCAAAGGGTACAACATTAAATTCAAAATGACCATAGCGACAACGGAACGCTGTCTTGTATGTGTGTGGCTCAAAGATACGCTGCTGATGGTAACCGGATAACAAGTCCAACTTGGAGTAATAACGGGCTCCACGGAAGCGATCGAGTAGCTCGTCGATACGGGGCAATGGATGTCTGTTCTTCCTGGTGATTTTGTTGAGGCCACGGTAGTCGACGCACATTCGAAGTGTACCATCTTTCTTCTTAACAAAGAGCACGGGGGCGCCATAGGGCGAGGTGCTTGGTTTGATAAAACCTTTGCTCAAGAGTTCGTCCAGTTGTTTGTGGAGTTCGTCAAGTTCTGCGATCGAAAGTCTGATAACAGGGCGGAAAGGTGGGTCGGCTGTCGGGTCGGTTATGATCTTCATAGCGTCACCGCGATCTGGGGGTAACCCGTCCGGAAGTTTTTCAGGGAAGACGTCAGCGAACTCATCCATGACAATAGCTCGCACCTCTGGAGTCATATCCGGAGTCGCGCGGGGTTGGTCAGTTTTTTCAGCTTTCTCAGTTTCTTCGGCGTCTTCTGTTTCTTCAGAAGGCTCTGGAACGTTACGAAGAACGGCCAGGAATACCTCTGAGCCTGGCAGTGTTGCCATGGCGTGAAAGTGCATGTGTGTGAGGATGAGGCCTTTGGTGCGGCTTTGGATATGATCGGCTTTGAAGCCTCGACAGTTCCATAGAACATCGACTCCATTGTGTGTGAAATGAAGATCGTTGGTGCGCCAATTGATGAGGGGGTTCACCTTGGTAAGCCAAGGTTTGCCAAGGATAAGGTCGTATTTGTTGAGGGGGTAGAGAATAGGGTTGAGTGAATCAGAGTAGTCGCCGCGATTGAGTGTGATGGGAACGGTGTGTTTGGTGAGGGAAGAGGAGCCATTGGGGAGAAGGATGGGGATAGGCTGGCATTCAATGCGGTGGAGTTGGTGTTGTTTTTGGAAGGAAGAACTGATGATATTACCTTCTGCACCACCGTCAATCAGGATCCTGGCGGCGTGGCCATTGATTGAACCGATGAAAGTGAGCAGTTGGCTCTCTGCCCTCTGGACAGTGAATTCGTGTAGGCGAATCGCACGACGCTTCAACTTCTTCAACTGACTTTTGGACAGAGGTACACTAGGTGCCTGCGGTACAGCGAGAGGGTCCGGTTCATCTGTATCGGGGAATCTAGGTAGGGGAGCGGACGAAGCAACTGGAGCGGGCGAGGCAACAGGTTTTTTGGTTTGGTTTTGGTCCGAAGGAACAACCAGAGCATCGTGGATGTGAGTTCGCTTGTCATGATTGGTGTCATGTTTCTGTATGATAGAATCCAGTGAAGTTTTATTTGAAGAACTTAGCTCAAGGTTGTTGTTTACAGTTTCGGCAACTGAGGTCCGGACCGACCTTAGTTGCCGGGAGCATTTCCCGACTGGGAACCGCTCTCGTTAGTCATTCCAACGTTGTTAAGGGAGCGCCGTCCGGAAGAATTGCGCAAGGGACAGTTACCGGCATAGTGTCCGGCTTTTTCCTGGCGGCAGCGAAAGCATCCGTTATTCGCTCTGAGTCGTTCGCGTTCCTCAAACGAGAGTTTTCGAAGGCGAGGGCCTTGGAGGTTGTTAAGCTGCAGGGTTAGATTAGCGATTGATGTCATTAGTGCTGCCATAGGGTTGCCGATGTTGTCGATCTCCATCGCCATGTTGGACTGTTGTGTGGCGGCGGCGTTGGCTACGGTATAGTCGAGACCCGCAGAAGATGTAGATTTCGAAGGACCAGCAGAGTATTCGTAGATCTGATCAAACTGTTCCGCTACGCTGCACAAGTCGTGGATGGTGGTCGCGGGGTTGTTGAGTTTGTACGTGAGGAGGACTTGTCGAAGCGCTTGGGGTGCGCCTTTCAAGAAGCAAGATGTGGCGGCCTGTTCAAGTGTGCGGCGGGCTTCAGGGCCCATGTCGTGAGGGGTCAGGAAGGACATGTACTTCCGAGTACGAGCGACATAGTCTGGCACTGTAGAGGTCATCTTGATGTCAAAAAGCATAGTGCGCACCTGGTCGATGAATCCAGCAGGTTGGAATGCAGCACGGAAGCTTTTAACAAAGTCGTCCCAGGGAGCGTCGTCAGTGAGAACATTACCATCCCACCAGAGTGTGGCATCCCCGGTCAGAAAGATAGCAGCGTGCAAAGTGCGCTGGTCATCAGGGATACGGGCGCCTTTGAAGAACCGTGTGATGGCTGTCAACCAGATCTCGCATTTGAACCCGTCTCTTTCTCCCTTGTAGGGCTCGGGTTGGGGGAAGCGGAAGGTGGCGGATGCAAAGCCAGATGGGGCAGTGGATATGGTGTCGGGGGATGTCATGGAGAGGCCGTGGAAGAGGTTTGTGAGGGTGTCAATGGGGTCTAGGGGGTTTGATGAGGACAGGGTGGCGGGGGCAGGGGTCAGGGGTCAGGAGTCAGGGGGTAGGGGCAGGGGTCAGGGGTCAGGAGTCAGGGGGTAGGGGCAGGGGTAGGGGTCGGGGTCAGGGTTAGGGGTCAGTGGATCGAGGAACCTTTGCTACCATGCAATAAGAAGGCCGAGGGACGAGTGGAGACAAGAAGTGTGGTTTATTATATTGCAAGTTTCTATCTATTATAGGTGTCCATCGCGTGATGTCACCGTATATCTGTTACATGGAGGTCCTGATAGGTGCGGCTGAGAGATACGTACTAAGGGTAGCTATAGCCCTAGGTCCAGAACCTGGACGCCAGGGGTACTCGTCGGAGATCAGAGGACAAGCCAATGAGTGCGGATACAGATCCTAGGTTCGCGATCCTAGACCAGAGGTACAAGAGACGCGTACTTCGTACGATCTGTGTCTGCGACGTTTCGTGACAAATTCCTGCAATGGTCTCCGTTTCATATGCAATTTTCCAAAAGAGTTTCTTCTACAGTAAATCGTGAGTTGAGGCTGGAAGCCCTCAGGCGGATGCCAAAACTCAACACCCTTGGTTTTCCGTTGGCAAAAAATTCTCGAAAAAAAATTTTCTCGAACATTTACACCGACGATTTTCCGTCGAACATTTACACCAACGATCTTCCTGTCGCAATTTCATGCCATCGATGTAGCGATGTTTCACCGATGACAACCGATGATATGCATTGGATCGTGATATCTACTGCAACATCCACTGGGAATAATATCTGATGATATCCGCATTGGATCGTGATATGTCTCAACACTTTTGGGATGGTATATGCATTGGATCGAGTTAGATCGTGATTTGTTCGTGGAATATGTTTTTAAAAAGTTCCACTAGGAGCACATCCACATCCAATTTGGCGCAGTATGAACTGCTGGCCAAATGTGGACTGTTGTGCTACGCAAGCGTCGATGCATCCATCCATGCTACCAATTTCCATTGGTGTCATGTGGATGATCTCCCCCCTAAAATAAGGCCCCTTTTGGGTTCGTGGCACATCATCTCCACATCTGCCGAAAAGGGGCCTTATTTTAGGGGGGAGATTGGGGTGATATCAGGAGATCATCCACATGACACCAATGGAAATTGGTAGCATGGATGGATGCATCGACGCTTGCGTAGCACAACAGTCCACATTTGGCCAGCAGTTCATACTGCGCCAAATTGGATGTGGATGTGCTCCTAGGCTGAAAATTCCAAAGGAATCTGTGCGCAACGAGGGATTCACGGACTTTTCCAAGATTTTCTGCGACTCTATTATTTTTTGGGGGTTGTACAATGGCGTTAAAGAAGACACAAAGGGCGCTAACGTGGGAAAGTATATCGCCGAATTACGGGTGACATTTGAACAGGCGGACATGGCAGTAGAGTCCATCATGATGACACACACCGGATTGTTAGATGATGACCACAAGATCGTTTCTGAGAAAATGCGGAAACGTCATCGCGAACAGTGTGGTAAAAAGTATATTGCCAAGTACATTGCGATCAAGGTGTCGTTGAGTTACGCTCATCTGCGCAGAACAGTAAGGATGCTGGAAAATGTACAGCAACAGCTCGAAAAGAAGTGCATCGCTCTACATGCAGCTGGAACGCCACATTCGTGAACAAAAGGCTGGTATCATCATCCAAGACCGCAAGAAAGTTGGCGATAACTGCATTTCCTGGATGGGAAATCGGAAACACACCAAAAATATCCGGTACAAGGTGTATAACAAGTTCGTGCAACAGTTGGAGAGTGCGGAGGTACGAAAGAGTTTGGGTTCGCGAATGGAGAATCTTGTGGAAAAGGAGGGCAAGTTTGCGGACCATTTGCGACGATACGAAGATTGTGGATACTCACGTCTGGAGTTGACATTCTACGGCTCCAAACTTCTGTCCACAGTAGAGTACCGTGAAAGGATGGAAGAAACCAGGCAAATGCTGGGCTCTTGCACCACATTCCAGTGTTCTCACGAAGAGCAGTGGCGACAGAGGGCTCAGCTCATCACATCCATGGTTGCAGTGCATTTTTTCCAAAGAAAGAACTGTTTGCTTATTGCCATTGGTGGAACTCTACCACATCCAAAAAATATGGTTATATGTGGAGAAAAGTGTAATAGGCACAGAGGGGAATGCAAGGGAGAGACCGGGAGAGGGGACAGGGATAAGGACCAGGGACAGGGACAGGGGAAGAGGTAGAGTTGGGAGAACGAATGATGTTTATTATGTAGGGGGGATGGGGGTATATATATACGTCTGTGTGGCTGTGTGGCTGTGGTGGCTATGATGGTATTGTTTGGAGTGTAGTTTTGGAGTGTAGTTTTGGAGCGTAGCTAATCTTCTGTTGCATATCGAACCTGACCTGCAGGCTAATGAAGAGCGTGAAGATATGACTTACGATCTCAGAGCCATGCAAGAAGCTACCCAATGTGAGTCTTCCACTGTTAACCCTGTACCTGTTACTGATTTGAAAATCTGCGCTACTCAATCTGACAAAACCACTGAATCCCGGTTAATTGTCCCTGTAGAAGTCAATGGCCACCGCTTCAATGCTCTTATTGATCCGGGTGCCAATACTACAATTTTTGATCGTGCCACTGCTCTCAAAATACAGTTACTATTAAATGAATACCCTGAAGCCTCAGTGACTCTTGCCAATAGCACTAAATGCCCCATAGCAATCTCTGTCAATCCTGTTGACATTCTCTGCAATGGTCGAAAATTGAGTGCACATGTCACTGTCATGCCCCTGCATGGTTATGAACTCTACGTAGGCATGGATTTGTTCAACAAATTTGGATACTACATTGGCGTGTATAGTGAGCTCCTCATTGAACAAGACAGCCCTCCAGAAATGGTCGGTGTACTATTGAAGAACAGTCTGAAGAGTTCAAATCAGCACGTAGTGCATTCCTTGAAAGTATTCAATCATATTTGGAGGACAATGCTGCAATTGACCCCACTAGTTTTTGCCCTCACCCTTTAATGGAGGTGAACCTGTCCATTCCTCCCGGAATCAATGTATACCAGAAACCCAATGCTCCCTTTCCATATGCGGAGAGAGCCCCTGTTCAAAAACAAATTGATGACTGGCTTGCTGCTGGAGTCATCACCCTCACTCATTTCCCTGTGGTTCACACGAATCAACTTGCCTTGTCCGCCAGGCGTGACTTAGAGGGGAGAATCCTGAAAACCCGTCTTTGCCTTGACCCACGCAACTTGAACTCTCACCTACTTGATTGTGACAAGTTTCCACTACCTCGCATTGACAAAGTCATTAATGATGCTGCTGGTCATAGGTACTTTACCACCATTGATCTTCGATCTGCATTTCTTCGACTTCCCTTGAGCAAAAAGAGTCAGCCGCTGACAGCGTTCTACTATGATGGTAAACAATACATGTTCCAGCGAGCTCCTTTTGGACTCAAACCCATGACAAGCATCTTCCAACGAGGCATGATGTCTATTCTTGGTGATCTGGACTTCGTCGCAGTATACGTAGATGATATTGTGATCTTTTCCAAGACAGCTGAGGAACACCGCATCCAAGTCCAGGAAGTCCTTAAACGATTGACCCAAAACAAACTCATCGTCAACCCTGAGAAGTGTCATTTCTTCTGCACTGAGATTCTACTTCTAGACTTTGTTATCAACAAGCATGGTCGCAGAATCAACCCTGAAAAGGTTGCTAATGTTCACAAATGGGCTGAACCCACCAATGCCAAAATGGTTCTCCGCTATCTTGGTATGTTCAACTACTTCCGTGAGTACATTCCTATGTACAGTACATTATCTGCGCCTCTCGATCGTTTACGATTCAAGAAAGGTACCTTTGTCCTTAACAAGATTCAAAAAGCCTGCTTTGAAAATCTAAAAAAACTTGTTCAACGTGCCCCTATCCTCACGTTCCCTGACTTCACCAAACCATTTTATGTTGCTACCGATGCATCTAATCTTGGTGTTGGAACCGTCCTCTACCAGCTGCCCAACGGTCCTGGTGACGAATCCAAAGTTCATTATATTTCCTTGATGGCTCGCTCTCTGAAGAAACATGAATTGAACTACCCTGCATACAACAAAGAACTCCTAGGTACAGTTAACTGGACGCCATTTCACATTGTTCACTGATCACAGGCCTCTGACCTACATGCACACCCAGGCAGAACTCCCTACAACTATTGCCAATTGGCGTGAGACTCTTTTGAAATTTGATTTTGAATGTGTCTACCGTCCTGGATTTAAGAACATCATCCCTGATGCTCTATCCCGTGCTTTCCCACCTGGGCGACCTTTCAACTCCGCGGGCAAGTACGTTGTTTTTGGCATCTTTGGAGCGTTTGACGAGATCTAGTGCTACCATTGGCCAAGAGTAATCGTCCATCTTGCTCCACGTGAAGCGATTGTTGTGGTAATTCTTGCAACAAGTCCATGCAGTATACCAAACCATCGTAGAAGCGAAGGAGTGTCGACTTTACTGCACAATTGTAGTTTGAATGCCATCTTTCGCCACTGAATTAAATCCTTCACTGCAAATCTCGCCACCATACTTCTTGGGCATGCTACTTCAACCCATTTGCCTTTCACACCTCTTATTCGCCTTTGAGAGCAGATGGAAAGTACATTGGTGAAGGATTTCTCTTGCTTGTTGATGCTTTGAGCAATACTTTTCGCATGAGGTTAAGGGGTGTACGTTGTGGTGTAGTGGATCCAGGTCCCAGATCCACGCGAGCGAGATAGAGAGAGTTATTTTTAGTATTTAGTTATTTTTTTATTTTTGTTCCTGTTTTCTGTTTTCTATAAAAAAGGGAGCAAAGTCCACTTTGCTCCTGGTTGCCTTTTCCCCTTACGATTCCCTCCTGTACCTTGTTGATCACCAGAACACCTCCCTTCTGCTCGTATCTGTCTCGCAGTTACCCTTGGCGTTGCTGCAATATTCAACCCCATCAGCCTTTGGACGCCGTTGCAATATACGAATCCCTGGGCCTTGACTGTTCCCTGGATATCCCCCAGACCTTTTGTGTTCCCTTGATCCTCCCTGCCCACTCTCGCAGCATATCCATCCGTGTGCCAGCCCTCCTTGATCAAGTCCTGTACCGCCCTCCGATCGCTCCGTAGGATCACCTGGACCCTCGCCTATCCGATATCAATTGGCCATTTGCGAGGTATACTTACGATGTCATATCTCTTCTGAGTGGACCTGTTATGATCTTGGCAACCCACCCTGAGGCCTTCATTGGTGCTTGGGGACCAACCATCCTCCTCGTTATATCTCGGAGTCTCCTCTGAACCCTCAGTTAGGCGACCTTGTCCCCTTTCCCAGATAGAATCTCCTTTGCCTTGCTTTACTGACTAGATCCCATCCCATCCCCTGTGTTGTTATTAGTATAGTATAGTCGCCGTCGTGCTCTTAGCCTTGTAGTCTTTGTTCTCCTGTTTGGATCCCGTTAGGACCTGCCTGCTCTTCGGTATGTGGTCCTTGGTTTTCATCCAGTTCGTTCTACTTATCTTTTGATCCCTTTGCTGACTCTCTCTCCTTCCTGTTTATCTCCAGTACTATCTCCTTGAGACTGTATCTGATCATACAACAGCGTTGTGCCTGATTCCCTGTGGCCCTGAGAGCAAAGTCCCTATCAACTGTAAGCGACGATTTTTGTTAGTCATCTTTCTTCTCGTTATCAATTTCGCTTCCAGCTCATTGCTGACCTTAGACTATACTTACATTAGACAACATCACACCCGAAGCCAATTTGGTGGAGAACCTGGGCAAAAACAAGCTCACCCGTCTGAGATTAAAAGAAGGCTCTGATCATTCGAGAACAACTAGTGTCCCACATTTGAATCCAGCCCAACCCTGACAAACCAATCAACCATGTCAGACAACGCCAGTAGTCAGGAACAACCATCCCCTGTGTTGGTCGATATGCGTATGGAAGGAGAAGTCCCGAACCACCTTCTCAACCAACCGCTGGATTCTACGACAGGCGGCCCCAATCACTTCGTGGCCACGGAAAGAGAGGAGAGAGTCATTGAGAATGCAGTAAACCGGATCCTGAGAAGAATCGAGTTAATGACTGCAAACCAACATCCGAGATACGCGCAACCCTTCGACTCAGCCCCAGAAGCGGAGGAGCATTCTCCCCAACAACAATTTAGACCGAACACGAGATCACCCAACCTACGAGATGACGGAGCCCGTGAACCATGGGACCATCAATATCAGGATGCCCCCAGAGCGCATATGTCGCACATGGATTTCAAGGACAGAAAAGAACCACGCGTTTGCTCGCACGGAAAGTTCAATCCAAAAAAGCACAAGGCAGAGGTATGGTTACGACAATATCAACTATGGGCTGGTACTCAATTCACCAACCTCAGCCCTGAGGCGCGTATTTCAAGAACCGTCGAGTCCTTTGGAGCTTCGATGGGGACCGACGAGACCCAATCCTGGTTTGTCCAACTCCTCCAAGCGACTCCCCGAGCTTACCCTGAGGCCATTTACCGAGACTTCCGTCAAACCTTCATGTCCGTTCGCGATCAACTATTATCGGGTTCCCTAGTCTTGCTAGACAAGTGCAAACAAACCAAGAAGGAATCAGTGAAAGCATTTAACAACCGCTTCTCTATCCTGAACCGCCAATATCTGGAGGCAACACTTCAAGGACAAGGGGTATATGACGAGGCAGGCGTTCGAAGGGCTTATCTCAAGAATCTCTTCTTACCGGACATCGCCAGGAGGATTCACCACGGGGACAACCTAGATTGGATGATGGCCCAGGCCGATAAATGTGCCCTCAAGATGTACGAGCTGTATTTAGCCCGCCATGATGACAAATCGGACGAATCAAGCGATGAGGAAGAATCACCCGAAGACGAGGATGAAGCCGAAGCTAGCAGCACCATTAAGAAGACTCCCACCGATGATAGAAAGACGACCGGGACCAAATCCACGACTGTCACAACCTCCAGGGCTGGTACTACCTCGACAACTACCAACAAGGATAAGACCGACCTGAAGAACTCTGTATCCAAGGACGAGTTTGATCACCTCTCTCGAGAAATGGAACGCATGAAGATTCTTATCAGCAAGGGTAATCGATCCATCCCTAGGCCCGCCGGGCCTCCCACCACTCGATACTCTGGCGAGAAGAGTGCCCCGGAGGTTAGACAATGCTACAATTGTCAGCAGACAGGGCATTTAGCACGAGACTGTCCTGCTCCGAAGACAAACCAGACTCTGTTGGTTGAGTCCATGATTGACAACGGTATTGGCGTGGAAGACTTCAACGTTCGCTGTTACTACTTTGGATACGTTGAGGTTGAGATGGATTTTTAGAAGGGGACCATGGAACTACTCCAAGCCATGAACCCCCTGACCCTATCCATGGAGAAACGTTAGAAGAAGAAGAAGCAAATGTGTTGGTAGCAGCTCGCTCCTCCCCACGCAATCCAACCAACTCATTACCTTACGCAAAAGCACCGCCGCCTAGAGGTATACCCCGACCGACCGCTTCCGCCCAGGTCCTAAAGCAACCCCCGGCTTTGACCAACCGCCTCGGCCCTCCCAGCATGCATCGCCCGAAGACCATTCAACATGCTGAATCCAAGACATCCACGATGGATGTAGATCCTCCTTCTCGACGAGAGATGATGACCGCCGTCGAGATCCCTGTCCGTCCCAAGAGTAATGTGACGTTTGCGGTCGAGGGCCCATCTGCTGCGGAAAACCTGGCCCGGCTCGAACGTACAATCGCTGCCCAGAACGCAATCAAGGCGCAGAGGGACAATGGACAAGCCAAGAGAGATGAGAAGGAGGAGGATGAGGTGGATGGAGGCTTGCGAAGGATGATGGTTCCCCCGAGGGAGGGTCGAAAAGCAATGGCGGCAAGAAAAGTGAATGGAGATGGAGATGCTGGCCCGAGCATGAGTGCGTCAGCAGGACCGAAGAACACTTGGGACGAAAAAGACCGAGCTAAGCCACCCCCGCACACTGGAACAAAAAAGAAATCAGAGAGCAGCAAGAGCCAAAAAGGGAAAGAGGACAGCAAAAAAGGGACGGACAAGAAAAAGAAATCTGGCCGGACACGCGAGTCGGACGAGGCATTTCTAAAGTCTCTTCCCAACCCCATCGTCTTGCAGTTGAACCAACAGCCGTTTGACATCCGTCAGTGCTTAAGGACCACTAAGGTTGAGGGTCTTACCATCGGTCAACTAATGGAGTTATCCCCCAGCATCCGCCGAACCGTTCAAGCATCGTTGAAGACTGTACCGCGTGAGGAGCGAATTTTACTCAGTGAAGAATATCCGTCCCTGCCCCTCGGGGAGTCTGAAGCGGAAGAGTTGCGTGTATTTTTGAATCGTGTTGAACGATCAAAGACAGACACTCATGGATTCCGAGCCGCAATTATGGGAACCAAGTGCGATATCTTACTTGATGGAGGATCTTGCGTCAATGTCATCCGTCGCGGGTTCTTGGAGCAGATTGGCATCACCAACCACACTCCATATTCGTCGTTTACTTTGAAAGGGTTGACGGGGAATGCAGGCGTGGCTGGAGAGGCACCGAGCGTGCCTATCGATATCCAAGGTATCATGATCCCGGCCGGTTGTGTGATCGTCGAGTCCGTCGACTTCAATATTCTGTTGGGTCGTCCTTTCCTTGAAGCCTGTGGAGGATATACAGATTGGGCCACCGCCGTTACTAGTTTGCAAATACAAGGCTTCAAGATCGTGATCGATGGACGTGCTCGAACCACCCCGAAAGTCTCTCGTCTCCCCATCCAAGATAAACAACAGGACCCGGTGATAGAAACAAGTGAAGAGGGTGACACCGACGGTTCATCAGACGAGTCGGACACAGATGAGGAGGATTCTTCGACCGACGACAAAGAAAACGACGACGAAGGGTATGCCCTACTCATTCGAAGCATTCAGGAGGGCAAGGTTGAGCGGACTGATGCGCGACAACTCAAGAAGGACGATGAGAATGAGGAGATCGTCAATTGTTGGTTCTTGCGCGCCGTCTTCCCTGATCCCCCTGCTTTGGATGGACGACAACCCACCTCTTGTTTGTCAATTTCAGATTCTTCGGATACGGCCTCATCGAAGATCAGCGATCCTATGTTTGATGCGGCCCCGATAATGGTCAACAATTCATACGGATTTCATTTGGAGGCTCCCCGCTGTCGTGATCGTTTGACTAACACCCCGGTCATATTGTTGCCCGGCCTGGAGGAGCGATCAGTATACGTGGGAGATATCCAAGAGGTTCACGACAACTTGCCTGAAATCCAACGCATTTTTCAGGAGCACCAGGAGTGTTTTCCCAAGGAAGGGGAGATGTCTAGGACGTTGGATGCAGATATGTTGGAAGCCCCTGCCTCTTTTCACCTCAAACCTGGGTCCAAATTTCCGCGCGCATATAACAAAAAATACTCGCCCGGACAAATTGCGACCTTGTGCGAGTATCGAGACCAGATGGTCAGGGCTGGAAAAATGAGGCGATCTGGCTCACCTGCTTCTTGCAACCCTCTCCTGATTCAGAAGAAGGATGGATCTTATCGGGTGTGCATTAATTTTATCCCTGTCAACAAATTAATTGCCCCCATGGCCTGGCCCTTACCGGACCCTATCACTGAGATATACAAGCTGCAAGGATGCGAATTCTTATCTTTTTGGGATTGCAAGGACGGATACCTCCAATCGCCCATTGCCGAAGACAGTCGCTTTCTCACCGCCGTTGCTTTCCCAGACGGACTGTACGAGTACAATGTATTACCGATGGGCCTCATTGACTCCATGCAATGGTACACTCGACACATGGGCGAGGTCTTTAATTCTATCAAGGATCGACTCAGCAATTTTGTGGACGACATGGCTACCGGAGATGCCAAATTCCCCCTTCATTTTCGGACTGTGGAAGAAGTGTTGGTGCGGATGGATGAGTTCAATGGATCGTTCTCTGGCAAGAAATCAGCATTTTTTGTGAAGCAGCGCGAGTTTTTGGGACGGATCGTCGGGAATGATCATATCTCGGCCGACCCAAAGAAGCTATCCAAGATGGAATATTGGCCGGTTCCGCAAAATGTGACAGAGTTGCGCGGATTTGTCGGGTTTGCCTTATTCCTCTGCGATTTCATATCCAACTTTTCTGCCATGGCTGCTCCACTCTTCCCGCTGTACAAATTGCACAAGGATCCCAAGGCCTTTGTCGACAAATGGTTGTCAGACCCCAAGTATACAGAAGCCTTTCGTGCCATTCAAATCGCTCTGGTTACTGCTCCGGTTTTGGTCATGATGGATCATAGACGCCCAGTTATTATTTCGGCCGACACCTCAGATTTTGCTTCTGGCCATGTAATTGCACACTGTCTGCACCCCGAAGATGATGAGCGGATTGATATCCATGTCAAGTATCAGCCGATAGTGTTTGGGAGCCGAAAATTATCTGGGGCCGAGTCAAGATATTTCGCCACTGAGCGTGAGCTGTTAGGATTGGTGTACTGCTTAACCAAGCATAGCCATCTGTTGGAGGGAAAGGAGATTCATGTCTTCATCGATCATCGAGCGCTGTTATATCTGCACAACCTCTCTTCCAAAAGTGCACGCCTCACTCGATGGACCTTCATCATTGCTCAGTTCAGGATCACCATCCACCATCGTCCGGGGCGAGATATGAAAGACTCGGATCCGCTCTCCCGTATTCATCATAAGAACATCACGGGTGAAGATTTACCAGACATAGGAATGGAGGATGCAATGGAGATGGAGGAGAACAAGCGGCTCATGAGGACTATGCTGATTTCAGAGGATCAGGAGCCTTTTGTTTCGATTGTGGCAGCTTTGCAAGGGGACCCATTGACATATTTGGATAAGGTCACTAGGGGGAAGATCATGAGCATGCTTCCCAAGTACTTTGTCACTCAAGGGCGTTTATTTAAACGCACATCTGGTGGTAGCCCACGCCAGTATGTACCACCAGGTGAAGTTTTGAGCGTGCTGGAGAACACTCATGGATCTACTGTCATGGGTCATCTCGGAGTGGTCGCAACATATACACTCATTGCCGAAGGGTACTTCTGGCCGGGCATGTACGCAGACGTTAAGAAGCACCTTTCGACTTGCGACGCTTGTCAACGCTTTCAAACGCGCGATCCAACACGATATCGTTTCCATCGTTTGCCGCCACCTCAAACGATCTTCCATACCTTGGGCCTGGATGGGTTGTATCTGTCGCCCTTGCTTCTTTAGCAGGAAATATTATCGTCCGGACTGTAGAAAAGCATTGGGCTCGACAATATGGATACCCCCATCGCATCATCACGGACAATGGATCATCTCTATCCGCGGGAGCCTTCAAGGAGTGGTGTATCAATCATGAAATCGATCTCGACCCTGCTTCTGCATATCATCCAGAGACCAATGGAATGGTGGAGCGATATAACGGTTTTATGGTACGACAATTGGCTCGTATCATTCAGCATGATGGTTTGGCTGAGAGTGCCTGGGCTACTATCTTGGACCGTGTTACATGGACTTGGAGAACTCAGATCAAGCAGACTAGAGGCGTATCTCCTTTCGAAATCCTCTTTGGTCAACGAGCTCGCCTCCCATGGGATATAGATCACACTCGGAAGATGGATATGAATGAACGCGAGGAAGTCGACGAGGAGAGACGTGAGATCTTGGAAGTTTTGCGTGCTGAAGTTCATCAGAGGATTATTAATGAACACAAGTGGTCCACTGAAGCTGCTGATCTACCCCTCCCTCGGAAATATGAGGTCGGAGACGAGGTCTTGGTCCATCAGTCCGCACTTCTGAAGCAATGGAGTGGCAAGCTATCACCTCGTTGGAAGGGCCCTTTAACCATCTTCGAAGCTTTGCCTGGAGGTGCCTATCGATTGAGCGAGAAGGTTGAGGGGCAATGGCATCGATATTTTGGAGGTCGCCCTGTCAACCATGCTCGTCTTAAGCCTTACAAACGTGACACCCAGGATTAAATAGATCCGGAGGACGCCTTTGGGGATCAGCTTCCCTAGAGACACTCGCGGGCTTGCTCTCACATAAGACGATGTGAGAAAGAGACCCTGGGATCGGTGTGGTGTAGTGGATCCAGGTCCCAGATCCACGCGAGCGAGATAGAGAGAGTTATTTTTAGTATTTAGTTATTTTTTTATTTTTGTTCCTGTTTTCTGTTTTCTATAAAAAAGGGAGCAAAGTCCACTTTGCTCCTGGTTGCCTTTTCCCTTACGATTCCCTCCTGTACCTTGTTGATCACCAGAACACCTCCCTTCTGCTCGTATCTGTCTCGCAGTTACCCTTGGCGTTGCTGCAATATTCAACCCCATCAGCCTTTGGACGCCGTTGCAATATACGAATCCCTGGGCCTTGACTGTTCCCTGGATATCCCCCAGACCTTTTGTGTTCCCTTGATCCTCCCTGCCCACTCTCGCAACATATCCATCCGTGTGCCAGCCCTCCTTGATCAAGTCCTGTACCGCCCTCCGATCGCTCCGTAGGATCACCTGGACCCTCGCCTATCCGATATCAATTGGCCATTTGCGAGGTACACTTACGATGTCATATCTCTTCTGAGTGGACCTGTTATGATCTTGGCAACCCACCCTGAGGCCTTCATTGGTGCTTGGGGACCAACCATCCTCCTCGTTATATCTCGGAGTCTCCTCTGAACCCTCAGTTAGGCGACCTTGTCCCCTTTCCCAGATAGAATCTCCTTTGCCTTGCTTTACTGACTAGATCCCATCCCATCCCCTGTGTTGTTATTAGTATAGTATAGTCGCCGTCGTGCTCTTAGCCTTGTAGTCTTTGTTCTCCTGTTTGGATCCCGTTAGGACCTGCCTGCTCTTCGGTATGTGGTCCTTGGTTTTCATCCAGTTCGTTCTACTTATCTTTTGATCCCTTTGCTGACTCTCTCTCCTTCCTGTTTATCTCCAGTACTATCTCCTTGAGACTGTATCTGATCATACAACAGCGTTGTGCCTGATTCCCTGTGGCCCTGAGAGCAAAGTCCCTATCAACTGTAAGCGACGATTTTTGTTAGTCATCTTTCTTCTCGTTATCAATTTCGCTTCCAGCTCATTGCTGACCTTAGACTATACTTACATTAGACAACATCACAGCGGCGGGATCCCACTTGAACGGGACGCCTTTCTTGAGGAAGCGCGTCATTGGTCCCACCAGCTTGGAAAACTTCTTGATAAAGCGGCGATAAAAGTTGGCAAACCCAAGGAAGACTTGGATGTCGCGGACGCAGGTAGGGACAGCCCAAGAGGTGATCACCTCAACCTTGGCGGGATCCATGGAGACACCATCGGGTGAGATGATGTAACCTAAGAATTCGACTTTTTCGACGCCGAATTCGCACTTCTCGAGGTTAACTTGAAGTTGGGCATCGGACAAGAGTTGCAGGACACGGCGTACATCGGCGGTGTGAGTTGCCTTGTCTTGAGAGTAGATTAGGATGTCATCCAAATAGATGACCACGACCGTGTCCAAGCACTCACGGAGGACGTCATTGAGGAAAGCTTGGAACGTAGCGGGTGCGTTGCAAAGACCAAAGGGCATGACTAAAAACTCGAAATGACCATAACGTGTCCTAAACGCCGTCTTCCACTCGTCTCCTTCGGCGATACGAATTAAATTATATGCACCCTTCAGGTCCAATTTCGTAAAAATCTTGGCGGAGCGGAGGCGTTCCAAGGTTTCTGCAATGAGCGGTAAAGGGCAGCGGTTCTTGATGGTCAACTTGTTCAGCGCGCGATAGTCGACACACATACGGAGTTCTTTGTTTTTCTTGGGTACAAAGAGGACAGGAGCCCCGGCAGGGGATTCAGAGTGGCGGATAAAACCCTTTTTCAGATTATCATCAAGGAATTCTCGAAGAGCTTCAAGCTCCTTTTCAGATAAGTTATACAGAGGACCAAAGGGAGCGGTGGCATCCGGCTCAAGAACGATGGAGTGGTCAAAAGAGCGATGAGGCGGCAGAGTGCCAATCGCGCGGTCTTTGAAGAGAGCAGCAAAGTCAGCGTACTCCGGAGGCAGGACAGGGACAGGTTTTTCATCAACAGAATTCAAGGACAGAGAGGGGTCAGAGTGCTCGCGGATCGCTTCAAGATCGCGGCAGAACAAAGAAACGAGTTGTAACGAGTACAAGTCATCAACAGAAAGGTCAGAAGACTCTACATCAATAGAGTCAAGATCAAGATCAAGATTTTCAATAGATAAATCAGGAGAGTAATGAGAAAGGCAACGTTTATTGCAGTGTTCATCACGAAAAGAAACTAGGTGCTTTTTCCAATGGATATGAGGGTTGTGGATGTGTAACCAGTCAATTCCAAGGATAACAGCATGGGTCTGAAGAGAGGTGACGTGGCAATTGAGGGTCTCATGATGGGAGTCTGAGATAGTGAAACTCAAAGGACAGGTCTTGGTGACGGGGCCCGAGGTGCTTGGGGAGCCATCCGCCATATGTAAACGGACAGGGTGATTGAGTTCCGAGGTTGGTAGAGATAATTTTTTGATAAATGCGGCGTCAACAAAGGATTTTTGTGCGCCCGAATCGAGGAGAGCATTGGTCTTGACAGGGGGTCGGTCAGGAAGGTGAACGGTAATAGGAATGAGGAGACAGTAACGAGGAAGTGCGGGCTGGCCCGGAGGGGTAGGCGCAGCGAGGACGTGGCCTAAGATCCAATCCTCGGTAGGATCTAGGCCGACTCGTTTTCCGAATCAAATTCGAAAGACACACCTTCGACGGAAACAGCTGCAAGGCGGGCTTTCTTGACAGGACAATCACCAGCAAAGTGATTCTTTCCACCACAGTAAAGACAGAGCTTGTTGTCGCGACGACGTTGTTTCTCTTCAGCGGTGATGTGCTTGACACGCACAATATCAAGATCCATATCAGTTGAGGAGGAGGCAGCGGCAGAGGAGGTCGCGGCTGGGGTAGTGGATCTTCGGGACCAAGAGTTGTTCGAGTGGTGAGCTCGAGTGCCAAAACGCTGATCGCGCGCACGCGAGTCATGGTTTTGGTACGCAGTGGAGGCAGCAGCCTGGGCGTCACGGAGGGTCTTGAGGTTGTGCATCTGAGCTGTCAACAGGGATTTGACATCGGATGACAGACCATCCTTGAAACGGGCGAGAAGAGCAACCTCGTTCCAACCGGATTGAGAGGCTAGAGGCTGGAACTTGGCGATGTACTCCGAGACTGTGCCGTTCTGGCGGAGACGGATGAGTCGATTGTTGATATCATCGGCGTGAAGGTGGTTACCATAGAGGTCGTTGAGGAGGTCGGCAAAGAGTTCCCAGTCAGACAAGTAACCTTCGGTATCTTGGGCGCGGCCGATGACGTACGGGGCAAAGAACTCTGCGGGAAGGCCTTCCATTGACTGTAAGGCCAGATTAATCTTGTCGACGTCAGTTCTGAAAGATCTGGGATGTCTCGAGAACACGGTGTTGAGTTGCGACATGAACTGGTTCAGCGACATGCCATTGGGATCACCCTTGAACTTGGTCGTGAGGGCGTTCGGGACTGGAACGTTGTGATGTTGTCTAATGTAAGTATAGTCTAAGGTCAGCAATGAGCTGGAAGCGAAATTGATAACGAGAAGAAAGATGACTAACAAAAATCGTCGCTTACAGTTGATAGGGACTTTGCTCTCAGGGCCACAGGGATCAGGCACAACGCTGTTGTATGATCAGATACAGTCTCAAGGAGATAGTACTGGAGATAAACAGGAAGGAGAGAGAGTCAGCAAAGGGATCAAAAGATAAGTAGAACGAACTGGATGAAAACCAAGGACCACATACCGAAGAGCAGGCAGGTCCTAACGGGATCCAAACAGGAGAACAAAGACTACAAGGCTAAGAGCACGACGGCGACTATACTATACTAATAACAACACAGGGGATGGGATGGGATCTAGTCAGTAAAGCAAGGCAAAGGAGATTCTATCTGGGAAAGGGGACAAGGTCGCCTAACTGAGGGTTCAGAGGAGACTCCGAGATATAACGAGGAGGATGGTTGGTCCCCAAGCACCAATGAAGGCCTCAGGGTGGGTTGCCAAGATCATAACAGGTCCACTCAGAAGAGATATGACATCGTAAGTGTACCTCGCAAATGGCCAATTGATATCGGATAGGCGAGGGTCCAGGTTGAAATGTCGGGGGTCTGTACGTCAGGAAGAAAGAAAGGTGCTGTTTAATGATAGAGAGCGACAGCCTGATATGACTGTCGCACACTACTTAAGGGGCGCGCAAGCGCAACTCTCTCTAACTAGAAATAAACGGCAGGAGAAATACGTCGGTATTGCACCGGACGTTACAAACTCCCCCCCCAGATTGATACCGGGTAGAACTAATAGTGGCTAACTTTACGGGGATAAAACTGTGGAAAACCCCTTGATAGATTGACGAGGATAAAATGTAGAAAACCTCTTGGATTGATAGGTGAGGGAAAATCGGGAAAACCTCTGAATTGCGAGATAATTGCGAACTCCTTGTGCTGTGCATAGAGAAGGTGTAACTCTTTTATAGCTTTTAACGGGTGTAAAATACGACCGGTGGCCAAAAAACCCTGTGATCTGGCATCTGGTGCTCTGTCTGTGTGAGAGGAAAACGCTGACCTCGTTAAAAACCTCTTGGCTCTGGTTGACTAATTCCTCACTTTGGCTTTGCGGCTCTTGTTGGCCTGAGAACTCTGGGCTTTTGCTTGCTCGTCTCGTACTTGTTTTTGGAGTTTCTTCTCCCTGTTGTCTCTGATACGAATTATTCTTTTAGCTGCATGCGGATTGTCCATGCGCTTACTCTTCCAGTATTTGTCGATGATGTTCTTTGAGTCAAACTGGTCATAGCTGAGTTGCTGGTTGTGTGAGGAGTCATATCCTTTCCACTGCACAGTGTACAGCATCCCCTCCTTGGAGAGCGAATGGTCAAGGATCATGTCGATCTCATATGACTCGGCACTTTGCACGTCTAGCGCTTGGGTGACTTGCTTCAGCTGCTCCGGGGAATATTGACGGGGCAGTTTCTCAGACATTGGATCGAGGAGAGTGTATGAGCCATGTGTTGAGCGGGAAAGAACCTTGTATGGGCCGTGATATTTGGCGTCAATCTTGCTACCAGGTACGTCTTCCTTGGCCATGACATAGGTGCCAGGCTGGAAGTCACGCAATCGATGAGTCCTATTGAACTTCGAAGCCATAGCTGTCTGAGTCCCAGTACTGTAATCCGAAATTGCAGGGTATACCAGTTTCGTGAGATACTCTAGACGCTGTTCGTTCTCCTCATCTGTCAATAGATGGGACTCAACCGCGGAGAAATCCGTGAGAGTAGCAAACGATCTACCGTAGAACAATGAAAACGGCGTTGAGTTGTGGAGACTGGCGGCCCTGGTGTTGAGCTGTAGCTGCGCCATGGGTACATAGTTATCCCATTGGTCGCGCCGTCCTTGAAGTTGTTTCTTGATGTTGTCTTTCATGGTGCGCACAAAGCGTTCAGCCACGCCGTTCGACCTTGGGTGGTACGGTGTCGACAGTCTATGATCAATTTTCAACTTTTGATTCATGAGCTTACACAGTGAATTAACGAACTCAGAGCCGTTATCACTTTGAACGATCTTTGGGAATCCGATGCCGCAGAACAGCTTAAACAATGCTTGTGCGATTGTCCGGGCTTCCTTATTCGGCAAAGGTTCAAGGAAGACAAACCTGGTACAGATGTCTACGGTCACAAGTACAAACTTGTTGCCGGATGTACTGGTATCGAATTCAGCAAGATCCACGGCGACATGCTCACCGGGTAGCCGTGCATGGATGGGCCTGAGAGGATGGTAACCCTTTCGGGCGATGTTGAAGTACTGGCACTGTGTGCATCCACTGACCCATTTCAGGCAGTCTTCTTTGAGCTTAGGCCAAGTCTTACCAGTAGCCTGGATGGCTTTGACCATGGCTCCCGTACCTGGATGTCCAAACTCATGGGTACGGCTGAGAATAAGTTCTCGCTCTTCCTCTCGGAGTACAACTTCGTGGGACACATCATCAGAGACGAATTCTTGCATGTACGCTTCATCCATTACGAACCTGGTGCCAATCTTGAGATCTGGCCCGGAGGATGCTTCTGGTGATGTGTTGGCCCTGTCGATGGTTGCTGCTTTTAAGGCCCGGGTGACGGCGGCAACAGATGGATGCCCGTCAGGGACCATGTCCATGTCGTAGTCTTCGCGTTCTTTTGTGGGGTCGTCCTCTTCGGTAAATGCACGGGACAGTGCATCCGGTAGGACGTTCAGTATGCCTGGTCGGTAGATGCACTCGAAATCGTAATTAAAGATCGTCTCCTTCCAGTTCGTAACAATCTGAGGAAGTTCCTTTTGCTCGTGTATGTAGGTTAGCGGACGGTGGTCAGTGAAGAGGGTGAACTTTCGTCCCCATAAGTATTGATGAAAACGATTGAGTGCAAAAACGATCCCAAGTAACTCCTTTTTGTATGCTGGGTAATTCTTCTCGCTTTTGTGAAGCGCCCTGGCCTGGAATGAGATGTAGTTGATCTTCGACTCGTCTCCATTGGGTAGTTGGTAGAGCACTGCGCCGATGCCAACTCCGGATGCGTCAGTCGCGACATAGAATGGTAGACTGAAATCGGGGAAACATAGACAAGGAGCGAGAATGATTGATCGTCTCAGTTTGTCAAAGCTGCGTTTCTCTTCCTTGGAAAGTGAAAACGTGCCCCTCTTGTTCCGTAAGGCTTCTAGAGGTGCTGCTAGCACACTGTACAGTGGTATGTACTCGCGGAAATAATTGAAGAGACCGAGATACCTCTGGACCATCTTCTTGTTGCGGGGGTATGCCCAAGAATAAATGTTTGCAATTTTCTTCGGATTGATCATGCGGCCATGTCGGTTGACGATGTAGCCGAGCATCAATATTTCAGTGCTGTAAAAGTTACACTTTTCCTGGTTGATAATAAGTTTGGCCTCGGTTAGACGTTTTACGACCGTGATGCAGTGCTCCAGATGACTTTCAGTTTCGTCTGTATGGGCAACAATATCATCGACATAATTGTCAGCAAAGTCGGCGTCTCCGAATAGCTCAGCCATTCCTCGTTGGAAGATGCTAGTGAGTGGTTTCAAACCAAATGGTGCTCGAGCGAACTTGTACTGCTGGTTGTCGTATGTAAACGCGGTCAGGATTTGACTCAGCTCGGCAATTCTCATGCGATGATAAGCCTGAGAGAGGTCAAAGGTAGAGTATCTGGCTTTGCCTGCGACCTTGGTATGCAAGTCTGCGATCTTTGGGAGCGGAAATTGGTCCGTGTCCAGCAACTGCTTGTTGAGTGTGCGCGGATCCAGGCATACTCTGTGCTTTAAAATCTTCCCTTCTAGGTCTCGTCTCGCTGCCATGGTGAGCGTGCTATTATATGGGCAATGTCCCTTTACGGGTACTATCACTCCGTCTTTAAGCCATTGCTTCACGGTCTTGTCAACCTCGTCTTTCTCTGTCTGCGAATAGAACTGCCGTGGGCGTTCTTGCACTTTGCAATCGGGTCCAACTTTTAGTTCTACAACCATCGATGGCAGTGTGCAGTGAGATGATGGGTCGATCTTGGCGTTTTCGTCCAGGTAGGGTTGCAACTGCCTCATGAATTCAGCTTTCTCCGCTATGAACTCGGGTGTCAATTCCACTTCTGGTGTTTTTAACGGAACAATCGGTGGTTTCTCGTCTGTTGGTACCCACAGGAAGTCTTCTCTCCGCGGCTGCTGGAGACGAATACCGCCGATGGTGAATCCTAACAACGAGAATAGGTCCATACCTATGAGTACGTCAAAGTAGTCGAAGTCCATGACATGCATGTGAACTTCCAGCGACTTTTTGTTGCAGATGAGCTGTACTCTATCGCAAGTGGTGAAGTCCGGGACTTGCGTTCCAGTTTTGATTAGCGCTACAAATTCGTCCGGTATGGCTCCAAAACGGATGTCTGCATCCTCAGCAAGCCCTCTACTAATGAGTGATATTGTGGCGCCGGGATCTAATAGAGCAGTACACATTATACCATTAATCATACAGGGCACCGTGAGTCGGTTGTCTCCTGGTTTTGGTTGCCTGAATTCATAGACCTTCTTCAAGTCCTTTGGACGTAGATAGTTTTGACGGTTGTCTTCTTTAATGGAATCAGCCTCACGCATGTGAATGTCGTCATGTCGATCAAAAGCTGCGACTACTTTATGCTGTGTCTGTCCGTAGGATCGATCGGAGCCACGATTGGTTTGAGTGTGCTCTTGAGCATCGCCTCGGCGATCGTCCTTGTTACCGTAGCGGCTGCGGTGATCTTGGCGTCTGCCACCGCCAGCACGACGCGATCGGTCCTGCGAGCGTGATCGTGAGCGAGAGCGTTTGCGACCGCTACCATTACTCTTCTTCTGCTCTTGGTCGGCCTTACGCTTGAAGCAGTCCTTATAATTGTGTGGCGTTCTTGCATTCTTGCAGGCATCGGTATACCAACAGTCCGATGCTGACCCAGTCGAGGTGTTTGATCGGCCCGACTTTGTTGACGACTGCGACTTAGATCGGCCTCGCTGTGATTCGTCTCGTCGGTGCCCTTGGTTGTGCTTTGTCGCTGTACCTGATCCGGAGCCCGATGTGGCCACGTCGGCCTTAAACTGGGACAGGAACCATGCCGTATGGTCAGTTCTGTTGCCCTCGACCGCGCCAGGGGTCTCATGGAGGAATTCGAGGTACGCCTTGACTGAGGTCACATTTTCTAACGCGCCATACCTCTTCAGAGTAGCTTGTTTGCCCACGTCCGAGATATAGCAGCCTAGTGGTTTGATCAGCCACTGGCAGTCCGAGTCCGGGATGTCTGCTGCTTCCATGAGAGGCAAAATCCGGTCGGAAAACGCACGAATTGATTCCCCGTGGTCAGGTCGCATCCTGGTGACGATGTCGGCTACTTTGGAGCTCACCGAGTCAAACCGGATGGCCTTGTGGAGGGCCTCGATGGCTTTGCTCCAGGTCCTCTTATCAATGGGAACTTTCGCGATCTCGGACTCATAGTCCTTGGCGAGCCCAATCTTGACAAGGGACATCGGAAGGTAGGACCATGCTACCTTATCGAACAATGCATCCGTGAGATGCAGTCGTAAAGCGCGCTTGATGTCCTCCTTGAACCGGACTACTTTCTTAGCAATCTCGAGTAAGGCTTGGTCCTTGTCGGTGCTGAGAGTGTCACGCTCGATGTCTAGTATCGGCTGGTTCTTTAACTCGACATGTTTTAGTTTAGAAAAATCAATAGTTTTCGTACCTTTAAACACCGGGATATGGTCGATCTTATAGATGGACTTAATGGCTGCGTGAACTGGGTCTGACGGGTCCCATTTGATGACGTAATCATCGATGGTTAGCGCCGCCCGTTCCGCGCCAGTCATTTTAGCCTCAGACGACGAGGTCGATCGGTCCCCTTCGAGATCGTCGGCATTGGCCTTGAAGGCTGCTCGGAGAGCTCGCTCGGCATCGTGGCCACTGTCCTCGAGAAGCCGGACTTGGACTTGGATGTCCCCTCGGATCTCGGTCCTGGTGTCATCGAGTATCTTGAGCTGAGCCTTTTCACGTGCCGAACCGAGCCGAAGTGCCTTGACAGCCTTGACCGCTTGTCTGTGTCGGTTGTTGAGGTGGGTGATGAGGAATAACTTACGCGACGCCTTGGCTCGATAGCTCTCGACTTGTCTGCGTAGTCCTTGCTCAGACTCGTCGTAGTCGTCCTCGTCCTCGGATTCGGATTGGGCCTGATCATCTAACTCCATGTCCTCCATGATTTTCGAGAGGCGGTCACTGATGTCGTCATCATGCGAGTCGTCTTCAGTGGTGTCATCATCCTGGTGCATTTCCGTATCTTCGTCGATGTCGTCTCTTTGGTCGGTAGTTTCTTGATTGACCGCACTGTCTGCCTGCTGGCCATCAGTCTCCGAGATTGGTGCCGTCGCGGTGGTCTTTCGTTTAGGCGGCATCCTGAAGCTCTCCTTTCCAGATTATGATGGAGTGGTTGGTCCGCGGAATGGCGATGAGATGGTGGTGAAATTTTTCTCAAGTTGGTGGGAGTGACGTTTCGTAAACCGGCCAATCACAGTTCCTGAAAAAAATGAAATGTCGGGGGTCTGTACGTCAGGAAGAAAGAAAGGTGCTGTTTAATGATAGAGAGCGACAGCCTGATATGACTGTCGCACACTACTTAAGGGGCGCGCAAGCGCAACTCTCTCTAACTAGAAATAAACGGCAGGAGAAATACGTCGGTATTGCACCGGACGTTACACAGGTGATCCTACGGAGCGATCGGAGGGCGGTACAGGACTTGATCAAGGAGGGCTGGCACACGGATGGATATGCTGCTAGAGTGGGCAGGGAGGATCAAGGGAACACAAAAGGTCTGGGGGATATCCAGGGAACAGTCAAGGCCCAGGGATTCGTATATTGCAACGGCGTCCAAAGGCTGATGGGGTTGAATATTGCAGCAACGCCAAGGGTAACTGCGAGACAGATACGAGCAGAAGGGAGGTGTTCTGGTGATCAACAAGGTACAGGAGGGAATCGTAAGGGGAAAAGGCAACCAGGAGCAAAGTGGACTTTGCTCCCTTTTTTATAGAAAACAGAAAACAGGAACAAAAATAAAAAAATAACTAAATACTAAAAATAACTCTCTCTATCTCGCTCGCGTGGATCTGGGACCTGGATCCACTACACCACACCGCCCAAACCGCTTTTGATGCCCTCAAGCTCGCGTTTAGCTCTGAACCAATGCTGGTTCACTTTGATCCTTCCCGTCCTTGTGTCTTGGAACCAGACGCTTCCAAGTTCGCCCTCGGCAATGTGTGCAGCCAGCCCGATGATAGTGGTGTGCTCCATCCTGTCGCTTTCTATTCTCGTTCGCTGACGCCACCGGAGCGCAATTATCATATCCATGATACCGAATTATTGGCTGTCATCGAGGGTCTGGAACATTGGCGCCACTATTTTGTTTACTCTGAACACCCTGCTCTTGTCCTTACAGACCACAAGAACTTAGAGTACTTTTCTGAGAAGCGTGCTCTAAGTGAACGCCAAATCCGCTATGCCGAACGACTGTCCAAGTTCAAGGTTGTTCTTGCCTACCGCCCTGGTGTCCACAATGGCGCCGCTGACGCTCTCTCCCGTATGTACACTCCTGAGGAGGGGGAAGGTCCAGTGCACGACGCCATCTTGCCGATGCCCATTTCGCTTAGCTCATTCACAGTCGCAGCAATTGACGAAGTACTCCGGGTTGGCAACGCTGAAGACCTTGTCAATCGTATCAAACAAAGGTATCAAGACGATGATGCCGTCATGGAGATCTTGGATCAGTCACGCGATAATCCCGAGACCAACCCTGAGTACCGCTTCGAGGATGGAGTCCTGTTCTTCAACGGTCGGATTGTGGTCCCTGATGATAAGGCTCTGCAACGAGATATTCTCTCCACCTGTCACGATGATCCGGCTGCTGGACATGGTGGAATTGCGAAGACCTTTGAACTGGTCAGTCGCACTTATCACTGGCCACGTATGAGAGACTTTATCAAGTCTTTTGTGTTGACCTGTGACGCTTGCCAACGGAACAAGACTTCTCACCACAAGCCCTTTGGACTCCTTCAGTCTCTGCCGATCCCTGAGAGCCCTTGGTCTTCGATATCAATGGACTTTATTGTTCAACTACCTGACTCCAAAGGTTATACTGCTATATTGGTGGTCGTGGATCGCCTCACAAAAATGGCACACTTCATTCCAACCACCGACGATGTCAACGCAAGTGACACTTTGGATCTGTTCCTGTCCCGAGTTTTTGCCTACCATGGCCTGCCAGATGACATCGTATCGGACCGAGGCTCTGTCTTCACCTCTACGTTCATGCAGTCTGCGATGGAAGCGCTGGGGATCACCCAGAATCTGTCAACGGCCTATCACCCGCAGACCGATGGACAGACTGAACGTACGAATGCCACTCTGGAACAATACCTCCGCTGTTTCACAAGCTACCAACAAGACGATTGGAGCAATCATTTACCCATGGCCGAGCTCTGCTACAACAATTCCGTGCAAGCAACCACAAAACAAACTCCGTTCTTTGCTCACCAAGGATACCACCCCCGCTTCAGTGTGAAGGTCCCTCGAGTTGCAGTCAGTAGCCCCTTCGCCAAGGACCGCCTCCAAGAGTTGAAGCGTCTCCAAGAAGACTTGCAGTTCCACATCAAGTCGGCACAAGAGAACCAAGAGCGCCACTACAACAAGCGCTTTACCCCTCAGCCGAACTTCGCTATAGGAGACCTCGTCATGTTGAAACGTAACAATATCAAGACTACCCGACCTTCGAACAAGTTGGATGTTAAGAACCTGGGTCCATTCAAGATCACCGAAGTAGTCAACTCTCGCTCGGTCCGCCTTCAGCTCCCGACCACTATGGCCCGTCTCCATCCTGTTTTCCATGTCTCTCTTCTGGAGCCCTACCGCGCCAACACAATACCCGGTCGTGTAGCACCTCCGCCTCCTACCATCGAGATTGACGGCAATGAGGAGTTTGAAGTTGAAGAAATCTGGGACTCTAAATTCCGTGGAAAGCAACTTTGGTATTTGATCAAGTTCAAGGGTTATAAAGATCCGGAATGGCAGCCTGCAGCCAACGCTGAGAATTCACCAGAGCATGTCGCCCGTTTTCACTCTCGCTTCCCGCTCAAGCCAGGTCCACCCCCAGTCACTCGCGGAGCTCGCTCCTAGGGGGAGGATTGTCACGAAACGTCGCAGACTCAGATCGTACGAAGTACGCGTCTCTTGTACCTCTGGTCTAGGATCGCGAACCTAGGATCTGTATCCGCACTCATTGGCTTGTCATCTGATCTCCGACCAGTACCCCTGGCGTTGTGATGTTGTCTAATGTAAGTATAGTCTAAGGTCAGCAATGAGCTGGAAGCGAAATTGATAACGAGAAGAAAGATGACTAACAAAAATCGTCGCTTACAGTTGATAGGGACTTTGCTCTCAGGGCCACAGGGAATCAGGCACAACGCTGTTGTATGATCAGATACAGTCTCAAGGAGATAGTACTGGAGATAAACAGGAAGGAGAGAGAGTCAGCAAAGGGATCAAAAGATAAGTAGAACGAACTGGATGAAAACCAAGGACCACATACCGAAGAGCAGGCAGGTCCTAACGGGATCCAAACAGGAGAACAAAGACTACAAGGCTAAGAGCACGACGGCGACTATACTATACTAATAACAACACAGGGGATGGGATGGGATCTAGTCAGTAAAGCAAGGCAAAGGAGATTCTATCTGGGAAAGGGGACAAGGTCGCCTAACTGAGGGTTCAGAGGAGACTCCGAGATATAACGAGGAGGATGGTTGGTCCCCAAGCACCAATGAAGGCCTCAGGGTGGGTTGCCAAGATCATAACAGGTCCACTCAGAAGAGATATGACATCGTAAGTGTACCTCGCAAATGGCCAATTGATATCGGATAGGCGAGGGTCCAGGTGATCCTACGGAGCGCTCGGAGGGCGGTACAGGACTTGATCAAGGAGGGCTGGCACACGGATGGATATGTTGCGAGAGTGGGCAGGGAGGATCAAGGGAACACAAAAGGTCTGGGGGATATCCAGGGAACAGTCAAGGCCCAGGGATTCGTATATTGCAACGGCGTCCAAAGGCTGATGGGGTTGAATATTGCAGCAACGCCAAGGGTAACTGCGAGACAGATACGAGCAGAAGGGAGGTGTTCTGGTGATCAACAAGGTACAGGAGGGAATCGTAAGGGGAAAAGGCAACCAGGAGCAAAGTGGACTTTGCTCCCTTTTTTATAGGAAACAGATAACAGGAACAAAAATAAAAAAATAACTAAATACTAAAAATAACTCTCTCTATCTCGCTCGCGTGGATCTGGGACCTGGATCCACTACACCACAGCGTCCAGGTTCTGGACCTAGGGCTATAGCTACCCTTAGTACGTATCTCTCAGCCGCACCTATCAGGACCTCCATCTCATTCTCCTTCATCTATGTTGCCATCCCGGACCCTACTCATAGGTCCGGCTTATGATTAGTACCTGCTCGGATATGTATCCTACTCTTCCGTGTCATCTCTGACTCAACGCAGGCCTGGTCCAGGCCTTCATCTCTCTCTAGTATATAAACCCCTCTGTCCTCTTGCTTTGTTCCTCAGTCTGCAATTCACAATAAACCACACCTTTCCTTCACCTTCTTGTTCCTGCCTTGTCTGACCGTGACAGCCCCTGCTGACGGCAGAGCTCTTCGAAATTCTTTCTTCCAACGAACCCTCGACCTCCCCTTCTTCCAACACCCTCCCCCCGATTTTTTCATCCTAGGGGATTTCAACTACCATCATCACCTCCGCGGAACGGTGTGATGTTGTCTAATGTAAGTATAGTCTAAGGTCAGCAATGAGCTGGAAGCGAAATTGATAACGAGAAGAAAGGTGACTAACAAAAATCGTCGCTTACAGTTGATGGGGACTTTGCTCTCAGGGCCACAGGGATCAGGCACAACGCTGTTGTATGATCAGATACAGTCTCAAGGAGATAGTACTGGAGATAAACAGGAAGGAGAGAGAGTCAGCAAAGGGATCAAAAGATAAGTAGAACGAACTGGATGAAAACCAAGGACCACATACCGAAGAGCAGGCAGGTCCTAACGGGATCCAAACAGGAGAACAAAGACTACAAGGCTAAGAGCACGACGGCGACTATACTATACTAATAACAACACAGGGGATGGGATGGGATCTAGTCAGTAAAGCAAGGCAAAGGAGATTCTATCTGGGAAAGGGGACAAGGTCGCCTAACTGAGGGTTCAGAGGAGACTCCGAGATATAACGAGGAGGATGGTTGGTCCCCAAGCACCAATGAAGGCCTCAGGGTGGGTTGCCAAGATCATAACAGGTCCACTCAGAAGAGATATGACATCGTAAGTGTACCTCGCAAATGGCCAATTGATATCGGATAGGCGAGGGTCCAGGTGATCCTACGGAGCGCTCGGAGGGCGGTACAGGACTTGATCAAGGAGGGCTGGCACACGGATGGATATGTTGTGAGAGTGGGCAGGGAGGATCAAGGGAACACAAAAGGTCTGGGGGATATCCAGGGAACAGTCAAGGCCCAGGGATTCGTATATTGCAACGGCGTCCAAAGGCTGATGGGGTTGAATATTGCAGCAACGCCAAGGGTAACTGCGAGACAGATACGAGCAGAAGGGAGGTGTTCTGGTGATCAACAAGGTACAGGAGGGAATCGTAAGGGAAAAGGCAACCAGGAGCAAAGTGGACTTTGCTCCCTTTTTTATAGAAAACAGAAAACAGGAACAAAAATAAAAAAATAACTAAATACTAAAAATAACTCTCTCTATCTCGCTCGCGTGGATCTGGGACCTGGATCCACTACACCACACCGATCCCAGGGTCTCTTTCTCACATCGTCTTATGTGAGAGCAAGCCAGCGAGTGTCTCTAGGGAAGCTGATCCCCAAAGGCGTCCTCCAGATCTATTTAATCCTGGGTGTCACGTTTGTAAGGCTTAAGACGAGCATGGTTGACAGGGCGACCTCCAAAATATCGATGCCATTGCCCCTCAACCTTCTCGCCCAATCGATAGGCACCTCCAGGCAAAGCTTCGAAGATGGTTAAAGGGCCCTTCCAACGAGGTGATAGCTTGCCACTCCATTGCTTCAGAAGTGCGGACTGATGGACCAAGACCTCGTCTCCGACCTCATATTTCCGAGGGAGGGGTAGATCAGCAGCTTCAGTGGACCACTTGTGTTCATTAATAATCCTCTGATGAACTTCAGCACGCAAAACTTCCAAGATCTCACGTCTCTCCTCGTCGACTTCCTCGCGTTCATTCATATCCATCTTCCGAGTGTGATCTATATCCCATGGGAGGCGAGCTCGTTGACCAAAGAGGATTTCGAAAGGAGATACGCCTCTAGTCTGCTTGATCTGAGTTCTCCAAGTCCATGTAACACGGTCCAAGATAGTAGCCCAGGCACTCTCAGCCAAACCATCATGCTGAATGATACGAGCCAATTGTCGTACCATAAAACCGTTATATCGCTCCACCATTCCATTGGTCTCTGGATGATATGCAGAAGCAGGGTCGAGATCGATTTCATGATTGATACACCACTCCTTGAAGGCTCCCGCGGATAGAGATGATCCATTGTCCGTGATGATGCGATGGGGGTATCCATATTGTCGAGCCCAATGCTTTTCTACAGTCCGGACGATAATATTTCCTGCTAAAGAAGCAAGGGCGACAGATACAACCCATCCAGAGAGATAATCCACCATATTCAAAACAAACCGCTTGCCATTAGACATCGGTAAGGGTCCAACTGCATCCAGGCCCAAGGTATGGAAGATCGTTTGAGGTGGCGGCAAACGATGGAAACGATATCGTGTTGGATCGCGCGTTTGAAAGCGTTGACAAGCGTCGCAAGTCGAAAGGTGCTTCTTAACGTCTGCGTACATGCCCGGCCAGAAGTACCCTTCGGCAATGAGTGTATATGTTGCGACCACTCCGAGATGACCCATGACAGTAGATCCATGAGTGTTCTCCAGCACGCTCAAAACTTCACCTGGTGGTACATACTGGCGTGGGCTACCACCAGATGTGCGTTTAAATAAACGCCCTTGAGTGACAAAGTACTTGGGAAGCATGCTCATGATCTTCCCCCTAGTGACCTTATCCAAATATGTCAATGGGTCCCCTTGCAAAGCTGCCACAATCGAAACAAAAGGCTCCTGATCCTCTGAAATCAGCATAGTCCTCATGAGCCGCTTGTTCTCCTCCATCTCCATTGCATCCTCCATTCCTATGTCTGGCAAATCTTCACCCGTGATGTTCTTATGATGAATACGGGAGAGCGGATCCGAGTCTTTCATATCTCGCCCCGGACGATGGTGGATGGTGATCCTGAACTGAGCAATGATGAAGGTCCATCGAGTGAGGCGTGCACTTTTGGAAGAGAGGTTGTGCAGATATAACAACGCTCGATGATCGATGAAGACATGAATCTCCTTTCCCTCCAACAGATGGCTATGCTTGGTTAAGCAGTACACCAATCCTAACAGCTCACGCTCAGTGGCGAAATATCTTGACTCGGCCCCAGATAATTTTCGGCTCCCAAACACTATCGGCTGATACTTGACATGGATATCAATCCGCTCATCATCTTCGGGGTGCAGACAGTGTGCAATTACATGGCCAGAAGCAAAATCTGAGGTGTCGGCCGAAATAATAACTGGGCGTCTATGAGCCATCATGACCAAAACCGGAGCAGTAACCAGAGCGATTTGAATGGCACGAAAGGCTTCTGTATACTTGGGGTCTGACAACCATTTGTCGACAAAGGCCTTGGGATCCTTGTGCAATTTGTACAGCGGGAAGAGTGGAGCAGCCATGGCAGAAAAGTTGGATATGAAATCGCAGAGGAATAAGGCAAACCCGACAAATCCGCGCAACTCTGTCACATTTTGCGGAACCGGCCAATATTCCATCTTGGATAGCTTCTTTGGGTCGGCCGAGATATGATCATTCCCGACGATCCGTCCCAAAAACTCGCGCTGCTTCACAAAAAATGCTGATTTCTTGCCAGAGAACGATCCATTGAACTCATCCATCCGCACCAACACTTCTTCCACAGTCCGAAAATGAAGGGGGAATTTGGCATCTCCGGTAGCCATGTCGTCCACAAAATTGCTGAGTCGATCCTTGATAGAATTAAAGACCTCGCCCATGTGTCGAGTGTACCATTGCATGGAGTCAATGAGGCCCATCGGTAATACATTGTACTCGTACAGTCCGTCTGGGAAAGCAACGGCGGTGAGAAAGCGACTGTCTTCGGCAATGGGCGATTGGAGGTATCCGTCCTTGCAATCCCAAAAAGATAAGAATTCGCATCCTTGCAGCTTGTATATCTCAGTGATAGGGTCCGGTAAGGGCCAGGCCATGGGGGCAATTAATTTGTTGACAGGGATAAAATTAATGCACACCCGATAAGATCCATCCTTCTTCTGAATCAGGAGAGGGTTGCAAGAAGCAGGTGAGCCAGATCGCCTCATTTTTCCAGCCCTGACCATCTGGTCTCGATACTCGCACAAGGTCGCAATTTGTCCGGGCGAGTATTTTTTGTTATATGCGCGCGGAAATTTGGACCCAGGTTTGAGGTGAAAAGAGGCAGGGGCTTCCAACATATCTGCATCCAACGTCCTAGACATCTCCCCTTCCTTGGGAAAACACTCCTGGTGCTCCTGAAAAATGCGTTGGATTTCAGGCAAGTTGTCGTGAACCTCTTGGATATCTCCCACGTATACTGATCGCTCCTCCAGGCCGGGCAACAATATGACCGGGGTGTTAGTCAAACGATCACGACAGCGGGGAGCCTCCAAATGAAATCCGTATGAATTGTTGACCATTATCGGGGCCGCATCAAACATAGGATCGCTGATCTTCGATGAGGCCGTATCCGAAGAATCTGAAATTGACAAACAAGAGGTGGGTTGTCGTCCATCCAAAGCAGGGGGATCAGGGAAGACGGCGCGCAAGAACCAACAATTGACGATCTCCTCATTCTCATCGTCCTTCTTGAGTTGTCGCGCATCAGTCCGCTCAACCTTGCCCTCCTGAATGCTTCGAATGAGTAGGGCATACCCTTCGTCGTCGTTTTCTTTGTCGTCGGTCGAAGAATCCTCCTCATCTGTGTCCGACTCGTCTGATGAACCGTCGGTGTCACCCTCTTCACTTGTTTCTATCACCGGGTCCTGTTGTTTATCTTGGATGGGGAGACGAGAGACTTTCGGGGTGGTTCGAGCACGTCCATCGATCACGATCTTGAAGCCTTGTATTTGCAAACTAGTAACGGCGGTGGCCCAATCTGTATATCCTCCACAGGCTTCAAGGAAAGGACGACCCAACAGAATATTGAAGTCGACGGACTCGACGATCACACAACCGGCCGGGATCATGATACCTTGGATATCGATAGGCACGCTCGGTGCCTCTCCAGCCACGCCTGCATTCCCCGTCAACCCTTTCAAAGTAAACGATGAATATGGAGTGTGGTTGGTGATGCCAATCTGCTCCAAGAACCCGCGACGGATGACATTGACGCAAGATCCTCCATCAAGTAAGATATCGCACTTGGTTCCCATAATTGCGGCTCGGAATCCATGAGTGTCTGTCTTTGATCGTTCAACACGATTCAAAAATACACGCAACTCTTCCGCTTCAGACTCCCCGAGGGGCAGGGACGGATATTCTTCACTGAGTAAAATTCGCTCCTCACGCGGTACAGTCTTCAACGATGCTTGAACGGTTCGGCGGATGCTGGGGGATAACTCCATTAGTTGACCGATGGTAAGACCCTCAACCTTAGTGGTCCTTAAGCACTGACGGATGTCAAACGGCTGTTGGTTCAACTGCAAGACGATGGGGTTGGGAAGAGACTTTAGAAATGCCTCGTCCGACTCGTGTGTCCGGCCAGATTTCTTTTTCTTGTCCGTCCCTTTTTTGCTGTCCTCTTTCCCTTTTTGGCTCTTGCTGCTCTCTGATTTCTTTTTTGTTCCAGTGTGCGGGGGTGGCTTAGCTCGGTCTTTTTCGTCCCAAGTGTTCTTCGGTCCTGCTGACGCACTCATGCTCGGGCCAGCATCTCCATCTCCATTCACTTTTCTTGCCGCCATTGCTTTTCGACCCTCCCTCGGGGGAACCATCATCCTTCGCAAGCCTCCATCCACCTCATCCTCCTCCTTCTCATCTCTCTTGGCTTGTCCATTGTCCCTCTGCGCCTTGATTGCGTTCTGGGCAGCGATTGTACGTTCGAGCCGGGCCAGGTTTTCCGCAGCAGATGGGCCCTCGACCGCAAACGTCACATTACTCTTGGGACGGACAGGGATCTCGACGGCGGTCATCATCTCTCGTCGAGAAGGAGGATCTACATCCATCGTGGATGTCTTGGATTCAGCATGTTGAATGGTCTTCGGGCGATGCATGCTGGGAGGACCGAGGCGGTTGGTCAAAGCCGGGGGTTGCTTTAGGACCTGGGCGGAAGCGGTCGGTCGGGGTATACCTCTAGGCGGCGGTGCTTTTGCGTAAGGTAATGAGTTGGTTGGATTGCGTGGGGAGGAGCGAGCTGCTACCAACACGTTTGCTTCTTCTTCTTCTAACGTTTCTCCATGGATAGGGTCAGGGGGTTCATGGCTTGGAGTAGTTCCATGGTCCCCTTCTAAAAATCCATCTCAACCTCAACGTATCCAAAGTAGTAACAGCGAACGTTGAAGTCTTCCACGCCAATACCGTTGTCAATCATGGACTCAACCAACAGAGTCTGGTTTGTCTTCGGAGCAGGACAGTCTCGTGCTAAATGCCCTGTCTGCTGACAATTGTAGCATTGTCTAACCTCCGGGGCACTCTTCTCGCCAGAGTATCGAGTGGTGGGAGGCCCGGCGGGCCTAGGGATGGATCGATTACCCTTGCTGATAAGAATCTTCATGCGTTCCATTTCTCGAGAGAGGTGATCAAACTCGTCCTTGGATACAGAGTTCTTCAGGTCGGTCTTATCCTTGTTGGTAGTTGTCGAGGTAGTACCAGCCCTGGAGGTTGTGACAGTCGTGGATTTGGTCCCGGTCGTCTTTCTATCATCGGTGGGAGTCTTCTTAATGGTGCTGCTAGCTTCGGCTTCATCCTCGTCTTCGGGTGATTCTTCCTCATCGCTTGATTCGTCCGATTTGTCATCATGGCGGGCTAAATACAGCTCGTACATCTTGAGGGCACATTTATCGGCCTGGGCCATCATCCAATCTAGGTTGTCCCCGTGGTGAATCCTCCTGGCGATGTCCGGTAAGAAGAGATTCTTGAGATAAGCCCTTCGAACGCCTGCCTCGTCATATACCCCTTGTCCTTGAAGTGTTGCCTCCAGATATTGGCGGTTCAGGATAGAGAAGCGGTTGTTAAATGCTTTCACTGATTCCTTCTTGGTTTGTTTGCACTTGTCTAGCAAGACTAGGGAACCCGATAATAGTTGATCGCGAACGGACATGAAGGTTTGACGGAAGTCTCGGTAAATGGCCTCAGGGTAAGCTCGGGGAGTCGCTTGGAGGAGTTGGACAAACCAGGATTGGGTCTCGTCGGTCCCCATCGAAGCTCCAAAGGACTCGACGGTTCTTGAAATACGCGCCTCAGGGCTGAGGTTGGTGAATTGAGTACCAGCCCATAGTTGATATTGTCGTAACCATACCTCTGCCTTGTGCTTTTTTGGATTGAACTTTCCGTGCGAGCAAACGCGTGGCTCTTTTCTGTCCTTGAAATCCATGTGCGACATATGCGCTCTGGGGGCATCCTGATATTGATGGTCCCATGGTTCACGGGCTCCGTCATCTCGTAGGTTGGGTGATCTCGTGTTCGGTCTAAATTGTTGTTGGGGAGAATGCTCCTCCGCTTCTGGGGCTGAGTCGAAGGGTTGCGCGTATCTCGGATGTTGGTTTGCAGTCATTAACTCGATTCTTCTCAGGATCCGGTTTACTGCATTCTCAATGACTCTCTCCTCTCTTTCCGTGGCCACGAAGTGATTGGGGCCGCCTGTCGTAGAATCCAGCGGTTGGTTGAGAAGGTGGTTCGGGACTTCTCCTTCCATACGCATATCGACCAACACAGGAGATGGTTGTTCCTGACTACTGGCGTTGTCTGACATGGTTGATTGGTTTGTCAGGGTTGGGCTGGATTCAAATGTGGGACACTAGTTGTTCTCGAATGATCAGAGCCTTCTTTTAATCTCAGACGGGTGAGCTTGTTTTTGCCCAGGTTCTCCACCAAATTGGCTTCGGGTGTGATGTTGTCTAATGTAAGTATAGTCTAAGGTCAGCAATGAGCTGGAAGCGAAATTGATAACGAGAAGAAAGGTGACTAACAAAAATCGTCGCTTACAGTTGATGGGGACTTTGCTCTCAGGGCCACAGGGATCAGGCACAACGCTGTTGTATGATCAGATACAGTCTCAAGGAGATAGTACTGGAGATAAACAGGAAGGAGAGAGAGTCAGCAAAGGGATCAAAAGATAAGTAGAACGAACTGGATGAAAACCAAGGACCACATACCGAAGAGCAGGCAGGTCCTAACGGGATCCAAACAGGAGAACAAAGACTACAAGGCTAAGAGCACGACGGCGACTATACTATACTAATAACAACACAGGGGATGGGATGGGATCTAGTCAGTAAAGCAAGGCAAAGGAGATTCTATCTGGGAAAGGGGACAAGGTCGCCTAACTGAGGGTTCAGAGGAGACTCCGAGATATAACGAGGAGGATGGTTGGTCCCCAAGCACCAATGAAGGCCTCAGGGTGGGTTGCCAAGATCATAACAGGTCCACTCAGAAGAGATATGACATCGTAAGTGTACCTCGCAAATGGCCAATTGATATCGGATAGGCGAGGGTCCAGGTGATCCTACGGAGCGCTCGGAGGGCGGTACAGGACTTGATCAAGGAGGGCTGGCACACGGATGGATATGTTGTGAGAGTGGGCAGGGAGGATCAAGGGAACACAAAAGGTCTGGGGGATATCCAGGGAACAGTCAAGGCCCAGGGATTCGTATATTGCAACGGCGTCCAAAGGCTGATGGGGTTGAATATTGCAGCAACGCCAAGGGTAACTGCGAGACAGATACGAGCAGAAGGGAGGTGTTCTGGTGATCAACAAGGTACAGGAGGGAATCGTAAGGGAAAAGGCAACCAGGAGCAAAGTGGACTTTGCTCCCTTTTTTATAGAAAACAGAAAACAGGAACAAAAATAAAAAAATAACTAAATACTAAAAATAACTCTCTCTATCTCGCTCGCGTGGATCTGGGACCTGGATCCACTACACCACAACGGTCCTACCAGAATGGCGTGGATGGCTGAAGGATAACTCTCTCGACATCATCACCCGTGGCAGCTCCCTCCCCATTCCGACATTCACAAACTCTCAAACTCAAACAACCATCGACTACATTTTCGCCTCCCCCTCCATGGCTGAGAATGCTGGTCTCCCACAAGTCAGGTACATCAATAGAGCCTGGACCGACCATTCCCTCCTGTCGTGTGACATCCAACTGGAGGCCCTCACCACAGGGCCCGGAGTGTGGAGGATGAACTCTTCAATGCTGGAGGATAAAACGTTCACCCGTTTTCTCACCCAGTCGATAGACAACATTCTCCCAGACCTTTCGGGGCTCGCCCCAGAGGTGGCTTTGGACAGTCTTAAGTACAGACTTCAAGACGACATCCAACAGGAGAGCATGCGCAGGTCTAAGGAGCGAAAAGATGAACTCAACAACCTACAACGCCAGAGACAACACCTACTACAACGTATCTCCTGGTACCAAGGCAGCCCCACTGATAAACGACAACAGATCCAGGACCTGCGATCTGAAGTCTCAGAGGTGGAAAGGCGGTTAACAGCCGAGCAGGAAAAACACATGTCATCCCTTTTGATCAGAGCCAAGATCAAGTTCCAGGACTTCGGGGAACAGTCTACTCGCTTTTTCTTCAGCACGCTGAAAGCCAGAGCGACAAAGAGAACGATCACATACCTACTTCCACCAAACACAACAGTTCCAGTGACGGATTCTGAGGGGATGTGCAGGATCGGTCACTCCTTCTACACTAAACTGTACAGCAAGGAGGACGTCAACCTGGAGGCTATTCAGGAAATGGTGTCCAACCTCCCCCCGGACGCTCGACTGACAGAGGAAGCCCAGCAGAAACTGACAGCCCCAGTGTCGACGGAGGAGGTACTACTGGCTCTCAAAGACTGCGCGTACAACAAAGCACCTGGAAAGGATGGCTTCCCCTTTGAACTCTATAGAGGGATCATCACTCACGAAGGAGTTGCAGCCCTTCTCACTACGGTCATGGACCGTGCTGTTCGTCACAACATCCAACCTGCATCATGGAAACAGACGATCATGATCCTCCTATACAAGAAGGGCGAAGCTGGAGACCTGGCCAACTGGCGACCATTGTCATTGATCAACTCGGACGCCAAAATATTCACCAAAATCCTCACCCGTCGACTGCAACCCCACATGTCGAAGCTAGTCGGCCCCTCACAGACTGGATTCGTCAAGGGACGTTTGATCACGGACAATGGAATCGTCATGGCAACAATTAGAGACCACTGTAGTCGCGAAAAAATCTCGGGGGCTGGAGTACTCCTGGATCAGGAGAAGGCTTACGACCGGGTACACCCGACGTATCTTCGCGCAGTTATGGACACCATGGACTTCCCGAAAGCCTTCACCGACTCTATTTTTTCCCTCTTTTTCAGCACAAAGATCCAACTCAACATCAACGGATACCTCACCGCCCCGTTTGTCCAGCAACGTGGCCTCCGTCAAGGGGACCCGCTCTCCCCCTTGCTATTCAACCTCGCCATTGAGCCCCTCATCCAAACCATCGCCCGTTCCCCGATCATCAGTGGAATCCCTGTAGGCACCAACCCAGAGGTCCCGCCTCTGAAAGTCATGGCTTACGCGGATGATCTTGGAGACTTCATACGCACGGCGAATGAATGGACAGAACTCAAGAGAATCATGACGGTCTATGGATGTGCTTCCAACGCCCGTCTCAACTTGAAAAAGACAGTGGCCTTTCCGCTTGGCCCAGGGATGGAGGCCGAACTTCTTAGCCTGTTAAAGGAAGATAAAGTCCAGATCCACTCCGTGTCATCCGAAGCGGCCATCGTCTACCTAGGATTTCCTATTGCCCTCAACGCCTCCCAGCGCGACAACTTTTACGACGGTCTCTTAAAGATCAAGCAAGTGTCGGGTTTACACACCACCAGGGGGCTCTCGATCAAAGGACGAGGTATTATTGCAACTTCCATCCTCCTCTCTAAACTCTGGCATGTCCTGAGTGTAGATACACCGACCAAGGCGTGGATAAGCAAGGTCCAAGGAGTCGTCCGCAAGTTTGTCTGCCCCAACTTCCCAGCACCATCCTTCGACTTCCTCAGTCAGGCCAAAACAAAAGGAGGGATTGGATTGATCAACGTCGGAAAACAAGCACTGGCCATGCAGCTCAAAGCAATCCAACGACTTGTGTCAACGAAGGTGACATCCTTCGCGCAGCCGATTTTGAAGGCTTTGCTTCAAACATACTCAAAGTCGGCATATCCATTTGCGGCTCTGGCGAACCCAAAGTATCATCTGGATAATTTCAATTTCTTCCGAGGCGCCACGACATTCAAAAAATGGCTAAGGACTCTTAGTCTAGTGGCAGCCCCTCCGCCGACCCCCGTCAACCGTGAGGACGCGCCTATTGATTCCGTTTTGGGCCTTCTCACGACAGATTGGATCGGACCGGCAGTGAGACCACCACAGCTGCCCATTTGGAGGATGGACCAAGCATTCCGCCTGGTCATGAGTGATTCCGATGACTTGCAGGGACATTTGGAATTCATTCCTTCAGGGGAACGACCCCCTGGGGCGCGCACGTACCCAGGATTCGAACGAAACGTCCGACAAGGATTCTTCCCTGCGTCCAACAGCCTGGAGAAACTCCTGGACCAAAACACCTGGATCGACACCACGGAGTCTCTGAGCCAGCGGATCAAATCCTATGGCTCGCAACCGGGATCAGACATGAACCTGGGCAACATGTCCACTGGGGCCCTTCGACGACTGCTCACAAAAAGCAAGGAAGAGGAGGAAGCAGCACCCCTGGACAACACACCCGGACAAAACCTTACAACTCAGTTTTGGGACTTTTTCTGGAAGGCCGACATCCCACACACCACTCGCACGGTATGGTGGCGCCTTCTAATCAGCAAACTCCCCTCTCGAAAACGACTACACTCCATCATGGAGGAGACCTTCGAAGAATCCTGCGCAATCTGCGGAGCAGCGCAGGAGACTGACCGCCACATGATTTTCACATGCCCGCGGAAACTCCAAGTTTGGCGCTCCTCGCTAGCGACTCACGTCGGAGACATGGATTTCTCATGGGAGTTCATCGAACTTCTTCTGTATGGTGAACATGAGCAGATCCTCCCCACGAGCAACATCAGTGCAATTGCACTTCTAACAACCGTCCTTCATCAGATCTGGATATTTCATTTTCTCCACATCCTCGAGGACCAACCCTTCGACGCCACCCAGGTGACAACGTCCATTGATCTTGCGGTCAACAAAATTGTCAACCAGAACGAGTATCGGCGACGCGTACAGGAGGAACGCAGCCGTGAGTCAGCAACTGACCCCAACTCAGGCCCCACGACCCCCCAAACCTAGCATTTCTTCTTTTATTTTCTTCTATACCTGTATTTTATCTTTTAGTACCACCCCCGTAGTGCTTGTTGTAACTCAAATTTGATCGTAGTAGCGCCGCCTGAAGATGTAGGGGCACTGGATTTCTTGGACACTGACCCAAATAAACCAGATAAAAACAAAAAAAAAAGCTCGGATATGTATCCTACTCTTCCGTGTCATCTCTGACTCAACGCAGGCCTGGTCCAGGCCTTCATCACTCTCTAGTATATAACCCCCCCTGTTCTCTTGCTTTGTTCCTCAGTCTGCGATTCACAATAATCCACACCTTTCCTTCACCTTCTTGTTCCTGTCTTGTCCGATCGTGACAGAAGGTCTGTAATAATGGACGTGTGTTTGACACCGAATCGCGGTGATTAAAGGGGTCTTCATGGATGGAACTAAAAAGAAAGCGTAATCATTCTTGGGAGGGGCAGAGATGAACAAAGTTTTTTTTACTTCCATACTGAGCCAACTCTACTGTACTTTATATTTTCATATATTTGCCATATGTCCTTGTCGTATACTTCCCTTTTCTTCTTTCGGCGGTTCCACATGTGGTTTTAGGCCACACTATCGTCGACGATCCCTTCGATCGAAGATTGCACCCTTCTGCCTAGATTCAATCTACAATAGTCATCGCGCACAGTCGCTTAAAGGTAGACAAAGAGCAAATGGCAGACAGGCAGCTGAGTATATCAGGTTTCATTCCAAAACGGTGATATAGGTGAAATCTGAGGTAGATCAGTATATAGTTGCTCACTCTGATTCCCAGCGCATTGATCATTGCTATTGTTAGGAGTACTTCCATAGATAGGAAGTGATACAGAGAGTCCACGCTTCTGATCTCTGATCTCCTTCCTGGAAGATCGGAGACCTGAAAACAAGCTTCGTCGCTTCTCTGGTGAATGCAGAACATCTGTCATGTGCTCCAAGTCTTCAATTCCTGGCGCATCCTTAAACCACCGGTTCCACAAGGCTTGGTAAGCAGTAGACCTGTGACTTGGATCATATTTCAACAGTCCCTGGATAACTTTTATCGCATCTTCAGACGCGTTAGGTGTCAGGTCTTGTAGACTCCGTGTAGACTTCTAACAAGGAGTGAAACGGAGTTAGAATTGTCATGAGTGTCAAGCCGTATTGAAAATTGATGACTTGATCGTACCATGGGGAAGGTAAAGCCCAGACGTGCGGCCATTTGAGCCCCTTCTTTCCAGTACCCGCCTGAACTCAAGGCCTCAGCGTGGTCATGCAGGTGACATGGAAACGGACATCCCAAAATACCACTAATTCGATTAAGCTGGTCCACGTCGCTGGTTCCAGGGAAGAGAGGTTTAAGAGAAAACAGCTCTGCAGCAATCGTACCAATTGCCCACAAATCAACCCCAAAAGAATAATTAGGGCAGGACAGAAGGACCTCTGGAGCGCGATACCTAGATGTATAAGCGGCTACTAGTAAGCAGTTTGTATAAAGCGCGAGTTCCACTGTTGAGACTCTGTGATTACCAACGAGTGCTGACATATGTAGTGTATGGTGGTCGACTTTTGAGATCCTTTGCCAAGCCCAAGTCTGCTATTTTGATTACATCACCACTGACCAAGAGATTCTCCGGTTTCATGTCCCGATGCATAATGCCTTTCGAGTGCATGTGATGAGCTCCGCGAAGAACTTGGAATCTATACAGGTGGATATGGACGCAAGCAACTTTTATTCAGAATGTCCATTACAACATTTCTTGGACATGTTGCTTAGAGAAGACTTCACTTACATTATATTTCGCACCTGAAGCTCTTGAAGCTCCAGTCCATTCCTGTCCTTCATCAGCTGATATAAGTTCCCTTCCATTAACTCGAAGACCATATGCAGTTCTTTTTTCTCAAGGAAGAAATGATGGAGCGTAACGATGTTTGGACTAGATCGGAGACTTTCAAGAGCCTGCAGAATGAAAGAGACAGACATTAGAGAAGTAGCTACGACAAGCCTCCCTTTCTTTCTAAAATAGATACCTTAACTTCAAGCAATGACTTGCAATCGCTCAAATACGCAAACTTCTTTTTCATTTTCTTGATCGCTACCTGTGCAGTTTGATGAATGAGTGTAGAATATTAGAGCATTAAACAAGGAGAACTCTTATGGCCAATTAATAACAATTACAATACCTCTTTGCCTGATGCTGTGTGTCTGGCTTTGAAGACAGACCCGAAGGATCCATCGCCAAGGTCAGAGACGACTTGAAATTGATTCATGGAGAGCGCCTGCGAAATGGTAGCAAGCATGAACTGGTGCAGTGGGTTGATGCTCGTGCGAGTGGGAATGAGTAATCTGCAAGTCGTAACCTCCACCCTTTGACAGATTAAAAAGAGCAGATGGTCTTAAGGGTTCATGAACAAGTCTGGTGGCTTTCCCAGGAACCTTGAAAAAAAAATCTCCACTGTCTTGAAGATCCAGGTGACGGGCTATTAACCAGGGCGAGTATCAGCGCCGCGTGCTGGAGGAACGCAGCCAAGAGTCATCTACGTATTAACCCCAACACAGTCCCCTGGACCCCCCACACCTACAGCAGTCAGCAGTATTTTTTATTTTTGAAGAACTAGTAGTCTAACTTCGTGGCCATGATGATTCAGGTAACACACTTTTCAATGGGCACAAACTAAGAAATAGCTGCATCTCCTCCTTTAGGCGTGCCTGCCTGCAGACTCTAAAAAACCTGGTGAGTCAATAAGTTTACCTTCCTGATCCAGACCGGTCTCTTCTACAATCTTAAGGGAAATCGTCCAATGGACGACAATCACCGCATCTCGGCATCAATATGTGCCACAGTCGTTCTGACTATCCTTAAACTGTCGGCTCTCTCTTGCACAACTTCCAGCCCAATTTGCTGAAAAGAATCGTCGATTGGCACATCCATCGTCTACGCCCAACCTCAAGGGTCATCCTAGGTTTTACTGTATAGCACGTTGCCCTCTTTTCAGAAGAAATTGCGATCAATATCGATATCCAACAGGCTGCGCGGGGTATAGTCTCTGTCTTGCCCTTTGAACAGAACCCCAGCTCTCAGTATGCTATAGACATGGTGAACAGGTGGTTGGTGCTTTGTTCATGTCCGGATTATGGACGACATCGTCTTCCGTGCAAGCATATGTTCCTTGTGATAAGAATTTACCCACAGTTCCAAGTCAAGCACGGCGTTCGAGTTGACACTAATAACAACTTTGGGGACCCATCTTTCATCGAGGAAGAGGATTTCCCGCCTCTCGAAAGCATTATTTCGTCTGGTCTTCTTCTGCAACTGCAAGAGTCGAGGGCCGAGGAGGAACGGGACTTCGATAGAAGACGGTTTGTGGCAGCAGCACTTACAAAAAACGACGAGAAGAAATGATGGGCGAGTGTGAAATCGCATTGAAGGGTATGTGGATCGAGCCTGGAGCTCTTGTTAACATCAATACGACCAGAAAGTGTAATCTCTCCGCGGGAGAGAGCCTGGATGATGTCACTGTATTCTAAACACGCATGTGCTATATACTGTCTGCTTTGTTATTGTCTTAACATATTTTCAGCCTGCGCTTTTGTTTCTTAATCTCAACCCACCTTCCTATTCATCTTCCCTCTTCATCATGTCGAGCTATTCTTCAAGCTACGGTGGCGGCGGATCTTCCTATACTCCCAGCGGCGGTCATTCGTCCACCTCACGCTCATATGGCGGTGGTTCCTACGATAGAGGCACTGACCGTTCTTACGATGATCACAGCAGACGCGATCGCAAGCCGTATGCCCATGTGGTGTTGCATCCTTTTTGACAGCTTGTGGTGAGTTTCATAGTACTGATCTGACTTCTATATCTCTCCTATAGTTACGAATCATCCGACAGTCGTGGAGGCTACGGTGGAAGCAGTGGTGGTGGTCATGGTAGCAGCGGCTATGGCGGCAGTGGCAACTACGGTGGTGGCAGCTACGGCGGCGGCGGTGGTGGTGGTGGTGGTAGTTACGGAGGTGGTGACAGGATGAGCAGCCTTGGTAACAGTCTCGCTAGGCCCGAGTTTGATCTCAGTACCCTCCCGAAGTTCGAGAAGAACTTCTATCAAGAGAATCCTCTTGTCACCGCAAGAAGCCAGGCGGATGTCGACGCTTTTCGTGGCAAGCATGAAATGACGCTCTATGGACCCAATATTCCTAAGCCCATCGAAACTTTCGACGAGGCGGGATTCCCTCGTAAGCTGATAAAATATGGTATTGTTATGTTCCAGAGTCTTGTAGTATATAGCTGACTCAATTCTTTCTTTCGTAGCATACGTTTTGAAGGAGGTTCTCGAAATGGGATTCAAGGCCCCCACAGCAATTCAAGCCCAAGGCTGGCCAATGGCACTTTCTGGTCGCGATGTTGTTGGAATTGCAGAGACTGGTTCAGGCAAAACTTTGGCTTATTGTTTGCCTTCCATTGTGCACATCAACGCCCAGCCCTTCTTAGAGCCTGGTGATGGCCCTATCGTCCTTATCCTGGCACCAACCCGCGAGCTGGCTGTGCAGATTCAGCAAGAGTGCACCAAATTCGGCAGTTCATCCCGCATCAAGAACACTTGTGTTTATGGAGGTGTCCCCCGTGGCCCTCAGATCCGTGACCTGTCGCGTGGTGTTGAGATTTGCATTGCAACACCTGGTCGTTTGATCGACATGCTTGAGTCTAGAAAAACCAACCTGCGCCGCGTAACCTATCTCGTCTTGGATGAGGCAGATCGCATGTTGGACATGGGATTTGAGCCTCAAATTCGCAAGATCGTTGATCAGATTCGCCCAGATCGTCAGACTCTTATGTGGAGTGCGACCTGGCCCAAAGAGGTTCAGAGACTCGCTCAGGACTACTTGCATGACTACATTCAGGTCAATGTCGGATCACTTAGCCTCTCAGCTTCCCACAACATCTCACAGATGGTCGAAGTCTGTGCAGAGCACGAGAAGCGCGGAAAGTTGATCAAGCATCTGGAGCGTATCATGGATGAGCGCGAGCACAAGACACTGATTTTCACAGGTACAAAGCGTACTGCGGATGATATCACCAAATACCTGCGTCAAGATGGATGGCCAGCTCTTGCTATTCACGGCGACAAAGCTCAGAATGAGCGTGATTGGGTATTGAACGAGTTCAAGACAGGAAAGTCACCCATTATGGTCGCTACTGATGTGGCTTCTCGCGGTATCGGTAAGTGACTCAGAATTCTATTTATTGTATTCAAGAATTATCGGGATGTATGTCAACGGTGTCGTTCGGCCTGCACAATGGACTATTTCATTCATGACAGGGACATTCAGATTCGTGGCGACATATTTATGGATATCTTGTGGACATTTGTTCTTTGGTATCCGAGGAGGGAAGGGGGGGTGGGGTGGGGTCTCCTTCTTATGTTTCCATCGTTACAGTCGTGACAAATGTGTGCTTTAGCGACCGCGTCGTCTCGAACTGTCGATGGGCTCCAACTTCATTTGGCTGCCGTTAGTTCTGATACCGCACACATCATATGTAGCTGTGTGCAATCGCTGAACAGGCAAATTTATGAGGTTAGAGCTAGGATTAGACGTCGATGCATACAGAATTAAAGGATGGTAATGAACATTGTTTCATATCATGTGCCAGCCTTATTTTGTGTGCACTGATGTAACTTCCTCTCAAACACCGAGCTCCATGCTTCCACAAACTGTGATATTTTATTTGCAATGATCGTGTTGGCTGGTTCTCCCGCTCTAACAGTGTTCCTCTCTCTTGTTGCACCTGCAGATGTGAAGGACGTCAAGTTTGTTATCAACTATGATTTCCCCAATAATGTCGAAGACTACGTTCATCGTATTGGTCGTACAGGCCGTGGTGGAAACACCGGTTCTTCTTTCACGTTCTTCACCATGGACAATGCCAAGCAAGCAAAGGAGTTGGTCGGAATCTTGAAAGAGGCTAACCAGGAGATTGATCCCCGTTTGCTGGATATGATGCATATGGGAGGGGGTGGAGGACGTGGTGGTGGTGGAGGACGTGGTTATGGAGGCGGTCGCGGAGGCGGTCGTGGTGGAGGGCGTGGTGGATTTGGTGGTGGTGGATCATATGGCGGTGGCGGGTCCTACGGAGGTGGATCCTACGGAGGGGGTGGAGGTTATGGATCAAGATACTAGCTATTACATATCTTTGCAAAATGTGGTGTCATTGTAAGAATAAAGCTTTTTATTGACGCTGCACATTATCACCGTCTTCTTTTTATCCATTATCGAATACGAATCTGAAAGATTGAGCAGCCGAGGTGCAGTATTCTAAGTATGTATCCGGACAGAACTCCTTGGCCTTTTTCTTGAGCTGTTGCCTCTGGGTGGATTTTCTCTTTCGGCTGGGTTTTGAGGCACTGTTGCCGACACTACAGTAAGTGTGTTGTTGCTCGTGCTGCTGGTGCCGCCTGTTGATGAGCTGGTACTTGCAACTTCATCCCATGGGCACCGGCCATTCGCTGTCTTTCGCCGCAGGTAAAGGGTCTCTTCTGAAGCTGCAGGTATCCCTCACTATCCGTGTCATGTTCTCCGCAGCCATCACATCCCTGTGATGATATCTCTCGCAGTGAGGGCAGAATAGCTAGCGTAGGGCGACTTGAGCGACAAACTGTTCGCATTCGGGGCACTTCTTGCTGGAATAGAACTCGTTGATCCCCACTACGAGGTACCCTAGAAATCTCGCCTAGAAAATATCAACAACACGTTATTATACTACCATATGTTGAGCAGTTTTACAAGATGGTATACGTACGAGTGGGATGAAGTAGTCCAAGAACGACGAATGCAGCGAGGCCAGGCGCCCTCTGCTTCGAAACTGCTCGAGCCCAATCCCAATCAGTACCGCATTCGACGGTTTCCTGGGCTCTCCAAGGTCTTGCAGCAATCGCCTGGTACTCTGCCTGCTTGGCCCTCTTCATGTCCCAGGCGTGCTTTTTGAACCGATGCCCACCCCCTGGGTAGAATTCCAATAGTCGCTCCTCCACGGATTTCTCATTCTGTTGCTGGGAGTGCGGACTGTTTTGTACTGCAGGGTGTTATTGTAGTCGGCAACGCTCCAACCAAGACCACGAAGAGGTGGGAGGTGAGTCTCAATCTCTGCAATTGACTCGACCTCACGTTCCTTCTCCCATACCTGCTTCCACTGCTTCTGTTCTTAAAGCCATCGTCTATGACGGAAGACTGGTCGGTACACAGCTTTTTGGCTAACGGCCAAGTTGTAGTGTGCATGCGGATCGTCAGGTAGGTAAGAGTATGCACCTACTACAAACGCTTGCCCTGCATGTGTTAGGATTTTGACGTCTTGCGGTGGGAGTTCAGAGAACAGAGCCTCCACGTCGTCTGCTGTCCGGATGACGTTCAGAATTTCCGTCAAAGGGTGCCTTATTCCACCGACTGTGCTCGTCATCTTTTCTGGTAGCGAATCTGCAGCGAGTCTCCGGTACCGTACGGCCTGTAGTACTTTATGCTAGAAGTTACAGTTGGAGACCGTCTGTCCTTACGGTCCTTCTGGGAACATATCCTTCCTTGTTGTGTGACTTTGCTTTGAAATCTGGGTGGTCGAATTGCTCCAAGTGCTGCTTGAGACATGAAAGAGGTTGTAATCTCATCTTAGTCCATCATCCGTCTCCAGTCGTCCTGTTACTAGTGGGATCGATATCTGCAATATAGTGATTGATCAGGATGCCAGGAGTCTTTGTACCCATCCACAATTGCTCTTCTTCTAGGGGTTTAAATACCCCGTCCTGCTTGACTAGTTCCTGTAGACTCTTCTTCAAAGCACCTTCTCGTTTGTAAAAAAAAAGGATACGAGATTGCACTCTGAGAAATCATCAAATGGTTGTTGATATGAGGTCATTGGGACGGTCCGCCTGGGGTTGGTCAAGAACTGATTGAGGACAACATAGTTCTCGATTGCTGAAAGTCCATCCTTAATCTCGATTTCCTTGTCCGACGCCGTCAGCGTGCCTTTTTTCAGTTGTGAGGCCAGCTGGAAATAATGGTAGAAATGTTCAAGACTTAGTAATGCTGGTTGTGGGCTTCAAACAGTCAACGGTCTTATTGGTCAGCTTCAAATCATACTGTTTTGTGAATCTAGCAGGTTCCATTCCAGTACATCGCCCTTAGTTCACATTCGAGCCTGGTGGCAGTCGACTGCAGCGGCTCATAGGGAGAGAACTTCATGGCGTTGCTGGGACTTGGACGAGTTTGAAGATCATGTAGACCAAGTACTTTCGGACGGTTGATGAACGAAACGAACAGACTTCGGCCTTGCGTGGCAGAGTAGTGGTGTAAAGGTACTCGAGGAGGCTCAGAAAAAAACTCGCCGTCTTACGTCCACCGCTTCCTGGTCCACTCAAATTTGAGCCGTCTTGGTTGGGATCGGGTTCTTCATCATCATCATTGTTATCATCCGCTGTGCCCGCGATCTCGTCTCCGTCATCATCTATTTCGATGGCACTGTTTTCGTCCTTGACATTGCTCATGTCGACTCTTGAGACTAGATGATCCAAAACTCTTCGATCCTCGTCTGCAAATCCATGCTTGACCAAATATTCGATGTAAGTCCCAATCAGAATCTAAGCCTGGCATTTGATCCTTGTCGCCTCGCCCACCGCGTTTCCATTAACAGCCATCACCTCATGTTGGAGACTGTCTTCCTCGAGAACACGTTTCACATTAGCTGCCAACGTACCAACTTGCAAGGAGCTTATCGGGTGCTGATACTGCATGCATCGAGCTATTGCAATCTTTGTCGTGGGTGCCGTGCCCATAAAACTTGCGAGCGTTCTTGCAGGTTTCTTGGGCTTGGGCTCGGGCGTCGGCTTAGACTTTTGCTCCGATTCTTTGTGTGGTTTCCATTTCATCTGTTTCATCTTGGACGGGCGTGGTCGTTTGGTTGTTTTCATGCTATTGATTCTCTTGAAGGAGTATCGCAGGCGATTTTTAGGAATGAGAGTCCTTGGCAAAGGGTCATAGTTGTTTTGTTCCTGCAGAGAGGACTTGTCATGAATCCCTGGGACGACCATCTGCTGGTCATCTTCAAGTGCCGGTCGAACAGGAAATTCTACTGTCCTGTATCGGCTCTTTGTTCGGGGTGATTCTAGACGCAGGATTTCCTTGTCGGAGGGGCTAGTGTGATATAAAGCAAAATAAAAAAGAGGTATTAGTTGGAGTATTGGATAGTTTCCAAGCCTGAAAAAAAATATGGCTGTACCTGTTTCGCCGTGGGTAGTTCTTCTCTAGCTGCTTATAGCGTAAACAAAGGTAATCAAACTTGGCGCGAAAATAGATGAATGAAAGAGTGCTTGTCGTCATGGCGCGTTCAGGATTGAGTGAGTTCTCCTCGGGAGGGACACAGGTCTGCTGCTTGTCCACGAATACTCGCAAGGAAACCTCGAACGCCTGGCCAGTCGTGTTCTTGTTTGTAACGACATAAGCTGGAAGGTCCCGCGCTTGCTGAGCTGCAAATGTTAGCAATCGAGATCTGCAATCTGTCACATGGCGATGCCGAAGAAAAAATCCTGAACTGGGCTGGACGTTTAGATATTCGCCTACGATTGAACGGGCATCTGTAAATTGAAGAAAAACAAGTATTATTCAAACTGCTGTCCACAATATAGATTGCCATTTGGGCTTTTGCCTGAGATTACCGTGAGGGTCGATGCTTTTGATGATAGAGTAGTTTTTAACTGGGCCCAGAGAAAATATGTATTTGTTCTTGTTGTAGTCGTTAGACGATACAACTGCGAGGGCGGTGAGATGCTGACGACCGAGCTGGAGCGCCAAACACACGCCACCGGGATTGTATTCCAGTACAAGGGCCCTGGAAACGGGACACCGAAGAGTCGATATTGTTTCATATGCCATCATGTCACTGTCCGCAGATATCACGACATCTTTGGGCTGATAGTCAGTGGAAATAGCAACATCAGCTTCAGTTTTACAAGTTTGAACCGACCAGCCGGCTTCTCGCATATACGTAACAAACGAGTGGCGTACGTTTGTGGTTCAATAGAAGGCGGAGGAAAGTGCTGACTTGACATCGGTGAAATGGCTTTTTCGCGGCTTCCGGTCGCGGTTGATGATTGTATTGAGTCTACCAAGTCTTTCTTGGAATTTGACGACCGCCTTATCCCGAGACTCCTTGCGACGTTGGTCGTTGCTTGTTTCTCTACGGTTGGCTCACCATCGATGTACAAGACTAGGTTCTACTTCGAGCCAAAGCGCATCAAGTGCTTTTCATTGGGCGACTTTGGGGGAATAGCGGGAATACGCGTTTCGGATAGCAGAATAAAAGGAAAGGACAAAAGGATACCAGCCCTGAAGACTCATGGTCAATGATCGGGGACTGGGTGGTTGAGGAGGAGAATGAAGAAGTGGGGCAAATTCAACAATGGAGAGAACATGGGAGTGCAGTATGTTGTTGGGTTGGAAAAGAGGATGGAATCAGTGATGAAGGAGGTAAGGTGGTGAATCATGTGGGTGGAGCGAGTGCAACCGCGAATTCATCCGTCACGTGTCTGGCCGCAGTGACAGTACATGTATGTTAACGTGGGGACTCGAAGTGGGTTTTCGCGCTTCGACAGTTCACACCCACCCAAATGTCAAGTAGCGCCTCCGCCTCATCTCGACTTTCGGTCATGAGCATGGCCGCCTCGTTGCCAAGCGTGGGCGGCTACTCCTCTGCTACTTCTTCCCTCTACCCCAAGCGTGGGATGACAAACATTCTGGATCGTCCGCTTAACAAGACAAGGGGTGTAGAGGTAAGCTTCTCCATGCCGAAGCTGTTTCTGATGACAACACGCTAATGCTGACGGACCCATGAATTCTCCTAGGTTAGTGCAAACGCCTTTGCGTTTCTGTTCTCTGAGATGATGCAGTACACTCAGAAGCGTGTTAATGGCATCCAGGACCTCGAAAGAAAGTAGGTGCCCAATTTTGTACGCCAGGGTAACTGTTAGTACTTATCACTTATGTATCATCTCTAAGCCCACGTTCTTGATTTGTGCATATATTAGATTGAACGAGCTCGGTTACAGGGTTGGAATCAGAGCATTGGACTTGTTGGTATGGCGGGACAAGAATAGTAAACGAGAAACTCGGGTCCTTGGGATGCTCTATTTTATTCATACTACTGTTTGGAAGACTATGTTCGGAAAGCAAGCAGACTCGCTGGAGAAGAGTACAGAAAACGAGGACGAGTGTAAGAACAGTAACATTAATCGTAAACCTGTCGATTCGAGCAATCGAATGCTCAATACCCTAACTGGCCACTCTCGCTATAGACATGATCTCGGATAACGATCCCATTGTATCCAAGTTTATCTCTGTTCCAAAGGATGTGTCGCAACTAAACTGCGGCGCATTTATGGCCGGGATTGTAGAAGCCATCATGGACGGTTGCCAGTTTGTACGATTATGATAAGTGCCTGTTCACGTTGTTCAGAAATACCACGTAGAACAGATGATAACCACGTATTCTGTTGTGGGTAGCCTTCTCGAGTTACAGCGCACACGGTTCCGATAGACGGCCATCCTCTCCGGACGACAATTCTGATCAAGTTGGACAAGGAAGTGCTGGAGCGCGAGGAGCAATTCAAATAATCCAGAAAACGAGGAAAGTTAGTCCAGTAAACAAAACAAGAAGGAAAAAAAATCGCGTCGCTTGAAACATACTTTAAAGATCGCATTCCGTAAAGAATATTTGTTACGAACTGCAAAACAGCTTTGGCCGTGTCCGTTGAAGCATCATGGCAGACCCTATTCCAGTGGCATACATCGCACTTCACGGACTGTCTTTCGTTTTCCATCCTGAAGTGGCCTGAGCGGTAAAATATGGACGTTCAGAACTTTGGGATCTTCACAAAAAATAATTGGAGGTGCGTCTTTATTTTAATCATCATGGCTGACAATAGCCGCTGCAACCCATCACTCGTTTGGATCAGGTCCACAATGGTTCAGAATCCCCTTGACAGCTTTAGGTTGAAATCGGATGAGTCCCTTGATATTCGGGTTCTCACTTTCTAGAGCAAATGTCGACCTGACCTTAGTAGACGTGCGGACATCGAGCACGCGAGCTTTGGAGTTCATGGGCGACAAGTTTGGTGGGTCGAGGGTCTACACCACCGCACTTGATCCAAATCAGGAAGTCAACACGTCCACAAGCTCCTTGGGCGCAAGGCACATTTCCGTGTCATCCTGCAAAAAAAGAAGTGGATGACTTGCAAGGCTGGTGGCTTAGACAGTTGACACTTGGTCATCCTCTTTCTCTTTTTTTTCTTTTTTCTTCATAACTTCCACCCCTTCAACATGGACCCCAAAAAGTGGATCGACGTCAACGCCGAATCATTCCAGTACTCACTTGATCACTTTGTGATTCCAGACCATTACGAGACGGCACTTTCGAGTGTGCTCATCCCACATGGCGTGATCATGGATAGAGTCGAGAAGCTGGCAAAGCTGATTGTTCAAGAGTCGACTGGTCCTTTAGTTGTCTGCTGTGTGCTCAAAGGCGGACACCAGTTTTTCGCCGACTTGGTGAACTACATCAAGAAGAATGTAACCCGCGGAGGAAAGACTGTCCCCCTGAGCCTTGAGTTCATCAAAGTCAAAAGCTACTCTGGAGAGACCTCCGGTGAGGTCAAGCTGTCCTTGACAGACGAGGAATGCAAAGAATTCTCCGGAAAGGTGCGTACATTCATGCCTTAAACTCAATATCGGCCCTGACTCTTTGTCATTTAGGCCAGGGGCGTTTCTGTACTGTCCATAAGGAAGCATATGGGCTTGTTGCTTACGTTTAATTCCTTTTGGTTTAGAACATCTTGATTGTGGAGGATATCATTGATACGGGAAAGACCATGGTCCAGTTGTTGGCGAAGCTGAAGCAATACTCACCAGAATCTGTCAAGGTTGCGTCACTGTTGATCAAGAAGACCCCTCTTTCCAACGGCTACATTCCTGACTACGTTGGATTCGCTATTCCTAATGCCTTCGTGGTTGGCTATGCTTTGGACTACAACGAATACTTCCGTGATCTGGATCATATCTGTGTCATCAGTGAGCATGGAAAGGAAAAATACGCCGTCTCAAAATAACAAAAATAATAAAATCACGTGTGTTAGTTCTATCACCGAAATTTTTTGAACGTGTGGACTATTTTCGGTTGATCAAAGGAAGAATCAACGAAATTGTCTTCATTTCTCGATCACTCACACGCAACAAACTACCCAAAGACCTTGGAACATTCCATAGCCTTGTTATGGGGTCAAATGTAGAGCAAGATATTCTTGACCTGAAGAAGGCACTTCATGATGCATTGCAAAAGGGGACAGCAACTGTAGGTCTTGAATGTGGAGGAGAAAGACCGTGATTCAGGTTTTTCAACCATTTCGTCATTGAAGCTGCTTTCGGAAACTAAGTAATGTTCTTCATACTGCTAACTATTTGATAGCAAGTTGTGGATCTTTTAACGCAACTCGGAAGGTTCACTGTCTCGGCGTCGCTATTGAGAGTAATTATGTTGCTGTTTTATGCACTGAGTGATCTTTGTTGGTTGTTATGTTAACTCGTGGTCTGTTTTTAGAAAACAGAAGTGGGACTATTTGTGAACAAGTTGAAGACACATGCCGATAGTAACGTTTCCAAACTAGCCAAAGACATCGTGCGGGACTGGAAGGCACAAGTTGCCAAAGAAACTGCAGCTGCTGGATCATCAACATCTACCTCTAGTGGCTCTGTCAAGCTTGGTGGTCCGAAGATATCTGGGAATACCAACTCTACAGCAAACGCCAACTCTAATTTGTCAGTTACTGGCCGACCCACAATTGATACGAAGCCACCTTTGACGACAACTTCTCAGTCACAAAGTTCTCGTGAAGGGTCATCGACTGCGAGCTCCCCGCAGACACCAACAGATACGCCGAAAGATCGCACAGTTCGATCGGACGGCATGCGCATTAAGACAACCGGAAACGATGTCAGGGATCGCTGCATTGAAATGCTTTACCAAGCTCTGGGAACTAACTCAAATGCAGGTGCGTTGCTTGCGAAGGAGATGTTTTGTCCAGACAGATAAATCTTCATGTATTAATAGAATGTGGTTTTTGATATTCTAGAATCGGATCGTTTACTGAAAAAGGCAACAAACATAGAGTCGATTGTGTTCAGAAAGCTCTCTCCTGAAGGCACGCCGAGTCAAAACTACAAAGCGAAAATCAGGTCATTTTTCATGAATTTGCGGGACAAGAACAACCCCAAATTGCGGGAGGCTGTGGTCGATGGCGAAGTGGCTGTTGAAGAATTTTGTGAATACACGACCCAAGATATGGCATCTGCAGAGGCAAAAGCGCGAGACAGGGAAATCCAGGTCCAGAACATGTTTTTGGCCAAGGGAGCTGAGGAGCAACAGGCTGAGACAGACATGTTCAAATGTGGAAAATGCAAGAGTCGCAAGTGCCGATACCGCCAGATGCAAACACGTTCTGCAGATGAGCCTATGACAACGTTCGTCACCTGCAGCAATTGTGGCAACAGATGGAAGTTCTGCTGAAACTTATTGCCTTTCAAATAAAATGAACAAAACATGAAATAGTTATTAATTAATATTAAACTTATTAAAAATAGTCTAGAGTATTATAATTTTTATGCCGGTTAAAATCCTGGAATAAAAATAGAGACTTCGTCAGTCACTCAATGAACCGCCACATTACAAACACGCCGCCCGCAAATCAATCCTTCCCTCCCCTGCAACAACAGATCTGAGGATGGAAGAAAAAGGACCTCAGCTAACGAGCCATGGACAGGAGGCTGCTTTTGACAGTCGATACTCTCCACATTCACTCAATGACGCGACTTCAGAAGGGGGGTTAGCGAAGGAAAGCCTGAGTATTTCAGATATTGAGCAGCACTGTCTGCTTTTCCCAACCTATGCAACCCGGCATTCGCGATCCGGTAAGCACGATTTTCGTCCCATAATTGCTATTTGCAGTGAATTGATACTAATAAAAAATGTTACAGGATCCAAGGACCCTTTGGATTGGAACATTCGAGTGAGCTATTGTTGAATAGAATAGAAGGTGACTCTACTGCAATTGCTATGCTAACCGCTCACTATTTCGCTGCGTCTTAGGTACGAGGATGGGCTTTCTCGAAGCAATCAAATAGGAGAAAGCGGCTCGTAATGAGTATGACGAATTCAACTCGGCATGGTGTATCAGCACCATGGTCCTCCCTCGTTGATAGCGTACTAACCTAGCCATATGTTTTTGGCAGGCATGGCCCGAAAACTAGCAGGTGTGACAAAAGAAAACAAGGTCTACGAAACTTTAGAATCGCGCTTTGGGATGTTTCTCGCCAGCAATACTCAAGGTGCCCGCTTTTCTATCCAATGTGTGGGTGCTGTGAATACTACCCACATGGAGCTCGCAGGGGACCCCAGTTCGCACGATCCTGCAGTGGACATTTTGCGCCACGAGTTCAAATCCTCGGATGCTGCCGTCGCTGCCTCAGATGCCGCAGAGGACAAGGCCAAGGTTCCCAAGTCTTTGGAAGAAACAGGCAGTGGAGTATATGCAGGACTGTACAACATTCAACCACGCGACTCTTCAAATTTGATTTTCCGCAAGTCAGAACCCGTTGTCGGACGTGACACTACGCCTGCAAAAATATCTCTCGATGATCAAAATATAGGATTTTCGTCAAATCGCTGGAGCAAAGGCGCCGCTCTTGTCGCAGGCACGTACCGAAAATACAAACCCATGGTGGTGGCTCAAGTCAATAGTGGGGGCTCTTCCTCCCCGACCTTTCATCGGTATGATCAGTACCGACCTGACAATAAGATTAACACGGCAGACACTGGCACAGCAGAAGCTTCCGATATCCCAGCAGAAACCTATAGGACGGACTCCTCAGACGGCGTGTTTACCCAATCGGAGACGTGTTACGAAGATCTTGGAGGTGGACTCTTCCCCACAGTCCACATCTCCTCCCGTCCTGGGGGGCATTTTGATGGGACAATCCGATTCTCTCATGAGGATGTCAAAGCTCACAGGAAGCAAGTGGACACAGGGGTCGATGAAGAGAAAGGTCCCCATCTTCGGTTCTTGAGCCTTGTTGCATATCACGCTGAAATGACTGAGCCTTGCCACGGTATCGTGAACTTGATCGACCCCATAGGGATCTCTGTCATATCTGATATAGATGATACAATCAAGGAAACGAATATTGCAGCGGGGGCTCGGACTATCCTCCAAAACACTTTCTTAAGAGACATGCAGGACGTTCCAGGCATGTCACAGGTCTACAAGCGGTGGTGGAAACAAGGGGCGGCGATTCATTATGTATCAAACTCTCCATGGCAATTAATTCCCAGTTTGCTTGAGTTTTTTCACTTGTACAAGTTCCCACCAGGCTCCGCTCATCTACGATTGTATGACAGTGTGCTAAAAACCTATTTTATGACTCCCGGGGAGAGCAAGCGCAAGTCCATCCACGGTATTCTCACCGATTTTCCGGATCGCAGGTTTATCCTTGTTGGGGATAGTGGCGAAATTGACATGGAGATGTAGGTTGCTTGCGGTAGATGTGTTGATGCATCGTTTCTTGTTGCTATATGTGATTGCTCTGTTTTTAATGACAGCATCTTACAGCTACGCTGACGTGGCTCTAGAGTTTCCCCGCCAAATTTTCAAAATATTTATTCGCGATATCACGCCCGGACAAAAGAGCAAAACATTAACCTCGTTGATTCCAACACCCATCAATGCCGTGGCGACTGGTCTGAACTACCTCACCAAGCAAGGATGTCCCTCCAGCAGCTCCGTCAATGTTTCTAATCACAAAGATTTCGATAAAAATTATCATCGTGCTGATGGTACTGACGAGACGAGTTCCGTATCGTCCTTAGAAGAAAGGACGTCTTCTGGATATTCTTCCGATCGAACTGGTGGAAGTGAGGAGGAAAGCAATGTCTACAGCTCCACAAAGCTCTGTAGCTTTGAGCCTTTCCGACTTCGATCTAAATCGTTTTCTTCCGACTCTCCAACAACGTTGCGCACACCCCTCTATTCGACGAAAACAACTACTCTCCATCATCGTAATACCGATTCGACTTCAGAAACTGCTCACGGCGAATCTACACTACCTCCCTCAACAGAGCTCCCGTTAAAAGCAAAAAGTCCTCTTGAGATTTGGAAAGACCGAGTCGAACAGTGCCAAAAACGGCTGCCAGAAGGCTTGCTAACTTTTTTCACAGAAGCGGATACTCTTGGAAAGTGCTCGGTTGTCAATGATATGCTTCAGCTCTACAAGAGTGGCACTCGTTGAGCACATTGCGAATGGGAGACGCTCGTCCACCAAGGCCACGTAGTACATATCTCAAAGTCATGCCGATAATAAAAAAGGATAAATGACTCAAAGCAGGCACCCAGATTTGGTGGAGACTACCATGAACCTCTCTGGACATGGGTGTAATGCAACTAAGATCGTACGTCCACAATACACCTAGCTCGAACTCGGACGGGCCGTCTGTCTTGCCTCGCAAGCTGAACAAACCATAGCTAGGCCGTCGTCCAGTCTAGATTTCCCCTGCATGTCAGGAAATTGGAGCTCTAGTGAAGCGATGATATGTGAAATATCCCTGACATCTCCAACAATTGCTTCTGGAGATGCTTTGATCGGGTTGAATTACCTGTGGAGGAAATCTTACAGTCAACTTTGTTGTGTTCACCCAAGGGATGCATGCATCTGCGACCCGCGCCGCGTGTGTTACAGGGGGTTGACGGGAAGAAGAAGAAAAGGGTGTTGCGCTGTCCCGCAGAGGATGACACAGAGATGGAGTTGAGAGCAAGAAGAGCATCCCGCGCCCAACCCATGCCCCTGGTTGTACTTCCTCCGTCCCACGTTGCGTCAGTCCGCGGTTCCTTTTTTTTTTTCTTCTCGTCTTGTCCAGCCTCCTTTCCATCCATCCATCCATCCATCCATCCATCCATCCATCCATCCATCCATCCATCCATTCCACTCAACTCTATTTGTTCAACTTCCATCTTCCCTTCCTTCTTGTCATCAACCATCCTTCTGTACACGTTCCGATGGCCCCACAACCTACAGTCCTCGTCCTTGGCGGTGTCGGATTCATTGGTCGCAACTTTGTCGCCCACTTGGTAGAGAACGATCTCGCTGCCGAGATCAGAGTCGTTGACAAGGTCCTGCCCCAGACCGCATACTTAAACCAGCGATTCAAGAACGCCTTCACCAAAGTCGAGTTCATGCAGGGGAACCTTTCGAACGCTGGTATGTTATGTGTTTGCTTTTGTCCTCTGCTCAATCGTGAAAATGCTGGTTGACAAAAGCCATCGCCTGTGGATATAGAGTCAGTGGTCAGGTGCTTTTCTCGCGCCGATGGCTCCTCCTTCGACTATGTGTTCAACTTTGCGGCAGAGACGAAGTTCTCGCAGCCAGACGAGGTAAAGTGACTCAACAAACTTTGGACGATGCTCGCCTTGTTCATGGAGTCCTGTATCCTGGACAGTCAATTGCCATCGTATTACCGAAAGATACGGGGTAGGGGTTAGGGGGCAGTGGTGAGAACCAGTGGAATAAGAACTTAAATCTGTATGCTGGTTTGTTGTTCTATTTTGGACATTCCCATTGTGATATAATCATTGAGTTGAGAGCTCTGCATGGCAGAAAGCGTGAGCGTCTCGAGTTTCGAGACAGATCTTGCTTGCCCCACACAGTTGGTATTTCAACAAAACGATGCTGCCACACTCATGCCACACTCAAAGCGGGTAGGGTGGGCAGAGCCGAATCAGGGGAGGGGAGCAAGACAAGATGGAAAAATAACACTTATGACTATTCTTGTAATAGATCTACGAGGACCGGATTTACAGACTCTCGACCATCTGCGCCAAGGAGGCCGTCAAAAGGGACGTCAAGGTCTTCGTTCACATTTCAACAGGCGACATTTACGAGAGTAGCAAGGCAAGGCAATTGCAGTGTGGATTCTTCAAACTGTTGTTCTTGAGCGCAATCACTGAGTTATATTTTGCTCTCTCTTCTAGAGCGCCAGCAAGGAGGACTCTAAAGCCAAGCCTTGGAACAAAATGGCTGAGTACAAACTCAAGGTTGACAAGGAGTTGCTGGATATGGCGGGGTAAGATCGACATCCGTCGTTTGTCAAAATGGGAACAAAGAAGAAGCAAGAGGGGAGACAGAGGGCACCACAAGTTGTGGCGGGTGTCAGATTCTTTTGTCATGCCGCGACCACCCATTTTTTCATTTTTACTTGTAAGAATGTTCTAACAGGATGTACACCACCTCATCTATTAGTCTGAACCTGGTCATCCTTCGTCCGGCCGTCGTATACGGTGTTGGTGCATTGGGCGGACTCAGTACGTATCTCAATATGTCTGCTTTTGTTACCTCATTTCTGTCGAGCTATAGGTTCACACAAACTCTTTCTTCAATATCAAAGCTCCTAGATTAATCTGTGGTCGTGTGTATCAGCATCTCAAGCAAAAGATGAGCTTTCTTTGGACGAAGGATCTGCGTATCAACACCGTCCATGTCACTGATGTAGCCCGAGCTTGTTGGCACACCGCCACCACATTCAATGGCACCACTGCCATCTATAACCTTGCCGATGAGAATGATACTGGTATAAACATGGCCTCTAATTCAACTTTAAAGGGCTATCGCACTTGTAGCTGACACTTCCTTTCCTTTCATTTCAATTCCAGACCAAGAGGCGATCAACACTCATATCCGAAGCATCTTTGGAATCGAGACTGGATATCAAGGAACTGCTTTGTCACTGTTGGCCAGTGTGAGTCACCATCTGAGGTTGAGAACATGGAGTCTTAAAAGTCGTCCACATCGCTAATTCTTCCGCTGAACGTGTCCTTTTCTAGACAAACATGGAAGGGGCAACTGAAGACACAAATGAGATGCATTTGGCGCCATGGTCTGATATTCTGAAAGCAAACAATATCAAGACGTCTCCCCTGACGCCATACCTTGATCAAGAACTGTTGCTGAACAACGCGCTGTCGTTGAACGGATCCAAGATTTGTGCATCCACTGGGTTCAAGTATGAGCATCCTACTTTGACGGAGGAAAGTCTCAGAGAGATCATTGCTGATTTCCAGGAACTGGGCATCTGGCCTCGCGATTAGACAGCACCTCAATAAATCGTCATTGTATGTTGCCCTTTTACGGAAACGAAACGCCTTCCGTGTGGGACAAACAAACGCGACCTCTGCAATTCTCTCTCTTTCTCTCTCTCTCTGTCCCTCCTGTCTCCCTGTTTCTCACACGCGCTCCATCTCATCTCTTCAACCATTCCTCAAAAGCCATCTTTCTCCGTGCAAAATGTCTGAGAAAGCGAGCTTGCATGTCCCTGCGTCCCCTACCCAGGCTAGCCCTGGGTGTTTGTCCATCTTCAAGGGGCTTTTCATCGCCAAGATTGCTCGGGACGGTCACCAGGACCAAACAATGAGTGTAATTCTCTTTTTTTGTTTTTTGTTTTTTTCTTTGTTTGGTGAATATGCACCAAAGGCGCAAATGTATTTATTCCCATCTTCAGTGTGGTTTGCGCTGGCAAGGATGCGCTGGCAAAGATTCGCTTCGAACCATGCGAATATCTTTTCCTTTTCCTCTCTCTTGGGTATAAGCCCACTCAGTCTTGCATTGACCCTCTTTGTCGTCTTCTACAATACAGGAAAAGCAACAAGGTCTCTTTTCCTCCGACGCTTTTCACGCTCGCCCACCAGCATACGATTCGCTTCCACAAGAGATGACTGAGCAACTCTTGGTTAATACAAACTTGGCTGCTGCACAGGCAGCTGGCGTTCTTTTGAAGGAGCTCTGGGAACAGGACGAATTCGCAAAAACTGTTCACGAGGCAATTGAACGAGTATCAGCTGAGCTTCGTCACGTCAGCTTGAAGGTAAAAGAGCCATCCTCATTCTAGCGCAGTCCCCATCGTTTATGATCATAATTAACGCTGCTCATCGACCCTGCACAGCTCCACGAAAACCCAGAACTGGGATATGAGGAGTTCAAGGCGCATTCGTTGCTTACAGATTATCTAGAGAGAAAGGGCTTTGAAGTCCAACGACATGCGTTTGGCCTCGAGACAGCCTTCGTGGCTCGCTCCGGAAAATCCGATAGAGTAACCATTGGTATCTGTTCTGAGGTAGGAGAGGAGATGATAGCCTTATCACATTTCGACTACCAAGTCGTTCCAGCTAACTTTTTTTTTTTTTTTTTTTTTACTGAAAGTATGATGCTCTTCCTGGAATTGGTCATGCCTGTGGTCACAACTTGATAGCGATATCTGGTGTTGCAACTGCAATTGCGCTCAAGGCCGTCATTGAGCGATTCGATCTCCAAGCCGAAGTCAAACTCTTTGGCACGCCAGCTGAAGAGACGTCCGGTAAAAACATATACTGCATCCTTGCCTGATGTTAGTTGTATGAGTGCTATACGAGCGAACACTGATAGATCTATGCTGAACATTGTAACCTTGGTAGGAGGCAAGATTACTATGCTGAATAACGGGGCATTTGAGGGCGTAGATGTGTGTATGATGTTGCACGGAGCCAACGCGGATGTAATTTATCCCGCATTCCTCTCACTGGACACCTGTGAGGTTGAGTTCTTTGGAAAAGCATCTCATGCCTCGGCTTCGCCATGGGAGGGAATTAACGCGCTCGATGCTGCTGTTCTTGCATACACAAACATTGGCCTGATGCGCCAGCAAATGAAACCTACGCAGAGAGTTCACGGTATTATCAAGGATGGTGGCAAGGCCGCAAATATCATTCCGGATTACACAAAGTCCGTTTACACTGTTCGCGCCCCAAAATTCATAGAGGTCGAGACCTTGAAAGCCAGGGTCGAGAAAATCTTTAAAGGAACTGCAGCCTCGACTGGATGTACTGTCCAGGTGAAATGGGGAGTTCCCTACAAAGGTAGGAGGTTATTAGGAGCTTGTCAGCAGTCTCGTAGTATTTGGTGGCATTTTCAGTTCGCTAACAATCGGTCAATGTGTTGTATTGGATAGACATTCTGACGAACGATCCTCTGGCAGAGAAGTTTGAGCACTATATGAATGCTCAGGGTTTGCATTATAGCTCAAAGGCGGAGCAGCAATCCAAGCTGTCTGGGTCAACGGATATGGGTAATTTGACCTATGCTATGCCAGGAATCCATCCTATGTTCAACATTTTGAACTTGGCAGGACATGACGACTTGACCATGGGCTTGCACACGACCAAATTTGCAACCGCTGCTGCAACTCCCCTCGCCCATTTGGCAACGTTGAGAGCTGCCAAAGGTCTGGCCATGACTGGTGTGGATTGCATCCTGGATGCAGACTTTCTGAGTGAGATTAAGAGGCGTTTCCAGGAAGACAGAGGCCTCTAGAGCAATAAACCAAATGTGCGCACAGATGAACAGCTTTTTTTTTGTTGGCCAAAAGGTGTTTCCTGTCGAACTCGTGCGCAAAGCTTGCGAAAATATACAGCTCATCCTATGATAAAAATACAATATTTACTTAACGCTGGCTCATATTCTATGGATACATGGAAAGTGTTGTTACAACGCTCCTGTTCGCGGTCACCCGTGGGAGTCCCAGGTTGCGTCTTGGAGGAGGGATTGGCGGAGGAGGGGGTGGAATATATGACAGGGCTAATCTTGGCGATTCCCCAGGGAAAAATCCAAATGGAGGCTCTTGATACTCGTCAGGAGCAGAACCCCAATCCCGCTGTGCAAACAAGAGGTCGGCCTCGATGGCATCGAGCTCATCGAGATCGAACACATTGTTGATTTGAGTACCTCTGCCGAGACTGCCAACCAAAGAGATGGCGGTAGTGGTTGAATCCATGGCGCCAGCGTCCTTGGATGTGTTGGCAGTATCTAAAGCGGATGCCACAGACGGAATAGCGGTGGGTAATTCAGGCATGGGATCATCCAGAGACTCCGCCATAGTGGGAGAGCTGGAATATGTTGAGACAGCTGCCATTGATACCTCTCGCTTATTCAAAGAGAGCAGTCGCTGTTGTTGTTGTTGCACTTGTTGTTGTTGCTGCTGCTGCTGTTGCTGTCGATGTCGCTGCTGTAGCAGTACCTGCTGTTGTTGAAGCCGCTGTTGTTGCTGTTGTGATAAATTACGGGACGGCTGTGAGAATTGACGCACTGGTTGCAGAGTTCGTTGGTGTTGCACATTATACGGGTCCTGAGGATATGAAAGGCCATCATCAAAGTCGTCTCCTTTGCCAATGTTCAAGGCCGCGCCATTGTGATCAAGGACGGGAAACATGTTCCCACTCTCATCAAAGGAATAGGCAGACTCATCCATGCGACTGAATGGTATTTGGGTATCAAGATGCATCATATACGGGTCGCTTCCAACGTTGAAGCCATGAAGATGGTCGCCACCAGCCATCATATTCTCGTCATTCCAACTAGCAATGTCGCTAGCCATTGATGCCATAGAGTCCATTCGCTGGCGCCTATCCATAGAGTCCATGAGTGGCGCGACAGAGCTCGCGCTAACCGGCAGTTGGAAAGCAGTTGGCGGCGACAGACCAGGCGAGACCTCAGGAAGAAAGCGCATGCGACCAGGTGGATCCAGGTTACCACCTCCCATCATGTCTATATCGAAGTCCATAGCCATATCGATGTCTTCGTCTCCAGTATCGTGCAACGGAATGTAAAAGGATCCGGAAGAAGGATGATATTGTTGCTGTTGATGAAACTGCTGAAGTTGAAGTTGTTGTTGACGGTGGCGGTGCTGTGCCAGAATTGTCCCTCCATAACTCATATTTCCTACGGCGTATGGATTGCTGCTGATTCCGTTCAGATTGCTGTGTGGAGCGTGAGTAGCACGAGAGAATGAGGTATGTTGGTGCAGACCGTAAGCCGAGGCGTGCCGAGGCATGGGATGAAATCCGCCGTTGGAGTGTCGGTAATTGCTAGCCAGCTGACCAGGATACGCTCTGCTACTCACAAAAGATCCTTGGTTGGGCAATAAAAAAGCCTGCGACATGGACAATGGAATCGCCGGTGGAGGCATGGACCCAGCGGAGCGAGAAATGGATGGTGACCGCGATGCGTCGTAACCATCGCCCTGGCGACTCTCTGTATCGTCATAGTTGTTTCCGTCATATTCTTGAGTTCCTTCCGTCCGCAGGGCAACATCAGGTGCAGTATTATTCTTTTTAAATTTCTTACTTTTTGTCGCACCATTGCCGCTGTCTGTCATGGTCTGGTCCTGTGGCTTGATCTTTCGTTTCCGCACCTTGTTGGCGTCATGGATTCTGATGTGTTCCTTGAGCACGTCAGATCTTGAAAAATGTTTCCCACATCCTTCCTGAGGACAGGCGTATGGTCGTTCGCCACCGTGAGAGCGAACATGGCGAGCCAAGTGAGCCGAACGCGTGAAAGTCTTGTGACAGTTTGGCCAAGGACAATGATGCGATTTTTTTGGCCGAGTAGGCTCTTCGCCACCATCCCCGTTATCGCCTTCTCCTTCTCCCTGTTCGTCCTCCTGGGGATCTTTTGGATCTTTTGTGCCTTGTTTTGTCCGTGCTGGTCCTTGCGACAAATCGAGACCTATCCAATTCAGGCGCACCAAGGGGATGGAAATTAGTTCGAGGATACACTCACACCGACATGTGATTGTTTTGACGGCGTACCTGCATTATGGTCGCTACTGTTGTCGCCACCGCTACCGCCGCTCGCACCAGTTTTATTTTCATTGTTACCAGAGCCAACATCTTTGGAATGGCCGTTAGACAATAAGGTGAATCCAGGCGCCGCCGTTTCTGCTGAGCTCAAAGAGCTATCAGACAATGGTACACTGGGGGTTGTAGTAGATCTTGGGGATGGCTCGGCAATCAAATCGCAGGAGGCTACAGAGTCGGACGTATCCATCGCTGGTATGCTGGATGTTGATGTGGCGGAAGATGATGGCAGGGATGTTACCTGACCCGTGGCCGTGGTCGTCAGCAATGGTTGCGAAAAATCATTTGAGGTTTCTAGCCCAGTGGGTGTGATCGCTTCAGCGACGCCAGACGACTGAGCTTTCGTGCTGGGAGCACGAAGTGCAGAAGACCCTTTAACGCTCGTGTGGATGCGCGAATGACGAGTGAGCTCATCACTGCGGGAGAACCTCTTTGTGCAACCAGGATGTTTGCACGCATGAGCCTTTTCCCCAGTGTGGGTCCGGATGTGTCGGTTTGAATGTTCAAGGCGATAAAAGGATTTGGGGCAGACAGGACATTGGTATGGCCGCTCAGGCGCGTCTGTCTGGTGGCATTGAAACGGCTTGGGTGCTTCGCCATTTGACGGGGGCGTTGGGGGCCGGGGTAGTGAGTATGGGGCAAGCGATAGAGGATTGGAGTGATCTGGAGCGGGACTTTGTGTAGAAAAGGTGGACGGTACTGAGGCTGTGCCGTTGGTCGGGGCCGCTAGAGAAGCCTCCATGGAGAGAGACAGTGTTTCGACAGGGAAAGGGATATATAAATATTTGTAGAGAGAGAGAGAGAGAGAGGGAGAGAGAGGAGAGAGAGAGGAGAGAGAGAGGAGAGAGAAGATAGATAGCTCGATAGATAGACAGATAGAGAGATGGAGAGCGAGAGAGTAAGACGCAGAGGGGGGAATGAGAGTCGAATGGGAGGCACCTGCTGTCGAAAGAACAAGTCGATAGCACGATGCTAATAGAAGAGCGGATTGGGAAGAAAGGAAAGGAGGGGAAGGGTCTGGGGATGGAGATGGGCGGGGCAAGGAGGGGCGGAGAGAAAGAGAGAAAGAGAGAAAGAGGGGTCGCTGGGCAATAGAGTGCAGTAGATAGACTAGGGACACGATTGTGGGGAAGGAGAGGAGGGCAGGGAAGGAAGGCAAGGGGAGTGGGGATGGCTGATGATGGACGACTGATGATGGATGAAGGCGATGGAGTGGGCAGGCACAGAGCTGTTCTGGCTGTATCTTGCAGGGCCGTGTGCCCCTGGCTGGATGGGTTGTTTGTTTGTTTGTTTGTTTGTTTGTTTGAATGCATGCCTGCTTGTTGGTTGGTTTGTTTGTTTGCAACGAATGTGTGCAAGTGTGCCTGCCCATCCCATGGTGGTGGTTCCCCCACACAAACGCCATGCAAAAAAAGTGGGTCCCCTGCAAGCGACCCACTTTTTCCCGCTCTCGCCAAACTCCGCCCCGCCTTGTGTCACCGTCGGGTCCACTCACAGCGCGCCTCGGAGCTGAAAACACTGGGCCTCTGCTGGCAGAAAAGTGGGGACAGTCCCTGCATCGGCGTCACCTTCCTTTCATTTCTTTTTTTATTTCAACTTATTTTATTTTATTTTTTCAAAATTCACTTTCCCTCTGTCGGTGGCTGTGGCTGTGGTTGCAGATGTGACCATAGCCGTGGCCGTTGTGGTGGCTGCAGTGGTGGCTCTGGATGTGACAAGTATTGATGTCGATGCGAGTGCTGTTGCTGGTACCCATTCTCGTGGTGGTGCTGAGGATGGTGGTGCTGAGGGGGGTGAAGACGTCCACGAGAATCATGTTCCTCATGTTCCTCATGACCACTAGGTTGTTGATAATGCTGTGAAAACCGGCGCTGGTTAGAGTACTGCTGCCCGGAAGCATTTTGGTCTGACATTATCATCATTGCCGGAGAGGGGGAGACCGGCTCTCCGGAAGGACTCCATCGCCTATAGCTCTCCGGCGTTGGAGTATCCAAGGCAAAGTTTCTACTCATTTGAAACGACGGCAGAGGCGGAGGCAGCGGTATTGACCTAATTATCTGCAATGGCGGCGGAGGGAGCGCAAAAGCGCGTTCTCCATCTTGTGCATATAAATCTCCTTGGAGTTGCTGATAATTACGAGTCGGCGACTCATAGATCCGCCCCAATCTTTCAAGCCTCGAGGATACGGCGCTGCTCCTCTCCAAACCGCCCCTACTTTCTGCTGCCTCCTGCTCCCAGAGTGGTCCATGATATTGTTCATGCTCGTCCTGGTGTTGTCTTTCGTTGAACCCACGTGACGAATTTGGGTGTACCCGAACTGGACGGTGGTCTGGGGGAGAATACGAACTGGACTTGATATTTTGTTTAAGCGTCGATGTGTTCGCAGAGATGTTATCATCATGCTCTAGTGATCTTGTGCGGTTGACGGGTAAGTTCAAGAAAGGATCAAAACTTGAGTTGCCCCCTGATTCGGCATGGTGTCTATAGTGCCCACTATGGTGGCCTAGGTCGAGTTGCTGTATATGCATTTTTGTCGATCGTGACATCTGATCTCCTTGATGCCATGTCGGACTTGGGGGAGAGCGAAGGCTGTCGCGCGCTGGAGCGGATTCCCTGCGATGAGATCGATTCTCATCGCGTTCAGATCGGGGTGGCACTGTCATTGCAGCAGAATCAGTGTCAAGAACAAGACCGGGGCTCTGGCTAGAGACCAAAGTTTGGGCAGGGAATGCAGCACACCTGGGCTCTGGTGAGTGAGATGTGGCGTGTTGAAATCGTGTGGACATGACTTGGTGCTGGTATTGAAAAATCATGCCTAGTTTGTTGGACCATTGCTTCCCTTCTGGTGGTAGTCCTAGATCAGTATCGGCAATACGTCCTCGTTCAGAAAATCCCAGAGGCATGTAACTTTGCCGGTTGTCTCCCAAGTCAGAGCGGGGTCCCTCGTGATGTTGATGGTGCCGCCCACGGACTTGAGAGGGTCGACCTTGACCACCTCTGTTTGGCTTTCGGTCTGGAGGGTACGGTCGACGACGAAGATCTCCACCCAACCTCTCTCCACTACTCTTGGCGACTTCTTGGAACGCAGCGCCAGCGTTCGCCACAGTATCAGTCACCTCGTTCCTAGGGCTCTTTTCTCTGAGCGAGATTTCTGCAGCGGCGTTGGGACCGGGTTTATTCATAGGCAACGCGGACGGCAGCAAGCAAGTGGATGGTCCATGGTCAAATTTATCATTCAAGACAAGGTCACACTGGACTGAATCCATGGCGTCCATGACTCCCCCTTCCACAGTTGTTGAAGTTCTTGCCTTTCCCACGGGATAGGGGTCACTTCTCTCAGTAATGTCGGAGGTCCCGCCTTGAGTGGTCCGTGCCTCACCAACGTGGCTATTTTTCTTGTCGATGATCTCCTGAGGTGCATTTCCTGACAATGTCGATCGGTCGCTCATTATTACGTTCGAATCCTGACGTGCAGATATTTTGATCGTCCTATGACTGTTGTTCAGGGCTGAGGGAAATGTCGGGTTTACGGATCCTTTGGAAGCGCTACTTTCGATGACATCAAGGCCCATGATTTTTAAACTGGCGACATCTTCCATCGTAGGACCGTCACTGGATATTGCGATGTCGATGTCTTTACGAAGTTCAACGGGCTCATCCACTGTCGATGATGTTGCAGAGGTGACAACACGTGAAACTTCAGTTGAAATAGAGGATGCAAAATGATGTGGACTTTTTAGTGACAGCTGCCTCAATGAATGTGCTGTCGTATCGAGGGCCTGCATCTCGTTCACTCTCTTCCACAAACCAACTAAGCCAGAATCACTTCTCAGCAGTGAGCTGACAGGCAAGACTCTACTCCGTCCCGAAGACGATAAAGTTGAGGAGATGGAGGGAGCTCCAGATGAGCTCCATATCGGAGACACAGGGCAAGGCAGATTAGGCGTAGAGAGAAGGTCGGTGTTAGAATCCATTTCATGGACTCGATCACCAGCTACGTGACCATCATCCATTGAGTCAATGGTATTAACATGGCGCGCGCTTTGCGAGACGGGAGGAGTGACATAGGCGTGTAATTTGGACTGCATCGAATACAAATCCTGAATTACGTAGTAGAATCGCCCAGCCATGGCACAGTATGGATTCGCCTCTTTCATGAAATTCAGATGGTGGTTCAAGCATCGCTTTGCACTACGTGCAAGTTGTTCGTCTGGGGAGAATGCATTTGTAACGTGACTATAGAGAGATCAAGAGAATATAGTTAGTATACTATGAATAATAATAATGCCTTATAGACGGAAACCTCCAAAGCATACATTGTGGCTGTAGTAAAAACTGCATAGGCAAACGTATGTCCCCGGTACTTGATGGTCTCCGCATCAAATTGCTCTATGATTTGGGATGCCTTTGTAGCTACATCCGTGCACTGAATAGATGAGCGATGGTGGAACGTTGCATCAACCAGTTCCTCGAGAGCCAATATGGGACGATGTAGAAGAACCACAGTCATGTAGAACGTCAGAGCCATAAAAGTCGAATTTGAACTGAACGAGAGGCCTTTTCCTGGTGAGCCAGAGGGAGACAGCTCTGGCGGAACACTTTCAAGCCAGCTCGAAAGATCATCGTTCAAGATAGAGAATTCGGAATCGGGGTCGCTTGGCCGCTTGTCAGAATCCAAAGTGTATCCATTGATGTACCCTGACACCCTAGATAAGATTTCGGCCAGCCTGAAAACGTATCGCGCAGGCCCATAACCTCGAAATCTCCCAGGCTCGCGTAGACGACGGAGAATTCCTTCCCGATAGTAGTCCTGCAAAGCAGGCGAGATCGCCTCGCCTCTGTCGACCTCTTCCCAGTAGCTTTCATTCTCTTCTGACAGTTGCCTCGGTTGTCGATTAACCCACCAGTCTATATCCGACTCTGGGATGTTGAACTTGTAGTGCTTAGGCATAAGTACCGGAGGCATTCCAGCATTCGCTGCAGATATAATATCGGAGAGCACAACGGAATAAAACGACCGATACTTGACCTCAAACGCTACACGATCTGCCTCTGAACGAGGAACAGTTGTTTGAAGGTGTAATAACAACTCGAGCGACATCCTGCAAGCCAGTCCCTCAAATCTCCAGCCTCTTGCCCCACGCGAGGCGGTGTATTCGAAAAAAGATACCAATAAAAGTGCATGAAGGTGATCGAGAGAGGCTTCGTCGATCAATTCTATGATCCTGTCCCTGACATATTTGGCGAAAGGCTCCCCCGAGAGGTATTGTGGGAACTTGGCGACCTGAGGATGATCTGAAAATCGAGCAGCGACAGCGAACATAGAGTTGAGTAGGATCGGACTGACCGTTCCTCTTGAATATTCATCCAAGAATGATTGTGGGTCCAGGAATTCAAAGTCCTGGTAGCAATAGAGGAAAAATATCTGGATGAGGTGATCTGAGACCTCTTTGCTAGGCGTATCTTCTTGAATCGAATACTGTCTGAGCGGAGGTGAGGCGGGGATGATTTCGAGTGGCGACGACTCTGATATCGGATCCTGCAGTAGTGTCTGAACCGTCTGCCCTTTTGCTAAAAGCTTGACATCATCGCGCGCCGCTGAATTTGTATGTATTATCGGTGGTCTATCCACGGGCTCCGTATTAATCGACTGGCCAGGTCCCTGATCCCGACCAAGGTCGCCATCAGACACTCTTCGTAGTTCGTATGGATCACGGGGTATTGGCCCCCGCTTCTTGTGACGAATTAGGAAGGTGCAGGCGACATTGGCCTTCGCGCATTGAGAGCACTGAGGCTTAAGACTGTCTATGTCGAAGTGTTGCAAGGTCAGAATACAGTAACGGAACGTCGGCCGCGCGGCAGTGACCTGAAGAGAAGAAAAGAGAGCAACGCGAGCAAGCGCGAGGCATAACACGGGAATATGATTCGATTTCGAGTTCGGGGACTCAAAAATTAACAAATAAAAAAGGAGTACAATGCTTACTTACCGCACTTTGTCCGTTTGATCCGGCAATAGTCACAAGCATGCGTTATTTTACGGCGTTTGTACATCGACAGGTAGTCTTCGTTTAAAGGCGGAGAGGCAGAGGGTCCTTTGTCGGCGGTCCGGCCTCCGTGGTGCATCTGAAGGGTGCCTATTAAACGTACGAGTAGGCGCAAATCAACCGATTTCTGCTAACGGCGTAAACACTGCGATATGTGCGATACAATATGTGGGCAAAAGACCGAGGGCGGAGGGGTAGGTGAGGGCAGGGTTGGTGGAATTGAACCGCACAAGGGAATGACACAATGAAATTAACAGGGTGAGTCAGACTGGATGGGAGACGTGGAATCCACAGGTCGTGATTCAGATGGACAGCAACAGGGCTGATGAACAGGTAGAGGAAAAGAGGATGGGGCGAGGAGATGGACTGCACAGTTCGAACGGTACCTGGATGCAGACACGTGATATCGTGCTGTTTTGCACGATTGCTGGATTTATTTTGAGCTAACCCAGTCCCCAAACTCTGCCACAGGGCCACCAAGAGAGTGTAACGACCCTGTAGAACTTGGCATATGTGCCGGAGGTGACGATGCGAGATTCTCCACCGAGTAGTTGACCTGGTTCAGACTCAGTCTATACAGCTTTTTAAACGTGCGAGCTTGATCAAACAACAGTTGTCTTGCACTCGGAGACGGCGACGGAGAAGAATAAAGCGAGCGAATAGTATTTCCGCCATTATTGCCATTGTTAACCCCATTCACATCCGACTCCAGTCCTTGAGGGCCTTGATCGGATGCCCTTGATGTCGAAGGTGTCTGGCGGTGTAAGACATCCATTGCCTGGTTGAGTGCGGTCATGATACCATTCTTCTGTTGTAAACATACCAAATCACTGGTGTCAGCGCCTCGTTCCAGGTCTTGTTCACACGACAGCAAGCCAGGAGCGAGGTCGGAAGTCATAGAAGCCAAGTCTATGGCCTTGCTCCCAAAGTGGGAGATACCGGCCGACCATCGCGACGATCTCAGGGAGATTTAGGGGATTGGTAGCTTCCATTTTGAGGCTCAACTATAGATTTCTGTTACGGCAGCTTCGAATGCGTTTGGGTTTCGGGGGTGTGTGCGGCTTTTTAAGGACGAGTTCAGCGCAGACGCAGCGCATCGCAATTGTTCATGAAGTACATACCAACTTGTCGACAAGTGATTTGAAATCACTCTGCAGATTTCGAACACGGACAAGAGATGGCGAATAGTTGATGTTTGGGCGGCGACTCAGCAAATCAGGAAAGCGTTGGGCAACAGTGGCAAGGAGCTTGGCTTTATGTCCCGCGCCGAGCTGTGTCCGTTTCAATCCAGTCCTGCAGTTCCTCGCCAAGTACCTGTCATCGTATTCGCATTCGCATCTGGATAAACAACAAAATAGGTCAACTGTCGCTTTCTATGGTGCCGGTCCTGTAGTAGCAACAGTCTTTCGTCCTTGGCCCTTGGCTTCTTGGCTTCCTTGGCCCTTTCGCCTTTTACGTGGATCGTTTGCTCGCGTCAATTGTTTGTTCGCGTCCGTAGCTTGCTCGCTTCCGTTACTGCCCAAGTTGGCTTCTTCCATCCTTACATCACACGTTGCCGCAGAATAATCTCACAAGGATCCTCACCTTCAGTCCCTCTCTTGCCATTCAAACCACACTTTGACATGAGATGTGTCCGAAATTGTTGTTATCCTCTTACAATCTTCGACTCTTGATGGCTGTAGTCCTTTGACTTTGGGAGCATTTGCAAATCGACATGAATTTCGACTTCTAAAAAGCAGAGCCTAGGATCTCCGCGGAAGTAATAAGGACCACTCCTACCGTAGGCACAACCACCACGTGATACAAAACCGCGACCACGTTTATTACGTTTTTCAAGAGCTCAGTTCCGGAAGCAAGGTGTGCTCCCCAAGAGCCACACATGTCCCGTCTGGCATAGTCAGCGTAAAGTCGGTTGTGATCCATTGCTTGGCAGGCCTGACAGCCACGAAATGAACCCGACCCTCGGCCTTGCTGCCCTTGACTTGAAACTCAATATCGACACGGCCTTTCAAATGAGCCACGGTTCCAGAGATCCAGGGCCAACCTTTGTTGGTGAAATCGATATCGTCTCCTAACAGCTCTTGAGCTTTAGTGTCAAACTTGACATTGAATAACGTGCCCCGGACGATACTAGTGCCCTGACGTTGGTGGTTGGCAGCTACAGCGACTGATCCAGCCCAGAAAGAAACACCAAGAACTCCCAACAAAATGTATAATGGTGTCCGGTTCTTCACAGAGGGCAGCGATGTGGTCTGGGATTCGAAGGCAGGGCTGTGGCGGGACTGGTTAAGAGAAGAGGTACTTTTGAAACTTGGGTTGGAGGTGAACTTTGAAGAGGTTGCTGTAGACGGGCTGGAGGTATAAGATCTGAGTTGAAGGCGGGAGAATGTTGGAGTTGCTTTCTGTGTGTTAGTTCTAAGAGACTTGGCCAAGATGCCCGAAGCGAAGGAAGTGGATGTGCATGCCATTGTCGGATTGTGAGATTGTGGAAGGAGCGAGATGCGGGCAATTTGGAAGGGTGCAAGCATCGGAACCTTGAAGCGTTCGCAAACGTGGCTTGCCTCGGGCGGCGAAAATAGTGACTGCCCATCCGATGCAATCGTGCCCTGAAAGAAGAATGGCATGAAGCTCCTGTTCTTTGTTCCAATTCTCACACCATGGCCGCCACCTTCCGTTCTTTTTTTACAGCTTCATCACGCATCGCCTCTCTTGCGCCGGCCCGCATTGCACCAGTCCCTCCTTTCAAGTCTGCCGCGCATTCTCGCATCTTCGTTAGATCAAAACATGTCGATTACACCGAGAAATATGCCGAAAAACTGAAGCAAAGAGCCCAACAGTAAATCTGGTTGCAGGGACAACATCGCCTGAATTCGTTCTGTTGTGCTCTCCATTGACATAACATTATTGTATTGTCTTCAACAATAGAGAAGGCGTCAAAACTGTGGATGAGCTGAAGGCGAAGATCCTGCCTGCGACTCAGACTGCTTTCAAAAAGCCTTCGTCTTTGGAGACTTCCCCTGTCAATGACGAGCAAAAAGAAGGAAAGACGGCCGACAACAGGTCAAGGCCACAGGCGAAGACAGAAAAGTCCTCAGAGTCGGGTTCTAATCCAGTAAGTGGCAAGCGTGCAACATCGACTCTGGTTCTCTTTTTTTGAACTTCGTTACTAACTGAAGTTTGGTTGGTGTGCTGCAGTCCCTGGACAAGATCATGAAGTTGGATCTGATCAAGGATCTGGATGCCGAATCCATTGGAAAGATCTGGATTCAAAAACATCTTGGTCAGGAAGATACTATCTCGGCTGTTGTCCCTGGCGAAACCTACAAAAAGATGCTGAAGCGATCCAAGGAGTACCCTCTCGTGAGTTTAGATCTCTTGAGGTCTTTCTGCCCAGAGTGTTGAATTCACATGATTGTTAACTGATTTTTTGTTGCTGTTGTTTTTTTGTGTGTGCCTTGTTTCTTTCAGTTCCTTCTCCCGCTTTCTCATGGAGATGGCGTCGAATTCTACCTCCTCCAGTTCGCGTTCCATCAAGTAATCTTCACGTCGCTCCTAGAGTACAAAACCCATGGCGAGAATGCACGACCATACCTCACTTTGACTCATTACCCAGAACTTATCGACGACAAGGGAATTGTGCTCATGAATGGCTCCGTTACGACCAATCCTAAAGTCTTGACAGTTGATCAGGCACAGATCTTGATTTTTGGTCTGCAACAGTACTATGTTTCAGACCATCCCGAGAAAGTCAGCCTCCTCCATGACTTCCATAAGAATCCAGAGAAGTTTTCTCATGAACGACTGATTGCTCTGACTGAAATTTCTGGTTAGATAGACCCTCAAAATTTTTTATATAATTTTTATATACAACGATAAATGCAAATGGGAGATCGTATAACAGCATCTATGATCTAATGGAAGTATTTGCGAACGAGAGAAGGAACATGGCCCTCGTTCTTGTAAAACTCGACAATCTTCAAGACCTTGGCAGCAACGACATCAGGGACGAGGCCAAAGTGCCTGTAGACCTCCTTGTAAGGGCCAGAGGCTCCAAAGGTATCGATACCGAGGGACTCGTGAGCGTAACGGTCCCAACCAAAAGTCGTCATGGCCTCCACAGAGACAGCGGGGACGCCATCCTTGAGGACGGTGGCACGGTACTCGTGCGACTGCTCGTCAAAGAGGGTGGTAGAAGGCATGGAGACAATACGGGCGGTAATATTGTGCTGCTCCTTGAGCAACTTGGCAGCATCCACGCAGAGCGAAACCTCAGATCCAGTACCGATCAAGGTAACATCGGCATTCTCGAATTCCTGAAGAACATATCCTCCATGCAAGGTCTTCTCAACCGAGGAGCCCTCCAGCTGAGGCAAGTCCTGGCGGGTCAAGGCCAAAACAGAGGGGCGGTGCTTGGCGCCAATGGCAAACAAGTAGGCACCCGAGGTCTCATTGCCGTCGGCAGGGCGGAGATCAACCAAAGTGGGAGTGGCACGGATCATGGCCATGGTCTCAATAGGTTGATGAGTGGGGCCGTCCTCGCCCAAGCCAATCGAGTCATGGGTCATGATGTAGATGACGCGGTGGCCAGACAAAGCAGAGAGACGGACAGCACCGGAGGCGTAAGAGATGAAGTTGAGGAACGTGGCTCCAGCGGGGATGATACCGCCGTACGCATCCAAGCCGTTCATGATGGCGGACATGCCGTGCTCACGCACACCATAACGCAAGTAGCGACCGGCGTAGTTACCGATGTTAGAGCTTTCGGGTTGGAAATCAACAGCAGTCTTCCAGCGAGTCAGGTTAGAGCCGGTCAAATCGGCAGATCCGATCATCAACTCGGGCAAAAGATCGGCGACCTTGTTCAAGACCGATTCGGAGAGCTTTCGGGTAGCGATGGCCTTGTCAGCAGGGGTGAAGCGGGGAAGAGCCTTGGCCCAGTCTTCAGGCAGCTCATTGTTGAGGCGACGCTTGAGCTCAGAGGCGAGCTCGGGGTATTGGACGGAGTACTTCTCCAAGAGGGCATCCCACTCCTGGTTAAGGGCAGCTCCCTTAGCAGCCTTGGCGTGGTAAAGGTCATAAGTAGACTGAGGGACAGCGAACGACGCCTCGGGGTTGAAGCCCGTGTTCTTCTTCAACTGGGCAATATCATCGGCCTTCAAGGGAGAGCCGTGGACCTTCTCAGTACCGGCCATCAAGGAGCCGTAACCAATGGTGGTGAAGATCTTGATCAAGGAGGGCTTATCGGTGACCTTCTTGGCTTCCTCAATGGCATGAGCAATACCGGCAAGATCGTTGTTGCCATCCTTGACGACCAGGACGTGCCATCCATAGGATTCAAAACGCTTAACAACATCTTCAGTGAAGGAGACTTCAGTGTCACCGTCAATTGTGATATGGTTGTCATCATAGAGAGCGATGAGCTTGCCCAGCTGCAAGTGACTACAGCAGGGAGCACAGGTTAAAGGTCGGCTCAGGCTATCTCCTCTTGACAGAATAAAATACAACAATACAACTTAGACTTACCCAGCAAGGGAGGCAGCCTCGCTAGCAACACCCTCTTGCAAGCATCCATCTCCAGTGATCATGTACGTGTAGTTGTTGAAGAGCTCGAAACCAGGCTTGTTGAAGGTGGCACCCATGTGAGCCTCACCAATGGCCAAACCGACAGCGTTCGCGAAACCTTGACCAAGAGGTCCCTGTATCAAGACGAGTAAAGGCCTGTCAGCTCTGTTTCAAGCAGCTAGTTCAGGTCCTCGAAGTACTTACAGTAGTGACCTCGATACCGGCAGTCATGTGGGACTCGGGGTGGCCAGGGGTCCTGCAGGAACAAGACTGGTGTTAGTTTTCTAGTGTTTTTCCCTCGAGGTTTCTTTAGGTCTGCCCCAAATAGCACGATAAAGATTGTGGAGAAGCCGTCAAAAGATAAATCCCAGAGGCGTTGCTGACCGGGGTTTAGAATGCGATACGCATCTGCAGGGGTTGGGGGTTGGGGGGGAAGTGGGGCGGACTGCTGAATATGATTCGCTGGGATTGACTTCGTGACGCATATCGAAGAGCAGATCTTGGACACACCCCAGTCTTTTTGTCTGTATTTTTCTGTGCGAAAATCAAGCAACAACTTACTTGCTGTGCAATTGACGGAAGGACTTCAAGTCATCCATGGTGGTGGGGTACCCCATCAGGTGGAGAAGGATGTACTGAAGAGCACACGCATGACCGTTGGAGAGAACAAAGCGATCACGGTTGGCCTAAAAGTGATGAGGTTACAGGAACGGGCAAGAATGTCAGGACCAACCCCTCAAACCACACTTTCAGGACATGACAACATGCGCTATCGATTATTGCTCAATAGAGATCACCTACCCAGGAAGGGTTCTTAGAGTTGAAGTTCATGTAGCGGGAGAACAAGGTGTGCGCAACGGCAGCCAATCCCATGGGCGCACCTTGATAAAGGGGAATGTTTGCAAAGAGGCAAAAGGCACGATATTAGTCAGGGCAGATGGAAGAGGGAGGACTAACGCGTCGCCGCTCCCTGACAAGTCGACGCTGTAGGACATCCGTATGAATTACCAGGATGGCCTGAGTTGCTCTTGAAGACAGTGTCAGCAGCGAGCACGCGGATGGCGTTGATGGCTTGGGTATCCTCGTTCGTGAAGGTCATGATGAATGTGATGAATGAATGAATGGGACAAGAAAGCAAGGTCCCATTGACCGCTACGTTTTCTATTTATTGACAGGGCTCAGCTGTCTAAGCCACTGTTCTAACCGTTTTGCCTGCGGCCGTTAACGGTCGCACAGCCATCTCACAACCCCCTTCAATTGCTACGCCCGATCGCCAAGGCCCTGAGCGCACATTTGACACGGGGTGTATCCAACCGGCGGCTCTGATCACTTCTGATTGTCGACTCGCACAGCCACTTCACGTCAAAGATCCCTCCAGTTGCATATCATCGCCACCATTTGTTGCACATCCCTTGTCCCTCTCTTTGTGTTTCAAGTCCGCCAACCATGTGTCCAGTTGCATCTTGCCACCCAAGTAGAGGTTCCTCTTCCACTCCCTCTTCCACTTCCTCCTCCACTTTCTCTTTCTCTCTTTCTCTTCCTCGCACTCCTCCTCTTCTTGCTTGTCGTCTTCCATTTCTTCTTCCTCCTCCTCCTTCCCCTCATCCTTCTTTCTTCCTCCTCTTCGCTCCTTCTCCCCTTCACTGTGGCGTTGCCGCCAGATGGCATTGAGGCCGGTATCAAAGAGATGGCTCAGTGTTATGGCATGCCTGCATCATTAATCTGACCCTTCTGAGCATGGAGGCTCCAATAACAATTCTGAACATGTGCTCCAAAGTTCTTCAGGATGACCGCCAGCATGGTTGCAGACATGGATTGGTGAAAAGTCTGTTCAAATTTGTTACTTCGGTAGAATGACCTCTAGTTCCTGGGTAGGCGACCTAAAAGTCTAGAATATTGTGTTTTAATATTGGTAGGAGCCCCTTGTAGCATCTTTTTCGCCAGCTGTGGAGAAAAGTTTAAACTGGGTCGAGAAGGCGATGTCGTCAAACCACGCGTCATGTTGCCTTGTGATGAGCAATGGCGACAATGGAAGCATGCACTACTTTAGCTGAAAATCCAGGTCTAGATCAAGAAAGAGCAACGTTCCTTCCCAAGCACGGTCCAGGAACAATGGACACAGATTCAAGCGCTCAAATCAGAAGAACATGACGCGAGTGAGCGGATTGCGGCATGCTTCGCACGAATGTCGCCATAGATCACAGTCACATTTTTTTTCCCTGCAGTCTGCAGAATGAAATTGAGGAGGTGTGAGACGAGGGGCCAACCGTGTCATGTTCATCATCTGTACCTGCGCCGAGTCGACGAAGCGGATGGTGATAAGAGTGGCGAGCGCTTCACGAATGTAACGGTCACCTCCGTAGCTCCTGGAATGGCAGAATGGAGATCAAGAGGGCGGGCGATGCAGAGTTAGAGGATGCTAAAGAAGCAGGATCCTTTGTGGTCGCTACCAAACTGCAGGATGGTGTTAGGGGACAGACCAACAGACCTTGTGTTTCGCTTTTTTGGGCTTGTCTGAGGGTGGATGGACTTCTACAAGACACTTCTGACAACCAGGCAGCTAGGCAGCTGGACAAGTAGACAAACAAGTCCATCTTGCTTCCAGATCCAGAACAGATGGAACCTTCAGGCTGACAAACAAATGCACAATTGGCTGAGCAATGGTGCGATTTGGGCGATAGTCGACCAAAGATGAGAGGGTACGAGAGGTGCCGGTGCACATCTCTTGCCCGATCCAGCGTGCGCTCACGCACTCTGTCCATCATTTTAGTGGTTGTGTTCATCATCCATCTTTTCACTCTATTCTCTCCTTTGGTTACACTCCTCATTCGCCCCTTTCGTATAAAAGGTGCTCATCGATCCTTAATCCCCGTTCCCCTTTAGACTTTGTTCTCTCCCTCTCCTCGCCGTTGCCTTTACCTTTGCTGCCACACTCACACACCAAATCTCTACGCCTCCTCACGTATTTTTTCTTCTTTCTCGCCTCTTTCCCGCCTCTTTCTCACTTCTTTCTCACAAACTTCCTCCTCTCACCATGGCTGATCAAGAATTGAAAGAATTTGGTCACAGCCTCCTCGGTTGGTTCAAAGCCTTCCCTTCCAACTTGCCTCGTTATGCTCAGGAGCGTTTTCCTATCATCAAATGGTAAGGGTCTTTGGCGCCTGTCAAGCCAACTTCTCGTGTTTCCTTGTCCCAGTACCTTCTTCACAGCAGCTGACCCATGTCGTCCTTAACTTGCTTCACACCTAGGCTCCCAAAGTACAACCGTGGTTGGGCTTTGAAAGATATTATTGCTGGAGTCACTGTGGGATTGATTGTCGTTCCCCAGGGCATGTCTTACGCAAAGGTTGCTGGCCTTCCTGTCCAGCACGGCCTCTACTCTGCTTACATTGGTGCACTATTCTATTGCTTCATGGGAACCTCGAAAGATCTCACCATTGGACCCACTGCTGTCATCTCTTTGATCACTGGTGAGCTGGTCACCCAGCTTACCGGTAAGTTGACACCCCCCGAAGTCGCTGGGATCTCTTGCCTCGTTGTAGGACTGTTGACGCTTATATTGGGAGTGTTGCGGCTGGGTATCATTCTTGATTTCTTCCCAACCACGGTTTTGGTCGGATATACAACCGGAGCCGCCGTCACGATTATCATTCAGCAGATTCCAAACTGGATTGGTGTTCCCAATATCAACAATCGTGCACCTGTCTACACCATCATTATCACCATGTTCCAGGCGATCAAAACCCTATCGTGGCTCGATCTCGTTTTCGGTCTGGTCTCGATGTTCATCCTGATCGCTGTTGGACTGTCGGTCGACCGATGGGGACGAGGACGTTTCTCAATCCAAATGATCAAGATCTCGCGCTTCTTTATTGTCACTGTTCTGGCCACAGCTCTCTCTTATGCCGTCAACAAGGATGCTCCTCACGACAAAACCGGAGCCATCATTCCCAAGATTTCGATCCTCAAGACTGTGCCTAAAGGCTTGCCTTCACCCAACGTACCCAGCATCAGTTCTGATATCTTGTCTGACATTGCCCCCAAGTTGGCGGCCATCACCCTGGCGACTATTTTGGAACATATTGCTATTGGAAAGGCCTTTGCGAGAAGGAACAGATATCAGATCGACTCGAACCAAGAGCTGTTGACCCTCGGTCTCGCCAATGTCACGGCGTCGTTCTTTGGCGCTTATGCCGTGACTGGTTCGTTTTCGCGCTCGGCTGTCAAGTTTCAGTGTGGAGTAAAGACTCCCCTTGCTGGTCTGATCACAGGTGCATTGGTTCTGTTGGCCATCTTTTTCCTTACCCCTTTGTAAGTTTATTTTTGCTTTCAGTAACGTGAGATGGCGTGTGCGAAGCACTAGTGGTGCAGCATCACGCGGGCATCGTTTTCAGTGGTGCGAATTGACGTGCTTTCCCTGGACACGTTGTTCTCTGCAGCGTTACACAATGAATCAAAGGCAACGACTAAACGAAATCTCTCTACTATAGGTTCTTTTGGATCCCTAACGCTGGCCTCTCTGCCGTCATTATGGTTGCGGTCGCGACCTTGGTATCCCCCCCTCAAGTGTTTTACCAGTTCTTCAAGGTCAACCTTTGGGACTTCCTTTCTTCCCAGATTGCACTTTGGGTCACTATCTTTGTCTCGGTCGAGGCTGGTATTGCTGCAGGAGTTGGCTTCTCCTTGCTAGTCTTGCTTTTCCGAGTTGCGCGTCCCAACTTCCATGTTCTCCGTCAGCTCAAGGACCGCCCAGACGTCTTCGTAGATGCTTCGGTCGATGCCACCTTTGACACTGTACCTGCCCCTCATGGTGTCCTGGTCTTCAGAATCGAAGAGTCGACGACGTTCCCCAACACTGAGACCTTTAAGTCGTGGGTGATCGAGGAAGTCTACAAGTACACACGATTTGGTGGTAAAGTTAAGAGTGTGGCCGAGAAGCTGTGGTCGGATGATCTCGATGTTCATATCCGTAACCTGCGCAAGATTGCCCATGGCTCCGATTCCCACATCACGGACGATGATCTGCCACGGTTGAGGGCCGTAGTCTTGGACTTCTCTGCTGTTAACAACGTTGACTCGACAGGTCTTCAGGGTCTCTTTGATTTGCGCGAGATCTTGAAAGATTACGCTGGTGTTGCCGACTTCCCAGACTCTACCTTTTTCGAACTTCATTTCGTCGGTATCCAGGCAAACGTGCTCCGGATCTTGGAGCTGTCTGGAATCACTCGACCTGTTGGACCCATCGCGCTGCAAAAGGTTGAGATCCTTGAGGAGGAAACTGAAGAGCAGGACGTTAACGGAGGCGCAATCGTCAAGAATTATTCAAAGTCCACGACTGTTAAGCCGACCCCCGGAGACATTGGATCTGCCGCTCTGTCAGTAAACGGAATTGGCTCTAGTCCATTTTTGAAGGAGGAGGGCCTTGTTCACCTCACTGTCAGAGACGCCATCGACTCGATCTTGATTCGCGCGGGCAATTGGGAGAAAGACCCTAAGGTTGTTCGTTATGACGAGGGCGCCCATGGTGTCAACGCACATGGTCACGATCTTGAAATCGGGGGTGCCGCCCTCGTGCCCCAAACTTCAGATTCCTCCTCGGACCGCTCGATCCACAAAGACAAGACTGAAATCCACCTTATCTAATTACCATTTTGCGTGGCATCGTACGCAATAGTATTTTTCATGTGCTTTTAATAACAATGCCATTTTTATACCCAGGCAAAAAAAAACAATTATTATAATAAATCATCTACTTTGGCGAATACAGACCTCACTCTTTGTCATCCAGAGCTGACACACACGCTCTTGTGCCTCTATTTTTCCATGCTGAGTTCTTGGACCCCCCCTTCATTTTAGCACGATCCTGCCTTTGCAGTTGCCTTTGAGGCCGCCGCGAATCTTAAGCAACTCAAGTAGGTATTTCTTGAAAAATGTTTATTTAGTCTTACAACGCGGTTTCGATCGACTTCCTCGACTCGTAATCGAGTGGCATGAGATTTTGCTTCATGACTTCATAAGTCGAAAAGAAGATGGAGCATACGCAGAACCACCACAGACTCCTGGGAATGGCCCCTACAAAAAAGGTTTTGTACATGCTGGCACCTACACGCACAGATCGGATGACGCCCTGACCTCCCTTGACCTCTGAGATTGCTTGACGGTACATGTCCTTGCTGATTCCAGTCATGGACAAATCTTGAACAGCGGTCAAGTGGGTGCCTGCAGGGAGTACAGCTGTCTTTTTAAATGTCATGATTCTTGTCCGAATAACATCCATTGGGGTCGTGAAGTATCCAGCCAAAAATCCAGAGATTCCTCCAAACAGAGTTGAGGTCATAGCCGGGATCTTGACTTCAACAGGTGAGCTGGCAATGTAGTTTGGGTCGGATGTGATTTGAGTCCTCAATGTCCGTGTGTGATAGGCCTTGAAGTTCTCGTATGTCGTAAAGAGGATCACCATGAAGGGGCAGTCGCGAGCCGTTGTACTCCAAAATCCACGGAACAAACCACGGACACCCTCCTCCCTCAGAACTGCTCGAAAGACATATCCCGCGTTGATGCCTTGATTTCCGTTTACTGACGCTGATGCAGAGTTGTAATATCCAGTCTGCAATCTGGAGGTTACGACCTCCCTTGGTACTTTGATGACTGATGATGCGAGATCTCCAATGATGGCAGAAATGGCGGTAGCTGGAATTGGCGAGAGAGTTGGCAGCCACCAAGGGTGTTGAGGAGGTGTATGTCCTGTTTGAAATCTTGATGTTGGCGGCAGCAGATATGACTTTGTGAGTTCGTAAAATGAAAAGCGTGCGCCGCCCTGCGATTATTGATGAGGGGTTGATACTGTTAGTCATTTTGAGGAAGGAAGAAAAGGCATGCTATATTTTATGGACTGATCGGTATTCTATACCTGAAGACCGGCTCCGATGGAGCTGACCAAAAACCCTTTGCCAAGAAGACGGACAGTCTCACGCGTGAAAATGGCTGACCAGGCTATACCTCTGCCTCCAGGCACCTGCATTCGCGTCTTCAGAGTATCGAGCGGGTGCATGACTGCATAGGAGAGAGAAAGGGATACGGCTCCTGACTGAAAATGATCTAGGGAAAGCAAGGGCGAGTTCGATAAGTCTGCTGTGGTTTGATCTGATCAAAGGCGCTCCTGCCAACTCGTCGAATACGTACTTTTGAACTTTTGGGTCTGGGTATAAGCGGGCTTTCTCCCTGACGACAACGCCGAGGAAGCGTGTGCGTGCGTATGGGGATGGACGAATGAAGGGTAGTTGTGCTGTTGCATTATGGTGTAGGCGTAGGTGTAGGTGTAGGTGTTTGTGTAAATGTTGGTATAAAGGGTGACTGTGTGTGCGTGCTGTTGATGTTGCAGAAGGGAGGTGCAGTAGGAGCAGTGCGGGGAAGTATATACAGAGAAAAGGCGATGAAAAGCGTCTATTAGAGTGAAGAGAGAGTGAAGAGAGAGTGAAGAGAGAGTGAAGAGAGAATGGAGAGAATGGAGAGAGGTGAGGAGAAGGCAAGAGAGAAAGGCCAGGAGATCGAAGATAGGTGCGATGGAGCGAGCTGGCTCTCCCCGCACCACTTGCTTGCTCATGGTTGGTCCCCCCTCCCCGAGCCAAACGCAGACAGACTCACTCGGCGTCCGGATCCGCACATGCCACCCCGATAAGGGCAGGGCGGACCACCAGTGACTGCCCTTTTGTATGCAGTTGACTCACGCAGTTTTGGTGGCAACCTTTGTGATTTACTCATATGCCTTCGACACATACGCGCACACACATGCTACACACCCAGAGCTGCCGCACCGACCACACTGGTCTATCTCGCCTCCACTACTTGCTTCTTTATAATATAATGCTTTATTCTTTATTTACATGGGAACCGCAAACAACTGGGCTATTTGGCTATTTACACTCTTCTCGCCGTGTTTTACGTGGAAGAGCCGCCACGCATCTGCTGGGGCAGACGGGTGCTCTTGGACCGCAGGATCGGGATTGGATACTCCGTATATGGTTCGTATGCCACCTTTGGCTTGGGCTTGCCATTGCTGTTGCCCTGTGCCGGGGAAGCGTTCGATTGCCCTATTCCGGGAACCAGATCATTCGGCATGCCAGAGATTCCTGGGTGCCCTTGACTAATAGCGGGGGACATGTAGTCTTTGTAATCCTGGATAGCATCGACAAACCCGCCAGAGTAGTAAGCGTCTTGTTGAGTAGATGCAGATAGAGTCAGAGATGGACTCGAGTAATCGTCCGAGTCTTGCGCATCTTCTATATCAAGCTCCGAATAGTCCAGTCTAGGATCAACAAGCGGGCGACGACCGACAGCGCCTCCCGTCTCCCCATTACGGCGAGCTGAAGGCTGTGGTTGAGGGGCAGTAGATGGTTGGCCATTAAACCGGACACTTTGCTCTTTCTGTTGCGGCCTTGTTGATTCGTAGTTCCGAACTGGGTCCTTTTGCTTGTAATTGACTCCTCCTGCTGGACCCATGTCCGTCACAAGAGCTCTCTCGCTCAAAGACCTTTTCTTGGTGAGTGCGCTTGGGGTAGACATGAAGGCCATGCTCATTTCGGGGCCCTGTCCTCGGCGACTGGGCGATGGGTCTTTATCACTCTTGTCATCAGCGCGAACAGAGCGCTTTCCAGATTCAATTGTCAAGCTTGCCTGCTGTTGCTTACGATATTGACGTCGAATCATTGCTCTTTGGATAGTGGCAGCACAGACTGCAACCAAGAAGGCCAGGAAGAACGCGCTGTAGATGAGGATGCCGGCTGTCAGGTTGTACCCGCCTACAACAGCAGGTCGCCCGAACAAGTCCACGTCTCCCTTTGAGTCGGGCAGGGGCGTAGGAATTGAGCTCGGCAAAAAAACTGTCGAAGTCGCTACCGTTGTCATGCTGGTTTTTGTCGCTTTTGGTTTTGAGGTTTTAGTGGTGGAAGTAGTAGAGCTGTTTGGGGTTTTAGTTGAAGAAGGTGGCCCGTTATAAGTGGATTTTGATGGAGAAGAGGTACTGATGTAGGCCACAGCATTTGCGGCAAAGAAATCCCTCCTCGCCGAAAGCTTTCCCGATGTTGGGTCGTGGGTTGGACTGGGCAGGGGTTGGTTCATAATTAGGGATTGATATTAGCAATAGGGGGATGGGAGAGGGAATTCGGGAAAATGGATTTGCGGGGGATGAGAAACGTTTTAAAGGCTGCTTGCAGGAAACATTGATTTTCCTGTAATGAAATGAAAATAATATGAAACGTGCGGGAAACCAAATTGTACCAGCGAGCAGGATACAAACAAACAAACCATTGATCATAAAATTGCAATCGTCTCTAGGTAGGGCACGATATGTAAACTGTACGCATGCACATGTATCATTAAATTCTACGACAATGGTATATGTCCTCAGAGGGACCCATGGCGATACCAGCAGATCAGACCCTAGGTTAAAGCGTGCTTGTTGCCACGATAGCTATGAAGGCGATTAAGACCGCCCAGTAGGTAACCCCTACTACCGCTGCACCGCTACACGTTTGACAGAACGCTATTGGGTGACCAAGGGCATAGACATGGGTCAGAGAGAAAAGAAACGAACAAACCCTCAACAAGTGGATACCTAATGATACTACAGCACTCACCTCCAGTCCTAGGGATGTAGGGCTCCTGTGTAACAACCAATGTTAGAACAAAAAAAAAAAAGAGTTTTCGTACTGCATTCAGCACAACAGTGAGCACTTACAGGGATGTAGAGGCCAAACTGAAGATCTGAATACGGCATCAAATGTCCACTGGTAGCGACACCTTGTTTGCCAATCTTGGTATCATAAACGCTCCTAATACAATATCAAATCAGCGAGAGTTCTAGGCAAATATAGGCCTTGCTCCATGAATCGAGGTTGTTTATCAACTTACAAAGTGTAGAATCCCATGAACAGACTCGGGTTGACAGCTGTGGCAGTGTTCCAGACCACGGACGTTGCAGTTCCTGAGATGTTTGCAACTGGCCAGACCATCTTCGGATTCGACGTCAGGCTCACCTCGACCGTCAGGTTTGCAGGGACAAAGACCAACGTAGTATTGTCGAAAGCCCACTCAAACACAATGTTTGCTCCAACAGGAAATAATGGTGGATTCGCAGCGTTTTGTTTGGGTTGGATCATTGACAGTCGACTGACAGGACGGCGAGGATCGATCACAGAGTTGGGCCCGACAACACCTCCATGAGAAGTAACTGGACCATTCGGGCCAATTACAACTCCTCCTCCACTCCCAGCATTGCCTACACCGCTCCCAGGCTTTTGAGGAGACGATGATGACGAAGAGGGTGATGACGATGGAGATGGTGCTAAAGCAGTTGAAGAGCTAGATGTAGATGTTGCCTGTGCACTGGATGTACTAGAGGGAGAGGACTGTGCCGCTATGAGCGTAACAGCGCCAGCATTTGAGTTTTGTTGTTGACGAGCTACGAAGAGAGAGAGTACGGCTTAAATTAGTGCACAGGTCAAGCTTGGGCCATGAGATACAACAGCCATGCAGCCATATACCGTGGAGTTGTGGCTGGTCTGACATAGCTGCCACGATTCCAGTCGAGACAAGAAATATGAAGGCGAGAGCTACCCGTAGCCATTTTCTATAACGGTCTCGCTTTGAAGGAGGCATTTTTAACTGGAAAAGAGTGATCGAGTGAAAGGGAAGACAAGAATGAGCAGAGTGTCTGAGGAGAAGGAAGGAAAGAGACGAAAGCGAGGACGGGCACCAGAAGGCCCAAAGACTGAAGGAGCTGCAGCCCCGTCCCCGTCACCTCCGTCCTCGCGGCGCCCCTTACGTCCAGTACAGCACGGGCAAAGGGATGGATGTGACGGACAAGATGACAAGGAGGACGAACAAAACGAGACGGCTCAGGACCGCGACAGTTTGCCACCAAAACAGAGCGCAGCAAACAGCCGTCCAGTCTTGCCTGCAAGCCTGCAGGGCGATGTCCTTCGTTGCCACCACCTTCTTTTCAACATGATGCATCCCATCAAGCCATCGTCTCCCCCTTCCTTCCTCCTTCTCCTCCTTCGCTTCCTTCGCTTCCTTCTCCTTTCCCCCATTGATCCTTTACTTCCGAGCAGGAGCCTCATTAGCTCAGAATGAGACTCCGAGCAACAATCTTGCGCAACCTGCTATTCTTCAGTAGGCTTTCATTAACGTTGCCACATTGACTTTTGAATGCTTCGGCCCGTCTCCTCAGGAATGGGCGCTGGAGTACGGACATACTAAACTGTGGATCGTTGTCCTATTCTGCTTCCACTAGAGCTTGCCCAGTCAGTGGAGAAGATTGGCAAGTCTTGCTTCCTCAAATTTACGCCCGACTATGTTTGTTTTGGCGCGATTCATAGTATTGGAGATAATGATCCAGCCAGCGGTGGTGGTGCAGTCCAGTGCTGGTCGTAAGAGCCTCCAGTCATTATTTTGTGATTTTTTACTCGTGGAATTCGTGTCTTCTGCTTGCTGACTCTCCCCTCCCTTGATACGTTGTGGACTGACTACTTTGCAGACGAGTTGCAAAGGTAGCTTGACGTGATTTTTTGATGTACAACTTGCGCTTATCAAAACGGATTTCTAACCTCTACATACTGTCTGACCTCTAGAGACACCTCTTTCAGGACTACAGAGTAGAGTCAAATTGCGACAACGAGATCTATTTGGAGATGAAGGTCGAAGATATCCTTTTGGCAATGCGATCAAGCAGCAGCGCAACTGCAGTGACCATGCGGATGACAGGAAAGTCAGTGGACGCATACCTGTCTTTTGCCATCACAGTGGAGGTAGGAGGCAAATTAAAGCCGATGCCATCAAAGATGGTTTTTACAGACTACTTACAGCTCTTTCAAATCTGCTGTTCTCTCAGGATCACATCGGAAACTCTCGGATAATAACACAAGATGTTCCAATTGTCAAGATCATGACCAGAGACGGCGCCATGAATACAACAGCATTTGATGAACCCATGGTACCGCCCCCAGAAGTTCATATCATGCTTCCACCCCTGGATCGCCTGCGTCACATCGCAGCAAGCTACAAGAATATCGCGGATTATTTAGTAATGTCATCCAACCTTTCGGGTGAAATGCTACTTTCGACAACAGATGGGATTCGGTCGTTCAGTCATTATCAGCAGGGGTTAGACAGCCACGCGATCGATGCTCGTTACGGAGTCGCAGCAAAGGCTCAAATCGAAACTAGATTCTCAGGACTGGTAAACCCACAACTCACATCTGTAGAAGAAAGATATGACGATGTCGACGGAGAGAGTCCTCATAACCAGCGACTTCGAGAGCGACCCGGAGATTTCGCGAGCGTCATGGTGAAGATCGTAGATCTGCAGAAGGTTCTGCAAAGCCACTACGTTAAGCCCCAGAGTGTGATCTGCAGTAAGCACTAGACGGCCCAGTTTTTGCTCTGGATAGGACGCGTACACTGACTGTTAATTTTTCCCTGTAGGCGTGATTCCGCATCACTCGCTCTTGTTCCTCGTTTACCTCGATAGTGCAGAGGAGGCAGCCCTGACTTATTTTATTCCAGAGCCGGGTGCTCAATAATACAATCCTGCCATATCTGTAGAAAAAATTGCACGTTATCTTGGCTTCATCGTAGTCAAGTTGCGTTAATATATATATTTCTTCCATTCCATTCAAACTGTTCTTTCCTGTTTCTTGAAAAAGAGGGATATCATTTTATAACCTATGTACAATTATGGCTCAAAGAACAATAATCTAGATACCCTTGCCTCCAGTGACCTCCAGGGTATGTCCAGTGATGTATGAAGCAAAGGGACTGCACAGCAACAAGATGGAGCCAGCAGCTTCCTCGACTTGGCCGGCGCGCTTCAAAGGGGTATCAGCAAACACAACGGCTGGGGGAGGGGCCTCCTTCTTGGCACCCATAGGGATACCCAAAGCAATCTTCTGTCCATCGACAACCATGGTCTCGCCGTTCTCCTTGGCGCGAGTCAAACGGGTATCAACATAACCAAAGGCAACAGTGTTGCAACGGACACCCAAGGGACCCCACTCTTTAGCAACAGTCTTGGTCAATCCAATAATACCAGCCTTAGCAGTGGCGTAGTTGGCTTGGCCAACGTTTCCGTGAAGACCAGAGGTAGAGGAGACCTATTGTTTCATCATAAGACCGAAGATGTCATTTTTTGAGTCATTTTGTGAACGAAAAAGTCCAAAACGCATTGTACAGCCTCGTTCACTTACGTTGACAATGGAGCGGGGTTCACCATCCTTGACGCGCATGTACTTTGCGGCGGCACGGATGATACGGAAGGGCGCTGCGTTATGGACCTCGAGCATGAGCTGGAACTGCTTGTCAGTAGTCTTGTGGAGCATGCCATCGAAGGTGAATCCGGCGTTGTTGACAATAATGTTGATCTTGCCGAAAGCCCTGTGTGCACAGTTCCACAAACAAATTGTTAGTTTCTGGCTGGATATTTCTTTCACTTCATGGGAGCCAACAAAAAAAGTATCTTACTTGACTGTCTCTTCGATCAAGCGCTCGGGGAAGGTGAGATCGGTCACATCACCAGCGACAGCAATGGCTTTACCACCAGCTTGGATGATCTGGTTGGCAATGTCCTTGCCCTTGACTGTAAGGTCGTAGAGACGTTATGGTATTAGTTACCCTGATCTAATCAAGGAGAAGGGTCAAAGGGGGTTGGTTGTTCTTCCTACCCTCATCAAGATCACTGACGACGACGGAGGCTCCCTCCTTGGCAAAGAGAAGGGCAGTGGCGCCACCGATACCCTGGCTATCAGTGATCCAGAGACAACGATGAGATTAGTTCCCGTTCATTTCTGGCAGCCTTCCAGAGGATGTTGCAAATAAAACACACACAAAAAAAGGAGCTTACCCAGCTCCGGTGACGATGGCGACTTGGCCACCAAGGAGACCAGCAGGGTGAGAGGCGCTGCTGGAGAGGTGGTTCATGATGACGGAAACGCGGTTGGCGGCAATGGCGGACATGATTGAGTTGATTACGAACGTGAATGTGAATGTGGAGAGATGAGACTAAGAGAAGAAAGGGGGTCAGTTGCGACCTTTTAAGCCGTTGCGGAACAGTGTCGCCATCCGGACACAAGTTCGGCGTCGCCACCAGTCGCTCGCCACCCCGCAGAGGCGCCGGGGTGCGGGGGAGAATGATGAACCTTCCGCCGAGTCCCTTCCCCTGGCTTCTCCCCACATGTCAATTCTGCGTTCCTCGATCCCCGTCTCTCTCCCGCGTCCACTGGATGACAAGCCCGACGAATAACATGATTTCTTCGGCTTCTGCTCTTTTTTTGCGGCCGCGATCTCGATCCGCCCTCACTCCACCGCCTCGCTCCACTCCTCCATCTCTCTCCACACCAACTCTCTCTCATTTACAGGCACACACTGCTATCTGCATGCATGGTTGAACACTCGGTCGTGCATTTTTTTTCAGACTCTTTATTGTCCTCTATTTTACACGGAACATCTATGCCACGCTGGCATCGCGTTCATTCAGAAGCTCCTGGATGTGCTTAGTGACAAAGTACCGGCTCATGGTCTCCTTGGACAAGAACTTTGCGCCTTGAATGTCCTTGACACACAATTCTGCGCCGCACCAGCAAGGGAAGGGCTGATCCATCTCCCACTCGCTTGAAGGGTAAAAGAAGGTCATGTTGTCTCCTGTAGAAAGAGATGGAGATGCCAGTGCATTGACAGCGGGTTTAGTAACAAGTTCAAGTTGACGACGACTGACAGGCAAAAGCCAAAAGACCTCACTGTTACCTTCTTGGAGATCGTGCACGGCAACCACGGTCATGGTGTCAGTGTCGAGTGAGACCGAGGGGTTGCAGGAGTGGTTCATGAACACCACTACAAGAAGCAAGTAGAAAGGATCGTATTAACTCTCCAGCTCCTTTACAGCTTCAATGTGCTGGACATGTTGAAAGGTCAGCGCCCTCTGGCTCCCATCGATCCAATAAAGTAAACATCGACGCAAAGATTCACTTGCGATCTACCACTTGATGGCATCAGAAGGACGAGAAGATCGAAGCGCCAAGCGATTAAATGTGACATCTTTTCAGGTCAAGGTGTTGCAGGGTCGCACAACCATTAAGTGCCTTTCCATGTTTGTCCGATCCGACAGTTAAAGGCACAAGCTCGTGCCTGAACAAATTCCTGATCTGATAATTGTCCTTGTCTTATTACTCTTTCCCCCCTGTCTCCTGTCCCCCCACCCTCCTTCCACCCTCTTCCCATCTGAGGCACGCATGTTGTTTGATCAAGAGTAAGGCACTTACGATCCGAGTTCAGCTCGATATGATCCTCCTTGCCAGTCTGAACACTGGTATAACGCTTTGGTCCTGGAGTGATGCCCTCGACCTTGGCAATGATCTCTCCCTTGGCGTAGGGCTTGCATGTCACCAATTTGGAGTTGTAATCGCCCTCGGCATAGACGACCTCGAATTGTCCTGGGTGGGTGGGCTTGTAGGCTTGCTTGATCGCAGCTGCATCTGTGATCTTTTCGACTTTGGTGTAGGTGACAGGCATCTTGCGTAATGTGCTGGTATGTATGAAGGTGAGTAGTTGTCGATTAGGTCGATGAATAGATGGCGTCGTCGGCTTTAGAGCAGAGAGGAAACTTGTGAGAGGGGTGGGAGTGAGAAAGAGGGAGAAGGATAGAGAAGAATAAAAGAGAAAGAGAAGGAAGGAAGAAAAGAATGAGCCTCAGCGTGACATCGCTTTAAGGTCGATTGGGTTTCCTCGTGGGAGTGAACATCGGAAAGGGCTCGGCAGCTTCGTCACACTGCAGAGCTTCACTGTAGTCAGCTTGCATGGACGTCTTTTGATGCGTGCAGCAATCGAATTGTTTGTTCCGAAGGCAGAGGAATCAATTCAATCGGTGGTCTACCGTCGCTATTGAATACTCGTCCCGTCATTTTACGTTTGGATATTTTAGGCGGGCAAATCAGAAGAGTGGCTCCACTGACCGCAAGCCCCGACAGAGGGACTCGCCACTGAAGTCCCACACTACTACAGTACCCCGCCAAACTGTGTATCTTGAATAAGTGATTTATTGTACAATTCATGGGATGAACGGCATATGAATAATGAAGTGAGTTGGCAGGAGTGATGTATGGGTGATACTTCTGCGTATGCAAAAGAGACAAAATAGATGTGGTAACAGGATCAGAGGGCACCCTAGGCGTGGTTGGGGTTGTCGAATCGCTTGTAAGAATGCTTCTCGTAGGTCTTGAGTCTGTATCTGCGACGCTTTCTGAGAACAGGACAGCGCAAGGAGTATGGGAGAAACGCGGACGGTTAGCGAACAATCAGTGGGAAGCACATTAGTCATAATTGAATAAAGGAGTTCAAAGCAAGAAAGACGTACGCGACAGGAACTCTAGGCTCGATCAGGTTACGCTCGACAAAGCTCTGGAAGCGGTCCTTCATCAAGCTTCCCTCGGGCTTCAATTGCCGCAATGACTCTGCAAGCTCATCCTGAAGTTGGACGTGTATCCTCTCCTTGGGGATACTATTAATTTGCAAAATGAGATCGCTGTTAGTAAGATGTATCAAAGGTGATGGCAGCAATTACAAGGGCAGGTCTTCATCTTACTTGAACCGTCCAACACGTTTCATGCCAGCCTTCTCCTTTTCCTCCTTCTTCCTCTCATTCTCAAGTCGCTTCTTCTCGGTTTCTTCTTCCTCCTGCTCGACCGTCTTCATGATTTCGTTAACCCTGTTGGTTTGCTTGATCAACTCCTTGTTCCTCTTGATCTCCGCTTCCTTCTTTGCTGTCTCTGCGGCTCGGGCAAGGCGGTTTCGCTCGGCAATCGACTTTTTGCCCTTCTTCTTCTTGGGCTTTCCCTCCTCGCCGGCAACAGCCTCATCTTCATCCTCTTCCTCAGATTCTTCATCAGAATCTTCCAAAAGACCTCCTGTCTGGTCATCAAAGGAGACCATGCTATCCAACTCTTTGGGATAAGCCAACTTTGCATCAACCTTTTGCTGGTCAGCCAGGATTCTCAGTTCCTCATTGTGAGCGATGCGCAAGAGTCCCTGATGGTCTTGCATTGTGGGGTTGTAGGAAGCACCTGGGTGGGATTCCTTGACAGCTGGAATAACGACCTTCTGCTTCAACTTGAATGACTTGGGAGCCTTGGCAGGCACCTGGGTCACAATTTCGGAAACAAAGTCGTCTTCAGCCACATTTGACTCCTCAATCTTCTCCTCGTCGTCGGCAGCGCCCCAGATATCAAACTTTCCTGCAGCTTTGACGGCATCGGTCAAGCCAGAGCCTTCAATTGACCTGTCCACGGGAGCAAACAGCGATTTTGAGGTCTTTCGCTTGATCATGTCCAACAATTTCGCCTTTTCCGACTTTGAGATCTTTGCAGTCGCCTTGGCGCCAGGGGCATCGGAAGCAACGGTAGTAGAGGCCTTTTTGCGGCCAGAGACAGCTGGGATCTTGCTGCGTTCGGACAAGATCTCATCCATCTTGAGGGGGCGGTTCTTGCGAAGCTCCTTGATCACTTTGCCATCGCCCTTGGTATCCATGGTGAAGAGCGTATCATTGGACTGGAGATGGACTTTGCCACTGTTGGGATTAAAAGGAGCAAGAAGACGTTAGATATCAAGGCATCATTATTAGGCCGTCCAATTTCTATTCCAGCAGAGGAAGCCATCTATCTGTACCCTGTGGTGCGTTCTTCGGCTCTGAGCTCGGACAAGTTCTCTTCGATATCGGCAATATCGACATTTTTGCGCCAAGCCTTCTTTCCTTTGCGAGAGGTCTTTCGGTTGAGACCGTTGCCTGTAGGAGCAGGCTTCTCTGTGACGGTTGACATTGCGAAGGGAATGACAATGAGGGGAGGGATGAGGATATCTGAGATGGGGTGGGCTTGACGTTGAAGGGCGACGAGAGATAGAGACGGGTTGTTCTCAGATGGAGGCGAAGGGAGGAAGGAATGAACTGAAGGAATGAACAAACAAAGGGTCTGCGGTGTCCTCACATGCTCCCATCCGACTTTACTCCTCTCCACTCCACTGTGCTCCTCCCCTGGACGCACGCCCAAGAAAAAAAGAAAAAAAAAAAAACAAGTCCGTCGAGGCGGTGGCTTGTGCGGAGGTAAACAAAACATTTTTTTCTTTTTTTCGTGACTGCCCTCCGCTATCGCCGCTCCCCTCTCGGTGCCTGTGCCTTGTCCCATTGGGCCTCAAAGTCTGCCCGCCGCCTGCGTTTACTTTTTTGTTCCTTCTCTCCTCCATTCTTCATCCTCCCCTCCCGCCTGCATCTCGACCCCCCTCCCCTTATCCTCCTCCCTTTCCCCTCTTCTTTCTTTGGCATCCTCAGCTCCCTTCCTCCGCCTGTTGTCACAAGAAGAAGACTCTCTCCCTCTCGTTTTTGTTCTCCCCCATAGGAACACCTCCCCGCTCATTTCTCTCCCTCCCTCATAACTCAATATGCCTTCCGTCGAGATGCCCGTCGGCACCGCAAGCACCGAGATGAACGAGCTCACAGAGATGCTCGGCCAGCTCTACACTGCTTCCACATCTGAAGAATGCGACGCCATTGCCCGTAGCATGGCTGCCAAGGTCCAAAAGGAAGGTCTCATCTCCTTGAAGACCAACAACATCCTCGTCAACCTCGAGACCGAGTGCAAGAACAAGAAGTCTGGCCTTGCCCGCGAGGGTGCCTTGATTGGACTCTGTGCCTTGGCCGATGTCCTCGGCCGTCCCTCAGAGCCTTTCTTGACGCCTATGTTGCCCTTGATCATGGATCTTTACGCTGACAAGGGCCCTGTTGTCCAGGATGCTGCATCAAGAGCCGCCATGGCCATCATGGCCAACTTGCCCTCGCAATCGGCCCCTGTTGTTTTGCCTATTCTTTTCCAGAGCATTGGAGGACCTGGAAAGAAGTGGCAGACCAAGGTCGGAGCTTTGCAGCTCTTGGCCGATCTTTCAAACGCTTCGCCTATCCAAGTCGGTGTTGCCCTGCCCGAGATCATTCCTGTTGTCAAGGATTGTCTCTCTGACACCAAGAAGGAGGTAAGAATCTCATTCAAGATAACGATTTTCAAGATCAAGGGGGCAGAGAGAGAGAGAAAGAGAGAGTTGTGTGGTATTTCTGGTTTATCTTGGACAAGCGCATGTTTGCTTCTCTGGTGTTCGTCGACCCATGTGAAGAGATCAGCGTTGTGATTGGTGACAACCACCGCAACGCTCCTTTATTTTTTTTGTCCACCCGTTTGTGCCTGGATGACGATGAGCTGCGGCTGTGCCCGTCTTCCCCCCCTCAGTGCGTTTGACCATGGCCCGCTGATAAGGTGCATTTGTGTCCAATCCTCCGGCCCTGAGGTCTTTTGTTTGAGCTCAAGAAGTAAACTGCAGCACCCACCGCCCCAGCTTCGGATTTTTTTTCCCCTTCTCTTTCGAGCCACGGGCTACAAAAAGATTTCCAAGCAAAAAAAAAAAAAAGACAGGCGGGTTTCGGGCTGACTTTGATTCTTAATTTTTTTTCTTTTGTCATTTGCGATAAGGGCGCACGGAGAGGGAAGAATAGAAGGAAGGAGGGAAGGGAGAAGAAGCTGGCGAAACAAACAAACTGCTAACCACGGCTTTTCGTCAATCCAACAGGTCTCGGAGCAGGCTACCAAGACCATGCTCAAGGTCTGCAACGTTGGTGGTAACCCCGATATTGCTCGCCACCTCAAGGACCTCTGCGAATGCATGGCCCACCCTGACAAGGTCCCCGCTGTCATGGAGAAGCTCTCTGCCACCACTTTCGTCGCTGACATGAACGGCCCCGCCCTTGCTATTATGGTCCCTCTCCTGGTCCGTGCCTTGAACGAGCGTTCAGCCCATATCCAGCGCCAGACCACCATCATTGTCGACAACCTGTGCAAACTTGTCAAGGATCCCGCTGAGGCTGGTCAGTTCTTGCCCGAGCTTTTGCCCGGTCTTGAGCGTATCATTGACATTGCTGCCGTTCCCGAGATCCGTGCCCTTGCTACCGCCGCCAGGAACACCCTTATCAAGGCTGGAGGTGCTACTAAGGCCGACCCTGCTGCCCAGACCGACTCGATCGTTCCCTCCGAGGCTGAAGCTTGCACCGTTGTGAACAAGGCCGTTGGCAAGTTTGGATTCTTCCCCACCTTCTTTGACGTTGTCAAGACCCACGTCGCTGCCTTGACTGTTGTTCTGATCAAGGAAGAGAACTTGTCGCCCCGTGAATGGATCTCCATTCTGACCCCTTACCTTGCCGCCTTCATGCCTCCAGCCGATGCCTCTGCCGTTATTAACACTGTCGTGGAGCACTACGTTGAGTTGGACAGGAAGTTGCATGGTTCCAAGTATGTTGAGGAGACCGAGGAAGGCGAGGAGCTTTGCAACATTGACTTCTCACTTGCCTATGGTGGTATGATGTTGTTGAACCACACCAAGCTCAAGCTCCACCGTGGTCATCGTTATGGTCTCTGTGGTCCTAACGGTGCTGGAAAGTCGACTCTCATGAGAGCTATTTCTCTCGGAAAGTTGGACGGCTTCCCCTCGTCCGATGTTCTCCGAACTGTCTTCGTTGAGCACTCGCTCCAGGGTGACCAGGGAGAGATGGCTATTGTTGACTTCGTAGCATCGGATGCTAAGCTTGCCGACACCCCCCGCGCCGACGTTGTGAATGCTTTGTTGACTGTCGGATTTAACGAGGAGATGCAAAAGAACACCGTGTCATCTCTGTCTGGAGGATGGAAGATGAAGCTCGAATTGGCCCGCGCCATGTTGATGAACGCCGATATTCTCTTGCTGGACGAACCCACTAACCATTTGGATGTTGCAAACATCAAATGGTTGGAGGATTACCTCAACAGCCAGACCAACGTCACGTCCATCATCGTTTCTCACGACTCTGGATTCCTCGACAATGTCTGCACAAACATTCTGCACTACGAGCGCAAGAAGCTGAAGATGTACAAGGGCAACTTGTCTGAATTTGTTAAGGTCAAGCCCGAGGCAAAGTCTTACTACACCTTGGCAGCCACTACCGTCAAGTTCGAGTTCCCTAAGCCCTCGTTTTTGGTCGGAGTCAAGTCTAACACCAAGGCCATTATGAAGATGTCTGGATGCACATTCACCTACCCCGGTGCCTCCAAGCCCTCGATGAAGAATGTTTCAGTCCAGCTCTCGCTCTCGTCCCGTGTTGGTGTCATTGGACCCAACGGTGCTGGAAAGTCAACCATGATCAAGTTGTTGACTGGCGAAACCTATCCTCAGGAGGGCACTGTCTGGAGACATCCCAACCTTCGTATCGGTTATGTTGCCCAGCACGCTTTCCACCATTTGGAGCAGCATTTGGAGAAGACCCCCAACGCTTATATTCAGTGGCGTTACCAGGGTGGTGCCGATCGCGAGGTTCTTGAGAAGCCCACTGCTGTTATGACCCCTGAGGAGTTGGTTCAGATGGATACCTGGGTCATTGGAGGCGATGGCAGCAAGCGTCAAGTCGAGATGATTATGGGTCGTCAAAAGCTCAAGAAGTCGTACCAGTATGAGATCAAGTGGAAGAACCACGTCCACAAGTTCAACTCTTGGTTGCCCCGCGAGAGGTTGCTCGAGCTTGGATTTGACAAGCTCATCCGTCAATTCGACGACCGTGAAGCCTCGCGTGAGGGTCTTGGATATCGCGATTTGTCGCCAGCCTCGATCCGCAAGCATCTGGAGGATGTTGGTCTTGATGGAGATATTGCCGATCACAACATGATCAGTGGCTTGTCTGGAGGACAGAAGGTCAAGGTTGTTATTGCTGCCGCCATGTGGAACAACCCTCATATGTTGGTTCTGGACGAACCTACCAATTACTTGGATCGCGAGTCCCTTGGAGGTTTGGCTGTTGCCATCCGTAACTGGGGTGGTGCCGTCATCATGATTTCTCACAACACCGAGTTCTTGTCGGCACTTTGCCCCGAGACCTGGTCCGTGGTTGCGGGTGAGCTCACGATTAACGGAAAGACAGCCGTCGCAGAGTCCAACTTTGAGGATGCGGATAAGCCCATTGTGGTTGTGAACAAGAAGAAGAAGAAGTCGAGAAACGATATCAAGGCCCAGGAGGTCCGTCGCCGTCTCCGCCACTTGGAGTGGCTTGCCAGTGACAAGGGCACCCCCCACCCCCCAGATACCGATTCCGACTAAAGCAAGAACGCGTGATAGCGCTTCTTGTGTGAAAAAGATACCTTTTGCCCCTCCTTCTTCTCGTTTTCTTTTCATCCTCCTCCTCCACTCCACTCCATTTTGCATTTTCCACTCTCCATTGTATTCTTAAATCATTCTCGGTCCACACTCATCCCAGCGAAGCATAGAAAGATATATTTAGTTCATAGATTCGTGCCAAGCATCGTCGCATCCATAAATACTTTGCACGAAAAAGAAACGAACCTGATGGCTCAGAGGGGATGGCGGATTCAACGCGACCTGGCCATGGCCACAGAAATTGTACATCGCCATTGTAGACCACTGCCGACGCGTCGATCGCGTGCGCATGATTTGTTGTGTTTTCCTTTGCCTTTTCCTCGCCCTCCCTGCCTCCTCCCTCCCTCTGGCCCCTTTTTTGCCCATGGGTTCCCAGCTGGGGATCGCTGTTCATTCGATTTCCATGCCATGCACTTTCTCATTGACATTCACTGCTCTCAAGGCTCCGTGCTTTTTTTTATATATATTTTTTTACGTGTCCAAAACACTCGCACTAACGTGCTAACAAGGCGACGGGCAGCCAACCCCATTGTCCCCCGCGCGTGCATGGGCAATGGTCTTTGCGCCTGGGAAGGAAAGTGCATTTCCCGCTGTTCATTATTTCCCTTCCGCCCATCCATCCGTCCATCCTTCCATCCATCTATCCAATTGTCCATCCCTCTATTTCTCTATCCCTCCATCCTTCCATCTATTCATTTTCATTGCATTACGCGGAGTCCTTGGACGCTGACCCGTCGACTTTTCCCTCACCGTCTGTCCCCACCCTTTTTTTGAGTCCTTGAGTGGAAACCTGATCGCCCTTTTTTTTGGGAGGCTTCTTCTCCTTTCCCTCAACCCCTCACAGGCGGCTCTCGTCCTTTTCCGTCACTAGTCCTTTATTCTCGCGGGCGTTTGCTATCGGCGCCTTCTTTCTTTTTCTGCTTACCAGACCAGATCTTGCCACAGGAACACCTCAGGATTCACAGGCACAAAGAAGAGTACGTGGAAAGCCATGCTCAAAGAGTTTTTTTTGTTACACACACAAGTTTCCAGCCCGCATTGATGATCCCGCTGACATCCTTTTTTTTTTTTTTTTTTTTTTGGCTGGACAAAAAGGTTGGATGCCATCGAAAAGGTGTAAAAGACTCTGAGAAGAAGCCTCCACGATCAGCAATTGCAGAATCGTCTTCATCAGACACATGGAACGCCAGGATCAAGGGCCGCGGGATCAGCAAAGGTCCAAACATGGACGGTCCTTTTACTTCCCCCTTGGTGCAACTGCTGAGCGAGCTCTGAACGGGAGTTCTATCGATCTTGCAGGGGGGAGTCTGCATGACTGTATTGACAGTCGGGCGGATAGGAACTCAATGCCCCTGTCTCCGTCGCCAACAGTGTCTTCATCTTCAAAAACGCCAACCATAGCAACTTCGGCGGGGCACAGCTTGACCTCATCTCTTGACCCAGCAAGCTTGGAGAAAGCCCAGGTCCGAGGAACGGCAGAGAAGGATCGCTTACAGGCCGATACTACTGCAAAGGGAGCAAGGAAACGAAGGAGTAAACAAAGCCTGAAAAAGTCGGCCAGGGGTGGTTTGTTTACATCAATCGACAACAACAAAAACAAAAACAAAAACAACAAGAACAACAACAAAAACATAAACAACAGCACCAACAGTATTGTCCGTTCGACATCGAGCTCTGCAGGACTCTCCACTGGTGTGGCCAGTCTCACGATTCTGGCGCAAACCACTTCGATATACTCAGAGAGCTCACCTCAGGCAACCCCGTCCGAAGACAGCACAGCACTGACGCCATCGACGCCAACGCCTGATTCCACCAAGGAATCACAGCACAAGACTTTGCACTCAGCCAGCCTGCTTTCTCCGTCGAACCAGTCGTCGATATCATTCATGCCGGATATCAGCAATACATCCTCGGCAACTATCACAACAAACCTGCTGGGGATCACTTCGCATATTTTCCAGTCCCATGTTTTTAGTCAGCATGACTATCAGCAACCGCGTTTGAATCTATCTACTCAATCTTGTCCACGCCAGCTAACGGGTGGTTTTCAACTGTCTACACCGTCGGCTTCAAACAATTCTTTGGCTGTGTCGAGGCCCGATTCTCCTGCTCCAAACACAGCGATTCTTCGGGTGTTGCCTGAATCGTCTCATGCAATGCACGCTGAACAACAGAAGGGAGAACTGGAAACAATAACTCCCATAGAAAGTACGCTTGATATGGAAATACCAGCAGAAGAGCAGAATGCAACCGCCGATGCGCCAGCAGAGACGGAGACTCAGGCAGTGCACTATTGTGCATCAGTGCTAGAGAGCTTAGGATCCCGTCAAAAGCGACCAGCATGTTCCTCGTTTTCCTCCTCAACCTCCTCATCAGTAACCTTTACCTCTCTAACAGAACAACATGAGCCTGCTTTTAGCCAGAAAAGAAAAGAAAGCACACGGGACGATCTTTCTGGAAGGAAATCTCCAACACCAAGTGATAGTCACCATTCGCACCAAGACCGCTCTTTGACAACGGTTTTTGACGATCTTAAGGCCAAGACCCACCACGCGCTTCGAAAGACTGGTTTATTTTCAATTGCTCCAGATGCCGGTTTATACGCAGACAGGGAGACGAGTAAGCCTGCTGATATGAAGGTGATCCGTATGTTTCCTGCTTCTCCTGCCCCGTCTGCGACCATGGTGGTGTCATCTATCGAAGGCAACAATGGTAGAGAGGGTAATGATTCGAATCAAAAGGAGCGTAAAGAGACGAAGGAAGGAGCAAAAGGCCTATTTGGTCGCCCCCGCAGTCGGTCTGTGAAAGAGACGTGCCGTGCTTTCCTGTCTTTGGACTCTCCCATCTCGAAATCGCCTCCGGCACCATTGCCCCCGGTCCCGCGCATCCCGCGACTCCAGGTCTCAACGGCTACTGCCATAACTCCACTCGCCGATGACCGACTTGTTCTAACGGCTCCACCACCCCCGCCCTCACCTTCCTCTTCATTTGTTGGACGGCTGGATAAGCTGCGACCTTGGTCTCGTGTGCCGGGGGCTGGTTGGGGTGCAGGGCACCAGAGGTCGAACTCAGGACCAGCTCGTCCTTCCGATCCGAGGATTTTATCTGGGATTTCTCACCAGCTCTCTCTCGCCAACGTTCCACAAGCACCATCTTCGCCCTCTCCACAGTCTCTAGTAGAGAAAGAGATCAAAACCTTCCCAGATGCGGGGGCTACGGATGAAGGTAGAGGAGAAGAGGACACAGACACAAAGTTAAAATCAAAGCCTACTCATCGACGACGAAAGAGTGAGGCAATGTCCATGTTTTCATTTCGATCTGGATTCGGGGGAGCCTCGGCTGCGCCAGTCTTGACCCCAACGTCTGTTAAAGAGCGGGATGGATCAATCTCACCCCCGTCTGTTTCGCCTCAGCAACCAGTATCGCTGGAAAAGAATCATCGATCTATATTGGCCGGGCATTGGTTTGGAGCAAAGCGTCATCATCATCAACAGCAACGATCCGTGCATTCCGTTGATGGGGAAGAGTTGGCTTCAGGGATGGATACACTTAAAAAACTGGAACATGTGCCGCAGTGGAAGATGCCGGGTGCGTATAGCAATCGACCTAGAAGCGTAGTTTTTGTTGAAGGAGACCATGATATTAGAGAGTACAAGCGCGTTGGAGTCCAAGGACAGGTAGAAAGCGGAGAAGACGATGATGAGAAAGATTATGTGAGTGACTCTGAGGACGGCGGCGTAGAAATGGTCAGGGACGATACGAAATCGGAAACGAATTATGTTGCCATGAACGAAGATGTTCAGCGAGAAAGGAACGTCCATGGAGACATAAGTGAGAAACAGGATGCGCCTAAGAAGCCAAAGAAGCCAAAGAAGAAAACTGGGGGGAAAAATTCAATCCTCTATGTGAACGACTACGGATTTATCTATGACACATGCACCAGACCTGACACGGTAGATCATGGGGGCGACAAAGAAGGGCCAGAGAAGAACTTACGTCGACAGCAAATGACCACAGCGACAAATTCAGATTTGATTACAGATTCGATGTCGTCAACTGCAGACCAGGGGCGTGAGCGGGCTTTAAAGAAGCAGCGCGAATGCACTCAAATGAGCGAGCAAAAGTGGATCTATGCAATGACCCACATGCAGCCAGATCAGATCAAAAAGTCGTCAAAGGTGAGAGTTAACGTTGGTACTACCATACTTACTCGAGACTACTCATTTACTGACCACTTCAACTCCCATACTGCTGTCATACCACTGCAGTACAAGAAGCTTGTTCGCACAGGAATTCCAAACTCGATTAGAGGTCGCGTATGGCAGTATCTCGCCAATACGGAAAAGTTTCGGGAGCCAGGACTATTTCAAAAGCTCCTGCTACGTGGCCACCTTCCGATTCATGACGTGATTGCTAGGGACATACATCGTTGCTATCCTGACCATGTTCATTTCCGGGATGGCATGGGTGGCACAGGGCAGGAAGATCTCCATGCGATTCTGAAAGCGTACGCACACTATAAACCCAGCGTAGGATACTGTCAGGGCATGGGTCGACTCGTGGGAATGATGCTAATGCAAATGCCTGTCGAGGAGGCGTTTTGGCTGTTGGTGGCGACAATTGAAAGTCCATATCTCCAGGATTACTACACCCCAACATTGCGACAGCTCCGAGTGGACGCGATCGTGTTTGAGAGACTGCTCAAGATACAGGATCCAAAGCTGGCAACCTTTCTGGAGCGAAATAATGTGGGACCGTTGATTTACATGACTCAATGGTATCTGACGCTGTTTACTTTGTCCCTGCCATGGGCATCGGTACTCAGGGTGTGGGACGTGTTTTACTTTGATGGAATCAAGACTCTTTTCCGAGTGGGTCTAGGGGTTTTACAGATTTGTCGGCCGCATCTATTGTCGCCGCACCGGGGAGGCAGCGAGCCTTCGCATAGTGACAACGGCGCTCGGGCATTCTTTTCTGGAACCGATCACAACCACGAGCGAGGTCAAGGAGACAGCAAACTGGGGTCTATCTCAGGAGTGGGAAGGCCGTACAAGGAGAGCAGGGATGCCGTTGCAATTGAACCGACTGGACCAGCGGATGTTATGGAATTCTTGTTACATATACCTTTGAGTATCTTGGGACCTGAACGATTACTGGAGAAAGCATTTCGCATCCGATTGAGACGCGACAGCCTGGAAAAGATGACGACTTTGGCCGCGGCAGAGATGGACAAGAACGAGGCGATTGAGCAGGAAAAACGAAGGGTCAAGCCTCAACAGCAGCAGCAGCACAAGTCTACAACACAGGGCCAGGTACAGTCGGAAGTGGTTTCCAGTGCTGAAGCACCAAATGTTTGCGAGACCGAGGGTCAGTCCAGAACCACCAACCACACACAGACAGAAACGGATGGTCAAGGAGAGCACAAGCCTCCTGAGGACAATCCACAAAGTGATGTGCCTCCGCCTGCCGTGCTATCGCCACGACCAAGCAATCAAGCTTTGAACGATACAGCAGATAGGCACCAGGGAGTCGACCCTATCTTGGCCCCAGCAATGACCGACCGTCCTCGCTCACAGCCCTCCAAGAAATCGTCAATGCGGTCTTTTGTGACATCGTCGTTGCCATTGTCGTCCTCTTCATCGTCCAAATCGTCCCTGTCTCTCGCCTTACAACAGGTGTCGCCGTTGAGTACAAATCCCTCTCCGGAATCGCCCCCATCGCTCCCCACATCCACCACATCATCCCCTCAAAACACTGTACCTCTTACATCTCTTCCATCCACCCGAATGGACACACTGGACCCCTGTGCTGAAGGCCTTTCACCCCCCTCGTCTCCAGTTACTACTGTTTCGCCTGACCAAGATCCAGATACCTACAGCACATCTCCAAAGTCGTCCTCGTTGTCGTCATCACCACCTCCATCTCTGGGGATATTTTCGTTTAGAACGAGAAAACGAGCAGGAACTCTGCACCACTAGACTTTACCTAATGTTTATAATAGCTCCACTTAATGAAAACTAATGATCACACACGTTCAGGTTTGGGTAAAACGTGCGCACTCCACACACCGTCGCGATCATTTCACTCCGAAACTGAGTCTGTATGCATTCCATTGGTGTTGGATGACAGTAAAGGCAAAATGTATTTTCGCTCGCCATGTTTTATTGTCTGCAGCCGAGCCGTTGGGAGTGCTTTCATCATCGTCGTTCAATCCGTTGTTTTCTGTAGCCAAAAGAGCCCAGGAATAAACAACAACAAAAGTAGACTGCGATGTTCCACGCCTAGTGGTTCCTGCTCCGATTGTTTGCGCTCATTTTTTTTTGAACCACGATTATCGCCCACATGTGCATGCAAAGAACGGAGATGGACTTGAGAAACAAGATTGCTCACACGTTTCTTCCCCCCCAACTTGCATTTCTCTTTCTTCTTTTTTTCTGCATGTCTTGTGTTGCGTGAGATTGCCAGGCGTTGGGCGGATATCGGAGTGGTTGCCATGTTTTGTGGCAAATTGCTTGACTGAATAAAGCCACAGAATAACATGCATGCAGGGCGAGGGGTGGCAAAAGAAAAAACGTGTGGGTGAAGAGTGAGTAACAATCTTGTTTCTCATTCCATCTTCTTCCTCATCCCATTCATTCCTGCATCTTTGCTCATTCACGGGTTCTCCTTCGATTTTAGTGCACTTGTTCGCGTCTCGATCAAAATTTCATTTTTTTCTATTCGCGCCAAGAAGATCACACGATATTACAGTCAAAAACCAGATAATCAATGGCGACGGCATCCTCCCCAAAACCATCTTCTGGACCAACGGGCCCTCAGCCAGCACAATGGGCTGACCTGGATGCTCTCAAAGTAGTGGTGGTTGGGGCCGGCATGGGAGGACTCTTCCTTGGCGCGCTACTGGAGCGAATGAATGTCGATTTTGTGATCCTAGAGCGGAGCAGTGGTCCCAGGCCTACAGGTAATTTTGGTGGAAGCCGGTCATGAAGAAGAAGCACGGTCCCTTCTTGAAAGAGTGCGCGTTTCGTTTTGAACTTCACTGTCCTTTTTTTTTTGTCTTTTTTTTTTTTTTTTTTTTTTTTTTGCTTTTTCCGCCATTGGAAAGTTGTCGCTGACGCGTTATCTTTTCCCTATACAGGTGGCGTGATGAGTCTCAACGCCGGGATCTTGCCAGTATTTAGTCAACTAGGGATCTACGAGGAGCTTCGGAAACCAACGCGTTCGTACCCTGTTCACTGCACGCACTTTGTGGATGAACGCATCGGAGGAGAATGTGAACTCCGAGTCAAGGATTTTCGAGTCAAGTAAGACCCTTGCCCATTCTTTCTGATGACTGAGGAAACAGGAGAAGGTCAGGATGAGGGCGAATGGCTTGGACTAGCGCCATGAAGGAACCTAATTCTGGGTCATCTTGCCCAAATTTTGAGAAATGAAAAAAAAAAAAAAAATGCGGGCTGCAATTTTGGCCATGCATGGTGATTTAGCCATTATATATTTACGTGGTCTCGTCTCTTCTTCTTACCCTACATAAAAGGGTTGGCTATAACCACTTAGTATTACCTCGACCAGAGCTCTCAAAGATCCTCCTTTCACTCTTACGGCCTGGCAGAGTCCATTACGGAAAACAGGTGATCGACATCAATGAAGTATACAAGACCTCCAGAACGACGTCCTCCACGCCAACAGTCAAGGTTAAATGCTTGGATCGGACAGAATACGTCTGTCATTTCGTGGTGGGAGCAGGTATAAAGATACTGCGTTGATGTTGTAGAGCGAGCCTGTACGAGATCTCACTTTGTTATTTCACTTTTGACGTTACTCACGGTCTATTGAATCGTACCTTTGTTTTAGATGGTGCATATTCGACTGTTCGACAATTGATCTTTGACAACTTGACGAAATTGGGTCGACTACCGTTCCAGGATCGCTCAGGATTTAAGAACCCATATTTGACGTTGGTAGGCACGACCAGTCGATTGCCACCGGATGACTTTAAAAATGTGGACGAGCACTTTTGCTATTATTATCAAACCATTGGCAAAGGAAAATCATTCTCTGTAAGTGCGCTGATTGAGGGAACCGATGAAAATGTGGCGGCAAGAAAATCTAAGGAGAGAGTAATGATACCTATCACTCATACAACGTACTCTGATCGCCACCGCATTCGCCTGTCCCAAACAGTGGAGTACGTTGACAGTTCCCAATGGAAGGATCTGTTGGAGTGTCCAGAAACAGATCGAGCCCTCAGACTACGAGGACATGCAGAACCAGTACCAAAAGGGTGGTGCTGGCTGGGGGACAGATTCTATGGACGAGATGATTGAGGAAGTCCGAGACTTCAAGACGTCGTATGGACCAACGATCGGAACTCTGATCGATTACACGCCAAGGGAAAACCTCTCAAAAGTGTACCTGGACGAAAAGTTGTTCCAGACCTGGCATCATGGCAAAGTCGTCTTGCTTGGCGATGGTATGTGTCATGATACAAGTTTTGTCTTTATGGACAACAGGCACAGGCATCAAGACTAATCAGTTTCTTACTATGGTCTTTGTTTTGGTAATATGCTAGCTGTTCACAAGGTAGGACAGGATGAGAAGCGCGTGTCCATTGAAACCCATTTTATCGTTCGTGTAACCTCGTCCTCACTCCTCTTTATTTTTTCATTTTTTTTAATGCAGATGTTGCCCAGTGCTGGACAAGGTGAGTCCTCAGTAACAAATCACGGCATGTGATTGATAGACCAACAAAAGAACTAATAAACATTTCTCCTCCTTCCTACAGGTGCTGTCAACGCGATGCAAGACGCAGTGATTCTTGCCAACTGCATTTATGACCTCACGGATTTGGAGGGTCATACGTTCACAAAGGCCTTTCATACCTATTCAACCCTGCGTCGACCATACGTGATCGCTCAGATGCAAGCCAGCGAAAAGAACGCGGAACTATTGTTTAGTCAGGTAAAGCCACTACTCAAGGAACGGATCAGGGGATCAGGGTACAAATGGCACACTCTTTTTTTTTTTTTTTTATCTAACCAAGTAGACTATATCAAAATTCGTACATGTTACCAAAAAAGAAATGGAGACACATCGCCAAACGGTGGCTAGCTTTCCGGCGAGGAACAATCTCGTACTCGACCAAAGATATTGTCAAGGATGCGTGGTACCAGCCGCAGGTCGGGTTTCTGCCAGCCGTTGACATTCTCGGATCCATCTCTTCAATCACACGACAAGAGCCTTGTCGAAGGTATCGCCATGAGCTCAGACGGGCCGCTAGACAGAAAAAGGCCGCTGCCGTAGCAGCAGCAGCAGCAGCTTCTCCATCAGCGGCAGTCTCAGAAGAGCTCGCACCCTTCGATGACATGGATGTCTCGGTAACCTCGTCCACTTCTGCCTTGGACTTCATATCTGGCCCCGGAACAGACGCATTGTCTGATACCGCATCGGAAACATCAAAAGAAATCACCTCTGGATCTTACTTGGAACTCAAGCCACTGGAAATCACAGGGGATGATTACTACTTGGATGGGCGATTCTCTTCATCAGAGGATGGAACTGCTAGCAAAGGAAGTGACGGAGACTACACCGTCGAATTCTTTGACAAGTCGTCCCTACCTCAATTCGAGACACCGAATCCAGTGTCGTTCACGGCGGAAGCAATCTAAACTCACAATATACATGATAGAAGCTATAATACAGTCCATTTATTAGAGAAGGAGGAGTGAAGGCTGCCTTCACTTGAAGTCTAAGAAATCACAAGTTCGGTGCCATTGCTCTCGAAGGACATTCTCCTCAGCACCCTTGGCGGTAGATAACGTGGACAAGTAAAAAGTGCTTGATGGCGAATGACGTTGAGCCTCGGTTGCTTCGATTGTGGGATTCAAGGTATTGCCATGAAAAGGCACAAATTTAGCCTCATTTTGTGTCGTAGTTTCTTTGGCGCTTGGTGTGGAAATGACCACAGCCGTTACCCAACCGTCAAAATCGTCGTTTACATACTTTGGTCTAAACTTGTTTCCAAACGCATCCATGATGCTCTTATCGTCGTCAGCATATTCGTGATGTCGAGGTATTTTCTCCGCAGCGATTGGGTCGTCAGAAAGGACTGTCGAGCTGTTGGGTGAAGGATTCGAGCCTGCCATGGCTACAAACCGACTAATATCCTCCTCGATATTGGGGTCGTCATAATCGCTATTCAAAACGTCACTCAGGTTATCGTCTTCCAGAGCCTCTAAGGCCCCTACTTGGCGATCCCGTAAGAGCTCTTGATCGAGATCTTTGTCTGTGTTCCTGGCTTCGATATTGTTCACATTCTCTCCTTCTTGAGTGTGGGTGAGTTTCGTTTTGTAGGCTTTGGCCTATAGGTGTTGAAGTCAAGGCTGTTAAGAGGAGAATAGAAATATAGGCATTCCTCAAAGAGTGCAGTCGTACCTTTCGGACTTTGACGATGTGTTCCTTCTCTGATCGGATGACCTCGTCAATCAACTTTTGTCGCAGAGCTTGTTCCATGCTATTATTTGTTTGCGTAAAGTACGAGACCAGACGTCTCACATCCCTCAGAGATTTTGTTATACATTGCCAGGCATCAGTGTACTTGGTCTCTCTGAAGATCAACATGGATCGCTCTAGAAATCCGAAAGAGTTAGTATCATTGTACGCTGGATATGTTCTGTCGTTTCATGATGTTTTTGGAAGCTGCTCTTACTATCAAATATCCAGTATGTTCGCCCATAACGATCGTATCCAAACGGCTCCTCGCGGATCGAGCTCAGTTCATTATCTGCGTACCAGGTTTCGATCTGCTCTTTGATGTACGATGATCTTTCAAGAGCCTGCTCCACTAGTGTCGTCAAGAGTTTGATCCTCATCAAGGGTGGAACATCGTAGTAGTTCTCGGTTTGTTGGAAAGGATTCTCGTAATCCAACGTGTTGAAGTCTGTCGAACGAAGCTCCAGTTGCATCTTTCTGAGGTATTTGGTATAGGAAGAAAAGCTGGCCGGAGGTTGAGAAAGATTGATCGTCAGCTAATGTTATATGTCTCTCCTCTTAGTCATGATCCCGTGTGTATTTGGTGTAGTTGTGCCGTACTTGACATTGCCGCTTCTAGGGTCATCTGCAACAATAAGATTGATGATAGCGCAGTTAATGCTGTCCAGCATCCTCATCCTCCTTCTGGAAAGTAGTGCGGTATGGAGCACCTATATATTGAACATAAAAAGGGTTAGTGGCGGTTCAATTCACCCAACCTGATCCCCCACTGGAGTTCTTTTTACCTCAAATTTGTACATCTCCAAAGGCATGCCTACACAGGCTTTTCTGATAATTCCAAAGAACCTTGCGATAAAGGCGTAGCAAAAGAAAACGTCTCGAACATGACAAATTCCAGGATCATCGAAGGCTCTGCTGCGATCCATTGGAGCCTCTTTCATCCTGCTGTCTTTTGCTTGATCAGAGTCCCTGGTATCTGTTGTTTTTATGTCTCCTTCTGGGCTTGAAGAATCTTGCAGGAGATCATCTTGAAAAGCCTCCATTGGACCGCAAGCCGCGGTTTCCTGGTGATGAAGAGTATTCGAATAAAAGTCGCCTTCCTCCTGCTCACTACTTCCCGCAACTTGAGGAGCAGACATGGGGATGAATGCGACTGGAGAAACAGAAGCAGAAAGGAAGACGCGACATGCATGCATGTGGGACAAGACCAAAAAAAAAAAAAAAAATCCAGGCGAAATGCACGTGACCATGCGGAAGCCGTTGAACTTGAAGGGCGGGTGGGTTCCTGTCCTCTGTGCTTCATCTCTTCATCCCGTCCTTCATCCCCAGGAGAAGCAGCATCAAATCATGATCAAGCAACGGAAACGCAACAATGCCGCCGGCGGCAGCACCATCAACACCACCACCACCAACAAGAACAACAACAACAACGCCGCAACGGCAGGCTTGAACGGCTCGACCGCGACCTCGAGCTCGTTCTTCGGGTCTACCGCCACGTCTTCGTCCTCCTCTTCCGCCTCCTCACTCCTTTCTGGAAAGAACAGTGGTGCCGATCGAGTAAAAGACAGACAGCAAGCGTCCGCTGCTAGTGGCGGTGGGAGGAGACGTTCTTCGTCCGTATCCAAGAACTCCATCGGCGGCAACAAACCAAAGCACTCGCAAACTATGCTCCTCGAACTCCTGTTGACCGTGACCCGTGCCTCATTGATGATCATCACACCCCTTGTCGCAGGAATGACTCTTCGGGTGGCGCCCAGCATGATGGAGCCCATCTACGGCAGCATATTCATCGAAGATCTCTTCTTGGAATACGCGCTTTTTTCTGCAGGTGTCGGCGTCGTGCTGGCCATGATCTACACCGTCTTTATCTCACCCTCTTCCTCGAAACTTGAACCAACAAAAGCAGCCGCAACATCAATAACTAACACCAGAAGCTCAGTCAAAGCAGACGACTTGACCTCAGCAAACCAGGCTGGACTTCGAAAGGATGCAGGGCTTCGAAAGGGCATTATGGTCAGTTTGGACCTGTGCGCCTTGATCCTGGCCGGTTCTTTCTTGACCATCCCGATCTTGTTCAGGCAGAGCGAGGATTTTGGTCCATGGAGAGGGCCTCATCTGACGCAGTTGGCATTGGCATATCCGGTCCTGGCCCTCTTGGGATTTGCAAACACACTGGCCTGTGTATTGCGATCTCATGAGAATGTCCATGTCAGAACTTGGATGAGCTGTGTTTTGATCCAGGTGGGCACAATCCTGGGACTGACCCTGGTGGTCTTCCAGATGGCTCCTCATGGCCAGAACTGCCCTCGCGTCTATACTTCCGCCATCTTGGTGGCTGTCATCTCTGGACTCCACAAATGTAAGAGACTGCAACCTTGTTCCCCCGCGGATTAATTACAGGGCTCATAAATTGGGACGACGACAGGACAATTCAATCCATTTAAATTGATTCTGACCAACGTTTGACTTTTTTCATATCTAGTGCTCACTGCCATTCATGGCGAGGTGGCTCTTCCGGACGAGAGATTGAACCAAAAAAAGAAAGTCAGATCAGCAACGCGTCAAGCATCCATTGTGGTTAGTTTCATTCCGCTAGTGCTGGTCCTGGCCATGTCAGCCCATACGGCCACTCGCAACCCTCAATGCCAGACTGGCGTGACCAAAGTATGACAATATGGATGCAAGCAAAAGTTGGTCGAACTTGTATCTACTTGATGACAATGCGGGTGTAAACAGAGTTGTTGACTTTTTTTTTTTTTTTTTTTTTGGAACCCCTGTAGGCGCACAATCCAATCACCGGAAACTATACCATTTTGGCCAGGAATGAGAGTGTCACAGGATGGATCAGTGTTGTGGACGAACATACGCCGCGGAACAACCTTCATATTCGCATCATGCGCGCTGGTCACTCTTTGATTGGAGGCATGTACGCCGAGACGGGCGACTCAATTTTTGGCACATTCTATATCCCTGAAGGTAAAAATCATTCCTTATTGCCAAAAGGTGAAAAGAAGTAGACCGCATCTAACTGTGTATTCATACCTCCTTCTTGTTTGTGCTCTACAGCCGTCCGATTGATCAAGAATAGAGTGAAGGGTCACCAAGAGACTGCACTCCAGATGTAAGCTACATTTTTCATCTCAAAAGGGGGAAATTGGCTGATATGTATTAATCGCTTCCTTTCTCTTCCAAACAGTGGTCTTGGAGTGGGGATCGCTTCTGGATCATTGACTCAACAAGGCGTTCTAGTTGATGTGGTTGAGATTGACCCAGTCGTGGCCGATTACGCATCCATGTACTTTGATTGGCCAACCCCGCACCAACTCTTTATTCAGGACGGACGCCAATATATCAAGAATGCGCCCGAAAACAAGTATGACTATGTGATCCACGATGTCTTCACTGGGGGCGGTGTCCCTCCATCGTTATTTTCGCTGGAGGCCCTCCATGACATTCAGAGAATTATGAAACCAGATGGCGTCTTGGCCATGGTAAGTAGTTGTTTCTACTGGTTCGCCGTATGAGTGGCAATGGATGTGGTTGACCAATAATGACTTACATGTGCTTTTACGTTGTTTTATCTCGTTTTCGTTTTGACGGTTAGAACATGGTTGGATCAGAGCACCCAATGAAGGCGCAAGCGCTTAACTCTGTTCGCCGAACTTTGCAAGCTGCCTTTCCCCATGTTGTCGCGTTCAAGGAAAGTCCTAATGACCCAGATGCATATCAAAACATCGTTTTCTTTGCCGCTCAGTTCCCAATTGAATTCGAGGAATACGAGCCCCCAAAGATGCCCTCTTCTGAAGAAGAGATGGAGGAGTGGAAGGAAAGAGGACATCTAGACCATGCACTCCGTCCAAGTGTCATGCGCGACTGGATCTTGTCCAGCTTCCAGGATTGGACCCTTTCTACCCCATATGACGCAACTTTGGGCGAGTTGATCTTGGATAGAAACAATACCCTCAACTCGATGCAACGTATGGGCGCAGAGGACCATTGGCATGCCATGAGATCCCTTTTACCTCTGGATTTTTGGGTCAATTATTAGAGAGACTCTGGATCTGGTTTGCCTCGTTTCTGCTATACCATTGTTCATAGACAGTCGAGGAGTAAAAAGAAATATAGCTAAGGCTATTTTCGCGCTGACGACCTGTCTCTCTTGCTGTTCCATCGTTCATTTTGACCGCACACGGGGAAAAAACATGGGTGGTTATGATGATAGCACTGTTTTAAAGAAGTAAAGAGTCGGTTTCAATCTAATCGCTGTCGCTGTCGCTGTCTGTTTCGGGGGCCTTGGCTTTGCCCTTGCCGTTACCACCTTGAGAGGACGCGGCAGCGCCCTTGTTTCCGCCACCAATGGCAGCGGCAGCTAGTCCCTGCTCCTTCAACATGGCCATCTGTCCGGCGATGGAGTCCTCGTCGGGCTCCGAGATCTCGTCGTCCACCTCTGGTTCTGGGGGCAGCTCGGAAGCATCCAAGACGGTCAAGGTCATATCCTGAGTAATATCAGCTCCCAAAATCGAATCCGATTTGATAAACAGGTTGAAGGAGTATGAGCCGGGGCGAGGAGGTGATTGGAATTGAATTCGGATAGTCTTGGGGGTCGAAGTGATGTCAGTGACCTTTGTTGGGGCGACCACAATGCGATTGTTTTTGTGATCTCCCAGAACAATCCACCAGAAAGGCTTCTTCTCTCCAGGGAAGTAAGGGGCATGGACGGCAGGAGCAACGGCCTTGGAGGGCTTCTTGGGCTTGATGTTACCATCCTCGTCTTCCTCGCTATCCTCTGCGCCTTCAAACAGAGCATCAACCTCGCTCTTGGCCTTCTTAACTTGAGTCTCTTCTTCCTCCTCCTCATCATCTCCAGGGGCAACAGCCTTGATCTTCAGGATGAATGTGCACAATGAACCAGGGGTAATGATGTTATCACCGGCAACTGGGTAAAAGGCAAAGGTCAGATGAATGTAATTAGTCTCGCAGCATATTATGGGCATCTGGCGAAGTCAAGCAGGAAATATCAAGAACTTTACCTCTGAAGAAAGCTTTGATAACCTTAAGCTCGGGGTACTGCTTGGCAACGGTGGCAACTTGATCGGCCTGATCATCAGTAGTGTTCTTCTTCAACAAACCAACGCGATCCACACGGTCCATATCCATGTACTGGCCGACGGACTTGATCTGCTTCTTGCCCTTCAGGGTTTTGACAGCGTCGATGTCGATGTAGGGCAATTGCTGGAGCGGTGAATCGTGGAAATAAAGACCCTGAACCAAGATTTGGGACATATCCATGAGCGAAAGAGAGACAGACAACCATTGACGAGCAGTAGTGATCTGGATCATTCCGTGAATCAGGTGGAGGGTCTTGGCGGCAATGTCGACCTGGTCTTGGGCCAAATCCTTGTCCTCCACTGGCACTCCCAAGGTATGGGCATAGAGCAAAGTCAAAACCTTAAGAGGTGCAGGAGAAGTCGTTTTCTTGGTGTACTCGAATTTTTCTCCATTCTTGTTCTCCAAAGCAGTGTTCACTTTAGCACCCAGGGTTTCGAGGGCAGCTTCATCTGAGGGCCGACTGACAATTTCTTCCTGGAACTCTGCAGCCAACGACAAAATCTCGACAATCTCCTTGGCCTTGGTAGTTTCCTTGAGCTGCTTGAAGAACGTACCCATGGTCTTTGTACGGATCTTGTCCTTTGTGTAATTGCCGGAACGGTACCACCACTTTCCAATAAAGTATGGAAGCATCAAACCACACACAAGTCCATAGGCAGCCAGCACCCAGAAGTTGTTGTGGGCCTCAACCAACCAAGGAGGCAGAGCGATGCTCATGGTCATTGAGTTTCTGCTGCCATCTGGGTGTCCGTATTTCTCCCAGTTCTCACGGGTCACATCATCAGTTAACCTAAAACATCAAGAATGGTCACTGCGTCAGAAGAAAGAAGCAGATCAGGGGCACAAAAGGCATAAAAATGCTGTCTGAAGAGGTAGAATGACCCCCTGTCACTTACGTCTCATAAGCCTTGTTAATCTCTGCCATCTTTGCATCGGCCTCCTCGCGCAAGTCAGACTTGACCTTGTCGGGATGCCACACTTTGCTCAGTCCACGGAATGCGGCCTTGATCTGCTTTGGAGTGGCATTCTGTTTGGGAGCATGCAACGATAATAGATCAGTCTCTGACAGCCATGGAGTGGCGCTATTGCCCAGACTTACACGCCAATCTCCAATGACAGCAAACTTACATCAGCGATTCCAAGAACATCGAAGGGGTTCCACTTGATGACCTCGGGGGAGGGGGTGATATAAACCTGGTAGGCGACGAATGCGAAAAGAATCCATCCGAGAAGAAGACCAATCGACCTATGGCGACAAATAAAGGTAAAGTTAGACTCACAGATCACGCAAACGGGATGGAGGTATCCAAGGCGATGGCTATCGATCGGAGCAATCGCCACGTACTTTTTGCCAACACCGGATGACTTGCGAGGGGCAACAGCGCGCGAAGACTTGCGTTGGCAGGGTTCGCAGGGGCAGGGGGTTTTTCTAGCAGCAACAGCTATTTTTGCAGGCGAGCAAGTTTGTCAAGAGTTAGTAAAGTCGATTCGATGAATGGCATCACCAGCGTGTCTGGGCAATGGCGGTGCAGACTGATCAAGTTGCTCCAGATCCATTCCGCCCTCCTTGAGGTCCAATGGCTTTCCAGAGTGGTGCTGCTTCAGTGTCATTTCAACCCTCCATTGACATCATCCCAGGAACGCTTGTTTGTCTTCTTGCCAGTCTGCCACGATCCGCTTCGTCTTTATATCCTGTTATGCACTCGAATGAAAAGCACATAAGAGAGAGAGCGATACCGTGCTCTGGATAGGTCCAACGCCTCCCAAAAGAGTGGTCCAGGTCCGAGTTCATCAATGCTGTGGCGGATGCAGTTTGTTCTTGTCGACAAAGAGTAAGATGCCAACATTCATCAATCGGCGCATATGTGCATACCAGTTTTTGTCTTGAAGAGGGTCAGGTAGGAGGCAGGGATCAGGATGATGGCGAGCGTGGTCAACACAAAGTAGTTGAACGTGTCGCCATGCTCGTCAAAGGTGTATTTTGCCATGCCGGGAAGGGGTGCGTTGCTTGATTGGGTTTTTGTGGCTGGATGGCTATTCCTGGCGCGAGGGGAAGGAGGAGGAGGAAGAGGAGGAAGAGGAGCCGGTCGTCTGTTCCAGCAGATGGAAAGAGGGAGAGGGAGAGAGAGGAGGAAGAGAAAGAAGCGGAAGAGGGGATGATGGAGACGAGGGCAAGAGAGAAAGACACAGAAGCGAAACGAACAATCGCAAGGGGAGGTGATAGGGAGACTGAGGTGGAAAGGGACCTCCTTCCTTGCTTGCTTGCTTCCTTCTGTCCTTCCGTCCTTCTGCCTCCAGTACCTACGTACCAATCCCTGCCTCTCTTGCCGGGCGCGCCCTCTGATTCGCTGCCTGGCTTTTCTTCATTATTGCTCGACACGTCAGAAGCTGCCTGGTGTACCCTTAAGCGCACTCTCCGGGTGCTTCAACTGAAGCACCCGAATCGCGTGGCTCTCTCTCGTCGTCTGCTGTACTCGACCATATCAGCCAAAGTCATCGACTAAATAGTATTGTCTATAGAAGTATTTATTTAGTTGTTTTATTTTTTTCTTTGTTTTGTTATCATTCGGACAGGTCCTCGTCCAGCCCTGTCGGATGGTATTCAGGCCACAAGTGGTTCGTAATGTACGCGCTGAACGTGCTCCGTTCCGTCCCCTGGAACACCCGCCCCTTCGCCGCCAAGTTCGCGTCCATTAGCGCAACCATGTACTGGAACATGTTCATACCGTCGTTCGGGTTCTTGATCTCCTCCAGCACCGCCAGCGACGCTTCAAAGTCGGTCAAGAACATGGTGCATGGGAACTGATCCAGATAGTTTGCCAAAAGACTCGATCCACGGGGCTGGTGAACATCTGTTGCTAAAAACACCATCGGTGACTCTGGAGGGGCCATCTTGCAACGGTCAAGGAAGGTCCGATTTGGTGTCTTTGGTAGTTGTTCTGACAATGAGGTAGTTTGCGCACCCTGGCCGGTGGCAGTAGTAGTAGCAGTAGCAGTGGTGGTAGTGACCGTGTCGGTGCTGCTTTGATTCTTGGGGTCTGCCACAAGAGTAGATAGTGTTGTGGAATTATCCAGAGGATCTTCTCGAGCCACCAACTGCTGTTTCCGTGGAACGTCCCTGTCGTTCATATCCACCTTGGCGGTATCTGCTTTGTTGGCGGAGAGATATTTTCTGTCTTGCTTGGTCATTTCCCCCAACCAGGCCACAATTCGCTGCAGATTCTTGGGAACCTGCTTCTCAAACTGTCCGTCCTCTGTTCGCAGATGTGCACCCAGGAACCCAGGCGCGGCTCTATTGGTCTCCTTGATCCAGACCTCAATTTGAGCTTCGGCCAATTCAGTTGCCTCCAAGATACCCTCGTTCCAAAGATCCATCCCTTTGGAGATAAAACTCTTTAGAGCCTTGTGTCCCTCCGACCTTGCCTCGACTCGATCGGTCGCAAATAGAGATCCAAAATGCAACACCCTCTCTGGCCTTCGTTGCAAATCAGTCAGGAGTAAGGAATGGGTATAGCGTTCCATCCATTTGACTACACTCGGTTCCAGTTTCGACATGTCCACTTCTGGTTCAAGCGGCTTTACAGGCTTGACACTATAGTCCACCTCCGAGTCGTCCATTATCTTGAATTCATATCGATTCGTATCTTCAAAGAAGAAGATCTCCTCCTTGGCATCTTTAATGTCCAGATGCTCTGCCAGCCACTCCATGGTCATGTTGGGCCTATCAAAGACCCGAATCGGCTCCGTTTGTAGGCCTACACCAACGGCGCCGCTCAGAATCTGTGGGATGTCATAAAAATAAGTCCAAGGCACTGTCGTCCAAGAATAATAAAAATGGCACTCTCGCTCCACTTCGAGTTCCTCCTCTGTCATGGCTTGCAGTTCTTCTTTTGTTTTTGGAGGTAAAGTCAGGGGGTCGACTCTGTCCCGACAGTATTCGGATCCTATCCGTGTCCGTTGCTTCCATTGATTCAACAAGTTCTCGGGTTCCTTCCAGTACAGAGACTCCTTTTTGTGGCTCAAATGAAGAGGAGGCAACAGTAGCGTCCGGTTTAAATAGGCGGCCAGGCGTAGCGAGTTCTCGAGGGTCATCAACTGATTATGGAAGCCGCTGTGGGGCAAGTAGCCTAGAAACTTTTCGTCTTTTGCAGGAGCACGCGGTGGAAACATGGTCAAGAATGGATTCCGTTCCTTGTTGCCGTCGAGTTGAGAGGGTCGTTTCTCTGTCGGTTTGGCGGTCAGATCGAGAGCCTGCTCCGAGTCCTGTCCGTCAGTCGAGTTTTGGTCCCCATCATCCCAATCGTTGTCAGTTGCGGAAGGAGGGAGGGGGGGTTTGATGTGGTCCCCTGGCTTGTTTCCAGTGGGAGGAGTGGGTTTGTTTTCGCTTTCGCTGGCCGACTTTGATGTGGAGGGCAGCAAGGGCGAGGATGGCGAAGAGGAGTTCAGGTAAGGCACCCACTCGACCTGAACTGCAAAGAGGAAAAAGAGCACGCAAAAGACGAGACAGATGAACAGCAGCCTGTTCCTGGCTCGGAATTCAGTCTTGCCCAGGCCATTGACTGGCTTGGCCATTATAAGGGGATCGGGATGAGGGTGTCGATGGCAGCGTGTGTGCGATGTGAGGGAGAAGTTGATGGGAGGCGGGCGACGACGAGAGCGCAAATAAAGAGAAAAAGTCCGTTACAGGTTGGTTGTTCAGGGAGGAGAATTCTCAGGGCGAAGCGAAGTTTTGACTAAAAACAGGACAGAGGAATAGGAGGGAAGTAAAGGAGGGAAGGAGGGGGACAGGCTGTTTGGACCAGTGAGAGAGAGGAGAGGGGTGAAGATGATGATGATGAGTTTGCATGAATGAGAGAAAGAAGAAAGAGGGGATCCATCGCCATGGTCGTGTGTACATGTGCCGCATGTATTGTGTTATGTCGTGTCTGTCTGGATAAACTCTTGAGCGAACGGAAATGAGAAATGAGGGTCCGCTGTGTGCAACCTTGTTCTTCAAAGAGCCATCGGAAGGGGTCCAATGGACATCTTTGTTCCTCCTCGCTCTCTCTTTCTTTTCTCTCTCTCTCTTGCTCAATCTCCCTTGCACGGCAACGCACCACCTTCAGGACAGGAGTGTCCTTTGCTCTGTTGCCCATACCTGGTAAGCATCCCTCTGCTCTGATCTAATCCAGCCTTATTATTCAAGTTAGAGCGGGCTAGTCTCCCTCATCTCATCTGCATCATGTTTGCTTGCGTCCAGGGCAGGGCGGCCACATGCAGTAACTAGTGGAAGTCTGTGCAGCAAGTCGCCCCCCGTCTCTGCTCTTTTTTTTTTTCGTCTTTTGTTTCTTCTCTACCTCCTTCCAGCTTCCATCCTCAGCCTTGGACTCAAATCTCGCCCGAGTGTTATATATGGCGGCTCCTGTTATTTTAATAAATGACGCTCGTTCCCACCAGGGGGAAACGGAATAAATTTAAAGATGCTTTGCCTCGCACAGCCCGTCTATGATGGCCCATGCGCCCAGTCTACAACCTTCAAGATCTCCTTCCTCCTTACCACTCCAACCCTGTCCCGGTTAAACCAACGCTACAACGTCCGTGTCCTGCTCAGGCCTGTTACGTTTGTTCATAGCAGTGACCCCAATAGACTTCTCCCTGTCCACAGTCTTTTTGCAGCGCGGGTTCCAGATGCCTTTCCGGCCATAGTCTTCGATGAGTACAATAAATCTGTTCGCCAGTATACTTGCGATCGCCCATCGTCGTTCCGAACAGTCGCTTGAACTTGTCTTTCAGAAATAATGGAGCCAGCCCAAGCGTCCATTACTGTCCATTTCCGCTCAAGGAGAGTGCCGAGATCTTGCTCTTGGTCGTCCTCTCGGTCCAGGTCGTCGTCTAACATGTTCTGGGCCCAGATGTTACTTGCTCCTCGGAATGCATCCATCAACATTGTCCAGAACGCGTCCACTGACTCTTCCACGAATATAGGTTCCTCTTTCTTGAACTCTTCGCCTTGCTTCCCCGTGACCTTCTCCTCACTCAGCTACTTTGCGTCAACACTTTCTTTCCTAGGTCTAGCGCTACCTAGGTCGGTTACTCAGCGGCATCGTTTCCTCCTAACCTTCGCACTGACTCTCCAGCGTGACACCTCCCTTAAGTGGACTGTGTCTTCTTCAGACTCTGTGATGGGGCTGGCTTGGCTTAGATCATGCCTCACGACGTTGACTATATGATGGTCCGCATAAATTACATAAAGGGCCAAGTCCCCGAGTACCTCTCTAGTTCACTTTCTCACGCACTTTTTCCACTTTCCTTAGTATTTGTCTCCTCTTCTACTACTTTAAAAAAAAAAAACACTGCCTTGACTACACACTTGCCGATGAAAAGCCCAACAATTCTTCTGATTGTCTTGACACTGTCAATCGGATTATGCAAAGGACAACCACCTTGTATGGATGCTTGCGTGCTTCCTGCAGCAGCTGCATTATTGCATGCTCAGCAAAGAATCAAGGATATGATTGTTGCGGACCTCCTTAGAATATGAAGGTAAACCCCATCTCATATTACTGTGCGCCGCAGATTCAGGGCAACACTCAGATTCTATTGCGTATTGCGCCGCCAAGTTATCTCGCTCCAAGCAGATCTTACTTGCAGCTCCCTTGTTTTCAGCGGTCGCGACTCTTTCCTGTTTTAATAAGAGATTTGACTGATGATGGGTATTGAGAATGAATAAAATACACAAAAAAAAACTAGACTTGTCGACAGGCATGCTCTTTCGTCCTCCGGTTATTGCCCTTGACTGCGATTACAATCTTTTGCAAGGTTGCAATAAAATCTGCGCGGTCCTGCACAGCACCCTCCCATCGACGCCTTGCCTGTGCCAGCACTGCCGCGCCTCCGCCTCCAATTCTGTCAGCCTGCTGGCCTCCTGCTCCGGGACCAAAGTTACTCACACCAATGTATTTCGCCTCTTGGTCCCTGTTTCGAGCCTGGAGGCGCTCCACCCTGTCATAGTCTTGCAACAGTCGCTTAACCTCCATTGTCATGAATTGCTTCTGCAACAAGACCTCCTCCTCTCGCAACCGCCAGACAGAGAGTGTGCTGTTGTATCCCTCTGCCTGTGCCTCCTCCATGGTGCCTTCATAATCAAAACTAGAGTCACCCTCCGATGTTTCGGCTGATGGCTCCTGCTGCAATATCCTCACTGGTGGCAAGACGCTCTCCATGACCTTGAGACCTTTGTGAGTGAACGCGTCGTTACCGTCACAGGACAAAACTCCAAGACAGCGGTTGGTCTTTAGAGCCTCAGCCAAGACTACCATTCCTCCCTCTCCGAATCGGTTGTGGTCCATAGTCAAAATCCTCAAAGTCTCGTTATGAGCCAGCCCAGGGAAAGCCAGATAAACATCTCGACCAAATCCACCAGTAGCCACTGATTTCTGACCGAAGGTGTGGTCTCCTTCTGTCGTCGCGGAGGAGGCTCTTGACTCTGGAATGTCAACCAGCGTCTCCTTTCCAGATATATCCAACATGACCAAGGTTTTGTTCTGACCGAGAACCCTCCCGAGGGCTAAACATGTGTCCCTGGAAGCGTTGCCTGGTCGAATCCTTTGACACGCGGCGTCGTACGAAAGACTCTGCAGCTCTGCGACCTCGCTTTCCCTCTGAATAAGCAAACCCTTAACGTTCACCTCATTAAAGCAGGTGGCCGATTCCAAAGCTAGCAGGACCTGTTCAAGGACGGGATCGCGGATCATCATTCCTTGCATATGAATTCCAAAAGGCTTGACTCCTGCCGCCGCCGCCGCCGAGCTCAAATGAGCTGTCGCAGCTTGAATGCTCTCAGTCCAGCATTGCGTGGACATCTCATGATCAAACAGAGGATTCTGACTGACATCCAACGTGAATTTTGTCGATTTGTTAACGCGACACAGCGTCATGAATAGGGGCACAATACTGGCCCAAGAGAGTCCACATCGAGCCAGTGTCAGCGTCAAAAGTTCTTGATGGGTCGCCATGAACAGTTCTAGGACCTGGAGGGTATGGGCATCAACTGGCGATGTAGAAAGGTCCAAAACCGTCAATTCTTGGAGTGACTTTAGCCGTTTAGAGGAGAGAAGCGGCGATCTCGACATGGGGTGCGTTCTTGGCGCTCCAAGTCGGCATTTCTGTAGAGATGGATTGCGTTCTAGCAACTTGTCCATCCATGGCCACCATCGTTCATCACTCTGGTTGCCTTGAATGCGGATCGTGTACATGTTCTCAAGACGGAAGACGAGCGCCTCCATTCCTGCGAGTCCAATATTACAATTAGTTAGGTCGAGAGTCCTAAATTGTCGCCAGCCTTCGAAAGATTTTGCCAACATTCGCCCAACACTATCATCGCCACCAAAATCGTTGTCTGCCAAAGAAATACGTCTGCAGGGTTCTCGGGCTTGCGGTAGAGGGGTCAGCCTAGGCGCCTGCGCTTGAATAACTCCTAAAGTTGAGGTTTCGAATCCTTGGAGGAAACCCTTGACCGTCATGGGGCCCCATCCGCATCTCGCAAAGTTCCATCTGTCAATCTGTTTCATATCCCTTGTCATTCGCTCCAACTCCTTGATCAGCTCAGCCCTTTTCCATCCACTATCGGAAATCGTGATACCCTCGAATCTTACTTTCGAGCACTGGTCATACTCGCGAAGAGCACGCATGACTGCGCCTATAGTGTAAACTGAGTGTTCCCTGGGGCCATCTTCGGGTAGGGGACTGACCGTGAATGTGTTGTGCCGAACAAAGTAATCAATCGAGTCAAGAGTGCGGTTGTCCACACCAAAGAGCTTGCCATACATTCGAATGGTCGAGTCGATCCAGGAATCACTCTTTGGACTCGACGCACTCAATGAAGAGGATCCCTCGAACTCGAACTTTGACTTAAATTGAAGCCGCTCCATCAAGGTTTGATGGGCCATGGATATGCATCTCACAATGCTAGCACAGGACTTGTCGTCGCCGTTGAACTCCTTGAATTCGATACGCTCACCAAAGATATCCCGTCCACGTCGCGAAACTAGACCGCACATCTCAAGACTGATAACCTTGTTGCCATCCTCCTTCGCCACAATATCCATTTGCTCGATCTCAATCAAACTCCAGTGCTCCAGGTTCCTGGCGGGGTGGCCGTTAGCCGTTAGGGGATTACGCTCATAGTAGTGGTGGAGACCAACCGAGGACAAAGCCAGCACGTGAATCGTCGAAGGTTGGTCATCAAACAAGGGAGCATCGGCTTCTGTAGGTCTCAAAGATGAGATGCTCCAATGGTCGCAGATCCATGTCAAGACATCGCCGCTGTCATTCTTCTCAGTCAAACTTGTAGGGGTGTTTTGTCCAAAGAGAGCCACCCCACGAGATTTCTCCCAAAGCCCAATCCCGTTACGAATGTAGCTCAAATGCGCGTCGGACAGTTTTCTCGCCGGTGTTGCTGTTACCGAAGATGGACGGCCAGTCGCTTCCTCCTCTTTGATTAGCTTTTTGGATGAGCTATCAATCACTTCATCCTCGTTTCCTTTGTCGTCTCTAACTTTCCGCTTGCGCTCTACGAATTCCGGTGGCTCATCGTCTTCATCATTCGAAGAAGCCATCCCTTCGTCTTTTCCGCCTTCGGGCGACGATGGGTTGGAAGACATGTCTTCCAGCATAATGTCATCCTCTTCATTTTCGTCCACGTCCATGACTCTCGATGATTGACGATTCAGTGGTCCTCGGGCATGTAGTTGCGCCTCAGTCATCGACGAAGCGATTGTTGGGCCGTCTATGGCTTCTTGGTTCTTCAGGTTCATGATATCGATGGATCGCTCTCGTATACCTTGAAGAGATACCAGTTTCCGGTGACGTTCCTGTAGAACAACCTTGATCAGGTTATCCTCATATTTACGCACTAACGCTGTAACCAATTCTTGAAGGCTGCTGCGATTGGTTGGACCTTGGGCTGATCCTACAGAATCGGATAGACGAGGAACCATGGGGCGAGGCGGGACTTTGGCGTCCATGAGCAACTGAATAACTTCTGGTTGATTTGTCATTTTTGCGAAGTGGAGAGCTATCGTAGATTTGAGCGGTGGAAAGAATCCATTGATTAGAATCCAGTAAGGGCCAGGCGTGGTGTTCAATGGCCAGGCTGCGGACAGCGTGCTACCTGTCTTATTGTTTCTGTCCATAGCTGTATGGTCGATGCCCATGTCTATAAGCTCTCTCACAAGCCGTGTCATGTGGTATTGAACGGCCAGGTGCAACAATGTGTGTCCAGACTCGCTCTATCGTAGTATAATGTATGGCTATGAATAAATTTTTCTGACATTCAGATGAGCATAAGCTCGGACTGCTTGCTTACCTTGAACGACGGAAGAACCCGTCCTGGAGCCAAGTTCTGAATCGTCCTCATAAAGTCAAGAGCCATTTCTTCCTTTCCAGAGGCAGACCAGGAAAAACTAGGATCGAAGTCGCTTCCAGAAAATGATTGATTGTCGCCCAGCAGTCCCAGTCCCATGCTAGCTCCAGCACCTTGACTGTTGAGGACGAAAGCAAGCTATGAGATTGAATAATGTTTACGATTAGCTTTGATATTTGCTTTCATCCTAGGTGCAAGCCATCGTAGTCTTGGACTTACTGCGTTGTCCTGTGGGTACTCATTTGACATCGAATATGAAAGAGATGTCGCTGCCAAGTTGCAGAAGTCGTAGTCCGGTGGTGCCATGTACATGTAGTCGACGCGGTCTGGGATATAGCTTCCACCACCGTTAAGAGGCGGCAGTGGATACGCCAGGGAGGCGATCTGGACCTGAACCATACCTGGCTTCAGATTCTCGGCTGGGGGAGTGGTGCATTCCATGACGTCGTGGTGAGATATGGTGACCAGCTCGGCTGGAACCTTTCCGAAAAAGACAACAGGATTCTGTAGTTGATCGAAATGGAGCCCATGAATAGTAACCCGAGTTCCACCCAAGACAGTACCCTCGTTTGGCGTGAGTGGGTATATCGCTCGGAACCGAGGCGGCTGTGGCATAGCAGGAGTATTGACAGAGGTTGCACGCCCATTCACAGAGTTGATCCTCTGAATGCCATTCAAATTGGCACCATTGTTGATGTCGCTGTTTGGTCCACCAGTCGAGCCACTGTTGCTGTGGACATTAGCATTGACTGAGCCGCCAGGGTGATTGCCAGAAGCACCACTACCGCCGTAGAATAAACCACCGTGGACGTCCATGTTCTCAATCGCCAAAGAATTCACTACCCTCTCGTCTATCGACCTGGGTGAGGCCATTGAGCTTGAGTTTGTTGATGGTGTGCGCTGATGCCCCTTCACAAAAGGGCTACCTGAACTGTCATGGCTTAGTGATGGACTCTGGAGCAAATGCTCGTTCTTGATGCCTCCACCAATAAACTGTGGAGGTGAAAGGGAGCCTGCAGAGACTGAACCTGCACCTCCGGAAACATGGCCATGGTGACTATGATTACTTCCAGCAATGGTAGATGATGGTGTGGAGCTGGATGTCACGGTGGTTGCAGGAGCATCTATATCCGTGAGACCATCCTCGTCATCTTGATCCTGCTCAGTAGGGCCTGACTTTGATCTAGCTTCACAGCAAATCCGTAGTTTGACTGATCCTCCCATGCGCACCGTCTCAGGCATGGTCTGCAGCCGCACGACAAATCCTTCGTGTTCGTTATGATGATCGCAGTAGCAATTCAGTTTGATGCAAATGATGGCGTGGCCCTTTCGAATGTCAATCAAGGGATCTCCTGCTGGACCTTGTTTGAAGTTGCGAGCAAGGACTTGCATAATCTGAATAGTTCACACTGTAATTAGCTACGGCCTCAGATCAAGAGATACAAGATGACGCTGTCATGACTCCTACTCTACCTTCCTTTCGCCATCCATACGCATGACGCAGGCCGGACAAGAGTCTTCGATGATGCGATCCCTATTATTGGGTGAGATTAAAACGATGTCTACGTCCAGAATCCGTGCGCCTCTCATTTCTAGTTGGCCAAAAGAATATAAGATACCACAAGCAGAGGCAGGCGTTAGTAAAAGATCGATCGCACCCACCTCAATGTGAATATTCAGCGGCAAAGCAGTGTTTACCTTCAGGACTCAGTTTCTTTTTGGGCTGGGCATTCTCTCGGAATCGATCTAAATTCAATCGTAAATAGTCCCAGTTCCGTAGCACATTTCTGTTTTCATCCACGATTGACGTCTTCATGTAAATGATGGGCTCTATCCTGAGTGCATTCTTGTGCTTCACTGCAACATAGTGACGAGGTTTCTTGCGGAACGTATACGCTTTGACATCGAATATCGGGAGTCGCGAGTTATTGGAGGCCGAATGCTGGCTCAAGTACTGGTTTTGGAGGACGTGCCGAGGGTACTGTTGCTGCTGTTGCTGCTGTTGCTGCTGCAGCTGTTGATTACTTTGAGAGTTGATTCTTTCAGAGGACGAAGCAAAACTCATGGGGGTTCCTAGCATGGACATTGTACTACATGATGATAGCAAGCCAGAGGTGAGGACTTATTCTTGAAAGCGCACAGGGCGTAGCAAGCTTTGGACCTTACCTGGCTCCATGTTGACTAGCACTGTAGCCTAACTGACCCACGCCACCGCTCACTCCTCCACCTTGAAATCCCATACTCATCTGATAAAATGGCGTATGGAGTGACCTTGCATAGAGGTTATTCACAGTTAGCGCGTTGACCATCGATATTTCAGACGAAACCTTGGGAGCGTAGGTTGGCTAACAAGGCAAGGCAATAAACGAGGAGGCATGTCAGCAAAAAGGGCCACAAAAACACCGTGTCATGTGACCACTCCAGAGAGCACTCCAGAACTCCAAAGAACCAAAGAATGAGAATGTCAGGGCAGCAAAAGAAAGGGCCTCTCAGGAACCGGGTTTGTCTCGCCTTCGCCGCCTCCTTCCTCCCAGCCCTGAACGTCCTCCTTTGACTGCTCTCTCTGTCCCTGTCCCCAGTAGTAGCCCCGTTCTTTGTCTACCTGTGGGACTTGTTTGTCGTCCTGTCTGTCTTTGGAAATCAGAAACGGGAGAATGGGAACAAAGAGTGGATATAACGAGGGGCTTTTTCCCCTCTTTGTGGTCGGTCCTCCCGGACGTCCCAACGAAGAGCGTAAAAAGTGGTTGGGCCCAGCCACTTTAAGTGCAGCTTCGGAGCAGTGAAGATCATGCACCATATTCCAGGATCAATAACACCGGGAGAAAGGAACTGGGAACGACACAAAATGTCATTCGATCAAAGACGACGTGGTGAAGCTGCATGGAAAACAAAGGGGGGGGGGGGGATGTGGGCAAGAATGAAAATCCAAAAGGGGCGGGTAATTGTGGCCCTTCTTACCTCGTATTGCTCTAGATATGCAGGCATCGAGGCAGTCGAAGATGGACTCGCGGATGTGCAAGGCACTGGGGACCAAGATGGAGTGAGATCTTCACTGTTCATGGCCCGGGCGTCCAAGAGCGGTGAAATTGACTGAATTCGACTTGTTGCAGCGGCGGCCAAACTTACGGCAGCGGCCGACACTGCAGCAGAAGTTGCTGTCAAGCCAGACACATCTCCCATCATAGACGATGGTAGGGAGTTTATGGGCGAGGTATCGTGCGCGATGCCGTTTGATGCCGTCGCCAATGGACTGAGCGACGCGTTCGAGAGCACCGGAGTCGTAGAGGAGGAGGCTGGGGAAGGATACATTGGATGGTATCGTTGTCCATAGTGCGTAGTTGTCTTTTGTTTGCCTGGGGTTGTCTGTCTCTCTTGAGAGTGAGAGGTTGGGGCGGATTGCTGGAAGTGGGGACTCTTCTGCCTTGGCTGCTGTTGCTGCACTGCAGTTATGTAATAGCGGCTTTCTTGTTGTTGAGGTGGCATCTGTTGGTGCTGGTGTTGCTGCTGCTGCTGCTGCTGTTGTTGTTGTTGTTGTTGTTGCTGTTGCTGTTGCTGTTGTTGGTGCTGGTGTTGCTGTTGCTGTTGCTGTTGCTGTTGCTGCTGAATATGTTGCTGTTGAACTAGAAAAGATGGCTGATCCAGCCCAGTACTGTAGTTCGAGTTACCTTGACCTCCCACCTGCCGCTGCAAAGACTGTTGCGTTGAAAAGGATGAATCTCGCGGAAACATGCTTTGCGGCTGTGACTGAAGAGTGGTATGCGGCCCAAAGTTAGTTGAGGGCAATTGGTGCTGGATATGTTGTTGTTGTGGCGGTACGAGCTGCTGCGACGGAAGCGGTTGTTGCTGCTGCTGTGAAGGGTGTAGGGGCAATATCGTCTGCTTCATCTTTGAATGTAATTCAGAGAAAACAAATGGAAGACAGAGAGGATAGAAATGACGGGAGAATGTAGATAGATACGGATATGGACACGGATATGGAAATGGATATGACTATGAATACGAGTATGACGGATGGATGGAACAAGGACGGATCCAAATGTCTGAATCACTTGGGAGGCTTGAGGAACAGGTGCGGGGATGGAGAGCAGGGACTGGGAGGGCAGAGAGAGGGAAGCAGACAAAGGAGAAAGAGAGAGAGAGGGAGGGAAGAAGAGAGAAAGAGAGAATCCAGTCCATCCGGGTCCCCAAAGAGACAATCAAGACAATCAATGAGAAGGCGACATGCAACCTGGGACCGACCAACACGGACACACAGCCTGGGCTGCGCTCACTGGCTGGCCACAAGCAGCAGAGAGGGAGGCTGGAGATAGCGACGATCTACTACAATGGAGCCATCTATAGATGGCATGCGTCCCTTCTCTCTCTCCCTCACTCTCTCTCTCTTTCTCTCTCTTTCTCTCTCTCTCTCTCTCTCTCTCTCTCTCTCTCTCTCTCTCTCTCTCTCTCTCTCTCTCTCACTCTCTCTCTCTCTCTCTCTCGTTCTCTCTTCTCTCTCATTCTCTCTTCTCTCGATCGCAGACTCAGACCAGGCAAGCACCGCAACCCAAAACGCCCACCAGGGCGTCGCCCCGAAACTCCAATAGCCGCGGGTCATTTTTCAATTTTTTTGTTTGCTCGAGGCGGCTCTCATCCTTGATTGACTCATCACTTGCATCCGCATCCATGCCACTGCACCGCCCCTCCATTCCTCCATTACTCCCATTTGCCCCTCCCCTTCCCCTCCCGTGCGCCATCCGTCTCTTGCTGTCCAAAAGGTGTGCCCTTTGGGGGCCTTTCGCAGGAAAAAAAAATTGCAGGAAAAGAAAAAAAAAAAAATAGGAAAAAAAAATTAAAAAAAAAGACGGGGGGCAGAACTGACGGCCGTCCCTTCCTCCAGGACGCCATCCCTTCCTCTTGCTCTTCTAACTTTCCCCCTTCTCAAGCTCCACCCGCCTTGCTCAATCGGTGGAATGTTTCGACGCGTGGTGAACGCGCCCTGACTGGTTTCACACCTGGACCTGGAGGGGTCTTATGCTTCGAGGCTTTATTGCTGGTAACATCTCCAAAAGGCCATGACGATTGCTGGTCGCTATGCCGCTATCTGTCGCCAGCTCTCGTCCAACCCACACGATGTCCCGGAGACCAAGCTCATTGACTGTTGTTTGATTCCTCATTTCTAGTGGCTACAGGTCGATGTTTCCACCTGTCCCTATATTTATGGCCCTCGCTCCGCGGATCCCCCTTTTGGCCTCTCATCTTTCCGCGATGGGATCCTGATCGAATATTTGTTCAAGTGGTTGGCAATCTCGTTTGCCTCTTTTTGGATGGACAGAATGACAAGGTCTGTTTAGAACATGAATCAAGGAGAATATTGCTTCGGAAAACTGTTGACCTACCGCAAGCACCCAAGAACTTTTTGGGGGATTGAACCTGGATTGGATTGGAAAATATATGAAAGCTTATCTTGGGACTGTCACTAAAGCAACAAGGAAGTTTTAGTCGTCTGTGAGTACTGCAGAACGCAACACCGACAATTACTGGGTGACATACCCATTTACTTGCTCGAGATCGCAGAGGGAGAACCTTAGTTTGAATGTGCCTTCAGTCCGGATGGACAGCGCACTGAACGCGAACCAAATATGGGATGTGCCTCCCGTGAGGTCGGGAGCGACTTGACCACTCACCGTTGTTTGTCCTACCAAGTTCAGTGCAGTGTGAACCTCCTCTCTGTACGCCACCATATCCACAGAACGGTCCAGTGGCCTTTCTGATGACGAAGAATCTAGTCACAATAAAGAGGACTCTTTAGCTAACTAGTTGACAGCTCTTGATCTTGGAGACTTTCTTACGTTTCCGCAATGAATTGCAACATCGTGAATTGATTGATCCCTACCGGATGTCAGTGCACTGAGGGAAGAATTATTGGAGGATGGTATTGATGAGACAAGAACTAGGTTGCCCTCTGTCACCTCATCCTCGAGCCACAGATCAGCATTGACAACGAAGGCCTGTTTGCTCAGACGACTGTCACACAGCGACATCGAGCGACGATTGTCGGGATAAAGTACAAGTTAGTGTTGAAAATGTAAACAAGGAAATAGATATTACGCTCCCTCCTCCCCAGGAACTCGGGTCCGCTGACCATTAATGGTCATTGGAGAAGAGCGATTTTTCAATTGCTGGGAACATAAAGACATTCATCAATCTCTACCTTGTTGGAATGACTGTGCCGTCCTTTTTTTTTGCTACTAGGCGAAGCACAGGGGCAGGGGTGATGTGACGTCGATCCTAGGAGGCCAAAGTCTACGGTTAACGTCTACATTGAACATCACCGGAAATCCAACAACGGCAACTCTTCCTTTTTTTTTTTTTACCTTCTCACCAAACCCGCACATCCTCGCTCGTTGAGGCTGCTGTACGATCTCTAAGGAATATATCCTTTTAACAAAGCGGTTGAAATATTAAGAACGAGGCTTGCAGCTTGTGCCTGAACAAATTTCAAAACCAGTGGGTAAGAGACTCTTACAAGGTGCTTGGATCGCTCTCGACGTCGCTGTCATCATCCCAGCGCGGGTCACAGGGCTTGAGGTAGTCATTCATTTTATTCTATCAATAGTGGATGATCAGCAAGAAACGAAATGAATAGGGTAAGTCTAAGGTTGAAGTGGCGCGTCGAAGTCCCGTATATTGTGAGCCCGTTGTGTAATGAAAATGTTAGAAATGAGATTCATTGTGATCTGCATGGCTTCATGCAAATGCATTTCACTGGTGTCAGTACCTTTGGGTTGTTGATGCGGGCGACTCGAGATGGAATAAAAATGCAGGGGCAAGAACGAACGCGTCACAGAGACTTGAATGGAAAGAGAGCGAACAAGAGGATAGGGAAAATGTTGGACTGTGAGGTTGGGCGGCAAGGTTGGGCGCGACTGAAGGATAGACAATGTGGAAAAGGGAAAGAGAAAGAAGAGCGAGACAATGAAATACGTGAGACTGACCGACCCTGACTTGGTGGGCGGGGACCTTGATTCTTCTTTACTCTCTCCCCTGACAACGCTACTACTCAGCGTCTCTCGGTCCCAGCAAAGAATGACGGAAACACCGGGCGTCCCCGTCTACAATTCAACCTTGCACTCTTAAGCCCTCCCCTCAGTCGCACCATCATCATTCGCCTCTGCCGAAAAAACCACTTCTGACGGTCACGGCAGCACGCGTCCGTGTTGCAGGCCTCGACTTTCCCTTCTATAGCTTCATTATCCATCATACTTCATCTATCAGCCTCATGCATGCGGCACCTACGTAGCTGTTGTCAAATGGGATGGGACCCCGACTCACAGCATCTGTCTTTCTGCTTTTCTCTTCTGTTCATTTTCAAGGGAAAACATAACAGTTTCTTAACAACTGAAGGAACCCAGTGATTTGTTGGACATGGCTCAACTAGTTCAGGGATAATCGCACCCTGTCCCTGACATGCCCTTGAACACTCTTTTCCCTGTTCATCTTACGAATTTACGATAGGTGTGAGTGAAAGCAATTCTGCATCAACTCGATTTCACTGAGCTTCTGAGGACGAATCTGAGGACGAATTTACATGAACTTCATGACTGTGGGACATAGATTAGATGATGCGCTTGTTTCGATAAGGACCCTTCAAGAGCCCTTGAGGAGAGAAGGGTGGTTGCTGTGGTCCATCTCATCCCATCTCATCTCGTTTTTTCCCTTCCGTATAGCGCCTCCTAGTGTAACCTAGCCTTTGCCCGGGGTGCAACACGTAAAATAGAGGCAACAACAATAAATTTCAGTCACAGCCAGCAACAGGCGCAACAAAAAATTTGGACCCTTTATTTTTTCTCTCCGTTTTCTTTCTCATCATCACTCCCGTTTTTCTGAGAGGCAACATAGAACAGTGCCCAGGTTTTAGTCATCCCGTCATCTAACGGCACCTCAAAATCTTGCGTAAAGTATTCCCATGAGGCGTCCTTGTCCAAGGTGGCGTAGTTTGTCATGAGGATAGATCTCCAGCCATCTTTTATGTTCTTCACCCTGTCTTGCAGCAGGCTTTCCCATTCTTCAAGAACAAACTCTTTCTGGCGGACCAGTGGCAAAGCCGGTGTTGCTGGAATCATCTGAATACCTTGAATACATTCTGTGTTCGGAATCTCTTTTGAGTTAATAAAATGAAGAAAGAAAACGCGTCCATGATGGTGCTGGATTGATGCACATCCTTACCAATACGAGGAGAGAAATAGGTTGTGTGGTCGACTTTGTTCTCAAAGAGAATACCGGTGACTTTGTTGCCAACAAATACCCTTGGATGATTCACGTTGCTGTCCTCCATCAAAAAATAAGATTGGATGCTTCGACGTGATACTGTCAACATCACTTCACTTAGTCGCTCCAGATTGTGCTGTTGACTAACGTTGGCCCAGAGCGACATGGCATAGAGAAGGTTGACATCTTCCGACATCGACTCTTCGTCCTTGCCATCCAAAGATTCAAGTATACCTTGCGACCATGAGTGGCCCATATACCAGTCATATGTTCGAAAAACTGGGAAATACGGGTCATCTGCCGATGGGTTGGCAACATCCCGCAGCAAGTTTTGTACGAAGGTGGAAAGTGCACTTGATTTCCAGGTTGGATCCAGGTACCGGATGATTGCTGCCGCGTGGACAAAGTAACCATAGTGGTAATGATGGTCGCTAACATTTGCGAGTAGTACCAACCCTTAGTTTTTTCATGCTTCGCGGCTACATTTTTGAAACTGGTATTCGCAGTTGCCACTTACTTGTACCAACTGTTACCAAAGTCTGCCAGGGGACCCCCCTCAAGGCCTTGAATACTGATAAGACCGCTCCATGTAGTATCATAAATTAGAGGGAACATCTGCCTGTTTTCCAGGAATCTTGCGAATGCATCTTTGAGCTTCATTGTACACTTGTCTCTAAGAGGGCCATCGTCTTTAAGGACATCTGCAACAACCAAACATAGCAGTCCAAACTTTGCAAGCCCCTTGCCAGCAAAGTACATCGAGTCCACATCTGTGATATCCTCAAAGTCGAGATCGCTGTCTTTCTCGGCTTGTTCACGGATCACGCTCAATTGCTCTTCAGTTACGACATCAGACCAACCGGTAGGCAGGAACCCAACTGAGAGACGCTCTGGCTCATACAAGTGCCACGTCGCACCTATATAAGCAACCATCTTGCCCTTGGTTGTCGACGGGAGGATCAGAGAAGTCGGAGTGGCCTTATCAGTCAGAACGGCACGATGATGAGGAAGTGTGAAGTGAAGAAACTGCTGGGATGAATTGCCAGCCAGCTTCCAATCGATTCTGTATCCTCCTGAATTGCTACTTATTCAAGAATGAATGAGCCCTCGAGTCATACTATACATACGTAATGGTTCTAGAGGCAGGAGGATACTTACTTGTTGACATATTTCTCGCGAATAACAAGCTCACCTCCTGTAGCGTAGACGCCGATCGAACCATCATACAGCCTTTCTGCCTCTTCCTCGTTTCCGACCGGAACTTTGGCAACTTGGATTAATCCACTAAATTTGCCTGCGGTAGACACAACTTCGCCCTCTCCCCTCATCTCCAGTTGGAAAGATGGACCTTGAACGTCCGACCTTGCATAGACAAGCCAAGTAACGCCGTTTTCGACCAAGAACCTGTATTTGACCCATCCATCCCGGCTGTCGAATTTTTTATCCAACGTCAAGCTCCGCACAAGAATGCTTGAAAAGAATCGAGGCGTCAGGTTCTGATATACCCCGGTGATGAAGGCCATTCCTCGGACAATTGGTACCCGAATGAACTCTTCTGGAGATTCCAGGCGCCCTTCCCCTTTTTCCTTTGCTGTGGTCAAAATCACGGTGCACTCAAACTCGCCAAAGTCGCCCACGGTCATTTCGTGTTGGTTGTCCAGTTCGAGAGCTGACATTCCCAAACTGACCAGAAAGGGATTGATGTAAAACCTTGAACTCTCCTCCTGCTGACCTTTTTTTTCCTCATTGGGTCTGGCTACAGCAATGCTGTCGTCTACAGGACCAAATGCCTTCATACTGTCGTCAATATGGGATATTGCCAGTCCATGGTGTGCCGAACCCGCATTTTCCCACCGGAGACCGTATGGATGAGTCCAAATCGGTGCGTGTGAATCGCCAAGCATGAGATTTCCATAAAATTTGTTTGTTGGCAAAGGCCTGATCTTATCCTTTGCTCGGACGTGTTTTGGCGATATGGGATGAGAATGGCGCCCAATGAATGGCGGAGGACTATCGACAGAGATAGGTAACAAGATTGACTTTTGATAAAGGCCTGATTTGACGTCAAAGTCGTCTCCTGGGTCCGTCAAGTCGTCGTCATCGTCATCGTCATCGTCATCGTCATCGTCATCGTCATCGTCAACCTCATCGTCATCTTTGCCACCATCCTTTTTTCCCTCGTTATCGCAATCGTCGTTGACTTTCTCCTCCTCTTTGACTTTGTTACGATGCTTCCAAGAGGTTGTCTCGTCGGATCCAAAGTCGTCCTCGTCTCCAAGCCGAGGCGGGACAAGAGCGGCGTACTGCTGGTGCCTTTCGCTTTTTATCGAGTGGCCAAAAGGCGCGTGCATCGGCCCTGTGCTGTATTTGCGTCCCATGATGTCCTTAGCAGCAGCCCGAGTTGATGCAGTAGCGAGTTCCGAGATCCCGGTCGCTATGCTCAAAGCGGCAACTAGTATTAGACAGATTCTCATACTCTGTGGTTAAACCAAGAAAAAGAAAGGACAATGGATTTCACAAGAATAAGGAGTACAGAATATAAAGAAAAAAACAAAAGGGGAGGGATGTCTCAGGAGGAGGATGCTTCTTTGGAAGTTGCGGGGCGAGAACAAAAGCAAAGGGACTCAACACCCCTTAATAACAAGGCAAGCACAGAGGGTTCATCTGTGGCATTCATCTCCACGCCACCACAGGAACATTTCAAGTCGACACGATCTCGCGGGAGTCTCAGGAAGTTCATTCATCAGTAAGAGCTAGGACAATCAACCAAAGACAACCGAGTCAACAGAAACAGCCGCCATCAATCAACAACAACCTTTGTCCTCATGGCCGATATTGATATTGACCGGTTCCTCGAGGTTGAGGCCTCTGCCATTCAAAAAGATGCCGAGGTCGATCGCATCCTCGCCTGCTTCAAACTGGACCCCTTTGATATCCTGGAGCTGGATGTTGCATGTGTTGACAAGGATATAAAGCTGGCATACCGGAAGAAATCGTACGTATTACCTGGAGGATTGAATGGCGATGCTTTACTTGCTCTGACGACCTTTGCTTTTTTTCAATATGACAACCTCACCTCTAGGCTCATGATCCATCCTGACAAGGTCAAACATCCGCATGCACGAGACGCCTTTGATCTCCTGAAAAAAGCAGAACAGGATCTCATGGACCCAGCAAAGCGCGCCTTTCTGATCAGTATAATCGATGAGGCCAAGTTCGAAGTGAAGAAAGCACAGCCATTGACGATGCAGCCCACAGACCCTTTCTTCACTTCCCCGGTGTATAAGACACTGGTGAAACAAAAGACCAAGGAACTTCTAATTGACGTTGAGCTCCGGAAACGCAAGCTTATGAAGAAGGAGATGGAGGCGGAGGGTGAGGTGATGAGGAAGCAAGACGAAGTCATGTCTGAACGCAAACGGAAACAGGAAGCTCAAAAGGTCTGGGAAGATGCTCGCGACGATCGTGTTCAGGGCTGGAGAAATTTCAAAGCTGGCAAGACGGCAGGTGGCAAGATGAAGAAGAAAAAGCCTTCTACTTTTAGACCACCGAAGGCACATGTAGAAGATTCAACGCCATACAGCAAGCGGCCCACAACGTCGTCGGCATCGGAAGGCTTCTAGAAATAAAAACACGTTGACGTGTTTACATTCGGCTGAGATGAAGTTGTTTGTTTGTTTGTTTGTCCATCCATCTGTCTGTCAAACCGCCGGCTCCACTTCTTTGTCTGCTAAATTTCCAAAGAGAGCAGAATGGGGTGCAAGCCTTTTTGGTTCTTGTTTTCCACCAGAGATCAGTTTCAGCCCGTGTGACCCCGGCCCCTGTTGAAACAGTGAAGTGTGTCTTTGCTCGAGGGGATGCAGCATGCAGCCGAGAACGCGCTTGCAGTCTTGCTCTGCTGTGCCAATAATCAAATCGAGGCCGATTTCGGGAGGGTTCACTTTGGCTCCTCTCGGTTCATCTCATTCATTGCATCTGCTTTTGTTCACATCATTTATTTTCCTGCTCACTTTCATTTCGTTCGTTCTTCTGTAAAGTTGCCTCGTTCTTTACTCCCCTCTATTCCACACCGCCTCTTTCAAACCCATTTGCCCCCAGCGTATAAAGATATGGCACAGTCCCAGAACATGAAGGATCTGGCCTTTGCCAGGACAAAGACCAGTTTCAATGTCACCGACATGACCAACCACCTCTACGGAGGGTCTGCCAACGTGGAGCAGCGCAGATACATTATTGATCTCATCGCTCGTGAGCCGATCTTCAACAAGAATGACTGGTATCGAACGTGCCTTTCCGATGTTGAATCTCCATCATCCAGAATATATCTCTCCGTTCTGACGTTTATGGGCTTCATAATGATAGGGCATGGTTGAATCATACGGAAGCGGTGAAGCGTGGTGTTGCCATGTCTGTCCGACTGGCCGAGATCAAGATGGAACATGAGTTGAACGACTTGGACTTCACCATTATGGTCGAGGCTATCGATGACCCCCTCCCAGTATGCGCATGAACCCCTCTTTTGCCACATATACTTGGCTTGAAACTGACTTGGCGATTGAATCTATATCTATGCCTCACTGTAGATCCTGCTTCACAATGGAGCCTTTATCCAGGTTATCAATTCTCAGGGAACTGAAGAGCAGATTGACTTTTGGATTCCAATGGCAGAGAAATATCAGGTCATTGGGTGCTACGCCCAGACTGAGCTCGGACACGGCTCCAATCTCTCTAGCCTCGAGACAACCGCCACATTTGTCAAGGAAACAGACGAATGGGAGATCCACAGCACCACATTTACGGTTAGTCAGGGATGAATATATTACTCAAAAGACCAAACAGGCGTGTTGTATTGACTCTACATGAATATTTTCAACTCCTAGGCTGCCAAGTGGTGGATTGGTGGTTTAGGAGTTGCATGCACGCATGCCATTGTGCAAGCCAAGCTGATTATTGACGGCCAAGACTATGGTGCGCATGTCTTTATTGTCCCAATTCGCTCCTTGGAGGACCACAAACCCTTCCCCGGCATTCAAGTTGGCGATATTGGCCCTAAAGCCTACGGAGGATTTTCCAAGATGGACAACGGATGTAAGAAAATGCTCTTTACTGTAGGGGGACTGAAATGGAGGATTACTGCGCACTGGAAGCTCACTGTGCTGCCTTTTTGAGTAGTTGCTCGATTCAACAAGTACCGCATTCCTCGTGAAAACATGTTGATGCGATTCTCCAAGGTGTCCAAAGATGGTGTTTACACAAAACCACCCCATTCCAAGGTATCCAATCAAACTTGCGAGAGGATAACAAATAACAGAAGATCCATTTTCCAATCCATGGGTTAAAGCAGTATACATTTTTTTCATGGTATAGCTCTCCTATGGTTCTATGGTATTGCTCCGCTCCGTCTTGATCCGTCAGATGGCTATATACCTCAGTCGCGCTACCACGATTGCAACTCGGTATTTGACCGTCCGTCGCCAGTTCAATAACCCTACACAACGCAACGATGCCGATCTCAATCCTGGATTGGAGACTCAAGTGATCAACTATCCAATGGTCCAGAACAGACTCTTTCCGATGATCGCTCAAGCTTACGCGCTATTTGCAGCAGGCAGTGAGATGATGGGAAAATACATCTCGCTCATGGCAGGAATGTCATCCGGCAATATCGAAGCTTTAGCTGAGGTCCATGCCATCTCTTCGGCCCTCAAGTCGTATTGCACCACGATTGCAGCTGCTGGCGCTGAAGAATGTCGCAAACTGATGGGCGGTCATGGCTACTCGCACTTCACTGGCCTGTCTCATATGTTTGCCATGATCGTACCCTCCAACACATATGAGGGCGATAATTACGTGTTGACACAACAGATGGCCCGCTACCTTCTTAAAGAGATCAAGACTGCACGCGCCACACCAAACAGAGTGACTCCCTTTTCAAGATACCTCCTCTTAGGATTGAACCGAAATAAGTTTTCTCGAGCATCTTGCAAGGTTGCTGAGGATGCTGACTGGCTGAAATCCGAGTTCCAAATGGCTGCCTTTGAACACCGATGCGCGCGCCTCGCCTTTGAGTTGAATGATGCGATTGAGGCTGGAGAGGGTCGCGACAATTGGTCGGACCACAATATTGAATGCTGCCGGGTTTCGCACGCGCACGCACAATATGTGATGGCTCTTTGGTTCACCGAGTCTGTCCAAGAGGCAGAAGATCCCGAGGCGGATGTGGATCGTCGTGCCCTGCCTGGGTCGATTTCGGCCTTGAAGAAACTATTGAATTTGCATGCACTCTCGATCATTCAAACAAACTTGGCCGACTTTTGCGAGGACGGATACTTCTCGCCGGCCCAATGCCAGTCTCTCAGACGACAGGTCAAGGTCTTGGTCGCAAGTTTGGCAGATGATGTTGTTGGACTTGTCGATGCTTTTGATCACCCAGATTTCTTGCTGGATTCAGCCTTGGGAGCCAACGATGGAGACGCTTACAGAAGACTTTGGGACAGGGCCCAGTCAGAGCCGTTGAATCGGAAGGAGGTGTGTGATGGCTATGCTGAGTATATCCGCCCATTGCTGAAGAAGCACGGCGACATTAAGCTTTAGGAAGTCTCACGGTCGCGTCCAGAGTCCGGGCAATCGGAATTTGACGCGCACGTGACGGGCTCCCACTGGCCGAATGAGAGTCGACGCCGCCCACGGGACAAGAAACTATGATGACCCACGGAGCAAGAGGTCTAACAAGAACAATAATAATAACTCACAGAAAAAGTTTCTTATCGACAAGCGCCAGGGAGCTTACTGTTCCAGCGACAAGAGAGCGGGAAGCCATCTTGTCGTCAACAGCCACATTAAAATAGCCCCTGGTCTTTAGAGTTGAGATTTGTCCGAGGTACTTAGATAGGGACGAAAACGTGTTGTTTTGTTTGTGATCTGATCCAAGCGGACAAATGGAAGGCGTGGCCGCTGACATATGAAAATTGGAAACGTTGTTGCCCAAACAGGATATCCTCAAAATGAGGGGTAACTCACATTGAGAACTCAATTGCGCTTTCGGGAGTCGGGTGGTGGCCCTGTCAAAAAGTGTGGTGGTCTCACTGGGAAAAAAGAACCCGTCTGCAGGTGCATGTGTCAAGAAGAGAAGAGTCGCTGATGATCCCAGCTCCAAAACAAGGATGGGAAACAAAGGAAGTGATGTCGACAATGGAGCGTGCCGCTGCAGGTTGACCCACGGTGCACTGTCATCATCATTGAACGCAAGGAAAAAGAGCCTTGGAGAGAAAGAAAAAAAAAAAAAAAAAAAAAAAAAAAAAAAAGCTGTCCCCGTGTCTTGATCTGTCTTGTCTATCTTTATCCCAATGTTCCCATGTTGCTCCTATCTCTTGGAAACCTGAAGAGGACAGTTTACCTTTGCCTCCTTTCCCCCTTCTTCGAACATAACAACATCAGCAACAAGGAGACAGTGCGCACAAAAAAGGATTGGTGCCCAATGGTTTGCTTTTCTAACCACATGTTAACTCATCTGAGGTTTTATCCCTTGGGCTGGAGATAGAACGATGATGGGAGATGGAGAGGACTCTGAGAGGAAAAGGGTAGATTCGCAGGACGTGCATTGCTGACCCTGGAGGCCGATAACGCGTCCCATTTCTTCCCTGTCGGGCACTGGGTGCATCGTGCACATTTCTCGCGATTGTGGCTCCAAATCCAACAGAGATGAGGTAGCGAAAGTGAGTGAGGTTCGTGTTTCGCGTGGGTAGGGAGTTATCTCGACTATTGGGAGAGGCGGTGAAGAGCAGATGTCGAGGATGCTCCAAGGCACAGAGGGGGCTTGACCCCACTTGGTGGCTGGGTAGAGCAGCAACAAGTACTGTAGCGGCAACGACCAGAGCAACCGGACAGGGAGGACATGCGAGCAGGCAGACAGACGAGTGTGCAACCTTGAGCAGAGGCAGAGGCAGAGCAGAGGCAGAGCAGAAGGCAGGAAGGGACCCTTTTTCTATCAGCCAGGCGAGGATGAATTGGGAATGCGTCTGGCCCGAGATCACCCCTTCCAGGCTCTGATTCGGTTTAGCAGCAGCAAACAGCAAACAGCAAACAGTCCAACAATCAAACAATCAAAAACAGTCAAACAATCGTTGAATCATTGCCTGTGATGTCTGTACTGCCTGCCTGTACTGTCGTCTGCCTGCCTGCCTGTCCCTGATAACGAAGCGTCCACTTTCGGTGATACGGCACATGCGAGGTAAAAAGGGTCTCCGAGTCTATCTCTGCTACATGTATCTATATAAGCATTACTCTCCGCTCTTCTCCTCTCTTCTTCTTCATTTCCTTCATTCGTTCGTTCACTTCCTTCCTTACCCCCCACACGACGTCCTCGCATACCAAACAATACAGCGCCGACGTTCTTTTCTTCATTCTTCCTTCCCTCCCCCCCCCTCCCCCCTTCTCCCCGCCCTTCAGTAATCTATTCAATGCATAACAACGCCCACGCCAACTTTGTGCCTGATCTGGACATGAACCCTCCCCCTGCCTGGTCCAAGCCCGCCAGTGCCCTGGGTCTTTCCAACCCCCTCCATCACCTGCCTCAGTCGCAGCAAGTTCGTCGTCTGCAGCAGCAGATCCAGCAGCATCGACAGCTGCAGCACCAGCAGTCTCAGAGCGGCTACGGTCTTGGTGCCCACCTCTCCAAGAAAAAGAAGAGCAGCTCTAGCAGTGATCTCTCGCAGCAACAACACAGCCACGACCGTCAGGAGTACCAGGTGCAACATCCCTTCGGAGGTGGAGGCGGCGGAGGTGGCGGAGGTGGACACCAGCATATCAGCATCAAGAGCGACGACTCGGATGATGACGACGATGACAACGACGATGACGAAGAAAGCAACAACGGGTTTCCCGATCGAGGAACCAAGGGCAGCAAGAACAACAGGGGTCAGCAAGATGGCGACAGCAACGACGGAGAGATGCGTATTCCAGGACTTCATCACCACAGAAGCTTGTCACATCCTCAGCTGACTCAGGGATTCACGATCCCGGTATCTTCAGGGTTTACCGGATTTGGTGGTCATGATCCGACATCACCCTTGTCGCCTGGATCCCCCGGTTCGACTACCTCGGAAACCACCTCGATCACAGCTTCAATGCTCTCGCCCGGTCTCATGACGTCTTCCAACCAGAGCTACTACGGCCATCATGGTCACAGCAACAACAATGGAGGCAACAATGGACTTCAAGGGATCGAGTCTTCTTTGGCTTCTTTGGCTTCACTTTCAGTCTTGTCTGCAGCAGCGGGAGGGCCGCCAACATCTGTCATGCCGATTTCAATGCCAATGTCATCTCGTGGAGGCCGTCACCATGGAATGTCAGGGGGCAACAACATGGCTACCACGCCTACGACCTCTTCTTTCCAACCGCAGAGCCTCCCAACGATGTATCATACAGGCCACAACAACACTGGTGGATTCATACCAACGACGACGATCATGACCTCTGCTGGGCCACATGGCCCCTCATTCAACGCGTTTTCAACTGCACTCAGTCAACATTTTCAGAGACAGCAGCAACAACAGCAGGAGCAAATGACCTCTGCAGCCCTGTCCTCCTCTTTGCCCGTACATAGTTTTTCTCAGTTTCAACAGCAGCAGCAGCAGCAACAGCAACAGCAACATCACCTTCAGCAACAACAACAACAACAGCAGTCCATTCAACAAGAACAACCACCTCAACATAAACAGCGCCAACGATCCAGAAGCAAAAGTCTGACAATTCCTGCTCCTCGAATCATCCCACCAACCCGTGTAATTCCACCTCGACCTCCTCAGACTTCGGCGCCTCGCAAGTATCACGGTCGACAGACACGCAAGTTACCCAGCGCAGCCCCAGTAGTGCCGAAAGAAGACGTGGATCCCACTCGCCGAGTTGCTCACATCATTTCGGAGCAGAAGCGTAGAGAAAAGATCAACGGCGGGTTTGATGAGCTCAAGAGTGTTATTCCGGAGTAAGTATAATACCTCCAACACGGATAAAAAGTCATATCCTAACACTGGTTGATTGAGTGGTCCTAATGTTCTGCGATGTGCAATATAGATGTGCTCAAAATACCGATTCCAAGGCGACCATCCTTCGAAAGGCTGTCGACTATATTTTGTTGTTGGAGGACGAGCTCCGAAAGTACACTGATGTTTATCAAATGGAGGCAGGTGGCGAGGATCCGGAATCGTCCTTGGAGGGCCACGAGCGTGAACGTTAGAAGTATTCTTCTGATGTGATCCCTCCTTCCCGATCCTCTTTCTTTTGTCTTTCTCTTGATCATTTACTCCTTCTTGGATCATAAGAAAACGCGAGAGAAAGCTTGCTGGTGGCTAGGACTGAGGATGATTTGGGTGGCAAGTAGCCTGGTTTGGTAATGGTTTCCTGCATCTTGCTTCAGAATAAAGCGACGATGAGGTTATTAAAATACTATAATTTCTGTGCAAAACAACATTGAACAGCTGCTGTCGGTGCACGCGCAGAGCGCGCGTCGCGTGGGGAATATGGAGGTGCGAATAAATCCCTATAGCACACTCATTGTTGTTTGAAATCAATTTTTATTATTCATTGTCTAAACGCTCAAGGCGTAACTCTTTTCTGTTTTACTTGGCAAAACGATCAACAACTCCCTTTCCAATGATCAACCGTTGGACTTGAGAGGTACCCTCGTAAATCTGGAAAATCTTGGAATCTCTATACAACTTCTCGACGGGGTATTCAGTGTTGAATCCAGCACCTCCAAAGACCTGGACAGCATCGCAAGCAGACTTGACAGCAACATCCGAGGCCAAAGCCTTGGCAATTGAAGCCTCCCAGGTGTTGCGGTGACCATTATCCTTGAGCCAACCAGCCTTCCAGACCATCTGGCGAGCAGACTCGATACCAATGGCCATATCAGCAATCATGAATTGAACGGCCTGGTGCTCGATAATGGGCTTGCCCATAGTCTTGCGGTCGACGGCATATTTGGTAGCCTCAACCATGGCACGGCGAGCCAAACCAACAGCTCCTGCGGCAACCAAAGGACGGGTGATATCAAAGGCACCCATGGCGATCTTGAATCCCTGACCAGGAGCACCCAACCTATTTGATTCCACCACGTTCAATTTAGAGTTCTGGGCAACAGAGCACAAAGTCACCCCACATCGCATGTGGGACGAAACAACCCAAGAGAGTGGCATGTGATCTCTCTCTGAAATCTCGTACTCCACGGATACTTTTTTCCCCCTACCCTCCCCCGTTCATCTTTGTCAATAATACTTACACGTTCTCCTCGGGAACCTCAACATCCTCGAATGTGATTCCACGGGTATCACTGGCGCGCTGACCCATGTTCTGTTCCTTGCGACCGACACTGATGCCCTTCGAGTTGCCATCAACAATAAATCCGGTGAACGCAGAGCCGGCTCTGGCATTGGCATCGGTCTATCAGTCATCAAGAATGTAAAAAAAGAATAAGAATGGATCGTTGGCGAGATACAAGGGCAACAAATTATCCGAGGAGAACAGAAAGTCAAAGGGGTTACGGCGATCGCTCTTGCATTTGACTGGGCCAATGCAAAAAGCAGTCCTCCCCTCCTCTCTCGTGCCTGAGCAGAAAGATTTTTGGTCCATGGAAACGAAAACGGGACAACGGAAGGATGATTGATGGCTGCAGTGTGATCTTCAACAAGAACAAACAGTATACAAAGGGGATTCCGGGAGAAGTAGGAAAACAGAGAGAAGCTGTGAGAGATGTAGAGGATTCTCTTACCTTGGCGAGGACAAAGAACCAGTTGGCCTTGCCTCCGTTGGTGATCCACATCTTTTGTCCGTTAATAACCCACTTATCTCCCTTCTTGACAGCCTTGGTCTGGATTCCAGCAACATCAGAACCCGCACCAGGCTCGGTCACACAGTAGGCTGCCATCAAAGGCTCCTCCGTCATGCGTCCGAGATACTTCTTCTTCTGGAAATCGTTGGCGGCGACCATGAGGGGGGCCTCAGCGAGACCGTTGGCCTCAATGGCAGTCTGAATACCAGAGCAACCATAAGCCAACTCCTCAGAGACCAAGGAGGCATCAAAGACACCGAGGCCGAGACCGCCATACGCTTGAGGGATGTGAGTGTTGACGAGACCGAGCTCCCAGGCCTTGCGGATCAACTCTGTTGGGTACTCGCCAGTGCGGTCGTGGTGTGCGGCAATGGGAATGATCTCCTCCTCTGTGAACTTGCGGGCCAATTCCTGGACGGCGAGCTGCTCCTCGTTGAGGCCGAACGAGACGTTCTGCTGGGCGAGGGAGCTGGAGAAAGAGCGGACGGCCATCTTGGCAGGCGAGGCCTGGGTGGCGACGCGGCGAAGTGTGGAGCTAGCAGTGCGGAGCATTATAGTGGAGTAGTGGAGGAGAGGAGAGTTGCGATATAAAGAAGAAAAAGAAGAAAAGAAGAAAAGTTAGGCCCTCCCTTACAAAAAGTTCATTCTCTTACTCCATCTCCATTGTTCCCGCGATGCACACGTGAAAGCGAAACTCATCTGCAGTCGTCACGTGATTGAGACAGGGAAGTGTGAAAGTGACAGTATCAAGCATGGGGCGGCACCTCGTTTTAACCCTTCCTTCGGGTAGTCTTCATGCGTCAAAGCTACTTGAAGGGTCTTGTAGGTTGGTATCACACATTTGATCCCTGCCCGATCCGATCGAAGAGGTCGAGGGCGCGTTGGATGTGTGTGTGTGTTGACACGCGTCAGGTTACGCCCCTTAACACAAACCAGTCGAGCAATGCATTCACATGCTAAACATCTTTTGTGCTCTCAACATCATACCCCAGCTTGCCAGCATGGAATCAACAGCCATGGACAAAGAAGCAGCAGCAACAATCTCAACCCAAGCCATGTTCAGAAGCAGTCCCAGCACAAAAGCAAAGCGTAATTACAGACCTGCGAAACGAGACGATTCTGACCAGGAAGGCCAGGACGCAGACCGTCAGGAACAAACCCAGTCCACCGAGATAGAGGCAGGGATCGAGAAGCAAAGTCAGGACGACGCTAAATCACTTCCTTATGTCCAGTCTCAGAATGCCCAAAACCTCGGAGAGGTATACCCAGCTCTCGCTCGGCTAAGTTTCTTGGATCAGGAACAGGAGGACACTGGATCTGATCCAGGTGCAACGTTTTCAAGCCCCAAAACTCGGCGACCACTCAAACAGCCGTCCTTCTCCACTGAGGAAAACAAGAAGCAGACTTTGAATGACTTAGAAGGACTGTCGGCATCGTCGGTGGATCAGGCAGAGAGTGTGGCATCGGGAATCAATCTGCCCGTACCCCCAATGACTTCACCAGCGGCACTCAATTCGACAGTCAAGAACCAGATTGTGATCCGCGAGAGCGAACAAGCAGGAAAAGGGAGAGGTCTATTCTATAACGGAACTGAGTCCATTGCTCCTGGATCTCTGGTGTTCAAGGAGCTCGGATATTGTCAGGTGGTCAATGACTCCTCACTTTCGAAAGTATGTTCATCTTGCTTCAAGGACACAAGAGAAGAACAAGGAGAGGAAGATCAGTCCGCAGGAGCGGGTGGTGTGGCATCAGGAGGTCAAAGGAAGCTGGTTCGCTGTGCCGGCTGCAAAGTCGTGTGGTATTGTAATAAGGCAGGTGATATGGAACCATGCATTCACACGCAAGACGCTCTGCTTACACAGATGGGCTGACACGTATTTTTTCATTGTTTCTAGAACTGTCAAATTAAGGATTGGAAACTTCATCACCAGCTGGAATGTCAAGGTATCCAAAAGTCCTTGAGCAACCCAGGAGTGAAGGATGTTTGGACAAAACAAAAAATGGATACGACCACTGTACGTGCCCTTTGCAGACTGGTCCGAAGACGAGAGCGCGCCAAAACTTCTGCTCAGTACAGGGCCGACCATGGTGGAAAGTTGGACGCTGCTCAAAAACAAGTGAACGAGGTTTATTTCGCAGGACTGGATCAAAAGGAAGATGAATGGCTGGATGAGCATGGATCGGTCTGGATCCAACAATTCCTGAGCTCGTATGAAAACGAACGTACGGCGGCTTCTGCTACAACTGCAAAGAAGAGTCTGAACGAGACTAGCCAACTCGCAAAAATCATGGCTGTGGTTATGTCTTGTGTGGTGTCTCCAAAGGAGGACCCTCAAGTCTTCCTCAAGGGCATATCAGAGCTGCCAGGATTACGTGATCGGGATACCGACGATGGTGCACTCGAACTGACAAGAAAGCTCGATTCTTACGGCTTTGTGATTACCAATTTGGAGACAACGACGGCGATCGGTTTGGCTCTCTACGTTCAGTGCATGCCCTTCCTTAATCATTCCTGCGTCCCCAACTGCTTTTATACATTCAAAGGCGCACGCGTGGAATGTCGTGTAATCCGAAAGGTCCAGCCAGGGGAAGAGGTAAAGTGTACAATATGGATTGAAACAGAGGCAAGCTGCAGAGAATGCCGGGTCACATCTAACATTCAATTGCTTTTTAGTTGACGATCAGCTACATTGATCAAATCGGCTCCACAAAAGAACGCCAACGACAACTTCAGGCTCAATATCACTTCACATGCGACTGCCCACTGTGCAAATTCTTTCCTGCCAACCCAATGGTGCGCCCAGAACAGGAAAACCTACTGGATGTCTTGGCTCCGTCGAAACCGCTCTACGCCCCTTCTTTGGACCCCAAACAGGGTTGGGTTTGTCCTAACCCGTCATGCAAAGCTGACCACCACACCATCCTGGCCGTTGACAGTCAGTTGGAAGTATATAACATCGTCAAGCTCCGATGTGCGACATGTGGTTACGAAGGAACATTGACACAGGAGTTGGAGCAGGAAAACCGGGAGGAGGCTGAAAGATTGTGTGCACGTGTTGTGCGAGAGATGAATGGAGGATCGACATCCAAAGGGAGTGGCTCGCGCAACTTTGAGCTGGCGAAATTCTCATCATCGGAGACAACGGCAACCGAGGGCAGTGCAACAGCTGAACCAGCAGTTGTCGGTGGATTAAGAACTGTTCAAGAACCCTCTGATGCAACGCTGCGTGCCTTTAGAGCAGCCTACAAGACTCTGACAGGAAATGAGTCAAAGTCGAGCATCCTGATGAACTCTGTGTTGGCGTCCCCAAGTACTGAAGAGTTCCTCAATACTAATTACAGCCGAAGCTCAGTTCACCATTTAGTCCGAGGACTTGAGCAAGCGTCTTTTGACGAGGCTGTCAGTCATAAGCACTGGGTTTTTGCTTTGGAGCGATCCATCGAATTGAACTACATCCTGGATGACGTATATATTGGATATCATCCCGTTAAAGCAGTCCAGCACTACTACACCTGCAAGATTGCCAATCTCCTCGCCAATCTTCTTTTGGAAGAGTCGACAGTCGAGATTGAAGACAGCGATGACAGCAATAACAGTGATGAGGACCAGTTTGCAGACAGTGACGATGAAAGGGATTTGGCTGCTCTGAAAAGCGCAATGACCGCAAACACCTCTAAAGTAAAAGCAGGGGATGGATCCATGCAGGATATGTTATCGCGCCATGGTCATAAGGGCGCACAAGAGGATAGCAACAAGAATTCGGCTAAAATACAGAGGCAGCAGCAGAGGCGTTCCCAAGCAGAAAACTCCAAGAAGGTATTGCAATTCCTGAAAGAATTGGTGCCAAAGTTGGAGGATTCTTCGATTCTGCAGCAGTTCCGGATCTGCTGGGGTAAAGATGGTCGATTGGCGAGTCGATATCGGCACCAGGTCGATTCGTTAAAGCAGGCGCTTCACTACGCAGAACTTCCGTTTGCAAAAAGTGAACAAGAATAAATCCCATCAATATCCCTGACACTGAGTTCTTAGACAAACTTGTTTGGATCGATTTCCAAATCCTAGATAATCCCTTGGTCCCTTGGTAGTCTCCTGTTGAAAGGCGCTGTTAAATGCAAAAAATGATACAAAATTCTATTTATTTCTTCGAACTTCCAAGTGTCTTCATCGTGATCCTGAAGTCTCTGAGGCTGTAAATCCTGGTCAGACCGATTATGAGAAACGATCCTGCCTCTTGGTATTCTTTCGTTCTCTAACTGATCCCATTGTATTTTACATGCCACTATAAAGGTACCAATAAAATAAGAAAAAGGTAAGTATGAATTTTATCCTGAACATCCTCAAAGCAGAAAGCATTCCGTACTAGGAGACCCAAACGTACCGAAGCTTCATCAACTTGATCAGCTGAATCTTCTTGCGGACCATGTTGCCAAAGAGCTTCTTGTTCTGTTCCTGAGCCTCACGTCTCATCCTGACATGCCCGCTCTCATATGTCCTCTTCAAACGGAGTTCCCGCCTCATGTTGGATTGATTGAGGGTAGTTCTCAGACGTCTGTAGGCGGAGTCCACGGTGGATGGACCGTTAACCTTGATCGAGCGTCCTTCTGAGGGGTGGTTGATATCAAGGTGGATGGGGTTGGCGGTGGTGTTGGCCTTGGGCATGTATCCAAAGACGGGCATAATGGTGTTGCTGGCGGCGTTGCTGGCCCGGGGGTTGGCGAAAAGATTGCTTCTGCTCTTGTTGGTGGCGGCAGTGGAGGCGTTGTTGTTGGGGCCATTGTTGAAGAGAGGGCTAAACATTTCGGTCACTTCATTGCTGCTTCGGGCGGTTGATGAGCTGTGAAAGGCGGAGAGGGACTGGATCTGGACCTGGCGCTGGACCACGGAGGCCGAGGACAGGCCACTTCTGGCAAGGACTGTGCGGAACATTGGTCGACCTGAAGACTAGGGAGCAAGGGCGGATGGAGAAGGGAGAGGCGGAAGGATGATGTCCGAATGGAGATGTTCTGTTCAATGGAGCGGGATCAGAGTGGCCTTGCAGACACACGGTGCTGTGTGGTGGCTTGGATATTTTGGCGAAAAGACAGTGACTGTCGCAGCTGCACTGCTGGGCGTCTGTCTGGAAGAGACAATCGATCTCTCTCTTTTGCATCACCATCGACAGCACTACACAACCGACAATGTCTCTTCCTTCCGCAGACGAACTTGAGCAGCTTCAGGAGATCGGTACGGGAGCCATCCTCACTTGAATGGAAAAAAAAGGAGCCGAGGCTAGGTTGCATTGGGCGTCAGAAAGTCCTCAAAGACAAAAACTAAAACACGGAAATTTTTCTTTCGCCAAATAGAGAAGCAGTGGGCTGTCAAGGCCATGCACCACGCCGAGACTTATTTCTCGCTCCTCGAGGCCATGGATGGATCCAAGCTCAAGCTCACAAAGTAAGAACTCCCGTCCAGTGTTTTTCATTAATCTGAATGACTTTTTGAACAAGTTTGGAGGTTTTTTTTGCTGCGGTCATCATCACTCACTGACAAATCGCTTGTGCATTCATGATAATCTACAAATGACAGGATTGATGATGAGATTTATGTTGATTTCATGTCGACTTTCGGTCCCGATCTTCCCCGCATTGACATTTTGAACGAGGACAAGGATTTCAAGTCTCCTGAGATGAAGGAGAAGTGGCGCACGTTCATCAACCGTTACGAGGGCGGAAAGGTCGCAGACTACAACTTTGGTTCTTTGCTCCGTATCGATGCCAGCCAGGGATACACCGAGACCAACACCATGTTCGGTAAGTTGCTCTTCAATCTCACCTAATCTCTTTTTTTTTGTTTTTTTGGGGGGGCTGTGTTCGTAGGTGGCTCCAATGTCATTAACGCCTCGTTTCTCTATGATTTAACTCTGCTGTAGTTACTCGCATGCAGTTCTTGACCATCGAGATTGCCCGCAACAAGGCCGGTCTCAACTCTGTCCACTGCAAGAAGCAAGCAAAGTAAAGAGAAGAATCTAAGAAGATGTACTATAGTAACAAAAAACGATTTAAAGCACAAGGGTACAGCGTTTTGTATGGTCTAGCCGCTTGAATTTTGTGCTAGGGGGTAGGAAGATGGGTTGATTGACAAGAGATGAGGAGTGCCAGTCTGATGAACGTGCGTTTTGGAGTTGACTTTTGGGAGGGAGGGAGGAGGGCATCAACATTTGCTTGTGCTTGTTGTCGCCCTGTTTGTTTTGGAAAGGGGAAGTACTCCAAAAAACAATAGGCATTTTGGTTTTTGGTTTTTAGCGAACTTGTTTGCATTCGTAACAGACGGACATGCAGACAAGCGAATAGACATCGGTCGATGTGCAGTTCCAGAACGCGTTTGTTGCGCCCAACAGCCAGAGAAACGAAGCTTGTCAGCAACTCCAAAAAAAAAGTGGCTGTTGTGTAACAATGGCGTTCTGGCAAGACAATGACATCAACTGGGTGGCTATTTTTTACATGCAGGAACGAAAGGGCAAAAAAAGAAACAGAAAACAGCTAGATGATTACAGATCCAACAAAGTAACGAAGAACCTTCCGGTAGTGGGGGTGCGGGTGACCCCTGCAACAGCCCATTGAAGGGGTAGTAAGAGACGAGAAGGCCCCTGTGAACACAGAAATACGGGGGGACCCATGAATAATGTCCCAGTCAGTCTTGTTGAGGCTTTTGCAGCTAAGAGAAAAAAGAAAAGCCGGAGTTGGTTTACCAGCATGAGCGGTCTCGATTGTTCTCCCATCGAGCGGGCAGGGGCATTGAATGAACGCACACAAACGCACACAGTTACAGTAAGTAGCATATTCAGTAGCTTATTTAGAGTTGATTGTTGATGATGTAACCAACTTTGTGTGTATTTTGGACCCACAGACAAGAGTGTGAAGCGACTACTGTACTGTAGCTCACAAGGACGAACTTGCACACCCCGTCTCCCTCCCACTCTGCCACTCTGCCGCTAGTTTCTCTCGTTACATCATGCAAAAACCAAACTTGGGCCGAGATGGAGCCTGACTAATCTCTTGATCCCTTGCTTGATCCCGTTCCTTGGCTCGTGTATAAAAGGAGCTCGTCTTCTCCTCGCTTCTCCTCGCATCTCATCTGCACTTCTTCCATCCCCTCATATCACTGCAACACACATCGCCCCACTCACTCATGGTATCCTCACCAGTCTCTTCTGCCCGCCCTAGTATGCGGTGCGCACCTGTCTACCTCCTCATGGTCCTTTCCATGCTCATCAACCTCATGACCACAATGGCCGCTCCCATCGACATCGCTGGCAAGAAGATCACCGATGCAGCAGAATCAGGACCTTACCAAATATCTGTCCAAGGAGGAATCGCAGGAGCAATCTTGATCGTCGCCGGCCTCTTGCTTTGCTTCTTTGGTTACCGTCTCTTCCACGTCACCATGTTCCTGATTGGCTTCTACTTCTTTGGCAATGTCGCCTATATCGGCATGGCCAACGGCGGTGTGACCTCCCAGACCTTGTTGCTTGTCATCTCAATCGCGGTCGGCATCTTGGGAGGTCTGCTCTTGGTCTGCTGTTCTCGACTGGGAGTCGCCGTCCTTGGCGCTCTGTCCCTTTACTCGCTCGGTCTCTGGATCTTGGGCTGGAAGTCGGGAGGGCTGATCACCTCCACCACCGGACGCGCCATCTTGCTCGGAGTCTTGGCCGTTGTGGGCTTCATCCTCGGCTTTGTCCGTGAACGCGAGATGGTCATTGTCGGATCGGCCCTCGTTGGCGCCTACTCTGCCGTGGCCGGTATTGACATGTTTGCCCACACCGGATTCGTCAACCAGGCTGATTCGTTCATCAACTCCAAGACTTCCATCGACAATCGTGTCGATGGCATGACCTGGAAGGAGTACGCGCTATTGGGAGCCTTCATCGTCCTTGCCCTGTTGGGTATGGCTGTGCAGTTCCGCGCTTGGGGTCGCCGAAACTTCCGCCCCGTGGCTACAGCACCTGCCCAAGGAGATGTAGTCTACACTGAAAAGCCCAGCCGGTTGGGAGGCATGTTCAGCCGTCGTTAATCATCCTTGGGACCATATTATCAAATCTCGTTCGCATATACATCCGCATACATACAAATATCCTCTCTATCTCTTTGCTTATCGCAAAGACTTTGTACAAAATTTCCAATAATAAACAGATCTGAGTGAACATGATAAAAATTACCACGGTCACTCTGTGAGACAGTTTTTTGTCTCGAGTGGGTGTGCATGTGGAGAGAGGCGGATTCATTTTCTTCAGAGATCTGCTGGGTATCTTTCTTGTATCTTCCCCATTCTCCACTCCTTTCCCTGCATACCCCACTCTATCCCCCCACTCCCCCTGCCTTGTCTTCAGCGTGTGCAATGGCAACCAGATAGTTATCTCCCTCTCTGTCCTTTTTACTCTCTCCCCTTCCCTCGCTATCTCTCCGCTCTACCGCACTATCGCCCTACTGTATATCTTGCCATGTCATCTCCGCATCGTCGTGAGAGCTTACAACATCAAACAACGGATGTATACCAGACCGATGGGACAACCGCCCCAGGATGGAGGCGCCACTGTCGGTCAGTAAATACGATATGGCCCCCCGTTCTAGAAATGAAACTCGCTCAACTCTCCCTCTCATCGTCTTCGGCGGTTGAAGGGACGGGAGAGCAGGGCACAACGGACTCGAGCTCGAACTCGGACTCGGACTCGGACTCGGACACGTTCCCAGCCACAACAGCTGGTACCACAGATGTGGAGGATGAAGCCAGCTCGAAATCGACAAAGAGAAAGAGGTCGTCATCATCTTCCAAGGAGGTTCAAAGACTCCTCCAGATTCACGGACCTTTCAAAACCTCATGTATTATTCCAGCTGCACCACGATTGAACCTGCATGACCATGATAAAGCCGAGAAGCCCGCGGACCTCCCCTCAGATCAAGTTGATGCTGACGGTGACGACGAAACGATGCAATCGGACGATGGTGTGGATAATCGTCTGGTCTTCCATCGGCAGTCGTCCACCCACGTAGACCGAGCAGCCCATGCAACCGGCGAAGCGGGCTCTAGACCTTTGGACAGCGTAACAACGACGGCATCGTTGACTACTCAGTCGAGGAGACGCAATTTCAAATCAAAGAGTTACCATATCAGTGTCCACCCATGGAGTCTGCCATCAATTACATACACAGACGGAGGGGATGATAGTGGACACAGCAGTGGGGACGATAATAGCAGCAGCAGCAGCTCTATACATGCCAAAGACTCTGGCAGAACGGAACGACCATTCTCTCGCCTGCGTCATCGTCATGCTCCTCCTCCTATGCGTCGCAGAAGCTATTCTTTCTGCTCTAAAGAGTACCGTGTCAACGGGTCTGTTGAGAACAGACGACACAGCAGTAGCAGCGTTCTCAGTGTTAACCCCGTCAACACCTTTCTTTCAAGTCGACGTTCATCTGTGCAACGTAGGAGAGGCGGTAACGACAGTGGCGGTCAAGTTTTCTCTATCACACCACCACCCTCCGTCGTAGATCCCTCGCCAGCCTCCCCGTTGTCCGCTTCAATGCCATCCGCCCATCGACTGTCCTTCGCAATGACAGCGATGAAAGCGACAACGACCTCTTCTACACCAGGATCTGACTTCAGGATTTCGACAGCGTCATCTCGGTCCTCAACCCCCGCCTTTGTCTATAAATACACGTCTGCATCATCCTCGATTGGATCTCCACCCGCCGTTTCGAGAAGAAAGTCTGTAACATCGGCCTTGACTTCGTCCCAGACGTTTATTCTCCAAGGATTTCTTGCCCGGCACTCCAATGGTCATCAGCTTTTCAGACGACCCAGTCGAAAATGTTGCCCCGATGATTCTGCATGGCTGGGCGAATTGGGACAGGACTCTTCTGCCTCTTGCTGTTATTCCTCCACAGAATGTGAGAGGGATGGCGATGATGAGGATGAGGATGAAGATGAAGAAGACAAAGAGGAGGAAGATGAGCGATTCTTGTTGTTGGCTCAGAGTCCAAACTCGAGCGAGTTTGATCTGAGAGATTTTTTCGATCGAGAGTTGGAAAAAAAGGCAAAAAGTCATCAAGCCGACAGTCCTGTTTTCTTTCATGGGTTTCCTCTCTTGCGAATGACACCCTTGGACCGTTGAGAACGGTTTGGAGGGGGCTCTTTATTACAAGACTGAATAATAGTGAAAAATAAAATGAAAAAGAGTTGGGTATATGTTATATGTTTTCAACGCGAGAACAATGAAGAGTCTTCATATCCAAGCAAAGAGGGCTTGGATACTTGTTTTGCAGCCTCCAGATGCTCCATTTTGATCTAGAAAAGCCAAAAAGATTACAGAGGTGGAATTAAAACCAGAAAATAGCGAATGCGAATACCTCCATGTCAACAGCAAAAAATGACACCACCGACGAGCATACCTCTGTGTTCCTAATGTCTTGTCGCAGGCAAATAAGAGCTGCCTCACGACACAAATTCTCAAGATCTGCTCCCGAGTATCCCTCTGTTTGTTCCGTCAACAGCCTCACTTCTTCCAAATCAATATGGACAGGCATCTTTGCAATATATCCGCTCAAGATCGTAGCTCGTGTCTATCACAATATACAAACAAAGTTAGACACTGTAAGCAGAGCTAGGACAGGATTCTAGCAGATCAAACGATACCTTGGTGTCCGGCACTGGGATATGAACAATTTGATCTAGTCGACCTGGCCGCAAGATTGCTGTATCAATCACTTCTGGACGATTTGTAGCTTTGCAAGTGAGAAGAAATATTGCGAATGTGAGAGTGAGTATCAATGTTTTCAAGTACAGCCACAAGCTGAAATACAACGAAAGCACGAGATCCTTACCTGCGAGGACGAGAACATCCACCTCTGCACCCTTTTTGTCCGAACCCCCAGAGAAGAATCCATCCATTTCTGTCAAAAGCCCAGTAACAATCCGGTCTCCACTGTTTTCTGAAGTGTGAGTAGAGCCTCTGGAAGGCGCTAGCACATCGATCTAATGTTACAGAAAAAAAACACAAGATGATGAGATTCACATAGAGCACAAACATAGCAATCTCAACATAAAAAAAAATCCTCGACCCACTACCTGATCAATAAAGAGAATGCACGGCGCGTTCGCCTTGGCTTGCGCAAACATTTTTGCAATGTTTTGCTCGGATTCGCCAACGACTTTGGAGCGAATTTGTGAACTCTGTGCCACCACATTATCAGGAATGAAACAAGCAACGTTAATAATTGATGTCTTTGGACCATATTCAACTAGAAATCATTTCCTTTACCTCAACAAGCATGAAGTTGATTCCAAGCTCTTCAGCTAACGCGCAGCACAACATGGTCTTTCCTACACCTGGAGGGCCGTGCACAAGGACCCCACGAGGTGGTGAAATTCCCAGGTCTAAATATTTCTTTGGGTTGTTAAAGGGTTCAATAATGGACACCCTCAAGTCGGCTATGGCGTCCTGAACGCCATAAAGATCCTTAAATGTCACTGTTGGGATCTAATGGCGTTCGTGCAGCATGTTAGAATATGGCTGAAATAGCACCTTTGTTAATTCACCGCTGATGACCAATTCCTTTGTCACTCTACCTTGGAAAGGAACTCGCCCATGCCTGAGGGACGAATGGTTTTCATCGCCTGTTCAAAGTATGAAAAATCAATTCTGGAGTTCTTGTGGCCGGCTGCAATCCTGGATATTAATTGCAGCGCTGTTTCTGTGCAAAGAGCCTGCAGATCCGTAGGCACGAATCCATGTGTGGCCCTTGCAACTCGTGTCAAAATATCAGCTTTTTGTTTCTGATCCAAGGGAAGTTCTGCTTGTCAAAGGGCGAAATGAATATTAACATAGGCAGACAAGTAACAGAAGTCAACTCACTGAGGATGTGAACTTATTGGCTTGCCTTTGGTAATAATTTCTAGGACACGTCGTCGCTGCTCCACGCCTTTCAGATGAAGGTCAAATATTTTATCCAGTCGACCTGAGCGAACCAGCGAGGTATCCACAGCATGGGGCCGGTTTGTCAAAGCTAGAAAGATCAAATGAGAGATAAATAAGTGCGAGTGAACATTGATCGCTCGACAGGTGCAGCACCAAGCCTAACCTCTTACCTATAATCAAGACCTTATTTCCATGGGGTTGCAAATTGACTGAATCAATAAGATGTAGGAGCGTTGCAAACAATTTGGCCTCCACTCCTAGAAAGTCATGGCAGGATATGTAAGTCAATGATGGCAAACAAACTCGATTAGGTTCATTCCTGTCAACATCTTTACTCACCTTTCCGCGAGGACCGCCCACTGGCAATCATGTCGACCTCGTCCAAAATGAGAATAGAAGCTGGCCCGCGCGCCAACAGTGAACTGAAAGAGTCGCGGAGGAAATTCTCGCTCGCGCCCTCATCTACACAAAAAAAAAGTGTATTCATATATTAGTAACAGCTTTCCTAGGTTGCGTCCAGTCCTGACGTCTAAAGCCACACTTACCAGTCTGGAAAACATCTGGACAATTAACAATAGTACAAGGCAGACCAGAATGTTCGGCTAGCTTGGAAGCAAGTAAGCTCTTTCCTGTTCCTGGTCGTCCAGTAATGAGGATCCCTTTACATGGAGCTTGGAAACAAGAGTTATCCTTTCGAAACTCTGAAGGGCGTAAAGCACACTCCAAAAAGCCATACATATGATGCACGATCTGCTCCAAGATATCGTCGTAGCCCCCAATGTCTTTTCTGGTCGCAGACACCCACAGTTCCTTGGAGATCAGGCCCTTTTGCAAGCTCAGTTGCTCCACTACAGGCACAGACGACGAGTTGAATTGTACGGTGGTACTTTCTGACATGATCCCGACCCTTCGCAGGTTCTGATTTGTGGTCTCCATTGCCGATACAGTGAAATTCTGAGTGCCATGAGGGGATTTGAATGAGACCATGCCGCCGAAGGACAGGACTGAACCAGTGAGTGACTGGGCAATGGCCGCTCCATTCTGTCGAGATCCGGAAGTGGATGATCCTGTTAGGGTGACCCTAGTAGCGTTTCCGATACCAATGACGATTTCCGCGATAAATACAAGAGGTTCCTGTGTTGATGACATGGCCTTATCTTCTTGGAAGGGGACAAAAGCACTCTGGGTCGAGTCTTGCGGCTGCAGCTGCTGAAGTTCCCACCACAACAGGTTGCTGACGACCACGTTCCAGATAGTTCCTGCCGCCTGAGAGTCATCATGGTGTGTACCCAGCTTGTCTGGGAAGCGAACGTCTTTCCTAAATAAGGTACTTTCTTTAGAGTAAAATTTGACAGAGGCATGGATGGTCCTGCTTGAGTTTGGCCCGATGGCCTTCAGGGCCACAACCGCGTTCCTCAGTTTGAGCTGCAGACCCTGATCGCGAGCGACGTAGAGAATGGGGCGGGCCAAAGGTGAGGCATTGCGAGCGCCAGTGACATGAGGGGGATAGAGGCGAGCAGTCTCGTCGACGGAGGCGATGACCCGGAGCAGCATGCTGGCGAGGGAAGGGATGTGTCGAGCTGAAGGAAGGAAGGAGTGTCCTGAAGAGAAAAAAAGAAAAAAAAGAGTGACTGCTTGAGCTTTGCTCGCACTCTGTCCTGCCCAATGCGGGCTCGAGTGAGGTGTGCAGTGAACAGTGTGCAGTGTGCCATGCGACGCCACCGTTTTCTCACTTTTTTTTCGTGTCCCCCCTCTCTCGCTCTCTCTCTCCGTCTCTTGCTCGCTCCATCCATCCCCATTTGCTCTTTGCCCATCCCATCAACCATCCCCATCACCCCCACTGACTACCCTCCCTCTGGGATCTCTGCCCTTTGGCTACCTTCTCCAGGATACCTCCCTCCACGGCCCATTCACGTTGTCCACTCCGTACCGCCCATTCTTCCTCCTTTCTTTCCATTCATCCACATCCATCCCATGTCCACTCATTCCACCCCTAGCCCGCTACCGTTCCTTCTCCTCGGACTTGTCACAGGAGGAGCTTTGCTCTATGTCTCGTACTGGGTGTGGCCACCTGGCCAGAGGCGCACCGACAGCTCGGCCGAGAGTCGAAGACAGCGTAGACAAGCACGCAGGCAGGCATTAGCCAATGCCGATGCTTCAGGGTCAGGGTCAACCCACGCGACCTCTCTCCGACGAAGTAATGCTACCCGCCGATCCAGTCGTCGTCGGCCACAGCAGTCTCAGCAGCCCACCGCTGCAAGACGCGACGATAGCAGGCACTATACCAGTGGGGCATCGAGCTCAGAGGAAGAGGACGATCCGCATGAGCGCAGCTACAGGAATGACTCCGACGAAGAAAACGAAAATACCGACCATGAATATGCTGCCATCGTGGATGAGGATGGCTATGAAAAACTGCAAATAGAGGAGCTTGGAGACAACAAACATGAGGGGCTGCAGCTCATGAATCTCTTGTATGCCATCGCAGAAGATCAAGCCGGAAAAGGTACCTACTTTGTCGTAGTCTGCCACAGCCATTTGAAGAAGAAAAACTGATCTCATTGCCTTTTTTGTTGTTCGTTTCACAGAAGGTCATATTCATCGTAAGTAAACCCCTGGCATGAGGCTGTCGATGTATGCTGCTGATATCACCGCTTCTAACGCCAATGCTCTCTGTCGATTACTTTATACAGGCGGGATTACTTGCAATAGCTGTCGCACAGTGCCGATCCGAGGCTTGCGGTACAAATGTGCCAACTGCCAGGATTATGATCTGTGCGAGGGCTGCGAGGCGGCCGAGGTTCATACAAAGTCGCACGTGTTCATGAAGATCAGGATACCGATCCCTCCTTTAGCAAATAGTCGGACAAGAAAGTTGGCGCCTTTCTACCCGGGCACACCGCAAGCCGTAGCAACAACTCCACAAAATCTCTTGCCGGATCTTTTGAAAGATACTCATTGTGAGTTGACTGCTTGTCGCACCAACTGGATCGTTGCATCTCACTCCATCTGCTTACACGACTGTTTTTCTCCTGTTCGACTGTAGTTGATAATGTGGAGCTCGATGCAATGTACAACCAGTATCTGTCACTTTCTACGCTGGATCAGGACGGAGGCGGCATTACTCGTTTAATCTTTGAGCAAGCTCTTGGACCATTGGGACTGGAAAAGAATCTTATTACGGAACGTATTTTCCGGTTCTTTGACCAGGATAATGATGGTATCATCAACTTTCGGGAGATGGCATGCGGCCTTAGCGTGCTTTGCAAAGGGAACTTTGACGAAAAAATCGACTGTAAGTCTTTTGAAAATCATCAAATGTTGACAATGGCGGTTCCATGTCCTAACTCAAAGTGTCTCCATTGGGCATAGTTGCGTTCCAGGGTTATGATCTGGATGGGGATGGATATATTTCCAGAGAAGAACTTCACGAGATGTTCAAGGCCTACTTTTATCTCTCTATGGAATTGATTCGAGACGTCGTGAAGACCATGGAAAACGATCTTATGAACAATTTTGAGTATCAGCCTGGACAGCCTATATCTTCGACGTTCACAGCACCTATTCCCCGAGAAATAGGCGTGCGGAACAGCAATAACACCAACAACACCAACAGGAATAATACCAATAACGACAACACTAATACTAATAGCAGCGTGAGTGCTCCCGGCAGCGGCTCATCGGATCATGGTGGCTCGACCGATCAACAGAACCAGAGGCTGGCCCCCATGATCACGGAATTGACTCCACATTCCGATATCATCGCGTTGGAAACTATTTCTCATCGTCTAGAAGATGCAGAGCAGGAAGCACTTCTTGAGACACAGGACGCCGAGTCTCTTCCATCGGGTGCTTATGGATTAGTTGGTTCAGATGCATTTGCTGACGATGAGGATGAGGATAACGAGACAAATCACGCGGGCAGCAACAATGAGTTCATAGCAGGCTCAAGTCCTGACACAGCTTTGGCCGATACAGAGTCTTTGTTGCCTGTTAACCTCGGATCGGTGAGCGACATTAGCGAAGCAGAAGACTCAGGTGTTGACAGTAACAGCTGGAACCCTGCAGAAGCTGGAGAGTCCGAGCCAGCTCCCCAAGACGCTGTAGCTGCGGATGAAAACCGGCCTTTGTCCACCACAACTGCCCCTGAGGATATCCCAACCGTAAATGTGTCTACGCCTAGCTCAAGGGATGCCCAGGAGTCCGCTGAGCAGCAAGGGAGCAACGTTGGATCTACAAGCAGGATTCGCAAAGACCAGCCTCTTCCGGCGCTAACTGTATCGCCCCATTTGATGGGTCCTACTTTTGTGGACGACCCAGCGTGGGAGAGGCCTCATCGGAGGACTCTCACGAGTGCATCTACTTCTTCGGACAGATTCCATGCCATGAACAGTAACTCGGCTGTAGTGGTAGCTGACATTGGTGTAGTAGGAGGTGGAGGCCCCTCATTGGCACCAGCATTATCTATTGGCTTTGGCGTTGACCGATCCCATTCACCTCAACAACGGTCTCTTCGCATACCTGGATCAACTTCAACCCCAGGAGGGGCAGCGGGACGAAGGACCTTGACATCTAATGACGACGATGTGTTGTTTGGAACTTACAGTGCCTCGTCTTCATCGGCCCCCCCTGTTAGTGCAGGATCCTATGCGAACGCATCCTACTTCTCGAGCACCTTTCCGGTAATGGAATCGATCTCTCAGGACGCCATCCAGGAGATGGTAGAAAAGACGTTTAGCGCCATCAAGAATCCGTCCAAACCAGGGTTTATTACACTGGAGGAGTTCCGGGCTTACGTGCTCACGGACGCTGGGATCCTGGGATGGTTTGATGCGCTTGGCAGTATCTTTTGAGGGGGCCCAGTTGGCAAGGAAACACATGGCGGAGGCGGATCGAGTCCTCCAAGGGCAAGAACCGCCAAGGAGGCGTGTCATTAAGGCGGGCAACATCCGCCCCCTTCTGTGACGTGGATTCAGCAGCAGCAGCAGCATCAAACAATTTTATCCTTTTTTGGGTCTTTCGCGCAGATCAGACAGAGATGGACCGTTGGGCGGATGCCGTGCTGGGAGGAGGGCGGGGGATTGAGCAGCCGATCGTTTTTTTCCCTTTCCTTCTTTCCTTCTTTCCTTCTCGGCCCCGACCCTTTGCACCTCTCCTCTCCTCTCCTCTCTACTTCTCAAGGCCTTTTGTACATTAGACAATATATATTAGTAATGTCCTCTCGCATCCTCTTCCGGGCCGTCACGGCCAGCCCGCGTGCCTCCTCCACCAGTACATGTCTCTTTCATACCCAGCTGCACAGCCTCTCCACATCAGTACGGCCAACACGGACATGGACCGGCATTGGCACTCAATCATGGAACAACCACAAGGCATTGATCAACATCCAAAGCAGCAGCAGCAGCAGCATGATGAACCAGTTTGCACCTTTCTCGACAGGCTCAGGTAAAAACTACCATTGTCTTTGTTTTTTTTTCTTTCTTTTTTTTCTTTTTTGTGCTTTCAAGAGCAGCCGGACGGCAAGCTGGACCCTCACCCAGGAAGTGACATCATGGAGCGGATCAGCAGTTAGTTTGGCTTAGAGCACTAGAACCTTGGCCCAGAGCTGCTGATATCTCGACGGAGGAAGTTCCCGTGGAAGGAAACTGCGGTGCAGCCAAGCGGATCAAGGACCATCGCCGTTATACTTGAAGCGGAGATCCATGGGACTTTTTTTTTTCTTTTTTTCCCAGGAAATGGAAACAGAGAAGGAACAGTTGGGCCTATGAGGGGCAGCCATGGATGATCTTTTTGACGTGCAATGACGAGAATGGTGATCTTCAACTCAAAAACAGAGGGAAAAAAAAATATGGATCGCGCAGATATCTGCGCAGACGTGTGGCGGTCAGATGGAGAAACTTTTTTTTGTGCGTGTATTCAAAATGAGAGCCAGCTCTTGAAGGCCTTGTTAGACTCACCTCCTTGTTTGATTCTTAGTGTTGAACCATGGAGCTCTTCCTCGTCCGGCCCCAGGAACAGGATGCAAGGTCAATTTCATTACACGCGAGGGTGAGACCGTAACGGTCGAGGCAAACGAGGGCGAGAGTCTTTTGGATGTGGCCCGCGCCAATGATCTGGATGTCGAAGGCGCCTGTGAGGCCTCCCTGGCTTGCTCCACTTGTCATTTGATCCTGGATGAGGCGTCATTTGATAAGCTGGAAGAGCCATCAGATGAAGAGAATGATATGCTGGATCTCGCTTTTGGACTGTCAGATACGTAAGTTGTTTGTTGATAACCCCCCCCCCCCTTTTTTTTTTGGTGCTGTTGTTTTCTTCTCGGAAGACTTGTACAAAGTACTGACGTTTGTTTTTTGCTACAGATCTCGCTTGGGTTGTCAAGTATTGATGACCAAGGAGCTCTCGGGATTGACGGCCAAAATCCCTTCTGCTACCAGGAATATGTATGTGGATGGAGCCAAGCCCAAGCACCATTAGTCTGCGATTTCGAATGATATCCTTTCTTTTTTATTATTATTTCACTCCCAATTGCAACACAATTGCAAAAGAAATAAGAAAAGTAACAAAAACAGAAAACTGGAAACAAAATCTCCCCTCAAAAAACACTGTGGATTTGATCATTAGAATAAAAAGGCGTGATATATTTACACAAGAAGGCAAGTAGGTGAATGACTCTAGAGGGTATTCTTTTTTGTTTGTGGGAAGAAGGAAGTGTGATTCTTTACAATGCGCTACATATGGTGCGCAGACTGGACCATTAAAGGAACATCCGGGCGTGCATTCGGGTTCACTAAAACAAGAGGGCGGCCAAGGAATATAAAAGTGAGTGGTTAGTTAGCCGCATGCGCACTTCCACTCTGTGATTATCACAATGAATGCCCCCAATGGAGCGGAAACCCCTGCAATGAAAGAAACTTACGGTTGGTCAGCTCGGTCGAGTACTCAAAAGTGTGTGCTGCTAGACCCCAGTTATCATCACCACAAGGCAGGCCCTCTGCAACAATAGCGGTAGCAGCGACGACCGTCGCGGGCCTGCTCATCTTCTTGAAAAGGAGAGTTTTGGCCTTTGTTAGGGCCGAAGGCTTGGGTTCACAGCTTGGATATAACTCTCTAAAGACATCATCTTCATCAGGCTCCTCCTCTACAGCCCAGTCCTTGGATCCATAAAAGGTATCGTCCTCATGAACATATTCCTCTGGAACTTGACTGTAGAGTGAGCCCGTTGGGTCATCCTGTGGGCCATAAAGCTGTGTCTGGGCTTGGAGGACCCGGATAGGTCGTCGACCCGGTGCGAGGGGTGGCCCTCTCCCGCTTCCAAAGTTGCCACCATCACCGTGGTTGCCATTACTGTCATTGCTATGACCGTGATCGAGGTGAGTGGTATTGAAAACGTTGCCGGCTTGGTGGTCGCCATGACCGCCGTCCTCCTCAAACTCTTCCTCGTCTTCGTCATCTTCCGAACCGGAATGGGATGCAAATGGTGAGATAGCCTTCATAACAGTATCGTTTCTATCCATTGCCTCTCGTTCATATATCGTAGACGACGACAGTCCCGCCAAATTTTCGCCATTACTGCCACCGCTTCCATCACCATGACTGTTGGCCCCCGCAACGCTGTGTGGCTGATCCCTGCAAAACGTTTGGTTCACCAAAGCTGACACAGACACGGCGTTAAAAGCCGCATTCGTACACAAAAGTCGACTCGGCTTCTTTGGTACTGGTGGTCTTTGGGACTGGCTCTTGTTGGAAGAGCTGGTGCTACCCGTGTTCTGTCGCGTGAGCCGTTTCGCAGTCTTGGGAGGTTTTGGGGGGGGGACGACAGGTATTGGGCGTGGTGGCTGTGACGAGAAAGTAGAAGCTCCCTCGTTTACAGCAGTATTCTCGTTGGCTTGGTGACTGGGTTTGCTACAAAAGATGGCAGAGGAGACTGCAGCGGAGGCGGCTGAAGCAAATGCGGAAAAAGTCAATACAGGTGTAATGAACGACGCGTTCGGGAGGGACGAAGACGAGATGCTCTCTGATGTCTGGGAGCTCTGCGATAGATCTATTTGTGAGGGGCGGTGATGAGGTTGCTGAGGATGCTGGTGAGGATGTTGCTGCGGAGGGTAGATGGGCTTGGCTCTGGGAGAAGGGAAAATAGGGATCAGTGCGGAAGGAATGCCTCCTGTCTGCACCGTTGTCAAAGGAAGAGACATCAAGGGCGATGAAACTGTCTGTAGCGCACCCGGACCAGTGTGATGGTGGAGCTGCTGTTGTGCCCGTTGCTCATGAACATGGTGCTGCTGCTGCTGTTGTTGTTGTTGTTGTTGTTGTTGTTGTTGTTGTTGTTGTTGCTGTTGTTGTTGTTGTCGCTGATGTTGTTGTTGCAGCTGGTGAAGGTCATTCTGTGAGAACTGACGCTGGGGCCGAGGATACTGCTGGTGCTGTTGTGATACGTATTGTTGGTACGGGGGTGGGGGAAGCGAGAGCGCAAATGGCTGTCCTTGGGCGTAGTTGGAGGTCTGTGGAGTTCTCACATCACCGTCTAGCTGATCTAATGCCCGTTGGGCCTGATGGCTATTTTGTTGCTGTTGCTGTTGTTGCTGTTGTTGTTGTTGTTGCTGCTGTTGTTGCTGTTGTTGCTGTTGTTGTTGTTGTTGTTGTTGTTGTTGTTGTTGTTGTTGTTGTTGTTGCTGTTGTTGTTGTTGTTGCTGTTGTTGTTGGTATTGCTGCTGCAAACGCTGGTAGTACTGTAGCTCCTGATTATACATCGTCCCTACCAACATGTTGTGTTGTTGATCTAGAGGGGTGGTCAAGTGGTCGGAGTTGGAAAATGCAGTGGTGTCTACCTCTGTCAGGGTTTGGACAGGAGGGTACAAATCTGATAACCCTCTACTCTGCAGCTGCTGTTGTTGCTGCTGGTATTGTTGCTGTTTCTGTGGATGGTCACTCTGCTGCTGGTGATGTTGCTGTTGATAATGATGCAGTTGCCGATTTTGCTGCTGCAAGATTGAAAGGGGCGTGTGGGATGCTTCACCCTGCACTATGGAGGCTGAAGAACCTGCTATAGACGTCGGTGCGGTTGTTCCCATGAAATAGTTTGCAATTGTTTGCTCCATAGCCAAGTGTTGTTGTTCAATTGCAGACATGCCTGACAAGGTCCAATATCCTTTGATCAAATCCATGGCCTTGTAGTACAAATCCTGGCTCTGCAATGACATGGTCTGGAACTCGCTTCGGTTTTCTGCTTCGTCTCCATCCAAGGTCGATCCTCTTTCACGAGGTTGCTCAGTATGTTGATGTTGATGTTGATATGGTGGTTGCTGCTGTCCAAGGATCATGACCATCAAATGGATCTCGGTTGCCTGCAGCATCTGACAGGCAAACAGACCCAGTCCCGGCCAAGGCCAACTGTAGTTTTGGAAAATTGTCAGCGCAATTTCTGTCAAGATTCTCGCTGCTTCAATACACTGGGCGATCGGAGAACTCGGATCCTGAACCCGACCTCGGTGGGATTTGTAGCTTAGCAAAGGTCGATAGAGGAGCAAGCGAACACAGTAGTAGAATCGGTGGAGGTATAGCGCGTAGTATGAAGGGGGTGCAGATGAAGAATTGGACCCGATATCGCCTTCTTGATGTTGCTGCTCACGATCGTTGTAAGCGAGATGGGCGGGTAAAGTGTCCAGCCAATTATCGAGAGCATGGCCGATGGCTAGTATTTCCGATCCATTGACAATCCGAGTCATCTCTTTTTGGCTCTGTCGACTGGAGTGGCGTTCATGGTCGTCATCTCTCTCAGAAGGTACGGAGGATGAAGGAACAGCAATGGAAGAACCTGCTGGGCGATACATCTCGCATACCCGACGGTAGATCAGTACCAGGTCCAGGTGCACGAACCAAAATATCAAGGTTGCATTCTGTGCAGATTCTTCGGCTGTGGTTGACTCGTTAACCGTCCGCATCAGTCGTCTCATCTCTGAGCCAGTGCAAGGTGAGGCAACACAGTATTCCAGCCCTAACATGGAGCTGTAGATTCCATCCAAGAACATACAGCCGAGCCAGGTCAAACGTCGCTCCTGTTGCACAATAGACTCCTTTGCATTCCTGCTGTTGATGCCCTTTGCTTTTCTGGCTTTCATCTTTGTCAACTCGGTCGGCGCGGAGGCTCCAGAAATTTCAGATGCAGCAGCATCGCTGCGGAAAGCAGTACTGGCAGAGTGCCTGAGATTCTCCTCCTCCGCGCACGCCAGGCTGTGATGCAACTCCTTCGCCAAGCCCATATCCTGTGCCATCCTTGTTGCCAGGTGCAAAAATGTCCTGACGCGAAAAAATTGACCAGGCTTTTGCTCCTTGATCTGGTAATACGCCAATAGCAGCAAGCCCTGGATGGTGCTCAATCGAGGAATGTCGCTGTACGTGTCCAACAGTGACCGAGCATGGTCATAGAGAGTATGTTGACGGAGAAAAAGCAAGGGATGGCAATTTTGCCGGGACCATAGACCTTCCCCTGGTAATCGCGCGATCGCCTCCAGTTCCGCGTCCGTTGCATGGCGAGTGGCGACAGCACAAAGAGCCATGAGTAGGAAAGGCGGCACCCTGTAATATTTGTCGTCTTCATGGGCTGGACAGAGCGTCAAAAAGCTAGCCTTGTGAATGATTGGCAGAAAGGCATGGGCACTTTTGAAGTAAATGTTGATCAGCGATGATATTCCCTTAGAACAAAGAAGTGCACTCGGTATCGCATACGGCGGTGGCTGGTCTAGATTTTCCCAATCGAGGACCTTCATTTCAGCTAGGGTTATTCCCGTAGTAGAGTTTCCGAAACTGTTAAAAGAGCGTGCTTCTGTAAAGGATTTTTCCTGCTGTTCTTGTAGACTGGGTAGGAACTGAGCGCTGCCATCCCGATCGACCCTCATTGACCCGAGAAGTTGATCCAGAATTTTGACTGTAGGATCCTTGACAAGCCCTCGGATGAGTTGATGGTGCTGATGGTGCTGTTGATCTGATCCCGGCTGCAGACTCAAGCCCAGTCCAAGGAGTGACTGATGAGAAAGATCATGAGACTGTTCAAGCACCATGGAACCTTGGCGCGAGGTGCTATAGCGCTTGTTTGCGATTGAAGACGTCGTCCCTGAAAACACATCACTCATGAAGGAAGTGGGTGTCGACATGTTCCACTCGCCGGTGTCTTGTTGGTCTGGGTGATCCAAGACTGAAAGATCTCCAAAGGAAAATATATCTGAGGATCCATCGCCACCAGCGCCAGCATTCCTTCTGGCTGTTGTTACTGTTGCAGAGGATGTTACTGAGGGCGAAGGACTGTCGAGTCCCAGAGAAAGCAAGTCCTGTAGGTGTGATTCAACACTCTTCAGTCGGTTCTCCAATGTTTCAACATAATCCCTGTTAACTGGTTTGGTCGCCATCGGATAGACACAGCTGAGCCCTCCTTTCTCGCAATGAGCACACGGAGCCTGACCGTCGCACTTGATCTTTTTATGACGACAGCTCACACATGCCGTTGGGATCCTGGGCTTTCTGGCGCGTTTTGGTGGAGCTGCAGCATTCGACTTCTTTGTTGAGGAGGGTAAGTCGTCGTTGGTGGACAATGGCTCCACGGGAATTGATCCAAGGGATGGACTCGGGGACGAGGCAAGAGAAGTAGCGCCATTGGCCCTATGCACGTAAAAAAAAAAAAAAAAAAATGGTTAGCTTAAGAGAAAGTGAGCACTGAATTGATTGGGAGGGGTCTTCAGAAAACGCTGTGACGAATCTCAGTCAGGAAAACAGGGGCACTGAATAAGATGGGGGGCAATAGAGTCGCTTGTGCAACCAGACACGGATGGGGCATCCGACAATGAACTCTTGGCATCAGTTCGGTTTAAAAGAGAGAAGTGAGGTGAAGCAATAACAGAGAGAGACGAAAGAAAAAACCCGGGGAATCTAAAGAAGGGTCCATGTCGTTACCAGAAAGCCCTTTTTTGGGCTAGGTCCATATCCGAGGGGCAAACGTCCATCCGTGAAAGAGATCGATGACGACAGAGAGTAAGATTGACAGGGTAGAGACGATGTCGACAAAAAGAGAGAGGTGTGAAAGGATGTTGGCAGTGTGTACTGTGCAGCAGCCTGAGAAACAGGTGACGGCTGCAAGCTCTGGGTGGCGGGCGGATGTCGCGCTATCGACACGATTCTAGGAATGGTATAGCGATAAAGAGCAAGAGCATCAGATGGTATGCAGGGTACGCTGGCGCGAGGAACAATAGAACGTCAATCCTCACCAGAACGACCGGAGGCTGAGCTGTGTTGGCTGTTGGCGAAAATAGATCACAGGGATTGCCTTGCCCTCGACGCGTTCTGGAGTGTGGGAGAAAGGCGAGCGGTGGCGGCAGGAAGTCGGGTCACGGTTTACAATGGCCAATGAGGACTCGAAATGAGTGTGTAGATGGAATGAATAAGAGTGAGAGAATAAGAATGAGAATGTGTACGAGAAAGAGATTGAGATGAACAAAAGAAGAGACAAAGAACTGGACGACAGCGAGAGGAGGACGACGAGAAGGGCGGAAGATAATGAAAAGAACAGGTCTCTGGAAAGGTGGCAGAGGCGCCGAGGAGAGACCGAAACGTGGACAGTGGGTGGAATTCATCTCAATGGCCATTGCCGCACAATACAACTCTGCACAAACAATGTGTGGGCACCGCTCTTGCTCTTGTGCATGGCACAGAGTTTGCAAGTGCTCTGCTCTGCCAAGGACATGCTCCCAGCTCCCAGCTGGGCCAGAGGAGTGACCTTCTCACAAAAATCTCCTCTGCTGCACATGTACCCGATCAAGGTAAAGGAGCACAGGTGTGTAGTCTACAGTACTGGGCTGAACTTGCCCTGTCCTGCCGCCTTTATCCAGATAAAAAGACCATAGATGGGGGTTCAAGGACACATTGAGAACTAACCTCTCAACTGCACGAGTTTTGGTGCGCCCCTGTTGTTGTCACCAGGAAGTAAATGAATGGCCCCTGGCCTTGTCGCCGAGGAAACGCTCGCTCGCCGTTTGTCCATTTTACTCTGGTTGTTTCGGGGAGTGGGCTCCCCCTCATCGAGGTTGTTGACCGCATGGTCACACAGAATGACAGCCCACGCAGAGAAGTCGACGACAAGATGTCTGTCGACACGACCTGTGGTAGTCTACAGTTTGTGGTGCATGGTAAACAAACAGAGGAGCCAACACGGCGCCCAGGCCAGATCTCGCCAGTCAAGTTTATTGTTTTGCCCGCTCGCCCCATTGTTTACGTTCTATAACTTCAACTGCCAGAGGCAACATGCATGTCACAGAAAAGGAAAGGCCACGGGGAGCAAAGGCAACAAAATTGAAGGAGAAAAATTGGAGGGTGCAATTTGCAAAGAGCAGTGAATGACGCCTCCCTCGCCCTGCTCCACAACAGCCTCTGTTTGATTGTTGGGTACAAGGGCCCTTGCCTTGGGCGCGAAACGACAAACAGCAAATTATGGAAGCCCTATCGAACTTCTCTTGGACCTTATCCCCATCCACTATAAAAGTCGCCGCACGCACGCGCCAACAGGCGCCGTTACTGCAACCGTCGCCAATCGATCAGGTCGAACCAGGATCCGGAATCTGCTTTTTGAGCACACGCACACATACACACACACACACGCGCGCACACACACACACGACAAGTCCATGCAGGACAGGACAGACACAAAGCCCTTGTTCAATTGCATTAGTGGCTGCCATCCAGGCCAGTTGGACATTATCAACATCCTTTCTCCCACCCTTAGTTTGTTTGCCCATTTTGTAGCAACCAAAATCGTAACAAAACGAGGGCCTCTTCCTTCTTTCTCTGTCTCTTTCAGGATTTGCTTATCTTCCTTCTACTACTACTTCTCTGAACACTGCACTCATGGCAATGAAGCAACAGCAATCTGCATCTTTCCAGCTGCGAAATCCTTATCGACTAGATCGACCCTCCTATGATCCCGTAGAGGTATGGGAGACGTCAATTGTTGAGGAGGAAGAAACTCAACGCCGACAACAACAACATTATCAATATCAGCAACAACTACAAACACACCCTCAACAAAGACCTCTCCCTCCTCATCCATCTGAGGGTGCGAATGGTTCAACATCTTGGAATGGCATTAAACGGATTCGAGATTATCAAAAGAACTCTTCAGAAAAACGTCTCCTGAAGCAACAGCTACAGTCCCAACAGCCTCATGACGAGGGATTACCCAGCTACAACAAGGCTGTGAGCGACAATAGCTATTCCCAACATCAGCATCATGTCCAGTACAACAGCTATTTTGGTCAGTCTTGGTTTAATCAAGGCGCTTTCAATCGGACATCACCGACTCTTTGCACTAAAGGTGCAGCTTCTCAAATGCCAGTGCCAGCAATTACTGTCACTCATCATATCGACTCACAGTCTGAGCTTACCTTTGAGCGACATGTCGAGTGGCTGACCCAAACAGCACTCTGGTGGGATATGCCGGTCGTACACCTTTATCCCGCCCCCGAATCACCAGCGGCGATAGAGTATGTAGAGACGGCTGCCTCCAAATTTGCGAGCTGGGTAAACTTTGTCAAGATTCCATTGAAAGAAGCAAATCGGCTTGGACCAGGAGCCACCGCAGTCAAGGCTCCTACGCCACCTACCTCAACTTCAAGAGTAAAAGGATCCCGGGCGATAAAGAGCCGGAAAGTGTCTTCTTCAACACAGGGTGCCGTCGACGGTCAGGAAGATGGAGGCTTGGTTACGGGTCAGAGCAAGCATCACACAGAGGCAAACGATGCCTCTGTGGCGGAATCAACAGCATCGGGAGTAGCATCAGCAGACTCTATTATTGGATATGTATTTGTCGGATCCGCCGATGAGCAGGCGCAGTATCATCACGTCTTTGAGACTATGGAACGACTCTACCCAAAGATTGAGATTCGATATATTAATTCATTTGAGCCTCATCATCTTCAATCGCGTCGACAGCAAGAATTAAGGGAAGAGCCCTGTGTTCATAGTCTGAGCTGGATCCATTACTGGAGCGCGGCTAAAGAATCTCAAGTCCTGCAGAGTAAGATTGTGAACGAGGTTGTCCGAGTTCGACCCATGTGGGTCAATAACGAGAACTTGCACCGGAACTACGCTCCGCCTCCGCCATCACCACCACCTATTTCTGTCCAACTTGCGTCATCCTCAACGACAATGGAGTCGGTTGCCTCCTCGGATACCCTGAACGTGGAACAAGTCTACGTTGTTGGTGAGGATGCAGGAGCAAACGACCCTTTGCGTGGTGTACCCTCTAGTGTCTCGATCTTGTCCCTTGAAGACGTAGACACTGCTGTGGATGATGAAGACACAGATATGAACCCATTCCAGGACGGACTGCAACAAGAGCAACAACCGGATCGACAGGAAAAATCGCATCAAGTCGATCTTTCAACCTCATCCAATGACAGCATGGACGAGCAAGAGGACGACCATGCCAACATATCTAGTCTTTGCCTGGAGAAGGTTGAGGTCAAGCGCCGGTCACTGCTGCTGAAGAGGCCAAGCTTGAGCAGGGCCCACAGCTCATGGGATATTCGTCACGACCATCATGACTGTCAGTGTCGGCACCACCACTATACTCACGACAAGAATGTGACCAGTGGCTCAACGAATGGTCGCCGATCCAAGACATGGGCTCTGACTTCGTTCACCCGAGGCGAGAGTCACAAGAAGAGTGGGGCTAGTACTTCGTCCGACTATAGACGATCCGTCTCGGTACCCATGCTGACCCTTTCCAATAGGGACGATCAACTGGACCTTGGAGATGGTGACGACTGCAATATGTCGCCACCACTATCGTCTCCAACATCTGCGGGTTCTCCTACGTCCACTTCGTCAGATGACTCGTCCAAGGGGTCACTCTCGTCCACTTCTTCTTCCTCCTCCTCGACGAGACTCGGCCATCGGCTAGTCAACTTGGCTCAGCGATTAGGGGTATACAAGATGCGAGGGTCACTCGTGATCGTGGACATGTAATTGTAATAAAACATTCACGCTTACGATCGACTCTTTGATTGATCCATTTTTACAAAGAGGGGTGGAAATGCCTTGCTCCGGAGACAGAGCACTTGGAAAGAAGAAGAAGAAGATTTTTCCAAAGACAAGAGAGATGGGTGCAAAATCGCGCGTTCAGTCCAGTGTTTGTTTCTGCGAGCCCGGGGCTCTCTGTTAAGGAATGCGGTTGCAAGAATAGAAATTCATTTCAGACCAGCATGCTGCCCGTGCAGAGCGCAAGGCTTAGAGGGCCATCTTCCACAGCAAGATTCCTTGCCTTTGGTTGGTGGAGTGCTCAAAAGTCGATGAAGAATCCCGGTAAGAAGACTCCGACAACGAAAATTTAATCAATGAGGCAAAAAATAGACAGGAGAATAATTCTGTAGATCCGCCGATGTCGGAGCAACTGTGCGGATGAAGACGAGTCGATGACCCAAGCAGGTAAGCAAGTAAGCAGGCAAAGGGGCGGAGGAGATGGCGAAGTACTGTGCATGTACACTGTGTACATGCAACGGGTATGTACTGTACTGTACTGCCACGGTCGCGTGAGGAAGTCCAGTCTGGCTAAGAACATTGGTCCCGCTCGGAGTTTCCATCGTTCTCTCTATCTTTTTCGTCCCAGAGAGTCATGGTGCGACTACAGCGACCTGTTGGCTAGGTCTTGGATTCATTTGGGTTCGATCTGTCGCGGAACGCATCCTACCAGGGACAGACAAAAAACTAACCTCTTGATCGTGTACGCGTCGATGCAGCAGGGTGCGAAAGAGGAGAGAAGAGGGGAGGAGTAAGTTGCAGCTCTTGCCCAAAGAAAAGAGAAGCGCTGTTTATTATATATAGCATGTCACGACATGGCACCACCAGACAGACAGGGAGGCAGGGAGTTCTCTTGCACATGTAGGAGGAGGAAGAGGAGGGGAGACCCCTCTGTCCTCCCCTCGCGTTGCCTCAATCACGAGCAAGAGCAAGTCAGTTAGACAGAGAGAGAGAGAGAGAGAGAGAGAGAGACTGACGCAGAAAGAGACAGAGAGAGATAGAGAAGGAGGAAGCAAGAGCGTGAAAGAGAAAGAGACAGACAGAGAGAGAGAAAAGACCGAAGGAAGGAGCAAAAGAAGTACAAGTGGGGCGGCCCCGATCTGAGCGAGTGGAGTGCGCGAACAAAGAGAGTCCGCTCTGTTCTGTTCTTCTTCCTTCTTCTTTTCTTCTTGTTCTTGTTCTTCTTTGTTCGCCTTCTCGTTCTTCCTGTTCTTTCTTCTTTTCTCTTCCCCCCCCCCTCCTCCTCCTTTTCGCCAACCCCCTCCTCCACCCCACGCTTGCACCTCTTGCCCGTGGGATCTCGTCCTTAATGCATCCCATTCCGACCCTAGTCTCGTCGTCACCCTCCTGAATCCTCATTCATTTCCCTTCCCTTTTTTTTGTTCCATCGCATTGCATTGGATCCACATCTCTTCATTTCACAACCTGCATTCAATATTTTCTTTCTTTCTTTTATTAATTCTTCTGCATCTTTACGACTCCTTCTGTTCTGCGCGTCTCTTCCTCCATCACCCTTTTCTCGCCAGGTAAGCACTAGTCCAAAACTAACCTTCCAGGGGATAAGAGTGGCTGTGATCTGCGCTTGTTCCCGGTAAATACTACCGACAGTAGCATGGGCGCAGAGTTTTTTCGTTGGATGTATGTCGTTGGTGTTTCCCACCACACCTCTTTTCCTCGGTGTTCTCTTCCTTCCTTCCATGCAACCCGAACCTTGTCGTCAGACCCGAATACACGCCAGCACACGCGCGATGCTCGAGCAAGAACACACTGCAACCCAACCCAACTCAGCTACACGGTCCTGGACCAGAAGACACCCTGCGCGTTGCGCGCGCAACTGCCAGTCCAGCTGCTAAAAACAACCGCACACAGACACCATCACACCATGCTGCTCTTGCAACAGCAAACTGCATCTCCCATATTACATTGCATCACAGCGGACCCGCCCTCTTGCAGGTCGCAATTATCGGCTCTTCCTTTTGACCCAGCATCTCAACTGCCCCGTCTTTATGTCCTTTATTTTTCCCCTTCCCCTCTGTCCGCTCCCTTCTCTCGCTCTCTGTGGACCAGTGCTCGCTATCATTTCTATCGCTCAAAAGAGAAAGAACGAGACTGTGAATCCGTGAGGAAACGTTTGCATGTGCTCGATAAAGGCCACTGCATTGCACAGGAAAAAGAAACAAGTGTTTCCTGGCACGGGCGTACTTCTTCACTCTTTGTCCCTGCTCATCCCCTCCTTCTTGGTGTCGCGTGTATTCTCAACGAACGGGTCCTATTGTCCAGGCCTGCTTTGTTCTTTTAAGCTCACGGCTTGATCTGCATTGTCACAACGCTGCCTCCATCGGGCCCGTGTACTGTACAAACCATCCATACCCTTCCTTTTCCCTTTAACAATTCTTTCGCCGGAAGCAGCGATCCCACTGTGCTTAGCCCCACCTGCAGCTTTGTTTGGTAGTCCGACGTGACAATAGCCCTCCCCTTTTCAGGCAGTGTGCGCACCCCTGCCCCCTACCTCTACACCACTCCACTTTCGCACGATGCATTGCCTCCAACTCAAACCACTGGGAGCATGCCCTGCACGTGTCATCTCCTCGCTCAACAACTTTGAATGACAAGCAAGCACTGACACAAGTTATCTCTGCCTCCCTGTTTAAAACAGTGTCTTGTGTGCCTCGTCCCCCATTCAAATTACTGCATAAAAAAAGTCAAGTACAGGTATGTAACAAAGAAAAGAGAAGCAGCCGAAATTGGATGCAACGTTGGTTGGTCTTCGTCTTTTTCTTTGAAAAAAGGTGCAACATTGAGGAGAAGAAACAAGAGGAGGCAGCAGATATTATTACAGGGAGGGGAGGATGTGAGAATTGCAACGCAATTGGCGTGGCCCATGGGCTTGGGTTGGACATGGTGGCATCGAGGCGTTTGGCTCCCTGTGGTGTCTCCTGGTCTTTCCCTTCTCCTGCTCCCCGCCTCTGTCTCCTTTTTTGCACATATTTTTATACCTTTTCTTTCGTTCTTGCGTGCTCCGTGCCTCCAAGCTGGACATGCGTGGATTCAATTCAATGGATAAAAGGACACACGCACCTCCGTGTTGTTCCTGTTCTGGGATGGCAATGACCACAACGATAAAAGGTCGACGCGACACTTCCAAGTGTTTGTGCGTTTGTCTGTGTGTCGCCGCGCGCGGTCAGTCTACTTGTCATTTGGACCGACATGGATATCCTTTGGCCTAGCAGCCTCTCGTTCTCTCCACAGCAACCCTCATTGCAATCTCCATCCTTCACTCTCGCTCTCTCGCTCTCTCTCCCTCGCCATCCCTTCAAGTTGCAACGCGTCTCTCCTTCTTCCTTTTTCTCTCATTCTCGAACAACCTGAGCTGGCAGGCAGACGGTTCGGTATCTTCCCATGACGCGCACTTGCACAGACGATTCCTCCATCAAACCATAGAAAGGCCCAAAGTGAATCTTCGATTCCTTCCTGTGGCCGACCGCCCCGAGGAGTAGAGCTGCGTTGCTGGTCGTGCCTGTCTGGGGCCAGCCTGGGACGAGACAGACAGATAGACAGATACAAGAGACCGCCGGCCCTGATCGGCGTTCCCGTTTGCCCGTCTTGTATTCTTCTATTCTCAATACCGCCTTTCCCTGGTCCATTGCCATCGGTCTCCATCGAGATCCAACCAACTCGCCTCCATTACCCGCCCCGCCCTGATCAGACCCTCTCATCCCAGCTCAGCCCAGCCCAGCCCGTCTCAACCCGTCCGTACCATTCCATCACGCTCTGGAGGATCCATCTTCCATCTCGCCATCAACGCTCTTTCTGTCATTCCGCGCCTTTTTTTTTTTTTTTTGTTTTTTTTCGTCTTCGTTTCCTTTTGTTTAGGCGTGGTTTTTTTATTATTTTTTTTACTCCACTTCCTTGTCGCACAAAGCGCGGTCTCTTGCTCGTGCATTCTTCATACACACACACACTCTCTCTTTTGCCATCTTGGCCTACTCGACCAGACACCAGATACCGGACGCGTCGCCTCCTCGTCTTCCTCTTCATTCATTCTGCATCGAAGACACACGCTAACCATTTATACCTCTTCCGCTCCTCTCCAATCCCTCGTCGCGATCGAAATCAAACCCAAACACAGCTTCACCCGGGATAACGCACCGACTCTTCGCTTGTTCGACGCACCTTCCCTCTCCCCCCTTTCCACGCACATTTCGAAACACACAGTACCCTGCACAATGGAGACAGGGTACCAGGATCTGGAAGGCCAGTCATTCGATGCCCCCGCTCACTCAAACAGGCGTCAATCGCAAGGCGGTGCCACCCTGACCATCGATACCTCAAACTCTGCCGCCCGCAACGGAGGCAGCAGCAACGGCAGCGGCAACAGTGCTCGACCCAGCAATGCCAATTTCCGGAGGCAAAAGTCGCTTGTTCGGCCTGAGCGAGAAAGGATTGACAAGAACCATCCACAGTACTTTTACAGAAACGTCACCCAAAACTTGGATGGATCCCACATCAAAGTCCAGGCCTCCTCCACAGGCAACGACCCCACGGGCGCGCCTGCCCTGGCCAGAGGTCGATCCACATCCGGTGGATTTGGAGGTGGGATCCGAAGAGGCAAGAGTGTCTTGGGGCGTGAGCCAGAGAAGCCAGGCCAAACCAGGGCCACGAAAGCGTCCTCTGGACCAAAACGCAAGACCATGGCTGACATCAAGAACATGAAAAACCCCCTCAAAAAGAAGGCAGAGAAAAAGGAGTGGCCATCCAAGTGGATCATCTACTACAATGCCATCACCTGCTGTTTCCCAGCTGCTCTGTTAAAGTCTTGTGGTAAGAAGGGGCAACTTCACAGGGGCGACTTTACAGGGGCAACTCCTATCCTCAAGGAGAAGAAACAAATACTGACATCTGGCTCTCTTCATCTTTGTACTTTCTAGGGATGCATACACTCGAGATTCAAAGGGCGTGGCGTGAAAAGATTGCACTGGTTTCGTTGATTGTGATGATGGTCATGGCGGTGGCTTTTTTGACCTTTGGGCTCCAGCAAGCTCTTTGCCAGGATGAACAATCCGGCAAGTTCGTAGCAGGATCTCGAGAGCAGGATGTGATCGTCAGCGGTATGGGTTACTACTTCAACGCAGAGGACAGTGGCAATGGAGAGCCTGTTTGGCTGCACCCTTCTCTTAACAAGGACATCTCGAGCGAACCCGTCGACATCATGAATGCACCTGGATTTGCAGCCAAAGGAATGGACGCCTCGTTTCTCTTCCAGGACTTTGCAGGAGGTGCCTGCGACGGTCTTATTACTAGGACCATACCTGCTGCCCCAACAGATAACCAAGCCAACTACTATTTCCCTTGCATCATGAGGAGTATCAACGGGAACACCCCACCCAACTCTACCTTTGACAAGGTCGGATCGGCCTGTCATGCACTCCCAGCCGACCGGACAGCCTGGGCCAACCTGAAGAGCCTCTACAACGCACCTGCCTACTACACCTGGACCAACATCTCCAACGCGGACCGGAGCTTTTTTGCCTATGATGGTGACGTGATCGATGCCGACATCCTGGCCTGGATCAAGACAGACTATACCCTCGATGAGAGTCTGCTGGCCCTTAGGAACGGGTCGATCCGACTTCAGCGTGACCTGTCTTTTCTATTTGTTCAAAAGAAAATGACCAAAGTCGGCGCCTGCTTGAAGCAGATTGCTCGTGTGGGCGCCATAGATTCAAAAACGATCGGCTGCATGACCTCGGACGTGATCACCTATGTGTCTTTGGTGATTATTTTGGGGGTTGTCTTTATCAAGTTCTTCTTGGCCGTCTTTTTCGGTTGGTTCCTGAGTCACCGTCTTGGTGGATTTGAGAATGAAACTTATCAAGAACGTATGAAGCGCGCAGAACAGATTGAAGCATGGAGTTCAGATATCAATAGACCGGCATTCAACAACGCCAAGCGATCGACGTTCTTCCCCACCACATCAAGATTCACACCATCTTCGGGCTTGAACCCTGGAACATCGAGCGGCATCGGCGCCCCTTCTTCGTTGGGTCCCGCTAGTGCTAGACCGCTTTCGTCTTTCAACCGACCCAATAGCACCTTCAAGCCGTACACTCCTCCAGGTTCTCCTTCCATCAACCCCGCGTTCCTCTCGGTCTCGAGTACCTCGTTGGGCCGTGGATCTTATCTCAATCAACAGCTCGGACCCAATGGAACTCCTCCACCCTCGCCTCCACCCTTGCCAAACTCTATGAGACCCTCCAGCATTGCCAGCTTTGGCGGCATGCGCCAGGTCTCGAGACGGTCCTCGACTTCGTCCTCCACTGCTACCCAGCCCTCAAACTGTCCAATGCCTGTCTCACCCTTTATGGTATCGCAGCCTCCAGTGTCGTTCCAGCCGTTCAACTTTCCATTAATTCACACTATGTCTCTGGTAACGTGCTACTCTGAAGGTATCGATGGTTTGAGAACAACGTTGGACTCGATTGCTACGACGGATTATCCAAACTCGCACAAGTTGATCGTGGTAATTTGCGATGGCATGATTATCGGTGCCGGAAACAACATGTCGACACCCGATATCTGTCTGTCGATGATGCAGGATGATCTCGTACCTCGTGAGGATGTGGTGGCCCATTCCTATGTGGCGATTGCAGATGGTACTAAGCGCCACAACATGGCAAAGGTCTATGCTGGTTTCTACAAATACGACGACGAGACGGTTCCTGACAAGAAACTTCAGAAGCGGGTCCCGATGTGTATCATTGTCAAATGTGGAGGCCCCACGGAACAGAATCTGCCCAAGCCTGGTAACCGTGGCAAGAGAGATTCTCAGATTATCCTTATGGGCTTTTTGCAACATGTCATGTTTGATGAGCGTATGACCTCGTTCGAGTACGAGCTATTCAACACGATCTGGAGAGTCACTGGAGTGGCACCCGATCGATACGAAATTGTGCTCATGGTAAAGGCGACAACGTACTTTATTGACCATCGGTAGGTCATTATTGCAATTCAACTAACAGTGTTTGATCTACTCGTTGTACCTAAAGGTTGATGCGGATACAAAGGTCTACCCTGACTCTCTCTCGCGGATGATTGCGGCCATGGCCCACGACCATGATATCATGGGACTTTGTGGCGAGACCAAGATTGCCAACAAGACCGACTCTTGGGTCACCATGATCCAGGTCTTTGAGTACTACATTTCCCATCACATGTCCAAGGCCTTTGAGTCGATGTTTGGAGGAGTGACCTGCTTGCCTGGATGTTTCTGCATGTACCGTATCAAGGCGCCCAAGGGACCAAATGGCTACTGGGTCCCGATCTTGGCTAACCCCGATATTGTCGAACATTACTCTGAGAACGTGGTCGACACCCTCCACAAGAAGAACCTGTTGCTCCTAGGAGAGGATCGCTACCTGTCGACGTTGATGTTGCGCACGTTCCCAAAGCGTAAGATGATGTTTGTTCCCCAAGCAATTTGCAAGACGGTCGTCCCAGATACTTTCAAGATCCTGCTGTCCCAACGTCGTCGGTGGATCAATTCGACGATCCATAACCTGATGGAGTTGGTCCTTGTCCGTGATCTGTGTGGAACGTTCTGTTTCTCGATGCAGTTTGTCATTTTTATGGAATTGGTCGGTACGGTCGTTCTGCCCGCCGCCATTTCGTTCACGATCTACCTGGTCACGATCTCGATCTACAGAGCAATCTCACACGACGATAAGATCCCCGACACCACAGTGCCTTTGCTGTTGTTGGCAGCAATCTTGGGTCTACCAGCTGTCTTGATCGTCATGACGTCAAGAAAGATGGTCTATGTTGGATGGATGATGGTCTATCTTTGCTCAATCTTTGTTTGGAACTTTGTCCTTCCCGCGTACGCTTACTGGCATTTCGACGACTTTTCCTGGGGTCAAACCCGTATGGTGGCCGGAGAGGTCGCAGGAGCGGACCATGGTGGAAAAGAGGGCCAGTTTGATAGTTCACACATTACGATGAAACGGTGGGGCGAGTGGGAGAAGGAACGCAGACAAAAGGCCGCCATCCTTGCTGGATTGCCCACACCCCAATTCTTGGTCTCGGACTCTGGGGAGGATTGGATGAGCCACCAGGGCCTGCGCGAGGAAGAGCTCTCGGACGAGTCCTCGTCCTCGAGACAGACGGGTGACAGCTCTCTCCCGTTTGCCAGTCGCCACAACATGCACTCGGGTTCGTCCGTGTCAACGGGCCAGTACACGTTGGCAGACAACCACTCTCATCATGGGATCTATCATCCAGCCAGTATTGGGTCTTACCCCCCAGCACCGGTGATGGATTCGATCCCCCTTCTCAATATGCAAGGAACCACCCCTCCCGGGACGATAGGCAGGTCCTACCAACCACAACAACCCTCATCACAGCCGCCACAAATTCATCCGCGTCCAATCTCCACTGCCCCAACGATTCTGACACCCAACAGCAACAACAGCAATAACATCAACATCCCAAGCCGTGCCTTCACGGCTTCCCCTAAATTGAGCAGCAACCTTGCCAATTCGAGTTACACACCTTCACCAGAACCTCCTGGTGGTCCTCGACTGGTCTCGATCGACACTCGACCTCCTCCTCCTCCGCCATCCGCGTCTTCATAATCCCACAGCAAACCAAACCCAACAAACCAAAAAGACAAGTCGTAGACTTTTTTCATCTAATAATATCCTATATAGTACACGATGATGATGGTTGAAACTGAAATGCAATGATGTATTTTTTTTTGAATATTATATACTTTCTTTTTTCTTTTTGCTCCAATTCATGAGTGAACAAGAGCTATCAAAATAAAAAGGAGGGGGAGAGAATGGTGGAAGGCTGGTAAACGTAGCTGTAATGGTAGTAGCGGAGAGTGATGGCAAAAAAAAAGCCCCCCAGGAGTGACAAGAACAATCTAGTTGTCCACCATTCTAAAGACCAAAGCGCATCCATCATCGGAGCCTGTCACACAGGTCAAGCCATCGTTCGTCATGGCAAAGCACAAGACGGCATCCTGATGACCCAACCAAATCTTGACGTTCTGGCCAGTCCGTCCATCCCAGACCTGGACGGAGCGATCTGCGGAGCAGGTAGTGACCAAAGGTTGGGTCTTGTGCCACTGCAACTTGATGATAGGTCCCTTGTGTTCACACGACGTCCGCAACTGCATCGTCTGAACATCCCAAATGTTCAACCGTCCGTCCAAGGAGCCGGTTGCAGCCAAGTTCAAGTGGTCAGAGAATCCAACTGTCTCGACTGCATCCGAATGATTCTCAAAAGATCCCAAGATCTATCATCAGAGGATGGAAACAAAATGTAAAAATCTTTGAGTGCTTTTTTTTCAAGGCAAAGACAGCAAAAAAAAAGGGGGGGGGGGGAACTTACGTTTCCGTTGTGCAAGTTGATCAATTTGGCTGTACCATCCGCAGATCCAGTCATGGCCAAACTGCTATCCTTGTTAATTGCAAGGCAGGTGACGACATCGCTATGGAAGCGAGCATCCTCGGAAGTGATCCTGTGAATGGCCGCGGCCGTCTTGGGGTCCCAGACGATCAAGGACATATCCTCGGACACTGTGACAATTTTTTTGCCATCGGGTGTGAACATGCCGCTCGTCACGGGTCCAGAGTGACCATTGAAAACGTTCATGAAAGCTCCAGAAGGAACCGCCCACATCCAGACAGAAGAATCGGTGGCGCCAGCCAAAATAATGTTGCCCTTGGGGTGCCAGTTGATCCACTTTTTATATGAGGAAAAAAAAGATAAAAAGAGTCAGAACCCACAGTCAGTTGAACTCTTTTCCAAGTGTAGAGCTAGAATGGAATGTAAAAAAAACTTACCACAACCTCATCGGGACCCTCGAGTTCACAGACAAACTCGCCCGTCTCGCTCTTCCAGACACGGACCTTGCCGTCCATGGATCCGCTGGCCACAAAAGTTCCGTCGACACTAAAGGCCACCTGGGTGACAGAGTCGGTGTGTCCGCCAAATTCGTACAATTGCTCGCCATCGTACAGACGCCAGAGATAACTCTTGTCGTCACCTCCTCCAGTCACGGCAATGTTTTGATGAATAGGGTGTAATGCGACATCATAAACCGGTTCTATTGCAAAGTCGTCAAGCATATCAGTATACAAAAGAAAGAGTTGTCCCTGAGACCCCCCCCCCCCCAAAAAAAAATAAAAAACCAAGAAAAGGTGATCCATATTTTACCCTTGTGCGTAAAGAATCCTTGGACAGAATCGTCGTGCAACTCCATCATCTCGTCATCGTCGACAGGGTTTCCATCTTCGTCAAACTGCTCGGCTTCCTCGCCGTTTTCATCATCCTCTTCCATCATGTCGCCTAAAAGAAGAAAAAAAATATCAGAAAACACGCTCCAAAGAAAGTCAAAGTGGACTGTTTGTTGCCGAATCCAGTCCGAACGAGGGAGGACAAACCTTCATCGTCCTCGAGAATCTGTTCCTCATCGACCTCATCAGGATCAAGGAACTCTTCATGGTCGCTTGAGGGCTCTTGCTATGGATGCAGTCGTAGGACAGGGACAAGACAGTGTCAGTCGGAATGCCTTTTTTTTTGTTATGAAAGAACAAGAAACCCAATGCGGCATCGAGGTACGTACTGAGTTGGACATTGCGTGAGGAGGAAGGGGGTATGTGTGGTTGGCTGTCGCGGGAGGGGGAGAAAAGGATATAAAGAGACAGAGGAGGGTGGCTCTTTGTTTTATAGTCGGGAAAGACGCGAAGAGTGAACGAAGGAGCGATGCTGCGGTAGCAAAACGAATGACAAATGCACACAAGAAAGAAAAAAAAGAAAAAAAAAAAAAAAGATTTGTGTTTTGATGACTGTCTTTTCGGGTTGGTGGCAAACACCGCTTGGATCGGGATCAGTCGTCAGTCAATCACGCATCTCAGCCACGCACCACTGTCCCCCATGTCCCCTCCCCTTTGTTGTTTTATTTGTATGCCCTGCTCTTCTCCTTGTCCTCCTTGTCCTCCCCGTCCAGCTTTGGTGAGTGTTCTCGGTCCGTTTGAATGTTCTTTTTATTTTCAAAATGCTAAGAAAGTATGGTTTTTTTTGGCTGTACAAGGGATATCCTACTTAGGCGAGGTAGGTGGTCGAGGCAACGTTGCCTCCACGGCCAGTCCAGTTGGTGTGGACCCAGTCCTCGTTGTCCAAGCGCTGGTAGGTGTGGGCTCCAAAGTAATCTCTCTGGGCCTGGAGCAAGTTGGCGGGCAAGACCTTGGTGCGGTATCCGTCAAAGAAGGCCAAGGCAGAGGACAAGGCGGGGGCGGGGATGCCCGAGAGAGCAGCCTGGGAAACAACGTTTCTCCAGCCCTGGGTGGCCTCGGTCACGGCCTTGGTGAAGAAGGGGTCGAACAACAAGTTCTCGAGGTTGGGGTTCTTGGTGTAGGCAGTCTTGATGTCGCCCAAGAAAACAGAGCGAATAATGCAACCACCGCGCCACATCAAGGCAATACCAGCGTTGTTCAAGTGCCAGCCGTTCTCCTTGGCAGCCTCACGCATCAACATGAAACCCTGAGCATACGAGATGATCTTGGAGGCATAGAGAGCCTTGGAGACATCGTGGATGAACTGCTTCTTGTCACCAGTGAACTTGGCGTTGGGGCCGGCGAGGATCTCGGAAGCACGGACACGCTCGTTCTTGATGGCAGAGAGGCAACGGGCAAAGACGGCCTCACCGATCAAGGTGACGGGCATGCCGTTGTCGAGAGCAGAGACGACAGTCCATTTGCCGGTTCCCTTCTACACTCGCGTTTGCATAGAAACATAAAAAGAAGATGCAAGAAGGTGAGTAACTGGACATGGCAGCGGAGAGGTGGACTTGTTTTTTTTGTTGGGATCAGAGATAGAGGAGTTGAATCAAAAATCGAACCGAATCATATCGATCGTATCTGTAATCAGTGAGCGCTGATAGTGAACTGAATTTGATACACAGCGTGCCGCGGTGTGGTGTGATGCGCTGTGATGACGCGACCCCGCCTGGACGCCACCACCGCTTGTCCCCTTTGAGCCATTGAACTGTGGGGAACACAGAAGAGCCTCGATCTGGTTTTTTTTGTCTTCTTTGCTGCCTGTCGGGCTTGATCTGCCCAATGCTGCACTGAGCAGCTCGTCTACAATCCAGTCCCAGATCTGATAAAAGGGAACTCTCACCCCCACTCCTCCAAAATGGGCAACCGAAGTACTGATCAATACAAAAGAAACGCGCAGTCTTTACCTGTCCAGCAGTGTCCTTGATGTGCTCGACCAAAGGAGAACCATCGGTGTCCTTGAACTTGAGGATATCACGAGTGATCTCAATAAGGTACGAGTCAAGCTCACCCTTGTTCCACTCGGTGAAGATGTCTCCGAGCTCATCGGCAGACAATCCAAGGGTGTCCTTCAAGATCTGGTAGGCCTCGCAGATCATCTGCATATCACCGTACTCAATTCCGTTGTGGACCATCTTGACGTAGTGACCAGCTCCAGTCTCACCAACCCAGTCGCAGCAGGGCTCGCCATCAACCTTGGCAGCAATAGCCTGGAAGATGGGCTTGACGTGGGGCCTTTGTTGTATCAATTGTCAAAAAAGAAAGGAAATGATTAATGTCCATTGAAGAAAAAGAAAAAAAATTCATTGCGCAGTGATCAGAATGAGAACAATGGAACAATGAGCAAAAGCGGGTCGGTCCTTGTACGTACCAGGCAGCGGTGGAACCGCCGGGCATCATCGAGGGACCATAACGGGCACCCTCCTCGCCTCCAGAGACACCGCATCCAACAAAGAGGAAGCCCTTGGCCTCGAGCTCTTTGGTGCGGCGGATGGTATCGGGGAAGTGAGAGTTGCCTCCGTCAATGATAATATCACCGGGCTCCAGGAAAGGCAAGACCTGGGCAATGAAGTCGTCGACGGCCTGGCCAGCCTTGACGAGCATCATGACCTTGCGGGGACGCTTCAGCTTCTTGCAGAACTCCTCGATCGAGTGAGCGCCAACGATCTTGGTACCCTTGGCCTCGTTGGCCAAGAAGTGGTCGACCTTGGAGACGGTTCTGTTGTAGGCGCAGACGGTGAAACCGTGGTCGTCCATGTTGAGAATCAAGTTCTGACCCTAACAGACGGAAGGCGGCGAGAACCATTCGATCATTCATGCAGATACAACAACAGTACGCACAGGACCATGGAAAGAGAAGGAAAGGCGTGAGAAACTGGTCATGCACCCGTAATTGCTTCATAGCGTTCTTTCCCTTTAGGCCAGTGCGGCGCGAAATTGAAGGGAGAATTGCTTACCATGACGGCCAAACCGATAAGACCGATATCAGCACTGGAGGAAAAAGAGGCAAAGGATGCAAGAAAGGCAAGAGAGAGAGGCGATCAGATCGAATATCAGTACTCTTTCGTTCTTCACAGGAATAAGAGTAAGAACAAAAAAAAACGCGAAGTAAACGCAAAAAGCAAGGACGTGCAATCTTCATGGAAGACGAAGGCGCATGCAATAAGGGGGAACGAGCGACTAACGTACACTGCAGCGGTAGACATGTTGAGAGAGAGAGTAGAGTGTGTGGGTGGGGATGGACAAGAGAGGAGGGATGAGGAAGAGAGAATGAATCAGAAGAAGAGAGAAGAAAAGTCTTCGCGCTTCTCTTCTTTTTTTTTTGTCAAACCCCAGAAAAAAATTAACCAGAGCTTAAGGGTGTGATCTTTGCGGCATACTATATGCGGGATAAAAATGTGCAATGCTTAACGCGTATTTATTGGTTGGCCAGGACCCTCCGTTCCTGGAGATAAAGTCAAGGAAGACCCATGCGAGCCTGAGGACAGACTGGAAGCCTCACGGATGGACACTTTTGCCATAATTGCAGGGTCCCCTGTTATAGGTATTGAGTTACTGCTGTTGTTGTTGTTGCTGCTGCTGATACTCTTGCTGTTGTGTAGTTGGTGGTGACGATGGCTGCTGATGTGGCATCTCAAGCGCTGACTGGGGATGAATTACCGGTGTGGCCTCCACTTCAGGTACACGTTGAAGCGTAAGCTCCTGTGGTTGACCATGGGTGACCGATACGGCGCCTGAAGCTTGGTGGAGAGGAATTACTCTGATTTCTGGTACCACGTAAGTCAGCTTCGTGTTATGCATTTGAGGGTGCAAGTGTTGCTGCTCACGCAAATGTGACTGAAGGCGGATGACTTCCTCCTGCTGCTGTTGTCGCTGTTGTTGTCGCTGTTGTTGTCGTTGTTGTCGTGGTTGTAGCTGTTGCTGCAGCACTTGAAGATGTAGTTGCAGTGGCTCCCCTGGTTGTACTGCTCCGTGATGGTACTGTTGCGATTGTTGTTGATTCCGGTACTGAATCTGTGGCAGTTGGTACTGACTCTCGGATGACATAACGTGCTTAGTTTCCATGCCCAGTCCGAGTGTAGTGACCGTAACCAGTGGGAGCTCCAAAAGATTGCTACCAATAGTCCGAAATGTCGAGTCGCTGCCACCACCCGTCATATTGGCGCGCCGGTCTGTGTGTGTCCGAACGTGCCGCTTGAGGTTGCTGCTCACATTAAAGCACTTATTGCAGATATCGCAAATATGAGGTCTCTGTAGACGATAATAAAGGTGAATGTTAATAAGTGGCTGTTTGATATGGTCGAACCTTGGCCCGGCTGTAGAGAACAGCGAGACTTCACCTGTCCTGTGTGCGTCAACTTATGGGTCTCCAATTGACTGGGCCTTGAGAATCGTTTGTTGCAGGTCAAGCAGCGGTGACGTCGAGTATCCTGGGCTTGCTTATTGGACTTTGAGATCTTGCCCTTGCCGCCTCCACTTTTGCCGCTGACTCCTCTCCTGGAGGATCGTACCTTTAGACGCTTATGGCGTCTCCTGTGCTTGCCATAGCTCGCTCTCCCACCAGTGCTCTCATCCTCGTCATCGTCACTCTCTCCGGACGAATCTCCTTCGTCGCTCTCAGAGTCTCCCTCATCCTCCCCACTATCATCTCCACTTCGATCACTAGAGGCCTCGGCGGAGCTCTCGTCATGGACACCACCCTCGTTACCGTCACAGCTGCCCCCATCCTCTCCTCTATCAACCTCGCCCGCGATACGAGGACGTGCTGTTCGTCTGGACAGAGGTCTCTCATTCTCTGTCGACAGCGATCTTCTCTTTTTCTGCTGCTTAGACCTCTTCCTTTTGGAAAGACGACCCATCTGCCCACGGTTGTATTCCGTCTTCCACTGTTCAAAGAGAGCTCTTATTCTTTCGGTCGAATAGAAGCCAGCTTGACCGAGGATGAAATCTTCTGGATCGTTTTTATCAGCCACTTCTACTCGTGATTCGTTCGACTATGGGTTGAAGAATTGGAGAGAAATGAGTACGAGAACCTGTACAGAAGATAGATATGATAAGCTGTACGAACTTTGGATGGTAGCGCGCTCCGCTGATCTAGTAACAGGGGGCTTTTCTTCCTGAGGGTACTGAATTCTGGGTCCTCATTCGTGGCGGATTCGTATCCTCCTGGCTGGCCTGTCCACAACAACGGAGTTCAAAAGAAGTATACGACTGATTAGCTCTCCAGGAATTATGGACAACACGCTATGACACTTCGATGAAATACCTCCTCCTATCCTCTTACGTGCACGCTCTTCGATCGTTTTTCCGATCCCAGAGCTCAACCTCCTCGCAGTTGGCACGCCATCCATGCCCATCTCCAAATCCTGATTCTGGCTCTCGTTGTGCATGATATTTCCTTCGGTAGAGTCTATGGACCACGACTGGTGAAAGTTCTGGTTTGTTGAACCTCCTGTCAAATTCTTTTCCTGATACTTTTTTAGGCTCTGACCATCCATGCTCCTTAGAGGCACCTCAGGGAAAACAGATGGTGAGGTGCTTGATTGTCCATCAAAAAAGCTCTCTGTAAACCTCTTCTTGGGTGAGGCAGAGCGGCCAAAACCTGCCAGGTCATCTGGCAGTCTCTGAGAGTTTCTTGTTGCAGGCGAAAGAAACCGTGGAGCCCTCGGTGGCGACGGAGGCGGAGGCGGTGGGAACGAGGGGCTACCGGGTAGGTTTCTTTTTAACCTATCTCCTTGGACTTCGGTAGATTCTACAACTCTTGCTTGACGCCTCTTATTCAACTGTGTGGTTTCAGGCACTCCATCCTGCCCCATCATTTCTGCAGCACTAGATACATTTGCCTGGCCAGATTCGTTGCATGAAAGGTCGTTTGTTTGTTGTCCTTGGACAGACGGAGACTTTCCTTGGTTTTGCATAACTGGGCTATCATTGATCTTGGGGAAATCTTGTGTCGAATGCCACTCATAAGGATGGGTGCCAGCCATTGGATAATAGTTTGCATGACGAAATGTCGTGTCCGAGTCTGAATATCGTCTCTCCAGAACTTCGTCAGATGGGGTAGAAGACGAACATACTGATGACGAGACTACAGAGCGCCTTTTCATAGCAAGTTCTGTGGACGGTACTTTGGATTTCTGAGTGATTGCTTGGTTGCTCCCAGAAGACCAAGGTTGCGTCTCAATTTCAAAGCTGTCCAAATAAGGAGCCAAATGCCGGACTACCTTCACCCTATTGTTTGTTGCCCAATCCCCAGGGCTTCGGTACGCTTGCTGCTGCTGTTGCAGCGATGGTAGTTGCAGCTGTGGTAGTTGCAGTTGTTTCTGTTGTTGCTGATGTTGCCGCTGAGACGGTTGTTCACGTCTAGGAGCTTCATCATGACCTTGCTGGAATGTTTGCGTCAGTTGGTCGTCGTTTTGTCCGTATTTTTCTCCATGGTTTATTGGAGTTAATGGACGTGCTTGTTGCCTTCCCAGTTCCATTTCCTGACCAGCAGAGCCGCTTTGTCGCTGACGCTGACCAGGATTAAAGTTTTGTTGCTGTTGCTGTTGCTGTTGCAGTTGCAGCTCTTGTTGTTGAAATTGCTGCTGATTGAGTTGCTGCTGCTGACTGAACTGCAGTTGTTGTGATTGTTGTTGTTGTTGTTGTTGTTGCTGCTGCTGCTGTGTACCAGGCGACCGCTCCGCTAGTCGAGAGGTATTTGGCTGACCGCGATATACATTCTGCTGATACCACCCCTGATCGCTCGAGGTGGAAGACACCCCTTCCGTGAACTCCTTATCGTCCTGCCGTTCCAAGCGCTGACCATTCCTGTCATCTAGCTCACCCTTTTCAGATGACCAAAGTCTTTGTGCTGATATCCAATTGTCTGGGGCATGATGAAGTCCCTCTTGATGCGAGGCATACTGGAAGGGATGGTCCGGGTGATGGTGTTGTTGGCGCTGGTTGATGTCTGCAAACTGCAGTGGCGTTGATTGCCGTGGAACTTCAGCTTAATATGGCAAGAAGTAACCCGCAGGAACAACAGATAATAAGTATTAGCATCGGAACAACAGCTCAACACCAATCCACATACCCTGGCGTGATGAGTTTACCTTGCCACTTTTCCCAGCTCCATTGTCCACCGTCAAAATGATCCTCTTGAACTCCATGTATCAGAGCACGACTGTCACGCGATGTCTTATAGGCTATTCGACTCTGACTCTGGAATACCCAAGACAAGGGAAAGTTTGAAGACAGGAAGTAACGTTAGGTTGTTTTATCCCCTTATTTGACATCATAAATGACTCTGCAGGATCTTACGTCCTGATTCACGGATCCACAGTTTGCCAACTGTACACCACGATGTGCAATGCTGGGATCCACGCTCGCCGATCTGTCATTGTCGCAACGGTATTGCACTCTTTGAATCTGGACGCGTATTTCTTGTTGACGAACTTGATTTGTTTGAGGCTGCTCCTGAGTTTGTTCGTATGATTGTGGGTGCTGCTGGTGGTATTGCTGCTGTGGGTGGTGCAAGTTGTTAAATGAGGCAGCGTGAGACATCCATGCTCCATCATGCGATTGTTCCTGAGAACCTAAAGAAAGTCGAAAATAGCGATGTTAAGGGAATGAATGTAACCGTCAATTTGATGCAACCCTGTAATGTCAAACTGACTTCTGAGGCGTCATGGCCATTTAGAGTACCTTGTGTGGGTCCACGATCATCGTCCTTTGGATGCCGAGAAATCTGCTGTTGACGTGCATTGTTCAGCGTATCTTGGTTATCGCTCGCCATTGCAGGAGAAATCACTTTGCTGCCAGAAAGAGAACTGTTTGTCGAGCTATTGGGGTAGTCTCGCGTAGTAGGGCCAACGGCAGCGGGGGCACAGCCGTTGGTGTCACCAGAGTTGCTGTCAATGCTGTGGTCCTGGCGAGGACCTTGAACAAAACTTTGTCCTCTTTCTCTGCTGGTAACGGTAGGGCTTCTGCTAGCAGAAGAATAATATCGGTCGGGATGATCGTAGCGCACTGAGCGCAATGGCTGTCGTAGAGGCAGGAGCTGACGGTTACAATGAGGCTGCTGTGGCGAAGACTCTTGGGCCGCAGCGGGCGATTGATTATTGTTTGAATGGTCGACTCGACCTTGGGGGTTCAAAGGTTGTCGATCGGAGGCGCCACGACCCATAGTCCTCGCTCTGCTAGTCGAGGAGGGACACTAGACAACGGACGAGGTCCAGTATCTCTAAAAAGGCACAGCGGTGCCGTCTGAGCAAGACCTGCCCAGGGAACGGAAAGGAGCTATGATGCTAATGTCCGGGGGATGCGATATCACCCTGCAAGGACGGGAATAAGGCAAAGGGGACAAGAGTCAGCGGGATTAGGCTTGAAGGGGTTTGCAGTTGTTTTGGCAACACCTTTCTTTTGCGCTCCTTGCTCTACCACCACCGTCACTTTCTCCAGCTGCATTCTGTCTGTCTGCCTGTTTTGTCTGCGTGCCATCCCTTTGCTGGCTCGACTCTTTGGTGGCGGTGGCGGTGGTGGCGATGAGGGAAGATACAATTGAATTCATAAAATGGAGCTTTAATAGCGCCAAATCGGGTCCGCTATCTCCAGCTTCAAGGACGACGATGGGGAAGGAGGTGCGAAGATCCAAAAGGAGCCACAGAGTGATATTGGCTATATTGTTCAGCCGGTGGGTCGGATTGTCACGAAAGGGCGACGAACGCGACTAGAGATGACGGCCACGCCTGTCTTTTCTGCGAGGGGCGGGAGCAGTCTTTTGGAAACAATTGAACGGGCAATTACAGAGGCCCATGAGCAGAAACATGCATTACCACGCGGCTCCATGAATGATGGAGAAACTTCTCTCTCCAGATGGAATGTCGGAACGCGTATAGCGTGGGGACAGCCGGGTACAGCGGGGGGCAGGCGCGACAATGAGCAGTTGCAGAGAAGACTGGGATTGACTGTGTGGAAGACAAAGCTGAGAGATGAGGAAGAAAGAAGGAAAGAAAGAATGCAGCGAGGAAAGCACAGGGCAAGGCGCAGTGCAGAAAATAGAGCAGAACAGAGAAGGAGAGGGGGAAGAAAAAGACGAGGAGCGAGGACACGACCAGTAGTGGATCCTTTGAAGGACACACCAGACAAACACCAAATTTCCAAATGCAAGCACCAACACCTGCAGACACAACTCCACACTCGCGAAACAAAAGGGCATGGCGAAGCGTGCTTGGTTCGAGGCTGGCTTGAAAGTTGTTAAAGTTGTTTGTATTTGTTGGTCATGCGAATCTATCATGGCCCATGCGGTCACCTTCACCTCATGGCTTTCGGAACACTGTCGTCGCAGCTGCCTGGTTGGTGGGGAAGACAAGCATCTCTGCAATGTTGACGTGGTCCGGCCTGCCTGCGACAAACACCACCGTCTCTGCAATGTCGTTCCCATCCAGTGGTTGCAGCCCCTTGTAGACCGAGTCTGCCTTGTCTTTATTGCCCCGGAAGCGGACGACCGAGAACTCTGTCTCGACCATTCCTGGACATGAAAGAGACAAAGGGTTAGCATGGCATCACGTGGAATGAAGACTAAAATCGAGATTTCAGGCTCCAGGTTTGGTTCGCTAACGGTAATTTCTCGGTCATTTGCCTCTCCCATCTGACCAAACAACAACTACAGACGAACAAGCTTCCTACCTGGGTTGATCTCTGAAATACGGATTGCTGTGTCGATGGTCTCAAACAGAAGCGCTTTGGTGATGGACGCCACCGCTGCCTTGGACGCGCAATAGATCGATCCGTTTCCGTACGCCTGGTGGCCTGCAACGGACCCAATGTTGATGACATGACCCTTGTTTCTCTTTCTCATCCCCGGGAGGACAGATTGCGTAACATGTACGAGTCCTTTGACGTTTGTGTCGATCATAGTGTCCATGGCTTCTTCAGAGATATCCTCCAACTTGTCGAGTCCGATCACAAGTCCTACAATGGAGGCACAACTGTGAGCGATGAGGAACTAGCCACTTTAATAAAGGACCTCGCGCACCTTGGTCCTTTTCCCGCCTACCTGCATTGTTTACCAACACATCCACGTCGCCAAACTTGGTGGCTGCCTCCTGAACTTTGGCTCTGGCTCGAACGTCAAGCTCAAAGGTCCTGATCTGGATGCCAGGGTACTTGGTCTCCAAATCGTGTTTCAAAGTTTCCAATCGCTCCTTCCGACGCGCAGCCAGAATCTACAATGAAATATTGATCCATGAATCTTCTGCAACCTTTTCGACAACATGACGGATGAGTGATTACCAAATTGGATCCTGCTTGGGCAAAGTGTCGAGCACACGCCTCACCAATGCCAGAAGATGCCCCGGTACTATTGAGTTCGATGTGTTACTGACTAAGACTCTTCGGTCGTTCATGGTCTATCTTGGGCTCCTTACATGAGAACGTTCTTGCCCTGGAGGCGGCTACCCATGTTGTGGTCGAACTGCTTTGAATCCTTGCTGTCGCTTGCTGCGTTATGGATGAAGTGGACATGGGACATTCCCGTCCGTGGGGCCAATGTGAGTGATGCGAGCCTGCATGGAGTGGCGATTGCCGAGCGGGCAAGGGTGCGGATGAAGGTGGGGTGAGCGCCGGTGGCAACAGCGCGAGGAATGAGGCGGCCGAGAGAAGGAAGCATGTCGGCGTGGGAAAGGTGAGGAAGGTAGGGAACAATGAAGAGAAGGATGGAGAATGAAAGAAGCTCTTCTTTTTATATGTGGATGTGTGTGTGTTTGTGTGTGTGAGTAAATTGTGTGAGAATTGATTGTGCGTCCGTGTGAACGTGTGTGTGCAACCGCACACCCACAGCACAGGTGGTCAATTCACTCAATTGCTTCCTCCCCCTGGCGTCTCTAGGCTCCAGCCATGCACCCCATCCCTGTTCTTCTTCGGCAGGGGGCGGGGACTGTGACTGCTTCTTCAACCCACCACCACTCGCAGCGCGCTCGGGTCGCGTGGCCGAGTGCAGCGTGGGCAACTCAGCTCACCTCCTCAATGCGTCCCTCGTATTCTCCTCCCTTTCTTTTCTTCTCTTTACCATCCTCCTCTTCACTTCTCTTTACCATCCTCCTCTTCTCTTCTCTTCTCTCCTTGCCTTTCCTTTCCTTCTTTCCATCCTCATCAATACCAGCAAAGACCACGACAATGTTTACTCAAGAGCAGCCACGCCTCCGAAACTGGATCGACGGCGAGTTCACTGACCCTGTAACCAATCCCTCCGACGCCGCCACCCCATACCTGCCTGTTACTAGTCCATACAACGGCAAAGTCATTGGTCATGTGCCCATCTCAACCGCAAATGATGTGGACCTGGCTGTCAAGGCTGCCCATGCCGCCTTCCCTGCCTGGTCCTCTCGCACCATCAAAGATCGAGCTGCTATCTTGCTTCGCTTCCACGCATTATTGACCAAGCATGCTGACCATCTCGCCGACATGGTCGTCTTGGAACATGGAAAGAACAAGGCTGAGGCCCTTGCCAGTGTTCTCAAGGGTCAAGAGACCGTCGAATATGCCCTTTCTTTGCCACAGGTCGTTCAAGGAAAGATGCTGGAGGTCTCCCGTGGCATCAGCTGCTGCGACACACGCGTTCGTAAGTCGTCTTCTTGATAGCTGCACAACAGAATATGAACAAGAGGACAATCTGCTTATTGCTGACTTATCTTTTCCGTCTTTGTTACCTGGTGTCCACTAGCCCTTGGTGTGGTAGCCTCAGTTGTGCCCTTCAACTTTCCGATCATGGTGCCCATGTGGACGCTGCCTATCGCCATCGCTATGGGTAACTCGATAGGAGATCCTTTTTTCTTGAAGACCATGAAGAAACATGGAGGACGTGACGGAGATGACTCATGAAAATAACCTGATGATTCTACCTTAGGCAACACAATGGTGCTGAAGCCTAGCGAAAAAGTACCCTTTACAATGTGCAAGGTTGTCGAGTTACTGAAAGAAGCCGGGTTGCCTGATGGTGTTGTCAATCTCGTCCATGGTACAGCACATGGTAAGTGCGTGTATACTTTTTTCTTTTGTTATAACTTGAAAAAGGGAATGTGTATGACGTTGCAATTTTCCAACTCGATGCCCGTGGGAAAATAAAAGAGAGATTGCTGACACCTTCTCTCCCCTTTTTTTCCCCCTGTCGCTACAAAAAGCTGTAAATGCGTTAATTGACCATCCGGATGTGAAGGCTGTCACATTTGTGGGAACATCTCATGTTGCCGAGATGGTTTCCCAACGATGCCATCGATCGAACAAACGCGTTCTCGCCCTCGGAGGAGCAAAGGTAGGACTGACCCTCCCCCACCTCTTTCTTATTGTGCCTCCTCTTCCTCCTTTCGTTACGTGGAGATTCTGATCGTCACCAATGATCCCTCTGTCTTGCCTTAACAAGGCTACTCTGATTGTTCGATGATCCCACCTTCCCGCCCCTTATCTTTTCTTCTTTTTTTTTTTTTTTTTTTTTGCCCGAAGCAGACAAAGTCGATATTCTAAATTTCGGTTGCATTTTACATAGAACCACATGATTTCAGCCCCTGATTGCAATGTTGAGATGACTTCGACAGACGTCGTTAACTCCTACAGCGGCTGCAGTGGACAGCGTTGCATGGCTGCTACCGTGCTCTTGACGATTGGTCATCAGCACGATCTCGTGGACAAGATCGTCGCAAAGTCAGAGGCTCTGAAACCCGGCAGCAAGGCTGGAGAGGTTGGCCCCGTGATCGATCAAGCCTCTGTGGAAAAGATCACTCGATATATCAATGAGGCGGAGGCTTTAGGAGCCAAGATCTTGGTGGATGGACGTCCTTGGACAAAGGCCCATCATGAAGGCTACTGGGTGGGTCCAACTGTGATCCTTCATACAAACAAAGCTGATGCGGCTTTACATGACGAGATCTTTGGACCAGTGTTGTCGATTTTGGCGGTCCGGAGTGCTGAGGAGGCACTGGCGATCGAGAATGCTAATCCATACGGCAACGCAGCTTGTATCTACACCAGCTCTGGCGCAACAGCAGATCATTTCATCAAACGGTTCAGCGCTGGAATGTGCGGCGTCAAGTATGTTTTTTTCTTTTCTTCTTTTGAGTCAAAAAAAAAAACGGGACCTGGTGTGCATGTCCATTAACAACTTTTCTCATCCTTTTTTATTACCATTTGATCCATGTAGTATTGGCGTCGCAGTTCCTCGGGAGCCCTTTTCTTTTGGCGGATGGAACAAGAGTCGATTTGGAAATCACTGCGATATCACAGGAGATGGAGGAGTCGAGTTCTTTTCCATGCGACGAAAAGTCACCACAAAGTGGGTTCCTCAAGAGAATGCTTCGTGGATGTCCTGAAAGAAAGGGCCTTGAGAAAGACTATATAGGAAAGAAGAAAAAAATATGCATTGCAATACCCTGTTCGCAACATCTAAAAAATAATGTCTGTGTAGCTCCTCTATTGAAGAACAAACGAGAGGGGTTGAGGTATCACAGTGCGACCACAAACATATTCTACTCCATGATCGATTCATCTCCAGTTTCTGAGTCGGACATGAGTTGCTTCATGTTGGCACCTGGGAGCTTGATGCCGCAAAACCGCAAGCAACCCGTGTTGATGTCATTGCAACCTTTACTTCCCGGCGCCGGGTTTTTGGGATCTATACATTTGCTGGCACATTTTTCTGCAGTCTTTGGCGGGATCCTGCGCCCGTCTGGAGCAAGGAGATCTTTTGGAAAATTTGTGTCAATAGAGGGTCTGTGGCCATGTCGGCTGGGTGTGGGGGTAGGTGCAGTTTACATGCATTACAGAAGTAGTTGGGGTTGGGGCGACTGAGGGATCGGTAGAAGGATTCTCTACAGCAGCTCTGCAGCTAGTCAAACATCAACAAAAAAATGATTACAGTAACAGTGAAAGCTTCAGTCGATAATGGTAGTGCCTCTTTGGCCTAGACACAGAGTATTTTTCCAGGGGAATGATAATGAGACATACAGAGAGGAAGAAAGATAGGAAGAAGAGATAGAGAGCTTTTGTCTGGCGTCAATTGAAGTTGAAAGACTGGATTGGAGGAACTTGCAAAAGAAGAGAATCTGTGGGCAAACCACAGCAAATGCGACAAATTCTATGGGTCAAGGACGATTTGTACTCTGGCATCAGCTTGCAGACTGCATTCATTACTTGTGGCTGATGAAGGAAACACAAGCAGAGCGATGACCGCACAGGGCACAAAAGAAGTGACCCGACTGTCCTGTTTGCTGTGCTGTTGGTCTTTTTGTTTTTTGGGGCCTCCTTTAATTAATCTTCCTGAAGAGTAGCCAAGAAGTGGGTAATATATGATTGGATTGCTATTGTTCATTTGGAACACCAACGATGCAACGTTGACACTCTCCAGGACGCGTCCTTGTCTCCAAAGACGCGTCCGTCCGGCGCTCCTGCCTCCACATCTGAAGAAAATCGCGAGCAAAAAGAGACGAGAGCCTTTCCCTTACTGCTGCGGAGATGACACAGCCTGTATCGTTTTTTTTCCATCGTCTTCCTTCCCTGCCCTCCATAAAAGCTCAATTTCCTCTTTCTTCCTCAATCCTGTTTTTTCCCTTCCCCCACCACCATCCCCTATCCTTGCTAAGCAGGATAGTTATCTGAAAGAGAAAGAGAGAGAAAAGGCTACACCCTTAGACTCAATACACACCATGGCAATTTCTTCTCCCACCAAGGACAACCACACTGTCCCCAATCATCCTATTCCCCGGGCCATTTTCCTCGATAGCGGTGGGGTGATCAATTGCAACGACACCCGGGCTCCACAATGGATCAAGTATCTCACCGAGTATATGCCGACCGTCCTCCAGGGCCCTGGTCCGCTCTGGGGCCGTGCCAACAAACAGATCTCGCACGATCTCTTTGTCGACAATGGGTTTGAACAGTTGATGGCCCAGTCCAAGGACCACGAACATCTCGATCGGTTGTACTGCCTTCATTGGATCCAAACCACGGTCAACCTCGTCAACCGTTACATTGAAGAGGAAGAGGAAAAAGAAGCCACAAAACAAGGTCAGGAGGCCACAAGCGGAGCAGCGACTACCTCGGTCCACAAAAAGATTGTTATCCCAGAATCCGAAGAGGAACAGATCGCAATCGCCAAGGATGCACACGACTATTGTGTGGCCCGAGTCCGAGCCGATTACCCGGGTGCCGTCGAGGCCATTGTGGATCTCAAACAAAAGCTACACTATGAACTCTTTACCTGCTCTGGTGAAACCTCCACGGATTTGAAGCTAACCTTCAGAACCCTGGGAATTCGGGCAATCTCAGATTTGAGTCTCGACGCCGAGGAGGAAGAAAAGCTTCACCCAATTTTTACAAAGCTTTATGGACCGGATCTGATCAACTGTCATAAAGCCTCAAGCCGGTTCTACCAGCTAATCTTTGAGGATTCAGGGATCCCAGCCCGGGAAGCTTTGGTCGTTGATGACAAGGAGTCGATCTTGGCCTGGGCAAAAGTCCTGGGCGCCATCACTGTCCAAATCTCGACCAAGGATCGGACAGGCCAGGAGTTGATGGTTGATCAAGACCAGTGGATCAAGAATGGCGAGACTGGAGTCCTGGAAAAGAAGACCGTTCGGGTTCCTGCCGTGGATTACCAACTGAATTCTCTTTCTGAACTCCCGGGTTTGGTTGCGCAATGGAAGAAAAGAGGGTGAAGGAATTGAAGATTTGTTGGGGGTATATACAATAAAAACATACTGCATCCGTAGCCTGCCGTGCGCCGCGCATGGGGGGTTGCCATTTCCTTGAATTAGCTCCGCCTCGCCCCGAACATACTCTTTCAAACATAATTCCTTCCTAGAGGCGTCTAGTTTCTAGTCGCCTTCCTAGTATTATTAACAGATAATTTTATTACAATATCTACAGACTGCCTTTGTTGAAAATATAAAGATTGTCGATTATTCAGGGAGCAGCAGCATCAACAGGTGCTGCAGCTGGAGCTGGAGCTGGAGCTGCGGGTGCGGAAGGCTCAGCGTGGGTCAACGAAGACGAGGATCCAGTATGGAGGTGTTCCAGAGCAGGGGAAGCGGGCGCAGTGGTGGTCTCTGGATGAGCGACAGCAGCAGCCACAACAGGCGAAGCAGCATGCAGTTCCTGGGAGACATAGGGAGGCGAGGGTCCCTGAGTATGATGAGGCTCTGGTGACTTGGGCGCAATCACGGATGAAGATCGCACAATGGATCCAGAGCGGGAAATGGCATCCAAGCTTCCGTCACCAGGCTGGGTGAAGGTTGTTGACTGGGCACGCTTCGAGATCTCGCTCCACCATTCGATCATCTCCTCTCTTGAATGGGCACGAAGACTATGTAGCAAAATACACGGTTACCATTAGAGACCTGTCGTGGGTAACGGTGCACAAAGAATAACAAACAAAAATATGAAAAGGGGAACTTACGTGAAGGTCTGAGCATCGCGATGTAAGAGTCCACCCTTTCCTTTTCCGTCCAACGAGAAGACGTGCTGCTTCTGGCCAGCTTCAGTATGGGGTCCCAAGATGGATGTAGGGATGTAGATCGAGTGGTCAGGGACAGGGTCCTTCTCCAGATCAGCCGAGGCAAAGACATGGAGCCATCCTGACAGCGTCAAGACAAAGTAGCCATCCTTCCAGTTCTTAAGAACTGACGATTGACGGCTGAGATGAGCCGTCTTGAGAGGATGCACATAGGGGCTGTCCTTGCAAGGGTAGTCCAGATCCTCAGGGTTGGCATCCACCAACTCCGAGGGGAACAAGCGGTGGCCGTTCTTCTCCAAAAAGTTGTTCCATTCGCTGTCCTCCTGGAGGACATTGAGGGCCAGATCGGTTGTGCCCCAGGACTGAGTGAACGAAGTGCCCGCGTTCGTAAGCTGATACTCCGCAAAGGAGCCGAGGATCTGCTTGAGATCGCGGACAATGTGGGCCTCAAAGGTGGCAATCTGCTCCTGGCACTGCTTCAATGCGCGCGCAAACAGGTTCTCCTCATGGACCTGCTTGGCCAATTGACGTTTCAATGCTGTTGTGAAGTGAGTAAATGAAATGGCAGAGGAAACAGGTTATCAGTACTTCCACAATAACAAGTTTCTCAATTACACCGTTCTCGTTCTCTGATCCAGAACTTACCCAAGTTAATGACATAGGGATCCGATTGCACCTTCTCCATGTCTGGCTGGTGTTGACCCGACATGTCAAACAATCCAATAGCCTTGGCCAAGCTGGCGATTTTCTCCTGGGTCAGCTCACGCTCCTTGAAGACCCGGTTACTGTACAGGTTGGTGTCGGCCTTCAGGGCCTTGATCTTGCCCTTGATGTCCTGCTTCAATCGCCTCAAGTTCTTGACCACCGTCTCCTCCACAAATCGGGCCGCGCTAGCATGCTGATCGCTCCGGGTCTTTGCCGAATCCCGGATTCCTGTGCAGACATCTTGCAAACCTCCCTTGCCCAAGAATTGCTGTCCATCCTTAAAGGGCACGGTAATCACGCTCGAAGCCTTGTGCATGGCTTTGCTGACCCCAACCTCAACCTGGGCCACCTCCGTGAAGTATTGCTGCAGGTTCTTGACCACGGCCCTGAATGCCACAAGTCGGTTCAACAGGATATCAGCTGGGTTCAATCCTCCGTCGGCGGCCACACCTTCCTCAAGACCTGCCCGGCTTCCCGTGCTGCTCGAGTTCGAGAGTCCGGTAGAGTCGCGAAGGTGCATCGAGTGGCTTTGAGGAGACTGGGGCGCGATACCGTTGTCGTGGGTGGGCGAGGCGACGCGGGAGACGTCTTTGGAATCAGGAGGTGAGATTGAGGTCATGTTGGGCGTGGGAATGGAGATGGGCGAGAGGATGCCGTTGTTGGTAGGGGCAATGTCAGCCTTGACGGGAGCACCGACGGCGACAGGGGCAGCAGCGACCGCGGTGGGGGCAGGAGCGGCGGCAGGGGCGGAGGGCTTGCGACTGAAGGTACGCGAGAAGGCCTTGCCGATGGTGGATTTCTTTTTCTCTTCCATAGTGTTTGTGTCTGTTGTGGAGTGAAGAAAGGGGGGGACGGGATGTGATGATGAAGAACAAGAGAAGAGGAGAGAAGAGAAGAAGAGAAAAGGAGGAGGAGGAAGGGAAAAAAAAAAGATGGCCCAGAAACGAAGGAGTGAGTGTCAAGCACAACACAACGGATGAACCACAGAACAAACAGACAGACAATCATGCAATGCAGATTCACAAGCACTGGATGCTTAGCTTAGCATCGCACGCACAACAACTGGTGCGGTTGCGCGATCCATTGGCACCGATCTGGCTGCCTGCTCCGGCTGGCTGGCCTATCGCCTATCTCTTTTCATTTCTTTTGCTCACTTTCTTTGTTCCTACTCCACTCCACTCCATTCCTTCGTTGTCTCCTTCACTCTCAGCTCAGCTCAGCTCAGCTCAGCTGTCAGTTTGCATGAACAAGAAACGACTTTCCCTTAGACAAGACAGCACACGCTCAGCTCTTCCCTTTTGTTCCTTTCTATTCTGTCCGCTTCTCGTCTCTCCCTCATCAAGCCCCGAACGGGCCCAAGCGAAAAAAAGAAAGGCCCCAACAGCCAGGACTGGCCCGGATTCAGATCTGCCCCGAAGTCGTGTTGTCATCGTCCCAAAGGTACTTTTTCAGGTACATGAACCTGGACCGTTTGAGTTGCAACCAGAAACCAAAAACCCTCTTGGGAGGATCATCATGTTGTCCTCTTGGTTGCTTCCTTCTCGGATGACCCTGACCCTGTTTGATTCGCTACTGCAGTACGACCTCTTTCTTACTCCAGCAGCTTCATCACCTCACCACCACCACCCTCGTCGTCATCATTTTCTCACGGGGAGAGAGGATGTCTTGCGCGAAACAAACAAGTTGTTTTCATGCAGGATCTACCCCTCTTCCCCGAATCCGGTTTGCTAAGACCTTCTCTTCGTTGGGCGTCTGTTCGTGGCAGAGAAGACCCCAGCAGTCCAAAGAAACCACCAAAAAAAAAAAAAAAAAAGATGAGAGCCTTTGTCTGCCCTGCTGCTGGCGTGGTACTGTACGGGTTTTGATCGCCAGCTCAGTCCAGACCAAGTGCTCCCCACACTGAACGCACGTTTTTGGGCAATTGCAAAACAGTTTGTGTGTGGGTGGTGCGATTGCAAAAACCCACTCCAAGTAGAGTTAAAAGAAGCCGAATTATGTATTTTCAAAAATGGGTGGTTGTCTAATTAATAAATACGGTCCAGGTAGACAGTGGGTGGTAACTGCTTCTCTAAAATGCTTGACATCAGTGTAAACAATGAACATCGCGTTTTTGGGGAGGGCGTGTGTGTGTGCTTGTTTGTTGTTGCCGTTGCGATTGGTGGCGTTGTCACTGTTGACACGACTTTAGATCATGGCCAAGCAGAGAGCGGCTGCGCCCAAGGCCAAGGTCGCCGTCCATCCAGTCACAGCAGCAGATCCTGCTCCGCTGGTGGGCTTGCTCTTGTCAGGCACACCGGTGCCCGAGACAGCAGCAGAGGTGGCACTGCGGGTGGCACTGCCGGTGGCAGTGGCAGGGACAGTCGCACCTCCGGTGCCCGAGGCGGGGGTGGTGCCGGAGGCAGCAGGGGGGACGCTGGAGCCGGGAGGAGGAACCACGGATCCATCCAAGTAGGCCTTTTGACCCACGCACTCTTCCATGGTCACGAAGCGGTAACCCTTCTTCAAGATGGCGTCAATGACAAGGTCAGCCAAGAAATCGACAGAGAACTTGTGGATCTCGTGCTGCAACAAGATGAAGGAATCCGTCTTGGGGTCCGACTTGGCAATCACCACATCGTTGATCTCCTTCATCGAATTCTCGGTCGCAGTCTTAGGGTCCTGGTCCTTGAAACGCCAGTCGTTCGTGTCCACGTTCCAGTGAGAAATCACCAAGCCCTTGTTGGTCATGAACTTTGTGCATGCCTCGGCGCAGCTGCCCTCGGGTGCGCGCATGTAACGGGGACGGACACCGGCGTGCTTGAAAATGAGGTCCGAGGTCGACGTCATCTCCTGCTCTCTCTTCTCGTCAGTCATGTTGTCCAAGTTGCTGTGAGAGTAGGTGTGCGAAGCCAATTGATGGCCGGCATCCAAGATCTTCTTCAAAGCTCCAGCCTGAGCTGGGTTCTCGTCAATCATCGATCCACTGCGGCGTTCATAAACACAAAACAAAAGGCAAAGGGGAGGGGAAGGCAAAGGGGAGGGGAAGGCAGGGCGTCAGTGGGCCACTCTTTGAATATGAGACCTTGCAAACAATCGCCATTGAAGGCGCGGAATATGAATGATCCTTACAGGACAAAGAAGGTGGCCTTGACGTTCTTCTTGGCCAAAATGGCCAAAAGCTGGTCATTGTATGCTCCAGGGCCATCATCAAAAGTATAAGCGACGACACCAGGCATCACGCAGGTGTCAATCTTGTTGGGGTCGTCAGGGGCAACTGCAGTGGCCAAAGTAGCCATGAACAAAGCAGAGCAAGAGAGGAAAGCGGTGATCTTCATGGTGAATATATGTGTGTAAGTGTGAATATATGTGTATGTGTGTATGTGTGTATGTGTGTATGTGTGTATGTATGTATGTATGTGTGTGTGTGTGTGTGTGTGTGTGTGTGTGTGTGTGTGTGTGTGTGTGTGTGTGTGTGGGCGTAAACGGGAAGGGAGGGGGGAGGGCTGGGGGGAAGAGAGAGAAAGGAAGAAAGAAAGGAAGAAGGGTATAGAGCTGGCAAGGAACAACAGTGAGAACGAACAACGGCCAGGGGCGATTTACCGGGTATTTAACAGTTTTGCACAGAGCCATGTTGTGAGCAGAGAGCCGAGATCCTGGAAATAGCCAGGGGGCGCGAGGCGTGTCTCTTCTGTGGCATTAAATGTACCCTGGGCTATCGTACCGTTAGCTGCAGGCAGACGGCGTGGACACGGTGCGGTTCGAATGCAGCATCGAGGAGGGGAGCAAATCCAGAGTCAGAAAATAAAGTGGGCGAGCAGAACATTCCACCGTCCATGAAATGTCTGAATGAAATGTGAACAAACCCTTTTTCGCCGCCCTCACGTCTATTTCAAGGACTGGAGCACACACACACAAGTCGTAGCCAATGTACCTACAGTACGAAACAGTACTCCTCCTTCCCACGCGTCATGGTCAGTGTCCACACAGGTGCCAGCGGTGGCCGTAAGGGCTGTAGTCGTTGTTGTCGTCGTTGTTGTCGAACGACCCATTCAGCGTTAAAAATAACAAGGAAGGGCCCTGGGATACTGTACTATACAAGACTACAGCTCCGTGACCAAGGGCGGAGAAGTCCAGAAAAAGATGTCTCAAAGCCGTCGGCCCTTTTTTCGTTGTCTACGTAATGTTCAGTTGTCCTTGACAGATGAGGGCCATTCACAGTCGGAAAACTAATCTCTGCTGTCATGGACAACTGCATCATTAATGTTGTATCTGGAGAACACCCCACTTGGTATCAGTCCTTAAGTCAGTCAAGGGTTTATTAGCACAAAAAAAAAGGTCTCAGGAGCTATCTTCACCACTTTCCTCCACCTCGCTGGTCTCTGCGTACGCCGTTTTTGCCTTTGCAGCCCTGGACGCCATTCTGGCGAGGTGAACACAAACACAAATAGCGATGTTTAGACCGGGTTAGTCAAATTGCTTGCCTCTCCTTTGCATTACATTCTTTAAACAGGAGTAAGTGTTCCATACCTTCGTGTGGGTTCCACGGGAAGGCGCTCGGCTGTTTTTGCTTTTTTAGATCGCTTGACGCCCTTACTACCTCGGCCATTGGCAACGCCATTACCTTGATCTTTATCGGAATCGCCTTGTTCATCTCCATCGTCATCTCCAGAAGAGGAAGGCGATCGAGACCGGCGCTTAGCAGCCTGGCCCATCTTTTTCTCCACCAGTGCAGATGTAGTCGGTTGTCTGGGCCGTCTCTCTGTTTTGTGCTCTCTTGCTCGGACCCATTCTTGAGAAAGATAGTTTTTCTTGGAGATCTACACATGAAAATAAAATTAGACTCTGAGTATGGTCCTCATGCAATATCAAGGCAATCCAACTCTGTTTCATACCTCCACCGCTGTATCGCTTTGACCAAGCGGTGTAAACAGCTCACGAGGCAACTTGACTTGGCCAGGATAGCTAGTGAGGATCCAATTGTGGGAACGGCATTTCTCTTGAATGAGATATTGAGCAAGGTCGCTCAAAATATAGAGGTTCTAAGTCGGACAAGACCAGCAGATCATTAGCCTTCATGTGAGAGGAGGCGAACATTGGGTAGTCAATCGAAGGCATCCATGTGAACATACCCTAGTACGCTCATTAGGGTTAGAAAACTTGACGGTCTTTAACATCGATACGATATAAAAGATCAACGACACGTTCTCAGCGTTCGCCATAGCCTCCAGATAGTACTCGATATATCTAAGAAGCAAGAATGTTAGCGGTTAGACCTCACCGCGCTTAAATCTGATTACAGTCCAGTTTAGTGCGTGTTACCTCGCTGCCAAGGTGATATCTTCCAGCTCGTGATCGTCCGTGCTGTCTGTAAATACGTTGTCATCCCTGGCACCTTTGGGAACAAAGTCAGGATGATTCGCTAAGAGATGAAGTACTCTCGCAACCGTCAACTCATTCATCATCAGCTTGTTGTCCGCTACGCAACCCGTGGAATAAAAGATCATCAGGAAAACTTTGTCAATTTGTACCGTCCCTACAAAACGGATTCATGATGCCAGATATAAACGTACCAATCTCTTGACTCCTTGATAGGTTGTTCAGGAATTTACGAATCTCTGCCTTCCCTTCCAGCTCTGGTTCGTGAGCAGCAAGGATCAGCACTGCCAAATATCGGACATGTAGACCCTTGGCGTGAATGTACTTCATGATACGGCTAGTAATTCCTTGGCGAACCCTGTAGATTGGATCCTGGCTGCAGAGTGCCAATTGAATATAGTCATGGACAGACACCATCTTTTCGTATTCAGGTCGATTTTGAGTCAGTTTGAGGACAAAGCGAGCCGCATTCAATCGAAGGTAGCCCCTGAGGATGGCGCTATGTAGAGGGTATAAGATTAAAGAGTTAGTTTTGTGTTTTAAAATGGTACTTTTTCATCTACTTTGAGACCATACTTTGTATTCTGTTCCGGAACGACTTCACCTTTTTGCGTGATAATTGTCCACAGCAAATTGAAAATTGGCTGGACAGCCTCTTGAGCAAGCTCCGGATTTTTGGATAATATGGCGATGGCCCTGTATACTAGGACCTTTAGGCCCATAATCTTTCAAGAAAGGTGGCAAGGTGGTCAGCGCATGCTAATATCACTGGATTAGTACAGCAGGAGCCAAGCGTACCTTTGACAATGAGTATAGATCCAAGTCATTTTTTTCAATCCAATCATATTCTGGCGAGTACATATCCTATTGGAGTAATGCTTGGGAATGAGGCGATTGCACTTCTCTTCGTGATGAACACGTTCCTTCAAATGTTGATGAATTGGGCAAATACACACCTCTTGCGATGGAATGTTGGTGGTGATCAGCTTCTTGATGATGAATGACACAATCTGGCTGCTACAATCATCAAACGCCTGAGGGCAATATTGAACCATCTTGGTCAATATAGTCAGGTCAATCAGAAGCCTTTCAGAGGTCACCTCGAGTCGATCGCTAATTGCTTGAACGATTGACCTGCACATTTTTTCATTGTCTGGAATGCTAGCCAAGACAATTGTAGCATGTCGAGCTTGTTCAACAGAACCTTTATCCAGGAACGACTGAAGCGTGCTCCTAGCTCTGGCATCGGCTGGCATTGAGTTTGGGAACTGTTTGGCAAACTCGGCTAGGGTGTGCAAAGAGTCGGAAGCTACAAACATAGAACAGTGTCCATTTGATAGTTAATATACTTCTTACACATCCAACAGTAGTATCGTACGAGGTGTGGGTCGAAAATTGTGGTTACCTCCTGCATGGTCGCGTAGTAGAGACGTGATTCGGACGAGGTTACTTTTAAAAATATCTGGGATTACAGTAGAGATGACTCGCAGTAGCTCTCCAGATACACCACGGTATTCCTCATCCTCTGCGATATTATTAATCAGCTCTGACAGAATCTCGGAGTTGGCGATCGTCAGACTGATTCTTTGAATGAGCACCGAGAACACTTCCAGAATGGGAGGTGAGACGCTCTGTATCCGGGACAAGGCATCATTCTATGGAAGTGCATGGGTAGCTGTGAGTGCGATGCGAGCTTTATCGGCAGCTCAGCCGCCCAGCTGATAATATGTCACCTACGCCTGCTTTGCGGATCTCCTTGACAGAGAGACTGGGGTCCATGCAGTCCGAGATTGACTTGAAAAGTTGCTCGTCGTGCAATTTAACATACTTGTGCAGAAGTAGTGAGCTCTTGGCCGGGTCTGGAAGTCGATCTGCGGAAAGTTAAGAGACATGTAAGTCCGATGAAGCAAGTGCACGCTAAACAAAGTGAATGACGCAGTTCAAACCTGAGATGAACTTGATGATAGACCCAATCTTGCTTTCGATTTCTTCTGAGCTGGCGGTATTACTAGGTGCAGACTACTCATATTCCCAGAATAACAAAAAGTGAGTGCCGGTCTCAAAGGACAGTGTTTCTGTTGAGCTATACCACATACCTGCTGCTGTTTCAGAAGTTGCAAAAAGACTGTCATCGCCGATCTAGCTCTGAGGAGGTTACAGTAGAGTAAGGGTCAACTGAACTACGGTGTTGAGTTTTGCTTTGCCATTCATTGGTCTTACTCGACACTCCTCTTCAGCACAGACATGAATCCTGTGCGACCTTTGTCATCCAATGCGGCAAATGTTGTGACTAATCGACGCGTCCTGGATGCGACGCTGCCATGTGGTGGAAACAGAATTGTGAAGACGGCATTGTCCACAAATTTGCTATGTTACGTTTTGGGGAAAGAGATAAGTCGATTGAACGAACTACAGAGAGCGTCACACCATAATCAAGTATACTTACAAAACTTCAACGTCGTTAACATAAACAGCATGAAAGATGGCCGAGGGTATCCAGCCAAATTGAGAGATACTCGCTTGCGTTTCGTTCTCACTAGGAACCGCCATAGAATCAACTGTTAGCGTCATACCAATCTAGTATACAAGTCTGCGTAGCAGTCGCAGCTTACATCTCGGGGTACGCTTGATTATACAGGATAGACAGAGAGTTGATAGCCTCCTTTGAAACAGATTTCTAAGAGGGGGGGATGACAGATGAGAACTATGACTGACAAAACGAAGTAATCTGAGCGTGCCAGGATCCTACCTTTTTGTCTCTGCAGCGATGACCCACTTGTGTCAACGTGCTCTTTTGAATATGGTGCAAACTGGTCTCATAGTCAAATTCGCCAATAATTATGCAAGCTGCGGCTCGAATTCTTTCATCAGGGTCGACGATCTTTTGCTCAAGTCCCTCTGTAAACAGTTTCAACAATCACCGTTAGATTCCAGATGATTCGAAATACATACCACTGCGAAAGGCCACAGCAGAATTAAACTCATACCACGCAGTTCCTTTGCAAGTGCTCCGTGTACTTTCATCAACTTCAATAAAGACTCCACCCAAACTAGTCGAACTTGAGGGACCTTGTCATTTCGCCTAATTACGAAAGACAGGCATATATCAATAATTTGGTAATGTGGATCATTTCATTATACTGCATTGAAGCGTCAGCAAGGAGCGCGTTTCCGAACCTTTGCATCCAAGCTTTCCACGTAGATTCATACTGGGAGGGAAGTTGTGACGATTTCTCTGCAAACATGATTCCAAGCGATTTCGTAGCAAGTGAGCGGATCGTTACATCTGCGAGCTAAAGATCCCAACCAAGTTAGTAGCTGCAATATATCGACAATAAGGACCAACCTCCACGGACTTCTCCTGTTATATACTCACCCTTAGTTCTTCTTCAATCTGAGGAATGACGTTCAGGAGAAGAGCTGGCGCTGCCTGGTTAATTTCGACCACCAGTCTATGTACTGTCTCAAAGTCTTCCAGGTCCTTGTGCTTCAATTCTCTACCGTCGGCTGTAGAGAGGACATCAGAGAAATACTATAAATGGGATAAAGTCAGAATCTCGTCTCTGATATTTGCACCCATATCCCTGGTGGATTACAAACAAGTTTCGCCGTAAGTACCTGGCAGACGTAACGCTGAAGTCTTTCTGGACACTGAGTTCCCAGGTCGCAGGCTAACCTGTAAGCCGCTGGGTTGCCGAACTATAAAATGTCAGAAAGATATCAAGGTTAGTCCTCAACTAGAAACTACACTTCAAGAAAGTGCTACTGCTAAAAGGTGCTCCATTTTCATACCTTTTCCCTATGAAGAAACTGTGCGAGAATGGTATCGACAACATCTTGGGGCAGAGACTCGGCTTCTTCCACGATGCATCGCAACAGTTCTGAGATGCAGATTTGCACGTTTTTCTCTTGCTGAGGCCTATAAGATTAAGACGGTCAGTCAACTTGATCCCCATAGAACTAGAGCTTCAAGTTTGGTGGCAAACCCATTCAAACTTACTTGACATCATCAAACATGTTTTTAAAGAGGTTGATCATAATTTCGTCCACAGTCTTCAGTTTTCCGATCAACGAGATGCTCTTCACGACCGAGAGACTCTCCAAGAGATAGTAGTACATGGTGAAGTAGGTTCCATTAGGATCTGAGATGTGACGCAGCTCCTTCGTGAAAAAGGTGAAGACGATCTAACATAAAGATAAAGGTTTTTGGGTTAGGTCGCCAGAAAGATTACTATAGATGCGATGAAAGAATGCTCCTGCATCCATACCTTGAGATTGCTATTGTTATATGGAGCCTCTGGAGCAAGGAGTCGAAGAATATCGGCAATGCAGCAAGCGGCATAAATTCGGACACCTCGGTCTTTGTGATTCACAATGGCGGAATCAATGAGTTGCTTGGAGATGGGAGCCAAGGACGAAGTCTCGACAGCTCCTTGCTCCAGTCCTTTGAGTTCTGCTTGAAGCTCCTGTGACCCAGAAGGAAGAGTAGATACCCCCGAAAGCAGAAAAAAGACATTCGTAGTTAACACCTGAATGGCTGTGGCACTGGACCTGGATTCGCAAAACGGAAGTTGAGGACAGAAGCAGCCAAAGGGGTACCTTAAGCTTTTTCAGCAACTCGGCTGCACTTCCAGTGAGCTTTTGACGGAACTTGAGCTCTGCCAGCTGGGGCATGACCATGTTGATGAGGGATTGGCGTTGGGGATGGAGATGGAGGCAAAAGAGGGAAGAGAGCGTAAAAGAGCGTGAAAGGGGAAAGATAAACACATCGACGCGAAATTGGTGGCAAAGAGCGGTCCTTTTTGACTTTTTGTTTGTGCGATGTAGTGAAAAGGCAAAAGGACACACACCTTTTCCCCCTTTTCTTCTTGCTTCTCCCTCCTGCTCACCATACCATACCATGGCAAGACGGTTCGTCCCCCCCGAAGACAGGGCTCCAGTCCTCGAGCTACCCGAGGACACCAAAAAGATCTTCTCGGTCGAATTCCCTGGTCACATCCAGAACCCAGACAAGGCCAAGCAATGTCTCGGTGGCGACAATGCCATTCTTAATGCAAGTTAGGCATTAGCTCTCTAATTCCTGTGTCTCCTTGACTGTGCGACGCTCCTTTGGTGGCGGTTTCTGTCTTACTTACTCAAATCCTGTTGGATATCCATATTTTCCAAACAGGCATACCTTGGAGGCTCACCCCTGGATATGAGGTATCGACTCAACGACCCTTTCGCGATCCCGCTCCATGGATCAACTCTTCCCACCTCCAATCTTCTCTTAAAAGTCACGCGACGATACAAAGTCAAACGGCGACCCGATACAGAGCGCTCGACTCAGACTATCCGAGCACCCAAAGACGACGACATACCCTATGACGAAAACGAACAACCAGACATCAAGTATGATATGGTCGGCGCAATCTCAAAGACGACCCGATTCTATGGACTTGCAGATTTCCAAGTGCTTGTCGATCCAAAGGATGAGGTTTACAAGATCAAGTCGGATCTCCTCAATATGGATTGTAAGACCCCGTTCCCTCCTTTGAGTTTTGAATGGATAGGAAGATGTGAAGCAATTGCAAAAAATATTGAATCTTTTTAATACATTCATGGCACTAGACGAGAGTCTTATTGCGCTCAAGATCGATCACAGGAATCCAGTTGAAGACATCTCGACGATTCAGATTCTCCCACCACCTCATCTGTCTAAAACAAATCTACCCAATCCATACCGGTACCGAGCAAGGGAAGGCACAGAGGCCGAACTTGAAGTAGGTTGCCGCGAGAATTCATTTTTAATTTCAAAAACCCCGGTGGTTTCTGCTTTTTATTGGCTACTTTTTGTCTAACTTTTCTTTTTTTTTTTGTCCTCTTGTGGAATAGGAGGAACGTGTTGGACGAGGCAAAGGAAGGGGTAAGGGCAGAGTCAACAGGGCAGGACGGAAAAGAGGACAAGGCGGCGGAAATGGAAGAGGTCGAGGCGTACGCAGGACGACAAATGTGGCGTCTATGCTTCAGGCGACCACGGCAGCCTTCACCGCTACTGCTTCAGCTGCCTTGGATGATTAAACAACGCAATTCAATTCAGAAAAAAAAATCAAAATGAACTTTTCAGTCAGTAGAAACAGATGACTTTTATTGAGGCTGCTGGTTCTGGTTCTGATGCTGCTGCTGAGGGAACAGTGGTGAGAGCATATTCATGATCTGTTGAGGATTGGCCTGCGGGGTTTGCTGTTGTTGTTGCTGTTGTTGTTGAGGATGAAAGCCAGCTTGCGGTTGGTATTGAGCCTGCATTGGATTGTAGGCTGGATGCATCGCTGGCGCCGTTGGCATTTGCTGTTCAGAGGTAAAGCTGAATGCCTGGGAAGGAGGTGTAGAAGTGGCAGATGCAGGAGCTGCAGTCGCTTGCGAATGGTGGAACTGCTGCTGTTGTTGTTGGAGTTGTTGCTGTTGGTGCTGCAACCTTTGAATGGTCTCTTGAGCCTTTTGAATCTGCTGTTGGTAGAGCGCCTGCTGTTGTGCCTGCTGAGCTTGAATCTGTTGATGTTGCAAGCGCTGCTGCTGCAAGAGTTGTTGATGTTGGAGCTGCTGCTGCTGCTGAAGCTCCTGCATGTAATTTGATGGCTGCCGTGCCTGCTGGTGTGGGGCTTGATGTTGTTGTTGCTGCTGCTGCTGTGATTGTTGTTGAGCTCCTCCTATCATAGTCTGGAGTTCACGCTGCTGCTGCTGGTACCATGGCAATGTTCCAGTAGAAGCAGAAGAAGATGGCGCGTTGGAACCTCTGGCTGCCACTCCCGGACGCTGTAGGATGCGGTATCCGTCTTCAGGTTCGTTAAACTTTGGCCTGGCGGGTAGTGCGATAGGCTGACGAGGTGTAAACGCAGGTGCAGGAGCCTCTCCATTCATGGCCTGTAGGGCCGCTGTTGTGTCGGCAGCCATACCAGGCATCTTGCGACCCTTCTTTCCTTTACTCTTGTTCTTGGCCATCTTGAGCATCTTTTTGTGCATCATCTCCTGTTCGTCGTCTGAAAACTCCAACTCGACATCGTCTACTTCTTCATCAAACTTGTTACTGGCATCGCTTCCCTTCAAAGCCTTGAGAGGTCCCGTCATGACAATTGAACTGTGCTCTGGCACCGCGTATACGGATGTCCCCATCGTACAGGATTCGGGGATTTCTGCTGCAGTGTTGAAACGAATAGAGTACAGTGGTCGAGCAACGGGTCCAAATGTTTCAAAAATCTACAGAAATTGTTTGTCGAGTTAGTAAGGATTAGCAACAAGGAAGGATCACTTCCATGTGATTGTAAAGCAAACAAGTCTTACTTCTCCAAGAACTTCGCTTGTTTGGACACCTTCCTCGTTCTTTGGACCGTGAATGGCAGCGATAGTTCCCGAATCCAAGACACGGACTTCCCCACTTTGGGCTGCCTGGACCACCACCACATTGTCAACAATGGACATGACAGTACCCATTAGCTCCAGCTTTGCCTCTGGTCCAAGAACAATATCGGGTCGTTTCACCTCTGGAAGTTGCAGGATCTCATTGGCGGTGTGCAAAATCGTTGTTGGTGTAGGCTCTTCGTCCTCATTCATGGCATCGAAAGCAATCAACGCCTTTTCGCGCTCTTCCCGGGTGAGTTTTTTATGCGGCATCACATCCATGTCCGAGTCGGAATCGGAATCCGAGTCAGAAGATTCACTACAAAATATGTCAGAAATCCTTCCAGGGTGAGTATAGGCCTTATCTACCGTTCGAAATTAATCGCTTTCTTCAAAAGCATCATTGGAAACATACGGTGCATCGTCATCATCATCGCTGGACTCCAGATCACTCGATTCGTAGCCGTCCACTTTGGTCGCAGCACCGGCGATGGCCGCGTCCAGAATATCTTCCGTTTTGGCAGCAGTTGTACTTGCGCTGACTGCAACAGCGGCCATGGCGATATCAGAATTGTCCATGGGCGAATCTCCATCTGCGATAGCGTGCGTAGAAGTCTGTTGTGCGAATGAAGGGACTGCTTGCTCCTGATCCTGGGAGACAGTATGGGAAATAGGAGTGGCCTCCATATGAATGTCCACGTCCATACCACTGCTGGTTGAGGGAGTGGCTGCAGGGATGATATGCTGCTCCGTATGAGTACTGTGAGCAGGGTGCTCAGGGACAGTAGGCGCGTTGGTGGCGACAGGGGCGTGTCCCATGTCCATGACGGTATCTTCGACCATGGCGTCCTGATTATCGTAGGGTCCTGTATCCATCATATCTGTTGTGTATATAGATTTGATGCGGTGTCGGGGTGTCGATCAAGCAGCGAAGTGGATGCCTGAGAGGAGTAGATGGCAGAGAAGGAGGAAGGAAGAATAGTCCTGTGCAAAGAAAAAAAGAAAAAAAAAAAAAGGGAGAAGAGGCATGAACAGGTGGCTTGTGCGCCCAACAACAACAGTCACCGCTCCTCTGCGTGTGCTTTACATGCTGATCAGCATTTCCCTCCCGAGTGCGTCCTTCCCCCCCTTCTGTCTGTCTGCATCCCTCCACATCGCACATCGCCATGCTCTCCATCAAACTCGCCCGCCACGGGGTCAAGAACAACCCTTTCTTCCACATTGTCGTCCTCCAGAGCAGATCCAGACCCACTCGCAAGCCAATTGAGCAGCTCGGAACTTTCAACCCCATTCCCGACAAGGAGGGCAACAAGGCCATCAGCCTCAACTTTGAGCGCGCAAAGTACTGGATTAGTGTCGGTGCCAAGCCCAGTGACACTGTCGCCCGCATTCTCGCCAAGGTACGTTGGTCATCCAGCGCGCTCTCACCTTTTTGATGGCACAAAATGAATATTTTGCATTCATCTCCATGTTGTTTTGGTGGCAAAGGGACTATTCTAACCATCCTCGCTGCTTATTTATATATTTTAAGGCCGATATTATTCCAGCACAACCAAGGCCCGGAATGCCCAACCCTTCCCGCTCCACCCCTATCAAGGATGCCACCACCCCCACCACCCCCTCCGCATAAGTCCTAGACCGTTGACGATCACCTCAACTTGTATTAAAATCCAGCTTGTTTTCTTGTTTTATTCAGCGCATCTGGGCATCCAACAATTCTTCATTTGGCATCAAAGCTTAATCAAGGACCGCAGGACAGAAGGAGCTGGACCAGCCATTCAGGATTGATGCAATGTCCCCAAATATTTGAACAGTTGTATTTTGTTTTCGTCGTCTTTTTGCTTTTTTCGGAGAACATATCCAGGAACACTCGACAGGAAAACTGAGCAATTGGTTTCCCAATTACAGAGGAATCAGAGCGAAACTCTCTGGAAGGAGACAACACCGTGAAGACTACCATCAGTCGAGCCATCTAGGAAAGCTCTTAAGGTCACTCTGCTGGACATGTGCTCGGCAACCGTGTTCTATTGTTGAATTTTCAGCTCGTTGGTGGTGTTTGGACTCTCCCTCTCCCTCTTCGTCTCTCTTTGTGTCCATCAGTCTCTCTGTCTGCCAATCTAACGGTCTCCTACGGACACAGGGCCAACGACATACCAGACTGTGAATTTTTGGATCCAAGGGAGCAATTGGGTGGGCTTAATCTTGTTAAAGAAGCCTAGGCCAAGATTGCACCTTGTTACTTAGCGTCAGACCAGTCGACCAGCTCGGGAGAAGATGGATTGTTGTTCTGATGCGCGTGCGTGAGATGCCTGTGTCCAACTTCTATAAATGGCCTTCCAGTGCAACCACCTTCTTTCTTCCTCATTCCTCCCCACCTTTTTCTTTCCTCTCGACAACATCCCACAGCAGCAGGTCATTTCCCCATGGCGACGAGTGTTTCCCCGGCGCATCCCCCTAGTGGTCAAGACCGCAGCGCGATGTCTGCACTAAAGCTTCAACAGCAACAGCAACAGCAACAGCAGTTTTACAACGAGATGGCGGCAACGCAACCTCAGGGACCCTCTTACCATACTCAGCAGCCACAACAAGAACCTTCTAATCTCTCCAGCAGTGCCCTTCAGTCAATGCCATTGTCGATGCCCCTCTCCATGTCGTCAGAATACCCCTCCTCCTCAGAATACTCTTCACAGTCGCAACAGCAGCAACAGTACTCTCAACAGTACCAGCAAGGTGACTACGACCAACAAACTCAGCTATGGCAGCAGCAGCAGCAATACTACCAGCAGCAACAGGGCTACGGACCTGAAGGGTTTCCAGGTGCCGGAGGTATGGTGGGTGGCCCAGGATACGGACCTGAGGATGGGATGACGGAAGAAGAATACATGTTGATGCTCCAGCAGCAGCAACCCCCGGTGCTATCGCATGACCATCTCCGACCAGGGCACAAGGCCACGTTGTTGTCCTATACTCAGACGCTAGAACTTTATCGGCAAAATGCCAAAAAGACCAACGATCCCGAACTCCAGTTTGAATTCGCAGCCTTTATGATTGACGCTGGTAAGGACCAAGAGGATCCCAAGACACGGGCTGAACTCTTTGATGAGGCCATGAAGTTGCTCCGAAAGTTGGCGACGAATGGTCATGCGGAATCACAGCACTACCTGGCAGAGTGTTTTGCTTCTGGGTTTGCAAGGGGGAAACCTGACTTTGACAAGGCCTTCCCGCTCTGGGTCCAGGCTTCAAAGCATGGCCATCCTGACGCCGCTTACAGAACAGGGCGTTGTTACGACGAAGGTTTAGGCACTCGTAAGGACAGCGCAAGGGCCGTTCAGTTTTACAGGTATGTTGTAAATCTTTTATTTATCAGGTTGGGGAAGGAGGAGTAAGCACATAGCCATGACCGCATTTTGAGGCGTGGTTCAGGGGTACGGTCCTATCTTTCTTTTTTTTATGGTCTTTGCACTCTGGTGCGATGGTGCTTTGGCCCCCAACTGGTCTGGTCTTTACCATTCATTTTTCAAAAAGATTGTCCCACGAAGTGTTGGTCTTATTTTTACCCATTCTTTTTTTCTTTTGCGGGCAGCGAGATCAACAAACCTGCACCAAAACAATTGTAAAAAGGACAGGGATCGATCGGTCTGGATTGACAACAATGCTTCCTTCTTTTTTTTTCCTGCGTGGTTTTACATAGGAAAGCGTCTTCAGCGAATCATCCTGGAGCCATGTGGAGATTGGGCGTAGTCAGCCTGTATGGTGAACTCGGCCTCACAGCCTCCCCTCGCGACGGCGTTAAATGGCTGAAGCGGTCCGCCCAAGCGGCAACGCCAGAGTTCCCGTTTGCGCTGTACGAACTGGCGCAGTTGCATGAACGCGGGATTGAGAACATCGTCTTTATTGATCCCGAGTACTCCATAACCCTCTATACCCAAGCGGCTGAACTTGGTCATGCACCCTCGGCGTTCCGTTTGGGTGAATGCTGGGAGTACGGGAAACTTGGCGTGAAGCCGGACTCCCGACTCTCGATCCATTATTATACCCTGGCGGCTCAGGAGGAACACCCAGAGGCCTGTTTTGCGCTCGCGGCTTGGTACTTGGTCGGGTCTGAAGGCGTCCTACCTCAATCGGATGCAGAGGCCTATATCTGGGCCAAACGGGCAGCAGATAAGAACCTGGCCAAGGCTCTGTATGCTCTCGGGTACTTTACTGAAGTTGGAATCGGACCCAAGAAGGATTTGGACGAGGCCATTGAGTGGTACAAGAAGGCCGCTGCTGCAGGCGACAAGCGCGCGACTCAGAGACTGGAGGGTGTGCCTGTCGATGGGAACAGGAAGAGGACTCGGGGCAGCAGCAAGGAAGAGAAATGTTCTGTCATGTAGAGCGAGTGAAAGCTCACTGTTAAGTATTTCCATTTTCTAATAAACATCATTTATATGTCGGATATGAACAGGTCCTTTGGTGGACATGGTTTTATGAGGATGAAAATGGGGAATGAAATAATAAAAAATGCTATTGTACAGTTCGAACAAACAAAAAGTGAAAGAGAAGAAGGATGATAGCCAGATCCTTAATGCTTCATCATCTTTTGCTTCTTGATGTGGGCATGCAAGGCAACCTGCTTCTCTCTCAAACTCATCTTCTTCTTCTCGCGGACCTCGCGCTTGTGAGCAATCATCATAAAGTTCTTGCCCTTGGCCTTCTCCTTGTTGGTACTGGATCCACGCTCCGTCGATCCCTTGCGCGATCCAAACTTGTCGCGTCCCTCGCGTCCATTCTTGATCGACTCCATACGCTCTGCATAGTCCTGCTTGGCCTTCTTGCGGGGCCCAATAATGGATCCGATCGAGACCTCGCCCTCGGCCTGGTTCTCTGTATCGGTTGGGTTGGGTCGCTTGCCAGATCCAGATCGGACAGGGTTCAACTTTTGATCTGCCTGTCTCTGCAACTTCAAAGCCTCGATCTTTGCGAAATCTGCAGGGGTCAAGATCTTTGTTGTTGCAAGCAACTGAGCCGCAGCCATCTTCTCCTTGCGCTCCGCCATCATCTGGGCACGCTTGGCCTTGGTCTCCTCGTCCTCCTCCTTGGCCGTCTCTTCCTCATCCTTGGGCAAGAGACCCTTCTTCTTCAAGCGACGCTCCTTGTTGACTGTCATACGCTTGGTCTTTGGCTTCTTGTTGCCATCCTCATCCTCGGATCCCGAATCCTCATCGTCCGATAACTTGATGTTCAAGTCAGCCTCATCATCCGAAACGTTGATCCAACCGCCCTGCTCCTCATCCTCATCCTCAGAGGCCTCCTCCCAATCGTCCCAGTTATCGCCCTCACCGTTCTCATCAGGGTTCTCGGCCAAGAGCTGAAGACCCTCGAGGTCGCCATCATTGTGGCTCTCACCGTACTTGGAGGGCTGCATATCGCGCATGTTCATGGCGGCAGCACGACCACGATCCTTCTTCTTGAGTAACTCGGGGTTGATCTCACGGAAAAGACCGATCAAAGAGCGCGAGGCCATCATGACACCCTTGTCGCGATGGTTCTTGTATTCCGTCAAGTCGTGGAGCAAAGTGGCCTCCATGGCCAGAGGACAACGCGAGACAATCTCACGGATACCGTTCAAACCGGCCGCCATGACCTCAGCAGCACAATGCTCCGTCACGAAGTTGTTGGCCAAGGTCTGGATCACGGGCTCGATCACATCTGGGGGAATCAAATCGTGGGAAGCCTGAGCAGTGATGGCAATGATCTGAGTGACATCCTTCTGAGTGGGCTGAAGACGCTTCTGAAGGTATGGGTAAAAGGCCAGGATGGTCAACTTGTGGACACCAATGATACGCGAGATCAAGTTCATCAACATGAGTTGAACCTCATGGCGTTCACGCGATCCTGCCAAGTGGGTGTACAACTTTTCGGTAAAACCCTGGGGGTCGTTCAAGAGATGGAGGGCCGAGAAGTTGAAAGTCTCTGCCTTTTTCTTGGAACGCTGCTTCTTCTTCAAAGACGCCACCATCTTGTCCATCTGCTTGGATTTAGCCTTTGTCTTCTTGCTGACGTTCTGCTTGTGCTGCATGGCCTTGATATCAGGCAACTCTTCCTCGTCCTCTGAATCGCCATCATCCTCGTTGTTGCCGAGGAAGAATTGAAGAGCAGTGACCATAATCTTGGTCACGGGAGAGAAGCAAGCATGAGCGATAACGTTGACAGTCTTGGCATCATTCCTACATTGACACAAAAAGATTCATCGATCATGGTTAGAATTCAAGATGACTAGATAAAAACGATCATCCTTTCGCACAGAAAGAAAGGAAAGGAGAGAAAAGGAAAGAAAAAGAGCAATTACCAAATGTTCTTGCGGTATAACTCAATACAGACATCCAAACTACGCTTGGCAGCGATGGCGTTCTCGCTTCCAGTACCGGCGGCACCTTCAGCTGAGGTCAACATGGTGTACATGAATCCCTGAAGGGTCTTGTTCATCTTGTTGTTCTTTGCCTTTTGGTTGCTGGTTTTGATGTCGTTCACAATGTGGTTGTAGAGGATATCACGAAGGACCTTGTCTCTGCAGCGGAAGAGCGTAAAGAAGAGCGAGAGCAAGGCTGTGGACGAGATCATTTCACGGTTACGCAACAGGACCAAAGCCTGGACCATGGTGCGACGGAGTTCAGCATTGAGAATTTGATAATGCTTGGACAACAGGGCAATGATTTGATCTGGGAACTCCTTAGTCTCCTCAGGGTAGCATGGCGAGACCTTTGAGAAGAATGAATAGAGAATGAGCTAGTTAGATTGCGTGCGCAAGGGAGGGAAGGTATGCTTTTGCAGACAATGGAATCAGAGAGGGAAGAGGATGTTACCTGGGCAATAAAGTTGATAAGATCCTGAAAGTCGGTGGAGAGTTCCTCGGGCTTGAGCTCAAAGATGGCCCTGGAGGACTCGAAGTGGCGCAACTGCTGCAAAAACTCTTCCTTGTAGGAGAGAGGGTCACGCTTGATGAGGTTCTGCAGTTGGGGGATGTTTGTGGGCAGCAACGCAGCCCTGTTTCTCTTTCCCATGGTGAATGTGAGTGGAGAGGAGAGGAGAAGGGAGGAGGATGAGAACAATGACAGAGCGATGCGATGATGAATGCCCTTTGTCGAATGAAGGCGAGGAAAAAAAAAAGAAAAAAAATCAAAACAACACAGGAAACGCAGTCACTCAGCGGCACTATTTTTTTGGTGTGCCTGAGCCATTTTACCGCTGTCTTATCAAGGGTCGACCCTCCTCCTCTTCACGGCTCGTATCCCTCGTAGCGATTCTTGTCGGTTGCAAATCGCTCTCAGGGTCCTGTGCGCCCATTCGACCGCGTTGGCGAATCAAGACTTCAAGGACACTCGTCCTGGGTCCCAACACCTGCAACGAGAACTTCCAGAACGCCACCGCGTTCAGGACAAGATTGAAGACCATGCCTAGGCTGCAACCAAGTATCTTGACTTGAATAAGGACCATATTGATGAACGAGATTGCAGTGAATTGAACCACAAACGGGTTTTTGGTCAAACCAGCCACAATGCTTGGCATATGAGCCACACAGGCCAAGGCGACCATGATTCGATTGGGATGGTTGCCTTTTTTCAAGATTGATTGTATGAAGGTTAGTCCTCTTCAGAGTTTTTGTTGAATTTTTCCGTGAGTGCAATCTTGGTCCCTCGCCGTTTGCAACAAAGCCAAATGCCGCGGCAAAGATATTTGCGAGCGGCCAGCAAGAGGTCAAGAGGAGAGCGAATCTGGGCCCTTCATTCTGCAAATGTGAGGACACTGTAGAAAATGGATATGAACTTGTTTGAATAGAAGTAGAGAGGAAGCTGAGGAAACAGGAAAAGAAGAGAGACGAGGAAACAGGAAAAGAGGAGAGAAAAAGAAAAAGAAACATACTGAGAATATGGCTAGCGCAGACATCCAGGCGTGGTGGATGGCCCTTGTGATCGAGTGACCGACTGCAGCCTGAGCCTGCGCCGCCCATTCCCCGGCGAGGAAGGAGAGAAAGAGAGGAAGAATAGACAGAAAGGACAGAAACAAGAAGAAGCAAGAAGGGCGAGGGGCGGGGACACTTTGCGCGAGTGCATGGATAGAGCCACTGCACGAAGCATGCAGGACCCAGGACGCAGTGGATGGACCTGAAACGCAGATTGGTGGCGTCGTTTTTTGGCTTTTCGCGCAGCCACCTCTCGCTCACACACACTTGCTCGGTCTGCGCTGATTTGGCTCCGCAGGCAAGACACACGGCGGACAAGACAAATGAGCACAGAGCAGGAGTGTGTGTGAAAGAGAGTGGAAGTGTGAGAGTGAGAAAGGGGCCGCCTCCTCCACACACGCGTACATCCCACCCTCCCTTTCCGTTCCCTTTTTTCCTCTTCTTTCTTCTCTTCTCCTCTCTTCTCTCTTTTCTCCATCACTCCACCCCCCTCCCCTCTTTCCTTCCTCTTCCTCTTCCTCTTTTTCATCACCGCAGAATCCCTTTTCCTGGCCCTGCAGCAACTAATGCGCGTCTCCATCCTCACCGAAAACGGTGAAATCCACACCATCGAGGTCGACTCGCAAATGGAACTCGAGAACATCAAGGCCCTGCTCGAAGCTGACGTAAACGCGCATTCCGGCCCTCCCGTTTATCCCCTCGTCACTACCCGCCTTCCTTCCTTTCTCTCCCTGTAGCCAATCGATGGCATTGCACCGCAATTGAATGGACCTTGACCTTCTTGTCCCTAATGCTTTTTCTTTCTTCTTTTGCAACAGTGCCATATCCCAGTCGAGGACCAACTGTTGTTCCATAACGAGACTGAGCTCAAGGACCCAAAGTCGACGCTTCTGAACAACAATGTGGCTCAGGATGATATCTTGACCCTTCGACGACGTAACAAAAAGCCAAGGACACAGATCGCCAGTATTCCAGGAGGGGCTGCCTCTTCATCTGTTCGTCCAGGTCAGATTGCTCAAGGAGGTGGTGATCCCCATAACGCTGAACAGATCAGACAACATGTCCTCAACAACCCGGCCACCCTTCGTCAACTCCAGGAGGTAAAGAAATGTTGATAGTGTAGATCGTCTTTACTTGTTGTATAGGCTGTGATTTATGTCTTTGGCCTGTGCTTTTTTGCACTTACGCAACCCATATTCTCCATATTCTCTCTAGACGCAACCAGAATTGGCAGATGCTGCCCTCAACAACCCAAATCGATTCCATGAGATCATCCGTGAACTGGATGTTCAGAGAAGGAGCGCAGAGATGGCTCGCTTACAACAAATTGTATGGGGGATTTGTTCCGTCCAGCTACTTTACAATGCCGCTGAACTGAACCGGGCGTTTTTTTTTCATTTTGCCTAACCAAAATGTCTCAATTATTTCTCCAGGAGCACCTCAATGCAGATCCGTTCGACATGGAGGCCCAGGCAAAGATTGAAGAGGCCATCCGACTAGAGAATGTAGCAGCCAATATGGAGGCTGCTATGGAACACAACCCAGAATCGTTTGGAAGAGTTACTATGCTTTATATTGACGCAGAGGTCAATGGACACCCTGTAAAAGCCTTTGTCGACTCTGGAGCTCAGGCAACCATCAGTAGGTCCAATGGAAAACTTGTACAAAAAATGCCTCTTTCTTTGCCACGTCGCTCACCTCTTTTTCCCACGCATTGTCCTTTTTGTCATAGTGAGTCCTGAGTGCGCCGAGGCTTGTGGGATCATGCGACTAGTCGATAGGCGCTTTGCCGGTATTGCCAGGGGTGTGGGTGTGGCCAAGATTCTAGGACGAGTTCACAGTGCACAGATTCGGGTCGGGAAGGACCTTTTCTTGGCCTGTTCATTTACGATCATGGAGGGCAAGGGCGTTGATTTACTTTTTGGACTGGACATGTTAAAGCGTCATCAGGCTTGTATTGATTTGAAGAAGGATGCTCTCATCATTAATGGAACCGAGATTCGCTTCCTGTCTGAGCACGAGTTGCCAAACAGCGCAAAGGACAACCCAGAATTGACCGCCGAGGAAATGGCATCAATTGGAGGAGCTGATAAGGGCAAAGAAGCAACATCCTCGACGAGCAGCGCAGCTTCAACAGCTGCCTCCACAGCGCCATCTTCATCGGCACCGTTGGCACCAGCCCTTGCTCCCACTCCTGCTCCTGCACCAGCATCAGGTCCGCCTGCCGCTAGCACAGCACCTAGCTGTAAGTCATTTCTTGTTGTTGTTGTTTTTTCTGTACGAAATAATACGTCTTTTTGCTAGACTGGAATGTACACTAACATGCACGGCATGCCTCGTTTTCTGATTATAGCACACCCTGAACAAAATATCCAAACGCTGATGAACCTGGGCGCTTCACGGTCTGAAGTCATTGCGGCCTTGGATGCCGCTGGAGGAAATGTTGACTTTGCTGCCAGCTTCTTGTTTTGATCGAGAAATGACTCTTGGACCGAGTGCCTCCAGTTGTTTTTTTAAAAAAAATATAAAAAACAAGCCTTAGATAAATAGGGGAAATATACACGATCGACCTTTTGTCTCTGAAAAATGCCAGATCGGCTTCATGATAGAGTAAAAATGGTACATCCGTGGCGCCGAATACCATGTTGTCAGGCATATTCACATTCACTGGCATGGGTGGCGTAGAATGCAATCATATTTAACAAAACATGGAAACCCAAGGATCATCAGCGTTCATGAGTTCCCCTCGTTGATGAACCATTTCGAATTCCAGAATAGAGCTAAAAGCAAAAAAAAAAATGGAGGGAGAGAGCGGTTAGAAGGAGGGGGGTTTTTTTTTTGTCTACGACACTGCAATCAACTCTGCTCCAAGTTCCATCACTTACGAAAAGTCGACGCAAGACACGCCAATGAATAAACTCTCTGCATCAGGCGTCAAACTGATACCAGAAATGTCGCCTACAAAGTCGATTTTTTGCGCCCTTGTGTAATCCGATGCAGTATCCACGATATGAACAAAGTTGCTTTCCTCTAACAACAAAGACAAATGAAAAGACCTTAACAAATTTCCCCATCCCTTTTGTAGTCGAAGAGAATAAAAAGATGATACTCCTGATATCCTTTTTTTTTTTTTTTTTTTTTTTGGCTCTTGTCATTTTGTTCACCGTGAGCTTTACCAGCCATGACCAGGTACCGACCACAACTCGAGTATCGCAAGGATCGGACAGACTCTCGAATATCAGCTCCAATGATATGTATAGGCTTGTTCATCATCCGCGTGTCATAGATACAGGTCGACCGATCGTCGCTTCCTGTGGCCAGATGAGTCGAGTCTGGGGACCATGCGACCGAGAAAGAGTACCGTTGGTGTCCTGTCAAAGTCGCAATCTTTTCCCGAGAATTCACGCTCATCACCTCGCCATCGACGTAGTCCCCTACTAGTGCAATCATATGCCCATCCGGACTTTGAGATGTATACTATTGTGTGGATTCGAGCGTCAGCTTTTTGAGGACATGGGGGAAGGAGGTGGTGGATGGAAAACACTGTCCTGAGTACAAAAGATTCCTTACATTGACAAACCAGCCTGTGGGATACACTGCCTTTTGCTCCAATGTTCGCAAGTCCATACACCGAACCTCTCTGTCGTTTGTCGAGGCATAGGCATGTGGATCTAGAGTTGATGTTCACGACAAGAGAAAACAGGTTAGTGTTTGAGGAACTTGAAGGAAAGACCATACTTTTGTGCAATCGCATCGAATAGCTTGGTAAGCTCTGTTTCTTCATACCTCCAGTCCGTGATAATGACATTTCAATCGCATTCACTTCAACATCTGTGAGAGAACCCCGGACGGGGTCCATACAAGTTTGCAAGTTCATGAACGTAAAATTTCCGTCCATTCCTCCGATCATGATCAGGTTATCCATGGCCGCCAAGGTAGTGATCTGGTTAGGAACTCTTGAGTAGGGCTTCTTCAAGGGTTTCCCAAGGATAGTCCTTTCTGTCCGAAGTTGTGGTGACCAGTGATGGATAGAATTTTGATCTACAAAAATTCAGCATGAAAAGTTGCGGGGTTTGCAAAATAAGAACGCGTTGTCTAGGGCTCAGTCCCACAAACTTTGACTGTATCCGAAAAATCATTGTTTTTTGCAGATTGAGCAGCTCCACCTACTGAGATAGTAAATATCGTTCTTGCTGGTTGCACTGACTAGATTACGCAGCTGAGGGTGCGTGTGGCTACAGTGGATGTTGGTATCCGTGTATCGAAATCGGTAAAATTCATTGTCCTTGTAATCCAGCGCCTCTCGATTCTAACGCAGTCGAGGAAAGAGAGAGAGAGAGAGTTGATTGTGAGCTTCTGCAAGTCCAGATTCTGCGGCGATGGCGTTATGGGAGGGGCTTTTTTTTTACCTCTTCAATAATAACGGGGCCATTGTAGTGCATATGCGCTGTCATTGTGACACTAGTCATAAATGAACGTGTTAGATTCAGAACGACACTCTAGGTGCACTCCTTGGTCTTCATTCTCACCGCAAGTTGGCAACACGTACGAGTCCCGATATCTCCTGTAGGCCTTCTTGCCGTGCTCTCCCTCACGCCAACAGATGCCTTGCTGTGATAATAAATAAATTAAAAGGATGGACAGTGCCACGTTGGTTAATAAACTCGTGCTTTGAGCTCTCGGCCTCGAAGGTTTACATGGCGTGGCATGGCACAAAGAGCTGCGGCATAACAGTGCACTCACAAGATCAGAGAGGCCGTGGGATACAGCCTCCTGTTCGACGACTGTTTGTCGAGAGACGATCAGGTTATTGAGCGGACAGATGATTCTCTTGAAAAGAGGCTGCAGCGGGTAAGAACAGAGAGAAAAGGGGGGCGTAGAAGAGGGAATAAGAGAGAGAATCAGTAACTGTTCTTGAACAACAACAATAACAGCAATACAACAAAGTGAGGCTCGAGATGACAAGACATGGTATCAATGACCCAAGGCAGCAAGAAAGACAAGGACAAAGAGACGGACACATGACATGCTTACAGCGAAAAGGTACTGCTCCACCTCGTCAACGCCAATGAAAGGGGGCTGGCCTTCAAAGACGGCATCCAGCATCTCGTCTATAGTGATGATTGGTACAAGTAGGTTGGTTGGTTTTCGCCTTGAACAAGAAACGAGAAACAAGAGGGAGAGCGGGAGAGTAGGAGAGCGAAGGAAAACAGGCAGACAAGTAAAGCGGGAAGGAAGAAAAAAAAGACTACCGATGGCGGGGATATGGGTTCCTTCGAGCGGAACGCCCATGAAGTCAAGGTGGTCCTGGTCCTGGTCTGTGTCCATGCTGAGTGGCGACTGAAGGAGAGGGTGTGTGTGGGGCGAGTGCGAGCAGAGGAGATGGGTTCAGAAGGGGAGGAGAACGAGTGAGTGAGTGCGTAAGTGGATGACTGGGTGAGTGGGTGAGTGAGTGGATGAGTGAAAGAGTGAGAGAGTGAGAGAGTGAGCGAGTTGAAGAAGTGAAGGAGCGAAGGAGCGAAGGAGGATGGTGCACAAGGAAGGAACTCGACAAGTGAAGAAAGAGAGGGTGTCCTTATGTCACCTACACAGCTCATGCGATTAAGAAACAGCTTTACATGGGATTTGGGCTCAAAAAAATCAAAACCCTAAAAAAACCCTAACAAACCCCTAAAAAATCCCTAAATCTCGGCAACCGGGTTGGTAACCACTCCCCATATTGAAATCCTGCTAAGAAAACCGATGATTTCCGTAAAGTAGCCCAGTCCGGACCCTGGAACCCCTCAGGATGTGCGTGTATAAAGAAAAAAGGAATTCGCATGGGAATTGTGCGGAGCTATGATTGTCGCCATGTAATCATCGCATGGGCTGCGTCAGTGACTTAAGGACGCTCAGAAAGAGACATCATGCGCGTGACTTTGTGACTGCTACGCCACTGAAATGGAGCTGTCCCTTCCTTTCTTCCCTCTTTTCATTGTTGGTCATCTCTGCACTCTTTCAGTGTTCGAACAACACGCTTGCACATCGTGTTGTCCTTGCTCTCTTGCTCTCTCTCTCGCCTTCCTCTCCTTACTTTCCTCTCTTTACTTTCCTCTCTTTTTACCTTCACTGTCGCATTCGAGCCCTGCTCATCCTTACCGCGCAACAGCCAATCACCCTCCCCTCCACTGACCACACTCAATGAACTTGCAACTGCTCGGTAATCCTTCATGATCTCTTGTTACTAGGCATTCCTCCCCCTTCTTGTCCCCCTCTCCAGCCTCAGTCGCGCTGTTGGCATCGAGCCTGGGGGTGTAATGCAAGACCACCTGCATGCAAATCAGGACGCGATTCAACCCGCGCTTCCCTCATCATGCTCTCTACTAAAACTAAAAGAAAACACTCCTTGTCTGTAGACCCGTTCGAGCAAAACTTCCCAGAAGTCATCGAGGATACCCTGGAGGAAGGCCAGGCTGTGACTGTAAAGTTCAATCGCAGAGGCACGCTCTTGGCTGCAGGATGTTCAGACGGAACGATCGTCGTCTGGGACTTTGATACACGGGGTGTCTCTCGCTCACTAGTGGGTCATGTCAAGACCATTACAAGTCTAAGGTGATCATTAATCTCTTTGAAATTTCTCTCTCGGGTTCCTGCAGCCAACACAGCAAAATATTAACCTTTCATTATTATTGTGATTTTTTTTTATTCTTTCCACCAGTTGGTCTCGCAATGGTCGCTATCTGCTATCGGCTTCAAAGGACTGGAGCTGCATCGTCTGGGATCTGTTGACAGGAACAAAGCTGCATACCGTCCGATTTGATACTTCGGTATTAAATGCACAGTTTCATCCCAAAAACAGGTACCGTCATTCATCATGAAAGATTCTGATGCAGTTCTCCTTTCTCTCTTCCACGCGATCTCCCGCGCGATCTCTAATAAGTGGCACTCTTTTTTCTTCTCGTATAGTTCAATTTTCATTGTGGCGCTACATCAGGGGAAACCTTTGCTGATCGACATTTCAGACGGTGTAAAACGACTCCCTATTCTGGAGGAGGCCAATGAGGACAACTCGGAAAAGACAGAGCCAGCCTCTCGGGGAGGCCAGATACCCAGCACCTTGGTCGTCACTTTCGATCGCCTTGGTAAAAAAATTTATGCAGGGACGAATCGCGGTCATCTGCGGATCGTGGACACGGAATCAAGAACTGTAATGATATTCACCGTTTAATTTGTTATTTTCGGTGTGGGCACGCGGTCAAATTCGGTATGCTGACAAGCTCTTTTTTTATCCTCTTTGCACCAGCTGCTCTATGAGACGCGACCAACAACCAGCGCGATCAAGAGTATCCAGTTCAGCAGGCGTGGAAGGTAGGATGTTGAACATTTTTATACCAGGTTTGCTCCAATTTCGTCCCGGGGGGGGGTTATAAATGATGCTAACTGGCCACAAAAAAACCCGTATTTGATGAACCCTCTAGGGAAATTGTTATCAACTCGAATGACAGAGTGATTCGCCTGCTTGCAACAAGAGAGAATGGGCCTCCAGAACAACAACATAAATTTCAGGACCTTGTTAACCGAATTCAATGGAATCAATGCTGTCTCTCCAGCGATGCAGATTATGTCATTGGCGGATCAGCCCATCAAGCCGAGCACAACATTTACATCTGGGATCGGATCGGAGGCAACCTTGTCAAGATTTTGGAAGGACCCAAAGAACCTCTGGAGGACTTGGCTGTAAGGGGAGAGAAGGCTGGTCATTGAACTAAGAAATCATAGGAATATTTGTGCTCGAGTCTAATACTTTTGCCCCTTGTCGACTTTAGTGGCACCCAATCAGACCGATTATCGCGTCAGTTACAAGCTTTGGGACTATTCATATCTGGGCGACCAACTCGCAGGAAAATTGGAGTGCATTCGCACCGGATTTCAAAGAACTAGAAGAGAATATCGACTATGAGGAGCGTGAGGACGAGTTTGATATTGTAAGACGGAGAGAATTCGCCCAGAGCCAATTTTTGATTTCTTTTTTTTTTTTTTTTTTTTTTTTGCTTTGTTTTCATTCTATTTCCGCCCTTTGATTCTCTAACCAGCAATCCTTTTATTCCAGGTTCCGGAAGAAGAAGCCTCAAAACGGAAACATGAAGATGAAGATGTGGTCATTGACGTGACGACGATCGAAAAGATCAACCCATTCAACGACTCGGATACTGACGACGGGGAGGAAGAAATGTTTTATCTGCCTTTGCTGCCGAGCGACCATGTTCCTGAAGAGAAACAGCATCGGAAGCGGCACAGTCGGCGATCTCACCACACCAATAACAACAGTCATAACCACCATCACTCATCAAAGACATCCACACACTCGAATCAACAGCAAGACCTCTCCACAAAGAAGGAAGAGTCTCTCCCTTCTCCTTCTGCCTCCACCACCTCCACAGACCCAAACTCGATGCACCCAGCGCGTCTTGACATCAAAATCAAGGACGAACATCAGGAAAATTCATCATCTGAACACCAGCAGCAACGGAAACGAGACAAACAACTCCAACGTCAGCGTCAAGGCCAAAAGTCGGGCGCCGGTGGTGATGCTGAATGGGAACAAAGCGATTCAGCTCCTCCTGCTCGGAAACATCCCAAATCTGATCGACTGGACCAGGAACGTGACCGTGACCGTAACCGACAGTGGGAACGTGAACATGATCATGAACGGGACCTCGAGCGCAAAGATCGGGATAGAGAACGAAAGGCGGAACGGAAACAAGAGCGGGAACGGGAAAGGGAACGGGAACGAGACCGTGAGCCATCTACCCATAGCCATAATGGTCATGATCGGGATCGTGATCGTGATCAAGACTTTAAGAGAAGAAGATCCGACGACCTGATTCCAGCGACCTCTAAAAGTGTAAAAAAGCAACGCTGAGCAAAAAAAAACCAAGAAAATAATAAAAAAAGAAAAACAAACACCTCTCAAATCAACGAACGGAGAGTGTCAAACTGTTGCAGGAACAGAGGAAGTGGTTACTTTTTTCCATTTTTTTTTATTGAATGGATAACTGGTATCATGGTGTTGGGTCGGGCCGATCGAAAGGATGTGTCCCTGAAGCAGTGGCGCTCTGTTTAATTCCTGCCTCCTCTTCTTCCTCCTCGAGGATCTTGCCCACTGTCCTTTGAACCGGAGTGGACGAAGAGAGGGCAGCAGCAGCCTCTTGTTCCTTTCGATCCTTCTCCATCTCTTTAGCCATCTCGCGCGCGATCTGCTGATCAAGATGTGATCCTTCGCGTTGCATGCCTCCTGATTTCACTGTGATCCTTGTCGGCATCTCCCAGGGAGTCTGTCCTACATACGTTCGTGCAGAATATAAATGAGGTGGCTCGAAATTCTCTGTAAGAAAAGATCCTGAAACCGTAGGTGTAGCACGCGCCATTGCTGCTTTCAATGACATTCCATCTGCCATGACAGCCTCACTGAGTGAAGTTCCAAACGAAGAAGAGACGTCAGCTTGTGGTGGATTTTGCTGTCGTGCCTTTTCCCAGTCTCGTCGGTGGTTAATGGAGGAAAAAGGTTGTTGACGTTTCCGAAGTCGATCTTCTTGATCGTCCCGATCATGCTCTTCCTCCAGCAACATCAATGGATCGATAATCAGCGTTCCGGGAATACTGCCTGGAATAGACTGAATGGCTCCTCCAGAGGCATCAGAAGGGATGGCGTCAAGATAGGAGCCCGCTTGAATGGAGCGGCTCAGTCCTGAACCAGTGGCGACATTGCCACCATTCTGAACCGCCTCGGCAATGTCGTTACCATATGCCCGAGAAAGGCGACGCTGAAGCATCGCAGCTGCCGGTGATGATCCTGGTGGCATGGCGAGAGAGGTGGCCAAAGCTGCGGCTCGTGCTGTGGTGGGAGGAGGCGCTAGGGTGGCGGAGCGACGTTGGATCGTGATTGGAAGAGAAGTACCGAATTGGGCTGCAGACTGAGAGTTGGATCCTCCATGGTCATCTTCATTGTCATCCGAGCCAAAATCCTCATCGTCCTCATCGTCCTGGATAGATCTCCTATGATGTTCTAGACCCCTCTGTCGGCGGAGGTAGCTTGCTCTCAGTGATCCTACAATAGGGGTTCCTGACTTTGGCAGAGATCGACCAGTCATTGAAATGTTCACTGCAGCACTTCCGTTGCTGGCAGAGCCATTAGGATGCGAGGACGAATCTTCTTCATCAGCCGATGCATGGACTTCATCATCGTCCGCTACGTCGTCGTCGTTTGCTTCCTGTTCATCGAACCCAAGCTCTTCATCCAAGTCAAACACCACCCCTTCGTCATCCTCGATTTCTAGCTCTTCTTCGTCTTCTTCTACGACTATGTGCAAGAATGGTGGTCAGTGGCTGCCCGCTTTAGTCATATAAAACAATATAGTCGCATGGGAGATGCTGCGCTTACTGTCCTCGTCCTGCTGCGCTCTCCTCTCAGGCTCAATAATAGACACTTGTGTCACAGAGTCGGCAATAGTGACCTTCTTCTTTGATTTTGGAGCAGGCTGTTGGGTGGAGGATGAACCATCCTCCTCTTGTGCCGTAACCAATGCACTCAGATCATGACGATCAGTTACAGCATTGGCCGCAGTGTTTGCATCGGTTTCCGCGGTAGCGTTGGTGGGTGAGACGGGAGCCACGCTTTGTCTCCGCATGCTATTGGAGGCCATCCTCTGATCAAACTCCCTGAACTGCAGTGACATGGCCGCTTCAGTTGCACCTGATTTTCTTCGATCCAGGAAAGAACTATGTGCACCCTCGATCCGAGATGCGCTGGTGAGTCGGATGGGCAAGGTACCCTGGCCCTCAAACGGATGAACTCCGTTTGTGTCAGACGATAGAATTTGGCCAGACTCTCCTAGAGCGTTATTCATCAACTCTGCTGCCGGAGTATTGACGCGATCCATGATCCTACTCCAGAGTCGATCTTTTTCCCGACGAGTGGTCTCTATTGAGTTTTGTAATGCAATGAGTTGCTGTGACTTGTAGGCCTCTATTCTGGCCTCTGCTCGTTGCTGCTGCGCTCTGAGATTGGCCTCTAATTCTAGCTCCAGGACCGTCCGAACGCGTTCCAGATGGGGTCTATACAACGCTTCGTGTCGGTGTGTTGAAGACGAGGTGTCGGCAGTGTTGGAGTCCGCGATAGTGGATGTGGTGCTGAAAGCGCTAGTGGTGCTGGATGAAACCTTGACGTCTCCTGAAACGGGAGGGGTTGGGGCAAGTACAAGACGAAACGCATGGGAATAATTGGGGTCCTTGAGGATTGTGGCGATCGCCTGGCCACCCACGGCCCCCTCACAGGGCGTGATGAGGCCATTCGATGGGGAAAACATGATGGTATTGGCCAAGAACGCTAGCGAGGTGAATTCGAGATCGACCGAGTTGGAACTGGCCTTGAACGTAAACACGTCGTTACTGCAGTTGATACAGCGCACAGTAGCCAGTCTGTCTGCGATCGCTAGACAGCAGAGGATTTTTTGTTCCTAGATGAGAATCAGCGAGGGGACGGGGCCCAATGAGTCATGACATGGTATTGAACAGAAAGCAGCCAATAAAGGGGGAGGGCATAGGTGGCTAGATCGGATCGACTACGATTTTCTTTCCAAGGCGATGGGATAAAAATGTCCGAGACCGTGGGTATCGTGCGTGGGGGTGCTTTTTCTTACCACAGACACGCCTGCGAGTCCCAGTTGCAGCTCGTTTCCCGCAATGGCCTGCGAGTCCTCGGAAAGCTCAGCAGCCAGGTGCATCTTCACGTTGAGACATGGGCATGCGAGGAGCAGGCGCGGGGCGAGCGTGGCGGAAGATGCGTCCGTCATGGAAGGCCGCGTTGTGTTGGTGGTGGTCGAGCTCGGGAAGGTCGTCTTGACTTCGGAGTCCATTCGGAGGGGTCGTCCGGTGGGGGTGGTTGTGTGTCGATGTAAAGACGGCGGGAGATCGTTGTAGGAATGAAAAGATGAACTTGGAATACAAAAGCAAATGCAGACCGGCCGTGCACCATTCACCATGCGCGTCGCTTCGCTGGTCAGCAATGCATGCGAGAATGACAGTTACGCACCCCTTAACGACCAACTATTTGTGACGTCACGGCATATTTGATTTACGTACAAGCTGCGCACGTGTACTGCTAGGTGTCCTTGGGCAGCAGAGTGCCGAAAAAGACAGTGTCCACGGGGGAGGACAAGAGTCGACAAGCGAGCCACGGCAATCACGCAAGGGTTGCAGCGACCTCCTCATCGTCTATAGCATCATGTCTAGGGCAAGTGGCTCTCAGATTGGCCTGTGGACAAACAGAATTGCAAGGAAAAGATGTGCTGCTGGGGACAAGTGATCCCATTGATAGCGGGTTTTCTGTAGACTATCGCCCACTGTCTGCATCAAGTGCCTTGCACTCGAGAAGCTGGGCTGTAAATGCACGAGAAGAAAAGAGTATTTTAAAGAGAGTTGGCGTCCCGCAGGCCGAACATGTTCCAGCCATTGGCAGCCGAGTGCTTAAAGAGATAGGGGGCTGCAAGCTGTGAACAGAGCGTGGGACAGTAAGCGCTCCTTCCTAATTGAGCAATCATCGTTAGAGGGCAAGGAACGGGATCGAGGAACTTAGGGGAAGTGTTCGGTCCGCAAGACCGCTGGCCTTGAAATCCGGAAAGAAAAAAATTAGAGAAGCTGCTTTTGTTTGCTGTCCGACACAGCTCTGTCATGGATTTCGATCCCAGAGGTACCCCGCGGGCGTAATCTTCCAGTGAGTCGAGTCATTCTTGATACAGCGACCCAAAGACGAGACATAGTAAAGAGTAGCACCTCATTATATTAAGAAGGCCTCGGACCAACTCTGTATCTGTTGCCGACCAGCAAAGAAGCCCTTGAAAACACAGCTGCCTGAAAAATATATAAAGGTCCTGAGGATTATTCCTCCTGTCCCCCTTTTCTGTCCTCTTCTGTTGCTCGCAGTCCTTTGTCTTTACCCTCTCCCTCGTCTACAATACGATCTGCACTTGCACATCTTAATTATACCTTCTCGGTTACACGCGATCCTCCCCTGAATTACATAAACATTCACTGCATTCAATGACAACAAAAAACTTCCGCGACGTGGACGAGACGCCTCGCACATCTTGCGAAATTGTCCCTTACTCAACCTACACCACCAGAACCACTGCACCCACGTCTTCCTCCTCTCCATCATGCTCGCCCCAAAAGCAAGCAAAGTCCACCGCCCCCTCTTTCATTGAGTTGAGCCAGAGTCCAACTTTGGTTGACATCTCGGACCGTGCTCCTGATGGTGGTCTCCGAGCTTGGATGGTGGTTTTGGGGAGCTTTATGATCCACTGCTTCTGCTTCGCACCCACAGAGTACATCTTTGGCATGTTCGAGAACCACTATATGACACTCTACCCTGACGCGAGCCACGGAACCATTGCATTCATTGGAACGTAAGTGCCCCATCATTTGCAGGCACATTCATTCGTTTTTCCTCTGTTGAACAACACGTACTGAACAGGACACTTTTTTTTTGTTTTCTCCAACCCCCAGTTTGGGCTCGAGCTCAACCTACTTTGCAGGTTTTCTCAGCGGTGCCGCTGCAGACCGATTCGGATACAAGATCACAGCCCTTTTGGGTACTTCTGTGATGGCCTTGGCATTGATTCTGGCCTCGTTCGCAAACCAGATTTGGCAATTGATGCTCACCCAGGGTGTTCTCTTTGGCGTTGGCGCTTCCTTGGCGTATTATCCCGCCATTGGTGCCCCTTCTCACTGGTTTGACGCTAAGAGAGGCCTTGCATTGGGTTTGGCCGTCAGCGGAACTGGCCTTGGAGGCTTGGCCCTGGCACCTGCCTCTCAGGCCTTGATGAGCGGTGTTGGTGTTGCCTGGACCCTTCGTGTCCTTGCTCTTTTCTGTGTCGTTGTCTGGTAAGTCGTTGGATATGTCCCTACTGCACCGATTCATCCTGTCGTTGGCAGATGATTAATCATCTCTTTTCCCTTCTTGTCTTCAGTGGCAGCGCTAGTTTCTTGATCGTAGAGCGCGAAAGCGGCAAGAAAGTGCCCGAGCCTCCAAAGACCCTCTCTGAAGCTGAGATCGGTCAGATTACCGAGAAGCTGTCCTCTGAAGAAGAAAAGACTGTCAAGCCTACGGGTATCGCTGGCTTCTTTGCCGACCTCAAGGTTTTCAAAGACCCTCAGTTCTTGTCTTTGACCTGTGCCGAACTCGCTGCCTCGATTGGCTTCCTGATTCCTATGTACTACTTCCAGAGTAAGTTGAGTTATATTCATGCACAGTGATTCTTGGTTGCATCATCTTGATCCTCACAAATGTCTTTTTTCTTTGATGTACAGCCTACAGCGTGTTCATTGGCCTCACTGCTTCGAACGGTGCCTTGATTGCCGGTCTCTCCAGCGGTGCTTCTTGCCTTGGCAGAATTGCGCTCGGCTTTGCGGCCGATCGCCTCCCAAAGACGTTGGTGGTCAGCTTTTGTGCCTGGATGACAGCAGGCTCGATTCTGATCATCTGGACACTTTCAAAGTCCTTTGGTGTTTATCTCCTCTTTGCCCTCATCTACGGATTCTTTGCTGGCGGTTATGTGTCCTTGGTCCCCTTGGTCTTGTCTGAGACGTTTGGCTCCCACCAGCTGTCGACCGTCATCGGATTCATGTATGCGGCCAGCGGTGTGGGTATGTTGGCCGGCGCCCCCGTCGCTGGTATGATCTTGGACGCGACCAAGCCCAACATGACTTACTTGCCTGTAATCATGACCTCGGGCGGTACTCTGCTCGTCGGTGCCCTCTGCATCACTGCTTGGGTCTTTTTCAGACGTCTTGACAAGCGCACAAAGAGGGAGGCGGCCTTGGTTGCTGATGAGCCCTCCTTGGCCGTGGTTCACCTCTCCTAATGGACTCGGCAAGAAAAAGGAAAAAAAAAAAAAAAAAAAAAGTCGGAACATCCAAGGCGATGGGTACACCCCGCTCCCCTGGAGTATCTCGGTTTTCTGTCATCAACCTCATCAGTTGATTGCATATACATAGATCCAAACTCCCATATACCCTGCATCTAGAAGACAACGCATCCTGCCCATCCGCCTTTTGCATATTCTCCCCCTCCCTCCAGCATGTTCAGTCTGCAACCAATAAATCATATCCGCATCCCCCGCATTTCGTTGAACTCGAGGACGAAAGAAATCCGCCTTCACAGCGCAGCACAGCCGCTTTTACACTGTACAGTACAGTACATGCACATGTACAAAAACTAAAGGAAAGCAACCGATGGACCATTTGTGGAGATGGTCCTGCAGTGCGAATTCCAACGTGTTACTGCCCAAGGGACTCAATCGCAGTCGTGGCCGGTGCCCTTTTTGCGACCGTCGCGTCCAAGATCAAGCCAGACGAGCAACGGATATTCCGGATGCTCTGGACATTCTGGATATATCTTCCCGCCTGACATGACATTATTTTTTGGCCGTTGAATCATTAGACTTATAAGGGACGGGGTGTTCTTTCACTCCCATGTATACTTCATTCATCCTTCTTCCTACCTTTTTTCCCCTTCTAAAGTTTTTACTAAATGAGCCTTGGACAATCTATGATTGTCCATACAAAAACAATCGCGGGGGGCGGCAGCGATTCTACTTCGTATGAGGGGCATGTGTTCCCTATCGGAGCCACCGACTCCGTGTACAGCAGCGACCACCACAATCATGTTATGCAGGACGGAGGCATTTCTCGAAATTCCAATCCATCAGAGAACATCCTCGCACACGATTCCGTGCTGGGCCCATGTCCGTCAGCCGATGTCGAAATAGGCCATAATATCAGGAGGACGGGGACGGAACAAGCCCTGAAGGAGGGGATCCCGACCAATGCTTTTCCACCCGACCTGCTGTTAGCTGACCAACTACAGTGCGAGTGCGATTTTTTTGAGGATGTGGACCTCGAAACCCAGCAGTTCCCTCCCATTGCTTCGACAAAGAGACCAATGCAGTATCACAACCGCTCAGGCCATCGATCGTCATTTTCTCTCCTTCCGCATTCTGCCCACAAGCCATCATCTGCTCCATACTCTGCGCACGGCTCGTTCCCAGCGCACGGTATATTTGATCGCAGTAGCGAGCTAAGGGGTAGTGGAAACAACTCTGAACTCCAAGAAGCCATGGCCTACTCTCCTACTCGTCCCCGCCTCTTACTTCCGGTCGTTGCCGATACCCACCCATCACCCAATTACTCCTTACCTTCGAATCAGCCTATTCCTCTCATCAGCCCAAAAGTGCATCGCTATTCTTTAGAGCAAGAGAGTTACGATGACGATTACAACTCACTATACGACATTCGATCTCATCACCGTTACCTCAGCCATCTTGATCCGTCCCCTCATCAGCACGTTATCTCTCTCGCCCAATATGACGACAACAGCAGCATCAATCCATATGACCAACACCTTCACCCTTCTTGTTCGACTCTGGCGATCACTACTGCAGGCACGAGAGGGCCACATTCCACCTCGAGTCTACACAGCGGTGCTAGTAAAAAAAGTCACAGGAGTGGCCATTTTCTAGGGGGGTTAATCCACAAGGAACAGGATCGAAGGCCAATCTCGCCTTCCTCTCGTGAGCTATCTTTGCTTCTACCTGATCCACCGGATGGAGGATGGAAAGCCTGGGCAGTGGTATTGGCGTCAGTCATGATCCAGACCTTTACCTTTGCTCCAACAGAGTTCATTTTTGGAGTCTTTGAACAAGAGTACTCCTTGATGTTCCCTGGCGCAAGTCCATCCTCCGTTGCTCTGATAGGAACCATCGGTACCTCTTCCACGTACATAGTTGGGTTCCTGGCAGGGACTTGTTCAGATCGGTGGGGTTACAGGGTCACTGCATGCGCTGGCGCAATCATCATGACCTTGTCGCTCGTCCTGGCCTCTTTTTCGACCCAGGTAAACAACAGGCAATCATCAACATCGCGTATATGATCCACTCTTGGTCTAATGAGTGTACTGACGGCTCTCTTCTTTTGGGGTCGAAGCTTTGGCACTATTATTTTTCGCAGGGTATTCTCTTTGGAACAGGGGCTTCTCTCGCCTATTTTTCAGCCATCGCTGCACCTACCCATTGGTTCAAGAGGAAACGAGGTCTGGCCATGGGTATTGCTGCCTCTGGGTCAGGGCTAGGCGGATTCTTCTTGGCTCCTCTTTCTCAGTTTCTGGTGGATCGCTTAGGTCTCCACTGGACATTACGTGTCCTTGGACTCTACTGTCTTGTTTTCTGGTAAGGAGAAAGCCTGCACCCTGTTTTTCACCTCCAAGCAATAGAAAAAAAACAATCGCACTGACTTATAATCATCAACAAAAAGTGGCGGCGCTGCACTTCTCCTCTTTGAACACGATCGGTCAGAGCAAGAGAGGAAAATGGTAAAAATGAGTAGGGAGAGATCACAGACAAACTCCACTTTCCGGATCCCAGCTTTCTCCAAGGAATGGGTCTTTGTGATGCTGGTTGGATTTCAATTCCTGCTGTCGATGGCGTACCTGACACCCATCTACTTCATGGAGTGTAAGTACAGTTTTGTCTTTTGTTTCTTTTGGATGCTTCAAAGATACACCGTGAGATCATCCGCCCTGACTTTCCGCCTTAGTGTACAGCACCCATATTGGTTTGTCCAAGCAGATGGGAGCCTCGATCAACGGCTGGTTTAATGGTGCTTCATTTGTGGCAAGGATCCTATCTGGAGTGTTGGCAGACATAATTGCCACAGATGTGGTCTTGTTTGTGTGTGTTTGGACCAACGCTCTGTCGATCCTCGTCATCTGGACATATTCAAAAAGTTTCTCCGTATATCTATTTTTTGCCATTGCTTATGGAATATCGTTCTCGGGCACCTCCACTGTGACCCCCGTGATGGTGGCAGACTACTACGGTAACAAGGAGAAAAACTGAGATCACTGGCAAGATGGCTCTGACATCAAATCGGGGGCACTTATCCATCTATTTTTTTTTCTTCCTGACAGGTCCGGCCCAAGTATCAAGTGTCCTTGGGATCGTATACGGAATCTCTTGCGCTGCACTGTTATGTGGATCATTAATCAGCGGTCAGATCTTGGAGATGACCAAACCAAAGCTGAATTACCAGCCGGTGATCATGTATGCTGGAGGCATGTTCTCCGTCTCTGCATTTTGTGCTACACTTTGGATCTTCCTTATGAGACGCCGCCGCAGGCTGGCTACTTCAGAGGGAGAGGCAGTGGTAGAAAAAGAAGGGTAATGATGAGGTACGACCATATATTTAAAATCTCAATATACTGACCTCTATGTTGCCAGCTTTCAAAAAAAAAAAAGTTGCCTGAAAGACGCGACTGAGAGTGCTGACATAGATGGTTGTACTTTGACTGGGATCCATGGATGACACGGATAAGAGAGATGTCAGTCGCGCTGGTTCCACACTAGCAACTCTCTTCATTCTCTCCCATGTCTTTGTTTGTGTCCCCGCAGAGAGATGATCTGCTATGGCGCCACAACCTTATGTCCCCCGTTGACCGAGCGGCTGTTTATCCGATCTGTATACTTTTTTGGGGAGCTCGACTAGAGTATATAACAAAAGAGTCATTGACTCGACTCTCTTTGTTCTCCAACCACATTTTCGACTCCAAAAACATACCCACGCGACACATTCTAAACAAAAAGGGCCAAAAAAAAAATGTCCATCTTCACTCTCGGCGCGCAGCAGCCTCTGGCCCTGCCGGATGCAGATGTCATGACAACACTTGTCGATACTATCACAGCTGCTCAAGAAGAGTCGTCTCCATCATCCATGTCTTCATCTGCTCAAAACATCCTATCCCCAGCTCCATCCAATGACTACCAAGAAGCTACCACGGAGAACTCTCCTCAGATCCCACCCGCTTCTGCGACCAGCATCCATTCGAGGAGCCACTCTTTCTCTTCGACACGAGAAATCAAATCCGAACTTCCCCCCAACGACCCCTGCGGCTCGACAGCAAACCCTCCAGATCTGAATGAAAAACAAGTTGCAGATGATACACCATCCACTCCACCACTCGAAGCATCTGATGGGCCAACAATTGCCGTAACTGCCTCCATTATCATTGAAGAGTCGTCCTCTTGGAGAGAGGGCGGGTTAAAGGGTTGGCTCGCCGTGTTGGGTTCGCTGTTGATGCACAGCTTTGTTTTTGTACCGACAGAATTCATCTTTGGAATCTTTGCACTCGAGTACTCGCTCAAGTTTCCAAGCGCGAATCCATCAACCATCTCCTTGATCGGCACCCTTGGAACCTCGGTGACTTATCTTGTTGGATTCGCAGCTGGGGCGTGTTCGGATCGTTGGGGGTATAGGGTCACGGCTTGCATCGGAACCATGATAATGGCCGTTTCCTTGATTCTAGCATCTTTTTCTACACAGGTAAAGCTCTATGACTGTAGTCTTGGTGGATCTTTTTCTCGAGATTTGGATTGACTTCAACGATCTACTGCTCGTCTTTTTTTGGTTTGGCAGCTGTGGCATTATTATTTCTCACAGGGGATAATGTTTGGCACAGGAGCATCCTTGTCCTACTTTTCGGCCATTGCTGCACCGACCCACTGGTTCAAGCGGAAGCGTGGACTAGCTATGGGCATTGCTGCCTCCGGGGCAGGACTCGGAGGCTTTATTTTAGCCCCAGTGGCGCAACATCTGGTCGATAAAGTGGGTGTCGAATGGACCCTGCGGATTCTCGGCATCTGGGGATTTGTTGTCTGGTAAGAGCTCCTTTGGTGTTGGGCGATCCCTGTTCTCACAGTCTTTCGTGCTTGTTTATTTGGGCCACGAGTACATGTGTGGGAACAGGAAAGTTAATGTTTTTATTTTCATTTTTACGCCCTCCATTTCCTTTCCAAGCGGAACGGCCAGTCTGCTGCTCTTCCAAAAGGATCCTTCGGAACAACAAGACCAGATCCGGACCACCATGGCACTTAATCGTCGCCGACGTGTCACTTCGGGTACGCTGACCATTTTCAAACTGCCACCGTTCGCAAAAGAATGGGGCTTTTGGATGTTGGTCGCGTTCCAGTTCCTGTTTTCGATTGCCTACCTGACTCCGATTTACTCTATTGAAAGTACGTTTGGGCTTTCTGGTAAACCCAAACTTGAACCACAGACAAAACTAACGCACAGTGGGGTCATCCTTGCATTATTGAAAAAACACAAACAATAATAACAGTGTATAGTACATTTATCGGTCTTACGACGCAAAGGGGCGCTATGGTCAATGGTTGGTTCAATGGCGCCTCTTTCATTGCTAGGATCCTCTGTGGATTTCTGGCTGATATCATTGCTACAGATGTGGTGCTGCTGATGTGTATTTGGACAAACGCTTTTTCAGTTCTTGTCATCTGGACACTGGCCAAGTCCTTCTCAGTCTACATGTTGTTCTCAATCATCTATGGCATCTCGTTTTCAGGCACCATAACCCTGACACCCGCCATGGTTGCCGAACACTACGGTGAGTTATAGAATGGGGATCAATCGGACACAACTTTATTTTTTTGAGGTTTCCTGATGAGCTCATGAATGTCCCTTGGTCCTATATACTGTAGGCCCTGCAAAGGTGTCTAGGGTTCTTGGGTTCGCGTTCAGTTGCTCTTGTGCCGCTCTCTTGTGCGGATCGCTGATCAGCGGCCATATCCTAGAGATGACCAAGCCTCGATTGAGCTATCGACCCGTCATCATGTACACGGGTGGCATGTTTGCCTTCTCGGGCCTCTGTGCGTCCACTTGGGTGTTCTTGATGAGGCGCCAACGGAAAGCTGAGGCTTCTGTTGTAGGATCTACCGGAGTGCCAACTACAGCAGCAACTGCGGTATGAGAATCAAAAAAAAATTAAAGAAAAAAACTCTCTGTAACATTCATCTGGAAGCCATTTGAGAATAGTTGGCGACCGTCTGACAAGTTTTTACAAAGGGAGAGAAATCAGGAGGAGAAGAAGGTCGAGTAGGCAAGAGAAGCTATCTTTACACCCGTGGGAGTTCCCATAGCCAATCTACAGGCTGCAACTGTTACCGCCACTCAGTAACGAAGCTGGGAATGAATGAAGGCGTCCGTGAGGCGAGCAGACGGGGGTTCGGCAGAGTCGGACCCTCTGGTAATGCCGAGTATGTACTTTGCTGTGCGTAAAGCTGAGCGTCCGCTTCATTTTGCCTCCGCACACGTGTAAACATGCATATTTGTTGTTCAGTGAGCGACTTGAAAGTGGGAAGGTGCTGTCAAAAAACTTGAAAAAAGACAGAAAGACAGAAGGGAAAAATCGGACGTTCAAATCTTGTGCCGCCGCCGATGCTTGTTTTTTTTTTTTTTTTTTTTTTTTTTGGCCGTCCTGGCTTTCTCTTCAAGCGTTTCTCGCCTTCTTGGGCAAGCTGCAACCATCAGCCACGGTGAGCGGAAGAAGCTACAGCAGCAACGGCCTCGTTCCATCTCTGGCTAATAAATACAACGGCCTGCGGGACAGACAAAGAGATCCTTTCTGGTCTTTCTCACTCAATACTCTTTCTCTCTCTCGTCTCGTTCCTTCCTGTCCTGATCGCTGACCTGCCTTGCTCAACAGTGCCTTGCATCCGTCACTTCTTTATCCTTCTTCCCCGCACGCAATTGATATCCCCCTTCGACCCCTCACCTCTTTTAATTTAATGTCAACCACCGACAGTTCTCAGGGCCATCTCGCGCCGGAAAGGACAGACACTATGGCCACCATGATCGACTCTGAGGCTTCTCAATCAAACACGGCTGCCCATCCAACATCGGACGATCATCATTTCCGTCAACAATTGCATCAAATCCACGAACATATCGATACCATTGCCCTGGCGCTCTCAGGCACCGCTGGTGTTGAGCAACATCGCCATGAACTTGGACATGAAGTTGAGCATGAGAAACCTTCCATGGCGGATTTGACTTCGCCCACCTCCTTCACAACCCTCACAGCCACGGCCAGTTCGCCCCTTGACGATGATTCCGCAAAGAAGCTTCCTTTGCCAACCGCACAGCTCCTCAAAGATTCCGAGGAAACAGATCTGCCCCTTTCCTCATCGAACTCAAGGGCCCTGCTCAGATCTATCTTTGAGTCACTAAAGGAAGGAGGAACCCAGGGATGGCTGGCAGTGCTCGGATCGATGCTGATCCACTGTTTTGTGTTTGCACCAACAGAGTTCATCTTTGGTATCTTTGAAAATCATTACCAATTCATCTTTCCAGACTCGACACCATCCTCGATCGCGTTCGTGGGCACTACAGGCAGTGCGATCACATACATTGCAGGATTCTTGTCAGGCCTGGTAGCAGATCGGTTTGGGTTCCGACCCACTGCATTTATGGGGGCTATCGTCATGGCCGTGAGCTTGGTTCTGGCCTCGTTCTCGAAGCAGGTAAAAGTTCTGTCATAATTCACCCACGGACTCTTTACCCACATCAAAACAAACAAACAAACACGCAAAGAGGGGAAAGGAAAAAATACAGGGACCTGCATTAAGAGAGGGCCTTCTCTTGTGCGACCATGTGGAAGATCTGTTTCCTGTGGATTTGGGCCTGGGCGGCAGGGGGCAGACCGATCTTCGACTTCTGCAACAGTCGCAGCATGCGCACACGAGTCGCACCACGCTTCCCTGCTCACCCACCTCTAACCATGTCATTCATTCAATGTTTTCGAAATAGCTCTGGCACTTGTACATCTCTCAGGGTGTCCTGTTTGGAATTGGAGCCTCCCTGACCTATTACCCTGCCATTGCTGTCCCTTCCCAGTATTTTGTAAACAACCGAGGCCTGGCCATTGGCATAGCAGTCTCGGGAACGGGCCTTGGAGGGTTTGTGCTTGCGCCCATGACCCAGTCCTTGATCGATCGGGTCGACCTCTTTTGGACCTTGAGAATCATTGCCATCATGATTCTTGTCGTCTGGTAAGTTGAAGGGCCATCCTCCCTCGTTCATCCTTGTTGTAGTATCGGCTTTTTTTGTCCCCTTCCCATCCTAACCAACTTTACCCCCTTCGTTTGGTGAACGCCACAAACGTTTTCAACAGCGGAGGTGCCAGTGTGTTGATCAAGGAAAAGAAGGAGGGTCCTCTGCAAGCAACCGACTCGCAATTGCAAAACAGGACAACAACGGCGGATGATGTGGAAAAGGCCAGTCCAATGACGCCACAGGATGCTCAAGAGCAACAACAGCAAGAGCCACAAGACAGACCTTCATTCTTCCAGTCCCTTCACGTGTTCAAGAACCCTCAGTTCCTGTCTCTGACCATGGCCGAGTTGGCCGCATCGATCGGGTACCTGATCCCGTTGTATTACATGCAGAGTAAGATTTTTTTGTCCCTTCTCGATTCGAGCGCCTCTTGAACAAGGACAACCTGATGTGGAGACCCACTGCCCCCCGACCAACCTCACCAACAGCCAAGGAAAGAGAGATGTGCAGAGTGAGGGAGAGAGAAGGATAGATGGAATCGTTCGATTATGGGTATTGTCCCCACATGCCAGAACAAGGGTCGCCAGCTTCCTGTCTGTACAACGGACCTTTAATCTTATTAGCCTTTCTGGCGCCTTCTCTGCCGCCATTGGAACCAGGGTCAATGGTGATCATGTCCTTTCCCTCGATATTAATATCTTTGTTTCTATCTCCACTTTCCGCTGCTCTCATTCGTCGCTTATATCGGTTCCCTTCCCTGCCTAATTTCTAGCTTACGCGGTCTACATTGGATTGTCGGTTGAACAGGGTGCCCTGATCCTGGGTCTCTCCAATGGATCCGCGTTCGTGGGACGAATTGTCCTGGGCGTGATTGCCGATCGGGTCTCGAACACTAGGACTCTGCTCTTTTGTTGCTGGGCCACGGCCTTCTCGGTCATGGTCTTTTGGACGATTGCAAAATCATTCGGGACCCTGTTGCTGATGGGAGTCACCTTTAACCTCTTTGCCGGCGCCTATGTCTCTCTTGTGCCCGTCGCCGTCGCCGAATCATTCGGTAAGTCAAGCCTGGCCCTTTCTTCCCAGCCAACGCAACGACATGTGCCTGCGTGATATGAGCCCTTTTTTGTGTCTTTTCTGTTGTTGCTTCATTTCTCAACTAACAAACAATTCCTCGTGGTTTTTTTTGTTCCTGACAGGCACTCAAAACATTGCGTCCATGATTGGACTGATGTATGCAGCAGGAGGCATTGCCATCTGGGGAGGATCACCTCTGGCGGGATTCATTCTGGACTCGACCCTGCCGAACCTATCGTACACACCCGTGATCATGACGGCAGGAGGGTCGATGCTCTTGGGGGCGATCTGCGTCTCCTCTTGGGCCTACTTCCACTGGCGCGCCACTCGACTGCCAACAGGACGAGTCAACAGCTTGGACACGCTCTGAAAGGGACTTGGACGTCATTTATCTTATAATAAAAGTATACCCTTACCGCGACGCTGTATGTTTCAAGAACGAGAGGAGGAGCAAGGAATGACAGAAAAGAGAGCACAGCAAAAGACATGGAACTGGTGGAGTGGATGCAGATTGGTCGAGTGAAAAAAAGAGATCCACCTCTCCCGTGGCCGTTTTAGTTTCCACGGCTCAATTGCATTAATGCACATTTTCAGCTATTCATATCTCAGTCGTGCCCTTCTCTCTTTCATTTTCGCTCTTTCGTTCTAAGTTCTACATTCCTCTCTTCTTCTTCCTTCCTTCACCACGTTCTCTTATCCCCTCGACCATCAACACCCCGTGAACATAACCATTTAATCATCTACAGCCATGACCGACCACAACACAGACTACAGTAAGACAGTGGTCCGATAAAAGAAAAAAAAAGGGGGGTGCTGAAAAAAAGAAAAAAAAACTTATTTTCCATGGGAATGAATGTGTACCTAGATGCAATGCTCATGGCAGCATGCAAGGATGACAATCTCGACATTTTGGAAAAGGTCCTCGCTGCTGATGCCAGTGCTATCGACATTAATCATGCGGACGAGTCTGGAAACACTGCACTCCACTACGCGTAAGAGAAAGAGCTCGGTGGTCTACGTCTGATCTTCTCAAGAGGACGCGGCAAACATCCATATTGAAACGACGGTTGTATTTTTACCTCCCATAGCGCCACCAATGCCTCCACAGGATGTCTAGAAATCCTCATGTTCTACGACGGGTGAGTAAAGAAGAGTCCATTTATTTGGGTCAGGGTGCGTTGAGAAAATTGGATAGTCCATTACTTCTTACTGCTGCTGCTGTTGTCGCTAGGATCAACGTCAATGGTGTAGATCCTACCACGGGAGATACACCCCTGCACAGGGCTGCTACCTTTCAGGACCCGGAACTTGCTCTGGAGATGGTCCAGATCCTTATTACGCGCGGAAGAGCCAACGTCACAAGTAAGCATAGCCTCAACTATGACTTTTGTTCCTTGCATCCTACATAAGGAAACGTTCTAATCGCTAGATACACTATTGCTGTTTTGGATTTAGTCGAGAACAAGGACAACAAGACTGCGGTGGATCTAGTCAACAGCGAAACTCACCAGCTTGTCAAAGACTATCTGGAACGAGCAGCACTTGGCACACACATCGTAAGTGATAGGCTACCTTTTTGACTGCCCAGTCTCGGCCGAACCGGTATCTCTCAAACATCTCTTTTCTCGTCTAACTATCGATTTCTCGGATGACTAGGATTCCCCTGCGGTCGACTCTGATGATGACTAGAGTCGTAGTATGTCGCCCACAATAAATACCCGCCTTTTCAAGGCCACCACTACCACTGCTCAAATAACATCTCAACCTTCTTCCCGTATTATCAAAGTCACCTCGTTACTCAGATAGTCCATATGCATGCGCTAACCCTGTGTTGTTGTCCATGATGATGATGATAATGATGAGCATCCTGGTAGTCAGGTATGTTGAAATGTCGTTTATTAATACAAATGCATCCTGCTTTCTTGAAAGCTCAAGGTGTCATGCCTTTGAGTTGGAACGCCCTTGATTTCGATCCATCACCTCCTTCGAGTTTCTCCAGCTCCACGACCCTCTCCTTCATGACTTGGCGGATATCTGCAATCTCGCTGTCCAATGTTTCCTGGTCTAGATTTCCCAAGTAAAAAAAAAAAAAAAAAAAAAAAATTAAGAATGTTGGCCTCCACCAGATCGGTGTTGCATTCCGCATTTGAGATATATAAGGGGTAGGAAGGTACCTTTCTTGATCATGGTCTCGACGTTGGATTTGGGCATCTTGATGAACATGTCGCCCAAATTGACCCAGACTTTTTTTTCTACAAAATACAAAAGGATGTCTTGCGTTTCAATATCCAAGTTCAAAGATCGAAGTTCGAGCGGGGGGCGGAGGGGGAGCACTACCTTGATTAAGATCCTTCTTCAGTTTTCCCAATGCCTCCCGGTTGCTATTCCTCCGCCGATCATAGTCGACAATCTGAAGCAGCCAAAAGCAATAAGGACAAACCATGGTTAGTTTTTTTTTTTTTTTTTTTTTTTTTTTTTTTCAAAAAACGCCACCAACATCTTGTTCATCTGTCTATGTTCCTCTCCTGTCCAAAGCTCTCGTGGAGGTTGCACTGGCACTTTTCATCCCGTGAATCCTTCAATCCAGAAATAGCGCTACGACAAGTGACTTACGAGTTCTTTATTCGTAAGGATTTCTTCCGCGACAAGTTCCCGCTGCTGCAAATCTAAAAAACACCATGAATCGACACCAGACATGTCAGCGATCCTACTTCCATTACACCTATTGTCCATATTACACATGTCGTTTGGGCTGTCTGCATTGTCTGCTCTTTACTTGATACGAATTCCATGTTGTTGTCCTTGCTCTGTGTGTGTTGTTATTGTTGTTGTTGTTGTTGGTGTTGAAATGCAGAACAAGAACAAGTTACAAGACTGGCAAGGTGAAAGACAAAGAAGAAACATAGCACGTGATCAATATCCACTAATTTATATTTTATTACAGTTTTTTTTCCTTTCTCGTTCTCTTTCTTTCACCCCTTTCTCTTTCCTCAGTCATCCTCGTTCTGTTGACGACGGGCAGCAAGCTATTCAAGGAATAAGAAGGAAACAAACCCTGTTAGAACGACGGTGCAAAATTTCAAAGTCGTGGAGTGTGGCCTCATTTTTCTTTTCTCAGCTTACAATTTCTTGCAGAGTCTTGCCTCCTGTAGCAGGCCGAGCAGCAGCAGCGGGCTTGGGTGCTGGGGCCGGTCCGCGCGCAGGAAGGGTGGGCTTAGGGCCTACTGATGGCTTGGGTGCTACTGCTGGAGGACCAGGGCGGCGAGCGGCTGGTTGCGGGCTGGACGTGCGAGCAGGGGCAGTGGGAGCAGGTGCGGCACCTCCACCACCTGCTGCTGCAGCGGCAGCGGCAGCTTTCTTGGCCTCAAGAGCCACCTTCCATCCAGGGACGCCACCAATGTTTCCGGGACCACCGAATCCAGCATGAAGCGCGTTGGTGTTACTGGTGGGTGCAACAGGAGCACGCTCGCCATTAGAAACTACGTTATGGCGAGGTGCCGCTGAAGAGCTGCTACTAGAGATAGGAGCAGAAGAAGTGGCAGCAGCTGGAGGAGGCGGTGGGGGTTGGCGCTTAGCGGGCAGAGTGGGTGCGACGGGTGCAGGCCTGGGTACCTCCACAAGGTAGTTGCTGGGAACCCAACCCTCCCTGCCATCCTTCTTCGCCAGCCACCATCCATTCTCATCCTTCTCCAGAACCTCCATCACGTCGTCCTTTACAAACGAAACCTCACCACTATCCTCAGACTCAAAGTTGTATATGGCCTTATACATGGGCTTGGAGGGGGGAGGTGGCGGGGTAGTGGCAACGGGAGCTGGCGGTGCTGGTGGTGGAGCCTGACGTTTCACGGGACTGGCAGCGGCAGCAACAGGCGCCTGAATGGACGCACGCTGGTTATTGACGGCAGACTTTGCTACTGGTGCCGCACGGGGTGCTGCGGTGGAGGTTGGAGGTCTGCGATTACCAGAAGAGGCGTTCGTCTTTTGAGGACCCCCCTTGCGAATCAACTTGCCGGAGGTAATAGGTCGAGGTGCGACGGGTTTACGCTCGGCCACAGGCCAAGATGGACTGTTAGCAGGTTCGCCGCTGGGGACAGTGACGACGTGACTCTTGTAGGTTTCGGTCTTGACACGGTCATCCTTGACAAACTTGATGCTTCCGGTCTTGTTCTTCTTCTTTGTAAACTCAAACTGGGGTCCAATGTTGATAGCGATACGTCCTCCAGATCTCTGCAAAAGATGGGTGATGAGCTCAGTTTTGAAATCGCACTCCAAAACGATGTCTCCCTCCTCAGGATTCATGGTATCAATTGAGAACACCATCCAGTCGTCCCTGAGGTTCGAAATCGAGACAGCCTTGATAGCGTTCAGCATCACAGTTCTCTCACTCTTCATCGACAAGACCTTTCCGACCAGCTGTGAAACAACCAGATACATATGCGTGGCAGTCTAATGGAAGCAGATGGCTTTTAGTAAGTGCTCCTTTATCTCGTAGATGACACTAAAACTCCACAAATTGAAATCAAAACTTACGAGAACAAGAGTTCTGGGACTGGGCTTACTGGATCGCATAGGACGAGCCACCAGCAACTGGACCCTGGCAGAGAAAACGCAGTAGTCCATGTCTAGTAATAGTAATAATGAAAATAGAAGAATGTCAGGAGCAGTTTCATAGCCACCGATGGTTCCGTTCGCAATCTTGTCATACCTGAAATGCCAATAGCAGACTTGATCATCTGTCCTTGACCACCCTTGTTGTTGACACCAAGGTAGTCTCCCAAGTACCGACGCATACTGACCAAAGAAAAGCGTCTGCGCTCTTTTCTGCCGGCGAGAACCTGATGGCCGTAATCACGGAGCTGAAGCCATTGGATTTGATCCTTGTTCTTTCTCCAGCATCGCTGAATACGAATGGCGCACTCGTTCTTGTACTTCATGAAATTTCTCCAGGCGCGCTGAATACGGATCGCCATGTTGTGCCAGTAACGATCACGCAAATGCTCGAGAGCAAACAGGGTCTCGGGATGACGGATAAAGACCTTTGTAGTTCCCATCTGCCACTCTTCAGAGGCCACGCTGGTGTCCTTGAGAATTCGCTCCACACCGCTTCTAGCATCACCCTGCCAAGTGTACTCTCCTGCATAGGAGGTCTTTGGCGACAACAAGTAGAAACGCTCCAAGAACTTTTCGTAAGTCTGACGCGAAGCGAAACCAGCGCGGCGCACACGGATGTTCTCGCATAGTCCAAGGTATTTGACTTGATGAAGAACCATCTTTGTGTCAAACTCGGTGGGTGACTTGTTGCTGTTGGGTTTGATGGTACGGATATATGAGGGTGTGCACTGCATCAGGTTCTGAACAAGCAATCCAGCCGATGACTTGATCTTGTCTCCAGCAGTTGGGGGTCTCTTCTTGCTGTCAAGATCCACAGGCTCGGGGAAGAGCGAAGCAAGGAATTGGTTTCCAGTGGTCGAGAGCATAGTCAAAATGTCCTTGGAGAGTAAATCCTTGTTCTTGTCTGTCATGCCTGAAATCTGATACATGACATCTCCGGCATAATGCTTGACCAGGAAGGAGGCTCCACGGGACTCAAAGTGGGGGTTGGACGAAAGACCATTGAGGCGCTGCACCAACGAGTTGTCGGCGGCATTCGAATCGGCATGGGCGGTGGCGCAAGCGTCGTTCATGGCAGCAAAGATACCAGGTGGGCGTTTCTCCTCGATGAGATCACACACAATCTTGTTGTTGAAAAAGTCAATGGGTGTCCACTGGATACGTTCACGAACGTACTCTTCCTGTTCCGTCTTGAGAGTTAGCTCGATAAAGATTTGTTGCAGCTTTTCGTTGACGTAGTTGATGCAGAGCTGTTCGAAAGAGTTCTCCTCGAAAATCTCGAAACCGTAAATATCCAAAACACCAATGGTGTAGGCATGGGCACCTCGTTGTTTCAGAGAGACGTTCACGCGACTGACAATCCATTCGAACAGGTTGTTGTAGATTCCCTTGCAGAGCGCATCCCTGACAGCAGCGGCCTATGAAATTTGCAAATCGATTTTTAGCATCTCCTAGATTATGAACTCAACCACACATCATTATCATCGTACGTTACCTGGACAGGGTTGAGAGGAGATTCATACATCGAGCCTCTTCTGCCTCCTCGTTGCGTCTCAACCACACGAACAGTCAACGTTTTGATCAGCTGCTCGGCATCGACCTGCATAATGTATGCAATGAACGCGATAACTAATACAGGAAGAGATGTTCATTGGTAAGAAGAGGTGGTAAAGGCACAGTCGGCCACCTGTCCCCAACTCAACCTGAACTTACCATCGCTATCAGTAATCTCAGCATAGCCATCGCCGTTTTCTGCGAATTGAACATTTCCAAGCCAAAGGATGATGGCGAGCATACGGAAGATCTCGTCCTGCTCCAGTTGTGAAAGTCCAATTACACGCATAGCTTGCTATTTTGAGTAGGGGCACAGAAACTATTAGTCTTCAGATTCCAGTAAAAGTAAAAGTCAATGTGACAGAAACGTACCAAGGTCTCAGAAAAATCATGAACATCATCGATTCCATCAACTGACAAGCACCCACTTCTGTTTGTCAACAAGAAGCTCTCAGGACCAGTCATGCCGAATTGCTCTATTACAAAAACCAGATATGGTTAATTATAGTCAAACAGCCGGTTTGGTTTTCTGTGCAGTGTACATGTCCAAGTGCACACCTTGATAATTTGGAGGAGCGGCCTTGCAGTATTGGTAGAAAATATGGAAATTTCTCTCGTTGTCGATCTGGCCCACAACACGGTTCTGTACCGGAAACCGAGCAAAAAAAACAAAGACGATTAGATCCGAATCCACTTTTTATGTCCAAAAGAAAGGGGGAAGCACTCAACGCAGAAATGCACTTCAATACCTTTTCGAGCAAATAGTTTGTGATGACTGCTCCGACTGGCTCTCCTTGGGTGTTGAATTGAATCTCCAGATATTTGCCCTATAAGAATTCAAAATTAGAGGCAATTCGTGTCTGCAAAACAGCTTTTGTTTAACACAGAGAGTATACTTCGACCAGTACTTACGTGACGACTAGAGTTGTTGTTCTTAAGTGTCTTGGCACATCCGAAAGATTCCAACAGTGGGTTTGTAGCAAGAACCATGTCCTTGATCTCCTTGATCTGAGAGGATTCGCCTCCTGAAACGGTGGCGATATATTGCATAATCTATTACAAAACAAGCGTGAGTAAGTATTGAGCAACTTCAGAGGTCATAACATACGGTAGAAGATGTCGATTGGGGCATACTCGCTTGGCGGCCTCTATCAATATTCGTTGTCAAAAAGGCATATAGACTGTGGTCAGATTTTATCCTCTTATCCTGAACAAAGCTATTTGGGGACGTGTCTGGTACCATACCTGTTTTTCCGGCTCCGGATTCTCCACTGATAATGATGCATTGGTTTTCCTTGTAGGCATTCATGGTGTAGTACGAGCTTTCTGCAATAGCGAAGACATGAGGAGGAACCTGGTTCAGGTACAAAAAAAAAGGTCAGACTCGATTGTTTTTTGGTGACACAAGAACAAAACTAACGAGCATTCGACTCGCCCACATCTGGTGGTGCAACACTGCAACACTTCTCAGGCCAGGCAAAGAGAGCAGGCAAAGCGAGCAAGTCAGCGTCATTGTCATCCTTACCTCGAGACGGTTCTTTCCTTGATACGACTTCAAGACTTCATCGGTATAGATCCCCAGATCGCGGAAGGGGTTCACACTGATCAACACATGTCCGATGTATGTCTTTAGAGAGTGAAAGGGAAAATGAAGGAAAGCAGAATCCAAGTTAGAGATAAAGACAGATCCAACGTCTTTCGTTGATGGTCGTCTCCTGAATGGTGCTCTTTTAACAGTCGAATTCCCGCGCTCAACATAATGCAGCAAATGCAGCATATTGGAGGCTAGCCTGCGTTGCCATCAATAGCTCATCGGATGCCGAGGAGATGCAGCTCTGTCGTTTCTCCCTTGTCCAGGTCAAAGTACCAAGCCGAAAGACCCGGTCCAATCGGCGCCTGTGGTCTCTTCCCCAATCGAGAGTTACTCCAATACGAATTGGCGTCGAGTCAGAGATCGGGTCCTGGGCCACGTCTGCGAGACTTACATAGATCTCTTGGTTGTCAAAACGCTTCTTCAAGTTCTCGTTGATGGTTTCGTTGTTGACTTTGGTCAGGAGGGTCATGTCGCTCACGCCAGCGGACTTTTTCTTGATGCTCTCCTGGAAAAAGTTGGCCTTTTGGGGCGCATTGGACGACTTTTTGGCCTTTGGTGCCTATAGAGATGAGAAAAGAGAGAACAATTGGGACGAGGTTTAGAAAGGAGAAAAGAAGGGTGGGAAGGGGCGAGGCGGAACAAGAGTCGACGCAGGGGACAGGATGCAATTACCATTGCGGTGTCTCGGGTGTCCTATGGAAGAAGAGTTGATGGGGGAGTGATGAGGAGGGTTGGCAGGAGACGAGAAGAAATGAGGGTGGTGAAGGAGAAGAAGAGGACGAGGAGGAGGGGGAGGAGCAGGAGGAGGGATGAAGGAAAAGGATGGGGAATGACAAAGAAGATGAAGAAGAAAAAGAAGAAAAAGAAGAAAAGGAGGGATGCAGCGGACAGACGCTGTGTGAAGGAGGGAGTGGGCGAGTGGAGGAGGAGCAAGGGCTGCTTCCAGGCACGGAATGGACGCAGTGTCGCAGTGTGCAGTGTGAAGTGCGATGTGTGCAGTGTGAAGTTTCGAATTAAAAATGAAATTCATGACGTCTTTTTTTTCTGCTCGACTTACCTCAAGGGCTGTTTGCTTGCACAGCCATCGTTCTCTTTGCTGGTCCTAAAAGCGACACTTTTTTCTTCTCTCTTCTCTTCTCCCTCTTCTTTCGCTCTTTCTTCCTTGCTCGCCTTCTTCCCGCCCAATTCCTATGTGCGTCGCTCCTTGTGAGTCTCCTCCCTCTTTTCCCAATCCACCAAAGACTCACAACCCTGCATCATTGCTGACGTTTATTCCCCAGCTTCTACCTGTCTTGTCTTGCAGACAGACCTGTTCCTGTCCCTATCACCTCGGTCACTACTATATTCTCTTCATCAATAAGCAGCTTTTACACAGTGGTTATATCTATCTATTTGCACAAAAGGAAATCCCAGTTGATATCAACAAGGAGCTAGACCGGGGGGACGATCTTGTCGTAGATGGGAACACCGAGCCAACAAAGAAAAAACATTGATGTACAACCACCTATCCTTCGCAATAGGCACAAGTCTGAAAAAGGTCCCAAAGCTGCTCCTTTGCAATGATTGTGAGCATCCGTTCCAACAACTCTTCTGACAGCATGGTCTCCTTGAGTGAACCGGAAGAGCGCAGCTGTTCTCTCCCAGATGTTAAAGAGCACTCAAAAAGAAAAAGAAAAAAAGATGAAAAAGAGTGATCCCCAGACACACCCTTCATTCTAGCAGCCCTGTGTTGGCCCGGTAGCCTATACCTTGTCTTCATGACTTTATGACTTCCTCGTTCTGAACGCGATGTTAAACCTGAAAAGGCATGTGTTGTTCGGAAACGGGATAGCGGTCGACAGCAACACTTCTCACTTTTCAATTGCCTCCCATCATGCTTTGGCCCGTGAAAGGCGCTTCTCCTCAGGACAGGAAATACTTGCCTCGGCCGCAGAGGCCAAATGAAAATAAGGGAGGACAGAAAGAACTAGCGCGGCGGGCAAGTGACAAGGGCGGGGGGGTTGCCACTTTCAAGTTCATGCAAGGCAAAGGAGAAATTGAACACTCTTTGTGAGCAACAAAGGCGGGTCAGCAAAAAAAAAAACGCGTCCCAAAGCACACAACATCTGTGTCGCGTCACCACGACAAAAGCAGGCAGCCATTGACACCATGTCCTACCAGAATAAAGTAGCTCTTGTTTCCGATCGTTGAGAGCAGTTATAATCGAGTGGTAGCGCTATTGGGTTGAACGCATGCATCCTCCGACTCTTGGATCAACTAGGTCTGCTCCCCGATGTCAGGAAGATCTCCAACAAGAAAGTCGCGTGGTAAAGGGGCGCGACGTCGACCTCCTCAGAAAGGCCGTACAGGCGGAGTTCTCTACTGCTTAGGATGGGAGAGTGAAGGTCGCCAATGTGATATCTAGTAGGGAGAGATGGTGTAAGATTGCACGAACCACCGATTGCAGCTTTTTTCAATGGTTTTCAGGAAGCTCTCGTGGCACTACCTTGAAAGCTGCAAATAGTCAGCCGGCCTCACAGGTACCATTCATGTCTGTCCAACCGGAATGAAGTCCAAAGACGCCGCTTTTTTGATAGCTCAATCCTTGAGAGCAGCACCTTCGATCGGCGGTGCAGCAGGAAATTCTGTTGTCGTTGTTGATTTTCTCTTTTCTCTTTTCTCTTTTTTCTTTTCTCTTTTCCACTTTCTGTTGTTTGGTTTGTCTACTTCCACCTGTCGGTGTCCGTTGACCAACCCACTGTCCAGCTCTCCACCGCCCTTCTCTTCTATCCATCTTCACGTTACAGTCACCTCCAATCCACTCCACTCTTCCCTCGCTTTTCCTCTTCTCTCCCGCCACTCTACAATGGTGACCAACGGCAACAGGCGAATTGCCCTAGCCGCGACATCTGCCCTACTCATCGCCTGCTCCTTCACCCCATTGATCCAACCCCTTGTCATGGCTCAAGTGATGCCGACCCCAGTCCAGGACTTTGCCTGGGTACGGTCCGGCCCCTATCTCTACATTGAAGGAGGCTATGTCAACCTCAACAATACTCCTCAGTTCACCACCTCTCAATCGTTTGCCCTCGATTTGTCGGTTTCTTGGCCGGTGACCGCTGCTCCCTGGTATGCTTTGTCCAACGGAACAGCAGCTCAGGCTTTTTACGCTGTTAGCTCACCCAACAACCAAACCATCCTCACGCTCAAGTTTGTTTCGCCGGCGAGTTACACCATTATCGCATACAACGACCTTACAAACACTTGGGGACCTCCCAACTCGGTGACAACTGTCCCCGACATCTTATCATATGGATTTAAACCTGTAACAGATCCGACCTCGGGCTTGGTTTACATTGCGGGGATTGCTTCCATGAACGCTTACAACATTGCGACCCAGGCTTGGACCGCGCCGGGCCCGATCATGACTTCGATGTTGACAGCCAAAGCTTTCGGAGCGGCAGTCTACAACCCAACCAGAAAGACAATCATGCATGTGGGTGGATACGATTATGGAGTCAACCCGACTCACTTCGACCCCCAGGTGGTCGTGACAGAGTATGCACCCGCAACTAACAAGTGGTCTGTCATGGTAAGTATATTGTCTCCGGAAAGGCTGTTGAAGTTCAGTGAGAGCTTTCTCGCCTAAAGTGTTTTGTCATGTCATTGTCAACTGTAGAATACCACTGGAACTCCCCCCGCCCCAGTTGCCGATCATTGTGCGGCCATCAGTATGCATATCATTGCCGACCTGATTGCGTATAAACCATTTCGGAAAACAGGCGTACTGACTTTGCAACTTCTTTTTTCACCCTTCCCTTCTTCGAAGATGATGATGGATCAACGTTGATCGTCTTTGGTGGTCGAACATCGGTTGTCACGCCTGCTTTCACAGGAAACATTTTTATCCTGGATGTTATCACAGGCGTTTGGACAAAAGGACCCGCCCAAGCGACTCCCCGTATCTACGCTGCCTGTGTTATTGTCGGTGATCAGTTAGTAGTCTGGGGCGGAAGCAGTGACAGCAACAACACTCTGCTCTCGGTCGAACCTATTGTCTTTGATATCACATTGAAACAATGGACCAACAACTACACAGCCCCCGCTTACTATCTGAACAGCCCGCCACCAAAGCCGCCGGGCTCCACTGGAAGTTCAGGGGGAAGCACTGGAGGAGGAAGCGGCGGCCGCGGTTCAAGTGGCAGCAGTGGCTCATCAGGTGGATCATCTTCATCTTCATCCTCCGTCAGTCTTGGACCTATTGTGGGTGGCGTAGTAGGAGCGTTGGCGGTGATTGGAGCCATCGTTGGTTTCCTGATCTACCGACGACGACAAAACAAAAAATTGGAGGAAGTGAAGGAACAGGTGTCTCAGCAGAGGATGGTCATTGAGGCTGAGCAGTCCAATCGGTTTGCTACACACAAAAACGACAGTCGTCGGAATGATGACAGTGCTGGCTCTGGTGGCACTGGCAATGTTGTCGCAGGGGGGGACAGTCCTGTCAGCAGTGGTGGCGACAACAGTTTGACTTCCACATCTTATCCAATACCTCCAAGCTATTATCCAAACAGTAACAGCAACTCGACAACTATTTACAAGTTCGACCAGTCCTCGTCGTTTCCCCATCTGCAACAGACAAAACAATTTATGACCGCCGTGAGTAGTCCTGTCATGTCTTCGCAGGCCCTGAGGACACCCCATACCCCTGCAATCAACAATTTCAACACACAGAACCCTCAATTATATCAAAAACCCATGTTTCAAACTGGAGTTGCCGTCAGTGGACCTCAAGAGTATCTTACGCCCACCGGACGCGCGCCTCAGGTGTTCAGCAACGAGTCTGGAATCTACCATGAGCAAGAATCGGGCAGGGTACAACAAAACCATCCACAGGGAGAGGCGTTTGGGTGTCAATAAAAAACGGTTCATAAATGAAGTAAGGCAGCTGTTGATCCCGATGACATCGATTGACGGCCCTTTTGAGCCAACTCTGCATGCAGGGGTTCAATCAAGGGCAAACACACGTCTGATGAGATAGAAACAGGATAGAGGCTATGTCAAACTTGTTCTTTCCAAGAAGGAAAGACAGGAAAGAAAGTCGGCATCAACAAAATAGCGTTAATGCAACATGCAGTGCAACACGAATGATTGACGGTCAAAATCGGAAAGTGAACAAAGAACCCATTTATCTCCTGGTCAGTCCAACCCTGCTCTCAGCCCATGACATGCATGTCATTGGGATCGGTCCGAGGCTCTACTCCGGTGACAGGAGGACAAGGCGCACACAAGGAGGCGGACCGAGCGCGCGTCAAAGATCTTGCAGCAGGCGAAGCAATGTTGCCTAAATAGGAAACTCTTTATGTGTCCACATCTGACGCGACCTCTTTGCTCTCTGTTGGCCAGGGTTCTGGACTCTCCAGGCATCCTTTGATCCATTTATAAGGTGCGAACTCGCTTCCTTTTTCAACTTTTTCGACAACTCTTATCTCCTCCAACTTTCCTGCAGAGCCAAAAAAAAAAAAAAAAAACATCACTCCTACTCACCGTAAACAAAAGAAGTACCATGCCACCCAGCAATCTCCGAGTCCTCATCGCCGGCGGAGGCATCGGCGGACTCATGCTCGCTATTATTTTCGAGGCTGCCAAAATCGACTACTTGATTCTCGAACGGTCTAGCAGACTTCAATCGACTGGTAGCGCCATCGGCTTGAACGCCTGCATCCTCCGACTCTTGGATCAACTAGGTCTCCTTCCTGATGTCAAAAGAATATCAAAGCCAATAGGAGGCATCCGTCTAAGTCGTGAAGATCTCTCCACAGTTGGCAAAATGGACTTTATGTTTGGTGAGAAGCACTATGGTTACTACGGTCTTGTTATGTCCCGCCCAGAGCTCTATGACATTCTAAAAGCCCGGGTACCAGCGGAAAAGGTCCTTCTCCAGAAGCATGTTGTAGATGTGATCGAGTTGGACGAGGATGAAGAGCAAAGTCCCATATCGCCTGCTTCTCCTACTTCACCGACGAGTCCAAGGTCTCCAACAAAAAAGTCGCGTGGCAAAGGGGGGCGACGTCGACCTCCTCAGAAAGGCCGTACAGGTGGAGTTCTCTGCCGCTGCAAGGATGGGACAGTATACCGCGGCGATATCCTAATAGGCGCAGATGGTGCATATTCAAGTGTTCGCGACTGCTTGTACGATCGACTATTGCGCCAACAAAAGCTTCCGATCGGTGATTCTCAGCCATTGGATCTTTCCTATGTCTGCGTCCTGGGGGTCTCCCAGGTGTACGATCCAAAAGTCATTCCGGCCACAGGTGAAACGTTTTCAGGATTCGAGCTCATCGTCTGTGAAGATGGGCGCCTGGTAAGTACATTTCTCTGATCACTACAACTGCAATGGCTACTCCTTCATCTCATCTCATTCGTTATTTTTTTTCTGATTGTGTCTCTTTCCATTGTACTCTTGGTGTCATGAACAGATATGGCTAAGTCCCCTTGTCAACAATAGAATCGCGTGGTGCTACGGTCAAAGCTATGAGAGTAATCCTGAGACAGAGGCTACTGCTAAAGAGAATCGATGGTGGGGCAACAACTCAACGGTCACTCATGACCTGCAGAAGAGAGTAGAGAGCATTCCGACCAAGTTTGGTCTCAAACTTGGGGACATTATCGGGTCAACACAGCAAGATATGATCTCTGCTGTCCTTTTAGAAGACAAGACCTTTGAGACCTGGCACACCAAACGCGTAGTTCTCATTGGGGATGGTAAGTATTCCTTGGATCTGCCAGCAGTTAGTGCGTACATTCCATCATTATACTCCTCAACAACAGACTGACATTGTTTTTTACTTTTTTACTATCACTTGTAAGCCTGCCACAAGGTAAAGAGTCCGTCAGCAAAAGAAGGGATTCGCTGTTCTGTACACCGCGTTCTTTGAGCCCAGGGAGTAAACACAATTAACTGATATTTCAATCCCTCGATCGTTTAAAGATGTTGCCTTTCGCAGGACAAGGCGCGGTTCATGCCATGTTGGACGGTGTTTGCTTGGCCAACTTGATATACGGCATGACTTCAACTCGCTCCGAGGACTTTGAAAAAGTCTTTGCTGAATATCAAGCCCAGCGATCGACTGCTGCAAGTAAAGCTGTCTTTGGTTCCCGGTGCTTTGGTGCGTTCCTGACTGCGCCTGTAAGTGTCTCATCTCGCTCTGCTTCGTTGTGTTCTGTTGTTGCAAAGTCAAGATATTAGACTGACTTTTTTCTGGCCGCATCGTTTGCAATAGACTTTTCTGGGCCGTCTTTTCCGCAAGGCAATTCTGAATGCTCCTGCTTGGATGACTAGGGCCAGTATCGATTTCATCATGCGTGATCGTCCACAGTTGTCATTTTTGCCTAAAATCCCGGACAGGGGTTGCGCAAAGGCCTGGTGGGATTGGAATCCTTGATTTTCCTCTTTTTTTTTGAATTTTAAATTTTGAATTTTGTTTCTTTGGCTGACCTCGCAAGGTTGCGTATTTATTTTGCTTACCTCCTTCTGAATAATGATGACATGACAATAGTATCTCGACATTCAATAAAAAATGTAAAAAGGACTTGTTTTTGAAGCGATTGTTTTAATGATTCATCTGCATCGCTTCAGTTTAGAATGGAGACTTTTGTGCCAAGAGTCCTGATGGCTTCTTCAAAAGCTTCCCTGATTCCTGTACTGCTGCCACAATGTCTCCGATATCAGTTTCCAGGACCTATTACCAAACAGTGTACAAAAGAATGAATGAGTATTTTAGTGGCAACGTCTATTCCTCCTTTTGACTCGCATCCGCTCTTTGCCTTCCTTTCTCTCTTTTTTCCTTTCCTCTTTTCCTTTTCATTTAGCAAACCAGTGTTCCAGATCCCATACCATTCCTCCTGTAACGATTTCCGCCAAAATGTCGTGAACCTCCTTGAAATGAAAGATCTACAGTAAAAAAAAGAAAATTGTCAGCGCAAGTTCCGATTTCCGTTTTGACATCTCTCTCTAGTTCGAGTCGAGTCAACATACCAAGTCCAGTTCGCAAACATTCTCAAAGGACCTGTCCAAGCTCTCGACAAAAACCTGTCCGAGGAAACCCCGTTTGGTTAGTTAGATTGAAGATATTAGATAATCATTGGTCCAAAAGGACAAAACAAAAACACGAAAGACTGTAAGTAACAAAGAGTCTATTGCTATTACCTGAATCAGATCCAAGATACCAAGCTCACTCTCGGACTCATCGACGACAAACACAAAGTAGAGGGTGGCATAGTGACGGTAGATCACCCGGGTATCTTGCCCTCCCAGCATTTGGCTTCCCTCCAAGAAATTGCATACGGTATCGGGTCGTTTTGAGATGAGGCTGAAGATCTCCTTGATGAGTGCCTGTTGTGTTGCAATGTCCTATAATGGAAAAGGGTCGAAGAGCCGATTAGGTCCAATGTAGCCCTGACCTTAGTCTCGTTTTGCTCCCTGCATGCGTGCATGCATGCCATTCCAAGAAAAAAAAAGTAACCAAGTTTCCGTACGATGGGCTGGTAGAACTTTGTCAGCCGTGGGTTGCCATGGTTGTTGAAGATGAGGACAGACTTGATCATGATGCGATGGACTCTTGTTCCAGAGAGAAAGTCGAGGTCGAGGTCGAGGTCGAGGGCGAGGCTGAGGGATGTCCAACTGGAGAGAGTGGATGCAATCAATTGATTGCGTCGTGGCAAAGAAATACAGTGCACGACAACAAGTCACAACAAGAATCAACTGACCTGAGGACAATTGCTACTTGTCCCTCAATTTTTGTCGGAAGTGAAAAAACGATGTATATTTGAACGTTTCGGAGTGCCAGCTTCCAGGCAATACCCGGGGTTTCCGTTTACATGGCCTGGATCAAGAGTTATTATGTTTGCCCATCGAGAATTTGGCCGCCTTCGTTATCCTCACTTTATAAATATGGAACAAAATTATTAAAGGTAATATTATATTTTATTCTGAAGTTTTCAAATGTCGCTCCAGTTTGAAGGAATTCGACGATGAGACTTGTACTTGCGTACCTGGATATCTGCGAGTGCACCATCCATACCCTTGCGATAGGCATCCATATATCGGAAGGACTTCCTTGCGAAATGTTGAATCGTTTTGACGGCAACAGAATTCAAAGCTAACGGTATCGTTTTCTCCAGCCCTTTGAAGGTGTAGTTGCAGTGTGCGCGCGTCTCGACGTATATGGGTTCTTCTTCGTTGAGAGCGTTTAAATGGGTTTTAACTGTATCCGCAGAGGAAAGAGCGACGGCAGCATGAATATCAGCCTGAATTGCACGGGCTTTCTTCAGATGCGCAGTTCGCTTATTGGGTCGCGGCATTTGTTCGGATTGATGTTTGATGATGATGATGATGATGACCAGCCATTTGCCATTTCAATGTGGAGCACATTTTTTTATTCCAGAAAAAAAAAATCCCCCGACCAAAATTTGGCCGCACCTCAAAAATTTGTTGTGACTTGTTGTCGTGCACTGTAGGGCAAAGCCCAACCGGAATCATGTGACCCCGGACTTGCGCGCGTCGGTTCTTTTCTTTTGTTTCTTCGCCCTTTGTTCTTTTTCACCTTTGTCGTGCCTCTCCTCTCCTCTCTCGTGTCCTCCTTCCTTGCTTCCCTTAGTCCGGCGGATAGCTCAGAGACCCAAGTGACTCGACTCTCCTTCCCCACTTGCATTGCATTACCCGCCACCCGTGACATCTGGCCACTCTTCTCATTCAAAACACAATGAGCGCACCTACAATAGCAGAACAGGCCGACAAGGTCGCTCCTGCCCAAGAGGCGATCGATACAATCGTAGCGACAGAGGCATCACAGGAAGCTCGCTTCTTCCCACCACTCTGGCAACAGCGACGCAATCTGGCCAGGAGTCTACTCGACAAAGAACATGCAACCTCAGTAAGATTCTATGACTGATTCTATGACTTGTTCCATGGACAAGAAAAAAGCTAGATTTTTAAACGCGCCCATTTCGTATTCTGCAACATGACACCAGATCATAGACTTTGGCTGTGGAGAAGCTGCCCTGACGTCGTTCCTGATCTCAGAAACAGACGGAGATCATCCTGTTGAGCGACTCGTAGGCGTGGATATGGACATGGACAGCCTTGCGCAGGCCAACGAGCAGTGCCAGCCTCAAGACTATGAACTCGGTGACAATGTACGCGTCCACAGCCTTCAAATCGAGTTTTTTCAGGGCTCCGTCTCCCAGGCAGACAAAAGGCTTTTGGGGTTCGACGCGCTCGCATGCATGGAAGTGTACGTGTGAATACTCCGTTTTCTTCTTTTGTATCGGAGGATTGATGTTTTGAGGATTCTCAAGAACCGACAGAAGATTTTTTACTGTTGTTTGTTACAGAGTAGAGCATCTGGACCCTGAGGTGTTGAACAAGTTTTGGAGCGTGGTTTTGGGAACACTCAAACCAAAACTAGTCATTGTATCAACACCAAACGCAGAGTTCAATATCTACTTCCCGCAGCTCAACTACGGTACCGAGAACGCCATTCTGCGAAATGATGACCATCGATTTGAGTGGACGCGTCAAGAGTTCCAGACCTGGTAGTTCTATATCCTGCATGAGCGCAGCGATGTCGCGCTTCAATATGTCTGACACCAGTCATTGTTGCTGTTAGTGGTTGCTATCGTTGTTAATAATCCTTGTCATGATGAAAAACAGGTGCCAGGAGGCTGCGAATCAGTACGAATACAGTGTCGAGTTTACGGGTGTCGGTAGACTGTTAAACCAAGACCCTTCTGTCGGAACCTGTACCCAGGTGGCGGTTCTCAGAGACCTGAATCCATCCCAAGCGCCTTTGATGACTGGTCCAGAAGAGGTGTATATACCCATTTCAAAGATTGTCTTTCCAATCTACGACAAGGTTCATACGGATGACGACACGCTTGAATACCTTCTCGAGAGAATTGCAAGAACTCGGCCATTACCCCCTCCATCACAAGAGGAGCAAGACAAGGAAAACGCTGAGAGGGCAAGAGAAGGCTTAGATCCTTGGACATGGCCAGCTACAGATCTAGGCCTGCTGCCTTTGGATGACCTTTGGCTGGACAAACCTACCAGGCAGCGTTGCAAGAGAATGGAGAATATGGTGAGGATTCTATCAAAGAGTCCACTGGTCAAAGTGGATGTCGCAAAAAACTTGATCACGTTTGACGAATGTGACGAGTTCTGGACAGAGAGCGATCGGCAGTACGACCTCAAGTACCGAGTGCCCACACCGACAGTGTCTGAACGCACTGATCAACTCGAATGGGAAGAGGAGTATTATTCTACGAGCGGCGACTTTGAGTATCCAGTTGACAATGGTGATCCTGGCGCTACCTCTCAGGAATACAGCGAGTCTTTGGAACAAGGTGATTGGGACAGTACTTCTCCCTGGGCCAGGTTCTCAGATCCTGAATAAAATTGGAACGCTTTCAAATAAAAATGTCATGTGTGAAGGACTACCATTCGTCGTCTTCTTTCGTCCTCTTCTTGATCCAGTTCAAAGTCGTCATCAGACTTTTCTTCTTGACCTTCGTCGCCCCGGTCTGCACCTTCATAGTCGGTGCTATTTGACAACCATAAAGTTGTATCATCCAGTATGAAAAATTGTTCTAATGCATCTTCTGCTTTTGCATCCTTAATAGAATCGGTGCCAGTCATATCTCCATAATGATCACGATTGAGCAGACAGTGACGAATTTGATACTTGTACATCCCGCAAGAGGTTGGTTTATTCTGGTCCATCCAGACGAACACTGAGTTCCTCTTACTCTTTTTTTTCCCTCTCTACTTTGACTTCTTGGTATCCTTGGAAGCATCTTTCGTATCCTTTGCATCCTTGGAATCCTTGGAATCCTTGGTGTCTGCTTCTGCTGTCGTAGGTGTTACTGGCTTGCCATCCTTATCAAATCCAGCATCCAATTCCTCCTCTGCCCTCTTGTTCTCAATCTTGTTGTTAATCAAGTTGTGCAAAGCAATCACGGACCGGATCAACGATGACAGGTAAATCACCAAGAGTTGATCGTTGGTCTTCACAGAGAAACTCTTGATCGTATCAGGGTCCTCCAAGTTGGGCAAACGGTTAAAGATATCCTGCAAGTTGTAAATGATTTGATGGTTGATTGGCAACGAACCCGCGACCACCTTGCCCAGATATTCCTGAATTTCCTCCAACCGTTGCTGAAGACCCTTCAACGATCTCAATTGGTCGCCCACTCGGTTGGAAAGTGTTCCCACAACATTGTCCTTGATATCACGCAAGAGATGCTCTACACCAATCTCCTCTGCCTCCTCGGCTTCAATCTCTGATGGTACATGGACAAAGGTCTTTGTCGTAGCAGTTCCGTCCTAAAAATCGACATCAGTAGCTCATTGGCGTTAGTCTCCATTGTTATCTACCGATAAATAAAAGGCAAAAAAAAAACAACTTCCTCATGCACAACTATAATCCTGTAGCAATAAGCCTCCTTACATCGCGAATCTCCTCCACAGCAAAGTAAGCATCTGTAGGAATCTCCAAATCCGTGGGCTTGACATCGATGATGACCAGTGCTGGGTTAGGTGTATACTTCTTAAACAGCTCGTTGATCTCCAAATCCGAGGCACGCAACTTGGGTCCACTGTGGTACCATCCGACCATGCGTTCCTTGGCTAATATCAAAAAAGAGTCCCCGGTGAGTAAACAAGGACCCTTAAAAAAGTCCTTAGGGCAAACCTTCATTCAGAGCAGCTTGGTCCACTTTCGTTACCATTGACTTTGCGGAACATGTCGTTCATAGCCTCCACGTAGTTGTGATCCAAAAACCAGACCGAGGGATCCTTCTCATCCTCCTCGAAAGGCACTAAGGTAGGTTGACAGATCGAGATATCAAAACGCAAGAGTTAGTTTTCAAAAATAAAATCCGAGAAGAATCATAGATCAAAAAAAGAAGAGAGGTCTTCATCCGTGTTTTTTTTTACCTGCGAAACTGTTGGCGACATTGACCTTGTTTCCATGAGCTTGACCGAGGAGGACACCAAGGGCACGCTTCTTTGTGTTCTTGGCCACACGGTTATAATGGTCGACAACGGACAAGAGCACCAAAGGGTGCACGGTGACGGATGAGCTCTGGACAACAGCCACTGGTGTGTTCTTGTCTGCGGCTACGGCAGTTGCTGGGGCCACAGGGGGGGTCGTTGTAGGTGCCATGGCTGATTACGAGGTGAGTTGGAGTGAAGCCGAGTAAAAAAAGAGGCGATCGTGTTTCTGTCTTTATCGTCCTGAATGAGATGAAAGAGTGTTTCCTGGCGACAAGAGATGTTTGCTTCCTTGCGTGTCCGTTTCTGTTGGTCCTTTTGACTCGGTCCTGAAAAAAGTTCTTGCGGTGGATGGAATGGAGGAATGAATGAATGAAGGGCGCGGCATGCATGCCCTCACTGCACACGAAACGCGTTGCGTGCGTCAGTCCAGCTTGTAGCTCATGCTCCCAGATCAGCTTCCGTGACGTTTTTAAGGTATAAATTTTTAATGCAAAATATTTTTTATTTTTTATTTTTTACTTTTTACACATTGTGGCCGCGGAAGTGGCTCCTGCTCTTCCTGCTCGACCTGGAGGCAGTGACCAGGACCTCCTTCAGTCCATCAAGTGCCACCTTGTACGCTGGGACTAGATCTTTGACCTCCTGGTCCTTGACCTTGATCCTAGCAATCTTGTCCCAGTGACCAGCCTTGGAAATCATCTCCTTGAAGTGACGGGCCTCTTGCATCTCCACCAACGAGTACGCCGTTCCTGTCTTGCCTGCACGGGCAGTACGTCCCACACGATGGATATACTTCTTCATGTACACGGGCGAGTCGTAATTGATAACGTTCTCGACCGGGGACAGATCCATACCGCGCGAGATGAGATCCGAACAGATCAACAGTTGAATCTCGCCCGCGTTAAAAGCGCGCAAAATAGCCTGACGCTTGGCCTTGGGGAGATCAGAAGAGTACTCGGCCACCACAATTGCCTTCGTATGGGAGAGAGTTGTGGACGTGGACACACCAGCTGCACTCAACTCTTCGGCAGGAGAGGTGGAGGTACTGGCCTCAACGTTCTCCATCTCCACATCCTTTCCAGTTTCCTTCTCAGTATCGTCCTCGTCGTCACTGCTATTGCTGCTGCTGTCATCGTCACTGCTATCACTGTCGCTATCGCTGCTGTCACTGTCACTGCTGTCGCTGCTTTCGCTATCACTCTCCTGGGCCCTGTCCTCCTCTTTCCGTTTCTCATTATTGGCATCCCTCTTTGCCTTGGGCGTTGACTCTGCTGGGATCATGGATGGGTTCGTCCGAACCTTCTCATAAAGCTGAATAAGCTTGTATAGACGATGAGCAGACTCGACAGACTTTGTAAAACACAAGGCTGAGCGAACTTGAAGATGATGCAACAAGTGCAACACCATCAATGGCTTCTCTGAAGTCTCGCAGACAATCATATGTTCCTACAAGAAAAAAAAAACAACAGGTACAGTGAGCATTCGAACATCTTTTATCCTTGGTAGGAAGTCTCTTAAAAATAATATACAAGGCTCGTGTCTTACCGTGAGGCCTGCTGGCGTGGTATACTTTTGTTTCTCTTCTCCAGCTTCGCCCACCTCTTGGACAGCCACATACTGGGGATCCGACAATTGAAGACTGGCAATCTTGGCCGGGTTACGGGTCAAGGTTGCAGAGAAGAGCAGCTTCTGAACTGAGAGCGCCTTTGGATCCTCCACATCTGACTCGGGTAGATCAAAGAAGGAAGGCAGGAACCCAGGTGCAATGGCGTCGTGGATAGGGAATCCATACTCATCCGTCTTGATCTGAACAAGTCCAAATCCGAGTCTCTCATCGTCCGAAAGCTGGTTTTGTTTACCCAGGGTATCAATGCCACCCTGGTTATTGTTGTTGCTGCCCTTCTCCGTTAACCGTCTGTCGGAAGGGTGGATGGCTGTGAGGATGTGATGCAACCAATCCTGGAAACTCTGGTTCAGCAGACGATCTGCCTCATCTATAACCAAAAATCTCAAATGCTGAAGCGTGAAGTTGGGTGTTGACTTGATATGATCAATCAAACGTCCTGGGGTTGTAATAAGGACATCGATTCGGCTGTGGCCTCCCAGAACAACAGGGGAGTTGACGTCGCCTACGAGAATGTTTTGCTCGTGTGCAAACGAGTTTTGTCCCGTAGAAGTTGCAATCTTCAAATCCGTGCCCTTAACAAATGTCTCGAATGTTTCTTTGACCTGGATGCAGAGATCACGCGTTGGGAGGACGACAAGCGCACGAAGACGGGTGACTACACGTTGTGACAAGATCTAGAAGGGAATAGGAAATGGTTAGTTCAGGACATTTCCTACAGTCTCTATTGTGCTCAGGTTAGAGTCGTACTCAATAAGGCCTCTTGCAGACAGTTTCCTTACCTCAATAATAGGAAGGACATAGGCGAGAGTTTTTCCGCTTCCTGTTGGCGCCGAGACGCAGAGATCGCCAGGAGCCTTCCGGATATCGCCCAAATGTCTAGCTCTCATCAACACGGGAATGACAGCGGTTTGAACAGCAAAGCAGTCTTCAATTCCAGCTTTCTTGCATTGCTTGATCAGCCTTGGCGAGAATCCAAACATGGGTGCATCAATAGGCGTGTTTGTATCGGGTTCGATCTTCGTTGGATGGGCTAACCAGTCCGGCACACCCATTGACTTTGCGCGCTCCTTTTCCGTTGACGAGATCTCCTTGGCCTCAAAAGAAGGCAGAGGAACCAACGCCAGATCTGCCAAAGCAGCGTCAGCCGCAGCATCGTCCAAGAACTTTTTCACGTCGCCCAGCCCTTGTTCCTCTGACTCGATCTCGCCATCGTGCACAGATGCATCCGCGCCAGCGTCATCTGTGCCGTCCATGTCCACATCCTTATCCTCCTCAGCCTGTAATGAGGGTTCAGTTGGCTTCTTCAGTCCTGCCGCCTCTGCCTCTGCCTCTGCCTTCATTGCAAGGCGGACATCGTTGGGGATCAGATCGCTGTCCTTGAGCTCCTTTGCCTTCTTTTCCCATTTCTTGCCTCTCTTGGCCTCTTCCTTGGCCTCTCTAGCTTCCTCAAATTCCCGAGTACGCTTATAAGAGAGTTCCTTGGGCTGATCCTTGCCATGATGTTTGGTGTCTGAAGATCGAGTCTTGTTGTGATCTTTGAAAGTTTCAGAGCTTTGTTCAGGTGCCGGTGTAGGTTGGACATACGCCTTGTTCTTGTTCAGTCTCGAGTTCAACTTGGCCAGACGGTCCTGAGCGGCGGTTGGGGCGCTTGGCGATGGCCCTGTTGATTCTGCATCGACATCGAACCGCTTAATGTTGAACATGGCGAGAGAAGAGTGGTAGGTCCATTGAACAAGAAGCTGCTTGCTTTTTTTTTATTGTCTGTTAAAATGCAGCTAAGCCACAATTTCTCAGATCGCATGCATTTTGTCCAATTTCAATAGTTTTGTATACACAGCTTTGGATGTCTTAGGGCAGATGTTTGTTCTTTGTTCTAATGAGGATGTGCGAGCCTTTATCGCAGAAGTGAAATCTTATTATGCAAAATGAATGTGGGGGGTAATTGGCAAAGATAAACTGATAATCTATGCTGTTGAGGCTGGCGCGTCCTTCTTCTTTTTGGCGACGCCATTTACAGAGACTCCATCAGCGCCAGCTGCCTTCCGCTTTTTGCTGTTTGCAATCATATCACGCTTGTGGGCAATCTTCTTCTTGTCGTAACCAGACATGGTGTTAATTGCACTGCGTCCCAATGGCCTCTGACGCAAGTTCTTCTTTTCGTTTTTACTATGAACAGGGAAGATAGGTTAGATTGTAACCCAATTGCAAACAATTATCAAAAGGAAATAGTTACCTTGGCTTCTTCATGGCCAACATCCAGTCTGCCACCTCACATCCAGATTCCCGCATGACGTTAACAATACTCTTGAGGTAAGTCTGATCATCATTCGTAAAGTAGGTCACAGCTTCACCCTTGCGTCCGGCACGACCGGTACGACCGATACGATGGATATACGACTGCACGGTCTGAGGGAAATCATAGTTGATGACCAAGTTCACGCCCTTGAAATCCACACCACGAGCCATCAGTTCAGTGGCAATCAGAACCCAGACCTTTCCTTGACGGAAACCCTCCACAATCTTGTCACGCTGCGCCTTTGTGCGCTCCGAATGGATGACATCTACATTGATGCCATCATAAATCAACTCGTGGAACAGCTCCTTGGCACGCTCAATACTCTGCACAAAGATCAGGACTGGGGGCTTCAGTCCTCCTTGGATCAACTGACGAATCGCGATGAGCTTTCCTTCTTCGGATCCACAGTAGACAAGCTTTTGGTCAATGGTCTCTGTAGCAGCATTTTTGGATCCAATGACAATTCGAATAGGCGACCTCGTAAAAGTGCTGGCCAAGGCCTCGACACCCGAGGGCAACGTGGCACTGAACAGCGACTTTTGAAGGGAAGCGTGTGAACAAGCCGCGAAAATCTCGTCTGTCTGCTCCAAGAATCCTTGCTCCAACAATTTATCAGCCTCATCCAGAATCAAGTGGCGCACACTAGTTGTAAAGACAAAAAAAAATGGCATGGACGTTAGAGAAAGAGTTGGGATTGAAAACCCTTCAAATGTAGCAGAGATTTGATGGATAGAATATTGCAAACGTACTGGCCAAGCTCCATCTTTTCCTGCTGAATAGCGTGAACGAGTCGGAGAGGTGTGCTGATAAGAATGTCGTATTTCTGACGAAGATGAGGTGCCTGACCCTGAGTGGCAGCGGTAGCCTTTGTCAACATGCAAATCTTGAACTTGCGACCAACACTGAGCTTCTTGATGATATTGAAGATCTAGGATTCAGGGTTCGAGACGTTGTTCAGATCTCCTGGTTCACCCAGCTTTGGTCTTTCAGTAAAAAAAATTCCTTTCCTGTCCGTGAAATCATACCTGGGTGGCCAACTCTCGAGTAGGAGAGATAATAACAGCTCTGTAACCGACCTTCTCTGGTCCCTTCAGATCGTGCAAGATGGGTAATACGAAAGCCATAGTCTTTCCTGAACCTGTGGGGGCCATTGCCATAAGATCACGTCCCTGAAGAGAAAAACGCAAGGTTGTAATCTCATTAGATTTTCTGTCCAGAATCCTTTGAAGCATGCATCACCCCATTCGTGACCTCTCCATCTCCATCGCCATTAGAAAAGCAAGCATTCTTACGTGGAGAATAACTGGAATAGCCTGCATTTGAATAGGCGTAGGTCTTTTGAATCCGGAGTTGAGAATGTTGCGCTGAAGATAAGGGTCCAACTGGTATTGCTTCGCCAGTCCATCAAAGGACTTGAAAGGGTTAGGAATATCAGTTCCATAGACCTTGATCTTCAAGTGGCTGCGGAATAACGAGAGTTGCTCCTTGTTGTCAAAAGATTCATCTTCCTCCTGAACTTCTTCTTCCTCATCTTCATCATCCTCATCGTCACTACTTCCGTCACTGCCACTGTCTTCATCCTCGGATTCGCCTTCATGGGTCTTGTCCTCACCACTACTCTCGCCGCTGTCCTCGTCCTCAACTTGGGGAGAAAGAAAGAAAGAGTTCAAAAGAATACAAACAAAACGTTAGTTCAAAAGTTATAAAACGTGATACGGCATCAAGGTGAAGGTTGCCTACCCTTCTTGGCAGGAGTCTTTTTGATGGGTGCGGCCTTCTTGGCGGCAACAGGCTTCTTGTTCTTGAAAAAGTCGAGCTCTGTTGCCAGGGCAGCCTCAGCATCGGCGTTCAAACCGGTTTCGGCGGCCTTGGGCTGAAAGACTTCGATATCCTCCTTGAAACGCTTCTTGTCGAAGCGAGCGCCTCCTCCGAGCATCCGAAACAAGTCCATGGTGTCTGTGTGTGTATGAGAACTGATGAGAGGTATATGGGGAATGGATGGATGCAATGAGAATGAAGTACAGAAGGTCAAGAATGTTGGTGAATGCAAAGCACAAAAAAAAAAGAAAAAAAACTGTTTACACTCCAAAGAGCAGTCACGCATTTTGGTGTGATGGTAAAGTACAAGATTTATTTGAATGCATAGGTCCAGGAACAGAATAGTTTAGACCAATTTCTGGTTGGCACCCCACTTCTTGAGGCGGATGGACTGGATCTTGATGAATCCCTCAGAGTCCAAAGGCGAGAATCCACCCTGGACATCCATTGAGGACTCTTCCATATCGTAAAGGTTGTTGCTCTTGGACGAGCGACCCTCGACCACGACATTGCCCTTGTACAACTTCAGGCGAACCTCACCATTGACGGTCTTCTGGGAGGCAGCAATGGACGACAACAAGAACTCGGCCTCGGGCGAGAAGTACATGCCGTTGTAGAGGATGTTGGAGTACTGGGGCGTCACAAACTGATCGCGCAAGTTACGGACCTGACGATCCAGCGTCAAACCCTCCAAATCCATATGTGCCACACGCAAGATCGTGCCGCCGGGGGTCTCGTAGCAACCACGGGACTTGATGCCAATGAATCGGTTCTCGACAATGTCCAAGCGACCGATACCGTTCTGACGAGCCAACTGGTTCAAGTACAAGAAGATCTCGAGGCCTCCAACAACCTCCTTGTTGCCGTGGGTGGTGTTGATCACCTTTGTGGGCTTGCCCTGTGTGAACTCGATAGTGATACGCTCGGGGGTGTTGGGGGCATCCTCGGGATCGACAGTGAGCTTCCACATGTCCTTGGGAGGGGTCACATTGGGGTCCTCGAGGATACCGGCCTCGTATGAGATGTGGAACAGGTTCTCGTCAGTGGACCAGGGCTTGGCAGCCGTCTGGACGACGGGGATGCCCTTCTCCTCAGCGAACGCCAACAAGTCCTTGCGACCCTGGAAACGCTCGTAGAACTCTGATTCGATGAGGAAAGAGAAAAGAAAAAAGAAGATAGGCAAGGTTAGACTTGAGATGATTCATGATTAGACAAAAAAAAAGAGCAGTCCAGATCCGGACATTTTAATCTCTTCGTCGTGTGGGGTTGACAGGCCCCGCGGTGTCTGTGGCAATGAAAAAGGCGGGGAAGAGAGTGGAGGGTGGTCATTGAGGGTGAAGTGGGGTATCTTACCAGGTACACGCCATGGGGCAATGACCTTGATGTCGGGCTTGAGGGCGTAGTAGGCAAGCTCGAAACGAACCTGATCGTTACCCTTTCCGGTGCATCCGTGGGAAACGTATTGGCAGTTTTCGCGAGCAGCAATTTCCATCTGTGAGGTCGACACAGCAAACAAAAAGAGAGAGAAAGTCATGTGGGCAAATACAAGGTAGCCAACACAAGGTAGAGAAGATGGAAGAGGCAGAAAGGCAGTTCTCTGTTAGTGGTCAAGATAATCTTGGGTTTGTCCATTATTTTTTGTTCCCACACACGTCCTGTTTGAAGAAAGGCGTTGTCCACATCTTTTTTGTCCTGCATCTTTTGACCAAAGATCCCGTCCTGCTTCAAGCTGATAATGATGCACATCTTACCTGGCGACGGGCAATGACAGGGCGGGCAAGGGAGGTGCCGAGAAGGTAGACACCCTCGTAGATGGTGTTGGCCTGGACGGCAGGGTAGATCAATTCCTCGACAAACTCGCGCTGGAGATCTTCGACAAAGACCTTGGTGGCTCCACAGCCCTTGGCCTTGACAACAGCAGCGTCAAAGTCCTCTTCCTGTCCGACGTTGGCCATGTAGCACATGACCTCGTACCCTTGCTCGATCAACCAGGCGAGAATACAGGAGGTATCGAGTCCGCCAGAGTAGGCGAGGAGCACACGGCCCTTAGTAGAAGTGGTAACAGACGACATTTTGTGTATGTGAGATGATGGAAGAGTGGAAAAAGTGTTGAAGGAGAGAAAGAGTCAACAGCGGCCTGCAAAAGGAAAGGAGGAGTGGGTTATGAAAGAGATGGATAATGAAGAAAAGAAAAAAAGAAAAGGAAAGGGACGGAAGTGTGCCCTTTTATGTTGTCCACAAACACGACCGCCCAGCACAAGGACGACAGGCCACACATCGTGACACAGAGCGAGTAGAGAACCTTGCTACGGGAGATCAAGGTCTACGGCCGAGGGAGGGAGGGAGGATACGCCCGGAGGAAGCGAGACCACGATAACCTAAAGACACTCGTCCGATCCAATGCTGGCCCTTCTTCCGCTCGTTCACACGCGACGGTCAAGATGGGTCACAATGAGACGGAAAAGAGAGTTTACGGCGGCAGTCACTTTCTGGGCGGAAGATTTTTTTTTTTTTTTTGGTTGGCAAAAAATGAATTATTACTTTTTTACTTTTCTTTTTTTCTTCTCTCTTCTTCCCCTCCTTCTCCTTCGCTAGATTTACAAATATACTATACAACAAAAACAACAAAAAAACATGCATGCAAGAAAAGGCAGAAAGGACTGAGAGTAGGGGGGGAAAAACTACAACTATAAAACAGCATGAAAAATGGACAATGAAAAAAAAAAAAAATGATATGAATGAGTGACCGACTGACTAGTCGACCTTAGAGGCGCATCGACATGGGCTGAACATTGTTGGTCGCCATGGCCAGCGTATGGAGCTGCTCCAGTGCGTGAACAAGTCCCACATAGTCGTCATGGTCCGTGTGGGTATGGCGCTTTAGATCCTTGAGCAACAGGCAGTAGCGTGTCACACGCTGGATCGGCAAGATCAACAAATCGGCAAGACTGAATCGACCCGTCATCTCCTTGCCACCGGCACAGTTCTGGAGGAACCGTTGAAACTCTGAAAGATCACTCGTCATCGTGGTCGAAGACGACGACACCACAGAATGGCGGATCGATCCATGGCTACTCTGAGCCTTCGACACGGACGACGTCGAGTTGGAAGAAGTTGTGCTCAATCGTCTAGCCTGGTCACGACCCGCGGAAGACGCAGCCGAGGAGGTCGACGCAGCAGCAGCAGCAGCAGCAGCAAAGGCCATCATGGAGGAAGAGGAAGGGGCCGAGGTCGCGTTCAAGGAAAAGAGGGATGGCAGCGAGCGTCTCTTGCCCAATCGGGGTGACGCTTCCCCCACACCAGGAACAGTCAGATGATTACTTGCAGCACTCGAACAGCTGGAGAAGGTGGAAGCCGGTGCAATGAACGGAGAAGAAGAAGAAGGCATGGCAGAGATGGAGGAGCGCTTTGACTTCATCAATGTCCGAAGGGCTTTCATACCCTTTCCGTAGGCTTGACCATACTTCAAAAAGATGCACAAAGGTTCTTTGACGTTCAAAAAGATGGTGCCGATCAGAGTTGAATCGTCTGACCAGACCTCGTCCCGGACACAATCCTCCAAGTTTTGGGCAAGTTGGCTCGAGACTGCAATCAGGTCAGCGATATGGCTCAGCAGATGGTACAGCGCGTTGGACTTGGGTATAAAGGGCTTATCGGTCTGCAGCGATCTGAACAAGGGGTCCACAAACACCTAAGAGAAACAGGTCAGCATCAAAGAAAACGGGTGGATAACATGAGGATAAACTTGACCATATATAAAAAAGCAATTACCTCTTGAACAGTTTGCAAGTACTGGAGATAGTTTTGCTCGGTTGTGTAGATCTCTTGAGAGATAAACTTGCGGATCTCTTTGTTGCGAGCGATCGCTTCTGGGGTATCAAACTAGAGCGCAAGAAAAAAAAAGACAAGCCTGTTAGAAGACTCATCGATGGCTGCAGAATACACACATTCAGGAATAACCAAGAAACGGCATCTTACTTTGGCTGACTTGACCACTTCCAGTTCCCCTCCGCCATAGGTCATGCTCAAACGACTCTTCTTCGGCTTGGACTTGCCTGACACTGGGAGAACCTTTGGCGAAGCGCCACTGATGCGATGGCTCATGTAGTCGTCCTTCTTGGAAGAGGGTTTGACAGCGACTACAGTATCCCTCGATCCAGCCGATGAAGATGCCGAGGGCAATGTCAATGACCCGGTCGAGGTATTGGTCGAATGGGTCAGGAGCGACTGGGGGCGACTAGGCGAACCATTCTCCAAAGGCTGGGACAACAAGGCTTGCAATCCCTTCAAATCCTCATTGTAACGGGCGTTCTGGGCCTGAGAGTGGTTGATCATGGTCTGGGTCAGACTATCCCAGTCGTCGGTACTCTCGACTGAACCACACGAAGATGCCTCTCCTAGAGATGATGCACTGGCAGCGCGGCCCTTGTTGTAGAACAGGGGCTCGGGTGGAGACAAAATGGAATCCCTGCTCAATTGGCTCGTTCGAAAGGTAGAGACTGCAGACACTGCGGGGCTAGGCTGGTCCCATTGAGGGAGGGCCGCGCGACGCAGAGGTGGCGAGCGCAAAGACGAACTACGAGACGCAGTAACGATCTCGGCCGAGATTTCCTCGGGACTGAGGTTCGAGTGGGAAAGAAGGACTTCAGAGAGCGGCCGGACCTCGTTCTGTCTACTGTTCTTCATCTCGTTCGCGACAGAAGTGGTCAGAGACTTGAAAAATCGGTTTGATCGCTTCGAGGCCGGTTTAATGGCAAGATAGGACTCTCCTTCAACTTCGTCAGGCGAGGTCATTAACGGCACGTTGTTGGCATCTCTTGCCAATCCAGTAGTGGCTCGAAGACTTGGTGTCGAAGCTGCAGCTCCGTTGGCTGTATGGAACAACTTGTGGGCAATGTCGCTCCTAGACTCGACTGCCTCCGCCTGCTTACCATTCGAGCCTTTTCTAAAGCCAAAGTCCGCCGCAGTGAACTTTCTGGCGATAGTGTTGAACGGCGAGGTGCTGGCACTGGATCGTGACGCCTGGTTCATGGCCGGCTTTACCGGTGAGTTGGCAGGAATTGGGGGTTGAGGCTTGTTGAGTTGTTCGATCGAAAGAACTTGCCGCAATGTCTTTGCAGCCGGGCCAGGGACCGTGAACGACTTCGTGGGTGGCAACGGCTTTGAGACATGTAGCTCGGTGACGGAACCCGGGGCAAGAACTGGGGCTGACACTGGGGCTGGCACTGGGGCAGGGGCGGGGACGGAAGCAGGGATGGTGAAGAAGACCTCCTCGATCATGTCCAGCATGGATTCAGAGGAGGCCGACCCTTCGGGTACGTTCATCATTGTAGCACTAATCAGAGTACCGTTAATGTCTTCGCTGCCACTGCCGTTAGTAATGCGAACGTTCTCCTCCACCAAAGCAATGCCGGACGCCTCCTCCGAACCCTCTGCAGACAGCTGGCCCAGCCATGCCGTTACTGCGTCGGGTCCCGCGGCCAACGAAAGGCGTTGTGCCAAATCTTGGGCCCAGCTTTCATGATCGAGCACGTCCTGAGGGATGCCATAGTCCAGCACTGGTGGATCTGTGATGACCACAGACTCGATGGACCCCTTGGCAGATGTCTTCCAAAAGACCTTTCGGATTCCTCGTCCAAACGAGGCCGCCAAGGAGGAGCTTCGAGAGACTGAACCGCCGTAACCGCTGTCCTTGCGTTCGACCATAACTGCGTCCGAGGAGTCGCGCCGAAGAACCTCTTCCGTGTCTATTTCCTCGGTCGTTTCTGGGGCGATGTTGAGTGTGGAGGAAGGTGGAGGGAGAGGTTCGTTCTCCAGGAATTGAAGTTGGATCTGAGGAGGGTGAGGCCCGAGAAGGAAGAGGCTCGAGGTCGAGCTCGTCGCGTCGCTGCTGTGGGTATTGCGCGAGCGCGGCTGGGTGCAATTGGGCGAGTTGGCCATCTGGCTCTGGGTCTGAGGGGCAAGATACACAGAGTTCCTGGTCAGCGAGGGGTTCCTCGAGATTGAATTAGCAGCCGATGCGGCCGATATAAAGTAGCAGTAACGGATCTGAGGTGCTGCTTGACCAGCGCTTGTTATGTTTGAGGTGCTTTTGATAGATTGGCCGCCCTGGCTGTCGCGTCGTCGCCCTGGCCCCTGTGCAATCGCGGTATTCTCAGATATTGAAGATGTGGAAAGGGGAGGGAGAGGAGTGGCCGTAGATGGGATATGGACACCCCTGAGTGCCGACTGGGAGTGCTCTGACGGCTTGCTAGGGGGAGGAGGCGGGGTATAGGCACAGGTACCAGAGCTCATGTGTGTGTGTGTGTGAGTGTGGTCCAGCTAGAGGACGAAGGAGGTGGTGGAGGGGTACTCTGGATAGGGGGAAGCAGGGAGAAGGCGGGGACAGAGGGAGTGAGGGCGTCGTTTATCCACAACGTGGGTAGAGTGTCGAGAGATTCGGATCGCAGAGGGGCACGAGTCGACAATAGGCACACGTTCCTGCGAGGGATGCAATCCAATAGGGTAGATACAGTAGAGCAGGTGCAGTGAAGAGGAGGAAGAGGAAGAAGAGGAAGAGGGAAGAGGGGAGAGGTGGAAGATAGTGGGAGAGGAGAGCACAAAGGGCGTGGCGCGATAGAGATGTTCCTGTGGACGGAAGAAAGAAGGGAAAAAGTGGCGAGGGGAGAGAGGGGAGATTTTTGGTATCGTTGGATTAGAACACGAAACGGTCAGGTCAACGACAGTAGGAGAGGAAGAGGAGGAGGAGAGCGGAGGGCATTACTCGCAATAGGATAGAATAGACAGGTTGAGGAAGGACGAGAGGAGGAGGAGGAGGAGGAGGAGGAAGAAGGGTGGAGAATGCAGGAATGGAGAGTGAGAGGGGGGATGGAGGGATGGAGGGATGGAATGAGGGTGATCTCGAGAGGGGTGGTGTCAAGAGAAGGTGCGAGAGGTGAAGAGAGAAAGAGAGAAAGAGAGAGAGAGAGAGAGAAGCGAAGAGTACGAAGGAGGGTTGAAGAGTAAAGAGAAAGAGAGAGAAAAGAGAGAGAGAGTAACAGAAAATGAAACAGCAAAGAAGAACGGAAAAGGGGACCAGAAAGACAGAAGGGGACCATTGGCACACGATAACACCTCTTGTTCTTTCTCTCTCTCTGCTGGGATCAATTGGCCCCCCTCTCTCGCTCGCTCTTTCTCTTTCCCTCGCTCGATGGTGCTGCCACCCAATGGTGCAATCATGATCCAAAAAGCGCGCGGATAGGCCGAGGTAAGCAAGCATATTCTGGCAGCCTTGCGAGACCATGGCCAGAGTGCTCTCTTTTTTTTTTTTTTTTTTTTCTGTTCTTTTCTCAGAGGCCTCGCTCACAATCACTGTTCTGATTCAATTGCAATCCAGCTTGGACTGGGCGGACATGATCAACAAAAAAAGAAAGAGGACCAGACCACAGGGAAGGCAAGGCAATGCAAGACAGACAGACCGACAGGTAGGCCACAGGCAAGACAGGCTGACAGACCGACAGAGATGACCCCACCGGTCGTACCCACAGGCACACCGACAAACAGTGCGGGAAAGACCACGACTCACGGAAAGGGGTCTTTTTCATTTCCCGTTCTGCTTGGTCCTTTGTGGACTTCTTTATTCTTGGAAAACTGGCAATCAACAACGACAAGAAAAGAAAAAGAAAGAACAAACGCGCGCGCGCAACGCTCTGACCTCTGCCTGGGTTGGGGCGGAAAGGGGACGACCAGGGGCGTTAGTCAGAAAAGATTGACGACTTTACTGCCCCACCTCTTACTGCACGCAATTTGTGCCTGTGGTGAAGATCTCGTCGAATGGCAGCGCAGTTGTAGTTCTCTTCTCTTCTTTATTTTGAAGATGAATATTGATAGACTAATGATGATGATGATGATGATGACGATAATGTTGGTGGTCGGTGGGACGGTGCATGTAGTCCCCTGCTAGTACGTATCTGTCGGATTTCCTGACCAATTCATTTCACTACATTCTTTTCTCCGCCACCGAGAAAGAGGGGGGAAGCAAAGGCCAACCGGACGGGAACCCAATTCATTGGCAAAAGAGTGCCGCGGCGGTCTCTTGCTTTCGGACTCTATCAGCGAAAAGCATGTGGACGGACATGTTCGTCCACTATCTTGCTGTGCCCTTTGAACCTCAAGGGATCCTGGCACCAATGGCTGGCCAGTGCTTTTTATTTTCAAGTCCCCTTCCCCTGATCACAACCCCTCTCAGTGGACCCTTGTCGTTTTCGGTTTATCCTTCTACAAATGTATTTAATTGTTCCTCAACCTTTCTGACTCTCCGTTTCCCAGGGAGGATCGGCCAGTCCTTGATTGTGGTGCATTACCTAACCCTGAACTGCTTCAGTGGACGCAGAAAGGAGATCGGGGAACTTGGATCAGAAAGGAAAAACAATTCGTGATGACAAGGGTCTCAAAAAAAAAAAAAAAAAAGGAAGACGCAAACCCGCATCTTTCTTTCGATACCAAGTCTGTTTCTCTTTTGCCCGCTTCTTTGTTTTTATTTCTCTCCAGCAAGCAGGTGTCGATCATGCAGACAGCCCGTTCGGCTCAAAGTATACACGATCATTGAGAAAAACAGAAAAACAGCCCAGGGGGCTTGCATTCCGCTTTAGCGCCGTCTCTCGCTCACTTTTGAATCGTTTTCAGAGCATCTCGCAGATCCTGCTGCTTTTAATGATGCTGCGAACGGTAGATAGACAGATTGTCCGTTCAGTTGGACCTCAAAATGCCGATCTCTTCCCGGTTCCCCCGTGGCAACCATTTCGCCTCTTGTCAAATTCCGAGGTGTCTTTTCTTTTTTTCTTTTTTTTTCTATTTCTAATTGCCGACCCGATATTTTCGCTTATGAGAGACATCCTTGGCTAGAGAATGACAGAAAGAAAAGGCATGATTTGGGAAAGTTGAGCAGTCGGTTTTTCAACAATGCTCCAAAAGAATCAGATAGTCGCACCAAAGTACCAGAGATATGAACAGATCAGAAAAGAACAAAAAGCAAAACAATAATCCATGTCCTACCGATAGAAAACTGATGAACGATTCATTGCACACAATAGATTATCTCTTCCTTCGCCCTGGCAACCACACAACAACACCAAAAGCATGGCACAGTCCCGCTTTCTACAAAGGTTCAAGGTCGGCTCTTCATAACCACGCTCGACTGCCATTCCGAACACCCTGACATCTCCCCATGTACCCTCCTATCTCCTTACATTTTGAACAGTATGAGAATGTGAGCCGATCTTGCTCTCAAGACAGCTCCCTAAATAAAAAAAAAAGAGAGAAAGTAATTGCAACCCCTCGACATCATTATTACTGCCTTCTCAGCTCAGGTTTTCGAATGAGAAAGAGAGAGAGAGAGAGAGAGACAGACATCGCGCTCTTATTTTTTTTTGGCCGTCCTTCCTCCCCTTCAAAAAGTCTAAACCGTCGCAACAGGACTTCCTACACAAATCCAACAGTTTGTGCAGTGCAATGCACTCGTGGAGCTCACAACGCTTTTTTTTTTTTTTTTTTTGGGAGCACGAAATCAAGAGGGTAAGAGGCGCAAGACAGGAAGTCTGTTGACTGATTACGACAGCAAACACTGGTCATTCTTTCTTGGACCTGTGGTGTTCAACAAACAAACACGCACACGTCCGATCCAGCTGTTTTTTTTGTAGAGCCAGGTAACAAAACAAACAAACAACAAACAATCAAGAAGCATCTGCTTCCTCAAAAACATCACAATGCAGGTCCCTCTCCACACATCCACACGCCCGTTTCTTTCAGAAAAAGTGCCGTTTTGGTCAAAGCATTCCTTTGTTTGCTTCTCAACTGAGGAGAAGGGAGGTGATGGAGGCGCAAAAGGAAGAGGAGGTGCGCGCATACACACACAAGAATGACACGCAAAACAACAGCTCACGCTGCTCTGCCGTTGCGCTCACTCCCCAATTCCAAAGATCTTTTTTATTCTTCCGCGGTAAAAAGTCTTGTCGCTCGTTGCCACAAAAAAAGAACAGAAACGAACAGGATTCCATGATTCCACACATGCTCATTCATTCCCCCTGTGTCACCTACAACTTTTTCCTTTCTTCCGCGGGACTTTCTTATTCCAAACAAGCGCCATGGCCTTTTTGTCGATCCATCGGGTGGAAAGGAACAAGGGCCAGACCAAAAGGGCCATTGATCTGTCGCGTTCAGTTCCTCTCGATGGAAGCATCAATATTTCCACCAAAAGTCTGTGCGCGCAAACTTGCCTTTCCATCTCGCGACCAATTGGATTCTAGATAAGTTTTGGTTTCGTGTTTTTATTCCTTTTTGGATTTTTGTTTTTCTTTTGTTTCTTTGCGCCTTCACAAAAGGGAAAGAGAAGGAAAGGAAGAGAAAAAAGGTGATATAAAATTACAATGTAGAAAGGGCGCTATTTACAAATTAACACCAGCAGCGATGGGATAAAACGAATGAAACAAAAAAAAAAAGAGTGGATGCAAAATGAAAGAGAGAGAAACTGGGCAGAAAGGATAGCAAAGTTACAAAAAATCTCGTTTAGACAATGTTGTCCAAGTGCGCAAACTTCCAGGCGAACAGGACGGTCATGATAGCCATGGCGACAGCCTGGGCGGCGTAGACGTAGACAAAGTTGGGATCGTTGGACCAGATGGCCAAGATCATACCAATCAAGGAACCGAACGCGTTGGTAGCCAAGAACAAACTCATGACAACAGACTTGAGCTCAGGGGCAGCAGAGCGGAAAGCAAACTCGAGACCAGTGGCTGACGCGAAAATCTCAGAGATACCAATCAAGATGTAGGCGGGCAACTGGGTCCAGATGGTCAAGTTGTTGATGACCAAGGTAATGTCCGTGGGAATGTCGATGGTGTTGCCTTGGGGGTCCTTGCCCGAGAAGTTGTAGAAAGGAGCCGATTTGTAAAGCATGTGCTGGAGAACAGTGACGTAGACAAAGCAGAAGGTGACGATCGAGAAACCAATGATGATACGGTTGACGGGTCCCAACTTGAAACCGGCCTTGCGGAGAAGAGGGAAGACAATGATATCGAGGATGGGGATGAAGATGACAATAACGGCCGAGTTGACGAACGAGAGCTGTTCGGGCTTGAGCCAGCTAGGACGGGTCATGTTAATGGCCATGTTGACAAAGTTGTCGTTCATGTTGTTGTAAAGAGCCCAGTAGACGGGGTAGACCAAGAAGACCTTGCAGGCGTGGTAGGTGCGCTCCAGATCCGACACGAACTTGTTGTCCCACTCGAGCGAGCCATTGTTGTTGGAGTAGGCAGCCTGGATCCAGTGGGTACCAGCAGGGCGGTTCTTGCGGTTCTTGAAAGCATAGATGAAGCAGCGGAAACTCTGGCCCAGAATGTTACCCTTGGGGGGACGGTCAAAGTACTTGGGGCGACCCATGGCAAAGATGGCAATACCGACAACAAAGACAATGGCTGGGATCATGAAGGCAAGATCCCAAGCCTTGTTGGAGACAGCAGGGGTAATGGCCTGACCGAGCATTCCTCCAATGTTGATGGCCATGTAGAAGTAACGGAAAACACGCTCGACAGTGATGGCATGGTTGATGGTGACACCAGGCTTGGTGGGGTGGGGGTAGTCCTCGGCAGGGATCTGCTCAGCAGCAAAAGTGGAGACGTTGGACTTGATACCGCCGGTACCCCAGGAGATCATGCAATAAAGAGCAACCAAGAAGCCGGGGAGACCGAGCGAGTCCTTGAGGCTGTCGATCGATGAGACGGTCAGGAGAACGAGACCGGCGGTGTAGAGAATGGCAAAGATCAAGATGGTTTTGAACTTTCCAAGCCATTTGTCGGCGACAATAGCACCAAAGATGGTCGTGATGTAGGAGAAGAAGGAGAATCCACGCGAGATGGCAGTGGCATTGCCCTTGGAAAGGAGCAAGTGGGTCAACATGTAACGCTGGAACAACATGGAGGCACCATAGAACGAGAAACGCTCGCACAACTCGGCTATACAGGTGAAAGAGGGCAAAGAACATTAGTTACGAGAAAAAAAATTTTTTTCTAACACGAAGACAAAAGACAACCAAGGAGGGGGAGGAGGAACACAGTTGAGGGGCTGCTTGGGTTGGCGTGGCATGCTCACAGAAACCACCCGACCCTTGTCTTTTCAAACAGGGCCAAGTCTGCTCAAAGAGACAACCCTCTGCTGCATCAATTGGCAATGAGGCGAGGGGGTGTGTGTGTAGTGTGGGGCTGATGGCGATCTGCATTGTGTAACCGTGTCCGTGCGGGTTTGGGAGGGATGCGACGTCTTGAATTTTTTTCCCAACGGCAGTTGGATGGAGAGCAACTTACTGACGATAATCAACCAGGCGGCAAAAGGAATGGGGCCGGGAACCTGGATGTTGTTGTCGACGACGTTGTCTTCCTTAACCTCAACATGATCGGGGCCAGCTTCGAGCTTGCTATCAAACTTTTCGGATTCCATAATGGGGTGGGTGTGGAGTGTGGATGGGGATCGGCGTGGACGGAAGAGAGGGTGAGGAATGAAGATGGTGCGGGGGATGAGGAGAGAGGGGGGAGGTTGATGAGCACGAAGAGAAAAAAAGGGTGCGGTGAATAAGGGTTGGTCGGCTGATGAACAAGGGAAAAAGAAGAAAAAAAAAAAAAAACCAGGGAAACCCCCGGCTGTATTTATGTCTGATGGTGACCACACGAGCAGGGAGGGGTTTGTCAAGGGCGGATTGTTTAGAGTGGGATGAACCAGAATGAATGGAGAAGCCAGAAAAGAAGAACAACCCCAGTCAATTGCCAAGCTGGGATGGATACTCCTTCATCTCTATTGTATACACCCCATTCAGTCGCTCCCGTCCCTCGGTATTGTCTCTTTTTCCTGTTATGAACCCTCAATGAAATCTGTGTTAAACCCTCTTTTGACGACGCTCTGGTTTGACTAGTTTGACTCAGGCAGTCCATCTCCCTCTCTCTCATACACACTCTCTCTTCGGACGGGCGCCAGACAAAGACAAACACCACTCTGTGTACTCGAGCAAAAGTAGCCGGCGAAGGTTGTCCATTTGCCCTTGACAAACACTCTTACAGTTTTGGGTTTTCCAGGTTGGGCATCGTGGTGGTACTTGGGGCTGTTCGAGATGCCCACTTTGGACTATGTAAAACCCACAATGTCCCAGAGCAACGAGTTTTATTTTGTGCGTTTGTTTGGGACCTTTTTTTTTGTTCGACAGGAACAGAGCGACAAAAGGGCCAAAGGAGAAAAAGAAACGTCGAGATTTCCATCAACTTCATTCAGCAGCAAGCGTCAATGATCCCGGGAAAGCTCCTGTCGGAACCCTATCCGCTAAGACGTGAAATATCTGGCTTCATCTCCATAATGACAGCCATTCACAGCCTAGCAGCGGGCGTGTTTTATATTAGGGCGCAGACACAGAAGAGCTCTGTCGATTGCAACGAGTGGTGGGACGATAAAGACTCTGGGACTCCGCCATGTCCCTTGGCCTTCCATGTGGGTTCTCGACCGCAACAGAATCACGCAGCGAGATCCTGATTGATTGTCGGGATTGAAGCGGAGGAAAGAGAGACTCAGGGGCACCCGACAACAAGCCTAGAGTCACCAGACACCACATCCAGTCGATCGGTGGTGGAAAAGTGGGTGTGGATATTAAGGAAATCCTTTGCTTCTGATTTCGAAGAGTCGGAATCGTGTCATTGCAACTCCTACATGTGCCACTGACGACCTGCGTCAAGCACCTCTGAGTTCTGGTAGCCATGTCCTCTGTTGCAAATGGTGGCATGCGTAGTGTTCACACTGCAGCTACAACGTGGTGAAAGACCAATGTTGCAAAACGACATGCCCAGGATTTTGGTGCTCGAGGCTTAGATATACATCTTGCCGATATCGCCCTCCTAATTATCTCTGCCCCTGATATATTGAGGGTGGCCGAGATCCTGGCCACCATGGATTGGTATTTGTGTGGCAGACTTTAGTTTTAATTGAACAAACAATCAGCGGCACAGCCCATGGTCTCTCTCAAAGTCGCATTTGCCCAAAAAAGGAGGGCATCTTTCAACGTTGCTTGGATCCCTTTCGTCACCCCATCGGGCAGTTGCGAGCATGTTTCTTGATGATTGCCCTCTCTGCAGTGTACGACAGCGATATTGAGTTTGCGCAACCCACGCTGGGGCGAGGGAGGGTAGGTACCCGGCCTTTGCCCACTGTGAACCTTACAGAGCCATTTGACCGACCAAAAGGAGGGTATTTTTTGCGCTACTTGACCGGATATACGTATGTTGTCCCTCGTAAGTTCCCAGCGCCCTGCTTGATCTCTGTTAACTCGTCTATCTGGAGATATCTGTGCCTCGATCGTCAAATATCTCGCATCCATCGCAGATTAAAGGAGATTGTTGATCTTGGGAACGCACAAAAAAGGTACTTTCACACGGCCCGTGGGAGAAGATCGTGTAACGATAGCTCAAAATGATCGTCCAAACTGTTTCTTGATCGAGCATCGAGAGTAAGATTGAAGACGAGATGGTCTGTTCTCATCTCTTTTGAGACTCTGGTTTGTTTGCCAATCTGTCAATCCCTTTCTTGCTTGTTCGACTTGAAGTGAGCTGAAAGAGTCCTTTCATTATGTCTCTTTGTTGCCAACTTTGCGACTTTTCCAACTGAGAGTGAGAACTCTGCTGGTCGTTCTTGGTTCATTGTCTATTTTAGTTTTTATTGCCTCAATCATCATCACGGTTGTACCGTTAGTCTGCGCGATGATGACATTACCCTTCCTTTATCTTTCCCTCTTTCTCTCTCCCCTCTCAGAATGGTCCTACAGTACGAAACACGACTGACAACGACAGAGTGTACGCTCAACTGCTCGCCTTTGGTCTCAGAAGATGACCGAAGGACGCCCACCCTGTGTCTCTCCGATCGAGCGAATTATCAGCAAGTTCGCTGGCGGAGCAGTTGCCGCTCCACCTTCGCCCCACAATCCCTTTCTTCTTTTTTTCCTGTCCCTCCGACTTGTCCAGTCTAACGGTCGGTCTGGACCCAGGGCGAAAGGAAGATGTCAGGATGTCTTTCTTTTCCGCCCACCCTCGTGCAAACGATTTAAAATAAAAATCCCGAGGGTTGCCCTTATCGCTCCAAAATGAAAATGACAAAAAGAAAAGTCTCCGCTGACTTCTGATTGGCAGCCACTTTGAGCAAAACCCGAGGGCCCTTTGTGTCTTTCTTTTGCTTCCATTCGGAAAGTTCTCAGCTTTTATCATCCCACAGTTGCTTGGCCTTTTTGGAGAAAATGGGTGGAGTCATCGATGGACGCAAGATATTTCTTTTAGTTTTGTGTGTTTGGTTGGATCCAACGCCACTTTTTGATTCCCGTTTCTTGATCCTGCAAAAATGAGGCTTTTTGATCAAACGCACAAACAAACAAACAAACAAACAATCAGGAACGCACTGTCCCCCCAATTTGTTTGTTCCGGGAAACAACAGAGAACCGTCGATCCTCAAGGGGTAATCATAAACTCAAAAAGGGCATCTTCGAGTATGCTGACCTTCTTTCTACAAGTTTAGATGTCAATTTCATTCATCCACCCATTTCATAAAATCCGGTGTTCTGGAGTATGGTTTTTTTTTTCAGAATATGAAATGCTGTATTATTTTAATATTGGTACACGGGTGGGAATAATCATGTTGAGATGATCTGGTGGGGTAGGTAGGGGAATACTTAACGAAAGGGAAAGATGCAAAGAAACAAAAGTGTGTATAGTAACAAGAAGGGTGGGGGTATGTGAAAACTGTTGAAGTTTTCTTGTTTGGTTATTTTCGGGTGGAAAAAAAGGTGGATTTGCTCCCTTCTTAGTCCAATTCGTGGTGGTAAGCCTTGTACAACTCCTTGACGGCATCGACGGTTCCAATGGCACTTCCGGCGGTACCGACAATGATGATCAAAGCCATGACAGCCAACTCAACCTTGCCGACGCTCTTGAGGCCGTACAACTTGAGGTAAAAGACCACAGGGAAGACAAAGGTCAACATACCATCGCTCAGGGCACCCAACAAGGACATCATCTGTCCAAAGTAAGGGAAGAACAAGGCAATGGTGGCAACCAAGACCATGGACAAGGTACGGATAATGGCACGGTAGAGGAACTCGGTCTTGGAGGAGTAACCACGCTGGTCCAACTTCAAGGCAGCCTCGATCTGGAGGTTGAAGGTCGTCATGAACAAGGGGATAGCCAACAACACATGGATGGTAATGATGATGGTTGAAATGGTACGGGTGGCACCTCCGGGCAAGTTCAAGTAGATGGGCGACAGAACACCATCACCATAGACAGCGTATCCAGAAGTAGAGCAGAGGAAGTAAAGGACGGTGACGGTCAAGGTTCCCAAGAGAATGATCTTGTTCCAGCTGCGCTTGGTCTTCATCGACTCTTCGACGTGGGGGAAGATAACGTTGCCTCCGTAAGAGAAGGCAAAGGTAGCGAGGGCCAAGGGCAAGTTGCGGGGAACAGCGATATCATGGTTGACAGGTCCAACGACACCAGTGGGTCCTGCGATGGTGTCAAAGCTACCCTTGTCGATGATGGCGGCGATCATGACGATGAAGACGACAATCGTAGTAGAGAGAGCACCAAAAATACTGAGGAAGGCGACTTCACGCATGGTCTTTGTCAAGATGATGGGAACAACCATAATGGCGGCGGCGATCATAATCCATTGCTTCACAGTGATGGCGCTTCCGACAGACGAGGCGAGGTCCTGAATGTTGGTTCCAGTCAAAATCAAGTAGAGAACAGGTCCTCCCAAGGCGATAGAGTTGTAAAAAAAGGTGACAACGATACGACCGGGCAATCCAAAGGCAGCGTGAGCCACATCAGGGTACTCTCTAAGACGGTTGCGACTAATGGGATGAAGAGAAGATAGCAACTGTTTTAGTATGCGCAAGAAAAGAAAAAAAAATTACAAAAATCAAATGTCCGAACGTCCCCGCCCCAATTGAAATGGGACCGCAGCGCCATTGAAGTTCAGCTTACCCATCATAGTAGAGGCACTTGATCAACTTTTGGTTGGAGTAGATGGCCATGGCACAGGCAAGAGCGAGGATGATCAGACCGACCCAACCGGCACTTTGGAGGGCAGCAGGAAGACCGAGGGTACCGGCTCCAGCCAAGACACTGACAACGTTGACATAGGCCTGGAAGTCGGTGGCCTTTCCTGCGGGAGCGTTGGCATAGATATCGCCCTCAAGGGAGGCAGAGGAGACGCTCTCAGCGTCGACCTCGTAAGACTTTTCGGCTTGGACTTTGCTCATTGAAAAAAGAGGTGTGGAGGTGGAGGTTATGTGAGCTTGTGAATTAAAGTGAAGGAAGGGTGTGGGGCGGAAGATGTGTTGGAGAGGGAAGAGGAGGAGGGCAAGTGTGAGGGGCTAGTGAGTTTGCAGAGACAAAAGACACCAGAGAGAGGATGAGCAACGAAAAAAAAAGTGGAGGCATTGATCCCTTTTATACGGATTGGCCAACAGGAACCATGAACGCGTTCTGGCCATTGGCACTGTCTGATCAGGCAGTGATTCATGATAACGGGCCAAGTCCGCCGTTCATAAAGGGGTTGCGTCGAAGCAGCCCAGCGTATCGCCGACGACCTCGTTGTGGGATGGCAGGGCCTTTGCAGGGCGCTAGCACGGGCAGGCAGAAGCACGCCATTATGGGACGAGGTGTCATCAACTCACAATTGGCCCAAGGGACGGGGCCGCACTGGCTGCAGTGCTTTTGCCGTTGGTGCAGTCTCAAGCGGAGTGACAATCGCGCGTCGCCGAATGGCCCCTCCCTGTCTCTGATATAAAAAATCGTCAAGAAATGTACTTTTTGCCCCTGCAGCAGACCCTTAATTGAGCTGGATCTGATTGCGAGGACGATCGACCAGCCCTCTGCGGGGGGCCAGATCCTTATCCAGACTTTCCATGGACCCCTTTTTCGCTTTTTGCCAATACTCGCGGCTCTGCGGTCACCCCGACGACCGGTGTCGCCACTTTTGACTTCTCCATTGGTCTCTGCCCCGCTTTACCAGCCTCAGCTTCTTGGTACAAGCTCACGGACCATACCCCGCCATCACTGCTTAACCGCGTCTAGGCCTTCTTCTTGACTTATTGCCTCTTACTCCCGCTAAAGCATGCCATCGCTCACTTCCACACGTGTGGGGTAAAAAAAATCTCCTAGAATTCAAGACACGTCTTTGCCCATGGCACTGAGAGCTACAATGGAAATCGCTCGACCCTTCACCCTTGTTTTTCTCTCCGTGGCGGCCAAAGGGCTGTGTAACACAAATGTACCCGAGTATTTGTCATTATTTTGTGTCGCACGGGTGTCCGTACCTGAAAGACGTCTTTTTTGGTATTTGTTCCGTGCAGAGCAGTTGCAGTTTTTAGAAGAGTTGTTGTCAGGTGGGTTGGTTTGGGTATGATTATTGTATTTTATTAAGTTTACAAGTGATTTCTCAATAAAATACGAAAATAAGAAAAAAAAAGCAGAGAAAAGCAGAATAATGAGGGAATGCAGATACAAAAAAAATGGATGAGGGGGGGAACATAGACTGATAGACAGAGTATCAAGTCGGTTTTAAGCCTGTTGGCTGCTGACCCACTTGCGTGCGTTCTTGAACATTCTCAACCATGGGCCATCCTCGCCCCACTGAGCACCTTCCTCACGGGGATACCAAGAGTTGGCCTCGCGGCTTGTCACACGCTCAGGGTGGGGCATCATAGCCAAGACACGACCGTTGGGCGTCTGGACAGCAGTGATACCAAGAGGAGATCCGTTGGGGTTCAGGGGGTACTGCTCGGTTCTCTCGCCGTAGTTATCGACGAACGAAGCGGCGATCAAGCCCTGGCTCTTCAGATGCTCCAGATCCGAAGGCGAAACGAACTCGGCGCGGCCCTCACCGTGAGCAACAGCAATAGGGAACTTGGAGCCGCGCATGCCATCGAAAAAGATGGATGGCACAGTCGACGCGCTAGTCTCCTTGTTGTCCTCCAAAGCAATCGTGCTGAAGCGAGCCTCAAACTGCTCGCTCTGGTTACGCTTGAAGTAAGGCCAGTGTTGGGCACCGGGGATCAACTCACGCATCTGCGCCAAGAACTGGCATCCGTTGCAGACTCCGAGAGCAAAAGTATCCTGGCGGACAGTCAAGAAGTCATAGAATTCGTTTCTGGCATGCTCATGCAAAAGGATCGACTTGGCCCATCCAGCTCCAGCGCCAAGAACATCACCATAAGAGAATCCACCACAGGCGGCAATACCCTTGAAATCCTTGAGAGTAACCTTGCCAGAGATGATATCAGACATGTGGACATCCACAGCAGTGAATCCAGCGGCATGGAAGGCGTACGCCATCTCGATCTGACCGTTGACTCCCTGCTCACGCAAAATAGCGACCTTGGGGCGCTGGTTGTTGGCAAGCTGGGTCTCAGCAGCAGAGAGAATCTCCTCAGCGGGGTTAAAGGTAAGCTTGTAAGACAGGCCAGGATCTTGGGCATCCAAGAGGGCATCAAATTCCTGCAGGGCGCAGTCAGAGTTGTCGCGAATGGACTGGATGTGGTACGAGGTCTCGGTCCAGATACGCTGAAGGTCGACACGGTTCGAGTTCAAGACCTGGGTACCCTGGTGCGAAATCACGATCGAATCGTCACCCTTGGTGTTGACAGTTCCGACAATCTTCAGAGACTCAACAGGGAATCCGTTCTCGGCAAAGACAGCCTTCAACTGCTCAACCTGGTTCTCACGGGCCTGGACAACTGCTCCCAATTCCTCGTTGAAAAGACCAGCGACAGCATCCTGGGTGATAGCCGAGATATCGATCTTGGCACCAACATGACCAGCAAAGCACATCTCGGCCACGGTGGCAAAGAGACCACCATCCGAACGATCGTGGTAAGCAAGGACAAGGTCACCATGCTGGCGAACAGCCTGAATAGCCTTGAAGAATGCCTTGAGAGTATCGGCACTTTCCACATCAGGGGCCTCGTTTCCGACCTGCTTGTAAACCTGAGCAATAGCAGATCCTCCAAGGCGCTCCTTCCCATTGGCAAGGTCGATAAGGATCAAGACGGTGTTGTCAACATCCGTGATCAACTCGGGGGTAAATGTCTTGTGAATGTCAGCAACGGGGCCGAAACCAGTGATGTTCAGAGCCAAAGGAGCGGTCACCTCAACCTGCTGGCCATCCTGGTTCCATTTCATCTTCATCGACATTGAGTCCTTGCCGACAGGGATGCTGATTCCCAAAGCGGGGCAAAGATCCAAACCAATAGCCTGAACAGCCTCGTAAAGACGAGCTCCTTCACCCTGATGGTCTGGAGCTGCCATCCAGTTGGCAGACATACGGATCTGATCCAACGAAGGGATGTTGGCAGCGGCCATGTTGGTGATGCACTCTCCGACAGCCATACGAGCAGAGGCGGCAGCCGAGATCAAAGCAATGGGTGGGCGTTCACCCATGGCCATAGCCTCTCCAACAGAGACACCGAGGGAGGTAGCTGTGACGGCAACATCGGCAACGGGAACCTGCCAGGGTCCAACAAACTGATCGCGAGCGACCAAGCCAGTAACGGTGCGATCACCGATAGTGATCAAGAAGGACTTGGAGGCAACAGCGGGAAGTCTGAGAACTCGATGAGCAGCGTCTGCCACAAGCTCGGAAGCCTGGGACAAGGAGGGCAAGTAGGATTTCAAGCTGCTGTCGAAAGCGTGGCGAGTGGGAATGACGGATGTGGTGGTGCGAGACATCTTGGGAGGCTTTCCGAAAAGGGTCGACATGGGCAGATCGATGGGGGTGGTGCCAAGGAGGCTGTCGTTCAAAACCAACCTCTCCTCTGCGGTGGCAAGACCGGCCAAGGCGTAGGGGCATCGCTCACGCTCGCAGATGGCCTTGAATGTCTCAATGTTCTCGGGTCCAATGGCAAGGACATAACGCTCCTGCGACTCATTGCACCAAATCTCCATGGGGGACATGCTGGGATCGTCGTTGTTGATGTTACGAAGCTCGATCGCGGCACCAAGGTTGCAGTCGTGAACAATCTCAGGGAGAGCATTGCAAAGTCCTCCAGCTCCGACGTCGTGAATAGACTGAACAGGATTCTTATCACCGAGGGCAGTGCAGGAATCAATGACCTGCTGACAGCGGCGTTGCATCTCGGGGTTCTCGCGTTGAACAGAGGCAAAGTCCAAAGCGGCAGAAGACTCTCCAGAGGTCATTGAACTAGCAGCTCCTCCTCCCAGTCCAATCAACATGCAGGGTCCACCAAGCACAACCAAGTGAGCACCAGGCTGGATCTTGTTCTTGTGGACATGCTGAGGACGAATTGTTCCCAAACCTCCAGCCAGCATGATGGGCTTGTGGAATCCACGGATCTCCTCCTTTCCGTCGACGGTGGGAACTGACTCGAGGAATGTACGGAAGTAGCCGGTAATGGCGGGTCGTCCGAACTCGTTGTTGAAGGCAGCTCCTCCAAGTGGTCCCTGGACCATAATATCAAGAGCAGAGGCAACGTGCGAGGGCTTTCCGCAATCCATCTCCCAAGGCTGGACATGACCGGGGATCAACAAGTTGGAGACTGTGAAACCGGTCAAGCCAGCTTTGGGCTTGGAGCCGATACCAGTGGCACCCTCATCACGAATCTCTCCTCCAGATCCAGTTGCGGCACCGGGGAAAGGTGAGACAGCAGTGGGATGGTTATGAGTCTCGACCTTGACAACAGTGTGAACGTCTTCCTCAAAGAGGTTGTAAGCATAGTTATCGCTAGCCAAGGGAGCAAAACGAGTTCCCTTGGGTCCTTGGAGAACAGCAGCGTTGTCAGAGTAGGCTGAGAGAGTGTACTGAGGATGGAGCTGATGGGTGTTCTTGATCATTCCAAAGAGGGAGTTGGGCTTTTTCTCGCCATCGATAGTCCAGTCGGCGCCAAAGATCTTGTGGCGACAGTGCTCGGAATTGACTTGAGCGAACATGAACAACTCAACATCTGTAGGGTTTCTGGCGAGACAGCTGTCAGAGCTGAGTTTGCTGCTACCAATGAAGGCCGCAACCAGGTAATCGATCTCATCTTCCGCAAGGGCAAGTCCCAGTTCCTTGTTTGCTAAGACCAATCTCTCGCGTGCTTCCTTGGGGTTGCGTTCCGAATTGCTTCCCATCAATTGCACGGTCGTCAAGGGGGCTGGTGTACCTTGCTGTCGATTCCAAACAATAAAAAAAAATGGAAATTGAAAGGTTGAGTATCGATGCGCTATTCCCACGGTATCAACCACCTTATCCTGCCTGCCTCCTGTCAAGTCCTCGCATGAACCAGTCCACTCTCGATCTGTTCATTGCTTAGAGCCGTGAATTACCTTGAAGATAACCTTATCGTTAGGGATGTAGTTCAGGACATCCTGGGTCATACGGTCGTGAACCAAAGCGGCAATGGCCTTGAACTCTTGTTCGGTCAAAGGCTTTCCATCCTTTGTCCTGATCAAGTAGGCCTGACCTCTCTCCACTCTTTGCACATGGCGATCTAGGTTGCACATCTGAGCGATATTCGTAGCCTTGGAGGACCAGGGAGAGATGGTACCGACGCGAGGCAAGACAATGAAAAAGTTGAATCCCTCCTTGGATGCCGTTGAAGAGGAGGGAGCGGACAACAACTTGATCAGATCATCATCCGACTATGGTCAATATCAAAGGAATGCTGTTAGCCACTGCCTTTTGTTTATGCTCCTTTTGACAAAGAATTGAAGACGTACATGGGCATGGGCATCTGCAGACGAAGGAGAGGCGAACATGGTCTTGAGGATGGTCCTCTCCGGGGTCGAGTCCGAGGTGAGGAACTCCTGGAGCGAAGCCTGGTCCAGATCTGCGTTAGGCTGCACAAAGTGGACGGCACGGGTGGCAACGGACTGGACCGCGGGGACAGCGGTCTGGACCTGGTTCAAGAGGGCATGGGCCTTGAAGGACGACAGGGCCTGAGTTCCGGGGAGGACCAGCATGCTGAGGTTGGTTGGGATGGGAGGAGGGGGGAGGGGATGGAGAATGGAGTGATGAGATGGACTGAAAAGAAGAAGAGAAAAAGAGAAGAAAAGAAGTTTTTTTTTGTTTATGTTTGCGTCCTCCTGCGAAAGGAGACGGACGTGGTGCAAGGGAACAGCACACTCTCACACTCTCACACTCACACACACAGAAGTCCGAGCTAAAATGACTTGCCCGCGGGCGGTTTTTTTTTTTTTCAATTGCTGCTTGTTTTCTTGTCTCTTGCTCCTTCTCTTGTCTTGTCTCCTTCTCTCGCTCCTTTATCCTCTTACTCTCGCTCTCTCTCGCTCTCTTGCTATCTTCCAAGTCGAACCCATCCTAATGTACACCGTCGGGCGTCGGCAACGGGCGGGTTTCCATCGATTACCCCAGATAAGAAAATAAAGAAAGCTGTCTCTCCTCCCCGCCAATGTGTCTGGTTCGTCTCGCTGATTTGCTTCTCAGATCAGAGGTAAGGAAACAGCCGCCCCGAAAAGGCAATCGACATTTTGCGGGGAGGGATTGATCCCCTAGTTCAATCTCCGTGGATGGAGGACAGCGAGAGTTTCTTTGTGTTTCTGTCGTTCCTCAGTCACTTCCTCTTCTTGAGACGAGTTGGTCCGCCGGTGAGTGAGGATGATTCACATCCCGCCACCAAAATAAAAAAAAACCAGCACAACAACAACAATAACAACAACAAACCCACACGACCGACCGACGGACAGTGAAGCTGAGCATGTGTCGTGTCGTGTCGTGTCGTGTCGTGTTGTGCCGTGTCATGTCATGTCGTGTATCGTAGTAGTCTAGGAAGGTCCTACTGCACTGCTGGCATTGCTCTGGCGTCCTTCCCTCTCCCATCATGTCGCGTCTGTGGAGCAACGACAGGCAGATCAACCGTAGTGCCCCCGATCAGCAGCAGATCAGCGGGTTTGGTGGCAAACCGCATGAACGCCAGTCTAGTGTGAGATCGGTTTTTTCCCAGGCTCGGTCGCTTTCGCCGTTTTTTTTTCCTCTTCTCGTTTTGCATCCCATCCTTCTTCATCAATCGTCCCCTCCATCCTCCTCCCATTTTCACGTTACAAGCATGATCTCCTCAATCGTAGTCTATGGTGGATCCGGCGCTCTCGGACGCGCCATTGTCTCCACATTCATCGCCAAGAAATGGGCAGGTTCCTTCGTCTTGTCTCATTTGTCCGAGGATTCCCACGCCAACCCTCGCGTGAACCAAGGACCTTCCTAACGCCTATTTCTCCTTTTGTATAAAACCCCATATAGTCTGTCATCTCGGTTGACTTTCACCCCAACCAGGAGGCCACCAGCAACATCTTGTTGGCCAAGAACGACTCTTTGGAAGAGCAGGGAAAGCGTGTGGTCAACGAGGTCAAGGGGCCTGTTGATGCTATTGTCTGTGTTGCTGGAGGATGGGCTGGTGGAAACGCTGCCTCTGCCGGTAAGGGATATAAACTACGTGCAGGTCAACAGACGTGTGCAGGAGAGTCAAGAACAACTAGCGACTTTACCCACATCTCTTAACTCTTTATCTGCTTCCTGTATGATTGATTCTAGAGCTCTTTGCCAACTCTGAGTTGATGTGGAAGCAGTCGGTCCACTCTTCTTTGATTGCCGCTCACTTGGCTTCCAAGTCCTTGAAGGCGTAATGTTCCCGTTTTGCTCAACTGTATTCAAATATCGCCGCGATCCTTTCGACCCACTGAGACTAATCCTCATTTATTGTCTACGAACTTCCTGGCACAGTGGCGGTTTGTTGACTTTGACCGGAGCTTTCCCTGCCCAGAAGGGAACCCCTTTCATGATCGGATACGGTATGGCCAAGGCCGCCGTCCACCAGTTGGTTGCCAGTTTGGCTGGTCCTGACTCTGGTCTTCCTGCTGATGCCAAGGTGAACGCTATTCTTCCGTAAGTCCAGCCTCTTAATCGCATGCCACAGGGTTGAATGTCTTTCCCTTCTTTGGTGATCGTCAATTGCTGATTTGTCATGACTATTTCTTTTTCTAGCGTCACTCTCGATACGCCCATGAACCGCACTGGCATGCCTGGCGCCGATTTCAGCTCGTGGACTCCTTGCTCCGAAGTTGCCGAGTACGTGGATATATCATGACAAAGGATCTCTCCAGGTCTCGGCTCAATTAATATGAACACTTTCTGACCAATTGATGCTTTATTTGGTACATTAGGACTCTGTACGCCTGGGCTTCCAAGGACAAGTCTGTCGCCTCTGGCAAGCTTGTGGAGATTGTCACAAAGGACAATAAGACGACCTACACTGAGAAGTAGGGGAAATCAGATAGACGCGACATTAAAACATGTATTGAGCATAATACGTTTGTGCATGGGAACTGCTTTCGTGCGACACGTAATCGTCCCATGAGATGAAGGATGACCCCCCTGTTGTGCGTTGGCATTGCGTTAGCATTTCATCGAAGCTGCTTCCGCATGTCATTTCCACTTTACTTTTCTTCACATTCAACAAAGCCTACGCCACCAAAAAGAAAAAAAAGAAAAAGAACAAAGCTCTCCTGCTCCCATGACGATTACTGATATCCTTGAGCTGTCTGTCCCAGAATGTGCAGCGTATTTAGAGACCCTTCATGGGATCACGCCAAAATCACCAGAACTCGATCCCACCCACAAGGATCGGATGCTGGCCACCAAGACCTACGACTGGCTTGATCCTCTGTTAGTCCAGAAACGCCAACGGGGCTATGACATCTCGGTCCTGTTCAACGCCATGGACGATACCGATGCCAAGGGTCTGAAATGGCAGCATCATCCACAACAAGGAAAAGAATCGCTAGAGAGAAATCTGGCAAGGAACCAACATCGAAGAGATGCTTGGGTTCATCTGTTGACAGACGGCAATAGCCATCAGTCAGACCATGACGCTTTCAAAAAAAGGAGAGCCTCTTCCTCTCCATCAAGCAGCAACGAAAATCCAATCTCGCCTCGAATTGAACCCGTCCTGCAAATTGCCTATGGTTGCCATCTCACTCTCGGTTCAGACCGCTGTGTTCTCGGCCCGAATTTCTTGGCCTTGGATTGTTCTCGCATACGAATCGGCTCCAGAACCAGGATCGGGCCTGGTTGTCGACTCTTTGGGGCCACTCATCCTCTGAACCCATTTCTGAGACATCCGGACTTCAACGTAGACTTTGCGTTACCCATCACCATCGGGGAGGATTGTTGGATCGGAGGTGGAACCATCATCTGTCCAGGGGTTGAGATCGGTCGTGGAGTTACCGTCTTGGAGGGCAGTGTCGTCACCAAGAACGTGTTGCCGTTCACGGTCGTTGGAGGCGCTCCCGCGACAATCATAGAGGTGTTGGACGAGGAGGATTGCAAGAACGAATTCAATGCTTTTCAATCATTATTGGAGGCCGCCAAATTGGCCTCCAGAGGTGCAGAGAGTGAGGCGTCCTTGGCGACTAGAACATGGGATGACTGGTCCAACAATTGGACGCCACCTCCACGAGAAACCATGACCTTCCCTTGAACGCAACTCATGCTCCGCTATCGCATGACGAATACAAGTGAAGGCTTCAGCAATAAAGGGAAAAAAAAAGGCAATTGTGCCAGTATGTATTCAAATGTTGTGAGGGAGGAAGAGGGAGGGAGGGTAGGTGGGTAAAGAAGATAGAAAAAACGAAGTGACAGAGAAGGTTTAGGACAACAGCAGGAACTACAAGATATCTACGAAACCTTGGCCATCTCCTTCTTTTTCTTTCCACGAGGGGCAGAGGCGCCTCCAAGTCCACCGTAGGAGTACTTTTGCTTCTTCTCTGCTGGCTTCAAGATTTGGAAAGAGCACATCAATGTCTCGTCCACACTCATCATCGCTCCTGCGTTATCAAACTCGCCACAGTAGTTGGGTGCTGAGAACAAAGTTACAAGTTGACGCTTGGCAAAAAACTCGTATCCATCCTCGACGACCTGATGGGCACGGCAGACCAAATCCATGTCGTGCTTTTGCAAAAATCGACTAACAACATCTGGTCCGAACGTGAAGGACACTCCACGGTCGTTCTCACTCCATCCGGTAATATCCTTGTCGGGATCAGACCACAGCAAATCGCACAACAATCCAGTATCCGGTACATCAGTGGGACGCATCACGCGGCGGATCTGCTCCATGTTCAACAGGTCGGGTGAAAGACCTCCGTGCATGCAGATGATTTTTTCATCGATAATGGCCGCCACAGGCAGGCAGTTGAAGCAGTCGGTAAAAGTCTTCCAGAGCTTAATGTTGTAACGACGCTTGCATTCGTCGTAGAATCCATAGATGCGGTTGATGCTCGCGCACTCGTGGTTTCCGCGAAGAATAAAAAAGTTTTCGGGGTACTTGATCTTGTAAGCCAGCAACAAGCAGATTGTCTCCAGAGATTGCTTGCCACGGTCCACATAGTCCCCGAGGAACAGGTAGTTGGCCTCTGGGGGGAATCCACCATACTCAAAAAGACGCAAGAGGTCGTAGTACTGACCGTGGATATCACCTATAACAGCCAGACAAGGCATACAGATATATTTTGCGATGAGCTCATGTTGCAGCATAGTGAGGAATGATGACAGGAAATTACGGATATAACAATGGTCGAGAGAGATGTTTGCACAGTCGGGCCAGACCGTCTAAAGAAAGACGGAAAAGCGGAAAAAGGAACAGACATCATGCTCATAATTCAAAGAAAGGGTTGACCTCTTTTCTCTCTCCCTCCTTGATTTTCATGGTCGTGACCAGACAAACTTACCGCAAATCTTTATTGGTGCCTCCAGCTCCAACAGGATGGGTTGGCCAAGAAAGATCTCGCGTGCCTGCGTGCACAGAAACTTGATCTCGTGCTCACCAAGCTGAACTTGCTTTCCTGGACGGGAACCACGGACTGATCGAGGGAGCGTTTACATAAAAGAAAAGAGGACATTATTCGTGAGTGGAATTGATTTCCAGTGTAGTTATTATGTTCGCCCTTCTCATTGTTGCATTGCTCGATTAGCATTTTGCGAGTGCATTAATGAGCACGGTTCAATCATTGACACAAGGTTGGCCGACGACAAAAGAGGTTGCAAGCAAAAGACGTTATCATGGCCTGGTTTGAGCAAATGCTGGGATCGAATGGAACAAGTAGAGGCACATGAAGAGAGGGATAGCTTTCTTTCTTTCTTTCTCGATTCTTGCTGGCGGGCAACAGCCCATGGAGTGTTGGGATGCAATAGCACCGCGGAGGTGACCTTTACCTTCCAGCAGTCTCTCGATGATCGAGTCAAGGTCGACGTCAGCGGTCTCTGCCATGGCAAGAAACAGCAATCGGTGGCGGTGGAGGGGGGTAGAGGGAGGAAGAGCAGGAAGAGGGGGAGAAAGGAGAGAAGGAGAAAGAGGAAGGGGTGCGCAAGAGAGCGGGATGGATGGATGAAATGGAGATGGGACGAACGAGAGAAGGAATGAGCGCAAAAAAGTTTTGATCGCAGAGACAGACGGGCTGTCTTATACGGATTAAGGGGCGGGTGTGCTCCTTGTCTCGTCTTGTCCGTGGCTCACCTGCATGGACCATGCATCCACACCAGACCACCGATATCCAAGTGTGCGTCGGCAGTTTATGTACAACTGGTTTTTTTATTGTAGAGCGCAACATGGTGGCACCCGTGTGGATAGAAGGCGGACGCATGTGGAGATATGGGTTGGCGAAAGGGGTATTGACAGGAATGAGAAAAATACAAAAAAAAAGTGAACAAAGTTATCTACGTGACCTTGGCCATCTCCTTCTTTTTCTTGCCGCGTGGAGGCGTCACCGGCCTCCCTGCACCCAGGGCTCCATAGGTGTACTTTTGCTTCTTCTCTGCAGGCTTCAAGATTTGGAAAGAGCACATCAAGGTCTCGTCCACACTCATCATCGCTCCTGCGTTATCAAACTCACCGCAGTAGTTGGGTGCTGAGAACAAAGTTACAAGTTGACGCTTGGCAAAAAACTCGTATCCATCCTCGACGACCTGATGGGCACGGCAGACCAAATCCATGTCGTGCTTTTGCAAAAATCGACTAACAACATCTGGTCCGAACGTGAAGGACACTCCACGGTCGTTCTCGCTCCATCCGGTGATCTCCTTATCGGGATCAGACCACAGCAAATCGCAGAGCAAGCCTAAGAAACGATAATTGGTTTGTCAGCTCAAAACTTCGATCACTTGCATGGCTTTTCATAAAACAGAAAACGTGGCAATTGACATACCAGTGTCGGGAATATCGGTGGGCCGCATCACGCGACGGATCTGCTCCATGTTTAGCAGATCGGGAGACAGACCTCCGTGCATACAAAAGATCTTTTCGTCCACAATGGCGGCTACAGGCAGGCAGTTGAAGCAGTCGGTGAAGGTCTTCCAGAGCTTGATGTTGTAACGGCGTTTGCATTCGTCGTAGAAACCATAGATACGGTTTGTACTTGCACTCTCGTGGTTTCCACGGAGGATGAAGAAGTTCTCGGGGTACTTGATCTTGTACGCGAACAGGAGACAGATCACTTCGAGCGATTGCTTGCCTCGATCGACATAGTCTCCAAGGAACAGGTAGTTGGCCTCTGGAGGGAATCCACCGTACTCGAAGAGGCGGAGCAGGTCATAATATTGACCATGAATATCACCACAGATCTTGATAGGGGCCTCTAGCTCGAGCAAGATGGGCTGCGACATGAAGATTTCGCGAGCTGTCGTACACAAGAACTTGATTTCGTGTTCAGCGAGCTGGACTTGCTTGCCAGGACGGGAGCCACGGACTAGGAAGCAAGGACCAAGGACGGGGTTAGTTGTTGTCAGGTTAGCTAAACAGAAAGTGTAGCGGAGGCATTTGACTCTGTTACCTTCAAGCAAGCGCTCGATGATAGAGTCGATGTCGACGTTGGCAGTGTCGGCCATTCTTGTAGGACTATTGAAATGAGAGGGAACGCGTCCTGAAGATGCAAGAAAAAAGAAGAGCGTTAGCACAGGCTTGTGAAAGCTCTGGGGAAGACGGGTGTGAGGTGGTTGCCTGTCGCGCTCTTTCATTTTTTGATGACTTCGCAACTTTAATGACCCCCGTATTAAACAGGGTTCAGTCGAGTGTCTGGTCACCGGCCCATCTCCGGTTGCACTCGTCATCTGCGTTCATCAGAGGGGCATCCTCTCCCCATCTTTCGACAGCTCCTGCCATCCTCAGGAGAATGACAAGGGGCTGAGGGAGGAAAGCGCGGCAACAGCGCCTCGGGCAACGGCGGAGTTGAAAAGGGGTGGCGCTGAACTGGACCTGCCTGACCAAAAATAGGCCAGGCACGGCACATCACCTCGCGCATCGCTTTGCACCTAAACGTGGGCCTTGCGGCCCTGTTCATAGCATGGATATCTGTGCACATCTTGCGCGCTTGTTGCTGCCACCGACAGGTGCACTCACCTTGAGAACTGGGGTCGGATGGATAGGAAGAGGGGAAGGGGCGTGGATGTCTGGTGGATGGGAAGGAAAGAAAGCGATGGATGAATTTTTGGAGCGATGCATCACCCGAAAAATTCATCCATCGGCACAGTCACATTTAAGGGGTGCATCAGCCGCATCTCCCGAAGCATCAACCGCGCACTCTCGACAGGCCCGGTCCAGACCGTCGTCCCGATTTTGGTGGCGTATCCAAAGAGCAAACGCATGCTTGAACGAATCGAATCCCCCTGTCTACCCTTCCATTCCAGTCTGTAGGAGAGCACACTAGCCCACATCGAGCAAACCGCCTGGAGAATCATGCAGCGGGCCATCGGATTCGGACATTTGGTGCGCCGGCCATTCTGTGGACGCATTCATGCACTCCGTCCACTCGGACGATCTATAGCTTCCTCAGGCACGTCTTCAGCTTCAGTCGGCAGCGTGACAAGAGCTCGTTCCACGCCTCAGAAACCAAAGCGCGAGTTGGAGAAATATGATACCGTTAGTGCGAATTGATTCGTATGCTTTGTGATCTACTCCAAGATCTCGCACTAATCCTGAAGTCTCGCACGGTACGCTTCTTTCTAGACTGTTGTCGAGTCTGGTTGGTATGAGTGGTGGGAGTCACAAGGTAGGACTAGTCGCTGTGGACCTGCCTATTAGATTGCCCAAACTGAGTGAACGATGTAATATCTGATACACTCTTAAATAGGATTTTTTGCTCCACGTGTTGTTGCATCGGGAACATCAAACACTGACAGCAAGGGGAATAAGAATACGAAGAATTTCACCATGATCACACCGCCTCCTAATGTAACAGGGTACCTCCATATCGGACACGCCTTGACTGCTTCGATCCAAGACTCCATTGTTCGATGGCGTCGTATGAGAGGCGAGAGTGTCTCCTGGATCCCGGGCATGGATCACGCTGGGATTAGTACCCAGACCGTCGTCGAGAAGAAACTAATGCGCGAGCTGAAGAAGAGCCGTCATGATCTTGGACGAGAGGCATTTATCGACCAAATTTGGGACTGGAAAACCTTGCATGGAGACAGGATTACAGAGCAGTTCAAGCGGATAGGCGCGTCCATGGATTGGAACCAGAGTTTCTTCACTTTGGATGAAACTAGGACGCAGGCAGTTCAGTCGGCCTTCATTCAGCTGTTCAAGGATGGGCTGGTCTATCGTGACACTAGACTGGTCAACTGGTGTTGTGCATTAGAGACGGTCATCTCCGATATCGAAGTCGAGTATGAGGATATTCCAGGCAAAACCATGTTGAGTGTCCCTGGCCGACTCAAGAAGTGAGTAATAGTGACACGTATACTGTCCTTCCTCCTCAACAAAAATGCTCTCTGACCGACATGCGGACTGAATCTTTTGTCTAACCTTTTGTCTAACCATGATAGGGTGGAGTTTGGTGTTCTGCACGATTTTGCATACAAACTCGAAAACGACCCCACTCAGGAATTAATCGTGTCGACAACTCGTATTGAAACCATGCTCGGAGATGAGGCTGTGGCAATCCATCCTGATGATGAGCGGTATAAACACCTACATGGAAAGTTTGTGATCCATCCAATCTCTGGGAAGCGTTTGCCCATTGTTTGTGATCCAGAACTAGTTGATATGGTGTTTGGAACGGGCGTTGTCAAGGTACAAAGAAGATATTTGATAGGAAAATTGTTGTACATCTACCTGGTCCTAGAGGCTGATACTTTGTCACATTACGTTTAGGTAACACCGGCCCATGACCCAAATGACTATGCGTGCGGGCGGAGGCATGGTCTTCCCATTATCAATATTTTGGACAAGGATGGAAAGTTCAATGCCAACTGCGGAGCTAAAAGCTATGAGGTACTAGCACGAAGGATGAACCACGATACGGACCGAAAAAATGAGGCACTTCCAGCTACTTACGGAAGAATATGTGCTCTTCATCAACAATAGCGTCTTAACAGATTTGATGCTCGAGAGAAGATCATCGCAGAGCTCAAGGAGCTGGGCCTTTATCGAGGCAAGACTGAGAATCACGCCATGCGATTGGCTCGCTGTTCCCGATCTGGAGATGTGATTGAGCCGATGGTGATGCCTCAATGGTATGTATTTGAAGTTACTATTGCTTGTCTATTGCTGTCTTGCAAACAATCCGTTCCCCGTGGTGAAACGCCTGACTGATCATTTTCATTTGCAGGTATATCAAATCGGATGGACTCGCACAACGGGCTCTTGAGAGCGCTGCCAACAACGAATTGGTCTTTCACTCGGACTCGGCTCTTAAGGACTGGAATCGTTGGTTAGGTATGCTCCCTTCTAGTTTTCATGGGGTGGATCTCGCGATCTATTTCCTCGTTAGTCTAATGTCTCTAAAAATTTGATTTTCTCTTCAGAAAACATTCAGGACTGGTGCATCTCTCGACAACTCTGGTGGGGCCATCGTATTCCAGCGTACAAGCCCGTTTTTGAGCAACGACTGAGTAATAGAGCGGTCATGGATGGTGATTTTGGGGATGGCCCTTGGTTTGTTGCCGAGGATGAAGAAGGCGCTCGGCAACAGATCGGACAATTCTTGAAGGAAAAAAAATTGCAGGATCAAAAATATAGAGTTGTTCAGGACGAGGATGTTTTGGACACCTGGTTCTCCTCTGGACTCTTGCCTCTCTCAGCTCTTGGTTGGACAGGGAAAAGTCTTTCAACTGGAGGACTGATTCCGGAAAGATACCCCACCAATATGATCGAGACAGGGACAGACATCATGTTCTTTTGGGTGGCGAGGATGGTGATGCTCTGTACTCATCTCTCGGGCCAAGTCCCTTTCAAGGATATTATGTTCCATGCGATGGTCAGAGATGCTCAGGGCCGGAAGATGAGCAAGTCTGTTGGTAACGTCATTGACCCGATTCATGTCATTGAGGGTATTACCCTCAAGGATTTGAAGGCGACTTTGGAAGGTGGCAACTTGGCTCCCAAGGAAGTAAAGCGCTCCCAGAGTTTGATGGACAAGGAGTTCCCGAGAGGAATCAAGGCCAGTGGTGCGGATGCCTTACGCTACGCCCTAGTTGCGTCGACTCAACAAACTCGACAGATCAATCTGGATCTTTCCAACGTGACCTCTGCTCAGCACTTTGCCAACAAGCTGTGGAACTTGTCGCAGTTCTACAGCACACGACTGTACGACTGCTCTCACGAATCATCCGTACAATCTGGATCTGTGATCGCAGCAGGACTGAACGAACTTCGAAATGACTCCCAAAACACACTGCCGTTGCCCCAGCGCTTCATTTTGTCGAGACTGGCAGAAGCAGTCTCGAAGTTTAACTCCAGCATGGAGCAACTGGAGCCTTCAATGGCAACGGATATCGTCCGCAAGTTTATCATCCAGGATTTGTGCGATGTCTACGTCGAATTCTCCAAAGTGACTATGTTCTCTGGGGACGTAACCTCCCGTGCTCAAAAGCCTGGTATCTTCTTGGCCCTCCAGACATCCTTTGACGCGTCGTTGAGGATGATGCATCCGTTCATGCCGTTTGTTACAGAGGTAAAAAGAAAGCATCATATTGGAGGTCCAAGGGGGGTCTTTTTCTTTCCTTCTTTCTTTCTTTGTGCATCGCACCTTACATCTCTCCCTCTTTGTTTCATAGGAACTTTGGCAGAGGATGCTGCCTGAATCCGCGCCTGCTTCCACCTCTATCATGGTCTCTTCTTTCCCCTCAGAGACAGAACTGGCACCTTGGAGAGATGAGGAAGCAGAACAGCACATGGAAGTGGTCCTGAGTGTGATCCAAGCAACCCGATCGATGCGCCAGAGTCATCAGGCTCCTGTGACCAAGGCTTTGCCTTTCACGATTTGGTCGGATGACCCATCGTTGCTGTCGGAACAAGGTGCTTTGAAGAAAAATATGCATTACCTGGAACATTTCGGCCGCACCGAAGGAGAGGTTGTCTTTATAGATGGATCCAAGGCAACGGATGGAGCTCAAGGCATGTCTGCCGTTGATCCCTTCTCAGCCGCCCATGTTATTTCACCGCGACTTAAGATCTACACACCTCTGGCCTCGATTCAAAAAGCAATTGCAGACCATCGGGAGGACGAAGAACTTCGAGCAAGTTTGAATGCTAATGCCTCCTCTCGGGTCAAGAAGAGAGAGCAAGAACTTCAGAGGCTGGAAAAGAAGTTGGTCAGTGTGCGATCGGATCTCGAAAAACTAGCAGCCAAGATGGAACGTGCAGAGTACACTCAAAGAGTTCCTGTGGAGATTCAGAAAGTAGAGAGTGCGCGCAAGGAGACGTTGCAGGTGCAGGTAGAGCATCTCAAGGCCACTATCCGGAGCCGAAAGGAGGATACCGAGGCGTAGATTCTCTAGACGCGCTCTTGTAAAAAAAAGTAAAAAACAAAATTTTCATCGTGGGAATGCAACCAATCAATTGAAGAGCACGGGCCTTCACCTCTGGAAACGTCACGTGCGTGACAGTTCCCGTCAGTGGGTTCTCAGTCCCGAGACAAGATCAAGTCCACATTCCTGGCTCTGTCCTCTTCCTCTTCTTCTTCTTTTCTCCAATTCACGCTTACCTTACTCAAAGAGAACATCATGGTCTCCGCTTCCGCCAAAAAGACTCTGATCCTCACCGCCTCGGCCGTCATTGGCCTTACCACCGTCTCCACATTGGCCTACTTGCTGATCCAAGACGACCGTCGTGCCAAACATCAACGTCAAGTTCGAGCTCTTCAAAAGTCCTTGGGCAAGAAACTCGCCCAGGTCGAAAAGTCGGTCGAGGAATTAGTCGAGGGTGACATTCGACTGTCCCAGGTTCGGGCAAAAACCCTTCGCACACACCCCATCTACCCCGGTGACCCCCATGTTCAATTACCGGCCCTGGGATTGATTCAGGAACATGATCAACGGGATCTTGGTGCTGAGATTCAAGAGACCTCGGACGAGCTTGTTCGCGAGCACATGCTTGGATTGGCTCAGGATCCTCAGAAGGTTCGACAGGGTTACAAGAGACTCGAGTTCCTGATCAACTCTGTCAACGAACGTTTGTTGCGCCTTTTGGAATCCCTGGATGCCATCTCACCGAGAGAGATTACGGATCTTGGAAACGGAAACGGAGGTCTCCCTGCCGCCAACGGATTCGAGGTTCAGGCTTTTGAAAAGATCCGCAAGAGAAAGAGAGCCGACATTGCAAAGATTCAAAAGATCATGACCCAGATGGACCGGATCGGAAACAGCATCAAGGACAGAGTAACGGCCGTTGAGATCTACGAGCGCAAGGCCGCAGAGGCTGCCGCCGAGGAAGAGGAAGAGCGAAAGAGGCTGCAAGAAGAAGAGGAGGCGAAGAAGAAGGAGAAGAGAGAAGCTGCCCAAAGTCAGGTCGAGGAGCATGCCCACAACCATGCACATGCCGATCTCGTTCGTGAGGGAGTCTCTTTTGCGCAAGTTGCAGCCTCTGCTCCCGTTAAAACTGAGCATCACGAGGAAAGGACCAATGGACATGCTGAGCACGATCTGGTCCGGGAGGGTGTGTCCTTTGCCGCTGTTGCCAAGGGCCAGACATTGCAGGAATCGGCTTCATTTTCAATCATCTCAGAGTCTGAAGTCCAGGAGCACACTGCCGAGGTGAAGGAGGGTGTGACCTTTGCAGAAGTCGTTGCTGCCTCGACGGAGAGCGTGGAGGAATTCTCTGTGGAAGAAGTCAAGTCTGAAAAGGAGGAGGTTTTGGTTGAGACTGAGGAATTGAAGAGGATGCATGAGGGCGTCACCTTTGCGGATGTTGTCGCTGAAGGAGAGGCAGAAAAGCCTGAGGGAGTCGAGGAGGTGGACTCTTTGGAGGCCAAGGAACTCTAGAGTGCAACGGATCCATGTAATAAATATTGCTAGATTTTTTTTTTTTTTTTTTTGGTGGCGCTCTTTTTCCTACTTTAATCTTTCTGTGAACAAAACGCGAAATCGTTCATTTCAACAACGACATCATCTTAACCCAAAGAGCGTAGCATTTTCAAGAACAAGACAAAGACATATTCAGAGGGAGCCATGCAATCACCAGCCAACAACATTCAGTCACCACGGTCTAGCCGACCATCAGCACAACAGAATCAAGTTCCCTATGACAAGGAGCTCATGGCTTCACTCCATGTGCTGCTTGATCAACTTAGTGTCGTGGAGCAACAAGGCCTGGTTATGCTCCAAAAGATGTAAGCATAGCTTCCTTGGCAGAATGGAAGAGGCAGAGCGATTAGCAATAATGGAATGAACTTCATGAACCACTGCTGTTCCTGCCCTGGCCCTAATGAGAAATTCTTGCTTTAAAATAGTGAGGAATCCTTCAAACATCCCTATGCTCAGCAGGAAGCGATCGGTATGAACTGGATGAACATTCATACGTACATTTAGAACTGAATACAAGGAGAAAGTCCTGATCAATGTTCCTGTTCAATATCTAATAGCGGACACTGCCTCGTTGTTGATTCATCTCGACACACTTACAACCCAAGCAAGGACAACGGGATTCGGAGCTTTGACGTTACTACCCACCTCGCCCACCGTGGTATCAACCCCCTCGGCCTCCTCATCCAGCGTTGTGGCAGGAACTCCAAAGCCTATGTTTCTCTCACCTAGGATGAACAACCATATTCACAACAATCTCAACGTTTCGTCTTCAACCAACATTAACAGTACCGGGATGGATGTTCAGATGATGTCACCAATACCCCTGAGTCTTGTCAGTACCCCAGCCGCATCATCCTCAATTTTAAACAATGCTACCACCACTGCGACTACTGGAACCACAGGAGCCACTCCAGGCTCGACCAACAGCATTGCAACTCCTGCACAACAACCAGCGCCAAACCCTGCGTCTCCTTTTCCAAGCTCAGATGTCATCATGTCATCTTCAACCCCAGGTGCATCGGGTCAGCTCGATCCCAGTGGAATGTTGCCTAACTCAGGAATGGTCTCGACACCCTCTTCAGTGGCGGCTGCCGCTGCTGCAGCTGTTTCTTCAACGGGTTCGGGGGCTTTTGGAACACCAGCCACGCCGGCGACCCCTTCTGCACAGTCGTCCTCGGCTCATCCCAGCGCAGCTCTGACTCAGATGATGGAGGCTCGTCAACGAGATGTACAGGCCCTTTACTCTGAGAAAAGAAAACTCAAGATGAACTTCAAAGTTGCTGCTCAAATTATTAAACCATAGATGCCACAGTACTATAGAAAATAAAAAAGCAAAATAAAAAAACAATAATAAAAACTTGCAGGGAGGTGCAGATTTAATACAAAAAAGCATGTTCTAAAAGTACACAACATGACCGGAAAATGATCAATGATAATAAAACAAAGGGTAGAGTCACAGAGAAAGAGAAAGAAAATCTAACGAGTGTATCGGGTAGGTTTGTAGGCAGTCTCTCGTCTCGGCCGTCCAGCATCATCCATACTTGGCGCTATGGAGGTTGAGGTTGGTTTCCTGGACGGAGAAGATGCCCTGGAACGAGAACCGCCTCGACTCTTCCTGCTAGGATCGGATCCATCATTACCGACACCGTCTTGACCCTGTGCAGACCAATGTCTGTCCATTTCCTTTCCATAGAACACAAACAATTCCTCGTTCGCCTTGACATCGCGGTTGGTGGTGCAAATTACTTGGTTAACGACGCTTCCAGTGATAAAAGAAACGTTGCCGTTGGGATCCTCGTTCATAAAGTGAAAAGGGCAGTAAAGGCGACCATGAGGATCAGTATATGCCTGACCATTTTCATCCGTTGCATCCAAGACCGTCCGGCGGTACATGATTGAGTACTGAGATGCTTGACCGACGCCGTCCTTGAGGGAATCAAACTCATTCTCGGTCATTGGCACGCCGAAATAAAAGCCCAGTGGAGTACCGGTAGGCAGATCCTTGACAGCAAAGAGTCCCATGCCTGCATTGGGGATCGAGGACACGTCCACACGCACAATCTCTTCCAATTTGGCCGGCACTTGACTCAAATCCAGATCCTGCAGACGGTCCTGTTGAGAAGAGGTCTGAGAGCCCGCTCTTCTACCAAGATCCAAAGCAAAGGCAAATCGATCTCCTTCAGGATTAGAATATGGGGGCGCGCCTGTCGTCGGCGTAGGAGGACAGGATCCATTCTTTTGCAGATCGAGTGATTGAAGCTTGTCAGCAACCTTGCTATCTTCTACTGTCGTGGACTCCACGGGCTCTTCCTTTGGTGGTGTTTCCTTGGTGATGTCGCTCTCAGCTTTGACTTTCTTGCTATTGTCACCGTGTTCGTGCTGATCCATCTCTGTAAGACCATGAAGGCGCTTCCTAGACTCAAAAGACGAGTCTGCACGATGCAATTCTGGTCTATCCTCCATTTTGTCACTTGAATCCTCATCGCGAGTACCAGCGGGGTCCTCTTTCACATGCTGCGGGCGACTCTTTGGGATCCCGAAGCAAAGTGGCCAGTCCCTTTGGACAAGTTGTTCCATCCATGAATTGTATTCACTGACGGCGGTGTCAAAGTTGCCAGGCTGATAGGCGAGTCTGAAATGAGTACTCCTACTGCCCTCTGGCTTGAAAGGGATGAAGTACTTGTCGCCGTTGTTGGTTAAACAAGCCGACGCCGAATTCATCGGAGTCTACAAGTTCGCAAACAAGAAAATACAAGAATACAAGAACACAAAGAAAGAGTCAGGGCCCAAGCTCTTTTCTTTGATCAATTCATTAATCGTGTGAGACATTAAGGTCCAAGAAAACTTACTTTGCCGGTGAAGACACGTGGGAGACCCTTTTCTGCGCTAAACTTCTTGTCGAGCTCCACTGCAGCCATGATCAACTCTTGGCGGGCTGCCGTTCGGTCTGGCATCGCACGCAGGGCCAGGAACATCATGTAGGGCTGAGTGTGCCACCGGGGCTTGAAATGGGACCTCTGCGGAGTGGTTGCGCCACTGGACGACCGCGGAAATCCTGCCGAAGTTGGAGTTGAAGGATTGGTGGCGCCAGACCCATCCTTCACAGGTGAGGTGTTCGCAGATGATCCTGGATAAAACGGGGTCTCTCGCATCAATTCTACACCCGGAGAAGCTGGTGGGGAGAATGGCGGCGTTGCCGTAGCAGGGGCGATGGCAGACGGTGTCCTCCTGAATCGATTCGTGGGCGAAGCATGAGGCTGGATTGACACAAAGTTGTGGGTGAGCATCTGCAGTTGCGAATGGAAAGAGGACGGCGAGGATGGTGAAGAGGCCGGGGAACTAGCGAGAGGAAATGGAGAGTAGAAAAAGTCGGCAGAGGAATCGCGCTGTCCATTCTGGCTCTTTTTGGGCTGTCGAGGGGTCTTTGGAGTCTTTGGGGTCCGAGGCTGCTTGGGTGTTCTTGGAGTCTTTGGTTGGTCCTGCTGTTGTTGTTGCGACCAATGGCTGCTATGAGTCGAGATGGACTGTGGCAACGGTGGGAGCGGATGGCTAAAGTAGTTGGCCGACGGACCTTTGCTTTGTGGGGACAATGCAATAGGTGCCAGGGTCTTGTTCAGATGGACAACACCTTCGGACATGACCTCGTCTTCTTCCTCTTCCTCTTCCTCCTCGTCCTGGCCATGACCATTGAGCTTTACAGGAGCAGGGGCACTAGAGCCGGGGTGGGGAGAGTCCAGATCCATGTGCACACCCGAGTTGTTTGCATTGACGGTGGAAATGCTCACAGCTGATCCTATGGTTCTGGCTCTCGTGGGAGAAGGAGGCTGGGAAGTGCCTGTGTGAGCAGCATGTGGATTGCTCATGGCAGTACCGTTGGAATGATGCTGCTGTCTATGGGGGATGGAGATGGACAGGGGATGTCCTCTTGCTGACTCGATCTCTCCAGGCTCTCGAAGGGGATGGTTTGCAGAGCGAGGTAAGGGGGGAAGGGAGGAAGAGGTAGACGAGGAGGAAGAGGAAGAGTGATACTGCAGAGGAGGTGCAGAGACGGTCTTTGCCATGGCCAGACGGGGATGGCCTTGGTGCAGGGGTGGTGGGGAGGGTGAGGTTCGTCGAGGGCCGTGCGCATGTGGATTGGAAGAGTGGTGTGCAGAGTGATGACCATGGCCAAAGTGATGGCTACGCTTGTCCTCTTGAGGCTGGTCTAAGAGCGACTGGGCTGCAGCAGGGTCCATGAAGGCCGCCGCGCTGAGCATCAGGAGAGTGTCTGCTGCCGCAGAGTCGGTCGAGTGCCGGTGTCCTCGGAGATGGTGTGGATGTGGCTGATGATGCATGCTATGGTGTTGGTGCTGTTGGTGCTGCTGGAGCTGGTGCTGGTGCTGCTGTTGAGGCAGAGGGGAGTGTGAGTTTGAATGATGGTGATGGTGGAATGATGCCGAGGAGGAGTGAACAGGGTGCGAGTGTGCAGCATGGGGATGCACCGGGTGGTGATGATGCTGCAAAGGATGAGGCGAATGGGGATGGTGTGCCAGCGGGTGCTGGTGATGCTCGCCTGCAACCCTGCCGTTCTGCTGCAGATGTGCCGAATGATCCATGGATGAAGCAGCGGGAAGGAGGAGGAGGAAGGCAATAGGGGGAGAAGGATGGAGAGGAGGGGGAGGAAAGGGATGATGAGACAAGGCTCTCTAGGGTCCAAGAAAAACGAAAACAATCCCTCACAAAAAAAAAACAAATGCAAATCGAATGCATTGTGTGTTTTTCAAAGACCGCCCTGTGAGTTGATGCATGTTTGCCTGCATTCATTCATCCTCCATTGATTGATTGATGAACCAAAAAAAAAAAAAAAAAAAAAAACACAATCTGAAAGACAGTCACTTTTATTTTTTGCTCCTCCTCTTCTTGGACTTTGACTTCTTCTTGAGCGTCTTTTGCTTGTGAAGCTCGGCCAATGCACCATCCACGCTCTGTGGCCTGGAAGCATCGTCCTCCTGTGTTTCTTGGTTGTCCACGGCAAAAGATTCTCTCTTGGATTCGAGCCCGGTGTGTTGCCCTTCCTCTTCGTCCGAGTCGTCCTCTTCATCCTCATCTTCCTCATCTTCTTCGTCCTCCTCTGCTTCGGCAACTTCTTCCACTCCGTCCACCCCGGCAGTGTTTGCAATCATAGTCTCCTTCGCTTCTTCCTCCGCAACCCCCTTGACTGACTGTACTCTGTCCCCTTGCTTTTTTACCTCCTCAGTAATTGGGACATTTTCTGCAATCTCTCTCTCAACAACAAGTTCTTCGACAGGAAGGTACTCCTTGGCAGGAACAGGGGCCTCATCTGTCGCCTCAACATTTGTGTGGTTGGCAGAGTGTTCTGTCAATACTGCCTCTTGCTGCGAGACTTCCATCTCAACCATCGATGCTGGAGATTCCGGAGCCAACATGAGCAAGACCTCTTCTTTGTCGTCATCACCATCGATTTCGTTGTCATTGTCGTCGCCTTCGTCCCTCACACTGAGCATTTGCAGTGCAGGTTCTTCAGTTTCTAAATCGTGTACAACACTCTCACCAGCGAGATATTGCGAAGCAGGGAGGACGTCCTCCAATGAGACCCGGTTGAGGATTTCAATTGTGTCCTCGCTGTCATCTTGGCCTTCATCATCTGAGGTCTCTGCTTCAAGCTGAATATAATGGGGCTCAGAGTGCTGATCTTGCTCAACTGAGTCCGAGACGATCTCTAGCTCGTGCGCAGCCTTGGATTCGTTGAAAGTCTCTGAGGTTAAACCAGACGCGACAACTATAGCCTCTGAATTCGAGTCCTCCAAAAAGATCTTGCCTTCATCCTCAGATGCTGTCAGTGAGTCGAGCTCTGCCTTCTCAAAGACTTGCTCCATACTCATTGCACCCTCCAGAGTTCCAGCGTCAACTGAAGCTACGGTTCGAAAGGTTGCCGACGCGATATGACTGGGATTCGGACTCAGTACTTCCTCCTCCAAATGTTTAAACAGCTGCTGTTGCTTCATCTCCTCAAGGTCAACCTTTTGAGCGCACACGATGTAAACGTTGTTGTATGACCGCATCTCCTTGATCGAGGATGTGGAGGTCATGGGGGGTGGGGGGTGGACTGGCGCATAGCCCAGTCCACGAGAAAATGGGGTCGAGAAGGAGGATGAGGAAGCAGCGGAGGACAAGGAGTTTGAAGAGAGGTTGGCGTCCTTGACCAACTGTTGAATCAAGTGGTGCCATGCTTTGTGTGTGCAAAGTCGTTGGTCAATGCTGGAAATCCTCTGCCCCTGCACACCTCCGTCAAAGCTCGCTCGTTGGTTAGAGGCATCACAAAGCTGCTGAAGCTCTTGCTGACATTGACGATGGTACTGATCCATGACGAGACCCGAGAGCGTGGCATCCATCATCATGGGCTCCAACTCTCGCAAGAACGCGGTAAAGTTTTGTTGCCAAAGCTCTCCGACCTGTCCTCCCCAGGGACCAAAGGGGAGCGAAATCTTGGAGACCTTGAGATGGTCAAGGCCATAGGGAGCAGAGGGCAAGATAAATGACTCCTTCTTGTTGCTGGGATCCAGAACAAGGTCTCGAGGAGTAGTGGCGGCTGTTGTGGCGTCGCAAAACTCTTTCATGAACCGAGGCAAGGTTTTGACCAGATCAGGGTCCATGTTGCCGTGAATTAACCCAGTCTTGATCTGCGGGACAACAAAATAACAAATAGAGATTTGTCAGATTCGAATGGTCTTCATCATCTATAGAGCTTCTGAAGTAAACCACAGCCCAGCTTACCCATTCATTGACACGCGATCCGGACTCGTTCGCTTTCTTGATGCAAGGGTCCATGTCAACAAACTCGATCCATCCTCCCTTCTTTGTCACGCGAACCAGCTCTGTCAAGAGATCAGGGAAAGCGTTCAAAGGGTAACCCCACAAAACAAAGCGGACATGACAATAGTCAAAAGTGTTGTCAGCGAAAGGTAGTCCCTGGGTTATGTCGCCCTTGTGGAAGAAGCAATTGCTGGGCATAGAGTCCAACATCACTGGCGCCGCTCCATAAGTGGCAGATCGAGCAGAACCCCTTGGCAAACTGTTCAGTGATGGGTCCGAGGATCTGCCAGAAGACCCTGTTGATTGAATACTGGTATGTGGGTCCATCTTTCTATCCGAGGAGGACGAAGAATGAAGATGCGCGGCTACGCGGGGACGGCGACGACGCGCTGGGACAACAAGGTCGATACCATGGATCTCTGTCAATGGGAACTCAAGAGCCATGTCCTTCATCCATAGCCCAGCGCCGCAACCGACTAATAGAAAGAGAACGAGAAGAGATTCGAGAATGTTCGTTAGTGCAAGCGGGAGACCATATTATCGCATTAGAAACAAAGTTAATGCGTCGTCATTGTTCGACCATTCGCTATGACGACAACAATGTTCCGTAACGTAAGACTCACCATCAAGCACAGAGCCGAGGTCGTCTTTGTTCACTGGTGCGCGGTAGTTGCCCTTGAAGAAATATTTGAGCAGAGCATGCTGATGTTCTTGTTGCTCCTGGCGCTGCGAAGCCAATTGCTCCGGACTCAGGCTGGGACTCATCGAGAGGCTTTTGGTAGGAGAAGAGGTGAAGTTACTCCGCTCAGATACTGTAGAGGAGTTGAAGAGAGACCAAACAAAATCCCTGTGCATTGCGTCTTGCGCTTCAGAGCTTTCTCCCTGATCCTCCATCCACTGGTAGTTGGCTGTATTAATCGATGATATGGACTCGCGAGCAGATGACGAAGCTGTTCTATTGCCAAAACGAGCTCTTCCGGGCGACAACAGTCCTGACAAATTCAAACCATCATGCTGGTCCTGCTGACTAAGCATGGCAGCGCCATTTTGCGACCATCTTTGAGAAGGGGACATGCTCGCTGTCGACAGACGAGGACTCGAGAACTGACTGTCGTGACGATTGTTTTGCGTGTTGACTCCAACGAGACTTGGGCTATTTCCGGCAGAAGGGAATGGAAACTGATTCTGCTGGTGATGATGATGATGATGCATTTGAGGAGAGCCCATTGTGGACCCTTCCCTGGAGCCCACGTTGTCGTCATATCCAGCTCCGCCCTCTCGAAACCTTGAGCCTGGCAAAGAAATGATCGAAGCATTGTCCGCCCTCTCTTGCAAGAAGTGTCGTGGACGATTCTGTGGGCTGTCAGGATGAATGGCGTTCGTCCTCAACGAACGCTGGCGACTCGTGCCAAAGCTTGATTGAGAGGCACTGGAAGAGGAGGGAGAAAGGGTCGAAGTAAACGTGGATCCGGACATAGGCTTGCTCCTTCTATAGCCCATAGGGGATGATAAAGAGCTGGACTGACTTCCTATGCTCGCGAGGCTGGTATTGCTGTTGGATCGAACCAGACCAGAATCAGTCTTGCGACTCTCGACGGCTGCTGCGTTCCGAAGGCTCTCGCGCCAGAGACGCTGAGGTTCTTGGGAATGCGGATAGCTCTGAGGTGGAGGAGGAAATGCAGTGGTGTCTAGAGATGGTAAAGGTGGAGTGGATGTCTGGGGAGGTGGTGGGAGGGCCATCTGAGCTGAGGTTGGGAGAGCTGGAACTGGGGCACGGTATGCGCCCATGGCAGGAGCTCTTGGAGGCTCGACATAACCGGTAAAATGCTGCTGATATCTATTTGTATCGAGGCTTGGCCGCGATCGATATCCTCTTGCGGGAGGCGCTTGCTCGGTCGACAAAGAACTGTAAGCAGCGTCTCTGCTGTAATTGTTGCTTCCGGTGGTGATGATGGGTTCGATAATAGGTGAACTGATATGGAGGATGGGTTGGTATTGGTGGCCCTCATCGGAATCGCGAGTGAGCTGAGAGCTCTTTCGGCCACGGAGCAACGAGAAAGAGGGTCGGCCGTTGGAGGTGCTGGTGCGAGGCTGGTTCATGTTGCCATGTTGTGGCGTGTGGTTTCCTCCACTGTTCCTGGGACTCTTCTTGTTGTTGGAGCTACCGTTTGTGTTTGCGCCACCTTTTCCTTGGTAAAGATCGTTGTGGTCATAGTTGTTCGTAGAGCTGTAATGGACACTTTCCTCTCCCTGAACAGCCGGTGGACGTGCAGATGTAGGCTGGTGGCTACTTTGAGATGGGTTCTGAGCAATTGGGGGCTCGGAGGCAGGACGGGCACGCCGACCTTTCTGTGAGAATGAGGGACCTGAAGGAGCCGACTTGCGGTTCTTCTTTTTTGACTTTGAGAGCGAGGAGCCCATGAAGACGGATGGGCTTGTATTAAGGAGGATGAATTAAGAGAGTAACGGAAAGGGAGGAAGTGGGGTGATGGTATGATATGGCAATGATGATGAGGGACGGATCGGAAGGGAGAAGAGTAAAGAGAAGAGGAGAAAGAATGGAAAAAGAAAACGAAAACACCAACCAGATGAGGGCGTAAAACCCAGAGAGAAAAAGACTGCACCCTGGCTGGCTGCGATTCACCCCGCTCAGCGATGCGATGTGATTGACCCGCTTCCAGTCACCCGAGTACCTCCTGTGTTTACCGGGGGCAATCATTGCCCCTGTGCGCCGCTACGAAAGGAGCTGTTGTTCCCAGTCATCGCCCGTTGCAGCTGCATTGAAGAAAACATCCATGCCCTCTGTGGGACGACTTTTTCTTCGCTCCACCATGCTCCTTGCTGCCATCCAGCAACAGTTTTCCCGCCAAAACACCGAAAAAAGGTAAACAAAAAACCACACACAATGACAGCACGCAGGGCGGGCTCGGCTCAGCCACCTGTTGGAACACAGCCAATCATTCCCTCCAGGGGGGGACAGTGCGCGCAACACCGCACCACGCTATATTTGGATTTGGATCCGGATCTTCTTTGACTACAGCACTGCACGACACCATGTTACCCCTCAGGCCTGCCTACGTTCTCGATCCGGCCATCGACATACGGGGTCACACAGCCATCGTTCCGGAATCGTGCCATCAATATCTCATCGATCCTGCCGTGGATGATCTCTCCCCCGGATCGACCACCTTCGTGCTTTGCCAAAATATTGTCACCTCCTCCAACCACAAATGCTGGCGACACGGCCGAGTACATCGTCTTTGGCTCAACTCTACGCCACCTCTTGCTCATATCTTGAACCTCTGCTTTCAGTATTGCAGTTCCGCCCTCTGTATGATTCTCTACTCGAGTCGAGTCGTATACGAATCGTAATCCTGCCACCTGGATAAACGACGACACACTTAACTGCGAGTCTCGGTGGTAACGGATGGCAGCAGCGTCAAGAGTCGAGAGGAGCTCCTGGCCTGAAATTGTAAACTGGATCACTTCATCGCCAAAAGGAGAGGTTGTCATGACATCCTCAACCGTGACAGTTCCTTTGGCTATCCCGGAGCGGATTCCCCCAGCATTTATAATCGCAAAGTCGACCCAAGGAATGGGGGCCGTCGCATTGGGATGAGCAACAACGGGGGGTTTTCTCTTTCTTCCATCTCCTCTTTTTTGTCTCCTTCTGGCATTCAAATTTTGAGCCTTCTGTGAACCCACTGGATTTCGCTTCTGGAACAAATCTCGGACGTGATTCAGCATGGTATCGGCCACCAAGTTCCCCATATAACAATCTCGAGAATGACAGCCGATCAGCGTGAAGTCATCCGTGGCCACTCCCAAGACTGAACTGGACCAGGACTCAAACTCTCGCCTCCAACCACTAATCTCTTTTAGAAGTCCGGGATCTCCTGGGATAGAGTGTTTGACCAGAATAGGCCCTCCTTCCCAGGAAACAATCTTTCCTTCTGGGTCAAACACAATGTCCAGATCGCCAATATACCGACCCCAGCAGAATGCCTGGTATGTAAAGTAATAAAAATAAGTTTGTGTTTGCGAATGGAAGACAGATAAAAGAGAGTAGGCCTCGCGTTACCTGTACGATAAGGGTATTGTCTCCATTGAGGTCTTTAACCACAGTAGGGTAAGGACCTTCTGAGAGCGGATTGCTGGAATCTCCAAGATATGAATGGGAGTGTCCTCCGACAATAAGATCCACGCCGCGAGTCTTGCCGGCCAATTGCATGTCCTCGGAGTAGCCATGGTGAGAAAGTGCTATGATTCGGTTGATACCCTTGGCTTGCAACTCATCCACATACTTTTGAACTGCGGGAATAGGATCCGTGAATGAAATGGTCGGTCCTGAATGGGAGATATTCACTGTCATCTAAAGTATGAAGTTATGAATGCTGATTAGTCTTCGACGCCTTTGACAGCACCGCCCCATTTCCTTTTGTGATCAGGTACGGTGCATGGAAAAGAAGGGACGGCCCAAACTCACAGGCGTGATATATCCAATGATACCAACTCCTAGATCCTCAAAGATATGATATGGCTTGACGTATTTTTGAAGACCTGGGTTCTTTGAAAAATCGATATTTGCACAAACAACAGGCATATCGAGCTTTGTCCAGAATCCGGTCAGGTTTTCCGGCCCATCATCCCATTCATGATTGCCGATCGTGGTCAGGTCGTATCCGAGTGCGTTCATGACCGGGGCCGTGACATTTCCTTTGAAGTAGGTATAAAAGAGCGTCCCCTAATTGTTTTTCAGTGTCAAGGATGGAATATAAAGTCAAACCCTTGAAGACTGCCATGGTTGTTGAAAACATTTATCTTTCGTTACTCTCCAAATACCTGAAACTCATCGCCACCGTCTAGCAAGAGCGAGTGCTTCTTTCCTTGTCGAAGGCGCTCAATCAAGGTTTTGTGTCTTGCCGCTCCTCCATAACAGTTTCCGCTAGCCTTGTCTGCGGCGGTGCAAGAAGTCCCCAGAGTGTTGGCAGGGTCAACCCTGGAATGTATGTCGTTTGTGTGGATGATTGTCAAGTTGAGCCATCCGTCTTTTTCGTCCAGCTGAGCTTGGGCAGACCGCAGAAATGCAAGAGTCGACGTAAATAAAAGAGTCCTGAGTGCAAGATGGATCCGCATGGTGCGATGAAGAAAGTTGTGTTGAGGACGGATCTCACAGGGGTAAAAAATAATATGAAAGATCAAACGAGCCTTGATTGACGATTTGCCCCAGCTTCGCTGGAATGTCCACGTAAGATATTTTTTTATAATTTCTGCTCTAATATACAATTCCATCCTCTTTCTACTTGCTGAGACCATCAGCATACTGAAGCTGCTCGTTGTTCTCGTACTCGTACATGTCCAAGGCAACAACGCAGCTCTCGCGAACAACGCGCTCCTTGTCATCACGGAATTGCTCCAAAACAGGGTAGCACTCAGGGGTGGCAATGGATCCCAAGGCCTCCGCAGCCTCGTGACGGACCATGTTGGCCTCGTCCAGCTTTGAAAGAACTTTGACCAACGATGGAACAGCGGCAGGGTGCTGCATCTGACCAAAAACATAGGCGATTTCATGTCTGAACAGGGCAGAGGGGTCGTCAAAACCATCGGCAAGGGCAAGAACGGACTCGGTCGTGCACTGGTTGCGAAGAGCAAACATGGCGCGGTAACGCTCGAAAAGAGGGAGCTTCTGGTTCAGGTAGATCTCTCTTAATTGCTCAGTAGACTCTTCAGCGGTGGTTGGTGGCGCAGGGTCGATAGAAGAGTAGGCACTAAAAGAGGAAAGCATCCGTTTTTTTTATGTGAGTTGGGTTCAACGGAGAGAACATAAACATGCAACGTGCGCGATGTGATCTGGCGTTGAAGGCTTATTTACCTTTGGGGAATGACTTCCTTCTCCTTGCGGTTATCGTACTTGATCTTCTCAATAGCGAGTTCACAGGTCTGCGACACTACCTCAGATTCATCCTTGAGGTACTCCTCCAAGATGACCAAGGAGTCCAAGGAACCGATAGCACCCAGGGCCTCAGCAGCCTCGTGGCGAACCATGGGGTCCTCCTCCTTGGCAGCAAGAACACGCAACAAGACACCATGTGCGTGGGGATTCTTCATTTGACCCAAGACATAGGCCAGTTCATGCTTGAGGAGAGCAGACTCATCCTCAAAAGCTGGTAAAGAAAAGAAAACAAAAAAAGACTGCTTAGTTCATTGGCCCATGGAGGGAATTGACACCGCTTTGATTTGCAGAGTTGACTTTGAAAATGAAAATGAAAACATTAACATGGACATGAATCGCTTACCCTTCCCAATGATGTCGACACTAGTATTGTCAGCGAGGGCCTTGAGGGTAAAGAGGGCACGGAAGCGCTCGTGAAGAGGGACCTTGCCAGAGAGGTTGCAGAGGTCAGCCTCGAGGGCCTTATAAGTTTCAGCGCTGGGCTTGGCAACGACAACGTCCTCAAAGGCCATTGGGATGAGTGGAAGGAGCGGTGAGAGTGAAAGAAGGAGGGAGCGACTTGTAGAATGGAAGGATCCAATTGGGATGAGTCCAATGGGAGGGTGCGCAGAGCAGAGGGAAAAGGAAGAGCAAGAAGACAGCGCCTTTGCAAGTTTAAAGAACGCTGGCTGACGGCGCAGGTGCCTTGACTTTTTTTTTTCCTTTCTCTGCCATGCGGTTGACAGGCAAAGCCACCAACAACAGGACCTCCAAAGCCTTATCAGATCCAAACGCGTCACGTGAGTGATGCACGAGATAAGATTTTACTTTGTCCATTGAACAACTGTGTAGATATGAGTGAATGTCTGAAATGTTCGTAGGTAGTGCTGGCAGAGGTGAATAACAGCAATGAACGTCTACCGTGGCTTGTAGGCCCCAAAAGCGACGGCCTCGTAGATCTTCTCGCGCTGCTTACGGATATTACTTTCGTAATATGCCGTCGCCACCTCCAACTGGCCTGGTGGTGGCAGCTTGATCACCTTGCCTTTCGTCTTCATACCCGACACATCAACTATGCCAGCCTCGTGCAGAACCTTGATCACCAATCGCTCCCTTCTTGGTTTACCTACAGTTCCCGTCCACAGCTTCAAAAGCTCGCGAGTCTTGGCCCTCAGATTGACAAACTTGTCTGTTGCCCGACCTGTCATAGTCATACAGGATTCGATGGCCTTCTCGATGGACTCGGGTTCAGAGGACATGATATCCGTCGCCAAAATCGTCTTGGCCGCCTCGAAGTGCAAGTATTTCGACGCCAGTGCCAACACATTGCCGTCCCTGGGCGCCATGATGGACGTGTCTGCACCCTTGGCCAAGAGTCGCTTCAAGACTTCAGCCACATCCTCTGAAGAAATCTTTGGATTCCGCATCAAAAGATGCAAGGGTGTGTAGCCTTGAACATCCGGGGCGTTCACCTCCACGTTCAAGGCCAAAAGCATATCCAACGCTGCAAAGAGATGAGCAGACCCGTTCTCGTTCTTGATAGGGATGTACCGGTCCAGAAGGATATGAAGACAGTTCTGGAGAGAGCGTGTGGCCAACAACTTTGTGTCCACTTCCAAATCTACAAGCTCTTTCAGAATAGGAAGGGATGAAGGCAAGAAATGGCCCAGACAGGTCTGGATGGGCGTAATCTCGCATTCGAGTGAGAAGGTGCTCACAATCTGATAACCATTGAGGTCGTGGCCCGAGAGAATAAACCATTCAGTCATATCGGCATTCGAGACACTGATTGCTTGATGGAGTGTTGTGGGACGGGTATGACTACGAGTTTGGTTTGGACCTGGAGAATTAGAGCGGACACTGTTGGGCCGGGTTGCCGTATGGCTGCTCACAGAGTCGCCGTCAATACTGTCCGAGACTACACAATGAAAAAAAAAGTTAGCGGGCAGCCTTATGTCGAAGGGCAACTTGGGAGAGGAAATATTCCTGTATTCTTACCAGTAGTAGAGATGTTCATGCTGGAATCTTCACCAGGAAGCATCAGCATGTCCATGGGCTCAACCACAACCAACATCAAGAGGGTTTCCTCCACAACCTCCAAAGGGGGTCTTGACTCTGCATCCGTCTCCCAACACATCTTGAACAACTGCTCGTAAATCTCGGGTGTTCCTGGGATTGTTTCCTCTCGAAGACCCTTTGCAATTGCAGACGAGAGTTGCTCCATATTCTTGGTGAGCCTGGGTCCAGCCTCGGCTCTTGTAATAATCTCCTCGAAAGGGATTCGCCCCGAGGAAAGCTCCCACAGCAAGATACCCAGAGAGTAGACTTCCCAATCTGACGAGTACCTAGCCTTGCCCTGGATCTGCTCCGGCGCCATATAGACCAAAAGGGACGATGAAGACGGCTGAGCAGTCATCTGGCAAGGCGCCGACGCTATCATTCCTTTAGGTGAGCCGAATCCAGTGAGGATCGCTGTACCCTCTGCATCAACCAAGATGTTTCCAGAGTGCAATGAACAAGGGATGTTTTGAGAGGTCAGGAACCGAAGTCCCTGGGCCATATCAAGGGCTAGCTTGTAACGCTCTGGCCACTGAATCGAATCAAAATGATGATCCAAAAATTGTCGAAGCGAACCCAGACTTGGTTGCTGGACAAGCAGCGCAGGGAGTTGGCCTGAGGGTAGATTGGCGATCGGAAGATAACCATAGAGCTGGATGATTTGTCTGCACTTTCGTAGCCTATGCAATGCTTGGATCTAATATGAAGTGATAAAGAAAAAAGAAACCTAGAGTGAGTATCTAGTCTTTTTCCGAGGAACAGAAGAGCAGTGACGAGAATGGGACTGGGCGAAGGGGAACAGTCGTGAGCCGTTGGGGGAGGGCAACGTCTGAGAGCCAACAAACATGCAGGGAGGACTAGAACAAGGAGAAGCGACCAAAGCGCCAACAGAACCTCGAAAAATGGACCAGAGATGATTGAACGTTGCACAGAAGAATGTGTTGGCCTTCTTTGACATTGTTCTGGGCCACGCGAAAATGAGGGGTCATGGCAACCGCGTGTCAAAGATGAAAATGGGGGGGTGAAGAAGACATTGAAGGACTGAAGGGAAGAAGGGTGGTATCCAAAGACTAAGCGCTGTCAAGCAAGGAATGGTGTCTTTCAGGGCGTCGACTGGTTGCACTGTGTTGCGTGGGTGTTCCGGTTGAGCTTGGGAAAAAACCAGAGCCAAGCACAGTTAATCACAGGCACTGGACTTGGCCTTTTTTTTGTTTTCGCTCTTGCTCATTCTCTGTGTCACCTCACCGCCCAACAACTTCGAGATGCTCTTGGTCGTCTGCCCAAGAAAGGGGGAGATGGCGATAGATGATAAGCAACCATACCGTCGTAGCCATTCTCGCCGACGCCCCCCGCCCTCAGTCTTTGTTTGTTTCCACTCCAGCCCAGTCTCCACTCTAATTTCTTGTGCGAGGGGAAGAATTAAAGGGAACTGGAGACGCCCATTGGCACAGAAACAAACCAGGGCAAACGGTTCTCTTTGTTGACACAGATGAAGGGAAAAAGCTTTCTCGGTGTAGGACGGTGCCGTCCGTTGTTGTGTCTCCAAGATGGGGTTGTTGTGAATGAGGCTTGCGTGAGAACTTTTTTGAGTTGTTGATGAGATGGATGCAATTTCCAAGAATGCCGAGGCTTTAAAGTACTGTTCATGAAAGGACAAGGCGAAAAGGGAACAAAAACAGCGTCTTTGCAAGAAATGAAGTTTGTGGACACAACAAACCCAACTGAAGGGAGAAGGACCGAGCTGCTATTAACTCTCAATTGAATGATCGTTTGGAGAGGTATGAAAACTAATGGCCAAGAATCCAACGGCCTCTCTTCGCCGTTTTCTGGTCATTCATGTGTCTCGCCTCTCCTTAAATGGTCAAAGAACACAGGGGGAAAAGAAAGAAATGCACAAATAACGCCATGGGAAAGAAAAAGCACTGCAACCCATGTGTCTACGGGGCCTCGAAGACGGATAAACACAAAGTCAAAAAGAGTTGGGAGTCGGATCGAGAAGGAAAGCAATCACCTTCAAGAGAGCGTGCGTCCGCAGCGCAACAAAGCAGGGCCCGGGCCCGAGCCCCCCCTTTCGCCTTCCTTCAAAATCTTACGGTGGAAAAGATATCAAGAAAAAAAAAAAAAAAAAGTCCGGACGAAAGAACACTGATGCAGGGTAGCTCATGGTGAACCGGATGGTGGCCAGTTTCTCGTTGCAATGTCTGCTGTGTAATCAAAGAACCGGTCTTCCGCGCAAGATGTCAACTCCGCCGAGGCCTGCCATGTGGCAATATCACCCCTTTCTCCCCCTCTTCTTGTCTCTGGCTCATTTTCTTTGACCATTTTCCCAAACGCAAAACAGAACAAGATAACGGAGCTGGTTCATCCATTTTTCTTACCTCTTGAAGAACGTCGTCGGGAGAGCCCCACCGATCGATGGGCACGATCTGGACCTGAGACTGTTTCCAGCTCGCCACCTGCACATTCCGCGTGCCGCCAATTTGACTCGAATCCTTCGTATTCGCCGCTGTGATCGGGACAGGTACATTGTGGAGCTGAACTAGCTCTTTCATGAAAACTGGTCGGCAAGTCTGCTGCAGCCACTGTAGACATTGACGGTAATCGTCAAGCTCTGCAAACGACTGGGGTTCGTACGAGTATTGCGGAGGAAGAGGATCCTCTTCTGCCAAGGCACTCATTGCTCCCAACTTTCCACCGTAGCCGTTACTGTGATAGCCCTGGCCATAGGCGAACGGTTGTGTGGGGGAGGGAGGGCCGCCAGAGAGCGCAGAGGATATACTTCCGTTCCGAACATTCTGATTGTAGTACGCAGGAGGGCCACCCTTTGTCGTTCCATTACTCTGGACGGTGCTGATGCTGGAGTTGCTGTGATAGTGTGAGGGGGAGTCGCCGTTGGTGGTGCTTTTTCCGCTCTTGCCGCTCTTGCCGCTCTTGCCGCTCTTGATGGAGCTGCCCGAGTTGGTCTCCATGGGGATAAATGGGGGGATCATGGAAGACTGCATACCAAACTTGGAATGTGAGGGAAACATTGTGTATATATGTGGCTGGAAAGAGGGTATATGTGGGAAAAGATGAACAGAGAGCGGGACTTTCGCGGTAGATCAAGTGATGAAGAAGTAGTAAGGATCGGTTTGTGAGAGTATTGGTGGGGTCAGAAAGAACGAGGGTGAAGAGCAAAAGAAGAAAGAACGAAGAACAGCGTAAAGAGAGGAGGGGGAAACACAAAAGAGGATGTCCATGAAAGGACAAGAATACTCACACTTTTATAACTGAATGCCAGCCATCACACGGCATAGACCGCCGATGGAGAACTGGACTTGCTTGCTGCTCTCATTCACTCAAGCACAGTTCAGGCATTGGTGTTGGATTGGACAGGGCGTGTGTGTTGTGTGTGACAGACAGACAGACAGACAGACAACAAAACAAAACAAAACAACAACAAGAGCCTTTCTTCATTCTTCATTCATCGTTGTTCCGCGCTTGTCCTGTCCCTCTCTTGTCTTGTGTGCGTCTCTCTCAGGTTCAGGTTCGTTTGTCCTTTTAGTGATTTGTCGGTTCTTTTTTCATTTCCTTTGATTGCAACTTCATCCATTGTCATCCGATAGCCCGTAGCAGGTTGACCCCAAAATCATATCGATTTGCGCGTGAGCGGTGAACTTCATCCGATCGCTCTAGGTCCTGCCTCTACTCTGTTTTTGTCTTTTAACTTTCCCACCCATTCCCTGGACAGGTCATGTTTTGTTGCACACACAAATAACTCGCAACTCTTTCCTTCAGAGACGAGAAAGACATCAATAATACCGACGGGTCAACAGATCCAACTGGCAGAGTCCGTGTTTGTGCGAGTGTACCTTCAATTGCATCGCCTCTCACGACTCTCCATCCGTTGCTCAGCCCTGGACCGTTGACATTTTTGTTTATTATACATTTTACCATCCATTCCAATCCACCCTGTTGTGTGAGAGAGCTGGGAGCAAGGGAAGACCCTCGTCGACAACGATAACTGTGGACTCTAGTGACACTTGAAATGTTGTGTTCTTTCGACACCTGTGAGGTTTTCGAGTCGATTGTGGAACAAGACGCGACAATGGAGGACACAATTGCTCGCTTTGCGCCCTCGAACAGATCTTGCCATTCTTTCACAGGCCTGTCCCACCTGCAGGAAGCAGGAGGACAGATATGATAACGAGCCAATCGCCATCCATTTTTCGAGGGATGAGGTCCAGGTCCAAATAAAATAAGGTATTTCGAGCTCTGTGGGTAAAAACCTAGATAGCCAGCAGGTCAGCAAAAGGAAAGGGGTTTCCAGGACAAGGGTGTCCTTTTCCGCCTGTTAACGGTTAAGCACACCTACCTCACGACTTTGTCTCTCTCCCTGTATTGAGCGGCCATGTCCTCGCGATGCTTTTGCGTTCAAGTGAGCAAGACGGGATCGGGAGCTCAGAAAGTCAGATAAAGCATAATGGTGTCTTCATGCATTAGAAACTTTTACTGGTATCTTTGGAAAACACATTGGTTTATTCCTTAGGCACGGGATTAGAAAGAATAGCCATTCCTGAGAAACTGCATGAAGGGACGCAAGATTGGGTTGCTATCTTGCACCGTAGATTCTTCAGTACACACGACTGCTCAGAACAAAAGGTGTCATTTCGCGGGATGGTCAAGGGAACGTATCGCACTTCTGGGCGGCGACAAATAAAAACGCAAAAATGAACGCAAAGAAGTCACGACAGAGTTGCCACCAAAGTTGCCCCAGAAGCTGCATCAACCCTCCGTCAGGTATCTTCTCGACCACAAACCCGCAATCACCATCGCATCCGCGTGAAGCCGCACATGGAATGGATCAGGAGATCGAAGTTCGAGCAAAGGACTTCCTTGCATTCTTAGAACGATGCTCCAAGCAAGAGTAATGTCTCCAATCATGTCAATTCCTGGATTTACATCAGGCAAATGCCCGTAGACTGACCTAATCTGTTCCCACTCCATAGTCGTGCTGCGGCCACGGCTTCAATCGCTTCATGTCTGCTTGACCTGGAGGCATTTCTGGAACAAATTCAACCGATGCTGCGTATGGACAACAAGACTACAAATCAGCGCTGGAATCAGGATGAATCCCACGATACCACTCTTGGACCACGGGTTAATGGCCTACCGTCTCTACTCTATCCAACTCTTGGGCCTCTCCTTTACAGACTTTGTATGAACCCTGTTGTCCTGACCTCAAGGAACATCGAGGGGTTACTGATCCGAACTTTGATAGGCTATTCTTGCCAAAGTTGGACTCGAGCCGATCCTGGTTGGACTCCACGACAAAGACAACTTGCTCGGGAGCGAAAGACAAAAGCTGAAGCGTGGTGCACAGCGCGTTTAAAGGACATGTTTTTGACTGACAGAGATCCGAACGCGGAAGGGAGCAACTTGACCCCCCATGTCAATCTCTTTCAAGTCTCAACCGAAGAGATGAGGGGTCTGAAATCGACCGACCTATTTTCGACCTTGGGAAGTAAACTGCGATTGATTGTAGAGGCACTCACCAAGTCAGACGAGGCACCGGCCCACAGCAAAGCCATGGTAGACATTTCAATACTGGCCCAAAGAAGGATCACAATTGACGCTGAAAGCTGATCAGATATATGTTACCTCTAGGCCTGCTGGATATTTGGGCTATCAGGATTGTGCACGCCCTTGGTCGGAGACGTCAGGTCTCACGCTTTGGTAGCAGGAGTTATCGAGTTGGCATACAGACTCTCCAGTATGGAATTGAAAAGAGGCCGCAAGACTTATCTTCAGCAGTTGCTCGATCCAACGTTTGTCGACAACATTATGAAGCAACAGGACAGCATTGTGGCTGCACCGTACTGCCTCGAAAACAAGCAGTTGATGAAGTACGAAAAATGCAAAGAACATGAGAGAGAGAGTGGTGCCCCATATACTTACCGCTGTTTCCCTTCCCCTCCTCCCCCAAAAAAACTAGGCTATGGTGTATATCACCAATTGCACGACAACAGACTATCGTGCGTTGCATCACACGTTCTCTTGAGGCTTTCGCTGGACATCAATCACTCCTTACTCTGGATCTGGAAGATGTGCTTCAAAAGCACGCCGAAAACTCGTGTTTCTTGGTAGCAATGACAAAAATGTGGGACATGGGTTGCTGCCCTGTGGAGTTGTTCTTGCAGAACCTGACAGAAATCGCAGCAGATGTTCCTGACTGGCGAATTTCTCGTTTATGTACTCTGCTCGTTGAGTGGACTCTTCAAAACTGGACAGATTTTGGCGACAACACGACAGCGACCTCGGAAGGCGACGCGCTGATGGAAATCCTTTTAGTCGTGAGAAGTTTACTTGGAAGAACGGCTACAACAGCAGATTTGGACTTTATGGATACAACTTTGACACAGTGGCAAGAAGCTGTACGTAATTATGTGATCCAATCATCAGGACCTAGGGAATTGAGCCTAAGGAGGAGATTGGTGTTTCTTGTCGGCGCTGCGTGCTGGAGTCATGACCGACTGTTGATGCGGCTTACTTTTCAATACTTCAAGGAGCAGGATAGTCGGCAATTGGGACAAAACGAGTCGTCAGTCGCTCCCGTCATCATAGCAGAGCTCTTCCTTGGGTTCGATACGGATTGTCAAACGACTATGGTGCATCAGGTTCAGCACTTTTTGAATGAAGTGCGCGGTATTGGTTCTGCCTACTGTAGAGACAAAGAGTCGCCAAAGGCCTTGGAGGCTCATTTATCTTCAAAGTTGGAAAATTTTCGATCCACCCTCGCTTTGAACACTGTCGTATTAGCGGACTTGATTTGTGCCTTGGGCCTATACATGGTTCAAGGCGACCCTATTCCCTGGCAGACAATGGTAACAACGCTGGCTCTGTAAAGGCGAATGAATCGAATGCGCCTCGTCTCTAACACTGTTGTTGTTTGTCGTTGTCTTAGTTGGCAGTAGTACGCACCACAATATACCCCAGCGCGACGCTTCCGATGTTTGCAGCTACCCCGTTTATGGTACGACTTTGCGACATTCAACGTTCGTCACCTTTACCTGGAATGCGAGAGGCGATCGAGAGCATACTGGAACCCACAGTTTGAAATGAAAAATAAAAGAATAAAATACAATTTATTACAAAGGACATTGGAGGACGTCCTTGAGACGAGGATAAATATGGTGTGCAATATTATGTCTTTCTTCTTTACAGACCCTTCTCAGTCCTGGCATCGTACTTTTCCTGAAGAGCAATCTTCTCTGCGATCATGGTCTTGTCATAGTCGCGGAACAAGTAGTAGATGACGCCGGAGATCAAGAGAGCGGCAACACCCAAACCAGTGTACATCCAGAGGAGCAAAGGATCCTTGGTCAAGGGCAAGAAGGCGAAGCCGAGCAAGGCACCGGCACAGTTCATGAACAAAAAGATGGACATGACCACGGACTTCATGGTCGCGGGGGCGTTGGTGAAGGCAAACTCGAGACCAGTGATGGAGGCAAAGATCTCGGAGATGGCAATGAAGAAGTAGGAGAGAATCTGCCAAGCGATCGAGACATTGTTGGGAGTCTGGTTAGGATCGCAGAGAGTGCAGGCGTAGTTGGGGCCGGTGATGTAGATCTTGTGCTGGACGATAGCGGTCCAGGCCATGGCAATGGCAGCAAAGACGAAACCGAGGGTAATACGGGTGACGGGCTTAAGTTCCATGCCCATGCGACGGAAACCAGGGTAGACAACCTTGTCAAAGATGGGGATAAAGATGATCAAGACGATGGGATCAATGTTGTTGACAACATCGTTGGGGATTCCGTACAAGAGCATGGTACCGGCCTGGGAGGTCAAGTTGGTGGTGATCTGGTTGTAAATGACCCAGTACAAGGGGAAGAAGCAGAAGACAGAGCAGGCCTTGAGGGTAAGGCGGAGCTCGTCAATGAAGATGTCGTCCCAGGTAACAAAGGTGAGGTCGGATCCAGGCGTGCGGGCCATAATATTAGAGGGCCTGGCAGCATCGAGGTTACGACCGTTCTTGAGGGCAATACCAAAGACGCGGAAGGCCTCCAACAAGACGGAACCACGAGGGGGGGTCTTGACAACCTTGTCCTTACCCCACCAAAGAGCAAAGACGGCGCCATTGAACATGATCAAAGGGATCAAGTACGCCAACCAGAAGGCGTAGTACTTCTCGGCATTGGTAGTGATGATGGCGGAGAGAGAACCCAAGTTGATGGCCCAGTAGAACCAGTTGAAGATGGACTGGACAGTGACATTGGGATCGACAATGACCTTCTCACCAGACTTGAGGGTCCTGATGGTGGGCTTGGTACCGGTGTACTGCTCAGCAACCATGGGAGAAACGTTGGCCTTGATGCCTCCGGTACCCAAACCGATAATGATCATGGCAATGACAAGACCAGGCAAAGCGGCATTGTGAAGGATGGCAGCGGGGATGGAGGTCAGGGTCAAGACCAAGACACCGAGCATGTAGATACCGCAGAAGACGACAATGGTCTTGTACTTGCCCAAGTACTGATCAGCAACAATGGCTCCGAGAATAGGAGTGACATAACAGAAGACTGCAGAAGAGAGAGAGAGGACGTTTATCAGTAATCAAGATTCGAAGGCAGCCCAGATCAAAATATTCAAAACGCCGATCTGTGAAACCTACATTGGAAAAAGTAGTTGAGAGCCGTGGCGGCCTGCTGGCCCTTGCCGATGGCGCCGGGATGCTCAGCTCCACGCTCCGAGGTATAAGGGTATTGGATGTAGTTCTGGAATGGACCCGAAAGACCATAGTACGTGAAACGTTCACAGAACTCGACCACAACCACCAACCAGGCCGATGCAGGGATAGTGTCAGCGATCCTGCGGAGGGTGCTTTCCTCCTCAAGGGTTGGCTCGCGGCCATCGCCCTCAATGATCTCGGTCATGTGGGTGGCTTCGATCTTGTGGGAGTGAAGCGAACTGTGGACAGCGGCCATCATGGGATCGCTCTTGTAGGCCATCTCGACCGCAGGAGAAACGGATTCGTCGTATTCGCTCTTCATGGTGGTGATAGCTTTGGTGTCGTTAAGATGGGATAGGAGAGGGTATGATCAGATCTGGGGTGGAGGCAGAGATGAGAAAGGGGTGGTGGGAAAGGGGAGGTGGAGGAAGAGGAAGAGATGAAGGAGGAAGTTGCAGACAGACAGCCAAGCAGCAGCAGCAGCAACGGTGAAGAGGACGGAGGACGAAGGAGAAAGAGATGTGAGGATTGGAAAAGTGAGGAAAGGGACACTCTTTATAAGAAAGTCAAGAACCCGATCAGGGCAACTGCCGGAAGGAGAGAGGAACCAACCAGACGTCAAGGGCGGTTCAAAAATAATGAAGATACAATACTAAGAACATACACTGTATTCAATCAATGACGACGGTTAGCGCATTGAATTCTGTCAAAAAAAAACTCTCCTTCTCTTCCCGGCCATCGCCAACTTTCGCACGCCTCTCCTGGGGCTTCTTTTTGCGGGCTGCGGCTCCAACGGCGATGTTGGTTTGTCGTCTCTGGGGCGTCCACCATCGCCTCGCTCGCCTCCCCCCTCGCCTCGACTTACAGTAGTGGAAGGTACCCTGCACTCTTTTGCCTGCTCTTCATCCTGCTGCCTACCCTCTACCGACCCACTTGCTTTCGCCTTTGTGCCTGCCCACCTTGTGCCTTCCCCTTTTTTCCACGGTAATCCAATCCACATGGCCATTGGGTTTGGAAACTTTGGACTGGATCGGTGGCCGTTCACCCCAGAGGCCGATCAGTCGTGGGCGAATAGGGTTGCAGGGCAAAAATACTCCAAGCGGGCCAGAGAGGCCGAGAGACACCATAAAAAGGACTCAGATGGCCAAGAAAGGCAACAGAGATGCGATAACATCACCTTGCATTCCAAAATGCTCGTTGGCTGCACTCGACAGGCCTCTTCCCCTTGGTGTAGTCTCAGATCGGCCCCCAATTTGGCTCTTCAATGTCAACCCTTGGGTCGGAGAATATAGTCGGTGCCTTGCTCTTGGACGAGAACCTTGGCGGGGATTGGTGATTTTTTGTGACCAGCAGCTTGTCGGCATGCTTTCCGTTTATTGCTGCCCTCTCTTTTTCTTTTTCTCTTCTTGGGGATTCGCTGTCGGTGAGGAGACCGGACAGCCCCATTTTCATTCTTCATGAATTAGCCGTCAGGGTCGATAAGAGATTCGATACAATACATAAATGTTCTCACCTGCACGCTGGGACAATTCGGAGACCGACCAAAGGCGGAGAGAGATGAAAGACCATCTCGCGTGCCTGTCTCGCCCCCGTTGCCTCCCATTCTTCTTTCTGTCTACTCCTGGTCATAAAGAAGATATGTACATGTACATATTGTAGGCAGAAACAGTGTGTTGGGAAATTGCCATTTGACACGTCCTGCCATGAAATACGTTCATGTACCTGAATGTAGTAGAGGGGAGGTACCTTCCCAGGGACGTCAACGTCGCTATTTTGTCGTCGACCGTGGTAGTCTCTGAGAGCAAATAATCAAAACAGGGCTAGAGCCGGGGTCGAGTGGACGATTGTTTTTCTTTTTGGGCGTTCGGAAAAAGGTTCTCTCACTTGTGCAACCGCTTAGGTTTGGGTTGGGGCTTTGAAGAGGACAGTCTTTTTATCATCTGTCTGCTTGCAGTGTTGCCCTTCAGATCCACAACTCCTCCATCCATCGTAGATGGGTAAGTGACTCTAATGAGAAGAATGGACGATTGATTGTTCACTCGCGAGGGTCATGGGAAGAGCGAGCTAAATATGTATGTAGCCTACTGTACACCTGCAACGTCCCTGCCTGCACTGATCGCAGACTATATTAGCGCAATGTACTCTAGTGTGGAGTTGCGGTACGGGCCAATCCAAAAGAGGAAGCGCGAGAGAGGTACTTGTTCATGTACAAGTTCATCCAGGCTTTCCTGGGGACACCCTTCTACCCCAAAACAGAGAGAGCATCGACTGCCATTGGCCAAAAAGACTCGGTTTGCAGATGCCTGGCCCCCTGGCTCACTTGCCCCTGTTGTGCCCCTCGGACTATTCTCCGAAAAAGTCTTTTTTGTAAACACCAACAGCAGGCCATTTGTCCACCGTTCATCGGGATTGTGTTTTACTTTTACGTTCATGGAGCAAATAAGGACGGGGATAAATTCACCTGCTGAACTCTCTGCAGGCGCACACGACAGCAAAGGCCCGGCTGAACCCTTGAAGCATGCAGAAAGAGCATACATGGGAGTTTCGCCGTTATGCCTCAGCCCTCCTTCCCCTGACACTTTGGCCAATCCGATCATCCTTTCCCAGGGGTGACCTAGGCTGTGTCCTCCTCGGCCTACTGAATGCAGTAGTCTATATACTCAAATGATATACTAGCTCATAGCTCATTGCTCTATGCTTTCCTCTGCTGCCATACTCTACTATATAGGCGCTCGAGCAACCTGGATTTGTATTCACCTTTTGTTGTCTTCTGTCAATCGATGTTATCATCGCCTGCCTGATCCTCACCTGGTCTTTTGAGTCTTTGATCGCCCCCTAGATATTTGATCGAGGTCAGTGCAAGAGACGGCTAGATGGGCGACATAAATTCCATATCCTCTTCCATTCTTGCCCAAGAGGACGATGAGGCAAAAAAAAAAAGTATAAGAATAATGCCGACGGTGAACATAGTCAACGGTCGAGCTGTCCGTTTCAGCGCCGATCATAAGGACTTGCTGGAACGCTGGATCAGTGTTGTTCAGGCGTCGCACGGTGGAGACAGAGAGTCCATTTGCAGGTCAGGATCAAAGCTCTTTTTCTGACTGCACTGTTGTTTGTGAAAGCAAATAGAATACAGATGATTTGTAGGTTTGCACGGTAGAAGTGTGGTAGAAGCGTGCATTCTGGGAAACGACGCTTTGGTGACAACAAAGGGGTGTTCGTGTGATCAGATTGCTGGTCAAAAAAGGCAAGGCAAAAGATTTGCTCAAAGGCGACTGGGGGGAGGAGGGGGCTGTGTTCACAAACCGTCTTTTCCCGCCATTTTTGAGAGAGTGTGTGCACGCATCTGGCGATCCTCTGCTGCCTGCTGTTTTCTCTGGCGCGCGACACGCTTTCTGGTGCGGTGGGCTCTCCCAACCTGCCCCTGTGCTGCCTTGACGGAAACAGGTAGAGCGGCCACACTCTATCACTGCATCACAATCAATAACATCTCCATGATTCGCGAGTGCGATCTTCAAAGTGGAGAGCACACGCCGGGCTTGCCCATGGACCAAATCCGTTGGCGGTCGAAAAAGTGGTGATGAAGGATGAAAGACTCTCTGTTCCTGCACACATCGTGATCTTTGCTCCTTACTGAAGAAAACGAAAAGAAAAAAAATCTTTCTGGCCACTCACACGTCGCCACTCTGCTTTTCTCTGCTTCTTTCTCTTCTTTCCCTCTCTCTCTTTCCTCTGCCCATCTCTGTCATCTGTTCCACTTTTCCTTTCGTAATCCTAGTTCTCCTCCTTCGACACTTTTCGTGCCCATCATATTCAGCTGCGTGAGTGTCACTTTTCCACCGTTGTTCTTCTCACATTCGCTTGCTTTGCCTCCTGATTCTTATTTCTGTTTTTCAACGGTTTGTTTCTTCACAATTCTCCAAGCTAACCGACCGTTGCTCACCGTTTTTCACCTCTTCTGCTGTCATCCAATCTTCTGGCTCTCGTGCTGGCTCTTCGACGCCCTTCACTTGGACCCTTGCTTTCCCGCACGCACCCCACCCCATAATCAACCCTATCCAGCTCTTGAAAGACCAAACTCCTAAACCTGAGCCCCGATCCTATCTCCTTTGACCACTGCCACGTCCCTCCATACCCCCCTGCACGGCACAGCGCCCGCTCACAAACAGCCCCTCCATATCCTGCTCTGCATCAAGAACGATTGATTTATTCCCAAAGAAATAGTGCCACCTCAACATACCATGGCAGAGAACACGATCCTCTCGCTATGCTTTCCTTGTCCCACACCAGCACAGGCGGGTCCAGTGGACGAGACTATGACGAATGCATTCCAACAGCTGTGCATGGAGATTGGCCGTAGTCACCACTGTCAAGCGATCCTCGATGTCAGCCTGAACAATTCACAGGCCAAGAGGAGACTTTCGATCGATACCCACCAGTCTGTGTACAATGTCACCATTTCCGGTGCTTATCAGAATGTCATGCTGGCCAGAGGTGCCCTCATTCGCAATAACCCGCTGAAGGTACATTCCATTTCCGCATTTACCCTGCTTTGGCCCCCCCCCCTCCTCACATGCGATCTAATTGCAGGATTCAGGCAACGCACGACAGTTGGATTCAGGGAAAGAAGGAGAGAGAGAAAGAAATAGAGAAGGGAATCGGGACTGCAATTTGAATTCAATGTGCATGGGGCACCATTAGATCCACTGATGCATGTTGCACAGACAGAGACGGACACAAGTATTCCAACAAGCAGCCAACAGACACGACGGCATACGCACGACACACACGAAAAGGCGGTTGCCCAGCGTCTACATGATTGGGGACTATCTTTTTTTTGTTATGATTTTTCTCACCTGTCCAATCTGACACCGCTGTGGGCAGCCGTTCTGCGAGCGTGGTGTGAGTGTCTCACCTCTGGTGGGCAGACAACAGCAGACAGGCTGGAAGGACTGCATGACCACAGAAAGAGTGGCACAGAAACTGAGGGGGGGACTGCGTCGCTTACTTTGCCGTGGATTCTATGGATGCTGTGGATTCTGTGGACACTGTGGATACTGTGGATGTTCAAAGTGCTGATCCTGTGCCTGCCTCGCATTCGACTGACTATGCTCACGCCACCAAACTATTCTCTCTCTCTGTCTGTCTGTCTCCCTGAACGTAGCCAAGACTCTCTGTCAAGATCAGCAAAACCGCCATCACTACCGACCCTAGCACAGATCTCCCGCCAGTCACGCAACAGACCACCACAGGCCAACCCTCGGCAACGCCCATACCCATCCATGACAAAGACACGCCCAGCGCCGACAACAATACACCATCCCAAAATCAGGATCAACTTTCAGTAGACGCTCCGGCACCTCCTGCTGTGTCCTCCTTCTCCACCTACCTGTCAGTGTTGCCCGAGTTTAAGACACAGGTGGACCAGATCTCAATCGCCACAAAGACCTCCATCACTCTCGTTTCGAGTCAGTTCCATGCTCTACCCTCAGCAAAGTCCGCCATTGCTGCCCATGCTCGTCAGGAAATGGCAGAGTTGCTCGTTTCAGGGACCTGGGAGAATGCCGAGGCTGCGAGACTCTTGCTTCTGGCAGCTATTGATTCACTACAACCAGGCATTGTTCAGGAGAATCTTCAGGTGGAGCTGAAGTTCCAAAACATGATAGGAGGCCGCAAGCGCCAAGATGCGCAGGATCTTATGGCCAAGACACGAACGAGCATATATTTTGCGTCTCCGTTTGTGCAGACTGTCAACAAAAGCGGAAGTCCAGTCGATCCCAGGAATAATGAGATCATCATCACAGGCGAACCCGCCAATGTACAGATAGTCAAGGACACGCTCTCTCGAACTTACTCCCGTGCGCAGCAAGCCGCACCCTCATGCACTCGTCAGGTCAACATTGCTTCTCGCAAGCTCGACTGGATGTTGCTGAATCACCGCGACAAACTGCGCTCTATTATGACAGACAATGCTACTTTCATCGCCTTCCCACCTTTGGGCGCCAGTCACCCCATCATTTTTGTGTATGGTGAATCCAGAGTTAATGTGGAAAGAACTATCCGCACAGTCATGCAACTGGTAAGCTATGAGCAAAATCTGGCATTATTCCTGAATCAGACGAGCTTTGGCTAATAATAATGGTGTTTTTGATCCTGCTTCTAGTCATCTCAATTTCACTCTGGATCAATCAATATGCTTGTGGCCATCCGAGATAACCTTGTGGCTGTCCCTGTGACAGCCCCCAATACACTCTCGCCATTCGCCAACATCTCAAAGCTGGTTTCTCAGTCCTCTGGGGCCGAGGTCGAATTCAGAAACAACGGATTCTTTATTTTTGGAAACGAGATGCAGACAAGGATGGCCGTACAATTTTTGTCAGAGATTGACTTTATCAAGACATTGCATTATGAGGTGAAGTTCTCTGTTGAACTCGCGAATGAACACCGAGAGTTTATTTCTGGAAAGAAGAACGGCAAAATCAACCGAATCATGAAGGCTACAGGCGCAAAGATCAAGTTTGATCCTTGCAACGAGTACAACTTTTACGTCGATCTCAGCTCCACTATTGCTGTGAAGGCTGTCGAAGCACTAGCTCTCCTCCAAGAGGAGCTACCCGCCGAAATTTCGTTTTACGTGCCAGAGACCTATCACAAGCGAATCATCGGTGTCGGCGGCAAGAACATTCAACGGATCATGAAAAAGTTTGGCGTTTACGTGAAGTTCTCGAACTCGGAAGAGTTTGCTAACTTAGGAGGCTATTTCGATAACTTGGACAATGTTGTGGCAAGGACACCATCAAAGAACGCTCTGAACCTCGACAATCTCAAGCACGCTGTAATGGAGCTGGTCAATCCAAAGGACAAGGACTTTGTACACCACTCCTTGACCATCCCCAAGCAGTACCATCTCTCGCTTCTGTCTGACCACTCCAAGGCTCTTCACGAGATGCAGGAGGCTACCAATGCCATGGTTTTGTTCCCCGAGAAAGAAACTGGAAGCGATATTGTGTGGATCTCTGGACCTGAGAGCCTGATCCAGCAAGCCACCTCGATGCTCCTCTCCCTCGTCGATGAACAGTACGTGTACCCGGTCCCATATTCTGAGGCTATGAGCCGAGTCTTGTCCAAGTCTGAGTTCCAAACCGACGTCTTGGTCAAGATGAAGAAGGAATGGAACATGACCCTTGTTATCCCAGAAGTGAGCGAGGTCACAAAATCAAAATCTGCAAGCTCCAACGCCGGCACGGAATCTGACTCGAAAGCACAGCCCGTTACCGACAACAAGACTAGTTCGGTCGGCAAGGACACGGAGGAGGGGACTAATGAAAAGTTGGCTCGATCTCTCAGTAGTCTAACGGACAGTGATGATGAAGATGAGGACAGCGAGGAAGAGGATCATGTTTTCATTTTCAAGTACAGCCGGAACAATGAGGATTATCTCCAGAGCGCCAAGGAGCTTTTGGTTCAATTCCTCATTGATAACCAAATTGAGGTCTATGACGACGAAATCCGCATCCAAAGGCCACGTTCGGACTCTTTCGCTGAAGCTTTTCCTCATTTTAACAGCAAAATTTTGTCCTCGGTCGCAGGTGGAGGTAAGATTTTTTTTAACACTTCAAAATATGTTCTTTCGGGTTGAGAATATAGTAAAGGGATTGACATTCGCCCCTTCTTATTTCCTAGAACTGCCTACTCCTGCCCCAGCATTCCTCAACTACTCGCTTTTTGAGAACGCTGGCAACGCCTTTGATTCTATGAGTCGCGCCCCTGGGCCTACCAGTGGAGGGCAAAGTGCAAATATGGGTGGCCCCGGATTGATGGTGGCTCCGGACATTCGATCCTTGTTTCCTCCTCAAGGACCCTCGCCAGGAACCCTCCCACCTCTGGCTTCCTCGCCTCCCCGTTGGCCAGAACAGCATTCTCGTCAATTGACGTCGGTTCCTGGATCCTCTGCAGGCCTTAACTCTGCTATGACCGCATCAGGACCCACATTTACCGGTGGTCAACAATCCGGTGGCAACCAGCTCAGCAGCCAGTCGCCTTACAACAGACTTACGTCTTTACCTATTGATCCATGGAGCAGTCCTGGAAAACAGCAGCAGCAACAGCAGCACCAGTCCTCTACATCTGGATATCCCAGCTCAATTGGCCAGTTCCGTACACCACCACCCGGAATGTCCAACACGACATCAGGGGTTATGCATGGCGCTTCTCCCAGCGGATTTTTCTCTCCCAACAACCAAAGTCAGCAGTCGCAGATTTTTTCACCCGAAGGACCTTATGGAGGCACGTTAGGTTATCAAACCCCTTCTACTCCCTCAAGCCACCTGTACTCCAACAACAACTCCCCAGTGCAGGGCTCTTCTAGCAATGGGTTCTCTGGTTTCATGGGGCATCAGTCCCCTAATCAGCAACAACAGCAACTCCATCATCATCAGCCCTCGCCCCAAAGACCACTCTCCGGTTCCTCTTCCGGCTCTCGCGATAGCTTGCAGTTTCTGGAGGACAAGATGATGTCTGGTCCTGCCTTTGGACCTGGTTATGGACCAGCTCTGAACAGTGGCGGTGCTCGAAGTCATCAACAACAAATGGTATACCAACAGCAGCACCCGTCCAACCAAACATACCCTTCACAGCCCAACACTGGTTTGTCTAATCAATACCCTCAACAGCGGCAACGTCATTCGAGTCACAACAGCAGCACGAGCCATCATACCATGTTCCTAGGCGCAGGTCTTGGGTCCACTGGCGGAAGTGTTAATAGCGACGATATTTCGACTGAGGATGAGGGTGACGAGCCTTTCGACGATATGAGGAACAAGTATCGTTCCTTCAACTCGCAATACCAACAGCAGTATCCTGGAACTAGCGGTGGATTCAATTCTCTTGGAGGTCCTCCAGCGGTTTCCAACAGAAGAGGCTCTGTTCCCTCCATGGGTTCAATGTATAGCAATCAACAGTTGTACAACCAAAACGGCTCCTCTCAGCCACCGGTGACTCCCCCATCAAACGTCATTCGCCTTAGCAACAGCAGCTCTGACCTTTATGCTCGGAAGTCGCTTGTGAGCGCCATGGCTAGGCATACGATCGGACAGCAAGACAACAACATCGGCTCTGGACGCTCGCCCATTGGTGCTTCGTTGAACCTGTCTGGATCTGCTTTCAGTAATGACCGAGATATATTCTCTAGTGGTTTGGGAGGCATTATTGGTGGCGGCACCATCAGTCACGGCAATACCCCTTCGAACAATGCCCTCGGCAATACCCCTTCGAACAATGCCCTCTCCGGACTCGGAAACTCGATGGACAACCAGTCCAATGGCCGCCCTAGTGGCCCCTCGTCTCTGATGGGGTCGACGCTTTCTCCCTCAGCCCTTCCTTTCCTGGCGGAATCCCCACTGGAGCGCGGCTGGGGTCGTTAATAGGCTGCTATTGTTTTGAGTGTAGAGAACTGCATGATATCCATGTCAAGATACCACTGACCATTTTTGGTTATTTTTCTTTTTTCTTCCGCCCTTCCCGATTTTTATTGCTTCTTTCTTTTTCGCTGACATTTTTTGACCCGTTCTTTTTTCTTTGTGCTTTTCAACCAACTACCCTTTTTTTTGCCTTTTGCTTTGCTATTTCCTGCTGAATGCTTTCCTAAAAAAAAAAGAAAAAAAAAAAAAAGAGATAGTTCCCCTTTTTGCAATCCCTTTACCATTATCCCGCTACAAATATTCCCATAATAAACATTGAACAGCCATGATTCTACTTTTATTTAGTTTGGGAGATGAGGACGATCGCAGGTCTTAACTCTGGCATTCATATCATCAATGGCATCCAAGATCCTCTGTGTTTCCTTGACAGCCTCTCGTCTAGTGGCCCTGGCGACCTCGAAATCCGGCTTACAGACTACACCATCAAAGACCAAAAGTGAACGCATCAAGTTCTCAGAGAGGAGCGTATGCGAATCCTGAAGACTTTTTCTTGCTGGGGGTAAATGAGGATCGTTCAGGTTAACGGGTCCCGGATTTGATCGAATATAGTCCTCGACTGCAATCTCGTATTTCGGCACATGTTCGGCCACAAGGTCCAAGGTCTTTTGGAGTGAGGTCTGGATCTTGACAATCAATGCATACTCTTCTGGGTCTCCGTGGGTTGTCAATGTGCTGATATCCGTTTTCTATAAGTTGTTTTAGAGGTCATTCTTTTTAGTGATGTGCTCATCTGAGAGTGTGTCTCTTCTCATCCCAATTCTCACAACATTATTGTCAATAATGTGCATAATGTCAATGACAACTAGCTAGTTCACTAGAAACTTACACTTGGTCGAGTTCCCATCATGACAATCTGAGCATTGGGCTTGATCCCAAAACAGGACAGAGGTGCGTTATCGTCCTTCATAGTTGCACCTCCATAGATCAAAGTCAAGCCTCCAAGAGGTACCCTGGACCAATCATGGCATCCTTTGCGAAGTTCCCCTAACCGAACGTCAGCCAAGGTTCTATCTGGAAAGTCGAACGACTTCTTCTCTCTTCCCCACTTGATGTTGATTACTGTCATTTTGAACGGTCGTTTTAGTATTCTTGAGAAAATGGCAGTTGAATACGATTGAATAATTTTGATCCGATGGCTGCTACGGGGCGGAATACGGGCGGATCTAGATAAGATGTTTATCGTGCAGAATAAGAAATGATAGATGGAGCCCGAGGAAAAGGAGAAAGACAGAAAGTTTTGACCGAGTTTTGGTATAGGTGAGAAAAAGAGCACAGATGCTGGCTGGCAAACATTGGGTTGACATGAAGTCGGCATTGGGTAGGATGGTGTCAGTCCTACCTAGTTCCTGGGCAGGGTATGAGTGGAGGCGTCTGTGTGAATGAAATGAGGAGAGGCAATGGAAGAAAGAAGGAGAGAAAGAAACGAAAAGAGGTGGATATCGGTCCAGGTACCACCTTTCACGTACAGTGTTCTGTGAACGTAATTTTACATTTGCCACCATTGTTGGATCAATGACTTCTTGATTCCATCCCAACACCAGAGTGACCAGACCCTTGGCTTTGGGACTTCATGTCGTGGTTGAATGAATGCAAGTGAAAAAGTCCATATGGCTGAATTGGGTAAATAACTCGATGACTAGTTACAATGCTTCACTGCATGATCTTTGGCGTTTATTGTTTGACCTGGATGTTGTACTTCTTCTGGAACGCCATAAACTCGTCCTCCTTAGTCTTGTACTTTTGAACCAATTGCATCGTAACTGTCTTGATCTATTTCAACAACATATCAAGATGATAAACGGTCAATTCTTGTGAAAACACATCGCTGCTGATCCGTCTCTGCTGAGACCTCATATTCAATGCCATCAGAATCAAGTACAAGTCAACTTACGCCCTCCTGGTTGGTCTTCAAAGCTGGCAAGACTTCCTTGACAGTACGTTCTACGAGGACGCCACCAACGAGACGAAAGCACTTTCTGTCACCATCCAAAGGCGAGATAGTATCCACGACGAGTCTACAGAGGTGAAAGATATCAGATACAACGGCAATCATGTCAGTTCAGAATGCATTGGTGAGGTAAGTTTGCGGCCATCTCCCTTTTCTTGCATATCCACCACTCATAATCCCTTTAAAGTAAAAGAGAGAAATACAAATGTCTGGGAATAAAACAAATCCTGGATGTCTCCATGCATGCGTCGATGAAATATAAACAGGCCTTTGAGTATTTACGTGTGTTCATCGGCCTCAGTCTCGAGCTCGCCAATCTTTTGCGCCAATGAGCTGAGCTCTGACTTCATGCTGTTGTAGGTCTGGGTGAGTTCTTGGTCGCTTGGACGGGCCGCCTTGGCGCTGCTGGATGCTGCTTTGTTGCTGCTGGACATGTCGAATGTGGCGAGACGTGTGTGTGGAGATGCAGAGATGATCAGGGATGGAACAACATGCACGGCATTTGTGGTCTGGCTGTCAAACCCTTAACAGATTTACACTTTTCGCTGCCCGTCGGCACACCTCGCCGAAGGACCAAAAGAGATGCCATGCCCCAAAGTGTCTCTTTGCTTCTCCTCATCCGCCTCTGTTCACATCACTCCATCAACCTCCACCGGACTCCTTTTCTACCTCTCCCTCGCCTTTTGTTGTACAAACACCGCTGCACATCATGGAATTCATGTCGAATTTGGGCGGAGGGATGCAAGCCGACAGGCCGTCGCTGTTTGAACTCATTGCGCAGGACAAGATGCGAGAAATGCTTGAGCCGGCGTTGCGCTATGTCATTGCTGTATGTTCACCTTTTTACTCCCTTTCTCTACTCTCTGGCACAGAGATGGAGTGTTAATCCAGTCGGCACTTCGCTTTACCGGAAAGAAGACTTAATGACCCTATGATTTCTTATTGTTCTATAGGTCTATGCTCAAAGATACCCTCGCTACCTGATCCGGATCGTGAACCGATATGATGAGGTGTATGCCCTGTTGATGTTTTTTGTCGAGCGCCACTACCTCCGTGAATATGGTACGATCTCCTCCTATATATTTTCTTGTGAAGCTATACGAAAGCGCCACCGTTGGAAAACATCGATGATTAATCTTCTATGGCCGGGATTTTTTTTGCGGGTTGGTAGGTGCTTCGTTCGCAGAGAACTTCTATGGACTGAAAAGAGTCAGAGCTCCCCGTGCTGTCAAGCAACCAAAAGTCAACATCGATGATGAGTCTGTGGCGACTGAAGCCATGTCCTCCATACCAGGATCTAACAAGCTTCGCGGAAGAGACATTCGCCGATCGTTAGTGTTCTTGGTAAGGGATGCTTCGTTGTTACAGCATCAACCAGACAACGAGAAAAGGTTAAGGCGATCGGCAGAAAGCTAACTTAACACATGGATCTGTATTTCTAGATTGGCCTGCCATACGTGAAATGCAAATTAGACGAGTACTATGAAAAGGTCTCTGGAGGCGAGGCAGCTCGACTTTTTGGAGACGAGCTCGCACAAGAAGAAGAAGATCTGACAGGCGTAAGTGGATTATGACACTTTGAGAATAACATTCAGTTGCATTGGAGTGATCTATTGACTCACGCTCCCGATTTTATTTGATGCGGCCAATTTTTAGCAACCACTCGCAGTCCGATCTAAAGCTTTGGCACTCAAGGCATTCAAGAAAGGATACCCCTATGTCAACGCGCTTTATCAGCTTTCAATCCTGGCCCATTATATTGGATACTTGTACAACAAAACCCCATTCTACTCTCCTTGGCTTCGACTGATTGGCATTGAGGTCAAGCGTATGACTGCTACTGACTATGTAAGTCGACATTGAAACAAGTACTCATTTCGCCACTTTGAGGCAACTGCTAACTCATCTTGGAATTGTTGATAGCGCGAAATTTTGCAAAAGGCGAAGCGCGCCCCAGGAGTCTCCAATTCACTACGCGAGTCTATTCAAAACAACGTGCTCGCGCTCTTGTCTGGATCGTTGGATTTCCTCAAAGTCTTGCTGCCCATGTCCATCTTCTTTTTCAAATTCTTGGAATGGTGGTACCAATCGGACTACTACCGGAAGGCCTCCACAGCTGGCGACAGTGCTGAAGTACCTCCCCCCGACAGAGTGAAGGTACAGGAGAGACTCTTGCGCGGTTTGTCGATATTTTAAGTATTTTTTTTATTAACTCACTAATTTCTAATTTGTGACAATCGCACTACGAAACCGTAGCCTCACCCCGATGGTTTGCCTCTGCCCAGAGCTGCCAATGTGTGCCCTATCTGCACAAAGACAATCACCAACCCGACTGCCCTGTCTTCTGGATATGTGTACTGTTACCCTTGTGCCTATAAACAAGTAGAAGATCATGGACGCTGCCCAGTAACTTTGATGCATTGTAGAACTGACGATCTTCGAAAGCTTTACAACGACGCTGGAATGTAAAATCAACAATCGTCAATCGTCAATCGTTCGTTCGTTACTCTCTCTTAATAATATCGCAGCGTGCGGACTTGTAAACTATACTACGAATGCTTTATGGATGGATATTTTCTCTTACTTTAATGTTCCAGTAGGAACTATGGTACAAGATGAACAGGAGAGGTATAGGGATGAATATGATTTTGGCCGGTTAGGATATGAGCTATATTGGTGATCGAGAGGCATTTATTGCATAACAGCAGCCGCAGGTGCTTGTCCATTGACTCCGTTGGCCCCTGCACCTCCTGCAGGGCCAGATTTCCGCTCTGTCAGGAATGAATGCAGCTCGTCATAGAGTAAGAAATGGAGCTTTTGTAGGTGCTTAATATCTGCATAGACCGCGTCGGTGTAGGTCGTGTCCTTCATATAGACCCGTCTCAAAAAGTCCATCATGGCTCCAGTCGCAACAACACATTCTTCCAATGGCAGGCTGTCAAAGTAGGCGTGGTTGATACGAAAAGGGTTGATTGGCGAGGGTGAGAGAGTGAGAGTAATGATTTCTGCCATGATGTCCCAGAGACGAATGTCTACATGCAAGGCGAAGCACAATCACAAAAGTTGTATTAATAAGAGATCGTTTATCCCCCCTTTTTTTTCTTTCTCTACCCCTGTGGCAGCAAACAATCTTTACCGTCTGTGCGCCAAGATGAGATAGTGCCGAGCTTCAATGGGTCATTTGCTTCAAACTTTTGACCATCGGTATTTTGGATCAACCGCTTGTGATTAGAGCGAAGCTGCTCAAACAGGAAAAAAAAAGAAAAAAAGATGTAGAGCTCCATGTTAATGTTGCCAGTTCCTTTGACTTTTTGCCTTTTTTTGGGGGTTGGGAAGAGGATGGAATCAGCCTACCCAAACATAGGGACACTTGTATCGAGGGTATCCTGCAATCAAGAATGTCGCCCGCGACTCATCCTTCTCCAATTCCGTGTCAATCGGACTCAATGGAAGAGGTGCCGATTTGGAAGAGCTCAGCTTCAGTCTACAAGGGGAGAGAATAGGTACAAAAATAACCAGCATTGTAGAGAGAAAATGCGTTCGGTGTGAATCATCCTGATTGGAGAAAAAAGAAGAGAAATGGCCGTTGGCGCAGATTTACGATCCGTGGACCACCTACGTTCGCAGTGTCCGTGTCGAGAGAACGTTCGTTGGCCTATGGAGGTGTAACAGACACAAGATCACAATATTAGCACTACAACCTTCTTGCATGACATAACGAAGGAAGGGTATTCGTGGGGCGTGTGGGCGTGTGGGCGTGTGGACGTGTGTGTGCATGTCCACATTGCTGTGTGGATGGACTGTCCTACCTTGACTTTGCGAGCGTGATCGAGTTTGGTTGCGTGCTGGTACTGAGGCCGTTCGAGACTGGCTTTGTGTCGTTATAGACCTGAAGCAGGAGCTCTTCTCGTCCTCGAAGATACACCTCAAAGTAGTAGAATCCCTAATGTATGACAAAGAAATCACAACAACTTCAGGGACCTGAGGAAGAAAACGCGACAAGCTAACAAAAGCATTTGGTGGGAGACTGCCTAAGCACAGCTGCAAGGCGCCTTCCCCCCTTTTCCAAATTTTGAGCTGGAAAGACACTTGGGCGGAAACGGGCCGGTGTGTTCTCGGTTTCAGCATGGTCTTTATGGAAGAGCTCCCGCTGAGGCTGCCGTTCCTACCTTGAGAGTTCCTACGAGTAAACATTCGGTGAGAAATGTTGATAGGCGTGCAGTTTCTGACTGTGTCAGAGACTCTCGACCCTGGAGAAGAGAATGGAATGGCGATGAGAATCGTGCAAGAGCACGTTAGCAAGGGTGAGGTCATTGGCCCGAGACTTGAGACATCAGAAACGCGATGCGCCCATGAGGTAGAGTCGTACTTTGAAAGTGGCTGCCATGGAGTAGGGACAAGGTGAGTAGGAAGTGGAGGGGGAGGGAAGAGCAGGAGACAAGAGCAATGGAGAAAGAGAAGAAAAAGGGTGCCTGTGGTGAAGCAGAGGAGGAAGAGACGAGTCGAGTCAGGCAGGAAGGCAAGCAAGCAAGCATGGGAGTGTGCATGCAGCTGTCGCTGGTCACCCTCTGGAACTGCAACTCCACACGCGGGCTCGTGCTGCCCTCTGCAAAGTGCAAAAGCGCGACCCGCTGCACGTGACCCTAATCCCGTGACGTCGACTTTTTTTTTGCACGCTGCAGCAGCAGCACACTGGGCTTTGCCGCTGCAAAGGAGACGGCCAGTCCCCCTTCAGCTCTCTCTCACACTGCCGCCACCAGAACTCTGCCTGCTCCTGCACTGTCTGTCTATCCACGCATCCATCATCACGATCACATCTCATCCCACACACACACACACGCCACACGCACACTCTCTTTCTCTCTTTCTCTCTGCTAGGGATTTCCTTCATTGAAACGAGATCCATCTTTTTTTTTTTTTTTTTTTCTTTGCTGCATTATCTCTGGGGGGCTTGCACCTGCTTTTCCTTTTTTTTTTTTTTTTTTTTTTTTATTGAATCGCTTTATCTCAACAAGGCCGTTGCCACGAAACCTGTGCCACCACCGCAACCCAACACTACACCATGCAGCAGCCACAGCAGCCACAGGTCACTCAACCCAAAATTAGCCCGGAGGTCATCGCCAACCTCACCCAGGAGCAGATCACAAGCGTTCTCAATGTAATTGAGCAAGTGTTTAGTCTGACTCTATCTGTCTACCGCTTAACTGTCCCGCTAACGTGCAGCTCGCTTCTGTCCAACAACATAGGCTGTGAAGACACTAAAGGCGGCTGGACATACCGAGGTATCGAACCATCAATATGCGCAGCTCATGGCGATCCTACGGGCCTATCAGGCCGCTCAAGCCTTGAACCAACAGCGCGCCCAGGCTGCCATTGGTAATAACTTGGAGACACTTGACAAGGTACAGTGTAGCAACAGGCAGGGCCGAGCAGAACCTCACCGATAGTTTTGTGCATCTTTTATGTCTAGGTCTCACTCCTCAGCAGCAGCAGCAACAGCTACTTCTTCAGCAGCAGCAGCAGCAGTTCCAACAACTCCAGCAGGCGCAGCAGCTTCAGTTACAACAACAACAACAACTGCAACCACCAGGAGCACCACCTCTGCCGTTCACACATGGAACCCCATTTACTCCGGATCAGATTGCAGATCTCAGATATCAGATTATTGCTTTCAAGCTCATCTCTGCCAATATGGCTGTGCCGCTTCATCTCCAGGAGGCCATCTTTTCGCCAAAGGTCGTGGATCAAGTCTTGAATGCGCAGGAACCGACAGCATCGGTCTCTGGTAGAATCACAGATATCGTCCACAAACATCTGTCTGACAAAATCATGCCAGTGGTGGCCGACTTTAATGCCTACTCGGAGCCTTTTTCATTTCTGCAAAAGGACATCTCTACAACAGCACATGCCTCGAGACAACAGCGCCTTCTCATCCCTAGTGTAACACCAGTTGGTCTCGACCCCTATGCCCTTGTGATGGAGCGGGATAGTTATTTGAGATCTCGAGTTCAAAATCGAATCGATGAACTAGACCATCGCAATCTGGAGCCAACACCAACAGAGGCAACAGAGCTAGCAGGAGACAAACTGGAAGCGGATGTTATGGAAGCCAAGCCCGCCTCCTCTAAATTACAGGTCAAAGCTTTGATCGAGCTACGATCATTGAAGCTACTGGAGAGGCAAAAGAAGGTATTGACTTGAATGAAAAAGTCCTGTTGGCAACGACCTGCGATGGCATTTGCTGACAAGAGATATTTTGCCTTTGATTAGCTTCGAGCCGAGATTGTAACTGGAATGTCCAAGGCGACTTTACTCGCTGCCTCAACTGATCGAGCTGCGTACCGTCGCATGAAGAAACAGTCTTTGCGAGAAGCTAGAATGACAGAGAAACTAGAAAGACAACAACGACAGGATCGGGAAGGACGGGAAAAGCAGAAACATGTGGACTATTTGCAGAGCATTGTCAATCACGGTCGGGAGATGATTCAATGGCATCGCGCTCAACAGATGCGACAAAATAAGCTTGGTCGCCTCGTCTTGCAATTCCATTCCCATGTTGAGAAGGAAGAGGCGAAGCGTGTGGAGCGTATTTCCAAGGAACGTCTCAAGGCCTTGAAGAACGACGATGAGGAGGCATACATGAAGCTCATTGACCAAGCCAAGGACACCCGCATTACTCATCTGTTGCAGCAAACCGACTCTTATCTGGCCTCGCTGGCCGAGGCCGTTACAGCCCAGCAAAATGATGCCGTGCATACTGACACGATCACACGTGGGGGCATTGAACTCATGGATGATGAAGCCGACTTTGACTATGGCGATGGAGTAAGTTCTTCGTCTCTAAGGGTTGATATTTTTTTTTACGTTGTCGATATGATCTTGCTTACACAAGTCGCGTATCTATAGGAGGATAACAGGCGTAACGACTACTACAATATTGCGCACAAAATCCAGGAGAAGATTACGAAGCAACCAACCATTTTATCTGGCGGAACCTTGAAAGAATACCAGATGAAGGGTCTTCAATGGATGGCGTCATTGTACAACAATCGTTTGAATGGAATTCTGGCTGACGAGATGGGATTGGGCAAAACTATTCAGACCATCTCCTTGGTGACGTTCTTGATCGAAGCAAAGCAGCAAAATGGACCATTCCTTATTCTAGTGCCTCTTTCGTAAGTGCATAGTATCAATCGTCCTTGGAATTCCCTAGGCTAAAGCTAACATTTCATTTGATAGGACATTGACCAACTGGACCTTGGAGTTCGAAAAATGGGCACCGCATGTGACGAAGGTTGTCTACAAAGGAGTCCCATCTCAAAGAAAACATATTCAACAGACCGAAATTCGCCATCGCAACTTCCAGGTGCTTTTGACAACGTATGAATACGTTATTAAGGATCGACCAATTCTCAGCAAGATCAAATGGGTGTATATGATCATCGACGAAGGTCATCGCCTGAAGAACGCCAACTCAAAATTATTCGTGACTCTGACACAACACTACTCGTCACGATACCGCCTTATTCTGACTGGTACACCGTTGCAAAACAACCTGCCAGAGCTTTGGGCGCTATTGAACATGGTCCTACCACGCGTGTTCAACTCTGCACAGTCATTCGACGAATGGTTCAACACTCCTTTTGCGAATACTGGAGGGCAAGATAAAATCGAGCTGAACGAAGAAGAAGCGCTTCTCATCATCAAGCGTTTGCACAAGGTTCTTAGACCTTTCCTATTACGTCGCCTGAAGAAGGATGTAGAATCCGAGTTGCCAGATAAGGTTGAGCGCGTCATCCGCTGCAAGCTTACAGCCTTGCAGTCGAAGCTGTATAATCAGATGAAGAAACACGGCATGCTGTTCACTCAGGCAGGCGAGAAAGGGTATGCCATGCGTTCTCGATATTCTTTAAACCATACTCCCGATAACTGAAATGCCTAACCTTTTACTACCCTTCCTACATTCATAGACGCACTGGGATCAAGGGACTTAACAATACGATCATGCAACTCCGAAAGATTTGCAACCATCCCTACGTTTTCGAGGAGGTGGAGCGCGTTATCGATCCAACAAAGACCAACGGCGACGGATTGTGGAGAGTGGCAGGCAAATTCGAACTCTTGGATCGTATGTTGCCCAAGCTGTTCAAAACTGGCCATAGAGTTTTGATCTTTTTCCAGATGACTGCGATCATGAACATTATGGAGGACTATTTGCATTATCGCCACTATCAGTACATGCGTCTGGATGGTTCAACAAAGGTAAAAAAACCATCTTTCTTACTCTTTAAATAATTCGCTGCTCATGTTGTCTGATCTAACGCTGCCTTTTGCCTCACCGTGGGAACTAGTCTGACGACCGCTCTGCATTGCTTAAGCAATTTAACGCACCGGACTCGCCTTACTTTGTATTCTTGCTGAGTACTCGCGCAGGTGGTCTCGGCCTGAACTTGCAGACTGCAGATACCGTTATTATTTTTGACTCGGACTGGAATCCCCATCAGGACTTGCAAGCTCAGGATCGTGCTCATCGTATTGGTCAAACTAAGGAAGTCCGAATCTTCCGCTTGGTGACTGAGAAGTCTGTGGAGGAACACATTCTGGCTCGCGCTCAGTACAAGCTTGAAATTGACGGCAAGGTCATCCAGGCCGGTAAATTCGACAATAAGAGTACGGCCGAGGAGCAGGAATCGTTCCTGCGTTCTTTGCTCGAGAACGACAACAACAAAGAAGAGGATGATGTCGAGGAAGAAGAGGACATGAATGACGATGAACTCAATGAAATTGTCGCACGAAGCGAGGAAGAGATGAAGATATTTAAGAAACTTGACGAAGAAAGGAGACAGGTGGAGGACAAGGAGTGGCGGGATGCTGGATCAATCCTACCCAGACGCGAGCGAATGATCCAAGAATACGAACTTCCAGAAGTCTACCGTCAAAGCGATGATGCCCACATTGTAGAAGAAGTGGAAGAAGATCTGGGACGCGGCCAGAGAGCCAGGGTAGAGACCCGCTATGATGATGGCTTAACAGACGAGCAATGGGTCGACGCAATGGAAGACGAAACCAAGGATGTGAACGAGATTATTGCGGCAAAGGCTGAACGCCGTCGTAAAAGAGAGGAGAAGAAGGTGCTGAAGGAAACTGAGGGTTATGATGACGAATCAGTAGAGCCACAGCCGATTCCAGCCAAGAAGGGTCGTGGACGTGGCAAAAAATTCCTGCAGGATCTTGATGAAGACTCTGAGCTCGTGGATTCCACCTCATCCGCTAGTCGGAAAGGGAAGAAGGCCGCTCCAAAGGCGGCTGCCAGCCGTAGCAGAAAATCCAAGAAGTCAGATGCAGATGACTCAACGCAGGATGATGAACGTAAAGCTCTCAACAACGTTTTTGAGCAGTGTTACAAGGCGATTGAGACTTGTACTACAATCGAAGAAGGAATCATGCGTCGCCGATGCGAGTTGTTCTTGCATCTTCCCAGCAAGAAGGAGTATCCCGCCTATTACCAGATTATCCTCCAACCTATTGCCATGGACATGATTAAGAAGCGAATGCGATCCTCATTCTACAAGACGGCTTCCCAGTTCCGTGAAGACTTTCACTTGATGTTCCGCAACGCACGCCAGTTCAACCTCGAAGGTAGCTGGGTCTACGTTGACGCTGAACGGCTAGAGGTAAATTATATGTTGTCCTGTGGAGGAATTATCAATTGTTCACGATGAAGTCTCTAACGCTTTCTTTCATCGAAATCTGTAGGAGGCCTTTGATGAGGTGTTTGACAAACTCTGTCCCGGAGGAGAACTGTCGTTCGAAAATCAGTCTCAGAGTTCAGACGGTCAATTGAAGCGGCCTGCTCCTGGATCTGACGAGGATGTCATGTCACCAGAACATCGACCCAACAGTTCCCAGCGATCCCGTGGCAAATCTGCGTCACATGCTCGACAACACAGTCGAAGCAGCAGTGTAGGCTCCAGATCAACCTCTAGTAGGCGCGATCACAAACGCCAGAAGAGAGAACAGTACAACGAAGATGATGATGATGACGAGGAAGACGACGATGAAGAGAACGAGAATCGCGATCAGAGCTTTGGTCATGGCCATAATTACAACCATGCACACGTTGACGACGATGACGACGATGAGGATGAGGATGTTGCTATTGGATCCCTGGATACTGAAGACAGCGATGACAGCGACCTCTAAATCTTCAAATAAATTTGTGCACGTCTCAACCAAACGTTCCAGCTGTTCCTTGATCGTTGACACAACATCCACAGGTGTATTTTTTCGTTCAATGTTTATTTTAGAAGTACAGTCCGGGAGGCAGACTTCCTGACGAATTGTATAAACTGTCTCCTGCTTTTGTGTATCGGTATTTCAGGGGTGAGAGAGAGGAGGGGGAAGGTCTAGGTGTAGTGCAATTTCTTGTTCCGGGTGAGTGTTGCGGTAAACTTAATGGTGCTCTCCCTCTGCGCTGTGTCCGTGTCCGTGTCCGTGACCATGGCCATCCCAAGGATGACGGAGACCCTAGAAGGATAAGAATTACAAAACAACGGACAATGGTTAATATCAAAATACTCTCCCACACGTGTTGTTGCGACTATCATTCGAGCGTATTCTCCGGGAGTCTTTGAGGCATCAATTGACTGTCCCTCGCGAAAATAATGCAATCTTCCTGTTGAGAAATGGTTCCCGAGTCCTCGGTCGTAGATGTAATGGTGTGAACGCGCTTATCAGCTCCAGAATCTTCATAACCCTGCAGACTCTGCGTATCTGCCGAAATATCATGTATCAAGCTGAAAGCGGAGGGGATCGCGATCCTCGGAGTATTTTATCCTGCCTTGAGCGTCTAGTGTATCTCCATCCTTGTCCTGGGGAGGTCCGGAAATCCTGCATGGTCCATGATGAGATGAGGAAGCAACGTTTTTGAGAGTCGTGAAGAACGTACGAGAACGACGGGACCCTCCTCCTTGGCCTTGTACATAACCCAGAACCACATGGAGGCTCCGAGGACCTTGGCAACAGCCGAGTAGCGAGTAGCGGGCATATGGGGGTGGAAGCCAGCCATTGTGGAATATGTGTTGATGGAGATGTTTGAAGAGAGATGATCGGATCAGGCCTTCCTTTTCGAAATGCCGCCAGAGGGTTCATCATGCTCCGAAATGGGAGTAATGCAACGCTGGCGATCCGGTAGAGTTCGGTGACAAGTATCCCGCCTCCTCACAAAACACGTGACCTTCACAGCATCGACAACAGAGTCCTCCAGCAGTCACCAAAAAAAAAGAAAAAAAAAACAGGCCTGCACAACTGGCCTCTGCTTTGGTCTCCCTTTCTTATTTGATACCCTCATCACTCTCATCCCCCCTCCCTCATCAACCATAACACATTGTCATCATGGGAAGACTTCGCCGCTCAAGAGTGCACAAGGGAATCCGCGATATTCAGCGCAAATACCGCACAAAACGCTATATGCGTGATCTCGACCAAATCCATGGTGATATCCAGCCCGAGAACGCCGCAAAGTTCGAGAAGCCAGAGCTTGACCCAGAGTTGCCCGGTCTTGGCCAGTTCTACTGCATCCCTTGCGCGTATGTAGTCGTCCTATTGAATTGGTCCATTTACACCTGGATCGAACTTTCTGAGAATACTACGCAGATACCTAAAGGAAACCAAAGGACTAACCCCTCCCCTTGCCTCTTTTTTACAAATCAAACAGTAAGCACCATATCAACAAGGTGTCGCTCGAGGAACATCAGAAAGGAAAGATTCACAAGAAGAGGTACGGAAGAAAGAGGATCTGAATCTACAGCCTGGACGGGACCGTGGAACCATCACCTCTTAACACTTTCAAAATCTCATTTGGTCATATTAGAGTAAAGCTGTTGAAGGAGGAGCCTTATTCCCAGGCGGAAGCTGACGCGGCAGCAGGACTTCAGAGAGCTGACACCAAATCCAAGAAGGCAAAGGAAGCCATGATGGATATTTCCGAGAACTCGACTGCCACCACTACTACCACCGCATAAGGAACCAAACAGAAAACTGCAGGAAGCACTATGACATTTTGTTTTCCCCATCTTTTCAGATTTCTTCCTGCGTCTGTTTTTTTTCCATCTTTCTCTCCTCATATATTCCTTCATAAAAATGTATAATAGCACCTCCAACATTAAACGCATTGTTTCCATTTTTTTTACTTCAAGTTGACAGGGAGTTTACAGGAACTAAAACGAAAGTTCACGCCCGACCGCCCATGCATAGAGACGACTGTCAATAACTAGTTTGGATGGACCCCCGACAGACTCTTGGAGGTCTAGAGAGAACGATTTCAAATGTGTTGGTTAAAAATCTGAAGAGCAAGCGTTGATCTTAATCTTTCCGAGGATCATTTACCTTGAAGTGCCTTCAAGAGTCCTGTGATCGGTAGGGTGACTACCTGGAGACTCCACTCATCGTCCTCCAAGTTTGTCTTTCTCACACTTGAATCTGACAGCTCATTTTGCTCCATCTGGATCTACTCACGAATATGAGGACGAGGGGTATTAATACTTTTGCATGTTTTCTTCCTCATTGTGTCCCTTTTTTTCATTTTCTTTGGTCACCTCGACAACGACCATCTTGCTACAAGAAGCGGTCAGACCTGGCTCGTAAGAAATGGGCATACTCGAGTGCACAACTTTAACTCTATGTCCGTTCTCAGAGCTGAACCCAGTCTCTTCCGCTAGCTCTCTGAGTGCAGCTTGCTCGGGGTCTTCGTCCGCGTCGATAAGACCGGAGGGGAACTCGATGGAGAAGGAGGCAATCGCGGGTCTGTACTGAACAACCAGAATGACGTTGGTTGCCTGACCTTGCAAGTTTTTGACTACGGCAACAACATCAACCGCTAAAAAAAATCGATTGCCAAAAAAAAAAAAAAACGGTTAATATCGACATGCGAAATAACAGGATGGACGCCTCTCGACAGCAATCACCATATTAATAGGACTACCATCGACTGAAGGCCCACTGGCTTTGTTTTTTGATCCTGCATCTGGAGCGTCAGGCTTGATCCGGCGGCAGACTTCCCACTTTCGCTCTGTTCCTGAGGGATCATTGAAGGCGACCTCGTGCAGGGATAGCCAACGACCGTTCCCAAGTTTGGCGTCCTTGGTGGTTTCTATATCTGCCAGTGGCTTTGTGAGGGGTGTCATTGTTGCGGTATATGGAGAATGACAGAGGTGAGGGCTGAAGAGAGAGAGAGTGAGAGAGAGAAAGAGAAGGAAGAATAAATGGCCGCAGCCAAAGGTGAGCACGATCTAACCCCGTGACGGAAAAACGCGGACGCGGTCTCTTTTTTTTTTTTTTTTTTTTTTTTGCCACGCAATGACCGAGGGGTTGCGTCTTCATTCTTCCGCCCATTTACCTTTCTTCATCTTCATCTCCCTCGTCTAGCACCCGCGCTCTCTCTGTCTCTCTGTACCTCTGACACAACGTATATAGCTAATCATGGACCTCGTCCCTTATATCTTTCATGAACAGGTATCGCACTAGTAACACCTCATATGCCCCACATGTCATTTGTCGCACTCCTTAGTCGATACCTAACTTGCCTTCTACGCTTCATGTTCTGGACTGGTTCGGTCCCAAAGCAAGAAGGCAATCTCTGCGCGCAACACTGCCTGAACGCCCTACTTCAAGGACCTTACTTCACGGCCATCGACCTGGCGGAACTAGCCAGCCAACTGGATCAACAGGAACAGGATGCCCTTGGCAACGTTGGAGTTGGATCAAGACAAGTCAAGAGTCAGAACATGGATGACTCGGGCTTCTTCTCTGTCCAGGTATGTGTTTTGTCTTCACTTGTGCTTTTCACAATTACCATCCCCATAATGTCTCGTAGATTGGATTGCTAACTTGACTCTTGATGTCGACGACAGGTCTTGAGTCACGCGCTAAGCATTTGGAATGCCCAGATCATACCTTGGGGCGCCAAAGAAGTCAGCGATGCCAAATCACAGCCAGAGTAAAGTGGATCGACAATGACTGCAGGATACACATTGAGCAGGATTTTTTTTTTTTGTTGTGGGCAACTCTTAATGAATCTCGTGTCTCGCTTTTCTTCACATATCTAGGTGCGAGGTTGCGTTTATCTGCAACTTGCAACAGCACTGGTACACTCTTCGTCGATTTGGACCCTCCACACAACGGTGGTACGACCTGAATTCTCTGCACCCACGACCCCAACCCATGTCTGCCATTTATTTGGGAATGACACTATCCCAACTTGAGCAAGAAGCATATTCTATTTTCGTGGTCCGGCCACTAAAGCAGGAAGATGAGTCAGTAGCCACCGGTTCGAAGCATCCAGTAGATGAAGCAGCAATACCCTTCGCGACACCATCAGCAGCGTCGATTTCCGTTTCTGATAAGCCGGTTCTTGATACGACAACGACTGTTGCTCTGCCAAGCGCTGGACAGAGCTCTTTTCTTACAGAACGTCAGGAGATGGAGAGAATCCGAAGAAAACGGTTAGAAGATCGTGAAAAAGCCGCTCAGTCTCAGCAAACCACCGCAGAGTCCTCAGCTTCACCAACGCCTTCTTCTGTGGACACATCCACTTCCACCTCCACGTCTTCCGACAGCAGCACTCAAAAAAGAACACGCATCGATTATCTTGGAGATGAGGTTGATCAAAAAGCCAGTGAATCCAAGAACAGCATATTGGTTCTAACCAAACCCTTCTTGCCTCGGTGTGAGGTGGATGATATGGCAGCGCGGATGCCTTTGGAGGATAAAAAACAGAAATTATCGACAAGTGCGGAGCAAACATTTGGTGGAGCAGGGTATCGTTTAGGCGGATCTCCCCCACCGCCGCCGGCTTCTGCATCACATCTCTCAGGCACGGATGCTTCCCTGCCGGCCGAGTTCATGGTAACAGACCAAGGAGGCTATGTTGACCAAAACGACGATGATATCGAGAGAATCATGATGGAGCAGGCAATCGCCATGTCTTTGTTGTCCGATCAAGACCAGAAATAAATAAGCAACATTCAATGGCCATGACAGCAGGAAAAGCAAAAAAGTTTGCTCTTGAGAGTTCAAATGCTCGTTTTATTCTTTTTTTTTTTTCACGGGCTCGCTCATTCCCCGACACCGCCTTGTGTCCTAATAAAGCGATCATCGTGATTCATACGATGTATGGGTTTTGTTTAAAACAAAAAGGAAACGACGACAGCGGCCACAGACCAACACGCTGCAGAGACACCAGCATTCACCAGTTGTGAAGAAGTGGCCGAGGACGCCTTCTTACCAGCAGTCTCCACACTCTCCTCCGCACCACTCTCCGGAGACTCTTCAGTTTCCACTGGTGATGATGCAGAGGCCGTGTCGACATCCTCCTCCTCCTTTTTGGGCGCAGGGGCGGCCGCGGGCTTGATGGCGGCGACCTTGGGGGCCGGGACGGCGTTGTAAGGGATAGGATCACCAATGCATTTGGCAATATCCATGGGCTTCATTCCTTTCTGTTTTCCCATAGTGAGCAAGGTGCGAGCCATGGTGACCATGAGTGGATCGCCATCGTGTTCCAAGGTGATGACACCCTTTTTAAGGCGAGGGACTTCGGATAGATCGTTTTTGAAGAGATTGACAATTTGTTTGGAGGTAATGGTCTTCTCGGGCAGTTGCCAGTCCTGCGTGTCCCAGTCGCTGGACCAGATCACGGTCTTGAAACCGAGCTCGCGTGCGATGGCGCGGACGCGGTTATCAATATCACCTATTGTGAGAGATTGAAGAAAAGGTTGAAAAGGAAAAGCAGAGAGATGGATAGAGAGTTGGTGAAACAGTCAAATAGAAAAACGTTAGACATCGACGTGGCACGCGTGGTTGGGAAATCACGAACAAAACGCGCAAAGAGAAATAAAGGGGTGGGTAGGAAACGCGGAAAAATCTTGCTCGTGAATTATCGAGCAATGGAGACAACAGTCCTCTTCGGAATAAAGAATGAGATCGCAGGGATGATAATATCTTCTCGAATCGGGATGCAAACAGAAATCCAAACAGAAATCTTCGCTTTCCTGGCTGTTTCTTGCTTACCATATGGAGGTCGGAAGTACTTGACCTTGTATCCTGTATGGTCAAAGATGTATTTTTCGGTCCATTTGAGTTCGCCCACAATCTCCGCGTTGGTCAATGTCGTCAATCCAGAGTGAGACCAGGCTAAGAGAAAAGAGAAAAACAGTGAACCCGTTAGCCCTCCAATATCCCAAAAACCTATTAATTGAAGTGGCCTCTCAAATCCCTTTGGGAAACAAAAGCATTACTGTGACTAGCGAGATGATGGCCTCGATCGATGGTCTCCTTCAAGAGCCAAGGCGCCTTAGTGGATTTCATTCCTGTGACAAAGAACGTGGCCGTGACATTCTTCTCGTCCAAAAGGTCCAACAGATGCTCAGTCACGCCCGGTTCTGGACCATCGTCAAAGGTCAATCCCCAGACCTTCTTTTGAGGACACTCCACGATGTCATCGGGTGCAAAACATCCCGTGCAAGTCCACCAACATTCACTCTTTGGAGGATCTTTCTTGGGACAGTCTGGTGGATCGCCAGGCGATTTGGTCTTTCGAACGGGCAACTTGGGTACCTTGGACCAATCCACCAACTTGGACCAAGCTTTGATCTCTGGTGTATTCGCCTCTGGCTTCTCTCCGTAATCAGGCCAAGGACTGGTTCCTTTGGGATGGGAAATATCTGCCTTGTGAGCTATCTTGGCAACAGCCTCGATCAACGTAGAGGAAGAGAAGGCGGTCATGATCAGAGCCATGGACCCGACCAAGACCACTGTCGTGGACTTTTTTGTCGCGGGGCGTGTTTGTGACATTTTTTTGTGTATCCACTTAGCGTGGGTGGATTCAAGGTGCTAGGAATGGAAGATCAGATAAGGAATGGCAGGGGAGTAGCGCAACGATAAGCGCAGGCGTGAAGGAGAAATGGTGAGGGGGGAGAGTGAAAAAAAGAGGGAAGAGACAACAAACCAAACCCTTTAATTCGAAGTGCCCTAGGAACGCAACGCGTTCTCGAGTTCTGAAATGCTCCTAACCACTTCTCTCATTGTGATATTTTTGGGGCTGATTGCAATTCCACCCAATACCACTCCATGCCCTGTGTGGGCATCGGAGAAAACGTAGGGTCAGCCGAGGAGAGAACAAGAGAGGTCGTGTGGGACACTGCTTTTTTTACTATACTTTATGTGGCTACAAAAACAAAGACTAACATATTCATGGCAAGGGCATCACAACCACGCCCTGCACATTCTCATCTCGGCTTGGGGGAACCCCTTGCTGTCCCTGCACCGAAGGCTGCTGAGCACCAGATCCATTCTGCAGCACCGTGCCGGACCCTCCAAGGCCACCGTGTGGGACAATATGGCTGGCCACAGCTTGCACATTAGCGGTCTGGCGCGCCAGGACCATTTTTTCTTGCATAGCCATGATACTCTTCTTCATTGCCAGGCGATCGAGATAGAGCTGCTGACGTTGGCGCTCCAATTCTCTCTTTTCCGTCTCCAAAACACTCTCCAGTTCCTCAAATTGCTGAAGCTTCAGCTCCATCTTCTTGAGTTGAGTTTCCACCACGGCGGTGACCAGTCTTTGAACCTCGCGTTCCTCATTATCGGCTAATGACTTGGCCTTGGCGGCAGCCGATCCCAGAGCGGCGGCTCCGACACGCTGCAGAGTGGACAGCTGTTCCTCGTTCCCGTTGGTAGCCGCTTCAGTCTCATCCACCTCCATAGCCTCGGATTCGACCTTGGGGGCGGCATCGCCGTTCGCCTTTTCTTCCGATGTACCCTCGCTCTCCTCGCCATCCTTGCTCTTTCCTGAGGAAACTTTCTTGCTCTGAGCTAGCTCTTTAAGTGCGCTTTGTGCTGCTGCTGCAGCCACTCCTGGACTCACGACGCTGGCCAAGAAAGCAACCACGCTCATGACAGGGTTATCGGCCTGACTGAATGGAATGCGCTGGTACTGCAAGGGTCCCAACTCATGGTCTGCAGAACTTCCCAAGTAAGGGTCCTCGATGGGCAACTGCAAAAAGTGAAGGATGCACTGCTCGCGGCTGCGAGTTCCAACATGGTCTGCGACTTGGTTCCAATCCTCATCAAACATTTCCAGACCTTCCAACAACAATAGCGTTTCCTGATCCGTCCAACTATCGTCGGTGGCATGCTTAAAGTGTTGAGTATCCAATCGCACGAAATCTCCAGAAGTCATTGAAGATGGGAATCGACCTTCGGTGTAGCAGTTGGTGCACAACTCAAAGTTCTTGGTCTTGATGCTATGGTACCGTGTCTTGGAGCAATCAGTGCCACAAGTGAAGCAGTTGAAATGCTGCTTCTTCTCTGGACTAGCATCACTCTCTTTGGCGTCCTTGGTCGCAGCAGTAGGAGGCTGGTTGAAAATATTGCGACGAAGTTCAAGATTCGAGTCCTGTTGCTTGATGGCTGTGGTGGTGGCGGCCTTGAGCTCGGTATTTGCTTGGGCCGCTGTAGGAGCTGCCACGCTAGGAAGGAAGGGCTGAAGTCCTCTGGGTGTATCGGCTGTTACACGGAAATGGCCAGTGAAGGCGGGTCCAACAGTAGAGGGGCGGGTATCTGGGTCAACCTATTAATTCATCAGCGCGTCGTCAGCGTCAGTACCCAGCACTTTTAAGGAGATAGAATTAGAAATAAAAAGCATCGGGGGGTACCCACCTGGTAATTGATCAAACCCCATTGCTCCAAAAATGCATGTACTCGGATGATTGCGCATACATCTCCCGCCAAATTTCTTCTGCATGCGGTCACTGTAAGATATTCTGTGGGATTCAGTCGGTAAGTGTTGACCATAAAGTCACGATAATCCTTGTAGACTGTTGGGGTCTTGCTCCGGTTTTTCAAGTTGAAGAATTCAGGCAGCGACTTGTGCTCAATCTCGTGGATCTTGGCCAACGAAAACCAAGCCGCATAGGAGGGAATAATGACCTCCTGGGTCTGCTGTGACAAATAACGACCAGCTTCCTCTTCTAGTTGGAATCTCTCGGCCTCAGCCTGCGATAAAGCATCGTCTGCCTCAGGTGGCGCACTTCCTCTGTTAGAATCTTGATCGATCGTGCTAACTTCCTTGACAGTAACAGGATTTTCTGACTTTGTCTCCGCTTCTACGTCCTGAGAGTCCAATTCCATCGAGTCACCGACAGCCTGAGTGTTTTGAGACTCCTGAGTAACGTCCGCGCCAGATGTGGAGCTCTCCTCCATGGTAGCGTCTTTACTAGGTGTACTGGGGGAAGCACTGCGCTTGATTCTCTTGGAGCTGGACTCAACACTGTCGGTGTTATCGCGCTTGCTTCTGAATCGATTTCCTGAAGAAGCCGATGAGCGAGGGGTAGGGTTGTAATCCTCTTCGTTCATCCATTCGTTGTACTTTGCACTGTCCTTGATCCAACGGCTCGTAATATTCCAGGCACCAGAATGCGCATGTGCAGGTTCAGGATCCGCAAACTCGCCAGAAGTTTCTGGCACCCATTCGTCGTGCGAATCTGGACGATACCAGTGATGAACATGGACCTTTCCTGCCTTCTTCTCTAGAGCTCGGAGCCATCCTTCCTCGGCGCTGTCAGTGTCGTCTGATGAATGATGTGTAATATGGGATGCTTCTTCGACGCTAGAGACAACCGTTCCTACAAAATTAAAGAATATTTTTTTGGGGGGGATTAGATGCTTATTCTGACATTGACTGTACAATGAACGCACTGGGCACCGCCAACTGTTTATAAACATACCCCCAAGCTTGTGCACAAGGGTCGAAAGCGACTCGCGGTCGTCCGAGGAAACCGAGTCTGCAAAAGCAACGGAGGGGTTCTTGAGGATTCCGCTAGAGGCAAGCTGCTGGCGGATATGGACAATCATCTCAATATGCTGGTCCTTCTTGGCAGGATTGGCGAGATCCCAGTCAGACCACTGATGTTCCTGGCGGTATTGATAGGCAGACTTGAGGAGGTGGTAAAGAGGAGAAGACGCAGAGAGATTGTGGGGCTGCAAGAACTTTGCGGGGATCTTGGAAGGCAAGGGCACGGCGCTCAGCTCGGTCTGGATGCCCAGGTTCTGGTCCTGGAACTGTTGCAAAGCAAGGACAAAGAGCGCCAGGTCCTGTGCAGCCACAGGCTGATTAAGATCACGCGTCAGGTCATTGTGGATGAGGTCGAATTGCGCCACGGTCTCTGGAGACTTGTAGAAGGCCAGGTCGGATGAGCCTGATCTGCGGTGGCCCGTCATTGGTGCTTTGGAGGGAGGAGGAGGGAAGAGGAGGAGAGAGGAGGAAGGAGAGCGAGGTGGAAGGAGAGAATGATGATTACACACTTTTGCACCAATCAGCGAAATCGTCTTCATCACACACACAGAGGACGAGGAGCAGAGACGCAGTTAAGGGGCGGATATGGTTGCGTCATGTGACCTTTTTTTTTTCTGGCTGTCGTCTTCGTTGAAGTTTTGTTCTCACTCTCTCACCATCAACCACCCAACAACAATAACAACAACAAATGTCGTCCCTGCCCCCACCCCCTCCTCCTCTTCCACCAGGTATGTATGGGATCCTCATGTGTCTGTCTGTCTCTCTATCTCTCTGTCTTTTCTTGATGCCCATTTGCTTGGAACAATGTCATCAGTCTATTCCCGCACTAACGGACCCCCATCATATGATTTGAATTTGACTGGACACGCAATCCGCGCAGCTGCCGAAGGTGGCCCCCCCCCTGCCGCTGCCACCAGCACACACTCTACTGTTTATGTCGGGCACTTGAGTCCCAGAACCGAGCGTCGTGATGTCGAGGAACTGGTATGACTTGGGTCAATGGCACTCAATATCAATGCATCCACCTACAGGAATTTAACTTTGTCCTGCCTTGCATGCTGTAGTTCGAGAAATATGGTCGTGTAGTGTCAGTTGAGCTCAAGCATGGAGGCTTTGCCTTTGTCGAATACGAGGTACAGAAAGCATGAGCTGGAGCATGTAATTTGACAGATAAAGCAGGATGGCCACTCACCTTAGCTTGCAATCTCTAGGACCCTCGTGATGCTGACGATGCAGTCAACAAGCTGAACGGATATGAGCTCGATGGTAACAGAATCTCCGTGGAATGGTCCAGACGCTCAGGAGGACCTGGCAGCGGATGCTTCTTGTGCAATGGAACTGGTCACTGGGCTAGAGAATGTCCCGAGGCTAGCGAGAAAGGAATGGATGTCAAGTCTGGAAAGTGCTTCAAGTGCGGTGAACCTGGCCATTTGGCCAGATTTTGCAGGTAGGACCCATACCATGTCAACTGTAATAACTGGCTAGCGTTTCAGGGGGGGGTTTCTGACACATTTATATTTCTTTGAACAGAGGTGTTGATACCAGAGGAGGACGCCCAGGACCTCATCACGATTATCGTAGCCGAGGACCTCCTCCTCCTCCCCTTCGTTATGGTGGACGTGGTCGTTCCCCTGTCCACTATGGAGGCAGAGATCCCTACGATTATGGTGGTTACCGCGGCGGCCGTGGCTACTCACGCTCCCCTGACCGTGGATATGGTGGACCTGCTGGTGGTTATCGTCAGCGCTCGCCCTACCCTCCACCAGGTGGCTACCGCGGTCGCTCTCCCTCTCCTTACTACCGTGATGGAGGTCGTGGACGCTCTCCTAGCCCCTATGGGTAAGTCTGTTGCATTTTTTTGGTGCGGTTGGTTTTTGTTTTATGTATTAGCACCGTACACACCACTCTGTCTCTGTCAAACGTTTTTTTGCTCTTTTTGTTCGAGTTTTAATTTGGGTGGAATCTTTGTGAGATCAAGAATTTGGCATCATCACCACTGTGGTTACGATAATGTATTTGAGCGAGATTTGACTCTAGTGTTTCACACACGCACGTTTTGGGGCACTGGAAAGGGCAGGGCAAGCGACTATGTACGGACAGTGGGCGCTACACTGGATAATGGAAAGAGGATGGGCGGCGGGCGAGCGAGGAACGTTTAAGCACGCATGCGCACGTAGCAGGGCAGGGCAGGTCAGCACTGTTTAACACAAAATAATGAATACATGGGCGTACACACGGAGAGGCATGTTGCTGGAAAACCAGATGACCAACCATAAGGACGGCTTTTCTCGGGAACCGTTTCCTCTCTTTTCTCTTTTATCTCAATCAGACGAGGAGCTCCACCACCCCCACCACCCCAGAGACGCGTCTAAGCCGGCACGCCGCAGGAGCCAGGAGCCCAGGAACTGCTAAGATCTAGTCCAAGGCCAGAGAGGCCTTTGCGCCAGGAACCCAGGAGTCAGGAAATATGATAGTATAATCATTGAATTGTCAAATACAAAGGTGTTTTCTCACTGCAACATGCAGCGCAGCGGTCGATGCGTGTTCACAGCTGCAAGGCGAAGGTGCGACAATCTGTTCTCTGTACAATTTGAACCACATATTGCATTCATGCTCGAAGGTTTAGTGGCGCTAGTCACGTGTGGATAAGGTTTTCTTCGTGCTGCCCCACAACGGTCGTTTTTTTCTGCTCTCTTTTCCTCAATTCACGCATACAACTCTACCATTCCAACATCCCTTGTCCACAATGTCCTTCAAGCCCTCTGAGAAAACCATTGCCAAGCTCAATGCCTCGACTCTCTTCCCTGAAATTAAGAAGGGTAGCGTTCTCTTTTCTATAACCTGCTATGTGTGATACGCTGTATCCACTGAGGTCGATACTGACACCACTCTCTGACCTGCTTACCTGCCGTCGTCCAGAGATTGAAAAGAACCCCTCCACGTTTGCCATCCATGGCTTTTACATCTTCAACATCACCAAGAAGGGTGCACCTATGACCGAATGGTATGAAAAATGACAGAACGGATGCTGGAAATCACAATCATACTCCGGCCCATGGTGGTTTAGTAGATCATCTATCCTTCTCTCAATCACGACCTCTGTCTCCTCCACCTTCCTGATTTCGCACATATCCATGTCTCATGCCTGCGCTTACATTGCTGAACTGACACCTCTGACATGTGCTTTCCTTCATTTATTTCACACACATGCAGGTATCTCCTCTTCCAAGGTTTCGATGCGCCAGCCGCCGTGTCTCAAACCAGACCCGAGATCCCAAAGGCAAAGCGGGACCAGCAACCGATCCCGGTGGCCATTATCCAAATTGAGGATTCGGATTTGCTCAACTTCATGAGTGGAGGACTTACGGGCCCTCGCGGCATTGTCAGTGGAAAGATTAAGATTGCAGGAGCGATCGAACTGGCCGAACAGCTGGAGGAGATCTTTAAAAAGGCGAAGGGTCAAGAGAAGACATTGGCCTTTTTGGATCAAAAGCGTCAAAAGGCAGAGAAAGCCAGAGCACGCTTGTAAAAAATCATGATTTTTGCCCCAAGGATTTTCTACGTGTGCATCACTTCATTTTTGTTTCAACATGTCCACCCTTCTATCGCCCTACTCTCGAAAAGTGAGCCATACCAAAGAGGGAAAGATGCTTAGTTTCCTGGGAGCTTGTGGCACGACTCTTGAGCAAAATAAAACGATGGAGTGACGCGAATCGGGGACCTGCAGCTCCTCTCTTGAGAAATGACGTCAAAGGAACCTCAGCCGGGACCCGGTCGGGGAAAGTGCCATTGCGGAGCAATATCCCAGTGATCAAGAGATCCAAGAGCCAGCTCTCTTGCATTGAAGAAAGACATCGCGAAAGAGAGTTTCCACGTATGGCCTTGATATTTCATGCCCTATTTTTATCGTGTCCACACACGTACAGCGCGGAATGCGACCACCTCATCCAACTGACTTCTTTTGCATGGGCCGCGTGCCTCAACCCTTTTCTTCTTCTTTCTTCTTCTTTCCCTTTCTTCATTTTTTCTCTCCTTTATCATCACCCACCTCGACCACAGCCCACAGAAAACGACATCAATATCACATATCACACACAATGTAAGGAAACCAGGACCTGCCTGCCATCTCTTCCTTTATTTTTTATTTCTTTCAACAAACCTCGACTGACCTACTCCCTCTCATTTTCTTCCGATCTGGTTATCTTCTTTATCACCTTGAATAGGTCCTCGACTTCATCCACCACCCAAGGTACTGGCACTCCCTCCAAGGTCCAGTCCTTGGCCAGAAGATACTCTGCGATGGCCAAGCAAGCCGCTGGAGATGGTCCTTTTGTCCCTCAGAACAACATCTCCAAGACCAGTGGACCTAATAAGATTGCTGCCGCCAAGGGCAAGTTCGCTGGTGCCACTACCCCAACTGCTACTGCAGTCGCCGCTTCCTTTGCCTCCACCCCATTGACAAAAACTGTGGAGGAAGTTGTTCAGGAACCACGAGAGATTCAGGAAGAGGAGGCAAAGGAGATCGAAAAGCAGATTGAGTCAACTCTTCAAGTCTCTGATTTGGTCGAAGGAACACAAGCAATTGAGCTTTCCCATGAGGAACCTGTTCAGGTGCAAGAACCCGAAGAGGAGCAGGAGCACGAACAGGAACAGGAGATCGAATCGACTGTAGTCGAGGCTGAGCACGAGGACGTTTCAGTTGAAGAGGAAAAGGAGGTTGAGGAGAAGAAGGACGAAGTTGTGGTTGTTGAGGAGGCTGAGTCCAAGAAGGAGGAGGAGTCTTCGATGGAAACCGTCACGGCAGAAAAGGAACAGAGCTTTGTTGAGACTAGCATTCCCGAGAAGACTGTCGAGGTCAAGGAGACGGTGAAGGTTGAGGAGGAGGAGGAGGAAGTCAAGCAACCCGTCGTTGAGGAGACCAAGGATGCCCAGGCCGAGGCTGCTGATGTGTAGGTGTCATACCACCACGCGCAATACCCCTATGAAACATCAATAAAAAAACACCACTAATAGGACCATTAATGGGACAGGGGAAGAGAAAAGAAAAAGAAAAAGAAATGGTGCAATTTGAGAAACAGGGCGAGGGAGAGAGGAAAGAAGAGGAAAGAAGAGGAAAGAAGAGGAAAGAAGAGGAACGATGCAGACAAAGAGTGCTGCCCGATCGCACCCACTGCAGCAGTGACACCATGAATCCAGCCCGCGAACAAATGAAGTTGTGTTGTTGCAGCACACCCGCGCGAAATAGAAGATAAGCAGGCCCTTCTTCCCCTCCTCATTATTCTTCTCTCTGATTTCCATCCCTTTCCTCCCTCTTTCCATCCTCTTTCCTTCCTCCTTCTCCCGTTAGCCCTATCACTCATCTCCTTCCATTCATTCTACCCTCCCCTCATCCCGCATCTCATTCTATCATTCACAATGTCCTCAAAACGTAAACGCACCTCCGCCACCGCTGCATCTTCCAAGAGCTCAAGCACCTCCAGCGACGCGTCGAATCACAAGCTGCCCCGCATCAGTCAACAATCATCCTCTCCCTCCTCCAAAGACAGCTCCCGGCGACGGGCTGCTCAAGAACGCGGCGATGACGACGATGAAGACGAAGACAATGCAAACGGTGATCACGATGTGAGTGAGGATATGGACCAGGATCCAGAGGAGACCAAGCGCGAGAACGGAACCGAGGGCAGCGCAAAGGGTAGCGAGAAGGAGCGATCCCGAACCAGCAAGAGTCAGCGCAAGAGTAACTCTCAGTCCACGACCACAGAGGGCACCACAAAGGAGGTGGCCGGTTCCAATTCCAGCTCGAGCTCGAGCTCCAGCTCCAGCAGTGCACCAAAGTACAGTTACCCCATCAACCCTCCTCCTGTGGGTCGTCCTGTCCGTATCTATTGCGATGGTATCTATGATCTCTTTCACTTTGGACACGCCAAGGCCCTTGAGCAGGCCAAGAAGGCCTTTCCCGACGTCTACCTGTTGGTTGGAGGTAAGGAAATAAGCAGATCAAAGGAGGAAAAACACCATGGGCCATGGCCTTTGCGACTCGCTGGATTTTTTACCCCAACCAAAGTCGCACCATTTCAAGAGCCGCTCAGAGCATCTTCATGTGCTTCAACCTCACTCGTCGATTTCGTCTTTCACGTTCCTTGATCGTGGAGGGGGGTTTTTTTTTGCTACTGTCTTTTTCATCTGCAAAGATCAAGAAGGGTGAAGAGCCTGATGTCCTCTGGACGAAAGTAATGACCGGTTGCTTGATTTTCTTTCTCCTGCTTCTTTGTAGTGTGTGATGACAACATGACCCACAGCCGCAAGGGAAAAACTGTAATGACGGACAAGGAGCGCTATGAGAGTGTCCGCCACTGCAAGTGGGTGGATGAGGTGGTTGAGAGTGCGCCTTGGACCGTCGATCAAGCATTCTTGGATAAGCACCAGGTATACATCTTGCCCCAAATCACCATTCCCAGTTCAACTTCTGTCTTTTTTGTTTTTTCTTTCTTTCTGTCAATCTTGTTTAGTGTTTTAACCGTTGTATGCCTTTTGCCCTGTCTTGTTTTCTTTTTCTGCAACACAATCGATGGTGTCGCAAATAGATTGATTATGTTGCACATGACGACATTCCCTACAAGTCCGTGGATAGTGATGATGTTTATGCGTTTGTCAAGAATCAAGGATGTTTCTTGCCCACAAACCGTACAGATGGAGTGTCGACCTCAGATCTGATTACACGTATTGTTAAAGACTATGACCAGTATTTGAGACGCAACTTGGAGCGTGGAGTGACCGCCAAGGAGCTTGGAATCGGGTTTTTCAAGGTAGGGCAAGATTTTCTTTCTTGTCGTGGGCAAAAGAATGGAAGAGGGGTCCAAGCACACTCGATACGCTTTGGTAACACACGAAATGAAAAACTTACAACAAACAAAAACCATGTTACGATCTTTTAGGAGCAAGAGGTGAAGTTGAAGAAATCAGCACAGGATATCAGGGCTTCGATCCGTCAGAACTGGCATGGAACCAAAGATGAGCTCAAGAATGAAATCTCAGTCTTGCGCAACGATCTCCGTCAGACCATGAACATCTGGGAAGATAAATCGCAAGAATTCATCAAGGACTTCTCTCGTCTCTTTGGAGCCGACAGTGTAGTGAACAAAATCTTTAGACGTCGCAGACATGACCGCCTGATCACTGACGGAAGCTTGTCCAGTCCCTCGAACGGATCTTCACGCATGGCCTCCCCAGACTCGAGGGATGGCTCGGATGACGAGGAGTATGGCAACCGTTCGCCATCCTCAAGCACAAGAGACTTTTTCCGATTTGGACGTGGTAGTGGATTTAGGATGCAACGCAGTCGATCCAATAGCTCAGCCGATTCGTACGACGAACGTAGTCCACGTTCAGAGTCTGAGGAAGTTTAGATTGTCGAGCTGCAACATCACACATTGACCCATTAAAATATTTGGTTGTATTTCATTGAACAGCCGTTTCTACGGATTATTAGGCCACAGTTTGGAAACCACTTTGGCCGCGATAGCTTTGTAGTACTCAGTGTGTTTGCTGTTTGGTCGTGAGACCACCACGGGCTGGCCTTTATCGGACAATTGGCAAATCTCTGAATGCAAAGCCACATCACCCAAAAAGTCAAGATCCATCTCCTTGGCCGTCCTTTCAGCGCCACCATCACCAAAGATATGGGACTCGTGATTGCAGTTTGGACAAACATGCAAAGACATGTTCTGCACCATGCCAAGAATCTAGGGTTTTGGGGGAAGATCAGACAAGAACTGTCAGTATATCTGAAATTAAGAAAAATTGGGGGAGAAAGAAATCATGGACAATTATATCCTTACTGGCACATCGACTTTTTTGAACATGTTGACACCCTTTCGAGCATCAATAAGGGCTATGTCCTGAGGGGTGGAAACAATGACCACGCCGCTGAGAGGAATTTGCTGAGTGATGGTCAATTGGGTATCACCAGTGCCAGGGGGCATGTCAATGACCAATAAATCCAAATCGCCCCACTCCACCTGGTGCAACAATTGCTGGAGCGCCTTCATGACCATCAGTCCTCTCCAGACTACAGGAGCTTCCTCACCCACCAAGAATCCCATGGACATGCACTTGACTCCAAAGTTTGTCAATGGGACCAATTTGTCCTCTAAAATTGCACAGAATTCCTCACTGTTAGGAAACAGAAGAAAATCAGGTAGAAATCGGGGGCCTTTTTTCCCTCTGCCTCTTAAATGTTACCTGATCCGGTCAGCTCAGGCTCCCCACTCAGGTTCATGAGTTTGGGGATTGAGGGTCCAAAGATATCCGCATCCAATAGTCCGACCTTCTTGTTCATTCCCGCGATGGCCAAGGCCAAGTTGACTATCAAGATCAAGGGATGAAATTAGTGCTGGGTTGACCTTCACTGCGGAGTAGCAGAATGGACAATAACAAACGGACCCGAAAGTAACAACACTTACCGGCAGTTGTAGATTTACCCACACCACCTTTGCCAGAGGCCACTGCAATAATATGCTTAACGCCTTTGATTGGCATCTTTTGAGGTAAGCCCCGTTGCATCCTTGGCATGGTAGGAGCCGGTCCTGTTCCGGGTCTGCCTTGAACTGGAGGTTTCCGAGGAATTCCCTAACGAACGACCGCGTCACGAAGAGTCAATATGCCGAGATTCCCTCCCAAAAGATAGATAATACTTGCACCCGGCGTTTCTCAAAAGCTGTACCAGAGGATTCTCGTGAAGCACTGTCCGACTTGAAGAGAGGAGGCGACGACTGGAGCCTGACAAGACCTGGACCGAAGCAATGGAACGTAATGTTGAAGTCCCATTACGGATGAATGTACCTCGAGTTTGTTGAGAAGCGAGTCCTCTGAGGATGAATGTCGATGCCATGGTCAATGCCAGAGTCTGTGAAAGAGAATGAGTAATAGGGAGTAGGGACACTCCATGAATTCAGAACTGATCAGGTCAAAGCATCACCTCCCTGAGTTGCCACCAAAGCCACCTTCCACATATCTTTTTTTTTTTCAATTTTTTTTTTTTACTTGAAAGTCAGGGTTGCAGGTTCTAAAGGAATGGATGATGTGTGAGTGGTTGTGCATGTATCGCTTTGTGAAGAAAGATGGTCGTTTTCCAGCTGGACTTTTGGTCAAACCATCTTGTTCACGAGCGGATCTCGATGGGCGAGCAGTGTCGCCAAAGAGGTGGGAAGGAAAGAAAGGGCTGGGAAGTATTGGTATGCTGGCTCCTTGTTCCTTTTACTTGTGGCTCATGACATTGTCGTATTGGACACCGTTAACGGATCCTCCACGGATACTTTTATGGACATTGGCCTCAAAGTTACGTCTGTTGTTACGCAAATCCTCAGCAGCCTCCTTGTTCAACGGATCGTCAGCGTTGGGTTCCAGAAGCAAGTATTGGAGTCCGACCATGACCGAGTTTAGAGTCAACACTGGCTTCCAGTCCTCACGCAAAATGTTTAGGCAAATGTTGCCGTCGGCTTGAATGTTGGGATGGTAGATCTGGAGGTGACGAAAGTTAATTAGTACAAGATCATGACAAGAACCGGACTCCTTTGTATCGTTGCAGATCCAGAAAGGCCTTTCAACTGTACCTTTTGCAAGCATTTAACCTTTGGTGGGTCGTGAGGGTAGTTTCCATTGACAGCGAACGAGAACTTGAAGGTTCCACCAGCGTAGAAAGCTATAAAATGTTGTTTGGATAAAAAAGGTTGGCAAGTCAGCAAAGTGCATTGGTGCTTTCTGTAGCTACATCATGTATGCCGGGTGTGTACGTCGAAAGCCTGCATGTGCAACGGAGCGCCATTAAAGAGAGAGATTCCCCTTGGACTGGCTCTTCATTACCACGCGACCTGCGAAACCACAGACTCGTGACAATGTCCAGAGAACACAAAAGCATCCAATGTTCCTTGAGGTTCCATAGCACCATTTCTGTACTCTCGGTCCTTTTGCGAACTCCCAGACGCATTACCTTCATCAGGCGAAATCTCAAGCTCAAAGTTGAGCAAGTCCTCGGGAGAGGGGAAAGTCATCTTCATGGTTTTTGGCAAGTCCAATTCACCCAGGTCTACAGTACAGTGAAAAGAATCAGCATGAGTAAACAGTAAATTCTTCGGCTGGAAGATGGCATGTTGTTTTTGAATCGGTGGGTTATAAAGTCAGAAGAGAGGGACAATGCTTTGTGGACGAGATTGTTCAAGTCTGTCCGCACAGCGTCCGATGTCGCCCCTTCACTTCTGCTCCAGCTGAAAGGGGCCATGGCCGAGACAAACCTTTTTGAACACGAATCTGAGCGGCGCTGACTTTGGGCTTCTTCTTGTCGACAGCGGCATTGTCTTTTTTCATAGACCAGATCTTGATCATGATGGCGAATCTGAAAGTCAGAGAGAGAGAGAAAGGTAGGGAGTTGAAGGAGGAGGAAGAAGATGGACTGCGGACACACGGAATGAATGTGCAAAAAGTAGGCGACTTAAACTTCGCCTCACACTGCCCAAAAACCACGTCACAGAGAACTAGCAGGGATGAACTTCGTGGCAAAACGCATCCCTGATTTCTCTCCACAAGCATCACACTGGGCATCACTCGTTCACAGGAATCAACAGCTAGGCTTCAAAGGATCTCGCTCTCTCTCGTCAGGACCAGGACCCGGGATAGCGAAAAGAGCGCCCAAACTGTCAGCGAAACAGACACTCCAGGCACAATGTCCAGCATCTACTACAGAAAGGACGCCCACAAGTCCATAGAAGGCTTGCTCTACGCACTCTTTGTCTATGCTTACCTCTTGGATACCAGCACCTTTGGCCTTCTTTTGCGATGTCTAGTGCAGGATGTAACGTGATCATGAATATCCCATCGGACTCTATAGTCAATGCGATTCAGTGGAAGTCAATGCCTAACTTTTGAATCCTCTCAAAAATAGCAACTGCTGTCAGTGAAATCAAAGGATACGACCTTACGGATAGCAGTATACGCGATCTTTGCCACCAGCCTGTTGGCTTTTCTTAGGCATCTACACGCCCCGAGCAAGTACGCCATTATCATTGACTTTATTGGCAATGGTACGTCTCGTGTGAATTGACTCCAAGCTCGTATGAGATGCTCTTTCTAGAGGATTGGTTATTGTGTTTGTCACCCTAACAAAACACCGTTTTAGTATCGCCTCCAAGTCGAACAAAGCTGGTTGTCTTAGATGCCATTATCTTCAGTCTTCAGATATTGCAAGCTCTCGTTGTATCAATACTGTCAAAGCCTGCAAACAGTGCGGGAACCACTCCTCGCAATAGACAACGACAGGTGACAGCGACAGCGACACCGACCTCAACCTCGGTAGTAAATGTCCAGGCATCAGGAGGAGGCGGCTCGACATCCCTCACCCAAACGCAATCTGCGGCTTTACCTTCTGGAAATGCCACGATGACAACAAGCAGGTCAGCAGGCACGCAAGCACAACCTCCCCCCCCTTCAGCTGAAGTGGGATCCTCGTCCACTCTATTCGAATATACCCCGACTCATCATGCCCTGGATCCCTCGGACCCTGGTGCGCCATCATTGACTACCGGATATTATGAGGACAGTGAGGAAACTCGGTACAGCTTAGAGAACAATGGGGTGCAACGGTCTTCTACGGGGCACAGGAATAGACGGAGTCGGAGGCGAACGACTAGCGCTACTGAAGACCATAATCCAGGAAGTGGATCAGGCTCCGAGTCAGGTCAGGGCGAATCGAGCAGCTCGGACGAGGATGAGGATGTGCTGAGGGATGACTTTGAGGAGTTGAGGGAGAAAGAGATTTTTGTGTTCCAACTGCACTTCAAGGACATTGTGGCGTATCTTTTCTCTAATGAGGAACCCCTGTCTCTACCTCGACTCTCGGAGAGAACAGCCGCGACAACTGGTTCTGACCGTGTGCAAAACCTGCCGGTTTGAAGGAACTCAACAACTCTATAGACCTGTATAATAAAAAATATCCGCGTATCTTGCCGAGGCGCCATACATCATACAGAACGAGAGAAGAAATAGAAGGGAGGGGTCCAGAGACCGAGGATTGCCAAAAGTTGAATAACAGCAGAGACCTGCAATCAAAAAAAGAATCAAAAGAACGTCAAAAAAAATGGCCTGATTCCGCGCCATTCGCTCAAAGCCACTCCGCACCAGGATCGCTCGATCGTGCGAAAGCCGCGCGCAGTGGACTCTTTCGCCTCCTCTCTCTTTCTCTTTTTTCTCTTTCTCTCCTCCTTCACCCCCTCCTTTCTCCATTCGTCTCATCTCATAATGACTGCCGGCAAAGTGTCCCACCCCTACTACCCCGTGGACTTGGTCCTCGACAATTATGTGCCCAACAGCAACTCGATGAACGAGACCTTGACGATCCTCTTCTCGACCTTTGGTGTCATCACCGTCGGAGCCTTGTTCTTGGCCCATGGCAAGCGTAATTCAACCCTGAAGGGCTTCAGTAATCAATCAACATTCCTTTGGTTCACCATGTGTGGCTTTATTCACCTGTTCCTCGAGGGTTACTTTTGTATCAACCACGCCACAATCGCCGCTGACCAAACGACTTTTGGTCAGATCTGGAAGGAGTATGCGATTAGCGACTCCAGATACCTCTCCAACGATTCTTTCATCTTGATCATGGAGAACATCACCGCTGTAAGTGTTTTTGAAGAAAAAAGGAAAGATAATCCATCAAAGATCAAAAATGGCATCCATGCTCACAGACGTTCTCTTTGTTTGTAAATCAATACTAGTTCGCTTGGGGTCCCTTGTCGTTCTTCACCGCCTGGGCCATGTACAACAACAACCCCTATCGCCACATTACCCAGCTGATCATCTCTTTGGGCCAACTTTACGGATGTGTTCTCTACTACTTGACCACCATGGTTGAGGGATCGCCCCACTGCGACCCCCACCCTTACTACTACTACTTTTACTTTGGCTTCATGAACATCTTTTGGATGATTATTCCCGCGATCCTTATCCACAACTCGGTCAAGACCATCTACCGCGCCATGAAGGCTGCCCTGGCTGCAGAGGCCGCGGGCACCAAGCACAAGAAGAGCAAATAGACTTTTATTTTTTGCGCCTTTTCCTTTAAGGCCGCAATAAACGGGTTTTTTTTTTTGTGCGTGTGTCCCACTTTGATGTCCCTCTACTGTTCTCCGGGAAGTTGTGAACACGAAGTTGCTCAACTTTTGAAAAGATTTATTTCACCGATTGACTGGATAAGAAGAATACATTCAGTGGTACGACGCTAGATAGTATACCATAGGTTACAGGAGGATTTGAAGAACCGAAGGCAAGAAAGAAGAGAAGCAGGCTCATTTCTGCCCGCCTGGGAAGACGATTAAAGTATTAGAATAGGACTGGAACTTATAGAACATGTAGAAAAGAAAGAAGTGGCTCGCGTCGCGATGCTGTTCCATGCATGCATGCATGCAAAGAGTGTGGACACAAAGTGAGCGAAAAATATAAATGAGCCTTTAGGCCTCAACTAGCTCTCTAGCAACGAAAAAGTACATGGGGGTAAAAATTCTCAGTTCTGCGCCTTCAAGGACAGAGTCGGCGACTGTTTGCAAGATCCCAGAGACTATGGCGCTTCCTGCAGGGACAAGACCGTCTCCAAGGTTTTGACCATATACGTGGTTGCAGCCTGTCCTGCGGTCGTGGTCCTGAGCACAGACAAATATTCAGCGCTGCAAGTAATCCCAGAAGGCATCTGCTTGACGGACATCTCCCTGCAGAGGGCAATACTACTTGATCTTGTCATCGGTTGCGCCCATATCCTCCGCCGTCTCGGTCTTAAAACCAGCGGCACGAAGAGCCTGGAGGCAGTCGGTAATGGTGACCATCTTGGCAACACCATTTCCTACCTCTAAACCACGGACAATCCGGAGATGTTGAGCGTTGGTGGGATCTTTCTTGTCGGTCATGAGCCACTCGTATCAGCCAAAGACACTGATGGGTTTCAAAATTCTGAAGGCTTCCCGTATACGTCCTCCAAACTCGAAGGGTGTACTGTGGCCTCGATCGCGTAATAGGCATCGAACGAGCTTTATTCCAACGGCATGTTCATAAAGTCTCACTTTGTCGAACTCTGAACGATTCTCCAGTCCTACAGAGACGGCGTAGCGTTTATCACGACTGATCTGCTAGTAACTGTTGTTCAATCCTGTGATGTGAGCTCTGTGAAATGCCCGATCTGACGGGCAGGGCTAGCAACACCGCAGTCAATGTCTAGGACGCGATGATATGATTGAATGTCCATGTTAGCAGCCAGGTAGTATTCATGGCGGGTAATAGCCTGGTGGAAAGGCTCGCGAGGACGGAATCCGCAGAAGTGAAATGAAGTACCCCAAGCGTACTAATGAGTAAGAAAATATTCTGGTTGACCCTGTCCAACGCTTCCGACACTTGTTCATACACTTCAGGGGACAAAGGAAACACTAATTCACAATCATCAAGCGCTGGATCACCTATTCAACAGGCCGAGAGCAACGGCGATCAGACCATGATCGTAAAAAAACACTTATTCAGATGATCAAGATCTTGATTCCGTAGTGTTTGACGTGGACAACGTAAATGCTGTGAGTCGATACACGAGCAAGGCAAATCATATTGCACAATTCAAAGATAATAACAATACCACGAACACATACGTCAATCCATTACTTGGGTAGCGACACCTCACCCTTGGAGAATCGATTGAAAAGAAATCATATCAGAGTGGTACTTTTAATATATTTCTTGGAAGAAAAACAATGGGCCAGTAAAGAACGATGATGCTTTTTTTTTTTTTTTTTTTTTTTTGCATCAGGTGGGTAGGTGACCTTTCTTTCTCCAGTAAAGTAGAATACGTTTGTGTACCATGCCAATGACAAAGTGAAGAAGGAGGGAGTGGAGGCGAAGGACTGAAATATATCCTTCGTTTTGTGTCCTGGGATCTCATTTAACAGGATGTGTGTAACACCCTAGACCTTCTTGATTTGGTCGCAATTGCATATGGTGGCACCTGAGCGGCGGTGCTTCTGCTTTCGGCGCAACCTCGATATCACGTATTCTTCCCTTCTTGGCTCCCCACCATCTGTCTTGGATTCTCCACCCTTGTCTATCTTCGAAGATAGACCAAGTGATACAGTATCACAGTGTTTCTCACGTGACTCCAAAAAAAGAACTACAAAGGACTCCAGCCTCCTCTAGACCGATCTATGATCTCCATCTACTCAAACAGCAAAAGGGTGGGAACAGGTGGAACATCAAGAGTCCCTTGTCGGTGTCGAATAAATGAGCTTCAGTTATCACTGTATTCGGCATCGCTAACCACGAACCGTCGCGACTCAGGTCAGAATGATGAACGTGTCACGTATGGTGTGAGTTTCAAGTGGAATGGTTAGAATGAGAGGAGCAATGAAGGTGTCAGTGTTTGTTGCCACCAATTTCATGTAGTGACAATGAAGCTCTGAACCCATCTCCTCTCACCTGAGAAGGGCTGGGCGCAAATACAACCCTCACATCGGGAAGACCGCTTACAAAAATTTTCATAAAAAGAGAGATGTTGTTCGTAAGAAGAAATCTGTAGAACAATGGGCTTAATTTCGGCAGCTCATATCAACAAGGATGCTCGTCTGCTTACAATACCCCGTTCAATTAAAATCATCTGTAATGGATTTATCCCTTTCAATCATCGCCAAAACTTGCTGGCCTGCTGCCTGCTGTCACATTTCTTTTGTACGTGAGCTTGACTGCTGTTGGCGTGCGTTGTGACACAATCACACCGCTGCAGCAATGTGTGCACGGACAGCAAAAATTCGCTGTAGCAGTTCACTCCCATAGTTTTTTTCCTGCTGTAGCAGGCACGCAGTCGTTTTTTTTGCCGCTGTAGCAGTTCATTTCTATCAGGCTTTGCCGCTGCAGCAGTTCCTTTCCATCATTCTTTGCCGCTGCTGCAGCCCCTTTCCATCATGTTTTGCCGCTGTTGCAGGAATCACACCACCTTTTTACTGCTACAGCAATGCTTTTTTACCGCTACAGAAGTTCATCCTCGCTGTCTTTTTACCGCTACAGCATCTCACCCTTGTCATTATTTTACCGCTGGACAATTCACATGCCAGAGGATGTTATTTATTATCGTCTTTCATGAACGCATCGCGCCATGATCTCAATAATATCATTTGCTCTAAAACCTCCTCACCCAAGCTGTTTCTATCATCTGTCAGTATGAGTCCAGCCAAACGAAACAATCGTTCGCTGGCCGCAGAGGAAGCTTGGAGACTCAGGTAAATTCGGGCCAATGGGGCTAAAAACGGATATAAGTTCCATCGATCCCCCCACCATTTGTGAGGGCGTAGCCCGTGATCCCTGTCTCGGGATGTGTTGAATTCGTACTCGGCCAAATCGTACCCGAGTTTTCGCTGGACAGTGTCGCGGTCGTGGGATTCAGAGATATCGTCTCCATCGGATCGACGGTAAAGTGGCATGTTCGATCGGAGTAGATCCTCGTGAGCCTTTACAATCAACTTCCTTGCCTTTTCTTGCAGCGAAATGCCAATCTCGTCTACGGACATCAAAAATGGCTGGCCAATATTTCCTGGATCCATGTAACTGGCAATAAGGACCTCATCTGGAATAGACCTCAACGGAAAGTTTTCCTTGAGTTGCCGAACCAGCTCTGAGCGAAGCGCAATTGCTTCTGGCGAAAAGACTTGTGGGCTATCGTTGATGATTTCTTGGATCTTGGGATATAAACAAGTGACGGCTGGCCCATTCTCGGACATTTTATCGGTGAAAATGGCCACGGGACGCAGAACGTCGCAAATCTCCTTCAGTATATCAAACTCGACTACACCGAGAGATTCGAGAACCTCTTTGTTGTTGTACCAGAATCGCTTCTGTTCTTGGGACGCATCCTTGCGGGTCAGGGCGGATTTCATTTCAAAAATGGACTCCTGCAACACGAGGAGTCGCTCCGTCATCATGAAGCTAGAGTTCCAGCGTGTCTCTGTGAAACCCTTGGCGGCAAGCTCCTTGACATTCAGACGTCTTTGAGCCTTGGTAAGAAAATTGCTGCCACCTTGCGTTTTCAAGACCGAGGACATTTTGGACGCATTCTCCAGCAACCCCGATGCCGTTCTCGGTGGTCTTCCTGCGACGGATGGAGGTGCACCTTTTTTAATGGCCTTTTTGATGCAGTTTTGCATCTTATGGGCTGCGCACGGCAGCCAAGAGCCAAAAGTCTCGGCTTCGTCGGCAAGGGTGCTCGCCGCAGCTTTCATGTTTGCACCTGAGTCTGTGGTACTGCAAAGCGTTTTTTTCTCAAGATTCCAGTGTTCCAGAACACCCTCTATTGGGAATAACGGTAGCTTAGAAACATGATAAAGTCACAATGTTGGCGAAAACACGGGATAAAACTGCTTACTTATATGACTTCTAACATTCAGTGCCGTAGAAGATTCGGAATACTCGATAAATCCCAGTGCAACATTTCTTGGGCAAAAGCTCTCGTCTAGGTAATGGTAGGTAATACCATTGAATTTTCGACTGCCTTTTGACCATCCGTCACAGGTATAGCATCCTTTTAGAACCTCTGTGGAGAGTGTCTTGTGAAGGGCTGCATCGGAACTTGCATACACTGCCGCAATGGCGTTCTGGACAGTGCGTATTGCTGGAGGTTTATAGTCGATGTCGAAATGGCTCGAAAAATCCGTCAGGAATGGGCCGTGGAAGTGTGTGAATGGGAGTGCAGAAAGTGCAGTGTAAATGCCGAGAACAGACGTCAGCCTTTTGTTCAAATCATCTGAAAGGCCAGACCTTTTCTTCTTAGCGTGAGAGGTCAAGGGGTGATTGAGATCGGAGAAAATCGTCAGCTTATCTGCAGCAACCGTTTTGACGACAGACAGGGGTTCAAGATCGATAACGCTATGCGTTGCTTTTCAGTTAAAAAGTAGCTTGCATTAAATCGTAGAACAGATAGGTAGAAGAATACAATTGCGCCTGAATTTGAAGTACTTTACCTTGGTTTTTCTGTCTCTGGGATTCTCGGAACCTAGAGAGTTGTGTCCACGTCGCTTTGTGGCTGTCTCTGATATGCTTCTTCATGGAGCTCGTTGAGTTGTCTGACATTACGGTGCGACAAAGAATCGCACCTCCGACAGCAGGTTCGACATGCATGCAGATACTTGAGAGCTTCTTTTCAGGGTCCCCATCTCCGTCGTTCTCTTTATCGACAGCTCCTGCAACAGCACATATTCTGTAGCTATTTGATCCTGCCTCGTCCCACTGCAATCCAGAAATGACTTCTGCTCCTACCCTGTTGCAATCGATGCCGGGCTTCATGCAGAAGAAAAAATGGCGGTGGTATGACTCTGAGTACCTCTTTTCCAATCTCCGAAAAGGAATGGCAGCCAAGCGCGAGAATTCCTTATCACAGTCGGTCTTCTTCGGAAGCTGGCCCAGCTGAAGTTGTCATCCGCTTTGCAGAGGTGTCGGTATCGGCGTCATAGAAATATCACGCTGGGCAGGAGACGACAACATTGAGCTAAGATCCGAAAACGAGGAATCTCGAGAAACTATATGCGGTGTCTCTCGGTAGGACTCTGTGGCATAGAACTGCGGCGAAATTGGTGAAGATGGCGACTCTGGGGTCGTAGTTTGAAAGTGCGAGGTTTGTTGGTGATGGTATTGTAATTGCGGAGGATGTGAGCAAGAGTATTCGTCAGATGGCTCAAACTGTTGCGTAAACTGACCCCAATTGACGCCTTGGAGGTTATTGAGTTGGTGAGAATGACTAACAGGCTGAAAGGAACTGTGCTGTGGTAGTTGACGCACCGAAGTGGAGAGTGTTGCCCGGTCACCTCGGTACAGCTGCCCCAGGGGTGTCTGATGAATTGGCTGTCGTGCCATAGGATTAAAGCGTGGTGGCCTAGGTTCAACATTTGGCCTACTAATCAAGCTGCCTTCAGATCCGACTCGCTGGTAAGGTCTAGCGGGCACCTGGATTAGAGGAGGGGGTTCTGACTGGATTGGAGCAATACGGTCCCCCGGAGCAGACAGTCTTTCTTCCAAAGCTGTTGCATGGCTCTGAATCTCGACCTCGAATGTCGCAGAATCAGGCGAAGACTGAGATAAATGACCTGAGGCGTTAGCGTCGGGGCGATTCATGATTTTTGGAGTGGGTGGAAACGAGGTGAGAGTTGAAGAAGTGAAAGAAACGAAACGAAGGAGGCGGGACAGCTCTGGGGATATGGACTGTCACTCCCATGGTGACATGGTCTGTTGTCTGTTGCCGGTGTGCACGCTTTGCAATTGCGACGGGTAAAACGCTGTAGCGGTAAAAAGACAGCGAGGATGAACTTCTGTAGCGGTAAAAAAGCATTGCTGTAGCAGTAAAAAGGTGGTGTGATTCCTGCAACAGCGGCAAAACATGATGGAAAGGGGCTGCAGCAGCGGCAAAGAATGATGGAAAGGAACTGCTGCAGCGGCAAAGCCTGATAGAAATGAACTGCTACAGCGGCAAAAAAAACGACTGCGTGCCTGCTACAGCAGGAAAAAAACTATGGGAGTGAACTGCTACAGCGAATTTTTGCTGTCCGTGCACACATTGCTGCAGCGGTGTGATTGTGTCACAACGCACGCCAACAGCAGTCAAGCTCACGTACAAAAGAAATGTGACAGCAGGCAGCAGGCCAGCAAGTTTTGGCGATGCTTTCAATATCTTGAAATTTACATTAGCAGGAGCCTCACCCTGCAAGACCACCCCGCGTAATAAGATGTTGGATCCAAAGCTATACTCGTATTCAACTAAAAATCAAAAGGCGGTAATCGTCGCGTTCTAGCACGGATTTTGACTTAGAGGCGTTCAGCCATAATCCAACGGATGATAGCTTCGGGCTATTGCCTGCTCAGGCAGGCCCAAATACCAATTATCCGAATAAAGCGTTCCTCTCGTACCAACTTACTATTGCAACAACATTTCATCCGTAGGGTAAAACTAATCTGTCTAACGACGGTCTAAACCCAGCTCACGTTCCCTATCAGTGGGTGAACAATCCAACGCTTACTGAATTCTGCATCTGTATGATAGGAAGAGCCAACATCGAAGGATCAAAAAGCAACGTCGCTATGAACGCTTGGCTGCCGAAAGCCAGTTGTACTGTAGTTCTTACATTATCTATTTTCACTACCTTGTGTATCGTGCGAGGCCTTCATCTCCCACTCCTGCCCTTCGTGATGTTTTTATTCGGCTTTGTACCTTCATCAAATATGCTGGCACATCTTATGAGGCGCAAATCGCCCACGCTGTGACTGTGCCCCATTCACTATGTGCAAAGCCGCCATCGCACGCAATAAACCAGCCATTCCCAAATGGTCTTGTGGAAGAAATCCAAATAACTCCCGATGGTTGGTGACAATCGCCTCCTCCACCAACAACCCGCTCATTATCAGCGCAAGACACGGATGCTGTCGGCCAGCGAAATCCTTGATTACTGGCTTCTCTGATTGTAGTGGTAGCTCTGGGATTGCGCCACACCTTCTTTTCACATGATAGAATATGACCCTCGCCATCTTGCGCAAGAAGTCCATTTTTAAAGCATTCATCACCCTCTATGGCTGCGCCACGGATTTCGATGTATTCGCCGGTAGAGATGCGGCCAGAAGTGGTGAGATCGCCATTGATATTGACCTTTCCAGGAACATCCGTATCACGAAGATTTTCGGATGATTTTCTGAACTGGATAGGCGTTCCAACTACTACGGCAGTAATTGCCAGCACTGAAGTAAGACATCTGGCTGGGAGCATTCTCTGTCTTCTAAACAAGTGCACGAGAGATTTAGAAGATACCATGCATTCGTAGCGTGCAGTTTGCAACAGGACTGGACTGCCAATTGCAACAAGTGGTGTATACCTACTTTGCAAGGAAGTTAAGAGAGTTGAATGACGGTACAGGATGGGATGTCGCACTTGTTAAAACAGGTAAAGCTGAGAGAAGCAAAGCAAGGGCAAAGCAAAGGGCAAAGGCAAAGGCAAACGCAAAGGCAAACGCAAAGGCAAAGGCAAAGGCAAAGGCAAAGGCAAAGCAAGGCAAGGCAAGGCAAGCAGGCAATTCATCGCAAAGCGAAAAGCCCACCTTTGTTGAGAGGAGTTCCAAGGGACCATTCGATGACGGCAAAGTCAAGGGGGTTTGAGACAGTTTTGGATTTTTCTCGACTCTTCCACACTTGCTGTTGTAACCCTTGAATTATCCTTGCCCCAACCGTTTCCCGCCCAATATCTGCTCGCCTTGTTATCAAAGATACATTGACAATAGTGATCAGTCATATCAGTCATGCCCATTAAGTACGCATCATGGACCCATGGTGTAGGGCTAGAAGTTGAATACCACTCATGGACCGTTCACCCAACAGGAGCCTTCACGACCGTCACCCCGTCTATTGAAAGCACATTTGGTTGGGTGCATTTTGCCATCCCAACGCCAGTAATTGTCGATGGTGTTCGCCTAAAACCCGGATTTGCAGCGATCCGCTTTTCCACTGGCACCACTGCCAGGATTACCGCGATGCATGTGCACGATGGAGAGACTAGGATTGCCGAATATAATGATTTGTCTTTGAAGGGGCAACAGCAGGTTTTCGGAAAGTCTCTCCCGCATCTTCCAATCGTCTGGGGTACGACGATATCTGCTGCCATTCAGTTCTTTGGGACAGGCCCAAATGACTACGTTCAGTTCATCGCGGCGGGGATAGAGTTCAATGAGTAGAGAGAGGAATCACCATCACGATTGCTCCAAGGAAAGGATCGGCAGATAGCATTCTTCATTGTAGCGATTTTGATATTACGGAATGAAGCTATGAACTGGTATATGAATTTTCAAACAGCAAGGACGTAGCCACTGTGATCTGCAATCTGCACCAGTTGTCTGAACTTATTAGAGTGGGCACTGAGCCGAGAAATGAGTTGCATGTGTTTTTAGCGCCAGTTTCATATGGCCAGGACTCACAAACTTCTTGGCCAATCTTTGGAGGCCGATTACTCCACAACGACTCTATGAATCTCTTCACGCACATCTATTCCAGGGAGATTCTGCTCGGTACTACTGGGAAAAGGAGTTTCAAGTCTCTGGGGTCGAAATGCAGAGAGTAATGGAGGTGCATGTATTTTTTGTTTTTTTTCATGTAACATTAATGGCGCTGCACCAGACGGTCAAAACCCAGCTCACGTTCCCTGTTAGTGGGTGAACAATGCAACGCTTACTGAATTCCGATTCAGTATGATAGGAAGAGCTGATATCGAAGGATCAAACAGCAACGTCGCTGTGAACGCTTGGCTGCCACAAGCCAGTTATCCCTGTTGTAACTTCTAAAGGATCGATAGGCCACACTCTCATGGTATGTAGAGTATTCTACTTGTCTAGCAGTTCTAAGTTGAACGTTAAGTGTGCACCGGACGCCAAAGCAGCCCAGGCGCGTCCATAAGAAGTCTCCAACAGATCCGTCAGGTTGCCCAGATAGTTCCGTAAGAATCCTCAAACCTGTGCAGAAGGGCCCAATGCACCCATTCCTTAGAGGCAATCCTTTTCCCGTAGTTACGGATCTATTTTGCCGACTTCAGTTATCTACATTCTATCAACTAGGGACCTGCTGCAGTTGTGGTACCACCGGGAGTCAATTCCATGCGAAAACACAGAAGCGAGTGTCTACTTCAGACTCTATCCGATTCATCCGAAGGCTCTGAAATACCCTTTTTTGATATCAACCTGGCGCGACATTTTCGCGGTTTCTTATGCACAAACATACTCATTTTTTTGGGATGACTACGCTTTAATGGCTACTTGTTGGAGATGCACCCGAGGCCAAGCCGCTTGCGAATCCCTTCTTCCTCTGTAGCTGCCGCCGCTGTAGGACGCGTACGACTCAGAAGCCAACCCCACCATGCAAAGGCGCGCTGGATCGCTTCTGGGCTGGGTGATGGCATGATGTTCTCGATCCGGTGCTCGTCAATCATCCCGTAGTCATTGAACTGGTATACAAATAAGCCTGCGTACGATGAAGGAGGAGGTGACGTCGGTCCAGACGTTGTCAGAACGACTGAAGGTCGAGTCGTGCCTTTTAAAGTCCAACGTACCGTCACCGTCGTTGCTGGCAAGGAAGGCTGACTGGTACCTTGGTCTCCACTAGAGCCTCCACTAGAACTCGGGAGGCCATCGTCTAGTCTGACGAAGCTTCCAGCTGGCTTACTGTCTCCATAATTGCTCGAAAAGTTCAAGATATTGTTCCGAAGTCCAACCGCCCTGCCTGCTTTATCAGTGAAGCTTGTACTCGAGTTCGCACTTGTGGCTCCTACTTCACCTGAATCGCCTTCAGAGTCCATACCTCCGAGTCCTCTACCTCCACGATCCTGCACTCGAATGGATTGAATCTCAAATTCGATATCTCTGAACCACATTTTGAAGCTCCAGCGCACCGCACCTGCTAACAAAAAGTAGACGGGTTTACCCTGAAGAGAAACGTTGGTATGGCTGGCCTCTATAAGTCGAACATTAGGTGCATATATTGACGTGGTGCAAAGACCATGTTGGAAAAACTGGGGCAACTCCTCTCGTAATGTCCTAATAGCTATAAAGTGATGTATCCAAAAGACTGATAAGTTTGTATTGACGACGACAACAACCTGGACTGGAAATGATCTCAAGAATGACACCATACCAGTTCCGACACGCAGTCTGTACTCTTGTAGTGATCTGGGATTGCTGTCACTCTCTTCGGAATATTTCAGGGTCGAATGTCGCCTTGGGTCAGTGTCATACGAGATTGCCCTTGAACCGTGAAGACCCTTCTCATGAAGCCTACACGCCGGCACAAGTATCGATCTTAGACGCAGTCTGTGACGGAACTTGAGGTCGTAGGCGCCAGCCCCAGAATGTTCTCGAGTAGGTTGGTGGGTAGGCCTATTTCGAGGCAGCGACGAACTGAATGAGCGGAATCGCTGTGCGAATAAATGCGAGGTGCTGTTGTAGCCAGTCAACATGTCAGCCATGGGTCTGGACGAGGCCAAGGCCGGGTTGATTCGCGCGACCAGTTTGGAGATCCTCATTGCACACTACAGTCGACCCTTGACGTGGTTATGATGTGTTTGGGAGAGGGGAATGAAGGATTAGACAGTTGCGAAAAAAAGACAATGTGACGTCGTTTTTTTTTTTTTGTGCATGGCCTAATGGTGCCTTCACTTGAACGACAATTCCTCTCTTTCCTCCTCTACTAGACATCATGGGCCAAAGCTTCAACCTCCAAGGCATTGTCCAGGCTTTTCGTGTGCTAGCGTCGCCTCGTCTCATGGTACCCAATCTCATTGTGCGAGGTACTTGACATTAGTGGTGTGGAGTTTAGGACAAGATCTTGAGAGAGTTGCATGTACAACTCGGAGGCTCACGTTCCTTGCGATCCGGCTGTGGTAGATATCCGGGACATCAATTTTGATCAGCTTTACAAGGCAGGCATCATTGCGATCGCATTCGACAAAGACAATTGCCTGACGCGTCCGTACGGAAACAACCTGCACCCGCCTTTTGAAGTACTGTTGCGTTGCCAGATCAGCACACATAGTTCAAGAGTGCATGTTTCAAAGAATCGGCTGCTAATATGTACGCCCTGTCCATCTCATTAATGTCATAACTTCAGGATGCATGGAGACGCTGCAGGGACGTCTATAAAGATCAGATCGTAATCGTTTCAAATTCTGCAGGCACCAAAGACGACAAGGATCACAAACAGGTACCGAATTAACAGCAAGTGCATTCACCCTGTGGAGGGTCAACACTGACTCTTCTCGTAAACCAGGCTGATATGATAGAAAAAGCGCTTCATGTGCACGTACTGCGACATCAGCAAAAGAAGCCTTCTGGAGGTGAAGAGCTTCTTCGTCATTTCAGTGGTATCCGAGCACCGAGGGTCGCGTTTGTCGGCGACCGAGCACTAACCGATGTGGTCTACGCAAATAACAACGGTATGCTAAGCATTCTCACTCGTGATGTTGTGACCGAGGAAGGGGACAACCCAATGGCTGTCAGAGTAAGTCATAGTTTTTTGGGAGTTTGCGCCTGGGCTGCTTACTCTATCCTATCTGACCACTCCTCCCTCTGCTCTAATACAGATCCGAAGATTGGAGCATAGGATACTCACGTTCTTAGAGAGAATGAACATCAACGCGGAACCGCACCCGATCGAGATCGACCTCTTGGCTGTCGTCAACCAGCCACCACCCCCACCAAAGACTAAAGAAGAAGCAAAAGCGGCCAAGGTCGTAGTAGAAGAACGAGAGGAGGCGGAGGCTGCTGAAAAAGAAAAGGCAAAATCAACATCACCTTCGAACACGACTTCCAAGACCATGGCCTCTGGCAAAAAATAAAGAGCTGTTAGTCTACCCATGGAACGATGAGTCGGGGCTCTTGGACCAATTACCAGAGCTGGATGGCAGTGGCAGTGGAAGAGTGCAGCTGCTAACCCATGTTGGGACAAACGAATAATGAAGGTGCGTGAGCAGTAGGAAATGACCCGAGAGCCACAAGTTGCATTAATCGATAGGAAAGTTGTCTTTCGTCGATATTTACCTACTTTCTCTCATCCACACAGACGGTTACCATCGACATTGACATCACCTCACTTCCCCCGACTTTCCATTCGCAGTTTGCGCACCCACCTCTCGATGCAGAGCATTGGCCATGACCTCCGAAGAGGTCTCAACAACTTTTCTCTCGGGTAACAACCGGACTTTTGCTGTGAAACCCGGGTTGTGGACCTCAGAAAGGTGCCTTTGTTCTCGCGGGCGAAGCTGACCCCCTCTTCGTTCTCTTTGCTTCCATGCCTTTTCTTTCCTATTCAGCAACAACTACAAAAACATTAACAAGTGGCTCGCAGAGCTCAAAAACATCGACTCATCCCTGAAGACTCTCGACAAAGAGATCACTACCAACGCCAAACTCATTTCGGGATGGGGCACCAACGAGGGAGATGACCTGACAGATGTCTGCCAGCGCATGACCCAGCTGATGGAGGAGGTTGGACTTATTCACCAGGCCTACTCGATTCAACACACTGCTCATCGTAAGCTGATCAAGAGCCTCAAGACTCAGGAAATGACCCTGGACGACGTAAGGGAGCTCGCTGCCCAATGGGGGGATGTCACACGCACGCGCTTTTGTTCAGGAACAGACCTTGGCTCATTCGTCCCTGCTTTGCCTTCCCTGCCATATAGAATCGCAAAAAGAAGCACGACCTCACAAACCAGTTAGCCAAGCAACAAAAGTCTAGCAAGGAGAACCCAATCAAGATCATGGAACTGCAGAGCCTGCTGGAAAGAGTCTCGGCCGAGCTGTTGCAGCAGGAGTTGGACCTACTTCAGTTTAAGCGAGTAACCATCCGGGACGCCTTTAACCAGCAGTTTGACGCCATGATAGAGTTCTCTGAAAAAATGGCCCTCATTGCAGGCTATGGCAGACAAATTACCAACGTCATTGACACAAGTCAACAACTGGCAGACAGTTCGACTCTCTACGGAGGAGCAGAATATACGGCGGCAGCTATCAATCAAGTGAAAGTGGCAGTGACCAGCTGGCATCCTCAACCATTAGGTGCTCCTGTTCGTGCTCATATTACTCCCTCACAGGATGAACTAGCCCTTTCAGCAGCGGCGGCTGCGTATAACACCCAAACACCGGTTTTAGGTCAACAATACGCAACAGGGACAGAGTACTCTAACGAATTTGGTGCGAAAGGGGGCGCCGAGAATGACTCGAGTAATTGGGATGACCTTCAAATGCTTAAATTGGACCAAAGTCAAACCAGCCTGAACGAGAACGGTACACATGCATACGAAAACTGGAAACTGGAAACCCCTGGAATCAACTTGCCCGATGGCCCGCCAACGCCGCCCAAAACTGTGGAAGCGTCTCCCTATATCCATTCACTGCAGGTCAATCAACTGCAAGAGCAACAACGGCAACTGCAACTTGAGCAACAACGAGCGTATCAACAAAGCGTAAACAGTTACTCCTCCCAATCTTCTCCTGCATCAGGGTCACCTTCACCGAATCCATACCAGTCTGCAGCCTCAGTTGCCAACAGTCTTCGTCAATCAAGTGTAGATAGTACAAACGGCGGTGGACTGGTTGTTGGTCGCCCTTTCACACCGACAATGCTACGTCATAATAGCACGCAAGACCTGTATGGATCTCAAGGAAACTCGAGCCCAAGCTATAGTGCCTACCAACAACACCAACAACAACCCTCCTCGTATGAGTCGGGCCTATCCTCAGCGCCGGCGCGGGGCTACCGCCTTGGCTTTGCTGATCCACGGGAGCGGGGCAAGATGGACAGGATGGACAATGCAGACGTGTACAAGACAGAGATTGTCTCTGGCTCGATAGCATCGAGGTTCTCGAAAACGAACAGCATTATGAATGAGAAATAGCGACAATAGCAACTCTTTCAATCAAAAAAGGAATGATAAAATACGAGATAGCTACAAGGTGATTGATCCTCCAGCATCCTAATGGCAACATCTATGCCTCCGTACTCCTTTTACCCAGTATTCCATCCCACCCCTCGAGGTGCTGATCGAAACGGCGCCATCGTTTTCTGCCTTCTATGTGCACCTTCCCATCCTTCCTCTCTTTACTCTCTCCCTATCTCTCTCTCTCTGTCTCCTATACACATTTTCTTTTGCACCCTTACACACTGTTTCGACGCTGCCGTCTTGCCAGTCGATCGCAAGTCCTCTACCATGTTCTCCGCTCACGGCTTTATCATACTGGCAGTTCTCGCAGGGTCTGGTCGTCAAGGACTCGCCCTCGTTGATGCCTACCAGGATGCAGCTCACTATTTTCTCCCTTCTAACATCTACGACAACCTTCCTCCTGGCTTGACAGTGCCTCCTGGAGGACCAATTCCACCCCCCGTCTCGGATGGGGACACAAACACGGACACGGTCACACCAAGAGCAATCCAAGCCGCAGGCTCACTTTCCCCAGGTCCTGACGCGTCTCCGACCATTGATATCACAACCCCTGCCTTGAACAGTGTCTACACCCCAGGCACAGATCTCGTCTTGACTTGGTCCAACAATGGGATCCTGTTCCCCGAGAGCTGGAAACCGTCCCAGAGCCTGCTAGATATGATTAGGAACGAACCCAACTTCTCAAACTCTCCGCTTCTGACAGAACAGGACATGACCAACCTGGCCAAGATCAAACTTGAGGAGCTGAAGAGAACCCAGCTGGCAAACACGTTCAAAGACAGCCCTATCTGGCTCAACAGCTTACGACTCGTATCCTGGCCCATCTCCACCTCCTCTTCCTCTGCCTCATCCTCATTTGTCTCGATTTCTCCAAATATTCTCACTGGCCCTGGATACAGTCTCCTGAATGTATCTCGGATTGCAATCTCAGGTGGGTCCAGTGGCCAACTGACCTGGACGATTCCACAAGATTGGAACTATGAAGGGGAGTTCGAGATTCGCGTCCCTTCCCTTTTCATGGACAACGACCATCAGCACCCGGCCGCGAGTCGGTCGTTTTGGATTCTGAGAGATGCCGCCACCCGAGCTTTACATCCAGAGTACAACACGCCTTTAGTTCTCGGACCCGCATCTCCTTTCATGAAATCAAGGGGGTCGATCATAGGAGGGAAAAGTCTGGACGAACAGCATCGCTTGAAGAAGACGGGTTTGGTCCTCGGAATTGCGGCGATGACATTGGCCTTGATTTTGATCGGTCTTGTGGTCTTGATGAGTTATTATCGACGAAAGTGGATCGCCCAAGAAAAAGAGGAAAAGGAGCAGGCAGAAGTACAGGCCACTGTATCTGTTATCATGCAAGGAGATGAGGATGCACACTCGCCCACGGATCTGAATCTTTCCTCTGCGGCACTACGAGGTGCTGACAAGGCGATTGAGGTGGCACATGAGGAAAAGGAGCACGCCTTGGTGTCCCCATCCTCCGCTGGTGCCCTACCTTTGTACGAGACACTGTAGCATGCCTTCTCCCACGTCAATAATAAAAAACAATTCTTCTAGGCTTTAGGGCATTGACCCTACCTCACTAACCATCTACGTTTACATTTCCACAACACTTTTGAGGGATACATCGTTGATAGACTCTTAATGAGCAATTTTCTTTTGATTACGTTTGGTATTATGTACTATGAAGCTGTAGGTACGATGAAGCGGAAGCCAATGTTACGTCATTTAGTTGTCATCGCCATGACTGTCCCCGCCATGCTTCTTTCCATGCGTCTTTCCGTGCGTCTTTCCGTGCGTCTTTCCGTGTGTCTTTCCGTGCGTCTTTCCGTGCGTCTTTCCGTGCTTCATTCCGTGCTTCTTTCCGTGCTTCTTTCCATGCTTCTTTGATGTCTTGATAGGCTTGGATTGGTGAAAGTGGCAAGCGGTAGCCACTCCCTTCTTGGTCGTCGTCACTGTCACGGCCGAGGTCTTCTTCAGCGCCTTGTCACAGCCCAAGTTGACCCAGCTGGCTGCGTATCTCTGGCACATGAAGGTAAACAGGTTGTTGGCTGCTGCTGGTGTAGGCGAAGGACGGCCCGTGATTTGCTTTTCAATTGACTGAATATAACCTGGTGCAATCTTGTCAAAGTTGGTGCAGTAAGACAGTGTCGTGGCCTGCGTCAAGGAACGGATCAAGGGCTGGTCTACTCCACGACGGTAGGCGTTCACCTTGGCGAGCGAGGGCTTGCCGTTGGAGAGCACCATGGGATCATCGGCGGGAACCAAGGCCACGGGGGCCTGCTGACGGGTTGCGTGCAGTTCGTTCAAGGCCATGGATCCCAGGAGCACATTGGGCTCCATCAACGAAGGCGCACGGAATGGCGTGCATTTGAGGGAAGGGTCCAAAAGATCGGCGACGAGAGCATTGTCGGAGCCGTTGGCAAACTCTGTGAACTTCTTGAGGGCCTTGCGGTTAGCCTTTGTGGCCTGAGCGAATTGCTTGCCCTTTTGAAGATAGGTCGTGATGACATTGTCGCTTTGATCCTGGTCAATGATTCCAAAGAACCGAGTCGTGGGGCAGGGCTTGCCATGAATGTCGGTGCCGATGGGAGGGATGACAACCCCATTCCCAGCCTTGTCCGCGGCATGCACAGCGTTGAACAGGTTCTCGGCGTTGCAGAAAGCCACTTGCGTGAAGATATCCTTGCTAGACAGGCCGTTCACACAACCCTTGATGTGACCCTCGAGCGTCACCGAGTTTGCGTTTGCGCCAAACCAAAGGCCAACGATGGCGCCCTCGGGGATGACAGGAACAATAGGTTTGATCGCAGGCTTGGTGCCTATGGAATGCAACGGCGTAACAGAGTTTGCGTCAATATAAATTGCTTTTTGGCCAGCTGGACAATCATTAATTTCGTGAGGGACCGGCGCCATTTTTTTCTTCCTCTTTGCTCGTTGGTGCGACGGTACGTGGGTGTGGAACATTGCTTTACCTTCGTTGATGACCAAAGGATGGTACACTCCGAACGTCTTTGTGGAAGGATCAAAGATTGTAGCTTCCACAAAGACTTGTTGGTTGGGATTTGTCTGATCACAGTTGCCCTTCTTAAGAATGTATGGCGTGGCAAGACCTTGAGGCGTCAACGGATCCTTTGGGACAGTGAGAAAACATGCACCAGGATCGGCTTTGGCCTGTGTGAAAGCAAGGAGAGCCGAGATGGACAAAAGAAGCGTAGGTACGACGCGGACCATGTTATGTTCAGTTGCGCGACAAAGTTATTAGAGAAGAGGACGGGACGCGGAAAGGGAGATTGAGCAAAGGGGAGAGTGAATGAGAAGAGCAGTGTGGAGGAACGAGATTGAAAAGAAAGAAAAGAGAAAAACAGGAGAGAAGAAGCCAGAAATAAAAGAACGGACAAGCGAATACGCCCTCTCTCTGTCAGTTGCGCAACAACGTTTTTTGCGCCTTGCCTCGGAGGAGTTGTTTGCTTCCACCATTATTGGACCACACACTGTCTGCAAACAGAGTAATTTCGGAAATAGCGCTGCTTTTTTAGGTTGCTCCACTCCGAGCGAGTCCTGGTCACTCAACCCTGGTCTAACAGTCCTTTCCATTCCCGGAAGAGAGAGATCCACTGGACACTTTTTTGTATTCCTCGCGAAAAGAGTCTTTTGCGGCAAGAGCCCAAACCCGCGTTGTGTGCTTCGAAGTATCTAACGACCCCCAAGCCCTGTTTTTGTTGTTGTCGAACAGCGACGTGTTTCATCGCTGGCAAAAAATCTTTCAGGCACAGGGGCCGTCTTTATTTTCAGGAACCAAAGGGCACTCCACTCCACTTTGTGATTTGAGATGACTGGAGGGTTTGGAAAATGATATTGGAGCTACCTCTGACATCGCCCATTTGGTTAAAGCTTGCTGGCATTGTTGCCTGGGGTTGCATTCCCTTGGGTAGAGCAAGCGAACCTGCCCAGTCTACGGCTTGGAACCGATATGGAATAGCTCGTCCGGGATGGGTCGGCGGTGAAATCGTAATGGGCACACGAGACTTGTGGGTGACAGCCTTGAACTTGAGGTTCACCTTCAGGCTGTGCTTAATGTCCAAGGCCTTGCATCCCATGCTGGGCTTCAGGCAATCGAGTTGATCGGCCACGTTGGGCAGGACTATCTGGAAGATTGTCATGAATCCTTCTTTTGGACTCTCTCCCGCTGGAGTTGCGGGCATGTTGAATAACAACTCGAACTCTCTCATCTCGGGTAGGGATGCCTCACCTCCGTGGTCCTTATAAACGATGATTTGCTCAAGGCGGATGGAGATGACTTCGGGAACCATATTAAATGTGTTGGGCCAATCGACCTCTGGTACTTCGATACTCGGGCCGCGAAGGATCAGAGAGATGAACTTGTTGGTTTTCTTTTTATCCTTGCTGTTTTTGAGTTGAGCTGTTGCTGGGTTTTCAACCAGAGTAGAGATGGCAATCGGAAGAGTTTCTCCAGCAAAGAAGGCCGTTGTCGGTACTTCACATAGATGGGTTGGTGGAGGTCTTGCCGTAGGCGGCTTGTACGAGAACTCATCTTCAGTTTTGGCACTGAAGGCTACAGGTGCAGTCCATCGTACCGGGTTATAGAGTTTACCCTCCAGCGATGGATCTTGTCGGATCAGCTTTTCAGGATAAAAAGGCGAAGGTAGGTTGGCATTGACGACATAGACCAATTGTTCAACGATAAGGTCCTTGTTTGGGAACTTTCGAGGCAAGGTAGCCACAACCTTATATTGGACAGCACCCTCCCGGAGTGTCATGGAAGTGGGGAGGCGAGCAGGATCGATCGGAAAGTTGAGTTTTGCTGTGTATCGGCCTGTTTGAATCACACCTGGCTGACGATAACGAAGACCCATAGTGATCTTTTTGTGAGCAAGGTTGGATTGACAATCAAACGAGATGCCGTTGCCTCCGCGAGCTATCAGGGTCAAAAAAAAAAAAAAGACTCAGCTTTGCTACCCGTCAATTGTCTTCCTGCACGCGACCTTTTCCAAAGAGACTACTTACTCATCCAACTCACTCTTGCATGAGCAGTGTAATCAACCTCGACATCCTGGCCCTTAAAATCCTCATCAGTTTGAAAGATGACTAGGCCTTCAATTGATGCAGGGTTTTCCAAGGTACCGAACAGAAGAGGCTCGCCATTAGGTCCAAGAATGGCAGGGTCATGTTTTATTTCGATCGTTAGGCCCATGGCGTGAAGGTTGGATAAGAGAGGGTGGGTAGATAGGTAAAGTCGGATTGCGAAAGAGGAGTTGAAGAAGGAAGAGAGGAGAGAAAGACAAAGGTGAGGGTCGAGGCGGTTAGCTCTTTTTATTTGCGGATTAGAGTCGAAGAAAATGGCAGAACAATCCATGAGTTGGGCTCAAAGCGACCAATACGACAGTGGTCTTCTGTGTGCAGATCCTCTGTGTCACTCGAAAGTCTGCACAAAAATCGACGCTCGCCACACTTGCTATCTATTTACAGTATCACAAAGATGTCCCCCTCAGCCCCAAAAGGTCAAGATAAACTGGGGCGATAGTGTTGATCTTTGTATTGTGCCTTGCAACACTTTTGTCGACTGAATATTAATTTTAAATGAGCTTTCTCAATTATTGAGGCTGTTTAAATTATTTAATCCATCGGTGATCTGGCGTTTTGTAATCGCTCACTTTGTCGGAAACGTTTCCGACAAAGTGAATGGTCAATGTTGAGCTCGCGAGCTTAAATTTCAACGGGTCCAATAGTTCAAACACCACTCAAACGCCCTTATCCCACCAAAAACTAATCCATCTTCGAAAAAATTTAATCGGCCCATTCAGGCTCCGATAAGACAAAATCTCTGCAACGCACAATAGATCTATACCAATTGAACGAATGATCAATTGGGGCATGATCTTAAGAGATATCTGACTGTTTGGGTCAGAACGTGGAATAGCCGAACAAAATGTAGAAAGCCGCCTCTCTACACCCTGGACCTTCACTGCGATGATGCTTCGGAAGCAAGAAAGTAATTAGAGTAAAACAAAAAAGTGAAAAAAGAAGAGGTCTCGCCGAGACTCGAACTCGGATTGCAAGATTCAGAGTCTTGATTGCTAACCAATTACAACACGAAACCTTTGGATAATGTTTGGTGCCACAACTGTTTCAGAACCGTTTTGTTGGCAAAGTGCAGTGTAAATATCACGTGACAGAAGTCGATAAAATCGTATGAGTTACATGACATAAAAATAGGTATAAAAATAACAGAAAAAGATGTTCAATATCCGAAGATTATTCAAAGGTTTCGTGTTGTAATTGGTTAGCAATCAAGACTCTGAATCTTGCAATCCGAGTTCGAGTCTCGGCGAGACCTCTTCTTTTCGTTTTTTTTTTTTTTTTTTTGCGGCTTTCCCTCCAGCATTTAATCTAACCGTCGACCATGGTCGGCGGATAGATCTCTCGTTCCTCCAGACTCCCAGCCAGGACTACTTTCAGCCCCAGTTAGCCAGCCCTAGACTGAAGTTTGCAGTGAGCTGTCGTCTGCACAACTTGCGCAAGGCGCTGCACGCATGGTCTGAACGCAGAAGAATGCATGTATTTTTTTGAATCAAATGTTCGGTTCGCACAGCTCGTGCAACGCTGATGACGCACAGAAACTGCAAAGGACCAACTCCCGGAAAGGATCCACAAACACCCAACACGTCTCTGAACACATTTCTTACCACAGGCGTTTTGGCCTAGGCTATTTTCTTGTCATGTTCGGGCCTAAATTAGTGTGTCTTCCATGTGCATTAGTTGCCGATTGGTTCGCTTCAGCCCTTTTTTCAGTCAAGTGCAAGACAACATGTGGAGGGTGGACCTTGTCAAGTTAGGGACCCCTAGACCCCTGGATGGATAAGAGCAGGCGATAATCTCAGAAAAGGTACATACTGAGATTGCTTGGATAGTATACATGGAAGGAGGTTGGGCTGGCTCGACCAGACGTCCATTGAGTAAAGTGTGCAGTGCAGAGAGGTGTAGTTGATCTGTAACGTTTCTCCATCCTGGGCGACCTGTTGCTGACGATGAATCATGCACGTAGTCTTCTCCTTGTCCAGACGCTTTTTTTTTTCCTTTTTTTCCTTCTACGATTCGACAGATGGTCAGGCAGGAGTCAGGGCAACATTTTTGGCCGAGCAATCCGGCATAGAAATGGCAGTAGGAAGAGGGTCAAGGGGAGCAGTAAGGGACGCTTTGCTGTTCGGGAGAAGCAAAAGAGCTTCAGTGAGGTGCATGGTGAGCAAAAAAAAAAAAGGGAGAAGAAGCGGCGGTGAAAACAATGGAGATGGGTCAATATTGTCATGGATACTCGATGCTTATCGCGCTCATTCGGCACGGGAATGGTTCATTGCCTGATCCTGATACCGTTCCTTGTGTGAGCCAAGCCCAACCAACCACACACTGACCTAATCCGGGGAGAGGCAATGCAATTGAACCCAGGCAGACACTCTGGGGCAGCCCCGAACTAAACCGGCTTTTTGGTGAGAGGCCTGTAGTTCAGACATCAGATAGAGTGATCCAAGCCTGGTTCCTGGACGACAAAAACAGTGCACGGAGGAGAGTGAGTTGGTCCAAACGGACAGACCAAGGGAGCTCATGGCGGGCGGAGCACAAAGCAAAAAGTGCTAATGAATGAAATATAAGAGAGTGATTGATTCGAAGGGACTAAGAATACTTTGCTGCCCCGAGAACCAACAACACAGACCACTCTCGAACGAGAGCACAAAGAGTGGCGGTGGCGGTGAGATGATGGTGAAAAATGGATAGGGACCCAGGGACGGAGCATCTTCGTCTGTCTGTCTGTCATGGTTTGATAAATAGAAGCGATATTCCTTGTTCGCTGTTCACTCCTTTCACTCTTCTCCACTTTTCTGCACTCTTGCACTGGATTTACCCCTCATCGTTGTCATCCTCGCCTCTCCATCGTTATCTCTTATCAGTGAGCTCCTCTTCCATCCCACTCCATCACTACGGCGCCTCTTCTTTCTCCTCACTGTTTCTCAAGCAACAAACTCCCCACTCTCACTGTTCCATCCATCCTTGCCCACACACTCCTATTATTTTGATGCAATCTCTGTATTTTCGTTTTCAACCCTCCCGCTACTCTTCATCGCTTGTGCACTATAATCAGTGAAGTGAACAGAACCACGAGTGAACAGCACCTTCTCTACTCCAAACCTCCACCCGGGTCCTCATTCGCCAACACGAGTGTCTTTTTGATCTTCCTGTTCCACAGCCTAAAGATGGCTACCATGTCTCTCACAACCACGGCCTCTCTTGACGAACCCCCGCTCAAATTCGATCGGTTATCGTTCACCCCACCGACGTTGCATCTTTCGTCCACAAAGGTCTGTCCGAGTACTGCTCCATCCTCCCCTGCTGCCACCTCCTCCAACGACTCTTCCTTTCCCTTTGTCGCTGCTTTGCCTAAATCAGCAACAATATCCAACAGCAGCGGGAACCTCCCTCTGAACGGGAACCGCAACCGCAGCCAGACGTCTGTGGTTCAGCTGCGATTGCAGACCAATGTTGTCACCTTCCACCAGACCCTTCTTCAGCAACAGCACCAATCCCGATCCAGTCTCAACCAAGGCCAAACCTTTGTTTATCCGATCCACACCCATACACGTCTCAACAGCTATAGCCACAGCCAAACGGATGGCACCACAGGCAGCGACATTAGAACGAGCAGCAGTCAGTTCAACCTCGGTGGCTACCAGGGACACAAAAAGACACAGTCCACGCAACTTGCAGGCAAGCTGGAGGATATCATGTCAAGTACCTTACTAATGGGTCCCCTGAGTGCCACTGCTGAAACGGCAACGACTATGGGTGAAACAACAAATGGATCGGACGCAGCCCAGTTACAAGAGGAGCTGTTCTCCTTGGAACATCAGCCTGTGGAGGAGATGGTATGCTGTTCCGAATACGTGTATACGGCCCCTTGCGAGCACCATCCATCCAAGGGCCAGACTGACTATCTCGTCAACGACATGTTCCCCAAGCTGGAGGTAAGTGAAGGCGATCCACTCCGACTGTAGACTAGACGACATCGTCAAACATCGTCATAGTGCGGTCACTTCAGTTGGGATCATTTCTGATGTGTGGAAATGACGCGACTGTCAGTTCTTTCTATTTCTGAGAGAAACTCACCTGTGTTTTACCCTTCATTGTATTGTACAGAACGACCTGTCGACCATCGAGTTTGGAATCCGTATTGCGGATTTTATGCCACTGGCCTTCAAGACCGTGCCTGTTGCAGGTCTAGCCGAAAAGGAGCTGGAGCTGCTGCAGGGTCTGAGTGACCTCCCTTACGTGATTCAACTCCAAGACTCATTCGTAAATGACAATGGCGACACCGTCCTAGTATTACCGATGCTCAAGAAGTTTGATTACCAGGCCGTCAACAAGAACCTGTGCTCTGTCCGTAAGACGGTTCGCCAGATCTTGACTGGCCTGGCCGCTATTCACGCAAGAAACATTGTCCATCTTGATATTAACCCTTCCAACCTCATGGTCACCCATGCCAAGAGGGACCTGGTTATTATTGACTTTGGTCTCTCCTTGACTGTGGAGCGCGATCCCAAGATGTTGGGAGATGCCTCAAGGCCTCAGGTGTCTGCCTGTGGCACGTCGGGGTACATTGCGCCTGAAATCCTGCAGCCTCACTGTTACGAGGCTCATGATCCAACCCTTGCGGATCTGTACTCGCTAGGCGTGGTTTTGGGCCAGATGCTAGAGCCTTACATTCCCGACTGTGATTTGCATTACTTTGGATCCAAGTACCTGGGTGTCGAGAACACGAACCAGGCAGTGGCCAGTCTGCAAGAGTTCAAGGACCAGGGCGCGTCCTGTTATCCTTGCGGACTGATCCAAGCGGCAGATCTGCTGCAGACGATGCTGCAGGAGAACCCGCGGGACCGGGTCAGTGCCCAGACGCTGCTGGACACACACCCGTTCCTGGCCAAGCATGCGGGCTCAAGCGCGTCATCATCGACTCTGGAGCTGAGCGAGTGGTCGTGCCGGGTGCAGGAGATCAAGTACCAGCGGTATCTGTATCGGCAGCAGGACGAGTGCGAGGTGTATCGGTTCCGCTAGAACAGTTGGTATCGAGTCCATAGACAAAGACAAAAGACAGCAAAAGACAGGCACCTTTTTCTACATGCACTCAGTCCAGTAAAAAACATTGCCTGTGCGCGGCGCTGATTGGACGGCCGCTTCTTTGCATCCTTCTCTCTTGTGCGGTTCAATTTCCCTTCCCCCTTGGTTTTTGGCTCATTTCCTTGCTTCTTTATTGTCATCCATCTCTCTTTGTCTTCTCTTGCCTCCTCTGCTCTCCTCTCCTCTCCTCTTTTCCTCTCCTCCCCTTCCTCCTCTTTCCACCCCTACCCTTTCCTTCATCTCTTTCTTTCATCCACACACACACACACACACAGCAGCAGCAGCATCTCATCATGGCTGTGGAGTACAAGCGCATCCTCTTTGACATCCAGCGCAGGGAAGGGAACAAGGTAATCCCTCCCGAAATACACGCCAGCACAGTGCAATGCCCCGTCCTGACGACACAGACCGTCAGCGCAAAACAGATCAGGAATTCACCGCCAGTAGTTGAAGACTCGGGATCAACCCTGCCTTCCTTCCTTGCCCTGCCTGGATCATGCCTCGCACAAAGAGTCGATTCATTGGACCAATAGCGAGATGGGGGGCGAGGGGGTCCAACCAGCACTGCCAAAGATCCTTCAGCGGGAAACAATGGAGTGCATTCGCCCTCAAGGTCGATCATCGAGACTAGAGCCAAAAGCGAATGCCATGCTGACCATCACTTCTACTCAAAATCGCATTCGATTTCATATGTGCCTTAGAACTGCATGGACTGTAATGCACCCAATCCCCAGTGGGCCAGTTGCAACCTGGGCATCTTCATCTGTCTCGAGTGCTCGGGCGTGCATCGTTCTTTGGGCGTCCATATCACGTAAGTGGTCTGCAGCCCAGCCTTAAGAATGCTTACTAGGGAGGGAGTGGTGCGATCATGATCAATTAACATGTCTCTGCTGCTCTCGCCAAACCCACGCTCTTTGATAGCTTTGTTCGCTCTATATCGATGGACAAATGGTCCGACGATCAGCTGAAAAAGATGGAGCTCGGAGGCAACGTCAAGGCCAAGGAGTTTTTCGAGGCCAGTCCCGACTACTACGCTGGAATGAGCATCAAGGACAAGTACAGCAGCGTCTTTGCAGCCCAGTATAAGGAGAAGGTAGTTCACACGATAACACAAGACTATGGTGCCATCATTCTGCTCCTCAGCATACCTGATTAATTTCTGTGGTCTTTTTTTTTTTTTTATCCACAAAATCTTGACGACAGTTGGCTGCCCTGTGCGAAGGCCGTCCTTGGACTCCCTCAACCTCAACTGCACGCGCTCCGATCCGCCCTGCCTCTGCTTCCAGTAACCGATCAGGATCTCCAGGATTCAACCAGCAACAACTTGGTCGAACCTTGAGTAATAACACCACTAGCAGCAATGGATATAACAGCCCCAGCAACAACGGCTACAACTCTCCTTCACCGATCATGAACGGCGGAGAGGCGCCCCTGACAGACAAGGCCAGGAACGAGCAGTATTTTAACCGACTGGGGAACGCCAATGCGTCACGGTCCGAACACTTGCCCCCAAGTCAGGGAGGCAAATATGCAGGATTTGGAAACACGCCAGCACCAACCAGCCAGCACGATACCTCGTTGGATGTGAACGATATCCTGAATGACCCAGCAGCGGCCCTCTCCAAAGGCTGGTCCCTGCTCTCCACTACTCTTGTCGCTGGTGCAAACATGATCAACGAAAACGTTATCAAGCCCACTGCCGCTACAGTCACTGATCCAGAGTTCCAGACCAAGGTCGGCGGCTATGTGTCATCTCTTGGACAGAAGGTACCGCATCCACTTTATTGCCACGTGACAATTTTTTTTGACGGCGGAACACACGGACTACAGGAGTTTGCCTTGCTATGCTACCTTTGTCGTCAGGGTCTGTTCCTAACAATGTATGCTCGCGTGGTTTTTTTTATTTCTGACTGATTAGGTACAAGAGGGGGGTCGTAGCTTGGGAACCATGGTCAACTCTTCGCTTGGCGCCCAGGGAGGCGCCCCTGGGCCTCGGTCCAACAACGGTGGGCGCTATGGCGGCTTTGGTTCTTCAGATTACCAGCAAGGAGGCAACGGAGGTGGTGGCGGCGACGATTTCTTCAACTCTACCATGAACCACTACGAACAAAAAAACCAACCCCCAGTTCGTAACACCTCCTCTCCCGGGCCCTACAACACTAACGGAAGCCAAGGGAGCTCTATTTCGTCGAGCTCTGGTGGATTCAACAACAATGGCAGCAACAACGGTAACAGCATCCAGAGTGGAGGCATGGGTGTCTCCCGTTCCAACTCAAGCTCGCCTGCTCCCAGGTCAGCAGCCTCAGGCGGGGCCAGGATGGGTGCTACCCGGGTGGCCGCCAAGCCTGCAGCTGCTGGATTGGCCAAAAGTGCAAAGAAGGATGGATGGGGAGACGACGATGGCTGGACCAACTTTTAGAAAAACAAAGTATGGAGAAGAAAGGACCTTATCGCTTTTTTTCTTGTTACAAGTTTTCTGTCATGTTCTTGCCTTTTTTAGTTGTTGTTGTTATCATCTTGATCCCCCTTTTCCCTTCCTCTTCAACCCACTACCCACACACTCCGACCCTCTTTCTTGTCTTCCCCCAAGTCTTGATAGAACCATATATCTTCCCAAAATGAAAACTTATAATGTACACTCGATCTATATTTTGCAAATCTACAAGTGTCTAACCTGGACGGGAGGGTGTCGAGACTCTGGCATAGTCCATCAACAAATTACAGCCTGCATACTCATACATGGGTTCGCGATGCACTTCAAACTCGGGGATCGAGGGACGCTCGTCCTCATCGCTCATCAAGCTACCTCGGCGATATCGTCCTCCAAAACCATTGCCATTACTGCTATAGCTAGAAGCGGCGCCGTTGGACGTGGCCAAGAGACCCAATGTGTTTTCCTGTAGTTGCAACTGCTGCTTTTGCTGTTGCAACTGTTGCCACCTCTCAAAGCACTCTATATATTCCAGGATTCGGTCACGCATGGTCGTTAACCGAGTTCGAAGACCTCCATAACGCAGCTCGACGACTTCCCATCCAAAGGGTTTGTTGCTCTTGTGCCACATGGATCGATGGTACTTCCAGAGCTGATCGACAGCCTCCTGCAGATCCTTCAGGCGACCCTGTGTAAGATCATAGAGCTCCTGCCGACGTCCATGCTGATAGGCTAGGGCCAACCTGGAGTGCAGGTGGCATTTGAGACTCAGAACAAGGGCCACATGGTAAGCCATCTTGAGCCGAGCATTTTGAGGAAACTCGTCCTTGAACTCGATGGCTTGGGCAAGGTTCTTGACCACCTCGGAATAGTGGGTTTCGAGATCCAGATGGGCATATTGCGGCGAGATGTGGGCGAGGAAAGGATCTTCCCATAGAAGATATTTGCTGGTATTTGGTGCAAAGTGGGTTTTTAAGGTCAACGCCACATCTGTTTCTGTGACTTGATCAATCTAAAATGAACAAAAGAACCAAGTAGGATTAGAATTGGCGTCTGAGCAAGGGGAAGTTTCACTTCATACTATCCAACGTCCTCGTTCTCCCGGCTCTTAAGACTCGCCTTGCTGGCATAGACCCAGTCATCAAAAGTGGCGCCACAGACGCCCTCAAAACACCTCTTCAGTCGATCCATATCAATCTCGTTCTCCAGGGTATATCCATGATCTGCGAAATAATACATGGCTGGAAGAGATGAAAACATGTCACATTCATGGCCCTCATCCCCCCAGATCGTAATCATCATATTCTTGACGCCACCAATCTTGCGTTTCGCGGCCTGACAGGACGCCTGGATCGTGGCAAACGTGAACGGGAGTGCGGTCCAGAATCGGTTCCAAGTCCAAGCCGCGGTCGCCACCCAGGGGTTTGCACATCCCAGTTCGCGATGCTGTTCGATTTTGTTGGCATAGGATTCACTGGCGGTGTGGTAATAGTCCCAGTAGACCAAATCGATATCTGGAGGGAGTGTTTCTGCTAGCTGAGGCGTACCTCCGTCGTAATAGCCCGCCAAACTGTTGTTCTTGCTGGCTAGAGTAAATAGCATGTCTGACCAGATCATGGGCTGTAGGCCAAGTCTTTTACAAATATCCTGGACGCGTCTCAAATGATGCAGAAAGACGCGAGATGGATCTTCATAACCAAAGATCTGTCTGTATCGCCCTTCTCCCACTCCGCCAGCCTCATCCAAGCCAATGTGGATCCTTTTGGATCGTAAAGGTGCACAAATACTAGTGATCATCTATAAAGTATCCAAATACTTGTCAGCACAAAAAACTCGCACAATATCACCTATCTTTTTTTCCCTCATGCATAAAAGAAAGGGTACCGTCTCAATCAGCTTGTAAGTTTCGTCCCAGTTGGCAAGAAGAACCTCATTTGTGTCGCGATAGATGTGGTATTTGGGCCATTGCAACATTTGTCCCAAATGACCCAAGGTCTGAATACAAGCCACGAGTTCGATGCCGAGTGCGTCTGCATAATCGTCAATGTTCTTGAGTTCCTGGTGGGTATATCCGCCTCGAAGGTAGCCAAAAAAGGTCTCGCCTTCCATCTCGTACGTGTCTTCAGTATATAGTTGCATCATGTTGATTCCCATGAGAGCGCAGTTTCGCAAGAGAGCGAAAACACTGGACTGTTTCAGGACACCTCCACGACTGCAGTCTATCATAACACTGGAAAAAGAACAAAGATAATTTAGAGGCCGTAAAATCGTCATTGACATGTCATTTTTCTCTCAAAGTGGGGGTCTTGGATCATCTAGAGGGCAACATGCGCCCTAAAACAAGCGCTAATGATAAGGAGCTAATTTGGAGGACTTACGCCAGGTTTTCAAAGGTGCATCGTTCAACATAGTTGAGGAGCGATTGAGTCTTTTCTGGATCGGGGCCCTGGATCTGGCGACTGGCACCGAGGATGCGACCGAGGGATCTAAAGGCTGTGAGCAGACAAGTGAGGGGGTCAGACGCGTAAGATGTTATTCCTTTTGGACAGAAAAGACAAGAAAACAAAGGAGCCAATCGCGGGAAATTGGAGTAAACAGGTCGGGCACGGCACCGGCTGGATCGATATAAAGGGAAAGGGGTGATTGACGAGCGATGAACCAAGGACAAGGACGGGAGGGACCAATCACATTACGCGCACACTGCTCTGCACGCCAGTCCTCGCGCTGCTGGTTCGAATCAAGGTTCGACACACAGGAAAAGCCGCTTGTCCTTTGAGCTTTGACTCTTCCAGCATTCCCACACTCCTTTCGTGCTTTCATCATTGCAGTCGATAACGAGAGACATTGAAACCCACCTTCAATCTTCCGGTGGTACCGGACCACAATCTCGTTTTGGTTGCGGTCCGTGGTCGATTCCGACTGGGGCTCGACCCGCACAGAACACTCACCCGGGGCCAGCAGCAGGTCCTTTTCGAACCTAGAGTATATAGGTAGGGGTCAGCGTTAGTAGACAGCACCTAATGCTTTACTTGGACAGGACGCACAAAAAGGGGCCGGGACCTCGGCGATGGAAGATGCACGAGAAAGACAGAGGAAAGGAGTGTTTGCAACGGTGGCTGTGTTTATCCCAGATGGTTTTGATTACTGATCTGTTGCTCTCTTTTGGGCGACAAGGGCTCTTCTTTTCGTTGATTTTTGGGCAGGGGCTCCTGAGACTGGGAAAACGAAGAGAAACTCCCCGGTCGGTGTAGGGTCATTCATCTCTTGGCGAAAGCGAGAGCCAAAGGAAATGGAGCAAAGGCGTGCGGGATATGGTTGCAGGGACAAGGCAGAGTGAATCCCGAAGGCGAAAAAAAGGCGCGAAAGGCGTGAAGGCAGGGCGTCAAAGTAGAGAATGCAAAGAGGGCGAAGAGAAGCGGTACCTTAGCAGCCAATGGAACTCGACGTCCTGAAAGTCGTCGTACTCTCCGAGAGAGATGTTGTGCTGAGGGGTATTGTCGGCAATGAAGGTGAGGCCGGAGAAGAGCTCGTTGGGAAGGTGGGCGAGGTCGATGCGGATATCGCATCCACCAGAGATGGGCATGTCCGAGTCCTCCATTGGAAATCAGTGCGGTACAAAGAGTAGAGAGTGGGATGAAAGAAGGGATGGAAGGAGAGAAGGAGGGAAGAAAGGAAGAAGGGAACCAGGCGAACGAGGCGAGTGAGGAGAGTGAATGAATGTGTGAATGAGTGGAATGGGCGAATGAATGAAAAAGGATGCAATCTGCATCCCTCTAAGGGTCACGTTATTTCACACTTCACTTCTCACACCTTCACGTTCACGCTTCGATCGTCGTCGGCTCACTCGGTCGTCCCTGTCTGGCCGCCCGTCTTTGCCCTTTTGCTGGCATCTCTCTTGTCTTTTTCTCTCTCGCATTCACTTCGCTCCATTCTCGTCCCTTCCGCCTCCTCCTCCTCCTTCCTTCCTTCCATCCCTTCCGCTTCCTCTTCTTCCCTCCTTCCCTCTCTCTTTTACTCCTGCTGTCTTTCTCTCACGGGCCTCATTTCCCTCCCCTCATCTTGTCCTTCTTTTGACATTCGCCCGTCCACTTTATTCGCTCGTCCACTTTATTCGCTCCGCTACTCTCCTACACTCCGGGTCCACTCTGTCCCTTGCCGGTCCCCACTCCACCCGCGCCTCTTCCTTCTCCGCTCCCCACGCGACTCGCAACAATGATCCAAAACTGGACCTCTGTCTGTGTGCGCTGCCATGGGCCAGACGATACTGGCTCAAAGACTGAAGGCAGAGCCTTCTTCCACAATGAATATCAACTCGTGCTCATCCTTCCGATCGCTGTTCAATCTTTGATCTATCGTTCTTTCTGTTGCTTGTCTCTCTTTTATGTGCTTGTCTGCCTGTTTGCTTGCTTCTGCTTGTCTTGTTTCAATTGCGACTATCGTCGTGACCATTATCTTCATCTCATCGTCCTATTGTTCCCTTAACTGCGTCGTCCATCTCTTGGTTATGATGATACTCTTTCCTTCTATTTGCTCTTCTCTTGATTTCATTCAATACAGGCGGGTATTCGACATTTACAGCCTCGGGCATCGCCCTCGAGTCCAACCTTGTCATTACGAGGTAGGGTTGACTCCAATGGTCAATACTGTTGTTTATCAAAAAAAAAAAAAAAAAAAAAAAGAGATCTTGCCTCTCGATCCACTCTCCGCCGATCCATGCCACATAAAATTGAGGTTCACTTTAGAAAAGGAGCACATGTAAACTAACGGCTTGATCTCCTATCACCAGCGCAAGTCTTCTTCGGCCATTCCTCATGGACAAGGTGGGTTACATACATCCCCTTCCCCTCAATTGTGCTCAGGGGAACTCTTCCAGTTTAGAGTAAACTTTTCGCCTCGGATGAGCAAGAGTCATATCGTGGGAGATCGAGCTAATTGTTCGCTAGGCGTCCGAGTGTAACGTCGCTTCAAGAAGTGTTGGCCTCGGCACACTCTTTACCCCACACACAACACACGGACCCTTGCTTGATTTTGTGATTCATTTTTGACGCGTTGAATCATAAGCGCGTGAATGTTCCAGAGATGGACTAACAGAAAATAATTATTTTGATCCTTGTCATAATGTAGCTGTCTTCTTACGGCGAGATGATCCTTGGACCACACTCTGGTGTGGATGTGCTGTTTGAGAACAACATCGATGATGGTAATGAGTTAAAAAAAAAGACGTCATTCTCGTTTACGGTTACTGACCATTGACCGTTCCTTGTAGAGGGCAGCGAGACCTGGATCAACGCTGATTTGGTTGCAGTGGTCGAAGCTGAAGGTAACACATCGACCCATCTTTAGGCTATCCGATGTTCAAGGGAGACTTTGACCGATATGGCAACATCATTGACTTTTCTCGCTCGCTCTTTTCCCTAGGAATGTTGTCCTCCATCAGACGATTGACCGGGCATGATTCGTCAAACTGGATCTTTGGTTGGGGGCCTAACAAGGGCCAAATTGGAACAGATCTAGACTCGATCCACCGCTTCTCTCTTCGAAATGTAGGGATTGCAGGCCTGGCTGTACTTCGTCTACGACCTACAAAGACTGTAGAGAATTATGTGCAACAGTCTGAGGAGAAATTCGTGTTCAGTGAACAGTCCCCTCGTATGTTGTCGGTACCCTCTATTGGAAAGAAACTGACGCTGCACGGATCGGGCTTTGGATTGATTGCGCCCTCGGTCCTGATCAACAACATTAGTCAAGGGGTCGTGGCCAACATTGTACACCCGTACCGTGCAGCCAGAAGAGTGGACGAACAAGCCAATTCATTAGTCTTGACAGATGCGAAGTTTTTGCCTGGGATGGAAGGTGGAGCTGTCAGCTGGGACGAAACCGGGGAACTTGCAGGCTTGAGCATGCTTCCTATCAGGTATGTTGGAAATGAAAAGCACATAACAGGTTCCTCGTGTTTTTTTTATGATTCCTACGTATTACCCCTGCTAACTCTACCCTTTGCCTTTATTCTCCGGAATCTGTAGGAGAACAGATGGCGAGCCAGCTGATATTAGCTTAGTGATTCCAGTAGCCTGCATCATTTCAGCCATTTCACCTTACATCTCAGTTGTGCGACAACCTCTCCTTCCAAAGCACATCACCTCTCTGAACGGAGCTACGCTGATTGACGCGCGGCAGGCTGTGGTGATGGTCCAAGTCGGACAAACCTGGGCCTCTGGTGTTGTTATATCCAAGCATGGACGTAAGTGGAGCGAGTGTTCTCTTTATTTTTCTTACGCGTAATAGCCATTTTCGTCTAACATCAACCTCTTTTTTTCTCTTCATGAAAATATTTCACAGACATTCTCACAAACGCGCACGTCTTCACTTCCTTTCTGGACAATATCAGTAACAGAACGTGGCCTAATTTAAGAAGTGGTATTTCTCTCCGCGTGCGCATCGATTCGCCTCAGCAGCAGGTAGGTTGAAGGGTGAAGCCACTATTTTCATTCGTTCTATCGTCTGCATTCTGTTTGTTGACACGCTTTTCATTTCATCACACCGATAGCAATGGGTGGACGATTGCGAGGTAGTCTTTGTCTCCGAGTCTTGCTGGGATGTTGCCTTGCTCAAAATCCCAGAAACTTGTGTTTTGAAGGGATTTCTGCCTTTTTTGCCACTCCGGACCAAAGGAGAGCTGTAAGAGAACGTGATCACTCCAACAAAAAAAAAAAAACTATGAAATGAGGCATTCTTCAAAAGTGAGCTCATTTGTATACTTTTTGTTATTTCTAGATCTCGAGTCAAGCCATTGGTAAAAGGTTCACCTCTCTTCGCGATTGGGCATGGCATCTTTGGTCCTTCATCAGGCATCCTGCCACTCATCACTTCAGGAGTTTGTAGCAAGGTCGTATCTTACAACCAGCAACCCGTCATGCTCCTGAGCAGTGCCCCTGTTCACCGCGGAAACAGTGGAGGGGTACTGATTACAACAGATGGCCAATTTGCAGGATTAGTTACAGGTAACCAAACTAGTCGTTGTGTTGTTGTATTTGTGTTTTTCCAGAGGTGTATATGTTTACCAAACCTTTGTCACATTATAGGGAACGGTAAAACGTCCACAGGCCGAACAATTACGCATCTCAATTTTGCGATCCCACTGGAGGCCCTCACGGACGCTGTGAACGCGTATCTAGTGGATGAAAATCGTAATTGGCTTGATAAGCTTAACATGCCACCGCCAAGGATAGGAGACATCTGGTCTCTTCGAGGCACAGCGCCAGCTTGGGAACCCCTTGAAAAAAGTATGATTTCTCGACTTTTACCCCCACAGAAACCAGGGTAAACATGAACTAACTTTGACCTTTTTCCTATTGCATTTGTTTTCCTTCTAGCCCCCAGCAAATTGTAACAGTAAACGCTGATGTCTGCTGGCGACTTTATGATTTTAAATGGTAGTTTTAAACTTGGATGCGAGTGAGGTCAGGTCTTGTTGACTATAGACATCTTGACTCTCAACACGGGCAGCAAGGTGCTTGAAAATGGCTGCCAGGTCTATTAAGAAACCAGATGAAAGTCAATGACATGTTTAAGCAACTGTTGCATTTCCATATCCCTCGTGGGTTCAATTTGAAGTGAATTTTTTCTCGGTACCTTTCTTCTCGCTCGCAGTCATGAACATCAATGACAAGTCAATTCTTTGAACCTTTACCAAGTTAGCAAGGGTACGATAGAGAAGCGCAGGCTCCTCAGAGCTATTTCAAACCCAAGAAAAAGGAGAGGAGCGTTAGCATCCTTTTTTGTTATCATCATTACGATTCTCAATCTCGCTGTGCGTACGGAATATAGAACTCTTGAAATACGGCCAACATCGAACTCAGATATTCAGATTCAAATGAACTCTTGAAAAGGCTGGGCAACGACTCAGGCTTGATGAGCTATGACAAAAAACAACAACAAAAAGTAAGAGTCTTGATCAATTGGCCAGCTTACAATGCAGTAAAGGTAAGGCCACGCAAACCGGGGCATTTGTACATTTGTATACCTTCAAATACTCGAATAAACGCGAATTATCCTTGCTGTAGCTCTTCCAATCGCGCTGAAGCTCCATCGTTGTTGCAGGCACAGTCATAGGCATGCTCAAAGCAAAATCCTTGGGGGATGTAAACGAAAGTGTTGATTCCTTTGCTACTGTTGCTGTCGCCAGGGGCTTGGACTCGGAAGCCTTGGAAGAGGAAGAGATCCCCAGCGACTTTTTGGCGTCTGCGTCTTGGAAGAGCTCAGAGGGTTGACTATTGGACACTTCCTTGATAGCTACGCGTTTGCTGGATATGACATGGGGCTGTTGCGTATTTTGCTTGGTCGCCACCGTGTCTGGGGTTTGCGCCAGTTTTTCCTTCGTCGCCGAGGCTGGTTTCGAACCCTTGCTTGATTTTGCGATAAGCTCTTTGACTTTGGCCAATTCCTCCTTGACGGTTTTGTTTGAAGGATCCAGTATCAACGCCGCCTCAAAATCCTGCTGTGATTCCTCGAGCTTTCCCAATGACCGGCGGGCAATTCCACGCCTCCAATGAGCCTTCAAATTTTTCCTGTCCAAGAGTATTCCAAGAGAACAATCGGCTTCGGCTTCGGTATACCTATGTTTGAGTCGTGAGTCTGTGAATGTTCTGCAAATTAAAACGAATCATACCGCCCTTAGGCCCTATCAGCACTTACATCTCCAATTTAAGATACGCCATGGCTCTGTTAATGGGAAGCACCGAGTTTGAGGGATCATATTCCATGCTGGAGGTATAGCTCTTGACGGCCTGATGGAAATCGCCCTTCTTGAAGAAGTTGTTTCCCTAAAGTACGAATAACTACAACGAATCAGTGATTGAATGTAGATACCGCTTATCCTGAGCCCGATTCTGGTTGGATTTGACCGAGGTCCTTACTTGCTCCTTCAACTCTGCTGCGGTGTTTTCAGAGATCACGTTTGGTTCCTGGCGTGATAAAAACAAGATATGTCAGAGTGGTCGTGGCGAATGGTCAACAGGGTTTAGACTTGGCCGAACATACATTCCTCTTGCTCCCATCTGCACGCGCCCTTTCCTCAGGCGCATTGGATTCCTTTGGCATGATCTCTCGTTCCTTTTTGTGGATGGCAGAACTGAACTGGGCGAAGCGAGGACGAGAAATATGGTGCGAGGAGCCTTATGTCACAGACGCAGCCCATGCGATGATTACATGGCGACAATCATAGCTCCGCACAATTCCCATGCGAATTCCTTTTTTCTTTATACACGCACATCCTGAGGGGGGCTACTTTACGGAAATCATCGGTTTTCTTAGCAGGATTTCAATATGGGGAGTGGTTACCAACCCGGTTGCCGAGATTTAGGGATTTTTTAGGGGTTTGTTAGGGTTTTTTAGGGTTTTGATTTTTTTGAGCCCAAATCCCATGTAAAGCTGTTTCTTAATCGCATGAGCTGTGTAGGTGACATAAGGACACCCATATGGTGCTAATGTGCACGTGACTTAAGAGTTCATTCGTCACCGAAGAAACAATAAATCGCAAACCTAACATTAAAGACATCTGTGTCTCCATCTTGGACCCTTTGAACATCCTCCATATTCAACCTCCATCTGCGCGCACTGTACGCTCTACGACCACCTTCACTGACGAAAAGCCATATCCTTCCATCTCCACCGGCCACCACTTCTTCCTTTTCTTTAAAGCCCTCTCATTTTGTTCATTTCAAGATCGCATTTCAAGGGTGACCCCTTCAGTGCCGTACATTCTCTTTCTTGACCAGCCAGCCAATCCTTCTCCAGCCAGGTCGACTGACGCGATTCCCGCCCTTTTCCCTGGTTCTCCTGCTTCTTCCCTAGCAGGTCTATTTGCATTCAGAGGTTTGTTTTGCGTGTGCTATGCTGAGGATACTCTTTGCCATGGCTTGAATGCACCACTAAATGTCCTGTTCGCCGAACGAATGAATGCCCTGTTCTAAAGCAGTCACTTAGAGCAACCCATGGACACCCCTGTGCCTCCATCTTTCGACCCCAGCGCCCTCACCTACAGGAGCTACGTGAATCGGCTGTCTTCAGCAACTTCACCGAGCGCGACCAATATCCCTTCTTACCAGGAGCTGACTGTCCTTCAGCAAGAGCTTCAGCATTTGTCTGAACAGGCGTCCCTTCGCTATGAGCGGTACAGCAACGAGCTCGTAAGGCTCGAGACTGGATCCTCAACGGGAGCAGCTGTGAGCCAATCCAAAGACTCGTCTGTTTCTTCGACCCCTACCTCCTCTGCCTCTTCAGCGTTTAATTCTACAGTGCCAGGCTTGTCAGCATCGTCGGCTCACGTCGGCTCAGGATCAGGGCGGACAAGTGCGTCGCCAAATACTTCATCGCCTTCAGCCTTTTCCAATAGTTCCCGGACAGGGGGTGGATCAGCTGGAACCCTAGCGTCCGGGACAACGGCGGCCGCATCCCCAATTGTCAAACTGAAACTGAAGCGTCCAGATGCTCCAGGTATGGAGTGTTATCCTGGGTCTCTCAGTGATGACTTGGATGTTTGGCGACAGACGACTAATATTCAATGATACTGTGGGTGACATTTAGAGGGCGCCAAGACAGATGATGAGCACAGTTCTTCATTCAACCCCCTTACAGTCAAAGTCAGGACAGGGACACCATCGTAAGTTTCAATGCAGGTGAGGCTTTTTGGCCTTTACTCAGCACACTAGCTTACGCAGTCATCTTTGTTACCTATAGAATAAGTCAGGACGGATTTCAGAAGAAGAGGAAGAAACGTGATCTGGATGATGACAGTGAATATTCTGAGGACGAGCGAGGTATATGATCGGGAATGTTTATGAATGATGCCTGATCAAAGTTAATCTATTGGTACTAACTCTTATTCTGCTGTATAGTCACTATCCCGAAATCAAAACGGAGCGATGACTACTCTTTAGCTAAAACTGGACGTAGCATGTCCCCCCAGCCAGTGAAATTGGGGGCTAACCGGAATAATGTACCTAAAGCAACTCAGGTACTAGCAACGTGATACATGGTTTACTCTTGCAGTGCAGTCGGGCGATGAAGCTGATCGAGTTCAACCCTTCGCTTTTATTTTAGCAACGAATGGGTGACAAGGCACACTCGAGCTCCCACCAAAAGAAAAAGAAGAACTCAGAGCACCATACTGAAAAGTCGCAGAAGCCAACACCTAAAGTACAGGAGGTACAGGAGGATTTTTCAAAAGTCAAGGTTGCAAACCAAGTGCCGATCCAAACATTTTGGGCATCTATGGATCCGTATTTCCGACCTTTTACCGAGTCGGATAGAATTATTCTGGAGGAGGAGGTCGATCAAGTAACACCTCTCATGATTCCACCGCTCGGCAAACATTACCTGGATGCATGGGCAGAGGAAGAGCGGTCCTTAATGCCGTTCGATGGATATGAATCTCGTAGGAATTCTGTGGATTCGCTCAAAGATACAACTTCGTCACGGAATAATGTGAGCAACACCCCATTTGAACTTACGGACGAGAACATTGATCAGGACGAAATTTCATGTGGTCCGTTGACGGAGCGACTCCTGAGCTCTTTAATTGCAGAAGAGGTTGTTGCACCAAAGGAGGTCAAGGACGGCAATGACGATCAGAGCCAAGAAGTACAACCAGGTGCTCGAAACTATGCCGAGTTGGAGGAGCGTATCAAGCGGGAGCTGCGTTACATTGGCTTACTTGGAAACGAAGAGGTATGCAGCAACGCTTGTTATACCGAAGTGCTTGCATGTTTATCATCGTTGTAGTCGAACCAAGTTTTACTCATTCGCGTTTCGTATAGATCAATTGGGATGCACGAGAGGATGATGAAATTAGTATTACCCTTCGGTCCTTGCAGAAGGAGCTTCGTGAAGTCATGAAGGTGAACAAGAGCAGGAAGCAGCGGTTACTGGGGTTGGTCAACAACCACCTAGCCTACCAAGAGTACAATACCATTCTCGATGATCTGGACAAGCAAGTGGAGCAGGGCTATTTGAAGCGAATTGTAAGTGTCTTGGTATTGAAGCAATGCCTCATTTTTACCAGGAAGACAGCCATCTCATCAACCTTTCATGTCTTTCTTGTCTAAAAGCGAAACACTAAAGCCAAGAAGAGCAAGAAAACCGCGGCACCAAAATCGTTGTCGGAGAATGCCATCAGTGCTATGGACAGACGAAGACGATTTGTTCAAGGGGTTGGACCCATCTTCCCGCCTGAAAACTATACCATTCCTACACAATCCATTTATCAGGATGAGCTCCAACCAAAGGCCAACTCGGGCACCCCTCAGACTTATCGAGAGCTCAATGGACTGCCATAGATTACAAGAACCCCATTCAGTTTTTTTCAAGACTGTTGTATAGTAAAAATCTTCAACGTGTGTATTAGTGTACATGGAATATGGATGTCGGTTGAGGCGTCGGCTGGGAGTCCAGGGTGGGGGGGCTTTTTTATCCGAGAATGACAAGGTAGAGAATGGCAATGATGTTCAAGGCGATCAAGGGGACTAAAAGTACACGGAGTATCAATCATGAGATTATTAGACGGGAGGGAGGTAAACTGACACGCGATTGATTTTCATTCGGTGGATCCTTCCATTTCGATATTTTTTGTCCACTTACTCCTCATCAAGGTCCTGACAGCCGAGATCAAGCTGACGAGTCGCGCCTTGACAGATTCCTGTCCGTAAGGGTCGACGGCCTGGCGACCCCAGCCAACTGAGCAAAACGCAGAGATAGATAGAAGAGAGTAAGGGAGAGAGTCAGGAACACGGCATGAAATATTAATCGTTGAGATATTGGTTAAAAGGGACATTGGGGTATCGGATAAATCTCGAGTAAAAAAAAAAAGAATAATAACATGGCAGTGTTCAGAAAGATACGGCTGGTGAAGGTGATAGAAAGAAAAGGGAGAAGTCTGTGGACAGAAGGTATTTACTCTTGGCAAGAAAGCGATCCTCGTTTAGGATGGCGACTGCATTCACAAAGATGAGCATAACCTCCAAGAGGCCAAAGATGCCGATGGCCATGTTTCAAGTACTTTTGGTGGAGCGGAGAGGGGAGCGGAGAGGGCGGGGGGTGTGGGTGAAAGGGAGATGGGTGAGGAGAGAACGAGTAAATGGGAAACGTGGACAAAGATGTAAAGATGTGTGGATGAGAGATGACAGATTCACACGTACATTGGAGAGTCACAACTCTGCGCCCAAAAAAGAACACGCTAGGAGGCATGGCTGCAGCAGTTGCACTCCAATACCATGGAGGCCATTCTCCAGTCCCCATGTTCCTCCCTTGTTTTCTTCCCTTGTTCTACCTCACCTTGAGAGATGCCAGCCATGCCACCTTCCCGCCTAGATTCTCGTCCATCTCGCACCATCATGTTCTCTTTGCTTGGAATGGCCGCTTTGACCCACAGCGTCTATGCTGCCTGCACGTCACCTACCAAAACGTTCTACCCAGCTGGCCTCAACGACACCTCCTACATCACCAACAGCGGCCTGGGTTCCCACGGCGGTATCTACAGGGCACCCGCCAACCAACTGACTGAGGGTTCTCCCTATGGCGTATACGACTATTGCTTCATGCCGCACCCTCGTGTACAGGAGTATGAACTCCCCCAAGCGAAAGAAGCCAAGATTGTTTATCTGGAGTATCTCCAGCGTCACCAGCGCCGAACAATGTATAATCTGGCTCCTGGTGGAGAGGTAAGATATTCTTCCATCGAGCAGAGTAATAAGTAGAAGAAAAAAAAAATAGTTGCTAAATCTACCTACAGAACCAACCTTTTGACTGCTCCACCTTTGACGCGTACCTCTACGGCGCCGGTGACCGAGCTGGAAACGACCCAATGCGTGTGTACGCGAATGTCTACACTGACCCGAACAACCCGTTCGTGAATGCATTGCCCTACGTGAATGCCTCCTGCATGTTCCCACAGTTGACCCTAGGTGGCTTGCTCGATGGCTTCCAGCATGGCAAGGACCTGTGGAAGGTGTACGGCGAGAAGCTCGGTATCATCCCGAATGAGCCCAACAGCAAGGTCTGGCTTCGCTCTACCTCTTCGCCTCTGACACAACAGAGTGCCAGCGGCGTCCTACGCGGTGTCTGGCCCAAGTGGAAGGGTTCACTTCCACTCCGTCAGCAATCCGGTGGAGTGGATACTATCAATCAAGGTTACCCCTGTAACGCCAGGAACACTCTTCTCGACGCCATCGAGGCGACAGATGCCTGGAACGAGCATCTCACCGTCACTGCAGACTTGCGTGCAAGGCTAGGAGCGATTCTTGGAGCGACCAGCAGTGCGTGGCAAAAGACATTTGACCACTTCTCTGACAATTTTCAGGCCCGATGGTGCAACGGTTATGATCTCCCTTGCAGCTTTACCAACCAATCTGATTGTGTGACAGTCCAACAGGCTGAGGAGGTCTTCCGCGCAGGCGATTGGGAATGGCAGTTCTACTGGCGCTCGAATCCCCAAGCTGCTCAATACATCCGGGCCGTGGAAGGATTGTTCATTGGCGAGATCGTGAGTCGCCTGCAGGCTGTCCTGGATGGGAAGCAAGAGTATGTCTACGCTCATACATTCTTCCATGATAACGATCTCGGTCCTATCTTGGGGGCGTTGGGTATCAATACCTTGAGATGGCCAGGAATGGGGTCGAACATCGCCTTCGAGATCTGGGAGACGCGCACCAAGCAGCCCCACAAGGCCCCAACCGCCACTTATCATGCTCGCGTGCTCTATTCTGGTCACCCCATAGAGACTATCCATGGAACCTTAAACTGGATCGAGTTGCCAAAGTTGATTAGTATACTTCGAACATTTGTGCCAGAGGATATTATCTCTCTGTGTGGTGCCAACTGACGCCACCGGCCCCCCACAAAAAAGTTGCCATGATGAATGTACGAATGAAGATTGCTTTAATAATGGATATGATGATTCTATAATGTTTTAAAATGATGATGATGTGGAGCAAAAAAAGTCAAGAGTTTCCTCCGCTCGAATGCTTTATTCGAGCTCAATGGTTGCTGGGGGCTTGGAAGAGACATCGTAGACGACGCGGTTGACACCCTCGACCTCATTGCAGATACGGGAAGAGATCTTCTTGAGAACATCGTAGGGGAAGGGGAACCAATCGGCAGTCATGAAGTCCGAGGTCTCGACAGCGCGCAAGCAGATCATCTGCTCATAGGTACGCTTGTCTCCCTTGACACCGACAGCCTTGATGGGCAACAAGGCAGCATAGGCCTGAGCAATCTGGCGGTAAAGACCAGCCTTCTTGATCTCCTCAATGTAAATGTAATCGGCCTTGCGGGCAATGGCAACCTGCTCCTTGGTGACCTCACCGAGGATACGGATGGCAATACCGGGACCGGGGAAGGGGTGGCGCCAAACGAGCTCATCATCCATACCCAACAACTTGCCCAACTCACGGACTTCATCCTTGAAGAGCTCACGGAGGGGCTCGATCAACTTCAACTTCATGTTCTCCTTCAATCCTCCGACGTTGTGGTGAGTCTTGATGGTGACACTGGGTCCCTTGAAGGAGATGGACTCGATAACATCGGGGTAAAGGGTTCCCTGGAGCAAGAACTCGATGGGCTGTCCACCGGAGGCGGCACAGGCATCATCGATGGCCTTGGCCTCCTCCTCGAAAACATCAATGAAGGTGTTTCCGATAATCTTGCGCTTCTCCTCGGGGTCCTTCTTGCCAGCCAAGTTGGCCAAGAAACGCTCAGAGGCATCGGCAATCTTGAGGTTGATTCCCATCTTGTCGACCAACATCTTCTTCGCCAAGGCGCACTCGTTGTGACGCATGACACCGTTGTCGACCAAGATTCCGTGGAAGCGGTCACCAATGGCCATGTGCATCAACTTGGCGGCGACGGAGGAGTCAACACCTCCACTGACGGCTCCAATGACCTGTCCCTTCTCTCCGACAATGGCGCGAATGCGGGCAATCTCCTTGCCAATGAACTCGGACATGGTCCAGTTCTGGGAAGCCTTGCAGACCTTGAGGACAAAGTTCTTCAGGATCTGCTTTCCATCGACAGAGTGGGTGACCTCGGGGTGGAACTGGATACCGAACAGGGCCTTCTCGATGTGACGCATGGCGGCGAAGGGGGCAGTGGTGGTGGTAGCAATGACACGGAAGCCCTCGGGGATGGCAGTGACCTGATCACCGTGAGACATCCAGACCTGGGACTCGGCGCTCAACTCCTCAAACAACATTGAGGACTGGGAGTCGGCACTGGCAGCGGGCAAGATGTGAAGGGTGGCGGGTCCGTACTCGCGGTGATCACAGGGATCGACCTTTCCTCCAAAATAGTTGGACATTTCCTAGAATATCAGAATGGAAAGGAGGTCGACAAATGTTGTTAAGGAAAGGTACTGTTGATCCAGCATAATCCAGCATAATCCAGCATAATCCAGCATGATCCATGATCCTTGATCCATCGACGCCCAAGAAGGTGCGTGAGGCGTCCTTACCTGGAGACCATAGCAGATTCCCAAGACGGGGACACCGAGCTCGAAGACACCAGGGTCGACGCGAGGGGCATCGTGATCGTAAACGGAGTAAGGGCTTCCAGAGAGAATGATACCTAGAGCGACATGAATGAGGGTTGGTGGAAATATGAGTCATCAAATATAAACATCATCCATAGCAGCATGACATGGCTCAGTAGTAGGAAAAGAAAACAAAAGCAGTTCTTACCGGTAGGCTTCCAAGAGAGCTCCGAGATCTTTTGGGTGCATGGCAACAGCTCGCAGTAGACACCGAACTCACGAATGCGGCGGGTGATCAGGTGCGAGTACTGCGAACCAAAGTCCAAGATGAGGATGGTGTCAAACATCTCATGGACGGCAATGTTGGAGGCGGCCATAGTGGAATTAGGAGGTGGGGGGGAAGGGTGGGAAGAAGGGGAGAGGTTGAAGAACAAAGAAACCAAGACCGCCAGAAGAAAAGCAAACCAAAGACCAAAAAAAAAAATTGGAGTGTGAGAGAAGGGACCTTTTATAACCCCCAGAAAAAAGTGACTGCTGCCTGTGTTTTCCTGTTTTCATTTCAATTTGCGTGTCTGCTCTGCGCGTTAAGGGGTCCGGAAGAGGCGCAGACGCCGGACAAGCGGAGCCTTCGCGCATCCCTTGTTGGGAAATGCGAATTGCCGAAGTCATCATTCCCATTCAATCCCCTCCATCACCCCTACTCTCATTTCTTTATACACAAGATGGCCCTTATCGGAACTGTTGCTGGATTCGCCACCTTTGGCGTTGCTGCCCGCGGCCTTGCCCTCACCATGCAGCGTCGCGCTTTCTCCAGTGGTAATGCGCGCAGATCTAATCTACTCCTTGTCCAGGATTACGGACCAGGACGGCCGGGATGCAACTCTAGGAATCGCTTCATGGACAGGCAATCAATGGATGGGGTCCTTACAAAGTGAAGACGAATGAGTAAATGAAAGGAGGAGGGTTTGGGACCTTGCGCTGTGATGTCGAACTAGGTTGACATTTACCACAGGATATTCTGGATACAGGGACAGGGACAAGGAAATTCTTTTTTTTGTTTGCATATTGGCGTCTGTACTGATGACACCTATCAATTGTTCAACTATAGACTTTGTTGGATACGGTGTGTCTGCTGTTGCCCTCGGAACTGTCGGCTACTTTGTTCACGGTATTGAGCAGAGACAGACCGAGTTGTTGAAGGAGCGCCGAGAGATCTTGAGCGCCAACCGCGCAAGGAGGGCCGAGGAGGCCACTGCTTAAAGAAAGAGTCATTCTTCTGGATCGAGCAGCCTAGTCTCTTCAGCTTTTTCGACATGTCGACAAAATCACATACCACAAAAGAGGACTCTTGTTTTAGCAGGACTATCAATCAAAACTACCCGCTCTGACCAGGACCTTGCAACTCCCAACTCCTTTCCTCTCTCACTTTCTCACCATCTTTGCCCGGAACTCCCACTCAATCTTGACTCTATGGCTCTGTCCAGAGTTGAGATTGCACAATAAATTGAAATAGAACGTTTTAACAGACCCTTGGCGGTCAGGATACTGTGTTTTGCAGATGGACGCCTCGCCGCAGCCATGCTGAAAAGAGTACAGGCGAGAAGGAGATGCATGGCATCAACTGTCGCTGGCATTTTGACGACTGATACCCACCTACAAACGGGGTGCCTGCACTGAACCAGCGGGACCAACCCACATCACGTGCGCACAGAAGTTGTACAAAAGTGGTGGCAAACAGTGTGCGGTTCTTCTGTGTGCTTCCACCTGCCTGCCACTGGCTGGCGCTGCTTTGCTTTGCTTTGCGTGTTCGAATCAAGTGTGCATTCATTCATTCGATCCCTCAGTCTGGGCAGGTTGTCTGTGTCTGTCTGTGTGTGTGCTTGCGAACATCATTCAATTCCGCCCCTTTCATCCCATCTTTCTTCTTTCTCATCCCCTCCTTCGCCCTCCCTTTGCTCCTTTGCTCCAAACCCTTTCCCCCCCCAAAAAAAAGCGCACGCACGCTCATTTGCACAAAAACAACAACAAGCCCAACACACAGGCCACTTACTTTCTGCCCCCCTTCTTTCCTTCATTCCTCTGAACGCGATCTTTCTTTTTATTTTTTTTATTTTTTTTTTCTTTCTTCGTTTCGTTCATTCGTCAGCACAGTTCCCCTCGCCTCTCTTCATCTCATCCTGGGCCCAATACCCCCCTCCTTCTCTCACTCCCTCCCCCTCAGCTTACAATGCAAAGCCCACAATCAAAGGTCCTGGCACTCGAGCATGCTCCTGTCACAAAGTCAAACCCACCTGCGCAGGACAGTAAAGGTATCGTCGCCCACTCTTAAAAAGAAAACAGACCATTCGCCGCAGCGCATAAGCATTTTTTTTCCGGTCCTTTGGTCTTGTCTTTCTCCGAGGTGTGGATATGACCACCCACCTAACCCCACCATCACCACATCTTACTGCCGTTACATTTTCGCTTACCTCTTGCTTTCATTTTTCATTTCTAGACACTACCGCCACCCCTATTGTCATTGCCACCTCAACCACCTCAGAAGAGACTGCGAAACGACCCAATGGAAAGAAGAAAGCGGGTCGATCCAAGACCTTGGCTCGTCGTGGAGCGCGCCGTTCGAATGGCGAGGAGGTGATCGAACTCGCAGTCAGCAGCTCAGACGAAGAAGGCGATCATGGAAACGCGTCCAGCGATTCTGAAAGCGACGACCCCGATACGGAGGAGGAGGCAGACTTGCAGATTAAACGACTCGCCTTGGAAAAACTTTCGTTGGAGCGCGAGGAACCTGTCCGAAAACAGTTGCCGACAAAGCCAGCTTCACGTAAGAGTCGTGGCAAGGGTTCACTTCAAGATAAAGAAAAGGAAAAAGAGAAGGAAAAGGAAAAAGAAAAGGAAAAAGAAAAGGAAAAGGAAAAGGAAAAAGAAGGCGTCACCCCTATTCCAATTCGAGACTCGGCTCCGGCCTCACCCACGCCCTCTCCTTCTTCGCCAGCCTCGGTAGCACCAGCAGCAGTGCCCAAAAAGAAAAAGACCAAAAAGCAAAAGCAGGAGGCAAAGCAACGTCAGATTGGGGGTACAAGCGTGGACGAAAAGCCAAAGGATGAAACGACAACCGCTGCCGCTGCCACCGAAGGAGCTGCAGCCCATCAGATCAGCAAGCCTGCCTCTGGTGGTTCTCCTTCGTCATCAACATCAGCATCAACATCAGCATCAGCATCAACATCAGCATCAGCAGCCTCGTTGTCATCGCAGCCCAAGCAACCCAAACAGCCCTCAGACGCGAAATCAAATGGATCGTCCAAAGCAAATCGTCTTTCAAAGCAAGGACCGCCTTCTTCCAAATCCAACACGCCTGCCGCTGCCACTGCATCCAGCATGCCTACCCCCGGATCTTCCAATGAGCTCGACTTGGACTCTCCTACAGGGGACTGGGGCGATTCACCAGTGCCGGAGCCAATTGCCGTAGCCCAAAGCAAGCAAACGGATCAACAGTTAGATCAGTCACAGCCGCAGCCACAACAACAGAGCAAGTCTCCCACGCACCTTGGACGTCCCGTGTCCAGGGGCCGAGGCGGTCGCGCGGCCGTGGAGGCTAGAGTCGAGTACCGAAAGAAACTGGCCGAGGACCCTAGCTTTGTTCCCCACCTAGGAGAGTTTTGGGGCCATGACGACCGTTACCGAGGCGCAGGATTGAAAAACTTTGGAGATCGTGGAAACTTTCGAGGTCGGTTCATGGGAAGGTAAAGAACCTAAACAGCGACTTTGTGATTTCTAGATGGCAAATTGCCCGACTGCATCGTTATTAACCGTCCGATCCACACTTCTTATAGAGGAGGGATTGGTAGAGGTGCCGTGGCTCAGGGACCCACTCGTGCTGACTTTAGAAATGATTCAGTAAATACCCCGAGCGCTGAGCAGGATCCTGTAGAAACAGCAGACAAGGAGACAGCCCCTGTTCGACCAAAGTCTGACAGGTGGAGCCACGATGGATTCGATCAGATGATGAAGGTTCAAGACAGGGGCTACCGACCCCAGAAGAGCGAACGACCCCGTTCTTTAATTGTCAAGGTAATGACTAAAACTCTTTGCCACATTTATTCTGTTCTATCAATTGACATGCAACAGAGTCTTAATAATGCTTGTTATTTTTCATTGGGGTTTCTAGCCCACAGGATCCCCGGTATTGCGTGCGTCTTCAATGAACCCTACCACTCCACAGAGCAGTAACGCTGCGACTTCACCCGATTCGTGTGTGTCTAGACCCAATTCTGCTGCAACCACGACTACCTCTGCTCCTCGACCCAACTCTGCAGCCACCACTGCCGCCACTACAACTCTGACCAAGTCTGAAAAGGACAACTCTGGAAAGAAGGCGGTAGCGGAGAAAATGACAAAGGAGGAGAAAAAGGAGGCTGATTCGACCAAGCAAGAGACAACGTTGACTCCTGCTACAGAGGGAAAGACGTCAAGGGCAGAAAGACCCCGATCATCTGCACAGTTTGGAGAAAAGGATGTCAAGCGAGTTTCCAGGATGTTGCATTCTGCGCTCCCTAAGCCAGCCCCCAAAACTCAATCCGCAGAAAGTTCTTCCGAGGCGTCCCTTCCTTCGACTGGTGCGGACAAGGAACAGCATGGGAAAAAGACCTCCAACACGACTGCTCCGCCTTTGTCTGAAAAGACGATCATTGCTCCATCTGCTGGAAGTTCAAAGTTCAAACAGCCAATGCCCCAGAGCCAGCCAGCTTCAAGCAGCAACGCTGGATTTAGACCTCAGTTTATCCCTGGCAATTTTTCAAACCGCGGACGTGGACGTGGCCATCCCGCTCATGGGCACCCAGCCAACTTTGGTTCCAGGGGAGGTCACCACGGACACCACCACCACGGACCTGCCCATGGTCAACAACAGCAACAAAACCAATCCGTTGCCACTGCCAATGCTACCAAAACTGCCAGCTCAAAGGAAGAAGCAGTGACGGTTAACGGCGTTCAGGACCATAAAGCAGACGGCGAGATTGAAAAGAAGGCAGAAGAACAAAGCGAGCCAAAGGCAGAGTCGACCTCTTCTGCTCCAAAGTCGCTCAAGACTGGTAATCGAAGAGAAAAGCTCAAAGGTGTCAATGATAGGATATATCGTGAAAAAAAGTTTAACCGTTCTTGTAATTTCCTGCAATTTCATTTTAGCTATCAATGCTGCACCCTTCAAGCCATCGGCACCTGTAGCACCAGAGGAGTCAACGGAAGCAGATTATAGTACCGAGGAATATTATGACGGCAACTATAACGCCAGTGGCTACTACTACGATCCTCAACAGCAGCAGCAGCAACAGCAGCAGCAACAGCAACAGCAGCAGCTACAGCAGCAGCAGCAGCAGCAGCAGCAGCAGCAGCAGCAACAGCAGCAACAACATCAACAGCAACAGCAACAGCAACAGCAACAACAGCAGCCACAACATCAGCAGCAGCATATGGCTCAGCCCATGTACTATTACTATTATCCCCCCATGGCGGTGAGTGGCGGCGGCGGATCAGTGCCAGTCTCAGTTCCCATGCCTATGCCCATGCCTATGCCAATGGGAGTGCCAATGGGCATGCCGATGTCAGGTCAGGCCTTCATGGCCCCCATGTTTTTCGATGGAGCTGGAGCTTCCATCGCTGGATCTGCTGCTCCAGGGATCCATGCCACCGCCGCCCCATCCATGCCTGGCGTCAGTGCAGGCGGAGAATTGATGATGATGATGGCACCCGAGGATTACAGCAACTATTACTATTACCCACCTCCCGTGTACTATGCCAGCCAGCCACCCACTCAACGTCCTGACGGAATGCATCCACAGCAGCACCCAAGGCACTCGGCTACATCTTCTGCTCCTCAACACGCATAGCCTTCTTTGAAAGAGCTAAATTTTTGTTCCCTCCAATACCAAAAATACCAAAGAAAAAAAACCTCCACAATAAAAAATACAGTAAGAACGAACGCCTGATATATTTTAAAGTGAACAGCCTTACAAGTTGGGAAATGGACGCTTTTCATTTGCTTTCAAGATCGCCAACTTCCTTGAGCAATTGAGCCTCATACTTCTTCATTTGCTCCAGTTCCTGAACCAATCCTGCGCTGGCAACCTCGACCTGCAACGTAGAGCTGATCAACTCGGCCCATTTGGCCTCCAGTCTCTGTAGAGATTCCGCTACATCCAGCTGAAAAATGACAACCAACAAAAAAAAAAAAAAAAAAAAAAAAATGTGTACAGAACAATGTTAGAAAATAGCAAGGAAGTAAGAGGGCCGAGTGAATTTTTTTGAACGCCATGCTGTTAACGACCCCAAGAATGAGGCTCGTTCCCCCCCCCTTTTTTTTTAGGTTGGATTGTTCTTACCTGATCTTTCTTTCGCAACTTGTTCAATTCCATGATCTCTGCCTTCTTTTCGTCCACAGCATTTCGGATCAGGCTCAGGTCATATTCGAGTTGGTAATTGTGAATGTTCCAGGCATTGTTTCCAAACTTTTGAACTAATTCCAGGTTCAAGATCCTCTGGTTTTGATGTTCCAACTGGGCGTTGGCATTTTCCACGGCCTTGTGCCAGATAGCCTGTCCCTCTGGCAATTCTTCGGAAGCTGATGGGATTATTGTCGTAGCATCTTCCATTACTGTATCTTTTGTTGTTCCTGCTGCTGCTGATGAGGGTAATGATGATGATAGTGATGATGAGGTGGCGACTGATGTGGAGGTGGGTGGTTCAAGTTGGTAGCGTGTGAGGTCGAGTTGAGGTTCCATGGGTTTGCCTCGGCGAACACGGTCGAGTTCCTGTTGCATGAGCTCATTAGTCTGAAAGAGCTCAATGTCGGGAAAAAGAGTAGATGGGTCCTGAGGTTTGGGCATCCGCTTCATCTCGGCGGCAACGAGTTTGTCAACAAGAGAGCGCATGCCTGGTTCGTCGATTTGCTTGTCGACGTCTATTGAGGTATAACAGGAGGAACGCGAGGTTAGAAATCTAGGTTGCTGGAGGGACAGATTTGCATCTACAATAGAGTATAATCATTCTGGTTGAATTCAAACAGCTCCAAGGTCCATACATGGCAATGCATCGAGGGAGAACTGAGAGTTGCTCATGGTCAGTCAGAGAGGATGGAGGGTCAATGAATGGATGGCAACGATTGATGGATGGGCATTCACAGAAGAGGCGCTGTGCCTGTGAATAACACAGTCACAAATCCTTCTCAGCCACAACAAAGGTCGGACAAGGACATTGGTTTGTGTTCGGGCGACTCTCCTTCTCACATCACCACAACCACATTCAAAAAGTATGTCCCTCCCTTCCCTGCATTGAATACTGAGCAGCCCATGGACAGGCAGAACGGGGAGGCTTTTGCACATCATGACCCCTCTCCATCCGTCGTTTCTTTCGTTGCCGCGATCGATTCCGACAGTTGGATTCAGCATTGCCAGGAACACGGAACAGGAGAGACAGCTCTAGAAATCATTCACTAATCAGATCCGATCTCTTCTTTTTATTTCTACTCTACTCAACTTTCAGTGGCCAAGAAAGCTAAAGCAAGGTACAGCCCCCACCATTGAATATCAATAGGAGAAGAGAAAAAAAAAGAATGGCCAACTTGGGCTTGGTATCAAGAAAAACCCAGATTATTTCTAACTCGTTGTGATCTTCGTACGTTTTTTTAGGACTATCATCGTCAAGCTGTTGTCTACAGCCGGCACTGGATTCTTCTACACCACCCGTCGCCCAAGGACCACTGCCAAGCTTTCCTTCATGAAGTTTGACCCTCGTGGTATGTTATGCTTTCATCCCCAAAGTCTTGGATCAATCGCCTTCTCCTATTCTCATTTCTGTCAATAACCACTCATCTCGGCTATTTTCTCCTCCAATAGCCAACCAGAACGTCTTGTTCAACGAGGCCAAGATCAACCGCCCCAACTAAGGAAATGAAGGAGATTGATCCAACAGTAGATCTTCAAAAAATGACCTCTCGACCATACGACAAAACACAGGAGAGAGCAGGTCCGATTTCAACACCATCAGTACCAATAGACCTATGATCTGTAAATATACACAAATTCACCAAATTCCGGGCATAGCCATGCAATTTTATATTCGAAGAGCTCACAATCCGACTCAGAAGAAAAAGGGCCGAGGATATCAAAGAAGAAGAAATGAAACAAGGGATGGTGAGGGGCCTGTATCTACCAGTTTACGATCTCGCTCTCACCAAAGAGACTCTCCTTGACAACTTCGCCCACCTGCGCTACAGGCTGGACTCCCTCCTTCTCGAGAAGATCGCGGATATGTTGATGCTTTTGCATGAACGACAGAATGGCGTTGTTGATTTGTTCGAATTCGAGCAAGAACCCATCATGACCATCGGGTGACTGCACAACAACCATCTCAGAGTCATGCAAAAGTTCGGCCAGTTCGTATTGCTCCGAGATTGTGAAGAGACCGTCCGACTCTACGCCTGTAGTTGATTCGATTTCAAAGATTACTGTGAGTGTTAGTGAAATCGGTGGGTAGTGCTTGGTACAAAAAAAACATTGAGAAGAGGGGATTGTTTTTACCGATAACAAGGGAGGGCTGTAGGATACTATCAAGGACATCAGGCAGATCGCCACGGCCGGCGGAAACATCATGTACGTCCATCTTACGGGTGATGGCAATATAACAGTTGGCGTCGAATCGATGAATGAACTTGTCTCCTTGGTAGCGGAGATAATTCTGGGCCGAGAAAACTGTGGGTTTTTTGCTCTTGTTTTTTTGAATCGTTACCGAAATGGGATGCATCCCCTTGATGGCTCCATTGGTAGTATTGGTCGCGGAAGAAACAGAGGAAAGAGGGGTGTTGGTGCCATCGGTTGTCGTTGAGGGTTCGCTTTGGACACCACTGCTGTTGGTTGTCACAACTACGGAAGGAACACTGTCGCCAATCTCGACCACACCTGCCAGGGCATTTGCACTTGCGATGAGCAAAGATCCTGTGCTATCAATAGAACTGCTGCGGGAGATGTGCCCACGGGTATTGCGGTGTCCATCGTTATGGATCTGGTGATGAGCCTCTGCTGGCGAAGCGGGTTCACGCGCAGAAGAGAATGTGGGTTGATCCATGATTTTGCGTCCAAAACGAGACTCGAACGAGTTGCGGGATCGGTAGGTCAAAAGTGCGGCCATTCTAGCAGCTCCAAGTCCCACAGAAGGAGGCTAAAAGCAATAACAAGAAGACACAGTAGATCGGTCAGAGTTGATGCTTATAAAAGTATCCCAAGCGCACTAGCCCACAGGAGGTTCTTGGTTTCCTTACCTGTTCTGGCGTATAGTATCCATCCAGATAGTTGGGATCACTGTAGATCGACTGACGTTGGGCCTCTCCCCAACTGATGCACCATGCCGAGTGTTTTGCAGAAGTAGCGATGGGGACTATAGCCTTGATATAGTCTGGTCCAAAGAATGACCACTCCAAAACTTGCATTCCTCCCATCGAGCCTCCAATACAGATCGCCACTGATTTGACTCCCAAATCATCCAAAATGAGCTTGTGCAGGCTAAAATAAAATCGAATGAGTTAGCAACTCGCTCAATGAAGCCAAGAAATGGAACGCAACACCCTTGTCTCATCTCTCACCGAACATCGTCCCGAATTGTCGCAAGAGGAAACTCGGGTCCGTAGTTCACATTAGTCTCTGGGTTCAAGGTAACAGGCGAAGCAGTGCCATACGGCGATCCGAGGACATTGCAGCAGATGATAAAGAACTTTGTTGGGTCGAACGCCCGTCCAGGTCCCATCAAGGGCCCCCACCTAAGATCCAGGAGAGAAGAAGAAATATGACCGAGGTCATAGTAAGCATAGTTGTTCATGACACGAGCATGCTTCCTTTTGCACCTCCCAAGCTCGCTCGGACTCTTTCCACCTCGCATGTTCTTTGTTGTTGACAGCCCGTGCATCCAGATTGTTTGTTCCGCCGTCTGTCCCCAATCTGGGCGTTGCTGCTGATCCTGGTCCAAAATCACGACATTTTGTAGGCCCGCCTCTTTCCAGCCAGTCACTTTTTTTTTTTTTGTCACTCAGATCCTCGTGGTCTTCCCCGCATTATCCGTTCGGCAGAGAGTGAAGCAGAGAGAGACAGGGAAGGCACTCACCAGTCCTCTACATCGGCACTTCCACTGAGTGCATGGCAGATGATCATGACATTGTCTCCGGTTTCGTTCAAGGTGCCCCAAGTCCTGTAAGCGACTGGGACCTGAGTCAGAACATGACCGGACTCTAGAACGAACTCGGGCACGATTGCGATCGTCTGGGAGGGAACCAATTTGGAGAACGGGTTCTCTGACTGACTTGTCCGTCGTTCTAGTAGGTCAGAGGAAGAGAAAGTCAGCATCCAGCTCCAAGCGAAAGGGACAGACGGATGGAGGGTAAAGGAAGGAGTGATGTTCGACACAGGTCCACAGGACAAAGGTGGTCCAGGTCCAGGTCCTTGTAGTTTACCGTAAGGCATGGCGGGTGACTGTGAAGGATGGGGTTGCCTGATGAGCGAAGGGATGAATGAATGAATGAATGAATGAATGAATGAATGAATGAATGAATGAATGAATGAATGAATGAAAGAAGGAAGGAAAAAGAAGGGGTAACAGAACAGAACAGACAGAACAGACACTTCCACAAGAGACGATTGGGCATTTGTGCGTTCTGTCCGTCGACCGCTGCAGATCGACGAATCAACTTGAGTCAGATCGATAACGTTATTGTCGACAGCTTCTTACGTACCAGCAGAAACCCTGCAGCGGACGGGATTTGTGCGTGTGTGCGCTCTTTTCTCGCCATCCTTCCCCACTGAGCACGGCCTCTTCTCTCATTTGCACTTGCACTCATCCACACTCGCGTCTAATGCAACTTCTGTGTCTTCATTATCGTCGCATTCTATTTAGCAAAACCCGATTTTTACTCTAGTTCTTAATGTACTCCTTCAACTTTCTAAGTCTCTCCACAGCCGCATCCAGAGTCTCGTCCGTCTTGCAGAACGCAAAGCGAGCAAAGTTTTCGGCCAATGCCTGGTTGGGCTTGGAGTAAAACTCGGTCGGGGGGATGGCACAGACTCCAATCTCCTTGGTCAACCAGTAGCAGGTCCTGAAATCCTTAGGACGACGGTGCAACAGTTCTGGGAACTCAAAGTTCTCGGGCACTTGGATCTTGTCCGTGTTCACCAGGATAAAGTAGGATCCCTCAGGAATGGTGCATGGCAGACCCAACTCTCTGAAGACAGACAACAGCTTTTCCCGTTTGTGGTCATAAGCGCTGATCTGACTTCCAAAGAACCCACGCTCATCCGCCTGCTCAAATCCGACGGCGATCGCCTCCTGAAGAGGCGAGTTCACACAGAAGACGATGCGGGTATGGGCAGCCAATGCGGGCTCGACCAGAGCCTTGGGTCCGATCAACCAACCGATGCGCCAACCAGTCGTGCCAAAGGTCTTGCCTCCACTTCCGACAGTAATGGTACGCTCCCACAATCCATCCAAGGTGGCAATGCGCTGATGGCTACTGGGGTTAAAGTAAAGACGATCGTACTACACAGTGGCAGAAAATCAAAGTCAGCGATCTTGGTCAGGTAAAAAGGTGTTGCGTCCTTGTATAAAAAGTTTTTTCGTCTCTTACCACTTCATCACTAATGATCAACAAGTTGTGCTTGGTCGCAAGAGCACCGATCTCCTCCAATTCTTCCCGTGAAAAGACCTTGCCAATGGGGTTGTGAGGGGTGTTGAGCACAATGATCTTGGAACGGGGAGTGATCTTGGACTCCAGCTCCTTGATATCAATCTTCCATTCGCTGGCCTTCATGTCCTTTGAAATATCGCCCTTGGGACGGATGGGGCAGTATACAGGGACGCCTCCATTCATGGTGATGTTGGACTGCAAAGTTGGGGGAGTAGAGTGATTAGAGCGAGGATATCAGGGCATGAGAGCTGCCAGTTTGAGACGACCGCTCCTTGGCATTTGAGTTCCTGTGATTCCTTTCGTGTGCCCTTGCATCACTTACAATATACTGGTCAAAAAAGGGCTCCATGAGAATGACTTCAGATCCCTCGTCAAGATATCCTGCAAAAATGCTGAAAATTCCTATAAAATAAACGCAAAATTCCCCAATGGAGGTCATCATGTCAGTCATTTTGTTCCAAAACATTTTGCGATCTTGTCTGTTCAAGACTCACCCTCGTTGGCACCAGCAGTGACCACAATCTCAGTCTCAGGGTCCAATGTTCGGTTGAACAAGGGGCTGTACGACTTTGCCAATGCCTGTTGGTATTTTTCATGGGGTTGAATGAAAAAAGAAATAGAGCGTGAGAAAATACGTCGCGAAAGTAAAGAAAAAAAAGAAAACCACAGTCTTGAGTACAAGAAGCCTGATCGCTCTTACGTTTCTCAGTCTTGGGCGGCCCTTGGGGTGACTATACTGGTTGCACTCATTGCGAGTGACAGCGTCGCGCGCAGCCTCAACCACAAAGTCTGGAGGGGGGAAGCTATCCAAGTTGAATCGGGGATGAGACGGTGAGGTGAGACGTTGAAGAGAAACAAAAACAGCAGATCTGGAATATGAACTAGAGATATTTCAATTACTTCATAAATCCCTGACCAAGGTTAACGGCCTGGCACTCGAGGGCCAAGGGTGTAAAGATCGACCAGACTAAGTGAGCAGGCAGTGTCTTAGAAGTTTAGAACCTTGATACTCCAAAACAGCAACGAAAGCGACAGCACGGGCGTTGGACAGCCGTTACTGCAGCTGCAGTTTGCCGTCGCGATGTTGGTGCGGCAATCAGAGTATGCTTTACGCAGCGCGGCGTAAACGAGACCGTGGTTGTCTGTGGAATGAGTCACCTCGAAGTCGGAGGGAGGAAAGGTTACTCACCATCTTGTTCGAAATGAGCAACGCGTTCAGCGCGAGGGATCACGACGGGGGCAGCCATTTTTGGAGCGGAGGAAAGGAGACGGCGGGCGGTTTGCTGAAAGGTGGATTGAGGCAGGATGCGCGAAGCGGATGGAGAGGAGAGGAGAGGAAGGGATCTCGATGCAGAGAGATTGATGATCCTGGCCAGCATGGAATTGTGAGAGGAGAGGGTGAGATTTGACAGGGAGGAGACAAAAGAACAAAAAAAAAAATGAGTCCGCTGTGTCACATCATTTCTGCCCGAAATTGTATGATGTGGACAAATGACAGATCTTTTTTTTATTTTTTTATTTTTTTATTGCCGCTTTCAAATGCTGCAGCTACTGCAGCTGCAAGGCAGACGCGGCCATGCCTAGAGTATGCACATCCAGCCACAAGCGGCGGCTACTCTCAGGATCTGTTTCTTCCGCTGCGCCCGATCCCTGCTTGACTCTGGCGAGGACGAGGTCAAGCATCGTCTCTAGCTGACTCAATTGACTCCGCCTCGTCTCTTTGTCGGCCAAATCAGCCGAATCGTTCTTTTCAACAGACGCCCGCAGCTGTCGTAGGATACGGGGGACATATTTTCCCGAAGCATGCACCATGGTGTCCGTCCACGACTGGAAAACGATCATGGTCACAATGTGAAGCATGAGTGCCGCATCGGATTGCGGCGCGAGTCCAGTGAGTGCGTGTCGAAGCTCTTGCATATGTTTCTTCAGCAAGTGCCTAGTAAAACAACGTTGTCGTTAATACAAATAGCCAGTTGAATGTGGATCATTAGCCAGCGTTCTTGTTCGCAACTTACTCGTCCGTGTTTCCAGCCGAGGCATTTGTCCATTTCGACGAAAGCTTCACCCAAACATCTAAAAACTCGATCAGATTCTTGTGTTTTCCACTCCCCGCAGTCAGTTTTCGAAGCTTTTGAATCGACTCGAGTTCTTCTGCTGAGGCGAACTCCAGCAGTACGGATGCCTCTTCAGTGGGGATACTTTCTATGGACAAAAAGTCGACCTGGCTCTTAGACAGGCCTTGCAGACGTTCACGGGCTTCGATGGCATCCTTGGATACATTCGGCGTTGGCTCTGGGTGCTTGACTGCGATGTTCAGTAGAGCGCGATCTAGCAATCGCACACACAACGTCTGCAAAAGATACTTGCTGAGAGAGTTTTTGACAGAGGAATCTAGTATCGTAACAATCAAAGCCAGTATTAGGGTCTTGCCATTATGATATACGCACAGGTTCAGCCAAGTTACCTTCAAACAAGTCGACTGCATCAGCGTACAGACGAATGTTGTCCGACAGGGGATGTACATCGGGCACTTCAAGATCAATATTCTCCTTAACGGTCGTCTCCTCGGCATGGAATTGATCATCTTCTTGTGCAGCTTGCGTCAGGACCATCGATCGGTTACGTTCACGGAGATTCTGCAATAACTCATTATGTAAAGCACCGGCAACAGCGTTGACAAGAACGGAGTCAAATTCTGGCTCCATCTCTTTGACTTCATCCTTTACGTCTTGAATTGTTAAAAAGTCCTGAAGCTGTTTCTTAACGAGGGAGTCTTTGGACTCGGTAGTTTTTTTGGTCTTCGTGCCTTTGCGTGATCCACTCGCTTTCGATGGGTTTTCGAAATGACTCTTGAAGGTTGCATATCCACCGGAAGGTTCTCCTGCATCCTCCTGGTTGTCGATGAGATCATTAGAGCCGAAAGAAAGCCTCCACGAGAAGAGGGCTTTCGCTTTTCTATCCAACAGGGGTCCCATCTTTAGCAGACACTTTTGAAATTGTCCTGATGTGACAACTATACTGCCCTGAAGAACAATGACCTCCTGCGGAGATCCTCCTCCCAAGCCTGTCAAAGAGTTATCCTGGTCAGGAGCAATTGCAATGCGAGTGGTAGGTTCTGCGAGGCTAGGCAGTTGACGCAGCAAGCTCGTTACATCTTCTTTTGTGAGTGGTGTTGGTAGTAGTGGCTATGTGGAACAACGGAATTGTGCCATGGTTAAGCAATTGTCCTCTATAGTCAAAACGAACGTGACACGGCAATCCACCTGCTACCAACCTTGACGTCAATCCATGATAGATTCGAAATGGCGTCCTCAACACTGGCATCGACAAGGGACCAAATGCTATCGTTTACGATATGTGAGTCCAGCAACAAAGTCGCCGAATGGTTGGCCTGCAGGTAACCTTTGGGATCCATAATTCCTCGTTTCCTTATGGCATCAAGTTCTGAAATGCAGTTATGTTAGCGGTAGCTCAGAATGATATATTTCCAACACATTCAGCTGGGCCTACCGATGAAACCGTTGTTCCTGAAGAAAGTCTCTATCCACTCAGTCTGAAGCTGTTCGTAGGGTCGTGGAACAAATGTTCCTTGCTCGTTGGTTCCCTTAAAGGCACCAGGAAGTGCTTGCTCTTTAGAGAGGGATTCACATAAGCTAAAAAATAACTGGTCCAAGACGGCGTGTCGAAGCTTTAGAGTCTGTAGTGTCGCTGGTCTAAAACGGTAATGTTCGTGGGCTGTTAGGCTTGAGAATACAACAATTAGAACCTCAGCATTTGAAATCTGTATCCATTTCATAAAAGTACTCTTTCAGTTCCAGGAAAGTTGTCCGGAGTTTTGATTTTTCCTGGTCCAAGAACCATGGCGCTACGATAAGACTGCGATCCAAGATATCCCATTGGCCTTCGATGGATTGGCCCACACGATCTCGAAGAAACTAGATATAGAAAGCATTAGAGGTGTCATTATCGTCCATTTGTACAATGATTGTCAACGTAGATGGTCTGTCTGTACCTGACGCATGAAGTCAATCCCGAATTTGTGCTTTCGGCATTGTTCCGCCACCAATAAGTAGCCTTTCTGAGCAAGATCAGTGTTCATCTGGTCCGTCAAACTGTCAAGGTAGTCACTAGAGGCCCGAAAGGTCCAAAAGGTCCAAACACATTAGGTCTCCAGATTCTGTTAACGCAGCAAATTTTGATCGAGCGAGGGTTATCCAAGGTAGCAAGAACCCGTACACTTTGACAAGTTCGTCCTGAACCTGAACAACTTCAGTTGACTTTTGGCGAATGAGGTCCTGAATGCGATCCTGGATATCCGAGGCAGTGGCATTCAGGGCCTTGGGTAAATCCAAGATGCTGACGCGACCTGTATTTTATGGAGGGATGTTTCAGCAGTGAGGAAGTGAGTTGCTCCCGTCTTTTCCCACGCAGAAGTAAGTGTCATCCTGTTCTAGCGAGGACACTGTACCGTTGCGCTTCTCCAGCTGAAGGAGGATATCGTCCTGCAGCTGCTGCTGGGTGATGAATGTCTTTCCATCAGCTCCGGTGGCGATGTCGGCGATGTACCCGAGTCGCAAAAGACTGTGAACGAGGTCCGCGCATGCATCTTCGGACAGACTAGTGGGCCCCTGCAAGTCCTCAGGGCTGTCGGACTGACCGAAGAGGGTCTTCCAGATGGCGTTGGTCATTGTGCAGAGAAGGGAGAGGGCTGATTCGTGTCCAAGAAAGGGATGCATGCAATGCGCCCTGAACCTTCGAGCCTGAAAGTGACGTGCTTTGCTCCCAACGGGCAGAGGGTCCCTTTCTGTCGTTGTTCCTTTTTCTTCCCACCCTTTCTCTTCTTTCTTCTCCTCATTCGACTTCCTGTTCCTCTTCCTCTTCTTCCTTCATCAGCAATGTCCACTCCTCAGGAAATATTCAAGGCCCTGGCTGCCATTCCCACCTACTCGGACGCAGTCATCCTCCCAAACTCAACTAATACCACCCTCAGTACGACTGTTCTGAACTTCTCTGGCCGGCGGTTCTAAAGACGGCGTGCTGCAGATCGCTGACCGAGCTCTGCTTATATCATCTATTATCTTCAATAGACATCCAGGTATCTCTTTCACAAAGAGATCTCGAACGGGATGTCCGCCGTAAATTCACTCGATCGCTCGTCGCCACTGTGGGGAACAAGTCGATTCCTCTTGTGATCAATGGCCCCTCTATCGATACCGGTAACGCAGTCGCTCAGGTCATCTCGCCTTCTGGACAATACAGTGCTGTTTTGCGGTCCATTGCTGGAGAAAAGAAGAAGCTTTTTGTCGAGGTAAAAAAAAGACGCGTGGTATTGCATCAACGGCACGGAGGTTGGGATTCACTTGTATTAACGGCCGTTTGTCGTATTTCTCAGATCTGGTCTGAGGGCTCAATTTCGCAACTTTTGGATACGACTGCCCTTCACGACGACTTTTACGCCGACACGACATTTGGAGGGCTGCAGTTCTCACGCGATGAGACCAAGTTTGTTTACGTGGCTGAGCGCAAAAAGACCGAGGATATCACAGAAAAGTTCAACTTCAAACCCGACTGGGGCGAGACGTTCACGGGCAAAAGGGATCCAGCTCTTGTTGTCGTGAATTTGGACAACTTTGAGGTCAAAGTGCTGGATGCATTCGATACCGACATGAGTCCAGGACAACCCATTTTCACTCATGACTCCAAGGCCATTATCTTTACCGGTTACCATCGCAGCCCTCAGTCGTATGGCATTGTGTACTGCCAGAACAGATTTACTGGCCTTTATCAGGTTAGCCTGGATGGAACCGGGTTGAAGTCTCTGACAAAGGAGTTGAAGAGTGCGCGCTCCCCCAGACTCAGCAATGATGGGTCTACTTTGGTCTTCCTCTCCAATGCTGCCAACGGTCCCCATGGCAGCTGTGCTAAACTATGCAAGATCGATACGGCTTCGGGTCAAGTCTCGACAGTCGTGGATATTGTACGCACCCCAGATGCCGAGACTGGATTCCCAGGACTCTATGTTGATCAGCTCCCAAAGGATCTTTGGCTTTCTCCCACAAAGATTGCTCTTTCCACTGCCTGGAGATCCAGACGTACAGTGGTATCCATTGACCTTGAGTCAGGTGAAGTTCAGGAGCTGACTCTATCCTCAAGTTATCCTGGAGCGACCACTGTGCTTTTTGCAAACTCACGCTGGATTTTGGCAACTTACTCGACACCAACAGAGCCTTGGATGCTTTTCTTGGGACAGGTGGATTTTGAAAAGAACCACAAGGATCTCAAGGTCCATTTCACAGTGCTTGAGAGTAGCAAGGTCGAGAAGGCGAAGGGCTTTTACCAACCCCATTCCTGGTCAATTGTCAACAAAATTCCTGGCCAGCTTGAGACTCTGGAGACGATTCTTGTGGAGCCATTCAAGTCCAATAGCAGAGCTCAACAGTCTACGGCTGTCAGTGGGACGAGACCACCTCTTGTGATCTTTCCACATGGAGGACCTCACAGTGGATTTGCTGCTGAATTCGCTATTGTCAGCTTGGTCTTGGTCGGTCTTGGCTTCACGGTTGCCTGCGGTAAGAATGGCACTTTATAATACGATTTTAAGGAGTGACTCAAGCACATTCTGACATGCATTTTCTGATAGTCAACTTTACTGGAAGTCTTGGCTTTGGTCAGGATGCCGTCGAGGCCCTTGTTGGACGAGTTGGAGAGCTCGATGTGAACGAGTGCAAGGCCGTGCGGGACCATGTCATCTCTTTGGGCCAGGTGGACCCAGAGCGAACCTGTTTGACCGGGGGAAGCCACGGTGGTTTCATTGTGTGTCATTTGCTCGCGGATCCCTCGTACAAGGCAGCGGTGATGCGCAACCCTGTTACAGATATTCCAGCCATGTCTTCAGTAACCGACATTGTGGACTGGTGCTATGCAGTTAATGGACTGGACTATAACATGGAGGCACCACCCACCGCGACTCTGTCGAACGTCGAGGTTTTTAAGCGTATGCGGGCGTCGTCTCCAATGGAGCACGTGGAGAAGGTTGTGGCACCCACGTTGATGTTGATCGGCTCTGGAGACCGCCGCGTGCCTCCATCCCAGGGCGTGTCTTGGTGGCAAGCAAGGCAGAACAAGATCAAACAAGATCAGCAGAAGAACGACGTGTCGGCGATCAAGGCTGTCAACAAGATCCAGGTGTTTGATGGGACAGGACACGCACTGGACTCTGTTGAGGCAGAGCGTCACTCTCTCTACAGCCTGGCGTCGTTTTTGGTTGAACATACGCGTTTAGAGCATGCGGAGGCAGCACCGACGACAACCGAGACCGGTGAAGGAGCAGGCCGACAGGGTGAAGGTGGACGAGGTGCATTTATCTAGGGCGAGCCAATAAATAGATAGACAAAGGAGGAAGCGATGAAAGAAGCAGTGCGATGGCGGAAAGAACGCTCAGCCGTGAAGGGTGCACAGGAACCACAGACAAGAAAACAAATAGTATTGTAATATTGCCCAAAGGGGTCCCTGTGCCACTGCCACTGTCCAACGGCCTGCGACTTGCGCCCAAAAAGAGCCAAGGGGATGAAAATACATGTCTTTGGGAGCGTTGTTTTTTGACCCTCCGCTTGTGAGTGAGTGTGTTTGTTTGCGTGTGTGTGTGTGTGTGTTGTTGTGTTGTGTGTGCATGTGTAGGTCATCAATGTCATCCCCACCCCCCCTTTGTACCTTTTCCATCTTGTCCTTCACTACCGCCTTCGCACCTCTTTCCTCTCTCCACTCTCCACTCCTCCTTTCCTTTCATACCCGACTGGACATATTCTGCCCTGCATGTCGAGGGACTTTGAGCGGGCCACGCTCAAGAAGGCCATTGTCAGCACCTTGCCTCCGTAAGAAACCAAGGCTCATTTCTGCGCATTTGCACATTCACACTGACAACCAGCATCGCAGGCAGACTCACCAAAGCTCCTGTTCCATTCATCCATTCGTCCATCCACGTTTCTCCAGCTGGGTGATTCCAGAACCAGACGAGAGGCCCTTCACCCGAATCGACGAGGAGAGCGAGACCAATGCCTCTTGCCACCAGGGCAGCGAGAGGTACAGCAGTAGCGGGGGGCCTCCCGTGCCGCTCAAGGACCCATTGACTGCTTCTGTTTCCACGACCCGATATTCCACCGCCACAACAGCCTCCACTTCATTATCATCAGCTGCAGGGGCTGCAGGGCTAAAGCCTGGTCGAACCTCAACATCCCAGGTTAACACAAACAGTGTCTCTGCCCAACCCAGCACGGGCCAGTCTCAAGACTGGTCTGTCTTTGCGACCATGAGCAACGTTTCGACTGTTTCATCCCTGGGTCGAAAATACCTTCAAGCCCAAGGGTCCTCCTCAGGACTACCTCTTTTATCGCCTTCATCTTCCTCCCTTGATACCACCCTCTCGGCTCCCCCTGCAGCTCTCAGTCCAGGCAACAACAACCTCAGCGGTGGAAATGCCATGTCCAGCATCCGGCGCTTTCCGCAGAGGCTGGACGAGATGTTTAAGCCAAAGGCAACGGGAATCTCAAATACCAGCTTTCCCGGCGGGAATAACAACACCGCCACGGATCACATAACCAGTAGCAACGACAACATTGCCTGTACCTGCACATGTGCTCAGCATCGATCCTATCCTTCACCAGCAGCATCACGGCGAGGTCTGAATCTTAGCCCGTCCATCTCTAGGCGACAGCAACAAAAGGAATCCATGGACACAGGGCGTGGCTATCCTACGGGTCAATGCATTTCTACTGAACCACCCAAGGAGACCAATTGGGACGAAAAGGATACAGATGAACCCTCGACACACAAGCAGAGTACGGCCAACAACACAGCGTTCAATCTGGACGCCCTCAAGATGTTCCTCAACTCACCCCTATTCTCCAATTTCTTGAAGTCATTGACCATCATGGCGTCAGTTTCACTGTTTGCGATCGCGTTGGATGCGATCATTATTCTCGTCAAGACTCCGGACCAACAGACCCAGCTTTCCAACGACAATGCGGCGCTGATCGTTACTGTGGTACTGTCGCTGTTGACGATTGCATATTCCTGTTTTACAATCTTTTTGGAGTCTAGACGACCACCAGAGGGTCTAGATACCTCCAACTCGAAGCCTTTGATTGTGATCTTTTCAGAGATTATTGCGTCCATCATTTGGGCCCAGGTTCTGAGCGTGACGATTTACATCTACATCTGGACCTATGGATGTACCCAGGCTGGTGCGGACCAGATTAATAGGCTTTGGAAGCAAAATCTGGCGGACAGGCACTTGACAGACAGACTCTGTCGGAGGCAAGGGTCCATGGTCGGACTGGAGCTTTTGCTGGTTGTGCTGCTAATCTTCAACTTTTATACGCACTTGGCCCAAAACTTCAAGTTTATTCGAGCTGTCTCTCAATAGCTCTCCCCTTCTCTCTCCTCCTCCATTATCCCATCGTCTTGCTCCTCTTCTATCCCATGTATTCATCTAATATAAAAAACATATAACCTCAGTGTTGATGCCGCAGAGTCCTATCTTGTGTGTTTGCTTGCGGATCAAATTCCAGGTACCATGGTCAGCTCTTCCAGCAGTTCCTTGTGAAAATGATGAACTTTTTGAAATTTTAATGATATCTATATATGAGTTCCTCCCATCTACCATTTCGCTTCAATGGTCATGGGTCATCCTCTTCCTCCCCAAGTTTGTTCCTAAACGCCCATTTCTTTGACTAACGTCAAACTGTTTGATAGATCCTAGAGTGATTTAGAACGTAGGAAGGTTCTTCTCGGCCTCGCGAAGGGCTGCTTCCTCACGCTTCAATCCAGTCAAGACATAGCTCTTGCGGGGCTTGAGTCCAAAGGCCATAGCCTGAGCCTTGGCCACACGAGCCTCTGTCTCCTCCTGTGCCCTGTGAAGGTAAAACTCCTCGGTGGCGATGTGGTAAGCCTCACGCTCTGATTTGCCAGTCGACATCAAGTAGAGTTGATGTTGGATCACACTAAAGACAAAGAGAAAAATAGATAGAAAATAAGGCAGAGGCAGGCAACGGACTGTGTCAGTTCACTTGTGTGTTCTCTTCTCGTTCCTGAGAACGGGACGGAGGTGGCAAATAATATAAAAAATATATCACAACTTACTCCTCGCCAGTCAAATCTGCGATCGATCTGCCCTTTTGCAAGAGGGTCTCCCAGGTACGACGGGTGCCATCTCCTGTCGTCTCGATCAAGCATTTAGGCCGACGCAATTCCCAAGGGTGATCCTCATAGAACTTGCGACGGAGACGGTCCTCGGGGTAGACGATCGTCTTTGGTCGCTCACTCTTCCAACGGAGATGCTTTTGTGACCTTGAAGAACGGGCGAGGGAATGTGTTGGAGATGCAGTCTTTCCTTCTGCTGCAGCCTTCTCAGCCTCGGCCTCAAAGGGCAACTGTCCCTTTGTCGTCGCTCCGGAGGGATCCCGCTCACGGAGGAATGTAGGAGAAGGAGGGGAAAGCGTCGTGCCACTGTACCAGACAGGGGCATCTCTGATCAGGTTGGCCTTCAGCAGCTTGGTGACATAGCTGTGGACCTTGGCGGGCGCTACTTTGAAGGCCATGGTGAAGGGGATGTGCAGGGGTTGGATGAATGGATGGAATGGAGAGACCGGCAAAGAATGAATGTAACAATGTAATGAATGTTAAGAGGGCGGACCCTTTGTTTACTGTGGCAGATATCGTCACGTGACTAGATCATGATGTCGATATGGCATACTACTTATGGTTTATTGTGGCTGTCCTTCTTGCCGCTGATCGTCTGTCAATTTACACCAGCGTAGACGACACATCCAGGCACTCTTATCCGGGAAGAAGCGCGACACTGACATCCAGTCGTTGCGGCCAATCTTGTTAACAGAGTACAGCAGGTCTTCGTCCTCTGTCGACGTCCATGGTGTGTGCTTCAGCTTGGCCTTGTACGACGCCTCCCACACTCGACGGGCAGGGGCCTTGGTCCAACGCACAGCACTGCCTGAATTGGATGTAGCTGGTAAGTGCTCTCGCATGTGCTCCACGACCTTGTCCCACTGGCCCTCGCCATATTTCTCGACTGCTTCCTGTAGTGTCATGTACTCATCCACCGTCACCTGGGTTGCCTTCTCCGACATCAAAAAGTACTTCAACTCCAGGTCTGCAATTTTGCGGTCGGGAAGATAGTGGCGTTGCACAGCTCGGAAGGCAGCCCTCGACGGACCACTCGCGCTTGTGACTCCAGAGGCCAAAGACTTGTTCTTGTCAAAGCAATATCCAACTTCTCGAATCCCCTGCTCCAGAAGAAGAAGCTCTTCATTGGACCAGCTGTCTTGTTCTTTTGACCGGAGGAGTCGCCAATGGACACTACACCCTTGAACAGTGGCACCTCCTCCAATGTGCCTAGCAACCCATTTCCAATTCACCCAATCCACGTGGAAGCCTCGGGTCTTGAGCCTCTGCCTCACAAGCTTTTGCAGCTTGACCGATCTCTCCCTGTCCCAGCGGAACTTTGGAATCTTGCTCTTTGATAAAGCAAGCTGGACACAGTCCCGACCGAAATTCGCGTCGTTTTCGTCTAGCGGCGGCGACTGCAAAGAGATCTGTTGTTTGAACAAGGTCTCACATTTCTCTGGAGTAAACACATCCGAGCTAGTCGAGTCATCGCCTTGACCATCCCTGCTTCCGTCCGCTCCTCCAGACAAAAGGCCTTCATTCCGTTGACCGGCGGGTTCATTCTCATTCAGTCTACGAGAGATCTTGTTAAAGTCCGAGCCGTGATCGAGCCAGAGTCTCCAAAATTGAGACTCCCGATAAGCATCCCATTTCTGATTCGAACCCAGAGTTGTTGGACGCACGGGCATATCAAGGAACTTCCATAGAGTCCTACACTCCTCGGCCGTGAACTTTCCGCCAAGTTTATCGGAAATGTCTTGCCAGGAATGTGTGCCATTGTTAATGACATGTCGAATCAGCGTCGTTTCGTCGTCAAGGCTCCACCGTGTGTGCAGGTCTCGTTGGAGGTTGTAGTCGTCCTGTCTATATTGACCACTACTTGTCAGGGAGGAATTGGTGGTATCTTGAATAGGAGTAGACCGCTCTTCCGGGTTATCGTCTAGGATTCCTTCGCTATCCTCTGATTCAGCCGTAAGGACCATATCATCCATAGTGTCATCATCTGCATATTCTCCCTCTTGCTCCTCCTCCTCATCTATATCGCGTCCGCTGTAGTCTTCATCAAATCCATCAGAAGGCTCATCATCGTCATCCAGAAGACCCTGATGCCCGTTATAGGATACTGTAGCACTCTGTTGGTTTGTGGGAGCGCCATCCTCAGAGGTAGACTGCCGCCGTTGGTCCGAATTCGTTGTTGTTGAGGATACGGGCTTTCTTAGCTTCCTGTACTTTCGCTGACAGAGGATCGGGTGGATACCCAACTCTTCCGCAATGCTGGGCCATGGCATTCCTTGCTGAATATAGAATAACAGCCTCTCTTCAAGCTGAGGTGTCCATTTTTCCTTCTTGGATGATTCTGATAGTTCTGTTACATATCGGTAATGACATTGGGCAGGGTCAATGCCAAGATCGTCTCCGATGGCTTTGAAAGAAAATCCTGCCTTGTGGCCCTCACGGATGGCGTTGTCCTCGTCTTTGGACCAGGTGCGCTCTAATTTCGACTCATCGGGTTCGATGTCGTACATATAATCTTCACCGACGAGGCCTAAAGATTCTCGGGGTTGACGGGATGGAAAAATTGGGCTCGAATCTGTTTCTGATCCTTCGGCTGTCGATTTCTTTCTCGCGAGCAATGCTTGAAGAGGCCTGTCCGGCAAAAGGTAGTACGGGGTATTGTCGATATTAAGTGCCATGGGGGTCCATCCTTCGTCCAATTGTCCTTTAAGTCGGTGGTGATAGCGCATGTAGCAGTTGAGGGGCGATGTCCCTAAGACCTTCCCGACTTGCTTCCAGCTCAGACCTCGACTATGCAGATCCATCAAGAGAGAGTCGACATGTTCACACCATCGTCGCCGTTTTCCTGCCACCAGTCCCACTTCCGCGATTCCTAATACCACTCGATTGTTGCGACTGGTATTGGAAGCTGTTGCGGCGAGTAACGAAACACCTTTCCTGGCCTGCGATGCCATATCTTGGTGCATGCTCGCCCATTTTTCACGACAGATAGCCTGAGTCGTCAAGAGCTCTGTCGCAATCCTAGACCAGGACTTTCCGTCATATACCATTGCGTTGAGTTTTTCCAATCTCTCTGTCGTCCACTCAAGTCGATGTGATGGATCCAGGACTCTCATGTAGCGTGAATGACAAGCGGAAGGGTCTACGCCAACGGTGGCTCCAATCTCCGCCCAGGAGTTTCCTTCCAGTCGCAAGTTGACTATCTTGGAATCCACCTCTGGTGTCCACGTAAAATTTGAGCGCTCTGAAAATGAGGTCATCTTCCTTACTCTCTTTTTCCTCTGCAGCCTTTGGACCACCTCTGTAGCTGGAGGGGTTCCCCCAGATGTTGGGGATTCGGTGGTTGTCTTCGTGGTCGCTTGCTTGACCCCCCTGGACTGGATTAAGGAGGGGGCTCGCTTGGTGGCTGGCCATGGAGCGGTCGAGAGGTTACAGCCGCATGAAATCAAACTTGGACGCCGGAACCCACCGCTCACCATGGTCGCCCTGGCACCTCGGACGACTTGTCCAACCCATGACATTGTACTATGCTGTTTTGTTTTAGGACCTGAATGCCACAAAAAAAGGGTAGAAAAAAGTAGAAATGACGGAGGTCAGAGGGGCCGCTGACAATATTAATTTCCTCCTTTTGAGATTCAGAGCTGGAGAGACATTGCTCAGCCTCGTACCTTGCGGTGTCCTGATCAAGTCTTGGAAATGTAGCCGTGGTGTTGGTGGTAGGAGATCAATCCTTCAGAAAGATCACAACTCTTCAAAAAGAAGCGAGTTTGATCACGTGACCAGATCGCTTGACCGTGGCTCGGATTTGCTCGGGAGCAACGGCCACAGAACAAAGGCATTCTCATCCACAATCAATGCCAGCCTGGTTTGCGCTCTCGGTAAAGGGTTGCTAGTGCAGAAGACTTGCTTCTTTTTTCCTGCAGAACATTTGTTTGGTGGCGCTTTCATGTCTTCAGTATCGTTGCAAAAACGGCATCTTCGCGCTTTCATGTCTTCAGTATCGTTGCAAAAGCAGCATCTTCAGCCGCACTCTCTCCCCGCCCCATCTCTCAATGCCACCCAGCGGTTTCCCCCCCATTTACGAGCTCTCCATCTTCTTGCCCTATCCTCCTGCTGTTCTTGATCCCATAAACTTGCACGCGACGTTGCTCCTGGGAATCAAGGAACAGACCGCCTAGACCCTTAAGTGACGGTGGCTGCCCTCGCCGCAAAACAAAAAAAAATGAGTGCATCAAAGAGTCCAAATTCACTCCTTTTTGTTCCTACCACTACATTAATCACATCCACCATGTCCGACTGGGGTGCGTATCTTCTCTTTGCCATTGCATCTTGAATCAGCCATCTGTTCACTCCTCTCTGCACTCGTGTGATGGCTCCTGGACTTGTCTCTATACGCGAAAGGAGACGGACAAGGCGGGGTCGCAAGGCTAGATTTGGATGTTTTGCATTGGGTACCCACGAATAGCCATTAACAATGCTTGCTTTCCATTTCTCCTGTAGAAAACGACGACGTTATTGAAGCACCTGTGATCCCCGCCAAGAAGCAGTGGGACGATGAGGATGTTGAGGAGGATGATATTAAGGTGAGCCTCAGGAAACTGACAGGATAACGGGCAATTGAGTCAGGAAGTCGAATGTTTTCATACAAGAGAGAGAAGGAGAGAGAGAGAGAGAGTGTGTGTGTGTGTTTCGTGATTATAGCATCCCATTGGCAGTGGATACACAACTATTTCATGCTAACTTCATATTCAGGATCGCACAATCAGGGCAAAGGAGAGAGTTTTTTTTGTGCCGCAGTCCATTTACGATTTTTGAGAACTTCAACAATCCCAAAGCACACACAGGAGAGTGTTAATGCACTAACAGGTCTTCTGGAACGTGGTCCTTCTTTACTCTTTTAGGAGGATTGGGATGCCAGCAGCGAGTCCGAGTCTGAAGAGGAGAAAGCCCCCGTTGTAAAGCCTCCCCCCAAGAAGACTTTGGCCCAGAAGATTGCTGAGCGTGCCGAGGAGGCCGAGCGTAAGAAGCAAGCTGCTTTGGAGAAGGTCGCTGTAAGTGTGCAGGCATGTCCCATCGAGTCAAGTATTCTCTTTTCCTCAACCATGATTTCCTTGTATACCTACTTATTCGACTCTTGTATCACTTTCTTAGCTCATTCCCGAGAACGAGACTGAGGAGGAGAAGTTTGAGCGTCGCCAGCGCGAGAAGAACGCTATCATTGAGTCCGATCTTGCCAACGCTGCTGATCTTTTCAGCGGAGTCAAGGTTTCAGAGTCTGGAGGTACAATGGCGCACATTCCCCCGATCCTTGGTCCATCACGCGTGAACTAGCGTTGATGAATTTATTTGCTAATTGTTTTACATACTCTTTCTAGTTGTTACCGCTGCTAGCAACTTGGAGACTATGAAGCCCAAGACCAAGGATCAATTCAACGAATTCACTAACGAGTTGGTTGCTCTTATCCAGAAGCATGAGGTACTAGATTACTTTTGCTTGTAATCTCAAGGACATTGTGGACACCAGAGTACTGGAGTTCTAACGCTCGGTCTGATATTCACGGCTTTTTGTACGTCATTAGAAACAAGGCCTCTATGTGTCTTTCCTCGAGGGTCTCTTCCGTGAGCTCTCCCAGGGAGTCCGCGATGTGGATGTGCGCAAATATGCCAGCACTTTGACTACTCTTGCCAACGAGAAGCAGAAGGCTGCCAAGGAGGCATTGAAGACCAAGAAGAAGGGAAGCGCCAAGCCCTCGCTCGGAGCCGGTACCAAGGTTGCCACCTCGGTCGACACCCGGGATTACAGCAACGACTACAACGACGACTTTGATGACTTTATGTAGACGAGAATACAGCTTTTTTAACCACTTATCACGTGATATCTATCCGCGCATGACGCATCATGCATGCCCTCCATCCCATCCTTCTCCATTCTCGCTGTTTCTCACACACCATCCCCCTCAGCAGTAGTGGCGCCAGTCCGGAGTAGTCAAAGGATATCGAATCGACCATAAAAGACCCTACCTCAACCTTATAAACGTGTCCAATGCTCGCTACTGCCTCCAGTGCACCTGGGTCCTGGGGAGCACCTTCTCCCACACAGGGCGATGAACAAGCGCAGGATTTAGAGAGTCTTGCACAGAGGCTGAGAGCGCTGGAGAAGGCCTTGGCACCGCCAGTGCCTACTTCGCAGCCATCGGATCCCTCCGCAGGAGACCAAAGTCCATCCGAAGATGCTGCTGAAGACATTGTCAGCTCAATGTCGCCTTCCCGACGCCCGACAGACTCATCTCGACATGGGCAGCAGACATCGTCACAACATACCCCCGGCTCACTCTCTAGACGTGTCAAAAACATTGACAGCAGGCTATGGGCCGCTGCCAAGGAGCGCAAACCCACAGAAGAGTTCCTATTGAAATGTAAGAGGGAGTCATGCTTTATCAAGCAATACATGGACCAGCATGACACTCAATGTGGTGCGTATTTAGTACCGATATTCATCGTCTCCTTTTTCTAGATGAAGCATCCAATTTGATCAGCAACCCCCATTCAAGTCATTCGGATCGAGAATTGTTGACTCTGTTGGCAAAAACGGATCTGGTCTTGGCCGCCAAGGATGAACTCCAAAAGCTCGCCGAGGAATCCAAGGAGATTCAGGGGTTGCAGCGTTGCGCTGAAATAGGCGGACTCTTGAGTAAGGACTATTTTCTCTCGAAAACATTCTGCAGGGGAAGAGTCAAAAAAAAGAGACTCTGTATTAACAATTCGCGGTCTTTGACAATATTAGATGTCGAATCTCAATACCCTATCTTGTCAAAGCTTGAGACTGTCCACATTGAGCAATGTCAGGATGCCAACAAGATTTCCGACCGAGTAAACAAGCTGACCGATGACTATAATGGCCTGGTAAAATCTTTGAAGAAAAGTTGTAGTGCTAGTTGATGGCGATATCTCTGACATCTTGTTACGTATTTTTACCGTTTCTTAGATCAGTACTCTGTCAGAGGTGTTTTTATCTTGGGATGCTCTTTTGACTGCAGCCGAAAGCAAAGTGTCTGAAATTGAAAAGTCAAGGAATTGATTGAACCCAGAGGCGTACAATACAACAATGTGACAGCAAACACTGCAAATCTTCAACAAGGGTGCTGTTGTGGCGGATATAGGGGCATCTGCGGACAACAGTGTGGTTTTGAAAAAACGGCATTATGACTTTACTAGCAGGAAGGGAATGTGGTTTTGACGTGTAGCTGCTGTGCTGTTTCCCTATCGACGAGAAGGTGCGGGATGTGTTGCAAGGGATCGATTGTCGCCTGACAGTTGTGTGATCCAATGAGTCACGCAGACCTCACCTGGCAATTGAGGATGCGCGTATTTATTGATCGTTCACTCCTTTTTTTTTGAGTCGGCTTGGATTTTCCCCTGCATGTGATGGTTGCGACGCGTCGTTCCTATGTTCCAACTGACTTCTGCAAAGGATAACAATAGAGAAAGGGATGTTTGTTTCATTGTTCGTGAGAGAAAGAGAAATACTGCAAGGGTAAGACATAGCAGTACATGGTCGTGTTCAAGGATGAAGAGCACACTTTTGTTTCTTTAGTCTAGTTGTGATTGTCGCATTCTATATAGTGGGTTGAGAAGAACGTGGGAGAGTCTTCAAAAATGTCCAGAATCCCTTGCCTGCAATAGTACTGAATGGGACCCAATTGAATTGAATTGCCGAAAAAAAACGGGGGGACAAAAATGAGAGGGAGGACCCTGGGCACCAAGAGGGCACAGGACAGACGGGAAGGTAGCGAAATTTCCCGCCACTTTTTTTTTCTCCCTCTCTCTTCTCAGTTTTTGGAGTGACATATTTCGAAGATCCTTCGAGATTCTGACAGACCGACTATTGGCGCGGGGAAAAGTTTTAGAGAATGAGGATGAGGCAAAGAAGAGGGGCCATAAACTGTTTTCTGTTGTCTCTAAAGAATATCCTGTACCGTGAAATTTATTGAATCCGGACAGAATCACTATGTTTTCATCCGGATTCCAAAACAACTCGATTAAATTGAACTCAATTTAATTAGAATAAAAACGCTCAGTCACATGATCGGCCGTTGCGTTTTACGACACGACGGGTCAGACATCATCTTCTCGCGTTTCGCCCATTCCTGACCTTTAACAACCTATACATATACCAATCTCCCTTACAGCATGCCGCCAGCAAAGCGGCCGAGCTCTACCGCAGTCAAAGGTCCTGCCTCCAAGAAAACACGTCCTCCATCGTCTTCCATTCCCAAGAGCATCTTTCAACTGCAGCCAGTAACCAGAAGATACACACAGAGTGAGCTCAAGAAAAGGGATGCCACTTGGAACTCACAGTACCAATCGCTCTTGGCTGCCGCAAGGAGCGGTAGTGTTCTCGCAGGTGTTGTTCTCCCAACGCTTCAGGAATACAGGATCTCGATGGTCAAGGAGTGCAAAGAATTAAACACCAAGGTTGAACTCTTGGACATATACCACTACCTCGTTTCCATCGAGAGCATGTTCGCAAAAAAAGTCACCTACGAGAGATTTGGCCATATGATTGGAATCTCTTTGAAGTCGTCGACCTTGGGTGATTGGCTTAAAAACGAAGACAAAATAAGGCAGAAAGCACCACTGCTCCCAGCAGGCGCCAAGAACATGGTCAACATGAAGAACAATAGGGTGGAGACGATCGTGCTCCATTGGTTGCAGCAGCAGCGGAAGAACTGTGTCCCTGTGTCTGGAAAGATGATACGAAAGGCCGCTGATACGACCTACTTCGTTCTACAAGATTCCTTTGAGGCTGATGATCAAGATGACGGTGTGGTGCCGTCCTTTTCTGCAGCATGGTTCGACTCTTTCAAGAAAAGGCATCAAATCTCGTATTGTCAGCTTCGTGGCGAGGCTGGCTCCGTCAATATCGATGCAATTGAACCCGAGCTTGTCGAGATCCGCAATCTATGCTCCTACTATCGTGCTGAGGATATATACAACTGCGATGAGACGGGCCTTTACTTGAAGGAGTTGAATACCAAGTCGTACACAGTGCCTGATAGTAAGGCTGGTGGCAAACCTCTCCGAGAATGCCGTGTTTCTCTTTTGATGTGTGTCAATGCTTCCGGCTCTTCCATTACACTGTCCAAGGAGAGGAGCTCCCTGCGCCCTTTGCTCATAGGTAATAATATAAACACCTTTTATGAAGACCATTACTCAATGTAACTTTCTTAACCCACTGCTCTTTCACTTTCTTCAGCTAGAAACCGCGCGAGGGACGTGGATTCTGAGGCTTTGAAGCTGATGACCATCAGGATCACGAATAGTGGGTGGATGACAGGCTCCATTTTCATGGAGTGGCTGAGAATCTTCGATGATCAACTCGATAGACCGTCCCTTCTCCTTCTGGATTCTTGCCCTGCGCACAACAATATTGATATGCGTGATCAAGAGAATGGCATCCCCTGGAAATTTCTTCGTATCCAGCGACTGCCCAAGAACTCCACCTCAATGACCCAACCCCTGGACGCAGGTTGCTTCAGTGTTTTCAAGCGCGCGTATCTGGAGATGCTCAGCCAAGAAACATGTATCACTGTCAACCATGGTGACTCAAAATCGATCAGCAATGGTCATGCATGGTCTCTTCTTCCATACGCCTGGAATCGAGTGAAGGCATCAACAATTCGAAATTGTTTCGCCCATGTACCTATTCTCCCGCCAGAGATACGCGACGATTTACGACGCCGTCGACCCCGCATGCAAGAACAACTAGAGTTAACCGACTACACCAAACGCAACCAGTTCAAGGAAAAGGAGCTGACCGATTTCGAGCACTTGATAGCCACAGTCGGGAAGGACAACAACTGGAACCTTAAGCGTATTGGCGAGAAAGATCGGCAGCAATTGGCTGATGAGGAGCTTGCACTGCAGCCAGATCTTGTTGAAGACGAAGGAGCAGAGGAGGTGGCGGACTATCCAACTACCCCGCAACGCACACGCGCATCTAGCTATGACAATGTGCTGTATAGTTCACCTATCGTCGACGAAGACTTTGAGGATGCATTTAGCCTCTTGAACGACCCTGAATTTGGGTTTTCTTGGAACAGCCCTGCAGGAGTGAGGCGAGGCAGGGAGTCGATGTTGAACGGGTCAGCTGTTGAAAAGGAGTTCCGAGGAGCAGCGAAGGAGTTCTTCCGTAAAGCTGCTCGTGTCTCTGCTGCTCGAAGGGAGGCCGACATGCATAGAGCGAGTGCCAAGGGAGATGGTGAAGAAAATGCTGAGGAAGAAATAGACGGAGATTCCAATACGGCTAGATATACCGATGAGGGACCTTGTGTATACAACCAAGATTTCTTTAGTTTCCTAGACGAGTAAAACGCAACGGCCGATCATGTGACTGAGCGTTTTTATTCTAATTAAATTGAGTTCAATTTAATCGAGTTGTTTTGGAATCCGGATGAAAACATAGTGATTCTGTCCGGATTCAATAAATTTCACGGTACAACATGATACACACGAGCTCAAGCAAAAGTTCATCAGATGGGATATTGATATCATTAAAGCTGTGGATATTCGGGTTCAATTGTCAATGACGGGTTTGGTGGTTGGGGTGAGAGAGAGAAAGGAAGGGAATGGAGAGCAAAAACAAACAAACAAACAAACAGCGACGCTCCCTGACAAGCTGTCATTCAGTTGATCAGTGAATGAATTGGAGACTCCTGTCAACGTGTGTAACCCAGATGATGGCCATGAATTTATTCACTTCAACTCTGTTGCCCCACTGACTTGATCTGTGGTACCATGTTGTGTCCTCACAGCCAAGAGAACAACCTTGTCGGTGGCTGCTCAGAACAAAGGCAAAAGCACCTACTGTAGTGGCTTTAAAGGCAGGCGAGAGAGAGAGAGAGAGAGAAGTGCGACCTTTTTATCGCAATTGAAGGGTACGTACCTACTGTGCATTCTTTCGCCCACATGGTCAGAAAAACGGGCGAAGGTGGGACGCGGGAGCATGACATCGATCTGAGCCATTCCTCGCCGCCTTCAAGTTGGGAGCACAACAGTCATCAAAGTACATACCTTTGTCAGGCTACCGTTTGTTCCGTTGTTGCATTTAATTCTATTCCACTGACGAGATAGTCCACGGCGGACAAGTAGATCTGGGGAGCGCAGCTTACTATGCTGCGTGTTGAAATGCAATTGAGATTTGCAAAGAGAAAATATTGTTCATGGAGAAATGTTCCAGAGGAAATGAGGCCGCAGGACAGATCAAAGGCACCAAAAATGCAACGACTGGGTATGATCCCGTTCAACATAGGCCATTATTGACCCTCAGCTGTTACTGACCACTCTAACCCAAAGTCGCCTGTTGGCGCTCTAGGGTGAAGTGCAGAGATACAATGCATGTGCATGCATTTTGAGAGTGGAGCTCGGCGGTAAATCCTGTTTTTTTGGTGTGCAGGTAGGGGCCGCTCTAAAGTTCTTTTCTTTTCTTCATTTGATCATGGTAGAGTACACGAATACACGAAAGGAGGGAGAGAAAAAGAGAAAAAGAGAAAGTGAAAGAGCAAGAGATACAGGGACGAGGTAGAGTGAGAGAAAGAGAGAGAGAGAGAGAGAGAGAGCGACAGAGAGCAATGCCCAGCCCACCACAGCAGGGCATGAACAAAACCCCGATTGGGCCGAAGCTCGACGGAGGACGGAGAGGCGGGAGGGGATCTTGATCTCAATTCAATTTTTCTATTGTTAAAAAACCTGCAATGATTAATTTTTAATCCAGGTTTTATTAATTGTATGTATTGGTTGTTGGTTCCTTCGTCGTTCCTTCGCTCCTTCGTTCCTTCTTCGCTTCTTCCCTTCCTTCTCCCTTCCTTCTCTCCCCTTGTCTTTTCTCTCTTTCTCCTCTCTCTACTTCTCCTCTCTTTTCTCATCTTTGTCATTGTTCCTCGTCTCCTCTTCCACCATCGACGACCCCTTTCCCCTTTCCCCTGTCTCTTGTTCCTTTTCTCTCACTACCCAAAGGCACTTTTTCGTCGATCCTCAGTCCCATCCACATTTCCGCGTCCAAGCCTGTCTCTTCTTCTCCGCCCACCTCGACTTTCCTTCTCCACCCGCACCCTCGGCTTTGGTCTTGCTCGTCCTCACATGCGCTTTCCCATCCCCGCGCCTTTAATTTTCGAATCTCTTGGTCCCTCCTCCTAACCTAGATCTCTCTTCGACTGATCCCATTGTCCTATCTTCGAGTTCCTTCTCCATCTCCTCTCCTTTCCTTCCTTTTTCTCCTCAGCTAGCTTCCTTTGTTTATTTTGTTGAGCACTCAACACTCTTTAAAGGGCAGCCTGTTTTCAAACTCTCTCATTGTCCACCAAGAGCAGATCCGCCCTATACAGTCCACGGACCAAAAAAAAAAGGTATCAGCTCGGGCTTGACATTTTGCACTAGACCTCGATCAACAGTGCAGCGCTCTTGTCAAGTCTGCCTGTTGTCGGCCTTTTCCTTCGTTCCTGAGCCCTTGCTCCTTGCTACTGAGGTCCAGTCTTTCAACTTTCCATTCAGTCCTTTCCTTTCCCTGTTTTTTGCTTCGCCCCTCGCCTCCGCGCTGCCGATCAACATAAGCACGAAGCGCCACAGCTGCTTCTGTTTCCACACGCCTCGGAGACTACTCGTATCGCCTCTGCTTCCAAACAGTCTTAGGAACCAAAGGCGAAGGGTTGGGTCTTTGGCGCGGGATCCACGAGATACCGACGCTGTGACAGAAAGAGAGAGAGACACAGTAAGAAGTGATCGACTCCTATTCTAAACGGCCGCCCAACTGCGCTCTGCCAAAATACAATGTCATACGACCAGAACAGCAGCAGCAATGACGGCGGTACTCCATTATCACCACCAACACAACCGCCTCTTTCCTGGTACGCTGCTATTTCCTCTATGGCCCGGGGCGCTCTGGAAAGAGGCTCTGGTAGGGGTGTACGTCCAGTGCCAGCCGACCGCAGCATCACCAACACTAACACCAACATCATCTCCCACAGCAGCAGCTTGGCATTGCCACTCGAGGACGACTCTGGTGCCTCTTCGCGGTCTTTTGCATACACCACCACCACTGCCGCCATCGTAGCCGCTTCCAACAGCACCAACGCAGGCGCAGGCACTGCAGGGCGGCCACGCTCAATCCCAATTTCATTCCTGATAAACCATACTCCCGAACCCCATCTGTCTCCACGAATACCAGAATACCCATCGTTCTCGGCATCGTCTTCATCATTATCATCGTTATCATCGCCCTCCCTCTCCTCCACGGCAGAAGCAGAAGAGTGGGTGCTCTCTTCTTCCACAGCGTCATCCGAATCACCTTCTCTCACACCAGCACAAATCCGACGGTCCCCCCGCTCCATGTCAGCGGCCACCATTCCACTTGTAGGAGCATCCACGCCTGCGAGCCTAGCCACCATGGCAGGAGCCTCGGCTTCATATTATAGGACAGGCGTGCGAGGTTCAGTTCAACGACTATCTCAGTCCTACCACCACTTCTCGCCTCAATCCGCACAGAGCAGAAGCGGCAATAGCAGAAGCGGCAATAGCAGAAGCGGCAATAGCAACAGCAGTAACAATAACAATAACAACAGCAGCAATGACAGCAACAGCGTAGCTTTGTCATCGCCCTCCACGCAAGCCATCAATGCTGAGCAGGTTGACACCCCAGTGTTTAGTACAACTCATCACGCCCGTTCCCGGTCAACGTACAGTGATAGCGGCGGATCCAGAGCATTCTCCCATAGCTTGCTATCACGGAATGACAACAGCATCCATAACAGTTTCTCTGACAGCAGTATCGGCACTCGTCGAGGTGTCAAAGACGACAGCTACAACAACGGCGACGGTGACAACGGCAGCAATAATAACAGCAACAGAAACAGTGACAACAACTGCAACAACTGCAACAACTGCAGCAGCAGCAGCGCCGCGATCAGGACTGAACCCAGAGACATTAGCGAGGCCGAGAGGCAAGTGAGTATCGTGAGTGCAGCACAACGTACCACGTCCGTGTCCTCTCCTTTTGAGGAGGATCGATTACTTGAAGAACATCGCGTTTGGCGATCGCCTAGCACAGCGCCCTCGGTCAAAGCGCGCGCTCTTTTTTCCGCGGGAAAAGGGGCGACAAGCGATGGAGACTATAGTCATCAAGCCATAAAGACTGAGCAGGAGGAGTCTACGCCTCCCTTCATACTATCGCCTAAAGCGACTGATTATTGTGGGCCATCGTGTTCCACTTCTGCCGTCTCCACGAACGAAAGCAGTTTGCCCATTGGAGGAAGCAAGACTCGACCCAAACCCAAACGTACAAAGACAGGCAAAATTCTACAGAAACCCAAAAAGATCACTGCAAGCAATCGAACGACAGCCTACACGCGATTTCTACAGCAACGGAGCAGAAATCTTGCAGAGAGTCTGCCCCATCTTTCGGCTCAGGAGGTATGTCTGGTCAAGTCAAGGTGGATCTGTTGAGAGGACAGGAGGGGGTCAAGTGGACAGAACGGAGCGCTTGCCATCATGGATAAAAAGAGGCATCCTTTGACGCGTCAGATCGCCGACTTTTTTTCTCTTTCTATCCCTTTTAGCGTATGAAGATTATTGTAGAAGAATGGAAGGTCTCAGACAGGAACGCGCACACGACGCGCAGGCGTCGCGTGGAACCGGCCCAACCATCGCAGACCAGGACCCAGTCCTCCAGAGAAAGTCAGTCGACAGCCGCCAGCGCCAATATGAGCACAGCCACAGTGTCGTCCGGATCGGGCACGGACCAGAATCAGGGGTCCTCATCTACCTTGACTCATGAGGATGCTCCCTCCATGTCACCGTCCAGGATGAGAAATCGTTCGTTGCGATCGAGTGGCCAGAACAATCCCCCAGCGCCCAATCTCCAACAAGATCAGAAAGAACAAGAGATTCCGCAGCCACAGCAACAGCGTCCAGATAATGGCCATCGGAATATTGAGGAGTAGCACACAGTGCGTGTTTTCTTCATAATAGATTCTGAACCCTCCTCAGGAAATTTTAAAACAAGGCAATTGTGGGGAGGGACCGCGCACTGTCTTGCCTTCCTGAATGGGTTAGATTGTCCAATCCCTCATCCTTTTGCCTTCAAAAAGAAAATGCTCATGTTTTTTTTTTTTGTTCAAGTTTATCGTACCTTCCTTCCTGCATGCATGCAGGTCCCATGCAACAATCTTTTTGGTTTTTTAGCTGAATGAATAAACCCGAAATAGGGGTGGTGAATGAAAGTGGGCTTAAGAACCGGTTGCAGAAGCAGACGCAGGATCACCACTCGCGGTTCACATTCGGCTGAATGACCTCTTTCTCCCGCAGCCTCTTTCTCTCAATCTCGAACAAAAAAAAAAAAAAAAAAAAAAAAAATAAAGGAAAAATACTCAAAAACCACATACAGTACACATCTTTTTTGCCATGTGGAGGTTTTTTTTTCTTTTTCTTTTTTGAACTCACAAGTTAAGATCACGATGCCATCTGAGCAAAAAGCTGGCGTTTGTCTTTTATTCTTTTTCTTTTTCATTCTTGCTTCTCTAAAGACTACCAAGGAACCAAAACCAAGGACATTGAAGGCGAAAAGGTTAGCTTGCTTTGATTAAGTTTAATGGACGTTTCCTTGCCACAACAATGAACAGGGCTGGTGTTGTACGACTTTTGCTCTCATAAGGCTTGGTGTTCTTATTTCATGGAGAGACAAAAAAAAACTGACAGGTAGACATGTCTATTCATTTTCATTGACAGTAGATTACAGTACAGACACGGGTAAATGCTCAATTGCTTGTTCAGATCAGTGCTAAAAAAGCACAGCTTCCCCAAAACAAGAGCATCTTTTTGTGGTTTCTGTAATGCAAGAACACCAAAAGGAAAAAAAAAAGAAGGGGACGAGCATGGAAATGTCGCCGCTGCCAACTCTGATTTGTCCCCTGTCGGACAGTTTGTTGTTGCTGTTGCTGTTGTTATTGTTATTGTTGTTATTTTACGTCCATCAATGATTTTGGGAAAGGCATGCATGAAGTACTCTGCCAGAGGGGTGAGATGGGAAGAGATGGACGAGGAAAAGGAAGAAGAAAAAGAAGAGGAGAGTGGGCGAGCGCGTGCATTCATTTGATTCTGACAGCTGATCATGTGGTGTCCCTTGTTTTCCTTACCTTTTTTTACCCTTTGGCATTGACTTTTTCTGCAAAACGTAATAATGACTTGCTTGCTTCATGCAGATTTGCATTTCTCTTCCCTCCCCTTCTTTCCGCAGACGCAAACCCATTGAAAGGGCTACACACTGTCGGACAGAAAGTGAGAAGGACAGACAGAGTGAGAGCGAGAGATAGAGACGGCAAAGCCCGGTGGGGCATGCGCAATTTTCAATATTATTTTTTTTTCTTTGGACGTGCGTGTTCTTTTTGACTAAAAAGGCCTCCGAAGACTCAGTTGCAGTCAGGCAGCAGATGTTATCCCCATTTCAGTTTTTGCTTGGCTCTCGAAAAGAAACAAGAAAAGAAGGAAAGAAAAAAAAAGGAGCCGGATGTGTGCCGCGGCTAAGTTGTCCTGCAGGCACTTCATCTGGTACCCCCCCTCTCCATTAACATACTCTTTCAATAAATCAATCCAATTGATTGAAGTCTGCATTTTGATGTCGCCTCGGACATTGCTCTCGTAAAGTTGAAAGGAAAGAGGGAAGAAAGGAAAGAGCTGTCAGAGGGAGACGGAGCTTTGCTGTGGTTGGTCCCGAACTTTTACACACACAAAAACAAAACAAAAAAACAAAAAAAAAAAAACAAAAATAATGAAAAAGCTACAGAGATCTTTTCCCTTTTGATCTCAATTGGCAACATTGTGATCGACGAGGGCGTAAAAGGGTTGGACAAAAGTGACCGACAATTTGCGTCAGAGGTTGACCTGTCAATTGGACGCACAACTGGGCTAAGCGTGACAAAAACAACAATAACATTATTATAAATCTAGACTGAGAGGGAGGCGAGAGTGAGAAATGTGTGCGTGTGTGTGTATGTGTGTGTATGTTTGTGTATGTGTGTGTATGTGTGTGTGTGTGTGAGTGAGTGTGAGTGTGATTGTGTGTGTACGAGAACGGCAATGAATGTTTAATGAGGAAAGAATCTGAACAATACCTCGAACATTGGCAAGAATAGCAGTAGACTGGGGTCATGGGGAGAGAGAGAGAGAGAGAGAGAGAGAGGGAGGGAGGGAGGGAGAGAGCATGAGGGGCGAATATCCCACCCTCATACCGCACCTTGACAAGAGTTGTTCCAAAGAGAAAACGGTTCGTCCTTCAGAGCAATTGCAAAATAAGAGTACATGTAAGAGGGAGCATTCACCGCGGAATTCTTGATCGCGATTGCCCTCTTGACAAAGATTCAATTGCGCCTTTTGTTGTTCCAGCGCTTACTTTCCTGCCGAAATGCCTGGATAGGTGGATGGGACAGAGATCTCCGGTTCACATGAGATCAATGGCCAAAGGCGGAACGTCGATCTGAATGAGAGCTGCACAAGCGAACGATTGCATGGGGGAAGGAGACAGAGTGTCCATGGACTTTGGACGAGATCAGGGGTGGGAGATCAGGTTTTAAGCTTTTTTTTTTTTTCTTTTATTTTGTTTGTAGTACTCAAAGGACTTGGAATAAAAAAAAGGAGAATAGAAAGCGCGATGGACGTGTTCTCTGGAGTCTGTAAACTAAAAGTAGGATATGAGTAAGCAAGAGCGTGGCGCGGGATCAAAGATCGTACAGTGAATGAGGAGCGGCCTGCAAACACAAAAGAGCAAACACGAGGAGAGAAAAGGAGAGAAAGTCAGACTCTTACCGAATGCAATTCCACTTCACTGCTGCTGTACCCAAAAGTTCAGTCGGTGAAAGAAACTTTGGCAAAAGATCTGTTTTGTGGATATTGGCGAAAACAGAGTTTCCAGGTCGCATTGTCGCCTAGCTGACGTCTCCTCCTCCCCACAGCGCAGAAAAAAACAACACGTTCGGGATGTCTCTTGTTGACAACATGCAGTGTTTCTCCCAAGGTTTCGAATCCATCCGTCGGACGCAAAAACGAAATCCAGACACTGGATGAACACCTTAAAGAGTACAGTACTGTACAAGGAATCAAAAGAGTAGAAGAGAGAATAGAAAGAAAAGTCGAAGACAAGACAGCATATTTTGGGCCTAGGGAGCGGATCAAACTATTTGACCATTCAATCGAAAATCTAAATGGATGTTGACTGGACTTCGATGTGTTGTTTTTATGATCCACAGAACAGACGGGACGGCTCCTCTGGTTTTTTTTGCCTTCCTTGTTGCTGGAGGACGGGTGGCACCGTTACGTGAGCCTCCAACTGCATTTTCTTCACACACTCCATCCTATTCCAACTCCTCCCTTGACCCGTTGTGTGTTTGCCCATTTCTGAAGATCGGAGCTCAGAGACAGAGAGCCGATCACATTTTTTGGAGACTAGCAACACAAAAGTGGGGCTTTCTTCCCCTGTTCTGGGGGGTCTCCCCACATGATCGGCTCAGAGAAGGGATCTTCATTGCATAGACTAGGACAATTGGGCTCTCGACATTTTGTACAGTAGCTTTGTAGCTGACCGCAGTCTAGGTCCTATTGTCGATGCGGCTGGACTAATTCATGTCAATAAGCTGTTGACTTCTCTCTCTCCCCGTCGATCATTTGTGCTTACCATAGAAGGGGCGGTTTTTGACGAGTGGGTGTGTTGCGTGTGAGCTCTGTGAGCTGTGTGAGCTGAGAATGCTGTGTATGTGTACGTGTGTGCGTTTGTGCACTTCTGCACGACAAGGGAACACAAACGTGCAGCCTGTCTTTTTTTTTTAATTTTTTTTACCGTTTTCTTCTTATCCCTTTTTGTTTTTTTCCGTTTATTTTTCAACTGTTTCTTTTGGACTCTTCTTTGAGAGTGAGCCAGAGAGAGCGATGGATGACGCATCTTTTATCCGGAACATGAAGGAAGAGTACGTGTTTTGTGGATGTGCATTAAGCAATTAGCATTCTACGATCTCTAAATGCAAAGGACACCATAGCCCAATTCTATTCTGATGAATTTGTTGGTATAGTAATATTCTTTTCCGATGTTCCACTTTCTTCTCTCTCCTCTTTCTTTCCTTCGACTTTTCGGGGAATGATCGAGACAGTTACGTTTACCCCTCTTCTATGTCCGCACATCGGAAACAAATAGAAAAGAGAAAAGAGAAAAGGAAATTACTTAAGCTTCTTCAGGTGATCGACCCATTGCTTCCACAGAGGTCGACCTTGCGACTGGTGAAAGTGCTTTTGCAGCAGTTGCGCGCCTACAAGAAAATGCGTGGCGGAAAAAAAAAATCCTCCAATTAACGGCTTACCTGAGCTTGAAAGGAGTTTGGGGATGTAACCGTGAAGGTTGGGTGGTGAGAAGGGTAAGATCGACAACTGAGAGATGAGTTTGTTTTCTCACCAATTCCGGTGCACGGAGGAGAGATTGTTCCAGACTCACTTCCTCCTGCTCTAAGACCGAGAAGGATCGATAATACCATCCTGGGCCCCAAAATTCCAAAGAGTTCGCTTTTCTTCTCAGCAGATTCTCTTTGTCTTCCTGGCGGAGCAAATTATTACCACACAGGGAAAGGCCTGTGCCGAAGCGGTTGTCGCGCGCTGAGCGGGGCCTTGCTGGGATGTTTCAGCAATTGGATGTTTGAGCTCTCACGGAAGAGTTAGACAAACAAATATTAATAAGCCCCACTGAAAATTAAACGAGATCCTCAGATTGTGGGAAAATCCAGGACCCGAAAGATGTTCGTCCGCACTCACACCATCGGCTGAGTCCAGAATGTTCAGCCTCAAAAAATATGTCCTTTATTCTCCGACGACTGCCTCCAGAAACCCAAGAAGGCCCTGTGCCGCAGTTGTTGGTGCTACACTGGCCGCTGTGACCACCTCATCCGCCAATGATCCTTTGATTTTCTCCGTCACAACCTCAGTCAGAAGAGGTCCAGCCTCTGCCAGTTTTTCGGCTATTTTCCCTGACGGGATCAACGGACCCGGAGCCGAGCGCAACGAAGGGAACAAGAGCGAGAGGAACCAACGGAGAGGCATGAACAGGTACCCAACGAGCGAGATGCCACGGTCCGCTATTCGCTTCTTCAGAATGTACATCACCACCAACGAAAACACTAGCAACCCAAACCCTATCAAGAGTCGGTCGGTCCAGTCGGCCTGGTTCAATTTCGTGATCAGGTTCTTTCCACGCTTGAGCACTTCATCATAAGTCTGGTATTGTCCCACGGTCTCTCGAAGGGTCTTGGAAGATTCGTCTAGGTCATTCAAGAATATGAAGATCAGATAAAAAAAAAAGGGTGAGTGCACAGCACATTTCGCCTGAAACTGGACAGGCACACAGATTCCTTTTCCTTCAAAAAAGCAAGCAAGGGGTCTGGACCTCCAAAAACATTTTAAACCGGGTCTAGATATTAAAATAATCTGACAAACTGAACATATAAATTAACCCTACTTACCAATTACGGCGGCAGAGTGCGCTGTACGTTCTACCTCCTGCTGCATCAATTTCAGGGTTCTTCCTAGACTTTCATTGTGCTCCTTGCTGGTGTTTAACATGTATTCGCTTGATTTCCCTCCTGTTTTTCCTCGCCTCCGAATCTCACTCAGCTCAATAGCTGATTTTGATCCCTTCAATAGAAGTTCCCGTTCCGACTTGGCTTCACGGTCAATGGCTTGCTTGGAACTCAGGATTGCCTGTCGCAAGGACTGTTGCTGGCTACAGAAGGTCAGAAAAGGTCAAGGACCACATTAATTCAGACCATCATTGAATCCCTAACGTTAGCCGAGAAGCAAGATCAGAGCTCACATACTGTTTGAATTGGTCCTCGATCTTTCCAAGCATATTAAGTGTCAGCGTCCTGTCAGACTCCTTATCCTGCTCGTCCGCAAGGATCCGGAGGTCCTAGATAACGCGTAAGAAGAAAACGGTATCAGAACCCAGTTTAATTAGACATAACCTCGAAAAACACAACTTATGTCCGATGACCCACCTCGATCTTGGACTCTATAGCTTTCGATTCTTCTCGAGCATGTCTAGCGAGCTCCTGTTGGACAGTGAGGGTCGCTCCCGTGAGGGATTTGAGACGGACAATAAGTGCATCGAGAGCATGGTACTGTTTCCGAAGAGCGTCCATCTGAACCTGAATCGGCTGTGGAAGCGTCGGTGGGGCGCTAATGGGGGGCATGGTGAATGGTTTGTTGGTTATAATTGAGGTAGTCGACGAGTCCGTGATTCCTGCCACGTAAGAGTCGCTGTGTTAGTGACAATGAGGAACAAGAAGAAGAGCATCAACAAAAACCGTGGCATGCATTCATCGTAATGTACAGTATGCGGTTCAGTCACGTGCTGTCACCCCCCGTTGGATGCATGCATGCCAGCCATCCTCATCTGTCTTCTTTCTTACATCTCCGCCCTCTGCTCTTCCTCGCTCTCCCGACGCCCTCTCTCGCTATCTCTGTGAACCGAGCCTTACTCCTCCTCTCCTCACCGCTACTGTCCTTTCGCCACCCTCCCACCTTCCCACGCGACTCTACGGACCATCGACCTCAAACATGGACTTCTCGGCCGCTCCAAGGTGCGCGCGCGCCGCATTCTTTTTGAACCAAACCTCAACACACGCGTCATCAGCTCATCCCTTACTCGACATTTCATCTCTAATTCACCCTGTCTTTCATCCACTATAGCGCCAAGGTTGGATTCTGGAAGCGCCACACGACCAGACTGCCGGGATCGTAAGTTGCGCTTGTGCCGGATGAGGCCATGTGAAGAAGGGACTCGAAAAAATAACACTTCTTCCTTGACTTCACTCTTTTGCGTGTCCACCAGGGTCAAGCCTGTACCTGGCAGGATGGGCGCAACAGGAAACATGGTCTTTGGTGCCCAGTATTCCCACACCACCACTGTCCACGAAGTCGAACGACTCAGGTAAAACGAAGAGAAAAGAACAGCAATTTTGGTTCCGCCTTCTCTCCCAGCCCTCGACAACGTCAATAGCTCTCTGTTTAGCGCGTCATCCAATGACCCCAGAATCGAATCCCCGCTGCTGCCGCCATGGGGCCAGATGCAACAAAGAAGGCAGAATGGCGTCCAGCTGAGCAATACGCCACCTTTCTTGAGCTTGACATTGAAGTGTTAATTTTGTGCCTTTGGGGGGTCAATTTGCGCCGACCGATTCTTTATTTTAGAGCCCTACAAATGGACCCTGCTTCATGGGCCAATGACCACCATGCCACGATCGCCGACGATTCGGAATACGACAACGATCCAGAGTTGTCAGGATACCAGACCTTACCAGAGGCGGATACCAAGGACGATTCAGAACAGGAGATCTCTCCGGCAACTTCTCCTGTTAATCCAAAGGCAACTTTTGCAGGCATCTCCCAGAGGCTATCGGAATCTCCGGCCACGGTCAAGGGTTCGGTATCTGGACAAAACGACACAAAAGGCCAAAGCGGAAGTAAAGGTTCATCTAAAACAACGGGGAAACAGCCTGCCTCAGCTGGCGCAGAAGGGGGAGCTGCATCAGGAGTCATCGAGGGCATGAAACCAAATGCATTGGCTATCTTGCAAGGTACCGTGGCCATGTTCTTCGTTTCTTTCTTTCTTTGACAGAGCAGAGCTCATGATTCATATCCTGACCACGCTGAGATCATGTCATTCATTTTTGTTATAGACCCCTTGGCCATTCTCAAAGGACTAGACTACGAATCCGCTATGGGTGATCTGCACTTGGTTGGGACAGAACTCAAATCGGACGAGGTATACGCTCTGCAACGGACAAAACAAAAGGCGCGATTTCATAAATTCAAGGAGTTGCTTCAACTCCCAGTGGTGGATCTGGATGTTCTCCGAAAGTTGTCATGGTCTGGAGTGCCGACCGCTATCCGTCCAATTGTCTGGCAGCTCTTGGTGGGTTATCTTCCAAGTAACTCTGATCGACGGAATGTAGCTCTGGAACGGAAACGTAAGGAATACCAGGATGGCGTTCACCAGACATTCGCAAGGGGCATTGAGGGGCTAGACCAGACGATCTGGCATCAGGTGTTTATCGATGTACCTAGGACCAATCCCAAGATGGCTCTCTTCCAAAATCAAACCACACAGCGCGTAAGTTTCATGGCGCATGCAGATGTAGATGATTCAGCTGCAAAATCAAAAAGAAATGGAGATCTAACAATGAGGTTCTTCATTTTCTTGGAGTATAGTGCTTGGAGAGGATTTTATACTGTTGGGCGATTCGACATCCGGCGAGCAGTTATGTACAAGGGATCAATGATTTAGTAACTCCGTTTTTCCTCGTCTTCCTAACGGCCTATATTGGAGAAGATCAGGACCCAGAGTCCTATGATATTTCGCGACTCCCACCTTCCATTCTTGCGGCGATCGAGGCCGACAGCTATTGGTGCCTTTCAAAGCTGCTGGACGGGATTCAAGACAACTTTACACATGCACAGCCAGGGATCCAACGCCAGATCGTTAAACTACGAGAGTTGATCTGCCGTATAGATGGTAAGAGAACAATGGATATTGAAAGAAAAAAAATAAGACACTTGTTGATCTATATATACTGACCGTGGTCTATTCACCGACACGAACTAAATATAGCTCCATTGGCAGCGCACCTTCAGTCAGAACATGTAGAGTTCATCCAGTTCTCGTTCCGATGGATGAACTGTTTGCTGATGCGAGAAGTGACGCTGCAACATACCATCCGCATGTGGGACACGTATTTGGTAAGTAGAATATCAACCAACCTGTGCGATGGTCATGTGTTTGTGGATGTGCTACTTGCTGGTCACCAAAAAATTTACCTTTTTTTTTTCTGTACTCTCCCTCTTTGTCATCATCACCCTTGCCGCTACCACCGACCCCCCCATGCATACGGTTCTCGACGTGTCTCTTGCTGTAACAAACAACCAGACTGAACATCCGCACGGGTTCTCGGAATTTCATTTGTATGTGTGTGCTGCTTTTCTGACGAAATGGTCGGCAGAGTTGTTACGGATGGAGTTTCAAGAGATCATGCTTTTCCTCCAGGATGTACCCACAGATGATTGGCAGGAAAAGGACATTGAACTCTTGCTCTCCGAAGCGTTCATGTGGAAGTCGCTCTTTCATGCTTCGCCCATGCATCTTGGAGGCTCTAAATGAAGCAAATGTACCATATATATGTAAAAAAAAGAAATCATTTCATTGGGTCGTTGTTGCATTTGTGGTATCTATGGGGGCGCTGTACTAGAGACAAGGAAAAAATAAGCGAGACGCTAGAGTACATTTGTCGAGTCAAGCGATACAAATATGGCGGAGAGGGAGTTGTTGTCTCATAGAGGAATAGCTGAAGAGAGAAAAGAGCGAGCAGGAGAGACAGAAAGAGGGAGCGCGCGTGCGCTTATATGTGTATGTGTGTGTTTGTGAGGGAAGGAGGGAGGGAGGAAAGGAAGGAGAGATGGAAATAGAGAGAGAAAGAGAGAGAGAGAGCGGAATAGAGGGGGGCAGAGAAAGAAACGTATTGACAGCAAGAGCATATGATAAATAGGCGCGGCTTGGCGGATGCTGTGGGGAAAAAAGAAAAAAGAAAAAGGGCATGTGCATCCTGCAGTGGCGCGAGGGGACCGATCCGGGACTACTGTTGCCTTGACGTGTTCAGACCGATGGTGTTTTTGTTTTTATATTTTAAAACCGCCAGCGTGGTGAAGGGTATTCCTTTCTCCAGAGCAAGGTTGTTGAGTGGAAATGATAGGGCGGTGTCGAGGAGGAGAGTATTTTGCGGTCGAAATCGTTCACTCATCAACGTTGGTTACAATTGTTGCAAATGACCTCTTGACCTCTTGCAAAGGAGAATCGATCCTGGTCGGTCGAGCACAAGCAATCCCATAGCTATGGGTCGATCAGCTTGACATTGGTCCTTGTCCTTGTCCCTGCTGCTTCAACCAGGTCTCAAGACTGTGCAACCAGTCCAGGTATTCAGTCTCGCTCACGAATAAACTGAACTGGACTTGGTTCAGGAACTCCATCTCCATGACGTTGATCTCCTTGACGCTGATTCCTGTCACATCCGACCATGTCTTGTTTGTAAACGTGTTGTCGTCCAAGAACTTGTTGGCAAGCATGAGTGAGACTGTAAATAACCGGAACTCGGACCCTTGTTGCCCATGAATCGAGGGATTATTTTTCAGTAGCTTTTGAATGTACTTTAGGGACAACAGGATAACCGAAGACGAGAGTTGCGTCGCAGAGAGGACCTAAACAAACGTACAAATCAACAGGAAAAAAAAAGGTCGGCATTAAGAACAAAGGTCGAGCCTTCTTTTTTCTTTATGAGTACATGGTTTACCTTTAGACAGAATTTCTTGAATGCAGGTCCAGCCGAGGGTGGCACGCTTATCCGGTGAGGGACAACATTATAAGCGTTACTGGAGGCACCATTGATGTTTGGCCGCGTGTGCCAGAGGGTATAGACCATCACAGAGGCAAACTCGGCCAATTGCAGTGTGCTGGTTTGAGGATTTGTGACAACTTCGATAGTTCCTGCGTTCCGAGAGTCATTATTCGCTTGCTGGCCCTGCATGCGTTGTTGCTGAACCTGTTGCTGATGCTGATGCTGATGCTGTTGCTGTTGGCGCTGGTGCATCTGCATCTGTTGTTGCTGCGCAGAAGTCTGCATCGGGTGCTGCACCATGGTCGAGCCAACGGATTGCTGTTGCCGCTGCTGCGACTGTTGAACCTGGATGTGTTGTAATTGCTGCTGTTGCATCTGTTGTTGCATCTGTTGTTGTTGCTGCACATGTTGCGTCTGAAGGTGCTGTTGTTGTTGCTGCTGCTGCAACTGCTGTTGTGGAGCTTGTTGCTGTTGGATATAAGCGCCCTGAGACGCGCCTTGGGAGTATGAAAGCGGTTGAACCTGAGACTGATTGTTGAGAGACTGGGTCGACATGTAAATCTGCTGCTGAGGTTGTTTCTGTGATTGTTGAAGCTGCATCTGCGGCTGCATGTGTGATTGAGGTAGCTGGTGCGGATAGGCAAGTTGCTGTGTGCTTCCTTGAATCTGGTACGGCTGCTGATACTGCTGGCTGGTAGGCTGTTGCAGCTGCTGCTGCTGCTGTGGCTGTGGTTGCTGCATGTACATTTGCTGTTGCGGCAAGCTCTGCTGCTGTTGGTACGATTGCTGGGCCAGATATGGCTGCTGGTACTGCTGCTGGTGTTGCTGCTGTAGAGGCACAGGCGTCGAAGACACAGAGTGATTTTGACCTGAAGGCACCGAGGAGTTGTATCCAACACTAGGGTCGTATGTGCTGCTGGGGCCATGGCCCGTTACGTATCCTGGAGCGCCTGCGCCCATAGGGCCCATAGAGATGGGCGTTAATGGCCCTCCTTGTGCACCACCATTTGGATACTGCATGCCTGACTGATAGTAGGCTACGGGTGGATGTGCGTCCATGCCGGATTCACTAGGGCGCTGTCTGTTCCAGCGTCAAGGGGTCCTCGGTCGAGAGTCGACAGGGGCAAGGCCTAAGGAGGCAAGACGGACAGAAGGAGGTTTGTTAGCATACGTGGACCGAGGAGGGATAGCCTAGAAGCGGGTCCTTTTCTTTTTATGCCAAGGCGAGGAGGATGGCTCGGAAACAATCGATGCCAGCCTATGAGTGCAGGGAGAGGGCTCGCCATGATGACCGGACCAACAGACGGGAGGGGCACAAAATACACAATGACACAATGACGCGCGGCCGGAAATAGCCATGCGAGCATGGCCATGAATGAGAGGGATGGGGTCACAGCCCAAGGGAGGTTTGTGATTGCATTGTTGTTGCGGCTGTCCTTGTGTTTGGCAGACAGGAAGGCAGGCAGACAGCAGGCGGACGATCGCCTGCCATCTCGGTCCACCTTCGCGTTTTTTTTTTTTTTTTTTTCTGCTCGTTTGTTCCTTGGGGTGGCTTGGTAGCATGGACCCCTGCAGGATGTCGTCGAGGGAGGTGAACCTCTTTCTGGTCATCTTCATCACTGCCGGGGAATTGAATTCGTTTTTTTTTTTTTTTTTTTTGTACTCGAGCACACGGGTGTAGGAGGAGCAGGCAGAGAGAGAGATTGACAAAAAGGAGAAGGAGTACAGAAAAGAGAAGGAGTGCTTACCAGTCGAGGCTTGAGAGGGAGAGAGGAGAGAGAGAGAGGAAAGAGAGAAAAGAGAGAGAGAGATAAATGACTTTTAGAAAGGAAGGAAGAAAGAAAGGAAGGAGAGGAGTGAACAGAGCAGAGGAGAAGGAGGAAAAGAGGGAGAAAAAAAAAAAAGACAGGACAAGGACAGGACAGCCAGACAGGAGAGGAGGAGGAGAGACAGTCGGTTGCAATCAGAGCCAGCCCAGGACCAAGAAGAGAGATGATGATGATGATGATGATGATGATGATGGAGGTGACGACGATAAAGTGATGATGATGAAGAAGGAAAAGAAGAAAACACACACACGCAGAAACACCTTGACACTTCTCTCTTTCACACTCCCTTTCTTCACACTTCCATTCCTCTCTTTCACACTTTTCCCTCTCACTCGCATTTCGACTTCATCGCATCTGTGCGAGGAATTGAAAGGGGAAAAAAAAGACACAGAGTGAGAGAAGGAGGGAAAAAAATGTAGCAGTCACAACTACCGCATATCTAGCGCGATAATGATGTCACCGGACATACCAGATCGCATGTCCTTGGACAGTCGCGCGCGCCACCAAACCGCCCTTCCCTCCATATCTACCCATGCAGGCTAACCATGCTAGCCTATGCAAATTCAATGTATAATGATGCGCTCCAGACCGTCTGTGTCCTTGTCCCTGTTGTGTGCAACGCGTGCCCGTGCCAGACAGACGTGTGTGAGTGAAAGAGTGGCGAGTGAGTGCAGACTGTGCATGCCTATGTTCGGTCCACGAGGCCTGGATCGGGAGAAAGGGGCTGCAGAGGCCCTTTCCCTTCCTCAGAGGCAAAGCCAGGGGGCGGTCAGAGGCCAAAGAAAGCCAAAGACAAAGCAAAAAAGAGTAGAGTTTGCATGAATCCTTCTGGCTGAGCCCTTTCCCCCCCTTCTTTCCTTTGCGTAACCCCTGTCTGGATTGTGTATCCTTCCTTCACCGTTCGTTCCAGGGGGCCGGACATGGGGGGTCGCGGTGATGGCGGCGGCAAATTGCCGTCCCGGTCTATCCTCCCCACCCACCCACCCATCCTCATCAACAATGTTGCTGAATCCTCGTCTTTGTTGATATTATTACTATTGTCGACGCTGTTGTTGATTCTTCAAAGGGTCCATGAACAGCCAAGCCTGAACGGTCTTTTCGCCTTCAGTTCATCTCTGGGTCATCTTTTTATATCTTCCAGCGGTGGCCTTGCATGACCAACGAGAACGGTATCGACACACAAGGTTGCATTGTGCAGGTTTGTTGTTGGTGATCGCGTTCATTTATTGCCGCATGGTACGCAAATGAATCCAACGTTTTCTCATGCAAGTCGCCTGTTTTTTTTCTTTGCTCCTCTTCTTCTTCCTTTTCTGCTCCCGCCTTCTATCTATCTACTACTACCTCGCTCCTCCTGCCTCATCAGCAAAGGAATCATTGGAGAAAAAAAAAGGGTAAACAAAGCGCCTCAACGCGTTTGTGTCGTGGGCGAAATGGTTCAATACAACAACTGGCCCTCCAAGCTCCAACTGTTGACAGCTGAGGATGGGCAAGACGATCGTCGGCTATTTATTGCAAAGTGCTACAAAAATACATTTATAGCTCGCTCGTGCTGGACGTCCAGAGGGAGAGGGGGGGGAGTGTCCAAGCAGGAAAAAAGTCCATGTTTTGTCCTTATCTTCAGTAACAGCAAGACCAAGAGTCCATCCTAGGGATTGAGGGCTTATAGTGAATGGGATCACTCTTTCTTCACTATCTATGCTCATCCCACGCGCGAGATACCCTGATCAACAGCGCAAAAAAAGCGCATGCACAAGTTAATTGCCCGAGCCCAGCACACACAACACGCACACAGAAGAAAAAAAAAAAAAAAAAAGGGATGGACAACCACAGATTTGCCATGTGTGTGTGTGCGTTGTTATTTCATGCCCGCGTGGTTGCGTGTTCAGCTTCTCCGTGGAGTGGGTCAAGTTGGATAAGAAGAGAAAAGGAGGACCCCTCGATCCCAAGGGCTTTTGAACTTCTGACCACCCTTTTTCTCACTCTCGACGTTACCTTACTTCAGCGTGAAAAGCGAGAATAAAAATAACGAAAAAGAGAAAAAAGGAGTGAGGGTGATGGAGTGGATAGCAAACAGAGGCGATGGGATTGGGATGGCTGGGAAGAAGGAACTCTTTCAAGGTCTTTGTCAATTTGTTTTGCCCTTTGTCGTGCTGCTCGATCCGCTTGACGTGTCTGGTGGCTTCCTTGCACCTTATCTTTGGAGCATAGCTCTTTGTTGAGCAGAAGAGGCAAAGATCCCGTTCAGTCGTAGAACACTGGCAGATCGAGATTGAAAACTGAAGATCGTGGAGATTGGACGAGAGAGAGAGAGAGAGAGAGAGAGGAAAATCAAGAGTGAGGAAAAACAAAAGAGAAAAGTGGGTCCTTTTGCTCAAAGCCAGGAATTCTCACATGTAGCATTGAATTGCAAGACACAGGCTCACCAAGATTCCCTGCAGGCGACCTGTAGTTCGTTGCTTGGCAAGTTGGAGCGGCAGCAGGGAAGGGCAAGAGTCGAAAGTGTCTGTGTGAATGGAGGAACGGGGCCGTCTGTCTGGTCCTCGACTGTCATCCCCTTGGTCTTTCGGGCAATCCTCAAAGGAACGAACAGATTCGACACCACTGTCGGTCTGTTTATTTGTTTGTGCGGCACAGGCAGAACAACCAGCCTCCAGAGAAACTGCGTTGCGTGGATTCTTTTCTCTTTCTCTCTCTTGCGCGCGCACAACCCAATTCAATCGCTCTCCATTCATTCATTCATTGGGTCTTATCCTTTGCCATACCATGTCTCTTGCCCAGTCCGTTCCCCCTTGTCCTCCGCTGTTCCCCCCCTTGCCTATTTTTTCCTCTCTCGTGCCACTGTTCATTTTTTTCTCTCTTTCTTCCTCTTTCTCACCTATTCCTTCCTCTCTTACTTCATCCTCGCCATCTCCCCGACTGTAACCTCTATACGACCTCTCGACCTCTCTTGCTTGATCCACTTGGGCGTATTCAGTTTCTTCATCAACCAATTCCCTCCCCCCAAACAACTTCTCGGAGGACTCTGCGCTCTTTCAAAAAAAAAACAAGAGATAACTTTGCGAGTCCCGTTATATCTGGAATTCTCTTCCCTCCTTCTTCGTCGTCCTCGACCCTCCTCGTCCCAACAAACACATACACAGCGCCAGAATGCGTGAATACAGACTCGTTGTCCTCGGATCTGGTGGTGTCGGAAAGTCTGCTCTGGTAAGTGTATTTGCTTTCTTTATTTCGTTGCTTCGTTGGAGCCCATACAGAATAGAATTGCGGTGCAAAGGGAGAAGGGTGTCTCCACATCAGCGGACCAGGTGGAGGAGGTTGATCAGCATGTCCTCTTCGAAATGGAAAAAAAAGGGAGACAGAGCGAGAGATGGATAGATAGAGAGAGCGCGAAAGGATAGGGGGGTGGAGATTGGTGCGTTGAACAAGCGAGGATATTTTTTGGATGGATGACCATATCATTGACTCGACAGAAGGAAATCCACGGAGACATTGGTCCATTTGGCGTTGGAGGAAAAAAAACATGATCTGGGGACTGACTGAGAGTCAGGCAACCAACAGGCGAAAAAAAAAAAAAAAAAAAAGAAAGAAAAAAAAACAACGACAGTCGTGACTCAAAACGTGCATGCATGCCACGCCATGCCATGGACAGAGGACGCCCGACATAGCAACACTCCCAGAGGCATGGAGAAAGGAAAACGACCAAAAGAAAAAAGAGAGAGGAAAAAAAGAGGACCACACAAAGGAGTTGTTCACGGTGGAATAGGTGTTTGTGACAATCTGAGAGCATGCATGAACATGAGCAGGGGGATATTTTCTTGTGTTTGTGGCAAGCTTGTGCGTCTCCTTTCTCTTCCTCTCTCTCTCTCTCGCTCTCTCTCTCTGTCTCCCTTTCCCTTTCTTTCCCTCTTACTCTCTTTGCCAATCTCTGTATCTCTCTCGTTCCCTCTCTTTCTCCATCTATCTCCTCTCCTGCAACCTCATCAACACTGCATGAGTCTATGCAAAAAAGAAATGAATCGTCTTCTCTTTGCCTCAGAGCTCACTGCCTGCCTCCCCCTGCTGGGCAAAAGTGAATAGACCACACACATCTGTAACAAGTTCAACATGCCTGGTTTTTTTTTAATTTCTTTGGATCTCTCCTCACAAATCTCTCTTCCTTGAGGTTTTTTCTCTCAACTGATCAGTTGTTCTCTCTCTCCCTCCCTCTTTTTCTTTTATCTCCTCTGTCTAGACCGTCCAATTCGTACAATCCGTCTTTGTGGACCGATATGATCCCACGATTGAAGACTCTTATCGGAAGCAGGTCGAAGTCGATGGTCACCAATGTATGCTCGAGATTCTAGACACAGCAGGAACGGAACAATTTACGGCAATGCGGGACCTGTACATGAAAAACGGCCAAGGTTTCATCCTTGTCTTCTCCATCATTGCCCAAGCAACCTTTGACGAACTGGCAGAATTACGACTACAGATTCTTAAGGTCAAGGACAACCCATTGGTAAGTGAGCACCCTTTCTATTTTGTCTCCCTTTGTGAACACTACAACCCATTGCAGAGGAGAGTGTAGTTGGGGATCGACAATCGCATTTGATAGTCAAGAGGAGAGAGGGCAGGAAGGAAAAGGAAAGAGACAGAGCCGAGGTCGGACTTCATATTTTTCCTTCTTGTTAGCGGATTGAGTTTCGTGCGACGCGTTTTTTTTTTTCTTTCTTTCCCTTATCAACTTTTTTTTTTTTACAAGCAGCAACAGAAGAAAAAAAAAAAAAAGTATCATTCATGCAGGCACTCGGGTCCTGAAAATGATCCAGATTGGAAGAAGGCTCTGACAAGGATATTTCCATGAGGGTCAACTCGACAACAAACAATCGACAACAAAACACACACGCACGCACACAAAAAAGAGTGGATGCAACAGGTTTGTGCGCCCGGTGTGCAGGAGAGGAGTCTATTTTTTATTTATTTATTTTAGTTTGCGGTGCGACCATTGCAGGCATGGGAGACGGAGGGCGGGGGGTCTGAAGGGTGAGTGAACGGGGGGAAGAGAGCAGGCGACACAAACGATTGTGTTGGGGGGTTGCTGTGTGTGCTAATGTGCTAATGGAAGGGCAACATGCCAGCAACCTCAGCTCAAACGAGAATTGGCGCCTGAGACGCGTCTTCTTCGCGTTAGACCAATCACGATGGAATGGAAACGGCCTTCTCCCCATTCAGGCATTCAGGCATTATCATCTTTTCGTTGACACTAATCTTTGTTGTTGGTCTGTGCTCTCTTGTTTTTTTTTAGGTACCCATTGTCTTGGTGGGTAACAAGTGCGATCTGGAACAAGACCGCAAGGTCAAGCGGGAGTTGGGTGACCAACTGTCAACGCGGTGGGGAGGCACGCCATACTATGAAACATCGGCGCGCTCAAGGATAAACGTGGATGAGGTCTTTTACGACCTGGTCCGGATGATCCAACTTCAGAACCCCATCAAACTCGACAAGAGCGGAAAAAAGGCAACAAAGAAGTGCACCATCCTGTAAGCGAGATGAGAGAACAATCCACCCTCACCAACCACCACATGACGGCTCTCTCTCTCTCTCTCTCTCTCCTCGATTCACTCGACAAAGGTGAACATGTTCCACTATCTCCGTTTTTTTTTATTTTATTTTTGAATACCAAAAATGAGGAAAGGAAGGCGAGACAGCAAGGAAGATGGAAAAGAGGAAAGAAGAACGACAACAAAGAGGAAGACGAAAGGAAAAGAAGCTGGATATCAGAGAGCGCCTCTTTTGCTGCCCCAAGCGCCATACGCTACACTCAAGAGACAGAAGCATTTCCGAAGCATTTCATGAGCAACGAAGTCCATCCACTCTACATGATTACTTCTACCCATTTACGTGACCCTATTTTTTTTGACACCCGCCTTCTTATCCGTTGTTCCCTTTCGTTATCTCTCTCTCTCTCTCTCTCTCTCTCTCTCTCTCTCTCTCTCTCTCTCTCTCTCTCTTTCGCTTATTGTCCTTTTCTGTTTTATCTCGTTTCCTCTCTTCTGCCCGCCCTCTTCCCCTTCCCTCTCATTCTTTTCCTCCTCAAAACCCGCTTCAACCAAAACCAAAAAAAAACACAAAAAAAAAAAAAATACCTAACGCTGTACATTACCTTTGACCCAAAAATAACAAAAAAAGCGTTCGCATCCTCTTTCTAATAAAAACAAAAATAAAAAAAAGGAACTCTTGAGTCCAAGAAGAGGAGGAGGAGGAGGAGTAAGAGGAACCGACATGTCGGTCAATTGTTCATTTATTATTATTTTCGTGCTACGCCACCAACCCAGTTCACCTCTTTCATATCGCAAAGTGGTTGACTGAGGAAGGCAAGGTTGTATCAAAAGAGAAATCTCCTCCAAAATACTCTAGCGTTGCAGCAGTAACATCGCCACCACCACCACTACCACCACTACTGCCACTCTCACCAAAGTTGCTACTGATGTCCAAGGTGCCAACCTTGTTTTCGCCTCCGACTCCACCTCCACCCTGTTTGGTAATTTGGAGATCGACGCCGACCTGTTGGTCCAAGATCATGGGCGTAGTCGTAGCGGGCGCCAGGACACCTTCCATAAGACTAAACTTGGGCCCAGTCTTGTCCTGGTTCTCCAAGAGTTCCGACGCCCAACACATTGCCAAGGTTTCCGCGGAATTGGAAGAGAATGAAGAAGTTTCGGAGGACGGTAGTGATGGCTGCTGCCCAGTGTTGAGACCTTGGCCCAGTCTTGTCGGATGCTCAGGTGCCTGGATGACATAAGGGACACCCTCCACTTTTATCACTTGGGACCATGGGTGAATCGACCCTGGAGAAGGTAGATTCGGATGTGGTTGCTGCTGTGGTATCACTGAACCAGGCGCCTCGTGAAGTCGAGGGTGGATTCCCTTGGTTTTGTTCTCTGTCATCAAAGTCGTCCCATACGTGGAATTCGAGGATAACGTGGATGATGCCAAGGAAAAAGAAGAGTACCGAGAGAGTAACCCATCTGATCGTCTTCGGGTGACTGCAGCGTTGAATCGGTGCGCTCGATCAGGTCCCACGGTCGTGCCTCTCTGAGGGTCCTGATAAAGGAAGGATGTCGTTGGATGCGGCGTGTAAGAGTCAACTAACGGTGACTCTGAGGTGCGAATCGCAATGTTATTAAGATCATTGGAGAACTTGGACGATGACGGGATGGCAGAAGAGACTGAGGGAAAAGAAGCCATGGAGGGTCCTTCAGACAGGACTGGAAACGGATTCAGTCCATGGACATCGTTGGCAACATGTGCATGTACGCTTCCATTGGCAGACCCATGGTATCCCGACTGCATCGCAGCAGCTTCAAAAATCGAGGGAGTGCTATAGGAGCGGGCAAGAGTGTGCTGTCTCTTTTGGTAATGTTGTCTTTGTCTTTGTTGTTGCTGTTGCTGTGGATGAACGTTGCTATTGCCTTGACCACCCTTTGACCCCCCAAAGTTCATGGCGATAGACGCGGGCATGTTTTCTGCCTGAACTCGCTGCTGTTGTTGGCCCCTCCAATGGACGGAGGTGGCGTCTCGATTATGATTATGATTCGATAACGGGCCTTCATAGTACACAACGCGACCATTGTTGTTGGGCGAGAGGATATAGGGCGAGAGGATGGTCCGACGAGGCGTATTTTGGGTGTGAGATCCAGGAGACTCCAACAATGGTGAGATGCATGCAGCAGCAGCAGTAGTGGCATCTTCCACAGATGGAGGCGAATTGGGCAAAGACTGGGGATCAGCTACACCACCCGCTGCAGCAGCAAAGTCTGCACTGGGGATCCCAGCAGTTGTTGAATAGCTTTGATCCAAAGTGAAATGCGACATGCCCATGGTCAGCGATGTGCAGTTGGGGGAGATGGGCGTAAGAGTCCCCACTGATTGTGGACTTAGTGGCTGGGTGAAGTAATCGGCTTGCGACCCACCTTCTTCAGAAACCACAGAGGATGTCCCCACTCCATTCCCTTCCTCAAAGGGGCTTCCATTAGCCATCCCTGTACTCAGTCCTCCCAACAGCGATTGATACACTTGCACCTGAGAAGATGGAGAGCAAGATGAGGAGGAGGATGAAGAAGTTGAGGTGGTGGGAGAGCAAGCAGACGCGCGGAGCTGAGTGGAGCGACCACCTGCTGGTGTGGAGCCATGAATAAACGAGAGGCGCAACGATGAAGGTGATGACGAGTAGCTATGAAGTCTTTTAGCAATTCGACTTTGGCCTTCCCGCGATCCCGATCCATCGTCCCGAAATTTGGGTACAACCACGGTCATCCTTTGTGTAAGCGAATTATGATCTGTCGTGGAATGTGGTTCAGACCAGGGATTTGGTTGTTGTGTTTGATGTCGATGTTGGTAAAACTGAGGAGCTTGCGAGAATTGTTGCAGTCGATCAGACAGCGGCTGCTGATGATGATGTTGGGCGTCCAACGGCCTATGGATTGGACGATTAAAGTCTCTGTCCAAGTGTTGGGTATTAGGAGCGTACGAGTATGAAGCTGGCGGTGTCGGTAGAGATCTGGCTCCCGAGATTATAGGATGATGAGGGGGGCCTCCTGCAGACGACAGTGAGGACGACGGCGGCTGCATTTGTTGCGTCGCCGTTGCTGCCGCGACTGCAAATCGAGCATTGGACGCTGTTGCCATTGCCACCGCCACTGCCGCGGCAGCAGCAGCTGAAGAGGATCCCGAGACAGCACGCGAGGGTCGCATGCTTGGCCCTACAAGCGTGCATCGGACACAGCTCCGCTCACAGTTTTGACAAGGGTAGGCTTTGTCGACGTTGCATTTGATCTTGCTAGAAATGAATATCGACGCGAAAGCAAAATAAACAATATTAAAAAGAAATCAGTTAGATGCGATTGAATGAATGATGTCCCCTTTCCAACGGTAAATCATTTGTGTCAAGGAAAGGGGACAGAGAGAGATAGAGAGACTCTGTGTTTAGTGTTTGTTGTTTTTTGTTGAAGCGCGTCTGTTTCAAGAAAATTGCCTGTAACAAAGATCGCAAGCACGGCACGGTCGCTCATTCAGTCTGCAGCTTGGCCTTTTGCTTGGCCTTTTCTTTCAAAACAGCAAGGAGGAAAAAAAAAAGCAAAGGCAGGGAGGAAAGGAAGGGAGGAAGGAAGGGAGGAGGGAGGGAAAAAGTGACAGAGACAAATACAGAGAGAGAGGGTGCAAAGGAGGTAGATCAACAAAGTCCAAAGGGTGGTGGACATGGAGTTCTAATGCCTTTGTTATCCGTTGATTTCCATTGTTCCTTGCGTGTAGTCAGTCAAAGGATCAGATCTTCAACATTTGTGTCTGCAAGGGTCAGTTTTGAAAAGAAAAATAAGGGGCCAATTTGTTGTTTTTTGTGTACCCTGGATGCACAGCACCTAATCTCCGAGGACCCTTGTCCCACTGGGCCTTGAGGGCCAGGAACTGGGATGAGGTCTATGTTTCCCACCCCTCCTCGACTTTGTGTTCTTTGTATCCCCCCCTCCCCCATTTCACTAAAGAAATTCGAGCTAACGATTGTCCAATGTAAAATGATGGATGAGGAGTCTGCATATCGAAATTTACCGGTAATGACAGGTATCGCACGCCATCTTGGACCGCTTGCGGACCTGCTGCGTAGTCAATGGTGCATCCTGATTCATAATGAGTCCTGTACTATAATATTGAACGTGTGTTGACTAGCAGTAACGACAACGGAGAGTCGAGGGTCGACGGCAGGATTTTTTTTTTTTTTTTTTTTTTTTTGGCGGGGGGGGGATCGATCGCAGGTGGTAGATTTTTTATGAGGAGGAAGAGGCAGAGGAGTTAAAAAAAAAAAAAAAAAAAAAAGAAGAGGGAAAGCGCAAATGTGGTTCTTTTAAGCTGCCCGAGAAAGCAAGAGCGGTAACAATCGACAAAAAAGGACGATACGCCTGTCTTCGGTGTCGATCCTACCTGTGCATCCAAGGGGAGGGGAGAGGCATCGAGGAGAACAATGAAGCAGGAGAAGGCACTATGGGCCAATTTATCAAATAAGCCGTGGATCAACACCATTCCATGCCATGCCGTGTCATGCTTTGCCAATCTGCAAATAATACATGGTCATCCATCGACAGCCATTACACGAGCTGGCGTCAACGCAGTAAGAATAGCTGTAATCGCGAAAGCGCAGTCTGGTGGCCACGAAAAAGAAACCATGGACCATAGTGCCATGTTGAACAAAAAAAAAGTTTACTTTTCATAAATATTCAGTATTTTACAAATCCTTGTAAAGGATACGCGGCGGGCGTCCAAGTAATGCCCTGGATTCTTAGTAACGAGGTTCCTCATCATCGGCAGTGTTGTCACCATACTCGAACAGGTTCAACTAAAGAATCAGGATAAACATTGCACAAGGTGAGTGGACAGGACATTCTTCTATCACAGGTGAACAAGAGGTGGCATCATCAACTTACCCTCTCGCGCTTGGCCAAGGCGGTGGATTCCTGGAACTTGGCGACAAGGCTCTGGTTGCTGGGGTGGCGAGCGTAGCGAGTCTTGATGAAGACAGTAGCCAAGCCATCGCGGACAAGCTCCGCGTTCAAGCTGCGATCGGGGTCCTGCGAGATGGAAGGGTCGTAGAGGGTCAAATGCATCACGCTGTGCTCGCGCTGTTCCACAACACCCACCAACTGGCGACCAGAGACCAAGTCACGGAAGCGGTTAGCAGCCTCAATACCATAGTCCTCCTTGATAGCAGGGACCTTCACGTAGGACAGAACTGCCTCCTGAGCCTGCTGAGGAAGGCTGCTGAACTGCACGGGGAGAGGGCAGGTACGGGTCAAAGGAATGACTTCGGACTATACATTGCAATGTTGAAGAACAAAAGAGTCAGTTTCAATCGCAAATGGCCACAGATATCAGTTGGGATGCACTTACGTTGCCATAGTCGATGTAAAGAACCTCGACGCTCTTTGTCTCGGCCACGTTGCGGATAACCTTGGCGCGATACCACTGGTTATCCTCGGTGAATTTGGCACTGATGACCTGGTGCACTTTGGGCTTCCAGTCTGCTGGTGCACTCGAGTTGCTCTTGTGGTGGTTACCAAGATCAGCCATCATCTTCTCAAGAGCCTGGATGTTTTGGTTAATGACCTGGACATAAAAGTGTCCACCCGACACAATCTCGGAAACAACGACATCCAAGTATTCCTTCTTGATGGGCTTGGTGTTGTCCACCTCTTCCTCCTCCTCTACAGCCGCGTTAGGGTCGACGTTCGTCCACAGCTACGATAACAGAAAACCAAATTTAGATCAAAAGTTCTTTACAAGGAGACCGATGTGTGCTGTACTTTAGAGCGCCAGGATAAACTCACGTTCTTGCGTTCTTGCTTTGCAGCACTCTCGGCGGCATAAAGAAGACTAGCATGCTTGCTCTGCTCAGCGCTGTAAGAATGAATCGAAGCTAAACCCTCCTCCAAGAGCAGAGCAGCGACGTTCTCGGTCTTGTTGAGCCACATGGATCCAATAAAGCCTCCAGTCTTGTCGAGGGACTCGATCTCAATCTCAACCTCGCGCTGCTGGCAGCGACGAGAGATGAAGTCCAGGGCCTCTGCACCATAGGCCTCGGCCTTCTCGTTGGCAGTACGAGCTGAACGAGGGCAACGGACGCCGCCGAGGACAAAGGTAAGCTTGCAGTTTTCCTTGGGGATGATGAGTTTGAAACGGGATCCGTTGGCAACATACTCGACAATGGCTTGGGTGCGTCCTCCACGCTGGAAGAAAGGCAAAAACTGCTTTGCCTTTGCTGCGTTCTCGGAAGCATCCGACCACTTGTACTTTGGTGCCTCCTTGGCAGAGTGCTTTCCTTTTCCTTCCTCCTTGGCCCTAGAAGTTTCAGTGACATCTGTTAGTGGACAAGATTCTTTTACAGGAAAGGCTGGAGGAATACGCACGCTTTCCGTCACTTACTTTGCTTCAGCGACCAAAAGTTGATCATAGAACTGAGAGCGATCCTCTCTGGACTTGATCACATCGGCCAATCCCCTCAGAACAAGCTGCTCACCGACATTGATCTCGCCAACCTTGACGGTGGCGCACTCTGTGGTCTCTGGGAATTGATCTGAAGGAGGCTTGACATAGTCGATTGTGATATGAACGCTCTTGCCAATAAGACGCTTGCGGAGGAACTCTTTGGCTTCATAGTCAAAGGAAGCGATTTCAACTCCCTTTTGCTGAGGGAGTCTGAGAGATGAAAAGTGATTTGTGGCGTTAATTTATGGGTGTTTGCCTCAACACATCCTTAGGATTTACATCTCTTGTTACCTAGTGGGGGCTTTGATGTTGGACAATCTCAGTCTGCGCTCCTGACCCTTGGAATTGCGAACAATGATAGTATCTCCAGTCATAACTCTAGCAACAGTGGCGTCAAATTGATGATCTTGGTTCTTGGTCTTCTCCACATGATCTTGCCACAGACGGATCTTGGAAGCCTGGGCCTTACGCTCAGCATCGCGAAGAACAGTTGGGCCGCCGGTAACATGGGTGATGCTCCAGTCGGCGACCTTGGCCAATCCATTGGCGACCAATGCCTCGGCAATGTTTCCAGCAGGGTGCTGAATGGATCCAAAAAAGTTGTTGCCGTTTTGTCCAACCAATTCCAAGATAACTCGAACCTCTCGCTGGAGAAGGCGCGACTCGACAAAGTATTTTGCCTGAAAAACATTCCAGAAAAAAAGTTAGGGACAACTGGATAGCCGTGAGAACAGAACAATACCACCCGGGCGATCCTTCTTACCTCCTCTGCAAAAGGCTCGACAAGATCTTCAGTGCCAGAAACGCCCTGGCGAATGATGGGTGCCCTGATTCCAGAGATCATAAGAGTGATGTATTGGTACTCGCCGTTGGGAAGAGTGAGGCAGGCACGGACAGTGGAGCCGTCGCGAATGCTTTCAATGATGGCTGAAAAAAGAATGAGAGAGAGCAAATTTAACAACTGAGAGCCAGACTTTGTTGTGGTTCAGGCACGGTCCAGCTGCTCCAATGAGAGTCTTACCTGGAAGGGGCTTGCCCTTGACTTTCTCCAAGAACTCTTCTGCGTCTCCCTCCAAGCTGTAGTGGGCTTTGCGGATACCCTATTGAGCCACAATCTGTCAGTAACCATCGCTTCAAATTGCAATGCAGGCATGATATCCTCTTGGTTCGCAACAGCACTCCTTTTCAACAACGACGAAAAACACTCACCGAGTTGTCCTCGGCCCAAATACCGCGCTTTGCAGCCTGCGCCTCCGCCTTGTAAGAGTACAATGCTTCCACGTCGACGTTCTCGGCATCTGAGGCTCTGATCTCGCGAACATCGGCCCATCCCTCGCGAACCAGTGTATGAGCGATGTTCTCCTGGTTCAAGTAGATTGCACCATATTCGCGTCCAGTGTTAGGGACAGTGTAGTCAACGCGGAACATGACTTCCTTGCCAACAAGAAGCTTGCGAAGGAAGTTGCGGGCAGCAAACGCAAAGGGCTGAGAGGTCGATCAAGAGTTTTAAGAAGACATGATGGAGGACAAAGGAGGCATAGTTAGTAGTGAATTCTAGCCAGTCAGGTCGCATATCAGGCTGTGGGTGCAAGCGCACCAAAGTCCAGTGTTGGGACCTTGGGAGAAGCAAGTCTCCTCGCGCGATCGTCCATCTGATCAGGTCCGATCAGATGAACAGCACATCGGGTGGGACGGACGAGTTCTGCACATGGTTTCGGGTAGATGCAACAAACGGTACCTCATCAGCACGGTCCTTGTTGCCGAGCTTTGGTGCCTGAATGTAGTTGAGACCAAGAGTGCGGGTGGCAGGGGGGCCGCCGGCACGAGGACGGCCGCTGAGGACGACCATGTCGGCGGACATGACAGATTTGACGGTAGCTTTTCCAGACATTGCAAAAAGTAAGAGAGAGAGAGAGAGAGAGATGAAGAAGACGAAGAGAGGGACAAAGGAGGAGAGCAGGGATGAGAAGAGGATGAGGAAGGGCAGGCAAGACAAGGATGGGGATGGGGATGGGGATGAGGATGAGAAGGAAGAAGAAGAAGAAGAAGAACAAGAAAGAAGAGGAAGGAACGAACACACACACGACAGAGCAAGGCTGGCGGGTCGTGATGAAGCGCGCGCTGATTGGTCAATGGGCGTGGGCGAATCCTTTGCGTTCTGCTTTATGCCTTTGCTCGCTCTCTGCTGCTGCTGCTGCTGCAAAAATCACTACTGTAGCATTGCTTGCTCTAGCACTCTTGCTCTCTCAGAGAGACATCACCCCACTGAACCCTCGCTTCTTCTCCTGGTACTTTGCAATCAGGAACGCCATGTCCAGCGCCTGCTCATAGTTCAGTCGTGGGTCACAGTGTGTCTCATAGCGCTCCAGGAGCTCAGCATCCAAAAGTTCCATCGACCCGCCTACACATTCAGTCACTCGGTCGCCTGTGAGCTCAAAGTGCACCCCTCCCAGGTGTGATCCATACTGAGTGTGGATCCGGATGGCCTGCGACAGCTCTCGAGTAATGTCCATCAAGTGTCTCGTCTTGACCCCCGAAACCGACTGCTTGGTGCTAAAATGTGTAGGGAGTTAAAGTCAGACCCTTTCACCATGGCACTCTTCGATCTCGGCAGTCCCTGGTCTATCAACACTTACTTTCCATGCATAGGATCACAAGCCCAGACGACAATGTGTCCAGATTGCTGAACAGCTTTGATATGACTAGGGAGATGCTTGTCGACTTGATCCGCTCCATAGCGCGTGATCAGAGTCACTCTTCCTGGCTGCTTGTCTGCATCTACAACGTCCAGTAGAGCAACCAGCTCGTCTGGCTTCATGCTGGGGCCACATTTGATACCAATAGGATTTTCAATTCCGCGAAAGTACTCTACATGGGCGCCGTCCAACTGGCGGGTCCTATCACCAATCCAAAGAAAGTGTGTTCCGACATTGTAATACTTTTGTCGAGTAGGATCAGTGGGATCGACCAAGAGTCTCGTCAGAGATTGCTCATAATCCAGCAGTAGCCCTTCATGAGACGCAAAGATATCAACAGTGCTCAAAGCATTGAGGATACCCGTCGACGAGGATGCGTTAGGGTCAGCACCAATCGTCTTCATAAAGTCCAGCGCGTCTGTCAGACGGTCAACAATGGTCTGGTACTCTTGTCTAAGAGTAGATGACTTGACGTGATGGAGGTTCCAATTGGAAGGATGGTGGAGATCCGCAAATCCCTCTAAGGACAAAAGACGCCAGTAGTCATCGGTCAGCTCGTGACATTGGGCAAGAGATCATGTTTCACGAAACTTACCAGCCAAAATCGAGCGAACATAGTTCAGTGTCGCTGCAGAGTGGAAATAGGCACTGGATCAAAGAAAAGTTGGTTAGTTTTGTAGATGGCAGACTTTTTTTTGATCCAAGCAGTGTCGTGGATCTTACCCCAGCAGTCGTTCGGGGTCAGGGTTGCGGTCGGCCGGATCGTATCCGTTCACGTTGTCACCGCGGTAGCTGAGGATCTCTTGACCTTTATGCATCTCTGTTGGTTTGGATCGAGGCTTTGCGTATTGGCCGGCCATGCGAGCAATCCTGACAACGGGCATGCGTGAACCCCAGATTAAAACAAGAGACATTTGCAACAGCACTTTGAGCTTGGCTTCAATCGGGCTCTACAGGCAATTCATGAAAGATGACTCTTTTTTCCGTTCAAAAAGGATGAAAAAAAAAAAAGCAGGGTGCGTGTGTGTGGAGCACAATCATCCAATCTACCCGAGTCATGGTCACTCACCTGGGCGCAATAGTCAAACAGTTCGGCACAATCGCCTCCTTGAAGCAGAAAGGCCTTGCCCAGAGCGACATCGGCAAGCTGCTTTCGCAGACGGTGGATCTGTGATGTAGGGATAAAGGAAAGAGCGGTAAGCGGTTGGTCGGGGTGGACTGGATTACACTCTGAGGATGTGTTGGAGGAATAAACATACTTCGCCAGGGACAACCATGGGCGGCAGTCGGGCGAGCTTGTGCAGGACCCTGTCGAGATGGGCCTGGTCAGGATAGTCGACGTCCTGCAGGATAGGCTTTGTACGCCACGAATCGGGAGCCCATCCTTTGGCGACAGAGATGTCGGCGGGCAGCACCGGGGTGGAGGTCATGATGGGAAAGGGGAAGGAGAGGAAGATGAAGGAATGGGGCTGGAGGAGGAGAAGGAGAAGAGGAGCAATGCAGTGATGCTCAGGCAAGCAAGAGATTGCTGTGATTGCTGTGTGTGTGTGTGTGTGTGTGTGTGTGTGGGGTAGACCGACAGAGTCAAGAAAGAGCACGGACCACAAGGGCAGCAGACAGCGAGAGAGACAGAAAGTGAAAAAAACACTGCCCGTGCGATCGCGATTTCTCCCACGACACGCCTCTCTTCTTGGACCCAGCCAGCGGATCCATCCGCGGGATGCGGCGGAGGACCCGCATTGGATCAACATCATATCATCTCTTTCTCTCTTTCTCTCTCTCTCTTCTCTCCTCACTCCCTCCTCGACCCCAGAAAAACACAATCAACAATGTTTGCCCGTTCCATCGCCCGCCCCCTCCGCATGGGTATGCTCATCCCTCCCTCCCTCCCTCTCTTTCTCCTTCTCTCCTCTCGCGAGGATCAGTCCAGGACCCCTGCAATGCAATTCCATCATTTCATCATTTCATCACTACATTGACCCCGTTTCCATTCATGCATCATTCTGCTATACTTTCAATCTCGATCACTCTTGCCACCCCTGCCGCACCTCACCTCCCCTTAATACCATCACTTTGATCAGATTCTCTCTCTACACACGACATCAACATCTAATCCATTGATCGCATCCGACTCTCTCTTTTCTAGTTCGCACCTATGCCACCGAGGCTGCTGCCACCGGTCTCCGTTTGACCCTCGCCCTCCCTCACCAGGTAAAACTATAGAGAAAGCCGCTGGCGTGTTGAGAAAACACGCATCTCCTCACGAGGACAACCACGACACCATGGATAGCGTTCTGTTAAGCACCTACCCTGACCAAATTTCGTCTCTATTATAATATTAGACCATTTACAAGGATGTCCCCGTGTCCCAGGTCAACATCTCGGCTGTTTCCGGTGATATGGGTATCCTCGCCAGCCACGTTCCCTCCATCGAGCAGCTTCGCCCTGGAGTTGTTGAGGTCATCGAGGGTGCTGCCACCAAGAAGTTCTTTGGTAATAAGAGCCTCCTCCTATCACGAAAACCTTGTACATCAGGATCAATGGACCGACAGTGAAAAACATGGGAGACCGAGCGGGGGAAAGGTCGGTCAGGACAGGAGACTATCTGGATTGTTTTGCCGATACAGCTTACTTTACCTCGACAATGGAATGCAATCGTGGATTTGTGTTTTCAGTGGCGTCCGTCCGTCCGCCCTAAATATTCGCCTTCTCCCATCGCGCATGCCAATTGAGCAAGAGGGTGACATGCCAAGGACATGGATCTAGTTCAGGCTCTATGCGAACTGACTGCCGTAGTTTTATTTCCTTGGTCGATAATGGCTGACTGATCTCGTGCTTTTTTGCCTTTTGCTCACGTTCATAGTCTCTGGAGGTTTCGCCACCATGAACCCCGACTCGACCCTCAACATCAACGCCGTTGAGGCTTTCCCCGTCGAGGAGTTCAGCGCTGAGGTAGGAACCTACTTGCTTCTTTGAAATGACTGATCCATGAAGACATCTAGAGAATTCTGTTATTCTAACTCTCTCTCTCTCTTTTTCTTCGATCGTTTGTTGTCGTATAGGCTATCCGTCACAACTTGGCTGAGGCCCACCGTGCCGTCAACGCTGGTGCCACTGAGGAGGACAAGCTCTCTGCCAAGATTGAGGTCGAGGTTCTCGAGGCTCTCCAGACCGCCCTCAACACCAAGTAAATTATATGATTTTCATTATTTTACCCCCATCTCTCCCCTCCAACCCTCCCGTTAGTGTCTCAAAAGTTCTCATTGTCTCGTAAAGATGATGCAGGACATAAAGTCATCTTCCCCCCCACTCCATCCCCCTCTTTCATACAAGTCTCATAACTTTCAAATATACAAGGGCGAATGCGTCCCACCACTGTTGAAAAACCAAAGAAAATGAGAAATACAAGTGATTTTTGATATTATTTTGGAAAGAAAGAAAAAAAAAAAAAGTCGACAAACAAATTTTTTAGATATTATGCAGCACGCGAGCTATCAGGCTCGTCTCTGAGTGGCAAGGAGCTCGAGGAGCCACTCTGGACCAGGACCCCCGAGCCAATGTCGAGAATATCTTGCAAACTCTGGGGGCTGTCTGGGGAGGCCGAGCCGAGATCAAAATCCTCTCCAAAGTCCAGCGTGAGTCGATTCATGGGCCGGTTCAGACCACTGGGGTGATGTGGGTAAGGACCATCCATGGGACTATAGTTTCCACTCTCATCCTCGTCATCGTCTCCAACGCCACCGTGGCCACCCGAGGCCAGAGACTGGCTCTTTTCCTCATCAGGCGTCATGGAATGGTGTGAATCGCCTTCCTCTTCCTCGATAATCGCCCCCGGTGCGTAGACAAGGGAATGCTCATCCTCGGCATCGACCCCCAATAGCCCCGCGATCTGTGATTCGCGACAGAGTTTGGCCACTGTTTGGTAGTCTCCCTCCTCGTCCGTCTAATAGATTCAAAGGAAAATAAATCAAGAGACGATCAGCAAACATGGACACTATGTATTGGTCCTTTTTGTGACCATTCCAAAACCACATCTCTTTCTTACCATGACCACATGGATGGCTCCAGGTTGGTTGGCCACATGATACAAGCAGCGAATGTTATTGCCTGGAATGATTTGAACAAGATCGCCCTATTATATTCAAAGTGGTCAATCATTAGCAAACCTTCGTTTCTCAATCAAGAGACTTGCAATGACGATCATGGACAATAAAAAAAAAAAAAAAAGACACAAAATGAAAAGAGAAAACTTACAGTTTCAACGTGCCGAATCTCAATAAAAGAAGGATCAAAAGCAATAACGTAGGGCAGTGACAGGGCACAGAACGTTGGCACTCCCTCCCAGTGAATAATCCAGCCATTTCGAGCTCTGCGACCAGTCTTGTCGACATAGAACGAGAATTCTATGAGGGTTCATATAAATAAATGGTTGTGAAGGGTTAATCATCTATACTCTCACAAGCTCCAAAATAACGAGCACTGGAATTTCTCTTTAGAAATCACAACGAGACTTTACCTTCGTAGCACAGAAGAAACGTAAAAGAGTCGCCTGTTCCAATGCGGTAAATCGCCAGTGGTTTCAGGTTCTCGTCCCTCTTGTGGACAAAGTCCAGGGTTGGATCGCTGAAATCTAGCAAGTCCTGGGTGTTCAGGTTGGAGAGATCAATCAACTCGAATCCCTTACTGCATCCAACGCAGAGGGTATTTCTCAAAAAGTGAAGTGAGTTGGTCTCGCGTGGGATATAAAAGTCCTAAAACAAATGACGGAAACAAGTCCTGGTTAACAAAAGCTCCTTTCTCTTGGATAAGCATGACAAAAAGAAGAAGAAAAAAAAGAATCAGGCGTACCTTGTAAAGCTTAAAGAGCTCAGTGTTGCCACCACGAAGCATGGTTCGAAGACTGTGCTTGTTCTTCTTGGATCCATCCTGCTCAATAGGCTCGAGGGTCTTGATGGTCGAATTAGAATCAAGGGCGTTGCTCGAGTTCTTGACAATGCCCACCAACGTTCGGTTCTGGCAGACACCCGTCTTGAAGAAGCTGACGGAGGATCCCAGCTTTTTGGCTTTCTTACTGGGCGAGTTGGGGTCATCTTGCTCCAATGCTTCAAGGCCATAGGCCAGCAATTGCTTGTCAGCCAAAACCAACAAAATACGCTCGTCGTCCAATACATCCACTTGAGAAACGCGCTCCCGGGGAATGATCTTGACAAGCTGACCCTTGCCTCGGCCCACAAACACGCCTGCATCTGTACCAATAACAAGTCGCCTTCCATTATCTAAAATGACAAATGATAAATAACCCCATCAACATATTAGAGACAGTTTCAAAGTGGAAATCCGCCGATGCTCTTGCCGCGCTATAAATGACCTTGCATAAATCATAAGAGCACACCCACACGTCCACGTACCATAGGTTGCAGAGCAATTGACTTTGTTGCTCGCAGTGAAGAACCTCTCGGACATTGGAAGAAGCTTCCAAGCATCTGCCTTGTTTTTGAGTACCTGGATCTGGTTCTGGATCTTGTCCATCCAACTCTTCCTTCCAACAGGGGTGGTGGCATACAATGTGAACGTGCCACCATATCGTCCAATGTGAGTAAAGACGATGGGGTATCCGGATTTGGAGTCGGAGGTGATCTTGGACAATGGGTTGGACGTTGGCGTGATCTTTGATACCACATTACTGGCATGCGATCCCGATTTGTGGGGGATCAATGACGATGACCTCTTGGTCGATTTCATGATAGGCTCCTCCGTGGTAGATAAGGTGAGAAGCTCCAGTGGAATAGGTCTTTTGTGCACCTTGTAACCCTCCATGCCCTTGCCCTTCTTTTCCTTGGTCAACAACAACACATGGTCGAAAACAAATACATAAATGTCGGCATGTTCCGAGCTGGTGCCCTTTTTCTTCAGCGGCCCCTTCATGATCAATTGTCGGTCCTTTGCAAGTAGGTTGAGTTCCTAAATCAAGTAAAACACAGGGCGAATAGATGAGTTGATGCTATTTTCATCTCAATTCCTTGACACAGAAACGCCAATTCGGCAGTACATACCATTGGCTCTCCTTTCCATGTCAAACCCTTATTGATCTGGCGCAGGTTGAAAGCATTCTCGCATTTGCCAGATTCCAAATTGACTTTTTGCAAAAAATCCTTGATAATAGAAATGACGACAGGGATTGTCTTTTTGTCAGGGTTGTCTTCTGGGGTGCATTTGAGGATAGCCTCAAGCAGCAGAGGGTAACGACCCAGACGAGTCGTTGGTTTGGTCAAGTAGCCGTTGAGTTCCAATTTCCGGGATTCCGGTCGTCGCTCCGTTTCCTGAAATGAAGGAAAAGAAGAGGAATTCATCCGCCTGTTACTACTTTTGTTTGGCATAAATAAACACCATATCTACTGGGCAGCCAGATCAGAAACTTACATCGACAAACTTGCTAAAGTAGCTGTTTGTGTTCTTTTCGTGCTCAAACTCGTACTTTGCTTCGATCTGGTTTGCACCATAGAGGACAAAAGGCGAGAAATTGTACACATGGTCCATAAAGATGTCACCAATCTCGGGTACAACAGCGTACGCCTGCTGTCTCTTGAGCAAAGCCTCTCCCAGCTTCGAGTTGACATTGTATACATCCTTGATGTTGTAAAAGACTCTGTCGATAAAAGACTCTCTTCTGGGCTCTGGCAAAATGTCTGTGGTCCGAATGGGCACAATCCATTTCTATAAAGATTAAAAAAAAAAAAAGAGAGAGAGAGAGTATCAATAAACCAGCCTCTTGCAATCGACATTTTCAAAAAAAAAAAAAAAGTAGCCAAAAAGTGATTTGACTTGCATCGTTCAGATATTTGAGATCATTCACAAAGTCCTTCTCGGTGTATACAAGCTCATAGATAACCTCCTGCCGTTTCTTCTCCTCTGAAGATAGTGCATCCGAAATTTCCTTTGGCACAGAGGTAATCCATAGTCTCTGATCCTTCTTTTCTTTGGAAGACGACCGACTCAAAGCACGTTTCAAACCACCGTTTGGCGCCAAGTTCAACCGTGATTGCTGAGAAAAAAGAAAAAAAACAGGCGTAAAGGTACAAGAAAGGCAACTATTATTAGAACGAGTCCATAACACCAGAGGCTTTGTGTGACAACTTTACAACTTCCGTAAGCACTTGCCTGTTCCAATCGTCGCGGGCATGCAATACTGTAACAAAGTTTGTCTCGAGTACACGTTGGGGAATAGCAATCGGTCAAAAGAGTAAAGACTCCGTTCACAGAGTCGTTATCGTCCGTGGGCGCCTGCTTTTCCGCCGGATATGCAGGCCTGTAGTCAACAGATTCTATGGATCGGATTCGAGGTCCTCCTGTGATCATTTTGTTGCGGAACTGATAGAGCTCGTTCACGCTGTCGCGGAGCCTGTGATCGTAGGTCACGTCGTGGAACAACTTTTGGGCATCCAAGGCTCGTCCTAACAACAGTGCGAGATTTCTATCCGTTGTCTTGATGATGAATGCGATTTTGTCCTAGATATCATGCAGTAAAAACAAGACATTTTTAAATACTTTTTTTGCAACCAGATGTAAAAACGCCTTTTTTTTTGTTTTAGTATCCTTTTCGACCTGAATCATGATTGCAAGGCTTACCACTGCATCACGTCCATCAAAGCAGTCCTTGTATTCAATAGAGTCCTTGATTCGCGGGGAAGTCGTAATGCGTTGAACAAAAGCATTGGCGACGCGCGAAAGTAGGGCTGGGTATACAATTGGCGGCTTCTTAACTGAAGAAGGGCCTAGTGAACCAGCAGAAACGGAACCCATCACGTTGTGGCGAATAATCATGTCGTAGGGTGGAGGCGTATGGGACGACATGGACATGGATCGTTCTCCTGTTCCTCTGCTGGCGTGGGAGGCGGGAAGCCTCACAAGTTCTGCACTTCGACGGGATGTTTCCGATTGCGATAGGTTTGTTGCCAGAAACACGGGTGGATTGGCTGTATCCAAGCCAAGCAACACAGATAACAAGAAGGAAAAAAGAAACGAAAATGGTCATTAACAGTGTCAAACGGTCATTGAAGGCAGTAGCAATCACAAAAGGTCAAATCATACCTGTTCGAACCGACGGAGGATTAGATCCTTGACGAGCACGTCCAGGAGAAGGAGTGCGAGCGCGCATTGAGAATGGGTCTGTCCTGCCAGTGGGGAATCCCTGTGCAGATTGGATTGAGATTTGTGGGGCGCTTCCGTTGGGCGTGGCGGAGCGAGGAGCGGCTCCACTGTCAAAATCAGCATAGTAATCGGAAACAGAATGGCCAGAGTACGTGGACGATTTGGACGCTGACCGCTGTCGATTGGGTGAAAACGAGTCAAGACTCGGGTCAGGATCTCGACTGTACACACTGGGCACCGGGTACAACGACGGTTGACGGTTGGTGTAACCGGATTCAACACTTGCCGTAGAGTCCAGACTGATCCTGGCTCCATCCATACCCTCGCCGATTGAAGACTTTCTGTAGGGCGAATTTGGATAGTAGTAACCTTCGCCATTATGCTGCCGTGTTGGGGAGGGGCTGGGCGGGTCTGATAGTTTGTGGCGAATCACCTGACGGTTAGGAGCATTCATGTAGGCCGGCTGTTGTTGGTGCTGGTACTGTGGCGCTGCAGGATTATGGGTGTAGGGTCCGACTGGATGCGAAGAGCCATTGTTGTATCGTGAAGCCACCGAAGTCTGTCGGTCCAGACCGGCCATGTCGCTGGCGCCATAGTATGTCGGCTGCAGCTGAGTCGAAGTTGCGCGGCGGTGGTTCATTGCCCCGGATCCATTCAGCACGCCGGCGTCGTTCCAGGAGGACGGCGGTGGCCTATTGCTGGGATGTTGAGAGGGTCCATGCTCCCATCCAGATAGCGACTGTGTCGAGTATCGAGCAGGCTGCTGCTGTGGTTGCTGCTGGTGCTGTTGTTGTTGCAGTGGGGGAGCAGAGGAAGGAGGAGCCCTGTACGGCCGAGGAACGCCCATGCCCAGGCTCTGGGCTGTAGCAGTCTGTGCCATCCCGTCCTGACGCCCGTTGAACAAAGGTGGGGTCTGTCGTACAGGTGTCCGCGGATAGTCGGCAGGATATCCCTGTCCCGGATTCGTATTCATGGGCCGGATGGGCGGTGACCCATACTGGCCATATGCAGATGGCGGGCCTGGCGGACGAGAAAGCGATCCAGCAGGGCGCATGGGTCCTCCCAGTGCTGGTCCCGATGGTCGCGGATTCCCGCCCGAGGAATACCGTGGGCTGCTGGCAGAGGTAGAGTAAGGGTCCATGACGGGCGACGGTGCGCCTCCCTGCTGCATCTGTCCTTGCAAAAGGGGCGACGTGATCGTGGGTGGTCTGGATGGCGGCGGCAGGGTGCTGTTGCGGGACGAAGGCGGTGGGCCATTGGCGAATCCTCTAGAGCCAGCAGGGCCATTCAAAGGTGATCCTTGTTTCTGCAGTTGCAGTTGCTGCTGCTGCTGTTGTTGTTGTTGCTGCTGCTGCTGCTGTGGAGGGGGGAGAACATAACCGAGGTGGGATTGGGCAGGCGGCGGTTGCTGTTGTTGCTGCTGCTGCTGCTGCTGTTGCTGACTAGAGGCGAGCGTTTGAGATCGCATGGGCTGGGAGACAAAGGGACCCTGGAGCGGCGATAGACCGCCGGGGCTGGGCAGCGTCGAGGCAGGTCGGTGGCGCGAGACGTATTGCGCGCTGGTGTAGCCATGGTTGGCGTTTGTGGTGACGCCGGGCGGAAAGGCCGCGGTGGCATTGGCAGCGACGGGCGATGAGGTCAAGACGTGGTCGGGCTGGGTCGCCTGGTTGTCGGCCATGGTCGTCCGCTGGGAGAGTGGGTTGTGTTTCCTTGAGAGCGAGGAAGGAGATGGACGATGGAGAAGGAGGAGAGCGGGAAAGGGAACAACAAGAAGGAGAAGAAGAAGAAGAAGAAAAGGTAGGTAGATAGAGAGAAAAGAGAGAGGAGAGAGTATTAATAATAACGACGACGACGATGATGATAATAATGATGGAGGAAGGAAGGAAGGAAGGAATTAAATTAGATGGATTATTGGAAGGTCATGCTGGCGGGAAAAGGAAAAGGAAATGGAAATGGAAATGGATGAGGGTGAGGAAGAGGAGGAAGAGGAGGAGGAGGGATGGAAAGGAGGGTGAGAGAGAGAAAGAAAAGAAGTAAAGATGAAGATGAAGATGATGAGGATGAAGATGATGATGATGATGAGCAAGAGGGGTGTGAGGAAGAGAGAGGAAGAGAGAAAGAAGAAGAAGGGAGGAGGGAATACAAATAATAATAATAATAAAAAAAGAGAAAAGAGAAAAAAAAAGAGGTGGCAAAAAAGAGTGGAGGAAAGAAGGAAGAAGGAACAGAGACGCGGAAGCAAGCAAGGAAGGAAGGACGTGAGAGAGTGCGACAAGAGACGAGAGAGAAGAGAGAGAAGAGAGAAAAGATAACAATGCGAGAAGAAAAGAGCAAAGGGGGGATGGGGCAATGTGGGTATGAGAGAGAGAGAGAAGGGAACACGAACGGTGCGTGCGGCCCTTTTCTTGTTCTCTCGTCGTGTTGCTCTGCTCTGCTCTGCTGTCTTTTTGGTCTCTGTGGCCGGGTCTTGTCCTCTTCTGTCTGTCTGTATCTGTCTGTCTGCTCTGTGCGTTCGTCCATGATGTGCGTTCTGCGCTTCTGTGTGTGCTGTCCAGTGCAAACGACTACACGACCTTTTTTTTATTTTTTTATTTTCTTTCTTTCCTGGCCATATCCCTAGCCTTTTTCTCCTTCTCCTTCTCCCCCTCTTGTCTCCTCTTCCTCCTCTTGTCCCCGCTTTGCCCACACCTGCCCACACCTGCCCATCCATTTGCGCGTTCTGCTGCTCCTTTTGCTGCCTGCCTTTGCGAGTTGGTTCGTGATTGGCTGTGCGGACGACGCGTCTTTTTTTTTTTTTTTTTTTCCTCCCTCTCCCCCACCTAAAAGTGACGTCAATGTCTCTCTCTTTCTTTTTTCATTCTCTCCCTTTCATTCTCTCCAAACAACACGACATGGACCAAGAACAGAGCAAGGACGATATCGCCTACATGTCCCTACTGACCCGCAACATCCCAGGCGTCGGTTCAAAGCCCATAGTCGCTGCAGGAACCCACCACCGACAAAACGTCGACTCCAGCTCCCCTGCCTCTACACTCTCCCATAACCAGCGTAGCGCAATCAAGACCCTGGAGGCTGCCCTCAAGGATGCCCTCTTTGTCTCTGAGGGAGAAGAGTCCTTCGAGACTGTTCATATCGTTCCAAAGAATCACATCGCAACCTCGTCTTCCATCAGTCTACCGCTGCCGACAGAGGCCGAGTTCCTGCGGCTGGCCCGGGAAATGCACCTGATCTCGGACGATCCAGAGGATCAGGACCTCTCTTGCGAGAGGACCTTTGACTTGAAGTCTGTCCTTGCCAACATCAACCCCGGCGCTGACAAGATCAAGCGCGCTCTCCAAGACATCTTTCACTATCACTCTACAGGATCCCACCCTTCAGCGACACACGGTGGAGAAAAGAGTTTGAAAGAAGAGCCCTTGGCTCTGTACAGAGTCACGGCCGCATCCTCGACCAGGGTCCACATCTGGGTTCTTGGCTGGGTCGACCAGGAACTCATTGGCTTCCACACAGTCAGCATCGAGTCATGATCTCGACCGCTTTACATAAAATCACGTGACCTCTTTTCTACTGTATTCAATGTTACCAGATGCATCTGACCAAGGACCATCCATGCCCAAGAACCGCGACATCATGCCCCAACCTCAGGAGAAATCACGATCCCGCCCGACTGTAATTCAACCGGTATCCCATCCTGCTACTTCTGCAGAAAGGGACCCATATGACAACCTCTTGAATGTGATCCGAGAGGAATCGGCACGAACGCGTGCTGACCAGGTCGAGTTTTTCCAAAAGACCTTTGAATATTTTCAGGAGCAGCAGAGGACAAGGACAGAGACTCTTCTGGCGGCCCAGGAGGCTATTCAAAGAGTCTCTGATGCCATTAATGATGCGCTGCAGAAATCGACACACGAGACCGCCTTACTCAAAAATGCTTTGGACCAGTTTGCCAGCTCCAATGGGCCTGCAGGACCACACAGCGCCGCCTTGACTCAGCGGCCTGGCCATGGCGCCGCTGCCACCACCGCCGCCGCAAGCTCGCCATCACAACGACTTTCGGGACAATCCATCGTCTCGATGGGGCGGACCATGACCGGATCAACGAGTTCAGTATCTCAATCATTCGAGAGTGTTCGAAAGAGGGCTCGATTGGCTAACGCGGATTCTGCCATTGGAAACCATTCGTCCTCACCTCCATCTTCATCCCCATCCCCGCCTTCGTCGGCGTCAACACCGCGGAGTATTGTGCCGCGTGCTTTTGTGGGCCATAGCGACCCTGTCACTATTCGAGCCGCCCCTAGTGCCCCAACCTCTATCTCGGTTTCTTCTTCATCATCCCAAAGAGTGGATCAAGCAAGGACCTTCAACAATAGAGCAATGTTGTTGTCGCAGGCGAGAACTACAGCTCAAGGTTCATCCAGTGCTAATGGTAGTAGCTCTTCCCATCCTCCTTCTGTCGAGCTGACGACCTCAGACAAACCTTCACGCCTGCCTACGGAGCTAGTACCAGATACATTCGAGATGAGTCGTGGGATCGAGACTGTCCGAGAAGTGTGGGATGAATGGACTGTGGGCCTGTCTCCTGTCCTTCCGTCGGTCGAGCAGATGGATAACAAACATGGTACGAAATGGCGGAACAGCACCAAGGAACGGAAATTTTATTCCAATCGCCTGGTCATCATTAGGGAGATCCGGAGGTTGAGTGCGTTGACGGGCGAGCCCGTGGACGATGTAATTGATATGCTGGACAGGGAGGTAAAGTCCACATCGTGGACGAGGATGGTGACGAGGCTGCGAAGGGAGCATGTGATGCGGACAAACAACATGCGGCACGCAGCTGGCCCAACAACGGACGACGAGCACGATGGGGCGGACCATGGGCATGAATACTAGTGAAACGGCAGCAAATATTACTGTAATTATTGAGCTCCAATTCGCGGTCAAAAATGGCGCTGTGACGCGCGCCTTTCTTTCTTCCTTTGTTCTTTGTGCAAGAGCATTCATTCATTCATCCCTTCATTCCTTTTGCCTGTACCTCTTTTCCTCCCTCCCCTCTCTTCCTGCCTGCCTACCGACCTCATTACCTGCCCCCTCTTTTTCCTGCTCAGTCTCTCTCTCTCTCTCAGTCCCACCCTCTCCTCCGCAGACAAGGCACCCATCTGGACCACCGCTTGAGGTCCCCGTTGTATTAAAAGACCCGGACCTCTTGTCTGGCCGCCGACAGTCTCGTTCCCCTCCTCCATCCTTGCTCCCTCTTTGCCATTGACTCTTGACGCAGCAGGTCTCCTTGTGAAGAAAGGACAAAAAAAAAGAAAAGATGCAATCTCCGTCCTCGTCGTCACGACCCATGGCGCATCATCTCAAACCTCCGCCCCATGTCTTCATCTTGCCCACTCCATGTGATCAGCACAATCCACTTTTTGACACCATCCAGTCCACCGAGAACTTTGTGCTCCAACGCACAAAAGCCTCCAAGAGCCAGTTCCTGAACTCGTTCTTGGGGACCATCCAGAATGTGTATGTGTGTCTACCTGTTTTCGCCTGTTTGCCTGCTCTGTTGTTATCGCAAGAGTCAGGCCTCCCGCCGCTTCCGCAAGAATTGTTCACGCTTCCCGTTGGGGCTGTACTGCACATGCATATCTAACTGACACACACACATCATAGATTTGACACGAAGCAGGCGCCGTTCCGCATCCTGTTTCGCCGCCAGGTCAACGCCCAGGCATTGATGATTGGCGAGGCAGAGACGCAAAAGAGCATCGACCATGCATGGAGCTGGGTGCAGGGTAAGGTTCTCTGCATCGAGGTGATCCTGAAAGGGTCGAGACACGACAGGACAGCTAAAAATGAAACCTCTTCTTTCATGGCCTCTAGAAAACTTCGTTGTTGGATTGCAAGTGCTGGATGACCCACAGGAAAAGGAAGAGTGGGTCCTGACAAAGATCAGGTCTCTCGTTACGCGAGCAGGTAACTACCCGTTCGAACCAAAAGGGAATCCTTTCCTTCTCAGAGTCACTGACGTCTGGTGGTCTCACTTTTACTAGACAAAGGAACGGATGATATCACATCGGATGAAAAGGTCCGGAGTGCCTCTCGTGCGTTCCGGCAGACTTTTAACGTGTTGCCTTCCGAGCGTCTCGTCAGCTACTACTCGTGCTCGTACCATGGCAGGGTTATGAATCAAGGATGGATGTACATCTCGGAAAACTATCTCTGCTTCTACTCCTTCATGCTTGGCATGGAGACAAAGATCTTTTTGGAGCTCAAGGATGTTGGCGATTTGCAAAAGGAAAAGAGTAAACGCGGCGTGTTTTCGGATGCGATTCGTGTTGTTATGAAAGACTCTCAGGAGGTATGAATGAATGTCTAAATCGTTCTAACCCAGAACGTGGAAATACTTCTTCCTTTTTGCTCACAGCTTTTTTTTTTTTTTCTTTTTCTTTTGGTACCTTGATGATTCCTAGTACTTCTTCTCAAATCTTTTCCATCGAGATGAAACGTACGACATGCTGGTTCAATTGACCACACTCACCATGGAACGCCTCTTGCGGAACACTGCGCTGGAACACGCCCCTGGAATGTCAAACGGAGACGATGGCGAAACTGTCAAGGACGTGTTCTCTGTAGACGTAGAGAGTCTCGATGGAAACGAGTCGCCTCATTCCCCTGCACCGACAACACGCCCATTGAGATTGGGTCTTGAGGAGCAGAAAAGGGATAACCAGTTCCAGCTACGGTTCAATTTGCCAACGTCGGAGCATCTTATGGAAGAGTCCAGCGCAACGATGGTTCAAGGTGACAGGACAGACATGTTTCATGGCCGTTTGTACATGTCCGAGTCTTTCATGTGCTTTATCTGCGTGGAAGCCGAGCCTTGTGTCCTCGCATTGCCACTCTATACCATTCGACGGGTTGAACGACTGAACTCTAGGTCGGCCATGTACGCGCTCAATATCTTGACCTGGCACCAGATGAGGATCGTCTTTCGCTTGAATGGTCCCATAACTCAGTGCGAGAAGTTCTGTGGGACTCTCAAGACCAACCTGAAGCTTCAAGTTAGAGCCATGCGGTCCCTAAAGCCTTTCTTGGCTACCTGCTTTTCTGAAGCACTCCTCGCTGATCGACCTGACGTGGCTGAAAAAGACTCTGGACTTGGGTGGATCTTTGAATTCCCAGGCGATCCTAAAAAGTACGTGTATTTCTTATCGTATTATGATTCAAAAGTTCATGGAAATCTGTAGGAACTGGAAACTGACATCTTTTTTTAAACCTCCATGACAAATAGGCTGAAGAACAAGAGCAAAACAAAGCTCTGGCTGCAATATTTCAAGGACAATGGCCGCAACTTGACAATGACCAAGGTTGCCACATTCCCAAAACTCATTCGCGTGGGACTCCCAAACAAACTTCGAGGTGAAATCTGGGAAGCCTGTAGTGGTTCACTTTACCTTCGGTCCATGAACCCTGGCGAATATGCCCGACTTTTGAAGGATAACGAAGGCAAAATGTCCCTGTCTTTGGAGGAGATTGAAAAGGACCTGAACAGGTAAAGTTTGTGTTGCATGAGCCAGGAGGCGCCGTTTTCTTTTTTTAATCAAGAGCTCAGATAATTAACCTTGATATTTTCAGATCCCTGCCAGAGTATCAGGCGTACCAGGCCAATCAGGGTATCAATCGACTCCGGAATGTTCTCAGTGCCTATGCTTGGAAGAACCCAGACCTGGGATACTGTCAAGCGATGAACATTGTTACCAGTGCCATCTTGATGTAAGCACTCGATTCTGATGTCCAGGGCCATTCCCAGAAATGTGTGACAGAACCCCATGCATTCTGACCATAGTCCATTCCATCCAATAGCTACCAGAGCGAAGAACAGGCTTTCTGGACGCTGAACGTCCTTTGCGACCGTCTTTTGCCTGGATACTACAGCACCTCGATGTATGGCGCGTTGCTGGATCAAACTATTCTTGAGCACCTGTTGGAGAAGACAATGCCAATTCTAAGCAAGCATCTGAAAAAGGTGGACGTCCAACTCTCCGTGGCCTGCTTGCCCTGGTTCCTCAGTCTGTTTATCAACTCGATGCCGCTCGTCTATGCATTCCGGGTTCTGGATTGCTTTTTCTTTGAAGGACCCAAGGTTTTGTTCCAGATCAGTTTGGGTATGCTTGGTTTGCGAATTTAGTGGTATTCAGATACCTATTTATTTCGCTTTGTTGTATTCTGATTATACTCTTTCCTCCACACTTAGCCATCCTTAAAGTCAATGGCGACGAGTTGTTGGCCTCCAAGGATGATGGCGCGTTCATGGATGTGTTGAAGAAATACTTTGGCACATTGGACGATTCGGCGTTCCCTAACAGCACCAACCCCAAGGCGAGGGCCTTGACGAAATTCAACGAACTCATGTTGGTGGCGTACAAGGAGTTCGAATCTGTGACACCTGAACTTGTGGCAGAATTGAGGCGAAACCATCAACTGAAGGTGGTGCACAATATTGGTAGTTTTACGAAACGCAGCCAGCTCCGCAACATCACCCCTGGAAAATTCTCCAAGGACGAGATGTCTGTCATCTATGACCGATTCTACTCTGCACTATTCTATGGTCGGCAACAACGTGGAGGTTCGGTCAAGCAGGATGCGCGTGCGTTGGATTCGAATACGTTTGTGTCATTCCTCGGCAGTATTGCCCATTGGGCCCAAGTCGAGGATGATCAGATGGAGAATGATGATTTCAGACCTGCGAACGGCTCGCCCAAACATCACCGCCGACGTGGATCAACCTCCACCACATCCACAGCCCGAGAACGTCGCATAATTGTCGGTCGACACTTTATTTCCCGCCTATTTGAACGGTTTGATCAGAACGGCACAGGTCTATTGTCGCTCCAGGAGGTGACGACGGGGTTGGGAGATATCATCCATGGTGATCTGATGACTAGGATGCAACTGTTCTTTGACATGCATGACCTCAACAAAGATGGAACCCTCAGTCGCGACGAGATCTTGGGCATGTCGGAGAGTCTTTTGTTCATCTTTCGGTTTGATGATGGCGACTCTTATCTGAGTGCCATCTCCAATTTTATCCGCAACGCTTTTGAGTTTGCGGAAAAGGTAGAACCTCCTAAGAAGGGAGAGGATGAGGCGTCGCTGATCGATTTGGGCAACACCACTGAAGAAAGTACAGAGGCCAAGGACAGTGAATCAGGCAGCACAGCAGCCTCTGAGGAGTCTGTCCAGGAACCCGACGCCGCCACAGGCGAGAAGAAGGCAGATGTGGTGACGACTATGGACGAGCCAGAAATCCAAATGTCGCTGCCCAGTTTCCGTATGGTAGTTTTGGCTGATGAGGCTCTTGAAAAGTTTTTCGACTCTGGATTTTCAAGCTCATTCAAATTGTTGGAGCCGCTAGACCGTCAACGAGGTCTCTTTGCCCGTGAAGTATTTGACTCTCTTTTGTCTGAGGGACGAAAACTGGCTGGAAGCATCGCTGGTGGAATCCAGAACAGAGGCAAACCTGTGGCCTCTTCGGCATCTATCAAATCTTCAAGCGGCTCGACTTCTACTCTGATATCGACGTCCAACAACACATCAGATACTACGACGTCGTCGTCTTCGACGACAGAAGTCAAGACTGATCAGACGGTCAAGGAAGAGGAAAATACTGATACTAAAGAAGACGACGAGGACGATGACGATGACGAATTCTTTGATGACGATGAGGATGGAGAAGAAGGCGACGATTTGCTGGATGAAGTGGAGAAGGTATATTCATATCATTTTGTAAAGTAGGACAAAAGTGAAAATGATGAAAGATGTTGGCTAACGTTTGCTTCATGCTCCATATAGTTTTTAACCGAGTTTGATTTGGAAGGAGGCGCAAAGAAAGATCTTGGACTTTCATCCGCTGCCGGCGCCGCCGACAGTCCATAGCGCAATGATCAACACCATGTCACCCCAAACCTACCTCGTTGACAGATTATCGATATATAATAAGCCTAAGCCTTTCCTAACACTCCAATAAACGTCAGTTTTGCAGTTGGTTTTTCCTTTTTACTATACAATTTGACCGTACAGTGCTAGTCCGATCAGAAAGATGGCCATGGCGGTCATGAGCGTCCCATAAGACGCTGCAGGGACGGACCACCTTCCTGGCATGTAGACTCCCCAAATGACATAAATAGTTGCGTGAGTCATCGCCGCGGGCACCAAGAGTCTCCAGCCCGCATATCCCAACCAGCCGCAAAGTCCAAGATGGACCATCATACTTGAGGTTCGACCCATCAGACTCCACCACGGTCGGTCGATTCCTAGCAGGTGACGTACCTCTCTTGTCGAAACATCCTCTTCTTCCACATCACTCGGATCCAGGCCGAGACCGATTGCTGCTGTCAACGTTGTCGTCGTTGTCGTCACTGACGGTTGCAAACCATTTCCAGGATCCTTGTGGATTTGAGAATCGATCCTATGTTCCTCGTCTTGCTCCTCTTCTTCTTGCTGTTGATCGACGATATCCCTGACCCCGATGGAGGTGGCCGTTGTCACGGCACGATAGTCGTCATCCGATAGCCAGCGCGAGTACACCAGAGATTGGCCAATGTAATAAACAGTTTCCATGCCAGCCCAACCGAGTCCCAACCAGTAAACAGCACCAAAGTCGTCCTGGATCTTCAGGGCCGATAGTAGGATCCATCGCGTAAGCTCCTCAACCATTGCGCCTAGAACTAGAGTGTACCATTCACAATGATAAGAGCTTAGCTGTAAAATGTTGGAAAGCAAGGCAAATATCGGGGTCCTGAATCCAAATGTGAAGATCCAGCCTAGGGCTCCCACGCCAAAGCTATCTAAAAGAAGAGGAAAAGGTAAAGGGTGAGAGGGAAAAGGCGTGAATATGCAGTAAACCCAGAAGAGGACTGACACGTTAGTACCGTTGTGACCGGAGGAGGAGAATAGAACTGTTTTTGTTTTTTTCTAGGAATGAAATCAATATTGACACTCTCTCTTTTCTGATCTTACCCCAGTGAACAAGATATCCTTCTTGATCATTCGCCGGCAATAGCTGGAGGAGACCGGCAAACAAGACGAGGATGGACAGCAGGATCGGCGTCAAGGCTACATAGATCCAGAACAATTTCCGGGCACTCAGCGTGCTGTCGTTATCTTCACCATCGTCGTCATCGTTGCAAGATCTCTTGCGGGAAGCGCCGTCCTGCTCTTGCGAGGAGGAATAGGTCGAATAGGAAGATATTGTAGAGATGGAGACGGCATCATTGTGGTTGTTATCATTGCCGTGGTTGTCGTGGTTGCCGTGGTTGCCGTCCTGAGGGGGAACAGTAATCTGTACTGATCGATTGGGGGTAGAACCAACGCCAGCGCCTAGAATGACGACTGGTCCCTGAGAGTTGGCAGAGACGGATCCATAGGATGGATGGCTTGCGGTAACAGAGGGGCCCAGAAGGGTGGAACTAGCGGGCATGAGAATGATGGGTGGAGAAAAAAGAGGGGTATTGAAAGAGTGAAAGAGAGGGGAAGAGGATAGGAAGGAGGAGATAAGAGAAAAGCGACGAAAGAGAGAGAGAGAGAGAGAGAGAGAGAGAGAGAGAGAGAGAGAGAGAGAGAGAGAGAGAGAGGGTCCAAAGTGGAAAGGGAGGCCTGACCATGCGCGCGTGTCCGCCCACCCGCCCGCCGATGGGCGCTTGGACCATTGACGCTTTTTTTTTTTTTTTTTGGATTGTCCCCGCATTATCGTCACGGGGTACACCACGTGACACTTAGCTGCAAAAAAATGCCTGCATGCATGCATGCATGCAGGCATCCATCACTCGACTCGACTCGCTCTTGAGCCTGCACATCCATCCATCCATCCACCCATCCACCAACTCCCCGACCGCCGCACATACACAATGTCAAGCTCTACGGCTGCTGCAGTCGCCGCTGCCTCATCCCCCGCGCAGCCCACAGGGGCGCATCTCGGGCACACGTCTTTGAACATTGACTCATTGCGGGACCTTGCTCGGAAGGAACTCGTCAATGTTCTCGACTCGGTATAGTTCTTTCTGGAGACAAAGATAGGAACCTATTCATTGAAAGCAAAAACCCTTTTTTCTGATACAAACATGCATGCTCAATTCTCGTCTGCCCATTCAGGTTCAAGGCAAGAAGGGACTCGTTCTCGACCCCAACCTCAGTGGACCTTTGAGTCTTATTGCAGAATTTGCACTTCTCAAGGTTTGTCCGCTGCAAGAATTCGGATTATGTACAAGTGGTGACTCGGGACTCAATATCGATACCCTTTTGCTATGCTGATAACAGGACCATGGAGTCGAGAAAATATACCATCTTCAGCCTGGACCCCTGGAGACAGACTGCAAGAACTTGATCTACATTTGCAGACCCCAGGTCAACTACATGAAGTATATTGCAGGCAAGTCGGTCCAGCCGTCCTGGAGTAAAGGGGATATGAACGTATGGTCGGACTTGACCTCATCATCTCTAACGGTGCAACCTTTGTTTGTTTCGATTTTATAGAGCATATTCATACCCACACTCGACAGGAACGAGCAGGAGCGTACACGTACTCTCTTTTCTTTGTTCCACGACGCACAGCACTTTGCGAAAAGTACCTGGAGGATGCAGGCGTGTTTGGCGAGATTACAAAAGGAGAGTACCATCTGGATTTGATCCCACTGGAGGACGACGTGCTCAGTTTGGAATGGGACTCGACTTTTAAGGAATTGTATCTGGAGCAGGACACGACATCCATTTATTACGCTGCCAAAGCACTTATGCGACTTCAGGGGATCTATGGATTGTTTCCTCGGATCCTAGGCAAGGGCGATTATTCTAAAGCGTTGTGTGACATGATGCTTCGCATGAGGCGCGAGATGGCCGTGGACGATTTGGATGCCTCCCAGACTATGCAGCTATCTCAAAATATCGACTCGCTCATCATCATCGACCGCAGTGTGGACATGGTGACACCTCTTTGCACACAACTGACGTATGAAGGTCTTATCGATGAGATTTTCCATATCAAGAACTGTAAGTCGCGACTATGGGTGCTAGAGTCACTATCGCCATTTACTTGATGACCTAACCTTCATGCTCTTGAATAGCCTTTGTGGCTGTTGACGCCAGCCTGGTAGGCACAGGCACAAATGCAGCTGGAGGATCGACAGCAGCGGCAACGGCTCCCGGTAGCAAGAAAAAAGTGCCGTTGAATGGAGGCGACAAGCTGTTTGGAGAGCTTCGGGATCTCAATTTCGCGGTCGTTGGAGGACTGTTGAACAAGGTGGCAAAACGGATCAACGCAGATTATGAGGAGCGCCACAATGCCAAAACTGTGCCACAGATTCGACAATTCATCACCAAAATGGGTGGGCTTGCGGCAGAACATCAGTCTCTTCGACTTCGTAAGTAACCCTACCCGGTTCAACCTCTGGAGTAATATTCATATTCGTTGCAAGGAAAGAACGACATTCGCTGACACGTATTTAAAACTGGTCGTTATAGATACTGCACTTGCGGAGGAAATCATGAACTACACCATGACAGATGACTTTAACAGGATTTTGGAAGTCCAGCAGAGTACGTTATTAACTTTCTCGAATAATTTCGACGATGCACTCACAAGTTTAGGCCGATCAGAGACTGACTCTGCTCAACAAACCTGCAAAAACGTTAGATATTGTTGCAGGAATCGCAACAAACAAGGAGCCAGAGTACATTGAGGAAATGATCAACAAGCAGGCGCCACTCACTCAAGTTCTCCGTCTGCTCTGCCTCTACTCTCTCGTCAACAACGGACTGAAGGCAAAGCAGTTCGAGTTTTTCAAGAAGGAAATTCTGGAGACCTATGGCTTTGAGCATATCATCACCCTCGATTCTCTTCGAAAGCTTGGAATGCTTACAAAGCAGGTGAACACCAAAAACACGTACGGTCTCGTCCGCCGCAGTCTCTCCTTGATTGTCGACGAAGTGAACGAACATGCGCCCAACGATATTTCTTATGTGTACTCTGGTTACGCCCCTCTGAGCGTGCGTCTGGTCCAATGTGTGGTCCAACGAGGACAGGAAGGCGGTAAACCGGGACCTGGAAGTAGAGGCGGTGTTGCAGGCGGAAATGGTTGGAGAGGATTCGAGGATGTATTGCGAATGCTTCCTGGCCGGACATTTGATGAAACACAGCGGGTAGAAGACGGCCAGCCTAGATCGTCCAAGAGTAAGCCGATAAGATGTGACTTTTTTGATTCTTTTCCAAGATACATAATGACTAACTTGACGCCGCCTTTTCTCTTTGTTTTAGGGATGAATGGCCAGCCTAGAATCTCGCTCGTGTTCTTCCTGGGCGGATGTACATTCACAGAGATCTCGGCCACTCGTTTCCTTGCCTCACAGGAGGGTGGTCAACGCGACTTTGTGATTTGTACAACCCAGATCTTGAACGGTAACACTCTCGTGGATTCAGTTGTGCAAAAGGTCCCAGATCTTCATGCTGCCTCAACTTAGTCAATTGATCCATTAAAACAAAAGAGGAAACAAACTACAATGATATCTCTCGCTGTGCTATTCAAGGGCCGGTCTGGATTGAAACTGAGCCTCTCCAACTGGAGTGAGCTCATCTTTTTGTGTTTGCTCTTTGCTCAGGGGAACGGGAAAGGCAGGATTGAAATGAAAAGCGCATGGCTTGGTTCAATAAAAAGATGAATGAGTGGGAGATAGAATGAGGGGAGGGGGGATCGCTTTGTTGTTGTTGTTTTTTCTTTTCAGGGGTAAATCTTGCATCAAATATTCGCGTGGTCAAGGCGCGCTTTTCAATTGAACCCCCCCCCCCCCTGGAAGAACAAACCACAAGGTCCCGTTGAGCGCGCCGCGCCCATTCTCGCCAACGGCCTTTTACTGAAAAGATAATTGCCACGCGAGTAACGTTGTCCGTCGGATAAAATGCAAACAGCAACACACAAGAACTGTGGGCGAAAGTGAGAGCGAGGGAAGAACTTGCTGGTCACAATATGCGCATGAGTTGAAACGAAGAAAAGGACGAACAGGGGGGTGGCTGCCCGTCCGTTGGACAACGTGTCGTCGTTCCTCACCATCGTGCTCTCTTCTTTTCTCTCTTGCTTTTCTTCTTTTTTTTTTTGCTGTTTTGTGCTCTCGACACTACTTTTGCGCGCGGATGAGAAGGAGGGGGACCTTGGGCAGCACAAGAGCCTTTGACCACCGCGTGTTAAAACGAGAAAAACGAACCACTCGAAGAATTTTTTTTCTCTAAAAATGGGGAAGAGCGCGCGCAACGGTGGTCACCATGACCGCCGCGCTCTCTTTTTTTTTTTTTTTTCTATTGCCCCTTGATTCAACAAGTCACCCTCCATTGTTGTTCTGAAGACAGAAACCCGGACACTTGTTTTTTTTTATTGTTTTATGACCCTTATTTCGGCTTCCCGGGTGGGCGCAACATTGCCGCACCGTCCCTGTTCAGTCACAGGATCCTCCTCTGGAGACCTCTCCAAAATCATGCAACAGAATTAAGCCGACTTGCATCAGAAGGTTGGGGGGGAAGATCAAAGACCCAAAGGAAAACGCGGAGTAGTTACTCCAATCAGCCCTGGGCAATGGTCCAGGAATCTTGCATTGCTCTCTATATCTGTCTGTCGCTTTTCCAATCTATCCGGCTTGGCCAATGTCACATTTCCTGCCACGCCTTCCTGCCACGCGAAGTCAATGTCAGGGCGTATCCAGGAGGCGCTTCAGGGGCTAGGGGGTGGGTAGGGGATGGGATGGATAGGATGGGATGGGATGGGATGGGATGGGATGGGATGGATGGGAACCGGTTCGTCCACGGTCCTTCCTATCTCGTCCTGATCGAAGTAAAGTAATAAAGTACTTCAAAGTACAGTACTCATTTTTTTTTCCTGCATGAACCCGCTCTTGGATCGAGTCCTAGACAGCCATGAAATGCAAGCAGTTTATAACTTGTGCCAAAACTAGACTTTGAACCATTGAGCGAAATTGGCCAAGCTGTGTGAAAAAAAAAGAAAAAAAGGAGCCAAGGTTGAAGACGAGTCGCGTTGTTCAAAGTGTTTGAGGGTGGAACCCAAAAGTGCTTAGCTACTGCCCGTCTGTCGACACTCGCTGTTCAGACGTTGGGCCCTTTCTCCTGATTCGTCTATCCTAGGTCCTATCCTACAGGAAGGCAAGCGAGAACCGATCTGCAGAACACTATCTGGACTGCCTCTCCCTCTCCCCTCTCCCTTTCTTTTTTGTTTTGTTTTTCTTTTATTTTCTTGCTCCCTGACGGGAAGGGTAGACTGCCAGACCCCAAGGGATGTATAGAGTCAAGAGCGTCATTGCTATCCAGTCCATACAAGAGCAGTCATTTTGAATTCGATCCCATCCCTTTTTTTCGTGTTTTGCTGTGCACTCCCTTGAATTAGCATTGTCTTTATTTTTCTTTTTTTTTTTGACTTGCAAAAGAACGCGTCCCTTTCCACCAGGAAGCAACTCCGACCCGCCCTGCACATCTGTAGTTGGACCATGGGACGGTCAAAGTCGATAATTCGTGCACCTGCTCCTGAGAAGGTCAATGCATGGAGCGTGGAGAGCGCGTGAGGGTTTTTTTTGGGGGGGAGGAGAAATATCTCGTTCCTTGGAGATGATGGTGGCAGTGGTTGGCATTGCTTCAAATTAATGCATGATGGCAACAAACAAACAAATGCAACTGGCAAAACTGAAAAACGGAACAAAAAAACAATGATGGACGGGATCGGGCACAAACAAATGCTGGGCGAGGAAGTGGAGAAAGCCCTCGACACTTCGACAATGCAATCACTTGATTTTTTTTTTTGTTATTCGGGTGTCCGTTGCGCAGAACCCATTCGGAGCTTTGAGGTTGCTCAGACGATTGTTGTCGATATGTTTTTTTCAGATCTCGATCGAGGTCGCCACGCCTTCGGCAAACCTGCTGTTCGTCCCAAGGGAAACACGAAGCATGCGAAATGCATACAATGCAAGTTCCTTGGTCTCTCCCCCCTCCTCCCCTTTTTTTTACTTCCGGACTCCTCTCGCCTCTCCGTTCTGCTCTCGATACTGGTGAAGCTGTCGCTGGTGCTCTCTGTCTCTCTCTGAATGAAGGATGAACCGGACAGTTGAGTAACAGGTACAAGGGATTGACTTGAGTTCTGCGTGTGCGCTCGCTGAGATTCCTCCATTGCTCACACACATACGCTCTCTCTTGCCATCTTGTCCTTCTCGTCCTCGTTTTCCTCCCTCTTTTTTTGCATTGTTGTTCATACAAAACAAAAAGCATAGAGTGACTCTTCCTTTTTAGCCCTTTTTTGGGATCTTTTTCATTCAAAGTGTAACTCCTTTGGCTCTTTTGAGCCTTGCCAATAAGTCCAAATGGTCACCATGGATCGTACAAGATAAACTTTGAATGGGTTCAATGCTCAATGTTGTATGCTTCCCAGATCCTCGTTTTTTTTTTCTTTTCATTTTTTTTTCTTTTGGTAAAAATTGATCTGGTTGGATGGTAAATGCATGAGCGCAAGAACTACCCATTGTCAATAATATGTCCAGCCCGAGTTCAAGTTCACGGTCCCGATCTATTTACAGGTCTCTTCTCTTTGTGCGTCCCTCCGCCCCTCGTCCTGAGAGTGCCCCCCTCAATTTCTGTGTTCTCAACAATCTTGTTAATGCATTTTGCCCGATGGGAAGGATGGTCGTGCGGTGCGGGCTTTGTTTTTTAAAGCGATGCGATGCAACTGCGATCCATCCCTCGCAATATAAAAAGGTGAGTCTTTCCCCACTTTTCTCACAACAGCTTTTACTCGGCCAAAACACACACACACTCTCTCTCTCTTCCTCTCTTCTCTGACCCAAGTCAGTCTGCTCTCTGCTGCCTTGCTGCGCCGCCGTCCTTCTTCTCTCTCGCTGTCCTCGCTGCTTCGCTCATCTGGCCAACGCTCCTTCAACGCGACATTGACTGCAATCTCCTTTCCGCTGCTTCCTCTTCGCGTCGGATCTCCTATAATCCTCGATATACGTTACCTCATTGCATTTTCGCGACGATCCCGTCACTGCTTTTCGCGTTCAGGACTCAATTGACCCTTCATGTGAGTAAAGAATGATGTGTAGAGTTGTGAAGGCTCCACCCCACAGGTTCCCACCTGTCCCTTCAACATTCCCTCTCCGTCTCCTGTTGGCCAAGATTTGTGCTCGATCTGAACAACAGAGATAACTGCTTTCTCTGACCGCTTGGCTCCTTGTGCGAGAATGAGAGAGAATGAGAGACGGACGAACGGGTGTGCTCTTGCCAACAAGTCGACACTTGTTTTTTTTTGTTTTTGCTTGCTCTCTTTCTCGGTCCCTTTTTTTCCTTTGGGTCCAAAAAGAACTTCAGTTCGTGACAATCTGGCAGTTCTCCGTCCCCAATTGGATCGAGCGGTCCATTTCTCCTTGTGGGTGGTCCTGAACTCTACCTCCTTTTTTTTCTTTTTCTTTTGAATCTCTCTTGTCTTTCTCTGTTTCCGAGCTCGTTCGCTTAATTGCTGGAGCTCTTATTTTTTTATTTTTTTTTTGGTCGCTCGATCCGCCCCTCAGTCGTGAAGGAGTTGTTTGAGGATCGGGGCAATTTCTTGTGGCATCGTGGGGTCCATGCAAGAACGGAGGCTCCACTCTCTTGCATTGCTTGCCTTTTATTCAATCGCAACGGTCCCTGCACTCCTCCTCCTCTCCATCATCGTCGTCGTCGTCGTCCAATCCCCCTCGGCTCTCTCCCGCGCAGGCTGGCTCCTCCTTCCTCCCTCTTTCTCTCTCCCTCCCTCAACCCCCCACCCCTTCACTGCTGTACTTTTTTTTGTTATCATTTCCTCTTGCTCTTATCCCTCCCTTCCTTCCTTTCTCTCTCTTTCCCCCCCTCTTTCTCTGCTCTCATCACCCCCCATCGTACTCTTCTTCCTCCTCCTCCGCCTTTTTCTTCCATTTCCTCTCCTTGACTCTCCTGTTCTTGATTCTCGGTTTCTCACAAACGTTGTACACGTCGACTCGCGTGGATTCTTCTGCTCCGTCCTGCTCCCCTTGCGACTTGAATAGTTTCTTGCCTCACCGCCAATGTCGTACTTTTTCACCTCTTCATCTCGTCTTTCCTCTCCCTTTTCAAACAACAAAGTAAATCTCTTCGTCCACCTCCCATCTCCTCTTCCTCTCTATTCTCTCCCTGAAAGAAAAAAGAAATTAACGCCAGTACCTCCAACTGCCTTCTTATAGACTTATCTGCATCCGATTAGAAACTCATCGGCACCTCCTCCGACTCAAGCGCAAGTCCTTTCGAATTTTTTCTTCAAGAAGCAGATCCCGATCAGTGTAGTGGTTCCCTCAACGTCCATGAATCGATCCCTCCCATCTTTAGGCCGATCCGACCCCACACCTTTTATTGCGTCCATGAACCCATCTACGGCGTTTTCGCTCACGGCCGCGGGCCTGTTGACGCCCAGGATCAAGATTCAATCGGACAACAAGAAGGAAGCGTACACGTTCCAATCGAAATCCGATAGCACGAACCGAAACATGACGGTGAAGGATTACAAGAACGTGCAGGTGTGCAAGGTCAAGAACAAGGGAGAACATCTCCTGGACCTGTACCTGACCACGGATGAGAAGGACATCAATGTCCAGTTCCGGGACATGATTGCGTTCAAGAAGGCGGTAGAGAAGAATGGAGGTGGGAACGGTAAAGTGCCATTGATCTATCAACCAGGGGATGAGGACGACGATCGGATCGATGGTCGGTATCCAAACACGGACCCGACCCATCATTCTCATCCTGTGAATGTCTGTTGGGCGTTTGAGTTTGAGGGTCGCATCTATCAATGGACGGCGGCGGGCGGCCATGGGATCCATGCGCAACCGGGCGCGGATGTCTTGGTCTGCCACACGACGAGCACGACACCTCCTTCGAGGATCGCTCGGTTGCACAGCAGCCACGTTGGGGCCTCGGACAAGCTCATCATCTTTAACGCACCCACGGCCAATGTTCTAGACAAGAATGGACTTCAGATCTTGTTGTTGACCAGTGTCCTGAGTCTGATGGAGATCATGAACGACCGTAGTCGAGACCTGTTGGACTTTGATTGAACAACTTGACCACCCTTCCTTTTTTTTTTTTCGTTCTCGTTTTGTACAATACGCAATCGAAGCTGGAATACTTTTTTTTTCGTTTCAGCCTTCGTGGTTATTTCTTTTTAACGTGTTTATGTTCTTCAACCAAGAAAGTCATGACCCCTACCGATTTGCGTCCATTCCCTCTTCTTCTTCTTCTTCTTCTTCTTCTTCTTCCTCCACTCACACCCCGATACCACATACATAAACACACACACACACACCACAAAAATATTACTATTTGATTCGAACCAAGAGAGAAAAAAGTAAAACAACAAACACAAAAAAACAAAAAAAAAATATATACAATCACGAAAGACCCAATGCTTCCTCTGTGTGCCCCAAGAGAAGAGAGCAATTGTCGAAGAGTGAGACAATCTTCCGAGAAAGAGTTAGCGAGCAATGAAGCATGATGATGACAATAATGTTTATTAATGAAAAAAATAAAGTCATGAACGAAAATGAACATAAAACAAACCACATCCCTTTCTACATCTTCAGATCTCTTTCATCCTCTTTCTTGCTCTATATCTGTTTTTCTTTCTTTCTTTCTTTCTTTCTTTCTCTCTTTCTTTCTTTCTTTCTCACTCTCTGCTTTTTTCCTAGAGTTTTCATGAAACAAGATCCAAGCCCGTGCATGAACCACGCAAAGGGAAAGAGGGTGAACTCTCTTTTCTACATCTCTCTTCTCTCCTACTCCTAGGCTGCGGCAGGCAACAGGGTGCTAGTCTGTGAGAAGAGAGCAGAGCAAAGGCAAAGAAAAAAGCGCGGCCTCGACCGTTGGAGTAAAAAAGAAAGAAAAAAAAAGAATCCTACGGGTGGCTTGTGCACGCGCGTCCTTCTGTCCCTGACCAACCAACCAACCAACCAACGAACGTCTTTTTCTTCCAGTCCAGCCATTGATCCCATCCATTCTTCTCTCATTCGACTCGTTCACTTTCCCATTCCTCTTTCTCTCCTCTCTCTCTATATCATGGCTGATACCGCAGCACCCGCACCCACAGGAGGACCAGCCCCCTCTCAGGAACCAGCAGGAAAGGCCCAGCAGGCTCCCACCGGTGCATTCAGGTCAGCTCTTCATCTCGGACGAAAAAAGAAGTCATCATCTTGTGAAGCGGAATCATCAACATTCCTTCTAACCTTGTCTTTTTCTCCTTTTCCTTTTCTCGACCAACACATTCAAAAATCCAACAGCAGGACCACAGCAGAGGATCACAGCAACCGACTGGTAGATGACGACACAATTGATCCCCAGGACGACGACAAGGATCTGGACGATGATGAACTCTTTGAGGAACTGGAGAACGATGACTACGGCATGGCCAATTTCCGCGAACAGCGGATCGAGGAGTTGAAGGAGGAGTAAGTGAGAGAGGACTAATCGTATTTCCAGTTCCAGGAAGAAGAAAAATAAGAAGAACCAGTCGATTTTGACCGAGGATCTGACACTCTCTTCTTTCTTTGATCTAATAAAAATAGGGTCGCCAAGAGAAAGTTGATGATGGAGAACGAACACGGGCTGTACAAGGACGTGACGGACGAAAAGGAAGTTATGGACATCACGACAAAAACCAAGCATTGTGTCATTCACTTTTACCACTCGGACTTTAGACGCTGCATGATCGTGGATAAACATCTGGAGGTAACCCATCACAAGGACAGACATCGAAATGGACTGGAGAAATCCTTTTAATCGGTCGGCAGATTTGTGCTAATGCTTATTTTGTCGTTCTTCCTTCTTCTACTCTTTCCGTTAGACCCTGGCCAAGAAGCATATCAAGACAAAGTTTGTCAAAATCAAGGTCGAGAACGCTCCCTTCCTGGTCGAGAAGTTGCAAGTAAAGGTCCTGCCCTGTGTCATCTCGTTCACGGATGGTGTTGCAGTGGATCGTTTGATTGGCTTTGAGGAATTGGGCAACACGGACAACTTTCAGACATCTATGCTCGAGTTGAGATACAAGACTGTGGGCGTGATCGAGGACGATAGCAAGAAGGAGAAGCGGAATCTGAAGAAAAAGTCGATCTTTGGCCGCGACTATGGTTCGGACGAAGGAACGGATGATGAGTATTGATCCGACCTTTGTTCTATTCGACCCCCTCCTCTCCTACCCAACGCTGTAATGTACAATAGAGAATAAAAATAAAAACAGGAGAAGCAATGGAGCAGGCAAAAGGGGTGAAGGGACAACGGCAGTGGTGGTGGAGTTGGGCTGTCTGTGCGCAGGGCCGCCGTCTGTGGCCTTGGAGTCGACACAGGCACCAAAAGGAGACACGCGCCTGACGCATCTGCCATGGGGAGAAGAGGACAGACAGCGTGGATCGAGCCCCCCCTGCGTCTTCTTCTTCGTTGGTCCGTCTCCCACGCTTCCTTTTCGCACTCCCTTCTTCCTCTTTCATCCCCTTGCCCATTTCATTGCCTCTCATTCCTTCACTTTTACTGGCTGACCTTTTTTTTTCTTATTGCTCAAAGTAAATGACATGGCTGACCACGCCTACTGAATGAATGCCTGTTCTCCATTCAAGTACCCCACCCTTGGGTTGCAGTGACCTTCCTCTCTTGTATGACGTCTAACCTGTCTTGTCTTGCATTTTCGTTCTGCTCACAGATGTCCGGCAGGTTCGTTCGCGCGTCCAAATACAGGTAACAGAAACAACACGCGTCTCTTGTCTTGCTACTCGATGGGGGACGGGATGTCTAAAGCAACAAACCAACATTTGAAAATGTAAAGGCACGTCTATGGTACGGTGGCAAGACGCGAATTGAGTTATGACAATGTCAAGGTCTCAAGCAACGCATGGGACACCAACTTGATCAAGGTCAATCCTGTAAGTACTGCATGACAAGAGACAAGAGACAAGAGACAAGACCAAAAGAAGAGAAGGTCGTCGCGGGTTTCTCAACCGTGTTCTATGATCTCCACCCGCATAGTCCTTCTTCTCCTTGAACTGGAACTCTGGCGGAGGGGGTGCTTTTGCCGTCATCCCGCTTTCTATGACAGGTAATCTGGAAGGGAAAAAAGGACAAGTTGGGAAAGAGTCACTCCGGCATCTGGACGACACGGTGACCTCCTTGTTAGCTCCAATTGTCCTGACAAGCAAGTAATGATGTCTTCCTGTAGGCAAGATCTCCGATGCTCTGCCCTTGTTCCGAGGCCACTCTGCAGCGGTCCTCGACACCGATTTTTCGCCGTTCAACGACCACTTGATCGCCTCTGCCTCTGAGGACAGCAAAGTCTTTCTCTACAACATCCCCAAGGAGTTTGGAGAGGAAGACATTGATCCGTTGGTCCGATTAAACTCGCACGGGCGAAAAGTCGGCCAGGTGGCTTTTAACCCTGTAGCGGACAATGTCCTTCTCTCAGCCTCTGCAGATCTGACAATGAAACTTTGGGATGTCGAGAAGGGACTGGAGAAGCAAGAGATTACAGGTCATTTGGAGGTGATCCAAAGCGTGGCCTGGAACTATAACGGCGCTTTGGTGGCCACCACTTGTCGCGACAAAAAGTTGAGAGTCTTTGATGTTCGCAGCAACAAGATTGTTCATGTAAGTACTTGTTTTCATCTGTCCACCCAGGTGCCAAAGGAAGACAAAAAGAGAAAGAAACACACCAATTGAATCCTTTTTTTTTGTGTGTGTGTGTGTGTTTATAACCTGTTCTTCCTTTGTTCGTCATGATTTGCTACAGCACGGTGATTCCCATCAAGGCGTCAAAGGTGCTCGAGTGGTGTGGATGGGCGAAAACCGATTGGCAACTACAGGATTCTCAAAGATGTCGGACCGGCAGCTCAACATTTGGGATGCTGCCAATCTGGAAACCCACCTCCGCACCACCAACCTCGACACTTCCTCTGGTGTGATCATGCCCTTCTATGATCATGACAGCAACATGCTCTATCTTGCAGGAAAGGGGTAAGTGATATCGTCCATGACTTGAACGAAGGAACTATACTCATCTCTTCTTTTTTTTTTTCCTTTTCTCTTTTCCCTGTAGTGATGGTAACATTCGCTACTTTGAGTACGAGGGGGATGAAATCTATACACTTTCCGAGTTTGGCTCGAACGTGCCACAGCGTGGAATGGCCTTCATGCCCAAGCGTGCCTTGAACGTGAACGACTGTGAGATTGCCAGGGCCTACAAAGTCTCCAACGGAATGGTAGAGCCCGTCAGCTTTACGGTCCCACGCAAGGTATATAGACCAGCCTCTCATTTTTGCTCGGTTGAACACTTGAGTATCTGTGAAATATCAATCATTTTCTGACTATTTTTTTTTTATAATACCTGTTGTATGGTCACAATGGGACATAGTCGGACTCGTTCCAAGCTGACCTGTTCCCAGACACCATTGGAGACGAGGCCTCCTTGACAGCCGATGCTTGGTTTGGAGGCGAGAGTGCAGAGCCAAAGCTGATCTCGCTCGAGAAGGGATTCACGGCGTCGGTCAAGAAGGAATTCGTGGTTTCGAGTGCAGCAGCCCAAGCTGGAGAGGAACATGTTGTGACTCCACCCAAGAGTGAAAAGGATTATCAGGAGGCGTATCACAAACTTCGTCAAGAGAACGAGGATCTCAAGAACCAGATGGCTCAACGGGATGTCAAGATTCGACTTTTGGAGGTCCAATTGGAGCAATTGACCGCTCACTCTGAATAGAAAGCTGATGCCTAGAACCCCTGGGCAGTACGAAATGAACTCCTTCCGGCCCTTTCTCCTCGCTACCCCTCAAAGCGCGACTGCAATAAAAAGTTTAAAGCTTTCAAGAACTCTCATTCACTGCACCAACACAAAGGTTTTTTTGTTTGTTGTTTTCCAAAATGGGTCTATTATTATTATTTACAATGATGAGTGAGTGGAGGGGGAGAGTGTGTGTGCGTGGGATATAATTATGATGGAAAGGGTAAAAAAAAAATGCTAATGCGAAAGTGTTGGTTGAAACTGGTTTAGATCTTGGGGCCAACAGCAATGACATCCTCGGTAGCCTGATCTTGGTACTTGGCAAAGTTCTCGTTGAAGAGACCAGCGAGCTTGGCGACAGTGTTGTTGAAGTCCTCAGCGGATCCCTGCCAGGCGGTGGCGGGGTTCAAGACCTCGGCGGGGACACCAGAGACGGCCTTGGGGATGTCAAGACCAAAGATGGGGTAGGTCTCGTACTCGGCGTTGGCGAGCTCACCGTTGTGGATGGCATCGATGATGGCGCGAGAGTACTTCAAGGCAATACGCTTGCCGGTACCATAGGCACCGCCGTTCCAGCCAGTGTTGATCAACCAGACGTTGGCCTTGTGCTCGTGGATCTTGTCAGCGAGCATGGTGGCGTACTGGGTAGGGTGGAGGACCAAGAAGGGCTGACCGAAGCAGGCCGAGAAGGTGGCCTCGGGCTCGGTGACACCCTCCTCAGTGCCGGCAATCTTGGCGGTGTATCCAGAGATGAAGTGGTACATGGCCTGGGCAGAGGTCAACTTGGAGACGGGGGGGAGGACACCGAAAGCATCGCAAGTCAACATGATGATGTTCTTGGGGTGAGCACCAATGCAGGGCAAGAGAGCATTGGGGATGTACTCGATGGGGTAAGCGCAGCGAGTGTTCTCGGTCAAAGACTTGTCAGTGTAGTCGACAACGCGGGTATCTTCATCAAAGACAACGTTCTCCAAAACGGATCCGAAGCGAATGGCACCGAAAATCTCGGGCTCCTTCTCGGCCGACAAGTCAATGGTCTTGGCGTAGCATCCTCCCTCAATGTTGAAAACTCCAGTGTCGGTCCAGACGTGCTCATCATCACCAATCAAGGCGCGGGCGGGATCGGCCGAAAGGGTGGTCTTTCCAGTTCCAGACAATCCAAAGAACAAAGAGGTATCGCCCTGGGGTCCCTGGTTAGCAGACGAGTGAAGGGAAAGGACACCGGCCTTGGGCATGAGGTAGTGCATGATGGTGAAGACACCCTTCTTCATCTCTCCGGCGTACTCGGTTCCGAGAATGACCATCTGGCGAAGCTTGAAGTTGATGGAGACGGAGGTGGTGGAGGTCATACCGGTGGTGTAACGGTTAGCAGGGAAGGCACCAGCGTTCAAGATGGTGAAGTCGGGCTCGCCATAGTTCTTGAGCTCCTCCTCGGTGGGGCGGATCAACATGTTGTGCATGAACAGGGAGTGGTAAGCGCGGGCGCAGACGACGCGGATCTTGAGTCTGTACTTGGGGTCCCATCCAGCAAATCCATCAAAGACATAAAGGCGCTCACGGGTGTTCAAGTAATCGACGGCGCGCTCGTGGTTAATCAAGAAGGCGTGCTCGGTCATCTTGGTGTTCACGGGTCCCCACCAGATGTCCTCGGTGGTGGTCTCCTCGTCGACAATACGCTTGTCCTTGGGGGAACGGCCAGTCTTCTTGCCAGAGCAGGTGACAAGGGCACCGGCGGAGGAGATTGAAGTTCCAGGCTCGTAGCGGAGGGCATCTTCGTACAGCTTGGCAACCGAGGTGTTACGGAGCAAGTTCACGCGGGTGTAATCGATTCCGTCCTTGCCAACCGAGGCCTCGAGCTCGGGGTCGTGCTTGTGGATTGAGGGAGTGGGTGATTTCGTCATCTTGGATGAGTATATATGTGAGAGGAGGGAGGGGAGAGTGGAGAGGGGTGAGTGTGTTTGTGTGGATGAAAAGTAAGTCAAAGAAGAGGGGAAGAGTGAGAATGCCCTGTCTCTTTTATACCACGAGTGAAGCCGGAAGGATGAGGAGGACGAATCCGACCCACGGGCTTGTGCATGTCCAATATTGAAGTTTTGAATACGTTGGCAAGAGGAAGGCACGGTGCAGGTTATTGTGTCTGAATTCAATAGGGCAATGACTCTATTTTGGCTGCTTGCACCGGATGATTCCCCTCCTCCGCTTTTTTTTTTCTTTTTTGCAACCTAAAAGAGGTCAAGAACATTGTGTCCGGGGTATGAAAAGTTGAAAACGGGCCTTTTGAATAGCCCCGCCATTGAATACTCTCCAACCCTAAATCCGCTTCTCTTCCACGGATTCCGCTTCTCATTGAACGACTCTCATTTTTTCTCTCTCGCTTCGGTCCACAGCAGGCACTCATTTCTCTCATGGGAGGTGCCTTCTTTTTCCTCTTGGTGAGGGAATAACCAGCGTTGCGGAGGCGACGATCTTTTGCAGGTGTTCAAGGACAGAATTGCCCACAACGGCCCGACCCTGTTCCTGTTGTGCGAACCCAACACCTTCGTGAACACTGAACCATTAAAATTGCGTAACAGGACAGTAATTCAGAATAAGACCAATTTCGACCCGTTTTTACCCATTAGTGAAGAGGACCCCTGAACCAAACGTAGCCCTCTCGACGAGTTGACCCGAAGACAAAGGAGGTTGGGGGGAAGACGCAGGGCAAGCCGGCAAGCTGTGATATATTAAGATCCCCTTTGCAGCAGTTGCAAAGAGAAAAAAGGCGGGGGTGCCTTGTGCGTGCGAGAGTGCCTCCTGCTGTGGAGAGGAACAACAAAAAAGGGTCGTCGCACACAACGGCAGAAGGGATGTTCGGGTTTGAGCGAACGTTTGGATGGACCAAACACCACGGGTAGGAGTGTCAATTTTTTTATTTTTTTCTTTTTTTCTTGGTGCATTACCCATGAGTAAAGTAGAATAGCGGCATGTTCTCAATTGAGGGCCAAGGATTGGGGTTACATCAATGTAGCTCACAGAAAGCCGCATCTACCACCCTCGCCCAGCCCCTGTCCGCTTGCGTTTGCCGGCAAGTGCTTCCTGAGAACAGGGGAAGGAGTAAAGAATATGTAGTCCACACTGGCACACAGTAGCCCGGATGAATCACACCTTCACATAAAAAGTCAGCAATTGTCGGAGGAGGAGGCATGAACGTGTTGAACGGCAGCTGAAGAGTTCCCGGCCAGCAGCAGCGATCACCTCATGAAGGAGTGAAGGCGCGCCCTCTCCCCCACGTAACAGCAAGCCCAATGATTCTCGGTGACTCTTCCAGGGTCTCGCCCATTGGTCCGTTCGCCTTTTCTGTTTGGGCCTACTGTTTATTCCAGGCCGGAGTTTGGACATTGGGGAAATTCACTGCCAAAAATAAAAATCGGGCCAGCCCCTCTTGTCCCCACACAACAAACCTTGTTGGCATTTCCAAAGAAGGAAACGCGAAGACTTGAGGGGGGGACAAGAGTGAGGTGAGTTGGGGGAGAAGTGAAAGGCTGGGGAATTCATGGGGAAGAGAGGGTCGCCGGGGGGAGCCAGAAGTTGTCAAGAACTGGCATGTAAAAACGGTCAGAGAATGCAGGATTGCGGGCGAGTTGTGGAAGGGAATGGTCAACAAATGACAGGCCAATTGCGCGCGTAATTTGATGACCTCTCCCAAGGTCACACAGAGCAACAAACAGCTTTGGCCCTTCATGTGAACAAGTAGCAAGTACACTGTATATTAGACTACAACACCGGGCACCTCGGGCTGGTCGGGGTGCCCTGGTCCTTCGAGAGTGCATGACGGCAACGTTTGCACACACCATACCATTGTTGGCGTTGTTCGCGGGCAGAGTCAGTCCCCTCGAGTGCGTTCGCACATGCATCCAAGGAACAATAAGGAAACTCTGTTGTAGAAAAAGCAGTCTTCGACCCGAGAATGTCCGAGCAACGAGATGAGCTCGTGTTAGTAAAGAGGCTAGACTGCTGGCTTCGCCCGGAGTGCACAAACACCTCCAGAGAGCAGAGAGAGGACAATTCTATTCTTGATCGATCCTTCTCGCGTGATCCCGCCCTTTCTCTCTCGGTGGCATCGATGTGTGGTCAGTGTAAATGCCTGAGGGCTGAGCAGATGGTGGCTCCAGCCCGACAGGGCCAATGTTCCACCAGACGATCCTGTCCACGGAGCATCCTTCGCTCTTCCTCTCGTTCTATTCTTTGACCCCAGATTCAGAACCTGGCTTTGAAACAAATGGTCGCGGACTTTTGCTCCACTCATCTCATCCTGCCTGCGAATTTGACACCATCATACTTCGAGTCACAGACTGGGGTCTAAAGAAGAAGGCAATCCAACATTCAAGCATCCGCGCAGCACAGCCAAATAGCGCACAAAGTGTGAATTTTATTCATGTTTTTGGTGTCAGACGACAATGGGGGTGTTTTTTTGGTTGGTGACGCTGAAATCGATGTGGCAAGAGATGGAAAGAATAAAAAGAAAAAAAAAAACTATTACGTAGTGTTTTTTGGTACAAAAAGAAAAAAAAAAAAAAAAAAAGGTGAAGAATATTAACAGGGGTGGGAAGGGTGAAGTTATAGACAATTGGATCGGGTTTGAAGGAGAAAAGAGGGGGATGGATGCAACAAGTTGGTCGGGATGCCTCCACTTCCTTTGTTCTCCTCGATTGATTCCTTTCCTTTTGAACTTCGTCCAGCGATGTTTCCCACACCTCGTTCTGTTTCTTCCTCAATCAATCCTTTTTTTTTTTTTTTTTTCCCAAGCACCTGGCTCTCCGTAACATTGGTCGCGTCTTTTTCTTCCTCGCTTCTTGTTATCCTCATGACGACTCTGGTGTGCAGCTCACTTTCCAGCAGAAATGTAAAAGAAAAAAATGATGAAAAAAAGAAAGAGATATCAAAGATCAGGCTTGAAAAGGATAGTTGGTCGTCTACCACAGTTCACTCCACGACGTTTGGATCATATCGAATATCGAAGGAAAATGAAGAAAAATGACAAATGAAGCAATAAATGAAAAACAAAATGACAAAACAAACAAACAGAGGGGGGATATGGAGTGGTGAATCACGAGATTTTAGACCACAACCTCCACAGGCTTGGGAACCTCCTTGATCAAAGACTCGGTCGTGTAGAAAGGCTTGGACGACATCTTGACCTTCTCGGCGCGAGCGAGGTTCAAAAATTCGTCAAAGAGGTACTCCGTGTCTTGGGGACCTCCCTTGGCCTCGGGATGGAACTGAACCGAGGAGAAGGGCTTGGTGATGTGACGGATGCCTTCGTTCGAACCATCGTTGGCATTCACAAAGTACTTTTCCCAGCCGTTCACGCCCTTTCCGGGAGTCAAGACTGAATCCTCGAGAGCGTAGCCATGGTTCTGGGAGGTGATGCTGCAACGTCCATTCTGCATGTTGATTGCAGGCTGGTTGTGTCCACGGTTTCCGAACTGCAACTTGTACACGTCCAATCCCGCGGCCATGCCCATCAACTGGTTGCCCATGCAGATACCGAAAATAGGCTTGGGGTTGGGGTTCTTGAAAGCGGTGGCCAAGTTGTTAACAGTAGTCATGGCGGCGCGTGGGTCTCCTGGTCCGTTGGAAATGAAGAGACCATCAAACTTATCCATGACCTTGTTGAAGTCGTGGTTCCAGGGGAAGACGGTGACGGCGGCTCCACGAGCGACCAAGCAGCGCAAGATGTTCTCCTTGACACCGCAGTCGATCAAGGCAATCTTCACGTCGCCCATGGGGTTCAGCTCATAGATTTCCTTGGTGCTAGCCTCAGAGACCAAGTTGCGATCGTTGGGGTTGGGGAATTCCACGACCTCCTTGTTCTCCAGAACTTCCTGGCCGATCTCCAGCTTTGCAAGGGTCGATCCTTGGTCACGAAGCAGGTGGACAATGGCACGGGTGTCAACTCCTGAAATGGCGGGGATGCCCTCACGAGCGCACCACTCTCCCAATGATTCGACGGCAGTCCAGTGAGAGTACTTTGTCGCATAGTCGTTGACAACGATTCCCTGGCATTGGATCTTGTTGGACTCAAAGTACTTGAGCAATCCAAACTGATCCTTCTCCTGGGATGGGACTCCGTAGTTTCCGATCAATGGCTGAGTGAAGACCAAGATCTGGCCACGGTACGAAGGATCAGTCATGGACTCGGGATAGCCGACCAACGAGGTTGTGAAGACAGCCTCGCCAAAGGAAGAATTCTGGGCTCCAAAGGAGGTTCCGGTGAAGACATGTCCAGACTTGAGCTTCAGGGCAGCAGGCGTGGCCTTGGGAGCCGAGGCATCAAACTGGTAAGGGGCCGAGTGCGCAGGCTTGGGAGCAGCCGTGCTGGCGGAGAAGACAGTGTCGGCGACGGTGGCCAGGGCTCGGACGGGTGTGTAGGCAAGGCGAGCGGTAGGGCGGGTCAAGGACTTTACAGCCATGGCGCGGGACATGAGGGCGGCAGGGCGGAGGAGGGACATGGTTGCTTGTTGTTGTTGTTTGTTTGTTTGTTGTATAGATAGATTGCTAGATTTGGATGTATCCTTTCTGATGATAGGAGAGATGATCGAATCGCGTGTGGAGGAGCGTGTGGGGTAGGTGACTGCTAACGGAGCTGATGGATAATAATATCTTCGTTTTTCTCGGGCGGGTTTCTTTCGATTACTTTGGACGGCAGTCGTGGAAGAACTGGTGGAAAGCAGCGGCGGCGGGAGTGCGGGATGGATAGAAGAGTGGGCGAGGAGGCAAAAGCGACTCTTGTTTAAAGAGAAAAAAGTGTTGGAAAAAAGAAAAAAAAAAGAAAAGGTTGAAAGAGAGTAGAGTGGAGACGAGGTGTGAAGGTCGCAGGTGGACGATCTTCAAGCGGAGATTTGGCAAAGGAGGAGTTGGAGAAGCAGTGGGTGATGTTGGTAGTTGCGCTGTTTGATGCTTTAGAAGCTGTTTGGATTGGCGTTCTTCCAGACTATAGTCATTGTTATCAAGCCATCACAGGATTCGCATTAGCAATTGAGAAAGACGCAGAGGCGACAAGGAGAGAAAGAGAAAGATGGAGAAAGACAGAGAGAAAGACAGAGAGATAGAGAGAGAGAGAGGCGAGAGGGTAGGTGTGTGAGTTAACCAAAGCCATTCATATTCATTTGACTAACAAAGCCTAGTCTGCGCAAGGACAAGCAAGAACACAAGGCTGACAAAAGGTACGAGAGGAGAAGAGCGTAGCGAGCATACCTTGGTCAGAGATGTAATCGGCAGAGTTCTTTTCTTGCGAGTGGGAGTACATGGAAAGGTACTGGGGTGCAGAAGAGAGGGGAGTAGAGTGTGCCTAGGGCAGCGAGCTGGTCAGCTGTTGAAGAGGAGTTGTTGGGGATGTGGGGGCGAGAGCGGCAGTAGTAGATGAAGATGAAGAAGAAGAAAAAGAAGAGGAAAGGGGTGAGACTGCAGCGCCTTTTTATTGCGCCCACGCAGGCATCATCGCCTACCGGCCAGCCGGCCGAAGAGCGCTACTGCAGATGTCGAGAGCGGATGTTATCTTGAACCCTGTTTGGCCCCTCGTGTCTCGTAGTGACTCAAGAAGAGCAAGACATGAGAAAATCTCCGTTGTGTCACGGGACTGATAGGCGCTGTTAAGGGTCTGCCCTTGCTCGGTCCTTGGTGGCAACGAGCATATCCATGAATACGATACGATATCCTTGATACTCGAGTGCAGCAGGTTGGAAGCATCCCTCTTCCTCTTTGAAGCACATGGTAGTCCTGTGCCAGTCAAACGAGTATCCCCATCCACATCGCTAATATTTCTCCTCATTACAGCATGTCTGAAGTAAGGTGAGGACTCAGGAGACACCCTGCCTTTTCCCTTCCCTTCTTTGCCCGTTTCCACACCCTTGCAGTAGGAGGGATTCCTTTTTACCATCAAATCCCCGAGCACAAACAGAGCAGACGCACCATTCCGCTGCCCATCCCAAAGCCTAGATCTCTCTTTTTGGTCTTTCAATTGAACCCCCAAAACGATCCTCTTTGCCTTGCTTGCTGTGCAACCATCGAGATTTGTGTTCAACAGAGCGCTGTCCGATTTAGGCGATCAAAGAGGCTGCCACAGACCCCCAACACGTTGCAGATCTTGCTCAACTCTTCGATTGAGGAAAAAAACCAAGCTATTGTTTGTTGTCACAAAGCTCTGATCATCTGTTTTTGTTTAAGTGTCGATTTCTTTCCCCCCCCCCCCCCCCCCCCTCTCTCTCTTTCTCTCTCGCCTCTTGGTAATGAAAATCCGATTTCGACTGAGAAGTCTTCTTCCCTGCCCATCCACTCAATGACAATGATTTGTGTTGGTGTTGGTGCTGGTGTTGGTGTTGGTGTTGGTGTTGGTGTTGTTGTTGTTTTTTGCATGGCACAACTTTGAAACAGAGGCAAAAAGAAGGTCTGTGAGGGGGCATGGTTGCCCTCGTACGCGTGCATCAAAACGACAGGATGTGGTTGGTTCACTATGTGCCTGAACTGGCGAGCCTCTGAAAACAGAAAAACAACATCGGCTCATTCATGACCACGTTTTCAGTTTCCTGTCCAGTTTGACGCCCAATTATCCATTCAAGAACAGTGCCCTTCGACTTCAGATCAGCATCGAATTTTCTTGCCCTTGCGATGTCCCGTCGCTCACCATAATCACATAAACAACATAAACATGGTAACTTCATATACCCTTGAACCTCGGCAATGTCGATCGCCGACCCCAATATCACGATTAGCACTTTGCCAGGACCTGTCCGGTATCATGGCTATTGCTTTTTTTGGGTCAGGATTGACTTCCTACCCTTCGCCCTGGCAGTCCCTTCAACCTCTGTCCAAATGTCAACAAGAATGAGGAGGAACGATTGAGCACAGAGGCACAGAGTGGCGGGCCTTCAAAAGAAGAGTCCGAGCACCCTGCCTCATTCTGAAATTCTTTTTTTTTTCATTCTGCCTGTTTCTTTCCCACTCTTTTTTGGAGGGAAGATAAAGGATTGTTATTCTATTGTCATTTTCCTTTCAGTGTGTTGTTCTGTATGAAGGGGAGGAGGCGTTGAGTTCCCTGCTCAGGCAAAGCTGTGGAGGCGGGGCACGCGTACCCGCCATCATTTGCCACGCTCTGCATCATGCATGCACTCCTTCAGGAACAGTTCAAAAAGAAAAAGAAAAACATTCATTCCACATCTGTACTTGCTTAGTGTCGCTCGGACTTTTTCTGATGAGGCAGAAGGTCAGCGCTTCAATGTGGATCTTGTGGTGTTGCCCATTGGAGCGTCATCCAGGCTAGGAAGGAGTTGAAGTGAAGGAAAGGATGGGAGGGGGCTGTCCTACCTGGCAATGTTTGCTTGTGATGAGGGAAATCATGGGACCAGGCGGGTGCAAAGAAGAAGGAGGCGATCAAGAGTGCGGCTGGCTTTTCGTGTTTGTTGACTTTGACAAAATGGTTTGTGTTCCAACGCGCCCTCCCGCCTCTCTTCCTCATTTTGAGCACAGTGCTCCCTTGTTTACATAGCGCGTCTCTTTCGTGGCTCTTTGAGTGCTCCCATTTTTCCCCTTTCATTCAATTCCACTCCAAAGAACATCATTCTTCCTTGTTTTGACATGGCGTCTTATCTCGTTCAATAGGCACAAAACTCAATTATCCTTGGTCCACATACCTTTCATGGGCCTCTTGCAGCTCAAGATCAAACCGCTCTCTACTCATGCATTTGCATTTGTGAGATGCAGAACAGGCATGAAGAAACTGCTCAAAAGGGACCACAGCAGTGCATTGCAGTGAACAGGTGTATATCAACTATATAAAGAATGGATTGCCGTCCTCCATCAACTTTTTTTTCCCTTTTTTTCCCTTCCTATGTACACCTTCATTGTACCATTGGTATCCTTTCTCCTCTCCAACTCAATTCCACAAGTCGCGACCTTTCTCTTTCTTTTACCTATCTATAACGCGTCCTTTCCATATCCCGCTCGCTGCCCTTTGTTGCACTCACATTTTCAAACAACCCCAGACACATCTCACTCCTTTGGAATTGTTCTTTGACAAAGCAAATGGTTTATTCGAATACCAGGGCCCAGTACCCTAATCACGGCTCAGGGTCTTTGTTCTCGAAATCAAACTCGTCGCTTTCTTCCGTTTGTTCGACCGTTTCTTATAATATGTCGTCTCTCACATCTACACCTGCCTCCTCGACTTCCAGTCTCTCTCTGCCATATTTGGATCAGAGCAACAACAACAAGACGCTTCCTGCATTGCCCTTGGGTGTAGACTCTAGCTTTTTGCAACAACAACAACTACAACAACAACAACGATTTTCGTCATTCCAACAACATGGAGGTTTTCCATCATCTTCATCATCCTCCACTACTCGACCCACTTCATACAAAATTACAGCTTCTTCAAGGAAACAAACAACAACTGACTCGAAAAAAGCCGATACACCTAAAAAGATTCCACGTCCACCCAATTCCTTCATGATCTATCGAAGAGAACAGGCCGCCTTACATCGAGGTCTGATGGCCTCGCAGCTCTCAATGATCCTAGGCAAAAAGTGGGAGGCGGAACCCGCTGAGCGAAAGGCCCATTTTACAAGGTTGGCCCGGTTGGCGCAGGAGGAACACGCTCGACGGTATCCCGAGTACAAGTTCATGCCAGCGCGACGAGGCACAGGCAAGAAGGCCCAAATGCTGGCGGCCAGAAAGGCCACTGCCTCTGGGTGCGCTGAGGGTTACTTTGCCTCCCCCTCCTCGACCTCTATGTACCCAATTTCACTTTCTCAACCAGCATCCTTGTCTTCTCTGGTTCCTTTCACATCGGCAATGGAAAACAATGGCCGACCCTTACCAGTCCTGCCGCTACACCCGGAGACTCAGACTCAGTTCATATCTGCATCGCGACAGCGCGTCGCGCCTTTTAATTATTCTGCCTCTACTCCACACTCGACAACACACAGCTTGGCTTTCGCTCCTCTCCCCTCTCATGACTTGCCCAATTCTCTCCTCTTTGATTCATTTGGTGCCTCTGTACCTCAAAACACAATTCTCGCCTTGTACAATAACCCTTCACCCTTCACTCCTCCCGACACTCTACCTTTTGGGAACTCACCCGCCCCCGAGCCACAGCCTCCATGCACCCAGATCCCGTTCTCGAGCTCTCTCCCAGGCGTGAGCACCCCACCGGTTCCCTGTCCTCCTTTGACGCCATCATCCCTGCTGCTGCCCACCTCTCCTCTCTCTTATCCTTTCGATGAAAGTGACATCCTTGCCTTGAGTTGGGGGGCTGGCTCTCAGTTTGAAGGTACACCGCCTACTCAAACTGCCGCAAGTCAAGCCTATATTGCCGAGGCTTTCAAAAGCACCCCTGGTCAAAGTCCGATTCAGACCACCTACGATTCTCTACAGAGTGCCATGCCTGCATACTCTTTTCGACCTGCCTCTGCTGCTGCCATGCTGTCGCCATCCTCCTCTTTGACGACTCTAGCGTCCCCGATTTGGGCATCAGGTCCTCTTTCGAGCGGTATCATGATGGAGAATGGATCGGTCCAGTCTCCGACCTTGCCTTATTGCTCCTCCTTGTCCACAAGCGCTTCTTCTTCCTTTTCGGAACTGTCCCCTTTCCTCCTCTTAAACACTCCGCTCAACGACCCTACATTCTTGGCTGGGCAAGAAAAAGAGTGTTTTTTTACCCCGAGTTTCCCTCTTCTAGAATAATTTAAGCCGTAAGTTATTTATCAGAGAAAAATCCCAAATCCCATTACCATTCCATGATAAAATAGCAGTTATGAATACTACAAGACTTTCAGTTGCTGTTTTTTTTGTGAAGGAGAATCTAAACACCAGAACCAGCCTGGTCTTTTTATTGTTTTTTGATCATGATCAACATGAAAAAAAGTGAGTGTGAAGAGTATGAAAGGTGATTTTACAGAAAGGGTTGTACAGAATGGTGGAAATACAGAGAAGGGGAGGGGACAATGCTGGGGCTTGGCTTGTTTAGTTGACGAACTCCCAAGAGATCTGGATGACACCGACGGACAAAGGAGCAAGCTGCTTGAAGACAGCCTGGGAGAGATCCAAGGCGCCGCTCTTGCAGTACTGGGCGGGGCAAGTATCGACGACCTTGCCGGTGGCAGTCTTGCCGTTGGCGGTGATGCGGACCTCACGACCGCACTGGGCCTCACCATCCATCTGCTCAGCGTTCATGGCGACGATCATGTCGTTGGTGTCGAAGGGGGTTCCACAGCTTCCGACGGTGTCGGTGAACCAGGTGCCGCGGCCAGAGAAGGTGCCAGAGTCGGAGGAGGAAGACTTGGAGGCGACAGTGACGTTCAAGTCCTGCTCGGCGATCAAAGAGGCAGAGGTGTGGCGGACGGCATCGATGGGAGCAGCAGAGACCATGGCGGCCAAGGCGGCGGTGGCGATGAGAGCGAGCTTGCAGAAGGCGGTCATGATTGGAAAAGGAGGAAGTGTTGTGAGATGGGTGTTGTAGGTGAGTGTGTGAGTGTGGAAGTGCTTTTGCAAGTGCTGATGATGAGCGAGGAGTGAAGAAAAAAAAAGAGAGCGATGGAGACGAGGCTTTTATAGGTTTTTGGACCCGTCGATCTGGAAAAACGATAATGGGTCTGGACCTGAACTATGTAGGGAGGTGGCCCTGGTTCCCAGCTCAATGGAAGGTGCTTTGCAAGAAGCAAAAGGTGCAGTACCCCGTGCATTGCTAATTTTTCCACTGGGCGAAGCGTACAGGGCGGCAGTACATGGTTCTGCAAATCAACTTTGACTCTTTGAGAACTGTAATGAAAGGCACCCCTGACCTGTCGTCCGCCTCTCGATTGGTCATTGCCCGCAGCAGCCATCGTGAGTATGTACACTCTGTAAAAAAGAGTGTGCACAACTACAGTAAGCGAATTAACCTTGAGAGCAAAACGAGATTCTTTCCTTATCCATCGCAAGGCGCTGGCTGAGAGGTTCAGGCACAGCAGATTCAACGAGGAACCCATTCAACAATGGCAATGGGTTGGCCAAAGGGCCAATTAGTCTGCGCCGTGACCAATCCCCGCAAGAGCCCCTGGGCCACTCGACGGCGCCCCTGGACCAAACCCAAAGTGCCGCCGTGCAGTGATTTGACAAAAATGTTTGTTGCGGTTTCGGATTTTTCATTTTCATTTTTTTCTGTGCCTGTGGACATGCGCCCTTCTCTTCTTCACCTCGATGCCCCTGTCCTTTTTTTTTGAGTCTTTTTTTGACAAGTTTTTTTTTTTGAAAAGTTTTTTTTTTTGAGGAGTTTTTTTTCCTCTGCTGGCCGCGGCTGGCGGCTGTGGCGGCGTACGAAGCGGGCGGGTATCTTGGGCTCGATGGCTGTGTACGGTTGGCTGGCTATTCTCCCCTGCTGTACGGTACGCCTCTTTTGCAAATACCTTGTCCAGCCCAGCAGTCCAATCCAGCCCCTCCTCGTCCGTTCCTCCCCTGATCCACCCACTGTGCCCCTGATCCACTTTGTGCCTGACTCGTCTGTCCACCCTCTCTCCTCATTCGCCGCTTAAGCGAACGTAATCCCTCATACTTCACGCCCACTCGAGCTGTCGGGACCCTTGCGCTGCCCCTGGCTAAAATAAAGCTGTCTTTGAGGATTAGCCATGGATCATCATTTGTTCTTTGCCATCGCCAAGAAAGATTGGACGAGGGAGCATCGGGTGAACTACAATCTGCAAAACTCGATGTGCTTGCTGCGCGCGTGTCGTCGATTCCGTAGACAATCAATCCTCCTACGCAAAAAAAATACCAATGGGCAGTTGGATCCCCCCCTTTCCACATCTTCAAAAAGATGCCCGTCCTGTTTTGGACGAATTGTTCCCCGCATCCGATCAATTTTCATGCAGTCAGTGTTACACAGTCCATCATTGGGTCCAACGTATCTGGTATATCTAAGAGCGTCTGACAGTTGTATTTCATTTCGGGCAGATGTGGGGGAAAGCACAAAGCGGGGGAAAAGAGGAGAGCAGGAGAGCATTCTGTCCATCACAGTCTTATAGCAAGAGGGTATCGATCTACACAAATTCAAAACGAAGGGTGGGAAGAGAAAGAGCGGGCATTTCTATCTAAATTTCCATTAATCTTCACGACCAGCGAGGACGGCATCGTTCTGGTGAAGAAGAAGTTGCTGGTGGGAATCGCCGACGGGCTTATGATCCTCCAGGATATCCTTCTCCTTGACCTCAACAGATTGTTCGACCACCGAAGGCAATGCCGAAGCAGAACGCAGGGTGTTGATCAGGCTGCTCCAGTCCTCGTCGCCTCTACCCTGATCCTGAACAGTCTTCAAGTGCTTGTAGGCCAAATCCGCTGTGGGCAAAGACGCACCGAAATCCTGGGCAAGTTGGCGCATGTGTCCGACGTCCTTGAGACCGAGGTTGACGGAGAAGTTGGCCTCCTTCTGCGACACCTCACCGTTGACCATCTTGCGAGAGTACTCTAGCCAAGAGGGAGCAGGGAAGAATGTCTCGATGAACTTGAGGACGGACTCCTGATCCACATTGGATTTCTCAGCCAATGTCAACCCTTCAGCCAAAAGCTCCAGGGATCCTGCAACGAAGAAATTGCCAATGAGCTTGAAGTTGCAGGCCTTGGCTACATCAGGGGTCTTGAGGTGGATGATGCTCTTGGACATGGTAGTGAAATACAGGCACACCTTCTTGATGGCCTTGTCGTCTCCACTTGTCACCCAGATCAGTTTAGCGGCCTTGGCAACAGGAGGTCGACCAAAGACGGGGCACTGGAGGTAAATGTGCTTCTGTGGAAGACTTGCGACTTGCTGAGAGATCTTTGTGGCCAAAGTAGGGTAAATGGTACTGGTTTCCACGAAGATGATGGGATGATCGACCTGACTTGCGAGTTCCAACAAAGTAGAGTAGATTTCCTCGACCGCGCTGTCATTGGCCAGCGAGGTAAAGATAATGTTGCTCTGGGCAACGAGATCCTCGAGAGTCTTGGCGACATGGGCACCATGGCTGTGCATCTTTGCACTCTTTGCCGGGGACCGGTTCCAGACAGTCATGGTCAGATGCAATGAGGCTAGATAGCGCTGGAGGTTATGGGCCATGTTGTAGCCCATCTCGCCGAGACCAATCCAGCCGATTCTGTCTTGCTGCTTGAGGTGGAGTAGATGGTTCATTGTGAAGTTGTGCCAATAGTTGAGAAGCTGCGGGTGAGAAAGGGAGGAGTGCTGACGTGTAGACTGTGCTGATGCTAGAAGAAGTAGATCATTGTTGGCAACCGACCGATTCCTTTTATACTCGAACCCTTGTTATCGTTGCACCCTGACGACTCCCGCGAACGGAGGTACGAAAAAAAAGTGGGGACAAGGTCATGTTCTTCTCGTTGTCGCTTTCGTAAACATGTACTAAAGTCTCCTGCGCGGCTCTTTCTTCGGGCAGTTCTTTTTCCTCTTTGAAACTTTCTTCGTGTGGACGCGGGGCGGGCAATCTTGTTTCCCACCCGTCACGGTGACCGAAGGGTCCTGCGGGGAAGCACAAGTTTAGGAGTGATCGTGCGGCACATTGGACGGTGCGCTTGGGAGCAGCGTTGTCTATAGTCTAGCCTAGTCTAGCCTAGTGCTTCAGGGTGTTGAGCCAGGATAACCGTAATGTGTTGTTGGTAAAGACCTTGCAGTGTGGGGAGATGAAAAGATGCAACGCGGGCAGAATGTAACCGAAAATGTGGCTTTGATTCCACTAATGATACAAATCGTGGCGCAGAGCCGGCATTTTGTTTTCAATCGAGCAAGCGATGTCCAGCCTCAAGAGGATTCCACACATTTCTCTAGTCACAATCAGATCATCCATGGCATCAACGAATCCATTACCAGGCGCGCCTGCATGCGATCCATCAGAGAATATACCCCAGGACTTGTCAAAGTCAAATGCTGCTGATCAGGTCAAAGTGAATGAAACAGGAGAACCAGTCACCGTGGACAGGGAAGCCGAAGAAGAGCCCTTTACTTTTGTGGTATCCAAAAAGAAAGGACGTGGTCCAGCAACCCCTCATTCCTCTATCAAAGTACAGCCGCCGTCATCCAACAAGAAGGATGTGGGGTTCGATGTGGCGTCACAACTTCCAGGATGGAATATGCGAAGGGGCGGTGGTAAGGTCAAGAAGAACAGCCAGCGCGCCAAGATGATGGGGTCCCGAGGACACGAAGAGGAAGAGAGAACAATTGACTGGGGCCAAAGCATGATGGAAGAACGAGTCATGACCCTCAAGCAATCCAAGTTTTACGTTGCTTTCCGAGGTAAGCAAGAATGGCAGTTTTTTTTATATATCACTGTTTTTTTTTCTTAAACTGACATATTTCTATCGCTATCGCTTATAGATCTCGTACGGATAACGCTCTTACCTTCATGTGGCGCCAGGAATGAAAGGAGGCAGATAGGATCTACTCTCTCAAGTATTCAAACCGACAAGCCATCAACGGCGACAAACAACACCTTAGAAGTGACGCCTCTTGCTGCGGAATGTACGTCGGCACCTGACAACACCATAGACGCTGAAACCTCGAAGGACCCAAACTCCATCAAGGATATCATTTGTTACGGAATTGGATCCATCGAAAATTCAAAAAACTCTCAGTTTCAGTTGGCTCTCGCGCTCTGTATCAAAGATATACTCCAGGTAAGTAAGCACAACATACAAGGCATCCCTTCTGATGGTGCCGAAACTGCATGGTTCTAACGCCGAGTTTTTCGCTCCTTCAATTTCAATGAAGATAACCGGATCTGTCTCGTTGTATGATCCAATCATGTCCAAATACGACAGCGAGCTAGCGAAGCATTTGGGCTTAATCGTACTGGAAGCTAAAGATGAGACAGCAAAGAAGCCGGTCCAGCGGCATCGCACTTTACTATATATGCCTCACTGTCCCAAAGGACTATACTCTCAAGTTTTAGAGTTCAACTGGAGTCGCAAGCAACTGGATAAAGTCGTCATTCTTGGCAACCGCTTCACACGATATGATGAAAGGTAAGACTGCATCCTTTACATCCTCTTTGAAATTGACACTATGTACTTGACCGTCATTGACACACATCTAACATGACATTGAACTTAGCCCGTCATTCAGACAGCAGGCCAAACAAGCCCCTTTCATCTTGCCAGCGCTTTCAGTTGCCAAAGTCTCGGATCTCCCAGCTATCAAATTTGAGGACGACAGAGCCTTCAACGATCTAGCATTCCATTTGTTCCCCGATCAGTATGAACTTCCAATGGTGGATTTACATGATAGAGAAGACGACCCCGAATTTGTAAATGTTGTACACAACGTTTAATACAATTTAAAAATACAAAGAAAAAACTAGAGCTTTGAACGGACTGGCTCCAGTCTAAACTTGATCTCTTTCATACCCTTCGACACCGGTCTCCAGTCATCGTAGAGCTTTTTAAGTCGTTCCATTTCGTCATCCAGAACTTGATCTCCTCTTGCCTTGATTTCATCCATGACACCGCGCATGCCCCAAGGAAGGTAGAATGGGTTCAACGTCTGCTTGGCCTTGAAGGGATGGAGGATAGGTTCGCTACGGGCCATCTCTGATGTCAAACTGTTGGGAGGCTCCAAAAGCGATCGAATTGCCAACCTGATTGCAAATAAAATATTACAAAAAGAAAAACGGTCAGCATTGCAAGATTGAAGACAACCTTGTAGTACAAGCCAGCTGAATCCATTCGGCCAAAAACTTACATATAAACTTCACGTTCTTCATAAATGGTCGAATGGCCTTCGCCGTAAATGCTCCCCGCCACAGCTTCGCTCAGGTGCACAAGAACTCCATGATCGTCCACTCCAGCGTTGCGCAGGCGCATCGAAAACGAAATCAAGTTGGTCAAAAAGTCGTCTTGGAAACTAGCTCCGTCAATGTAAACGGCTCGGACGATGGAGGGATGATGAATGGAGGTCATCACAGCCGAGTAAAGAGGCACAACTTGGTCTTCTAAACTGGCGACACATGTAAATCGAACGCCAGAGGTGAGCACCGTGCGGAGCGCTTCTCTGTACTTTTTGGCAATATCCGTCTCCGAGTCCATGAATTCGAAAAGCTCCTGAGCAGCCTCGGCCTCGAACCAGCGTACGATCAAGTTTCCTTTCAAGGACGGGAAAGGCCCATGGGAGATTCCTGCCATCGCTAGGATACCGACTCGCTGCATCTTGGGGTCGTTTTCCTCAACTCTTAGCAAGCCTTCATTTATCAGCCGTGCGATCAGCATCGTGCTAGTGGGCGTTCCTTGCGAATGAGTTGCCACCAACACCAAATCAGCCTCGTGGAGCGCCTTTTTCCAGTCCTCGTTCTTGACGAGATTCTGATAGAGAATCTCTACTCTGTTCAACACCATTCCCTCGCCCTCCAGCGGAATAAGAGTGATGTTTTCAGGCTTCAGCTCGACATTGTGAATCTTGAAGTAGTCTTTCAGGGCATGATCCATTTCGTCACAAAACTTCTTGCTCGTTCCTGTGGGCTCTCCAATAACTGTTCGGATGAGCTTTACTGGAAACCAACCGTGAACTCCAATAATGGCGACTTTTTGAATGCCACCTGTGCCTCGATGGAGAACCTCGTCGCTTGTCAAAGGCGTTTCCTGGTGGGCTGTGGATGGCTTTGAAAACAAAAGCGAGCTCAGTACGTCGACGGCACTCTTCATGATCGATCCTGACCGCTCGTGCTTGGGACTTTCCATAGGCACATCCAATTGACCAATGGGAATTGTGAGCAGACTCTGACGGACATCTGGGAATTGTTCGTAATAATTTGGCAAGACCACATTCTTCTTTTTAAGAATCACTTTCGACAAGGACGCCGCAGCCCTGCCTGCTTCCTCGACTATTCCGTTGTCCTTGTTCTCCCGCTCTTTCAGCTGTGCAAAAGGTTGTCCCTCTCTAGCGCCTTCTAGAACATCTGATTTGACCAAAAGGCCTTCCTTCGAAGTTCTGGTTTCTGCCAACTGTGCGAATGTCTTCCCGCTTGGTTGAGCCTCCAGCCTGACAGCATCTCCACTAATGTCTTTGCGTTCACCTTCCTCATAATCGGTCACCTGACGGCTGCTCCGCAACCCCTCTTTAGTTAATGGTGTGCCATCCAGCTTGGAGTTGAATCCAGGAATCATTGACAACCAGCTGCTGCTGTTGGAGAGGGTGCCATTGTTGTTGACGTTCGGATTTCCTTTGCTTTCCATAAGAGCAGCTCCAGGTGTGACGACAACGTTCAGCTCTGAAGTTCCCACTACAGCTGGTGCAATGGCTCCACCTTCATCCGACGCTTCTACAAATTCTGTTTTCATGGGTGTTGGTCCGTCCACTTTCGTTGTCAAAGAGGGTGTTGTATGGGCTGCTGTAACTGACGGTGCTCTTGTCGATACTGGTGTTTCAGGTCGTTCACTGCATTCACTGCGTCCACTGATGCTCGAAGGTCTTGATTCGGGCTCGATAAGCACGTCGCCTCTCCTCTGAAGTGAGTTTTCGGTCCGAGGTGTGTCCTTGGTGTAATCGTCTTTTAAGCCATAACCAAATATGGACCATCTCTTCTTGCTGTTGCTACTTTGCGAATCTAGCGCTTTGGAGCTGAGGGGCGCAATGATGAGGCCACTTGTTTTATCGCAGTCTACGTCCATGCTGGCAACTGAGCCCGTTGTTGTAGTACTTGCTGATACGATATCAGTCGTATTTTCAACCCTGTTGTGTGCAGTTGATCCCTGAGAAGCCAAATTGTCCTGATTTGCTGCGAGCTTGCTCCAGAGTAATGTGGAAAGCGATCCTTGTGTTGAAGAGGACGACTCTCGACGCTGTCTTGCTGAATCGACAGCCCTGGAGTGCCTGAGCATGGAGATCGGAAAGGTCGAGGACGAGGGCAGAGATGAAGGTAAGGAGGTGGACTGGGCTGTTTTCTTGGTCCGTTGAATGAAGGCCGCCTCTGGCCCTGTCGGTTCCCAGTCCATGCTGTCTTCGCCTCTAGTGTCTTTTTTCTCAGAGCGAGGTGGTGTGGAGGGGGTCGCTTGGGAGGATGTGAGTGTGGCCTTGCTTGAAGTAGATGTGCTGGATGGCCCTGTCATGGTGACGGTCAATGCAAGCGAACTATTCTGGGTATATGTACCTTGGTCGTGGTCCAGAGTGGTGATACGATTGGAAGGAGCAAATGTCGCACCGTTGCTTCCAGACCACCACGAGGCGAGCACGCCCATGGACGACCTTGCCTCGACAACACTGCTATCCGCCGTGCGGACAGTATCGTGGCTGTCGATCTTGTTGCGATTTGGTGGTAATGTTGGATCAACCTCCATGAACGGCCTGCTGTCTGTTGGTTCCTGCGGTGTGCTGTGGCAATCAAGGTCACCTTCTGGCGCCGTGTTAACAAAAGAAGTGGATGACGCTACTTTTGCGGTGTCTGCTGTGGCTTTGCCCATTTCTGATGGAGTCACCGCTACATCGCCAACAGAAAAATCTGCAGTAGAGCTGATCAAACCAGCTAGAGACGGGGTGCTTGTCTTTCGCATGATGCTCTCTAAGGATCGAGAAGCACTATTGCCTTCTGAACCAACACCGACTTGATCCGGCGACAAGGACGGCGACGATTTGAGAAGGGTTGCGCTATCGCTGTTGCTACTCTGCATGTTGAAGAGCGCGAAAGAAAGAAAGAGGGGGGGGGAAGAGAATCAGGAGTTAGAGGACAAGAAGGCGTATAAAATGACGACAATGGAAAGATGTTTATGTGTTGATGACATTGGGAACTAGGCCCGAATCAAGAAATGACATACCGACGTACAGACGGACGGGCCACCCTTGGCGCTGGCCAGTAGGTCCAGTCCAGACAAAGCCCCCGGCGACGATTTGATCGAGGCTGTGTCCTTGACTAGAGCGCGGCCATGAGGCGAGGATGGATTGCTTGCAAAGCCGCTACTGCTCCCTGCAGGATTCATGGCTGGCGCAGCGAGCCGAGAGGCGTGGAAAGAAAAGGAATCTGATGCAGTTGTGAAGAACCGGACCAAGAAGGCAAGGTGATGAGAGGAGAGGGCAGATGACGAAAAGGGTTAGGAGGTAGGTGAGAGGAAGAGGGGAAGACGAGGCACAGAGAGAGGGGGAGGAAGAGGAAGGGTGGATGGATGAAAATACTCAATAATGACGGGCTGAATGAATGGACATGCATAGTACGCATGTTTGCATGCAGGCAGATTCAGTCTGGCCGCATATTTTCACACATGAAAAAACGCAACGTGTCTCTCTCACGGGCGAATGAAATGGATGAATTAATGGCTGGTGATCCCGTGACCTCGACTGCTGCGGTGCTGTCTGCCCGATGCGCTCATCGTGCGCTGTTGCGTTGGGGTGGTTGGCGGGGAAGCTTCCGCCTGTCAGACCGCCCGCTGCTGCCGATGCAAGAACGTGGACACAGCCACACAGCCCATACCAACACCATGACACCATGCCATGCGTGCATGCAGGCACATAACATTATTGTTGACTGCGTGTGTGTGGACTGGGCACGGCAGGTTGACGGTGCGTGTAAACGCCACTAATTTATTCTTCACTCATTGTTGAACGGCCGATCTTCGGGCGATTGCAATCGGCACGCGTCAAGCACGCGTGTCGAACCACCCCCTTGTCTTCCCCTCCTCCCCTCCTCCCCTCCTCCCCTCTCCTTCTCTTTCTCGGTCGTAGAAGAGCGCTCGGGCCGACTTGCAGCTGCGTGTCCCAATTGAACTATCCAAAAGCACCACTGTTCTTCATCTTAGGGAGGAAACACGTCTCCAAGAATAGTATCGTCGACATCACTCCCGTGGTCAGCCCCCTAGCCCTTCTGAAGCAAGACTCCTGTGATGCCTATTCCTAACATCTCCTTGTGTCTACTCTTTTCTTCATCGTCAGTCCACCTTTTACTGGTATGGAGCCTTGCGCCTCGGGAATCAATTTAAAACAGGACCTCAAGTCCCATCTGCAGTCAGCGCCCCTTGTCCCGAGGTGGTTTGGCGCAGACTACGGGTTACATAAATCCAAAAGAGGCCCCCTGTCCCGAACAAAAAGGAGCCTCTCTACCCTCTTTCTCCGTCTTCTCGCCGATTCCCGACTCCTCGTATCCTGTTGCTGTCGCCATGACACGCTCTCTGAATTCTCATGAAGAGCAAGGCGGTGATTGATCGGCTTGGAGGTGGGAGGACTTTTTGTTTGTGCGTGGAGAATCACAAAGGAAAGAAAAAAAAACAAAAAAAAAGGTTGTAAGGAGAGAAGGGGAGGAGGAAAGGAGAGGTCGCAAGGGCAGATTGGGATGACTCCACTATCCCCTTGCGCATCACTTGCCTCCACTTGGCCCATGATGTGATGCATTGCCTTTGTGTGGTCGTCGCGCCCTATGTCCTTCCACCCTTGCATGCACTTACATGAACCTCCTCTCCCTCGGAACCCATTGTGGTCGCCAAAGGAAAGGGTGAACGTCGGGATGTAATGCAGCAACCACTTCGTGCAAACTCAATGCAATGACTCCCCACTTTGTCTACTTTCTCGGAGCCACCTCCATACCTTCTCCAAAAGTTGCTTCATAAGCCGCCTCCTCAGTCCCCATTCGATGCAGTTCATCCTCAATACAGTGAATACAGTGACACATTGCTGAACTCGAGAGAATGCGAGAGTGTACGAATGCATCATTTCGTCCAACGAAGATCGCCCGATTCGTGTAATAACGTACAGTACATGAAGTGGCGTCTCCATTTGTCCCGCCCACATGGCTCTCCTTGGGTCGCTTGAGGATGGCTCCTGGCTCTGAGTGCAAGAGGGCACAGTGGTCCGGCGCAAGCGCACCACATTCCAACACACCGATGAACCTCTAGCCCATCATGTTGTGATCTCCGAGAAAGTGACAATGGTCAGAGGATTCATTGTCATTCCCAGATCCAGATCCACTCTGCGACCACCTCGGATCGATCCATGCTCCACACCCAATTCATTCAGCGTTTGTTTGGATCCCACCAGTCTTCGCCACATTGTTTGTGCTCTCTTCCTCCACGCGAACGAACGAACGAGAGAGAGAGAGAAAAAAAAGAGTGCGCTCTATTTCCTACTCAGACCCCTCTCTCACTCTCTCTTTCTTTCTGTCTCTCTCTCTCCCTCTCCTGACCGGATCAAGTCTGACCAGCCTCGCCCATCCCCTTCTCTTCTACACCCTGCCACCTCGACTCGATCCGCATGGTCCTTTTCGCCAGTTCTTTATTTTCTTTTTCTTTGGACCTGTGTGTGTGTGCCCTTCCTTCTCTGTCCTGCCTGTTCCACTGTGCCGTCGTGTCTTGTCTCTTCTTGTCCTGTCCTATCCTGTGCTGTCCTGTCCTGTCCTGTCCTGTCCCCCTTGTGCCCTCTCTTTCTCTTTCTCCCCCCACCCCCCCTTCTTCCTCGTCTTGCCCTCTATTCTGTTCCTCTTCGTGTCTCTTTCTCCCTCTCCTTCTCCCTGACCTCTCTCTCTCCCTCTCTCTCTTCTCTTTCCTCCTCGTCTTTTGTTCTCCTTCGTACAACTCTCGCTCCTCTCTCTCTCTCTCTCTCTCTCTTTTTTTTTCTTTTTTTCTCGCTCTCATCCCCACTTGCTTTTCTGCCAAACAACCTCCAAACTATCAACCGCAACCTCTTGCACATTGCACACAATTATCCCAACTCGCTTCCCTGTCATCCCAACAACACCAGTTTCTGTAATCAGCCATTATTCCCCTGGATGCTTGGCCACCAACAGATGCTGCAGCAGCAGCACCAGCACTCTCATCAGCACCAGCTCCAGCTCCAACAGCAGCCGCAACACCCACACTACAGTCAACAGCACCAACAGCTACAACAGCTCCAGCACCAGCACCATAGCCACGCTCTACAGCACCAACAGCAGCAGCACGGCCTTCAGGATCTAAAGGCCAACAATCAAACCAAGCTCCATCATGGCCACCCTCCTCTCTCTTCCTCTTCCACATCCTCCACCATATCTTCCCCCGCCATAAACATCAAGCCCTCCTCCGCAGGAGCTGCCTTGCCCCCAGCATACCCTTATTCCAGCCATTCAAACACCTCACCCTCAACTCCATCCTTACCCTCGGTCTCGTCCTCATCTTCAACTATTGCCTCGGCCTCGGGTGATGCCTCGACAGGCGTGGGTGAGAATTTCGTACCCAACATCAAGAAAGCAAAGTACTCGACATCGCTGGACCCTCGTGGATTCATCCCAGGTAAACCCCGATTACTCTTGATCTTGTTGCTTCAAGGTGTAACAGCACCAACATCCTCCGTGTAACCTGACATTGACCGAGTCTGGTCATTCCTATTGTTTTACAGTCTACGAATATGAGCTGTATGGTCATCCTATCATGTGGGACCAGGAAAACCTGTACGTTCACTTCACGGGCATCTGGAAGGCCCTCGGAAAAACAAAGGCCGATATTGTCAAAATTATTGATGCCAACCCGATCCTCGAGTCGATCATCCGCAAGGTGCGCGGAGGATTTCTCAAGATTCAGGGCACTTGGTAAAGCACAGTGCAAAACCATTCATGTTTTTATAGCCGATATTTGTTTGGGCCAGATCACGTACACTAACATCCATATTTGAACCATGCTTCCAACTCTAGGATGCCACATCAGGAAGCCTATGATCTTGCGAAAAAGACGTGCTACAAGTTGCGACACGAACTCGTGCCAGTCTTTGGCCAAGGATTCGTCAACGACTGTATCCCTCCTGATACACCAGGCTTTGGCTCTATCCATTTGACAGTTGTCAGGCGACGCGCCTCAGAGTGTGTGGTCGGTCAACGCCAGACGGCCATGGGTGCTCAACAGCTGCGACTCCAGCAAACACACATTCATCCGAGCTTAAAGCGTCGGTACTCGAGCAATGATGTGAGCCGCATCAGCCGGTTTAACCAGGCAAGCGCGCCCGCTGCTAGCCACCTCTCCTCATCATCATTTTTGCTTAACCGTAACAAGGACCACCAACGCGACAACAGCGATGACGGTGATCACGATGACTTGGATTTGGATCAGGATGAGGATGACTCTGGCTTAGAGTTGGACCAACAGCGATTCCATCAGACCGGCCGCTTTGATTCCCAAGGTGATCATGAGGACGATGAGGATGAGGATGAGGACCGGCTCTTGGATGGTTCTACAGAGGATGAGGAGGAGCATCAGTCCATGACGGGCTCGTATGACGAGGAAGATATAGATGTTGATGGTGACTCGTGTGCAAGCGAACAAGAAGATCCCATGTTTGGTCTCGCACGACTTGACCTCTCTCGTCGCAATTCATCGCCCATGCCCATGAGCGCTGCTTTTGCCCTTGCAAATGCTAGCTCCAGCACAAAGGCGGGTCGGACTCGACGAGGGCGGCCCCCAGCGCGCAGCCCTATGCCAATCGCCAACAGAATCGCCGCCAACTATGTTGCCTACAACAACTATGTCTCTAGCAACACACAGGCAGCTCAAGGATTGGGCCGGAACAGTGGTTCAAGTCGGGCTCAAAAGCAACAGCTTCGACAACAACAGCGACTTCAGATGCAGCAGCAGCAGCAGCAGCAACAGCAACACAACCATAGTCAACTTCATCAACTCCCCCCACAGTACATGCAAACATCACAGCACTCGTCCATGCGTTCGCCAGAGCGCGATAGCATGGACTTTCAAGCATCAACCTCAGCCCCAACACTTTCAGGACTCTCACATCAAGAGTTGGTAGAGTTCTTCAAAGCAGGCCAAGCACTTCAAAGAATGTCTCAAGATGATGGCGTCAGACCGTGGAAGCAGGATAGTAGCAGGATGATACTACCAAAGAAGATTGTCCTCGGAGAGCAAGTCTTTCAATGCGTCGGCGGCGAGTACAAGTGCGTGCCTGAGCCAAACACTGCAACGTCGTCCAAACCTCCAGGAGAGGACGATGGTTGGTCTCGTTAGGACATTCAAAGCTTTCTCTTTCTTTCTCTCTTCCCGTGCTCCATCTTGCAATTTTGGCCGTTTTGGTGTGCCGCGAGTGAAGCACTTCTCCCTTCTCCTCTCTACACTGGCCTCCTTGATATGGCCTTGCTTACTCTTTTTAATGCCGTCTCCTTATACACGCGCACTGAATCATGACACCCAGTCCGACCTTGTAAAATGCCCACTCTTTCCTCTTTCTCTCTTTATTCCTCCTGCTGTTGTGTCTGTATATACTCCCCCCAAGTCCGCACAGTCTTCTTCTCAACCGACGACGTCCCCTGCCATGCCAATAGCATATCCTTTCTTCCTCTATCCTCGCTTCTGTTTTCTTGTAGAGTTGCTTGATATTTCCCAGTAAGTAATATTTTTTTTTTTTTATTTTTGTTTCTTTTTTCTTTTTTATTTTTGTTTCTTTTTTCTTTTGTCCCACTTGACGACAAAAGAGCAGCGCCCCTGCCGATCCGCACAATACAGATTCTTAACATTGGACCGAGAGTCAATTGCCAATAATAAACTGTTACCTTCCCAAGGATGTTGCTGACGAGGGTTGAAGGAAAGGAATATTAGGAATGAGGAAGGGGATACGATACTAGACTACCTCTGATGTTTTCCCAGGCAGGCGGGCAGGCAGACAGGCAACGCGCCTCGTAACATCCGCCCACATGGCAGGCGAAAGGAGAGCGGGCTCAGATGGTCTGCCCTCTGTGACGACACTGCCAGCCCGGCCCAAAAGGGCAACCCGTTTCGTGATTGAGTGTTGATAAGATAATTTCGTCCCTGGCGGGGTTCCATTTTTTTGTTTACATATGTTTTTCGTCCATCGTTCAAGAGACACATGGCCCTGGTCTGGCGTCCATTTCGATTTCCCCTTTTTCCTCTCTCTTCTTCTCATCCACCCTCACCTCTCCTCCCCGCATCTTCTCCATCATGCTCCGCACTGTCGCTCTTTCCAAGCCCTTGGCTGCCACCCTTCGTCAGGTAAACCGCCCTCCTCCCCTTTTTTTTCAATCCATTCCTCGAAAACTCGCTTCCTTCGCCGTTCACTCTCCTTCTTGCCCTCGTTGCTCTTCCCTCAGCCACCCCAATGTCCTCCCGCCATGGCATTCATGCATAGGAGTCGCTGATTCGAGAAGAAGAAAAAAGAAATGGCAATAGTTTTCTCATCAACTGATCTGAATCTGCTTTTTGCTTTTTGCTTTTTGTAACAAACCATAGATGGGACCTCGTGCCATGAGCACCTCCACCGTCGTCCCCCAGGTTCAGGATGTAAGTTCTCGATGCAGCTTGGATTCAAAGTAGATCTTGTAAAGTCTGACTACTCAGTCCGACTGACTGAATGCTCTGGATCCGTCATTGATTTGCCCTGTGCCTCTATGCAGCAGAGTGGGGCCTTGATTCGTCTTTGGATGTTCTGCAAGGGTCAGGATCGAGATCAGACAACAAAGGAGCTTCAGACACAATGAAAACTCGGGACACAGCTGTAGATCATGGGCTAATATCTTATTTTCGCATAGGCCCCTAACTCCAAGCTCGGAGGTCGCTACACTGTCACCTTGATCCCCGGTGACGGTATTGGTCAGGAGACTGCCTCGGCTGTCAAGACCCTCTTCAAGGCTGCTAACGTGCCTGTTGATTGGGAGCAGTTCGATGTCTCTGGATACACCTCTGCTGATGACACCACCTTCAAGCAGTCGATCGAATCTCTCCGCCGCAACAAGGTCGGTCTCAAGGGAATTCTCTACACCCCCGTCTCTTCCCTTGGACACTCCTCCTTCAACGTTACCATCCGCAAGGACTTGGACATGTACGCTTCCTTGGTTCTCTGCAAGAACATCCCCGGTTACCCCACCCGTCACGAGAACGTCGACTTTGCCATCATTCGTGAGAACACCGAGGGAGAGTACTCTGGTCTTGAGCACCAGTCCTACCCCGGCGTTGTCGAGTCGCTCAAGGTCATCACCCGCACCAAGTCTGAGCGCATCGCCCGTTTCGCCTTCGACTTTGCTCTCCGCAACAACAGAAAGAAGGTTACCTGCATCCACAAGGCCAACATCATGAAGTTGGCTGATGGTCTCTTCCTCAACACCTGTCGTGAGGTCGCCAAGGAGTACGCCAGCTCTGGAATCAAGTTTGACGACATGATTGTCGATAACGCCTCCATGCAGCTCGTCTCCAAGCCCCAGCAGTTCGATGTCATGGTCATGCCCAACCTGTACGGTAACATTGTTTCCAACGTTGGTGCTGGTTTGGTTGGTGGTCCCGGTATCGTCCCCGGATGCAACATTGGTCGCGAGTTCGCCATGTTTGAGCCTGTAAGTTCCCACTCGCATCTTTCTTCCTATATCCAAGTTTTCAATTGACCAATTCATACTCACCATAACATTCTATCTTTTCATTCAATTAGGGTTGCCGTCACGTCGGCAAGGACATTCAGGGACGCAACTCTGCCAACCCCTCTGCCATGATCCTCTCCTCCGTCATGATGCTCCGTCACCTTGGTCTCGATGATCACGCCAACAAGATTGCCAACGCCGTCTCCAAGACTATTTTGAACGGCGCTGTCAAGACCCCTGACATGGGCGGCTCCAGCACCACCACTGAGTTCACCTTTGCCGTCATCTCCAACTTGTAAATAATGTCTTTGCACATTAGTACCTGTTGACCCTCTTTCTTTTATATTTTTACCCCGCCAGCTTTTCCGGTTGGCAAGAGAAGGCATTTGACGCCACTTCCCCATTCACATCAAACTCTCGACTCTACTACACTCATTCCCCCCTTTTCTTGTTCTCTAGTATTTTGTTGTTTTTTCGCATCGTTCATAGAGGTTCTGCTGAACCGCATTTTATTAAAAAAAATCATACTTTCATATCACGTGATAAAATCGCCGATGTCTCATCTCATGCAAATCGATTGTTCTCCTTTTGCCATCCCAACTTCTTGAAGATCTCTGAGAATGAGACCGGACCCACATAAGCAAGCTGCCTCGAGGAAATACCACAATAAGGTCAAGGGCCGTGGAGGGAGCGTAGCAGGAGCGAGCGGTGAAGTTTCTACCGCAGGTCGCGGCGGTCGAGGTGGCGCTGGTTCAGGTCGAGGACGAGGTGGCGGACGCGGTGGCTACAGAGGAAACCAAGGTGGAAATACTCAGGAGAATGACGGCGAGGAAGAAGATGAGGATGGTGGTAAGCGGCGGCTAAAACAAGATTGGACCACTTCTCTGTCACACGCCTTGGCGGTTTCTGCATGGACTTTTAACAAGGACACGGTTTTTGCCTTTTGTTTGAATGAAATTAACAGCCCCTAGGAAAAGCTATGCAAGACGCAAGATCACGAGCAATGCTGACCGGTATTTGGAACCAGAAGATGAAGGTAACCATAAACTGATTATCGTATGATCCCGACTTTACTTGGGTGCAACATTTGATAGCTTTGTTGATATTTCTTTTCTGCTCCTTATTGGATAGTGACCGAGGCAGAGGAGCTGGAGCAGGGCATCGACAGGCAGACATTGGCATTTAAAGAACTTCTCAAGGACTCTGATCAGAAGCAAACCTTTGACCCGGCAGCGTACTTTCGATTCAAGTCAGAGAAGGAGGTCGAAGTACAGGATCCACTAGAGAACTCTCAACAGGCGCGGAAGCTTTTAGAGGTTCGATTGAATGATATTGAGGAGGCGCTGATGACGTTGTCTATCAAAGACCGTCTATTTCTGCGCGAGTCGGATGCTAGGGCCGTAAAGTGATTCTACCTAAACCTCCTGTCCGATGCTAGCTCTTTGATGTAATGATGTTCCGAGATGGTCTAATTCACGCTGTCTTTTGATCTTTTATTTTCTTTGTAGCTGGACCAGGATCTTGTTGGGAAGGTGTCCTTGACCAAAGGGAAACCAATTGTACCCAAGTTGGTCCGAGGAGAGGCCGCGGCTGACATCCTGATTAAACCACCAGTATCGAATCCCACAGCGGGAGTTCAAAGAAATGTTACTCTCATGGATAGCTATAGCAAGGCTGCAATGGTGGAAGCAGCTGGATCAAAGATCGCTGATCAAGGTAGGGAAAACGTCATTTCAATAACGCGCCGTTCCCTTTGTAGCAGTCCTGGGGCATCTCCAACTTATCACGTTATTGCTCTGTTATTACACATCAGCCTCCTTGGATGCCGACCTGGATGACCTGCTGGATATTACAAAATCATATGGAAAATCTCGACCTGTGCCATCAAGATCAGCGAATAGTCATGACAATAGTGCCTTGGGACCGAAACCTCGTCTCCCTCCTCCACTCAAAGGAAAAACTCCTCCTGCACAGCCCAAAGGACCAGTCCCTGGAATCTCCAAAAAAGGCACGGGAAAAGGTGCCAATGACACGGAATGGCTGGATTCTGTTCTTGGAATATAGACTGTAATATTTTTCGAAACGACGTGCGGCGTGCTGTTAGTCAAGCAACCTTTGTGTCAAGGCGAAGTCCATGCGTCTGTTTTGCAAGCGATTCTTTGTGAAGAGATTGTGTGGCTATGCACAAGTACATGTACCGGTACTAGATATTTTCCTTCCTCGTGCGTTTTCGCATTCATTACAGTTTCTCGGAATTTTGACACTGAGCCCAAGGCGATGTGAGGAGAAGGCAAAACTGTCTTTGATCGTTAGGGCGCAGTGAGATTCTTCCTTGTGAACTTTGCCCTTTTGTCAGTGTGTGGTTGGTACCTCAAGCTCGACAACAAACGAAAACAGCAGATGTGCGAGCAAGAGTCGACCAGACCTAGTCCCGCAAAGACAGCAGGTCAAATAAAACAGGAAGCACCCTTTCTCTCCCTCCTCACCATTCCTTTATTTTCATCCGCACCCTTTTTCTCTTCACCCATTAAGCCGATCCCTGGGTCAGCTCGGCAGACCTTTATCTCTCTCTCTCTCTCTCTCTCTCTCCCTCTCTCCCCTTCCTCGGCCTAATTCTCTTTTCTGTTTGTCCTTTCTTCCTGTTATTTATTTTGGTCTGAAAGAGTGAATGCATTGCTGCTGCTCATATACCCCTCCATTCTACTCTCATTCTCTTCCATCTTCCGTTCACCATCACGCGTCATGTCCTCCGTAGATCTTGACAGAACTCAATCTATTCAAACGTCCACTACCTCCAGCAGTCTTCACTCCGTATACAGCTACAAGGCAGTTTTAGGCGACAAGACGACTCTCGACATTGAATTCGAATATCTTAGCACGGCCGACCTCTCCACTGCACCTATGTCCTTACCCCTCTCCACCAGCACCACCAACACTACATCCTTTCAGCAGCGGCACCAACCTTATGGAAATGGCGCGTTCTCCGGAAATCCCTTGAGAGAAGACGAGGAGGAGGACGAAGAAGGATACATGTCGGGAGAACTTGAAGATCAGGACAATGAAGATCAACAGCTTCGTACTCGAGTTATGTACGACCCTTTTGCAATGTCGTATCAACCTAGCTTCGATCTCTCGCTGCTCACAACGGCACCTTCCTCTGGAAACAACTTCAATGGCTCCAACAATAGCATTAGCAATAACGCTTCGGGACAGAGATCACCCAGTCCCTCCATGCAAGGTCAAGTGGATCAACAGCGTCACTCACAGCACCAGGGCCAATCTCAACAACGACTGCAACACCAGCCTCAACACCAACTTCAGAATCAGCACCAACACCAACAACACCTTCAACATAATAACCAGAACCACGCTCTACGCCAACAAGTCCACAGTGGTCCGTCATCGAATGGTTCAAGCAGTCTCCAGCAACAGGAACACTCGCGACAACATTCACACCAACATATGCGGCACCAACAGCAGAATCAACATCACCATAAAAGCCCACACCTGCCCAGACCCTTGGCAATTCCTCAGCAGCAGCAGCAACAGCGACCAACAAGTTTTGTGCCCCCAAATGCGCCACCAAAATTGCCGCCATCTTCCATCCCAAGTCGTCGAGAATCGCTAAGCCCTGTTCCAGCCCCCAGCCCACGTCTTCAACAGCAAGAGCAAGAGCAAAACCAGCGACAGTCCGCTCACCTCCCACTGCGCCCCACCATCGTCACCTCTGCCCGTCCGACTGAGGCGAGTACAGTATCTGCATCAAAAGAAGATACTTCACGCTCTGTTGGAACGTACTCTCTCCCGACTGATGCCACTAGCAATGAATATACATCATCGACCGATGGAATCGATCTACCACCAAATAACGGAGCAACATCTGCCGAATACTCTCAATCGGAGTTCCTACGGCAATTGAGTTATCGGCTTGCAGCAGACAACCAGCAGCAGCAGGCATCTCAGTCCACTTCAAACACTCCTTTGGCTCGGGCTGTGCCACCACCGTTGGCAGCGCGACCTAAGATCAAGCCTAAAGAAGATCCCGAGCATATGATTGTGAACAGTGATGAAGTGACGCACTATACTCAAGAGTTGGAGACCAAAGAAACCCTGAAACGTGAACGTACGCGGATATTACAGCGTACAGTTGTGAGCAGCTATCGGACGATTGATTATGGCGATATCACGGATATCCAACCCATGAAGCGCGGAGGGTTTGGAGAGATTCATACAGGAGAATGGTCGCGACTTCGCGTAGTGCTGAAAAGAGCTCTGGTGGAGCACAACGAAGGTGTGGAGCAGTTCGAGCAAGAGGTAAGTTTGTGTTGCCAAGGTTGCTAGTAATTGTCACTAGAATACATGTTGCTTATCCCACCATCGAATATTTCTCTTTTGGTACTGTAGCTCGAGATTTTGAAAAGAGTGCATGACTATGACTTTATAGTCCCATTCTATGGTGTGACAACAGACCCAACTACAGGAGTCAAGTGTATGGTAATGAAACACTGCACAAACGGCAACCTGTGCGCGTTCTTGGGCAAGTACCACGCGATCTTGACATGGGCAGAGCGGTACCGACTCTCGATCGAGATTACAAAGGGACTCGAGTTTTTGCACAAGTCTGGTTTTCATCATCGGGATCTTCACTCTGGCAACATTTTACTGGACGACAAACGGACGGCCCTGATCTGTGATTTCGGTCTAAGTCGATCCGCAACCAAGGCCCAAACGGCGGATTTGGTAGCAGCCGTAGGTGTTGCATCTTTCCTGGCCCCGGAGAGGTTTCCTCCAAAGAGACCAATATACTCTGCATCGTGTGACATCTACAGTCTTGGTGTGATCTTTTGGCACATCTCCTCGGGTCGCATTCCATTCGGAGACAGACTAAAGGACCCGGTACTTTTGTCTGAACTTTTGCATGGACTGAGAGAGGAGATTGTGCCCGGGACACCTAGGGAATACCGGGACTTGTTTGTCAAATGTTGGGACATAAAGCCGAGCCGGAGGCTCAAAATCGATGTAGTGATTACAGTCCTGCAGACTTTGATGGCCAAGCCCACGGAGCCTGTTCATCAAGTTGCGACCGGGTTTGTGGTGCCTAGCTTGACCAAATCAGCGGCCCTTCCTGTCCCTCCTGACCTGAGTGCAAAGATGGCAGCGCTGGAGAGGGCGACCAGTCGGTTTAACAAGATGATGTTTGAAGTACATGATCCGGCCATGAAGGAGACTGCGCGATATATTGAACGTAAGGATGACCCTGACTTGACTTATCTTGTATTCCTCCCTCTCCTCCTTTGCTCCGTGGCTTCGATTGCATACATTCTGACTTTTTTATTTTCCACATGTTCATGCTTCTAGGTACGCGGGCCTTCCTAGCTGAACAGCAAAGACCCGAGCCCTATTCATTTTCAAATCCTCCAAGCACACCCGTCTACCTATGTCCTGTCGTAGGTGACATTGCTGCGTTTCACTACCATCTAACTCAGCCACAGCTTCACCATCGATCAAATTACAATCCTATCAACGAATCCAGCGAGCAAACAGGCGATACGGCTCTTCATCTTGCTTGCCTCTTCCTAGAACATCCACTGGACACGATCAAGGTTCTTGTAGAATTGGGAGCTGACATCAACCTGGAGAACTTGCAAGGCTACACACCAGCCATGTCTTTGGTCACCTCCAACACCCAGTATTGCTATGAATCACTAAAGTTCTTTGTGATGAGAGGAGCACGGATCCCGGCCTATGTTCGACAGCCTATCGTGCCCTTGAGCTCATCGCAGGCGTATGCTCTACATCTTGTTCATGATTCCAAACCTCATCAGCTTCAGAATGGTGGTGTTGGGGTCACTGGTCACAAAAAGTCGCCATCTCTTCAAGAAAAGTATGTCGTCGGGCAAGGTCAACAGCAGCAGCAACAACAGCAACAACAGCAGCAGCAGCAGTACCAGGGTCGGCCATTGATCCATATCGTGGCAGCTATGCAAGAAGACCATCGGATACTAGATCTTCTCTGTGAAGCAGGTCTTGACCCTGCCATTCGATATAGTAATCCCTATGGCTCTGGACATCAACATTCACGGCCCCATCAAAGTCAAGGGGGCGCGGGGTTCCATCAAGGCGAGACGGCGCTCGTTGTTGCGGCAGCCCATCTCAAGATCAAAAACGTGGAGTGGCTGTTGAACCATGATCTTGACGTCAGTGCTTCTGAGACTGATATTATCAAGGCTATACGAGTCGTTCGGGTGTTATATCCTTTGGATCTCAGCCCCTCGTCCCCTCCAAATTCACCAACGTCCAGTATAATCTCTGTCCCTCCTGCCAACTCCCAGGAAGGTGAAGGGTTACTCGGCTTGATTGAAGAGATTCGGGAACTTGGAAAGTTCACTTGGGCAGGTGTTGCGGCCGGTCAACTCGACATCATCCCTCAGAAAGTCCACTATAATGCATCATCTCCTTCCCATATTCATTCTTACCCCGCCTATCAGCAACAACAACGACGCCGCGAGAAGAGCAAGGACATGGTGGGACCCGTATTACAATTGCTGGAGCAATGGACAGGGCAGCGAAGGGTGGCAGCTCGTAGGGAAGTCGCGACTAAACTAAAGCTCATGTATGGCTCCTCTCCGTCGACTTCTCTCTCGCAGGACGAGAAGGGTCGAAGTGGACAGTCTCAACAGGCCAATTCGATATCATCCATGAGTGCTGCCCCTGGCTACGGCAACGGAAGCATTCAAGGCGGCAGTAACGGACATCCGTCCATGCCACGCCATCACCCCTTGCAGCAGCAATTTCAACTCCGTAATCAGCCATCTAATATTCGCCAGGGTGGCGATAGGCCCACACGTAAGGACCAACGTCATTTGATCGATCAGGTCCTGAACGAGAAATCATGGTTCTTTACAAAAGATCGTCCTCTTAGAATAGGATAATAACAGCAACAGTACGGTGTGAAAGGAGACAATAATACGTTTATGTCGTCTATGAGGGCCTAATGTAACTGTGGATGTTTTTGTTGGACAAGCACAAAAAGTGTGTTCGTCCGGATAAAAGTACATGCAAACGGAATGCAAATAACGGGAAAGGGAACAAAATGAGAATAGTGGATTGAAAACCAAGAGTGATTTAAATGTAAGCACGGCTGTTGTGCTTGGCCATATCCATGATGCGGACACCTCTCGTCAAGGGGTTGGACATGGTCTCGGGCGTGAGAGTGATGACACAGGCATAGGTGGCCTCCTCGATGGCATCCTCCTTTCCAAACACAACCTCACGCGTCAAGCGGTTGCGGAAAACTGTGATCTCCTGGGTGTTGAACGAGATAATCAAGACGGGCACATCGTTCTCCAGAACCTTGGCAGAAACCAACTCGACGTTACGAAGCTCCAGAATCTTGCAGTCACTGACAAGTCCCTGGGCGATCTGAGCCTGGAATCCAGCTGACAACACGTTGAAGGTAGCCTCTGAGCACCACTCGTGGAGAGTCTCCGAGTCAGCATTCAAAACAGCATCCATAATCTCGGGAATGATAAACTCGCGGCAGTCCTTCATGAACACATCCATCTTGAATGCAGGGTCAATCATCTGCATAGCACGGATCGTCTTGGCGTTCTCAGTCTCGTCCATCAACGACACTATTTGCGTATTCAAAGACAAAAACAAGAATCAGCAACTGCTCAACACTTTTTTTTTGGTCAAAAACTATTGCACAACGCCCACAGCCTTACCCCAAGCATCAGAGATCTTGTCGGTGACAACGCGAGCCCAAGCGACAAAGACATTGTCACTCTCTTCGTAGTTCTTCTTCATGTTGAAGACACCCTGCACAACAGGGTTGGTATCCTTGAACTTGTCCCAAGTCTCCTTCCATGCAGAGTCCTTGTGCAAGACCATGGACTCTCCAGCGCTAGTTACAAAAAAAGGCGGGGTAATCATGAGCACGGTGCTACAATAATCTGCGTAATCAGATTACATCAACCGATCATCGCTTTCTTACTTGACATCCTCCTTGGTCTGCTCAGCGGCGGCCTGAGCCATCTTTTGGGCATCCTTGGGGCTGTAGTTGGGGTCCAATCCACGGGCCTTGCGACGGGCAGCCTTTGAGATGTATCCTCCATATCTGGATTCTGTGTCCTGAATAACGGTTTCTACTGACTCTTTGACGTTCTGGAAGTATTGGTTATCGCGGATAGGCTTTGAGGCCGAGTCGATCGTCTCTGTGAACACCTTTCCGGTCTCTGAGATCTAGAGACATGATTCAGCAAGAGCAAAAAGAGTCAGAAAAAATGGCCGTCTTTGTTTGCTCCTGATCGGCGCACATGCAGTATGGGGTTGGGGGGTTTTTTTTTACCTTCTCCTTGGATCCCTTCACAAACTCATTCTCGGCAGCGCCCTTCAAGGTCTCACTGACAGTCTCGCCGATCTTTCCAGTCGCCTTCTTCAACTGCTCAGCAGTCTGCTTCAACTTTTCCGAGGCCACGCTTGCAGAAGCGGCGCTTTCCTGTTACGAAGGGAACAGAAAAAAAAAGACCAAACCACGTTGTGAGTCAGTCTTTTGGAAATCCTATTGCCGTTGCGAGCTTGACTCCTGACCCTTCAAGAGTTCTCCTTCAAAATAGTCATCTTGTTTTTTGTTTTTTTGTCTTTTTGTCTTTTTTTTTTTTTACCTTGGCCTTGCCAAAGGCGTCCTTGGCCTTCTTGAGGGCATCGCTATCGCCAACCTTTCCAGACTCATCCTGCAACTTTTTTACAGAGTCCTGGAGCTCCTTGTTCTTCTTGATCTGCTCCTTCAAGGTCTCGACGAACTTCCCAAAGGCGCTCTGGGACTCGTAACGGGCCGAGATCAAGGGTGCAGAGATATGACGACCAGTGGGGTGTGCAGAGAGACGCTGAGTGGGCGATGCAAGAAGCGAGCTGGGGCGGATCGCACCGACAGTCCTTGAGGAGACGAGGGATCGAAGAGCAGACATGGCGAAATGTGAGGACCCTTGGGTGATGGTGGTGGAGGGTGGGTGATTAGTTCTTCTTGGCAGAAGGGAGAGAAAGAGAGAAAGAAAGAAGGAGAAAAAGAATGCAAAAGAGCAAAAGCAATGACGGAACGGAGAATGAGAGGAGATCCGATCGGCCCGCCCTGTTAGTCGTTTCGTTCCTTTTCTTTCTTTTGCCCAAAATGGTTGGAGAGAGACTGCTGCTTTGACAGGGGCTGCTCTCTTGGTCAATTGTTCATTGGGCGAATCGGGTGGCTTGTGTGTGTGCCTGGGTGTGGGGTCAACGATCACCGATCACCACCCAGCCCCAAGAGAAAAGGAAAGGCCCACCTGTCGACGCTCTTTTTCTTCTTTTTATTATGCAAACTAGCTGATAGCACGATGAAGGGTGGAGAGATAGCAACTGACAACAGAAAAAGGGTAAACAAAAAAAAAATAAGCAAATGCGATGGTGTGGCGGCGAAATATATCGATGTGGTGGCGGTGGTGGTGGTGATAGTGATGAGAGGTGCTTGGAGGCGCCCGGCTCCTTTGAGGTAGGTTCAACACAGCCGGATGATCAGGATTGGGATTCCCGGCCTTAATCCTTCTTTGACTGGGTGGCAGTCTCGGCAACAGCCTCCTCCACAATCTTGGAGAGCTTAGGGTCCAATGTTGACGATCCACTGACATGGGGCTCAACAACATCAGCGATGGGGGACTTTGTTGGCTGTTCTGAGATTTCGGTAGCTGCTGCTACTTCTTGTGATGGCGTGACGGTCTCTGTGCTCGACTGTTCATCCTTCTTGTTGTCCTTGACAATCTCCTCCTCGCCTCCAATGTCCTTCATCATCTCTGCCAAGATCTGATCAGCAACAGCCTTCACTTCCTTGGATGGCTCCTGATCCGCGTTACTTGACACGTCCTCGACAGCTCCGTCAGCACCCTTCATCAATTCGGCAACAGATCTGTTCCTAGCCTCGCCCTTCTGAACCTTCTCCAATCTCTTCTGTCCAACGCCAAGCTCGGCATGCTCCCAGGTAGTAATCTTCATTCCGACACCAGCCATCGAGTTCTGGTTCAAGAACTGGACCCAACGACGGACCACCTCGGGGTTTGCGTCCCGAATAGCCAAGAGGCGCTTGTGGGTCTTCCTCTCAAATGTCTCCTGAGCCTTCTTGTAAACAAAAGGAGACTTGTTGACAGTCCACTTTGAGGTCTGAACGGGAAGGGGGATCGCTCCTGTGCATGGCATGTCCAAGGCAGCGGCGGCGCGGCGAGCAAAGTCCGTGAAGAACTCGAGCTGTTGGGGGAGGTATGAGCGAAGGTGAAGGTGGGCGACCGTGATGTTGTGGGTGGGAGGAATCTGCAGAGGCTCTCCGTAGACGAGACGATCCTCGGGGGACATTGACTCGGGCAATGTGGGGATAGCGGCGGCAGAGTTTGAGTTGCTATTAGCATTTAACAGTGATGAGTCGATTGTCAGTAAATACCGAGATTTGAATGCGTGCATTGCGGTTGTTTGGCTTTGGCATGTCCAATAGTGATTGCGATCAGGGTTCTTGGCCAGTACCTGAAGGAACGAGCGGCGATAGAGGAAGAGCTCTTCAAGGCGTTCATGCCCTTGGAGGCGACTCCTGTTCTGAGGGTCGTCAGCATGGTTCAAGGTATGTGTAGAGAGGAAGAAGAGAGGGAGAGGAGAGGGCGATGGAGGATGGAGAGAATCGAGCAATGAGGATGGACGTCGTTCTCTTGGTTGGTTGATGAGTCTCTTTGCTCCGAAGTGTGCAGCAAAGAGAACGGGACAAAACATGGATCACGTGGTGGCGAAAAGAGCAGTCGCGATTTGTTTACGTTTTTTTCTTTTTCTTTTTTTGCACCTTTGCAGCCTCGCAGCTCGGTGGCATTCATTCGCTTTACATGCACCTTGACCTCCTCTCGACCGTACTCAATCCATCCATCCGCTCGCATCACCCCTCCTCTTTCCCTTCCATCGCCCTCTGACCAGCTCTCTCTCTCTCTCTCTCTCTCTCCACCTCCCCTCCCTCCCGCCACCACCACCAACACCACCCTGTTCTGCTCGAGTGCTCCCTCTCGACCAGACAACCCTCATCAACTATATCCAAGTCATGGCGCAAGCACCGCCCCAGGGCAAGATCCACTTGAAGACCAGGTAACCAACGCACCAGCTCCTACTGGCCTCCGCATCCTAGGACTCGTATGTTTGGGGGAAGTTGCATAGATACTGATCTGAATTCACATCTTTCCACTCTGCAGCTTCAAATCTACACAGACAATCGAGTCCATCTATACTGGAGGAAAGGTCTGCATATCCCAGGATGAGCAGTTTCTTATCACAACAGTTGGCGAGGACATTGATGTGATCGAGATCAAGACTGGAAAGAAGGTGTGGAGACTCAAGGGAGACACTGAGATCATCACCACGTTCGCCGTCACCCCTGATGGTAATACACTTGTCAGCGCCAGCAGAAGTCTTTTGCTCAAGACCTGGGACCTCCGCACAGGAACTGTTATTAGGAGTCTGAAGGTAACGGAAACTTACTTTTTATTCTTTATCGCGATGGACAAGATTGCCTTGGATATAGAAACTAGTTACTCAGAAATCTCGCGCTACGATGTGGTTTGGTTTTTTTAGGCCCACGACGCACCCATTATTGTAATGGCTATTGACCCCACCTCGACCTTGGTGGCCACTGGATCGGCTGACAGCACAGTCAAAGTCTGGGATATTGCAGGAGGATTCTGTACACACAACTTCAAGGGACATGGAGGCGTTATCTCGGCTGTTCTCTTTCACCCTGACCGTACAAAGTGGTCCCTGTTCTCTGGAGCGGACGATTGCACAGTCCGTGTTTGGGATCTTCAGACCAGAAAGCAGACTGCCTGCTTGGAGAGTCACGTCTCTGTTATTCGTGGATTGGCCGTTTCAAACTCTGGAAAGACCCTGATTAGTGGTTCTCGTGATAAGGTCGTCAACGTCTGGGACCTTGCCAGTTACAAGCTTGCGACCACCTACCCCATTTACGAAACTTTGGAAACCGTCGGCATCCTTCAAAAGTCAAAGATCGAGACTATTGGCGACAAGGACGTGTCTGACAAGGAAATGTTCTATACCGCTGGCGACAGTGGTGTCATTCGCATCTGGGATTTGAGATCTGGAGAGTTGATTGCAAAACAAAAGGAGGAGCAAGGAAGCAAATCCGGTGTGTCGGATGTCTTGTAAGTTCAACATCGGTTCAATGGCGTGAGACTTACTGTCACTCTCTCTCCTTTGTAGTCTAACGTTCTCGTTCTGTCCGAAATTAGATACAACACAGAGTCGCAGCAGCTCGTGTCTATCACCAGTGACCAAAACATCATCTTCTTTGACATTTCAAACAGTCTCAAGCGTGTCAAGCAGATTGTTGGTTACAACGACGAGATTATTGACGTGGCGTACATTGGAGAGGAGGAGACTCATTTGGCTGTCGCGGCCAACAGCGAGCAGATCAGAGTTTTCAACCTCAAGGAATTCGAGTGCGATCTTATCTATGGTCATACCGACATTGTTATTTGCTTGGACAGAAACACGGACGGAACCCTGATGGCTTCGGGATCAAAAGATAATACCGCCAAGGTCTGGACCTTGGATTTGGAGAACGAGGATGCAGATGAGAGATACAAGTGCATAGGAACCTGTGTTGGTCATACGGAAGCTATTGGCGCCGTCGCTTTAACGAGGAAGACCGACGGCTTGCTCCTTACTGGATCCCAGGATAGAACGATCAAGTGCTGGGACTTGAGCACAGCTGGTGAGTCTTTGCGTCTCACTGCGTTGTTTAGCGCCGAAGAATGTCATTGCGTTGAGACTGATTGGGTCGAACATTTTCTTGTATTAGATTTGGAAGAGCCTGATGAGAACTTGCGCTTCAAGTCGCACTACACTATTCAGGCCCACGACAAGGATATCAACACTATTGCCATTGCCCCCAACGATAAAGTTTTTGCTACTGGATCTCAGGATAAGCTGGCCAAGATTTGGAACTTGCAGGATGGATCTCTTGTCGGTACCTGCAAGGGTCACAAGCGCGGTGTCTGGTCCGTCAAATTTTCTCCTGTCGATCAATGTCTTGCCACCAGTTCAGGAGACCGGACAATCAAGATTTGGTCCTTGAACGACTTCAGCTGTTTGAGAACGTTTGAGGGTCATACCAATTCGATCCTCAAGGTTGACTTCTTGACCTCTGGACTTCAGCTGGTTTCTTGCGGCTCCGATGGTCTGGTCAAGCTGTGGACCATCCGCACGAACGAGTGCGTTGCTACTTTGGATAACCACACAGAAAAGATCTGGGCCCTCGCTGTCCGCAAGGATGAGAACCTGGTGGTAACTGGAGGAGCAGACTCGATGATCAACCTCTGGGAAGACTTTACAGAGATTGAGTACGCAGAGAAGAAGCAGGCCAAGGCTGATTTGGTTCTCAAGGAGCAAGAGTTGTCCAACTACTTGCAGCGCAAGGACTGGAAGAACGCCATCACGTTAGCCTTGTCCTTGGAGCAGCCTTTCCGTCTCCTGCAGCTCTTTAACCAGATCTTGCAGGATCGCCCTGAACACGATGCATCGATCACCGGATTGGAGGCCGTGGACAAGGTCTTGCGGGGACTTTCATTGGACCAGCTCGCCAAGTTGTTGGGCTATGTCCGTGACTGGAACACCCACGCCAAGAACATGCGTGCAGCCCAGACAGTCTTGCATGCAATTTTGAGGGAACGCAAGGTCTCGGAGATGATCGAGGTGCCAGGCATCAAGGATTTGTTGGACGGACTCTTACCCTACAGTGACCGTCACTTCCAGCGCGTAGAGGCTCTGTCAGTCCGCAGCTTTGTGGTGGATTATACTGTTCAGGCCATGGACTTGATGACGATGATGGGTGATATGGATAACCTTGATATGGAGGATGGAGAGGCCGATAGCAGAGCACAGAGAAAGGCTGAAGAGGAACTTTTGGCCAAGGAGAGGCACGATGCATTTGCTGCAGCTAGAGCAGCCACTGCAACCACCTCGACTGAGCCAGCACCTGCCCAAGAGGAAGAAGAAGCCGAGGAGGCCGAGCACGACAGTGAGGACGACGACGACGAAGAGGATAGTGAAGACGATGAGGACGAGCAAGTCAATGAAGATAGTGACGAAGACATGGAGTAGCATCACAAACAATAGACATCATTTATTTTGCATTTTCAAAACAGTTGTATCCGATCTGCCAAGGCAGCAAGATCATGAAAGCATGTACACAGCTAGCAAGGCAGCCCATGACATTATGGACACTGTAAGTACGTCTACATTAGGCGCCAACACCAGTCGTTGTTCTCCACCAGGGAAAATACATGGCATGTGGCCTTGAAGTTGGTGAGCGACGAAGACCGATCTGTTTCCACCTTCGTCACTTCTCAATGTGGCCATGGCCTGCACGTCCTTCTCCTCTATTGATGGCAGGCGGTTTCGAAGAGCCACACTGCTGCTGCTGCCGGCTGTGGCGCTGCCAGTGTTGCTTGTCCCCTGTCGCTTTTTGCCTTCAAGCACCTCTAGCTCAGTCGAAAGACGAGCGAGCTGCTCATAATTAGAGATTGACTTTTGGAACTCGGCTTCGTATCCTAATAGTTTTGTCGCTAAGGCAGAAAGTTGAGTTTCCCGTTCACGAAGTGTTTGCTTAAGCATGCGTTCCCCATCTATCATATCAAGGAACTCTTGGTTAGACAAGAATCAACTATGACCAATTGAACAAAAAAAAATCCATAAAATACATACCACACTTTTTGTGGTATTTTTCTTCAGCTTGCTGAAAAGCCGCTTGCCAACTCCGGAGGGAGGCTGTGAGGTCCTTGACTTCGGCATGTAATTGGCTCGTCATTTTTGGCTGTTGTTGTTGTCCTTCAGCACTGTTCAGTCTAGTCGACAAAGATGAGACAGCCGATCCGCCTCCACTTTGTCCTTGTCCTTGACCGTGTCCTTGACTATAAGCCAGTTGCAACTGCCGATGCATTAGATCCACTTGTTGGACCAAGAATTCGTATTCTTTACGCCATCCAGCGCCTTCCTCACTTGTAAGTCTCAGCAGATGATTGTTGAGTTTATCGAGCTCTTGGTTCAACAAGATATTCATCCTTGTGACATGCTGAACCTCTTGTTCCAGAGAGTTGATTCGAGTTTGCATCTTGATCCAGTCGCGAGTCGGCAACACAATCTCGGGTAGATCAGACGACCAGCGCTCCTCTACCGATGGCTCCCCTGCTGCAACTTGAAGGCTCTTTGGTGAATGTGATATCTGTGACAGAGAGAAGGGTGTTGACGACCGATTGTAAGACTCGTCGGATTGAATACCCCGGCTCTTGTTTGAAAGAGACTCGAATAAACTGTACGAATTTGCTCGAATTAACGCTCCACTGTCTCCGTTCACTTCCTTTGCTGATCCGAAAGATGAGGCGACAGTGTTGGGTTCAGACATTTGTAGAAGATCTGCCACCTCGTTTGAGCTGCCATGCTCGTCAAAAGAAATCTTGCCCCCTTGGGGGCTCTCGACTACAGCCACGGCTTCGATGAGATGAGATGATCTGTCACCTTGATGGAAAGGGTCCTCTGCAGGGGTGGTATAGACATCAGAATCGCGGTCATTGATTGTGTCTATTGTGTCTAGACTTGAGTCCATGAAGTCCAGTGTATCTTTAGAGGGCATCTGTTGCGGTAAAACTTGTTGTTGTCGCCGTGCCTTTGCACTCTCGTGTCGATGGCGTAGTTGACTAGGAAGAAGATGTACCTCAGAATCGATTGCTGAAGACCGGGCTCCTTGCAATTTGGGGATGGCCATGACAGAAGGACTTTGCTTGGACTTATTGAGATGGGTATGATGATGGTGTTGTGGGTTTCCAACGGAGGAGTAAGAAGTTGGCAGCACATCGGTGGGATGGTCCTGCTCCTGCTCGGGCAGGAATGAGGGCTCTGGTGATCGAGTACCATCATCATCTTCCTGACCTCTTTCTTCCTCATCGACAGTGCTTGGCGTGGTCATTGCAAGGCGGAGGAAGTTATTAAAAGATGGAAAGGAGGAAAAAAAAAATACGCGCCAAAAGCCCTCTCCAAGAAAAAAAAATCACGTGGAGGGGGAAACAAGACCAACGGGCTGTGGCCTGCGGCACAGACCAACAGCGGCTGACGGGTCTCTGCAACGGAAGAGGTTGGGGGCATGCTAGGCACACCCTGTGCTCTCATTGCTTGATGGACCACGAGATGAAAAACGCGCCACCTATCTTGACTAGGGCAGTTACAAGAGAACTGGACCACCTCTTCGCTGTTCGTTCTGAGCCTCCCTGCTACGCCAGGCTACCAGCGTTTCCCTACCAGAATAAACAACAGTAAAATTCGTGCCCCTAAGGGTGTAAAAATAGGGCCGCCCGACCCCTCACCCTCTAGTGCACCATCCAAATCCCGGATCATGCTCCTTCCTTTCTCCTTGCCCACCTGCATGCAAGCAAGTACCCACACACGCAAATTGCCAAAGAATTGGCGAAATTTTGGACCAGTCTGCAACTCGCGTCTTGGGAAAAGTCTGGCCTTGCGCCCCTGGATGAGCGTTCGTATGGACATCACCAAGGTGAAGAGGACCCGCATTATCGCTTTGTCTGAGCAATGGAGGCTGAATATGGGGTGTGGGCCCCGCGCCGCCCCTCCTCCTCCCCATCTTTCAACCTCTTATCGTCTCTACCTATAAAAGGCACTCTCCTGTCTCTTTCTTCAACAGTTGACCTCTCATCACTCTTCACCTTTCACTTTGCCAGTTCTCCTTCAAGTCAAGCTATCTACTACATAAAAAACCATGAAGTTCACTACCACGACCTTCCTTATTGTTGCTTGCCTGGCCATTGCTGCCTCTGCTAAAAAGCACACGTCGTCTTCAAGCGATGTCGCCTCGGTCGATCCTATCACAGCTTCCCCATCCCCCACCGATGGTGGCCCATCTCCGTCCCCAACAGAGTCCAACACCGAGCCCACCGAGCCTGCGTCTGCATCTGCGTCTGCCCCTGCGGCTATCACCGCCGCCCCTGCTCCCTCGACCACCCTCCCCGCCATCATTCCCCCTGTCGTCACCGCCCCGGCCCCAACCTCGAGCACGGGATCATCTCCTACCGTCACCAACAAGCCCTCGGCCGGCAACATCTTGGAGAATGGATCACTCAAGACACTTATTGTTTTGGGCGGAGGAGTGGCTGCCTTGGCCCAGCTCTTGTAAAACATAAAAAGTCGATTGGCCCATTTTAGACCAAACCTTTTACTCGGCCATAATACTCGAATCATATACATGCCTGTCATATATCCATCGGAGAAAAAAAGTCATTCATTAAATAACACAATCGTTATTGGACGAATAGTACTACAAAAAAAACTAAACAGGGGGTGGAGGTGGCGGCTGCGAAGAAGGTGGTGGAGGAGGGGGAGATGCATGTCCTCCAGGAGGAGGAGGCGGTGCGGACACTGGAGGTGGGGGTGGAGGAGGAGGCAAACCAGAAGCTCCCGTCTATTAAAAAAAGTTGCCAAATTCAAGACATGGACGTTAGTTTGGCATGTAGGACATCAACATGACAATCTTCAAAGAGCTGTGACTTGGCAACTTACCCAGCCATGAGGTGCGACTGGAGGTGGAGGAGGGGGAGCGCCATAGGGAGCGTAATATCCCGCGTATGGGTTATAAGGATAGCCTGCAGGGGGGTAGGCAGGGGGTGGGGGTGGGGGATGAGGAGCTGCAGGATCCGATCCAGGGGCTGCACTCCATGGGGCCGCGGGTGGTGGTGGTGGTGGAGCAGAACCATATGAGCTGGATGCGCCCTGTTGTTGCCAAGGGGCAGGTGCAGAGGATCGCGCGGCCCAAGGTGGAGGAGCAGAATCTCGAGGCTCTCTTGAATCTCTCGAATCCCGTGAATCCCTTGAATCCCTGTAGTCTCTGTGATCCCGCTGATCGCGATAGTCCCTAGAATCCCTTGAATCCCTCGGCTCTCTATTCGCCCAGGGAGGAGGAGCTGATCCAGACTGGCTCCTTGATGATGATGGTCCATAGTGCCCCTGTAAATACGATATATACAACTAGGTTAGAAATAACTTGAGGACACACCTGAAACAAGAAACAGGGCAACAGGGCTTACCGAAGGACCTCTGCTTTCGCCATCTCTCTCACGCTCTGGCGCTGCCGCTGCTCTAGCAACATCGGCTGGAACCTGCTCTCCGAGCTCAGCCATCAAGTTCAAATACTCGGAATCAATCTTCTGGTTTCTTTGCTGAGCCTTCTCTGCTGCCTCCGGGTTGTTGCGCTCGCGACAATCACGAGTGGCGTGCCCATGACCACCGCAAATACCACAGACCAAATTGATTGTGACATTGTGAATCTCGGGACACTCGTATCTACGATGGCCTAATCCACCACAGTTCAAACAAGTCTGATTCTCGTCGTCTCTGAGTGTTCCGTTCAAAGAGGCCAGTTCTCTCAACTGCATGCGTTTAAGCTCGTTTTGTCCTTCAGGAACAGAGGCCGACTAGAAATAACAATGTTGGCGTTAGTGTCGTTAGCAAAGAAACAAAAATAAGGAATACAAACAGGAAGGATGTCCTTACAGTCTCAATAATCTTGTTAATGAGTTGAATAGCCTTGGCAACCTTCTCCTCGGTGTCCGCAGAAACCAAACAATGCAAATCCTCCTCCAAATTTGAGCTGGACGCCGAATCAGAGCGACTCTTGCCTTCCTTAACTGATCCCTTGCCACGGATGCTAATCTTGGCGCCAGATTCAGTTTCCATCTTCTTGAGTGTGTTTCCACGTGGTCCAATCAAAAGACCAATAAAGTTGATCTCTGGAAACTCCTTGACAGGGATGTATACTTTGTCCATCGTCTTTGTCGGTCGTTTATAGTCGGCGGGAGGACGAAAGTCGGGGTACTTTTTAATAGCGCCATCGATCAATAAGTGGCGTTCGTCTTCGAGCTTTTTTCGATACCGGTATTCTCTGGTATTGACACGCTTTCCCTCGGCATTATAAACCGGCTCTGGCGAACGAGATCTAGTAAAGTCCCAAAGTAAGATTCCTCGATTAGTGTCTTTATACATAACATCAAAGGATGTCAAGTTTATCCTGACAAGATGTAATTCACGCAGTACCTGGCTCGATCGAGGGGAAGTACATCTCCTGTTCTCAGCTTCCTGGTGATCTCCTCAAGTCTTGTATGCACTGTTTCAATAGATCAATAGATTCGTTCGTCAGTATCTACTTCGTACCTAGCATAGTCCGATCTTCTTTGCATCAAACAGAGACTTACATAAGAACATCTCGAGTTGCTCCTCCGTCATGTTGGTGGGCAATGCCGTCGGCATGCCTGGAATAGTAACTTTTTCCTCTTCTGCAGCCCAACGACTCCTACGTTTCTTCCTTGGCTCTTCTGCACCATCTATTAACAGCAAGGGGAGAAGCGATCATTAATTCCAGGAACCATGCGGAAACTTTGGTACTTTTGGTACGATACTTACTCTCCTGTTTTACAACAGAGTGATCTGCAGCTTTGGGAACATATGGTGCCGGCGTAGGAGAATGGGATGAAGTTGGGCGATCGTAATGAGAAGCACCGTCACTGAATCTGCTGAACGATCTTTCTGTTGGTTCTGAGGAACGTCCACGGTCATGCTGATCAGAGGGGTCAGCAACCTCGCCAATCATCCTCTTGCGAGGACCGAGCGGTGTCGTATTAGACCCAGTTTTTCCTAAATTCCAGCTCATGGTTGGATTCCTGCGTCGGATTGATGGGAGAGGATGGAAAGAAGCGAGAGCGATGGAGTGATGAAAGGTAAAAGTCGTATACATTTCATCTCGACATTGGCCAGATACTTCATAGGGCGGGACAATCTGCGCCATAATAACGTCACCGTAGATTAAATCGCATGTTAATTAAAAAAAGTGTTGAGGAGCTCCTCCACACAATCTTGTGAATGGTTATACACTTCCCCGCGCCTTATGGGTCGCGGTTGTGCGAAGCCGGCCCACGTTTTGCTTTTAAAGCTAGCCACCGCTTCGAATGACAAGAAGCATGGTGGTGAAGTTCGTCGGGTACTGGTAGCGCTGCTTCCAGTGTTAAACGACGCCCTACCTTCACTTGGTCAAATTCGTCCTCCAATTTTTTCTTGCTGCACAGTATTTGACTGGACGGGACTCCCATCTCTCTTCGTCAGACATTTGGGGATAATCTTGCGAATGGTTATAAAATAGACTCATCAAAGCGCAGGAACCAGGGACGACTATGGGAACCAGGGACGACAATGGAAACCAGACTCCGAGGCACCTAGGAAATTGATCGGACGTAAGCTTGACCTGATCGCTCGGGACATGCGTGAACAGAAAGACTGGATAACTGTCAAAATAATGAAAAGATGAGATGAAGCATCCAACAAGTTCTTGAAAGAGTCCAGCTGTGATCTTTTCCGCAAGACGTTCACCATCATGAGCAGAAGGTTGCAAGATACAATGAACCCGCGCTTCAAGGATTACTCCCGGTTTTTTGGCGTCTACTCTGGAGGTTAGTCCTGAGAGACTCGTGCATTACCGATACTGCCTAATCGTCACCCGTGCTTCATATTATACAGTTGCGGCCCGGCTGGTGTAGGATCATATGTATCCCTGTTTAAAGAGCACCCATCTATAAGTTACCCACGTCTGTGACGGATATGAAGGGACACGTCCAAGGTGTTGCACACCTCCTTTAATATCAATCGCCCTATAGATGACCATGATTGGCACCAGGAAAACGGGGACCAGAATACTGACTGGGTTTATCACAACATCTGCAATAACCAAGGCACGGAAATAACGATTGCATCCTCACCCATCGCCAGGGTTGATATTACAGGTCCTGCATTTATTACCAATGACATTGACCATTATATCTTCGAATCCAGGCGTGAGCGAAATAGCTGTTTAGTCCCTTTCCAGAACAGCCTCAGTCCTGTTCTCTTTGGAGGGATGCCCAGTAGCTCCAGAAGGTTTCCTTTATATAACAAATCGCGGTGTCTGGGGAGGCTATGGCGCTTTCTTTCACCTCGTTTATTAAAAAGATGTCCATCCTTTTGTCAATCGCTTGAAAACCGGGAACGTCGTATCGGTTTCTGCCGGGGATAGAGGAAGCTTACGCGTCATATTCCGCCCATATTCTTTCGATATTCCTTCGTGTCCATCTGTCTCCCTGTAGCAATATGACAAAACCCAAATGTATTTGAAAGAACACGGGTAATGTCTCAGGGCGACGCCACATGTGGTATCATCGTTGTACTGGCAGTGGTGATGATGGTGGTTGAGGTTGCAGAAGAATGGGTGTTGTTCCTGCCTCAGATTGCTTTAATATCAATCTGCTTGTAGCACCCATCGTCAACAACAACAGCATCCATATTTGACAGTCGCTCCTATCATCCTAATGAAAGCGGAAGAATGGCTTCGAGCTTCTTCAGTTGGCACGCCTCCCCTAGGGCTTCAGCTCGGTCTGGCACCCTTACGCGCAAATTTTGACTAATAGTTTTGACCAGCTGTTGTGCTTTTTTGACGTAGACATTTATTGGGCTATTAGTATGAGCTGTGTCCTATGTCGGTTTTTTTGTCATCGTCCCTGTCCAAACCGAGTTGTTCATCCAATATTTCCATAGTTTTGTTATTGAGTCCTGTACAACTGCGTTATTTTCGTTGTTCCGTATGTCATGTTATTCTGTTGAGCTCCGAATGTAGTGTTGTTTGTTGATTCCAGCATGTCACGACATTTCGTCGCTATTTTCCACTTTGACTCTCGTTTGCAGAAGGGTCTTGCATCGATCTGGCTTGATCTCCAAACACCTCAACTAGTATCCTGTGTCGCTTCGACTTTTGCTCGTTTCAAACAGCGATTTGTCTCATTGCTGACGACCATGCCACCAACCGCATCATCATCCAGGCGATTGCGTTTATCCGCGACGTAGTCCGAGGCAAGGCGCTCCGACTTGACAGAAGAAGCCGGAATAGCCAGGTATTTTCTTGCAAGCTGAGACATGAAGGGGAACACGGCTTGATGCTCAAGCCACCACTGACAGGGATCCACTTCGATATCATCACACTGTCGACATGTGAAGTAACGCTCGAAATCGTTTATATTCGTGATTTTAGAGTCAGTGCCTTCGCCATTGGGTGCTTGGTCCTGCATAGCCAGCAACCGCCGAAGGTTAGCCTTCCTGACTCCAGGTGCCGGTGTGCTCGTCGTCGGCAATAGAGGTTGGTCGTTCGCAAGAGCGATCTCCTCATATTCATGAAGGAGTAGTGTCTTGATTTCGTTGAAGCGCACCAAGTCAATCCTGCGCATGATAAGGTTGAATGTCGGGTGGAAGAATGACGCCTTCACCAAGGATTCTGTATTTTTCACTCGGTTCGAAAGTTCATCCTGCAGGCAGATTCTGAAGTTCTCGATCTCGACAACGGTGGAGGTTTGAGCTTCCAACCCCAACGAAAGGGCCGAGATCCACGCAAGTACACAAGCTGCAAGGCCTCGGGAAGAAGACGAGCTGAAAATCAGCGTGGTTTCCTCGAACGGATCCAAGATCGCCACCACATTGCTGACATGTTTCCACTCCGACTCGGAGAGCTTCAGTTCCTCGAGCTTTCCTTTGTTCACCGCTTCGAAGGGGGACAATACCAAGGATATGTAAACCGAATCGATGGTGCCTCGGAGCTGAATGAGCCGGCGTAGCATGGCCAGGGTACTGTTCCATCTGGTCTTGACATCCCTGATGATTGCCAGAGGTTCACTGGAGGGGAACTTCCTCTTTTGCTCCTTCTCGAGGGCTTTTGTCAACTTTGGACTAGCGTGGAACAGTCTCGCCAAATCGTGACACTTGGCGACGATCTTGCTCAGAACCTCACTCTGTTCCAGTGCCTTGAGCACCGAGTGGTGCAGAATGTGAGCGATGCATGGTAAATGAGGCAGGTTGGCAAGCCCGGCTGCCCCCAGCATGACAGCTGTGCTGTCCGTTGTGAGGGCTGTGATCTTGCCGTCGAACCCTCTCTTGGAAATGGCATCTTCTATGAGGGGAGTAAAGGGATGTGAGAAAAGAGCGAAAAGAGCTGTCATTTGACATTGTTGCACAGAAAAACGCGCATGCCCCATGGCGGTAGTCGTCCCATGTGAATCACCAACCCACTCTTCTCTTTGTTCATTATTCTCAATTACTCACCAACTATCTCCTTGATCGACTGGGCATTGTGAGGATACGGATACGGAGCGACTTCCAAAGCGCACTCGAGTAAGCGGAAACTCTTATCGAGCCAGTGCAAAGTCAGACCAAGGAAACAACAACCACTGCTGCTTGTCCAATCGTCGATTGTCATGGCCCCTGACTGGAAAGTCTCCTGGAAAAGGTCCTCCAGCTTTTGCTCTAGGCCTAGTCTGTGGCCATTCAACCTGGACCGCACCGTAGCTGCACACGGAATTCTCGCAACTGGGTTTACAAGCTGAATGAGGCGCCTGAAGTCAGGCGAGTCGAGGACGGAGAAAGGCAAGTAGTCCCCAACTACCCAATCCAACGCAGCAGTGACCAAGGCCTCAAGTCTAGCCTTGGTAGCCGTTGTGCCATTGAGCGTTGACTGGACCCTAGCGGGGCTGTCGACCCCTTTCCCTTTGAATATATGTTTTTCGTACAGCTTAGGATGGTCATGCTGGAAGTGGTACCTCAATGTGCTAGAACTACTTCCTGGGGAAAAGTGCTTCCTGCAACCCGGCGATGCACACAAGAACCGTGTGTGGTGAGCACCCTTGTCCCATTTTCGGCCAATGGTGAACCAGTCGACCCAAATCCCTGTGTGATAAAATACTGGATCTGGTTAGCCCTGTGTACCACGCAGCATTAACTTTGTCTGTATCAACACAGACCTGGGATCTTGGGGACACTTGAGTTGGGTCCATTCCTGCTCATGGACGAAGATGGCGTAGGGGACAATTCGTATTGTTCATCAAAGCTGTCGACGATATCAGAAACCTCGATTTGAACGTCGTCACCATAGTGTGCCTCGGAACCAGCCACCCAGGACATCACTTTCGAGGCAGAGCTGCCGTCCAATGGAGGATAATTGGAGGAAGAACCGTTCGGGAAAGATCCCTTCGAAAGAGAGACATTCGAAGGAGAGCCATTCGAAGGAGAACAGTCTGAAGGGGAGATGTTCGAAGGAGAGCCGTTTGAAGGTGAGTCATTCAAGGGAGACATAGTGGGTGGAGTGAGAGTGGTCCAGTATAGATGAGATAGATGTGTGAGAAGTTAGAGGGCAAAGAGTAATAATACAAACGGCAGACGAAGGATTTTATAACGCTTTGTTATTGCTGTCGATCGTCAGCCATATCCTTGCATATGAATGCAGCCAGATAACCATGGTTAGTGAAGGACGTCATACCCGAGGGTGTGGGAGTGGAAAGCAAAGGAAATGGTCTCTACCACGTGGATGAAAAGGGGGGGTAAGGGATGTGAATCGAACGGGACCCTTCGGAAAGAGACGCTTTGGTCGTCCTTTAAGTGGTTTAGTGACAAGATTGAAGCATTCGTTTACAAGTGAGAGGTCGGGTACTTCGAAATAGTATGTGATTTTCATTTGCTTTTGTCAATTCCCAGGGACTTCATTCCCACAGACACATCGGGATCAGGATGTAAGTGCGTGGGGAGAAGGAGACGGTAGATCATGCAGGATTGAGGGAATAGGGATGAAAGATGTGCAGTAGGAGCGCCGAAGGCGTGAGAGAAAAGTTCAGTATCGCGAAAAACGAGAATAAAACGTGCTGGAAGTTATAATATCATCTTGTCGTTCGAAACCGGTTAACCTGTTAAACGGTCAAGTCAAAATTCTAGCCATTCGTTTGACCAAGTCAACTGGTCAATTAGTCATCCTGGTCAATTCGTTAACTGGATCATTTGGTTAACACGGTCAATCGGTCACCAGGTCAATTGGTAATGTATATCGCCGTCCAAGGATGAATTCTTCGAATAGGAACGTTAGCCAATTCGCAATAGTTTGAGTGCACACAATCAGTTGGTCGCAAGAGATCGCCGACTGGTAGCACTGCAAACAACTGCAAACAACTGGAAAACCTCGTTATCCATAGGTGCAGTCAAATCTTGGTGTTTGCGTGCCGGAGGTGGGGTGCCGAGAAATCGGTCAAATCGGTCATGTCAACTGATGCGCTAAAGATATGGTGATATGGTTAACCGCCTAAGTCGGTTAAAAAATGTTGGCCATAATCACTGTTTGACGAGAGATCTAACCTCCGAGCCTGGACGTTGGTTAGTTTTCGGCCGATCATGATAGGTTCTCTCGGCAAAAAAGTCTCGACTCAACACTGGCAAAAGTAATGGAGGACCTGGGCATCGATCCCAGTGCCTCTCGCATGCTAAGCGAGCGCTCTACCATTTGAGCTAGACCCCCGATTTTGAACGTATCAAGTCGAGCTGTGATTGGCTCGATTTTTGGTGTTCAGATATCAACTTCGGATTTTTGATTGAATATATATCCTAAAAATAATGAGAGCCCGGAGAACTCTTGATAGAGCTATCTAGGGCCCCGCAAATGGTGTCCATGATGATCTTTGGCAAAAATAAAGCACTCCGGTGAAAAAATCAGTCGATTTGGATGAATTTTGAGGGAGAAAACTCGAAAATTGGTTAAATACCAACAGATCGGACATACCTGTATCACTGATTCGTTTCAGGAAAAGAGGGAACTGAAAGCCAAAACCCGCGCTACACTTACTCGATTTTATTCATTGGATTTTCGTGTGGACAGTAGTTTTTGCCACAGCGATGCGCCGAGATTGTGTAATAAGATGAGTCGAGAGGACCGTGAGGACTACAGAGCCCAAAAGGAAAGAAAGTGGCGGTGGAGCAGGTTCAGGATAAAAGACTGGAGAGAGACACGCGTAGAAACTGTGGCGCGGGACATAAGCGGACAGTGTGAGAAAATACAGAAGGAAAAAGAATGAACATGAAAAGGGCAAAAAGAAATAAAAGGGGTTCGCTCTTCCAGTAGGCGTCTTCAAAAGTCAACGGCTCTCACTCAAAGCAATCGATTATGTTGTATGGGTAATGGTCTGTCGCTAATATCAACTTCCTTTTAATTCCTCTCGTGTCAAGTTGTCATCAAAAACTACTGCTATTCTAGAAAAAGTTATGAGCGGATAAAAGCCTCGAGCAGGCATTTTTATTTCTGTGGGTTATATACTGTCAATTACAAAGTTGCAACCTCCACATAGACCTTTCCGTGGTACTTGCCATCGAGGTAATCCACAAAGGATTTGGCGGCATTGTCAAGACCCTTCACGACAGTCTCCTGTTGAGCAGGGATCTCACCGTTCTCGATCAATGGTCCAATTGTCTTCCAAAGCAAAGGGAATTTGTCCAGATGGTGATAGGCCGTGAATCCATTGATCGTCAAGGCCTTTCGGATGATCAAGCCAAGGTTCTTGGTCACGTAGGGGGTTTTCGCAGTCGATTCCGAGATAATGCCGAGGGCAACCACTTGTCCATTGACCTTGAGTTTCTCCAGCGCAATATCCAGAGTCTCTCCGCCGACAAGATCAAAGTAGATGTCAATACCATCCTTCGCGATCTTGGAAAGCTCAACTCGGGTATCTTGGGTCTTGTAGTTGAAAGCGGCATCGACGCCAATGTCCTTGAGCAAGTACTGGACCTTATCATTCGAGCCAGCGCTGCCAATGACAAAGGCTCCTCCGCGCTTGGCGAGGATAGCCAGGAAGGAACCGACGGGTCCAGCGGCCGAGGAAATGTACACGACTTGGTCCTTCTTGAACTTGACCAAAGTCTCGACTGCAGCGAACGAGGTGAGCCCATTGATACCCAGGACATTCAGGTACTGGGTCAAAGCAATCTTGGGGTTATGGGCATCCGGGATCACAACGTAGGCCCGAAGAGCCGCTGCAGAGACCTTGGAGTACTGAGCCCAATTGAATCCGAGGCCGAGGACGACAGACTTGACGGGGAAGGCAGGGTTCTTGGATTCGACAACCTCACCGATACCGACACCGGCAACGGGCTCGTTCAATGGAGCGGCCTCGTCTCCGCTAAGGAACGAGTAGCGAATATCTATCAGACCAAACAAAGACAGAAGCAATGGATTTTAGTTAACTGTGAAGAGAGCAAGTAGCCAAACCAAAAAAAAAAAAAATGAGAGTAATTCCAGTGATAGCTTACAAGGATCATGGGCAAGGTAAAGACTGCGAATAATGACATCGCCTTCGTTCAGAGTTGAGTCGAGCTCGACAGTGTCAGCTTTGAACAGACTGGTGTCAAAGGCCTCTCCTTTGTTCAAGTAGTTGGCACGGACGATGCGGTTGTTCTTGAAGTTGGGGGACATTGCTGTTGTTGGGCGGGCGATGGGTGGGAGCTCGTGTAAGAGTGAGTGAGTGAGTGAGTGAGTGAGTGTGTGTGTGTGAAGAAGATGATGTGGAATGAGTTGGGAATATTTTTTTGTGGAGAGAACTGGAGTGTTTTATAGCAGATCCCATGCCCTCTTGGCAGGCAAAGAAGATAAGGGTGTGAAAAGAATGGATTGGTTCAAACAGAGTCCAACGAGCATGGTCCAAGTGTTCGCACATTCGCACACAAGATTTCGAACAAACAAAGCGAGTACGCGATCGCTGGGTCCAATTGGTCATCAGCGGAGAAGATGATAAATCAAAAAACGGACGCGTCGCCCCGTGCGAGTGTGGTGCAAGTGTGTACAAAATTGGCGGGAAATTGCGCAGTCTGGGGTAAAAGTTGCGCCTTCTTTTGGCTTCATGTCAACTTTGCTGGTTTTTTGAGTTTTTTTTTTCCGTTTATCCATCTGCGCAGTTGTGCGATATATGTGCAAGTAGACCGTGCCGAACTGCTTCGCCCACGGTTCCCAAGGAAGGGTGACGTGTCTATCGTATGCAAAAGGAAATAAAGGCAGATACACGTCGTTCACCCACGGCACTGCGCAATGGCTCTCCATTTGCCTCCCAAGAAAGGAAATAGAACAACCCTCCAGGGAGGCAAAGTCTTTATTTTAGGTCGAAGGATCTGCAGTCTTGCCCACATTTAGACAAGACCCAGTAAGGACACGCGTAGCCGGCGTTCCTATGTTGCTTGATCATTCTCACCTCAAGATCCTCAAGTACAGGCTATTACTCATCATGGAGGCTCACCTAGGGCCACAGCACCCTGCTCTCTCTAACGCCGAGGTTAGGACACAACAAGCTAAGGAAGGTTCCTAATATTTGGACCTCCTCACTTTCTCTCTCAAGACCAGCGGCGTCGTTATTCTGCCGCGGTGCATCGTTTTGCTGAACGCTCCAACAAAGAGGATTGACCAAACATATCAAAAGAGAAATGTAGTACGCGATACGACCCGCATCCCCTCGACCACTAAGATAGACACCAGAGATGTATTGTTCGACAGCGGCGATAACTTCCACAGCCACCCAGCTGCACTTTGATCCAAAAGCACATCCTCAGATATTCTTACAGATCTCTCCAGTGTTTTCAGGTCTGGTGCCAGAGCAGATATTCCAACCTGTGGTCCAGAGTAGGTAAGTTTTTCCTGATGGTCAGGCGAAGGATCTTGTTAATAACCGTTACCCATTCTCCGGCGCTTCCCAGAGCAAGAAGAATTTGAGGCAGACTACACGAGTTCTAACGTGGTGCCAAGGGTCTCGACAGTTACCATACCAAAGTATATATCCATCCCATCCCATCCGTACTTCTTTAATTCTACTCAAGTGTCCTTGCTTTTGCAATTGAGTTCAACATCCACACCATCATCATTTAGACAGTTTGTCTCGTCTACCAATGCTCCTTTCTTCTTCCTTTGAGAACTCAAGACACCTGAAGGATGATTGTAATAAAGTGAACTATTTAACCTTGTGGCGATTGAGTAACTTCATCAGTGTGAAGGAAATCACGTTCCATCCCTAAATTGAAGAAAAAACAAAAGTGAAGCAAGGTGGTAAGCTGTTAGAGCTCTTGCTTCTCTTGTTTGTAATGACCATAAACCTTGCAGCCACATCTATCATTTTTGATTCTTTCTTACCAGACCAATGTAGAACATTGACATGATGGCGTTCTCGTAGTGCTCGAAGGCATACATATCCCCGAGATTGTTGTGTGCCAGCTCGTTATAACTAGCAATGTTTTATCAGAATGAGTGCGTGCGTTTCCCGTTAGCTTTCTGCAAATCCTCATTGCAGTATGACAAGAAAAGTCCCGCGGTAAACTTACTTGCGAGAAGACATCTCTTTCAAATAAAAAGCCTCTACACCCCAGCGAGGCGCGCTGACTTGCCAAACCCAGCGGACAGAGCTGTATCCAGAACTGTTCATCACCTTCCAAAGATGAGGAGCAGTTCCACTCAAAACCAGAGCCCATGCAAGAGACATTCCAGTGCCTGTCAATCCAAACATCGGCCGTCCAACAACGGAGGAGACAAAGTAGCCCATCGCAAACGCGTTGATGTACAGCAACAGGATCACTAAGAAGAGTGAGCTCAATTGTTGTCGATATGCGAAAAAGAAAATAAAAGCTCCGGTGTACATGCAGGCTAGAAAAAATAGAAGAGACGTGTCAGATTTCGAACGCAGGCTCAATAAAAGCAAGAAGGAGGGGGGTTCGTGTGTACCAGCGACGATCATTCGAGGGACATCGGCAAGAACTTTGGCCAAATAGTAAGGAAGGGTGGGCATGCCTGCGGACGTATCTCGCCAGAAGACGGCTATCAGTGTGTTCATGAAAAGGACGTGTACCAGCATGGGTGGTAAGTGTCATCTTTCAGTGTAAAACATGGCAAATGATAAAAGTGCCCACCTTTCTCGTCACCAAACGTCGAAGCACCAACACTGATGCCGGCAAAGAACACTCCAAGAGACATAAACATGCCAACATAACGAATATCGTCTGATGGGGTAGCGCAGGCCAACTGAATGGCAACCGGGGCCATTGCGCAAATTTCAGCTGGTTGACGAGCTACAACATGAGAGGACACGAGAAACTGGCTTAGCAAAGGATCCTTTTTGATTCAAAATGAGATGATGGTGGAACCAAGTGTTGTGTGCACTTACGGATGTACATCAAGTCTTTAGACGCAAAGGAGACACAGAGTCCACAAGCCAGATGAAGGGATTGATCTGATAAGAACCCAATTTGAGAGCGATAGTTCTGAAGACAAGCACGTTTGAAGCTATCCAAAATATAACATATGAGTCTATTGTTGAGTATCGCAACGCGACGCAAGTACTGAAGACCATTGTTATCATACCATAAGATGAATACGCTTCCAAAGGAAGGAGTTTCACGAACAGGATCTTTCTCACCCGTAAACTTGCACCGAATACTCCAGAGCCAATGAGCCATCTCATCGGTTACGTCTCGGACCCAGTAAGAGGCATCAGCCCACGTCGAAATAAACGACATACGAATTGAGGTCAAGATGCCCTGTTGAGTATTCCTGAGTGTTTCAGCACTGTCGCGCGTGTCTGTAGAAGAACCCGCCAGATTTGAAATCGCGACGCTAAAAGTAGGGGATTGTGGACGAGAAGGCTGGTGGAGGGCCATGGTAGACACGCATTCAAGCTCCTGTTGTGGCAAAGACTTTTCAGAGTTGTCTCGTTCGTGGGGGTACAAAACCGATTGTCTCAATGATCCCTGAGGTAGCTGAGCTGACTGAGTGGGTGATCCTTCTGCAGATCCATCGTTAGACAAACGGACGGTTATCATGGTGTCACTCTCATGGATGGCGCGCTTTTCCAAGTTCTTCGCAAGGGCTCTGCTTTTGCAATGTGTTTCCCACTCATTAAACAACTCCCGGGTGCGTTCTCTGGGAGTTTTGGGCCTTGTGTTTTCCTGTTGATCGTACAAAATGTCTTCATCCTGACTGTCATAGCCGTTGCCTCTCCGGGTCATCTTCTCAACTCTACCAGCAGCCAGTGCTATAAAGAAATCTGCGGGACTTTCGTCGTCAGGCATGGGGTAGCCAATGCTTTCGAAGTAATGTGCCGCCTCGTCCCTTGAACCAGAGTACACGACACGACCTCCAGATCCCAGAAGGAGCAAATCGTCGAATTGGTTGAAAGCATGAGGTGATGGCGAATGAACTACTGCCGCCACTGTCAAGAACTGCTCCTGCGCAATCTGCTTTAGCAGCTTGCACACCTCGAGAGATGTGGCAGAGTCGAGACCTGATGTAGGCTCGTCCAAAAACAAGATGGAGGGCGACGCCACAAGTTCCATTCCGATATTGACACGCTTCCTCTCGCCTCCAGAAATACCACGTGTTTCAACATCTCCAATAGGGTTGTCCATGATGTGGCCCAAGCCCAAAAACTGAATCACTTCCAAAACTTTGAGACGCTTCTCATTGTGGCTCATGTGCACAGGCTGTCTCATTCTTGCAGAGTGCTTCGGACATTCATCACAGAGACAAACGATTAGTTCTTTTCGCCGCTGTAAATGCCCAAAATTCAGTATATTCCAAGATCGTCAAGACAGACTTGTGCATACCATAAGAATCTCGCGGACAGACAAGTCCGATAACATCACATCCTCTTGGGGCACAAATCCGATGAGTTTCTTCCAGAGACTAAGAGTCTGCTCCTTGCCATTAACTTTGATGCTACCATCCGTCTTGGCCACTTTTCCAGCCAGAATAGACAAGAAGGTGGTCTTTCCTGCCCCAGAAGGTCCCATAACTGCGCATGTTCTGCCGGTAATTAATCTTCCACTGATATTCTAAACTCGTTGGGGAGGCGCGATCGTCAGAAAAGACCATTTCAACAGTTTAAAAGAGCATTTGCATTTTTTTTGGTACCTTAATGATGTCGACTCCAGTGGGCAACGTCAATCCCAATTCCTCGAATCGAATGTCAAAAGATCGCTCAGCCTTTGGAAGACTCATCGTGCTGACGTTCATATTTCCTGCCGCCGCAGCTGCCAGGGCCAAGCTTCGATGGCTAGTCCGACCAAAGTCCAATCCAGTCTCTCGATCTCGAGCCTGCTGAGATCCAATCATCATGGCCTTTCGTTGATCCTCCAAGATGATGGACTGGGCCAGTTGAGCGGCTTCCTTTTTTTGACGTTTCTCATTGGCGAGATCATCACTGTTGTCGCCCAGCTCTCGTAGCCGTTGTCGATATCGAAGTCGTTGAGCTCTGAATATCCTCTTCTTGACCGCGAAGACACTCATCACCATCAAGGCGAACGCAAACAAAATCGCTCCTAGACCATATTTTTCAACAGCCGTGGATCCTCGAGGACAAAACGCCAAAAAGTTGCAAGGGAGCTATATCAGAAGTGTGAGAAGAAGTATAATGGATTGACGACGTTAGTGGGTTGCAGACGATGAGCACTTTGTGATTCACCGGACAACTTTTGCTCTGTGAATATTTCAATATTTACCGCGCGGGTAGAGGCAAGTGGGCAAAAGTAGCCAGCAGGACAAATCTCGATCGTCTTTGTGTCTGAACTGCAAAGATAGCCTTTGCAGCACAGCGTCGGCTGAGCTGTATTCGCAGGGCAATAGAATCCTGGAAGACAGGGAACAGACACATTGGGGGCCACGCAAAAGTTTCTACGTTGTAGTTGTTGTTGTCCGGGCATGTCAGTAGAGGGTTGCGATTTGGCCAAGATTCTATTCTTACAAGCGTTGATGATGTGGAGTGATTGATATTTACCCAGCCTCGCACTCCCACACCAAACCAGAGGCAGTGTCATCAGACGTGGTTGGGGTGCCAGCCACAGGGCATCCTAGAAGATCGGGCTATTTGTTGCAAGGATGGTGAGGTAGAGTCATTACACACGCGCCACGCCAGCAGGCTTGATCGGATCCCAAACGCGCGCGACTTACTGCTGACGGGTCCTTGAATGTATTCATCGTATACAAGAAGCTAAAGACACTCTTCTGAGGTTCAAAATCCAAGGGGAGATCTGAGAGTAGATCGGTCCTCGTCTCTTGAGTGTGGAATTCATTGATGATGCGCTGCAACTGCTCCAGGCTTAGTTCCTTTGGAAACTTGAGACCCGCGGGCAAGGGGGTATGAGCAAGTTTGTTTAAAGTTTCCATGTCGAATGGAGCCTGTGCCAGGGACTTTTGAGATCCGCGTTGGGGTTGGAGATATTGACTGCTGCTCTCAGTAACCCTTTTGTGGCCGAGGCCACCATTCTTCTTCCCGTCAGCCTTTTTGTCCCTTTGGAGAGGTTCGGTGTCCTCCTGTTCGACGCTGCTTCCCATGGCAGATGGCAGTGGACGTCTCAGTAAAAATAAGAATGGAGTAAAGCTTCAAATATACGAGATGGCGCCGTCGATCGACAGTGTGAAAGCTGTTGACAGGTGCGGGGGTTTGATGATGGCGGCGGAATGATCGGGAGGAGAGTGACAACAAGGTTACAGAGTGGGGGTGCTGGGAGCTGTTCCTCAGGGGGAAAAAAGGATCGCCAGAAAGAGAGAGAGAGTTTGCTGAGGAGCCCTGATGCGACCCTGAAGCAACAAGAAAGAAAAGGGGACAGAAATGACAGAAATGAATAGACAGAGAGAAAGAGAGAGAGAGTTGGTGTACTCGAATATTGGGATGGAAGGAAGGCAGAAAAGGAGCTGAGAGAGAGGAAGGTGGGGGGCCAAAGAAGGCGTGGGTCACTGGCAGGGCTGAAGGGAATGAATGCACGGCGGCAGTGATAAGGGCCCTCCTCAGTCGTCAGCCGAGGCGTGTGTGCTTTGAAGTGTGTGTGCGTGTGCGTGTGCGTGTGTGAGAGTGTGTGCTTCAGAGTGTGCTTCAGAGTGTGCAATGTGTGTGTGTTCGTGTGGACACGACGCGTTCCGCTCTGTGCTGAAAAGGAGGGAATGGGCGGAGCGCGTCTATCGAGCATCTGGACCCCTTAATGATCAGTGTGAGTGTGTGTGTGGAACACAGAGATGGTGTGGGGTGGGAGACGAGTTGGGTAAGGCAAGATGGATGGATGCACAGCGAATGGAGGGACATACATGCGCGCATTGTTTCTTTTGGTTATCGTCTGTCTCTGACCCCTGCTGGTCTTTGGCTTGAAGAGAAAGGACAGAGCATGACTGGCAATGGGCGCACACAGCACTCACATCCAAGAGAGTCTGAGCAATGCATGTTCCCCTGTCCCTTACACCAATCCCACCCAACCAACAATCGTCTTCCTCATCCACAGCTGTGGTTACTCTCTCCTCTCTCCTCTCTCCTCTCCCCTCTCCCCTCTCCTCCCTCCTGCTCCACTCCCCTCATCCGTCCTTCCTTCTCGCGCGTGTTTGCGAGCGAGCCAGAAAGAGAAAAAAAGAACAACTGCGATAACGACGCCCCATTCGGAATCTCCCTCACCTCCTTCCCCAGCCTTATCCGCGTGGATGGGTGCAGACCTGCGAACTTCTGCCAGAGACTTGTTGACACTGGCGCAGAAAGCGAGCAGTAAGTGTGTGGACAATAAAGGGGTTCCTTTCTTGCCTCGCTTTCCCCTGACTGCGACGGTTGCGATGCACTGCATACCTCAGTCTCGACCAATGGACTGACGGACATCTTGCCATTCTATTTGCTTGCGACATTTCAGCATTACTACAGCGCAAGAGCGACCTGATTCTAGCAGAAATTGAAGATGCCGATTTGTCCTTGGCACCTGATGTTGAAGCAATGCGTTCGGAGCAATGCCAACAAGGTAAGGACGAAGCAAAAATAGTCTTGCTCGATACCACACCACGGTGCATCATCACAGGAAAAACGAACGGAGCGGATTCAAAATCCAAATGCCAATTCATTTTCTATCCCCTGCAGCTATAGACTTGCGCCGAAACGTGTGGGAGACCAGCAAACGACTAAAGGGCGCGTTAGAGCATGTCGAGGATATCGAGGACGAGGATGAACCTCGCATCTTGCGAGAGCCCATGGAGGAGTTACAGAAACTTGTTCGGGAGGCCCTCAACAGTAAGAGATGGTCTAGGGTCTTCTTGCGTTCAGTCTTTGATTTGAGTTAAAGGCTGACAAAAACATCTTTTGTATTGCAGTCACCTCTGATCCAGAAGCGAGAGCCTTGTTGCAGAATAGCAAAAAAGTTCAAAAGAGCGGCACACCAACACTATCGGCTTCTAGACCAGATCCCTCGCGTTCGCTCCCTGTCCCAGCAGGCTTTGTGTCAGGATCAGGATCGATGATGCCAGGAACACCACCTCTTGCAGGATCCGTCCATCGGCACCCATTGGGTCTTTTCTCTACATCGCCAAAGTTCACAGCGCAATCGCCTTTTTCCTCGCCTGGGCGTACCCAAACGACCCGCCTTTCCATGTTGACAGACATTGCATTAAATGATCCCCTTTCTTCCCCTCTTACTTCGCCCACCCCTACTCAGAAAAGTCCCGAGGCTTTACTCTCCACTCTCAAGCCATCTATGGTTTCGACATTGACATCAGTCAGTGACGGGCCGCTGTCTATAGCAACCACTACTACCTCTGCCCCCAACAAGCCGACGACAAAGAGCACGCAACCAGACCACTCACTGTACTCTTCAGCAACATCGTCATCTCTCTCATCTGCGACATCATTCTCAACTCCAATAACATCTCCGTTAGATGCGCCCTTTAGTCCTCCGACGGCGTCTTCATTCAAGTCTCGGCAGAGTGCAGAGCAAGACAGAACAGCAAGCCCTAGGACCGAAACTCTTCCTAGCCCACCGCAGCAACGACGTGTGCCCAGAGGACTGTTTTCACCTTCATCCGTACTTCAAGAGTCCAGGACAGTCGATCAACATTCAGTGCCCCATTCAGCGACATCAGCGCCGTGGCCTAGCAGGAGTATCGATGGACAGGATACAACCATGTCTGAGGAACCCCTTGCATCGTTGCCCAGCCATATCCACGCCTCCAATGAGGCGTTCGACGAGAGACAGGACTCACCAACAGGTCGAGCAGCAGTAGTAACACCTCCACCGCCGCCTCAAACTGATTTGTCACACTCGGAATCTAGAAGCCCGGTCTCTCCAAAGTCACAAAGGACGCAAACCAGACCCTTACCCATTCAGACCACCAGTCCCGCGGCTCGCGCTACACACAGGTCGCGGACACGTCCTGATGAGTCTGAAGAAGAAATTTCGCAGTTAGCGCGAGACCTTGACAAGGCAATGAATCCCACGCCGACAGATCCGGTGCCACAGCCGTATTTTTTGCAAGGAAAGGGACTTTTGCAAAGAATTCCGAGCCAAGTTTCAATGGACGATGGACTGTTGAACGAGGAACGGGACAACAATCAGCCTTCGGAGGTAACAGATGGCGAGTAAATACTATCCAGGTGGTCTCTTCTTTTTATTTATTTATTCACACTTTGTGTTCTCTACTTCAATAGGAATCTGAAGAATTTGATGACCAAGACAGTTTCCAGCGAGGAAGTGGTTCGTTGAGACGACAGCGATCGGGGGGCAGGCGACGTTTCCGATTTGCAAGATCGCGGTCCAGGAATAGATCCAGGACGCGAGGCGAGACCCGTAGCAAACCAGCGCTGGCGCCTATCGATATGGGCAGTTCAGGCACGCTCGCCTCTTCTGCCTGGCCCTTTGACCACCCATCGCCTGCATTGGTCTCGGTCAATGCACTGGAGCAACAGCGTCGTCAAGGACGATCTCGGTCGCGGTCTCGCTCCCGTTCACGGCGACCCTTGTCAGCTTCACCTCCGCCGCAATTTCCATCAACGCAACTGAGTCAACGACTTACAAGTGCTGGCCCACATTTGCCGTTTGCAGACTCTGTAACGATTGGAAATCCTATTCGCATCGGTCGAGGAATTGGTTCGTTTACAGTCTATACAGTAGCACTGACACTCTGCGACCCGACTACAGAGACTGCCAGAGCGGCGGATTTAAGCCTTCAGGAGAGCGAGCGGGCGGATGCTCGAAACCAGCAGCAACAACAAGAAACACTTGAGAGTTCCCAGAGGCGACTTGTTGACTTTGCCAATCGGGCGAATTCAGCACGTGCAGGCCATGTGACTGATCCTTTGGGCGTCGAAAGGACGGAACCAAAACCGCCCAGCATGGCATCGCTTATGATGACACGATCACTCTCTTTCCCTGGATTGGGACCTTCGGCTGAAAGGCTCTTGATGGATATTCAGCCTTTACCAGAGGGACAATTTACGCCCGTTGGAATATCTACAGCGCCTTCAGGGCTTGGTGGCAGTTCTGGAAACGCGAACGGAACACCTTTGGCGGCCAAGCGCGTGATCCAAGTCCGAAAGCGGTATTCCGATTTTGTAACTCTACGATCTCAACTCGTGGAAACCTTTCAGAACCGACGCCGAACTCGAGGTGGCAACAACAGTGGCGGTAGTCATGAACAGTCTCGTCGTCGATTGTATTCGGATTCTACGTCGACCTCTACGCCTTCTTCCTTTAGCACAGTGGATCAACCGCGCTATCATCCTGCGCGGACTCAGAGTCTAGGGTCCTATCAGGAGGACGAGGACGACGAGGAAGATGATAATGTCGACGGCCATTACAGCGATGTAAATTACAATGGTCGACCTCTGACTTCTGGAACAGCTGTGGCAGGGGTCACACCACTGAGCAGTATCATCCGTGGGTTGCCCAAACTCCCACCGAAGCGGGTCGTGGGTAAATTCCGACCTGCGTTTGTGGAGAAGAGACGAAGGGAATTAGAGTACTTTTTAGAGTGGGTTGTGGCCCACCCGATAATAGGTGATTGTCCTGTGGTGGTGCAGTGGTTCTTGGGACCATCCACATAAACTGTCAGAGTGAAGAAGAAAACCTAGTAATATAATAGTTTTTTTATTACCAATTCCTTTCGGCTTCATTTGCTGCAGTAGTGTTCAAACAAGAGCGGATAGGTTTGCAGTTATCATAGTCTCTCACTTTGAACTTCTGAGGAAAAGTCGACTTGAACATCATACAGCAATGGAAGAGAGGGGGGGTGAGGGGGTGAGGGTTACAAAAAAGACACGAGTTCGATAATCAAGCACATATCTTAGGCCATGGTTCGTGCGCAGATCAAAAGATCGATTGATCGATTGTGTTCAAAAGACTGCATTGTGTTCATTTGTTTTGCTTTCAATTGTTTTATTGTAAAGATCTGACATAGAAAGACTGACAGAGAGATATATACACAGAGAGAAGAGTACAAATACAGGTAGAAGGACGACAAAAAAAAGTGAATGCGAAAAAACAAAAGCAAAGAAAAACGGGAAACCAAAAGAAATACAAAAAGATAAGGGGTATGGTACAAGCAGAAAACAAAAAGAAAAAAAAGTGTAAAAATGCTGCAAAGGAAAAAAAGTAGGGGGGTGGACGGCAAAGTAAGGGTATCTTTTCTTCCCTTAGCCGCGAATGCAAGGCGCTGGAGGTGAATTTGGGTAGCTAGAGTATGGGCTCGTGTAAGGACTCGAGCGCTGGCTTGGCTCGTAAAAGCAGTAGCGATCAACGAGATCAAAGTAGCTGGAGGATCCGACTGCTGGACGGTTGGACGGTGCTTGGCCAGAGGGGATCGAGATAGGCGCGGACGACAACTTTGGGGACGATCCATAAAAGCCAGAGGGGTATGATTGCGCACGCGTGGGTACCACGGGTACTGGTGAATCCAAGTCATATCCATCCCATGACTTCATGTTGTTCTTCCTGTTGGGGCTCATGGCATGTTCGATGGAAAGCTGCTCGAATCCAATATGGAAGTGCTCGGGAGGCGAAGCTGCAGAGAGGTAAGGGTTGATGAACTTTGGCGAAGACGCGTACAAGGATTGATGATATCCAGGAGGGGACTGTACTGGTGAGATATACTCACTCGGCCGGTAAGCAGTCTTTGAAGCGGGCGTAGAGCTCCAAGACGAGGCAGAGTTGCCACCACCATAGGTGGCAGAAAGCGACGTCGAAAAGTCGTAGCGTGAATCATGCTTCTTCTTGAGCACAGGCTTGCTGTAGTCAGGCATGCGGGCGGCCAACAGGATACTGTTCATCTGTTTAGACAGGTCCGACACGGAGGGAGGCGATGATACGACGATCACACGCTTGCATTCCAGCTGGTAGTTCATTCCATTGTTGCTGTCCCAGAATTCCCGGCCAATGACTTGGTAGCGCACCGCAAAGCAGAACGTCTTCTCCACCGCCGTCTTGTCCATGTCCAGTGGAATAACGAACGCAAATCGGTCCAGCGACGTTCCAGGGATGGACTCTGCATACTCTGCCATCACCTCTGTTTGTGTCTGCCAGAAGTCAATCGTGAATCGCACAGAGACATGCTTGTGGAAAGCAATGTTGTGGATCAACACTGTGCCGCGGAGCGACGTTTGGTCCTCTGATAATTTAACATCCTCAACCTTGAGGGGGCTCGCGCCAGCATCAATGTTGCCAGGCTGGAAGGCTCTTGGAGCCACGGCTGTCCAGTTCAGCAGCGTCAGCTTGATGTCGCTGGTCGCGCCAGAATCTTGTCGGCAGTCAATGATGGTCTCGCGTTCGGCGACACAGGAGGGCGTCTCCCCCTGGAGGAAGAGGCGGACTTGCTCCAGCTGAGTGTTGAAGTGAACAAACTTTGGACTGCATAGTGGTGAAGGAGAAGTGTGGGAGCGAATAGAGGACGGCCTGCAGAGGGCCATTGGGGTTGAGTTGTTGGTGCTGGGGCTTGAAGTGGCCAAAGGACTCTTCATCGCTGATTTGACAGGAAGACCGTTCTTGAGGAGCAATTGGCTGCTTGGTTTACGCATTGGGCTGGTGACGGTGATGCGGGGCAAAAAAGAGTATTCTGGGTATTGTGCGTTGATGCTCGACTTGGTATTGGGGGCGAGAGAGAGGGGCGACGACGATGAGGATGTTTCACGAAGAGACTTTGGTGCAACAGGGGCTGAGGAGATGGTGGTGGTGGCAAGGAGTTCGAGGTCGGTGAGAGTGGTCGTGGAGCTTGAGCTGCGCCTGTGTGTGTTTGGACTCTGGTGGTTAGGTGGGACAGTCGCAGGCTCAGAGGAAGACAAGGGTGTGTCAACGGCTGGGAGAGTGTCCAGCGCTGTTGGGGTGGGAGAGGTGGGAAGGGAAGAAGGCTTTGCCACAGAAGGAGATCGTCGCAGGGAGAGGGTGACTCTTTTGTTGGTGGGGGCTAGTGCGTGAGGGATGGCCCTGAAGACAACACGGTCAGGGCTAGAGAGGACCAAGGGTTGGGGAGTCGAGTCTGCGGGGGTAGAGGAGGAGAGAGACATTGAGCGCGTTACAGGTCGAAGGTTGAGTAGGCGCGCGCAAATGGAGAGAGAAAGAAGTGTTGGTGAGGAAGGAAGAGATCTGGATCTGGACGGTGTTGAGAAAGAAGAGGCGGAAAAGGTGATGAGAAAGGAGGGAAGGGAAAGAAAGGGAAAGGAAGGGAGGGAAGAGGGAGAGGAAGAGAAGCAGGGAAGACGAGGGAAGAATAAAGAAAAAGAAGAGACACCAGAGAAAGCAAGCAAGGAGAGAGTGGACGGAATAGAAAAGAGGGGTCGCGGCAAGAGAGAAACAGGAATCGGTGGAGGAGTGAGGACGAGAGAAGGGTGGGTGAGAATAGCAACAAGAGGACAAGAGGAGAAGAGGACATGAAGTGGAAGGAGGAGGAGGAGGAGGAGGAGGAGGAGGAGGAGGAGAAAGAGTGAAGGGAAATAAAAATAGGGGAGACGAAGGAGGTAGGGGGGGAGAAGGCAGGGGTCAAAGAGATAAGAGGGCAGGAGGAAACACACACACACACAGAAAGAGAGAGAGACAGAGAGAAAGAGAGAGAGAGAGAAAAGAGGTTAGTCCTTGTCCGTTCACCACAGCTTTCAGCATCAAGGAAGAGCAAGAAGGAAAGAACAAGAAGCAGCAGCCAACAGCCAACCAACCAACCAGCCACAGAATCGACCAAGGGTGGATCCTCGTGTTTGGATTCGTGCTTCTGCTTGGTGTAGGCTGAGTCAAGTGCTTGCGTGATTGCTTACCTGGAAAGGGAGAGGATATCGGCGGACTGATAGGCAGGCAGGCAGACAGGCAGACAGACGGATTCACACACACACAGCGACACGCAGAGACAGAGACAGACAGAGAGAGAGAGAAGGTCGTTCTGTGAGGAAGAAAGAGTTGAAGAAAAGAAAAGAGGACACAAAAGTCGTCAGCGACGCTTCTTTGTCATTGTGGTCATAAACAGAGCCGCAGAGACGCAAAGATTGTGGGGGTTGTCGCAGCAGGACGGCACAGAGGTGTGCGCCATTCGAGTGGAGGTGGCGATAGAACGGAGAGATAAGACCGTGCATGGAGGTACTGAAAAATCAACCGCGATCGGCCCTTGAATGGTCCGCTGCTACTGTTTTGACTTTTTTTTTTTTTTATCTTTCTTTTTTATTCCCTTTCCCTTCACACCTTCCTTACGCGAGACAGTAAACACAGTGCCTCCACTGCGATCGTGAGAAGGATCGTTGGATGGTTGGGGGGAAAAAGTGGACGGGATGGGATGCAAGGGGGTTCCTGCTGTTGTTGTTTGCTGCAGTTGGGTAGACAAACTGAACAAACACTCGGTCAAGTCAAGGGACAGGATGGGATGGAGAGCAAGCCAGGAACGAGCTGTGGGGATGTTGGGGGGAAAGAAAGAAAAAAAAATGGGCACGGACTGCCTGGGCCGCTGGTTGAATCACAAGAAGGAGACCTTCACCCCATCCTTTGGGTGGATCGTGCGTAAGAGCAAGCGAAAAAAAGAACGAACGAAAAAGAAAAGGGCGGGGAAGGAAAAAAGCACATAAACACTCATCATCGTACAAACACCCAAACAAATAAACAAACTGCGGTCTTGCACCACACACAAGAGGCAGCTTGTCCGCCATGTTGCCCTTTTGGCCAGCTCGCTCGCAACAACAGACTCTGTTTTTTTGGAACCCTTCTCCTTCTCTCCACAATCAAGGTTGACAAGCACACCGAGGCCGAGATCGGAGCATCATCATCATCACTCTACTCGCTGCCCCTCTTTTTTTTATCTTTTGTATTTGATTGATAACGCCCAGCAAGGATATGACCGCATTGACCAGAAAAAACAGTAGTTAAGGGATGAAAGATTGCAAAAGGAACGGTTTGCATCCCCGATAACGGTCGTATCTGAAAGGGCCTGTTTTCAAGGTCAAAGGATGTCTGTTTGCAAGGTCAAACGATGTCTGAGTGCATGTCCGAGAATTTGGTTCTTGAACCAATCGGACAAGACTCGTCCCCAAGTTGGGCACAGCAGGTGCAAAATGAAAGGTTGAGAAGAAGCAGGCGAGTTGCCTGCAGATATAGCTTTGGCCTTACCTGTGCCAAGATGATGAAAAGTGAGAAAAGAGATCTGTTTTAGCTGTGAGAGCGTGAGGAACGTGAGGAATATGACGAGAAAGGGGAAAGGGTGGAGCGGGAGAGTTATGTGGAGGATAGAGGAGGCAGGCGTTGAAGGCGAGTAGGAGAAGACACGCAGAGGAGAGGAGGAAGGAGGAAGAGGAGTGAGTGGGAGGAAGAAAGAGAGAGATAGACGAAACTGGGAAGGAAAGAAAAGGAAAGGGAGATAACAATGTGGAGAAGACCTCTTCCATAAAAAAAAAAAAAAAACAATTTTCCAGAATCGCCTCGACCGCTCTCAACCCGCTCGACCCGCTAAGCTACGCTGGCCATTGTTCTTGGTTGCATTCCTTGGTCTCACTCTGGTGCAATGGCCTCGGCTAATATCCGCACTCTCCCGCCCTATCACCTGCTGTCAACCGCTTTGGCAATCAGAGACCCAATTGCTGCCTCTTTATCTCTCCTTGAATTGGCTCCTATCTCATCCAGACCGCGCCACTCCCCATCTGCCCTGGGCGGTAGTTCAATTTTTTCATTTTCATTTTCTCTTCAGACTTGCATCTTGTCTTTGAGATCAGGTGTGTAGCTCCGATCGAAGAGAGGTGGCAGTGGCGAGAGCTTGAGCTTGAGAGAAAGACGTTGACGACTATCTCATCTCTACCCTCCACTCAAACTTTTAGGGGCGAAGAGGCATCTTTGTAGCTGTCGATTACCCTTTGAATTGCCAGATCTCCGTTTCGAGTCAGTTGGGCTAGGCAAAGAAAACTCAAAACAGATGAAATGCAAAAAAAAAAAAAAAATGCAACGGATGATGGAATTCCTTGGTATCATGTCGTGAGATAGTCCATGTATCTTCGTCAACTTATCTCCCTTGTGTTGGCTCACAAAAAAAATGCATGATCTCCCCACCCCAGAACAAAAAGACAAGCACAGACCAATTGCCATGCAGAAGGGTGGGCAGCCACATTCACTTTTTTCTCAGGAAATATTCGATACGGAGTACCGTAGACATTGTAGATTCTCAATCATGCATGATAGAGGTTGGCCAAAGATTTGTCATTTCAAACCTCTCCGTCCATCACATGTATCGATAAATTCCTTTCCCAGGGTAAACACTTGGACAAAACAGAGGCACAGCCTTCTTGTTCTCATCATCCAGCTTGTCTAGCGGCAGGTGCCCCCGTAGGGTGTGCAGTGAAGGAACTGAGACCAAGACCTTCAAAATCGCGGTTGGGACCAGAAAAGTTGATGGCGACAATGGGTCATTTGAGACAAAAGAGGGAATAACCGGACGAGCGGAGACACATTTTTGGTTGATGGGTGCAATTTTATCGCAACAGAGTGATTGAAATGTATCAGAGTCTGTGGGGAAGAACACTTGGTATGAGTGGGATCCAAGCCTACCAACCAGAAGTCGACTCTCTTCTCGACTTCCATCAAAGAGGAGATAACAAGATCTTTAGCTATAAACTTGGCTTGGATCCTTGGACATGTGTATCAGAGTTGGTCGGAGATGGGTGTGAACCCTACTCAGGAACCCAGCTGAAATCCTGTCCAGTCACGATGCAGAAGGTCAATGTTCGATGGGTCGGTTGGTTTTTGTTGCTCGACGCCTTGTCCAACTCCCAATCCCCGCTCCAACTCGAACGTGACACAGATCCGGTCGTTTGCTCGTCTGTCTCTTTTTCTGTTGCTATCAAGTCGACATTATCAATATCCCTGAATGATAACGTGTTCTTCTCCTTGTTTTGGCTTAATTGATGGCAAACAAAGGGTCTCTGCGTCATTGACATTTGCTCTTTCAGCTTCTTTATTTGTTATTAGTGCACCGCTTCTCAAAAACCAAGAGGTAGTTATTGGACGGCATGTCAATGACCTTCTCAAGTCGCAATCCGGTCTCTTTCTCTGCACCTATAGCCTCGATCGCCTCCATATCTCGAACACCCCAAGACGGATCTCTACCGCGAAGAGTTTGATCAAACTAGAAGAACGGGGAGGATGTGGTTACATTATTGGATCTCGAAAGAAAGCATGCTGCGCCGTGACAGCAATTGCGTTTCAAATATCAGTCTTGAACCATGTGGATGCCTGCGAAAGAGAACATAAAAGTAGCAGAAAGAGGAGAAGAAGGGCAGGGGCTTACCTCACGGTTACTTTCAGTGTTGAATTGTCCATTCTTTTTGAAAGGTCCATAGATGATCAGATGGCCTCCCGGCGACAGGACCTTGCCGGCACCGCGGACTATGGACTCTCCTACAACCCAAGGCGAAATATGAAAGACATTGGTCGTCATCACCAAGTCATAGCACCCAACAATCCCATCAGTGGAACCGACGGCACCCTCCTCACGACCCGCCTCAAGGACAGTTTCCCAGTGCGCCGCATTCGTGGCATCCAACTCCAGAGGACGCTTGATATGATGGCCATTTTGATTCAAGTCTTGCGAGTAGGCTTCAATACTCGGAAGTAAACCAACGTCATATTCTGTTGGTTGAAATACAACATGGGGGTAATGGCTTGAGAAATGCTGTGTATGTTGACCAGATCCTGACCCGACCTCGAGTACTAACAAAATTATTTGGATCATCCGAAAGTCAGAAACAATAAAACGTATGCCGGTAAAACCGAATGCTTATCAGCGTATGGGGCGGACGGGCAACATAAAGGAAAGAAAAAAAGCAATTCACCTAAACGACTCTGGGCAAGGTACGGTTTCAATTGATCCAAGATCACGTCCTTGTTCCGATCAGCAGCGGCAAAAAAGACCTTGCGATCAACCTGGACATATTCACTCATGTTTTGCTGAAAGTTGATTCCTTGATGGTTGTGCTCTGTGGTTTGCGATGGTGCGGACTCTAGGGTGAAGTTCATGGTTGCGTAAGGGTCGGGGAAGTATGGTGCAGGCAGAAGGATGGTTGTTCGAGGATGAAAGAGCAACAAAATGCAAGTCTCTCCGGGCCTTATTATTTTGACCGTTGTTTGGTCGAGAGGCGACCTTTCTCCGTGATTGAAGAGTAGGACAAACAAGGGGGCTTGCAAGCTAAAACACGTCTCGCACTAACCTGGGTCCTTGCGGACAAGCAGCAGTGAGGAAGGCATCCAAGAACAAGGGGGAAAAGAAGTGTTCGTTTTGAAAAGACAAGGGCGATGGTGTCCGTAATAAGGTGGCGCAGCGCATTTTTCCCGTGACGTGCCTTTTTTGTGACCCTGTCTGTGGAGTGCAAGACAAAAAGACATGCAATTGGTCTGATCATCAACCCACAAATCGTAATAATGCCGCCTAAGAGAACATCCAAGAAGAGCAAGGCAGCAGCCAGCGTCCCAGAAGAGGAGGTTGTTGAAGTAGCAACAGCAACCACGACAACTACGACAACGACGACGACAACAACAGCAATCACCGCGATCGATACCATAACCACATCTGATGTGCCAAACCAAGAAGACCGGTCAAAGGCGCCAAAAAAGACAACTCTGAAGAGAAAGGCCAAGGATGGTCCAGAAGAAGAACCTGCATCAAAGAGCAGTGACCAGGAGATGCAGGCTACCGGAAAATCACCGGTGACTTCAAAAAGCGCCGATGCTCCATTGACCATGGCAGAGAGGATGCAAAAATTGAAAGGGCTTCGCCAACAAATGGTATAGACTTCACGATCCCGAAGATTTTAGTGGAACTATGATTAGGCTAATGTGCACAACATGATCTAACGTATATTCCTTGATACTATTCCTGTGACCTAGAATGCATCCAAGCAGGCAAATCGAGCGGATCTTATGACTGAGCATCAAAAGTCAAAGACAAATCCACGCGACGAGCTCAAGCGGGAAAAGGCGCGTCAGGAAGCTGAAAAGTTGATGGAGAAGCGCGATTTAGAGGAAGCCGGTGAAGACTATGAGCGTTCTCAATTCTGGGGATACTCTGCAGAGAGCGTGGAGAGATGGAACGAGAAACAGGAGGCTAAGAAGAACAGGATGGACAACAAATTCACAGGTAAAGAAATGGTTTGATCTATCAAACAAGCCACCTTCACTGAAACTGATAATCGACTTGGAATCTATTTACCAACAAAACCACAATTCCATTTCTAGATTGGGACCAAGTTAACCACAAAAAGTACCTCAAGCAGGTTGGAGAACTCAAACCAAACTTGGCTGCGTACAATGCCAAGAAAGAGGCAGCCATGCACACAAATGAGGATGGTGAACTCGTGGTGTCTGCCGACTCTGGATTCTATCGTGACGCCAACTCTGTCGAATTCCTTTCGGACGCAAAACCAAACGCTCTGGCGATTGATCGATTGGCAGCCGATGTCGCCAAGCAAATTGATGCTCGCACCCGATTCTCGAAACGCAGGGCACACAAGGAGGATGCTGACGTTAACTATATCAATGACGCCAACCAAAAGTTCAACCAGAAGATTGCAAGGTTCTATGACAAGTACACCAAAGAAATCCGAGACAACTTTGAACGTGGAACCAACACTTAGAAAGGGGTCACCATGCCACTTGAACTGTACAATATATTTCATTTCCTCACTGAAGAGTATGATGTGGAGAAGGGACTAAAATCCTTCATCGATTTGACCACCATTGGACCGAGGCGCAACATCACGTGATAATCTCAAATTCGCGCGCATGACAACCGTAATCTCTGTGATCTCTGAGTCCCCACTTCACTCTTTTTTTTTTTTTTTTCATTCCATTGCAACGCGTCAGAGGTAAATTTACAACCAAGGCTGGTCTGTCTAGTTCCTCCCAAGACTTGACTTGATTCTACGAAATGGATGACAACAGAAGAATGGATTCCACATTATTCTACCTCGACTGCAAAACTAATTACCTTGTTTTGTTTGTTTGGGGTATTTTGGTCTGTAGTAGAGCTCGCCCCTCTGTTGTCGACACTTTTAGACCCATTGTTTCAAGAACGGGTCTCACGGAATTACTTGAATTCATTCACAGCATAGGGCGAGTGGGGTCAGGAATAGGACAGCAGGAGAAAGAAGGGTGAACATGACGGCAGTCAAGAAGGAACCCATGGATAGCAGCAATGTCGGAGGTCAGGGCTCTAGCAAAGACGTTAAAATGGAGAGCATGGAATCTGGTGGCCCTTTTGCTCAAGGAAATGACGACGATATGGAGGACGAAGGCGAGGATGTCTTTGAGGTAGAGAGGGTGGTGGGGCACTCTGTTGATCCCATAACAAAAAATATGAGGTACTTTATCAAATGGAAGGGCTACACTATACAGGATAACACTTGGGAGCCCGAGCAAGCCGTTTTCGCCCACAGCCTTATCAGCGAATACTGGGACCGATATGTGAAAGGAGGTGGAAAGAAATCTGATTTCGAAGGCAGGGATCCACCTCCACCATCGAGGAAAGCGGTGTCAAAGATCCCCAAGGCAGGACAGAGCAAATCTACAGGACTCGATTTTCTCTTTCAGGATATGGTCTCATCCAGTGGCGCTGCTTCCCAAGTAAAAGAGCAGACTTTGACTTCGTCTATAACATCCACGACGCCAATAACTGTACCAAGGGTCGTGCCGTCTGTTACGCAATCCGGTGTCGCGCCTGCTGTTGTATCTACTCCTGCCAGTGCTCCTACTGCCGCCCCAACAGTTGCGTCTACAACCACACTCGCAGCCACACCCAGCCCTGCCCCAACCAGCACACGTACGATCACCAATGACGGCACCACCAATGCCAGCACTGGGGGGAAACATTCTAGCCCGAGCGATACTTCACGCACCACGAATCCTATCAAAAAAGCGAGGACCACGAGCCCAACTCCAACAAGTCTTCCGAAGACATGGACCTCAGATCAAGAACCGTACAAGCCTCCGTTGGATTTGCCTTCTTGGGAGGAGCTGGTGAAACAGGTTGATTCTGTGGAGAGCAGGGATGGGGTATTAATTGTCCACCTTTTATGGTACAATGGAAGACGATCGGAGCATACGAATATGGTTGTTAGGAAGAAGTGCCCAGTGAAGTTGGTCGAGTTTTACGAATCCATGCTTCAATTTACCCAAGAGTCTTGATTGACATACTGGCACTTTTTGTTCTTCTTGTTGTATTTCTATCAACCTCTTACTTATCTTTTTCAGACAGCGACCTACACATACGCTTGCAATTTGCAATGTACTTTATCCTTTCGCGCGCGACACAAGGCAATAAACCGGCGTCAGCGTCCCCATTGTACCACTTTCATATCTTTGCACGCGACAGAAAGGCAGAAAGCTTGACTGGAGCCAACGCAGTCACATTTTTTTTTGTTCGTTGCATGATGGATGTGGGAGATGCTTCTTACATTCAACCACCCTTCCCGTTCGCACAAACGCACGCATTACCAGCTCGGTCAAAAAGAGAAAAGGAAGACCAACGCTTGGTTGACCAACTTAGTCACTGTTACAGTAAGTTCTCCTTATCCGTACCTTTGCGTGTATCTTTTAATCGAACCTACAAACTGGCAGTGTCCCGCGCAAGTTGCCCCTCTTTTCACGGGTTTGGATATTGCTACAGTATATAGCAGCAGATAGGCCCTTGTCTTATTGCGCTGTTCAAGCGTCGCTCTTTGGCTTTATCTGCTCACCCAAGAGTCGGTGATAGAGCGTGGTTCTGTCAAAATTCCGCCAAAGTGGAGGGGAATTGCGATGGTCAATACTGGTCATCAGGTGGAGCGCTTGATTGTCTACTTGAGGCATGTTCATTGTCTCTCGATTGTGAAGAGTTTGACAAGCAAAGCTTAGGAATCGAGATTTGAAAAAGCGGGTTGGGTCACAAAAAAAAAAAGGCGGTGATAGAGAAGGAGAAGAGCGCTGCATCAAACAGCATTGGAGTGAAGAGCAGTGAGCAAACTCTCGCGAAATAGATGGTGCGCCATTAACCTTACAGGATGAGATATTAACCCAGCACTTCCTTTCTTCAACAGAAAAATCAAAAAGAGTTCAATAATACGCCTTTTGCAAGCAAAACGGATCGACAAACAACACCCCCCCGCCTCTCGATCAGCAGTTGCCTTTTCACCTCTTCTACAAAATCCTCCTTTCCATTCTTTTCCTTCTCTTCTCTTATTTTCTTTCTCCAATTGCACAAATTCCTGACATACTCACCTCTCCTTGAAAAAAAAAAAATCCCACCCCTCCTGCGCCTCCCTTCTCTCAAGGTCTCGGCAGTCAAAGAAAAAGTTTTCCTCTACTTTAGTGATCTGCATCCAGAAACCCATGCAATCCCCAGGACAGGAACAATCACAACATCAACGTCAACACGAACACGAACACCAATTTCAGCAACAGCTACAAGAACAGCAGTATCAACAAGGGCAACAGTCATCGCTCGAACAGCAATTACAATACCAACAGCAGCAACATCTCAACCAACAACCAATGTTTGTCCAACAACAACAGCATCAGATCCAACAACAGTGGCAGCTGGAGCAGCAGCAGAACCTACAGCTTCGTGAGCAACAGTATCTTCAGGAGGTTCAGGCTGCCCAACATCGGGCCCCCACCCAGGACAATGGCTCAGGTCAATCTACTCGTAAGCGTGGTCTTGCTGTAGAGTCTGACGAGTTCATGGGTATGAAGGTAAGGACACGTTTTTTTTTCTCAGAGTGCTCCGCTGTTTGTTGGGATAAGCAGAAGAGCAACATGGAAAGTGTGAGCATTGGGAATGTCATTAATCTCACAGCTCTCTGAATTCCTTCCCCCTTTGTAAATATAGAAACGCAACCTTGGCTCAGAAGGCTCAGCTCTCGGACACTTTGGATACCCTGATCCAATGGATAGTCCAGGGTCCATTCGTTCAAACATGTCTGGGGACCATGGCGCTTCCATCTCTCAGGGATATTTTGATCACCCATATCAGAGCGGATCCACAGCCTCAAGTCCAGTCAATGGTGCAGGGTTCATGCAACCGGGAGGCTCATTTAGTTACCCTGCTTCTGCTCCCACGACCCCAGCAGGAGGGTCATCCTCCTCAGGCTTTAATGTAATGTCGTCCACCAGTTCCTCCAGTCATACTGGAAGCCAAATGGGAGCCTCCAAGGGTTGGAGCTCTTTTGGATCTCGATCGAGCCCCCAGACGCCTTTGACGACAGCCATCCCGGCTTCCATCGTCAATGCCTCTAACGTCTTCACGTCCGCGCTGACAGAGCAGCAGCCACTCGAGTACCGGCTGTTGCAGGAGCAGCAAAAGCTTCAACAAACCCAACAGGAAGAACAACAGAGACTGCAACAGGCACAACAACAAGAACTTTTCGAGATGCATCGTCATATGGAAGAAGAGACCAAGGCTCAAGCTTTTGCTGCACAGGGGTCCTCCTTGACTGCAGAAATGGCTATGCATGAGCAGCAACGACAACAGATGCAACAACAACAACATCAGAGGCAACCTTCGCCCTCACGACAGAACACAGTTCATCATGACCATAATGACCCCGCGACTTGGGGCTTTGAGAACGCGGCCCCAGCAGGTGGACAATTCACAGGGTATTTGGGAGGATATGGCAAGGGTTATACTCCAGCCATCACGGGAGGTGTCGCCGTCCTGGCGGCAGCCTCGGCAATGGCAGCGAGTCGGTATCCTCAAGGTGCAGGACGGAGTGGAGGCAGCTCCGGGGGAGGATCTTCCGGCATGGATATGGACATGTAAATTGTTTTGATCCTGCCTCTTATTTATCATGATGTCTACTATTTCCGATATTCCTTTTTTTCGTTTTACTTCTTGTCCTTCAACATGTATACCCCGTCTTTTCACGCAATTGAGTTTTAAAAATCAAATAAATGCAGACAGATCAACATCAACATCAACAACATACTGTACGTCCCTCAAAGAGAGAGAGCCACAGGTGCAAGGTACATGGACGTGACAACATCTATTTCGAATTTAATTGTGCTGTCTTTCTTTTTCTTTTTACTTTGAATCTCGAAACTATCTGATGGCCAGCAAAAGGGTTGTGTCAAGGAGAAGGAGGATGGATGGGAATAGTATATGAGGGGCGGGGAAAAAGGCAAAAGGCGCAAAAAAGAAAGAAAAAAAAAAGATGCAAGAAGAAACAAGGGAAAATAGTATATGCTTGTATCGAGTATCGCTCTGGAGGACACTTATTATAGGTTATCGTTCAATCATCTTCATCAAAACACCAAAGTTCTATTCGGTCGAGGTTACCCATCGTCTCCATGTGAACTTGTTGCGCCATCAACCAATCCTCATCATCAATCATGGACAACATGTGGTGGTCTTCATCCTTGTACTTTAGCTTGAGAGGCCGCTTGGTTTGGAACTTTTCCTGTACACGCTGAAGAAGTTCATGAATAGGTGTATCCATTCGTACCAGCACAGCTCGCGTGTCGGTATAATGGCATTTAACGCGTAGCTATGGGACAGGAAAAACGTTAGGGAGAATGATCAAGCGTTTTTGTTTGAAAAAAAAAGAACAAAAAAAAAAAAAAGTGCTGGACGGTGCAGGAATATTACCTTGTCGCGAAGACCTGCATAAACGGGTTCATCCAAGTAATTTCCTTCGTCTGACCGAACACCACTGGCTCCACCCATCACGCTTGGACTGTAACTCAGCGGACTGGCGTTTGTGGGTACCGAGGATTGTCCGCTGGAGCCTCCATTTGGAGTACCACTGCGGAGGCTGTCCTCACGCCTCAATCCACGATTGGTGCTTCCCATTCGCCTCAATTCTGCCAGCACAGGCGCCGTCCCTGGACCGCGATTAGTAGGTGGACTCGTGCTGTAATTCGATCCGTTCATAGATCCGTTGCTGCCTCCATACGCACCCATTGGAGGAGAGGTGGTGTTGGCGTTTGAGTATTGGCGGGCCAACCCGGGTCGGACGTTGGCACTCGAGTTGGATCGCATTGGCAGAGCGGACGAGTTCGCATAAGCTGATGACACTAGCGGCACAGGCGGGGCTCCTCCATTATTCATTAATCGGTCGGAATCGACGTGAAGTGCTTGGACGTGCTGATCAATCTCGTCCATTTCATCCTGGAATCGACCCCTTCCAGCATTCGGAGGAGCAGCCGAGGTGGCACCGCCAGCTCGAACTCCTTTTACATTGCTGTTTCCATCCAAATTCAGAGGCTGAGGTCGTTGGGATTCAGTGTTGCGTCGATAAAGTAGTGGTGGTTTATCAGATCCCGCTGGGCCAAGACCTGAAGGTCCTGGTCCGCCATTCCGGCCGATAGGACCATCCACACCATTAAACGATGCTGCATGCTCCAACATACGAGGCCTCTCAGGATCTGTGCCCCTTCTAGACCGACCCATGCCCGGAGTTCTTTCAGTCGCACGCCGCTGCAAACCTAAGCAAAGAAAAATGAGAAAATAGATAATCAATACGCCAAGGTTTAAGCGGTCTGAGGTTGCAAAAAGAAACATGTCGTAAAGACGAACCATTAGGTGGCGTGACTGGTCTTGGATCTTCTACTACAGCCACATTGGTGGGTCCGCTCATTTGAACTTGCCAAGCCGACTTGCCCTGGAATCCTGCAAATTGATCGGAAGCGTCCAAGGCGGCGATGACCTTTGAATTTCCCAGATAGTCTTTCTTTTTCGAGTTTTTGACTTTTGACTCTGCAGGGCGATAGAGCACGCCCTGAGGGACAGTGAAAACTGTGCAGTCCTGACCCTTGTCCTTGAGAGCCTGATCTAGAATGTCATGGGCCTTTATCTGTTTTTCCCTTGTCGCCCGCCAGAGATCCGTCATGCCCAGATCCATTTCGCCGAGTTCAATATAGCACAAAGCGCGGTTGAGGAGGACCTGGCATGAGTACAGTTTGAAGTCGAGTCCGAGTTGTGTGTAGTCAATGACCATGTTGCCTCTTAAGTACTGTATGTTAGACATGCAAGTCAAAGAGGATTCAAATGTCAGTGATAAATTTTGATAATGCAGGTACAGCAAGACCGAGGCGGAAAAAGGCATGCACGTACCAGATAAGCATCATGAAAACATTTCAAGGCTTTGGCATAGTTCTCCAGCGCAACGTTGGCGACTCCGTTTTGAAAGTAACCAATGGCCAAGTATTGGTCCAAATTGGTTGCTTCCTCGTACGCCGCACTCTAAATCGAGGAAAATCGTACTTTGGTTAGCTCCCTCTACAAAATAGAGCGGGAACGAAAGACTGTGCTATGCGTGTATGTGTGTGTATGTGTATGTATGTGTGTATGTGTGTATGTGTGTATGTGTGTATGTGTGTGTAAGTGGTGTGTGGGGAGTGCTGCAACCACCCGGGTAAAGTGTCCAAATGTCCAGGCTTGGAAAATCTATCCTCCTTCGACTTGGGAAGGCCAATGTTCTTTTTCAACCGTTACTTACTGCTCCTTCAAAGTCGCCGAGCGTGGTCAGGACCACGCCAATGTTAAAGTGGATCTTGGCAGAGTCTGCAATGGGCTATTTTGAGTCGCCAGAACATGAGAAGGAATTGGTCAGCCAGCAGGGTAGCGGGTTCAATAATGCCTGATTTGTCGACATGTATTTGTCCGTTGTACGATCGTTGGTACTGTCGTCGGTACAAGCGGCCAACAAGCCGGAGTTGTTTCAGGTACGAAACAGGCCCGGGGTGTTCCATCTTTAACCGCGAGGTACTTGGCCAATCCCCTTGCATGCATGCATGTTGTGATCTGCATCTGTGCATCCTGCAAGTCAATGGTGGGATGGTGGGATGGTACAAGGGACGATGGCATGAAGAGTGCATCCTTTTTTTTTTTTTTTTTTTTTTTTTACCTCAAAGAGGTCCAATGCGTCTTCGTAGAGACCTTGGTCAAATGCAATCACGCCTTCGTTCCATTGGTCAAGTTCGTGCTGTTGAAGAAGGGAGAAGCAGAGAAGGATGAGCAAAGGATGAGCAGAGTCAGTAGCTGTGTACCAATCGAGTGGAGGGCGATCGGTTGGAGTGTCGGTACCTTAAGACCGGCCATGACTGGGCGTGGACTTGTGGATGGAGAGGTAGAGAGGTAGAGAGAGAGATGGAGATGATGGAGATGGGGGTAGGGAGATGGGATGGGCAAGAAGAAGAGGGTGAAGGTTGTACAGCAGTAAAGATGAAGCGATGGGGAGGTCGAGGGAGATGAGGAGCAGGCTGGAAGGAAGGAAGAGGAGGAGGAGGGGAGGCAACGGAAGAGCGTGCAAATGAAGGATGAGAGGCAGTGGACGCGGGCTCACCCACGCACTCGCTGCTGTACCTTCAGGTAATTATCTCCTTCAATGGGCACACACACACTCGGGCCAGCCAGAGAGGTGCAAGCAGCAGCAGCAGGCGTGCAGGCCAACGCCAGGCACCGACGAGCAACGGCAGCTGCAGGCAGCAGATGCAAGGAGCGCCCGTGAAGGGGACTGACCGTCTCCGCTCCTTCCGCGTCCCTGCCCTGTGCCCCCTCGCTTTTATTTCATTTCTCATTTCTCTGGCGACATTTTCATTGGCAAGCAGCAGGGCGCGCAACTCTGGCTGTGCGGGCACCCTTCATCCTTCTCCTCCTTCTCCTCCATGCCTTACTCACCACCTGCCGGCCTGCTACCCTCGACTGCCTTCTTCCCGTCCCGAGCTATCGTCAGAACCTCCCCTTGCTTTCGAGTTCATCATCGCCTCTGCCATGTCAAATCAGGACAATGATGATTCTTCACAGGCGCCGCAACGCCACCAATAAATGATTTTGTGTATGTAATCGTTCTGGGCTGCAAAAAGCGAGAGCACAATCGATGCGATGGGCGGACGCGCTGCAGAGCGCCTTGAGTCCGTTCGCGTTGTCCGCACTCTGTCGCCTGCGATCCATCGAGTCTTTGCGCTTGGTCTCGTGGCTGGTCCATCTTGACTCCAGTTGGAGGACAAGGTACCTTGCCGTCTTGTCCAGTCATTTCTGTCCTGGCATCTGCCAGAGGTCTGCAAGAAGCTGTGCTCTTGCCTTGGTCGTATACGAGGCAGAAAATGGGGTTTTGCCGTCCCTCGCCCCCTCGCTCAATCGCCCCATTTCATTCTCACTCACGCCCTATCTCTCCACACCTCGTATCTCTATCCCCTGGCCAAGGATATCATGTCTCGTTCACTCATCCCTCCTCCCTTTTCCGATTCCCCACCCCTGTCGTCTTGTGTTGGTTGTTTTGGTCGTTTTGGAGTATGTGTTGTGTGTTGTGTGTGTGTGTATTTGTGAATGATGTGTTGATCGCTCACTGCGAGGGTGCGAGACAAGCAAGCCCACCTGCCTTTGACTGGACGATGTGCTTCAAGAAAAGGGTCAAGGGGCGCACAGGAAGGATTGCCGACGACAAAGAGGATTTCCCGCGCCGTCCACAACCGGACTGGCAGCAAATATGACCGAGGATGAGGCGCTCCGATCCTCCATTTGACTCAGCAGGAACTCTAGGTGTCCAGATCGGCGCTCCTTCATACACTCCCACATTCTCACTCACAAAGGAAAAAGGGCGATTGTCGTCGGCACTAGGGTCTGGTCTCGCCTCTTCCGTGTTGACTGCACCTTTCTGGCCTTTCGTGCATTGTCCCAATCCCTGTCTCTGTTTTTTATTTTTTTTTCTTCTCCATTCCTTTGGGAGTCTGCCATCATCTTGACCATCATTCTTCTCCTTCTGGTGTCCTGGGCCTGGTTGCTGGTTCACTTCTCCCACAGAAAAATATTTTTTTTCAACGGCCGAATTTTTTTTTTTGCTCTTTCCCTCTCTCTCTCTGTCTCTCTCTCTTTCTCTCACACACACTCTCCTCCTCCTCCCGCCTCTGTTCTTCGCTTTTCCGCCTCTCACAATCTCCTTTCTGTTCCTTTGCTCCGCTACCAACCCCTCCCTTCCTCTCCACATCCCCAAGGCTCATTCAAGCCCCATTCACGACCCACCCATCCAGCTTGTTCTCTCTGTGTCACTCTCGCCCTTGCACACACCCCTCTCTATCCAAAGGACACAGCCGAGGAGCCTCCAACATCCCAGGAGAGGACCAACTGTCGACATAGTAAAAAGACAAAAGAAAAAAGAAAAAAAAAAACTAAAACAAAAGAGAGACATGCCCATGCCGACACAACCACAGTCCAGCAACAGGCACTCAATATCAACTGGCTTTGGCCATAATGCCAATGGCCATCACCACCATCATTCTCATCACCCTGCCACGACTCTCTCCAATGCCACCCAGTACGAGGACGAGCTTCCGGCCTCGAGCAAGGCCCCACTGAAGTATGCACTCAAGGACATCCACCCTGACGACAGCAAGGACAAGGTCTTTGCGGCGATTCTCAAGGCGCTGCTCTACCTCCGTAACAAGCCTTCGTCGCCAAAGGAACTGGCCAATTGTATCATGAAAAACAAGTATACCATGCTAGGGTAAGATATCGAGTTGTCTCTTTTTGTCTCTTCCGTCCACCTGCGCCTCCCCCTCTCCATCCCATCCAGGGATTATGTCAAATAATCCCCACCACCGGCAGGACTTGATCTGCGCTCTCCTTTATTTCCTCTCTCGGATGGAAGTTGTGTTCTTTGTCCCTCTCTCTGAACCTGCCTGCGCGGCGTAGTTCATTCCGGGGACCACTCCCCAACGGACGGCACTGTGGCAACGACTGTACCGATCTAGCACCTTTAGTTTCTCTCCCCTTTTCATGGCATCCCGCGGCATGTGTCGCCACCATTTGTTCACAGCTTTGATCTGCTTTTTTGGGGCGCAGACGAATGCACGAGCGATCTTTATCCAGAACAGAATCAGATCGAGACATCCGCTGTGGAGCTTCCTCTTTATCCAAATGATCAGTTCCTATTATCGCTCTTCCCCTTGTCGAGCCACATCCTTCGGGTCTTTTTCTTTTTCTTTCTGTCTTTCTGGCATTGTCCTGCGCTTTACTTGCTGCCGATCAACTTTTGGGACCTTGAGTTGAGATCCACCCAACACTCACACGGGGAATGTCTTTTTTGTCTTAATCTGGATTTCAAGCTGCGCTTGGCTGTCATCCATTCTCTGTATTTTATTATTCGTGGTCAGTCTACTCAGTCAATCAATCAGGGTGCGTCAGTGGTTTCTGTGTCTCTCCTGGTCTGGATTTCGTTTCTGGTGGTTCTTGTCCGTCACCATCTTTCTACCACAGAGGTGCCTGTGTGATAGCCCCTACCCTTACCCTTCCCAGAGGGCTACTATCGTCATCCGAATCTGTGTCCATGGTCAGAGGACAGTGGTGGCGGCAGCAACATCCTTTTGGACCCTTTTTGGCATTACTTGGTGTGTAATTCAGGGTGCTGTGGCATCGGTCTAGACATGGTTCTTCCTATCCGCTCTCGTCGGACTGCCCGAGGGAAAGCACCGGGAAGTGAGGAAGAAAGAAAGAAAGAGAGAGAGAAGGTGAGAGAGAACATCCAGAGCATGTTTGCCACCAGATTGCAAGCAATCACGGGGACATTTTCCCGGGCCTGGCAACTGTAATATCCATTCTGGATCAACGGCGGCGACAACACGCCCTCCCAAATGGCTGGAGGCACCTTATCGTGGTGACGATTCGAAGATTCGGTCACCGGCCAGGGGGGCCTGGAAAGCCAGGACATCCAACCAGCCCATCCCAGAGAGAACAGTGCAGGGAGCGGGAGCTGGCAGAAAGGAGAAGAAGAAAAAAAAAAAGAGTTTGGCACACTTTGGTGTCCCGACCCTGTCTCTGATTTTTTGATTTGCCACGAGGGACCGCGAGTGCATGGCGACTGATAGGGTTTGGCAGCCAGTTTCGGTGCTTCTTTTTACTTCTTTTTTTTTTTTTTTTTTGCTTTCCCACCTTGCTGGCTCGGCGGTGGACCGGGTTGGAGCCCTTGGCCTTGTGCATCTCCTTTTTCATCCTCCGCCCATTGCGTTTTTGGTGTTGACGCTCTTTGTCATTGTCCTTTGTTCCCAAGGCTCTCGTTCTCGCTCACTGGAGTACAATACACTAACCGCTCGTGTGCATCAATGTATCTCTCGCTTTGCCATTTTGTACCTCTAGTGGAGCGACGCCCTATGCCACCGTGTCGTCGAGGATATCTCAACATTTCAAGCGAGCATCGGAACATAAACCCCCCAGGACCCCCATCCTTGCAAAGGCCGTCGACGAACGCCACTCGCGAAAGATCCACTATTATCTTGCCAAAAACCACATTGTCAAGAACCCAAGTGCCGTCTCCTCCGCCGATCTGGACTCCTCCTCGGGATTCTCCAGTATGGGATCCGAAGACGAGGACGAGGACGAGGACGATGATGATGACAGGCGAAGCCGTGGAATGGACGACGACGACGATGACGACGACGATGACGACGACGACGATGATGGGGACATGTCTGGCGACTCCTCTGAACGGAAACAGAAGCGTCGGCGTCAGCATCAGCTTTATCAACAACAGCAACAGTTGAACTCTGATACGATGCTGCACAAGTCCAGGAGCGTGATGCGTAAGCGTAAACAGCAAAAAGTCTTTCCCACCAACCGACCAACCGTCAAACGGTTCAAGTCGAAGCATGTGCTGATTGGTAGCTTCAAGGCGACCACGCCTACGAGCATTCACCCTTCGAAATGGAGACCCGCCAACAATCAGGAGTACTCAGAGTCGGAGGAGGGCGATGATGAGAGTCTGGATGAGGATGAGGATCTAGATGATGATGATGACGTGTTTGGCAAGGATGATCTTGTCCTGATGGATCTGCACATGCCGGATATCCAAAAAGAGTCCCGCCTACCTACGCCAAAATCACTTTCTAATTTCTCGACTCCAAATTCGCTTTCATCACCCATGTCAACGCCTACTCATTCCGGGGGCTCTATCAACACTGTAGCGGGGATGCATGGACTCTTGAATGCGACCAAGATCCTGTCCTTTGATTCGAAAAAGTCCCCTCCCCACCCTGGTTCGCATGCCTCCGGACTAGCTATGACGATGGGGGTCGCTGGTTCCTTAAACCTTGCGGAGGCCATGCCGGAATCTAGTGAGGACGAACAAGACTTTAGCGACTATCACGAGGAGATGATGCACGGCGATTTCGACGACCTTGATGATGACGATAAGAGAACCGTCAGCATCAAATCAGAAGCACCGACGCAACCGAAGAGCATCGCGGTGCCCATCCCCTCAGTTCGCAGCACGGGACCATCGTCCTCTTTTGCAGCAGGAGGTACACCCGTATCCCCATTTGGCAACCTCGCATCTACCCCTACATCGAGCTCGTTCTTGATGGGAATATCGCCTCGGAGTAGAAAGATGTCTATGAGCGGTCTCTTGATGCCTCCAGACTCATTACTGTTGTCTCCCCGATCCAGCAATATTTTTGATCCAGAGTTCGGCTCGACTTTTCTTACAGACTACTCGAACGACATGTCATCTACGAAGGACCATCAGTATGTTCCTTTGATGGAGCTCAACAACCCAGAGTCCATGCCCGTGTCGGAATTGGATCGTCTGTTAAGTTCGTCTGGTGGTTCTTTCTTCCCAAGTTTGTCACGGAAAGTCTCCATCTCAGGCTGGGGAAACATTAACGCCAAGCATATTGGACACACGCCTCATCGCCAATCGAATCTTCGAAATACTGCCAGCGGAATCCTTCAAAATGCTGCTACCTCACCCCTTCTTCATTCCTCAACCGGTGGCGTTTTCCCCCCAGCATCGCCCGCTGCAAAGTCAGTTAGCTTTAATTCTACTACAGGAGCCACACCTCATCCATTGGCTGCCAATGCTGCAGCCACAAAGACTACAGAACCAAAATCAGGTACAGGCATTGCCGTAACGGTGTCCTCTCCAAATGCGACAACGCAGCAAAAACCAACGGTACCGACGGCAAATTCATCCACATCACAGCCCAAGCCAGAAATTTCCGCTGCTGCCTCTTCTACGACGCCGACTGTCGTTGTTCAAAATGCATCCGAAAGCCCGATTACTGTTACAGGGGCTGACAAGGATGTGGACATGGAAGCCACGCAGGATTTGGATCAAGATGATGAGACAGAATCGGAGCTGGAGGATGACGATGATGATGCCCCACCAAAGCCCCCTACTGAGCCTCCAAAGTCACTTGTCCGAGTTTCAGTATACGCAAACTTGCAAGTGTACGAAACCATCATGCCAGGCACGGATTTGAGATTGATGCGTGTGGCGGGTGTGGTAGCTCCACCAAATCCCAACATGAACGGACGAGGCGTTGTGATCCAGAAAAAGGTCATTCCTGCTCTGAATAACGATCAGCATGCAGGATTTGTGAATGCGGCCATGTTGAGGTTAGCCGCAAGAACGATCATTGGGGACGGTCAGTTCGATATCAACCAAGAACCCACTACCCTCTACATTGTACTAGAGGGTCCGATGGAAGTTCGCGGAGCTTGGTAAGGGTTGTTTTTGCTACATTGTTTTCTTTCATGTATATCGGCGGTCGCAATAACGTGTCATTGACTCCTTTATCTGTTCTTATCTGCAGGGTTGGATTGGCAAGAGCCCGAGAGCTTTGCCATGAGTACAGGCTCGATCTGCTGCCAGGGATTGCTCAGATGTTGCAGGACAATCCTATGCAGGTCGCCAATCCCAGTACGTATTCCATGTTGTTGTACAATACCTTGGGAAATAGGAAGTCCTTGAGCTAAATATTCACTTTTTTTGGTTTTTTCTTCAGACGAATCTCGTGGATCTTCTAGGCAGTCAGCTGAAAAGAAGAAGACCATGAAGCAGAAGAAGCTACAGCAAGCAGCTCTACAACAACAGCGAGCCGCGGCCCAATCACAGTCGACCTCTCTCAAGGCCGAGTCTGCTGCCAGTTCTATTATCGATAGTAGACGCAAGTCCCATGCAGCCGATGATGACACCACTCCGTTTGTCAATTTTGAAGAGCTCGAGGAGAAACCAAAGAGGTCGTCGGATAATGATATGGATATGACATCTGGTGACGGTTCCACATCCCTGTCAGGAGGCGGGCTTGCTGTTGGAGGCGGCACAGGAAACGCTTCTCAGCACTCTGCATCCGATGGAGCCGTTGCTCAGAACGGCGCCCGAGAGCCTGAAGCCAATCAACTCTGGATCCCCACCACGAACCCCGTGGTACCCAACATTCACCTGACGGTGATTGATAACGTCGCCCTTTATACCACGAAACTGGTCAACCCCGGAGCAGAGTATCGACTGCTGCGTCGGGCCGACAACGGTTACGTGAACGCAACAACGTTGTTGCTTGCTGGTGGTGTTGAGACAGAGCAGGAGCGCAGTATCGTGTTGAGTTTGGAGCTTGGACGTGTTCGAGTGCGTAAACCAGGCTCGCAGTTGTTTGGTACCTGGATTCCCCTTGCTCGCGCACGGGCTTTGGCAGCCACCTGTTCGTTACACCACAAACTTGGACCGTTTTTAAACGACAACCTGGACACCTATTTCCCATCGCCATTGCCGATCCCTAATCAGAAGGTGACCCCAAGTGTTGTCACAGTTACGGCGTCGGCCCTCATGAGTCAGCACGCCGCCGCTTCGCGTATGAAGACCATTTCATTGTCAGCCCTTCGATCCCCGACGTCACCCCCTACCACCGGCCTCTCTCGAGCAGGCATTCTTAATCACCAGCTGTCCCGAGGTATGATGGCCAACACTGGATCGAGCCACTTGCAGCAGCTGATTGCTCAGCAAGGCCAGCTGCCTGGCCAGTCGACCTTGAATAGTATGTTGATGTTGAATGGCAATCAAGTGGAGAGTAGCCAGCAGGGATCGACTGCTGCAAATGCGACGGCTGCTGCGGCTACTCTGGCGCAGGCCACCTCTGCAGCCCCGTCTTCTACTGCGAGCTCGGCTGCAACTACAGCGACCACGACTGCCAGTATCACTGCAGCGCTGCCAGCCTCTGTTCCCGTGTCATCCTTGACGCCTTCGACTCTGAACACTGGAGCCAACTTGCTTCATTCTCTGGGACAGGCCAACCAAGGAGGTCCACTCAGCGCTGGCCCGCAGATCCGTCCGCTCCAAGGAGGGTTCTTGCCTAGGGTTGAGCCCCATACTGGCAGACCCATTCTGCCAATGCTTAACGAGACTGTTTCGGCCGTGCCTGGTCAAAGCGTGATCCCTGTTAAGGATTATCAGGATTCAGATGACGACACAGAGTCAGATGATGATGTGGAAGGCGTTCGACAAAAGATGAAGCTCCTCCGAGCGCAACAGCTGGAAGAGGCCGAGAAGAACTTTTTGAAGCAGGGTAACAACAACAGCGGCGGCGGCGGTGGCAATCTCGCGGCGGGACAGATGGCTGGTCAGAGAACGCCCACCCTTCAACAGCAGCAGCAGCAGCAATTGCAGCAACAGCAGCAGGTTCTTTTACAACAGCAGCAAATTCAGCAGCAATTGCAACAACATCAGCAACAGCAGCAGCTTTTGAAGCAGCAACTTCTCCAACAGCAACAACAACAGCAACAACAGCAGCAGCAACAGCAGCAGTTGATTCAGCAGCAATTGCAAAAGCAGCAATTACAACAACAACAGCAGCAACAGCAGCAGTTACAACATCAGACGCAGAGCGCTCTCCAGAGACCTTCGATGCGTGGAGGCAAGACTGCCCCTCGGTCAGCCCTTGGTAGGGTCAACAGCCCACGGACCTCGGGCACTGCAGCGGACTCCGAAAGCGACGGAGAAGAGGCTGAGCGACAGCGTCGTGTCCGAGCTGGACTTCCACCTTTGACGGGTGGCAAGAAGGGCTCGGCCACGGTCAAGACCGCTGGAGCTAGCAAGACCTCCGCTGCGGACGAGGAGGTGGATAGTGACGAGGACATTGATATTGGAGGAAGTGATGGCGATGATGATCTGCGCTAGATAGTTCCCCCTCTTATTCCTATCTCCCCACTTTTCTTTTCTGCCCCCCTCTCTACCACAATTCTCATTTACTTTATTTTGTAGTATAAAAATATGTATAATATGGCCTTTACTTGATTCTCTCTGGCTATGTCAGGCTTGTGTCATCTTAGGTGCTTCCTTGACAGAGTCTGTAGACACAGGAATTTCGTCCGCAGCTGCGGCATCAGTGGTCTCCGAGATAGCATTGAGGTCCGTGGACAAAAGTCTCTCCACGAGTTGCTGGACTGCATCATCCTCGGAAGCAGAGGATACATTTTTGTCTGAGAGTTTCTCCTTTTGCTTCTCCTCCTTCACTTTGCCTTTCTCTTTTTCCTTTTCTCCATCCTTGTCCTCATCCTTAACCACGGCTGCCTCTTTCTCTACCTCTTTTTCTTTCTCCTTCTCTGCCACTGCCATCTTCTCTGCCTCCTTCTCTGCCTCTGCAGCAGCTTCTTCGAGTTCGGCAGCGAGTGAGAGAGCTTCCATTTCTTCCGCAATCTGCATCTCAATGTTGCCTGCCTCAAACATCGCCTGCAACTCGCCCTATAGATTCCGATCGGGATAAAAATGATTAGCTTTGGAAAGACGAAAGGAGGTTGTTCTTTCTGGTATATGAGATGAAATCAAAAAGAAAAAAAAAAGACTTTACCTCCCAGCCACAGAGCTTGGCCAATGCACGGACCCCATCATCGCAATTTCCGAGAAAGAGAGCATCGCGTAAAGTAGGATTCTTCCACTTGTCATCGAAATCAAAGCCTCCGTGCATTTCCTCCCCTGCCTTCTCACGGTTGATCAAGAGTCGAGGGCATTCAGGCCCAACTCGAGTGATCAGTCGATTGAAGGGTTCAACCTGCAAGGAGGTGCCCAGCACGATCAAGAGATCACACTTTCTAAAGTCCTGGGGGGGGGGGGGACATACGCAGAGAGAGACGGTTAGTGAGAGTGGTAAGTAGGCGGATGCAAAGGTCCTTTCCTTTATTTACCTGCATTGCCAGACGGCCAAATCGAGGCGGAAGATCCTCTCCAAAAAAGGTAATGGTGGGCTTGACCAGTCCTCCGCACGCCTCACAATAGGGAATAGAGCTCTTTAAGATATGTTCTATGAATCAGTACCATGGGAAAAGTGATGTTAATCGGCGTTTTTTTCTTTTTCTCCTTCCAAAACCCTGAAGCCCTTGATTATCGAAAAAAAAAAATTGAAAAAAAAGTCAGCGTACTTCGGACCCACTTTGAATCTGTCAAAACCTCGCACTCGATACACTTCGAAGTGGCAAAGGAACCATGGGCCTCCACCAAAAGCTCGTCCTCCAACCCCGTCAATCGTTCCAACATATCGATGTTTTGAGTGTAGGATCGAAGCAAAAGTCCCTTCCTGGCAAGCAATGGCAACAGGTAGTGCGTGAATGTCGGCTATGAGGGTACCAATTCCGAGCAAAGACATAGACAGGGAGAGAACATTAGTGTTCTAGTTTCCTTGCAGTGCTGGCTTTTCTTATCAGTGGACTTACGCGATAACGTCCGGGGAGCAACTCCTTGGCCAGACGGAAGAAAGGACTCGGGTTATCCTATCAAAATAAAAACATACAAGACGTCAGGGGAAAGAGGTCAAAATTCGTCTGGGGAGCCCTCGTTCACGCTGCAGGAGCAAAAAGAGCAAAATTCTACCTTGAAGAACGAGATATCAAAGACAGCTTCAGGGTAAGGGAGATTATACTTTTCGAGGTCATCATAAAGGCCTGTTCCAGGAGATCTAAAGTCCTTGATACCGGCTGCGGTCGAAATGCCTGCTCCACTCATGACAATGATGTTTTTGGCTTACAGGGGGGGATATTGCGAGGGAGGTGAAGAGAGAGATAGAGAGAGGAGAGTCAGTATTGGTTTGAGCATGAATTGCATCGTGGGTATGTGTAGCTCATGGGCAGTACTGTCTACCTTTTCCTTCTTTGATGAACTCAGCCACGGCAGCAAGGGAGCTATCTTTCAGGATATGAATCCTGGGTTCAACAGACTTGCCCTTTTGAAGCCTGGTCTTTGGGGAGGAGCGGGACGAAGACATGGTAGAAGGAGGATATTCCCGGAGGAGTAAGGGCGTGGGTATTCCTGTGGTAGTAGCGAGGAGGAGGCGTGCGGTAAATGAAGGAATGAGTGAAAGGGGGGGATGCAAGCTAGTTGAAAACGAAGGCGAGGCTGAGCACACGCGCAAAGCCACCTGGCACACCTTCGCGCCTGTCCGCAGCAACCGCGGTTGGGGTGTCGAGGAGGGAAAAAAAAGAATCCATCTCCATTGACTCCATCCTTCCATCTCTCTGTCTGTCTGTCTGTCCTCTCTGGATCCCATCCATACCTTCCTCTTTTTCTGGAATTCATCCCCCCTCATTGAACTTTCCTGTTTCCATCCCACATCTTTGCTCTTCTCATCCTCGCTCGCATCACTCCCACCTTCAATGTCCAACAACCGAACAAGAAAACAAGCCAAAAAGGCCGCAGCAGAGCCACTTTCTGAACTCGAAAAGGCCATCCGAGCAATCGATCTTGCCACAGAGTCTGCCAATGCTGCCAAGGAGCGCAAGCCATGCTATTGTCTTGGTAATAGCAAAGGCGGCGAAATGAACCAAATATCGCCCATCACTCTTTTTTTGCCTCCTTTGTAAAATGCTGATCCTCTCTGATCTATTGACACAAAAAACAATAGCTACCAAGCACAAATTGAACGTCTTTGCACCCAACTGTCTAAACTGCGGGAAAATCATCTGCGCATTGGAGGGACCAGGACCTTGCACTTACTGTGGCAAACCCGTCGTCTCTGTGGATCAACAACAGGCCATGGTACTAGAGCTAAAGCGGGAAAAGGCCGCCTTAGCAAAACAACAGGCTATGGCCACTGCCAAGAGGAAACCCAAGGCTGCCGCCATGAGCACTGCAGGATATGCTAGCAAACTTGGTGGAGGTATGACCTCAGCCACAGGATCGGCCGGCGGATGGGTTGAATTGGATGGCAGCCAACCTAGTGCCTTGGATGGTCGAATGACTGAAGAAGAAGAGTTGCAGGAGGCTATGAAGGCTTCCCTGGCACAGGCCCACAAGGAAAAGTTGCTGGAATATGACCGGACCAGTGCACGTCGGTCCCATGTGATTGATCAGGCCACGGACTTTGTTCTTCCTGGGGATCGGCCCAACTTGTGGCTTACGGAAGAAGAACGTCAACATCAGACCGAGAAGGCACGTCAGAATCTGGACAAGGTCACGGCAGCGGCGAGCGGATACCAACGAGCCAAAGTCATGACGATTGATGTGGTGAACCGTCGTGTCGTCGTGGAAGCCGCTGCCCAGGTAGTACCGGAGGAAGAGGAAGATGATTCCGTTCCGGAGCCAACAAGCTTATTTGATCTGGCGAAATCGACTAGTATTAGCGGCGGCAACAAACATGGAGGTCGTGGGGGTGCATTCGCCATGAATCCTTTACTTCGCATGGGTGAATCACCGACCTTTATTGCAAGATCCTCCTTGAGCTCTGGTGGTAAAAACTCAAAGTCAGCAAAGGAGGCAAAGGAAAAGGTGCTGAAGATCCGCGCAGAAAAACCAAAGGTGCCAAAGCTGCAATATGACGAGGGATCCTACGAGGCCCTGATGGACGACTCACAGATCCTGTTCAGCTCTGGAAGCGACTCTCAAGCAGCGATGGCGAGCATTGTCGAGCCTAGCTGTGGATAGACGTGTCTATAAGTTTTTTAGTATTAATAAAAAAAAAGACGCATCGAGATCTGCTGAACGCCTCTACGACGACAAATCGCTTTTAGAATCGCAGTCCCCCGCAGTAACCATTCGTATTGAGCATCTTTGGAACTGAATGTTGTTTCTTTGGCGGGCGAGCACTCTCGAGTCTTGGCACCCAATTGCAAGCTGTCGGCTTTCCATCTCGGCAATTACGTTGATTACTCTTTGACTAAGCAGAGCCAAAAAAAAGGCAGACATGGATCTAAAGCGGATCTGTCTTCCGAGCAAATGGTGGGTCTCGCGTTCGTGTCTGTGACAACCACCTGGCTTTGGCGCGCAGAAGCAAAATGTGGAGGAATCTTGGTCGAGAGCGCGGAGCGCGTTTTATCTACCGCAGCTCGTCAGCGGCGTCGAGCGCCAAGGCAAGCAGCCAAGAAAACGAGTTCCGGGTGAGCACCAGCAAACAGACATGCACGCAGGATGGCCCTCGCGAGTGCCCAGTTTAATATCGGCCACGGTAAACAGGTTCAAACTTGAAACTCGAAAGTCGACCAAAACGACCAACCAACATACTTTACGCCCACACTTAGGCAGGCAAGGCAGGGCAGGGCTAAGAACGGTAGTCTACCGATGGACGGACAGGGGGGGTGATTGCCTGCCAAATCTGGTCGGGAAGAGCGCAACATCGATTGTCAGTAGTCCAATTTGCAGGCCGAGCTCGGGCGCGGCCGCTGATTGGCTGGCGACACTTTCCCACAGTGACCATCTGCTCCAAACACGGACAGCTTGAAGCTGGACTCGAGGGTCCGAAGGAAGGAAGGTTGCTTGTTCCTCCTGTAACAATATCACGCAACCCACTGTTCCTTCGACTTCCCTTGACCTCCTTCCCCCTCCTCCCTATAAATACCCCCCCGCAACTGTTGCCCGTAGGTCCCGCCCTTCTCTCTTCATTCCTCATCCTCTTCATCCAGTCCATCCTGTTCATCCTCCAAACTAATCTCTCCTCCCCTTAGTGCATGCTCAGATCTACAATGACCGTCCTCGCCAAATCATCCGCCGAGCTTTCCTCCGAGTCCGTTCGCTCTCTCTATGAGAAGCTCTGCGTCCGCTTGAAGGAGATTAACCACCTCCAGGGTATCGCCGGTCTCCTTCAGTGGGATCAAGAGGTCATGATGCCCGCTAAAGCTGTTGACAGCCGTTCCGAGCAGGTACTATAGAGTGGCAATGTCAATTCGACTGGGGGATTGGTTTTCTTGTCCGACATTCATTCTCAACGCTCTGTATCCTTTTTCTTTTCCATAAACAGTTGAGTGTCTTGGCTGGTATGGCCCACGGGATCGAAACCTCGCCCATCCTCGGCTCTATTCTTCAGGAACTTGAGGATCGCCAAAAGGTCCAGGACCTCTCGACCGAGTTGAACGCCTATGAGCTCGCCAACATCCGCCTCTCCCGTAAGCAATACAAGGAGGAGACTATTTATCCCGTTGAGCTCGTCAAGGCCTCTGCTGCTCTCCAGACAAAGGCCTCTCACGCCTGGGTTGAAGCCCGTAAGGAGTCAAACTATGCCAAGTTTGCCCCCTTCCTTCAGGAACAGATTGATCTTCTCCGCAAGAAGGTCGCCTACTGCATGGAGGCTGGTCTCTGTGAGGAGGCTCGCAAGATTAACGAGAAGGCTCGTATCAGCCATGGATTGAAGGACGGCGAGGAATGCTACAAGGGTTATTACCAGGTCTTGCTCGACAAGTACGAGCCTGGCTTCAAGGAGGAGCGTCTCCAGGCCTTGTTTGGAGATTTGAAGACGAATTTGGTTCCCTTGATTTCCAAGATCACGGAAAAGAACTTCCAGCACGACAACAGCGCAATCAAGGGCGACTTTGATGTCGAAAAGCAGACCGAGTTCTCCCATCGTCTGTCCAAGGACATTGGATTCGATACCGATTGCGGTCGTTTAGATGTCTCCACCCATCCCTTCACCGGCGGTGCCCATCCTACCGATGTCCGTATGACCACCCGCTATACCATTAACGATCTTCAGGAGGGTATTACCGGTACCATCCACGAGACCGGACACTCTCTCTATGAGCAGGGCCGCAGCAAGGAGTACCGTGACCTCCCTGTCTCCCAGGCCTTGTCTCTCGGAATCCACGAGTCCCAGTCCTTGTTATGGTAAGAGAATTGTGCAGCCTTTTTTTTTCCGAATTGGACAAAAAAATTGACATCTTTACTTATTACTATCTAATAGGGAGCGTATGGTCGGTTTGGGTAGACCTTTCTGGACCTATGCCCTCCCCTTGTTGAAGGAGACCTTCCCCACTCTTGAGCGTGTCCAGGACGTCAATTTGGAACAATTCTACAATGCCTTCAACCGTGTCGAGCCTGGTTTTATCCGTATTGAAGCCGATGAGGTCACATACCCTCTCCACGTTATTCTCCGCTACGAGATCGAGAAGGCTTTAGTTGAGGGTGACATCACTGTCGCTGAAGTTCCCGCTCTCTGGAACGCCAAGATGAAGGAGTACTTGGGCAAGGATGTGGAGGAGGACCGCGTCGGATGCTTGCAGGATACCCACTGGGCTTTTGGCCTTATCGGTTACTTCCCTACCTACACTCTCGGATCCATCTACGCTGTCCAGATCTATAGCGCTGCCAAGGAGGCTATCCCCAACTTGGAGGAGCATCTGGCCAAGGGCGAGTTCCATGTTTTGAAGGAGTGGTTGAACGAGAACATTCACAAGCAGGGCTCCGTGCGTGAGTCTGGTGACGAGTTGATTATTGCCTTGACGGGCAAGCCCTTGAATGCTTCACTCTATGTCGAATACTTGACCGACAAGTACACCAAGATCTACGACTTGTAAGCTGAGAATTGGAAGGCCCACGCGCTGCTCAGGTTTAAATGGGTGTGCAGCTTGTAAATAAATAGAACGATAATAAAAAAAAGAGCTACGGATGAATCATTGAGGCGCATGCGGGAATTAGGGATGCAGGTCAGTCTAAGAAGGGAGGAAGCGGGGGTACAGAAAAGTTGGCTCATCAGCAGTCGACGACGAGGGGAAGTGAGCGGGATGACCATTCCAACGTGCCAAACGGCTCAAGGTTTGCAGTGGAGGGTTCTTTGCGCGGTTTTCCCCCCTTTTCTTCTTTCGACTTGAGTTGGTCCAAAAAGACAGCCCAACGAGAGGAGGAAGAGGAGGAGGGCGTTGCCTTCTCCCTTCCTCTTCCTTTTCTCTTTCCCTCCATTGTCTCCTCCACACTGCCATTCTCATTGTCATTGTCCTTGTCCTTGTCATTCTTCCTTCTGATCCGAGACGCGCGACTTCTGTCCCTGGGCGTAAGTCAACCTTAAACGGACTAGTCTCACCCTAAAGAAGCAACTCAGGTCCATCCATCCATTCCTTCCCTCGATCAATCTCGGTGACATTCCCTCCAGCATTCACTCATGTCCTACTTTGAAAAGAGACCAAGAGAGCCTGTCAACGGTGACGACGCCTCGTCCTTGAGTGGCAAGAGTGACCATCGACCCTCCTCAGAGGACGTCGATCTACGTCTGGAAACCTTGGGCGAATTCGAAGGTCCGCTCGGCACTCCTCGCCTCGAAAGACATAGAGTCACAGGTGGCGATCCTGAGAGTTTGGGAGAGATAGAAGCTATCAAGGACATTGCAAAAGACAGTAGCAGCATCGACCAATCGAAAAAAGTCCCTCCAGCATGGTCTGCGGGATTTCTAGGCCTCTTTCGATCACTAACAGCACGACCACCTCTGGACGAGACAAAGCCAAAGGAGGCCACGGCCACAGTTGGACATCATCACTCCATCTCGATGGCGGGATTCAAGACGCATGTCCCGGCAGATATTAATGAGCTGGAGTCGAACTATCGTGTCCTACCCTTGGCGATCGGATGCATCATCCCAGTAAGATCATCACGTTCTTGTCTCGGTCATGGATTGCGACCTTGCAGGACAGTTGAGAGCTAATCAACCCAATATCGCCGCTCTTGTTTAACCGTCAGGTTTCGATTTTGATTAACGTGCCATCGTTGACCTCGCCCTGGGTCGGTACAGCCGTGTATGTTATTCTGTGGACGATCATGAACGCCTGCATGCATTTGAGGTTACACTCAACGGACTAAAGAAAAGCCCCTTCGCCTTGTCGTATTGAAATACAGATACGATCCAGTAACCAAGGTCGGGGAAATTTCAGTCCCTAGCTGGATGAATGGTATGGTCATTGGCGCTCTTGTGACGGCCGTCCTATGCAACTTGTGTGTTCTATCTCGATTTCTGGAAAGACATGTCTGGCACAGTGTCGTGTTTAGTTTGATTGCTGCGACCCTCCAAGGTAAGTGACAAACAGGATGCCACACAGAATGAGAACTCCAAGGCAAACTGATTGACTAAGTCTTTCACCCGATCAGATTTTTTGTGCATTGGTGTAGTCGTGCCGTTTTGTCTAAAGTATCCACAGTCCAAGGGCTACGTTTATTTGGAGGGGTAACTACCCGATAAGCAATCGCGTATTGGGCACTTACAGTAGCATGAGTCCTAAAATGGCGTCGTTTAATTTCTGCCCATGAACCTAGATTTTGGACGATGGTCGTATCCATGATTTTTTCCATGTCTGCAACCATAATGTTGTCGATTGATATCTACAGGACTCCGCACTTTCGTCTTCATGGCTCAGGCGTTACCCACAAGCAGCGCATCTTGATTGCTGAGGCTATGTCGCTATGTTTCTACCTGGCCATTGGAGCCTTGGTGTTTATCTGGATCGAGAAATGGACTTTTGTCGAATCTTTGTAAGAAAGTAGTAGAGGATAGAGTGTTCCATCTGTGTTGTGTCAATGTAAGCAATGCACCGGACTGTTAATCATTGTCCTCTGTTCAACAACGCCGTAGATTTTTTGTGATGGTAACAATCACGACCATTGGGTTCGGAAACACAGTCCCGAAGACATCAGCCGGTCGGACATTTGTCATTTTTTATGGCGCTGGGGGCATTGTTCTGTTTGGTAACTTTCACCTTTCTTTGACCCTTGTTGAGCAGAGAAGAGATTAGATGTTCTAGCGCTGACCTTTTCATTTCTTGTTCTGGGAACAAAAAATAGCAATGGCGGTCAACGCGATCCGTTATGTTATTCTCGAAGACCTGCACCGCCAATTCGCCTTGAGAGCCAAGGAGCGCAAGATGAAGCGGGAAGCACGACGACGTGAAAGGAAGGAAGGGCGATCGCGTGAAAAAGAACGACGGAAACGGGTTCAAGAAACGCTCAAACGACTAGCCTTGGCGAATGGAGCCTCGATGCTGGATCCAAACCAAAACAGCCGATCCCATCTTTTTTCCATTTTACCGAAACACTTTACGATCCATGGAAATAGCAAGCGGCTCTCTGACCATTTTGCAAGCGAAAATAACGGAAATAGTGGCGGCAACAACAGCACGACCCATACCACGCCGGGCGAGTTTCCGTATTCTTTGTTTGGATCCAAGTCTTCATCAGACCAGGATGGAAAGAAAGACCATCACGTAATCGAGATGACGCGGTCTACAAGTTATCCTCCAAATGAAGAGTCGACTTTCACGAAGGACATGGATGATATATTCAACAAGCGCCTGCAAAGCGATCAAGAGGTTGGCATGGAACAAACAAGAACCACAGCGCAAGCAAAGAGCAAAGAGAAGACCGAGTCTTTTTCGAGTATCCGACGCCACAGATCGTTGATTGGATTGATATTCTGGGTCATCAGGTACCTTTACAGGATCACAGGTCATGCCTGCGGATGGCGAGGGGCGGAGAGTAGTCCGCAGATCGCAGAAGTGCAGCCCACGGCCAAGGAGCAACGCGAGGCGGATAGACGGTTGGCACACGAGGAGAGTATGAAGGAATATAAGAGAAGACTGCGGTTCAGTTTTCTGATGTTTCTGTGCTTTTGGTTAATCGGAGCGGCGGTATTTCGTTCCCTCGAAGGATGGACTTTTGGGATGGCTATGTATTTCACTTTCGTGGCTTTCTCGACTATTGGATACGGAGATTTAGTGCCGTTAACGCTGGCGGGGCGATCTCTCTTCCTAGCCTACTGTTTGGTCGGTATTGTCACTTTGACGTTTCTGGCATCCTTGGTGTCTGAGCTTTTAAGCAAAACAATGCGTAGACACGTCGTTCAAACTCAACTGCGCAGGAGTGAACGGTTTCTCGAGCATGGAGATCGACTGGTTCAATCACCTAGCGAACGAGACCCAGAGCAAGGCGACGCGGATTGTGGCATGGACGGACTACATGAACTTGTAGACGATGATGGCCTCCAGGAGGAGAGGATGCGGACTCTTCAAAACCTCGCTTCCCAAACGACAACCGCAGGCGACGAGGGAGAAGAAAGGGCTCAAGCGAAATCTTGTCAAGGCAGTCTTCGGAACCTGGTCCAGGTATCGCGCGACTTTGACACGCTGTTGCAGAAAGTCCTTGGAGCGGATTACGATGGTGGCAGTAATATTTCGCAAGGTAAAGATGTGATCACAACTCCGGAAATTGCCGTGGAATCTTCATCCGAGAGTATTTTGGAGTACCTGGAGAAGGGAGACGGCGATGACTCTTCGTATTTGAGTCCATCCATTTCTTGTGATGTCACTTCTACGAGTTCTATTCACCGGCATTCCAGAGCGAAAGGACGATCATACATGGATCTGCAGACGACAGGCACATATCACGGGACAGGACAGTCGTCTGTGTCCAGCTCGCAATTCAGTATTACCGCCTGGCCCACTTCTGCAGCAGCAGCTATCGCTGGGACATTGGTACCTTCGAGCTCCTCTGTGCAGAGTCGAAGTAACTCTCCCAAGCAATCGAAAGTGTTGTCCCCATCATCAACCACCCCTACCATTGCAACCCATCGGCGCAATCCTGATGGTACTGTGACAATTGCTGCGGTGCATTGGCAACATCTCATCGAGTATTCCAGGCAGTTCAAGGTTCTCACAGATTCTTGCGACCAAACCCTGGAACGACTCCTCGCTTGGGAGGCTAACGAAAAGAAGATGTGTCTGAAGCGCCAGCAGACCAAGGAGCGTCAGCAAAGACTCTTGCGTGAGAGACGGTTACGATTGTTCGAACTTGGAGGAACTTACGGAGCTGTAGACGATGGTATCGAGGACGAGGAGGAATTGGATGAGTGGGAGGAAGAAGGGTCCCATTATGAAGATGATGAAGCGACTGTGGATAATGATGGGCGTGGAATTTATAGTGCTGACGGAAGAGGGTATGATGGCATTACCGCTTTGGATGACGGGGTCTTGGACAAGACTCGCGAAAATATTGCGGATGCACTCCTGGGTCCTGATCGACGGCTGCTATCACATCAGAGTCGAAATCAACCCGAGCGCGTACCCTTGCGGACGACACCAAAAAATCCTACTTTACGTCCCGTCCACCAGCAACGCGCAGTGGCCGATCACGCAAGAGTGATTGGTGTCGAACGTCTAGTAGGCACAAGAGCCATCCCAAGCAGAGGGCGATCGTTCCATCCTGCTTCTAATGATCAATCCGCAGATGAATCTTCTACCACCGCGGTATCAGTCACAGGCAATGGAGGCGCCATTTCTTTATCCTCCCATCCTGGCACGAGAACTGCGCGATTGACAACCCATGAAAGGGAAGCAGGTTCCGCTGTTCGTAGAAGGTCCAGGAGTAGAAGTCGTCAGCGAAGCCATACAAGTCATGGCGACGGAAGGAACATTGGTCACTCTGTTCGAGTAGGCCTTCCACGACCACCTTTACACACCATCCACACAAATATCGCTTATTCCTCAGAGGATGGCTGCGAATCCATAGGAGAGGATCGATAATCGTATACCTCCTCGTCATTTAGCATCTACAATTTTTCAATACAAACTTGCATGATTTACAGAAAATCATACACAGGATCGTGTCGCTCATTGCAATGGCAGCTGTTAGCACAAAATACAGCACAACCAATTCTCATTTTGTTTTAATTGTCGTTGGCATAAAAGACTATTTACAGACGCGCGTTGCCCTCATTCTTTCATAACAGGGAGCGCGCTTTAATGTTGAGCCTGCTGACGCTGCTGCTGCTGCTGCTGCTGCTGGCTCGGGTCCAGGAAGGCGCCACTATCCATGCGGCCTCGGGTGATCTGGACACTTTCCTCAACGATGGTGCTTCGGCTCTTAATCTCATGCTCGAGCTCGTCCAGTTTCTTGAGCTCGGCCTCAGAATCGTACTTCATACTCTTGCGAAGCTGAGCCAACATGTCGGTCAACTCCTTCGTGGTCGTCATTTCTTGCCGCATGCGAGTCTCCAAAGTGAAGATATCCTGCTGAAGCTTGGAAGACTTGTCTTGGAGCTTGGCAATGGTGTGCTCGCTCTGGACCTTCTCCTTTTGAGCCTGGGAGAGCTGGGTCTGGTTGGTTTGCTGAAGATCTGAGATTTGGTGCTCCAGCTTGTTCTTGGTCTGCTGGAACTGGCTCGTCTGGGCCTGGACGGTCTCTTCAATTGCGGAAGCGCGGCTGCTGCGCTCCTGGGTGATCTCTGAACGGGCCTGCTGAATTTCAGTGTTGAGACGAGCAATCTCATGAGTTTGCTCAGTCATCTTTTGCTGGAAGTCATGAATAGTCTTTTCCTTCTCACGCAAAAGGGCAGTTTCCTTTTGGATCTCATGGTTGAGCTCAGCAATCTATGACGCGTGAGGATGATAGAGTCAGCAATCAAATGGACAAATGGAGTTTCAGACAATATAGACAGAATGGAAGATTTAACCAGAAGCAAAAAAATACCTTGGATGCCTCGTGCTTCTCAAGTCCCGCAAGCTGCTTCTGCAAGTTCTTAATCTGGTCCTCCTTGGCCTTGATCTGGGTCATGGTGTCCTTCTCGGCATCCTTCATTTGGGTTCTCAGCTCAGAGACCAGGCTACGCATCTCCTCGATGCGATGGACACCTTCCTCGTGATCCTTATTGAACTGTGCCAAGGTCTGCTGCAAGGTCAACTCCTTCTTCTGGAGTTGAGTCTGGAGAGAACCAAGGCGGTTCTCGAGCGATTTGATCTCGCCCTTCAATCCTTTGGAGACCTCCTCGGCATGATGAGCACGATCAAGGTTATCGTGCGAGGACTTTTCAACGCCCGACAACTTCGTGATGAGGATCTTAATCTCCTTGGACTTTAACTCCAACTCTTGCGCCGTCTTGTCCGCAGCCTTCAGCTCCTTATCCTTCTCGGACAATTGTACGCGAAGGTTATGGATCTGAGTCGACAACTGATGAGAGGTGCTCGAGGCAGTAGCGAGATCCTGGCCGGCCTTCCTGGTGTCCTTTTGGAGCTGCTTAACCTCGTTCTCGAGACGATCTGCACGGTCGGCCTGCTGGTTCATGTTGGCAATAACCTTGTCAAGATCAGCGGCGTGCTTATCCTTGGCGGCGATCGTAGACTCCAAACGGCGAATCTCGATCTCGAGGTGCTGGTTCTGGTTCTGAACCTGCCCAATGTTATCTTGCATAGACTTCTCGGCGTTCTTGAACTCTGCGTTTCTGTCCTTCAATTGCTGACGAAGGGCCAAGATCTCGATCTTCAAAGTACCTGCAGTCGTGTTGATCTTGGCATAATCCAAATCGGCCTTCTCCTTCAGCTTCTTGAATGAGTGTTCCTTGCCAGCCATCTCCCCGAGCAAAACCTGAACCTCGCTCTGCAAATTAGAGATGCGTTGTTCATCCTTGTGATGAAGGGTCTCGTTCGAGTTTTGCAAGTTGTAGATCTCAGAGTTCTTCTCGTTCAAGCGCGCCTGAAGAAGGTTGATCTCGCCTTGAAGCTCCTGGGACTCGATCGAACAATTTTCGTGTTGCATCAAAGCATCCTCCAAATCCGACTCGTGCTTCTCGTGCATGTTGACCTGATCGCGAAGATCATGAACTTCGACCTCGAGGGTCGCGGCGCGGTCTCGGAAGGCACCGAGATGATCGACGGCCATCTGGGCCTTTCTCAAATGACCCTCGCTCTCCTGGATGTTGTGCTTCAAGGCCTTGACTTCACCGGCCAGCTGATCGGCCTTGACGTGATCCTTATTCAAAGACTTGTTCTCCTTCTCAATCTCCTTTAGGTTGTTCTCGCGTTCCAGAAGCTGGCCGCGTAAGGTCATGAGTTGACCAGTCAAAGTCTCGACCCTGTGATGCTCGCCCTCGAGAGCCTTGATCTGAGTATGACACTCTTTCAGCTCGGCCTGACGGTCCGACATCCCCTTCTTCATGGCGATGAGCTCATGGTTCAATTTCCGGGTCTCCTTGGACTGGGTGGTAGTGGTCTTCTCTAGACCCTTCACCGTGGACTGCGTAGCCTTGAGCGCGTGCTCCCGTTCATGCAAAGTCTTTGTCAGCTCTTGAATCTGGTGAGCAAGCTTCTGGCGCTGAGAGTTGGCAGCCTCAAGATCCTTTTGAACCTTGTGGGATTGCTGTTCAGCCTTCTCATGTTCCTTTTTGTTGTCCGTGGACAACTTTTGAACCTGATGATGAGATGACTTCAGAGCATCCTCCTTTTGCTTCAAATGCGAACGCAAATCTCGGATCGTGACCTCCAACTCGTGAACCTCCTTGGTCAAGGTCTCGGTGTGGATCGTGGTCAGCTGCTGCAGCTCATCCGAATGCGACTCGGCCTTGCGAAGCGCCAATTCCTTGTCATGGAGCAACTTTTGGAGCTGAATCACATCCCCGTCCAAGGACAAAATAGCCTCGCGGGCTTTGGCGCGATCAAGTTCAGACTTCTGATTCAAAAGGCGCACACTGCCCTCGTCCTTGGTGTGAAGGCGGTGATGATGCTCCTCCCCGAGCTTGGATGTGGTCGTGGTCGTAGTTGTGATAGTCTTGCCATGATCAGTCTTGAGGTTGGCACCACTGACAGAAGAGCGACGCGTCCTGGTCATCATTTCGTGATGCTCTTCGTGGTGAGCAGGCTCCTTGTGAGGATGGCTGTCATGAAGGTCGTGGCCGGAATGGGACGCCTCATGGTGGGCAGTAGCATGGGATGCCTTCGCGTGGGAAGTCGAGGCAGCAGTAGCATGAACAGTGGCCTTGTGAGCCTTGTTAGAACCATGGTGCTCCTCCTCATGATGGCTATCACGAAGGTCATGTTCAGACTCGAGATGAGCAGCGGCATCATGTGAGGCTGACGCGGCGTTGGAATGGGCGGCTGTCTTGTGTGCCTTGTTGGAAGCGTGGAGTTCGCTGGAGGAAGAAGTCGAATCTCCGTAACGAATGTGGTGATGGTCACGTCCGTCAGCCTCGGTGAGATGATGATCCTTTCCGTCCAATGCGTGCTTCTTGTGCGAATGGTCGACCTGAATCACAAGAGGTGCGGGATGGACATAGGGTGCAGCGATCGAGGTGTGAGACTCCTTCTTGGAGGCGGAGCCACGGCGACCACGGGCTTGAGGGCCGGGCGCAGGAATGTCAGCATGGGCGGCTACGGCGCCTCTCTGATGATGGCCCTTGGTGGCGTCCTTGCCTGGAGCAAAGTCCTCGTACCAGATGTGATGATGATCACGGCCGTCTTGTTCCACAGTGTGATGATCCTGGCCATCGAGGACGTGGATTTTATGCGAATCATTAGCGCCAATGGGTAAAGTCGAGCCGCCATCGGGTTTTGCTGTCAAAGCTGAAGGTTCCTCGACGCTTTTGCGTCGCACGGTGTTCGTCATTTTCTTTTTAGTACTTTGTTTTTTTACAGTGGTGTGGATGTTCTGACCCGTAGACTTGGCGCCCTTGACGTTTCGGTCGCGAAGTGCGTAAACCATGTTTTTGGATGGATTAGAGGGATGTAAGTCCTTTGAATCGCAAAAGTGAAGCTCATCAGTCGTCAGGATTTTTCTTCTTTGGTAACAAAAGGAGCTTTCTCAAATGACACAGAAAGAATAAAGTCATAAGGCATCCATACCTGCTTTCTTGATGGGGGTTGAATATATACAATTGGCGAATGGGTCTTTTGCTGAACAAGCAGTTAAGAAAAGCAGGCATAGGTTGAGTGTGTTAGATGGGGGCTTTCGATGGGAGATGTTATCAATGAGGGTTCGTGAGTATAAACTGTACCAGTTGTCTTTCTGAAGTTGGTTAGGTTGGGATATTTACAAAGGGCGGGAAAAAAGTAAAGGAAAGAGAGAGAGAGACAGAGAGAAAAAGAGAGTGAGTCGTTTGTTGCCAGTGGAGGGGAGAAAATTCACGTCGTACAACGCGTATTCTACAAGACCTTTTTCATGCGTTCTAAAAAAAAATTTCTGTCGAACCCAGCCAATGCAAAATTTGAAGCGCTGGAACATGGCTTTTTCTCTTGATGGATTATCCTTGCGGTGTTGCCTTCTCATTTCCCTGCTTTTGCAACTGCCCAAAAAAGAAGGCATCTAGGCCTTCCATTGTACACAATACCTTAAGTCGTTACAGAACTACACCTCTTTGAAGCTATTTCAACAAGCATGGGATCTTGCCTCTCTACTCCTGGACTCTCCGGTGGAAATACTGCCTATCGAACACCGGGCCCACTCCCTCCTCCACCCATATTCCCTACGCCTCACTCTTACGATCTTCCTAAGGGATGGTAGGTCAATAAGCACACGACGATAAAGCGCAGGAGCACATTGAACGACCTTGCGCCTCGTGTTTGCTGTTCGTCCTATTTAACACCACCACGTTGTGGGACGTTTTCTCTTTTGTTTTACCCTTAGGGTGTGTCAATATGATCCTGCAAGCAAGCACCTATTCTACGTCAACACAGCGACCGGAGAGCGTACATGGGAGCATCCCAATGGCCCCACCAGTGGCGCTAACGACGCGACCCAGTTCCGTGAGCAGGTGCTTCTCTATGAGCAGAGCTTGCTTAACTATAACCGAATGGCCCAAGGAGGTGCAGGATATCCACAAATGGCGCAACAGTACCCACAGCAGCCTGGATATGGATATGGAAATAATGGAGGCATGTTTGGAGGAGGACAAAGCGGCATGGGTGGATTTGCCAAAGGTGGCATGGCGGGTCTTCTTGCTGGCTCCCTGCTGGGATCAACATTTGGTGGTCACCACGGCGGTGGTGGATATGGTGGTGGCGGATACGGTGGTGGCGGATACGGTGGTAACAATGGATACCCGGATCACGGTAATGATACCGGAGGTGGGTTCTTTGGAGGAAACGACGGGTACGGAGGAGGAAATTGGGGTGGAGGCGATTACAACCAAGGCTCTGGAGGAGGTTTTTTGGACTCGGGTTCTGGTGGCGGATTCTTCAATCAAGATGGAGGAGGACTTGGAGGAGGGGGGTCCGGTTCGTTCTTTGACCAGAGCGGAGGAGGTGGTGGCGACGTCTTCAGCGGCGGCGGCGGCGGCGGCGGCGGCGGCGATTTCTTTGGAGGCGGCGACAGCAATTGGTGAGGGTTGGGATTAATGCCCGACTTAAAATTACTAAAGGTTTTTATATTAATAAATCCAACATTTTAGTCGACCAAGATGCAGTCAGTGGACGGGACGGTGGCTGAGTGGCCAGGGCAGTGTTTTCTGTTCAAGAGACGCGTCTCGACTCCAACTCTCACCATTCTTGCATCCAATCGCGCGCTTTCTTGACCCAAACAATCAATCACCACTCATCTCTTCTGTCCCTTGACGACATATCTTTCTGCCCACTCTCCCTTCTTGCTCCCTCAAACCCTCCAGCTCGTCCTCATGCCCGCCGAATCCACCACAGCGGCTCGGAGGACGCCTCTTGCAGACATCTCTCAACGGCCATTGACCAGCCGCACACATCAGGCTACGCCCAACCAGTCATGCACCGGCACAGGGGAGGAGAATAATGTCCCCTCACGGCGACTTTTGGAGATCTTCTCGGCTGCTCAGGCTGGATCTACGGGCCGAAAGAGATCCCTTAAAATTGCTCTGGATGACTCAGACTCCCAAACACAAAAGCCCATTCTCAATGTCATCAACGCGACCTCCGGGACTATCTCGACCAACAGCTGCAAAGCGCAGCCAGCATCCAATCTTTGCATCAAATCTACGGTTCCTTCCCGCTCATTCAGGTCTAATCGGCCGCAGGGCATGACCTCTACCTTGGCACGGATACAAACGTTTGGACGACGACGTTGTCAGCCATGCTATGGTACGTTCAGCTTGAAAGAGAGGCGTGTTATTGTTTACCTTTCTGTCCATCTAATCATTGTGACCTTTGATCCTAGTGTCCACCCGGTTTCTTTTATTGGATTACATCTCAAGACCCTCTGATGTCTACACCTTCATTTCACAAGATGAGTCGACGCTTGTGCCACCATTTTCGTGTGCTTACAACAACGGTACGCGATGGAGATCAACGGAAAGAATATGGTTATTTCATAACATCGTCGACCTACGCTGTATAGAGATCTGGATCTAATTTTTACCGAATGTGAATAGTTGCCAATGATGCTCGTTATCTGGCTGTTGGCGATGAGGATGGCGCAATTCATATCGTCAACACAAAGAAAGATGATGCGCATCCAGGTAGGACTTTAGAAGATATGTGGGCTGAAAGATCGTGTGTGGGATTTGAAGGCTGACGCTCTCTCCCCATTTTTACAGCCACTACCACTCAAATTCTAGCACATCAAAACGCAATTTTCGACCTTTGCTGGACAAGGGACGATTCAAAGATTGTGAGTGACTGAAGCGAAGCGAAAAGAATTTCCTCCTTATTTGTATTCAATACTCATCTAACATCCCGCGGTGTGTGAATCGACTTAGATTTCGGTGTCGGGCGATCAGACTGCCAGGCTACACGACGTGGAAACCAAAAAGTGTCTTGGAACGTTTTCTGGTCATAGTGGGAGTATCAAGAGTATCTCTATGAAACAAAACGATGATAGTAAGTTCCGGCGTGCTTTGAGACTAATTGGTTGTGAATATTCAAATCGGTTATGAGCTGATCTGACACTCTTGTCCAATATAGACATCTTTGCTACGGCTGCTCGTGATGGCAATGTAATGATTTGGGATGTACGGTGTTCCAGCACAACCTCGCCCCAAGGAGATGTTTCCTACAGACCTGCGGACAGACTTGTCAACGTTCATAGCAGCACACGGAGAGCTGCTCCTGCAAAAAAAACCAAACATGGATCAGACGGTGCAAATACAGCATCAGCTGTGCAGTACATGCTCCACAATGACAACATTCTGGCCTCTACAGGCTCACTCGATGGGTATGTCCAACAAAAGAGCTATTTGAGCTATTACAATTGTCGCTGGATACTATGACATCCTTATATCCTAACTGACATTTGCAATTAAATAGTTCAATCAAGTTTTGGGATGTAAGGAACCATGGAAGCTACTTCCGACACGCCTTTCCGATGCCCATCGAGGCTTCAAAATACACACCCATTACCAAGCGCGCACACGGTATGACAGCCATGGCTCTCTCCCCTGACGGAGTCAGTCTTTTTGCAGTTAGCTCGGACAACCACATCTACATGTACAACACAACGGCGCTTGGAAGTCCGATCCAAGCCTTTGGAGGAAGTGGGTTCGCGTGCTCGAGCTATTATATCAAAATCAGCGTCTCGCCTGATGGTCGATATATTGCAGCAGGATCTAGCAAGGACTTGTACGTGTGGGAGATTGCGCGACCCCACAAAAGGCCCTTTGTCTTCCAAGGTCCTGAGAGGGAGGTTACAGGCGTTGATTGGGCCCGGGATCTTGGGCAAGGCACTGAGGTAACACAAATGATCTTTCACTTTGGGCTGGTGCCCAGTTTTTGGTGCCTAGCACGACATTCTAACGTGCTCAATGTTTTGCATTTGCTGTTTAGTTGAGTGGATGCTCAGACGATGCAACTGTTCGGACCTGGAAAGCGAACCGGGACCTTGTCAAAGAATGCAACGAGACCAACAGTTTGAAAAACATGCATGGCATGGTGACCGAGCTTTCTCTGTGACAACATTGATACCCTGATAATAAATTATTTGAATGGGCCTCGTACTTGTTTTATTCTTGGGATGCCATTCTAACTTTGCAAATTATTTAAGCAACATATCCTGACTCCAAGCGTGGGTCTACTTCTTCATGTGTCGCCAATCCATGACTTGACTCTCTGGGTCTATCTTCACGCCTCTTCTCCCGCAGATAGTTCCTCTGTGAGGCATAGAGTTCCCTCTTCAGGTTTCTGTCAGCAGATTTGAGATGCATGAAGTTACACAGACCGCCTCGAGTGCACTCTGAGTTTTCGTATTGGCGACAGCAGGCTAAACAATGAATATAACGAAGGAGTGAGTTTTGTAATTCCAAACACGACAGTTTCCTTTCACCAACTCTCGCAGATACAAGAAATCTCAGTCAGATCCAAGAAATCTCAACCCTTACCTTCACGAAAGTCTGTAACCGGTGACAGCTCGGCCCAAAGGGGCCTGCCGGCATAGAAACGGTTGTTCAAGCTCTCGACTGCGTTTCCTGCGTCCTCCTCATATTTAAATCGCGCGTAGATATTGCCGACGAGATGATCTCCAATGTTGTCGCAAACGTGCATCTCTTCAATCTCGCCATATTTTGCCAGTTCGACAAAGAAATCTTCATAAATATTGTCAAAATCCTCCTGGATCTCGGCCTTTGTCATATTGCAGCCAGCATCATGGGAGGGGTTGTGATAGACATTGGGAACGAGGATGGTTTGCGAGAAGTTGGGCTTGACGTGTTTGCGCGAACAGCGATCTCCATGTCGACAGGCACCGATTTTGAAGTAGAAGGAACAGTTGACCCTGGTGTATCAAGAAAAGCGTAGGGTGGAAAACAGAGATAGGAGGAAGGGAAGAAATTAAGAAAGACAAAGAAAAGGATGCACATCGTTAGTTAGAAAGAGCGCCCATTTGATGTTGGCTCCATAGAAGTTAACCACAGGGATTCGGTTGTGACATTTACTTGTCCTTCTCTGTTCCGTAAATTGAGGCGAGATAAGTGGCCATGGATGATTATAGTACAAGGAATGGTATGCTGAGATGGTAAAAGAAGGAAGAGAGATGTGAAGAAAACAAGAGAAGCGAGAAGGGCAAGATCTTCATATGTGGCATCTGTCTTGCCACCATCAACGAAAGGAAGGGGAAAGATGACTAAGCCACCAAGACATGTCATGTGACGTGCTGGGTCGATGCGCTTGGCAGACCCACCCGCCCGCCACACTGTGCGCATCAATCTCTCACTTGTGGTGCAGCCTGCCTGAGCAACGGGAGGCTTCTCCTCTCCCTCCCAAAAGAGAACAAGGAGCCGGCCAGCACTGGCCACCGCGCGACCAGAGGGGGGCAAGCGACAAAGAGAAGGAAGAGGCTGCGCGAGCAAGCGTAGCGTAGCGAAGCAAAGAAGAGCAGCGCACTTTTTTTCACCTCAAAAGAAAAAGAAACACGTCACAGGTGGACTGGGTGTATAAATTCAAATTTGAATCCTCCGCTCTTTCTCTCTTTTTTTTTTTCTCTTCTTTTCCTTTCCATTTCTTTCAAACTCCTCCCTTCTCCTCCAGTCTTTTCCTTCCCTCGCTTCCCCTCACTCCCGCACTCCCTCTCTCAAGCTCTGATTGACGGACCGACTGAACCCCAACCCGCACCTGGACCACCTCATCACCATCCTCCCCATCTTGCATCCACACACAAACGCACGCACGCACGCACGCACTTTATTCTTTCTCCCAACTGTTCGTGCATCTGTCTCCCTTTTGTTGATTGTGCTCATTCATTTTCACGCAAACAAATCGCCTCCCCCCTTTTCACCTGGACAGTACCCTTTTCGTCGGATTGGTCCCCCCTCTTGTCACATCCAACCCCTTGTCGTTCTATCGTTGCCTGTCTTTTGCCCCAATCCTTTCTGCTAAGCCTTGTCATGATGTCTAATGGAGAAGAGGTCAAAAAGCGACCATTGGAGGATCATGTTATTCAAGAAAATGGGTAAGTTGTCCTCCCTTTTCGTCCCTTCACCCTATCCCTTCCGCCTCAACCTGTTGTTAATCAAACTCCTCCTTTACTTCATACCTATTTTCAATCAATCTACAGTCATTCGCCGATTCTCCCCAACGATCATTCTTCTCAAACTATCGAGGAGGGATCATTAAAAAAGTTCAAGGCAGAGGACGATGATCGGGTTCCCTATTCGACTCTAGCAGTGGCGACACCATCTACATTGTCGACAGTAGACCAGCACCCGCTTGTACCATCTCTCGACCTTCCTCGCCCTGTCACAGCAGACCGTAGTAACTCAGAACAGACGGTAGATAGCGATATGAATGTCCCGACTTCACTTCCACACGCGCCTTCGGCGACAAATGTATTGCCAAATCCTCCAGCCCCGACGGCTGCCGTCACAGCGGTGGCTATGACGCCAGAGCCACGGATTCCTGACAATATTGAAGTCTCAAAGGTGAGTCGTCTACACTTCATTGGATATTTTTCAATGAGTCGATGGTGTGTGGGTGCGGAAATGACTGTGAATGTGGAAGGGTCTTGGGTGAATAAAGCCGATTTATGTGTCTACACACTACCTTGCCGTGTGTTTATTGTCGCGACTTCCTGCAGCGCTACTTATGCCGAAGGGATATGGGCTGCTTTTAGAGATTGAACACCCCCCTCTGGTGTACTCCACAATGATATATTCTGCAAGCACTAACTCTTGTGTTGTCGTCCATATTCCTTGTCGATCTTTATTCCTCCAGCCTCAGCCTATGCATAGTTCCTTGAATGGCCATGCTACTCCGCTTTACCAAGCACCATCCGCACCCGTTCACACTCCTCTTTCCAACGGAGTGAAAGCGGAAGAGGTTGTCCCAAATGCCGTCTTTGTTGCTCCCATCATTGCTCCATTTGTCGCTCCCATTGTTCCACATATCATGACCTCTACCACGAACGCCGGCCCGGCGTCTTTTACGCCACCAACAGCTCTGAACGGTGCACGCAAACCCACTATGACTCGAGAACAGCTCAAGTACTGCACCGCCATCATCAAGCAGCTCAAGAGGCACCGTGATGCCCCCGCCTTCCTCCATCCTGTCGATCCGGTCCTCCTTAAAATTCCAGACTACCCCCTCGTGGTGAAGCACCCAATGGACCTTACGACGGTGGAGCGGAAGCTCACTGATCTGGAATATGATGCGGTTGAAGACTTTGTACAGGACCTCAACCTCATCTTCTCGAACTGCTACCTTTATAATGGACGAGAGGCGACCATCTCTATCTGTGCATCCAACTTGGAATCGTCGCTAAATAGCTCTCTGCGCCACATGCCCAAAGAGGTAAGATATATTGCTGTGAGGGGATTATTGTGTTATTCTAATGATCTCATCGCTGACAGAATCCCCCTTACTTTGTGATAGAACTCAAAGGTGGCTGAGGTTGTAGCCACGTCTCCCAAAAAGGCCCCAGCTGCTCCCAAGGCAAAGAAAGAGCCTGTCAAGAAGGAGTCTATTTCTTCCCCAGTCTCCGCCACTGCTTCAGGGTCTGCAGGATTTTTGAATTCGCATTCCAGAGCAGATTCGGAAGAGCGCCGTCCAAAACGCGACATTCATGCCCCCTCTAAGGAGATTCCTACTGCGATCTCCGTCAAGAAGAAGGGGTCGACCAAGTGGAAGGCGGATGCCCAGCTGCGTTACTGCCACGCCATCCTAAGAGAATTCGCGAAGAAGGCAAATACCGAGTTCATGTTCCCCTTCATGGAGCCTGTCGACTGGGTTGCGCTTAATATCCCAGACTATCCCAAGGTCATCAAAAACCCCATGGATATTGCGACTGTACGCAGAAAACTAGAGGAAGATGAATATGAGAACGCATCTCAGTTCGAGTCCGATGTCCGACTTATTCTCTGGAACTGCTTCAAGTTCAACCCGGTTGGAACACCAGTGCACAATATGGGACGTCGAATGGAACAGCTATTCAACACAAAGTGGGCTGATCGTCCCCCACCACCTACTCCCCCTGTTGAAGAGCCACCAGCGCCTGCCCCTGCACCCGTCGTGGAGTCAGAAGATGAGGCAGATTCTTCTGGTACGTATCTCTATGGTTCTTTTCGAGTTTGTAGTGATAAAGTTGGCAGGTCAAGGTACTTACCTCTGTTGCTACTTTTTTATGTCCCTTGTAGACGACAGGATTGCAGAGATGGAGAGGCATTTGAAGACTCTGTCTGAAAAACTGAAGCTAATGAAGGCCTCCAAGAAGAAGGACAAGTCGGAGAAAAAGCCTGTGGCAAAGCCTGCTCCCGAAAAGGCAGCCAAGCCTAAGGTTGCATCAAAGACCACTCCTCCAAAAGCGCCACCAAAGCCAGTGCCTACGAAGGTGCCTGCTCCAGAAAAGAAAAAGGCTCCCGTCAAACGCTCGAGACCTGTCTACAGCAGCAGCAGCGACAGTAGCAGCAGCAGCAGCGAGGAGGATGTTCCCTCTGTCACGTTTGAGCAGAAGAAGGAACTTAGCGAGGCAATCAACAACTTTGAAGGAGACAAGTTGGCGAACGTCGTTCAGATTATTCACAGCAGCATGCCTCATCTGCGAGATGTAAGTGTTCATTCATATTTTAAATGCTGGGTCTTATCGTTGAAGTTGGAGAGACTGGGATTGACATGGGTTTTTTCATTCATTTGCTCCACAGAACGGTGGTCAAGAGGAGATCGAGCTTGACATGGACCTGTTGGATCCCAAGACTCTCTTCAAACTGTACCAATACGTCAAGAAAAACACGGCGAAGCGCAAGAAGCCTGTGCTAAAGAAGACCAAGGTGCAATACTCCGAGGCCGATGCCACCAAGAAGATCACCGAGCTTGAGCGAACGCTGCAAAAGTTTGATCAGCCTGCATCCCGTTCAAAGGGTATGATTTTGATTAATGTGTTTGTCAGGATCAATTATTGAACTCGTCCTAACCCGTCTTGCCCCACTTCTTTTCTTAGTTGGATCTCATCCAAGCACGAACGAAGGCTACTCCTCAAGTTCCAGTGGTAGCTCTAGCTCCTCTGGTTCAGACAGTGACTCTGACAGCAGCAGCGACTAAATCGCCCAGTCGTTTTAGTCGCTCGTGGACCTCTGAACATTGACTTTTGTCCTTGATCAGTCTCAGTTGTATTTCGGTTTCTTTTTTTTTTCTCGCCTCAACGCTTGTAACCCCTATTTCGCTGGGTGTACTCTATAATCTTGCATGCAACAAACAGCACCTCACTTTCCTTGTTTTTAACTGGGGGTTCTTGCCAAGTCGCCGATTCCTGTATTTGTATCCATTTGCTTTCTTGTTCCCACACACTGTGCACCTTGCTTGTTAAGGCCGCTTTCTCTTTTTTTTCCATTTTTTTTTTTTTTTTTTTTTTTTACAAACATTTTTTTTTTCAAATAAAAAAGGACAGATCTTTTCTCGGACAATATGATGATGGATCTTGCTGTTCCTGAGAGGAGCAGGGATTTTTGGGCCTTAGAACATGCATGGGGAAGCACCGGAAGAGCAGCGGCGGTTCTCGGGGAGATTAAGGGGTTTGAGACGTGGAGATGACAAATTTGTGTTATAGTCGCTAGCTTCGCATTCTTCTACATTTCTCACCATTATTCATCTATCCTACCCATGGCTCCAGCCCCAGAAAACGCACCCGAGCACTGCCCCGTATGTCTCGAACAGAGTATTTGCGACTGTGTGTTCATTTGAATGAATGGATGGACTCTGGAAGGAGTCGCCATCGAATGCTAGCTATCTCTATTACATTGTTTCGCATGTTGAAGCTGGTTTTGACAGTTATTTCGTCGCTTTATTTTTTCTATGACCCTAGGGAACCGAGAGTGAGCAAGCAGGAAAATCAAGTGCTTGCGATGGATGTCCAAACCAGAATGTCTGTGCTACAGCACCCAAGGGACCAGATCCGGACCTTCCCCTGATCAATGACCGGATGGGAGGCGTCAAGCACAAGATTTTGGTCTTGTCCGGAAAGGGCGGTGTGGGCAAAAGTAGTTTCACGACCCAGCTCTCCTTTGCACTGTCCCACGATGAAGAGACACAGGTTGGAGTGATGGACATTGATATTTGCGGACCTTCGATCCCAAAGATGTTTGGACTGGATGGTGAACAAATTCATCAATCCAACAGTGGATGGTCCCCCGTGTATGTGACCGATAACCTGGGGGTCATGTCGATTGGATTCATCTTGCAGGAAGCCGACGATGCTATTATTTGGAGAGGACCCAAGAAGAACGGATTGATCAAACAGTTCTTGAAGGATGTGGACTGGGGTGATCTTGATTACTTGGTGGTCGATACCCCTCCAGGTACCTCGGATGAGCATTTGTCAGTTGTGCAATATCTCAAGGAATCAGGCATCACTGGCGCCATCTTGATCACCACCCCACAAGAGGTGGCCCTCCAGGATGTGCGAAAGGAGATTGATTTCTGTCGGAAGGTCAAGATTCCCATCATTGGTGTGGTCGAGAACATGGCAGGCTTTGTGTGTCCCAGCTGTAAAGGCGAGAGTGTGATCTTTGCGCCGACGACGGGAGGGGCGCGCAAGATGTGTGAGGATACAAAGACTCGGTTCTTGGGCAGCATTCCTCTTGATCCTCGTATTGGTAAGATTTTTTTTTCTTTTCTTGAGTAATTTGATGGATTATGACTATTTTTTTTTTTTACTTCTTCTTGAAGATGAAGAAACTCTCTATGAGCGCAATCCCTAACGAAGTCTTTATGTCGTCTCTTAGGTAAATCTTGCGACCAGGGTTTGTCGTTCCTGGAAGAATACCCAGAGTCCCCAGCAACAGTTGCGTACCAAGGAATCATTGCTGGTAGTGTTTTTTATCCTGTTTTGCATCTGCGTTTTATCGTTCTAGTTGTGTCACCATACGTTTAGAAGGTACCTCTCCTAATCGAACAAGTTTTTGTTTGTATCTGACTGCATCTCTTAGAAATCAAGAAGATCTTGCCCCAGTGAAATTATATGTCGTAACAAAGACAACGTTGTACCATAGCGGTCGCTTCAGAATAAAACATAAAAAGCGTCAAACATGAAAATAATGCAAATGATATTTAATCGATTCGAAAAGTCAACTCTTTCTACTCATCATGCTCCGTATTCCTTCCCTCGCGTCTAGACATGGTTTGAAGACCAACGCTTTCGCCGTTGATGCCTGTCTCGATATCATCTCGATCCAAATCTTCCTCGTCAATCAAGGTGTACGGGTTGTTGGCGTAGGGTCGGAACTTCCATCTAGTAGTTGAAATTAGACAGACAAGTAACAACCAATAATTAGTTCCAGCTCGCTTCAGAAATATCCCTGAGCTCAGTGGATCACTACTGAAAATAATTGTATAAAAAGCTTACCCAATGGTGGCATAGAAACCCAAGTTAATAGCCTCGTTCAGAAGCTCGACCAGCCATTGAACGTACTGGTATGGGAGAGCGACCCTCAAGAACTCAACCATGATCCTTGTCAGATAGATATAAACCACTGTTACGAGGTAAAATGAGCCCCACAGCTTGTACTTGGTCTTGTTCTCGGCCACTAAGGACCATAAAAAAACAAAAACTTTGTTTGAGCGAGAGAACAAAATATAAACATCAAAATTGCAAAAATCGATAAGGGGTAGAGAAAGCACCTTTTCCTTCCGCTTCGGCAGCCTCACTCAAGTGTCTCTGTGTTTGAATGATAACTCCCAGAATAACAATGCAACTGACAAGATCGACCATAGGGAACACTTGAGTCTAATAAGATCCTCAAGCATCAAAGATCGTTAGTTGCAATGACTAGAAGCCACCATGTAATCTATCGATGCCTAACTCACCCAGAAGGACCAGTTGATAGATCCGATAGCTGTTTCGTTACTGATCGTTGACGCAACGTTAGACAGGATCTATTCGCCATGACAAATGTCGGTGGTTACGCAATGTTTGGGCAGACTACAGTTAAAATTTACTCCGATATGATTTCCTTACCTGAAGAGGGATGATCACGAGAATAATCTTCTTATCCTTTTGAGACAAGAATGGCTTGATGCTAGTGTTCAAATGCGTAGACCAGGCTTAGAAACACAGTCTACTAGATGGGAGAGCAGGCGCAAAAAAAAAATCAATCCTAACATCCCACTTACAACATCCATCCCGAGGCGATCAGCGTGATAATAAGCACACTAAGAGATCCCTTGAGGCTGTTCAACAGTGAAATCAAAAGGGTGAAAATATAAATCGTCCAGTTAGTCTGCGAGAACAATAACTGATATATGATGAGATGAATGCAGGCTGAATAGTGTGTTTGGTTGTCCATACAATGCAAAGATATAAAACATAACCGTCCAGCCCTCTGCATTGACTCCTTTGCCCATGAAATACACCTTGATCTAATAGACAAGAGAAAGGACAGGAAATTCAGTACCAGCCCTTGAAAAGTTCTTCGATAGCCACACCTGTTTGTTCCTTCTTACAGCCTGGAACGTCTTTTGGATGCCAATCATCACTGCAAGAACAAAGCTAAGTTGAACGAGATCATACGATTTATATTAGAAAATCGCCAATTAAGGCCGCTTTGGATAGTTTTCTTTCTTACATCAGTTTATGAGGCCAAAAGACCTTCGTGTCCTTGCGCAATAGCATAGAGGCCCAAAGAACGCTGGCAATAAAGTAGGCCACTGCAACCACTCCATAGACTTTGGGCAACGGAATATCACCAGCACTCAGAAAGTTATTGCCCGGGTTCATCTCCGTTGTCGTCAGCTGTATGTAATGTATAAAGATTAGATGTATTTTTCAGGCCGCAAAGACGACGTCAAAACAGCAGTGTCTTCATCCATACCTTGAAGGAGACAATGCTTCGAGGGCAATTGACAAACATCACGCTCCACATTTCTTCCTCTTCCTTCGTGATCGCATGGTTGTAAGTGAACCTATTCAGACATGGTGGGTCTTTCTTCAGCTGAATATCCTTTGAGTGGAAAATGACCATATTGGTTGCTTCCTTACGTTGGCTTTGTGGCATCCAGAGGGAGGAACTCGATCCGCTTTGATTCCTTCTCTTTCTCTAGTTCCAACTCATCTCTGAAGTACTCGTCATCAAGGATACAGCCCTCTTCCCAATCAACCGTGTCTGCATCTGAGGTTCCACGTTGAATCAAAAAGCCAATTCTCTTTTCTTCACCTGTGTCTCCTTCATAGCGTTCGACCTATGAACCAGAATCAAATCCACCCAGCTGTCTGTTAGTCTCACTAAGGAAAGAACATGAGAAAAGGTTCCTTTTGAGAGTCGGTCGAGTAGCAGTCTGACACGTAATTTGTGCTTCACTGGACTACATTCTCCTTGTGGAGAACATCAAGAAGTAAAGGTCGAGGTAAAAGGGGTAGGGGTAGTTGTTGTACAAGACAGCACCATGGTCCATACTTTTAGTCCCTGGAGATCCAGCGCTAGAGTACCGCCCGCAAGAAAGCCGAAGGATCCGATAAAGACAAGTCCACGTTGGTCCTCCGATATGATCAATTCTGGTCGTGCGGTGGAGACAGCGGCCAGGGTCAGGGTACCGATGAAGGTCGAAAGTGTCTTCAGTCTCATCTGAGTTGCGAATGGGTCTGTATGTAGTGAGGACAGAGACAGACGGAAGGCGAATGAGGGAAAAGGATGGCTGAGGTAGAGAGAATGGCACGTTTGAAAGAGAGATGGACCGATGAACCGTTTCTGGACTTTTGGGCCAAGGTGCACCGTGACTGCGACAGAACTTGGAGCTGATCCAGATCAGTTTCGGCATGCATCGCCCTTTGCCTCCCTTGTCCTCCTCGTCTCATCAACACCACTATGCTGTGGCAGTCCAGGAACATTACGCGTGCCATCTTGGTCGCTGCCAAGGGTCCCACCATGCGACTTGGGCCCCGGCCGGCGGCCTCGGTCATGGCCATGCGTCTTGCGCAGTTTTCAACCCAACCTCCAGCAACACCATTCGATCCTTCTGCTAAAGTCAAGAAGGGTGCCAATGAGGATACAAAAGAGTCTATTTCATCACCAATGCCATCGTCGGCAGCAACAGACGGTGCGGGAAGCTCAGAGACAGAAAGTGCCTCTACAGAACCAAAGACAATCCACCCACCCAAGGAAGATTTGACACCTCTGGCAAAGCACATCAGGGACTCGATCAAGGTACCTTATCAAGAACCTACCATCTAAACTGCTCAGCGACGCGAAAATGCAGCACGTTGTAATCGCAAATCGATTTATTTATTAGATCCAAGGTCCAATGTCGGTCGCTCATTTCATGCGTCAGGTTCTAGTCAATCCTCTCAGTGGATACTACATGAAGGGAGACGTCTTCGGCACGCAAGGTGACTTTATTACCTCGCCCGAGATCAGTCAGATGTTTGGAGAGGTAAACATAGATTTATGTCATGCAGGGATGACATTAAAGTGGCCGCCTTCTAATTAGATCTGCGCTACTACCTAGTTGTTAGGCATTTGGTTCCTAGTTCAGTGGCAGAGCCTTGGAAAGCCGTCCAGTGTCCAAATTGTGGAACTGGGTCCCGGACGAGGAACTTTGATGATGGACATGCTGCGGGTAAAACAATTCACCTCCTACAATGAAGTTTACAACAAAGGAACATCACTTAACTTGGACGAACAATTCATGATGCTCATCTACTCACTCTTGATAGGCAGCGTCCAGATTCAAAGAGTTCAGAAATGCCATTTCTGGCGTCCATCTCATTGAGGCCAGTCCAGGATTGAGGAAGGTTCAAAGAGAAAAACTTTGCGGAATTCCTATTTCGGAGGAGCAAATTGGTGGAGGAAGCAAAGAAGGAATTACGTCCGCAGTTCGCCCTGATGGTCTTCAAATTTCGTGGCATGATGTCTTTGACGATTTGCCTGGTAAGATCATATTCAACGTTCATTGACCGAGCGCTTACTTCCCCACTAATGTCACTCACTCCTGTTTTGTAGCTGAATGTTCGTTGATCGTAGCACACGAATTCTTTGACGCGCTTCCAATCTACAAGTTTGAGAGGACGGAAGAAGGTTGGAGAGAGTTGGTTGTGGATCTGGAAGAAGATGAGGCTAGTCCTTACCACTTCCGATTCGTTCTCGCCCCTGGACCTACCCAGGCTTCTAGGGCGTTTGCCGAACATTCAGCCTACGACCACTTTAAGCCTGGCGAGAGAATCGAAATCTCACCCGACTCTTTCCGAGTCGCTCATGAAATGGCAAAGCATATGAATGCCAACGGGGGATCTGCCTTGATTGTCGACTACGGAAAGGATTATATCCAAGGGGATACTTTGCGTGTAAGAAACATTTTTCATATTTTTATTTCTTAGGACACATCTATATCAAAAGCTAACCACATATTTCTGTCTTTATAGGGTATTCATAAGCACAAGTTCACACATGTCCTTACTGAGCCCGGCAAGGTTGATTTGAGTGCTGATGTTGACTTTGAATACTTAAAGCAAGCTACGGAGGAACTTGGTTAGTGAAGTGCAAACACCTCTCCTTTGAGATATCATTCAAGTATACGATAGCCTGCGAACTGACGCTCTCTCTCTTTTTTTTTATTTTTTATAGTGGATTGCCATGGATCTGTCACTCAAGCCCACCTTCTTCATTCTCTTGGAATTGGTGCCCGACTGGATATGCTTCTGGCAAAGGCTAATGCAGCAAGGCGCGAGATTCTCATCAGTTCATACCATCGACTTGTAGACCCCAAAGAGATGGGCAATGTCTATCGTGTGATGGCCATGACCCCTCGTGGGTCACCCACTCCTATCGGATTCGAGCCTCAGCAGCCCCAAACCCCTGCCACGGCGCCCGCTGCAAAACTATAAACTCCTATTGCCCCCTTTTCTCTTCATACTGCATCTGTCACAATAAACTTCTCCACCATGAGCTACTGCAGCATACTATGAAGGAGTGAGATTTTAAACAAACTGAGCAAACTAATATTACTATATTTTATCCGACCCTCAAAAAGGTGAGAATGTCAACAATAAAGACTGCCATCTTTGGGAATTCGCCCATGATCCTTGCCAGGCTCTCTTCATACGGCAAAAACAACTTTTGGTTCCGCTTCTGTCTTGAAAGGTTTCTAAGAACAAACACAGCGGTCAGGGGAATACCAGCCAGCTCTCGTGTGCCGAGTACTGTTGGACGCATGTCAAACCATCGTGGACGGTTCGAGAATGGCTTGACAGTCGGTGTGAGAGGGAAGTGAGTCTTGAGATGTTTAATGACTTGCTGGCGGTCATGAGTCGGTGTGGTAAAGCGTCGGCAGCTTAGCCACTGACAGGTATAGAGTCCCATGCCTTGAGCGAGATGCTCTTGAACTGCATGTTTAAAGAGCTCATCCTCTGTCGCAGCTACCGCTTGACAACCAATCCAGCGACAAAGTAACCTATCGTCAGCTAGAGTTACTTTGAATTAGTCTATGTGAAATTAGGTCCATATCCCTAAGGGTCTTCGAATGTGATAGCTGTAACATACCACCACTGAAATCAATCCAAGGCTTCTTGGAGATTCCTTTGATAATTTGAACTGGAGGGGTGCCTTCCTGCTCCTGCACATATACAGTTTCCATTTTGGGGAAACCCACGCGTGATACTGTGACTAGATCTGCAGAGCGCAACATGGGACCATGCGCCATAAATTTTGTCTGGTACAACTTGAAGAGCTCGGACTCGTAAATCCAGGATTGTGGGTTGCTCTCAAAGTTGGACTGAACCCTATATGCGCAAAAAAAAGGAAGAGTTAGTGAGTCACAAATGCACGCACCACATACATTCACAGCACTGAGGACGTAGAGACATACCAATGAAGTGCTCGGTAAGGCTCAATTAAAATCTGCTGTGCAGGATCCGTGGTGACAGGTGGTGGCAGGGATTTTGGACTACCCCAGGATAAGAATCGAACAAGCACCGAGACAATATTTCCTGGGAAGTTCTTGGCAATTTGCACAGCGGCATCACCATGGAAGCTCGAGAACTGATACAGGTAATCCAATGTGGCTCCAATCAGCTCCTCGTCCTGGATCAGAAGAAGCTGTGATATCCTGTCAATGATTTCTGGGTCTATGTCACTCAGGATTTTTTCGTTGTGTTCGTTTGCTGCTAGTCGGGTCAAGGCCCTGAGACTTCCCAAGATCAACGCCTTGTCATTTGTTTGAAGCAACTTGTGTAATTCGCGCAAGTAAAGGTCGAATTTTGATCGCAAGGTGATATGCACGCTCAGGCTTTCCAAAGTTTCGAGACAGTAGATCCTCAGCTCGCTCAGTTGTGTCGACGAAGGCATTGTAAGTCCTTGCTGGAGCATTTTCCGGTATGCCAAGTGCTCGGTTAAGATTGGTGTGTTGTGGTCGAGGAATGACAAGTTTCGAAGAATGTGGAAGACCTGCAAGACACGCTCCATGTTGTGGGTATCGCTCATATTAAGCAGATCCTCATCCGCAAGATCTTCGATATCCTTAGGCTCTAGTGTTGACCACCAATCGAAAAAAGGCTGAGCGAATGCCAGAAGCTCATTGAACAATCCCGGAATCATATTCAGCGAAAATTCGTTCCACTCAAACGAGAGTGCAATGAGTCGACTGAAAGCCCAATCAACCTCGTTGGGCAACTCGGATTTAAGCGCCAAGAGGATTCGGTTGTGGTGTCCTCCATCAATGTAGTATCCTTCGAGATAATTAGACGGTCTGGCAGGCAATGATGCTGCTGCACCTGCAGGTGTCGGGGCTGGCGCAGAAGGAGCGTGCTGCTGAATCGGTTGTTGAGGAGTAGCATGCTGATGATGTTGCTGTTGCTGTTGTTGCTGTTGCTGCTGTTGCTGTTGCTGTTGTTGTTGCTGTAATTGTTGCTGCTGGAGTTGTTGCTTCATATGTGCGGTCAGGTATGGTCCACGCTTGGAGGTTGTTGATGGAGCTTGAGATGCTATATAGGGAACGAAAGTAAGCGTTGATATTCCAGATATGGCGACGCAAGAAAGTGACAATAGGATCAAGTACCTTCTCGGGATCGTGAGATATTCGATTCTGCAGTTTCAAACTTGTTAACAGGGACCTCCTTGCCAAAGAAATCTTCTTGTTCAAACAGTTCCAGGTTCTTCACATAGACGCTCTTCATCACATAAGCGCTGTTGGTGCAGGTAGGGGGGAAGTTAAACGGAAGGGTGATTCTTTTCCATCCACGTTCAGAGGTAACCTAGTTTCCGTCGTACGCAGGGACGTAGAGAATAATTAATTTAGATGCTCTCCTGCCTGTGCTGATCAGGTGTTGTGTCTCCATGCATTGTGCGCCCTACCTTTTCACAGCCACCGTAGGCCGTCACTAGTTTGTACACTTTCAAGAGGTCGAGCCGTTGGGAGCCAAGCACAGGCTCACGATTGAGGACAGTTCTTTAAGCAAGGATGAAGAGGATTGTGGGTTAGGTAGGGTTGCTTTGGAATGAGGAGGGTGGGCGTAGAAGGTCTGATTTGTTTCATACCCGTGCTTCTGATGGAAGGCCTCCAAGCGGGCCATGAACCGATTGTACTCGTCCGAGTAGTCGATAGTTCCTTCCCGTCTCATGCCTGCTTTATCCTGATACGAGGGCTGTCGGTGGTGATGGATCTATCAGCTAGAGGGTGCTGATGCTGATGCTAAAGACGATGGAAAGGAATCGCATGCAATTCTGTCGAACAGAAGGCGCGTCCAGAGAGGAAATGAAGTAGCGTAATGGGTGCGGTAAATTTCGTCACGGATATTTTTTCGCTGCAAATGCAGTTGAGATAGCCCCTTAAAGGCAATGCATTGCACTTGTGTTGCATGCGCACAGAATCCGCTTTACTTTTTCTCCATCACTCAACAACCTTTCACACAATCACATCATGGGAGACCAAGAGGACAAGAAACCAGAGTCTGGAGCCGTCGAGCACATCAACCTCAAGGTCGTTGGAGCCGTAAGTCCGCCTCTAAATGGCTACCATCCGTTCGGGATATTCGCCTCATGAACAGGCATGGACCATTTCTGCACAAGGAAGAGGATCAGTCAAGTCTAAACCTGGGCGCCTTTGTTCTGCTTTGAATACCTGAATGTCAGGATTGCTCCCTTCAAGGCGCAGCACTTTTGCAGTCTGCGGAAAACTCCGGACAGTTTTCAGACGGCGCATTATTATAATAGCGGTGGCAAATGTACAGTGAAGCTAACGGAAGCAATTCTCACTCTTTTTTCGACTACAGGACCAATCTGAAGTGTTCTTCAAGATCAAACGCTCTACACAGCTCAAGAAGTTGATGGAAGCCTACTGCGAACGTCAAGGAAAGAGCTTGAACAGTGTGCGCTTCTTGTATGATGGAGAACGTGTTCAGACCACTAATACTCCCAACGAGGTAAGCAAAACATGTTCTGAATTCGACCAAATGTAGACATTTGATGTACATTTAATGCTTTTACGCGTCCTGATGTCTTAACGTACACTCTTCCTGCCTTTGAAATAGCTCGAGATGGAGGACGGTGACTCCATCGATGTGATGGTGGAGCAAGTCGGAGGATCGTTCTGAGTTATGAGCAAGTCATTGAGCTGAGCAACCACCAGTAACCGAAAGACTGACCGTCCGAAGCAGATAGCCTCAGGACAAAGGGAACCAAAGCTGCATCAAGTTGCGCAAGTGCGTTTGTTCGAAGCAACCCATTATAAGAATAAAAATGCTGCTTTTTAATGGCAGCGCCACTCACTAAAATAATAAATTGTTCCACATTCATTGTTCTTTTCATTCCATGTCACATTCTTCTGTGTAAACCGAACCAGGCGAGGTTACAATGTCATCAGCTCCTTTGACCAAGAAAACGTACAACTCTCAGCAGAGCACCTCCGCAGTAAGCAATTCCGCCGTCATTACTCGTCAAACATTGTTCAACTCACGGTCACTGACTAGTTTCTTTTAGTGGGGCAGGCATCAGATATATATGCGAGACTATGTCACGAACAGCAACCCCAGTAACACTCAACAGCACCAGACTCGAACAGTAAAAACTGAGAATGAGATTCTAAAGGAGAACCATAGATTCCTGCGATCTGATCGGGAAGACGAAGAACTCACTTGGGAGCAGAGGATAGCCAAGAAATATTACGACAAACTTTTCAAGGAGTATGCATTGGTCGATCTGCGTCTCTACAAGGAGGGTCGATTTGCCGTGCGTTGGCGCAATGAGAAAGAGGTCATTCAAGGCAAAGGTAGAGGAAAGATACTGGCCTTTGTGTGCTTGTCTCAACTGAGAATATTATGGCTTGTACCCGACGACTCAATTCTTTCCATGTCTCTAGGACAATTTACTTGTGCCAGTCTGCGTTGCGTAGAATCAAGCGGTTTACAAAGTTGGGAGATCAACTTTGCGTACGTAGAAGACGGCGAAAAGAAAAACGCCCTGGTCAAAGTCAGACTTTGCAACGGATGCTCGTACAAGCTGAACTACAAGAAACAGCAAAAGCGTGCGGAACCCAAATCCAATGTTGATCGTGTTGGCTCCAAGGACCTCGACGAGAAGGTATCAGAGTTTTCAGACAGCAAGAGACCCAGCAAGAGACCCAGCAGAGGATACCGCAGGAGCGCAACAAGCAAAGTGGAAACTGCTGCTGCTAATGCAAGGCTCGATGACGCGGAGACACGCCCTGCCACGAAATCAGATATCTATACCAGAAACGACGATGTGGCCTCTCGATCGTCGCCAGCAGCGTTGGCGGGACAAAGTCTTAGAGAGCAAGTCGGATCAGAGAAGCAGCCAAAGCAAGAAGGCTGCGACAGCAACGCAAATCGGAAGCGCCAAGCTGAAGATGATGCAGAACGGTTCTTTGACGACCTGCTCCTGTGAGATTTGTGGAATAAAATAATAAAATCTTGGATAGCGACCGCACATGTGCGCCCTCCCAGCGGACAGAGACAGAAGAGAGAGACACCCCATTGGGCTCAATGACCTTGCTTCTCATCTCCCTCTCTCCTTCTCTCTCTCTCTCTCCCCCTCTTCCTCATCGCCCTCCAGTCCCTCCTTCCTCCCCTCCGCCAATCGCGCTCATTTCGGCAACAACCTCGTGCTCAGGCTTACCCAATTGCATGACCCGCTAGTGTCCCGTGTCATCTCATCGACCCTGCCCCTCCCTCGACACACGCCCCATCTCCAGGCATGACCATCACCGTTCGGGCGACTTTTGCTCAAGAAGGCGTCTTCTTCGCGGGCGAAAAGCTCAACTGCACCATCACATTTACCAACCCAGCCCCGCCTCAGTCCGCGCCTAATGGATTATTGCCGCTGCGTCAATTGCAGGATTTGCAAGCGACAGAAAGCAATGGTAACAGTCATAGTCCTGGCCAGCATCAGGCGAATGGAAATGGCATCGGTAATGGACATCAAGGCCATCAGCCTCTTTTGCAGTTATCTGGGCAACCTTTCAACGCGCCTTCTCGTGACAGAGCCTTGGCCTTCTCTCCAACGTCCCCAACTTCAAGCCATTCGGTCTTGACATCTCCCTTCAACTCACCGCTGAACGCCGATACGAGGGCGCAAACGCGACCCACTGCCTCTTTAATGCACAACGTCAACACCGCATCCCACCCTAACGGCCATGGTAGCACATATGAGAAAGAGAATAGAGGTCAGCGCCCAGGCACCAACGCCAGTCGGACATTCCCTCAGGGACGCGTATCGACCGATATAAGTCATATCGACGCCATGCCTCGCGATCTGCCTGCTGGCCAGGGCAAACCTTTACCCACCGTGCAGGACATCGAACAAACAGATCAGGATGAACAAGAAGACCAGGAACAAACAAACATAGTTGTTCCGCCACCGCCAACGGACAATGTCTTGGATGCACCTTCTGGGCCCCCCTCATCCCCCACACCGAGACAACAGCAGCAGATGCTGGAGCAGCAAGATCAGCGGCAGAATGAACCACAGGCCATTTCGTCGCCGGGACTTCTTGGACTGGCGAGCTTTATGTATCGCTCTGCATCCTTCTCGTCTCTGGCCACTGCCTTTGGACTCTCTGGAAACGAACCCGAGCCTCCACGTCAATATGGTAAGATTGACCTGATATGACCTGTGGATCGGCGGCATTGACAAGATTGTGAAGATTCAGGGATAGAAGGTCACTATGCAGGGGTATCTTAACGACTGTGGTGTAACGACTTGATGAATTCACTCTGCTGCCTCGTAGATGAGAAAAAATTGCCTCCACTGCCGCCACAAGAATATCGTGGAGCTGACTCGAGACAGTCCTTGACAGTATTGCCTCCTACAGAGATCATGTCGCCAGAGAATGAGGAAGAAAAGACGACAAAGGAATCTCTGCACGATCTTGGCCAGCAGGATGTGAAAAATCCATCGGAAAGCATTGATCCTGAACAACTTGCCAGGATGGGAACTCCCATCGGATTGGGGCTGGGTTCGGGGCAGTCTAGCCATTCCCGAACTGCTACAGGTGGAAGTCTGAGTGGATTACAGGAGCGCATGATCGAGCTGCAGGTCACCGATAATGCCGACACTCAGTCTGTGGTGGATGACGGCGAGTATCAGACTCCACGACCTTCTATGGATTATTCTACGCGCTCTTCCATGCAAAGTATCCGAGGTCCATTCCAACAACAGTATTTCCAGGAAACGCCTTCTCGCCGATCCTCTTTGATGTCTACATACTCCACCACCTCAAGCCCCCGTCATCTTTTCAGCCATGGAACAAAGAAGGAGGCTCTTCTTTGGGGATCTGTTCAAGTTGTCGGCCAGTTCATGGTAGATGGGTCATTTATTCGCCAGCAGGGATTCGAGGCTTTGAAATCAAAAACCATGTACCGACCAACCGGTAGCTCAGGAGGAGGGGCGATCGGAGGCGGAACCCTCGGTGGAGTTAGCTCTTCAGATTGGAGAGATAGGGCCAGTAGGATCACATTTGACAATTGCAGGAAGATTATCAGAGTACTCCACATATACTAAGCGTTTTTGTCAACATCGATAGACGCGAACCGACTCTTTCCAGTATTCTCGACTCCTCCTTCCATCTTATTTGTGGATCTTCAGCTAGCCCCCGGCGAGTCGACTTCGTGTAAGACATTGGTGTAGACACCAAAACAGCTAATGCCCTTTACCACTGCCTGTGCTAACACACCTACTTTTCGCTTACATGTAGATACCTATCAAATCGAATTGCCGGCTGATTTGCCTCCTTCCCATCGAGGCAAAACCATTCGGTTCTCGTACAATCTAGTACTTGGTGTTCAACGCGGCAGTGTTCATACCCCGGCCAAAAGTGTCCAGCTACCCTTCAGGCTTTACAACAACATTTCAGAGCTAGGCACCAGACCTGTGTATGATCTCATGAGTCCTGTCATCTTGCACAAGGATACCGCTATCTCGGGCGTGGTAGGGCAGAGCCGTACTCCTGAAAAGACGATAGATAATCCAAGTAAGTGTTGCACTCGTTCAACAACCCATCTGGTCTAGGAGCTACTTCTTACGCTTATATGTTGGTACACTTTGGTCCTGCCTTCAGAATTAGCGAGAAGACAGTTTGAGGACTACGTCGACGAGCTGCTCCGGAACATCAAGCCAACGGAGGAAGAAATTAGTCCGACTCACACCCGGGAGCTCACGCGCCGTGAGAGTGACGCCTACAAGGACGAGGAAGAAGTACACTCACAAACTTGTCTAGAAAAGGTGGCCCTTCTCTCTCGATCTGCTAGCTCTGGTGAGTGTTCTTTTAGCATGCTGTTGCTCCCTATTGCCTGGCATGTCTTTCTAATCCCGTCCCATCACTTCTTAGCGAGCTATGATATTTGCAAGAACAATGTCCCGGTGGCTAAACTGTCGCTTATCAAGACGCGGTTCAAGTTGGGAGAGACAGTGCATGGCATTATCTCTTTCACATCGAGAGAGATTCCAACGTATCAAATCTCTGTGACGTTGGAGACTGTTGAGGTCATCGAGCCTAGCTATGCCTGCCGAAGTGCTGTACAAACCTCCAAGCTCACCAAGCGCGTTCATGCCGAGCTGCACGAGTCCTGCATTGACACAATGCGCACCTCCTTCTCTCTTTGCATTCCTCCTACTGCCACGCCAGAGTTTAAGACATCGACTCGTAAGTTGGAGAGATTTTCTTTGTCGGAAATGTAACAGTTGATCTCCTTTATCTGCATATGTTGACATTTCCATTTTTTTCTTTGCTGTTAGTTACACTGAAATGGTATCTTCGGGTTGAATTTATCACAGGCCCTGCCAACCAACCTCGGTTCAAAATGACAAGTGTTGATGAGCGCCGATCGCAATATCAAGCTGTAGAAGCTCTCTCAACTGAAAGTTTTGACTGCTCCGTCCCTATTCAAGTCTATCCTACTTCATACGAAACAGGAGCACTGTTCCCCCCCACCTCGGCTTTCAGTCTCGACAAGTAAAAAAGATGACTAATGTCGAAACTTCCTGCAGTTAGAGATGGCCTTCCCAATCTTCAATCTTCAATTGATATAAACAAAAAAGTAGCCGTGCCGTTCAAAAGTCTTTCACTGCGTCGGCTCTGGTCTCTTTGGGATTGAATGTTGTATTTTTGGATAGAATCTATGTTGATGTATTGTCTGCCGACCTATATCCTAATTTTGGGCAGTCCAATTGTTGTCGGAGCGATATTTCTTCTTTCGTTTAAAGCACGGTGGCGGCTTCTGATGCTTCTGGCGAGAGTGTTGATGACTGTGCACTTGTCCGTGAGAACGCCTTCTTTGCCTGTTTGACCTTCAAAGCCTCGACAATCTTTCCTCTCAATTCCACGCCCTTCTCGCCCAAAAGCTCGGGGCGAGTCTCAAGCAAGTAACGGTCCAGACCACCCTTCTTGTCCACGGTGCGAATCACATGTGTGGTCATGTTCAAACGGACCCAGTCGTTCAAGGTCTCGGAGAACAGGCGCTTGGTCTGGACATTGGGGAGCCAAGTACGACGGGTCTTGGTCTTAGAGAAAGGAACACTGTTACCGAACTGGATCTGCTTGCCTATGTTTTGTTTTTTCACACGATTGGAAAGTCGCCCGAAAAAATACAGATTGGGGTAGGAAAGAAAGGGAGTACGGAGTGCGGTGAGTTGAGCTGTTGCGGAACAGGGACGACTAGTTTGGTGATGAATGCTAGAGCTTTAGTAGCCCCATTATCCTTGTGCACGAGAAACTAGGATGGAAGAGTTTTTTTTTTTTTTTGGATGAGGGGCCTCCAATGTATATCGTCAGTCCTTTGAAAGGGTAGGATGGCCCGGCATTATGTATGATGCCTGCCATTGTCCTCGTTCCTGAAGTCATTGATCAGGACCAGTCCAGCAAATTCCTGAGCGAGAAGGGGGGCGAGAGTCATTGTCGTCCTTGTTTACCTCCAAAGAGACCACGCTGGGCACGTTTGAAGGGAGCCTTGGCGAGCTGGACAATGGACGATGTACTGGACAGCATGGCGTGGTATGGAGAAGAGTGGGGTCGAACAAAGCACAATGATGCAATCCGGACGCATGTTTGGCCTTTTGTTTTCTCCGTGACGGAAAGAAAGTCACGGCTATCTGGAATTAAAATTTTAAGGGGTCAGGATGATCTTTATCCTAAAAATCACCATAAACTAAACAAAGTATTTTCAAGACCAACATGTCAGAACTTGTCGGAAACCGTGTTCGGAAGTTAATACCAGAGATCAAGAAACAAGTCATCCTAACGCAACCGGCAGAAAGTTTCCGACGATCACTGTAGGAATGTTATAGCGGTCGCGTCGAATCGTGAACGAAAAACAGCAAGACATGACGTTCTGGCTTTCTGGATCTGGATTCTTTAGAAGACAGGAGGTCAATACTGCCTTTTGACCGGCATCGAAAGCGATGTTTCCGTATTTCTAAAAGAATAGATAGAGGCGGTGAGGACAACGTAATTAAGCAGAGTGCGGCACCAACGAGAATTAAGGATGGCGAATGATTGCTTGAAGTACCTCCCAATAGTTCACGGCCGATTCTTCGGCCATCAATTCGTATATACAAAGGCGACCCTCTCGGAGCATCTCAAGGGGCACGTTAACAAGAGCGGCAAACTCTTTGTTTCCTTTGTAGATCTCTCCAGTGCGGCGCCAAAGACAGGCGGGAATACCCATTGAGCTAAACACACGATCATAATCCTATCCAGTTCAAACCAATCGCGACAACCATCAGTAAGCACTTAAGAACGGGGGGAGTGTTGAAATGAGCCAAGTGGGGCGGTGACTTACAAGAAGTAGACGTTCGAACGCCTCCTCGACTAGCACAAGGTCGATGTCTGTCAGTGTCTGGGCAACAGTTCTGAATGCTGGCCGGAATGTTCCCATTACGTTCAATATCCTTTGTCTGCTGATATTGGACATACTGTTGGACATTGAAAAGGGAAACATTGCTTATAAGTCAAGGGTATACGACCAAAGTGCAACATAACCTCTATGCCTATCAGAGCGAATATGGCACATACTTGCCGTCCATGTATTTTTGGAGACGGGAGTAACCATTGACATAGTTGTAGGGCTTCAAGAACCCTGCTTCAAATTTGGCATTGATCACCTGAGTCAGTCGATCTTCGTTGGATCCGTCACTAGGATTTGCTGCAGTCAAGAAGAACTTTTCGGTCGTGTTGACAGGCATCCCAGGCTCTCCTGAAAATATCTCTTGGTTGTTCTCGCCACCCAAGCTCTCCAAGAAGTCGCTATAGTCATCACCAAAAAGCAATGGCAGTTAGCGTCTGATAGCATGATAGAGATCAACAACACATTCATAATTCATAGCTGGAATAACTCGCACCTGATCACGGTGAACTCATTGCCCATGTGCTCACTTGCGAAAGTTAACGGCGTAACTGGCAGGGTCGACAACTGATTGCTAAAGCCATACACGCCCATACCATTGGACTGATTCCCTTGCATGGGATTTTGCTGCTGTTGTTGATGCTGGCTCTGGGATTGGTTTGACATTGGGGCCTTTTGTGCGTTTTGTTGCTGTGATGGACGTCGTCCTACGAGGAGAAACGAAGCGTGTCAGACTCAGGATATGCAAGATGTCCCCCTAATCATTCGATTGAACACTTGGGCGTAAATCCCACCTTGATCGTTGGCCGAAAATTGAGTGGCTGCAGCTGCAGCTGCAGCTGCGACAGATGGCTTTGGCTCGTCGTGACAAAGATGCCCGATGTTTCGCTTAATGCACCTCTGGCAAGGTCGACCTATAAATGATGAGATCTTCCAACTCAGTACCTGGCTTGAAAAAGTGGTGGCGACACTGAAATGCATGCACCTCACCATCGTCGCAAGTCATATGTGACCGCCGGCAATAAACACATGCTATGACAAGAATGATTCAGGCACAAATAAGAGAAAAGAGCGCGAGATTTTGGTTAGTCGGGACAACACCACAGATCGATAGGGAGATGAGATCTCTCCTTTACCATGGGTGACTTTGCGTCTCTTGGGGCCAGTTCGTTTCTTTTTGGCGTCTGAGTCATCATCGGGCTGCTGCTGAGAGTTTTCGTTTTCGCTAACATGGTTATGATTGCTGTTGCCAATTGAGAGGTCTGTCTGGCGCTGTTGTTGGGTGTTTAGGGTGTTGACTGAGTGTGGGTGGTCCATGATTGTAAGCCAATTTGTGGCAATGTAGGATCGATGCGAGAAAGTGTTTGTGCAAATATGTTGTTGCTGGTACAAAGGTGACTGGCGCTGGGAAAACTGAATGCAAGCGAATGAATGTCGATTCAGAAGGTGAAATGAATGAGAGAATGAAAGACGTTGATTTACGAAGAACGGACGAAGAGAAGTCAAGGGCGAGAGAAAAGGAAAGAGTGGGAAAGGCTCCGGTCAATTGAGCTCAAGGGAACGAGGAAACGAATTTATCGCTGACTGACAGGTCCGTCATCCACACCTTCCCCTCCCCCAAGCCGCTCCTGTGGGGCTATGAAGAGAGTTGGCTACCCATCCATGATCCGTCCCACTTTCCCTATTGTCTTCCCGTTCGGTGGCGCCCTACATTATGGCCCCTCCCCACAACTTTAACCCACAAAGACACAAAGACGGGCGAAATATCAAGATGCTGGCCCAGCTGGAGGATTCACCTCAACAACTCTAATCATCTTTCCTGTATGCATGCTCTGTACAGTTCTCGCTCCGCCCATGGGCGAAGCAGGTGCAGGACTTATCGACATGAACAGTCTGAAGACAGCAGAGTGAGTGACGATCGACTCGGCCTAGCTTCAAAGGAGAAGTGCCGAGGTCGTCCAGCGGATAACCGGTCCAAGAAAGCCTCTCTGTGCGCACGAGCCGTTTCGTCCCTATATTCCCCGATGAATCCGACCTTGCCCATTTCGGCTTCCGCATTGCCACCAAGGAATCCTGATGTAGACACAGAGTTGACGCGTGCGTCCATCTCGTCAGGACGGAGCTCACTGATGCAAGTGGAGTAGGCCCTGGCGTCTCGACTGAAGTTCAATAAGAATTTCCCGACTGTGAATAGATCAATCCATGCACAGCTCTTGGTCAGCGCACCGACAGTTGAGAAACTGTGGCGCCAGAGCCGCTTTGGGCACCCCAGAACCCTAGACACCTCTCGCTGGCCATCCAAAACGCTTCCCGCACTTTTTGCAACATGAAACACCGCTCTTATACCCACCACACCAATTAGCATCAGCCTGTCTGGCCGTGCACAGAACCACAGCAGATCGGCCATTGCTCCGTTTGATGATCATCCATTGGATAAGTCGGGATCGTTATTCTGTTGTCAACAGCCTTTGTTTGGTCAGGAGTTTTGTATTCTTTTAACCTTTTCTCCTGCTCTTACCACCCTTTCCCCTTTCCTTCCTTCCTTCCCTCCCTCCTCCCCACTTCGCTCTATATGCTCTCGGTCCGTCGATTCTCTGACCATGACCAGCGGTGAAGTGCTCTACCTTATTCTCGAATATGTCAGCATCGTCCTCTTCTTGTTCCTTATCGGCCATTGTTTTTACCGAGGCATCAACTACACACTACAAATATTTTGCATCGTCGCCATACTCAACAGCATCAATGAATCGGTGCTTCTGTTAGTGTACGATGATCGTGTAATGGCAAGGGCTCGTGGATCTTTGGGTTGTACCATCTCCGCCGTGTTTGAACAGTTCCTGCCTCTCTCGCTCACCTGCCTGGCGACATGCATGGGGTTCCACATCTGGTTCGTGATCGTCCGCGGCAGCAAGTACACCGAGAGGGAGCTACTCAAGTGGTATTGTCTGTTTTCCTTTAGCGTGCCTGCCGTTGCGACTTCCATCGCCTGTATCCTCTTAAGGGACTGGAAAGACCTGAGTTCCTATCCTCGAAAGTACTACTGCGACATGAGAAAAACAAACATCACGCTGGGTACGTTCGCAATCCCTGTGTTGGTTGTGGCGATCCCTGGGATCATCTGCACAAGTACGAGCACCGCTTTGACCCTGCTTTTTGCCTGGACTGTTTTGCTCTTGCACACAACGTTACCACTTTCTCATCCACCCCATGTTCGTTGAATAGTTCATTCCGTGATCTTTCTGGTGTTGCATACACTAAAAGTAAGGAGAACCCTCTACCAGTCTGAGACACGCGCGCCCAGTCTCGCCATGGATCTCAGGTTCGTTTAACCCCATATTGTGATATTGCGATTGTTCTAGCTGAAGCTTTTCTTTGTACTAACTTTCAGGTGCGTATTGTCTTTTGTTGTGATAGTCATTGCATCCGTTTGGTCATTTTCTGCCTTGCCTTTGGGATCATTGTCCTTTTAGCGGTACTGGAAAAACTTAGTCAAGAAACGGAAACCGAGAAGGATTATAACACCGCGGACGAACTGAATGTCTCTTCAGACTTCAGTGGCAGTCTCATTGGCATCGGAGTATTTCTAGTCTTTGGTACGACCAAAGATGCAGTTCGAACTATGGGGATCATCTTATTTTTGCCCTGCGTCCTCATCCAGAGATGTAAAGACCACGGTAGTACCATCGATTTGGAATCGCATACGAGGACATCGCCTCCAATGTCCAGTCCTTCCTTACCAATGTCGGAAAACATGACCTTCGAGGAAGTTATTCGATGATATGAATTGTCGACCTCGGTCAACCCAACCCTGTACAGTAATATAGAACTTCTTCTCTTAATATACCATTGCATACCAGTCTACCCTTGTTACAGTGGACGTCGCTTTTGAGGACGTCCACTATAACATGTATTCACTATAAGATGTGTCACATGTAATAATGGCCACCAGTCATACTGGAAATTGGCTACGAGGCAAAATGTCCTTTATAACGCGTATTCGCTGTAAGACCGTCCACTGTAACGAGGGTAGACTGTATCAATGGAGGCAGGTGTGCAAATCTGCCCTGTACCGTTACCCATGCTACATGACCTTGGCATGTTCCAGGGAGAGAAACTTGCGAGGGTACGAGTGTTTGCCTCGTTGGTCTCTCTGAGGAAACATTGAACAGAAACCTGATCTGTGTGATGTACTCTGCGCAAATCGAATCCTGCGTCTCACTGACACAGATCGCGTCGACGAAAAAAATTTTCAAGACATTTTTTGGACTTCTGTACTCTTCGACACAAGTGTCTTATCTCCATCTCTTTTTACTCCTCTGTCGTCTTCAATTCTTAAAACCCATTCCCTTTCCCCGTACACCCATCCAGTTTCGCATCGATCCACAAACTTTCCACGTTGACATATATCATTACCTTCCCGTCCTCACAATGGCTCATCATCATGGCTCAACAGCCGCTAACAACACATTGTTTGCCGGTATTCTCACTCTTGCCAGTGTCGCCGTATACTGGTACATGTCCACAACTGAAGACCAGCGCGCCGATCAGGCAACCCAGTTGAAGGAAAAGGCTTCTGAAGCTGCCAAGCAGGTGTCTGGTGAGTACCATGAGCCACTGAGAACGCCAATCGGTACATGCCCCACCAGACGTTGACTAGATCATCCATTTTCAATGAATACCACTTCTAGCCGCCACGGACGAGGCGATCAAGGAGGCAGAGAAGGTAGTGATTGGAAGTTGGAAATAATCCTGTAATCCTTTTGTTTCCCAGAGTAACATTTTAAACGATATTGATCGCAAAACAGATAGGAGAGCAGGCCAAAGAAAAGGTCTCCCACGCCGCTGAGGAGGCACAGCACAAGTTAGCTGAGGCCGCGGACCATGCTCGTGAATACGCCTCTGAGGGTCTCGAGAAAGCATCTGGCGCCATTAAGGCCGGAGCCGCGAAGGTCGAGGAAGGTGTCGAGGCAGCCAAGAAAGGCGCTGAAAATGCCAAAGAAAAGGTCAAGGACGTGAGCAAAGATGCAAAGAAAGGTGCTGAAAAGATGGCGGGCGATGTTAAAGAGCGTACCAAGAAGGCAAAGGACAACATCAAGGATGCAGCCCACAACGCCAAGAAAACTAGCGAGAAGGTGACTGATGATATCAAGGATGGAGCCAAGAAGGCGAAGGACAACATCAAAGATTCTGCGAAGGACGTCAAGAAGGGTGCTGACAAGGCCGCAGATAACGTTAAGGATAGTGCCAAAAACGCCAAAGAGAGCGTGAAGGACGCTGCTCATGACTCAAGGAAAGGAGGGGAAAAGATGGCCCATGATGTCAAGGATAGTGCCAAGAAGGCCAAGGAGAACGTCAAAGATGCCACACATGACGCCAAGAAGGGAGTGGAAAAGGCAGCCAGCGACCTTAATGATGGAGCCAAGAAGACTAGCGATAATGTAAAAGACGCCATCAAGGATGCCAAGAAGGGATCTGGGGAGTCGGCCCATGTAGCAATGGATGGTGCTCACAAGGCTGCGAAGGAAGTAAAGAAGGGTGCTGAAGACGCCGCTAAAAACGTCAAAGATGGTGTCAAGTCCGCCAAGAAGCATGTTGAAGACGGTGCTAAGTCCGCCAAGGACTCTGCCAGGCATGGTTCTGAGGAAGCCGGGGATGAATTTGAAGATGCTGTTGACGAGTTTGAAGATGCTCGCGAACACGTCAAGGGCGAGGCCAAGAAAGCCAAGAAAGATGTCGAGCACGCTACCCATGAAGTTAGGGACTCCATGAGGACCCATCACAATCACGATGGAGAGCTAGGAGAGCACAAGGCGCACGACAAGGAGCACAAATCTCATGATAAGGAGCAACACAAGTCGCACGAGAAGTCCCACGAGAAGGAGGCCAATGGTCACTACCAGACTCACACCAACAACTTGAAGACATTCGCTACTCGTGGTGTTCATGCAGAGTCCAATAATGATGGTTCCGTCATGCATGCCCCACACGCCGATTCTGGTCACCGCACCCACCTGGGTGTCATTGGTAATGCAATCGATTTGGACATTGATTAAGTATGGCTCGTATGTAAAAAAAAAAGGGAACAGAAGGGCAGAGGGCGCAAAAAAGAGCTTCGGTTCTGACCACTATCTTTGATCGCTTTAGATGTCGAGCACTCTGAGTTGAGAGTTGATGCCCCCGAGTTCCACCCCAAGCATGTGCAGTAGGAAATTGTTAAGCGTGTAGAGTATCGCACTCCACTGTACATAATTTTTTGATAGATAGTTATTAAAGAGAGACGCGTCGCGGGGCAAATTTCAAATTTCGGTGGCTTTGCTCACTCGAGGGGCTTTTTAATTGCCCCGCCTGTGGAGACCTTTGTTCCCTCTTTCAAACAGGTAGCGCATTTTACCCAGGGTGCTGATGCACGTGACTGCGACCGGAGCTGGACAACGAAGAAACGATGTACATCGACGATAGTGGATCCATCGGTCAGGAGAGCACCCATCTATCGATCGATCTATCCATCGATCCAGAACCGCCGACTTCTAGGCACCGAACCCTGCGTAGTTGATCGAGGATGCCCTTGGCGAACATACTTTGCATCTCGGGAGATGGTCATGGAGCGACAGCGATGTGAGATGGAAGATGGAAGACCACGGCAGAATGGACATATTCGCGGAAAGAGAAGCAGGCATTCAAAGACCAATGACGAATGGAAGAATGACATCGGAGAGAAAGAGCTCGACATGTCCAGGAAGTGGCGAGAGCATCATCAAAACCCGATTATAGTGCCCTCTAACGCTCGTCCTTTCTCTCTCTATCAGATAATTCAGCATGCTTATCCCCAAGCAGAACCGCAAGCTTATCTACGAGGCCCTCTTCAAGGGTATGCAACAACAAAAAATCAACAGGAGATTGTCAGAAATCAGGATGAATCTATGATCTTGGAGCTAATTCGACCTCTTTCTCTCTTACCATTGTAACTTGCCTATTTCTTCTGGACATCTCTTGACCTGAACGACGACACAACTGAATCACCCTCTTGATCTCACTGGATGCGCCACCTGCAACTTTTTCATATGATCGTTTCCGTGAATCCGACAAAATAATAACTCGCTGGATGCAGATGGTGTCTTGGTCGCCAAGAAGGACTTCAACGCCCCCAAGCACGATGAGATCGATGTCCCCAACTTGCAGGTCATCAAGGCTCTCCAGTCCTTGGACTCCAAGCAGTATGTCAAGACCCAGTTCTCGTGGCAATACTACTACTACACCTTGACCGATGAGGGTATCGAGTACTTGCGCGAGTACCTCCACTTGCCCTCGGAGATCTTCCCCGCCACCTTCAAGAAGACCGTCCGCACCGGTGCTCCCCGCCGTGCTGGTAAGATTATAGGCTGTTATACAAATGGACATTGGACTTTGCTAGACATCCCCACACTTCACCACGGCTTATGTGTCCTTTCCTATCGCCTGACCGTTTGGGTCAATTGAGAATTTATCTATCTAAAGCCACCATCAGGACCAACGACATCGGGATCATGTGCAACCTGTGCGCCCTCCTGCCATTTCTTATGGGATGTCGCCCCGACGTGGATAGAGCTGGACAAAAAAGTTCAGAGCATGGATTTGAGTCTTTCAGACCAATTTTTGCGGCAAAACGCTATTGTTACATAGATTGGATATCGACACTGGAGAGGACAACGTCATCACATGGGCAAGATGCTCAAGTTCAAGTTCTGACCATTATATTCTCTCTTTAATGTTTTTTCTATCTGATAGAGCGTCCCGAGGGTGCTTACCGCCCCCGCGGTGATCGCGAGGATTACCGCCGTCGCGATGATGGTGAGAAGAAGGAGGGTGCCTCCGGTGACTACAAGCCCGAGTTCCGCTCTGGTTTGGGCCGTGGCCGTCCCACCCAGGCATAAGCAATAAAATCTTGGGTTTTTTGTCCATCTAAGGATCTGAACAGAAACAACTTGAATAAAATTCAATGGTTCAAATTGTATGGTTGCTGAAGGATAATGAGGGCAAGGGGGTCAGGTTCAGCTGCTACGAGGACTTTAGGGACAAGGAGAAAGCCAAGTGGCACCAAACATGAGCAACCAGCCCCTTTTCTTCCTCCCGAACCTGTCCATACCAAATGGCCCTGGAGGCTGTCCCCGTCGCCACTCTCCTTCTGTGTTCTTCAAGAACGCGCAACACTGCTGATGTCGTAATCTCAGAGAAACAGACAGAGATGAATCCGTGCAACGCTCTTTCTGAACAAACCGAGCCATTTCATGGACGTGCGTTTGTGGGAACCATCAGTTCACGGAAGTGGGTGCTGTGTCGGTTTTTCATTTTCAGGAGACAGCGAGGGATCAGGAATCCAGGGATACAAGGTGGACAACAGTGTTCTTTTGCAGGAGAATTTATCCGACAAAACGTAGCTTGAACTACAGCAGGAGTATGCGGTCGGATGCAAGTGTGGCACGCGTCAAGATTGATTTCGCTCTCTTGTAATACACACAGGCCATCAAGGTCACAGTTCAGATGAATACAGTATCTCGTAACGAGATGCAAGGATAAACTACGTGTGGCGACTTCCGATCGTATCTTGACAAGCGGGTATGTGTCGCGGAGGGGACCAGCTTGTCCCTTGAACACCACTTCCATCAGTTCACCGCCTCCTTTACGGACAGGTTGGCTCCCCTCTGCCCTTGCCCGCTTCTTTTTCCTCCCTGCGAGCGCCCTGCGAGCGCCCTGCTCCAACACAGAAAACATCTGTTCACCCCGTCTTTGTCAACCGATATTCTCTCCCTTGAAAGCGGACAGTAAGAGGAAGGGACTCCAAGACACCAATCATTGTCCCATACTGGAGACATGTAGCCAATACACCTGGATAGCGGGTCGACCATGCCTGGGGTCCCTTTTCTGCCCTTGCGCCTGGTACTTGAACCATTGGAAGTGCGATAAAAGGACCTCAAAGAGATCGCCCCACCTTTACATTTCTGATTGATAACTAGATACAACTCTCTCTCTTCCTCTCTCACCACTACACATCCACTCACACACATCGCAGCTGCGATAACACAATAGCTTAAACATCATGCGCTTTTACATCGTTCTTGCTACTCTCTCCCTTTTCATCTGGGCTGCGGCCGCTGGGGTGTCAGGCGTGTCTCATCCGACCGTCAAGGCAGTCGGAGACAGTCCAACAGATGACGCCGCTGCTCCTGTTGCCGAAGCCGCAGGCCCCGCAATTCCTACCCCAGGTGAACATCTCGGATTGGCAATGACTTTCTCATGTCAACTTAATGCTACAAGTGAAGGCTGATACTTACTTTTTTTCTCTCTGTCTTATTGTACAGCTGGACCACCAACTGCTGCAGAACAGAAGCTCGATGAAACATTGAAGTGTGTTGAGGCCTGTGCCAGCTCCAACGTTGTTTGCACAAACAGCTGCATTTACACCTCCTACAACGTCCCTGCCTCCGCTGGTGTCCCTTCAGTCTCGGCCGTTGTTCCTGGACCTATTGCCACGACTGCCTCAGGCGCGCCCGCCGCTGCAACCACAGCCCACACGACGACGACAGGCTCAGGAGCCAATACCCTGCACGCCGGCGTCTTTGCTGTTGGAATTGCAACTCTGGTTGCGTCCTTCGTCAGTTTCATGGTCTAAAACCGATGAGAATATGCCTCTCCGGGAACTCTACACTATCTCTTGCCACATACGTTTAGCTGTCGTAAAGAATCCAATAATTAAAACGTCAGTTTCCATATCATCGTTCGCAAACATGCCCAATGACATGGTGGCCATTTATCGATTTCTGTCGTTGACTTCGCAGTATGAGTTGGAACTAGCTGGATACCTTCTATCCGGCCACGCCACAATCGCACTTCATAATCCACTTCTTTTCCTTCTTCCTTACCCCTTCCTCTTGTCATTCCCTTAGTATTACTTGTACCAGCTCTGTAGCCTTGACATTTCATTTGTATTTTTCTCTCGCCTCTTCCTTGTTCTGGACATGTGGATGTCCTACGAGCCCTCAAAGTCTGTCATCACCTTTCTAGGATTATATGACGCCAAATTACTGCCCCCAGATTGGAGTTTACGAAACAATCCATTTTGGACATCGTTCGCTTTCACTATCATCTGCTTTCCCTGTTTGTTCTATCTTACCTGGCACCTGAATCCTTCCTTGTCCAAAAATCGCCTAGGACTCTCTTGGGTCCTTGGCTTTTACTCGGCTTCCTTGTTCACGTTAGCTGCATTCTATGAAGTCCCCAACCTGAGGACGAGGTTCAATTCCGCAGTGGACTTTCAGCCTTCGACATCAGTGTCACCATCTACACAAGGTTTACCCACTACAGCGCCTTTATTTGAATCAATTGCAGTCTGTTACCCGATCCTGAGGGCAGGGACCTTGGCCCTGGCTGCAACATTGCCCTCGTGCCTGTGGACGACGACAGGCGACACTGATTCCCCTTATCGGGTGCCAAAGTATCATTGTTTTGCGGACCAAGACCATATCCGTCTTGTAAATCCGTTGGGGGACACAGGAAAGGAAGAAATAAGTCTTGTGTCCCTTCGACATCGTGTTTATCAGGCGCAGATGGAACGGCCCCATCTGGTATTCTCTTTGGAGAATTATCCTGATGACGGTCGAATCGGACCCCATTTGATCGCTGGCAACTTTCAGGCATTCTTGATCGTGGACTTGGTGCTGGGGTTTATTCACTATCGAAGACAACTCGAGATCTTTTCGACGGTGATTCATCACATCATTTACTACTTCATTGTTGTGCACATGCGTGCTGGAGACATGCTGTCTGTATTTTGTATCTGTGGCACTCCAATTGAAGGTACCTACCCCACATGCACCGACACAAGACTTATCGAACACCTTCTGCCACTGGTTGAGCCACTGGTTGAGCCACTGATTCGAACCAAGGAATTTTTTTGCATAGGATATCCACTGACAGCTTTCACATCACTCTTCGGTGCAAATAGCATCCAGTATCTTTTTGGCTTATGGAAGAATGTTTCCACAACAGAGAACCAAAACTGTGGAGAGGCTCTACCTTCTCTGCTTCATATCAACACGGTTAGCCTACGTGTCTCTACTCTGGCACGAGATCTACTTTAATTATCCTGACAAATCCGTGTCGTTTTTATACACGATCACTCTTTCCTTGCATGTCTACTGGTTTGTACTATATATCCAGACGCAAAGACGATTTCAAGCACGGCAAAGAAGGCAGCACCTGTGTTCAATCCTGGAATCACTGGCGAGTTCGGTTCGAGAAGAGATTGCGGCTTTGGAAACGAGTGCGCTGGCAATCAAAGAGAACCTGGGATTTGAGCCACCATCGCCATCGTCACAACAGCAGGAGCAATATTCCTCCCCCTTGGTCTCCATTGATCGACAGAAAGTCAGGCAGACCAGTGACATAGCCGGCTTACTGCCTCTCCTTGCGCGGCCGTCGAAAGGAGAGATGTTGGACGAGACTGGGCTGCCTTTTGATATACACGAGAACCAGAGCTCTATAGATGATCAGGTAGCAGGAAACGCATTACGACCTCCATTCTCAAGGAACGCTTCGTCTCATCATCACAGTTCATACACAGGGGAATGTGAAGTGAGGGGTTGACCAAACTATACGCTTCCAGACAAATAAAATTTTGGCCAAACGCGGTTGGTTGGTTGGTAGGTAGGAAAGATCATTCGTTCCATCCGGCCTTTTTCATATCACTGTGTGACTCCAACCGGAGCAGCACCACAATGCACGACTGCTGAAGACGGACGACCGTTGGCTCGAGTCGCGAAAATCTCACCCTGTGCTCGTCCGATCCTAAATGTTGAATTTCACGCACTGCCTCTGTCTTCTGTCCACAGCCTGACAACACTACCCTTTCTCCTCTTCCCATGACACAAACAAGGCCAGCCGCCTGCGTTCATTTTACTGGGCCTGGAAGACTTTGAGAGTCGATCGGAACGCGTGGTGGCACACTGGCAGTTGAATGGTTCCACGAAATGGAAAAAAAGTGCATGAAGACAATCGACATCATCTTTGCTCGTGCAAAAAACACTGATGTTTGTTTGTTTTTGAAGTTTCCCATCCACACTTCACGTCCCATGGTACAGCATATCAGTCATCGGCCATGTATTTTTGGGGGGTGGTTCACTTGCGGTCATTATCCCAACGGGTCAGCAGGGCCAAGAGGAAGAGACTGTGGTAAGATCATGGAAGGTGTGGCTGACGCTTTGGTATGTATCCCATCGATAAAAGATGGAAGAAAGGCAGGGTCAGTCAGCCATCGGCACCTGCATGCTCTCGACGTCTCTCAACAACAACGATCATGAGGCTCTGCCTTGCAGGCGGAGATCGCTTAATGCGAGCTCGCTGGGAACATCCAGATGACCCAGGCAGGCGGTGCCAAGCGAGATAGTGTGCAAACAATGGCCAGGCAGTATGCAATACCGGAGAGATCCCATGGCTCAATTTTTTTTCTTTTTTAACCTTCTTCGGCCAACCTCAACCTTTTTTGTTTCTCTTTTTTTTGCCCTTTTTTCATCCTTGATTCTCCTCCGGCCAGTTTATACCCTACACCTCTCTCTTTTGCAACATTACAGCTCTGTCCTTACTAATAGCTTCAAACGACACACCCACCCACCCACACACACACACTCGCACACACAAACACATCCACTGAAACAATATTAACCGTCGTCGTCCACAATGTCACAGACCTTAGCTACGCCTTCTATGCAACAACATCTCTTTTCGCGTCGGGAACCACTGCTGTTTTTCAACTTCGATCTTAATCCCAATACTTCAGTCTTCAGTCTGACCTTCCTGGCCGCGACTGTTTTCCAGATTTCAGGCTTCTATCTCTTTCGAAGATTTGTACCAGAACTCGCAGTTCGGAAGAGGAGGCTTTCATGGGTCCTCACTCTGTTCTCATCCCTGGTCCTCTTCACTGGAACCTTTACATTGTCTTCTGACATGGAGTGGAGCCGCAATCACCACAGCTCTCGAGATTCGTTTGTGATAGGTGGACTATCAGAAGGGGACGGAGCTCAGGCTTGGAGCTGGCAACCGCCACTGTCTCTTCGAGCTTTCCCAAGAGAGTCTAGTCTGGCGACAATGTACTCTGCTTATTTCGTCAGTTATCTGATCTGCGATCTCGTCTTGGGGATGATTCACTATCGAGCTCATATCGATCCTCTCTCGGGATGGTGCCATCATTTGGGCTATCTCGCCGTAGTCTCGAATGCGACAATGCAAAAGAATGTGTCAACTCTTTTTGCCATGGGGACGCCAATTGAAGGTAGGCAAAAGCGCTTTAGTATATTCCCGAGCTCGGTGCGAGGTGTATTCATTCATATTTTTTTTCCTCTCGGGTAGTTTCGACTATCTTCTTGGCTTCTGGTCACATCTTTCCAAAGCTTCGCTCGGATTTCTTGTTTGCAACATCCTTCTTCCTGAGTCGCATCGTCTATCCCGTGGTCCTCCTTCCAGAGTTGTTCTTGAACGTGGACTCGAGACTGTGCTGGAAGGTCGGGTTGATGGCCCTGATGGTCCACGTGCATTGGTTCAAGAAATTTGTTCAACAACAACTTCGTTATTACCGTGCCCGTCATGTGCCTTTGACGGAGAACGTGCACTCATCAATGACCCACAGCGTTCAAACGGAGTCGCCCCTGGTCGAAAAATCAACCTCCACCACTACAACTGAACACCTGCAGTCACCACAGGCTCTGCCAAAAGTGAACTCGATGACAAAGCCTCCGGGTATTGTTTTTGAGTATTCCTCGACCACTGGCACGACCAAGAAAGACAAAGCTCACAACATCCCAGAGGGCCAGAACGTGACGATTGAGGCTTCCCAACAAAAAGACGAAACGGACATCGCAACAGGCGTCCAAGCCCTACAGACCAACTACGGGTCAGCCACAAAGCTGGCTCAGGTGGTGACGGCCAGAAAGACTTGTGCTCGGCCCTCTCTCCCGGACACGATGATGGAGGCGACCTCGCCCACCAAGACTATGGAGCAGTTATTGGAGGAGTGTGCAGGCGAGGACGAGGAGACCTTTGTGCGGAATTGGCCAATTCTATCAAAAAATAAGACTCGGGCCAACAAAACCTTTTCTGCTGTGGCCTTGAAACAACGACTCATGTCAAGTCATGGCAAGGGCCAAGTCATGCATGGCCAAGAGACGGAAGACGGAGTGTCTGCAGTGGCTCCTGGAGGACGAGAAGGGGTTGGCGCCATAGCCGGTATCAGCCGTGCCTCGTCCATGCGAGATAGCAAACGTCGAATTGGCCTGGATTCTGTCCGGTTTGAGGAACCAGCATTGACCAGGGAAAGAAAAGAAAATCAGCCCCCACACCTTCAACTTCCAAATGGCTCGACTGGATTACGGTCCAGACGGTCGCTGCTGAGCGAGGACCAGACGAACAAGGGCGACGCGCAGCTGGCTAACAATCGTGAACTTGACTTTGAGACGATTCGGGTCAGCAGGCGCGGGGTCGTGGCGGTAAACGCGTAGCGCATGCAACCAAAGCAATAAAACTCCCCTCTCCATAGAAAGTTTGAAATGCGACAAGGGTTGGTGGCGCCCATGCGGCCGCTGTGGCATGTAGTCAAATGGTAATAGGCTAGTGGCGGCAATAACCCTCGGAGAGCGCTTGGTGCTCTCGACATGGCTCATGGCTTGCTCTGCTTTTGTCACTCTTCCATCTCTTCCTTCTTGACTCTTTCTCACTCGCTCCCTTTCTCCATCTAGCTCCAACTCCTGGCACTCATTTCCTGACTCCTCCCCCTCGCACTCGTTTGTCTCTGTTAGCCCCGTCTTTTCTTCTCGCTGTCTGTCCACTTGAACTTTTTTTGCTTTACATCTTTCTACGTGACCCAATCTACCGCACGAGACACGACTTCCAACACCTACCCGCTTTACAAACCCTCAGCCCTACATCAAAGCACAGTACATTTCGACATGACAACACTAAGGAAACTGCAGAGCTACTTCTTTGCATTTATCACAATATACATGGTCACCGGAATCGGTGCGCTGGTTATGGGCACACTTTGGCTACAGCAGTCTGTCGAAGGAGCACCACGCGAGGCCGTCATCTCGCGGTCTATTGAAAAGGGTACATGTAGCATCCATCTCCCTCTATAACACATGCGACACATTACATTGAACAGGACGGTACTTGCATGGATGAACCCCGAGGAGCAATGGCAACTATGAAAGGAAATCTTGCCCTGGCACCTTTTCCTCATCTACTTTTCCTTCATTGTCCTTCTTCACGTACCTTTCCAATGTCACACCTGCAATGATTGGACATGGTTTTTGACACCAGGGAATCGCTCTTCAGATGATGGACTGCACCAGGAGATGTAGCACAATGCAACGACCACAAAAAGGAAATTGGGAAAAACACCTGCAGTCGTTTTGGTGCCTGTACTTTTTGTGTTTCCCCCTTTTGACTCGAATCAAACCCGGGTTCCTGAAATGCAAAAAAAACAGGAAAATGAAATTAGCGGCCTGTGCCCTCTCCTGTGGTGATTGCCTCTGTGCTATTTTCTCTCTCGCTTCTAACGGCCCGAGTTTTTTCTTTCTTCTCTTTTGTAATTAGCGGGCACATTCGCAGGTGCATTTGTGGCAGTAACGGCCTTGGTTGGCTACATCGGAGGCATTGCTCCCGTGCAGCGCAAGAACTTCTTGCTGGCGTTTGCTTGGTTGATGGTCATTGCCATGATCGCTGAACTTTCGCTCGGAGGCGTCATCTGGTTCAAAACGTTAACGATGCGAAGTCTCTTTTCCCATCAATGGCCTACCTGGGCCGACTCGCTCAAGGTTGCTTTTCAAGATATGGTAAGGCCATGTCATTCGTGCATTGAAGATCGTCAAAGTGTACAGTGTGTAGTAGACCTGACTCCTACTATATTTCTTTCACTCTGACTTCCGCCTCTCATCAGACCAGTCTTCCAGGATATGGTCAATGTTGCGGATATCGCCCTGGGGAGAATGTGGTTCTGTTTGGTGCTTGTACAGCGACCCCCTCCGAATTCCCAGGATGTGAAGAAAAGGTCTCTGCATTTGCAGATAGCTACCTTCGAAAGTTGTATACGTCCTTGTTCGGTTTCACTGTCGTAAACGTGGTGTGCTTCGTGAGCAATGTCATCCTGATCCAAGCACGGAATGACGAAGAGCGGTACATCCGGATCGGAAGGAAGGAGGGCAGGATGTACAAGAATTCAATCTAGAAACATATAAAGCATAGCAATGATCAAAGACATGTCATCCTGTGCTGCGATCCGTATTCAAAAAAGAAAGGCCAGGACCCCACTCTGGAGCACACACCCTGCTCCCACGACGGGGCTCTGTATCAAAAGCATGGGCCATCGATTTGCGATTGTTTCTTATTTTTTTTTGATGCTGAGCACTAAATTTACCCCTAACCCATGGAGCAAGGGTCTTCGTACTGTAATTTGAAGGACGGACATTCATTCTTATCCAGGGTCCCACCTTCGTTTTTCTTTCAATTGTCCACCTGTCCAAGGGTCCATACAGCTGCCTGTCGTAAAGTTTGGCGGTTGTATTGGTGCCAATAAAACGAAATGAACATTGTGCACGTGACCCAGCCCTGCTTCAATTGCCTCAGAGTTCATTCCCCTTTTCCAGCAAGCAGGAGAAGGGGCGAAGAAAAGGCTCCTTCTGCTTCACACTTTCTTTCTCTTCCTTCACTCCTCACCTTCGTCCTCAACCTCTCCTCCCCTCCCCGACCACCTCTATCTCCCTTTCGATTTCTTGCTCACAAGAGAAGGGCCGCCGCATCCACATACCACATTCTCTCCCTGTCAAGCATTTCACTTTTTTCCCCCTTCGTGTTCTTTATTTTTACTGGTTTGCATTTCATTCCTTTTTCCATCTTTTAGCATTCCCTCAGCAATGATGGTCAACAAACACGCCTCTCTCACATCCCAAGACGGTGCAGACTATGACCCGCTTGATACCTACGGCACCACTTCCGATACAGAGACTGCACTGGATAACACCAAGGACCACACCAGCAATAACGCAGAAACTTCTCTCGCGTCTGCCCCTGAAAAGCCAGCCAGGAACTCTTGGGAAGAGAACGACAGCGACGACGAACCATATCCTGTAGCAGCATACGACTACGGTCCTGACGACGACGATGACGACGACGACGAAGTTGAAGATGAGGACGAAAGGAAGGATAGCAAGGGCGACGAAACGAACCAGGCTCGTCCCAATGGCGCCGCCCTCACCTTTGATCAGTCTGAAGACGAGGACAACGACGACGGCGACGACGGTGACGGGATCCGGTCCAAGGGACGTGCCCAGGTCAAGAATCCCAATCTATTCTTGGACAGGGCCGCTGGTCCACGAACGTCTGTCAACTCTACAAAGTCCTACTCCAGCCACACTAAACACCATTCTTTCGGTTACGACGAAGGAGACCGCCCAGAGCCCTCAGAGTCCGAGTCCGAGTCCAATTCAGAGTCCGAATCTGAATCTGACCGGGAACCGTTTGTGAATGCGTCGTCTTCCCCTCCAGCTCCGTTGCCTCTGGCCAGGTCCCGTCCGACGTCTATTTCGCTTCCTGCAATTGCAACCCACCACGTTGAATTGCCCGCAACTTCGGGCGCGCCAGTTGCCCCAGTTGCTGCTGTTGAGGAGGCAGCGCCACAGACAGTGGATGACAAGGAGGACGACCAGGATCACACGAACAACAGCTCATTGTCTGCATCCTCTCCACCTGCGTCGCCAACGCTTACTTCAACAGAGAAGAAATCGTCCAAGGGGCCATTATCCCCTCCCGCCATCGTCACACCTGATCGAGCTCAACACACAGAACAGCATCAGCAGCAGCGACAAACGAGCACGGACAGCAGCGACTCCTCCAACTCTTTCAAGGATGTTCGCTCGCCTGTCTTGAATGGCTATGCCAAAACATCGTCCGTTCCACGACCCAACGTTTTTCACCGCTCGCTATCCAGCACTTCATCTTCAAGAGGTTTTGTCCATGGTCAGCACGAACCACCACGATCTCTATCATACTCAGATACATCGGATGCTGAATTGAACGAGATATCGCTGGACGAACCTTTGCACGAGGCCCCTCGTAGGAGTACCACCACCGCCCCTCGCGTGCCCGTTGCACCCTCCACTGCGGGTTTCCCGTCTAGCTTCTTTGGAACCAAGCCTCACCCCAAATCCCAACAACTCAACCACCAATTGCCTCCCATGGCCCAGCCAGGAACACTCACTACAGGAACAGCCAACAGCTCTCCAACATTGTCAGCGTCACCACCAGAAGCTCGACCGAGCAATAGTCGAAACACGTCAATTAGTTCAATTGCAAGCACCATTCAAGGTGCGTTCATGGGTCGAGGTTTTGGCAGTGGAACGGCCCCTGTTGTTCCAGCGCCCAGGACACCAAGTCGGACGAGTGAACGAGGATCGAATGCAGGCATGGCGATCACCACAGGAGGTATTGATCTGAGACCCTCCAGCAATATCAGTCCTGAGAGAGCGTCGACATTCTCGACAATGACCACCGATTCAAACATGGACTTGCTGCTGGCGCGTTTGGAGGCTCAGAATTCAATGTTGGAGCAGGACTCCAAGAGACGAGCCACGACCGAATCAGAGATGGACAGGGCATTGGGTCATGCCAAGGAAGAGTCCACCAGTGGCGAGGATGTGGATTGGGGTAAGTCATAATTTCTCTTCACAATTCGATTGAGAAGACTAAGTTGTTACTCACATTTTTTATTTTTTGTTATGGCATTAGACTACTGGGGAGCCTTGATGCACGATTATAACGCTGTTGTGAAAAAGAATCCCAAGCAGCTCACGCAAATGATCCAAAAAGGTGTTCCTCCTGCACTTAGAGGCTTGATCTGGCAGCTGCTAGCCAAATCGAAGGATCCTGCGCTGGAGGAAAAGTACGCAGAGCTTCTTAAGAGCACTAGCACACATGAAAAGCAGATTAACCGGGACATGAGTCGGACCTTTCCCAATCATGAACATTTTCAGGCTGATGGGCTTGGTCAAGAGTCCTTGTTCAATGTCGTCAAAGCCTACAGTCTTTATGACCCTGAGGTCGGATATTGTCAAGGATTGAGTTTTGTCGTCGGCCCGTTGCTGTTGAACGTAAGAGTTTGAGCCCGTTGATATCATTTATGGGGGATCGTGATGTGGTAATATTTCAGGTTTAATTAACAAATCACCATGTTTTGGTGCAATTGTAGATGCCCGATGAAGAAGCGTTCTGCGTGCTGGTCCGGATGATGAGCTCCTACGATATGCGGGGACACTTTACTCCAGAGATGGGCATGCTCCAACTTCGACTCTACCAGTATGAGCAGCTCATGGAGGAGAGTGTACCGCTGATTGCGAAGCACTTTCAGACACAGGGGATCCGTTCAACTATGTACGCGTCCCAATGGTTCATGACCTTGTTTGCATACAAGTTTCCTCTGGAGCTGGTCTTCAGAGTATACGATATCCTGTTCGTCGAAGGCGTTGATTCCCTCTTTCGCTTTGCCATTGCACTCCTCAAGGCCAACCACGATCAGATCTTAAACCACGATTTTGAGACCTTGATCGAATTTTTGAAGAATGGGCTCTTTGAGCCTTACATCGTAAATATGATCTGGTTTCCTCAATTCGCTCTGCATATTGAGGGTGGACGACTTTGGATCTCACACCTTTTCTACCCTTCTTTATTGCGCACAAACTAGAGCGATGCCAGCTTGTTCATCCAGGATGCGTACAATGTCAAAGTGACACCCAGGAAGTTGACACAATACGCCCAAAAATATCAAGCAATGATCCAAAAGCAGCAGGCAGAGCTCGCAGCCGAGGAATCGCTCAAGGAGTCGAACCGTCAGCTGTCCTTGCACGTCCGTCGACTGGAAGGGTCCATTCATACGATTAACAAGGAACATGTGGAGATGGCCAAGGAACTGATTGCTCGTAAATTGGAAATGGCTCAGCTGCAGGACCAGAATGATGTCTTGACGCAAAAGGTCTTGGACCTGACCAAAATTGTGGATTCTCAGGCCAAGGAAGTCGAGGAGAAATACAGGGATGAGATCCAGGAGGTGCTGCAGCGAAATGTGGAGCTGGCACATAAGAATGAAAAGGTTGAAGATCAATTGGCGTATCTAGAGAACCTGGTCATCGAGACAAAGATGAAGTACGCCGAGAGCGAGAACGAGAAGGACGCGCTGACACGGAAACTAAATGACTTGAGAAAGGCATTGGGGGCCGTATAGACAGACTAGCCGAGCCTATAAACCTCACGCATCATCCGCATTACATACATCCAACAATGATTTCATGACCTTTCATCCTTCTATGCTTTTCTGAATGAATAAGCGCTAGACCCATCATTTGGACTGGGTCCCTGATGAGGTTTGCTGGAGATGAATTTCAATGACAGAGTTGAGACAAAGTGTCTTTTTTTTGATTTTGGGTGTGCGTCTCAAAATAGCTGGACGCGCGCTTTTTTTTCTGTTCTTGTGGTGCTACTTTTGGACCTGATCTTGGACACAGTGCGTGTCTTTACGGTGCAAGGGTGCACAAAGCAAAAGAAATCAATAATCAGGTTTGGAGCAACGAAAGAACGGGAAGAAGGAAGAAAAAGAGAGAAGGCGAGAGAAGGGTGTGTGGACATGTTTTGACTTTTCCAGCTGACAACCTCTTTTCCTGTGGTCTGTTTCTGAACAGCCAGAGAGAGCAAGTGGAGATGCATGAATCGCGCGTCGAAGGTAGGAAAGAAGGAGAGCGAGAGTCCTCGGGCCAGTCGAAGGGTGTCGTTGGGCTGTTGGAGCATCGGGGTGCCAGTCGGTCCGCCCAGTCAAGTCGAAAAGTAAGCGAGTGAGGTAAGCGAGAGAGGGCTGCATGACTGACTTTTTTTTTTTTTTTTTTTTTTTTGGCTTCAAGGAAGATGGGTCCGAGTGGGAGTTGCTTTTGGTCATGGGTGTTGCCCTCTGGTCTCTTTTTCCTCTTTTCAATCAACTCTTTCTGCTTTCTGCTTCTTTCTCTTCCTTTCTTTTATCCTTTTCCTTTTACATTAGTCCTTCCCTTCATCCCTCCCCTTTCCCCTCAACAAAAACTCACAGATACAGACATCATGGATCTCTTTCAAAGCGTCCTCGAAAACTTTAGCCAGCACTCCTCGGCTGTTGCCAACAACGATGAAGGTACAAACTGCTCCTTGTTACCTTCACATCCACCTCTCTTTTTTGATAGCGGTTCAGTGAGAACTCTTTCAGGAATAAGTCTCTTCTTTGTACGCATCAAGAGTGTGTCTTTCTGGACCTTTTTTTTTTTTTTTTTTTTTGTGCCTTATCCACTGTTCAGGCGACGCAAAAGTCGGCAGCAAAGGACAGAAAGGAGCAAGAACCCTTGATGGAGCAACCGTCTCAAAAACACTACAAGGGCAGATATCTTGTCCAGTCTCCATCGTCTTTCACTATCTCTCTCTCTCTCTCTCCATTTTTTTTTCACACGCCAGAACACGTCTTCTCTTGTGTCCGTTTCTGTACCCCTTTCAACTTTTTCTCCTTTTCGATTCAAACCCCCTGTGTTCGATGCATTGCGCTTGGGCCCAAGTTCTTCCTGTAACTGAGGCCGATAACCTTTTTCCGTGATTAACAATGCTTTTTTTTTTTTCTTTATGAATAGACAGGGAGACCATGGACCAGTCTTTGAACCAAATCAGGAACAATGGTGTGGCTCCTCCTCAGGAGCATGAGATCCACGCTGCCAAGGCCGCTCACGAGAAGGTCTACCAGCAAGGAAACAGTGACGTCTCTGACGAGGACCTGGGCAAGGCCGCCGGAGTGGAGGCTTTCCATGCCTACGAGAAGGACGAATCCGCGGCTGCAAGCCAAGGCAGCAGCGGCGGCGGACAGGGCCAGTTGGTCCAGATGGCTATGGCCGAGGCCATGAAGTTGTTCTCAAGCGGCGGAGGATCCGACAAGGGCGCCGTGATCCAATCTGCGATCGCTATGGCAATGAAGTTGTTCATGGGCAAATCTGGCGCCGGTGGCGGAGGCGTTTCGCAGTTGATGTCGATGTTCGGTGGCGGCGGCAGCTCTGGCAGCAGTGGCGGCATGGGCGATATGATGGGCATGCTTGGACAGGCCAGCCAGAACCCCGAGATCTCTGGAATGCTCAAGAAGTTCTTTTAAAGAAGGACGGGTCCCTTCAGCTTTGTACATACTATAGTTTCCACCTTTGCAGAAGCCAAAAAAAAAAAAAAGAAAAAAGAAGAAATCAAAAGTAACTTTTTTGACTGGGGGAGAGATTTCGTCATTTGACACCTTTTGCCTGCTTGGTCAAAGGAGGAGCCCAAGTGCTGCCCTGTTGCCGGGATGGGACAGGGTGATCAAGGGACAGGGGTCTTTGGGGTCCGGTGGGGGGGGGGATGGAGGGTTCAGTGGGACAAAGAGAGCGCGAGCAGAGAAAGAGAGGATGCGAGTGAGGGTGAGCAACACGAAAACAGACACACAGACTGGTGCTGGCGCTGGAACTCCTTCCTCCCCCTGTGTGTCTGTCTGTCACTCACTCACTCACTCTCTCTTTCTTTCTCTCTCTCTCTTTGTGCCCCGCCCCTTTTTTTCCCTGCGCGCACCTCGTTCTCTTTGCTGCATGCAATCTCTTTCGCTCTTAATCTCTTTCCATCATCCCTCTTTCTCCTCCTCATTGTCGCCCCATCCCCCCCTTCCTTCCCCATCCGACCGAGGTCATCGCATCCCCTCTTAATTCAAACACAGCCAGACCCAAGGACAGCCCCCCTCATCATTTCCTGCTCCTCCACTTCCTCTCTCCTCGCTCATCTTTTTCCCTGGCCGTCCACACCTTGTTCCCCTCCCGTGCCACCATCGCTCCGAGCAAAGCAACCTTCGCCTCGTTCTTCCTTCCACACAGACCAAGGCCAGGACCCTGTGAACGAACCAGCGAGTCTTCCATCGTATACCCCCGAGGACATTTCGCCCTCTTTATTTCCATCAAGCACAGCACACAGCACAGCACAGCATTGCACTGCAGCTCCACCCACCCATCCCACTTGGTGCCGCTGTAATTACCTCCCTTTGCCTTTCTTTCTTAACCTACCAACTGCATACTGTCATTCCTCCCCTCGTCCCTCTTTCGCCCTTCCTACTCCTAATTTCGCTCTTCAGTGCCGGGTTCCTCTCGCTTGCGTTAATACGACCTCTCCAGGATTAAACTCATTTCGCCAAGCAGAAAAGAAAAAAAGAGACCCCAATCGTCCTCTGCATTTCCACGCGAATAGTACACCTCTTCGTCATCGCACATGTCCTCCGCTATATCCTTCGTCCCCTCAGGGCGACCCTCGATTGCCAGCCCAAACGACGAGGACCCCAGACCCAGTTCCACGTCAGTCGTGGCGACGTTGCGCCACAGTCCAAGGTTGCTGCTCCGCAAGTCGGCCAGTGCGCTAAAGGAACCGCCTCAGAGTCCCGACATCTTTGCTCGAGGTGCAGGACCGTCCCTGAGGGCATCGACCCGCCTCCAGACCAGGAACACGAGCGCTCGACTCATGAATTCCCGGCCAAAGAGATCTTCAAGACAGCTCCAACAACCACAGCAGGACCAACAGAGCGAACAACGACATGCGTCAAGTAGCAACAACGGCGGCCAGCCATCGCAATATACCAACAATATGACCAGCAACCTGACCGCAACACCCTCGACCACCCAAGCTTTGCCCGCCACAACCACATCTGCAGTTTTCCCAGAGAGCCTTCGCCAAGATCCGAATGGTGTGGTCATGGAGAGTGCTATCCAGACTCGCTCTCTGCGTTCCTTGTCTGCCTCAGGCGGTATGACACCGACCGAGTCTACCACCAGTTATACCATGTCTAGTCCTTCCTCCAGGATTCTAGCAGCTTCAGGACATCAACCAACGTCTATTGCCACTGAGGAAACCAACGGATCCGTAACAAACGGCGGCGACAGGCGTTCCAGGGTAGCCACCCGTAGTACCTCCCAGACGAGGGATTCGACCCGATCCAGGAGTAGTCGAACCCGAGCCAGAACCCGAGCCATGCCTCTCAAGACCCTCAAAGGACCAGGGGTTCAAATGGACGAGGAAGAAAAGTCAGACGAGGATGATGATGACGAGGATGACCCACAAAACCGCTATCACCTAAGATCACCCGCACATCATCGACGTCCTCGCCCTCTGTTGAAGCGTCCCTCCCCTGAATTGGCCTCAAACGCAGCTTCGGACATTTCCAGACTAACCCTGACTCCTCGTCTCACTCGATTGGGAGCGCGCCATGAGTCCGGTCATGACTTTGACGATGATCTGGAGCAGGACCAGGAATTGTTGGCTGTGACCTCTAGTGGCACCGGCGCCGGTAGGAGTCGACTCTCAAGGAATTTGGAAGAAAAGAACAAGGTGGACCACCAGGATGGTCGACGGTCTCGGTCTAGCACGAGCTCCACCAGTAGTAACCAGGAAAACAAACCCGTGTCCACTACCGTTTACACCTCGTCAGGAACGCATGTTGCCCCCAAGAAGACAAAGAAGAAATCTGTAGGCCTTCACAAAGTTCCGAGCTTGCCCTCCAGTTGTCGTCGACTTCGAGGCAGGACTACAAAGATTGCAAAGATGGGCATCGATAAGGGTCTAGGCAGTGTCGAAGACGAGGACGATATTGAGGACGACGGCGAAGATGAAGATGAAGATGAGGACGAGGAGGAGTTCGAATCTTATCCTCGCAGTGACCAAGACGAGGAGATGACTGATGTTCAACAGATGCCACCTGGTTTGAGTCTACGTCAACAGCCAACAGAGGACATTTCTGGATGGACTACCAAAGAAGGGTTTATCGCGTCAAAACCAGAGGCGTCCCTGGCGGCAGCAGCAGCAGGAGGAGGCACCATGGGTTTTCATGCAAAACGAAAAGTTGGTGACGAGGACATGGAAGATCCCACAGCCTCCATTTCTCTGGACGAAGGTCAAGTAGTCAGCACAAAGTTGGCGAGAATTGACGAAACTGCAGACAGTGACAAGAATGGCTATATGAAGACGTTTTACAACATCCTTAAGAGTCCCAGAGATGAAGGTACGAAAGAAACGCGCGAAAAGGAACACCATCCTGCATAGATCTAAAACAAACAATTGGTCGGTTGCTTTTGCGAGAAGAATTACAAAGAAATGCTGTACTCACTTTCCTGTTTGTTTCTTGGTTTTCAAACCTTGATAGATGACGAAGGAATTCTGTCTTCAGAATCAGAAGATGCCGATTTGGAATCCGAGGACGACGACGATGACTTTGAGGAAATCGATGTGTATGTGATCTTGGCCTCTGCCTCTTGCTAACAGCATGTTTAGTGCCATATCAAGTTACGACCTCACGCTAGCAGTTGAAACTAACTCGTGCTTCTTTTTCCCCTTGTCCAACAGCTGGGAATTTATTGCTACTTTGCCGCCTTTGGGGCCATTGCCTCTCAACTTTTCGTTCACGATGCCTGAAAGGACTAGTGCCACGCCACCCATTACCCTTGTCTTGGACATTGATGAAACTCTTGTGCATTGTGCCACACGACCTCTTGGTAACGCTTTTGACTGCTATTTTGCACAAGTAGTTTGAGATCCAGATAAGCAGTGGATTTTAACAGAAGGTTTCTAATCCTACTCACGCTCTTTTTCAATTAGATTCACCTGATATGATCTTTCCAGTCGAGTACAATCAAGAGACATGGGAGGTTTACGGACGGATTCGACCGGGCATGCACGAATTTTTAGGTAACTGTCTTGGAAACTTGTTGGACCTTTGTTTTATTTTCATGGTGTTCTAACGTGTTATGTGCGTGATCTTTCTTTCCATTCGCCAGAGAAAATGTCGACAAAGTTTGAGGTGATCACCTTCACGGCTAGCCAGGAGTGTTATGCAGAGGCGCTGCTCAAGCTGATTGATCCCGACAAAAGGTTTATCAAGCATCGGTACTATCGCGACTCTTGTGTGCCAGTCTTTGGCAACTACGTCAAGGTAAAATGCCGGATATTCTGCCCAAGGAAGCAAGGATAATCGAGTGCTAAACGAACGACGAGACTAATTCCCTATTATGTTTGTTTTCATTTTCCAGGATTTGAGGATCCTGAATCGAGACTTGTCAAAAGTAGTAATTATTGATAACTCGCCTCAGGCTTTTGGCTATCAAATCTCGAATGGTATTCCGATTGAGTCTTGGTACGATGACAAGAGTGATCGCGAGCTTGCCAAGGTCATGTCTTTCTTGGAGACATTAGAAGGAGTAGACGATGTGCGACCCAAGATCGATGAGCAGTACAAATTACAGGAGAGGATTCACAAAGCTGTGGCCTTGGCGAGTCAACATCAACTGAACAGCATGAGTGCGCTCGGTGGACTTGGAACGACCCTTGGATCCGGCTCTGCGTCCATCACGGCCACGGATGACCAGCAACCAGAATCAATATCCTGCAGCAGCGCCAATAGCCTTGCGAGTCTGCAAAGCATGGTCCCGGATAATGTGGATATGGATGCGAATATGGACGATGCCGAAAAGATGGCCTCGGCGTCAGATGATGATGAAGAGGACGACGATGGTTCAGAAAGGATGACTCGTGGCAGAAGAAGACGCGCCAACGCCAACAAGGGACAACATGGTGGTCGAACCGGGATGACCATGAAGACCCGATCCAACAGTTTGGACTTGGACAAGATCTCTCTCTAATATATTCGGTTACTGATACACGAAAGGAATCTCAAGCCCTGCCTTCCCTTCACTCCCCCCATCTTTCTTTCCATGGTTGAGTAGCTCTTACCCTACTTGATCAGTAGATAGATTCACTACAAACTCCCATTGTTTTAAATGTTTCTTGTCTTTTCATTGTACAAAACCAAGCTTTTTTGTTTGTCTCTGGTAGTGTTCCGGACTTCAATTGAAAAAAACTGTCATACCAATGCTATTGATCTCCGTATCAGATCGACATCGCGTGGGTGGTGACGAGGAGTCTCCTGAATACATGCAATTAGGTATATGAGCTATTGAAGGAGGGCTGGGAACAAAAGTGGAGGAAATCGGGAGGAAGAAAGAATTTATCTCCGGGAAAATGAACTGGCAAAAATCTTTGCCACCGCCTGAGTGGTGTAAGAGCATTGAGTGTTCGAGAAAGAAAGTCCTGCTGGGCTGGCCGTAGAGTCGTTTGTGCGTCCCGGAGCAAGAGGATGTCGGGCCGCACTGTGGAGGTTCACCTCCCCCCTGCCCCCCTTTCACGGGTGCTTCCTAGTTCTCGATCGGGTAATTTTCATCCGCCCAAAAACCAAAATCCGCTCAGGTCAGGATTCACCCCTCGCTTCGGAACCTTTGGAAGAGGAGACGCAATCAGTTCCAAGACAATTGAGGAAAAGAGAGCCCTTCTTTCTGGGTAGACTGCTGCAGAGGTTCAAGTCTTGATCGGGTCTCGGGGGAAAATGGGAAGCGGAGAGCGAGCGTGCCATGGCCAGTGATTTCCTTGCCGGCATTACGTGGGGTGACTTGAAAAAGGGAGGGAAGGGCGATGAGATATAGAGAAAGGGTGGCATCGGCCGCAAATTTGGACCACGGACCTGATCGGTGCCCGACGCAATTGAACCAGGCAGCTTTGTTCCAACCCCAAAAAGCTACCTACCCCAGAGGTGTTTACTACGCCCATCAATTTTACTAATAAAATGCTTGGGCCAAGACAGAGAGAGAAGATCAACAACAACGACAACAACCATGGTGGCAACAAACACCCAAAAAACAACACCAATAAATAAAAAAACGATCCGAGTAATTGCTGTCATGTGGGAAGGAGCTGAGCTGGACGGGAGGATCAATGAATGGCTCCTGTAGCCAGTTAGAGTTTCACCATTTTTGAATCTCCTTCTCGCAGGTGGACTCGAAAATTTGGGCGACAGAACACACGCGCCCACATTTGATTCAAGTCAACACACCGGAGTGGAGTTGGACCGGGCAGGCGTGCATGTTGCTCCGCCGGGTTGGAGTCGGGATGTTTGACGTGGGACATGAGGCGTGGGCGTGGAGAACCCTGGTCATCGTCTCGTGGCATGGTTGGTTCCATTCTCCAGAGATTTTTTGTCGGGGTATTTTCATTGGACAGCCGGTCCCCTTCAATTGCTTTGCACCCTTCTTTCAACGCAATTTTGGGCGAAGGTAAGCGCGTACAACGGATCTCCCTGTTGCCGCTGCCAGAGGGCATGAGAGCATCCTGGCGACCATGGTGTGGCTGGACTCTGAATAAAGCATCTTTTGGTTTGGCTCATCCGTTGGTGGTTGCACAGAAAACAGGGCAGGGGCCTTTGAAGGAACAGCAACGGGCACATCAACTAAAGAAGAGAGACGAGACTAGGAGGAATAGCTTGCAACCTCAACAAACGACAAGGCCAGGCCAAGAGAACGTACAGTAGATTTCACAATGGAACATGAAGGAGCAGCCGCACTTTACTTTGGACCAGGTACATGCGTACACACACACTCGCACAGGCAGCAGAGACGCAGACAGACAGATCGGGCATGGGCGGAAGGGGCAAGGATAGATTATCAGTCCTTTTGGTTGCGTCGACGTCCATCTCGGGAGCCAACAACAGGAAGGAGAGAGTAAGAAAGAAAGAAAGAAGAGAAAGGAAACACAGCAAGCAAGAAAAAACATATGAAGAGAGAGAAAGAGCCTGCGAGCGAGTCATCCATCTTGGCTGTTCATGAGAGGAGGAGGAGAGACAGGCAAAAAAAAAAAAAAAAAAAAAAAGTCCTTCCCCACACACTGGCACCTCACACCTCAACCTCACACCCACTATTTCTCCAAGTACTCGTGCCTTTGTTTTCTCTCTTCTTTACTTCATTTCTCTCTTCTTCTTCTTGCTTCACTTCCCTTTCCTTCCCTTTCCTTCCCCCTGCTGCGCTCTTTTTCTCTCCTCTCCTCTGCGTTTCGTTGTCCTTGCCTTCCTTTCCTTCCTTCTGTCTCTCTTCCGCAATTGTCTGTGCAAACAAACCATCCCTCACGCCACCTCTCGACTCCATCCTTGCTCTCTTTCGCTCTCTCCACACGCCTTCCATTCATTCTTTCCCTCTTTTCTTTTCTCCTCTCTTCTATTCGTTCTTCAAACCTTCATTCGTTCTTTCCCCACACTCTTCCTCATACTTCTCGGCACATTGACGCTGCTTCCCTGGCCATGACAAAGATCAAGCCCAGGCTCATTGCCCGCATCTCCTGCCAGGAGTGCCGTCGACGAAAGACCCGCTGCAACTTTGATGGTCAGAGCCAAAAGTGCTCCACGTGTGCCCGTATTGGCACCGCCTGCATCTTTGCCCAGAAGAACGGCGTCGTTCTCGATATGGACAAAGTCATGGAGGAGAATAACCCACATCTCGTCCATCAACGTGAGAAGGAGCAGCGGGCCAAGGACCGCGCCAAGCTCAGCGGTCAATATGGTTCCTCCTCTTCTGGCCCCACTCTGGCACCTGCCACTGACTTCTCGGCCTACTCTAAATCCACTCCCTCGACCTCATACATGTCTGGCGCTGGCCCTCATTTCCACAACAGACCCAGCAGGAGCAATAGCACCTCTGGCACCACACCTTTCATTTCAAGGACGTCTTCCACCGAAGATCTATCTCAGGTTATGGATCGCCTACAGATCGATGCCTTTGGTATTGCGCCCCATACTCTCCGGAGCTTTAGTCAAGTAGCTGGGGACAATGACTCGGCAGCGAACTCGTCGGGCGAGTACTCTGATGCCGAGTCTGCCGATCCTTCATCCTCGGTTTTTCATGACACCCCCGATCCGGATCAGAGCAAGCCGAGTCCAGACTTGAGCAAGCGAAATAGTCATCGATCCTCGAGAAGCAGATCCGTTCCCCTGGTGGATGTCCAACCCGATCTGATCGATCTGTACTTTCAACACGTCCATCCTTTCCTGTTGGTTCTTCACAAGCCATCGTTCTTTCGACGTCTGCATGACCCAAAAGATCCCGTGCCCGACTTTTTACTCGCTGCCATGTATGCAGTGGCGTCGCACTACGCACCGGGGCGTGAGCAGGATGGGCGGCGATACTTTCAGTTCTGGCTCAGTCGGCTAGATGATACTCTCGACAAACCTCGATTATCGACTATCCAGGCATTACTCATGATCATCAAGTACCAAGAGGGCGTCAAACAGACTGGCTTTTACTTCCGAACGTACATGTACACTCAGATGGTGATTGTTCTGGCACGGGTAAGAGGTCCTTTCGACATTTATCTTCATGACCATCGGTCTATTTTGCTCTCGTCTAGCTTTCTGCTTCTCGCCCGCATCGACGAGCTATGACGACTCGCGGCTGAACATCCACCCTTTCTCCTTATTTTTATTTTCGCCTTTACAGGAGCTCCAATTGCACAAGACTACGCCCGTCAATGCCAAGCTAGACCCTGAGAGCCACGAAGTCCGTAGGAGACTCTTTTGGTCAATCTTTGTTCTGGATCAGTTCCTCTCAGTCTCGCAAGGACGTACCATGAGCTTCAGAGAGGTCGAGCCCGAGGCAGATTTACCCCGCACTGACAACGAGGATCCTAACGACCCAGAGGAGATTGAGGTGATCGAGAATGCGGTTGAATACATCAAACTGGTCAAGATCGACCACCAGGCTTTGATCCTTGTCCGAAAGTTCCTGACAAAGATCGTCACACCTGAAGAGACGATTCCTCAAGGTCTCTTCCTACACCAAGCTATGCTCTCTTGGAAAGCCAACCTTCCCGCTCGTCTTCAGCTGGCTCCGAACATGTCACCCCATACCCCCTTCGTGGCCCTGCTCCACATTCTCTACCACGCCTGCGCCATTATGATTCAGCGCTGTTATTGTGAAGATCCCAGCATCAACCATCTCGAAATTGCAGCAGTTTCAAGGGAAACCTGCACAGTCTCTGCGACCAGCATCACCGTGATCACCGATGATCTCTATACAAACCATGGAATGCTCCCATTAAGCTACCCGATCCGTGGCTGCTACTTTGTCATCTACTGTCTAATCGCTGCGGCCACGATTCAAGTGAGTGACATTCGGCATGGAGGCAACAGTACCATCATGTTCAAAAGGTCTCTGGCGCTTTTGAATATGATTTTGAGGCGATCAACAGCGGTCGATATTGAAAAAGAGGTTGAGCTACTCAAAAGCTCCCTGGACTCGAATATGGAAGGGCCTGCATCCTCTAGTCCTTCGTCTGCAAATGCCAACACTGCGCACTACGATCATCGTCCTGCTCTCAAGCCCATCTTGCCATTATCTCAAAAGTATGGATCTAGGATGAGCTTTAGTAGCTCTGGTGTCACCCCTGTCCGCGTTCGCAAGATTTCTCCAAAGTCACCATCAAGTTCTCATTCAAGTGCACCCTTGGTCAAGGCTCCGGCTCAGTCTCAAAATACCCAAGGCACTTACACATCGACGACATCGAGTGACATGCGACGACAGGATGGACAGTGTCCAGAGGTAAAATCCACCCATGTGGGATCCATGGACATGTCTGCTTCACCGCAACTTATTGACGATGACCTGGATCTCTGCATAAAGTCTTCACCTTCACCCGAGATGGCCTCTCGACCCATCACTGCCAGTATAAGCAGCGCTTTGGATACTTCGGCTATGGAGAATACCGAATCGTATCTCCAATCCGTCCCTACATTCCTCGCACCAACTTCGTTGCCACCAGACTTTAATGAATTTGCGTTGTCGCGTCAGCAATCCGTGGGTGATCAAAATACCGCTCCTCTGCTATCCCTCACTCAATTTTTGGCCTTTCAGCAGGAGCAGCAACGCCTACAGAAAGAGCAGGCGCAAAGACAACAACAACAACAACAACAACAACAGCAGCAGCAATCAAGTTTCACTGCTTTGGAGAGTCTAACGACGGACCAGATTCAAGAGCATTTGCGACTACTTCAACAACACCAGGCATTACAAATGCAGCAGATCCAACAACAACAACGGCAACAGCAACTCTTTCAGACGCAGCAGGACCCGGCTCTTGTCAGCGCGTTCTTGAACAATTTGCAAAACTTGAACAATTATCAGCAGTTAAACTCGGACCGAGAACAAAACGAACTCTTGTCCATGTTAGACTCGTCCCTTCTCAACTATGGCGCTGAAGACACTTCCAATAGTCAGACCTCCAACAATCGGGTGCCTTCGTCTCTTTCTCCGTCAAACGAGTCCATGTCGTCAACCGCATTCAGTCCTGAGCCCAGCGTCAACAACACCTCTTTTCAATCAGGATTTTTCTTGCCGGACGGTCAGCAGCGTACTCTCTCCTTGGACGAGCCTGGCTTAAACGACTCGACGGCTTTGGGAAGGCACTATCAGCATCAGAGTCCAAGCTTAAAAGATACCCCTTCCCCAGAGTCATTTCCGATCCTCGACATGTCTAGCTCGTTCCCAGGATATGTTGGAGGTGATAGCGCAGTGCCTTTTGGAGTTCGACAAGCGCTTGGCGACGCAGAGAAGCTGTTTAAATTCCAGGCCCAGACAAGCTTGCCTGGCGATTCTTGATTACAAGTAAATATTATTTATTATAAATTGATATACTACTACTCGAGCATACATTTCTCATTCACGGCGAACTTGGCCCTGTGTGCATGCTATGGCCTTTTGGTTGTTATCAACACGCGTTTTGTTTATCTTCCGAATTGAATCAGACATGCGCCTTTTTGAATTCGATTCGACTTGTATTCGACTGGATGGTCATTCGACTTGGACCTTGACTGTTATTCGATCCGACTTCTATTCGATTCGACTTTTGATTCAGCTTTTGCTCGATTCGACTTTTATTCGATCCGACTTTTCTATTTCGATCCGATTTTTATTCGACTCTAATTCGACCCGACTTTTGTTCGATCCGACTTTTGTTCGATCCGACTCAATTCGATTCAACTTTTGCTCGACCCGATGGTCATTCAGTCCGACTTTTGTTCGATCCGACTCGTCATTAATAAAACTGCACTCGTTACACAGTCCTTTATCATCCTTTCTTGATTTTGTGATCCAAAACTATGCACTTGGGGTGTGAGAACAACATGATTTGTGGTCTCTTGAGCGAACGGTAACATGTCGCTAGTCGATAATACTTTCCAAATTCAAGATCACCAGGCTCCCCGAATTTTTCGTCGAATGGGTATTGAAGATCTGTAGTTTTTTTAGCACTGGACTCATGGGACCAAGTGCGTTGAGTGTTTCCTGTCTAGAAGAATCGATCTGGATCATAAAATCGAATATCCTTCATCGCACACAACGAACAATTATTGGTGGCGTTTTTTGGACTGTTTATCCAATCGCATAAACAATGGTCATGTGATTTATGTTGGTTTGTGCTGCCACAGGTCTGGACCTGTGGTTCATTCCTTCCACTTCTCCCAACATACAACATCACCATGGCCATTCTTGAGGAAATTCCCGAGCCTGTCGCTACCCCTGCTGCTGCTGGAGCTGAAGCCACTGGAGAAGCCATCCAGCCATTCTTGGGTCTGAGCCGCGAGCAGTGCCATATCCTTCTGGCCCTTTACCACGTTGTGGACCCTACTCTTGAACCCAACGTGCCCACACTCTTCCCTACCATGGCTGAGAAGTTTGCGGAGGATCGCAAGGAGCGCAATTCGCTGGTCAAGAAGCTGGAACGTTCAGATGAAATCTATGCTCAGGAGGTCTTGAACCTGCAGGAGATCCAGAAGGCAGTGTTTGTTGCGTTGGTCGAGTCGGACATGGATACTGAGAAGGCGCGCGAGTACTTGAAGATGCGACCCAAGCAGACCCCTATGGAAGAAATGACGATTCAGGAAGTGCTCTCGAATGGATTCTTGCTGGGTGGTGTCCGCGATGATTCAAAGATCCCTGAGGCGGAGAGGAAGAAGAAGGCCTCGCCTGTGGCCTCGCCCAATTTCTTGGCGGCTAAGGCCTTTTATGACTATGCCTTTGACAAGTTTGGTTTCACGATGGCTTCAGTTCAGCTGGGATCTTTTTACCAGCACGAGTTCAAGGAGTGCCAGGGTGAGAACTGCCAGGCGGGCGAGGATCCCGAGCAAATGTCGCTGGATTACTTTATGAAGGCGGCTGTCAAGGGCAACCCCATGGCCATGCACAAGGTTGCCTGGCACTACGATCAAAAGGGAGAGTGGCACAAGGCCATCGAATGGTATACCAAAGCTGCCGATCAAGGTGAGGGCTTGTTCATAATTTCGTTGAATATTTGTTTGGTGGCGTTTTTGTTCCAATCAGAAGTTGTACTTACAACAGATTTATCTTGTGTCTATCGCTCTAGGATACCCCGACTCTGCTCATAACCTCGGAATGATTTACCAGGAGGGACACCCCAAGACGGAGCCCAAGATCGAGGTCAACTTGCCCTTGGCCCTTGAATACTACACTCGTGGATTGCACTATGGCTATGGACCCTCCGGCACCCAGATGGGTCGTCTTTTCTTCTTGATGGCCACCGACCCTAACTTGCGCGACCGCTTGCCCTCCACAGATCGATCCTATTCTTCCGACCCTCAGGAATACCTCATGACCGCAATCTCGTTCTTTGACAAATCGGCTACTTTGGCCGAATGGGAGGCTCTCCAGTTCCTGGGTATGATTTACGGATCCAAGGATTTCGGCTTGTACGATATCGACCGCGCACAGAACTTGTTCGAGTTGGCTTTTATTACCTCGAACGGCGGTCAGCAGTCCTTCGAGTTCTTGGTCCGCACCTTGTCTGCCAAGCGCACCATCATTGCTGAAAAGTTGCAGCAGGCCGAGGCCGCGAGCTCAGCGGGAGTGAAGTCTCAGGTCGTGGATCCTTCTACGGGATTGAAGACCTGTGCGGGCAAGGACTGTGGAAAGGTCGAGTCCAAGAAGGATGAGTTCCAACGTTGTGCCGGATGCAAGAAGCGCTTCTTCTGCTCACGTCTTTGCCAGGTCAACGACTGGAAGAGTGGCCACAAGAACAACTGCAAGAAGTAAAAACCTACCTAGCTCAAGGGCCTCTTTTTTTTCTTCTAGCACACACACATCCTCCTCTACCCTTGCGATCCCATCCCCCCTTCTCTCACCAGTATTACATATAACCTATTTTCGATAAAGTGTTTTCAAATCATCCATTGTTGGAAGGGTGATACGGTGGATATATTGAGTCATTTGGAGAATGAAGAGAGCGAGAGAGGAAAGAGGATCTATATGTCTAACTCTTCAAAGACTTTGCCGTAGGAATGGACTTTTGAAAGTTCTTTAGCTTGGCAGCGAGCGTGGCGACATCGATCTCGATATCGTCGGCCAGTTCATGGGTAGGATCAAATTCTCCCTTTTCTTCGACAGCAGGTGACTTTTTGACGGTCGACGACAGAGGTTCGTCCGGGGAGAGCAGAACCGCATTCCTGACCTGTTCCTTGGATCCCTGCTGGCGAACATAGGCCAATAACTCTTCCCGACTGGACTCTCGTTCCCAAAAGAGATGGCGTCTTTTCCAGTCGGGGCGTGACAAGATCTGAGATTGGATCATCTCGGCCTTTTCCAGGTCTCCCTGAGAGGCGTAACCGAGGAGCATGATGTTGGCCGTGAATTCGTCCGCCTCCAGATCAGACTCGACAATGCCTTCCGATGACCGAGCAAGTTCTCGCACGAGACTGTGCTGTTCGAGTTGCGCCCGAATCAGCTTGTCCAGGATGCGCTCCATGCCGCCGATATCCCGGTGTTCCACATACGCCAACATGAGGGCATGAAAGACTCCCTTGGGAGGGTAAAGTGGCAGAGGAGTTCGATAAGCGCTAGGTTCTTTGATCGGAGTTGGTCTTGGGTCGAGTACCTTTTTGAATGGACTTGGTAGCTGTTCCTTTGCTTGAGTCGAAATTGGGATCGACCCTTGTCCTTGGCGGGCACGAAGCAGCATCTCATCCAGGAGCGACTCTGAAATCTCAAGTTTTTCATGGTTCAGATGCGCAAACAGCAAAGACGACAACACCACCAGGTTTGGCTCGATCTTGGAAGACTCTACCATCTCTACCAATGTCGCCCTCAAGTCAGGGTATCCGTCCTTCATATGACCATAGCCGTAAAAGAGCGTGCTGTAGGTGACACTGTCTGGCGCGGTGTTTGTCTCTTGCATGTAGTCTCGAAGCTCCCGCACCTTTTGCCTCTTCCAATTCAGAACGAGCTGCTCAGAATCAAGTGTCTGGTCCAACAATCCATCCTCTTTTGGTCCGTAAGGATGATCGGCTATATACTCGAGCGCGTCGATGGTCGAGGTCTGAAAGATTGCCTTCAGCATCACATTGCAGGTCAGGGGCTTTGGTTTGATCCCGTATTCTCGCAACATCCAAAAGATCCTTTCTGCGCCGGCGAAATTCCGCTGTCGGGTATACTCTCGACACATTACATGCAGGACCTGCACGTACGGTTTCTTCCTTGTCATAAGCATATGATCCAACAACAGCTCTGCAGCCTCCAGGTCGTTCTTGAAGCACGCCATCCCCACAATCAGGGAGTGATAGATTTCGTAGGTCGGTGTACCTCCTCTCCGCAAGAGATCGTAAAACAACTCGAGCGCCGCATACATCTGGGTCACTCTGCCGTTCCGTAGAGTGGTGGAGGAAGTCGCAGAGGTCATCCGGAATTCCGTTCTGGATCCGGTGCCTCCGAATGCATCTGAACGAAGACCATGAGGCGTCTGGTCCCGAGAGTTGTTTCCAACTAGGCCATGGATGATGGCCGAGTACATCTCCTTGCCTGCATTTATCCTGCCCTTGTCCCTCCATTCATCAAAAAGCCCTTGAACCGTAACAATGTCGCCTTCAGACGAGAACGCGACCAATAATGCAATCCGCGCGTAATAATCCACTTGGACCCCCAAGACCGACTCGAGGTACTGATGAATCTGCAACAGTCGTTTCGGGTGGGATGATCCCGTCATGAAATGCATGGTCATCATGGCAGGAATGCCGGAGGAGGATTTGGTTATTGTTTTTGAACCTAAAGACGACGGTGGTGGAATGGTGGGGAACTGTAGGACCCAGGGACAGCGTTCACCAGAGTCCAGCAATGGCGGCTCATCAGAATTCCTGGGTTGAGCTGGCGAGTTGAAAGCTCTGTAAAAGCTTTCCATCCGACGGGCGCCCTGGCCATACTTGAATCGGTGCCGAGGAGATAAATCCTTGAATTGGGGTTGCGATGGATCCTTTGGCCGATCCTGTGAACTGTCTTGTTCTCCTGCAGCGGCGCTCCAGATCTGTCGTTGAAAGTCCAAGGATTCTGTAGCGCAAATCTTCCAAAATTTCAGGTACAGAAGATCGACATGGAGCTGTTGAATGTGGTGATCTAGGTAGCGGTGTATTTTATCGACCGGAGAGAGAGACTCGTGTTCTCGCTTGGGTAATGGCTTTCGTAACCGGGGCGGAGGCGGTATCCGCGATTTAGAGGATGATGATGAGGGTTTAGTCGCGGTTGCTCTGGAGGTTTTGATCCGTGTTGGTTGGATCAAGGGATTTTGGGGAGCCGAGCTGGTCAAGGCACGCGCGGAGAGGGAAGGGAACAAATTGCCTCGCCTTGAGCTTGACAGCAGAGACTGGGCCAGCAGGGAAGGGTTCGGAGTGAATGTTGCGGCAGAAGCAGCAGTTGCTCGCCGAAGTGCCTGGCCGGATGCACATTGGCGGCAAATGTAAAAAGACATGGAGGGGAACCTAGATCTGGTAGCGAATGTCGGCCATGCAAAAAAAAAAAAAAAAGAGATAAATATGAAAAGAGTGTGTGCGAGGAAGAGAGAAGGAGAAGGGAAAGACTGCACGGGGATTGAGGGTATAGTGGTACAGAGGGAGAAGATGGGATGGAGAAGGGATGGATGGATGTGGATGAAGTCCGAAGGAACCAAGGAGCAACCGAGGAAAGGGACGTTGCACACACACGCACATACACATGGAAGCGGAGCCAAGCCACCGACGGACACAAACAACCCCGAAGTGGGAGAAAAAAACGAAAGGAAAGCGCGCGCGCACAGAGCAGAAAGAGCAGAAAGGGGGAGTGAGGCCGAGTGGCACGCCGGTCTGTTGCGTGCTATTTGTCCGTCTGTCGTCTGTCTCTCTCTGTCAAGAAGGACGGCCCCTCTTCTCCTCTCGTATTCCTCATCCCTCTTCCTCCCCCCTCATCCCTTCCTCATCCCAAAACAATGTCTGACCCCGCCGAGCGAAAGAGAAAGCTGGAGGCCCTTGCCGCCAAGCGCACCAGCGAGGCTGCCGCTCCCAAGTAAAGAAAGCTCTCTCTCGTGTCCTGTCTACCTGCTAGTCTGTTTCATCGCGACCACAGGAAAAAAACACACCTAGACACATGGTTCATCCCTCTGGCATCTGGACCAGGAACTGATGGAAGAACGGGCAAACTCTCTAGCTCTGCTAGAACATCCGGCATCTGGACACACTCTGGACTCTGGCGATGGATTCACCCTGCACTCCCAAGGAGATATTTTGATTCACACGCGTGTCAAACGTACATTTCATTGACCCACTCTCTATTTCTTGTCATTTCAATCTTCATCAGGGCCGCCCCTGCCAAGAAGCCCGAGGCAAAGTCTTCCAGCAGCAGCAAGTCCTCGTCCTCAAAGTTCCCTGGAAAGGGCAACTCCTTGTCTAGCAAGCCCAGCAAGAAGCCTGTCTATGGTAAAAAAATAATAATACAAACACTTGACCTTTCTGGAAGAGAGGACCTTGGGGCAAAAAGTCGAAAAGTTCATTTTAGCTAACTGATGTGCTGCGCTAATATTTCTTTTCGGCCGCCGGCTCCTGTAGACTCGGAAGATGACGACGACATTATTGATGACGAAGAGGACGACGATGTCGAGAGCGATATATCGGAAGAGTTCTCGGATGTGGACTCTGATGATTCTGGTAGACCTTCCAAGAAGAAAAAGTCTGCTCCCCCCGCCAAAAAGTCTTCCTCCCGTCGTTCGCCACCACCCAAGAAGAAGTCTTCTTCTTCCTCAAAGTCCTCCAAGCCTCAAAAGAAGAAGAAAAAGGGATCCGATAGTGAAGACGAGGACAGCGATGCCCTTTCTGTCGTCAGCGAGTCTGAGGGTTCTGGTGGTAAGTCCCCTTTTAGCCCTTTTTTTTTTTGCTCCGCTTGCTGTTCTCCTTTTTTTTTTTTTTTTTTTTTGTAGATGGATCATTGCAATGGCAAGTTATTCTATGAGTTATCTAATCGTGTATAACAATCCTACGATAGACGAGGTCGCCATTGACACCAGCAACATTATCACAGGAAGCAGAAGGACGCGTGGCGCTAGAGTCGACTACACCAAGTTTGGACCCGATGGCTCTGATGATGACTAAATCAATAGAACCGAAGGAACAAAGTGAACCGACTTTGACTAAAAGGATGGCGAACGACAAAAAAAATCGGACCCAATTTATTAAGCGAACAGAGGCTCAAATGGAAGACGAAAGCAATGACTTTTATGGGCAAACTTCTTCTCTTCAACCACCCCCCATCTTCGTCCCCAACTTGTAATAAAATGAAGGGATATCTATTCTGGGTTGGGTTCCTGATCGTAGACGATGTGTCTGGCGCCTCTGACAACCGAGACCCAATTCGGGTTTAGGGACTGGAGAACGATCACGGTGGTATTGTTGCCGCCAGTTTCACAAAATATGACAGGATCATCGAGTCTCTGGAACTCGGCCACAATGGTTGACTTGAGAAGCTCGGGTTGAATTCTCTGTGGGAATCGTATCACATGAGTAGGTGAATCCGCGTACATGTTGAAGACTATGAAGTCCATTTGTAGAAAGCGCACTGGTGAAGTATGAGGTGGAGCGTCGTTGTAGATGTTGTAGGTAGGCAAGTCTGGATGAGGTGGATCAGCTTTTTGTTCCTTTGGGTGGAAGAAAAGCAATACAGGAAAGAGAGCGTGCCCTCTTTTTATTCATATCATTCCATCCGTTCTGAAAGCAGATACTTCATCTTATTCTGAGGGCGAGGGATAAAAAGGCATCGTCCGCGCCTTCGTCCGCTCCCCATGGGTTCACACGCCAAGACGATCGAAACCTGTCTGTTCAATGGTTGACCAGATGAAAAGCTGAAGTGTACACATTCTTTAGTGCCTAGTTACCACAGCCCACTGAAAAAGTCGTCTACACGCACACACACGCACACACACACACACACACACATACACAAAATCGACTTCTGCGTCTGCGGGTAAGTACAAGGACCACGGCAGAAGACCAACCAAGCATCCAATCAGGGAATAAAATCCGCATCTAGTGCACGCGTTCATCGCAGGGTGGGTTGGGGTACCTCCCATTCCAGGCCTGGCCTACCTAGGGCGGTGTTGCCACCAAACTAAAAAGAAAAGAGAAAAAAAAAAAGAAATGACACATACCCCGTGGGAAGAAATAAGCATTGGCTTTGGCCAATTTTGTCTGGAAATAAAGAGCGAGGAACAGAAACGGCGAAAATAGAAAAAAAAAAGACTTTGCACGCTTTCAGAAATAAAACCTGGGGTCTGGCCTTTTGGGGAATGGGCTCGAGGAGAGAGCCACTGGGTTGGACAATGGCGTGATTGGCACAGAGTCGGGAACGTGCGGGGCCTCCTCCCTTTCACTTTTTTTTGTCTTTGAGTGAGAGGCAAAAGAGGATGCATCTGGGACAAGGTTACAGGCACATGCCGACTCCGACGTGAGTCCGTGGGCACAATTCGATTTTCAATTTCCATTTGATCCAAACAAAACGAAAACTCGGGACGATGTCTCCGTTGTCGTGTTCAAGTCAATACAGTAGTCAATCAAGTCGTGAGTCACTTGGGTGTCCTCTTCCTGCTGGATCGGGGCCCGTTTGCCCTCCTGCCTCAGTCTGTTGATCTCAAGCTAGTTCGCTTTAACGTACGGGTATTTATTTTAAAAACTGCTTTTTTGTGTGGTCCCCTTGTTTGTTGTTGGGGAAGAAATGGGATGGAGTAAAAAAAAAAAAGACTGCAAAGAAACTGCTTTAAGCATGGACGATGCGGGCCACGAGATCGCCGCTTGATAGAGAGTCACTCTCCTTGATGGGGACATACTCAACTTTGCCAGCCACGGGTGCCGAGACTACCGTCTCCATCTTCATCGCAGAGAGAATGCAGATGGGGTCCCCGACGTTTACAACAGTGCCTTGCTTCACGCGAATCTCAACGACCACTCCAGACATGGGTGCACCAATGTCACCAGGCTTGCTGATGTCTGCACGCTCGCGAGCAGTGTGCTCCACCGCCGCGTTGTTATCCTGAACACTCAAGTTGCGTCCCTCACCATTGAGCTCAAAGAACACGTCGCGCTTGCCGACGCTATTGATAGGACCCACAGCCAAGAGCTTGATGATCAACGTCTTACCCTTCTCGATCTCGACATTGACCTCCTCTCCCACCTCCACCTTGCTGAGGAAGTAACGTGTGGGCAAAACAGACAGATCACCGTACAATTCGAGCTTTTGACGGTACTCCTCAAAGACCTTGGGATAGATGGCGGCCGAGGACACATCCACATCTCGGATGGACTTGCCGTACTTCTTGGTCAGCTCAAACTTCAAACCGGCTAGATCAAACTCGCCCATGTCTGCTCCAGGACGACCGTTAATACGAGGCAATCCACGAATGATGGCGGTGCGAAGAGGCTCGGGGAAACCTCCATAGGGCTGGCCAAGGTAACCCTGGAAAAACTCAACCACACTGGTGGGGAAGTTCAGAGATGACGCTCTCTCCGTTACATCCTCAAAGTTCAACGAGTTCGAGACCATGAATTGAGCCAAGTCTCCAACAACCTTGGAGGAAGGTGTCACCTTGACAATATCACCGCACAGCTGGTTGGCAGCGATGTAAGCCTTCTTGATCTCGTTCCATTGCGTGCCAAGTCCAAGCTGTTGGGCCTGGAACATCAAGTTGGTGTACTGGCCACCGGGCATCTCGTGTTGGTAGACTCCAGAATCGGCAGCACGAACGTTGGCTTCGAATCCAGAGTACAAAAGACGCGCTTGCTCCCAGTAGCTGTTGATCGCAATGACATCCTCCTGGCGAATTCCAGTGCCGAGTTCGGTATTCTCAAGGGCAGATACGACGGCACCCATCGATGGCTGTGAAGTAATGCCTGACATGACGTCAACGGCCAAATCCACAACATCAGCGCCAGCAGCAGCGGCAGCCAACATTGAGGCAACACCAGTTCCAGCAGTGTCGTGTGTGTGCATGTGAATGGGGAGATCGGGGAAGCGCTTGCGGATCGCTCCGACAAGAAGAGTGGCGGCGGCGGGTTTCAAGAGACCAGCCATGTCCTTAATGGCAAGGATGTGAATACCCTCGTTTACCAATTCCTGGACAAAGTTGAGGTAGTACTCCAAGTTGTGTTTGGTGCGCTTGGGGTCTGAAACATCGCCGGTGTAGCAAACAGCCGCCTCTACGATACCTCCAGCAGCCTTAACAGCCTGGATACCAAGACGCATGTTCTCAATATAGTTCAAACTGTCAAAGATACGGAAGATATCCATGCCGCTTTGAACTGCCTTTGCGCAAAAGTCGTAAATGACATTGTCTGGGTAGCTGGTGTAACCGACGGCGTTTGCACCACGGAAGAGCATCTGGAATGGAATGTTGGGGACAAGCTTGCGGAGCTGAATCAAACGATCCCAGGGGTCCTCGTATAAGAAACGCATGGCGACATCAAAAGTGGCGCCTCCCCACATCTCCAGTGCGAAAGCGTTCGAGAATGCATGAGCAGTCGTGGGAGCAATGTTCAGCAAATCTGTTTATCAAATAGAGAAATAAAGTCACGGTTAGCGTCTGGATTGCCAGCAACAGCGGTTATCCAGCTCAAGACTTGGCGAGAACCTTACCAATGGTACGGACACGGGTTGCCAGCAAACTCTGATGAGCATCTCTCCAGGTGGTATCCATGATCAACACCCCTGGATATGCACGGACGGCCTTTGCAAAGCCCTCAGCTCCCTTTTCAAGGAAGACCTTGCGCCATCCGGTCGTGGGCACAGACGAGATATCGACGGCCTGGGTGGAGTCGTCCTTTGAGGACAAGGCTGGGATCAATAACTCCTTCTTCAGAAGAGGCTCGCCCTAGTAGAAATATAATGATGCGGGTTACTAAAAGGTTGTCCCTACCTTTTCAAAACGTTCCCGTCATGTTTGTTCGTTAGACTTACGATTTGGCCAGCAATACTGGGTCCATTGACGGCAACATCTCCGAGATACGCGAGCAGCTTTTGGGCACGGTTCAGCTGCTTGACAAGGTTGAACAAGCCTGGAGTATCATCGATAAAGGTGGTCCAGCACTTGCCCTCAATAAAAGTTGGATGTGTGATCAAGCGCTGCACAAAGGGAATGTTGGTTTTGACGCCGCGAATGCGGAATTCGACCAAGGCTCGTACTACCTTGCGCCGAGCCAATTCGTAAGTGGCCCCTGAGCAAGTGACTTTGACTAGCAAGGAGTCGTAATGGGGGGTGATGACTGCGCCGACAAAACCCTGTCCACCATCTAAACGCACACCATTGCCACCGGCAGAGCGGTAGACCTCTATTTTTCCTGTGTCGGGCTGGAAGTTTTGTGCTGGATCCTCGGTGGTGACTCGGCACTGAATCGCAAATCCACGAATTTGAATTTTTTCTTGGGTCAGTCCGAGTTCTGGAAGGAGAATGCCCGCAGCGATCTGAATCTGAGCCGCAACAATGTCAATGCCCGTGATTTCCTCTATAGGAGGAATGGGTTATAAAAAGTCGAGTTAATGTCAATGACGCAGGCCTATCACTCATTCAGTCCAGTCCTGAAAAGGCATGTACCTGTGATCGTGTGCTCGACCTGAATACGGGGGTTGATTTCGATAAAGTAATGGCGATCCTGTTGGTCAACCAAGAACTCGGCGGTTCCTGCGTTCTTGTACTTGACATACTTGGCGAGTTTGATGGCGTCATTCAAGATGGCATCTCTGACCGAAGGTGTCAATGACTTTGCAGGAGCAATCTCGACGACCTTTTGATGGCGACGCTGAACCGAGCAGTCGCGCTCGAACAAGTGGATTACATTTCCTGCGCTATCGGCCAAGAGCTGAACCTCAATATGGCGAGGCTTGTCCAAAAATCGCTCAATGAATACAGTTCCGTCGCCGAAAGCTTGCTTGGCCTCAGAGGTAGCACGTTCGAAACCCTCGGCAAATTCAGCTTGCGAACGGACGACACGCATACCGCGGCCACCGCCTCCCATGGCAGCCTTGATAATAACTGGGAAGCCATACTCTGCAATAGACAAAAAAGAATTATTAGCTGGCAAAGAATATAATGACGGGGTGATGACGATAGCAACAACGAGCAGTATCAGCCACAATGTAAGCCCGTCATACTTTTGACGAAAGCCTCGGCTTCCTTGATGGACTGAATGGGTCCTGGGGTACCGGGCACAATGGGAACTCCGGCGGCAATGGCTAATCGGAACAAAGAGAAATAGTTCTGCGATCAGAGACATTGACGTGACTCCGTTGCGAGTCCGATGATGCATTTTTTCTGTTCTTTTTTCCCTCTGTTGTTGTCGTACCAATATCGCGAGCTTTGGTCTTGTCTCCGAGAGATTCGATCACATGGGCATCCGGTCCAACAAAGGCTATGCCGTTGTCAGCGCACTTTTGTGCGAATCCTGCATTCTCACTGAGAAAGCCGTAACCAGGGTGGATCATGGAGACGTCGTGAAGCTTGGCAATGCGAATGATCTCATCCTGGGCAAGGTAGGCTGCCACGGGGGTGAACTTGCTGGGATCTCCGATCTGGTAGGCTTCATCGGCCTAGTGGAGAATAAAGAGAGAGAAATAGGATGACGTTGAGGTTTGTCAGTAGTGTGTTTTAAGCAATTGTGCTGTATCTAAAGTGGATCGGCCTTTGCTCCTTTTTGGTCAGGACGAGCATTCATCAGAATTAAAAGAAAAAAAAAAGTTCCCACAGGAGGTACAAAAAGTAGGAAGATTCAGTTGATCAGGCACCAGCAAACAAACACGCCCAGGTGACAAACAGAAAGAGAGCGAGGGGGTGTGGGTCACAGTGCATGAGCCAGCAGAGGACGAGTATGATAGCTGGTATTGTCGTTATCAATGGTGGGATCAAAGAGGTGCACAAGCTCGAGGGCTTGCTATCTCCAATCTTGCTATCGATTGATTGCCACACTATCGGTGTCTTTATCACAGGACCCAACCCAGAGGTGATGGATAATAAGAGAGCGAGAAAGGAAAAAAGGGAGTCACAGAAATCCACTTTTCATCTCTGTCCGGCTCTCCCTCTCTCTGTCCGTCTGTCGCTCGGTGACTTTCTCGTGCCAACCAAACCCTCTGACTCCCTCGCTTCTTCATTACACTATGACTGAAGCACACAATAGAAACTCTAACCCCGCATTCTGAGCATTCGCTTCTTTGGGCAGCAATCCTTCGCCTTGTGGTATTGTTCCTTCGTGGACTGACCTGCCTCTGACACACACACACACACACACACACACACGCCCCTACCCACAATCATGCTCCGTTGGATCCACTCCCCAAAGACCGAGACCCCTGGCCCATCGAGGCAGCGCTGGTTCCGGTTCTTTAGACCGTTGATACGGCCATAGTAAGCACTCTTCCTCTCTTTGTCTTGTTTCTGACACCAAGACTGTCACTCATAGGCACTCCTACTTTGTCAGGGAGGTCTGTTTACCTTGTAGCGATGCATGCTTAGTCTATCCTCGTGCGAGAAAAGGGCAACGGTTTTCATGGAGAGCTCGTGGGCGGAGCGGAAGACGCGGATGGCAATCTCGCCTCGATTAGCAACCATGACCTTCTTGAGGACATCATCGGGTTTGCCGGTGGTCGAACGACGGATCGTGTCGACCGAGTGTTCTTGATCGTGAACCATGACCTGGATAGATTTAAGTTCTTTGTTGCAAAGGTCAAGAATAGAGGAAATGGAAGAGAGAGAGAGAGGAGGAGGAGAGGAAAAGAGGGAGATAGAGAGAAAAAAAAGAGATGGCGGAAGAGAAAGGGAGAAAGAGAAGCGACTGGGAGTGAGGGAGAGTGTGAGAGTGAAGAAAAGAAAAGGGAGAGAGAGGAAGGAAAGAAAGAGAAGCGCAGAAGCAAGGCAGTTTTTGAAAATGATGATCCGTCGCGCAAGGGACGAAAGAAGAAAGAACGACGGGTGGTGACTGGAAACAGTGCAGGGAAATAACGGATTTTTGTTGGGCGATTGACTCTCTCACACACTCGTACCCCCCACCTCGCACTCTCTGAATCACAATGTCTGCTTTGAATGGAACCCACTATTGGTATTGAATTGTACAGTACAGCTGTAGACTACTGTACTTGCCGACCGTTTCTTGATCGATCTGCGATCCGACCTCCGACGTCTCGGCTCTTGCAGGCAACACCTGCTTTTCTCGTTCCCTTTGCGTGTCTGTGTGTCTGCGTGTCCGCCTGTCTGCCTGCATGTCTGTTTCCGACCCGCGCGATCGCACCCCGACTCTTAGACTTTTTCTCCGACTTGTTCTCTAGCACCACGACTATTCTCTACTCCCCTTTACGCGTTCTGGAGTCTCCTCCTCTTTTCTTCCAGGTGGCATGAGCTGGCAAGCGGAGAAAGAGAGAACGAGAGAAAGAGAGGAAGAGAGAACAAAAAGTCCATCCATCTCTACAGCAACAACAAAAAAAAACTGGTCTGAGACCAAGAGACAGTTCGCCCGAAAGAGAGACATGGCCCCAGATCCTCCTTTCTTCTCGCGATCTCTTCCTCCAGGAGGCCGCCATCCTGGCGTCCGTCTGAGGCTGTGCGCGGTCTTCTTCAGTCCGGTCTCGCTTTGGAGGCCTCGATCCTGCGCATCTCATCACCCTCACTCCATTCCATTCGTTCATTCATTCATCCCTTGCCCTCACCCTTGCTTTTGCTCGCTTTGTATTTGCCACTGCCCTTTTAATTTCCTGGTTGCACAGAGGACTGTGGACTACGAGACTTTGCATGCCATTGCATGCTGCTGTTTCTGCTTCTGCTTCTGCTGTTAGTTACCCTTTATTCGTCACTTACCCGTGTCTTCACTCGCCGCCCAATCATCTACCTATGCTTCTTCCAACACGCTCCAAGACCGGAAAGAGGCAATGGCCTAGTGTAGGCACTCTAGCGGCCACAATGGCCTGCTTCGAAGTCATTGTCGCGATTGCTGTCGCTCCAAACCCTCCTCAACCAATCTCGACCTCTCGCCTCAAAAGCCATTCATCCTGGCTTGCACCAAACCCTACTGCAAAGCAAGATCATGAGAGGAGGCAGTTCGCCCCGTGGTCACTGGGGACTCTCAGTCCTGCCCCGACCCAGACAAACCTGCCAACAAACACTGCCGCCAACGCTGCTGCAATCTCTAGCACCGCACAAACCACCTTGTGTTCCTACACCAAGACACAACCCTACATGCCTCCTTTGCCGACACAGCTGCCGCGTCCGCCCACCAAACCGCGACTTTTAACAGACTTTGAGTACGATACAATGTGGGATCCCGACATGAACACGCTGCGCCTGGGTGTTCTCCTCAACTTGGATGCTGGGCCAAGGGAGCGAGAGGCAGTAATGGTCCGAAAAGCGCTATCAGTGATTCGCTTAGCCGTGAACAATGTAAACGAGAACCAAATCATCCCAGGACTGAACATGTCGATTATTGTTCGCGACAGTCAGAACCCTAGCTTGTATTCGCCCTCAGGAGGTTTAGCAGCGATTAATGGAGCTGGTCAACTGATCGGAGCAAAGGTTTGTGTGGACTGACACTTGCACAACGTCGCCATTTTTAACTACGCAGGCGAAAAGCAAGCAAATCTAATCGATAGCTGACGCGCATTCCTCACAACAAAGGTCAGCGGTGTTATTGGAGATATCCGGTCAGATCTGACGCGTTACGAAGCTTTAATGACCTCCAGCGTACAGATCTCACAATGCTCATTTGCATCAGGTTAGGCCAATTCTATAACCTCATGCTACCCAATGTAGACGTATCACCGTCTTTGTCTCTAACAGCCCAAGGAAAAAAATTGCTTCTTGTCCACTAGTAAACACAGTTCTTTCTGATTCTCGGACGTATCCGTACTTTTTTCGTACCATTCCCACAACAATTATTCTTCTGGACGCTATGCTTGATGTAATCCGCAGTATGGGCTGGAAACGGATATCTCTTATCTATGATATTGAGACATTGGGATGGTCAGGTATGAAGGAAATGAACAGACCCTATGAATGAGTGTCTCGCCAAATAGATATTACATTCACATCATTTATGATGCTGCTCTCTAGGTCGCGAGTATTTTTCTGCACGTGCAGCCAAGCTAGGGATCTATGTTTTGGCATACCAACCCCTCTCGACAGCCGGTGTACCTTTTGATCCCACCTACAAGTTTGTTCGGGATCAAATTCAATCCACTCAATCTCGCGTTCAGGTGCTTATAGCAGCGGGAGATATTCAGAATGAATTGTTGCAGCAGATGAGGCAAGTCGAATTGGTTCGAAACCCTAGCCTTCCTGGATAATGACTAACAAGCTCCATTGTACATTAGACAATTTGGATTGTTTTCGTCTGATTACGCTTGGGTCACTCTAAACGACATATCATCTCCACTTCGTCAGGAACCCGATGTGAAGGACTTTGACGGCTTGATAATGATTGATAACGGCTGGGAGATGAATGGTTACGATCCCTATGAAAACTTTCTTGAACAATGGCTAACGCTCAACCCAGAGGAGTAAGATTGGTTCACCAGTCGGCCTCGCACTCTTATTCTTGGTGGAGATACTCAATGCTGATCCTTTTTTTTTGTCGCTCTGACCTTCCCCAGATATCCGGGAGCAGGAGATCCTACGGTTGATAACAATGAAGGCATGGCCTACTCTTGCGTGATGATGCTGGCCCATGCATACGCAGATCTGATCAACGGGGCTGTCCCAGACCCTTCACAAATTCCCAATAGCCCTCTCATTCAGGAGCTCCTCGCTGGTGACCACACAGAGGATGTTCACGTTTCCGAAACCTACAGAAGCAAGCCGTACAGAGGACCATCCGGACCAATTACCTTGGATGACAACGGCGATCGAAAAGAAGGGTAGCTATCCTATATATTTGGAATCCCTCACTCTTCTCCCTCCTTTATTTTTCCTTCTGCCTAACTTTTTTTTAATTGTTCCGCTTTCGTTAGGTACTATGTTGCTCTTAGTTTGAGAGACGGCAAAGCTGTACACTTTGGTTTTGTCTTTTCAGGAGAATATACCTTCATCAGAAAGCCATTCTTCAAAGAATCACACCCCGATCTCCCCAGTGACGCTCCTCCATGGGCCAGTAAGTGCAAGGCCAAAGAGGATCTAGTATATCTTTATTTTCCAACACAACAGTACTTACTCCACTACTTCTCCATGGTAGTCCAAAATCCTCAGTGGAACAGGGTGAGCGGGATTATTTATGGAATTCTGTGTTGCTTGGGTATTGTTGCGACTTTGATCACCGCTGCTCTAGTGATCTATTTCAGGGACCATATCATCATCAAAGCTTCAAGGTAAAGTTTTCGCCTTGCCTGAAATTCATGTTTTCGCTGTAATCGCCTCCCCCTGACACCTTTCCTTATGTTCTTTTGCTCAGTCCAACATTTTGTATTTGTGAACTCTTCGGCATTTTACTTGTGTTCATATGGTGCACTCTCCATATTGGCATTCCAAATCGAGCTATCTGCATCGCTCAGACCTTTATTCTCCCAATTGGTGTGACACTCCTCGTAGGGTAGGTTGCCTCTCATTTGGCTACGATATAATTGAACAAGACCAGCTACTCCTCCACTGATTACCATCCTAAACGACGCCTTAGATCTCTCACTGTCAAGAACTACCGCATCTATCGAATCTTCAATTCTGTCACTGTCTCCAATCAAGCATTCCAGACTCGACTGCTGGTCCGCTACGTTGCTGTTGCAGTTCTGCTATGCGTGATCCCGATGGTGGTCGAAATGGCGGTGGATGCTCCTGCACCTTACATGATCAACATTAGGGCTTTTCAATGGGTCCGTTGCCGCGGAATCCACACTCAAACCTGGTGGGTGATCTCGTCTTCGATCATCCCCGCGTTATTGGTTCTTTTTGGTGTGTTCTTGGCCATCAAGACAAGAAATGTTGTGTTTCTTTGGAATGAAGCGCGACAAATTTCACTTGTGCTCTAGTAAGAATATGTTTGGCAATCATGTAAACATCCTCATGTAAACATCCTCAAGGGGCCTAATTCCCTTTTTAATCGATTATTTTTTCCTACAGCAACGTACTTTTCTTCGCCATCATCATCGTTGTCTCACAGGCTTTCCCTATGGATCTCTACCTCGCCACTTTTTACATCTCGATCGTGGGAACACTCTTTATAGATGCGTTGTCGTTGATCGTCCTATTTCCACCAAAGTTCTGGGGCATCTGGAAAAGTATGCACAAAACATGGGGCGAAGACGGCCATCCTAATCCGCAGAACCAAGGAGGACTTGGTGGTGGTGGCGGTGGAGGCTTTGGTGGCGCAGCAGTCATGGGCCGAATGCCTGGTGATATTAAGGTCAGTGGAAGAGCTGCCATAGCACCTGCCGTCGCAGCCTTGGATCTGGAAACGGCAGGAGGAGACCGAAATCCAACCACCTCGGAAAAATTCTTGGAACCTGTGTTCAATAGTAGAAGGAAGCGATCCACGAACGCATCCATCTCCACCTCTAATACAGGGATCTCAAAGATTGAAGGAAATCCATTGGGTGCTTGGATGAACTCACGGATTCCACGAAAGGGCTCTGCACCGATGACGGGGACGTTTCTCCCGGGTTCGTTCTCCTCTGAGTCTCTATCCTTGGATGATGGTATCGATCCAGGGTTTGGTCGAAAAAAGAAGAATGGGGTCTCTAGTACAGCCGATCAGGATTTTTCTGGAGAGGATAATCAAGAGCACCAGATCGAGAGACTCGGTAGAAATGAGCTGAAAGCCACCGATGATGGAGCAGCAGGTGACGAGGAAGAACCAAAGGAACCTTTGAATACCGCTTTGCAGATGAATAGGACGTTTGGAAGTTCGTCCTCGGGTGCGCACAGAATGGTGAGTTCTATTACTTGATCCCTTTTCGTAAATGAAATGATGCAGTAAAGGTGCTAACACCTCAAGTGTCTTGTGCAATTACTCCGGATATATATAAATAGCTCGATGCCTACGTGGTAAGAAAAGTTCTACATCGCGGGAAAGAAGCTTGCCGTTTTTAGATCTAACACAGGCCCCCTCAACATATCAAACGACTAGTTTTTGCTGCCAATCCGTGTGCAGAAGAGCCGAATTGCGAGCCTTCTTTCTCACTGGTCCATGGCAACATTGATCTTGATGCCTGAAGCGCACGCGTTTCTTTCCGTGGACGTAAGTTGGACGTTGAACTACATGCGTTTAGGTCTGCCACATCATCATCGCCAATTGCACTCTGTCTGAATCAGAGGTTAACTTCCTTTTTTTTTCTCGGTGAAAAACATGAAGAGCACTGATGGAAAATCAGCTAGCTATCTAATGCTATCGATGTACCAGCTTCAGAAGGAGCCGGACCCGACTATCACAGTTACCACCTGCCATGCAGGAACTCTGCTGATTCGCTTCTCTAGTCAGCATCGACTAGACAGCTGGATGAATTTGTTCTCAGAAGAGGATCGTCAAGCACTCTCTGCCCGATCCGCATCTACTTCATCAACCAATTCAAACCCACCCTTTGCATCTGGATATTCGAGTGGGGGAGGTGGTCCCGGTGGTGGAGCGGCGGTCCGCCGTAGATCTACTAACTTGGATGGTGTTCCCGACTCTATGAGTCAACCGATCTCGAACATGCACTTCTCAGGGATCTCACCAGAGATGTCTGACATGGGCATTCCAGGTTTGAGAGGGCCTCCTTATCCGGATCCACCCATGGCCGCACTTGCGCCGTCGTCCTGGACCTCCAGACTAAGCGCCTCTAATAGTCTGTCTCGACTTTGGAGCAGGAAGGACTCCGCAAAGTCGATAAGTGGAGCCAGCAGCCAGTCTGTCTATACGGCCAACAACACTTTTAACCTTAACTACAACCAATTTCCTCCATCCTTGCAAGACCCGTCTCAATTTGGGGCCGGAGGAGAACTTCATGAAGATCTGTCGAATGGCGCGGCTCGATGGGCCCGTGCCGGAGGCGAGTGGACAAGTACGGATAGCGACGCATCAAATTCTATACCCGCAGGACGCCAATCCAACGCCAATCGCCGAGAGAACAGCAACAGCTATGTACACAGGAAGAGCTTCCTAGGGATGGGCGCAGGGGAGACTGTAATTGAGGATAAAGACGGAGAACAGGAATCGTCTTTTGCAAAAAACAATCCTGACATAGCAGACACACAGGATGCCGTTCCCGTCGCAGATTTGGATGCTCGCGGCTCTTCTGTCTTGGCAGCGGTCCTTCCGTCGGTTTCTTTGGCAGATAATAGCGTGGACGATATTTCTATCTCCAAACCTAGCCAAGGAGAAGATGCTCTCAAAGACGAACAGATCTCGTCTATCGCGCCTAGTCAAGAGAGCCAAGAGATCGGCGTTGGCCTGAATGCTCTCGATGTTGTAAACGCTACAAAATCCCTTCAGTCCGAGACCACCTCTTCGGGGTCCGTGTTATCATATCAAACACACGACAAGTTAGCACCAATCGACCTTGCGAGGCCAGACCCTCCGTCCAATAGGAACTCCAGGATTACAGTCGACATCGACGATGATGACGATGACGATGATCTGTATGACCCCGAGTTTGGTATAGGAGGGGGTCAAAGGAGGAGACGTCGTCGAATTAAACCAAGTCGAATGAATACCGGCATCGCCGCTATTCCGTCGGCCGCTGTGATCTCAGCAGCAGCCGCGGCGGTTTCTGCCGGGTGGTCCGAGGGGGAAGCTCTTGCGGCTGCCATCGCCAACAGTCCGGCCCTGCCTCAAGTGTCCAGCAATGCGAGGCTCGGAGGGAATCGGTCCCGGAAGGAGAGCGTGGGCGAGGGTTACTTGAGCAGTAGCAGCGCCAGTTCGATGTATTCGAATCATGCCGGGGACTCGTCAGGATCAGGGACTCGCCACGTGGCGACTCGGATCTACACGGACCGCGTAAACATGTCGCCGGCGGGCGGCAGCCTTGCAAAGCGAATGTCTGCTGGCGCAAGCTCAATTTTGTTGTCACCGGCACCGTCCACACCTCAGTCATCGTTGGCCACAACTCCGACCGCCTCTCCTTTGGCACCCTATCCCCGTCGCACTGGCTGAACCTCCAGATCTGTAGATAGCAACAACACGGCATCGTCTTCAGTGTAAATAGTTTGACATCGCAGACGACAAGCAGCATGTCTTTCACAAAGGGGAATAAAGGAATAAAGTTTGCGCACAGACAGGTCATTTTGGTGGCGTAATCAGAAAACAGCACAGCCAATTTGATCTGGGGCAGGGTGGGGAAAAGGGCAAAGAAAACCCATGGCAGCTCTTGTCATCGCGCCCTCGATTCGCTCTCTTTGGACGATGCCATCAGAGTAAACTCGGGCCAAGAACAGGGAGACAGAGAAAAAGGGCAATGGATTTTGCCGGCTGCAGACAGAGACTGCCTCGAATTCCACAATCAATCATTTCCACTCCAATCGCCCCGAGTCGACGCGCGGACACAAGAAGAAGAAAAGGCAAAGCTGGCTGCACCCTTGCGAGTGTGTTGCTTTGCTCTTGCGATGCTGCTTCGCTTGCTTTGCAAGCCATGGTCGTTTCCTTTATCTTTCATTTTCAACCATCTTTTCCAGTTTTTTTCTCTCCCATCCAAGCATACGCCTCCATCCCCCTCCCCCCACCCCTTTTCTTGCGCACAAACAAGTATCCAAGTCCCCCCCCCCCCACACACACATTTTTGAAAGCAATCCTTTTGCTTCCAAGATACCCCACAACCACTTCAACCACTTCACTCTACCCCCCCCCCCCCCCCCCCCGAGCGAACACCAGTTCGTCTTTGACGATTCAAAGACGGAAACAAACAGACAAGCAATATAGGCATCCAAGGTAAAAAACCTCACAGCTGCTGGTGGGCCAGCTCTTTCCAGGGGCTTCTCTTTTGCTTACATATGTCCCTCTCTATCATGCTATCATGCTTTTTTCCCCCTGTGCCACCACATACAAGATCAATACCACAAGGCTTTAGCCTGAACAAAAACAACGAAAAAGAACTGCAATTTGTAAGTTGGCCCATCATGCAAAGATCTCCCCCCCTAATGGATTCATCTGATCAAAAAGTGATGCACTGCACTTTGTTTTGTAGAACCGAAAATGATGGTCCAAGAGTTTGGAAACTTTCGAGGAGGCCGAGGAGTAAGAGGCGGCGGCCGTGGTCGGGGATTTGGCCGAGGCAATGGTGGCCAAGTCTTTGGAGGTAACCCTGAAATTCATCGAGGACGTGGTAGAGGACGCGGCCGAGGAGGGCCAGGACGATTCACCGAGGAGGAGGTTCAAGAGGTCGTTGTTCCCCAGCGAGCAGCTACGGTCCAGGTCGCAGGCGAGGGAACGGATGACCTCGTCGTTGTTACTGCTGCAGATGCGGCCCTGCTGTCATATGCTGGCGGCATTCTGCGTTGGAAGGACTTTCCGGGGTTCAACTCTCAGAAAGCTGTCCAAAAGTTCATCAACTCGCTGTTGTTGAACCTGTCAAACCACCATAAAGTCGACACTTCGGATACCTTGAAGGACTTGTCCTCTACTTCGGGTCTGAGCCGACTGACGGATATCCTACTCTGTCCTATGGCTTTGGACGCCGGCGCTAACCGGTCATTGACTTCTTTCCAGAATGCCGTGCTGCCTCTGATCGGTGTCTTGACCCGAGAGCGCGTCTGTCAGACCACAATGACCAAGGAGTCTGGACTCATCTACTCCACGGTCTACCTTCACCAAGAAAGGTTTCTTAAAAACGGTGTCCTCACTTGCATGGCCGCAGCCATCGCACGTAGATCCCTGGAGGACCGTGGGCTTCCTCGTCTTTTCTTGAACGAAAGGGAGTCTGGTGGTGCAACAGTCACATCTCTGCAGTACGCGCTTCTGGCTATTGTCCGACTCTATTACCAACTGGTCAGACGCGTTCAAGAGGCTCGTTTCGAGTTGGCAGACGCGATCCAGCGGCTCCATACCATGGCAATGGACTGCATCCGGTCTGTTAATGCAACGCCTGAAGCCCAGTTCTCCAACAAGATCCTTGACAAGGAGGTAACGCGTCTGAAGAAAATCGTTTCTGACGCCGACGACACCCTGATCGGCTCCGACGAACAGGGTGCCACTCTGGTTTCGTCTAGAAAAAATGGCGGCCGATATATCCCAAGCATGGCCCATTTGTCGATGAGCTACGACCCTCCTGGCGATCTGTCAGAGAAGGGCACCCGACACGATAACGACCACGTCCAGATATCGGACATCCAGCTTCTGCCAACCTGCAAAGAAGTCACTTGTAACAGAGCTCCGTTTTTGCCTTCGAACGATGTACTGGATGCTCCACACTTTATCACTGCCGGTTGGAAGCGTCAAGTTGACATCCACTTTCGTCTCTACCGAGAGGATATGCTGGACTCACTCAGAAATGGAATCCAAGGCTTTTTGAAGCTACTGGACCGAGTGGAGGTTGGATCCGAAGATACTCTCCTCCAACCAAAGATCCTTCGAAAAAATCTTGATGACAACGTGAATCTGAACGTTTACGGAAACGTGGAGTTCCTCAAAATGGAAACTGGCAAGAACCTCAGTGGATCCGTTCGCATTGCGTTCTCTCAGCCAGGCAACGTCAAGGGTCAGTCCTTGAAGCGCCGGAAGGAAGTTTGGGAAAAGTCGAGAAGTCGCCTAATGCATGGAGGTTTGGTCTGCCTCGTAAGGAAAAATAACGACCACACGGGCTTAAACGACGAAGGCAGAGAGGAGGACTTTGGATCCAACATTGAGATGATTCTTGCAACCATCACGAACAGGGACGTTGACCTCCTCGCCAAGGACGACAACAAGGCCATTCTCCATATCTCTCTCGAAGACAACTCTCAGTACCTGACAATGCTTCAATCAGCTGCTCATCAGGCCTCAGGCAATGGTAGAAGGCACCATTGGTTTCTCATTGAGACCTCGGGCGGATTCTTTGAATCCTACAGGCCAATTTTGCAAGCCCTGAAGCGGTGCGAACCCGCATTCTTGCCTTTCGGCAAGTATTTGGCACCCACGGCCGAGGAAATGACACCGAGGGTCGAAGTAGACCCACCTCAATATGCCCTTGCCCCTGGATTTGCCTACGATCTGTCAGTCTTGACCCCGAACCGAAGATTGACTCTTGCACCGTCAAATCCTCAGTCTGTCGAAGATGCTGTCACGGACCTGCGACGCTACAGTTCCTTGGATAATACTCAGGCCTTGGCTCTAGTGGAGACCTTGTGTCGGGAAGTGGCCCTTATCAGCGGGTAAGTTTATCCGTTTACACATCAACATGAACAACCTACGTACTTTTTGCTCCAGCTTCTCAAACGGCCAACCGTCTCTTCGACAATCATCTAAATTAGTCCTCCAGGAACTGGAAAGACCAAGATTGGAATTGACCTCCTACTGGTTCTCCTGGAAAACAAAGTTCAGATGAATTGTGGTCCGATTCTCTGTATTTGTTACACCAACCATGCCCTGGATCAGTTCTTGGAGCACCTTTTGGAGAAGGGGGTCAAGGATATTGTCCGCATCGGAGCTCGTTCAAAATCAGAAGCTCTTGCAGACTACAATCTCGCTACTCTGATGGCCAGTCGACAAAAGCCGTTCCAGGTTCGGCAAACCCTTCGTGAAGCCTTCGAACTGGGTGACGCTGTCTCCGCCGAGATAGAGACGATGGAAGATGCCTTCAGATCCCCGGAATTGGCATGGGAGTTTTTGAGTCTGCATCTCGGTATCCTCCATCCCGACCATTTGGACCAACTTGAATACGGTTATGAGACGAGCCTGTACCAATATGGTTTGGATGTTCAAGAGGAACTTGGGGATGACGGAGACGAAGATGATAGTGGGGATAAAGATGACGATGGCGACGATGAAGACGTTGACGACGATAAAGACGAGGGAGAGTTTCAGACAGTACTCCACGGAAGAAGAACCAATAATCTTAGTGGATACGAAAAATGGTTCCGCTGCGTTGACATCCGACAGAAGGAACGCTTCAACGCAAGCGTCACGACAAAGAAACCTCAGGCAAAGAAGAAAAATAAGTATGCCGTTCTAGACGATGATTGGAACCAGCCCGCGGCGCAGCCAAGTTTGTTGCCAATTCCAAGATCTAACCGCCCCTTGGATGTGCTACAAGAAGAGAACGTGTGGGACATGTCAGAGGTGGAGCGTCATCGGTTGCAAGAGTCATGGAAACCACCAGTGCAGGCACTCATGATGGATAGGATGAAGATACTTTTGAACAGAGCCAAGGAGGTTCAGAACACAAAGAACCAGGCCTTTGACGAGATTCGCCGAACCATTATCCGAGGGGCTTCTGTCATCGGAATGACCACTAGCGGTGCGGCCAAGATGCAAGACCTTATTGCCAACGTTGCTCCAAAGATCATCATCTGTGAGGAAGCAGGCGAGGTGCTTGAGTGCCACATCATCTCAGCGCTCACCCCGTCGACCCAACACTTGATTCTGATCGGCGACCATCTCCAGCTCCGGCCACAGATCGAGACCTACAATTTGTCATCCGACTCTAGGATCGGTGCACACTACAACCTTGACAGATCCCTTTTTGAGCGTCTAGTGACCTCCCAGACCAACCGTCTCCCGCTCTCACACATGATTACGCAGCGTCGAATGCGGCCTGAAATCTCGAGTCTTATTCGGACGACCCTCTATCCAAAGCTCGAGGACGGTGGGAGAGCATTGGAGCACCCAGATGTCTCTGGAATGGCTAAGAACCTCTACTTTATGGACCACTCCCACCCAGAAGACGCCAAGGACCAGTACGGAATGCAGTCGTTTTCCAACTCGTTTGAGGTGGAAATGGTTGAATCCCTAGCCAATTATCTCATCAAGAATGGTTATGATCAGCCGGGCGATATTGCGATCTTGACTCCTTACCTGGGCCAATTGTCCAAGTTACGAGACCGTCTGAGTCATAGCTTCATGCTGGTCATTGACGACCGCGACTTGGAGAAGTTGGACGAAAGCGAAGCACTCGAGGATAACGAAGCCGCCACAGGTACTCCAAGCGTGAATGCTGCTGCCAAGGTCATGAACATTAAGCTGAACAACCATCTGACGCTTCGAACAATCGACAATTATCAGGCAAGTTCATAGAGTAATATGTACAATCAATAACTAAATTATGAATCGTATGTTTGTCAAATTAACGTTTCCTTTTGTTTACTGCGTTTTTTAGGGCGAGGAGGCCAAGATTGTTATCATCTCTCTGGTGAGAAGTGGATCTTCGGGAACCGTCGGTTTCCTAAAGTCTCCAAATCGCACCAACGTCTTACTTTCAAGAGCTCAGCACGGAATGTATCTTCTTGGCAAAGCTGATCTCATGGATCAGTCCCGGAATGGTATTTGGCCAACAGTTATCAATGAACTCAGAGAGCACGACCGAGTCGGTGAGGGGTTCCCTATTCAATGCAAGAATCACCCCCAGAACGCCAACATTGTCGGGTCGCCTCAGGCTCTCAAGATGGTTGCCCCGAATGGTGGCTGTACCCTAAGCTGCGGTTCCAACATGCCATGTGGTCACGTCTGTCCTATGCAATGTAGGTCCATGTTATCTTTTTCATATTCGCTGATATCTTTTTGTTCGTCCATGTTTGCTTTTATTAATTACCATTTTTTGTACTTTTAGGTCATCCAAACGATCTTGGGCATCGCCTTATCAGATGTCATGAACCATGCCCAAGACTCCTTCCTGGCTGTCAACACGTTTGTCCCAAGGAGTGTGGAGATATCTGTGGCAGATGCATGATCAAAGTTGGTCCGATCGTTCTGGACTGCGGACACGTTGTCCTCGAGCCCTACTGTTTCCAAAAGCAAGACCCTACTCTCATCATTTGCAGAGAGCCAATTATGCGGAAACTGCCCAGATGTGAGCACTCTCTTGTTATGTTGTGCCATAGGTCGGTGGCAGATGAACGTTGTCGAGTGCCCTGCGGGAAGACTCTCGGTTGTGGACATCCATGCCTCCGAGATTGCTTCGATTGTGTCGAGGATTCTCTCGTACTTGGCGATGAGGAACCGCAGCCCAACGCGGAGGTTGAGCGCACGCAGCACGGACCCTGCAAGACGAAATGTGGTCGAACTCAGAAGTGCGGCCACCAGTGCAAGCAAGCTTGCCACGAGGGAGAGCCCTGCCCACCATGCACTCAGAAATGTGAAGTCTCTTGTGCACATTTCAAGTGCGGCTTTAAGTGCAATGAACCTTGTGCTGCGTGTTGCGAGCCATGTATCTGGGAGTGCCCACACCGGGGACGATGCGATATGCCCTGCGGCGCGCCATGCAATCGACTGCCCTGTAACGAGAGGTGTTCCAAGACTCTGGCGTGTGGGCATCAATGTCCTTCGATCTGCATGGAGGTCTGTCCTTCCGAACGTTTTTGTGTCGAGTGCGGAAAGGACACCAACGCGATGGACATGTTGGTGGATCTGATCATGCATCAATCCTTGAAGGACATTGATCTGAACGAGGATCCTATTCTGGGGCTGGACTGTGGCCATGCCATCACCGTAGCTTCCTTGGATGGAATGATGGAGATGGGCCTCTATTACGAAACAGAGACAAACCCTCGAACCGGCGACGTTACTTTTGTCGGGAAGAAAGAGCTTCTTACAGAGGACACTGTCCCGCAAGTTTGTTGCCACCTTTGCCGCAAGCCCATTGTGCACCTGCTCCGGTACGGTCGCCGGATCAAACACGCCTACCTGTCCGACCGTATTAAGAAATACCTGGTGCTCCAGCAAACCGCTCTCACTGAGATTCAACAGGAGATGGATGCAGGACGTGCAGCATTCGAGAGTCAATCCGTGACTTTCCTTACCGCATTAAGCAAAGTCAAACCCCCTTCAGTCTTGAAGGCGCCCAAAGAAAATATCAGGAGACTGGGCCGATTCACGTCTGAAGCAGAGCCAACGCCGAACGTCGGCTTTAACTCGATCCCCAAGGGCTACAAGATTCCAAAGGAACATGATACTGCTTGGCAAGACCTTTGCAAGTTCATCTGGGGTCCATTCAGCAAGGCCCTGAGATCCACCGGGCTGCCTTTTCGGCTCCTACAAGGGTTCTTTTTGAGAGTACTGTCTCTCATCTTTACCGCTCTAGGACCGCTCTGACCTTGGATCCTATGGACCAAGACGGTACACATGAAGGGCTCGAGTTGGAGAGTGATGAGTTGATGCAGAAAGTCATTGAGGAATGTATCAGTGAGTGTGGCTTACCCGCAGATGGACATCCAGGCCCTTCCTTAGTGGACTCATTAGAATCCATGACAAACGCTCTCCTTGTGGTCATGAACCAGGCGGACAAGGCTATGGAGAGAGTGGGAGCCGACTCTGGTTGGTATTGGTTCTTGCAAGACATTATCCAGTGTGCAGTTGCCATAGCAGTGAAGCACAAGGAGGCTGCTATCAAAGGCAAATACTGGCGCAAGGCTGTCTATGGCCATCTAAACCACATGAGCCTCTGTGTCGAATCCATGGTATTGCTCGGCCAACGAAGCATCGTTCTGGATCAAGACCCAGAGAAAGCCAAAGAGACTATGGAGAAACGCAAGACTGCAATTGCAGAACTGGCTTATCAGTTCCTGGGTCTGTTTGATGAGCTTGAGCAAGATTATTTGCCCCGAGCAATGGGGATCCAGGAAGAGAGCCTCGAGAGGGCCAAAGGTTATCAGAAGAGGATCGAGCAAGCTATGAAGGCAGCCAAGGGTACGGTTGCGCCGCTGTCGCCAGCGGAAAAACTGAGCATTTACAAGGCCATGTCAGCGACAATGTCAGGTGCCGGTCACTGGTACCGATGCCCAAACGGCCACACGGTAAGTTCTCCAAAGAACGAAAGGGATTAAATAGGTAACTGAGAGACACCTCACTAACATTTTCGCTGTCTTCTTCACGCACATAGTACGTTATCGCCAACTGCGGTCTGGCCAACCAAGCTTCGACCTGCCCAGAGTGCGGCGCGGCCATTGGTGGTACCGGATACCAGCTGCAGGGAGACAACACCCTTGATGCCGAGTTTGAGCAGCTCTATGTGAGTCGTTGAGCGCGTTGGTTACGTGGGATAGGATCAAAAAAATAAATCGTGCTTACTTAAGGGTTATGACGTGTCTTTGTGCTCTCCTCAGTGAGGTTTTTCTGGCGGTTGACATTGGTCCTTGCGTTCATCACTCAACATTTGGAAACATAACAGGAGCCGGATTTCGACCATGTCCAATTACGCACGATCCGCTGTCAGCGAGCTCTTTGCTGCATTCGAGCCAAGCAAACACAAGTTTTGGGACAAGGAGGTAACGCAGCCATTCAATCACATTCCCGCAGACTCTTTTTTTTTTTTTTGTTCCTTATAAATGAAAATCCAAGGCCCCAACAGCATGGACTAACAATGTTTCCTTTGGTTGTTAATTAGGTCTGCAAGCACTTCCTTGTCAAGTTTTGTCCCAATAGCTTGTTCACCAACACAAAATCAGACCTGGGCAACTGCGATCTCGTTCATGACGAGAAATTGCGCGAAGAGTAAGGGGATGGAAACTATTAATACGCCACCAAAACGGAGTGATCTGCTCTCTACCAACATACGTTTCTTATTCTCTCTATCTCTCTCTCTCTCTTCACCTCTTCACCCTCCTCCCCCTCCTTTCGTATTTACTTAGATACCAAAAGGCAGCCGACAAGGACTCTTACCGGTATGAGGACGAGTTTTTCGATTATTTGACTTATCTGACCAACGATCTCCAGCGAAAGATCCGTCGAGGAAAGGAGCGCAAGGATAAGGAGGTTGATGAAACGGTAAGTTTGGACAATTCAATTGTATCCATATGCCCGACTTTTATTTTTTTCAACTGGACGAGCAAAACACACGCAAAACACTTTTGCTGGACATAAAGACTACTGCGGAAAGAATGGGAGCGGCAAGAAGATAAGCAGGTTCTCAGTCATACCAAAAACCCGAGAGAAAAGAGATACAGACGAAAAAAAGGAAAATCTCGAGATTAACAAAAGACCGTTAAATGTGTATATATTCCTTTCTTTTTCTAGCTCTTGAACCCTCGAAAGGATGAAAAAGAGGAGAAGATGGTCATGCTGGAACAAAAGATCAAGGATACGCTGGCCAAGGTCGAGGAGGCCGGAGAGGAAGGCCGAGTCGAAGAAGCCCAGACATTGACGGAGCAAGTGGAAAAGATGCAGGCCGACTTGGACCACCTCAAGAAGAACGATGATGTGAACCCCATTTTCCGTCAAGAGAACAAGATGGAGGTCTGTCATGTCTGTGGTGCCTTTTTGGTCATGAACGATACCTCGAACCGTCTGGATGCTCATTTGCAAGGCAAGCAACATACCGGTTACCAAAAGATTCATGAAACCTTTGAAGAGATGAAGAAACAGCGTGGAGATCGGGGCACTCGATCCTCCTCTTCCTCGGGACGTTATAGCGGTCGAGATGATTATGGCGGCCCTGGTCCTCAGAGAGATCATTACTCGGATAGCAGGGGCGATCGTGACCGTGGTGGATACAGAGACTCAAGGACCTACCGCGATCAGCCCTACAGACGAGATGACCGTCGGGACCGTGACCGTGATGGCGGTCGGGGCGGCAGAGATAGGAGCCGTGATCGCGGGGGACGACGAGACTATGATCGTGATCGGGATTCGAGACGTGGTGATCGTCGCTATTAGGTATGAGTTCCCATTCTTCCTTTTTTCAGTTCGACAATACATTCTTTCTTTCTCAAATGTTAACTGCAAGGTACATATATGCTGCTCATGGTCAACATGTCATGGTCATATTTGGTCGTCAGAGGGAAAATAATTAAATTACACAGATACAGTACAAATAACTAATGAGAAGGAAAAAAAGAGGGGTGGGGGGAGGGGGGTTCTGAAACTGAGAAATGGCACTATCGTGGGTGCTGTAACTGAGACGACTGTCCGTAAGATGAGGGACCATAGCCTGGAGGGTGCTGCTGAATGTGTTGTCCAGGATGATAGCCCGGGCCAGAGGCAGAGACAGAGGACGACGGCGCCGAGGGGGGGAGCGGCGGTGGCAACAGCGACGCAGGAGAGGTAGCGGAGCTGTAGGCAAACCGGGGTGAGGGTGAGTGTTGCTTGGGAGGTCCTTGAACATAGGCCGGAGACGCAATTTGTCCGGGGATATGGTGCTGGTATGGACTGGACGACCTTCGATGGTGCTGCGGATGCTGCGGATGCTGCTGCTGTACCTGTGGCTGCTGTTGGAGGTGATGCGGGTGGTGATGCATGGACGCATCTGACATCCGAGGAGAAGTCACCGACACTGCCGTTGGTACAGGGGAATATATGTGTGGAATATGACCACCGCTGCCACTGTGCTCCAAATGAACTGGTGATCCTGGTCCATTCCTTGAACCGCCAATAGGTGGGCTGCTGTAACGAGAGTGGCTATGACCATGTTGCAAAACTATCGATGGTTGCTCGCTCATGGGACGAGGAGGGTGAGGGTGATGCTGTGGTGGATAGCCGTACGAAGATCCCGAGGATGAATATCCATGGTGTGCATGAGACTGTTGCTGGCCGCCGTAGTAGGGACCCTGGTTCGACATTGGTGAGCGAGCACGCATCCCGATTTGGGGGGAGGGATGAGAGCGGGCTACAATCATTTCGGGTGAATGACCAATGCTGCTAGACCGCTGGTGCTGTTGATGGTGAGAATACGGCTGCTGGTAGTGAGGAGGCTGGCCGACGACAGACGATGGTCCCGGAGGCAGGCTGTGGGATGGGGAAGCAACAGGATGGAGACTATGAGCCCCACTCGAAGGGGGAGGGGATCGATAGACACTGTTGCCGCCGGTACTGTTAGGATGAGCGTCGTAATAATGTTGACTTCCATAAGGCGATCCAAGGACACCAGGACCAGGGCTATGACTCGGATGTTGATGTGAAGGATGCTGTGAGGGACGCTGTCCATGAACTGGTTGGCTGTAGTATGCTCGGTCGTGGACCACGCCCATCGGGTAGCTGTGGCCACTTATACCAACATTAGTCTCTGATGCCCTCCTTTGAACGCCAGCGGGAGCCGCCATGCCAGAATAACCAGACTCATAAGATCCATGAGCGAGACGAGATCTATCGAGCTCGTCCTCTGTCTCAACGTCCTCATCATCTCCAAGTTGACGTTGATCCTCATGCACAAGTTGCCCGTTGCGATGTGGCGGCTGATGATGATGGTGATCATAGTGGCGATCTCGTTGCTGTCTCTCTTCAAACGATGTCTCCTGTGCACCGCTCTCCTCATTGTTGCCAAACCAGTCCTCAGCTGCAACATGAACTTCCTCGTCGTCGTTGTTCAACAGGTTTCCAATGTTGGTGATACGTCTTGGAGGGGACATGGACCGAGTTTCCTCTCTTTGGTTCGATTCTGCATGTCCATCCACTGAAGAAGGTGTGGCAAAGTAGCCGGTCTTGGGTCCAGACTCGGGCGCCTGTGAGTAGTTCGAACCATATCCGGACCCTCCTTCACTATCGACCATTCCCCCAACGCGTTCCTCCTTCAATGTTGGCAGTGGCGATCCAGAAGGTTCGCTTCCAACAAAACCGTCTGCGGACAACTTGTCGGCATGGTTGCTAAAGTGGTTTCGAACCTGGATCAAAGTCTTGGTCTTCATTGCCTTTGAGATCTTGTCCCAGTCCTTGCCATGGATACTCAAAAGTCGTACAAAGTCGATTTTCTCTTGCCTAGACCAGTATGACGAAGAGTTGGGTCGCCGTGTCGCTCCATCTGAACTGGTTTGCTGGACTGCTCCAGAATCCAGTAATGCTCCTTGGCCGCTGGGGGATGCTGATGCAGAAGGTGGATCTCGGGAGTAAAGAGCACGGAAAGAGGTAGCTGTGGTGGGTGTTGTACTCTCAGCTTGGGCCGCTCCTATCTCAACCTTCGAAGACGTTCTCTTTCTCCGACGCTTCTCTGATGTTGTCTCCACCTCCTCAGCTGTCGGTACAGCAGTAGTTTCCAAACCCGGCGACACAACGACCTCGTCCTTGATAGCCTCTGGGGTAGTAGCAGTCGCGGCAACCTTCGCTGCCCGACGGCGACCAGAACTAACAACTGCTGTATCCTTCGCGCTGGTAGGGGTCGTAGGCGTTCCTGGTACAGAGCCTGCATGGGCGGCCTTGCCCTTTTTGCCTCGTGGCCTTTCCGCAGGCGCACTCGGGATCTCCTTTTCGTCAGTCTCCTCCATGGCGACAGTAGGGCTCTGGCTATTCGCATCATCCAAAGCGCTTACGCCAAACTTTCGTTTATAATTGAAGCAAAAGTTGCGGCACTGATCCACAGTCTTTGTGCCAACAGCAGCTGCAACCGCCTCAAAGTCACGACCAAACTTCTTGAGAGCCTCAATCGCCTTTGCATGTTCGGCAGTTGTCCATCGAGCTGAAGCGGCTGGGTTCCCGGGGACATTGAATGCTACAGATCCTGAAGTGAATTCCTGGGCACCAGTCAAAATGGGATCTAAGGTCGTAGCCTTACTGACAGTTCCTGTGGAAGACCCTGGAGAGTCCACACTGATCAAAGGCTCCTCCTCAGCTTTGCGGCTATTCGAACTACTTGTCGCAGACACGCTTCTTTCTGATTTTGGCTTCTTTTCTTCAGTTACCTCTTCTGCCGGCTGGACAGTCTTGATCGTTGAGGCTGAGGCGGATCGGCTGTTGTTGGCTCTCGTCCGTTGCTTCCGACGCTCAGCAGCAGATAACACAGGTGTCGAAAGAGCCGAGGAAGGCGCCGGGCTGGCGCCATTGCTAGCAATTTCATCCGGAACAGGAGTACCAGCCGCCTGATTCGCTGCTCCGCTCCTGACGCGACGTCTAGGGCCTGGTTCGCCTTCAACGTCATTCCAGGACGAGCTCATTTCATGCAGCTCTCGGAGCTCTTTCGACTTTGCCATCTTCGTCCTGTTGGCCTGACCGATATCCTCAATCAAAGCACTGCCCTTGTGCTTCTTTCCTGGTTGTCCAGAGGGTGATGCAGTCTGGGCGGGCTTCTCCTTGCGCTTTCCAGCCGCGGGTTTACGTTTCCGTCCACGGTTCGAGAGCATCTCCTTGAAGCCGATTTTCTTCTTTTCGCGATAGTAGAACAGAACACACTGAGAAGCCGTCTTGTCCTCCAATCCAGCTGCGATTTTTCCAAACTGCTTGGGGTAATTCATGTAACGCTTAATAAAAATCTCGCGCTCCTGCTCCGACCATATATCGGTAACAGCTCCCAGGCGGTAGTACTTGGCTGGGTCCGTCACAAGATGATTCATGTCATAGTAGTGGACCTTTTCTCGGATGTTGGGATCTAAAATCATGGGTGGTACTGTGGCGGCAGTGCGTGATGCTCGAAGGTCCGGGTTTCTCATGTCGGCATTCTCCAAACTCTGAATAATTTCGAGCAACTCGGCCTCGCTCCTGACAGCATCGCTGTTATACGCGCCTCTCCGATTCCGGGTCGACGTGAACAAGACGCTTTCGCCCACAACCTGGTCCTCCTCGCGGGTGTTGGCCGGCACAGGAACTGTCGCCATCTTCTCCTTCAATTTGTCCAGCTTTTCCACCTTTTTGGTCCAGATCTCCCAGTGCTGCTTGTACTCTCGCTTCAACGCTAGTTCTTTCTCATCCAAAGCTGCTATCTTCACCGCCATGTTACGAAGCATAACATCTCGAAATCGCCGATGATTGTCAATGTTTTCTTGGTAGCAGGGATAGTCCTCAATGGATTCGAAAACTTGGAGGGCCGGTTGTTGCAGACGATGATGAGGTGAGCTATCGCGCAGAGCGCTGTGGACACGACCGTACTTCTTGGCCTTTGTATTGTTCTCTGCATAGATTTGGTCAAACAGTTGAGGTCGACGAGTCTGCGCCACCCTTCGTTTGAAAAATGGATCATCTTCGTCGATCGGAGCCATCAGGTCCTGTCTGGAGAATGATTGAACAATTTGTCGATGTCGCTCCACTCCTGCATCCGGTTCGCCAACCCCCATGTCAATGTCTTCGCTGCCGACAATATCCAGGCCATGGTCCTCCGTGTCTCGGTCAGGTACGAGGTCAATAGGACTTGCAGGCTCTAGGGCATTGCTAGGAGTCGAGAGCGCAGATTGCTTCGTTTCAGTTCCTACTTCGAGCTCCATTGGTGAATCCTCCACCACTGATTCCAGCTCGGATTGATCGACAGCATTAGGCACATCGTCCTCGGCTTGTGGAAGCAACACTTGACTGGATGCAAGTAAATCTTGCTCCTTCTTGACACGGTACGATGCCAAGATGTCCTCGTATTGTTGGATGGTGCCATCAATCTTGTCGATCTCAACCAATATATCAGCGTGATTCTCAAATTCTACGACTTCTGCGGGCGGCTGGGCATCCAACATGTCTACGGCAAGCGACGATGTAGGCGATTGCAGTGAAGCTATGGAGGCGCTCCGGGAAACTCTGCCAACGACAACTTCCTTTACACCTGCAGTGTCAATTATTTCATCCACCTCCATATCCTGTAGTGGAGCCGATGGAGTGATGCTCTGACCCGCGCTTGTTTCAGAAACCTCTTGCTTTACCTCGACTTCTTGTAGCACTGGAGTGACAGAAGGAACGATCTTCGGTCCCTTCTCGTCAGATGTTGGCAATTCCAAAAGACTGACATCGGGAATATCACTCATTGTCTTCTCGATTACAGGCAATTCGTCAACCGCCTGCTGTACAGCCGTAATCGAGTTGGCAGTTGATGGTTCAGCTGGAGTTGTTGATGTGGCGGTAGTTGTAGTCTCCGTGTCTGCTGTGGGAGGTGATTTCACAACAGTGTTGACTCTGGCAATGCTTGGCGGGGACAGCATTTCAATATCTGTGGGTGAACGAGGAGGTGCCAGGTCGTCAATGCTGGGCACAGTTTTGACGGATTCCGGTTCGACTTGAATTCTCCTCTCTATCGTGCTACTGTTATCGTCTTTATCGTTTTTTTCCGAAAGGGATCCAACTTTCACTGAAGGCGAGTTGGGGTAGCTGTTCCTGGCTGGCTGACTTGGATAGCCAGTCTCAAATGACTCGGTATATCTTGGTCCCTCTGAGGAAGGCGCACTGAGAACGCGCTGTCTCCTACCAACGGGAATGTTGCGTCCCGCCCGACCATCGAACTCCATCCGGAGGCCAGCCCCATCAGGTCTGTAACTTGAGTGACGATCACGATCTCTGTGCTCTCTGGCAGTGGGTTCCACACTGTCGCTATCCCGAGGGGTGTACCGGTCCTGCTCCCTTGATTGACTATTTTCTATAGAGGCCATATCACCGTTGGGCAGACTCTCTTTCAGGCTCTGCACTGACAGCGAGCGTCGCTGGTCCTGCCGGGAAGCTGCTGGCCCATCTGGTATGCTAACGTCGTCCATCTTTTCCATTATTTGCTTATCCTTGTTTGCTGCATAGGCCAAAAGATCCCTATCCAACTCTTGAGCGAGGGTCATGCGCGAACTTGACATCCGATCTCGGTCCCTGTCACGTGCGCCATGGTCAAACGAAATCCTACTGGATCCTGGGCCCTCTCTTTCTTTTTCAGACTCATGTAGCCATATTGGCCGTTCGCGATGTCTGTCTCTGTCACGATCACGCTCCCGTTCTCGCTCGCGTTCTCGCTCTACAAGTTCACGAACGTCCATTTCAGGTCCATCCCGGTTGTTCAGAGGGTCCCGCCCTTTGACTTCGGCGCCCCAGGCGCCACGTTCCCTCGGTTCTCGATCTCGAAGGTCGCGAGTGTTGATGCCGACTTCCCGCAAATCTCGGTCTCTGGGATCTCTGTCGCGAGGGTCAACCTCTCTGTTAAACGCCATGTCTCTGTCTCTCCATTCGCGTTCGCGTGCAGGTTCGCGCATGTCACGCCCCTCTCGAGGATCTCTTGGAGCACGCAAATCCCGCATGTCACGGATGTCTTGGCGAATATCTCGACCCCTGAAGTCTCTCTCTCGGTCAAACTCCCTTGAAAACTGGTTTTGCCTGCCTCGCCAGTCATCCCGATCCATATAGCGCATAGGACCGAGGCCAAGACCGACACCGGGGCCCATTCCTGCAGCCGGTCCTGTTGGGAAGTATTCCATCGATCGACTGCTGTGGTTCACATCATTGAAGTTGCCTTTATAGTGCGGTGGGGGACTGAATTCCCGAGAATGTGATAATGCTGATGTGTTGGGGGCAGAGCTCGAGGCAAAATGTCTGGCCGAAGGTCCTGTTGGTGGTCCTGCGTGGTCGCTCATAGCGGGGGTCCCTTTCAGGCTTTCAGATGATCGGAAACGTGGGTCCCGCGGAGGAAACCTATCGCGGTATTTTAGTCTTGACTAATTGCAGAAGAGCAGGTGAAGGTTAGTTATTTGTAACATTTTCCACTTGCTAAACACCCCCCCCAAAAAAAAGCCCAGATGAAAAGTAAAAAGGCGAGGCGTCAACATATTGACAGGAAACATTGAGAGCCAAAGGAGGCGTGGGGAGGAAACAAGAAGAAAGAAATACCTCCTGGAAGCCCATTTCGGAAGGCGGTGATCCCGCGGGCCCGTTCCTGCCCATGGGGGCAGTAATACCAGCTCTGGGTGGTCTCCTCCTGTCTCCGGATGGGCTAAAGAAAAAAAAATAAGTAATTGGTTAGAAGGCTTGATGTCAAGGATTAATTCGCCATGCGATGGTGCTTGATGACGATCCCGATGCTTACAAATCTCGCGGTCTATTGCGGTCGTCTCGTTCTGGAGAGCGGCTTCTGTCATATCGTTTCCTATAGGCGGAAGGGGAGTTATGCGTTATGCGTGCAAGATGCTCTATTAGCATCCGTAGCTCTGGTATCGTCCATTTGCAATAACAATAATCCTGTTTGCAGTACCTGGAGTCAGCGAAGGAGCGGTCGTGACTTTCAGACCTCGGCTTTGTAGGCGGCGGCGGTGAGCGAGAGTATCCGCGGATATGCTGAACGCCCCCTGGTGAGCTGACGGTCGAGTGTATGCGGGTCGACTTTAGCTGACTCGAGGCGGTCTGCAGTGGTGAGAGCAAAGGTGACCTCTCCATGACACGGTTGGATGTTGCGTAGGTTGCTCTGGCTCAATCACTGTCCTGCTGTGTTTCGTATAATATTATCCTCAGTTCGTATCTTGGCGTGTTTCCTCCGATCTTAAGAAGAGGATGGTGAAATTGCGAAATAAAGCGTGCAAGAAAAGGAGTCGAACACACTAGAGCAGGGGTTTGCGGGTAGATGGAGGGAGCAGGGCGACTCTGACAGATGAATGAGTGTGGTGAGCGAATTGGTCTAGCATAGTTGGAAGGATAAAGAGAGTGTTAGTTTTTCAAGTGGAATGGGTGGCCTACAATGGGCAGCTGAGGCTGCGATGGACAGGATCTGTGCCACAAGACAAAGTTCAGATGGTTTGCGGGTGGCAAAGGAGGAGGAGGGGATACCTTGACAGCAATCGTGAAGAGAGAGCCGCAGGAGGGGTGGGGGTCGTGGCTGCGAGGAGTATAGGGGAAGGGAGGGAGGGAAGAAGGAGGAAAAGGAAGGAAGGCAGCACACAGTCGAATGGACGGGGGAGGATGAAAATGAAGAAGGACGGCCAAAGGGATGCAAAGAGAATGAACAATCATGGACGAAAGAGACGGCGGCAGTGTGAAAGGCAGGGAAGAGGAGGGAGGGACTGGAATGGCAGGCGGACGGCGATCAGGCGCACCTCGCTAAACGGCGATTCTTTGTTCAATCGTGCATTCTAGAGAGGTTGGCCCTTCGAGTGGCGTGACAGTAAATGCCATTATCGCAAAAGCTACAGTTGCTTTGTTTTATTCTATGGTTTTATTTTTTAAACTAGGTATTGTACAAGAAAACATGCAGTCGACAGAAATGCAGCAAAAGAAACGCTTACATCCTTACAAGGTGGTTGCAGGGCCAGTGGGAACGATTGGGACGGCCTGGATTTGGGCACGATCCTTCTGCGCTACGAAGCGAGACTTGAGTTCGGCCCACAGAAGGTTGCGCTCAACAGCGACACCCCCCAACACCGAAGCGTTCTCTTGAGCGCGGCTATTAGACAACAACATGGACAACATGAAAGTAAAGGCGGTTAGAAACCGAGTATCAAAATAGTAGTGTCGTTCACAAAACAGACTTCTCAATGATGAGCTATAAACTTACCGAATCAAGTAAGGGATGACATGGTGAATTGGTCCATAAGGCACATATTTGTAAATACCATAGCCGTGTTGGCCAAGAGTATACGAGATCTGGTCACACATGCCCATCAACTGGCCAAACATCACCAGGCCAGACTGGGGCGACAATCCGAGATGCTGCATGCGACCGCAGGTGCGCATCACAGAGTCCTTGTTGTGGGAAGCAACAAAGAGGACAACGGGAGAATTCTTCAAAGAGAGAGGGGCAGCGTCTTGGGTCTTGTCCTCGGCAATCAACTTTTGCTTCCGGGTCATCTCTCCCAACATAAAGTCAACACCGGCGTTGTAGGAGGTGTGAGTGGCCTCAATACCGTCGCAGATAGGATCCTCGAGACCCAACTCAGTCGCTCTCTTGCGCTCGCTGACCATGTAGGCACCACGAACAAGCTTAGCAGCCAAGATGTATCCATTTCTTTGAGCACGGGTATAATCTTGCTGAAGGCGACCCAGGGCATCCTTGAGATACATTTGGTAGGTATTGTAGATCAAAGGTCCATCAGCATGAGGGGTATGGTTGTAGTGCTCCTGGAGGTGCAGAGCCACGCTGTCAATTGCGGGCTGGAAGTAGCTCTGCTCGGCATCGATCATCAGGCGCGTTTGGGTCTTCTCTGCCTGGTCGCACAGCTTCTCCATGCGAGTCAAGAGACGCTTGTAATCCTCCAGATCTACGCTCTCAAGCCCGGGAATGACTGCGCTTTGGTTAGAGTCCGAAGCAAACAAGGCGCGCGTTTCGTCGCGGTTCATCGAAACGGTGCAAGCAAAGTCGACCCAGTCAATGCGGCCGTCCTGATCCTTGTCAGCCTCCTTGAACAAATGGTCAACAACAGCATCCAAGCTCTCCTGGTTTTGAACAGGGCTGGGCAACATCTTGACTAGTTCCTTGAACTCCTCCTTGGTGACCTTTCCATCTCGGTCCTGATCGATTTTCTTGAATCCAGATTCGAGGGCAGTCAAGGTGGTGGAAACCTGCTGGAGCAGCAACGGAGAACCCATGGCCGTCACCTTGATAGCAGCAAAGGACTTTGACATGTTGGAAGCGGTCTCAATGCAGGTGCTGATCTGCTCAGCAATGTGATCCGCGCTCTTGTTGAAGCGGGCTCTGATCTGTTCAGGAGTCTGGTTCTCGAGATCAGATTCGTCCAGATCCACTTCGATGGAAAGATCCAGGATTGAGCCAATTCCTGCATTCTTGAGCTGGTTCATGGTTCCAATGCAATCATCCGCAGTTTCTCCACTACATGTTCAAAAAGTGTCAAGAAAACCAAAGTTAGACATCCAGCCTACTAGAAGAAAAAATGAAGCACAGCCCCCCACACTCCCGGTTATCCATCCACCAATGATGCGCGTGACCCTGCCTCCGCCACCGACCAAAACATTTGTCAGTGTCCAAAAGTCCATTTCCGCCCTAAACCCACGCAGTGGCGCGCTTGTCCAAATGAGGACTACGGGTCTGAACCCAGCTAGGCCCATGACTGGTGTAGGTTCCAGCCGGTCCCTCATCGGAGCAGAAACTCTAGAGATCTGTCATTGCCCGGGAAGGTCATTGGAATTCCACCCTCTGGGCCCAAAAAAAGGAACTCGCCAGTCGGTCACACCCGTCCACATCACATCAATTGACTCGAAAAAAAATATTGTCAAATAACTTACCCGCAGAACTGGGCAAAGAAGGTCTTGCGGACAATCCAATAGGCAGGTGCTGTCAGGTGCATCAATTCGGCCAGATGGATTAACTGGGGTGCAAGATCAACCAGGAGACTGAAGGTGCACATCTTGTAGACCATCAAGGACCGCAGCAACTCGAGGGTCGATTTTTTTTCGACGGCAATGCGGTTGTGTTCGTCTTGGAGGTCCTGGATGACATCCCCACCGGTTAGAACAGAGAGTGCAGAGGAGTTGGACTCCATCTGTGGAGCCTTGGCTAACTGGGAAAGAAGGGTGGCCGAGGTAGCAAGAGCAATGGTAGAGCCAACAGCCACTTTTGACCAGACAGAGGAGGACTTGGGGACAGCAGAGGGAGTGGAGGACGCAGAAGAGGAGTAAGAGCGAGCAAAAGCAGAAGAAGAGAAAGAAGGGGTTGGGGACGGTCGAGGACAAAGACGGGTGTGTCCACGAGAGTGAGGAACAAAGGATTTCAAAGGGGTGTAGCAAGCCTGGGGAGAAACAGAGCGGGAGAGTGGCGAGGCCGAAGCACCAACGGATCGCACGAGCACACGGGAAGCCATTGTTGATGTTGCACTAATAATAGGAGAATAGGAAAATAAAAAAGTCTCTGGAATGAGAATGAATGGGAGGATGTAAGCAAAAAGGATTGATCTCGAGGAACGAGAGATGACTGGGGAATGTTATGAGGAGAGGAGAGGAGAGGTAGAAACGGTCAAAGAAAAATGGTGGAGAAGAGAAAGAAAGAAGAAAAAATAACAAAAAAAAAAAGAGGAACGAGGCGACAAAAACAAACCTTCCTTCTTGGATTTCTGTCTTCATCACCCACGTTTCTCTGAGGATCTGCAGACGGTCCCGCACAGGAGAAGATGCTCCGCCAGGGGTGTTGGCCATTCACTCGATCTGCCGCCTTTGCTCTCGCTCTGGGGTGACCCGCGGGGACTGAATTGGACCAGCCGAAGAGAGGACTCTTATTCCCGTTTGGCCCCCCCTTCTGCCTCCCCGTCTCTCTTTCGGACTCTGACCTCGAAAGCGTTTCGATGACTCCTCTCTTCTGGCCGGTACCTCCACCTCAGATCGGGCCATTGTCCATAAACGGGTCGCAACTCCAGGCTGCTTGATCTGTTTATCCTTCCTGCTGTTGCTTGTGCTACCGGTCATCGTATGAACTAGAATAACGGTGCATGCCGACTGATCGCCCAAACCTTCTCTACGCAAACGCGTAGAGACCTTGTTGGACCAGATTCGCATATCCCTTACATCCTGAGCACGTCAACCAGCAATGCACGGTGATGCTTTGTTGACTTGCCCCTTTTGGCATCTAATTGTCAAGAATTGGCCCTCCTTTGCTTCCACCCCTTTGTCAAGAAGGGGCAAGGTTGCTGTCCGTGTCCATCGCCGACCTGCGACAAATATGCACATAGCTGAACAATTTCCTTCTATTTTCATTTTCTCTCTCTTCCTTCCACAATCCCCACTTATTTTCTGCTTTCGACCATGGATAGCCATCTTCAGTCCCCACAAGACGCCTTTCGTCTGCTAGCCGAGGTGGCTGCCTCTGTTTCGAACCAAGGAGAAACTTCCGCTGCCGCCTACGAGGAGTTTCTGGGGATTGAATTGAACCCGAACAACGTTGTCATGCTCAAGACCATCCCTATCGCCTTCGTCGTGCAGTTTGTTTTATTCTATACAACATGGTATTTCGTTCCTTCTTTGAAAACGAACCGTCGTGGGTTAGCTTGGACCCCATCGTTTTATTGCGCCAGCTTCATGTTCTTGCTTTCTCTTTTGGAGATCGGCCAACTCCGCGTCACCATTTTTGACCACTTGGGACTGGACTCCACATCACTTGGCCTGCCTCCTTCCGCGACCATCTTCTCTCACTGGACACCGGCTCTCAATCGCTGGGTTATGGAATTAGGATCCCCCACAAACGGCGATCCGGCCCTTTTTGTCTCAAGCAGGATCGGCGACGCCCTTCGATGGTTCATATCCCAGCCCGTGTTTTCGCTGGCGCCTCTTCAACCAGTCCTGAACGCCTCCATGGATCGACCCTACTTCTTGGGCGGAGGTGGTCGTCTTTTACTGTCACTAGAGAATTTTCCCAGGGACTCTATGATTTCATCTTTAATTGCTGGGTACTTTGTTGGCTACGTCCTGAGCGACCAGATCCTCTCATTCGCCCACTATCGAGAACACGTCGGGTTCTTGACAGGCGATGTGCATCATACTTTCTACACAATGGTCGTCTTTTCCATGTGCCGCGCGGGAGCGCTGTCCATCTTTGGTGTTCTTGCTGGGGTCTCTGAAGGTAATTATAAACATACCCACCGAAAGCTGGTGGCCTCCTTTTTTCTGGACCCGTGTGTGCGTAAGTGTGTTTATCATTTCCCTCATCCCCTTTCTCTTCCGTTCTGTCTCTCTAGGATCCACCGCGTTCCTGTGCTGGGGGTACATGTTTCCAAAGATGAAAAGTGACTTTTGGTTTTCATTCTTATTTTTCTGGACTCGGATCATTCTCAACATTGGGGGTCTTCATGAACTCGTATTCAGTATGGGTCCGTCAGGTGGAGCCGCTTACGTTTATACGGCTTCCTTGGTCATGCACACCTTTTGGTTCTCAAAGTTCATCCGAATCCAACGGTACAAGGCCCAGAAGAGAGCCAAGGAGCAGCTGGAGCAGGATCAGAGTCGACTACAGGAAAATGCTGTAGAGTCTTTGCTACTGTCTGAAAAATCAGAAAAGTCTGCTCGCATCAGCGATGGAAATACTTCCGTCATTCAGCTTCGCGCAGGTGCAGGCAAGAAGACTCAATAAACCGTTTATTTGTATTTACTACTATAGTACTTCAAATCAGAGCAAAAGAATGAGGATTTCTGGGACGCAAACATAATCCTGACCCAGAATTGATCGTTAATGTTAGCTTTGCACCAGGACCTCAACGCGCTCGCTGTCACCATGACTGCGAGTGCTGAGGACTGTGTTCGGCCGGTGGGCTTGGTGGTGAGTATGAGCTGTCCCATACAATCTTCGATTGCGATGCAGAGCGTGGCTAATCAGATCATGAACGAATTCTGCAGGATCCGCATTTGTCATGAGCAAGATATTGGCCAGGGAGGATGAATCTAAGGAGAAACAGTAAATGCCCAGCCCAGTCAGTCGGACTTGTCTCTGTCGGTACAACAAGAGCAGGCTATAATCATGAGTGTACCTTTTTCAAACGACAGCCCGCAGTTCGAATTCACTTCGAGAACAAATGGCTCGCATTTGTCCATCTCTACGGTGCGGATATCAACTAAGGAACGAAACAAAGACCTTTAAGATAAAAGTCGTCCAAACGAAACACACTGTCACCGCCCTCTTTGCTTACCACGTCCATAGCCATTTCCATCTAGGGCCAAATATGCATCTCTGGCGACTTGCTGGAGATGATCCTGCCAGTCTGGGTTGGCAATTTGATATTTACAAAAGTCCTCGTTGCCCTGGCCCCCCTCAAGATCGTAGCCATCCCAGTACTGATCAAAAGAGAGCAGCCGCTCAAACTTTCCGAGCTTGGGGTCAAAGGCTCGTTCAGCCACCGGGAACACGCGGACACCCCAGTCCTTGTCTCCAATGACAAGAGCTGTGAACTCGAGCCCTGCAAGATATTTTTCCACAAAGACCGTAGGGGTTTCAATATCAATGGCCATTTTCTCGTCTTTTTTGAGCGTTTTTGCGTTCAAAAGGGCTTGATGTAGGTCCTGAGGGCTGGCTTCCTGATGATGCAGCTGTTGCTGTTTCAGGACCTCTGCGGCTGCTGCAACCGCATCGGCACCGTCCTCCTTCTTAGTGCCTTTCAAACTGGCAGCCAAGGACAAATTCACCTGCTCCAGAAGATGTTCGGCGTCGTGGACAACGGATGCGACCGAGATGTTGATGGATGCATAAGAAATAGAGGGCTTGACAATCATGGGAAAGCCAATTTCTTGGATAATATCTTCCAAGTCCTCTCTCTTTGCCAACTCCCGGAATTCCTTGAAGGACGAGGTGGGAACGTGGGCTGCTTGGAGTTCCTTCTTCAGGATGGGCTTTGAACTCGAGATAATATAGAATGCTAGATAAGAAATGACAAAAAAAAAATATATAACCCATGCACATTATGTCAGCCATTCTCTTTCAACGCTTGTGCGAGCTGCCATTCGTCTTTCAGCACGAGGTATGGGGTCTTACCAGAATCAGCTCCGGTGAATGGGATCTTGCGCTTCTCAAGTTCGATCACCATTGACACTCCAGGATAGCCATCCAGCTCTGTGGGTGATTGTGCAGGGCCACAACACCAAGAAAAGAGGGCAAGACGGGGGAGAGAAGAAGGGGATGTTAGGGATGTTAAGTTGTACTGCCGTTGTGTTCACCAGGTTTTTTTTTTTTTGTTTTTTTTTTTTTTTTGTTTTTTACTCATGATCTGACGTCCACATTACCTGTCCCGTCGCAGAGTTGAAAGACCACCAAATCCTGGCCAAGATCCATCTTCTGCTTCATCTCCTCCTCCAGCCCGTCCGCCACCTGGGCGAGGGTGTCAAGAGACACGACCACGATCTCGACATCAGTAAACCCTGCTTTTTCTAGCACCTCCTGCAGCTCTGTCACGGCATGAGCGCGATCAAACTCGTTGGTGAGCGTGATGGGGTCTGTGGGGTCCTTGTCCAGAGGCACTTCACCCTGTGGCGCATCTTTGGCCAAGGGGCGGTGGCTCTGCGACGGTCGCAGGATGCGAATGGCGGCCAATGCAGTCGAAGTGGGCATATAGGTCTACAACAACAAGAGTAAATAGGGAAGATGGTGGTGGCGCGACTTGGGGATTGGGCGTTTGAAACTGTGCAACCCTTTTTTTTTTTTTATCTCGCGCTAGTGTGTGAATGCGACAGAGGTCCAATGGACTGTGCAATGGGGCCGAATGACGACGAGATGAATGGAGACGGATGGAGGTGAAGGAGTGCGAATGAGGAAGACAGCAGAAAAAGCAGTGGAAGAGAAAAGAAAAAAGAGTGGACAGGAGCAGGAGCAAAGAAGAAAGAATGCCGATTCCCAAGTGGGCAGCCGACAACCAGGTCAAACAAGGCCGGAAAATGGGCGACGGTGAATGGTGCGTCTTTTTTTTTTCTTGTTTTCCTGCACTGCAGGGTGGCAATGAATGTTTGCAGGTGCAGCTGTCACTGTGCGTGTGAGTGCGTGTTTGTGTGGACACGGGCGTCTTCTTCTCTGTGCGATGCGATGCTGCATCGTTGGACATCCGTCCCAGGATCGCAGCTGACCACCAGAGCGGGTCGTCGTAGGCTTCGTGCCACATACCGCCGGCTCAGCCAACCAACGGCCCCGCATGGTGACGGGCTCTTGGGACGCGTCGCTGCCCGACTCACGACCAAGCAGAACGCCACCATTCCGGTGCACGGGTCTGCACGGACAGACCATGCATGCCCCTGGGACCGTTGGTCCATCCTGCTCTGACGCCAATTCTCTTCTCTTCAGATAGAAGGATCAAAACAGAAAGGAAGCAATCCACTCCAACATGGGTTCCATCTTTCACTCGCACGCTGGTTGTCCAAGGAATTGAACCCAAATCATCCAGCGCTCCCTCTTCTCTTTCTCTTCTCTCCCTTCACCCTTTGCTTTCTTTTGACTGCCGTTGTGCATCCGCCCTGTTATCTGTCGTCACCTTCAAGACTCATATACCCACTCCATGGCCCGTCCCCCTTCTCCCTCGAGGAAATCGCATGCCCTCCGGCCCTTGTTCGCCCTTGCACTCTTCCATGACCCCCCTCTTCCCAAAACAAAGCAGGTCTATGTCAACATCGACCCAGCCCTTGTCTATCCTTCAGATCCCTCTGCGCCCTCTCTCAGGTCAGGTCAGGATCAACATCATCCGTCCTTTTCTTCACCATCAACACAAGTACCACCATCATCATCATCACCCACACCATCGCTCCAGCAGGATTACGTCGGCCGTATCATTAGCAATAAGGTTGTCACCACCCAGTACTCGATCCTCAGTTTTCTTCCCAAGAACCTTTACCATCAATTTCGAAGAGTCGCCAACTTCTTCTTTCTTATGATCGTCATTCTGCAATGTATTGGACCCTTTCAGTCGATGGAGCCAGCTGTCAGCGCTTTGCCCCTGATCATCATTGTCGGTCTAACGGCAGCTAGGGATGGCTTTGAGGATTGGAAGAGACATGAGGTTGATCAGACTGTAAACACTCGAAAGACCTTGGCTTTGCACAATTGGAAGAACAGGACCATGGAGCAGAAGCTGGCTCATCATCACCATCGCCGACATCGGTCAAAATACACACGCTATCTACATCAGGATTCAGCTCCTGCTGTAGCCTTGTCAGGAGGGCGTCGTCAACAAAGCAAACGATCCTGGATCACCGGAAGGGTCTTGATCGTGTGCCGGATTATAAAGCGATTCTCTCGATCGCTGTTCAGATATATCAGGAACAGGTACAGGCTCTTGGCAAGGACAATAAGAAAAGTCTGGGGGCGACTGTTGAATGATCCAGCGAGCATGGACCAGGACACGGACCATGAGCTTGATATTTCCGATTCTGAGCAGCAAGGACACGCGCCTGAAGTCATAGGCTACAGCTATCGGCGTCATTCGACCAGCTGCAACCCGGAGGAACTCCATCTCGCAAAAGCGACAGGGGAACTATATCAACTCACCGAAGAACCACTAGAGAACGATCTCTCCAACCCCTATTGGCGCCCACGCCTCTGGCAAGAGGTCCAAGAAGGCGACATGATTCTATTGCGACGAAATGATTTTATCCCAGCAGACCTATTAATCCTCTCCAGTTCTGAACCCGAGCCTATGTGCTACGTCGAGACCATGAATCTCGATGGCGAGACCAACCTAAAGATCCGGCAATGTGTCCCGAGCCTTGACCCTCTCTGCACACCAGAGGAGTGCTCTCAGATAAAGTTCTGGGTCGACAGCGAGGGACCTAACAACAACTTGCTCAAATATCATGGAGCGGTGGTGTTTCCATCAGATCCTGAATCGGTAACAGGATCTCGACGCGTAGGCATTGACTTGAACCATCTCCTCCTACGCGGCTGTGTCCTCAGGAATACAGAGTGGGTCATTGGCCTTGTCATCTTTACAGGGGCTGATACAAAGCTGCAGATGAACTCTGGACGTGTGCCAAGCAAGCGTAGTGACATGGAGCGAAAAATGAATTTTCAGATGTAAGGAGATCCCTTCGCCTGATCTGCAAATTGGGATAGCTTTGCCTTTTTGTTCTAGTCTTTTCATATTCAGGTCTTGCTAACTGCGTTTCTATTATGATAGATTTATCAACTTGATAGTACTGGGAGTCATCTGCATCTTTTTTGCACTGATGAGTCGAAAATGGGAAAGACACAGCTTAGCCATTGGAGCACCCTTTACTACTTCAGACAGCTCAAGTTCATATAGCAATCCAGCCTTTTCATCATTCATCTCCTTTATGTAAGTGCAATCAGTCTCCTCTGCTGTCTACAGTTCAAAACTTGACTCCTTAGCTCCACTTCCAAACGATCTTTTCTTTCTAGGATGAGTATAATCACTTTTCAGAATTTGGTCCCTGTGGCTCTTTATCTGACGGTCGAGGGTGTGAAAACCATCCAGGTAAGGACTCATTTCTTTGTTTTACACCAACGTGGCATAGATGACTTCTTGACCATTAGTGTGTATCTTTGTTGTACATAGGCATATTTCATCTATCAAGACCTTGGCCTCTATTATGAGAAACGGGATGTACCCTGTATGCCACGCAGCTGGAATCTATCGGACGATCTAGGGCAGATCGAATACATATTTTCAGACAAAACAGGCACACTTACGACCAATCAAATGGAATTCAAAAAGTGCTCGATTCAAGGACACGTCTTTGACTTTACTCCTTCAACAACAGTAACAACATCAGAAGCAGAGGAAGCAGCAATGGCAGCGTCTGATGTGGCGCATCAACGAAATGGGAAACCAATTGATGGAAATGACTCCTTGCCACTTGTGCATTCACAATTGCAAAATAAGCGCCCCTCTCTTAACGACAAAGAAGATCCGTTAGTCATAGAGATTCTAGGGCCAACAGATGACGGCGACATTGAGTCCGAAAGAGAATCAACCGATACTGGTGTGCCAGGGGTAGACGGTTCACAGCGACGTAGATCCAGCCATAATACTTTGGTGGATCGGTCGCAACACAACCCCTTCGGACTTGGCATCGATCCCTCTGCCCAACATGACGTTTCACGTGTGTCAGAAGATGACGAGGAGGGTACAAAGAGCGGCCATATTTGGTCCAGGAAGTCCTCCGGTGCCACTGCTGTCCAGGAAGAATCCGCTGCGAGTCAACTTCCATTTGAATTGGTATCAGCTACTCATAATAGCTGCCCTGGCGATGATGCAGATGGAAATGTAAACAGCGATAACAATGGATCCCAGGGTTCAGCTGCGTTGCAAGGAGCGACGGATGACTTTTTCCTCATTCTAAGCATCTGTCACACCGTTCTTGTCTCTACTGTCGCCGCCGAAAAGACACATACCGTTGAGTCCTGCTCAGCTCCCCATTTCCCTGGCGCAGTGAACGAGAGCATCCGCGTCCCCTCTGACACTGATTATCAAGCACAGAGTCCTGACGAGCTTGCTCTTGTCATTGCATCCAAAGGGTTAGGATATACATTTCTTGGTCGAGAGGTAGACGTCATTTTGATGGCTCATCCACGCGAACAAGAGCCCAGACGGTACCAGATTCTGAACGTCCTCGAATTCAACAGCACCCGTAAACGAATGAGTGTCATCGTCAAACGACAACGGCCGAGCTCTGTCCCGGCGCTGGGGGAATCTGACCACAACGAGGGCAGTGGCGAGCACAACGAGGAGGAGGAGATCTTGCTTCTGACCAAAGGAGCAGACAATATTATCTTTGAGAGGCTCGTAAAAGGACAGGATCAGGTCGTGCAGGAAACCACTGCTCACTTTCAATCTTTTGCACGGGATGGGCTTCGTACCCTCTGTCTGGCTTATAAACTCTTGGATCCGAAAGAGTACCGCGGCTGGTCAGATCGATACCATTTCGCGTCAACCTTTGTGGAGGGAAGTGGCACTAGCACGGTGGAATCAATGGACCCTCAAAGCGATCAGCTCAAAGTCCTTCCTGACGGCCAAGATATTGTCATTACCGACCCAGGACGAAACCTTCGGAAATCCTTTAAAGCGTCGACTCGTCAAGAGATGTTAGAGGAGCTCGGGGAGGAAATGGAGAGAGACTTGGTTCTCTTGGGAGGCACAGGGATTGAAGATCGACTGCAAGATGGCGTTCCAGAGACAATTCGGCTGTTGAAGCGGGCTGGAATCAAGGTCTGGATGCTGACAGGAGATAAAATGGAGACCGCGATCAGCATTGGCGTCTCGACAGGTCTTTTGAGTCAAGGAAGCGATAAAGGTGCAGAAGCCGTCGGTCAGCTTTCTCGTTCAAAAAGTCGAACGGAAAGTATCAATAGAGAAGAAGGGAGGGATAATATTGCAGTTGCTCAAAACAATCGCTCGTTGTCTCCCCTACCCAAAAATATCGGCGCAGACGCACCAGAGGATTCTCCCTCGTGCTCGGATATAGAGCTGGTTCTCATTCGGGGTGATTACGAACCCGAGAAATATCCTATTCATCGTTGCCAGCAACAACCTCACGAGAGCGGCCCCAGCGACGGCGATCCTGTCATCCAGAAGAATGAACACCCTGTCATGGCGCAAATCCGAACTGCCTTGACCTCCTTCAAGGTCTCTCGGGATCCCGCATGGGATATGGCAAGGGCTAGATCAAACGAAATCCAGGCTGCTGACCACAGCCGTGGCTCCGATACTCCAAGTATGACCGAAAAGTCAGAGACTACAGATCAAGGTGGCAGTACCGCTCACAACAGCCACGACGGCCCAGGCTTTGGCGACTACTTGCCTTGGCGAATGTATGAGCGATGGGAGCCTCCCATGGTCACAAAACCATTCCTGGATTCAATATCGTCCATCAAAAGAAAAGCTACAACAGCAACCTTGGGCAGTGGAAAAAAAAGTCCGGTTTGCCGACAGAGCCGGAATACAGCCTTGGTTATTGATGGTCTAGCACTCAAGTTTGCCTTGGAGGACCCGGCGTGCAAGGAGCTTTTGCTTGAGCTCGCTTGCGAATGTTCCGCCGTGGTCTGTTGCCGTGTTTCTCCCATCCAGAAAGCCATGGTGGTCAAGATGGTCAAAGACTCGAAAAAAGTCATGACACTCTCGATTGGTGACGGGGCCAACGATGTGTCCATGATTCAGGAAGCACACATCGGGATTGGAGTTGCGGGAGAAGAAGGACTCCAGGCCGTGATGGCCAGCGATTATTCCATCGGTCAGTTCAGGTTCTTGGCTCGACTGCTGCTCGTCCACGGTCACTACGCCTACCTTCGAAACTCTTCCATGGTGATGCTGTTCATCTACAAGAACATCATCGGTATTGGAGCCTTATTCTGTTACGAGTTTGTCTGCGGTTTTTCGTCGGTACCTGCTTTTGAGTACTCCTACATCTTGCTCTACAATGTGGTCTTTACGGTTTTCCCACCCTTGATCATTGGGATTTTTGATCGGGATATTGGTCCTGGGGTCCTAATGTCCTTCCCCGAGCTCTACAAGGTTGGATTATTGCAGGAAGAGTTCACGAACACTCGATTTCTGATTTACTCTTTTGAGGGCATCTTTCAGTCAATCCTCTGTTTCGTGATTCCTTATTTCAGTTATCAAATTGGTACCGTCGACTCCTCAGGGCTCGTACAAGAGATGTATCCGATGGGTCTGGCCATGGCTGTGTCTAGTATTGCGCAGGCAAACATCTTTGCGGCTGTAGTCAGTCAGTCATTTTCTGGATTCCACGTCCTCTTCATCTGGGGATCGGTGGTCTTAATCTTTGTCTACTCAGCCTTGTATTCCTTGTTGCCAAAGGCTCTGTCCCAGGCGAATCCCAACTACGAATTTGTTTACAGCGTAATGGCCACGGCGACGTTCTGGGCTGTCATTGTGTTGACAATTGTCTGCTGTAATATTCCGAGACTGGCCGCCAGGTACATACGGAGAATGTATTATCCAAAGGATCTTGATATTTTACAGGAGGTTTGTCATATGAAGAATATGGACCATCGCGTCCTCGTGGAGGACATGTCCGAGATACACCGAGCGCCTAGCGCACAGTCAGGTATACTGCAACAAAGCAATCACCAGCCGACGGTCAGCTCAGTCCTGGTGGAAGAGTCAGGTTCTGGAATCAATTCTTCAGAAAAGAACAAGACTCTGGACACAAGAAATGCATCGACTTATCGCGCTCTGGGTCGATATTTGAGGTTGGATTGGACCTGGGGTCTTGTTCCTGCATCCGCTCCTACAAAAACGTGTTCAGTCGCGACTTTTCCTTCGGACGAGAGTGTAGCTCCCCCGGCTGTCTCGTTTTCATTGGATACTAGCAACGCAGGAGGACCATCTCTGGCAAATGTACCTGAACCGATAGAGAAAACGAAACCAGCGACGCTTTCCCCATCCTTGAGGAGGTACACGCCTATGGCTCGCTCTCGGGAGGGGTCAGATCGTCTGGATTCACCCTCTTCAGCCCACTCATCAGGACTTAATGTAAACTATTCCGGCTCACGGCGTTTCCTTACCCCCATGGACGGCGACGCTGGTAGCTCCGAGATCTTCCAACCTTCGAATCCCTCATTAATTCTCCGAAGGCAGCACCTTCAACAAGTGCGTCATCGACTCCAGGAAGGAGAGGCACAGTCACTCCAAAGTGCGTCCCCGACGTTTGTCGATTCGGATCCACAATGTACGTTTGGAGCCTCGCGTATGAACTTGAGCGGAACCCATATTGGCGTCAGTGACCCACTCTCGTCCAAGCCTCCGACTCCCATCTTGGGTTTCGGTTTTGCTCAGGTATGAAAACAAAGGGAATTGGGCTAGAATAAGCCAGTATCTTGGAGAAAGGTACTTTTCGTTTGTTCTTGCTTTGAAACTAATTCTCCCTGCCTTTTTTTTTTCTTTCTTTTCTTTCTTTAGGAGGAGGGTATGGCGGACATAATTCTTGGAACCAGCTTTTACAACCAACTCCAGGCCAGCAGGGGCAGTAGCGCCAGTGTTGGCCAACAGAGCGGCCAGAGTTCTAGTAGTGGTGGTGGCGGCCCAAGACAAGGTGCAAACGCGAGTACTAGTGAGGGTGTCATGAACCCACCGACCCTGAGGAGAACCCTCTCCTCCACCTCCTCCGCAACAAGGAACCACAACCAAATCAATCGCGATGAAAAATAGTGGCAATACAAAAGGAAAGGGAGCAACTCATGATAACCAAAATACAGTCAAATTACTTCTCTGTTAAACATAACATGATAGGATGAGGGAGGACTTTTGGATTTATGATGGTTCGTTTCTTTATAAATGTATAAGAGATGATGAGATTAGATATAAGAAAAAAGAAGAGAGAGACGGGCAATAGGAAATATAGGAAGCAGGTGCGCGTGGGTAATAAAAAAGGGGGAGTCCTAGAGGGGCCCCCCAAATCCTGAAGTAAAGCTGCCATCCATAAGTCTTTGCATCACTTCCCGTCTCTTGGCCTCCTCCTTCTTTTTACGTTCAATATCATCCGAGTTTGTAGACGTGCCAGATTTACCGCTCCTCACACTGGCTGCATCAGAGCTGATGAGGCCCATAGTCGAAGGCGCTGCTCTTGGAATGCTGCCCGTCATAGAATTGTTGAGCGAGAGATCTGTCGTCGAGCCGGTGCCAGTCATGCCAGTCATGCCAGACCGAATGCTAGCGGACGACGATGCTGCTGCTGCTGCAGCGGCTGCAGCGGCGGCGGCTTTAGACTTTGATCCTGGGAAAGAGAAGAAGGATTGCTTCGGTGCCGGTGCTGGTGTCTGTGCTGGAGGAGGGGGTGAAACAGGTGGCGGTGTCAATGGTTCCGTGTTCCAGTGCGGAGGAGGAGCGGATCCCAAGAGTGAGGCTCGATTCCGAACCATTGGGTGGGGGAGGGCCGTTCCCTGAGATCCGTTCATCGACAAGCGGTTGTATTCGGGGGATCCAGGAATCAGGGGAGGGGGCGGTGAAGGTTGGAAGATGCCATAAATGTTTTGTTGTTGAGACATGTAGGGTGCTGGTCCACCGCGAGAGTCCTCTTGATCCTGAGAACGCCATGCATGCTCGGCAGAGATGCTTTGACTTTGAGACTGTTGCTGTTGCAGCTTCAGTTGTTGCTGCTGCAACATCTTTTTGGCTGCGATCATGACTTTGAGCGATCGGATTTGAAGTCCTGTTTGCTGAGAGAGCGCTGCAGTCTCGTACACCATGGCCGCTGTCGACATGTTGAGCATTTGGTGAAGCGCATGTGTTGCCAAGTCTCGGAGACGATCCAATCCGTACATGTCGGCGAGTAAGAGCAATTGAGAAAGCACCTGGGCGTGATGCTGCTGAGCGGTGACCAGGTGATCAGTATACAGGTATTGCAAGAATGCCAGCACAACAGTATATGGCTCTGGGAGAGATAGAGTCCTCTTCGAGAACAAGGAAGGGTCGGCCTCTTCTCCTTCTTGAGACTTGTCGAGTCCAGCGACTGCATCTAGCTCCTCTTGTTCCCGAAGTAGTGCCCCAAAGTAAGGCCAACGCGCCGACAAGATCGCAGAGTTGACAGGGATTCTCTGGTTGTCCATCGTGAGAATTTCAAAATCCGCCATGGATGGGTCATTCAACAGCCCAAGACCAAGTTCCTGTGCTGTCTGAGTCATGGTGGTTGGTGGGTGCTGATAAATTCCAAAGGCCTCCAGATCCACTATGGAGACATGCTCAAAGTTGGTCTGGCGCTGGTTATAATCGTCCGAGAGACTCCTGTACTTGTTGCCAAAGACAAGGAAAGCGTTTGCACTTTCCATCAGTAGTCCCCTGTTCCAGGATCCAGAGTTGAAGACCGAGCCCGTGTCAATTCTGGTCCAGACCAAGCTCGAGAGGTTCAGCGACCAGATGCTGAAGGATTGTTGTGTACTGGTGAGGTAAGTACCGGAGAGTAAAAGATGTTGGCCAGCAACTGCTCCAGTCGGGAATCGGAGTCCTGGGGGCAAGAGGCTTCCAGACATGTCCTTGGAGTGCTCTTGCATTTGAAATGAAGGTGGGTTCATGACCTGCAGCTCACGTTTCACATCCGTGAAGTTGAAGTTGGAGTACAGATAAATGGGATGCTCCTCTTGCTGGACAGGCGTAGTTTGAATGTGGGACAGTCGGTAGATTGAAGACCGATGGTCCTTTGGAGGAGAGCTGCCGAAACTGCCAGCCGAGCCAGAGAGACGAGCCATGGGCCCACCTTTCTTGGGAAGGGCGAGGTTGGATGCGCTCTTGCGAAGGGAGGGTGTGTAGTGAAGCGAGGTGTTTGAGGAAGCCTTGCGGAGGTACGAGGTCGGGAAGCCATCCGTGCTGGATCCTGTGGGGGAGAGCTGCCCGGAATTTTGTTCGAGCTCACTTCCGATCTGGGGGATGGTTAATCCTTTGCCGCTGCCACTGACAGCGATGGAGCGATATGATCCGCAATGACGGTCGAACGGCATAGAGCTGACCCACTGCCAGCTGTCGAGGTCCAGAACGTTAATATATTCGATGTAGTGGTTGCCAATATCCTGACCTCCGATGGTCACTAGTTTGTTGCCAGAGATGCTTGACAAGTGGGCGTATCTGGGTTTGGGTGAATGCTCGGAGGAGGGGATGCGGACTTTGCGCCACTGGAGGAGTTCAAGATCGAGGACTTTGATGTCGTCAAACACGACCAGGTCTTGGGCCTGACCATCCTCGGTTGTAGGGCCTGGGCCCATTCCTCCAAAGAAAACGATCGAGTTCTTGTAGGCGTTTGCAGAGTGAAAGTAGCGCTCTGAGGGAGGGGCAGAGATTTCGACCTCGTCCTCGGCACCGGGGTCGCCGATCGCAGTAGTATTGGTTGGCATCACGTTAACAATGTGCGACACGTTCTCCCATCGGAACTCTTCAAGATGGAGGATGTAGAGCGAGTTTGTCATCTGTCTGTTCTGGACGAGACGACCTCCAAACAGATACATTTTGTCGTCGACGATGGTCATGGTCGCGCCGACGAGGGGTGGGGGGATGTCACCGGTGGTGATGCGTGAGGTTGTGGTCAGGTCCGAGATGGACTGGAGTCCTGGTGCTGGTGCTGGCATCGCGAACTATGTGTATGAGGAGAGGGGTTTGTATGGAAGGGAGATCGGCAGGATGGATAATAAAAAGACAAAGAGGAGGAGGAGGAGGGCTCAGATTGTCGATTGAATGCAGAATTCTGCGAATCGGGAAGACCTTGAGCCGTGGGAGATGTGATGGTAGCACAAAGGATGGGCGCAAAGGGTGGGGAAGATAAAAAAGGGAGGGAAAAACTGATTGTTTGTTGGAAGAACGATGGGAAGGAGGCGAAGGGTCGAGAGCAGGAGGGGACGAGCAGCGAGGACGGACATTCGATGGAAAGAAGAAAGAAGGAGCGTTAGAGGGTTGGTGTCCAGAACAAGGGTGTGTCCAGAACGAGGGCCTGGAGCATTGTGGATTGGAGTTTTCGCACGGTGTGGCCAGGGAGAGTCGGGGAGGGGCAGGTATCCGGGGGTAAGGAAGCATCGATGCAACAAGCTGCCCTTTGCTTGCCCCCTTCTCCTCGGCAGTTGCACCGATGCACTGATTGCACTGATTGCACTGATTGCTTGATTGCACACCGATGCATTGACGCACCATGCGCGAGGTGTGCGATTCGCTCTGTTTCATCTGGAAGGGGAAGCAAGATTGGGAGGGATGCGCGTACCTTTATGAGAGGAATGGAACGAGATGCAGAGGAAGATGAGGAAGATGAAGATGAAGAAGATGATGAGGGAGGGTGGAGAAGAGAGGAGAGAGAGACAGGAGGAATGGCGAGGAGATGAGATGGGAGGGCGAGGAGAGACGAGGGAGGTCGAGGTCGGGCGAGGAAAGGAAGGAGAGGGAAGGGAAGAAACATGCAAGCGACGCCTCTTTGCTCAATAATCCATCCATCCATCCAGCCCTGCTGCAATCCAGTCCCCAGTCGGTGGGTCCGTCGCTCCGTCGGTTGGTGTTGCCCTGGCCCCTCCTTCCTTCGCCCTTCCCTTCCTGTACCTCCATCCTCGTCTCGTTCCTTCTGTCGATGGTCGCTCCTCTCTCTGTCAGGCCAGATCGCCTCTGCCTCCTCCCAAAGGCGTGATCTCGTCCGTCAATGGTCGCCACTCGCTCATGACACAATTGCGCTGGCCACCTGTTTAGGACAAGCAATTGTTTTGTTTGCTACGAAACAATCGACAACCTGCACAGACTGACTGTTGCTTTGAGAAGGTGGGCGTGGGCCTGGCAGGGCATAAAGGCAATGCGATGCATCTGCAGGCTGTGGGTCGCTCTCTGCTCTTTTCTGGCTCCCTCCTCTCACTCTCACACTCTCTCTCTCACTCTTACTTACTTCCCTTTTTTGCCATGCTGAAGGAATAAAAATCGGCCGCGGCCCTCCATAAGAGGCGTTTGGGCGTAAAAACCAAGACGCGCTGACATCCAAAATCCATTGCTGCAAAAGGGGTGCTCTCTCTTTCTCTCTCTCTCTCTCTTTGTCGGTCTGTCCGTCCATTCAGTTTTATCTGCGTCGGATCAAGAACACCCATCATTGTTTTGCTATTGTTTCGACAGGTAAACAAACCAGAAATGAACGGGCCAAAGCGCACTTTCTTTTCATTTCTTTTTGGGACCTAATATTGTATTGGGGGCAAGGCTTTGCACTTCAGAAACAAGTGAAAAAGAGCTTGGTGGTTGAACCATGTACTGAACTGTATGTGCTAGCTTGCTGTCTTTGTATGGGCTGGGGTAAGGAGGTAAGCCCGCTGTAGTAAATATAAAATGTCTCCAGGTAAGAACCCAGTTTCGAACAATGAAATGAAAGACTCCTCTTCATTCAAGAGAGCCTTTCCAGTATTGAAAAAGTTGTGCTTTCTTTCAACTCTCTGCCTCCTTGGTAGGCCCTGCGTTCAGCACTGTGGGAATGAACGGAAAATTGAAAGATAAAGCAAATCATGAAGAGCCCCTGCTCCACTGAGCCACAGATTGGCACTTTTTTTTATCCCTTTTTCTTTTTTTTTTTTTTGCTCTCAACTGTTGCGCGGCATCTGGGGGAGGCAAACCAACAGTAGGGGGGAAGAACAAAAAAGAATGAAGGATTCAGGTCAAAGACAATGATTACCATATTGCGTCTCTTGAGGACGTGCATCTGGACAATGCTCGAGGCGCCTCGTCGGGATTGGTCCTTGAGAGAACCAAAAAAAGTGCGTGTGCAAAAATGATCCCAGCCTCAAATGGATTTCTTTCTTCCTTGGCTGAGAAAGAAAAAGAAAGCAAAAAATGAAAGGAGACAGGGTTAGAGTTATCGCAGCCCCGCCATTTAGAGGGCCGTTGCTGGTCAAGGTTCTTCAGTCAGTCTGGTGCTTTGACGGCTGTGCCTGCAGGCCTCGATGAATGGATGGCGAGCGGAGACCCATTGCAAAGGTTAACGCGCAGTGAGTTGGAAGAAGCGGTACATTCAAACTAATGCAAAGAAACCTGTTCGTGTTCAGGAAGCGGCGGATCTTTATTGCCACAAATGTACCTAAAATAAATACGACTTTTCCTCTTGGCTACGATCTAGGCGATCTGGATCGTGATCGACGGAACTTGTCATCCCTTTGACGATAGCGAGGCGCGGGCGAGCGTGAACGAGAACGAGAGGGAGATCGGCGGCGTCGAGGAGGGGATCGCGAACGAGAGCGATGTCCCCTGGCTGGTGCTGGCGCTGGTGAGCGGGAGCGCGAGCGAGACTGAGCGCGGGCTTTGACGGTCACTGGAGACTTGGATCGAGAAAGGGAACGGCCTCTGGCTGTCGTCTTTACCGGTGACGGTGAGCGGGATCGGTCACGTCTAGATGACTTTCTATGACCTGTATCGCTGCGACGTCTATAATCAGACATGCATCCATGATTACATGGTTAGCCTTCCTGTCCGGGCGCAATGGACCGTGAGGTAGTCCAACCCATACGTCTCTCATTATCTGACCCACATACCTTGCTGGTGATCTGGAACGAGAATGCGATCTTGTCCTTCTCGAGCTCTTCTTTCGACTACTACGATCGTCTCTGGATCTGGATCTCGATCTGTGGCGTGAATGTCTATCGCGGCTGTCAGAATGCTTACGATGACTCGATCTTCTCTTTTGGCGACGACGCTCTTCTGAAGAGTAGCCTGAGGAATTAGACTCGGGTTCACTTTCACTTTCACTGCCACTGCTACTGCTACTGCTACTGCTGCTGCTGATGCTTCTCCTGCGCTTCGTGTTTCGCTTTGGCTCTGCAACAGGCTTTCTATGCTGTGGGGTAGCCTTTGCTGTTCCTGACAAAGATCCGGCAGGGCCGCTACTATTGCTGCTGGATGTTGCGGGTAGTTGTGCTTGGAGGAAGCCAAAGCGGGAGCTGGGTTTTTTCTTGGGAGTAGGATCATCCAGCTTGATCAAGTTCCTGCATTCGAATGTCAAATGTCCACCTAGAAGTATAAGCAGTGAGCAGTGATTAGCTCGAGTCTTTCCTCTGCTGGCTCTCTCACTGTGCTTCCTGATCATGGGAAACAGGGCGTACCTCCACCGCATTTGCGACATGAACCAGCTCGTACTCCATCGTCGGATTTGATCAGTCGCTCAAAGGCTTGCAGTCCACGCTGGAAATCAGACATTACTGTTTCGTAGAGGTTGGTTCCTGTGGGGGAGAGTAGGGATGGTGTCGGCTGATGGAATGGAATGGATGCTTGATTGACAACCTCATGGTGGTGCTGCAGAAAATCCGTGCAAATGCATTGCACTTACGGGGCGCGGGACGCGTCCATGTTACGCCACCAAAGCCGAAGTTTTCTACGACACTTTTTTTCTGCTTGGTAACTGAACAAGGTCTCCTTTTCTGTGGTATTTTTGCCGGGTCGCGCTGACAGTTTGTTGGGTGGACAATCGGCCGAAGGACCCTGGAAAGGAGTGAACATTGATAGTCAACTGATTCCTTGGTTTTTCTTGTGGTGCACCCTCAACTTTGTCTGCCAGCTCCCTGAAAATCAGCTCATCTCCTATCCTACGCTCACCGGACACAGGTGTCCCCACCCCTCTTGCCAGTCCATCGACAACAGCAAACAGGGGGAGCACTCGTGCGCACAACATGCATGTGAACAAAAAAAGGACAAAGCTCAATGCTTATTTTTTTTTTTGCAAACGGTCCGTTCCCTCACCATTTCACTTTCCTTCTCCCAATCGCATTCCTTTGCCTCTATCTCGCCGTCTTTCTTCACCTCCTTCCCACATCCAATTCCTCAACCAAGATTATTCTTCAGCCAAGATTATCTCTCGGATTATAGCTGTTTCAAAGATATTTTCAGGATGACAGACGAAGCAAAGGTCGTTTCGTAAGAGAATTTCTACTCCTGCTGTAACCCAATTCCATGTTTTTCATGCCACGCAATTCTTTTTCTTATACGTTTTTCATCAACCTTGAGCTAGACTGCAATTGACGGTCAATCCCAACTATGAGCCTCGAACACGCGAGGCCGCTGTGGTGGCTGCAGCCAGACATGCGCCACCGCCTTCCAAACCAGGACTCCTTAACCGATTGAAGTTGGATTTAGCTACCGCAAAGGCTAGCCGTCCCAATGTGGAAACCCTTACCGATGTTGCCCGCGATATTCAATATTATGCTGAAGGTACGGGTGCTGGCAATCAGCTGAGATGTCCTGCTCTTCGGCCAGCCAAAAGCAAAGGTCATGATAGGACCCTGTCTGAAAAACTCTTTGTGCTTCTACTGCTAGTTGAGATCGGCTCAAATGATCAAAAGTTCAGGCTTGACTTTGACACGGGCAGCAGTGATCTGTGGGTCCCAGACTCGACTTGCACTACCAAACGCGTTACTTTCAACCGAGCCACCTCGACATCTTTCAAAACTGTCAAGGGAAAGTTCCAGATCAGGTGAGTATGAGGAGAACGGGGGTTCATTGGAGTGTAGATGGAATGGCCACATTAACGACTGTTTTACTAGTTATGGTGACGGATCGAATGTTCAGGGTATTATGGGTCAAGATAGAGTCAGTTTGGCTGGACTTGTTATCGAGAACCAGACAATTGGATTGGCTACGACAGAATCTACATCTTTCAGCAACGATGTGGTCGATGGCATCTTGGGACTTGCTTACAATTCCATCACGTGTGTTCCTGGAACATTGACACCCATGGACAACTTGATTCAACAAAAGCTGATTCAGTCTCCACTATTCAGCGTTTGGCTGGGTCGAAGTTCTGAAGGCGGCGGTGGAGGTGCGTTTTTTTTTCTGTTTGTTTGATGCTTGTTTGTTCACGTTATAGTTCAAGTCGACATTAACACACGCTTTTCTGCCTTGAACTTTCTGAACCAGAGTATCGCTTCGGAGGCTATGACACTGATCGGTTCGACGGTGAACTGACCTGGGTCCCGGTGACCGTCAAGAGGTACTGGCAAGTTCAATGCGAAGGACTCTTTTTCGGCGACACGGATCTCAATCAAAAGAGCGACGTGATCATTGATACAGGTAGAATGTCATTAACGCGAGGCTCAAGAGAGAAAGGAGTTGGAAAAGTTTTATTGATACGCTCTTCTCCCAATTGGCGCTCTACGCTCTGATGATTGTAGGAACCACTCTGGTCATCGTCCCGTCCCCAGTTGCGCAGGCCATCCATGCCCAGATCCCAGGATCCCTTTACGACGATGCACATGGATGGATCATCCCCGACACGGCGACCAATGCCGCATTGAGTGGAATCCAGTTCGTGCTTGGCGGCATCAAGTTTGATGTGATTATGAAGGACATTTTGCGAGAACCTGTTCAAGACAAACGTGGCTTTGTCTACTCAGGAATAGCGAGCAATGACCAGATCGTAAGAAAAATTCTGTTTTCTTTCACGAGATGGCATGTTCATCAGGAGGAGAACGTACTTACAGATTCGTCTTTTGTTTCGCAACATGCTTAATGCTTAGCCCATCTGGATCCTTGGAGATGTGTTCATCAAGCAAAATTACTGTGTATTTGACCTGGGGAAAGATAGGATTGGTATCGCAAAATGCAAGCCTCCAGTTCGTATCGAGCCATCGATCCTTCAACACATGAAGGAGGATGTGGATGACCTTCAGAAACGACATGGTTGCCACTGTTTGTTGCTCTGATCGATCGTTTTTTTTTTGGAAACAAAGCCCCACCCTTTAAGGTCACGCCGCGTTTTCTTCCAACAGAACGCCCAAGTCGACACCGAGTTCACCAGCATTTTGCCGTTGTCCTTTGCCTGTTAATAATATTTTCGCTTTTCTATCTATCTGCGACCTGTTCATACCACAATGATATCTGATATCTTTCTTACACAGCCCGCAGCAGAGTAAAACTGCGGGATGGGTCTGTCGATGGTCATTGTCATCTCTTATATAAAGGCTCCTTTGCCTTCTACTTTCAGGGACCACATCTAACAAACCCTAGAGCCACCGTCTTCACCACCACCATCACCATCACCACCGCCTTCCAACTGTCTACGATTCACCAGCGATACACAACCGTCGCCTTGCAACTGCCATAAAAAACCGAAATCAATCCATTCATAGAATATCATTCACCTCCCTCGACAATGTCACTTGGAGACTACGACTACGACTCTGATTCCTCCATGCCCGAAGAGTTCAAGAATACCAATCATCATAACCCCATTACCCATGAACAGGAGAGTTTCGCCACCCCCCAGAGCCAAATCGGATTCCAGAGCGACTTCAAGGAGAGCTTGCGGAATCGAGCCCAGAAGTCCAACAAGAGTCGAGAAAGGGCTACTCAAAGCTACGTCCAGAAGAAGCTAAAGCAGATCGAACAAGAGGAGCGTGAGAAACAAAAACAAGAACAGCGTCGAAGGAGGAGTGGTGGGCCAGAGGAAGATCAGAAGGATGAACCAGAGGAAGAAGCAGAAGCCAACGAGGCTGGAGAAGACAACAACAGAACCGAGTCCGAGACTGAGGACAAGTCGGAGGAGGAGGAGCAACGCTCCTCTCGCGATACCCGGGGTCAACACCGATCCAAGGGCCGTCGCGGCCACAAGCACCAGCTAAAAGCAGATCGAAGCAAGTTTCGAAGAGCCAGTAGGTCAAAGTCCAGACCCGTGTCAGATGCAGAGGAAATCAAAAGCAACGATGGCAGAAAAGACAGACTCGGGTATGATATCATTGATCGCTCCAACAAGCGTGCCAGCCGCCATCGGCGACCCGAGGACGAGATCCTTGAGCCTATTGTCAAGGACCTCGATCGAGCTCGACGACCAAGAGGAGGAGGAGGAGCATGAAGAAGAGCGGATCCAGTTCAAGCACAATCTGGCGTTCAAAACTGACAACGACGGAATGGCAGCGCGACCGTTGACATCCAGGGACTTTAAGAAGATCTTTGAGCAACGATTAACCGAGCGGGACGGAGCGCGCGAGAGACAGAAAGAGAAGGAGAAGGAGAAGGAACGGACCACCAAGCATTGAAGGACGGACCATGGAAAATAAAAAAATGTAAAAATGAATAAAAGGCACAGCATCCCAGCAGCAAGACTCTCTTTCTCTCAAAGCGCCCCCTTCCTCTCTTTCCTTCCCTCCATGCTCCTCCCATAGCAATGGAGAGACTGGTCAGCGAACAACAAAGACGACCTTCGGCTCTGACTCTTCCCCACCACTCTTCACAGCTGGCTGCCATCAATCGCTCCTCATTCTCTCCCTGCACTGTTTCCTTGCTGCCGTCTTCCTTGCCTCCACCCTGCTTTGTGTCGAATTGAACTGTGATCCCATCACAGCCATGAGAGCGCAAACAAGAAGCTGGCAACGGGATGCACGCTAATGCATGCGCAACTTTTGGGGGAGGAGAGAAAGTGGTTTTTTTCGCTCCCTTTTGCGATTGAAGTGCGTGCGTGGCAAGGGTCTCCGCACGGTCGGATTGCTTGTTCGAGGGCAGCTAGATCATCGCGATCTTTAATGACTCGGTGCCCAAGTACTGGCCTCGCCGGGACAGATGCGGATCGTACATTTATTCATTCCTCTTTACTTTGCATAGCAATCAATTAAAACAATGCATTCATCTTTTATCATTTGCAGCTCTGTGGTGTGTGTGTGTGCATGGGTGTGCAAGTGTTGTACCTCTGCGAAGCAGAATATTCCCAGGCCAGGAAAGCCACCCTTTTTTTCTTTTTCGTTTGGTGTTTCGGCTTTTTTTTTTCTCCTGCATTCCTGCATTCCATTCACCCCGAATTCGTTGCTCTCGTTCAAAGGTCTTCTTTGTTCATTTGTCCAATTCACAGCCCATGCCTCGGAGAGGCGTCAATACCAAGAGTCCTAGACTCACCTATGGTCGGCAGCGCAGCTCCCTCGAGCACAATGACAATGCATTGGACCGGGCAGACGACTCGTCCGACTCCGAGGCGACCCAGGGTCTTCCTTCGCCAGCCTTTACTCTTTCACCTACCTCTCCAGGAGGAGGAAGCCTGAAGCGATCCCGGTCCTCAAGGAGCTTGATCGGACTCCATGATACCTTTCCCCATACGAGCTCGCAAAACACACTTTCCAAAAAAGAAAGCAATGTGAGGATCCACTCTGATAACAAACAAGAAAGACGCTTGGTGGCAAACATGAAACTAATGATTTGTGATCCACGGCGCAATAGGAACAACGAGTCGCACTGAAGGCCTCCCATGAGCTCCGAGAATCTGGACAAAGCCATCGATTCAAAGACGAGATCGACTACATCTTGGAGGGTGTTCGGAACAAGGACAAGCTCAAGATCCGGAGGGTCAGGTGCGTAAGGAGAACATTGGTTCAATACTCGTTGGAATGTGTGACCCAAGTTACTCATTTTGTAGTCTTTTTTTTTGGCCACAGCTGTCTGGAGTTGACAAAATCAATGCTAAAGCAAGAGTTTGCCAGTCAAGTGAGGGCCTACCATTATATACCCAGGATATTCGAAGCGGTTCGGGAAGATCGTGATCCTGTAAGTCATCAATTGCAGTGGATGCACAATACATTGGGGCCAACTCTCAATAACCATGTGGGACTACGGTATCATAGGTCGTGTTTTCATGTCTGGCGCTCATGATTGCGCTTATTGTACAAAATTCACGAGACTCGTTGAAGGATGTTATGACCATCCCCAGGCTAGTTGAGTTTCTTTGCCAGGCTCTGGACGAAGATATGGACCCAATGGCCATCCTTCCAAACGGAAAGCAGGATGCCATTATGGTAAGGCTCTTTAATACAACGACATGGATGACCTTGATGAAATCAACAGATGTTTTAATGTATCTAACATATCAGCCTATCTGTAAACAAATAGCACAATGACTTCAAGGATCTCGCACGTCAATCAGGAATTCTTCAGAAAGGCCAAAAAGTCCTTACAAAATCCATCATCCTGTCGACCCTGAGCGTCATTATTAATGATAGTGTATTCAGGAAAGACCTTGCCACAATGACTACAATCGATCGAGACCCAGATTTCTTGAACTTGGTGGTTGAAATTCTGATAGACGACCTGGCTTGGATCAAAGAACCGTCTTCATCACCGGTAGGTCACCGAGAATGTTCCTGAAGCGAGAGTCCTCATGGATTTACTATGTCAGATCTCTATAACTGATACTTTTCAATGCATTATCTCTTTTGGTAGGGCGCTTCACTTCCGGACGTGCTGGACATTGCTCGGATAGAAAACTGTCTTCGGATATTGGAACGACTGTCACTTGTTTCTAAAAAGCTTTCAAAAGCACTTGCAGGAAGCACGCGTCTTTTCACGCTACTGTCACAACTCATTGTACTCTGTCGTTCTCATGCTTTCCAATACCCGCAGAGAAAAGGTAATGGTAGCAAGTGTTATTCTTGTATTCTATTGAAAACAAAATACCAATATTGACGAGAGGTTGTGTGCCTGGATTTGATGATAGAATCGATGAATCTGATTCTGCACACATTACGTTTACTCATTAATGTCACTAATGGGTCCAAGCTCTGTTGTGAACGCTTGGCCGAAAGTGGAGCCTTGCCGATCTTGGTTCAGAACATCATCCAGTTTTATGGACATTGTCGAAACTTCAACCCAGATTCGGAGGACGATCTAATTCAACGGAACCCTAATAGCAACAGGCCGGATGACCGAATACAATGGACGACGCAGCCATCTGATTCGTCAGGGTCCAATCTTGGTCACCTCTCCCAGCTACAGACACCTAATGAAATCGAACAGGATCAAGCCGAGATACGGATAGATGGCGAGCTTCCGTTGACTCTTGAGATTCAGAATGATGCCAATGGGTGGTATGACATTCTTTTATTGTCGATCGGTCTTATGATCAATATTCTCGAAGTAAACCAACGGCATCGAGAGCAAGTGGCAGAGCAAGGTAAAATATCAAATTTCCAAACTTGACCATCAGCACATGAAGGCAGACAAAGTTAAGTCTGACTTTGGTTCTTTACAGCCGTTGCACTAGATTGCAAGGGTCTTGGGGATTGCTTCCATGAGAAATGTCGATGCGAGCACAGTACAGACGCGTTAGAGCGTCTCGTAGGGGTCTACAATGTTGAAGTGACAATCAGCGAGCTGGTAAGAATCTCGTGCTTTCTAAATAGACAAACATGTTGCCTTTTGAATTGTGTAGTCTGGCACATTTACAAATCATTGACTTTTCACTTAGACTGAGAACCAAGTGCTGGCAGCATACCTCGTTCTTTTGCTCGGCTGCATCATAGACGGTAGTCAGGAGCGCGAGGAGCGCCTGTGTTCGGCCGCGGAGGGACAGTCGCTGGCACCAATGCTAGAGCTTTTGAAAGCGTTTCTAGACTTTAATCAATCCGTCATGGAGGAGCATCAAGGACAACAGGGACACCTGGACCACGCGACATTCTTCCAGCAACAGCAGCAGTACAGGCACCAGTACCAAGAAGGGTCTTCTTACTTCCCTTCGCTCTCTTCGCCGTCGTCCCCGTTATCCAGAGCTAATTCGTTCATGACACTTACACTCGACGATAAAGAGATGGATGCGACAATGTCGTCGTCTTTATTCTCTGGATCAATATCAAGCGTACCTTCCGCCCTGTCCTCGTTGTCTCCTCCTGCATCACCTCCAGTGCCCTTGGCATCCCGAGTTTCCTCATCACTGGCGCTGTCCGCATCGACGCTATCCACTTCATCGCCTTTGACACTGGCAGTGTCCGCTATCGAGAATGACGAGATCTCTTTCAACGACATTAGCCCCTCTTCCGTAGAGGAAACCAGGAAAAGCTTCCTTCGAATCATAGATATTTTGCAAAGTGTGGAAACCAGACATTTCACTGAAAAATAGTAAAGACTAAGAATAATGGATGTCTTCAGTGTATTGGGATTAGGTGCTGCTGACTGTATTATCACTTTTATTATGACGATATTATCATGGCGATAAAGAAACAGCGCGGCGAAGATAGGATGACATCCATGCAAAAAGTCTTTATCGGGTTTATCCTGCAAAGAGCCTCAGTTCATCACTGGACTCGAGCATGCCCGTAAACAGTCGGACACAAGGTCGCACGTTGCCCTGATTGAAGGTCAAAATTTCATCAGTCGAGAGTGCCTCTGATTGTCCAATGCCCAGATCGGTCAAGGTTGGTAGGCGTGCTGTCAGCTCATTGAGATCCACGAGATCCATTCCAGGGCTCTGAATGATTGAAAACTTTTCCAGTTGGTCCAGTTGACAGAGGTAAGATACCAAGTTCTAATATTGCAGAGAAAAGAGATAAATAAAAGAGAGGAAATTCAAGACAATTTTGTTAAAAACTAGCCATTTTTTTTACATTCCTCAATCCCAAACATTTTTTTCCATCCTTTTTGTCCTCCTGCACCTTCTACTTACCACTGGGACAATAGCCACATCGGCAAGCTTGGCCAAGCTCAAGATCCGTAGCCGCTCAAACCGAATGACCAAACTTCTCAGGAAACGGACCTGGGCATCCCAACCGTCTTCCACAAACGGTCTCGGGAACTTGTCCATGAACTCGAGAACTTCCAGGTTTTGACAAGGGGTCAGCTCTTCCATGAACAAGTCGAGGGTCAGATTTCGACAATGCCACAAACGCAATATCCGGAGGTTCATACACTTTAACAGGATATCCTGAATGGATTCATTCATGATCAGCGGCACATGCTCGAGATGCAACTCCTCCAGATGTGCCAGATGCAATGAGATTGACGTGAAGGTCTTGAGTGTAAAGTTTGCGCCCCCAAAGATGGTCAGTTTTGTGAGTTCGTCGCAATTGAACATCACTGCTACCATGGTCTCGTCCGAGATTTCGCCACAATCTATGAGACCCAGACTCCGGAGCTCTGGGAATGAAATCTCGGAAAGGCCCTCCAAGGCTTCGTCCGTAATTGAGATACCTCCTAGCGTCAGATACGCTAGGCGGGTTTGGGATCTTAGAAACTGGTTTATCAACTGGGAGTGGATTCCGGTGCAATTCCGAAGGTCAACGGACGAAAGTGGAGTCGATGGATAAAAGAGAGAGAACCGATCCAGTTTCAACTGTGTCTCGTGTAACGCAGCACCGAAAGCGCCGCCGCCACCGCCACCACTACAACCACCATTGCTGTTGCTTCCAAAGAGCCCCTCCAAATCCGAATGGCTGGAAATGGACGCGGTGGATGGCGAGGACACGGTCGAGGACGATGTAGAGACGCCGCCATGTTGACCGAGCCCATCCATTGGCTGATGTGATCGAGCTTTTGGCGGCGCCAGCTGGTGATGATTCCTTCCCTTGTCTGGACAATACCTCTGTTCCAATGCCTCCATGGTCTGGGATCCCAAAGCCGAACAATCAATCAAGGTCCAAGAATCCAGGTTTGTACAAGCCGCTGCGATCTGTTCCACGACGGCGTCGGTCATCTTTGGGGCCTCAATCACCAGGGTTTCCAGTCCCCGACACGTCATTGCCACCCATCCCAAAGACTGATCTGTAAAGGACTCGCCATGGATTTCCAGTATCCGCAATTGTGAGCAGCTCTTCAACACCACGGTCAAAGCCGCATCCCCCATCGAGTCTGGGCAGTTCATCCACCTCAATTCCCTTAGACCCGCAAAACAAGATGTCAGACACCTCAGGGCCTCGATCGGGATGGACATGTTTCCTAGTGAAAGCTGTTTCAAAGCCTTGGAGTTGCAAAGGATGGCGAGCAAATGTTCCGAAAAGGGTAGACGGACCGTCTGCAGGTCCAAGGATCGGAAACCGAGCTCAGCCGACCGAGCCAAGATCTCGAGGTGGTACATGGACAGTGAGCTTCCCAGGGACCCAAAGTCGAGCTGGCGAATGAACCGTCCACGGTGGTAGACCCGTTCAGAATGAAAAGGGATCCCATATTCCTTGGTCCGCTGTCGTGGGGGGCGATGGGGCATGGGCAAGAAGGAGAGGGAGGGTTGTGAGGCGAGGAGTTTTCGTTCCTTCTCTGGCACAAAGTGGCCAGTCCGCTCACGCATGGTCACCGCCCGTCGAAGGGCGACTGTCATGGGGGGCTCGCCTGATCCGATATTGTTGCTGTTGCTGTTGTTGCTACCGTTGCTGCTGCTGGTAGATCTTGTGCCGGCGAGGTCCAAGTCCAAGAAGGGGGTCGAGGCAATAGGTCGGTCATAGTCGATCTCGTGGCGAAGGGTGTCGAGCAAGAGGCGGAAGCTGAGGAGGGTGTTGCAGCGAGGGAAACGCCAGAGGAGGATCAGGCCCGCGGCAGCCCAGTCCGAGTTGACGAGACAGCAGGCGCGTAGGTCTGCCTGGGAGAGCAGACGGAGCGAGAAGATGTTGTGGAGGATGTCTTGGGATGCAAGGGCAACCTCGACTGGATTCATTCTCTTTGCCGTGGAGTGAATGTGGTAGGAGGAATGAGTGAAACGAAGAAGGAGGGGTTGAGCACGAGGAAGGACAAGGACAAGGAGAAGGAGGAGGAGGAAATAGACGAAGGAGAGGTGGTCATACAAACGCAAGGAAGAAGAAAAAAGGAAAGGAAAGGAAGAATAAAAAAGCGCGCCAAGGTGAACATAAGAATGATAAAAATACAGATGCTGCAGGCACTGACGGACGATTAGTAAAGATTAGAGGACGAGGAAAAGGAAGAGAAAGGGACCGTAGTGAAGGTGATCATGAGTGGTGCTGGTGAAGGAGAGAAGACCACCACCACTCAAAGGGTTCTGAGCTGAGCTGAGCTGAGCTGAGCTGGCCAGCCTTGGGCTAGCGCGAAAGAAGAGAAGGAAACGCCGTGCGCCAAAGAGGGAAGGACAGGACCAGGCAATCGACATATTGTTTGCTGCACAGCCCAATCCATCCATCCGCCTTTGTTTATTATTCTTTCTCTTTCACTTTCACTCGCTTCTTCGTTGTTCTTCCTCAACGCCAGTTGAGCCCTGACCTTGCCATTTGCCCTTGCCGAGCGGCATGCTCCTTCCTTCCTTCCTTTCTTTCTTCGCCGGCGTTCTTTGTTGACTCTTCGTGGGATGTTGCGCCTTCCTGTTCGCTTGACCCAATGTTCACATTCTCAGTTATCTGGGCATGATCAGTTCAATTCCCCGGCTCTCAGATCCGCAAAAGGCCTGCTCTCACTCTTGGCGATGGGTAAATCGGCGACTTTGCAACAACCAGCCAGTCGGCTTTCATCGATCTGTTCCTACAGAATTCACACAGAGTCGCGGCGCGCATGGATATTTTTCTTTATTTTTCCAGTTGGACTATGAAGCGTAGAATTTCAACCCCTACCTTACATCCATGCATGAATGGATACAACGATGGACATATCAAACCAACAGTTTCAATTCAACATAACCTTGACGACGACGTTTTCCTGCATGAAGACCATGCCAAAAGGAAAGTCGCTGTCAAAAGAGGCTCTAAATCTCTACGACTTCTAACGTTCATCCAACAGCACCTGTCCTCCTCTCCCCTGGAGTTCTTCGTTCACTCTCGCAAGAGTGTCAGGAAGATCAGGAGGGGGTTTGAGTTAGTGCTGAAGGATTCACGTCAGGGGCCGCAAGAGGATTTAGAGTCCCCTTTTTGGTTGACGGATCTTCTTTTTTAAATTCATCTCAATTGTCGCAATTGCCTAGCGAAGAGACCGCTAGGCTGTGCGATTTATTAAAAAGGCCCATTGATGACAATAAGGGAAGATGGAAAGATTTTCTTGACGGGGATGGACTTGGGTAGAATTTACTCGTCATCGGCACCCTTGAGCTGACCCTTCTGGGAGACGTAGATACCATCCAAGAACTTACGGATATCCTTGTTCTTGACGGTGGTAGCCTGCTGGATGTTGGCAGCGGACTGGGAGACGTTTCCGAGATCGTTACCGATCAAGGTGATCTCATCCTTCTGGTCCTTGGAGTGGAAGATGGTGACACCGTCCAGCATGGGAACGTGACGAACGAGCTTCTCACCCAAGAAGTTGCGGATCTCGACCGACTTCTCATCATCGGCAATAATGACGTTGATGGGGAAATGGGCATAGACGAAACGCATCTTGTACTCGTAACCCTTGGTGACACCGATGATCATGTTGTTGATCAAGGAGCGGATGGTGCGGAGGCAAGCGACGTGCTTGCGCTTTCCGTGCCAGACAACGAGGCGGAGGCGGGCGGTGTCCAACTTGACGATATCCATCTCGACGTGACGGAAGTTCTTGGTAAGGGTACCGCGGGGACCCTTGATGGTGACGTTGCGGGCCTTAACTTCGACCTCAACACCCTCGGGGATGGCGAGAATCTCTTCCTTGTAGATATCCTTCATTGTGTCCTGAAAGAAAGAAAAAAGAAAAGATGTCAGGATCACAGTATCTGCCAAAGATTTTGGATCGTCATGGTGAACAACAGAGATCGGCGTCCATGAACGTCAAGGTCCAACAAAGTGAATCCGAACAGTTGGACAGGCTGATTCAAACAATGAGAGTCCACGATCGGTCTTCATTCCAAGATTCAGATCCAGATTGCCCTGATCCATCCGAAATGATGAGTGAGATGGCGAGATGTCGACCGAGTACAGTTGATAAGAATAAGGTCACGATAGCACACATCCAGCTGCATCGAATCTCGGTCAACAGAGTGGCGAGAGGGCGTCCATAGGATCGATGGATGCGATCCATCCACTGTGTCAATCCATCGTACAATCAAATCCTTCAGAAAACAAGGTGTGACAATTACAAGTAAAAAATATAGAGACAGAACAAAAAATTGAATCTGGCAGCTTTTTATTGGAACTAGTAGCAGTCACATTAATTCATACCGGTGCTCCATACTCCTTGAGCATTCGTTGGAGAGCGTCGCGAGCCTCGTCGTCGTCATCATAGTCCTTGCCATCATCATCGCCTTCTTCTTCCTCGTCTTCTTCCTCTTCCTCACTATCATCGTCTTCCTCGTCCGAAATAGGTTCATCGAAATCCTCGTTCTGAGCTTCCTCCTCCCCTTCATCCTCAACATTTTCTACGTTCTCATCCTCGATATCACTGCCTTGGTGCTCCCAATCCTTCTGGTCGCCTTCGAGTTGGGTTCGCTTCCTTGCACGATCAATAACAAGTTTGATATCATCTATTCCAGAAGCAAACAAATCGGTGTTAAATGAAAGCACACTTTCAACATTGGTGACATCACTCCTCCATCCAAAGTATCGATATCCATTACCTTTGCTGCTTGTGTTGGCAGGTCGACCCTTCACAGTCTCTTTTCCAATATTATCAGATACTATAGGCCGAGAGGCGTATGACTCGCTCAATCGTGGGTAAAAGCTCTCGGGTAGTGTACGAAGCATCTTGGACTTCCGATCGGCATCCTCTTGATCTACATCATCATCTTCGTCCTCTTCTTCTTCATCGTCCTCGTCACTATCCTCGTCCTCGTCCTCGTCCCCTTCTTCGTCCTCTCCATCCTGTTCATCATCGTCATCTCCCTCTCCATTGTCCTCATTATCCTCCCTGTCGTTCTCGTCGCCTTCGGTGTCGGAAATTCCCAATTCATTGGATTGACCTCTAAGAGATTCACCGTCGATATTTATGCTCGCAGTCTCTTCATCGACAGGACCGTCTTGCATGGGCAGTGCTGATTTTTTTGATTTCTTGGGCTTTCTCATCACTGCTGTCAGTCCATAGCGCTCTTTCCCTGGTCCAACCCTCCTCAAATCCGATGGATCTAGTCGACCTTCTTGAACAGCTGCCATCATTTGCAGTAGAGCACCTTCCTCAAGTTGAAGCTTGAGGAGTTCCTTGTGCAACATAACACCGAGTTCCGTGAGTGCCCTATCCTCTGCTGCAATCCGCGCGTCCATCAGTGCCTGAAGCTCCTGCAATATCAACGGTTTTTGGGTCATGTTGATCATTTTTTCTCTGTTCTGCTCCTGCTTTGATATAAGAAGTTCTATCGCATGGTCCCGTCTGGTAGGTCTCTTGAGACCGCTAGGACGATTGATTCCTTCGCCCATCATCCCTGGCGTCAGAGGCGTCTTTGGTCTCCAAACGATCTGCCTCTTGTACCGTATCCTTTTTCTTCTCCGGGCTGGCTCTAGTTCTTCAGGCTGTTCGAGTGGTGCAGCAGCACGTTTCCGTTTCGTTCTAGGCCGAGGTGTTCTCTTTGGTTTTGGAGGTACAACAGATTGTGGGGCCGCGATTGTATTCTGAACCGGTGGCTCAGGCGGTGTCTGGGTATTGATCTCTGTTTCGTCGTAAATATTCTTTCCTTTCTTTGCACGCGCAACCCTTGCACCTCCAACCGACAGGTCTTTTTCTATGGCAGCGACCGTTCCTGTACGTCGAATAAGGCCGTCTGATCTGGCTGGAATTGGTATTGGTCGTTTCCTATAAACGGGCTTGACAGCCAGAGGTTTGGCTGAAAATAAACCGGGTGTTTCCTCCTGCAGGAGAGCGCCAAAAGAATCGTAGTTTGCAGGCTGTAACGGATCCCGAGGAATATCCAAGGTAGAATCGTGGCTGCTGAACGGAACTGCTATAGACATGCCGGTCGTGCTTACTATGGTCGCGCCTGAGCCTGTGGAGGCCCTGGAGCTGCTCTCGAGTTGCATTGAAGACGAATTGTCGGACGAGAGGGAGGTGAGCAACGCCTGGGTTAATTGGTCCGCACTCATAGCTCCAGTGTGCGGGACAGCTTCTCGATCCGGCTCCATGAAGATGAAATTATGACAGGGTCGTGAGGCGCATGCTGGCTGGGACGAAGGGAACAACCTGCATGTGTCAAAGAAAGAGGGGTCCAGAAAGTCTTTTTTGACTTTTGCAAGGTTTGGCAAAAGCATCACGTGCAGTAACGTAGAACCTCTGCAAACGGAACAGTCGACGCTTGTGTCTTCAGAGCAGACGGACGCGCATGCGTGCATGCATGCCTTTGTTCCTCCGCTTCCTTCGTTCCTCTCATTCCTGCTCCTCGAACGGTTGGTCGCTCTCTCTACACAATCCTCGTATCATTTGTTCTGTCTTCTTTACTCCATACTCCCTGTCATATTCCTTCTTTCATTCAGTCCGCCTCCTTGCCTAAACCCCCAATGCACAAGCAGAGCTCCTTGGCGTATCTACCGTTGCTGACCGTCTGGATCCTAGTGCTCTCCTACCTTGGTCCAGCAACACCGTCTTTTCTCGCACAGGCACACCCCCTCCAACAACAGGACCCTTCACAATTTGTTTTTGACGGCCCGAGGAAAGCAGCAACCGATAGCAGGCACCCTCCACAAGGCGACTATGAAACACTTACTCTGAGGCACATGCTCCATCATGGAGGAGCTCGATACCCAGGACTCTTTAGAAGGATGGATTTGAGTCCTTTCGATGTAGCATTGTCGGAAATGCTTACAGGCCAGTCCTTGAGTCATCGCCTCAAGGTCAAGGAGGTCAGCACACTTTTGCCGCGTGATCAAACCTATCGGAGCCAAGGCTTTAGATCCAAAGACACCTCCATTGGACCAGAGTCGTGGACACGCACTTTAGTTCCAGGGCCGGACGTTACCGACAAGGAGACTATCATTCAGCTGTCGAAAATGAACTATAACTCCTACACAGAAGTCGCCAGCCCTGGCTGGTACGATTTGGAGGGCAATTGGGGTGTGGTAAGACTCTGTGTCCGTTCTTTTTGAAGTCTCCGTGCTCTGGGCTGACAATGACGAACAAAATAACAGTAGTGAGCCTGGTTATTGACACCAAGAGATTCATTGTATCATAGAACTCGACATTTGGATGGGAAGAAGATGGTGTTAGAGGTCATGTGTTTGGCTCCAGAGATAACTCGACCCTGATTATCGCCATTAAGGGCACGAATGCCGCTATCCTCGGGGGTGGCGGAGGAACGTCGACGCGTGACAAGATCAATGTTAAGTGGATATCATCCAATGCTTTTTCACATATCTTGGAAAGAGGTTTTTATTAACGTGTCGAATACGTTCTGATACATAGGACAATCTCTTGTTCTCCTGCTGCTGTGCTAAAGTGGACAGGACCTGGAGAGGCGTTTGCCAGTGCAATACGAGCGGATACCAATGCGACTTGAAATGCGTCGAGGATAGCGTCAACAGTGATGACATATACTACAACAACGCGATGGTAACTATCAGTCTGAGGAGGGGAGGAGGGGCTACGCTCCTAGGGAAAGAGAGAGATATTAACCATAAGGACATATGCCATCTAGCTCATCCTGTGGACAGTTCAGGACATGTACCCTGGCGCTAAAGTATGGCTCACAGGACATAGTCTTGGTGGAGGGCTCAGTTCTCTTCTCGGTCTAACATTTGGAGTGCCTACCGTAACATTCGAAATGCCAGGTGATCGCTTGGCAGCCCAGAGACTCCATCTTCCAATGCCACCCGCGATTAACTGGGATGACTTTCCGCTGTTCCATATGGGCCATACTGCCGACCCAATCTTCCAGGGAGTTTGCAACGGCCCCAAGAGTGCCTGTTATTATTCGGGGTTTGCCATGGAAAGGTACAGATAGAAGGGCAAGCAACGGCTGTTCTGCAAGGGTGCTGGTGATGCCTCTACTCACAGTTTATTTGTGTATCTTGTGTTCCCTATTGCAGTAAATGCCACACGGGCCGGACATGTGTGTACGATCCAGTGACAGAGGACAACTGGAAGGTGGACATTCGCACGCACCGGCTTTTTGACACGATCGAGGGCGTCATCAAGGTCAAGGATGTTCCGGCATGCAAGGCTGAGACTGACTGTGTCGACTGCGAACTGTGGGAGTACATTTAGACCTCATCATGGCGTAGACGGATAGACCAACAAAAATGTAGAGAGTCGCCACCTGTTTTATCAAAGCTTCTTTGGCACATTTCCCCAGTCACTTTTTTTTCATTTGTCTTTTTTCGGACGCGCGCGAGCGAGCATAAAAAACAAAACACAGCTGATCGCGTCCCTTTGCATCTCTTTCATCACTTGTCCTGTCTTCGGCATCATCGCCTGCTTATCCGCCTCCCTCTCCTCTTCCTCAGACATCCGCACCGTTGCAGCATGTTCCGGCAGGAAAACAGAAAAACCCGCCAGATGTTGGCATCCGGCCACATCGCATACGAGGATGATCCCTATCCCACCACCCTCAACTTTTACAAGGTCCCTCCTTCATTGAACATTACCATTGTTGAATTCGAGCAGTTTGCTCTGGACCGCATGCAAAGTACTCCTTTTTTTATGCTGTTTATTGCTGCATCTCGGGTCTCATTTTGTGTCTTAGCTAACAGCCGCCATTTTTTATCCCTTCCTGTCCATGTTACTCTTTAGTCCTGACGAAATTAATGAACGGCCAACTGAGGAACCTGCCTCAGGCCAAATTGGAAGCGAGCATGAACGAGGCAATCAGCAAGCACATGCCCCTGTCTGGCAACAGTAGTGGACATGGAATTACGCGAGAGCAGACCCAGGAAAGACAAAAGGATTATATCAGTCATTTCATCGTTCGGTTGGCTTACTGCCGAAGGTAAAAACCCGTGCCCCCTCCTCCACAAACGTCGCTGGATTTTCAGGACTCTTTATGAACAGCTTATTGACTGACTTTCTTCTCCATTACAATGCTTGCTTGTTAGTGAGGAGCTTCGCAACTGGTTCTTGCGTGCTGAGTGTGCACTTTTCAAGTAAGACGTTTCACCTGGCTACGAGATGGATCAGCTTTTTTTTTTTTTTTTTGCTAACTCCTTCTCATTTGTTCACTATTATCCTCTACATAGATATCGCTTCGACAGATTGTCACAAAAGGAGCAATTGGAGTTTTTGGAGACACAAAACTTGAGCTGGAAAAAGGTCAGCGATGATGACAAGAGGATTCTCAGGGAAAAATTGAGGGCGTCCAGCTTCAAGAACATGAACGCTGAAGATGAGACGTACTTTGAAGTGGATTTCGAAAGGGTGCCCTTCTTGGTGGGCAGACGTCAGGTTTATGTTCAGGGAGGAAAGGCCTATGTGCCTTTGGCTCATCAGGTCGTTTTGGTTCTGGATGAATTCAAAGAGCGTCTTTCTCGCGATCTCGAGGTAAATTGGTTTCTCTGCTCCTCCCACAACGAAAACAGGCAAGAACAAAAAAAACTACATGTACTGATTGGTTGATTGGTTGTATTTTTTTTTCTTTCAAAAAAATGAATAGGCAATGGGTCGAGCTTTGCCAATGATGGAGGAGGACAAGCGCTTGATGCCAATTCTGAACCACCTTGACAAACAATATTTGGGTCGCGAGTTTACAAGCTCTGCAATTGCTGGAGAAATTCAAGCTCAGGATGTCGACAGTGTATGTTCTTTTATTCATCTCCATCTGCTGGCGATTGAAACTAGGACCTGCGCTTTGTTTCTCACATGTTTTTTGGCTCGTTCTTCTTGGTCTCATGTAGCTTAAGGTGCATATGCCTCTTTGCATGGAGAACTTGCACAATGAACTCAGACAGGATAAGCACACCCGTCACGGAGGTCGTATGCAGTATGGTCTCTTCCTCAAGGGTATGGGACTCTCATTGGAGCAGGCTTTGATCTTTTGGCAGACAGCGTTCGGTAAGGTGACGCCGGATCAGTTCAACAAGGAGTACGCATACAATGTTCGCCACTTGTACGGTATGGAGGGTAAACGCACGGATTACACACCCTATAGGTAAGACGATTGAGGAATCTCGACATGATATCCTTTCTTTCATTCGTTGCAATGGGTGATCTGGTTGTTAACTCTTGGCTATCACACAATTTTTTCACTTGTGATTCTTCCTAGTTGCAAGTCGATCATTATGGGCAATGCGCCAGGACCGCAGGATCATCATGGCTGTCCCTTCCGCCATTTCAACGAGGCGAACCTTCGTGCACAAATGACAAGTCATATGATCGATGAGTTTGATACCGAGGATATCATGCGCATGGTCAAGGGTCGACATTACCAGGTCGCGTGCACTCGGTACTATGAGGTGACGCGCGCCAGGATGCTGGGGATCGGAACCGAGACATTAAAGGGAGGAGGACTGAGCGGTAACGGCGGCAGTGAGATTGCCAGTCAGGAGCTCATTGAACATCCAAACCAATTCTTTGAGCAGAGCTTCATGTTGATGAAGGATCGTAACCCGACAGCGAATGGAACTAATGGGGACCCATCTGAGGTTCAGGCAGCGCCGGAACCAACGATCAAGGGTCGGTACACTTACAGGAAGGCCGGACCAGGCTCCAGCCACACTTCCAACAATATGGACATAGATATGGAATAGACATGTCTGCTCTCCCTTTCCCCCTCTCTTTACCGAGACATCTTTGACGTTCTGTTTAGCACCCATACCTATCACGCCTGCAGAATCGCATCTTTTGTACATTATCACGAATCCCCAGATGGAAGAAAATATAAAAAAGTAATAGATTTTTTATTGCGAACACTTGCAATTTTTCACAGACACATGGTTGACTTTTAGGTCCAAAAAAGGGCTTCTAGTAGTGAATGATGGCACGGATGCTACAACATGGTGGAATAAAAAAAAGATGATGGTCAGGTTAGAGCGTGATCAAGTATAGGACTTTGGACTTGGGGGCCATGCAACATGTATACTGCCTCCTTGCTTACCAGTCGCCATCGTGCATGGCATCAAAGGCCTTGTTGATATCATCCAAACCAAAGTTGTGGGTGATGAACTCGTCAATCTTGATCTTTCCAGTCATGTAATCCTGAACAAGACCGGGCAACTCGGTGCGACCCTTCACTCCACCAAAAGCAGAGCCTCTCCAGACACGACCAGTGACCAACTGGAAAGGACGAGTTTGAATCTCCTGACCGGCAGCGGCAACACCGATAATGATGGATTCTCCCCAACCCTTGTGGCAAGCCTAGGTAAAAGCACATTGGATTCATTAAAATCGCACCCACATCTCCTTTTCTCTGTTTGACATTTTTGTTTTTCCATTTGTCGTGCAATTGCATCGACAGCTTACCTCCAAGGCAGCGCGCATGACGTTGACATTGCCAGTGCAGTCAAAGGTATAATCCAAACCGCCATCGGTAATCTCTACCAAGTGCTGCTGAATAGTCTTGCCCTGAGGAAGCTCCTTGGAGTTGACGAAGAGGGTGCATCCCATCTCCAAGGCCAACTTCTCCTTCTTGGGGTTCACATCCACACCAATGATGGTGGTAGCGCCAGCCTGCTTGGCACCCTGAACAACACTGAGACCGACACCGCCGAGTCCAAAGACGGCGACACTGTCGCCTTTGGCCACCTTGGCGGTACGGGTAGCAGCACCGTATCCAGTAGTAATACCGCAACCCAACAAGCAAACCTTCTCCAGAGGAGCCTCCTTGGAAATCTTGGCCACAGAGACTTCGCAAACAACAGTGTACTCGCTGAAGGTCGAACAACCCATATAGTGGAAGATTTGCTTTCCGTTGCAGGTAAAGCGGGAGGTTCCGTCGGGCATCAAACCACGACCCTAGTGGAAAAGAGAGAAGAAAAAAGAGATCAGCTTACCGATCCATATGAAAATAAGGTTGAGCTTTTTCCTGCGCCTTTTTTTTTTTTTTTTTTTTTTCCTCTTTACCTGGGTCTCGCGGACCTTTCCGCACAGGTTGGTCTTGCCACTCTTGCAGAACTTGCACTCGCGGCACTCGGCCGTGTAAAGGGGAATGACGTGGTCTCCTGCTTGAACACTGGTAACACCTTCACCCACAGACTCAACAATTCCACCACCTTCATGTCCAAAGATAACAGGGAAGACACCCTCGGAATCTAACAACAAGAAAAGTACGAGGAAACTGTTATTACTCCATTCTCCTGTTCCGTGTCTCTTGATGATGAGAGACAATTATAGCGCCGATTCTTACCAGCTCCGGAAAGGGTGTACGCGTCAGTGTGACAACTAAAGAGAAAACGTGGGGTAGTAACCAGTTGAGTTCACGCTTAAACAGGGTCATTTCGTCATTACCTCCTCTCAGAATGCAAAGCGATAGAGAGACAGGTGGTCGGGGGGGGGGGGGGGGGGGGGGGGGTGAGGTTGGAGGGATGGAATAGCTAGCACTTACACGCCGGTGGCAACAATCTTGATACGGACCTCACCAGCCTTTGGTGGCGCAACTTCAACAGTCTCGATCGCTATTCACAAGAGAACAAGTGAGAAAGAGAAAGGAGCAAGAGCAACTGTCAGATCGACTGCTGGATCCCAACGCAACTCTGGACTGCAGTTGCACAGAAAAAAAAGAGTTGAATTCGCCCGATCAGGTTTTCTTGTCTTACTCAAAGGCTTGCCCGCCTCCCAGGCGATAGCGGCGCGGCATGTAATGGGCTAAACATGAGAAACAGCAGCACCGTCATTAACACCTCTGGGATGAGTGATCCAAGTCGCCAAAAAGGATATCCTTGAGAGTCAATGTTCGCTGTCAGACGTAGAAGACAGTACCTTTCCTGCAGTCATTGTCAACTTTTCCTTTTTCTTTTTGGTGATGAATGGGAGATGAACGAAGATGTTCAGGACCAAAAGTTTCCCAGGGTCGTGTGTTCAGGCCCTCTGTCCGTCATTCTTAAGGGGCCAACCGGGTTCTATTTTATTTTCTGGAATTTTACAACAAGCTTGACGCGTCTTCTTCAGTGGTATGGGCAATTTGAGGCACTGCCTCTACTCCTTGGATCACATCCGAGGTATGTCCTGCTGGACTTGGCTCAGAGGCCTCTTGGGACAAATCCGATGTTGCAGAAGTGGTGGAGGCAGGGGCAGGGGTAAGGGCAACGGGCTCAGCCGTCATCTTGGGCAATTCAGTCGAAAATAATGTCTTCCCAACGCCCATCATCAACGCTGCGTAAGAAGAACTGCTCTCGTTGGAGGCTTGCGCAGGAAAGATCTCTGCCTTCAAATTGGGCAAAAACTTGTTGATTCGCGTCCATGTCACGTTCCAAAGACTACCTGGCAGGCCAGCAGTGGTTTCCGAGAAGGCGTCAGAAGTTGACATGACCAAGAGACAGTTCTTGAGAGATTCTGGGACAGCCTCGTACTAATAACAGAAAACATTGGCATTATAAACATCAAAGGTCAGAAGAACAAAGCAAAGGAACAAAGGAACAAAAAACAAAAGATCCATACCAATTGATCGCTCTGGGCCGTCTGCATAAAAGCATCCATGTAGTCCAAGACATTCATCCAGAGAGCCTGCAGTCCCTCCCACTCCAAAAGTCGGAAGTAGTAATGCAGGAATGTCTTGCAAACAATAGCACAGGCCTTGCTACGTGTCTCTTCAAATCCTGCAGGGTCCTGCTGAACAACCTCAGGCCTCAAAAGATCCTCCAACAGCTTGAACAGGACCTTGTCAAACACCACAACCCACTCTGTGATCTTGTCCGTCACAATCTCTGGAAGCAAAAGTGCACGTTGGAGATAGATCATGGCGTGATTACGGACCTCACGACAGGGGTTGGAGCATTGCTGCGTAAGTCCGACTAGGATAGGGAACCAGTAGGCGGACCACGTGAGCTCAGGGTTCATCTTGGATTGTGTGATCAAACGCGGGGCTTGGCTGTGCAATTTGTACAGCATCTCGATGGCCTTTTTGGCACGCTCAACGGCATTGGTCTGTGCCTTGGACATGTGGTTCTTGTTGCCACGCTGTCCGCTCTCTTGTTTGAGAGCTCCCTCAGCACCAATGGCGCCTGCTGCTGCGAAACGGATAAGTAAATCGACACAGTCTGCATAGTTCTCCACGCTAACGTTCTCTCCATCGTTCTCGGCGACAAACATGCTGATTGCTTCGAAGGAATACTTGGCAGCCTCAGGATGGTTGGAGGTGGACGAAAGGAGCGCAAAGAGGACATCCCAATTAAGGTTGGGCCGAACACATGAGGAGTCTGCCTTGAGTAGGTTCAAAACACCAGCCATCATTTGCTCCGCAACTTCGGGTACAACATCGATGGGAAGTCCCAGGAGAAGATCCAGCGCATCCAAGACCTCCTTTGACATGTCGTCCTTGTGAGCAAGACGAATGCAGAGTCTCAAAAGTCCTACAACAGCTCTCTCTACGAGAAGCACACTTTGAGATCCAGCCTCACGGATAATGTCGCTGAGATGCTCAAATACAATTGGCCACAGAGCTTGGACGCGGTACCGGTTCTGAACAGTCAAACTGATCATAAGTTCCAGAAAGAAGACGCTGGCAGGATTGTACAATTTGGATGGGGTCGGAGGTTTCGTGGCCTTTGTCACCGAGTTTCCATCAGCCACAAATTTGATCGCTTCCATAAGCTGACTCAGAGGCAGGTCCTCGAGAAGTCGAATGTCGCTAAAGAGCTCCTCCAGTCGACAAGCTGCCACACAGTCGGCCGTACAACGCGTAGACTCGATCTCCTCTGCCGTCGGCTCCTCTCTCGCCGTCTCGTACGCGTACGAGGAAGAAAGCAAATAGGACGAGAGAGTAGATAACAGAGAGCTGTCTTGACGAATTTTGTCCTTGATCTCGGGCACAACAGGCGCCTTAAGCAGAATCATGGTGGTTCCTGCCAAGAAATCTTCGACTTCAAGCATGGATCCTGGGAGAAGAGAGTTCACAAAAAGATTCTTGATAATCTCCAGAATAGGGCGCCATCCTGTACGGATCATATTCCCGTGTTCATTTGCAACGCCGAAGGCCACCACAGCCGCCAGTTGTCCTTTGTAACTCTTTCCGAACTGGACTGCGAGATCACTGACAGTGATTGTTGTGCCATCCACAACCACATCACGATTGTCGGCCGGGTTGTTGGGTGTATCCAGCAGTCCAGTCATCCTAGCAAGCGACATTGTCACTCGATCAAAAATATCCGGGAGTTGGTAATGAGCTGCAAGAATGGCGCACTGATAGTAGCCAGTAAGAGACTTCTGCAACGTCGCGTCGTCCTGTGCCATGTTGAATGCTATTGTTTTGGATTTCCAGTTAGTGGACCACGACTTTTGAATAGTTATTAAAATGAGGTGAGGCTGTAAAAAAAATTGACGTACCGTAGGAGATTGCCGACATGATAGGCTTCCATGAGGAAACAAAGAGCTCCTTATCGTACATAGCAGTATGAGAAACAACCAACGGACCCGCCGTTTCGGCCCTGCGTAACAATTCCTTCCAGGCGTAGTTAAATCCAAGCTGACCTTCGTGCTCCTGTGGCAAAACAATCTCGCGTTTACGGATAGCCTCATAAATCTCGGCAAGATAATCAGGGGCAAAATCTTCGCCCTTATTCACGCCTTTCAGATTTTTTGAAAACTGGGCTAGGGTCATCCGGCCCTTCACTCCCTTGTTGTGTTGGTCAGTGTTGAGCATGACGACAGCGTACCCAAGGATGAATGCAGCATCCTGAGAAGCGATGCATCGGGGTGTGGTGGCAAAATAAGTTTCGGCAAACAATTCCATGACACGTTCGATTTGCTGCGACTCTCCAGGAAGGCGGAATGTCTCTAAAAGCTCGCGCAAAGCTTCATCCAGTCGTTTCTATAGGACAGGTGACGTGAGTATAGGTTATGATGTTCCTTGGATTTTGCACATCCATACAGCATGAAGAAGTACATACGCCATCAAAGTCAAAAAGTCGAATAAAGGCCTTGAGGACTTCCAAGTTGGCGGGCTTGGCGATATATTCTCCGAGTAGCTTTTTACTCAGACGCGTGCTGGACTTCAAGAACTTGGCAACCGCGACAGGGTCATTCAAGCTAGAAATCATTTTGTGCTCCTCCAGATAAAGCAATCCTGCCTTTGGGTTCTCGTCAAATTTGGCTGTTCCTTTGACCAGAATTTCCTTTTCCTGTCGTCTCTTAAACAAGACTGCATAGCTTTCCAGGTCTTTGTCCAGAATTTCGGCATCCTCCTGTTTAAATAAAAAAAATACATTAAATTAAATACAGTCTATCATGCCTGAGTACACAAGCAAGAGTCTTAAGGATACATACAACAGGGATCGCGAGGCGGTCGACCATGTGGTTAATGAAAAGGAGCAAGGAATCCATGCAAAGCATATGCGAGTTGCTGGCTGAGTAGGAAGTAGAATCCGGAAACGAGTTCTACAGGAAAGTAATATCAAAAAGGGTCAGCGATATAGAGCGGAAAAATAACCCGTTATGAAGTAGCGGTGATAAACTTACTCTGGTCAAAAACTTGATCACATCCTGAAACATGTCGCCACAGTCCAATCCACAATCATAGTTCACCCAAAGGTCTACCATGAACGTAGGAGCGCGAGCAAACTGCCCCAGGCACTCCAGAAGAAGCTCACGGACCTCGCCATGGGCTGTGGTTGTATCAACCTTCTCTCCTTTGCCACTCTTGATCGAAGGGCTAGGCGATCCGGCTCGAGTGGTGTGAGAGGATTCGGGTTCTGGGCTGACAACATTTGGTCTGAGAGGCTCTCCGAAATCTGGATTAAATGGGAGGGGCTTCACTGCAAATGCTGGAGGATTGAGACGATCCAGCAAGAATGAAAGGAAGAGCTCCTGCTGTAGTTTTAGGCTCGACTTCATGGTGTCAAAAACGGTGGAGATGACACGAAGTGTCAATGTCAGAATCGGAACGGTATCACTGCGAGCCAGCTATGAACGAGAGGATATCGGTAGCGGAAATGTTAGACGCTGTCGCCTCGAATGTTTCTAGCTTCAAATGTCATCTGAAAGAGGTATACCTGGAAAAGATATTTGCACATGTCGTCCGACACCAAAGACATCAGGACATTGAACTTGGCGATGCTACGTCCACCAATCTCAAAGGCAACATCCAGGATGCTCAAAGCCATCAGTCTCATACGATCTTTGTGCTGCAGATCGTGAGGATTCAACAGCGATATCAAGACTCGGAGTAACTCGCGGATGGAAGGCAACCCATATGATTTCGGCGCTGTAAGATTAGAAGAATACAAAACATTAAGACCCCGGAGAGATTCAGTTACAATAGTAATCATGCAAGACGTACGTGCGGTTTCCATGAGAGCTATCGCTGTTCCAGACTCTCCAAGTAGAGCATCCCCTTCTTTCTCATTCTCATTGGTGTTCCCCTTCACTTTGTCCGACAAGACTGCCTCGGCCTCCGTCTCCACAGTTGCTGGGTTGTGGTTAATAGTGAGATTGACGTGATCCCCGCTCTCTTGAATATTGGCCGTTTGAACAACAATAGTTTCGCTGTCCTGGACATCAATTTCGCTTTTTTCCGTTGTGTCTTCTGAGACTGGAAGTGTACGAAGTCTATGAAAGATTGAGACAGGGGTAAGTCATTGAACAACAGATAATGAGTCCAGAATGAAGAATTGGCAATCGAGGAGTGAGCTTACTTTTCAAACATGGTTTGCGTGATAACTATCATTGTGTGCTCTGCAGATTTTCGTAGCATTTCTATTGATTATGCACAGGGATTGAAAGCTGTCAACTTGTGCATAATCTTCGCCTGTATTTAGACATTGTAAAATACATCAGCAACTTACCACTCAGTTGAAGTTGACAGCACATGCTCAGTCCTGTCTCGATCATGGAACAAACAGACTCGTCGCTCAGCAAAGAACCGGGTCCGCTCGTCAAGGCCACGCGCAGAACCTGGAGAATCTTGAGGAGTACAATTTCGTCTGACACCGAGTCGCTTGCCTCAAATTTGCAGTGTGTTGCAGCCATTGCAAGACGCTGCATGGCGTGCGCCACGTTGGGTGAATCCTTGTCTAAAAGAAAGACTCGACGTTAGATTTCAAGCTCAAAGCTGTGATGAAGATCTTTCTGTCGATATTAACTTACTTATAACTTTGTACAGAAGGAACTTTTCTACAGAGCTAAGTGCTGCTCCGGTGATGGGTCCATTCGTATCTCCAGACTGAATAACCTCTAGGAATGGGTCTAACAATGCCACGGCGTCCATGTCCTTGGCCGCTAATGAATATAATAGTGATTAATTTCGGACGATATATTAATGATTGTCGACAAACTCAATAGAATGCGGTCGAAATTGAGTGCCGGTTTACCTGCTGTTGCAGCCAACCGAGAACGCAAGTCATTAAAGCCGATCATGAGAGGACTTTCCTATGTTGCGAAAGCATTTTTTTTTTTTTGGTGTCAGTTTCATGCGAAATGGAGAATACGATTCGAGTCAAGAGTCGCCAGTGGTAGGTACCTGATTGCGATATACCCCATCTTTTTGATTCTCTCGTCCACGAAGGCCCATGTTCATGCCTAGACTGCCCATGCTCAATCCACTGACGCTCATGCCCGACCATCGAGAGTTGCGGCGCATAGCGCTTGTAACGGAGATGATTTCAGCATGGACCAAATGGGACCACTGCAATTCATAGCCAGGGGTCTCATCGCTAGTGGTTAGGCTGGATGGGTGAGTGCGCTGTTGTGCCGTAAGTTTGTTTGCGAGAGATGCGGCCACAGATGTAGCTGCAGTAGGAGGAGTCGCGTCTGGCAACAGGGCCGAAGATGAGCGTCCCTCGGTCATCAGGGTGGAGATGTGCAGGAGATTCCCTAGGAGTGCAAGCAGTTCTCTACTCTCTGGCGAAGACGACTATTGATGAGCAGGCACCCTGTGGATGGGATGTCTTTGCAAGGAAGGCGAAGGAGGAGGAGAAGGGAGGAGGAAGAGATGCGTTGGGCTTGAGGGAGAAGACGTGAAGGAAGGGTCAGGGTATGGAATCTATGGATGAATGCACCTTTGAAGGTGAGTGAGTGACTGGACACCGACCCAGCCAATAGCAAACGAGGACCGGGTGGCAGCCTGCGAGCAGAGTACTGTACGTGGCGACGAGACGCGTCTTTGTTGTCTTCATTCGTTCTCGCTTCATTCGTTCTCGTCGTTCTCGCTCCATAGTCAAGTATAGTAAGTAATGTATCCATCCATCTCTCCTTTGTTCTCTTCATGTCTCTTCTGGCTCTCTGTTGTTTTGAGCTGAGCCATATTCAACAGCGTGTAGAGTGTAAAAATGTAGCAAAATTGCACGACACTCAATTGGCCACCCACGTTACACGGGTAGAATGACTCATTTTTTCTTTTGCACTGGATTGTTTTTGCACGACGTTTTTGATTTTTCTCTTCATTACTACTTTCCCTCCATCACTTGATGCCGCCTCTTAGAATACGAAGGACAAAAAGACAGCGTTTCATCCGACTATGTGAGAAGCGGATAGTAGAGACACTGGAATATTTCGAAGAACAGACCCTCCTATATGGGTGGGCACCATTTCCACTGCTTGCGAAGTCATATGGGGAACTTCTTGAACAAATCCGTGGATCTCGATATCTCAAGGCTCGCAAGCGTATGGCTTTTTCAAAAGTGTTAGTAGAGCAAGTCCTTCCACAATACGACGAGGAACAATTCAGGGACATTCTGCGCGTCACCAAGGAGCAGGCGCAATTGGTTGTGGGACTGATAGAAGGGAGTGTTCAGTTCCAAAGCAAGAACCCAGCCTTTCCTCAGGAGAGGGTGGTGAGGCAGCTCGAGGTTGCTCTGTTTCGCCTCGGCACGAAAGGCATTTCGACAAAAAAAGTGGCATGGATATTTGGAGTCTCTCAAGGATCTGTCCATGCGTATACATGGCGCTGTGTGTATGCACTCGAGGAACTCTTTGACCATCATGTTGTGTGGCCCAACGAGGAGCGCAAGGCAGAGATATCCGAGTGGTTCCGTGTCAATAGAGGGTTTCCCTTTGCAATTGGTGCTGTTGATGGCGTGCCATTTCCCCTTGAACAGGCACCGAGCTATGATCCAGGGGCCTTTATCACCCGTAAATGCGACTACGCCGTGAGTGCCACCTGCGTCTGTGATCATGAAGGCCTCTTTACTTTTGTCTCGACTGGATACATTGGCTCAATGCACGACTCCCTTGCATATCAGAGGTGTTACCTGTACACGCACAAGGAGCTCTACTTTCACGGGTACCAATACCTGCTCGCTGATGCCGCGTATACGATTTCCTGCACGGTCATGCCAAGATACAAGTCAGCCGTTGGAGATGAGCGGACGTTCAACAAGTACCATAGCTCGGCTCGTGTGAAGGTAGAACACGGATTTGGATTGCTGAAAAACAAGTTCCCGTCCCTAAGAAACCTGCCAATCAAGATCGCCTCCTTGGAGGATCTGGACAAGTCGGCAAGTTGGGTTCGAGCATGCGTTGTTCTACATAACATCATTCGTCGGAACGAACTGCAGACGGCGATTTTACATGACGCTTCGGACGATTCAGGTGGTGACTCGGACTACTTCTCTGAATCTGATTACTCAGGAGGTGAAGAGGGGACAAGCAACGAGCTGGATAAGCGCCTTGGTAGACAGAAGAGAGACAGTATGAGGGTATGGACGATTCATGATAGGCGCCGATGTTAAGGTCTTTATTAAACAATTGGGACATTTGATGTTCTAAGTCCTTGCACCTGTTTCTGGAGATCTGTTTTCAGTTCGGCGGCCATATTGTGATACCGTGTCCATTCCTGCTGAACACGAGTCCATTCCTTGTCAATACGTTGCCACTCGGCCTGTTTCTCAGTTTTAAAATCCATTTCACGTTGTTCCAGTGCTAGTTCTCGCTTGTGGAGCATCGCTGTATGCTTCGCCTCGATATCATCTAGTCTTTTAATCAAGGCTTGCTCCCGATTCAGCCATTCTTCCGATGCTGCTCCCAGTCTGTTGCCTCCTTTACGATAATTCCGCTCCAGCCTACTTAACGTCTTTGAAATGTCCGGCCCTGGCACTGCACTGTCCTCTTTCCGTTGTTTGCCCTTTGAGGTTGAAGACCTTGCAGGTGGAGGTTCTATTAAGGAACGAATATATTGGTCAGAGGAGCATCTTCTTTTGCCTCAGATATTGGGGAACCCAGATAAACCTACGTATTGAACTGTCAGAATCAGACCAGCTAAGTGCACCTTCGAAGTCTTCGATAGTGTTGTCGCCTATGGCCACATGCTCATTGAGCTCAGCGTTCCTGTCAGGATCCAATCGAAGCGGCTGCTTTGGTGGCGGTGCGTTTCTTTTCAGGCTCCCAACATACACCTTGTGAAGCTTCTCATAGAAAGGACACTCATCCAACATAGCGTCCTTAAGTGTTGTTTCCTCTGTGTCTCCTGCTCCTGTGGCATTGGCCAACTTTCGAGCAGCATCATATTTTTTCTTGGTGTACGCGATTTTCGATTTGACTGACACGGCGTCCCAAGTCGTGTTATGTTTTGAATTGACGAGCTCAGCGATCTCCTTGTGAATGTCTGCTGGCCTGTGCCCGGCGGTTGGTGCTACTCGATGGAGCCTCTCATGATTGATCGGATCAGCTAGCCAATCAATAAATGTGTCCATTCCCTCATTGGACCAGAACTTGCTCATTCCATCTGTCGTTTCTGACGCAGCACCTTTTCTCTTTTTCGCTGCTGGCTGAGAGTTTGAGCTTGATCCTGCGACCGAAGATTCCGGCGTCAGATCTATTGAGGCAGAGGCTATAGGACGAACTTGAATGCTACGTTGACGCTTGGTCATCTCGGATGAGTCAATGTACTGAAGATTTGTGGCGGTGAAGTTTGGATTAAGGGGAAATGAGGTAGACTGATGTAACACTTGGTGCAGGTGTTGTTGTGGATGTTGCTGCTGTTGCTGCTGTTGCTGCTGTTGCTGCTGTTGCTGCTGTTGCTGCTGTTGCTGCGGGTATTGATGCTGTTGCTGCGTGTAATGATGTTGCAGGTATTGCTGCTGCAAATAGTGCTGCTGTTGACGCGGATGCAACTGATTTATTGACTGAGAATTTTGACTGTAAGACAGATCCGAGTTTGAATGAGTGGACTGGTGAGCAGAAACACGAGGCGATTGAAAGGACGCCTGGGAGAGAGCAGGCGAGGGAAAAGAAGTAGGTGAAGGGAAGGACGTTGATGGGGAAGGGTCGGGGATAGCAGTGAGAGGATGAGGCGCGAGAATTGGAGGAGGCGACCCTCTTTGAAAGTTGTTGACCATGGGAATAGATGAGAAGAATGAGAAGAGAAACGAAAAAAAAGTCAGCATCGTGTTTTTTTGTTCGAGTCTTTTGTTCTTCTTTTTTGAGAACAAAACCTGTCGTGCAAAATGAAGATGATTGGCTGGGCATGATTTTGCACCAAGATTTTTTTGCACGGTGGTGTGGCCAATCAAACATTTTGCACGCTTCCCCTGCCCACCGATGAATATGGCTCTGGAGGCGAAAAGATAGAGAGGGAGAGAGGAGATCCAGAAGGTTGACTGACTGACTCGTCTCTATTCCTCTCTCTCTCTGTCTGTCCGTCTCCTCCTCCTCCTCTCAAAGTCAGAACACGACGGAGGATAAACTGAATGGCCGACTGCTGGTCGCCTGCTTGAAATAAAATTTGCTGAAAATGGCTGGTTGATTTGTGTTCAGGCTCACCAGATGCTCTGTTTGTGGTCCAGACTCAAAGGTGCTCTCATTGTTGGACTTTGTCCCCGTTGGCAACTGAAGAGGTGTAGCTACCTGTACATACAATAATACTGCATCTCTTTGAAACAGGAACCAGGAACGGGCTGGACAGGCACCAGACCTCTCTCGCTCTCTCTCCCGCAGTGCCACAAGGAGGTGGGAACAAACTATTATACAGTAGCCAGTCCTAGCACCATCCACGGCGGCCAGCAAAGTGTCGCGACGCGAAACCTGCCCTGACTCTGCAACGCGTCCATGGTGCAAGACGCAAAGAGGAAGGGCGCTTTCCTTGTGTGCCCTTCCTCGGGATAGAGCGAAACGAGGGTGCACCCCGACCTCGTCAGCCAACAGACCATGCACAAAACAATCAACTCAAAAAAAGCCCGTTGGGCGGATGGACGGACGAGCAAGCTCCTCTTTGGCCTCTCTCATCCGGCAGTTTGTCGGTCCTTCTTTCTTTCTTTCTTTCTTTCTTTCCTTCTCTTTTCCTTCATTTTTCTTTTTCTTTTCTTCCTTCCTTTCCTTCCTTCTGCACCAGCTTCCGCCTTCCCTCCCCTCTCTCCTCCTCATCCTCATCCCTCCCTCAACCTCCCTCATTCCATCTTTTTATTTTTTTTGGTGCTCTCATCCTCCTCCTCCTCCTCCTCCTCCTCCCTCTCCTCGTTGTGTGTCTCCTCGCCATCATCCCTCCCTTGACCAGTGCTCCATCCATCGCTGCCATTCCCCGGCCGTTGTTGCTCCCTCCTCGAATCACTCTCACAGGGCTGTGTCTGGGAGTCGTTAGCACGCACGCCATTGCTCGCATCTCGGAGTCAAAGCCAAAGACGGAGACAGACGCGTCTGACAGCTTTGGGTAGAACCAGCACGTTTTTCCACCAGGATAGCATTCTTCCTTATCCACTTGCTTTCCTTCCTTTCATCCCTCCCTCCCTTCCTTCTCTTTCTCTGTCGACTTCTTTACTTTGTCTTTCCTCTTTCTTCATCCCTCATTACGGCCATCTCTTTGATACTCTTCTCCCCTCGAACCTCATCTCTATCTCGCATCCTTCATCTTCTCCGGCCGTTACTGCTCCTTGTAGGACAATCTCAAACACAACCCCTGTCTTCACCTTTTGTAACACCTAATTCTAGCAGCAGTGGCGGCAACGGCAGCGGCATTATCATTATCATCCCCTGTCTGCTCTTTCTGATTACGCCCATCTTCCCACTCGATCTTCTCTTATTCTCTGTACCATATCCATCATACATTTATCCCTCCTCCTTCCCCACCGCTCAAAGTACCTTCCCATCCAAACTGTGAGCAAAGAAAGCCCTGTTGCCACGGTTATAAATATCAGTTCAATTGGCCAGTGTTTTGCCGCACTTTTTTCCTCCCCACTACACCTCTCTCCTTTATTTCAATCTCCTTTTTTTTTTACATCTTCACAGACCCCAGTCACTCCCCCTTCCTTTCCCTCCACATCTCCTGCCTCGCAGTTACGTTGTTAGATCATAGACTGCATACTTCAAAACGTTCATCACCCACCCTACAACCACATCTGTCAGCACGATGAAGGAGTCGCATCGATCGGAGCTGATCCTCGGAGACGAGAAAGTGGAGTGGACCGAACAACACCACCGCAACACCGCACATAAGGACAAGGGCATATACAACCTCAGTCAAGGACACCTTTCGTCTGGCTTTGATCTGACCCCCAGTGGTGATGAATCAGACTCTGCAGAGAAGCAACGGAGGTCACAATTTTACTCGCCAGATCCTCGAAAAAGCACCAAGGAGTTCCATATCGAACAAGCAACGCAGGCCGTCCAACTGCTTAAAGTGGCTTCAAAACCAGCTGGATGGAAAAAAGTTCTCAAGCACAAATCCGGATGTCTCGTCTATCAATCGACAAACAGTGGCGACAAGCACCCAGCATTCAAAGGCGAGCACGTTCTTCGTGGGTATAGGGCCCAAGACGTATTTTCCGTGGTGGGCGTGCGAAAACTTTGGGAGTAAGTCTTTGCCATGATACAAAAAAGACATAATGAACCCCATGTCCTTACAGTCTTGTTGTGTGCATTCTCTTTTAGCGACTGGTACGATGAACTGAGTTGCGTGGAGTCCTATGACGATGCCACAAACCTGATGTACATGGTGATGAAGGGAACACTCTCCTCAAAGTAAGTTGCGTAGATATTATGACACTACAGTCCTCTGCCAATCATTGACCCATCCCCACTCATATGTTCAATTTTAGAACTAGGGACATCTCAATGGTGGAGCGGATAGAGGTTGAGCGCGATGGGACAATCTACTTTGCTTCTTGCTCTGTAGAATCAAGCAAGATCCCACGGATATCGGGCAAAGTACGCGCAGACATTTTCGTGGCAGGCTGGATCATTCAGCCTCTTCCATCGAACCCGCCTATTACCAAGATCACGTACGTAATCCAAACCGATCTACTGAGTCGATTACCAAAGTTCATTGCCCGGCGTGCTCTTGCAAAGAGACCTCTGGTCATTACAACAATTGAAACACATTTGAAGAAGAACGGCGTCCCGATGGTCATGTCGAAACTCGTGTCTCAAACGACTAATCGCCACCGGAGCTTGAGTGAACCATTGAAGCCGGACAAGTTTTCATTCTCACCTCGGGACGCGGAAGAGCCAGTACAGTCTGTTTCAGCGTTCTTGTCCCCGATCGGTCCCATCCCGCCGGACGGAATGGAGCAATTGGATGACAAGGACGATTCGGGCGACGACGAGTTCCATTTGGCAATGACCTCGGTTACGGATGGATCGACCGCACGCAACTCACAAGCATCATTGGCGCCAAGTTTAATGTCGACTCGGTCGCTTGCGCCTTCGATATTTACGCCCGAATTCCTGGAAAAGAATGCCCTCCTCGGTGACACCGCTCTCTTTGGCGACTCACTACTCTTTGGCAAAGGAGGTCTCTACGAGGGTACGTTAAGGCGGCAAGATAGTCAATCGGCGGAATCAAGGACGCCAACCCAACACGAAATCCAAAACCCACAGCGACAGCAAGAGCGATCTCGACTTGCTCCACCTCAGGGAGCAAGGATGCTACCATCAGAGCCAGAGTCTCGGGGCAGGCAATCGACCTACAAAACCTCTCAGGTGCAGCCTGCTCCTGCTAAAACAGAGACCAAGCCAAGGCAATCTCCCAGAACGGCTCAGCCATCCACTCCAGAGCGGACAGCTATCCCACCTGCCGTCACTCTCGCCACCCCTCCTCTGACACCTACAACGTCCATTGATGGAAAAGACACGGCTTCAGATTCTGATGCTTCAATGACACCAAAAGTTAAAGTTGTTCCAAGGATACCCAAAGTTCATGCAGCTGTAGATACATCACTCGCTTCGAGGCCCAGCTCCATGGCATTTGCGGCCTTTGGAATGCAGTCGCCTTCTGCCATCATGGAAGCACGCCGACACAGCGCCTTGGTCGGACGTAGTTCGTCGTTTGCCCCACGTCATAGTCACATCATCCCTCTCCGAGGGAACTCCAATCTCACTCTCCAGGGACTTGGTCGAACATCTATGATCGCCCCTCTTAACAATTCAGCAAAAAGAAACTCGACTGCTCCGAGCTTAGACTCTAGTCGCTCTTCCACTCTTTTAAGCTCATCCGTGCCATTACCCCACCGTCATTCGGAGACAGCAAGGAAGGCATTGGCGATGTTCAAGGTGCTGGCCTCAAGTCCTGAGGATCGATGGAGGGCCGTCTCAACAGAAGGGACTTTCAAGTGCTATAGTCGCATCATATCTGGAGCGGGGTTGCCTATGCTTCGAGGCGAAGGCGTTATCACAGGAGGATGGACCGTAGAACAGATTAACGCTGTAATCGAGTCCTCGGGCTGTCGTCAGATCTGGGACGAAAGATTCGAAAATCTCTCCATTGCAGAGACATTCAACTCGAACGAATACCTCTTCCATGTCACTCTACGAGGCATTGGATCGCTAACGTAAGTTGTTTTTTTTTTTTGCAGGCAATGTTAACTGATAATCACAATTGGAAAGCATTAGGACATGCACGACCATTTTCCGGTTTTCTATGGAGAAACTCAACTCATGCTCACTTGTCGACATCAAATAGCGGACGCGACTTGGCTGGAGTAACCATTATTGATCGTGATCCTCAAACATCAGCCCTGTGTAACGTGTCGACATCTGTCCTGGACACTACCATCCCAGAAGACCCCGGTCGTATCCGCGCCCTGCTTGAGCTCTCTGGTTGGTCTTTGCGACCCACTTTCGATAACCACGGCAACACAATCTCTGTCAGCGTCACATTTGTGATTCAGATTGATATTCGGGGCACCCTCCCTACATCAGTTGTCAAGTCGATGACATCCAGCATGATGACTGCAGTATCTCGCCTGAACCTGTTCATCAACAAAACTGGATATCCACCCTATGCCTCTCATATATCTGGCACCAGGCTGTTGGATACTTTTGAACCCAAGACTGGATTCTACGAGCTGTGCTATAAGGCAGCACCTGGATGGACCGAGGTCAGGGTTGGTAGGAAGGTGTATAAGGACGGTTATGACTTCTTTATCAAACCGGACGATCCCACTGTTAGGGTAGAATTGGCACCCGATTTCGGAGGTGTTCGTGTTTGGACCACCCTTGACCATGAAGGCCAAAGCATCGTGGCTCAAGTGACACGAAAGGGCCAGAACCCTACAGGCTCAGATGCAAGGCAAAGCGAGCAGCAGGCTACCCGCGAGGACGACACTGACAGAGATGACCCCCCTAAACGCGACTCCACCACTCCGAGGCGTACCCGAGACAACAACCGAGTCCATGACGGATCCGTAGCCGCCTACGGCGGACCGTCTCTGCGGAAGTCTCCCAGTCACCTAAAGAGTAATGATCACAGCAAAGAGCAGGTAGATGATGGTTCCTCTGCAGAGGTTGGCAACGGATCTGACCTGCGACCGCATGAGGCCCCGTCTGCCATCGGTCGCAAGAGGAGAAGTGCCAGCTACACGTCCTTGAGTGTCTTTGACTCTAATCTCAATGCCTCCTCTTCTTCTGACCGTGCTGCTGATCACTCACAGGCTTTAATGGATCCCAAGGACTCGCCGGAGTCAGAGAGGAGTCGCTCTAGGAGCAGAGTCCCGCGCAGTCTTGTGAGCCTTCCCGCTGGTACTCCTTCTCCACCACTCCCACGCCGCTCAAGTTCTCTCAGTCGATACTCTATCCCGATCATGCCATTTCTCTCGCCCTCGGACGCGCCTCCTCTCCCGCTGCTTCCCGTCCTTCCCCCAGTCCCTCGTCTGCAAACCGATTGTAATCAAGAATTGCCCATGCAAACTCCTGAAATCATCCCTCAACCTGAATCCACAACACCTCTTGGTAGCCCAACGCTTGGACCGTTCCATGTGCCACACCCCGCTGTTCCTGTTGCGCCTGAGTTAGCGCCTAGTGAAACAACGCTTCTCCCAGAGCCAATTGAAAATATCTCCAAGCAATCCAGCGCCGAGACCGACTTGAAGCCGGCTCAGAAACTCTCCCTCGGTCATTCAATCCTGCAACCTGCTGCTGATATTCCATCATCCAAACCACTGGCAGATTCTCCTAGGAACGTTTCAGTGACCAACTTAATTGCCAGCATGGCAGCTATCCGGGATATGGAGGCTGCCATCAAGCAAGAACAGCAGGAGCTGCAGTCTAAAGAGGAGGATGAAAAGAAGGAGGAAAAGAAGGAGGAAGAAACAGCGAAAGAAGAGCAAAACTCATCTACTTCCTTTACTGCCCCATCCTTGGCCGAAATGGGCTCGCCCGCGACATCCCCACTCCCAAGCCGCCATCGGATATCAGGATTGTCTTTGCACACCATGGAGCAAGTCCTATCGGCCATGCCATCCCCCCCTCAAGCGACTTGTTCCTTGCCAGCTGTTCCACGGCGGGTAACTTTCTCTCCCGACGTGATCGATAACTCGGACAAATCCCCAATGATCAAGAAGCCCAAAAGGCAATCCAAAAAGACAAACTCTGCAGTGGCAGCTGCTGTCAAAGCTGCAAATGAGGCTGACTTTGCAGCTGACGCTGCCATGGTAACCTCTGATGGTGACCTTGTTGACGACTCGTTGACCACTGCACAAGAAGTGGATGGCTCAGATTCGATCCCTGCGAAGATTGCAGAGTCGTTGCCTGCATCATCAGAGGAAACTGATGAGGAGGAAGGATATGATAGTGAGGAAGGCGAATTCGTGGAAGCTTTGACCGAAATTGAGGAGGAACCATCCAACAACCTTGTTATTCCGGTGGTCTTGGAGAACCCTGTTAGAGAATTCGGGGCAGAGACGAAGGAGACCTGGGAGAAGGTGGAGATTGACCACGAGCAGGATCACGCGGCCGTCTGGAGAGGCGCGGTGGAGCACTTTGTGACCGACATCAAGGGCACATTGCTGCAGGCTGTAGTTGTTCTACTGGCGCTATTCTGGCTCAGTCGCAGTGAAGGACTGTCTGTGTTGTAGAACATTCTGTACAATAATGCAATAATCATAAAATTCACAGCAATAAGAGAAAAAAATGCGATTATGCTTGTTTGCTGTCGAAGGCCTGTCATCGCGTGTTGACGCACTAATATTAATACAGTTTAATGAGGTTTGAAAACATAAAAAAAAAAGTCTAGCAATGAACGACGTCTCAGGTCTGTCCAAACCACCTTCTCAAAATGTGGGAGTTGCCATTCCTGGTGTCAAGCCGGCACGACAGGGATCATTCTGAAGACGTGTTCTCCACCCACCTAACTCGTCATTAGAAAGCAATTCTGGACTCGGCTGACCTTGGAGGCCTCAGATATAATGCCAAGCTACGCTTGTTGGCGGGGAACTCAAAAGGAAACAAACAAAACCTGCACGGAAGGGTTGCAGGATGTCCTCTTGGACCTGCATGAAACTCTGAGGCGGGTCTGGTCGTCAGGCCTTCCTCGGCGGGGATCTTAACCTTAAGGTCAAAGAAACCGAGAGTGCGCGCAGAGAGCCCTCGAGATCCAAACGCGGATGAGAATGGACATTTGAAGAATCCAAGTAGAGCTGCAGTAGAGCTGCATTTCGAGTGCTTGTGTTTGTGAGAGCAATGAATGAATGCATGGGACCAAACAGCATTCACAGCGACAACAACAACAAAAGAGAGAACACAGGTCCAGGGACAACAAAAAAAAAAAAAAAAAAAAATAAGGACTCATGCCCCCTGCACAGGGACAGAACACAGTCCTCTTTTCCTTCCATCGTTGCTTTGGTCACTTGCAAAGTGCACCAAAAACATGAATTGACATGAATGTACACAAACAAAGAGCGCGTCATCTCCTCTCTTCTTCTCTTTCTTCCCTTCCCTTCTCTGTTATTCCTCGCCATCTCTCTCTCTATCTCTTTCTTGCCCGTCTCTTACCCTCGTCTCGCTCATACTCATCCACATCCGCATCAGAAATCCTCAATCAATCAAATCGTCCTGCACCGGCTGGAATCTTCCTTCTCTCTCCTCTCTTCCCCAAATGGCCGACACTCCAAAGAGTCCCGGGCGAAGACTCTTGCGAAAGAGCGCGCTGCATGCCTCTCCTTTCGGAGCAACCATAAAGTCTTTCCATTCTTCGACCACGACCACCAAAGGCGCGTCGTCGACTTCTTCACCACCTCGATCTCAGACACAATCACAATCACATCCACAGGCGCAGGAACAACATGGTCTTCCCGACCCTTTCAATGATTCCTCTTCTCCCGCAGGGTCACATGCTACACTACTATTGCCAGATTCTCCCCAGGACCATAGCCCATCCTCGAGGAAATCTGCCCGGCTCAGCGGCCTCTACCGACAGAATGGAATCCTCAGCAGCGGCAGTAGCCCCACTCAGCGAACTCCAACAAGGACTCGTCTTATGCCTCCCAACACCCCTAAAAAGACGAAAATCAAGACGGGGGTCTGGGGTCACATCGTGGGTCTGAAGAAGCAGGACGAGAGCGAATACTATCGGTACCCCATTGACAAGTCGTACTGCTCCTTTGGACGTGGAGACACAAACGACATTCGTGTGCAAATCGACTCGGTCTCGGACTTGCACTGCAAACTTATCAGACGGGACGATGGCGAGGTTAGTCATTCGACTATGTCCATGATAGGAGTTTAGGATTATGTCGTCGCAAGACACCAGGTTGAGAACATAACAACTGGGCTAACCATGCAACTTCGCATTAACCATGCAACTTCCTGTCTTACGCTAGGTGTGGCTTAAGGACACGTCAAGCGACGGAACACTGCTGAACGATGTACTCCTCCACAACACGGCGCGGATTATTCTGCATGATGATGTCTTGACGATCGCAGGACGCAAGTTTAGATTCGAGGTGGTCGCTGTACGTGTTTCGAGATTTAGTATATGACATGGCATCCTGTCTGCAGTAAATGGATGTCACCTGGTGGTTCTATACTCACCGCGTTCCGCGACTTTATTGAAATCATAGCCAAGCCCGACAGCGACAAATCTCCCCAATACTCCAGGAAAAGACATTAGGACCATTCAGGCCAGTGTTGACATGGAACTCTTCAGTCTTGCTAGGACATCTTCACCAAAACCCGAATCACGGATATTGACCACCCCAAAAAGAAATACGGCTCGTTCGGCGGCAGAACTTGAGTCCTCTTTGGGACTTTTTACACCCAATAGAGCTGCAAAACTCTCTAGCCTCCTTGTTTCGCCAAAGCCTGTGCCCCTTCCAGCGTTCTTGACACAACCATTGAAATCAACTACACCACTAAAGTCCGCCACCCCCAGGAAGACCTATGTCATGGTTGATGAACCATCCATCTTGAACCCAAGTCCCGAATCAGAAACGTTACCGGACAGATTCTTGGGAGTAGGTATGACAACGCCAACGAGAGACAAGAGAAAGGCTGTCGAGGATATGTCACCATGCGCTGGCAGGACTCCGAAGAAAGTCTCCTTTGGGCCAGCACTGAGCCCTGAGGTCTTTGACAAGTCAAATCCGCCCAGCACCCCGGTGAAACGTGGACAACAACAAGACCCCGATACACCGAGACGCCACGGAGTATCGACCCCTACCCTCCTATCAAGATTGCAATCAGTAGGATCTGTCTCCAAACCCATCCTGACTCCCTCAAGGCTGCGAACAGGGTTGACACAATCCATCACAAAGCCCAGGCCGCTCAATCTCCTTGCTCTAGCGGATTTGGACGATGAATATGATCTTCTGCAGACAGAAAAGGCACATGAGGAGCCCGTTTCTGTGGAACTCCCACAGGCATTTTCCGATAATCAGGCAGCGATATTTAGGGAAGAAATGGAGGATCCCTTTTCCGACCCCAACGACGTTAAAGATGACAACAAAGAGGTCGGCAGTTCTAGTCCTGACGATGGAAGATGGAAAAAGCTCGTTGTCGTTCAGGAATCTTACGGAAATGATGCAGACTCCAGAGCATTAGACAGCTTGAGTGCAATTCTTGAGTCAGAGTCAGGCCCTGACGACACGGATGAAAGCTTTTCGGTCACCCCTACACGTCCATCTCGCCTAGACTTATCGAGCCAGCTCATGTCTACGCCCACAGGGCATGGACTTGCCTATCAGACTGCCTCCTTGCCGGTTGCCGCAGACGACCAGAGCCTGCTCCATCAGCCACAACAAACAGAGGCACAATTACCTGATACCTCATCTACATCCGCACCCTATGACAACTGCAACCCTTTTATGGCGGAAGAGAGTCTTGGACAGGATCATGAAGCGTTGTCCCCTGCCACTGGTTCCCCCTCGCCATCACCACCGTCATCGCCTTCGCCATCAGGCATGAACACAGGGCGCCATGTACATACCCCTATCCGACGTTCTAAAGAGGATGTTTACGGTCAGGGAACCATCAGAACGCCTGGTTCTGCATCAAGACTTGCGTTGCTCCAACTCTCTGCGCAAAAACTCAAGAAATTGCCAGACTTACTTCACGCAACCTCAGACGTCGCTTATATCGTGCCCGCCAATCTCTCAACCTATGGACAAGCAGACCAAGACGAACAAGGCGCAGAGTCGGAAGAAGTTATTATCTCAGAACTTGAGCAAGAGCCTATGGCGCAAGATGAGGGAGAGGACGACTCTAATGGAGCGACAGCAGATGATATGGCCATGGATATGTGGGATACTAGGGACTCCAGTGACCAATTGATGCGGACTCCTTCCCCTCCACCAAATACTCGCCACCTGTCGATTTTCTCATCCAGCAGTATGCCAAATAGGCGCCTCAGCGCACCCGCGAGTGCTCCTATGGATCGCAGCCAAAGCCCTATCTTTACTGGCCTTCGCAATGTCTTTAAAACACCGCAGAAGGTTGTGGAGTTTGGCTTTGCAAGCTTTGCAGGCTTTAGAAACTATGTCCGCACGCCTACAAAGGAGATCACCGACTCAAGTCTGATAGAGTCCGCCCCGTTGGAGGTAAAGAAGGAAGACTTGGTTGCAAACCTGGAGATCCAGACCTCTGTAGATGACCAGCCTGACCCACTACAAGACATCTCGGTTGTGCAAGAGGAAGTAACAGGGAACGAATCCGATGCCAAGGTCGGGGCGGAAGAAATTGACTCTGCAACAATGCCAAGGAAGCAGACATCACACCAGGATGCTCTTGACATTCTCGCGGGTGGACGAGAGCCTTCTCCCAAATCCAAGGACTTTACTTTCGTACGGTCCCCGGAATCTATGTTTCAGTCTACACGGACTCTGGAGCAAATCAAGGCTAGAGGTCGACGCTCGGACATCTTCCCCCAAAGGAGGTCAATGGCTGCTCGTAGCCAGAGCTTCAATGATGAAAACCGACAGACCGGCGGTGACATGGAAAGGGCCTCGAGTGGTACAAACAGACGAAGGACCATTTCCTTGACAGAGTTCAAGCAAGTAGCATCCAAGGTGTTGGGATTCGGAGGAAGGCAGACTTCCGAGACGATCGTGGCATCTGATTCCTCGGACAAGGAAAATGAGCCCCTGTCCAATGTCACCGTTGGTCAACAATCTTACGTATCAAAGGAAGAGGCTGAGCAAGCCGAGTTGCTGCGACTTTTGGGTGAAGGTGGATCAGAGGAAGTGACAGACAACGATCAAGTCTTTGAGCAGATGGAGGTGTTTGAGCAGGGCAACATCAGTGAGGACGAGTTTGGCGACCAGGCTATCTATGGGGAGGCCGACGATGCGGTGTTTGTGGACGAAACAAAACTCGACATGGCCTCGACCCCATCAAGCCGACGCTCCTCGGGCGTGGGCACACCTTCTTCCAAGCGGCGCCAATCCCTCAAACATCGCTTGGGATCGTCTTCCCCTGCATTCCGACGGTACGAGCATCCTGAGGACGACGACGAGGACGAAGAGGAGAATGAGGACGATATGGTGGTGATGATTTCGCCCAAACGTGTTCGCGTTCGTACAATTGTGTGACTGCCAATTTAAGGGAACAACAACCAACTTTTTTTTTCCCCTTCACTCCAAGCTGCCACCCACCATTCCTCATTTGATACCCTCTTTGTTCATAATCCAGCCTTATCATATAAACCATGGGAAAATCGCGACCAAGTATGGCGACTGGGCATGGAATGACTGAATAGAAAGGAACTTTGAAGGGAAATGATGTATAAAAAAAAGAAACTGCATTCTGATGCAACAACCTGTTCATGTGATACACGACCCACTTATACCTAGATATCCACCAATCCAAATATGCCCCTCACAATAAGAGGAAGCCTGCCCCTGGTCAAGACGGTTAGTTATTGTGTGGTGTACTTGGTCGTGGTTCAGCAGAAAGGTGTAGCTGGATAACTAATATCATCATGCATGTTAACAAATCTCTCGCCATGTCTGTCGACCTATTATTATTATATAATGCCTGATAGAGCCAGAATCGATGAAGGAAAAGGTAGCCCGTGAAATCGAATTGGCCAAGCTTCGCAAACAAGTCGCAATGTAAGTTGGAGGATTGAATACGTTTGAAGTAGTCCTGTGTTCGTCAAACGGATGTGCTAACCAAACTCCCTCCTTCTTTCCTCAACTTCAAATCGACCTCACACAACCAACTATCCTTCTCCATGGACAATTGATGATATTGGACAAACGGATATCAACTTTGACCTGCGGCGAACGTCTCATCTTTGAACAACAAACGCGGAACTTTTTCAATCCGCCTTCAGCGACAAGCCCAAAAAGACTATCAAGAAGAAGCCTATGAGCACAAAGGCAAAGCTCCGCAGAGAGAAGACCCTGGAACGTGGACTCATGAACTCTGAAAAGGACGAGAAGAGGATCGATAAGCACCACGAAAAAGTCACCCTGAAGAAGCGCGGCAAGCAAATGTGGGAATAAAAGAAGGAACAGGACAGTTTTCATTGCAATTGAATTTACTATGGTACTCGCTTCCTCGACCGCTGAAATGCTTATGTTTGATATGTCAACTCTTGGGCGATATAATGCAATCACTTTTGCCGAGAAAAAAGGGTGTCTGGCTCCGAATTGGATAGAGGAGAGCTTTCTTGTCGCCACCACAGGCCTCCTGTGTCCGCTATGATTTGGAGTACAAACGTGACAATTGATAATCTTTTAATCCTCTTCATTTTCAATTGGCAAGAGAGGAGGGTTTACCTGAAGATGACATTTCTGGACCAGCAAATGCCCTACTCGGTTCTCCAACTGGCTGCCGAACACAAAATAGCTCTGATGGCCACTCTTCGATGGGGCCTCGAACAAACTCTGGGGGCCATTTTTTTTCTGCAGTCTCAGCGTTCGGCCTACTGATCGATCGCCCAGGTTTAGTAGTCAGTAGTGGTGGTAAAAACTGGGAGATTGAGGGACTCGGCGGGTTCCTACATTGCGTTATCTAGCGAATCTAAGAGTTGGCCTTGAGATCCTGGGGGTAGGATCTGACGGACCCTTGGAGCTCCTCGTTTTTGGTCGATTTGCTGACTGACAAGTGGCGGTGTGACGCTCTTCTTCATGCTTGGGTTTGGTGCCGGTTCTAGCGACAGTGAAGTCGAAGGCCGCGACAAGCGCGAAACGGGTTTTTCAAACATGTTTTCAAACTCTGCATCAAACGGTCCTGCTTTCTCCTTGGGTATTGTTGACGGTCGTCAAGAGCCCTCGCTATTGAACACCCGCACGCGCTTCACGCTTGCCTTCTTTCCTCGTCTCTGTGGCATTTTCAAGTGCTGATTGGCACCGACGTTTGATAGTTTATCAGAAGCGTCCTTGGGAGCTGTAGTCAGTAACAGGCGTTTTGGCGGAGTGAAGAGAGATCCGATCTTGGGGCCATCAGCCTTTGACGTTGAGCGCTTCGCCTTCGAATTAGAGCCTTTTCTGGAATAGGTTCGCATGTTGTTGAAGAAGGAGGGGTTGGGCAGTGTATTGATGAGGATGAAGAGTTGACAATGAGGGAATAGATAAAGCTTACCCCACATAATCCCGTGATGATCTCTCCCCCCTCAAGCCACTTTGTCAAAGAGCTTAAAAAACATACAATGTCACCAAAGTCAACAATTGCTCGACACGTAAGGTAAAAGAAAACGTAATAATTGATGATGATGTTATTTTACAAAACGGTCTCCTTGCCAAAGGCCCAGATTCCTGCCAGGACAGCGCACACGCCTCCTGCTGATCCCGCAGCGCGCAGACCACCTAAAACGTTCAAAAACAAGGGAGAACAGAAACCATTTTGTCAGCAACAGAAGACAAATAAAGAACAGTTGCAGACCACAAGACAATTGTCGAAGGTCTCGATTCGACTTACTAGTCGACTTGAAAATGGCGCCAGTCAAAGCACCAGCTGCAATAGAGTTGAAGGGATCATAGGTGCCTCTTGTTTTGCCAATCGCTCCGTTGATTCCGTTGTACATCAGGGCTAGAGGACACAATGATTTTTCAGGTTAGATCAAGTTCCAGCTTGCCCAAAGGAGCAATTGAGGTCCTTTTCTTACCCAGAACACCTGCAGAGTTTCCGATGAAAGGACCACGACGGGTCATCGAGTTCAACACTGTATTCAAACGAACTTTCAATGCTGGACTGGGAGATGAGCGAAATCCCTCGTACAATCCGTAGGCGCCACCCAAGCTCAATCCTGTTATCGAGAGGAAGTGATCGATCGATTGAAGGGAAACGAGGTTAGATACCTTGTACTTCAAACATCAACGACATTGGCCACCGCCCGCTTAGCTTGAGCTGCCAGTGTATAGTTTTTACCTGAGATATAGGCCATTCCTGTTCCATACGTCATATCGTCCGACCAGCCTCTGCTAGGGACAATACCGCTATGAGTTCCGGGTAGTCCACCGTCATCATCCTCGAGGTTCAGGTAATCGAGACCACCACCGAGTCCAGCCAAGGGATGAAGCCGAGAGGGGTCATATGCAGTGTTGGAGAGGAAAGAGCTGACAGTGTCGTTGGGGTTAAAGTCTTCCTGGTTGGCGTAAATGGGCTCGAAAGTCTCCTCTTCCTCAATGTTTGAGCGCGACATGTTGAAATGGTATAATGGAGGGAGGGGTTCTTTTTTTTCTTTTCGGTGGTGTCCTTGCTCACGGGTGAGGCTTCTTTTGCGACAGGTCGGTCTCGGTTCCTGCTTTGGGCTGTGTCTTGCGATGGGGATGGAGCTGATCGCCAAAGAATCATGCTTTTTCTTCTTCGCATCTTTGAATGGCAGTCACATAATGTCATGTGACTGATTTCGGGAAATTGGTGGCGTTTGGTGGCGTTCTTTTGGTGGCAAATGTTGCAGGTGTCTTCATGTGTTGTTCAGGCTCCTGCTTTGCTAACGAAAAATGGAGCAAGTACTGTACCTCTGACAACCCTTTTTCACAGAGAGCTTTTCTTTATCGACATTGCTATGCGAACGTTCTGCTTCTGTCAAAATGACGAACAGTGCAATTGCGACCGTAATTAAGCTGGAGGCTTTGCAGAGACCTAGACTTTTTCCTCCCCCCTCCTTGGTGCGGTCTCTCTCATTCATCCGGTGGCAGGGCAAGACAATTGTCATCACTTTGGCTTTTCCGAACGCTTTGTTGATGAGAGCCCCTGCAATATGTGAACAAAACACAAAGAGAGCTGTAGACTAACTAACGATCGTTATACGAGTGGGTCCTGTGGTGTGCGATCGAGAATAACCATCTTTGGGCATATGGTCCCTTGTGGACAGGAAAAATAATTTACACAATCCTCTCTAGTCAGTCATTTTTCCATCTTTAACTGACGCTTTTCCTCCGAACAGGAGACATGAAACGTGTTGTAAGTGTGGATTGTGCATGTGCCAGCTCATGAAAACAGAAATTGTTTTTCCGATCAACAGAGGAGGAGAGGCTGGGGGGTCAACGGGAGGTGCCCTACTTTGATCTCGAAATGTGCTCTTCAATTTTTATGTTCTGTGTGTCCAGCTGGTCGACAATGTCCTTCAATAGCTAGTGTTGAGTTTTGACTTTTTTTTTCTTTGGTCCCCCAGCACAAGTTTTAGGTCTGTCCCGCTCGCTGATGCAAAAAAGAACGTGAAGACAAAAGGCGCCGTTCTCCCTCCTCACTCCAAACAAAAGAGCCTTGATGTCGATGGGCGAACTGTGAAGCCACATTTGTAATTGAGTGGTTGAAGAGTAATTATTATTGAGTCAATTGGACGTCGCGCCTCTACGTTGTTCCATGATTCTGTTCAGCCTTTCACTGCAATATCGAATTGTTTTCCCCAGAGGATACAGTGCCATTTCCTCTGAATGGTGCAGCCCCTCGGCACTTTTGCTTTTTGAAGAGAAGTGGTTCTTTTGTTATTGAGGTCAGTCAATGGATATATTGCGGCAAAGAAGGAGCCAGTTATTGACCTTCATTGGTCTTGAAGACCCTCAGGATCGTTTTTCTACCGCAGTGCACCCCAAGACAGTGAGTTCGATTGAGAGCGCTCACCAACAGTCTCCAAGGATGAAAAAAGGAAAGGAATGTCGCTCGCGGCTCGCCGAGTGTTAGTTGACCACGCCCTCACGTTTCCTCAGAATGCAGGTGAACACTGCCGAGAACAAAAGAGGTCGTGGCGAAAAACTCCCGGTGGGCACGACGAGCTTGCTCGGGAAAAGCGTCGGCGGTATAAAAGGCAAGTCTTGTCCATGCTTGACACTTTATCTCCTCACGTCCACCTTTCCTCCGTTGCTGTTCGTCATTATTTAACCTACGGTCGTCTCCCCATTTCCTCAAACCCTGTCGACTTCACCTCACTCGAAAATGAAATCCACCACCATCATCGGTAGTGTGCTTCTTGCAGCGCTCTCCCTTCTTTCGACTTCCTCGGCCCACATGGCCATCTCCAACCCCCTTGCCCAGGCTGGTCCTTGGACAAAAGATCCCCGTAATACTGTCCACGCTTGGATTGGTTACGAAGGAAAGCCTTTCCCTTGTGGTACGTTACGCTTACTAGGGTCTCTGCATATACTACCGCGAGTTGTTCAACGACTAACACCCTCGCATTTTAATGTTTGTTCGTTCAGGCGGATACAAGAAGGGTCCCGTCACAACCTACAAAGCCGGTGAGATCATCCCCGTCCACTTCTGGAACTTTGAGATCAAGGACTACAAGAAGTTCCCTCCACCCAAGGGTCTGTCCCAATCCCGTCATGGCGGTGGGGCTTGCGAGTTCTCCCTCTCGTACGATGGAGGAAAGTCCTGGAAGGTCATTGGCCAGTACACCAAGACCTGCCCTGACATTTACTATGAGTGGCCTGTCCAAATCCCTCACAACGTCCCCTCGTGCACAGACTCGAACAAGTGTCTCTTTGCCTTTTCTTGGACCGCCTACGCCACGGACCAGTACTACCACCACTGTGCCAACATCCTGATCAAGGGTGTCAAGAACGGCAAGCTTCCCGAGCTGGACATGACCATTGTTGATGTCAAGGCCAGACACCAAAAGATGGACGTTCACGCCAAGGGTGATGACCTCAGCACCAAGTCGTCTGGTCCCGATCGTCGCGAGAAGGAGCTTAACACTAACGGCTACTACGCCTTTGGTGGTGGTGCTGGCAAGCACGGTGTTGATTTGGGCTTGGTCGTTGACCATTAAAATAATCCCGAGAGGACAATCCATCTCTTCCCTCCAGCGTGTCTATTGTTTCTTGGTTCTGTTGTCCTTCTTCCTGATTATTACACGTGCGTTTGTTCTGTGTGGCGCCCAGAATTCATAATTATCAGTCAGAACTGAACGCTACCGTCATAAAATGAATGAAGATACAGTGGTCGGCTCTATAGCTATACCAGCTGAAATTCAGCAACAAAATATGAAGTGTGTATAATACTTTGAGAGCGCAATTGATCGACCTTTCGAACCTTTCACCAACCCAGTGTAGATATGCAAGGAGCTCTTGTCCATCGAAAAGGTGCCACCAAAAAAAGTCCGTGCCTGTAAAAGACAGTCCGCTTCCTCGTGTGAATGAATCAACTTTTGCTTCTTTTGTTGTCGGTCTTTGTGGCTCGCCCCTTGGAAAAGTAAGCACCTCAAGGTTCTGAAAGAGTGCACATCTTTGGAAGGTCAAGCTCACCGTGGTTCGCGAAAACTACGGATCGAGTATTAGACAGAATGCGGAACAATCCTCAATGACTGATCTACAGGAATAGGGACTAGGGCTCAGTTGGGTAGATGAACCATGATGAAATAGGAGGGAAAAAGAACAGATGATAAGAAAGGAGGAGGGGAAGATGAGAAGGGGTGAGAAGGGTGGACCATTGTGAGGATAAAAGGAAAAGAAGCAGACAAGCAGACAGGCAACAGAGATCGTCCAAGAACAGCACGAACAAACAAAAAAAAAGATCATGCCATTTTTCACAAGGCCGAGAGACCTTAAAATCGGAGAACAAAGCCACAGAGCGAGAATCGGATGATTCTGTGAGTCCAAAATCAAATAATAACAATACAATCAGACCCGCACCGCGTAGTGCTCTTCCGGCCGTTGATTGTGATTTGACGGTGCACCCACCACGACACTCGCTTTTTATCGCGACGCTGCTATAATAATCGTTCTCTCTGCCCTGTCCCTGGACATCACCTCATCCCACTCTCCCCTCCTGCCTTCTCTTGCCTACACCCGTCTCACAGTCCACCCGCTGCTCAGCTCAACCTGCAACAAATCAGTCGCCTCTCCTGATCCACCACGATGACCTTAATCTCGCCTTTATCTACCGCGGTCTCGTCCGCTTCTTTCGCTTCTTCTTCTTCTTCCTCTCCATCTTCATCCTCCGCCCTCCCTCTCCACTCTACCACTATCACCCACCCATCCACACCCTCAGACACCATGGTCGGAACCATCAACAACAGCACCTTCCCTGCCAACGTCGGCATCCACGCCCTCGAATTCTACTTCCCTGCTCAGGTACCGTTTCTTACACTGCTGTACTGTTGTAGCAACTCTTCATCTGCTTCATCAGACACTCTCATCCTGATGCAAAAGACAGATGACACCTTCCATTCGTTCCTGAAGTCGTCTTTCCGACATGATGTCAATGCATTCTGACCTAACCCATTCGGATCGTCTCCTTCCTTCTCCCATCTAGTTTGTTGACCAGACTGAGCTCGAGCAGTTCGATGGCGTCTCTGCTGGAAAGTACACCATTGGACTTGGACAGACCCAGATGGCTGTCTGCGATGACCGCGAGGATATCAACTCGATCTCCATGACCGGTAAGGACAAACAACACCGGGTTCGGAATGAAAAGCACCAGCCACGACAGAAATGAAGAGAGCTCTCCCTGCTGTACCACCTCGCAATCACTAACGGTTTGTTTTCTTGTCTGATCTGCTCCACTGTATTTTCTTTTTTTCCTTCCGAAAACTAGTCGTCCAGAACTTGGTTGAGAAGCACAACATTTCTTTCAAGGATATTGGATACCTCGAGGTTGGCACAGAGTCCATTATTGACAAGTCCAAGTCCGTCAAGACTGTTCTCATGTCCTTGTTTGAGGAGTCTGGTAACCACGATGTTGAGGGAATTGACACCAAGAACGCTTGCTACGGTGGTACCGCCTCGGTTTTCAACGCTGTCAACTGGGTCGAGTCCTCTTCCTGGGATGGTCGCTATGCTCTCGTTGTCGCTGCTGATATTGCTTCCTACGCTGAGGGCCCTGCTCGCCCTACCGGCGGTGCTGGCGCCGTCGCTATCCTCATCGGACCCAACGCTCCCCTTGTCTTTGACCAGGGTGTCCGTGCCACCCACATGAACCATCTCTGGGACTTTTACAAGCCCGAGCTTGCCAGTGAATACCCCACCGTTGATGGACACTTCTCCAACACCTGCTACATTCGCTCCGTCGATGCCTGCTACAGCCTCTTCACCAAAAAGTTCACCAAGCGCTACAGCCCCAACCCCGAGCAATTGATCAAGAGCCAGGACTTGGACCACGCCGTCTTCCACGCCCCCAACTGCAAGTTGGTCCAGAAGGCTTATGGACGTTTGGCCTACAACGACATGCTCCAGGATCCCGAGAACGAGATCTATGCCCCTGTGAAGGAGTGGGCCAAGTTTGGTCACTCTGAGGAGTCCTACTACGACAAGGGTCTCGAACGTGCCATGATGCAGTTCACCAAGGGCGAATACCAGAAGAAGGTCATCCCCTCCCTCTATGCCGCCACCAACGTCGGTAACATGTACACTGCCTCGGTTTGGTCCTGCCTTTCCAGCTTGTTGTCCTCGACTTCGGATGAGGAGATCTTGAACAAGCGTGTTGGTCTGTTCTCCTATGGCTCCGGCTCTGCCGCCACCTTCTTCTCCTTGAAGGTTGTTTCCTCCACCGAGAAGTTCAGAGATACCCTCCAGATCAAGACTCGTTTGGAGCAGCGCACCAAGGTCACCCCCGCCCGCTTCGCTGAGCTCTTGAAGTTGCGTGAGGAGACTGCCTTGCTCAAGGACTACAACCCCATTGGTGATATCTCCACTCTCGCCAAGGGTACCTACTACCTCCTCCGTGTCGACGAGAAGTTCCGTCGTACTTACGCTCGCGCTTAAAGAAATTCCATTCTTTTTTTGTTGCGGTCGATTGACTCTCTTGTATATTACTCTCCTCTCTCAACTATAATATCCCAAACCCATTATAAACTTATACAAACACTATGATCTACAGTCCGATACCAACAAGTCATACAAGTTGCTCGACCTTGTGGAGGGTGATGAATGGGATAGAAAAAAGGATGCACTTTTCTGGTAACATAAATGACACATTTAGTTTTACATTCGGGTGGTATAAGCGAGGACGAGGATGACCATGATGAGTGTGCCCAAGATCATGCCGACTGTAAACGTCCACTTGCCCTCTTGAGCAAAAGGGTATCGTGTGGATATCCTCCGAATATTCCTATTTTGAAAGAAACAGGTCTCAATTGAGTGCGTGGTCCAAACTCAACCCAAAATAATATACTCAAAATCAAAAACAGGCGCACATTCATCCCGCGCTTTGACTCTGGTAAGAGTTTGTGGGTGTTTGGAGCTGCTCTTCAGCATTTGTGCCTTCCAATTTGCCTTACCTGAGGTATCTGAGGATGTTGTGAATAGAAGCGAGAAACGCGGCGATGAAACAAGTATACCCGATCCCCAATGACAGTTTGTCTTTATGGACTGACGGTTCGCCTGGATGAATGATGGAATCCAGCGAGTCTAGATTGAGCGATCTGGAAATGAACGTGAACGATACCAAGCTCAGAGCGACACACACACTCAACCATGACAAGAATGTGCGCTCGTTGGCTAAACCATGCTGTTAGTGAGCGAGATGGTTTTTTTTTTTTTTTGGTTGTTTGTTGTTTTCAAACGACAAACCACGATGGATCATGTTGTATTTTTTATCATCACCTACCGAGGCCATCCCGAGTCATTGTATTACTGCACATGACGCTTGTCATGAAAAACTTTGACTCTGGAATGCAGAGTCCTGACAGGTAGTTGTCACTTTCTTCTTCTTCCACAACATAGTCTGGTGGCGTTACCTGCCCCAACACCACTGAGAGAGGAAGCTCCGAGGACAGCCCAAGAGTGCTCAGTGTCTTTGAAGCAAACTTTGAGACTTTGGAGTTGCTTGATGCAATCACAGAGGCCCTCTTGGCTGCTGCCAGCTCAGCAGCGTATTGCAACGCTGCCTCTTCCTCTTCTATGGCACTAGGCCCATGGTCATCATGAAGGTCGCAAGGAGCCGTCTGGTCCTCGTTCAAGTTGCCGTCGATCATTCGGAAAGACCGTTCCGAATGAGCCCGTGACTGTAACGACACAGTCCTCCTCGACGGTTGCTCGATTACAGCTAGGTCTGGTCTTTCGTGTGAATAATCCAGGCACCGTTCTAACTCGCTCTGGTCACCATCGCGGTTGTTGTGGTCTTGTTCACAATTGTGCTGGTGTCTGTAAGTTTCGCTGTTTTGGCTGAGAGAGCAATGGCGTGCGATGGCATCATCACTTTGGGTGCTCCCTTCTGCAAGCGCACTGTTCGCTTCGCATTCAGAAGGAGCTCCCAGAGTGGATCGACTCTGACTCCGGCCCACCAAGGACGGTGGACGATTCACTTGTTCCTCCGTTGTTTGCACAGGCAACGGTGGTTCTCCGAGAGTATCCATGACGGCTCGAGGAGATATAAAAAAACCCCCAGAGGCTCCAGCTGAGAATAAAACGTGGGAAACCCTTTTTTTCTATACTGGCAGTGTAGGACGGACGATGATAGGGGCGCTGAGTGTTTAGAGAGCTGGGAGAGCAGGTACCAGAAGGAAGAGAGGAGGGAGTGAGAAGTTGTCTCTCGGCAATGTCGGGAATGTAGGAGAGTGAGTGATTTGCAGGGGAATCAATGCGAGGAGGGCGAATGCCGGTGATACTTCTCCGGGGAAAATAATTGAAAAAGGAGCAGGGAAGAGTGAATGTCGACTGACGATGGCAAAGAGGATGAGAATGAGGAAGAATTCGATTCGTGAAGCGAATGAGATGAACGTAACCTGCTCCCTCTCTCTACCATTCTGCAAGCCCACGCTGAACGAACCTTTGCCATTTTCTCTCCGACGTAGAGGTCTTTCTGCCTTCCGGAAAAAAGCCAGGGTCCTATCAGAGGTCTTCCACTCAACGACCAATTCAATTGCTTAGCAAAACCTGTGCTGGAGTTCAGTTTCGACATCAGTCAGACAACGCCAGTGTCACTAAGGGGACATCTTGACTACGTTCACTGGCGCTGCGAAGGGTGCCTCCCTCGTCATTGCTAACTGTTGGTGAACTTGTTTATCCATCCGTTGGAAGACAAACAGGCAAATGGAAAACAACGACGCATGCCAGTCACCAGACCCCTTTCTAACGGCGGTCAGGGACGCACGTTGGAGCGCGTTCTGTGTTCTCGCTGCAACTGTGCGGTGCTACTGTCTTGCAGAACCACCATCTGCGCGATAATTTTAGGAGGGCCATCTTTTTTCTTTTCCTTGCATTCGGCATGCATCCGCAGATGTTTCTCGAGGACAGGCGGGACCACACCCTTGCTACGTTTATCGCAGGTACCCGGGTGGCCAGCAAACAGCGATGACAAGAAACAGAGGATGTTGGGAATAGTGAACTCAGACTCGGGCGCGTCTCAGTTGGAGGTCGCGGTGTTATTTTTTTTTTCTTTTTCTGCTGAATATCTGTGCCTGTTGTTGTTGTTTGTTCCTTCTTGACCTCCACCTCTTCTTTCTCCTCTTCATCCCATCACTAATATTTGTCCTTCCCCTGGTCTGCCTTACCCCTTTGCTCCTCCCACCCCCGCGTCTCTGTTCCCACATCCACACACGATGGTGCAGCTCGTCCTACCTCTAATCGACAACGATGGTGACAAGAGTCATGAACTTCAGGACCCCAACTGCGACGAGACCGAGTCCATATACAACAGAAAGCACTGCATCAAAGACTCCCTTTTCTGCTCAGACAGCAACCCCTGCCCTTCCAACATCGACTGCATCGATGGTGTCTGTCAGTGCTTTCCAAGTAAGCTCCAGTTCATCTCCTTGACACCTCCTCCCGTTCGTATGTTCAGCCTTGGATGTAATTTTGATACGACACGCGAGCCAGAGAGCTGCAGAGACTACGAATATGGTGTCGACAAGACATGCCTTTTGAATTACTGTTCCAAAGATATCCCGTGCTATGCAGGGACCTGTGACCCACTCCGGCACGTCTGTGTCAATGTCAACTCGACGAGATTGCCCTTCCTTCCTCCCGCAGCCAAGTCATTAGCTTGGGCGACGACCCGTTCGGAGTCGCTCATCAGGACGGTATCTTTTCATCTCCAATTCTTGTTGTCCTCCTTGCCGCTGGCGGCGTGTTTGGGTTGTTGCTTGTCATTGGGATTCTCCGTTTGATCTACCGCTCAGTCAAGACGTCTGTAACATGGGCGTCAAGGGGCCGCAATCTGTCGTCGACAGATGATTTGCACTTTGACGACAAAGACGGATGTGCCCAAGAATTAGACGGAAAATGCCCACGCTATGAAGTTGGCCTCGAGTCGAGTTGGGTCAACATGACATCAAGGAATAACATGGGGCTCATGCCCTCTTCCCCGCACTCTCAATCCTCAACACCAAATTCACCCACCTGCCGTCCTCCCACATATTTGCGCAACGAACAAATCATAGACGACAACTTTACTATCCACCAAGGGGAGTCCAGTCTCCCGCCCATTTCGACCGAACTGGTTACCCAGGGTTTGACAGGCGAGTCGCTTTGCCCCCTAGCGAAACGGCAAGACAACTCTAGCCAGTCTGAAGACGATGGTCTTACTGAGCCCCGTTCACCTTCCCAACACGTTGATCGAGCACAAATACCTACACCACAATCACCCCATCCCACGCTACTGCCTCTAGCAGCAACCGTCATAGCTCGGCATCAATCAACTTCCCATGGCCATCCCTCAAAGACCAGGGGATCCGGTCTGTACAAAAGCCGATCTGTTCAAGTAACGGGATCTGAACCTACCCCCACATATCAATTCTCTTCCATGCATTTGCCTTTACCTTCGACAGAATGTTATCTCGGGGTTCTTGTGCCTCGACAGTATCTTGGCGCACCAAAAGCAGCACGTTCACGCCGTAATGTCCAGCATCTCACACTGATGATGCCGCAACCATCAAGCTATCCCCTATCGAGATCGATCTCTGCCTCTACCGCGCCCCGATCTTCGCCGCGCTCGCTTGGCTATCCATCCACATCACCTCCGTATTTCGCTAGCTGGTCCCCTTTCCCAGGTAGATCGGAGTCTTCACAAATGTCTAGGTCATCAAGCAGTCGAGGTTGGAGTAGATATCGTTATAATGGCCAACACGTGAGCTGCCAAACTCCAGGACCTCAGCTGTCCCCGTCGCCCATGCACTCGTCCTCACAGATCTCCATCTCTCCAGCGGCACGTAACCTACCTGCAGGGTTCGCGTCGTCCCCTGTGGCCAACACCGTTGAGCGGTTTGACTGAGGTCGTTCACTCAGCAGAAGAAGACAATAAAAAAAATTGATCCCGATTGGCGTTCGTCACGTAAACAAAAATTTGATGAGACACGTCTCGCGAGTAATTTTTTTTTTTTTTCACCATCTTCTGTATCCCCAACCATGGAGAAGTCCACCCGAACTATCATGCAACGAGGTTGCTTGGTAGATCGTCCAAGACGCGATTTGAGGGTACTACTTGTTGTTTTCATGACTATCCTTTTTTTCTGTGAGTGTGAACTATCAGGGTTAAGACATCGTCGATCCACATCTCTTTCCTTTATCCTTACCCCACACTCACGCGCGTGGAATATCGGCGTATTATCCTCATTTGTCGTCTGTTGCAGTTTAGTCCTCTTGTCGTTCAACCTCTGCTACCTCCTCTCGCTATTTCTTGATCATAACTCATCTTAAAATGAAGTCTGCCTTCATGATCACCATGGCAATCGTTGCGGCTTCCACCGTCTCGGCCTACGTCTGCCCAGATCCTCAGTCTGTCAACTACTCCTGCAAGCAGCTCAACGTCTTTCCTTGTAAGTGAATGGACTGGATGGGCTGGACATTGATTTGACTTGATGTAATCCTATAGAAACAAAAAAAACACGGAGAGCTGCTTTTAACCACAACGATCTCAGTGGTGTGCTACAATCCAAAGCTAAACAGGGACGCTTGCAATGAAAAGCAGTGCAACCAGCCCTATATTGACAACTATGCCGCTTGTCAGTGCCGCCGCAGCGTCTCCCAGTTTTACCAGGTAGGGGTCCATCTGATGATAATATCCACAAAGAACATCGTTCGTAACTTTTCTCATAAAATTACTTTCCTCGGACACGTGCCTCTCTCTAGAACTCTGTTAACGTCCAAGGACTTATTAATCGCTGTGGAACAAATCTCACCAACCCTTTTGGAAGCCCTGCTCAATATCGTCCCGGCCAGGGAACCGCCACTTTCTCTATCGGCACTCCAACCCGCCCAGGCAATAGTGGACCCACTGGTACCCTTGAGCCCAGTAACTCCAATACACGTATTTATAACGGAACAACCTACTACGGAGGTCAAACCGGCGTTGTCTCTGGAACAACTCGCATCGTCAGCGCTACCGCTGTTGTTGGAAACACAACAATTCTTCCTGGTACAACTACCTGGGTGTCGGGCACCCCTGGTATCATCCGTGGTACATCCACTCCATCTGGACCCAGCGCCACAGGTGAGCCTGCTACCCGCTACTACAACGGGACTACTTACTATGGAGGCCAGACTGGTGTTGTCTCTGGAACAACTCGCATCGTGAGTGCAACTGCCATCGTCAATGGTACCACTATCCTCCCCGGAACTACTACTTGGGTTTCTGGTACTCCTGGTATCATCGGTGGTACCTCCACGCCATCTGGACCCAGCGCCACAGGTGAGCCTGCTACCCGCTACTACAACGGGACTACTTACTATGGAGGCCAGACTGGTGTTGTCTCTGGAACAACTCGCATCGTGAGTGCAACTGCCATCGTCAATGGTACCACTATCCTTCCCGGAACTACTACCTGGGTTTCTGGTACTCCTGGTATTATCGGTGGTACATCCACTCCATCTGGACCCAGCGCCACAGGTGAGCCTGCTACCCGCTACTACAACGGGACTACTTACTATGGAGGCCAGACTGGTGTTGTCTCTGGAACAACTCGCATCGTGAGTGCAACTGCCATCGTCAATGGTACCACTATCCTCCCCGGAACTACTACCTGGGTTTCTGGCACTCCTGGTATCATCGGTGGTACCTCCACGCCATCTGGACCCAGCGCCACAGGTGAGCCTGCTACCCGCTACTACAACGGGACTACTTACTATGGAGGCCAGACTGGTGTTGTCTCTGGAACAACTCGTATCGTGAGTGCAACTGCCATCGTCAATGGTACCACTATCCTTCCCGGAACTACTACCTGGGTTTCTGGTACTCCTGGTATCATCGGTGGTACCTCCACTCCCTCCAACCGACGTGGCGGATCGCGCACAGGCACTGTCACTGGCACTGGCATGACCACCGGAACTACCACCTCTGCCATTACAGGCACTGCTACCACCATTGCCGGTACTACCACTGCTCAGCCCATCTTGGCCCCCACCGACTCTCCTTTCCCCATTACCGCCCAATCTCACCATATCTCTGGAGGAGCCGTTGCTGGCATTGTCTTGGGTCTTTTGGCGGCAGCTCTGTTGGCTGCTCTTGTCGGTCTCTGTTGGCGTAAACAGCGCGATGCCCATGCTGCGTCTGCTGCCTCGACCCATGTTGGCCATGCTCCCCCTCGCACCATCGTCACGGAGAAGATCGAGCCCGTGGTTGTGAAGGCTGTCCCTGCAGACCAGACTTTGCACGCGACCTCTGTCCCCACAGCGGCTTCGTCGACAGGCGCTACTACCTACTCAAGCAACACCACGTACAACGGACAGCCCCGTAACTAGAGAAACAAAAGAAGATAGAGACCCCTCCTGTACTTACTGAAAACGCGTCGATAAATCTGAAGTCTTGTTGAAAAAAAAAATCACATGACAAGCGGTCACGGGCTTTGATGGCTGGCGCTCGCGCTCGCGCATTCCCATCATCTTTCACACCCCTTCTAACTTCAGACGCCCATCGCACGACCCCAGGAAAACAAACAGGCAGACATGGCAAAACCGTACAAGACACTCGGCGATGAAATCTGGAAGAGCAAAGTCGAGAAGATTGTAAGGCACATTGTCAGTTTTCTTTTGTCCTTCGCCGTCCGCTCAGCTGGTTCGGGGACATCGTTTTCCATCGCGTACTGAAAGAGTCCATGCAAACTGAGCATACTGCTGTATTGCAACCAGGGACTAATGGCGTTTTGCTGTTATGGAAAGAGCATATTAGGCCGATTAGTCTCCTGCAGGGCTCCTCAGTAGAGACTGTGCTTACCTTTTCTCGTCCAATATCCTCCCTTTTTAGAACGCTGAGCTCTTTACTTTAACATACGGGTCGATTGTCGCTCAGCTGGTCAAGGACTATGAGGATTTCACAGAGGTCAACAAGCAGCTGGAGAAGATGTATGTTTTCCTTTACGTGAACGCTGCTCGTCGTATACAAGACCTCGTCGCGCCTTATAGATTTCGGGGTGCAGCACTAAAAGAACTTTTGAATTTATCTCGCATTTCACCATTAGGGGATACAACATTGGAACACGATTGATCGAAGACTTTCTTGCGAGGTCAGGAGTGGGCAGATGCCAGGATTTCAGGGAAACTGCAGAGATGGTTTCCAAGGTGGGCTTCAAGATGTTCTTGAACATTACGCCGGCGGTCACAAATATCTCTGCGGACGGACGCGAGTTCTCATTGGTACTGGAGGAGAACCCCTTGGCAGAATGTGTTGAATTGCCAGACCAGGCTGTGCTTGAAGAGTTTTGGTACTCCAACATCTTGTGTGGAGTCTTGCGTGGGTCTCTCGAAATGGTGAGTTTTGGCCTTCCTAATTTCCTCCTCTTCTTTGGAGATTTCGACATTTTGGGCTCTGGGACAACTTAACCCGTCCTCCCTCTTAGAGAATATGACGCGCTAATCGAATTGCGCTCTCGTTGGCTTTGATTTTTCAACAATTTTTAGGTCCAGATGCAAGTCGATGCTTTCTTTGTGACGGATACCCTTCGAGGAGACGAGATAACTGAAATCCGCGTAAAACTGATCCGCTATCTGGAGGAGGAGGTGCCCGCAGGCGAGGACTAGGCTATATGACAGATATGCACACCATCTATGAAAGAGGTGACCCAAAATACAAACGATTCCCACAGCGCCAAGTCCCAGTTCCTCAATCACGTGACATAAACACAAGCCACCAATCTTTTCTTTTTTCTTTTTTTCCTCCTTCAGAGTGCATGCAGGACAGCGCATGCCGTTTCCTTCAGCTCTCTGCCCATCCCCCTCTTCTCACCCATACTTGAATATTCCCGCCAATGTCTGTGGAGAAGAACCAAAAACACATTAGCGAGACCGAAGCTGCGGAGGTGACGCCCAACACTGTCGATGACAACCTCACATTCGCAGACCTTGGACTTGATGACCGTCTCTTGCGAGGACTGGCAAAGATGAACTTTACAAAGCCTACACCTGTCCAGGCAAAATCCATCCCCCTTGCCCTGGCCGGAAAAGATATCCTTGCCAAAGCCAGAACTGGTAGTGGAAAGACTGCTGCCTTCATGCTTCCTCTTATCCACAAGATCCTCGCAGTGAAAGACGTATGTTCTTTTCGTCTCAGATTTTATCATGTCCGTTTTGTACTACAAAAAGGACGTGAAGCTAACGCCATGTTACGTCCTGTCTTTGGATCTGTTTATTCTTCAGTCTCTCCCCGCTAACTCCCCTGAAGCCACTGCCACCCGAGGATTGGTTCTCGTCCCAACTGTCGAATTGGCTGGACAGGTCACTGCTTTCACCAACAACATCCTGCTCTTCTGCGGAAGAGCCGTCAACGTGCTCAACATTGCAGGAAAACAAAACGACAAGGTTCAACAGTAAGAAGATACTTTCGTGGCAGAATACTTTTAGCAATATTGATGGAATTCTATTGAGCGCAAACTTACGAATACTGCCCATCCCCAACTGCCCCTCCATTTTTAGGCCACTCCTCGCTACTCAGCCTGATATTATTGTCGCCACCCCTTCCAGGATTCTCGCTCAGCTCAAGATGAACGCTGTGGACTTGAAGACCCATTTCCAGACTTTGGTCATTGACGAGGCTGATCTGGTCTGCAACTACGACTACCAGGAGGACGTCAAGGAGCTGCTGACTTTTTTGCCAAAGATTTTCCAGAGTTTCTTGATGTCGGCCACCTTGGGAGATGATGTTGACTCGCTCAAACAGTTGGTCTTGCGCTCGCCTGCGATTTTGAAGATGGAGGACAAGACTATGGATTCATCCTGGGATAACTTGAAGCAACTGTACACGATCTGCAGCGAGACGGACAAGTACCTGATCCTCTATGTGCTCTTAAAGCTCAAGTTGTTGAAGGGAAAGTGCATCATCTTTGTCAACAGCATCGAACGTTGTTATAGACTCAAGTTGTTTTTGGAACAGTTTTCTATCCCTAGTGTCGTCTTGAACTCTGAGCTTCCTTTAAACTCGCGTGTGCATATTGTCGAGGAGTTTAACAAGGGCGTTTACGACTACATGATCGCCACAGATGAGGGTGGACTCAAGGGCGAGAAAGAGGAGGAAGAGGTATCTGTACAGGAATTGGAGGCTGGCGATGAGGAAGAAAAAGCAGAGGACGAGGACAATGACGAGGAGGACGGTGAGGACGAAGAGGAAGAGGAAGAAGTCGATGAGATCCCTGAAGGAGAGATCGAGATGGAGTTTGATGGCTCTGAGGGAGAAGATATTGAGGACGGTGATGATGAGATGGAGGCCATGATGAAGGGTAGCGATAACGAGGATGATGAGGAGGAGGCGAGTGCCATGGCCGACATTGATGGCTCAGCAGCAGTCGACTCAAAGAAGAGGAAATCCTCAGAACTGGAGACAAAAGCCGACACAACAACCGCTCCTACCAAATCCAAGAAGAAGTCTGGAACCAAGAAGGATCAAGAATACGGAGTCTCCCGTGGAATTGATTTCGTGAACGTGGCAGCGGTTGTCAACTTTGACTTTCCTCCAACTGCCAAGTCTTATACACATCGTGTTGGTCGTACAGCCCGCGGCGGTCAAATGGGTACCAGTTTAAGTTTTGTGGTGACGGCTGAAGAGAAGGAGAAGTCGGTGAAATCTAGCAAGATCTTGGGCTCTGCTGGCTGGGTCCATATGTCTGGTGACGACGAGCAGGTCTTCAATCGTGTTGTTAAACAGCAAGAAGGTAATCTACTCACTGACCTGGATTCTTATATCATAGACTACAACTGTTTTGTAGCCATGGGTTCTGACTCTTTTTTTTTTTTTTTTTTTTTTTTTGTACAATTGACATTTAGTTGCTGGATGCACGATAAACAATTATACCATTCCAATGCAACAGTTGGCAGGATTCAGATACCGCATGGACGATGCCATGCGCGCCGTGACCCGTGGTTCGATCCGCGAGGCGCGTTTGAAGGAGTTGAAGGCCGAAATGTTGAACTCTGAGAAGCTGAAGGCCCATTTCGAAGACAAGCCCAAGGATCTTGAGTTTTTGCGTCACGACAAGACGTTGCATCCTACCCGTGTCCAGCCCCACATGAAGCATGTCCCCGATTACATGATGCCCAAGGTCCAGGCTGTGTCCACACAAAAGATTGGCGATACCACACCAGAAGGGTTGGGACACATCACATACAAGAAGAAGACACAAAACACTGTCCGGAAAGCACGTCAGGGTAAAGGAGCCAACAAGTCTGGAGGAAAGAAGAACGATCCTTTGAAGAAGTTTAGCTTCGGAGGCGGAGGAAACAAGAACCACAAGGGAGGCAAGAGGCAAAAGACTGCATAAAAAACCAAGTCCTCTTGCTTCCACTCAACATTCCCCAGCATTTCCATTCAAAAAATAATAATAAAAAAAAAGCATTTGCATACTTTGGCATAGAAATCGTCCGCTTCCTCTTTATCATGAAACAAGCAATGTGCTCCAATGACCGAAATGGTTTGCAGACAATGTGGAAAAATCTTGCACTACTAACTGCGCCAATACCGCCAATGACTCGTAAAATGTGAGAAAGAACGAGTTTTTTTTTTATTAATCGCGTCTTTGAATGACTTTGTCCGCATATTCTCGGAACAACATCTCACGCTCGGTTGAAGAACCAACGGCGTCATAGCGCCGATCGCGATCAATGGCCCTCTTTATCTTTTTCCACTCCACGGAGGATGAATGCTTGTGCTCGTACAAAATGTCCTTCTTGGTTTCCTTCAGTAGACTCATAAACTCGTCAATTTCATCCTTCGTAGCCTTGTACTTTTTGGAAGATGATGAAGAATGTGACGATGAGGATGACCGCTTCTTGTCATCCAAGACTGAAGAGGAAGAACCTGTCTTTGTCGTCGGCAGGATGCCCTTCTTGAGATCCGAGAGATACTTCCGGAAGATGGACTCGCGCAATGAGCCTGGCTTCAGGGCCAAGAACCGAGGATCGACTCTGTACTTTGTCATGAAATCCAGCCAGGTCGATGACTTTGTGGTATATTCCTCCATCAATCGCCGATAGATTGCCTCTGGTTTAGAAACAGAAGACATCGCCGCTTCTGATTTTGAAGTGTCATGAGGTTTCGATGACGATGATGACGAATCCCTCCTACTTCCGTGTTGGTGCCTCTCCTTGTCTCTCTTCTCCTTCCTCTCGGCTTCTTCCTTTTCTTCCTGCTCCTTCTTCTCTTTGGCGGCTTTGATCTCCTGGGCACGAATGGTGCAAAAGCTGTCGAAAAGGGCTTGACGATCCTTCTTTCCAGGAATCAAATACATGCGAGGATCCCGTTCAATCTTGCTGAAGGCCCGCTCCCAAGTATCAAACTGAGTCACCCCTCGATCCCGCATCATATTCAGGAACAACATTTCACGCTCCTGAATGTTGTCTTCTGAAATATCAAGGTTCTCGGCCCAAGAGGGTTTCTGGGATTCCTTTTGTAACTTTTGAAGGCGAGCTTGGACATCCGCATCGTTCTCTGAATCGTCTCCTTGGCTCTGCATATCCTCGTCCTGGTCTTGGTCCTCCATCATATCCTCCATGGCCGCCAATTGCCACGCAACATCCTCTTCCGTCATTCTAAAATTGTAGTTGACACAGCAGATAGAGATTGAGATCAAGCAAAACGTGCATTAGAACACAGGCATGAGGAGGGAGAGCACAGAAAAGAGATACTGCTCTATTAGCAACATATAAAACACGGGTAGCCTCCACTTACTCTGTTCCGACATTGGTGTCCTGGCCAGTGATACTGCTCTCTGTTTTAGATCGCTTCTCGCCATCCTCCTTGGACAGATTCTCCCCGTTGGATCGCTTAGTGCCAGCAGCAGCAGCAGAGAGTCTATCCTGTTCTTCCTTGGCCAACCTGTCGGCTTCAGCTTTTCTCTTCTCTGTCTCGATCTGACCCATCTTGGTAAGGAGAATCTCCAACTCTTGGGCGGGGGTCCAGATCGAGGATTTTGTTTCCTTGTTGTAGTAGAAGGTGTTGTCGTGTGAAGTCGTGACAATGAACCATGGCGAATCCAAAACTTGGACCCTGAAAAAACATGCAAATAAAACAATAAATAAAGTGTTAGGACAGAGGGAGATCGCGAACTTTGCAAGATTAAAGTGATCGACACACGTACTTTTTAACTGCTTTTTCTTTCTTGGCTTTCTTGGTTTTCTTGGATGCCGTAGAGAGATCTTCTTTGGGAGCGCTGGTCGGTTCTGGGGCGCCTGATACAGGGCCTGGCACTGCAGCCATATGGCCTGGTGGTGGAAGTTGCTGATGTCCAGGATGAAATCCGGGAAGAGGAAAGTGCTGAACGCCAGGGGGAGGCGGCATCCCTGGTGCGCCTGCGGGCAGTGGAGGTGGAGCTGGTCTGACCCAAGAACTCTGTCCAGTGGCTGCATTATAGAAATAGGCCATACCATCGGGTGCCCTGTGCTCTGTCCATCCTGGGGGAAGAAAAGGGATCATGGGTGGTCGGAATGGAGGAGGTCCTCCAAAGGGGCCTCCTGGGAACGGGGCCATGATGACTCCCGGGGGTGGCCCTCCGGGGTAGAATGGGGGTCCTCCTGGGGGACCATGAGGAGGCCGCAAAGGGTGGTGATGGGGATCCATGGCGAGGGTGAAGGGAGAAGGGAGAAGGGAGGCGATCAGGGCGGCAGACAGGCAGACAGACAGGGGAAGTAGAAAAGAAACAAAGAAGCAGCGGATCCATGGTTTCGGTTCCTGCACTGCACACCTGTAAAAATTGCACACAAGGCAGGGACTGCTTTCCAAGGACAAACAGCACACAGCATCGTTCTTTCTTTTTTCGTTCATTTCCCACTCAACCAAGTCTTCCTCCAGAAATCACCACCATGGCAGACAGTCCAGACGCACCCTCCAGCGAGCATGTCCAGCCCCGCGAGATCACATACTGCGGCTTTTGCTCACTCCCACCAGAGTACTGCGAGTTTGGCCCTACCCTCGAAAAGTAATGAACGCCAAAACAACCCATACAGAAAAAGGATTTGATCCGCGCCACATCACGCACTCGTTGTCTTTGCATCACGCTGTGCTGTAGAAAACCAAAGACCGTGAAAGAAAGGAAGGAAGGAACAGAGATACTAACAATCACATCCTTACTTTTTCTGTCTTTTAGGTGCAAACAGTGGTTGAGCAAGAACGACAAAGTGACCTATGCAATTCTTTACAATACCCTGGAGGATCATCTGGCTGCCACAACACTCGGCGAGGACAAGCCAGAAGAGGACAAGAAGAAGGCCAAGGGTAAATGGACGCGATGTTCAGCGTAGAAAGAACTATACTCAAGTTTAACTGGACATAGGATGCGAGTTCGTCAACTTCAATTGAAGTATGGGATACCCTGGAGGCGTAAAACTGATCTTGTCTTGGGCTTTACGCCCCTTTCTCAAACATTAGAAGCGGCAAAGATTGAAAAGCAGATGCAGAAGAAGATGGTACGCAGCAATTGCTTCTCTAAGCGACTACAATCAGATCTGACCATCGATATACAAATGTTTGACGCAAGATATCCTCTAACATTTATATTTGAATCGCGATCCTCTGTAGCAATCCAAGGTCTTGATCAAGCGAATTGAACGCACAAAGAGAAAGTGTGTTACAAGTGTGTTCGGTCTGGAGAACTTCGGTAAGGAATCGTTCACCCTTGGTCCTTCTCGGGGGGCGTACTGCGGCACCAAATGATTTCTGTTCTTCAAGACCTTGCGCTCAATTGGTTTGTTTTGTGTTTGAAATGAATAGATGTCGACTTGAAGAAGGCAGCCAAATTGTTTGCCAACAAGTTCGCTTGCGGTTCCTCAGTCACCAAGAACAACCAGGGCAACGACGAGATTGTGGTCCAGGGAGATGTGTCGGACGAAATTTTTGATCTCATTCTGGAGCACTGGCCCATTGTAAGGACCCACAGCTATAATATCCCCTATTGTTGTGTTTGGTTGTTATTCGTGTTCTGATACGCTGTCTCTTTCGCTGCAACTTTATAGGTTCCTGAGGACAACATTGATTTGATTGAAGACAAGAAGAAGGGCAAATAGACAATGAAATAGCAAGAGCGTTGTACATTTCAGCAAATATCAGGAATAAATCAACCTGTTTTTGACAATTAATAGACTACCAAGATGAAGCAGTTGAGGATTTTATTATTCGCCATCGCTCTCAGACTCTGATCCATACGCTGCCAATGCGCCAAGAGCAGACACGGCTGGTTTATCACTCTTATCAGACGTACTCTTCTCTGTTGAAGATGCGGTGGGGGCCTCTGGTGGCGACACTGCGGCCGCGGCTGCTGCTGCGGCTAATGCAGCATCAACTCGATCCTGTATTGATGGTGCTGCAACAGGTGCAACAGCGGCTGCAGTATCGTCTTGGTACTGCGGCTGTTGGTAAAGGCGAGCAGGGTCGTATTGCTGTGTCTCATGATTATACCCGTAGGTCCCATAGTCGTAGTAGTATTGACCATCATGTCCCAAGTATGGCTCCACCACAGGGACTTGCTCTGCGGCAGTTGTTGACTCGACATATTTGGAGCGTTTTCCGCTGTCTCCATAATCAGACCAATCTGATCTTTCTTCTGATCCGGGCAAATGATCTGCGTGTTTGTAAGAGTCCGGAAGTCTTGCTTCAATAGTCTGTCTTGTCAACTCTATAGCTTTCCGTTTGTTGGCTGCTTGCACCCCTGGGTTAGGATCCTCTGTTGCCCAGCGAATATTGATTATCTAATGACCCCGTGATGAAAATTAGTTGAGATTAAACTGGTAAACTAGAAGTAAAAGGAACTTCATTTTCCACTTACCTCTCCATGATCCATTGATTGGTTCGCCATGGCCTCCTTCGCAAACTCGGCATTCAATCGGCTCTGATATGTCACAAAGGCGACTCCTTTCTCCCTCAGGACCTTGATCCTCTCAACTTCACCCCAGATCTTAAAATGCTTTTCCACCGCGACTTCGATATTAGGGTCCTGATGAATCCTCCCGACGTAGAGTGTTCTGCTATCCGATCGCATGGATCCAACACCACCTCTATCGTCTCGATGGTCATTAAACCTTTCCCGCCCGAAGACATCCATTCCAGAGTCGACGTGATCTCGACGTGTTGGGATCCTGTGAAGCCATCGACAGTCTTCACTATAGGAAGAAGTTGGAGCCAAAATACGGCAAGGAATATGAGTAAACGGTCCGCAAATTCTCAGGAGACAACATATTTTCCAATTGGTTCCTGCTTACCCATTGGGACAACAACCTTTCGCGAAAAAGGCACAGAAATAGGCACTTGGGTTATATGTCCCTTTGGTTCGTCCCGAGTCCCGGACAGGATCGCACCTGTAGCTGGCCTTATCCTTGACCAATATACGATCCGATCGCTCCCCTCCACCCCACTTGTCGTAATAAATGTTATAAGTCTGTCCTGCCTGCCCACCTCTCGCAGAAATCGAAGCTTGTGGGCCAAGGACTTTTTCTTTCGCAACCTGTCTCCGGGCTGGGGGTAATGATGCGGGCGACGCCATTTCAAAAATTGGAAAAGGGAGAGGGGGATGAGCAGAAAATCAATCGCGCATTTCTCAAAAAGAGACACCGCAAATATCTCACGTGATGGCTAAGCCCAGCGGTTTTCTTTCTTTTGATCGCATTCGTTCTTCTACATCAATACACAACTCAGCAAATCAGGACAGGACCAAATGGCAAATCCTCGTGGCAATCAACCGGAAGAAGAAGAGGAGGAAGAGGACTACATGTCTGAAGCATTCCTGAACAATTTAGTCAATCAAGCAGAAAAGAGTTCGAAAAAAAGTGGCTCCAGTTTGACGTACTCTGAGCGACGCCGACAAAAGGAGAAGGAACACCTAGCCAACCTACCCAAGCCACTACACGTCCGAGAGAAAGAGGCACGAGAACAAGGATTGAAAAAAGAGCTGGGTGAAGAAAACAAAGGCATGGCCATGCTGCTCAAGATGGGTTTCAAGTACGTAACAATAACTTGCCAAAAAAAAACATTTTACAATGACCTAAAGCATGTTTCTGATCGTCGCTTTGTCATCTTATCTTAGGAAAGGAGGTACCCTAGGAGTGAGTCAAGGGGCTGAATCCTCTCCATCAACGAAGTCCATTTCTACGCCATCATCATCATCTTTACCGTCATCATCAGACTTATCGAGAACGGCCCTCCGAGCTCCATTAGAGATACAAATCAAACAAGGTCGCGGAGGACTAGGCATGGAATCATCCAAAAAGAGAAAGCTTGAAGAAGAGCTCCAAAAACAAGAATTAGAAGTAAACAGGGTTTTTGACGAGGGATATCGCGGAAAGAAGGGATCGCAGTTCGATCAGGAGAAACGGAAACGCCAATTGCTGGCCGCCCAAGGGATCTGCATGCGCATGGATGCTGACAGAGCTGCAGCAATGAAAACAAGTGGAGCGGACTCGGAGACGCCGAGAGATCCAGCCTCAACTATTGGTTCAGCTGCATCACAACATGGTCGATCCAACGAGTTTTGGTGGATCGCTGATTCTGTTTCGGACGACATTCTTGGGACAAGAGCAATGGGACCTGGACAAACACCAGAGCTACCTGATGACTCCCAGGAAGTAGTAGGCTCGCGGCCTTTTGATCACAGCGATGACGAAGATGGCGATCCGGAAGACAAGCGGATTAAAAAGCGTGCCAGAGTAGCCAGCGATTCAGAAATACCAATTGGGTTGGACGAGGAAGTCGAGCCCGCGAGATGGGGTGAGCGGCCTGACTTTGCCAAACTAGAAGTAAGACTTTGTGTTGTTGATAATAATAGTAATCACTTTCTACTATTCCTATTGACACCTTTGTTTGAAAACAGGTCCACGAAAAGCTGCAACAGGTTGTTGATTATTTACGTAAGGAGTTCTTTTACTGCTTTTGGTGCTCCGCACGGTATGACGGCAAGGAAGATCTTGATAACTTCTGTCCAGGAGAGTCAGAAGAGGATCACTAATAAAAACAGCACCCAACATTTTTGCAGATGCTGACAATATGTCAACACCACCTGCTCCTTTCGGGATAAGCGTGAGATTGTCTCCTGCTTGCGCAGAGAGGAGGATACAGAGGATCACTACACGCAAGACTTGTCGATATAAGACTGACATATAACCCGCTTGACTTCTGCCTGAACTGCAAAAAAGTGAGTATTAATAATATGAGGACTATCTTTATTATTTATCTGAACAGGTCTTCTAGCTGCCCTTAAAAGCTCATCATTGCCACGAAGAACGAAAGAGCTGCAAGCGCAGCACCCTTAGCTGGGGTGGAGACGACACCGGCATTGGTGGCAGCAGGCGTGCTTCCACTGGCAGAGGGAGTCGGGCCGTTGTTGTTCACGCACTTGGATTGATCAAACCCAGTTGCATTCGTGACAAGAACAACATCTGCGCATTGGTAAAGAGAGCCATCTCCACCGTTGTAGATGATCTGAATGGTAGCATTCACATTGTTGGCGGCTCCCTTGAGCGAACTGAGGTTGAGAGGCAGACAGGCATCACCGGGATGATTCAGTGACGTAGTGTTGAAGGGGGTGGCTCCGGCCGCAGTGAAATCGGTGGCCGCAGGGTTCGAGCTCAAAACGACATTGATCTGGAGAGTGGAGGAAGGATGGAAACTATCAATCTCCAAAAATCCATTAGCTATTCAGGTTCAATGTTAGAAAGCGTCATTCAGGTTAGTAACCAGAAGATCGATAGGCCAGTTGTGGTTGATGGGCAGCTTGGAAACTTACTCAGGGGGAACTGAGTGCGGTTTGTCAGAGTATTGAAACCGCCACAGGGGGCTGTTCCCTCAGCGGCATCGAGGAATCCTCTCGAGGTTGGGTATTCGAGAATAAAGTGAGCCATGGCTGCAGAACTGCAGAGAAGAGTGGCGGCGAGGGAAGTAAAGACTTTCATAGTGTATGAGATCTTGGTAAGGTGAGGAAAGAGTGTAAGGATGAAAGAAAAGGAGAAAGAAAGAAAAAAACGGGTCGAGGAGCTGTCATAAATATGTCAACAAAAGCGAGAACCCTCCCGGTCATGACTCGATTTACCCGTCCAGCGTCCAGCAGCACAGAGATGGCGCAAATTGGCAGTTGCAGATCAAACTCCGCTGCCTGATGTTTTCTTGACAGCTGTCAAAACCAACACTGTACCTCGCCCTTTGGACCGGGTAATCCTTTGACAGTTGACAGCTCACAACTGGTCCACAACGGCCTGGAACGAAGTTGGCCGCCATTTGTGTCCCCTCCCACGCTGTCCATTCTCTGAGCGTGTGCTTTTTTGCCCTGGTATACTTATACCGCAATTGACTCACCGGGGCCAGGTCTAGATCGTTATGCTGTCTTGTGTATATCGCCAGCGCTGCCTCTTCGTAAATTCCTTCTCGAAAATGAAACCACCAGCGATTCCTCGGGCAAATAAGGAAACATAAGCCCTCTTTTCTCTCTCTCTCTCTCTCTCACTCAATCACTCAATCACTCTCTGGGACTTCAGCGTCGCATCGACTGCGCAAGAATGCTTATTCTACACCTGTCAACCTGTCAACCTGTCAACAGACAACATGACCAACACGGTACCGGTACAACCTCTTATTCTCCACTAACGTTTTGGGTGATGGACAAAGGTTTTTGACAAATCTCCCGCGCGATTAAATCTCGCCCTCCCTTTTTTTCTTTCAAAACAATTCGGGTCCAGACAAATACACGCTAATCGCTCGTCAGTGTCTTTGAAACTGTAAGTAATGAGCGGAACGCGAGACCTCAAGTCACCTCACCTATGAAGAAGAATCTCTGATCGTGTGGACTCGTTGGCTTTTCTGCTGGTCTTGATGCTGCAGTTAACCGGCAACGAGCACAAACGTGGCAAGTGGAACGGATTGTGGCGGCGACAAAGGTGAAATGAGTTTGTGAGCGAAGTGGCGAATTGGACAATATTGGTGGACGGGGGCATCGCCGACATCGCCGAGAAGGATAAAACATCATGGCACGTGGACTCCACTTACCAGGGCGACAGCACTTCCCCAGCCCTTTGCCACAGGCAGAGCCTGGATATGACAATTTCTCGAGTCATTGACCAACCATGGGCAGCACTTAGGAGGTAGAAGGATAAAGAGGGCTATTGTCGATTTGGATGGTGGAGTAGAGCTCAGATCTATTCACTGCCCACGATGACAGACCTATCCACACCTTCATCGGCAGTCGCAGGAATACAGCTTGCCGCACTCAAAAACATTAAAAAACTGAATAGGGCGCTAAAAAGCACCACCCCTATTTTCATCCAAGCTCTTTGGTACCTCTTTTGTGGCGAGTCAAAGTGCAAGTCTATCAGGAGTCCTACAGTCAGCAGGGAAAGGACCCCTCTTAGTCCAGGTCGTCGCCCAGCAGGTTGCTGACCCTGATGTTTCTTGTTCTTCAGAATGCTTCCACTGGCATCGTGCAGAGCGCGTTCATCGACTTCTCTACGAATACCGGCCTCACCTTCTTCAACCCTTTGCCTTGCTCCTCCGCCTCCTTCTTCTCACTCACCACCTCTTCGTCTCTCTTGTCCTTTCGTAGGTCAGCCACCAGCGTCATTGTTTCTTCTCAACCTGCGCACTGACTCGCCAACGTGTGCGGACACCCCAGCCTCGTTCACTTTGCAGGCTCAGCAAAGGTTGTTTCCATATAAATCTGGACTCCTTATCGGCGTGTTCTTCATAGTGAGTAGCATCCCATGTAGCTTCTTGATCAGGTGTGCTCTTGTCGTACAGTCCACATCCATTTTTGATGTTTTTTTATCATCGAAATTGGTTTCCCCAGTCAGTCGCACAAAATTGAAAATCTTTCTTCGGGGATCACGAGTGCGAGCCTGGCTTGAGCGAGTTTTCTTCTGACCGTGACCAGGAAACCTTGAGTTCTTATATTTTTTTAATTGATTTTGTGCGACTGTCCGGGGAAATCAATTTCGATGATAAAAAACGTGGACTGTACTGTATTGTCCGAACTTGTTTCTGTTGTAGACAGTTGCTATTGTCGTTCGCCACTCAACTTATCGCCACACCATAATTGGTTCCTTTATTCGGCATTGGTTCGTCTATTTGAGGCGCACTCGTCTTGTATCGCGTGCTATTTCAAAACTGTGTTCAGCTATGGGTCCAGGGTGTAGGTTCCAAGCATCCTTGGTATGTCCCTCCTTTGCAATGTTGTCGGCCATGATGTTGCTTTATGTTGTCAATGTGCCCCTTGACCCATTACATACTAGTCTTTTGAGGCCCAGCAGACTGCAGAGGGCTAACGTAGTCTCCTCGTTGTTGATGTCGGTCTGTTCACTACGAGTGTGTTGAGTTGTTTGCGCCATGCTTGTCAGTGAATACTATCCCTGCGCCGTCTCTAGGGGATACCAACAGTCCGACCATTTTTTTTTTTTTTTTGCGCAATGCCGAGCCAAGGAAGTGGAGTGTAAACTGAACTATCTACGACCTGACGGAGCCGCGTGGTGTAGTTCCCGCGCAACAAATGCCACGGCTCGTCACCGTGTCTGACCAATTCAGGAGAACTTTTCATGAAAGACACCGTGTGACGCGCCTCTTGTGGTGTCTCTGCAAATTCAAAAGCCATACTGACTATTTTATCACCGTGCTCCTTCGTTGACCCATCCGACCTAATAAAACTCCAAGGACCCCTGGTCCTTCCGGTGCTCCATCGAGCCACCACTAACTCGACCCGATCATGCAGAATAGTAGAATAAATTTTCCTGAATAATTTTACTATAGAATTCTTCTGCAAAATGTCAACGCCCTTTTTTCACCTTTCTCATTCATGATTTTCAATCTGAGGGGATTTTTGGGCTCTTTTGGTACCAAGCTATATCTGGAGACCTTTAAAAACCGCCTGAAGAGCCCAAAAACCCAGGACTCGAAAACTCATAAATCTATCATGGTATAAAGATGTCCGAAAACGGATCTTGATATCAAAAAGAGTGGCGAGAAATCGCCCTGATTGGCCAATATCCGCCTCAAAAAGCCCGGTTAGCTCAATCGGTAGAGCGTCAGACTCTTAATCTGAAGGTTGTGGGTTCGACCCCCACATTGGGCGCTTTTTGTTTTGTTTTGGCCTAGTGGGTGCCGATCAGTGGGCGACTTTCCTCGAACGAAGGATCCATCCGCCGACCTGCAAACACCTTCCTTTTTGGATATCTTAACAGCCGACCTCGATTTCTCTAACCATCGACCGCTATCCACCGTCCCATCCTCCTAAATATGTGCCGACTTTGCAATTGCTGTCGTCTCCTTTGACAGGATGGTGCTGTGTTGGAACAGTCAATGTTGTGACAAGTCGAAGCAGGTGGTGGGAGGATGATGTGAGGAAGGGAAATGGGAGTTGTCGTTCAAAACAGCTGATTCTTGCTGGAGACCTTGCAACTTGGATAATACGCCTTTTTACAGACTTTGGTAACGATTGGACTTGATTCCATCAACTTTTGATAGGAAGGTGGGACGGTGGATAGCAGTTGTAAATGTCGGCGGATAGTGGTCGATGGTTAGAGAAATCGAGGTCGGCTGTTAGGATATCCAAAAAGGAAGGTGTGCAGGTCGGCGGATAGATTAAATGTTCCTTTTTGGATCGCTTGTCTGTAGACCCTACCATTCTTCAGCCCTCGACTATTGACAACCGCCTATCTACCCTGGAAACAGTATCCACCGACTTCTCTTTTTCTTATTTGACGGCCAATCTTCACAGTCATACCCGCCGACTGTCCTTGAGAATAACGACTAGGCATGACAAGGGCAATGATATTTCCAAGGACAGAACAGGACAGGAGTTGGTGAAAGGAAGCGAGGTGGAGTCAGAATGAAGGTGGTGGAGAGAATGTGTTCAAGTTGCTACGTGAAGAACTAAAAATGTATTAAAGGAGATCGCGACAGTATGATTATGAAGAAAAAAAGAGAAAAGTCGGCGGATACGATTACGAGGGTAGGTCGGCGGCTATGGAAATCTTAAGAAAAGTCGACAGTTTAGAGAGAGGTCGTCTGTCAGCGGTCGATGGTCAGAGAATGGCAGGGTCGACAGATAAGCGAGTCAAAAGGAAACGTCGCCCCATGGTCGGCCGAAAACTAACTAACGGCCAAGCTCGGCGGCTAGATTAAATGACTGGTTTTGACCCTCAGTTATATATGAGTGAACAGATTTATGTGCAGTGAAGGGGGTGTTCATTTATGTGAAGTCAAAACAATAACGGCAGAGCCACCTTACATTATGTGAAGGTCAATCCGTGCTCCGCGCCCACAGATCAAAAGTTGAATCCCAATCGCGATGACAGTGGTGTGTAAAGCAACGGTTCCCACTTCCTCGATCTCTTTCGCAAGAACATTCAAGTGTGGTGTGCATCCTGACCGCAGACTATCAACACCTCCTCCTCCGCCACCCCAACGCCTCTCTTCTTGCCACCGCCACCATTACCCCCACTTTTACTCTCACCGATATTAGCGCCATCTTCTGTCTTTCCATTGCCTCCCCCCAGCCACTCACCTAGTCCTGAGCCTGTCGAGCCCACCGCGAAGCGGTGGCGACGTACCCGTTATCCATTCGGTTTTTCATTGCATCCAGTTGCTCTAAGTGGTTCATTCCCGTCTTGCCGAGGTTGCAAAAGGAGGGAGAAGTGACACGAGCAGAGCAGACCTTCACGTAATGTGGGGTGGCTCAGCCCTTATTGCTTTGACTTCACATAAATGAACACCCCCTTCGCATGTGGGTCCTTCACATAAATCTGCTCACCCTTTTTTTATGGGTATCAACCAGCAGTGGGGATTTGACAGACAGTTTTGGTCGACAGTCTTGGCCGATGGTTCCTATAGTTTTCACTGACACATCAGAGCGACATGATATTTTCCAGTACGTTGTTGATCTCGATTTTCGCCATATTAATCTCTTTCCTTGTTCTTACCAACAAGCCTAAAACTGTTGGTCAAAATCGCTGGTCAAAATCGCTGGTCAAAACCGCTGGTCAAAGCCGTTGGTCAAAACCGTTGGTCATAACCGTTGGTCATAACCACAGGCCAAAACTGTCGGTCAGAGCAAATTGACCGCGCCAATTGACCAGGCCATCAGACTCGGTGTTAGCTGTTGTGACCAGTTGACAGTGTCAAAAAATAAACCTTTAACAAACCCCTTTGACCAGTCCTCAATTCTCTGATTAGATAGAATCACTAGATCGACCGCTTAGCTTCTTTGTCCTCACTGGAATGTGCCTCATCTTCTACGGGCTGGTAAGCATGAAGAGCCTACACACCTGGGTGAGCAATGTTCGCCGCTGTTGGCTGCAATTGCAATCGTCTGCAACGATATTGCAAGCGACGCAAGCAATTACGATCCAAATGTCAGTCCTTCACGGTTGAATCAAGTTACCAAAGTGATCCAAGCCAACAAGTGTGACAGGAAAAGACTAGAACATTTGTCAACAACGACAACTTGTTCAAAGACAAGCAAAGCAACCTGTCCTTTACTCCTCACCCTTCCCCATCCGACCCAATGTTTTGTTTTGTTTTTGAGTAATAAAAAAAAGAACTTTTTCATTTTTCTCCTTCAAGAGACCACGGTCGCGAGTGAGCCCCGTTGAGTTACAATCATCATCAATGAAGACGACAACCGCAATCGCATGACTGTGAACCATGACAAACGCCGAGCCAAGAAATCAGATTGTTATGGAGCATTCATCAACCACGGATGGTTGAATCTTGGCCCAAGTACGAAACAATCAATCTTTGATGGACAAGGCAATACCGGTAAGGAATTATCGGTGACACTTTCTGTCGTGAGGTCCGAGGACTTTCCCTAAAGCATTTCAATTATAGAGCAAGGTCTGGTTGCCCAGCCTTGTCGTAGAAGTGTGATGCTTCAATGTGCGATTCTGCGGGTGGTCTCTGAAGGAATGAAAAAGTTGAAGAACAAAAACAAAAAAAAAAACTCGAGTAAATACCTTGTGTTGTGTGGCTTAGACGCGATCCAGGTCATGTGACGTAAGGCAACCGCGCGTTTTTGGAAGGGTCAGCGGAAGGGCAGGAGGGAGGGCCCAAGGACGAAGGATGGGCAAGCGGACGAGCATTGATAGGAGACAACTTCTTGGCCAGGGAAGGCGAGATAGCGTCATTGGCGTAGGCACGAGAAGGGAGAAAGAGAGAGAAAAGACACAGGTCAGAACACAGAACGAGAGAGACGCGTCCGCAAGAAAGCGCCACCATGACCAACTTTTTCTCTTTTTTTGCCACGGTTTTTTACCTTTGGGTCGTTCTCTTTTTCGTCCTGTTGCCTTGCTCTCTTCCCTGTTGATTCGTGCCTGAATCCCCCCCTTGGACCCTCCTCACCCCTCCCCTCCCTCAACAAGACACCCGGACATACCACTCTCACCCCGCGCACCCTCCCATCAAGATGATGCTCGGCAACCAGGCACAGCAGCAGCAAAAGGACATTGAGGTACCATCACTTTCACTTTCATTTTCATACCTTGAGCCGCCCAATCATTGCGTAGGTCTAAACCACATTACTGACTCGATCCTTTCATTCTCAATAGGTCACTGCCCCTCCATCAGACAGTATCTCAGATCTCGCATTCTCAAAGACGAGTGATCTTCTCGCCGCCACCTCCTGGAACAATGAGGTGAGGCCACTGAACAATGCACGAAAACCTTTGGAATCGTATTCTAGCCTGCAACTTGCATCTGACCAACCCTTTCTTCGTTAAAGGTCCGTATCTGGGAAGTCATGGGAGATGGCTCGACTGTGGCCAAAGCCATGTACTCTCACGAAGGACCTGCTCTAGTCTGCCAATGGAGTCCCGTAAGTGGCATTTTTTATTTTCTACCTTGATACTCAAATGCATCGAACATGCCCTCCTTTTTGAAGAAATCTCACTCAAATTGTATCTACCTTACTAGGATGGATCAAAGCTTGCTTCAGGAGGCGCGGACAGTGCAGGAAGGATGTTCGATGTCAGCACAGGTCAATCCACGCAGTTTGCGAAACACGATGCTCCCGTAAAGGGCTTGAGATGGGTTGAAGCCAATATTGTTGCCACAGGAAGCTGGGATAAGACGATCAAGGTAAACAGAGGACAAACATTATATCCTGCTCCTCGAATATGCCCTTAGAGATGTGCAGGATCTATGGCTCATCCACTAAATCCCTCGTTCTTTATTACAGTACTGGGATGTTAGACAGCAAACCCCTGTTTCTTCCGTGGCGCTCAGCGACAGACTTTACTCCATGGACACACATGGATCGCTTCTTGTTGCTGCGACGGCAGATCGATCAATTACTATGTACGACATGAGCAACCCAGCGGTGCCTTTCCGAACCATGGAAAGTCCCCTTAAGATGCAAACACGCGTGGTCTCCTGCTTCACCACCGGAGGCGGGTTTGCTGTCGGAAGTATCGAGGGTCGAGTCGCCATTCAATATACGGACGTCAAGGACAGCCAGTACGTTTGCTACGAAAACTCTTCTTTTCTACCGCCAAAAGACATTTTTTTTTACATGGGATTTTTAACACGATTCTTCATTTTCTGCAGGGGAAACTTTTCTTTCAAGTGCCATCGCGATGGAGCACCTTCAGCGCCTAACGCGTCTGTCTATGCAGTCAATGCCATTTCCTTCCACCCTGTCTTTGGCACTTTTGCGACGGCGGGATCCGATGGTGGATTTACGTTCTGGGACAAGGACTCAAAGCAGAAGCTTAAGGTGTTTAACAAGCAGGCGGGACCCATTTCTGCAGCAACATTTAACAGAAACGGAAGCATCTACGCTTACTCTGTCAGCTACGACTGGAGCAAGGTATACCATCAGTAGTCCGGCCACTCGAACCTGGCGCTTGTGATCAAGGATGTTTCTTTATTGCAAATGGTATTTACGGCCGTTGACATTTTTTATTTTTCTTTCTGTCACCGTCTCAATAGGGATACACTGGCGCGTCAGAGACCTTCAAGAACACCATTATGCTCAGTCCAGTGTCTGAGACGGATATCAAACCTCGTAAGAAGTAAATAGCAAGACCGACATAGGAAGACATCGATTCGACCCGATAGCCACCACTCTTTTCCCTTTGTAAAAAAAAAAAGGCAATATCGCAAGGAACCGAGTTTTTGTGTCTAGTTGGATCGTTTGTCTCTTCCAGTTCATTTTTGTTAGCATACCTCCTCCCAATACCAAGAAGGAAATGAATATGGACGAACATATATGACAATTCATCAATGTTTATGTATATATGCGATCTATGAATATTACAACCTGCTCTCTTTCCCACCTCCTCCTCTACCGAAATGATCATCGTTCGTGCTTTACTTGGCCTCCTCAGCCTCCTCGACGAACGCAATCAAGTTCTTGTTCTCTGCAACCATCTCTCCGACGTTGAAGAAAACATCCGAGACGACACCATCGACGGGCGACTTGATGATATGCTAATGTGCACAAGATACAATGAGAGAATAATAGTGTTTAGTACAGGAATCAAAATACACACATAGAAAAAATCCATTGCATCAGGAAAAAAGTGATTTTACCTCCATCTTCATGGCCTCAAGAATAACAAGAGCCTGACCCTTGACGACGACATCACCGGGCTTGCACATGACCTGCGAGATCTTGCAAGGCATGGGCGTACGCAAGCTTCCGGCCTTCTCCTCCTTACCCATGGTCAAGAACTTTGGCTGAGGCACGTCCAGGGTGACCTTGCCCTCGTCAGCAAAGACGTGAACCTGATCACCTTCCTGGATCACATTCGACTTGTACACACGGTTCTCAATCTCGGCCAACACACCCTCCTCCGTCAACTTGGCCATGACCTTGTTGAAGACAGTGGTCTTGTTGGGGGTCTGGACACGGACATTGTAGGTGCCATCCTTGTTGAACTCCACACCAACCTTGACATCCTGATCCTCGAGCTTGAAGGCCAACTTTTGTTCGCTGATCTCGTTCAAGCGGAGACCGGGGCTAAGGGTGAAAGGGGAGGTGGCATCGGCGGCCTCCAGGGCAGCCTTCTTGGAAGCCTCCAAATCTCTCAAGACTACGGACAAGGAAGCCTGGGCGACGGTGGCGGGGTTCAAGGGAGGGGCGGGCTTGAACATATCGGCCTCGTACTTTTGAATGAATCCAGTCTCGACCTCTCCAGCAATGAAGGCTGGGTGAGACGCCAAAGTCTTCAAGAACTCAATGTTGGTGTTCAATCCCACAACCTCGTACTCGCTCAAGGCCTTGCGCAAGATACGGAGAGCAGCGGTACGGTTCTCGCCATGGACAACCAACTTGGCGATCATGGGATCATAGTGGACCGAGATCTCATCTCCCTGAACGAAACCAGTCTCGAGACGGACACTGTCCGAGGCCTCGGGGGTCTGAACGTGAAGCAGAGGACCAACATCGGGCAAGAAGTTGTTGTTGGGGTTCTCGGCGTAGATACGAGCCTCAAAAGCCCATCCGTCCTTCTTGAGTTCTCCCTGGAGCTGAGGCAAGCGGTTGCCGGCAGCGACCTCGAGTTGCCACTGAACCAAATCAGTGTGGGTGATCATCTCCGTAATGGGATGCTCGACCTGAAGACGGGTGTTCATCTCCATAAAGTAGAATTTCTGATCAGTGTTGTCCATGATGAATTCGACTGTTCCAGCTCCCACATAGTTGACGGCCTTGGCAGCTGCCACAGCCTTCTCACCCAAATCGCGTCTGAGCTCCTCAGAGAGACCAGGCTATGGTTGAAAGAGGGGGAAAAAAAATCTGATATTAGCGAATTTTCGACCACATTGATCATATCCCCTGGACAAATCGCAAGAGCGGACTTACGGCAGGAGCCTCCTCAAGAATCTTTTGATGTCTGCGCTGGACACTGCAGTCGCGCTCAAACAGGTAAACAGCGTTTCCAAGGGTATCGGCAAAGACCTGAACCTCAACGTGGCGAGGGGTGACCAAGTACTTCTCGACCAAGCTATATGACCACAAAAAAAAAGATGACCGCAAATATTAGAACCCAAGATATAAAAGCAATGCTTTTTGTAAAACTATACAAAAATGCCACTTACACCTTGTCATCACTGAAAGACTTCATGGCCTCACGTCTGGAGCTCTCCAACATGGACTGGAAATCCTCGGGGCTCTCAACGATACGCATACCCTTTCCTCCACCACCCTTGACAGCCTTGATCAAAACGGGGTATCCAATCTTGGCAGCCTCGGCCTTCAAGAAAGCGTCGTCCTGGTTTTCACCATGGTATCCTGGAACGACAGGGACCTTGGCAGCCTGCATGATGAACTTGGACTCACTCTTAGATCCCATCGAGGTCATGGCGCTGGCGGGGGGTCCAATGAAAGTGATGTTCTCCTTCGCCAAACGATCAGCAAAGCCGGCATTCTCGGACAAGAATCCGTAACCAGGGTGAATGGCCTAAGAAGTAGCAAGGGACAAAAACACCACTGTCAACATCACCATTCTTTTGATTTGTTCATCCTCTGCTAAAGTAAAACAATTGCCAAGAACAACTCCAAAGCATTGTCCCGAGTGTTTGGAAAAAAAAAAGAAAAGAAAAGACAGGTTTGAGAACAAGTTCGTACCTGAGCTCCACTCTTGCGAGCAATCTCAATGATCTTGTCAGCCTTCAAGTAACTCTCTGCTGAAGGGGCTGGTCCAATGTTGTAAGCCTCATCAGCCTATATATATAAAAGAGTAAGAACAGGTTAGTTTTTTTTTTAAAAAAGCCAAGGTGCCCTTCAGTGAAGAGAAACCAGACATCAATAGTCGCGAACTTGCCATCTTGACGTGAAGGGCGTTTCGATCGGCATCACTGAAAACGGCAACAGTCTTGATTCCCAACTTCTTGGCAGTGCGCATGATTCTGCAGGCAATTTCACCACTGTAGATCATCAATAAGAGAGAGTCGTCAATAAGAGAGACAGATAGAGGAAGGAGCTGTTCAGTATCTTCACTGTCGTCGTATTTCATCCGTTTGCCCCTGAGACTAGAAGGGCGATCTGCAAGGTGACATGAGCTAGTTACCGGTTGGCAATGAGGATCTTGTCGAACAATGGCTTGCGCTCTAGAGGATCAGCATGAGTGACAATCGGGTTAGAGGAAGAAGACGATGAGAAGGGGTAATAGATGTGGAGCGGGCGAGAGAACGAAGGGAGGGTTTACCAATCTCTGTGGTGTACCAGCGCATAGGCTTCATGGAGACCTGGTTGAGGGTGGTTCCCCAGCGCATGCGAAGCGCGGCTCTGTTTGCAGAGAGCATGAAGGATGACATTGCGGGAAGGAAGAGGATGAGGATGAGAGAGGAGAGGGGAGGGGATGAAAGAGAAGAAAGGGGTAATGGAGAAGGAAGGAAAAGAAAACAAAAAAAGATGGAGCAAAGAGTTGCACACCCGTGGGTGCGAGAGTGTGAAGTGGGGGAGGGAGACGGACAGAGGAGAGGAATTTCCCACGTTCACGTGACCCCGGATTTTCATTTTCGATTTTTTTTTCTTTTTCTCACTCGCACCTCTCTCTCCACGCAGCAAACGCGTCAGCCGAAGACACTTGCGGGTGGGTGGAATGGGTGGCGGATTGGACTTTCGGAGATATTAATACATCTACAGCTTTTATTAGTTGGTTGTTTTTTTGCTTCGCAACACGAATGTGTGCCTTGAGACGTTCTATTCTTCTTTCTTGTTGCGTCTGCTGCCATTGCCCACTGCTGTCGCCGCCTTGTCTGCGTTATGTGCCTGGTCTGTCGTTGTCTTGTCTGTCTTGTGCTTGTCCGCTACCGTGCGGTGCTTACCAAAATAAAATGCTTGGACCGACTTGACCCACTGCTTGGCCAGGATCAACCACCACACCACATTCATGAAAAACATTGTCGTCGTCGTGATCGTATACTTCTTGCCAATATACAACGGCGCCTCGTACCAGCTGACGCCCAGCTTGGCTCCAATGGAATACCCCATCCACCAATTGCCAAACACCCGGCACCAGAAATAAGTCACCAACAGACTTGTGTCTACCGCCCTCTTCAACCTCGAGTTCATAAACGTCAGGCCCCGACTCTGCAACGCCCATCGAAAGTGGAGAATGGGTGTACTCAAGTTCATCAACGACAACATGCCAATGAAATATGGCCCCGGGTTCGTCAACGTCAATGCACGCAGGTAATACGCCGACCCAAGGATGACCGCCACATGATGAAAGAGAATCAGGTTGCTCCCGACCCCAAACGTTATCCTTTGATAAAACTCAAAGACCGTGTCCTGTGTCAAGTAGCCGAGCTCGAGTCCGACGAGGAACCGGGTGATGAGACTTTGGTAGGTCGAGATATCATTCCGAGTCCAGTCCACCGACAGCAACAGGTACGACCCCACCAGGGTCATGATTGTGGAATGAGTCGAGGCCACCATCTTGTTGGCGAGATGGTAATGCTTTTGAATGTCGGCCTTGAGAGGTAGAAACTCCTTGACCCATGTCTGTCGTCTGAGAATCCCAAAGAGCAACGGATAAAGCGTCAACCCGGCTACGAGCGACAGAGGAAAGTGCGGAGAGATAATGTCCATGGCCTGGATAGCTGTCGAAAGTAAACACGCCTGTCTTGAGTGGGAAGATGGATGAGGTTAGCGCAGGTGGGGCGGTAGAAAAGAGAGGAGAGGGGAGGGGGAGGAGAGGGTGACAAATGTGAGTGGGGACAGGAAAGAAAGCAGAAAAGAAAAAAGGAAGGGGGTTGATGACTGCGGGAGAAAGTGAAGAGCCGGGGGCAGGTGGACACAAAGCGCTCAGGAGAACGTCAGTGTGTGGAGATATGCGGCGCAAAGGGAAACCTTGGCTTTGCACTGCCAGCACAGGACAGGACAGGGCTCTTTTCTTGTGCGAGCGGCTTGTCTGGCCGGTTGCTGAAGGCAACGAATGGAAAAATAGCCGAGCAACCGTGCGTGTTCGTTTCTTGTCTTGGTGTCGAAGATGCATCTCTGCCGACAATGGGGATTCCGCACGAAAAGCATCAGGTCCTCGCTTCCCCCCTTGACCAAACACTCTTTCATCCTCATCCCAAGACAGTCTTCGAGACAGAGTGTTCTGGGCACATCGAGAAAAACGGGCAAAGCGCAGGAGCTGCGCACTAAGATAGAAAACCACGTCTACTGAAAAAGAAAAAAAGGGCTTGGCAATGGTGATATTGCTACTTGAAGAAGAGTTTCTACTTCTGTTTATTGGTTAGAGCTACTTGGTACCGAGGTGATCGACTCGGTCGTAGTCATCCCGCGCTTCTTGGATATACCGTCGTAGATTGTCAATGCCTACAGGAAACAAAAATAAAAAACGCGCAGCACCAGTCAATTTGTCAAAATCGCTGCAGGGTTCATGCTTGAAAGCAGCTCCAGTTGATGCAAAATAAATTACCTGAGCAACCATTCCGGCGGCATCGTTTGCCGTTGCAGGCAGGATCAAGGTGTTTGTCTCCTTGGCCAACTGGGCAAAAGCGTCCACGTACTTGTCTGCGACAGTCAACGAGACGGCGTGGTGACCTCCAGGAGTGTTAGTGATGGCGTCAGCAATACGACGGATTCCTTCTGCGGTCGCCTGAGCTCGAAGGAGAATAGCCTCTGCCTCTCCGGCGGCCCTGTTGATTTGCTCTGACTTGTCAGCCTCAGACTGGAGGATGGTCGATTGCTTATGACCCTCTGCAACGTTAATAGCAGCCTGGCGAGAACCTATTGTTAATCAAATCAATAAGCTTAGCAGGAGTATCGAGCAACCGAGAGGCTTCTTCCAGCTCATGGTGTAATCATACCCTCAGAGTCCAAGATCTGAGCACGCTTAGTTCTTTCCGCAGAAACTTGCTGATGCATGCTCTCTACGACTTTGGCAGGGGGGTGGATATCTCTGATTTCATAACGCAAGCATTGGATGCCCCAGTCTGCCGCCGCTGTGTTGATGGCCTCCACGATGTTTGAATTCAAATGGGCGCGCTCTGCAAGGGTACGATCCAATGTCATTTGTCCAATCTCTGCACGCATGGTTGTCTGAGCGAGCTGCGCCACCGAGAACTCTGCGTCCTCGACTCCATAGGAAGCCTTGTAGGGATCCACAACTCGGAAGTAGAGTACTCCGTCCAGATCAAGTGTTACGTTATCTAGTTAGTTTCGAATATCCAGAGAAACAAAAAAGGGCGGTGAGGAATCTCATTAACGCTGCAAAGTGAGTGGACCTCCCTCCCCAGTCTCTCCAGTTTCGGGTTGCTTGTTTCGTACCTTGTGTAATGGCGCTCTGGCTTGGAATTTCGATGGCGACTTCTTTAAGACTTTTGACATAACGGACGCGATCCAAAAAGGGCATCAAGATCTGAAGACCTGGCTCCAACGTTCTGTGAAAGCGACCCATACGTTCAACGATCCATGCCTCCTGCTGAGGAACGAACTTGACCACCTATAAAGATCGTAGCGAAAGGAACTGGTTAGGTAAAAAAAAAAAAAACAAGTGGACGACAGGGAAGGTTTGCGTCATACCGTATTCATAGGCAGGGACTTTCTAGAGCTGCCAAGGCCGCCACTGCCACCCCAGTTTGTGTAGCCTCCATCGTCGCCATAGCGAGTGGCATAGGACCTTCTCAGGATCAGGACCGAAGGAGCAGAGATAGCCTATAGAAAGGGGTGGGTAGGTTTTCTGTTAATGTTAGCCGCGATGCGCTCAGGTCCATTCACCCATTGACTCGGGAGGGAGTACAAAGGGAAAAGCGTGGAGAACAAGACTTGCCAAGGGTGTTGTTCTGAGGGTAGACCGGGGGATTTGAGAGAGAGCGAGTCTCGGCTTGAGGGTTGTTCGCATCATTGTCGCGTTCTTTTTTTGTGTGGGTGTCAGGGATGCGGAGGCAAACGTGTGCATGCATGTCGGGGTTCTTGAATACAGTAGCTGCTTAAGGGTCACGTAGCCTTCTGTTTCTTGTGATCTGTTCACCATGGATGGTCAAATCAGTCATCCCCTCTTTCTCTTTCAACACACACACACACACACACACAAGAAGCCATGACCGACAAATTCGAGATTGACCTTAACCTGAAGCCAGGAGAAGACTTGCAGGATGAGGAGATGGCTGGTAATGCAGGGCTCTGTTCGCTCGACTTAATGTACTTCCTGCGAACCGCGTGGACAAACAATCAGAACCAATGGACAACAACTCGTTGCCTTAACAGCACCTTGACCTGGACCGGACGGTGCTTCCTCAATCAATACTCTCATGTTGTTCTTGATAATTAAGAATCAAATCAACAGACTACATTATTTGTCCATCAGGAGCGTGGATAGACTTCTTCTGGAGTTGGCGCCTGGATTTTGCGACCATTTGCAGAGCACAGTCTAGCCACTTGTCAAAGGAACCTTTGTCTAGAAAGCTTTTACCCACAGGAGCTCAATTCACTCACCCGCTTTGAACTATGGTATCCTTGGATCTTTTAGAGGCCCCCATTACGACCATCAAGAGAAAGGGTCGTGGTTTCCAGAGCGGAGGTAGGAGAATCGACTCTGTTGAAACGAAGGAAAAGATGGGCTAAAACTATCCAGATGAGCCAGGACTAACAAGCAATCGCAACACTGGATTCTTCCTTAGACCAAAGAGGCGATGGAGTCCACGGTTCTGCATTCGAGAAGTTGAACTCGGGCGATGACAGTACCACCGGAAAGGCGCTGAAATGTATGTGCATTTTGTATTTCGAACGGTGACCTGCTTCTCGCCCGCCCTTCAAGGTCTAACCTTTACTTTTTATATTTTTCTCTTTGCCTACTAACCTATGTTTGTTTGGTTTTAGCTGTCGAGGGTTGGATCTTGTTGGTTACAGGTGTTCATGAGGAGGCCACCGAGGAAGATATCCAGGACAAATTTGGAGAGTATGGCGAAGTCAAGAACATTCATTTGAACTTGGACAGACGCACAGGATACGTCAAGGTAAGGATGTTTCCCTTTTCTTTCCCCTCAATTGATATTCTCTTTAAAGTTGTGGCGGCCATTAGAATGTCTCCTTACTGCCTATTGACTCTTTCATGGTTTGCTTTCTAGGGATATGCATTGGTGGAGTATGGCGAATATTCTCAAGCGCAGGAGGCTATCTCACAACTGAATGGCTCCAAGCTTTTGGATCAGACTTTGACCGTCGACTTTGCTTTCATAAAGCCCAACCAGACCGAGGACCGTGGTCGCAAGGGAGGCTTCACATCACGCAGCAGGGGAGGTTACAATGGTCGTCGTTCCGGGCGTTCAAGCAGTCCTGGCCGCCGATAAATCACGTCAGGCCAGCTCTAAAAAGAAAAAAGAAAAAAAAGGGACGTCGAAAATGCCAACCTTTGGTCAAGGTGATAATAAAAGAAAAAAAACCTTATCAAAGGCAAACGTTGCCCAGAGACCCATTGACGAGGAAAAGTAAAACGGTTTCCAAACATCTCTGTCGCTTCTTTGGACCCCAGTGAGTTATGTGTATCGTAAATCACATCCAATTTTACTCCTAAGCGTCAGGAGCTGTAACGGCCGGTACCCTTACCAATGACAAGATACTCGTTTTCTCCGCTTCCCTTCTCCTCCCACACTCCTTCCCTGTCCCCTCGCTCTCAAAGCAAACCCAGTGACTCCGGGTCGCCGTAATCCATTTCAAATGGAACGGAACGTGCCCAGTTCTGGATGTTTTATTGAGTTAGTTTCTTGCTTCTTGTTTTAGACCAAGAGGGCAGCAACTGCAGAGGCCAGGAGGACAGTAGCAGGCACCATCACGCTGTTGGAAGCTCCAGCGCTGGTGCCCTTTGACGCGACCTTGGAGTCAGAAGCACCTCCATTTGTGTTGGTCTGGCTGGGAGAAACAGTGGTCGTGGCGGAGGCAGTGGCACCAGCAGCAGAGCTCGACTTGCCATTAGGGGTAGCAGTCGTGTTCGCGGCAGCGCCACCAGCTGGAGGGATAGTGACATCGGTAGGAAGAGCACCGTTCACGCACCGCTGGGACAAGGGCAAAGTTCCGTCAGGGCGAGGGCCCGAGAAATCATACTGATCACCGTAGATGCGCTTGACACCATAGGTTGAGTGAGAGACATCGCAGTCGGTCTTGACCTGGCAACAACGCATGCCATAAACACCAATCTCGGGCTCGATAACGTTGACAAAGTGAGCAAAGCCAGCGCAAGAGGCACCAACGGGGGCCTTGATGTCATACTAGTGAGAGAACGAGAGATGAAAGAACAGACGTTAGAATGGGGGGGACAAGGATTGTTCTACTGCCATCCTTGATTTCTTGGTCTCTTGGGCTTTTACCTGTCCACCAGTATCGCAGGGGTTCAACTGGTATTGAACAGGGTCGATTTGGCCCTAACGATTGGATTGTGATTAAAGAAACCGGTTAGGTCATGTTAAAAAGTACAGTGCTGGGCACAAGCCTTCGTTTGTCGAGCCACTCCCGTTGAATCCCTTACAGTAATCTGGACCCAGTCTTTGCCAGTGGCCCAGTGGGCAGAGAGGACAAATCCAGAGGGGAAGATCTTGGCACCAGGAGCCTTAGGGTTGGGCTTGTTGCAGAACGCAATAGCCTTGTCCTCGTTGGCAGCAATGTCTCCTCCGATCATGGGAGGGAGGAAGAAACAGTAGTTGTCGGCAGAGTCCACAGAGGCGATCTGGCCGTTGATTTGAGCCTGGGATCCCAGCGCCAAGGCAGCGGTGGAGGCGATAAAGAGGGTAGTGGCGCGCATCTTGTTTATGATTGGTATTTGGACACGAAAGTAAGGGAAGGTTGAAGGAAGCTTGGCGGGAGGATGCGTGTAGAAAGAGTGTTGACAGCGTTGGATGGTGTCAGGAATGAGGTGCGAAAATGAACAAAGAGACAAAGAAAACAGCAGCCCCGCCGCCATTTATAAAGAAACAAAAAAAAGCGCGGCTGGGGGGGAATGCAGCAAGGGACAGGATGCGTGTTGTTGATTGCAGCAAGACAAGAAGGGCTCCATGGCACGACAGAGGGAGAAAAGGACTATGGCTCTCATCTTTGGGTCTATTTTCGAATGCAGCTGTAAACAATTTACCGAGGGTGGACAACCACTGGTCGCAGAGTCAGAAAGCCAACAGTCCGCCTGCCTAGATGCGACGGATGGGGACTCAACCGGGTCATCCATGAACCTGTATAATTGCTCCGAATGTGCGCCATTCAAAGGCAGCGGTTAAAAAGGCGAAAGAAACCAAGATGACTCGGAAAGTTCTTTTCCAGCCACTGAGCAAATTGCTATTACCATACCTTACCATGGCATCTAGTCGGGTGAGCAACGTAAGCCAGTAGCCAGTGGGGTCAGGAGCATACCATCAACCCGATATCGATTGGACAAGATTGGCATCAGATGCACTAATGTGGACAGGTACCTTTGGCGCCCACCTTTTTTTTAGAACATGTCGCGATGGGAATGGGAGCCGGGGCGCGCTGTTTTCGCGTCTGGCGACACCACATTGCACTCAGATGTCCCAATCTACGAACGACACTTGCAGCATTGACCACCAAAGGCTATTCAACCAGAGCCTGTGCAACACACGCGCTGGCCGCTGGGACAGCATGGAAAGGTCGCGAGAGAACGAATGTCAACCCCTTCCCTCGTTCTCTTCTCTCTTTGGTCTCTCCTTTTGCTGGTCGCCTATTCTCTCTTTGCCTCAGCACCACACCGTTCGTCTGTCCCCTTTAATCGTCACTCTGACCGTCGTTAGACAGGGATGCAGATTCTTTTCCTGCTTTCAACAAAGACAGGCAAACGCACGAACGATAGAGGTTGAGAGGCGACTTGGAAGGGCAACAAGCCCCTTTGAGTATGGTGGTGGGATAAAGACATCGTGATGAAGTTGGAGTGGTACAGCAGGGCCATGATCCCATTCCATCCTTATTCCCCTCTTCACTTTCTTTTTTTGCGGTTGTCTGGTTCAGGCCAAAACTCCTTTAGCCATCCATCCCTCCCTTTGTCCCTCTTCCCCATATCATCTCCACAATCGTTATCTCTGCTACTTGCTTCCAATTTCACAACAAGAGAAGACAAAGAAACAAAAATATAGCAAAAAAAAAAAAGATGTCTTCGTCCAACAGCATCGAGCCCGCACGCAGCAACAGTAGCAGCAGAAACAGCTACAACGGCAATCGTGGGCTGCAGGGTCAGGGTCACAATCGTCATGGATCCAATTCAACCATGTCTGTCCACTCTGTCTCCATCCGCGACCCATACTACCGCGACTTGCAAACGCTGCAAGCAGACCACACCGCGCTTTACACCCAGCTCAAGATGACCCAGCAGACGCTTCAGCACTCTTATCAGGATCTAGTCATGGCCCAGGAACGGTCAAAAAGAGCAGAGACAGACTCTGGGCGCCTTCGCAATCAAATGGACGACATTCTGTAAGCCTACAACTCGTCTGACTTTTGCTATCCATTTTTCTCAAGAAACCTCACAACCTTGCTAATGGTTTGTTTTGTTTGACCCTACCTCTGTCTCCCCAGAAAGAAACATATAGACCATCACCCAGAGAGGGAGACCCTGGTTCAGGAAGTGGGGGAGCTCCGGAATCGATTCGAGATCGAGATCGGGGCCCGACGAGCTCTGGAAAAAGAACATAGTGCACTCCAACATGAGCTGTTGCAACTTCGCTTGAATAGCGGCAGCACTGGCGGTTCGAAAGTTCTCTTGCCACCGCCTCCTCCTGCATCTCCAGGCTTCTCGCTCTCTGGATCAGGAGGTACATCCTCGCCCACATCTTCTATCCGATCCTCGACCTTCTCCTTTTTGAGCGGGAACAGCAGCGGCCGAAGAAAGAGTCGAGTTAGCATCAGCAACGAGCGCCCTTCTTCCGCCAAGAGTAATCGTATGACGGAGACCGAGGAGGTGCTATTGGCTTCACCACAGTCTCTGCACCGACAACAACAACAGTCGCAGTCGCTCCCTCAGACGCCTTCCACCCCTTCGAGAACATGGTCTACCCAAGTTACCACACCTCATCAAGGTGGCGAGGATGGGGTCCAGCATGTGCAGGATCCAAAACATGAGATGCTGAGTCAGATTCAGACCCGACTACCCTCCTGGGAACAACTAGAGGCTGACAAGGTCAGGTACGAGCAGCTAAGGGAGGAAAATGTGTCGATGCGGATGGAACTCAACGACCTGCGTTACCGGAACCAAGCAGAGAAGAGCTCTGTACGTATCTCCAGATTCCTAAAGTTTCAGCTCTTTGTTGTTTCCCATTGACTTTTCAGAAGCCCTCCTTTTGTTGTTGACATTAACTTCCTTCCATTGATTTTTGAAACGGTTGGATAGATCAAGAGCTACATGTCCCTTTTCGAGAGTCTGCAAAAGAAGCAAGCCAACGCCTTGACAGTGGCCCAAGCAGAAATCAATCTCTTGCGGTGTTCGCTCCAGGAGCACATCCTACGACTCGACTCGCGTGAATCTCTGATCCAAACGTTTGCAACGACTGTTAACAATCAGGCCATCGAGCTTGAATCCTTGACGAAAAAGACGGCACGGGACACAGCCTCGCGTGCACAGCTAGAGCAAGAGATGGCATCCCTACTCGAGGCCACGTTGTTGATCCTCGAGAGACTGTTCACCAGTGTTGAGCGAGCACGCTCCAGGATCGTTGAGGTGTTGGATCCTATCCGACAAACAGTCCATCATATGGATGTTCCTGCCATCCTTGAAGAATGGCGAAGTTGTGAACAGGGAGTTCAGTCGACCTTCAACGATTTGGCAAGCTCCTTGATCCGGAGACAGGAGGCTCAGGAATGGGAGATCACTACAGGATGCACACCATCGCCTTCAGAACTCGCTGCTTCGTCGACGGCTAACTTCATCGGATTCAGTGAAACCATGAGCAAGAAAGATTTGATCCAGAAGCGTCGGGGAAGCAACATTAGTACAACCAGTAGTATTGGCAGTCAGCAGGGATCCATCTCCAGTAACAGATCCATGCCTAAGGCAATGACGACCTCAGTTGATATGAATGACTCTCAATACTCCAATATGGCAGTGCTGGATAACAGTGCAAGCCAAGATGTCTTCGTATGGCGAAGGTCCTTGGCCGACACATTTTTGGAGGGCTGCGTGAAGAGCGTGGAGACACTGGCGACCGAGAAGAGGGAACTTCAGACAAAAATAGTGGAGTTGACTAGATCACTGGTCGACCAAGAAGAAAGGAAGCGATTGAAGGAGATGCACACTGAGAGGAAAACAATCATAGAGATCGACGATGAGAAGGAACGGACCATTGACGCTTCCCAGGTTGCTCTATTGGCAACTGGAAATGGACAAGCTGAAAAGGAAGAGTCAACTTTCAAGAACGATCTGGAAGAAAAGAATGAACAGGAAGAACAGAAGACACCAGTGAAGAACATTGCAAAACAGAGCGAACCTAATGACTTGGATCTGCAAGCAAGGGCCGATAGACTCGAAGCGATTCTGAAGAAGGTGTTGGAATGGACAGAATCCCAATCCCAATCTCATTCTTCAACCACGACCACGAAAGATTCCACGTTCGACAAGGCCATGGATGCCAAAAAGCTTCCAGAGGCGAGGGACATGGACGACGACATTCTCGCTCTCGGAATATCGTCACCGTTGACTGTGATGCGCGCAGAGCTGGATCTTGACAGTAGTAGTAGCCATCGAGCCCCAGTTGACATCCTGACTCTTCCCACTGGGGGTCAACCTACCCAGGCGGACAAGGAGCTGAGTGGCGGCAGCAGCGTCGAGGCTTTGATGGATTTGATCCGTCTCGAGCTTTCAAGATCAGCCTCCATAGTTGCAGCCTCCACCGTCGACCAAAAATCTTCAGATGTAACCCAACGGTCATCAATTCAAGTTAACCCTGCAGCTCAACGCGTCGCATCCTGCCCCTTTTCCAATTCACCTCCAGCTTTGGTGTCACCAAGGCCCTCTTGTTCCACCATTTCGTCATCTTCCTCCTCCTCTTCGGGCTACTTTTTCGCATCTACGACCACTACAACAACCACCACAACGACAACTTCTGCTCTTGGTCGGCTCTCCAGCTCTACATCCTTGCCCTCGCCAGGATTCAGCCTTACAGGCGAGATCACGGACGTGGACGCACTTTGTCGCGATCTGGCCTTCAGGAGCTTTCCAAAGCAGCATCAATGGTCCAAAAGAAAATCACGAAACTCGTCCATCTCCTCCAGCTCCAGCGTGACATTTTCCTCACACAAAGACATGCTTCTTTCCTGGAATCCAGCAGTGTCCTCTGTCCTTGCCGCCTCAGTGTCGCAGTCGGCATCCTTCACTTTGCCTCCGCGCCCTCCTGCACCTATGGTGTCCTTGTCAACGTAAATATTTGGGAGGAAATCTGCAGAAAAACATTGCAATAAAAAAACAGTGAAGGGATTGTTTTGTGCCAAGCAAGCAGGCGCGAAAAATCACGGCTTTTATTATTTTGAAAAATCAAAAGCCCAAAGCCATTGTCAGAAGTTCCAGCACAAGCTTAGTTCTTGATGTTCTCGATCAGGAGAGCTGTTAAAAAAAAGGAGGAAAAAGAAGAAAAGATTAATAGGCTGTTACGATATAGAATGGATAGTCTTTTTGATATAAAGTTGCTGAGTGCTGACAACAACTTACTAGGGGGGAGAGACTGCTTGAGCTTCTCGGCCTTGGCGGCATCGTTGATGACAAGGGTGTACAAGTAACGGGAGCAACGGACCTTGAACTTGATCTGGCTGCCGTTCTTCTTGATGCGGCCGGCTGTGGATACGAAATTCCCAAAAGAAAAGGGACGATAGGTAAGTCACCAAAGTTCATAGAATCCTTGTGAGAATTGTGGTCCAAAAAGTTGATGTTTCCAAGTAAGGTGAACGTCCACCAAGAAAAACGTCTGCGGTGTGCATCACTGCTTAATAGCTACATTGATCGTGGTTTCCAAAGTTGTAGAAAACTGATCTGCAATGAACATATCGCCGTGGGGTCACTGAGCGTCGATCTTTCCAAGAATTCTACTGATCTCCTAGTGCGATGCCAATGATGTCCTTCCAGTGTATCCTGACAATCTTGATTCCAAAGTCGGGGTTGTTGCCTTTGTCGGTTTTGCCTCTCATGAGTATGGTGATTCCCAGCGCCCTGTTATCTGTTGTATATTAAAAAACATACACTTGGCGTCCTTTCTGCGGGCAATCTCGAGGAACTGCTTGATGTCTTGAACTTGCTTAGGCTAAAGAACAGAGTCCATGACAGAAATATGGGGTTGGGGTTAGGAACTGACTCTGTCTTTTGTGTGTAGAGATGCAAGTATGATGGTGCATCCTGAGAAAAAGTTCTTGTAGGCTGAAAAAGCGTGTTTTCCTGTTTCCTGAATAGTCCCAAAAGTGTGATTGTAACAGGTGAATGATGGGTCCTTTGTTTTGCATCCAGGAGCGATCAGGATCAGATGGATTTACAGGTCTGATTACGATCATAACCTCTGGGTACAATCAAAGGTTCGGCATGAGATTGGATTGATCGCCTCCTGAAGATGTGATGATGGTATCCAGTCCGATTTGGGTTTTTTCAGCCAAAAGAATGGAGTTCCATTAGATGCAATCCTTGTTCTAGTACATTGTCGAATCGAGATTTCCACGAGTTGGATGAAGGATGATGGGGTCGATATAGAGCACGATCGATCCTGAGACAGAGGGAGAAAAGGCGAGACGGTGGAGGGGTCGAGAGTAGGAGCAGGGTCCAGGGGCGTTGCGATGGATCGATGGATCGATGGATTCGAGAGATCAAGGATGGGCGGATATCACATCCACAGCATGCATAGCGACAGAGACCATCTTGGAAAGAAATAAATCAAAGGAGGGAACCAGCCAGTGGGACAGCAGAGGCGCCGATATGATGGAAAAGAAGGAAGACAAATGTCGTCACGTGCACGATCCAACTGGCCAAGGCAGGCAGTTCTGTGCTGCACCCGTCCAGCACACACACACACACTCACTCTGCCACTCTGTCTGTCTGCCTGCCACCTCTTCCACCTCCCACACGCACACCCCATTATTACATTCATTTCTCTCACTTCCTACTTCTTCCCCTCCTTCACTCCACTCATCCTTCATCACACCTCCACCACAACTTTCTTTTCCTCTTCTTCCCCGTCCCTGTCCACATTCTCTTCGACGCCTTCCTCCCTCCGCACCGCCTTTTTGCTTTCTCTCCCTGCACGCGTCTTCATCAATCCTCTCCTTCTCGGACAGCGCCGTCATCCCCTCCCCCCATCCTTCTTCTGCTCTTGTTCATACTTTCCCCAAAACAAACCATGAGCTCCAGTCGACGCAACTCAAAGCAGATCTCGGCCGAAGAGGATCCGCTCGCCGCACAGGTAACCCCTCCAATGCTCAATCTCTTATTCATCTGCACGCTGTCGCGCGCGTGGGGGCGTTGTCAGATGCTTCTAACAAACAGTTGGACAGCAACAGCAGCGGCTTGGACCCTGACCCCTCCCCCGTTCCCGCGCGTTTCATTCTTCCGTTGTCAACCCTTCTCGTCTACTTCCCTCTTGCTGCGGTTTATGCCACGAGTCTCTGGTCAATCAGCTACAGACTTCTGGGGTCCATTGATTGACAACTATTCATGTCATGTTGTCTGGGTGCGCTGCTACTGATTAGTAACAGTCCGGCACGCCCTGATCAGCCAAGCAGACAGACGCGGTGGTTCCTGCTTGAATGATACACAGAGTTGCTGCAGGCGTGCAGACGCGAGCCTACCATGTGTCAGGGTTTTCCACGACTGAACGCGCTTTTACTTTTTCCGGTCTCTTCCGCTTTCTTAGCCAGCAAAGAGTCCCGAACCCACCAAGCTCAAGATCAAGCTCAAGCAGCCTGATCAGGCCGGCCTCACCGCCAGTGGTAAGTAGACACGCTTTGACGAATGCATCGCGGCTGTGTTGGGAGGTGTTGTGCAACTAGTATTAACCTTTACTTTAATAGAGACGAAAGAGCTATTTGTTGGCATTGAAAAGAACAATGTTAAAACGGTCAAGCATTTTCTGTCGACAAAGAATGTGCACCCAGATACCTTGTTCGAGTCCAATATTTTTGAGGAGGGTTCCTTCACCTGGTCAGCACTGCATGCTGCTGCCTACTATGGAGCGAGCAAGGTCATCCAACTACTGATGGAACACAATGCCAACGTCGAGATCCAGGATACTTGGTACAAGGGCAGACCTCTTGCCTGGGCTGCATTTGGGGGCAAGTATTTGCTGGTTCTACTGCCAAAGATATTGTCGTTCCTTCATTGAGCGCTGATCATTGCTTATTTTTTTTACTGTCGATTGCAGGTCACTTGGAAACAGCAAAGATGCTTATTGAAAAGTATGGAGCAGATAAAAAAGCCAAAAACGACCACGGTCAGGTTGCCTTAGAGCTGGTTTATGAGTTGACTCCAGAGTGGAGCAAAATGTTTGCCGAGGTAGGATGAGCACCTCGAGTTGTTTCTTGGTCTCCTGTTCTGCGAACGCAAAGGGACGTCAAGAGATTTTAACCTCATTATCTTGCGTTGTCCCAGACCTCATCTAGCAAAGCGGCAAAGCCTTCAAAGCCCAAGACCGAGAAGGACTCTCAAAGATCACATCACAAGGACCCCAAGTCTGGCAAGGAAGGAAAGGACGGAAAGAGCGCCGCCACTACTTCGTCCGGCTCCCTCAACGCCGCATTCACAGAGCTCTACAAACTTGTTTTGAACCATAAGGACAAAAGGTATTGTATTTCTATTTTGTATGTTTTCTTAATACATAGCAATACCCGGTCTAAATGCCTTTCTTTATTTTTGTTAGTGGTCGCGAGGTATCCGAAATCTTTCTCGCACTCCCCTCCAAGGACGAATACCCGGAATATTACGAAGTCATCAAGTCCCCAATGTCTCTGCAGCTGGTGCTTGCTAGGATAAAGTCTGGGCATTACAAGAGCGTCGATGATTTCGACCGTGAGTTCCAGTTGATTTTTGAAAATGCCCTTATCTTTAACGAGGATGGCTCCAGGATCAACAAGGACGCCAAGATTTTACTGAAGCTGTTCAACACAAAGAAGAAGGATATCTACACATCGCACAAGCTCATCTACAGCGCGGCCCCCTCCAAGGAGGACAAGTCGGACCGCAAAGTGGTGCCCATGCTTTCGGATGGAAAGATCACTTTCCGCGCAGGAGAGTTTGTGGAGCTCCAGGACAAGAACCACACTATTGTGTTTATTGAGAGAATGGAAGAGGACTCTAAGGGATCGAAATTCATCTTTGGCTCCAGATTCTTCCGCCCGCAAGATATTTTCCAAGTGCCTGGACAGATGTTCTTTGAGAGGGAGGTGCTCAAGGCAACGGGCGAATGGGAATATGATTTTTCACTGGTGGACCGTAAAGTATACGTGCAGGCACACAAGGATTATGTCCGCGGGCTTGTCACCGACTTTGATCCCAAGGATGTCTATGTCATGGAGAGCAGATACTCAGAGTCGCACAAATCGGCCTACGTGATCAAGGATTGGAAGCGAGTCTATTGTCTGGAGCCTATAGTGCCAGCGATTCGTCCTTACCCAGCGCCAATCAAGCTGCAGCGCATAGAGATCCCAAGCAAGGTCAATCCTGACATCGCTGTCGCCCCACAGAGCAGAAGAGCCTCCTCGACTGCTCAGTCAGACTCCAACAAGCGGAACAAGCAATCTCGGCCCAAAAAGTCAAAACAAAAGCGCAGACGAAACGATGATGATGACGACGACGACGATGCCGACGACCAGGACGATTCAGATGTCGATGTCGATGGAATGACCTCCCCTCCCCAGTTGCAAGGGCGTGGCTCCAGCCAGACAGCGCGTCAGCACCAGAGTCAGCCGGCGCTTCCGTCGCAGAATCCATATGCTCAACAGCGCCACCAAAATGGTGTTCAGCAGCAACAACAACAACACCAACAACAGCAGCATCAACAACAGCAGCATCAACTCCAGCAGCACCAACACCTGCAATTGCAACAGCAGCAACAATTGCAGCAGCAGCAACATCATCACCTTCAGCTGCAGCAGCAACAACTGCACCAGCAGAATCCTTTTGTTCATCCCCAACAACAGCAACATCAACAACTACAGCACCAGGATCATTCACGCAGGGTATCGTCCCAGTTTGCCCCATCTGCTATGATCGGCAACCCGAACACCATGCATCCTCAGCAACAGCAGCAGCAGCAAATGCTCGTACAACAACAGCAGCAACAGCAACATTTGTTCCAGCAGCAACAAGCACTTCAGTACCAGCAGATGCATCCCCACCTTCCTCCTCATCACCAACAACAACAGCAACAGCCTATGATTCCACAAAGTCCTAGCAGCACTCAGTCCATGGGCTCCCCTGGATCTCCAGGCATGATGGGTGTAGATTCCAGGGCTAACGTGACCGTGTCCAGTTACTCACCGCAGCCATTTATTCCTGCTGATATTGCAATGGTGTACGATCCATCTACCGGACCAAGACAAGGTACTGGCTTGGGCCGACTCCCGCCTTCATATTTTTGTCTGCTATCAAAGTGCGCAACGTCTTTATTTCGATTTGACTTATAATACTATTTTTGTTTGTAGGTTATGCCATGTTGCAATCTCTTTCTGTGGACACTGAGGATAAGTCGTTCTCTATGAGTTTGAACACAGATACTTTTGCCCACAGTATTGTTGTTCGACAGCAAGTATCGACAGTGACCTTGATTCCGCTTTTGGCGCAGCAGTTGGCGCCTATTCAGCAGCAGGTTGGACTGTCGGTCTTTCAGAACGGACGGAAGCTGATGCCATCAGGATTGGTGTCGCTCCCAGTGTCCCAGAACATTGGGCACCATGTGTACACGATCAACCTGGTTCCTGGTCAGAACACGATTGATATCTGGGTCAGCGCGCCGGTCGGAGGACTCTTCCAAGGTGGTGGACCTGGCGGCAAGGGTGAAACGCAGCAGTTTTTCCTCTTTGTGCAGCGTAACAGCGTTTAGAAGATGCCTAGTTTCTCTAAATACTAGATACTAGTCTCGGTTCCTTTTTCTCTTTCTTTTTTTTCTTTTCCTTGTCTATGTATCATATTGTCGAGTTGTAAATGAAAGGGCGAAGGCGATGTTTGTCCAAAAAAAAAAGGGAATGAAAACTGTTATAGTGCCTGCACAGCCGGTAGAGGCCTGAACCACGCTTCATTAGCATTTTTGTGCGTGCGGCGGGTCGATTGTGCCACACACATCTTCCGAATCGCAAAGGAGGAGGAGGATAGTTAGACTAATCGTTGGTGACATGTTCTCTCTTAAAATATCGCCATGCCTTCAATGTTCTCCTCATCTTCGTCACCACTGGTCACACCACGACCGCTTTCCCTCCAGATGACGTCGATCCTATGGTGTCCTTCCGATTTTCTTTCGAGGAGAGTGAAGAAATAGGACGTCTTCTTGCTATTCCCCAAGTGGTTGTAGGCCTATGCTGCGTACAAGATCTCTCAGCTCGAGGATCTACGGCAGGCTTTTGTCTTGTTCTAGCAGCTCTATCCTTCGGCGTAAAATATGACAACTGTACTCGACCTTGGAACCTCGAATTCAACAGACAATTTGTCCTTGCTCTCTGAAAAACGATGAATTTTGTGAAGATGAAGGGCGCGCAGACATACAGTGGGACAAGATGTGAGAGACAAGGAGACCTTGCTTCAACGCCACGATCTACAGTGAAATAACCAGACGGACAGCAAAAAAAAAAAAAAAAAAAAAAAAGGCAACAATCCCTTCAAGAATGTAATGGAAGAAAGAAAAAAGTGAGAGCGAGAAAAGTGTGAAATGTTGCGCGTGCTTCTTGCCCGTCCCACGTCCCACCTTCGGGCATGCGTGCGTGCAGTGCAACGTGCTCGTTCGGTAGAGCTCCGGTCTACCACTGACTGCACAAAGTTGACCAAGCCATTGGATAGCCTTGTCAAAGTACCTTGTGCGGTGGGAAGGAACGCAGCACAAACGCGCACTCCCCCCCCCCCCCCCCCCCCTTTTTTTTTTTTTTTTTTTTTTTTTTTTTGGTTGACAAATTGTAAAGATATAACCAAGCGCGCGCCCCGGCGATTTTATAATAAATTATACTGTATTCGAGAGACAGAGGACATGGACATTCGCACTGGATGTGTGGTGCCCAACTGCCCATGAGGATGTTTAAATAATAGGACTAAATAATACTGCTAAATTATAATAATATGAAAAAAAGAGATGCTTTTTACTTCTTAAAGAGACGTGCCTTCACGCGACTCTAGTTCCTTCTTCTTCTCCTTCTCGGCCTTGCTTTCGAGAGCCAAGGCCAGATCATCATCGTGGGCGTACCAGCAGATGGTGACGAGACCCAAGAGAGCAGCAATGATGGTGAAGACCAAAGCGATGATACCCTTGGCAGTGAATGTTCCTGGCAAGATGGAAGGTCCAAAGAAGGCGCCGGTCAAGTTCAAGCCTTGGTTTCCGGCAGCATTGCCCTGGTATGGGATTCCGAGGGCCGTGCATTGCTCGTAATGGGCTGGATCAACGGTCAGGACCGAGTTCATGACTTCGGGGGCTTCAATCAAGGTGAAGGCGAGACCAGCCTCGAGATGCCATTCGATGTGGCAATGGAACAGCCAAACACCGGGGTTGTTGGCCTGGAAGCGAATGGCAGCACTGGTGCCCGCAGGGACCAACATGGTATCACGACGCATGGGGGTGGTGTAATTGTAGTAAGGGTAAGGAGAGGAACCGTCATACTGGGTCTCCATCCGACCAACAATCTGGAAGACATGTCCATGCATATGGAAAGGATGGTTTCCGGTATCGGCATTGTTGATGACAATCTCGATCCAATCGTTATGACTGAGGACCAGGGCGTGAGCATTGGGACCATAGACTTCGGCGTTCGTGGAGAGATTTCCCATACTGAGGGCAGTGTACAAAGAGGGGACCTTGGGCATGACATAGGTGATATCGTTCCAGATAGCCTTGTTGGTGTAATCGGTCATCATAGCGAACTGGGCAGTCATCAAGAAGTTTGTGTTGGGCGAGGTCGTTGCCAAGGGCAGGACGGGCACCAAGAGACCGTCCTCAAAGTCAGGCCAATCGGAGTACTCAGTAGGAGCAAGGGGCGCGTCGGGAGCGTAGACAATGGTACCAGTGACGTTCAAGACGAGACCAGGGGGGACAACGTCGTACATCATGGGGTCCATATCACCATGGATCAGATAGTTGTTGGAGGTGTCGTTTCTGGCAGTGACCAGGACCGAGTAACGTTGAGCGGCGGCGATAGGGAAGGTCGTGACGGAGTATCTTTCCACATCAATGCCATCGACCTCGATGATATCGAATTCGTGACCGTCGATATGGAAATGGAACATGGACAGGGCCGACATGTTGATGATGCGAAGACGGTAGGTCTTGCCAGGCACGAACGCAAACGTGGTGTTGGACATTTGGTTGATCAAGCCCGATTGAGGGATTGGCTCAGCTCCACTGGGGTTGAAGATGGACAGGTAGAAGGCCAGCAGAGTAGCGTGCTGTTCATGGTACCAGTCTGTGGCGCAAAGGCAGAATCAAACGAGAGAGAGAGAGAGAGCGCGCGAGAGCGAGAAAAGAAGAAAAAAGTGGTGTGGTTAGGTTGTGTCCTGTACGACCAAGAGAGGGTGAAAATTCAAAATTCTCAGGAGAGTAAAGAGAGAAAACCAAAAAAATAACTCACCAGCAAAGGCAATGGTGTACTCCTCGTCGTATTGGTAGGTCTCGTTGATGTTGTGGACGATCAAAGGTGCACGAAGTCCATCCACATAGTGGCCCAAGTTGTGGCCGTGGATCCAGTAGGTACCGGTCTGGTCCGTGACGGGGATCGTGTAGGTGAAGTTAGAGCCTGGAGGGATCGGGCACTGGGTCACCATCGAAGGGCCATCCATCTGGTTGTTGCCAACTTGGAAGAGACCGTGGGCGTGCAAGCTGGTTGGCTCATCAAGCTGGTTGAAGGCGTTGATGATCAGCGTGTCGTTGACAGTGACATTGATTGGGGGTGGTCTAGTGCATCGAAAGGATAAAAAAAAAGGTTAGAACGAGCCATTGACGAGTCAGAGAGTAAAAGAGAGAGAGTAAGAGCAATTGACGCCCGAGGGAAGAGAAAAAAAATTTCGATCGTCAACACATCTCCCTTGGGATGAAAATCATTCAGAGAAGGACTTACGGAAAGACACCATTGATACCAATGACGCGGCGCTCAAAGAGACCGTCAGGGTTGGCATTCACGTAGGTGATGTTCCAGTTGTATGTTACAACCGCGGCCTGGGCAGCAGCCGAGAACAAGGTCAAAGCCGCGGCAAAGGCCTTGAAAGAGGGGAGCATGATGAATGAATATTACAAGAAGAAAACAAAAGAGAAACAAACGACAATGAGGAGGAATGCAAAAGAGGAGGAGGAGGAGGAGGAATGGAGAGGAGAATGAGCTTCTAACAGAGTGAGAGGAGGACCGTCTACCGTTGGGGAGGTAGAAGGAAGAAAGGGGGGAGGAAGAAGGAGGAGTGGGAGCTGAAAGAAAAAAAGAAAGAGAGGAAAAGATGGTGTTTGGGGCCTCTTTTTTGTACTCCAAGGGGAGGGCGGGCGGATGGACAAAAAGGCTACACGGAACGAGCCAAACGATATCAGATGGACCGCACTGGACCCTCAAAAGGACGAGAACGAGGGACGGAGCGTTTGTTTGGGTCTCCTCCATCTGATAAGTGCGGTCGTGCCAATGGATTCGATTCTCTCTCACGGGCGGTGTGTGTGTCTACTTTCTTCCGCCTGTCCAGAACTTCGACCCGAGTCAGCCCTGGGCAACAAAGGAAAAACATAACAAAAAAAATCTGATAACACAACCGGGTGGGTCGATGGAGATGGAGAGATAGAGTCAAGGCCCCGCTGCCTGACTGACTGACTTTCTGTCTGAGTGAGTGAACGAACGAGCGAACTAGCGAGTGAGGGGCAGGCAGACAAAGAGAAAAAAAAAGAAAAAAAAAAAAAAGTGTCGTCGTCTTGATTAAGGTGCAGCAAGTCAGAGAAGAGGAGCGGCAATCAGATCCTCGCTCTTCTTCTTTCTGCTGCAAGAGGTGCATGCACAGGTTTTTCCATTTCGCGAATGGGCCAGCCCAAACTCCGCCGGTGACCAGGCCCAAAGAGGCAACAGCGCCGCACAAGACCCCTGGACTGCCGCTCGATCTCAATCTTTTTTCTTTGCCTCGCCCTTCGCCCCCCGTTTTTGCCTCAACCCAGTCCCCACTCAGTCTCCGACCAGCCAGTTACATCTACTGCAACCCGTTGACAAGTAGTGGCGGGTAAACCCGACAAGGCGGGTGAGGGTAACTGTGTCTGTGTCGGTCCCACTGTGTACAACTGTAGAGATTGCTCGTTGTCTTCATACATAGACTCCACTGTCTCTGTCAGCCAGAGCAATCTACGCCATGTGAGATATCTTGATGAACCTACCAAAAGATCCTGACTCTGAGCCACAATCAGATAGGGGTGCAGCCCGGGTTGTCACTCACAGCAGGAGCAGGGGCGTTGCAAACATGTTGTTGCAGCAATCCATCAATTGACAGTCGTTGGAGGCATCATCTCCAATACTGGAATCCGGGGTAAGGGGGTAAGCGGAGGAGGATTCATCTCGCAGTCGAAGCACTGTGGGAGGATGAGATGAGGGCCGATGGACCCAAGAAAAAGAGGGACAGGCCCACAAAAAGAAAACAACCCCGGCTAAAAAACATGAAAAAAATTTGAAAGAGCTTTGATGAGTGGGGGCCCACTTGCGAATTGGTGGCGCATGTCCACGGACACACTCACGCGCGCGTCCTTGTTCGCCTCCTTTTGCGCCAGTTTCCCCCCTCTCTTCACCCTCTTTACCGGCCTTCATACATCTGCACATTCCCATCCCTTGTGCTCGGCAAAAAAACAACCCGCGCAATGTTGCATCTCTCTCATGCCGCACAGACGACAGCTGCAAAGTCCTCGTCGCCAGACTTTTATTAATTTTCCCACGAGGCACACCCCTTACTTTCTTTTGGCTCATCCTAACCGTTGATTGTCTATGAGGGTGGTCTGACGAAATGCATTCTCCCTCCATATCATGTACACGCTTGAAAAGAACAAGAGAGAGCCACACTTCTTCCCCTCTCGCCGTGCCGTCAGCTTCCAGGCCGTCACTAAGAGACAATTGTCCCCTCGCACACGGCATTGTCGACACTGCCAGCGAACAAGGCTGCCAATTGACGAGCCACAATGGTGCCAAGATTTGCCTGCAATGATGGGAACTCTGGCGACGACGACGACATTGTTGTCCTAGACTGGGATGACAAAGGAACCAGAGTGGACCGACCAAGTCCAAGGGACGTGGGTTGATCTTTGGTTTCTTCCGGCTTTGTTTCCCAGTCTGCCAGATGACGACGGACGAGTGGACATTGAGTCATAGCCAGGAGCGGGTTGGGGTTTTGAACAATTGGGGTGCACACCGGGGGAGCGTCAGGACGGCTGTGGGGCAGTGGTCCATCCACTGAAGGGCTGGAGTCTGTCCTCCAAAGAGTCAGGGCAAGGAGGACTATGAAAAGGGCGAAGCAGCAGTTTTTCATTCGTGGTCTCCTATCTTCTGTTTTGCTAAAGTTGCGTGCCGTCGGGGGGGGGGGGTGTTGCAGCTGTCCGTTATATACGACCCAGGTGGAGTGATAGAGTAGTACACTGGCGATCATGGACAACGATTTCATTAACAATGATCACCCTGTATGGATTGCTGCCCTGATGCCAACGTGTAGGGCGTCGTTTTATCAGTTCATGTTTCTGTCACGTCCACTCGACACGTTTATTGAGCAGGTCAATGGATTCACTTCCTATTTAGCTGTCTGTTGGCGCGGAAGAACTTGGCGAGTTCCCCCATCGCTTCAAAAATCGTTCTGTTAAAAACGCTTTTCCTTGTCCAGCGTATTCGACTTCAATTGCTTGAGACTGGGGGTTCCATCGGATAGTGTAAGTTACAGTCGGATCATCCTTCACTATTTGCTTGCGTAAAAAGTTGAGCACACCGTCCAAAAAGTTGATACACACAGTCGTATCCTAGTCGCGAAAGTGGGGAACGAGAAAAAGTGTTACCAGCGGATGGTCAAATCATGGAGAGGAAACAGAAAGAGGCCGCGTCGTTGCTTACCCACGCGCCAGCATTATGGCGAACAAGACGAGGAATCTCATTGGTCTTGAAGGTCTCTACAGTGACAACGTTGCCATTGTCGTCTCGGAATCCAACAATAATGGTGGGAATCCCCGGCAAGAACGATTGTGCCCAGAATTTCAATAATTTGAATCTATCGAGTCATTCGGCACAAGTCAGAGGTAAGAGGTCTGGGAGAGAATATGATCTCCAAAGTTTAATGTTGTCGCATCCTCCACAACATATCACTCACCTTTCAAAACTGGATTTGTCTTTTGCGCTCGAAATGGCACGAGAGGTCTTGAGTTCAATATAGTCGGATAGTGGATTATGAGAGGGGCGCTTCGGTTCTGAAATGCAATCTACTTCAGCTCCCATGATGACACTATTTTGGCCAATCCTGGTCCTGGCCACTGTACAGTATTGAAGGTTGGTATTGACGATCCCGTCCAACCTTCCCACCAATTCGGGATCCTGCAAGTCAATCTGTTCTACAAACTCGTCCTCGCCATCTCCCAGATCCTGGCTCTTCTCTTTGCCACTTGAATTCGGGCCTATGTCGGCGGTGGCCTGGCCTAGCTTCGAACTGTTTGCTGTCATGTTGCCTTCCTGGTGTTGAGGGACGGCCCTTTTGTTTGTCTTGATTCGTCTGAGTTCTGATACTGGTTTGGAAATATTGCAGATCGTCTCAAAACGATAACCCCAGTAGGACATGAGTTTGTGTCGCGCATTCGACCCTGCAGCATTTCTTAGCTTCTCTTCCGTGATATCCTCCTCTATATATCTATTTCCGCAAGAATTAAGCATATACGACACCCCAATGGTTATTTTTCTCCATGCTTTTCTTGACATTTCAATGAGCATGTAGTCTTACATGGTTCCATTGAAGAGCGTAGCATTCATCTCCCAGGCTTCATTATTGTCATAGGGAGTGCACATGATCTTGGTTAACATTCCGCGGTAACAGGTAAAGTCAGCCTGGGTAATGCTTGGTTGCTGAGAGGTTGATGTGTGCTCCTTCTGCTTCTGGTGCTGTTCTTGGTCTTTGATGCACATCAACGCGTCCAATAGCGCGTCGATATGTTCGTCCACAAAATTTCGAGTAACGTATTTGTCGTAGTTGACGGACAGATTGTTGGGCGTGCGCAAGTCCGGTGGAAAGTAGTATTTCTAATAAATATACAATATTAGTAACGATACACCCGACGGGACTTGTATTCCCAGGGTAAGAGGGGCGCAAACACGATCAATACCAACTGTGAATCATCCATGATGAAATTTCGCTGTTCATCGTAAGAAAAGCTCCCAATCTCGGTCGGCTGGCGGAAAGGGGCACATTTGACCTTGAACCGCTCCAATGGGTGGAGAGGGAACTGGTGTGGCTCATACGTTGTCCGTTGACCGTGTCGAGGGCGATTTGAGTGTTCGGGACGGCTAGGTCGATAGGACCCTTGTGCCCCACTAGGATGGGAGAATGGTGGATGCGAGGGAAATCCAGCGGGCCTGGGTGGTGGAGGCTGGCCTGGTCGCCCCAGTCGGATAGGAGGCGGGTTGGGTGCCTGTCCTTGAGGATATCGGTGTGTTGAGATGTAAGGGTCGCTCGGCGGTCTCCCCGGCCGCGTCCTATCCTGTGTGTCCTGGCCACTCTTACTGAGCGGGGGTTGATGAGGGCGATACGGATGTGCCATTTGGATTGATGTGTGGATGGAGTGCAAGCAAGGCAAAGTAAATGCTTGCATGCTCCCGCCCCTTGAAAAGTTGGAAGGTGCGTTCACCGCCACCACTTTTGCCCAGCAGTCACATTCCTTTTTTTTCGTTCCTGTCAACATGCAAGCATGCATGCATGCCCACCTCCCTTCCTTCCCTCATTTACAGGCGCACAATGGCGAAACACGAGCTGGTCCAGCACTCGAGCGTGCCTCTGAAGCGCTCCAAGCTCAGTCTCCAGGACCCGGTCTCTGTCGACCTGCCCCTCTTCAATACCCGCTATAGCCAACCCGATTTTGCGAATCCTTTTAGAAGCGCCTTCCGTGACCGCCAGGCTTTTGTGGATGCAGAGAGTCAGGCCAAGATCATCAATAGCCCTTACCCTGCCGTTAGCCTACCCAACTTTCTGCAATCCAAAGAGTTCCTGAAGACACTGCGCGAAGAATTGCTCCTGGAGGACTACTACCACAAGTCCAACGACCTGTACGAGTTTTATCAGTCGGAGGACCTACGCTTGTCCCGGAAGCCCCATATTGTTGCCCTCAAGAACGCCATTTATTCGCACAAGTTCTTTGCCATGATGTCGTCTTTGACAGGAATCGACCTTGACCCCTCCGTGATTGATCTCAACGGAAACCAATACCACGAAGGTTGCTACCTTCTCTGCCATGATGATGACATTAAGAACGAGAAGGAGGGGCGTCGAATTGCATTCATTCTCTATCTGGTGGACGAAGATTGGACAGCTGCGGATGGTGGAGCTCTGGATCTTTTCAGATGGTGAGTTGTTTTTGCACATTGGCCTTACTCTGCTTGCCATATCGTGATATTTCAAACTTTTTCTTACTCGTATCTGATTTCTATCCTGGTTGAAACAGCAACGAATCTGGATACCCTGTTGAAGTGGCACAGTCACTGGTACCGGTCAGGAACACATTGGCGTTCTTTGAGTTATCATCCGTCTCTTATCATCAAGTAGCCGAGGTTTTGACAAGGGACAAGAGCAGGATCTCCATCTCTGGTTGGTTTCATGGGCCACTGAAGACAAAGCTCGTTTCCAAGACCATGCCCTATGAACCCATTGTACAAAAGCCGGATGTTTCTCTGGAGGACATGCTGAACCCTGATTATCTTGGCAAAGGAGCGATGGACAACATTTGCAACGTGTTCTTGGATCAGAGCTCAATTGAGCTTCAAAAATTTCTTAAGCCGACCGTCTTTGATGCTCTCGTGAAAGAGCTGGAGGCTTTTGGTCAGAACGAAGGGAAAGAAGCAGAATCGACTCTGTGGGATGAAAAGATGGGACCCAGCCATGTTCGTAGTTACAGCCGCGTTTCGAGCCAGAATCAAGACAGGATCCCGACAGTCTTGAAGCAGGTGCAGACACTTTTTGGCTCGGCCTTGTTTGAATCCTACTTGAAAAAAATCACCAACCTCAGCTTTCTTGCTGTCAACACGGAGCTCAGGATGTTCAAAAAGGGAGACTATACACTTTTGCATGACCACGCCTTGGAGAAGGACGGTTTGGACGTCACGTTCAGCTTTCCGTCCTTGGGCGCAGGACAGTCCGAGTGGAGTGAGGATTGGGGTGCTGGCGCGACTCACTATGTGGCTGAGAAATCAAACCTTTTGACTCTCTATCCACGAGCCAACACATTGACGATTGTTCTCCGAGATGAAGGAACGCTTCGATTTATCCGCTATTTGAATTCTCGTGTGGGTGAGGCAAGGCGGCGGGAACTGAGTATGCTCTTCTCTGTTAATGATGACGAGGAAGATGACGATGATGGAGAAGAGGAAGAACAGCAACAAGAAGAAAAGAAATAAAGAAACAAGTAGAGTAGAGCTTTATTCTAGAGATCCGATGCGCTGATCCCATTCTCCAGCACGCAAGGTCCCCCCGCCAAGATTTTGAGACCGTTTTTTTCGGCATAGCTGAGGGCCTCAGAAGACTCTGCACCGGGTTGCAACCATACTCGGGTGATGCCGTTCTTGTGGGCTTCCTCTAGGACAGATTTGGTGACGGTCGGAGGGGTGATGACCGAGACGTGGTAGTCGGCAGGACGACCAGGGAGCTCTGACAGGCTGGCGACGCAGGCTTGTCCCTCAATGACCTTTTCCCTTGGGTTTACAGGGACGGCCTTGTAGCCATTGTCGATGTACCTATTATTGTTTATCGTTGAAAGGATGATGAAGCAGAAGGTAGAATGTCAGTGTCAGTGTCAGTTAAGGGACAGGGAGGGCGGAGGTCACTTGGTGAAAGGAGGCGACGCTGACTTGCCACTGAAGGATCCTGTTGCCAAACTTTGCGCGGTTGGAGCTGGCGCCGACGACGGCAAACTTTTGCTCCGCCGAGGAAAAGAACTCGCGGATGAGGATCCCGACGGAGGGCGAAGACGGCATGACTGGTCTGGGGAGAGTGGAGGGGTGTTTGGAGGAGAAGTGGGTGTCGTGGCGGAAGGAGAGCGGCGGAAGTGACGAGGACGGAAGTGAAGAAGGGAAGGAGTGAAAGAAACGCGTCCACGTCCGATGCGAAGGAGAAAAAGAACACCTTTGCTCATTCATTCATTCATTCGTTCATTCATTCCTGCATTTGTTTCTTCATTCATTCATCCTTCTTCCCTCTTTCGTTGTTCAGCCCCACTCCCATCACCGCCCGCATCCACCTCCCTCCCTCTTCACATGATGTCTTCCAACAACACTGCAGGCAAGAGCCATACTCATCCCAAAAGGGTCTCCAAAAAGGATGTATCCCCTTACCTCCCCCTAACTGTCGGACCTCTTCTCCATCTCCCTCTTTGCAGATGTCACCCCACAGGACGATGCATCCTTCGCAAGCCTCGTCCAAGATATCCAGCTCTCTGCCCAAGGTAAACGCGGACAGCGTTCCTCATTCCCTGTCAGAACAAGACGCCAACAGAGACACTCACTCCTCCTCTTGCCATATTCTCGAACCCTCAAACACTCTAGCGGCTGATCCCGACTCGGTTGAGGCCCATATCCCTAGACTGGTTGCCCAGCTTGAGTCAGCAAAGACCCAATTGAAGGCAGGAGAACACAGCGATGCTCTCTGGGACCAGGTTGCCAACGACTTTCAGTTCTTTGGTGATGCTGCTCGCAAAGGTACAATTCAAAGAGTAGCATGCTCTCTAAAGCACAGCTTTGGTCGATCTTTTGTTTCCTCACGGCTCAATTCACGGATCTAACGGACAGTGTCTTTCTGTAGAGGAAGCCAGGACACCCATTGGCAAATCCCCAGTGATCGGATTGATCGTCGAGTTGGAGGCCTTGAACGGCGAGCGTAGAGCTCATGTTGATACTCAGGCCATGCGTGCCCTCGCCAACGCTTGTGTTGATCACGGTAAGAAAGTCAGATATGCACCTGAAGATCCACGGCCTTACCCTCCATCCTCAACTGACGCCTGCTTTCTTGGTATTTCGTACTTTTTTCATATTTATAGAGGCCAACAGATTGATTCTCTTGAAAGAGAATGCCTTTGATACCATTCTCCAAGTTCTCAGAAATTCGACGCATGCAGATTCGGTCAAGAATGCGTGTGGAGCACTTTTAAACACCACCATGTCTTGTGGTAAAAATTACGAGCGTCATGAGGACACTTCTCAAGAGAAAAAGGAAAAAAGTATGGACTTTTTTTCATGTACACTAACACAACAACAACAACGATGATTTGTTGCTTTGAATTGGACTTCTAGAACCTGCACAGACAAAGGTTGTAGAGTTGGGCGCAGTAGAGCAGCTCCTGAAAGTGCTGCAATCGCAGGATATTGAGGAGAACGAGATCACCGTGACGATTGCTGCACGCGTCTCTGCGTTCTTGTGCGAGCTTGGTAAGGAGGGGGAAAAAAAAGGTGTTGACCTCATTTTGACCCATCGGTCAATGGACTCTCCCAGTTTCTAGCATGCTCAACATTCTCGATTGCTTCAAAAAATACAGATACAGGAATCCAAGCTGTCATTAAGGGCTCCGGCATCAAGACATTGATTCAGCTCTTGGAGCGGACGTGCCAGGATGTGGAGTCATACGTGGATATTATTGATGCGGTCACCGACATCTTGCGCCCAGTAGCTGCCAAGGATTCTGCTCAAACGGCCATTTTCCAGGAGGGTCTCCTGACCCCTTTGTTGGATATCTTGGAGAACGCAGGAACCTCGGACGAGGGAAAGACTGAGGAAGAAAAGAAGGAGGACGACAAGAAGTTTGCTGCAATCAAGGCCGATTTGATCGAGGTGGTCGTTTCGGTAACACTAGCTGGTAAGCGTCCATGCCTTGATGCCAATGAATGTGTCATTTTCGTGGTTCTTACAATTTTTTTTCCCTGTCACTTATTCTTCCCAGATGCCAACATGATTCCTATTTTCAACAACAAGGAGATTATGAACCGTTTCTTGACGTGGCTCGACTTGGCGGATCGTGAGGATTTGCAAACTTGTGCTGCTCTTTGTCTTGGCAACGTGGCGCGTTCTGGTCAGTACACATTTTATTTTGGTTTCTGGATGATGGACGCTGAAGAGACAAGCGGAGTTCTAACAGTAAGCGACTCGACTCTCTTCCCACAGATCAACATTGTATCAGTCTTGTGCACGAACACCAGGCCGTGGAACCGCTTATTCATGTCGTCCGAAAGGCCATTGACCTGAAGGCGAGCCACGCCGCCACAGGAGTTCTTCGTAATCTTGCCTTGCCAGGTAATGGAGCAGTTTGGTCATTGAATTTGTATCGAAGCTGATTTAATATTCGATCTGGAAAATTAACCGCAAAAGTGATTTTTTTTTTTGGATACTTTGGACCTTCATAGAGAAGAACAGAGAGCAGATGGGTAATGCGGGTGTTATTCAGGCTTGTTTCCCTCTCCTCAAAAAGGACAATGCTCTGCCACTCCAGTCCAACATTGTTGGCATCTTGAAACGCCTCTGTACAAACGATGGATACAACTCTATCCGCGTCATCTCTGGTCGCGAACCCTTTGAGACATTGTCATCGACCTCGAATGCAGAATCAGAGCTGGAGACACCACTTTCAACCTTGGTCGAATTGATTGATCGAACAGACGACTTTGCATTGAAGAGCGAAGGCACTCGAACGCTGTGCAACCTGATCAAGGTGACTTGGGGAAGTGACAGCATGACGGATATTGATGATGCTTCCGTCAAGGCTCTTCAACAGACCCTCAGCAAGACCGAGGTCGTGCTGCCCATTGCTGCCATGACCCGTAATCCAAAGTTTGTGGTCCTGCAGAACGAGGGTGTCATCGCCCTCACCCTCCTCGTCACCAGCCCAACACAAGGTGAGTTTAGGTTGAAAAAGGCACTTCTTTCTCTCCCCTCCCCACGGGGTAAAAGCATGATCGTTGTCCTAACAATATCGGAGGTATTTCTCGCGTCGATGTAATACTTAGACAAGAATGCGGTTTTGGACTCTCTTGTCTCCGTGGCTGTGACGCCGCAGCCTGATCCAGAGACTACCATCACCGAGGATGCACCTGCTGCCGAGAAGGCAGTTTCGTTCACACTCCTGGAGAGTCTCTTGATCTTGATCAAGAACAAGGACGGCAAGTGCCCTGATGAAGTTCGCACGAACGTCTGTGTGCTTTTGCGAAACGCCCTCGACTCTGCCACGCGCGATGGTGAAGGTAAATTTGACATTATCTCTTTTTGCTATGCCCTGAAGATAAAAAGAAAGAACATGTATTAAATTGTTTGGAATATTTTCGTCCGCAAATCCTAGATCCCGCTTACTTGACGTTCCTCAAGTCCTCTGGTATCAAAGATACTCTTACAGAAGTACACTCGCAGCCCGACACCCGACCATTAGTCAAGACCGCCATTAGCGAGGTCCTTTCTAGACTTTAAACAAGAAAAGACATTGATTTGACAACAACAATGATGTGTATATTTTATCCTTTTTTCTTCTTTATTGTGGTCTACGACCGAGACCCTGAGGGCGTGTTGCCTCGACTGCTGGATTGCGTATAAACGGGTACGCTCATGTTGCCGTATTGACCGTGTAGGGCTCTATTACGCTCATATTGTGCCCGAAGCGGATGGCTGCTGAAGCCGCTACTCCCACCAGTGTTCTGTGTTTCAGAGGATGACTGCGGTATCAGGTCGGCTGGAATGTGAGTATTCTCATTTGAATACGAGTCACTATTAGTGCTTCCACCTGTAAACGTCGCAAAATCCATGATGGGAATCACTGGAGATCCAGACTCATCGTCCTCGGTCTGGAAGCGTTGATAGGGATCCCGTCTCCTGTCTTGAGTGGGTGTCGGTGTTGGAGGGGGTAGAGTAGTTGTGATACGAGATGGAGATAGAGATGGGGACATTGGGCGGGCATACCCTAGATTACTGTTGTTGTAGTAGTTGTTGTTGTTGGAGGGTGTCCTGGATCGAGGTAACGTGGAGGATGAAGTTGGGTCCACGACCTGATTCAAAAACATATTGAAGGCGATAGAGGTTGAAGAGTTTGGCATGAACTCTGCGGGGGAGATTGTGCAGACAGAGATGGCCTCTCCACCATATTTTTGAACCAAGTCCAGAGCTCCATGTCCTCCTACACCACCACCACTACCACCTCCGCTGGCGACCATGTCCATTTTTGTGCCAACGACCAGGATTGGAATACTTAATTGGCTATCTCCGTATCCTAATGGCATTCCAGAATTCTCCAGGTAGGATCCGATCCATGTCCACAAGTTGTCGTAGCTGCGTCGATTGCACAAATCATGTACGAGGATGATGCCCTGATAGGTCATGCCTCGATAAAACATGTTCCTCGTGCTGGGATCTCTCACCGCGGGGGATCCAGAAATGTCGTAAAACTCTATGAACTTTGGCTGGAGTTGATTTCCATAACTCGAGGATGAAGCCGAGGACTGATCTGAAGGGCGAGGAAACAGGGAAGGCATCATGGCCGAACGAGCACCTGAGGAGGACCCGGTAGCAGAAGGCACGGTGGAGGAGTGTAAGCGAACCTGAACATTGCATCCGACGGTTGGTGTGGGCGACGACAGGACCTCTTCATGGCAGAGAGCATGGACCAGGGTCGTCTTTCCCTAGAAGAAAAAGAAAGGGAAGGGATGAGTAAGCGAAGGAATGAAACTTGGAGGTCATGACTTTGTGCATTCAATGTCCAGATGCAGACAATCTGCACTGAGAGAGGGGTCCTTACGACGCCCGAGTCGCCGAGGACAAGGACCTTGAAACTATCGTCCGTGTGGTGGGAGGCAGCCCTGTGCGTGTCGTTTGTCTTGTACATGGATGCGGGAGTGAGGATGGATGAAGAGACGATGCAAGAGAATAAACGCGTGTAGAGTTCGTGGCACACGCGCCACCAAAAGCCTCTTTTTTTTTTTTTTTTTTTTATTCAATGAATAGGCAGAGAGCTGGGATCGGTGACCTGGTATTGATTCCAGCCCGTAGTTGAGTTCTTGCGTAAGAAGCGATCGAGATACTCTCAGATTTCTGAGTATCGCTAGAACTCCATCTCGTCCATCTCATCGTCTTCCTCAAGCCTGTCCTTTTTTCTCGCTGCTTCGATGCGGTCATTGAGCTCGACCAGTTTCTCGCTGAGCTCTTCTTTATGGGAATCGTACAATGCGTCCCACGTTTTGGCCGTGATCCTGGAAACAGACCGAGGGTTCGTGATGTGCTGGCACTCCTCGGCGAGTAGCTCCATAACGCTGTCACTAATAACTTCCTCTGGTTCAAAGTCCTCGTCACCTTTCAGAGAATCGTGACAAAAGGCGGCCCTCCACTCCTTAATTGCCAAACGGAAGCACAACTTCTCAACCTCTGTTCGTCTTGGATATCGCCTTTCTTTCCTTGCTTGGCCAACCACGGGTGGCGTAGTAACAGCGGGTATATTGCGGCCCTGTCGAGTCCGATCCTTTGGTATATGCAGGCTGTCGAGGATCTCGCTCAACGTTTGACGGCGACACTTTGTGGTAGTGATGTATCGATAAACATTGTCATCGACATCTTTTTCGTCTGGCGTAAGGCTCGGAACCAAGAGGATGGCTTGTCCTTGGATATCTGGATTACGAGCAGCTCCGTCAAAGCGTCGGACAAGGGAAGACATGGATGGAGGATAGCCCCATTGAATCACGCGTTCAACACCGTTAAATTCATACCTCACTCCTCCGACTTCTGTGGTCAAAAGCAGATCGAGTTTGTTGTCCTTGAACTCGTTCATGATGCGTGCCTTGTATCCATCTGAAAATACCGCGTGAAAGACACCGATTCGAGCCTCAGAGTTCTGGGATCGTAGGAACTGTCCGGCTTCAACGGCTTCGAGTGCGTTGTTGAAGTAGACGATGGTCTTTTTCTTGTCACCAAGGGTGAACAGCAGGTCCCAGAATGAGCCAGACTTGTCGCTCTGTTCCCTAACAGAGTAGAAGAGACTTGATCGGACACTACTCATGGCGTTGGGTGAATGTGATGAATGAATGTCGACATGCATGGAACTGTTTGGTCAAAAAATTTAGCTCAACAAGGCACGGAAGCCCTTAAGCACCGTCGCGTGTTGGGTGGTGTCGTATGTATTGTGAATCGGCCATGGCTTCTTTCCTTGCACTAACAGTAATGTAAATAGACTACTATTCGATTTATTTACATGCAAATAGGAGCGTGGGAACGTGGGAACGTGGGAAACGGTACCCTACGCCAATGGCTCGGTGATCTCCTCCTTGGACGCAGACATGTCCCTTTGCCGCCGCTCGAGACGACCTGGACAGCATACTGCAAAGGCCCCAAAGAGAGACCCAAATACTGTCACAGGCACCAACGCCAGCGTGATCCAGATACCTGGTCCAAAGTTGACCTCTGCTTCAGGCATCAGGTGGTTCTCGTAATGGACTTTACGCGTACCATACACCGTAAGCACAACGACCAGCAACAGCACACACGAGAGTGTCACCAGCAATGACAAAAAGGCCGAAAGCGCATGCAACCAGCGCGTACGGAAACGAGGGAATAGCGCGACAAACGAGAGCAAGAACGCGATGAACGCCAGGCAAGTTGCTATTGAGGTTCAAAGGGAGGTTTTAGTGACTGAAGTACGGAAGAGGGGTTCTTAAGGATAGCTCCTCTTTCTTTTATACCTACCAGGGATGTAAAGAACGGTCACCTTGTTGAAGTTTCGAATGGCATCAGACACGTATTGCTGGTCAACGTGGTAAATGGCAGGAATTGGTTCTGCAGTGTGTGCAAGCCATTATTCCATTCGAGGAGATAAAGAGTTAGAAAGAAACAATAAAGCATTGAGTGAGGGGATGATTGGCATCTTGAGATTTTCACTTACCAAGAGTGTAACCAATCTTGCCGTTGCTGCACTCATTGACTACATTATCAGTGCCCTCGCAAAAATTCCAGAGACCAAAAGTCAAAAAGTCGTATGTCATGTCCAACCAACCACCTTGTGGTCCGTTGCCACTCGTGTAGGCAACCTGTGTGGACCGAATGAAAAGATGAGATCGGTGTTGTGTCTATTGTGGATTAACTTTGTGTAACAAAGCTCTAGGTTTACCTTCATGAAGTAGAAGCTAGTAAAGAAGCGAGCAATGGCCAGGTCGCCGACAGTGACCAAGAACAGCAGCAGTGCTGCTATCAAGTTGACAAGGAAAGATACAACGGGGATGAACATGTTTGGCAGGAGGTGGGAGGTAGTGGTAGTGGCTTGGTGTCCAGTTTGAAATAAAGGTTGTTTTGCATGAATAAGAGCGGGCGAACAGAGGGCATGGTCGTCTTTATATACAGTCGAAAGAACGAGGGACCAAGCTTTTGGAGGAGAGATGTCATTCGAAGGGGGTGGCGAACAGTGGAGACGGCACAAGGAGGGACGATAAGCGGGAAAAGTCCAGGATAGAATAGAAACCGGCCGACCGTGTCTCTCTGTCACTCAGTCTATGGATGATCTCTCCCTGCACCCTCCTTTTCTCCTTTCAGGTTGCGCGAAAAACAGATTGTTTTTTTGTCAGCGACGATGTGCATTGAGAAGAGTGCGTCCATCTACCGTGGGCAGATGTGAAGAAGGAGTGCCAGTTCCAGGGATGATCCAGCTCTTGTTTTTGGTCTTGTTTTTGCCGCTCAAACAACAGGAAAGATGCCGGTCAGGGGACAGAGGACGCAGGAAAGGGCAAGGGATGGGATCAACAGCAATAAAAAGCAGGATCTCTCCTTTCTTATCCCTCGATCTCGTCGATAGATGGTCTAACCTCACGCTTCCCGCAACCCGGTTACTGCAGGGTCAACCTTCGGTCAAAGGGGAGACTGCTCTTCTCTGCATGGTAGACTGTGGGTCCGTCAACTTGAAAACAAAGTACGCGCCGTGCTAGGACATGCATTATCCGTTCAGGGCCATCTTTCGCACGCCCCTTGCCGCCATTGTTTCGACATCCAACCTCAACGCAATCTCCCGAGTCCATTTTCCATTTCTTTTTATTACACCCACCGGCTCCCTTCTGTCTGTGAGTGTCGAGCGTCTGTGTGCTCGTAGGGATAATTTCTGTTAAGATCGCCTTTAAATTCAAAAGCGGGTTCCAAAGAACAAGCAGTGTAGCAGTGCATGGCGTCACTCTAGGGTTGAGCCGATAACAGTGCCCTGTAAAAAAGAGGTGGTTTTGTAGATGATCTACAAGTGCTAGGCGTGTGTGAACGAAAGAAGGGGCTCGTTCACAGCGAGACGCGCTTATTGCAATTCCCTGGCCGTAACAGGCAAGTCATCTCGAGAAAGAAAGTCAAGGAGGTCAAGGCGGGGGATGGCACCCTGGAGGACCCTTTTTTCGAAGGATTGCAATGGGTCAGACTCCGTTCAGACATCCCGAGCAAAGTATACCTAGAACAAAGGCCGTGTCTCAGTGGAATAAAATAAAACAGTAAAATCTGGCCCTTTCAGGTTCAAGGCCGATGATGAAGAAACCAGGGGGAGGCGGAGTCGTTTACGTGGCGAGCGACCTGAACTGGTGGATTGCGCAGGAAAAACACAAGCAAGGTTAGACGCAAAGAATCTCCACATCCGGTCCCCAACAACGTGCGGAGTCCTACGAGCGGAGCCAACGGCATCGTCTACCGTCAGCCAGCCGCGGGAAGAGGCCTGCATCCCCGAAAAGGAGCATGAGCGCACAGAGCAGACGAGCACGGGTTTGTTTGGTCGCACAAGACAACGACGTTGCAAGACGAGACGGCCTCAAAGGGCGGATTTGCCCCATCAAAAAAGAAAAGGAAAAAAAGAATCAAGAAGCAAGAAATGTGTTTGTTTATCTAGGGCATTGGGCGCCATGGTGCCATGTACCCTGCTCCTCTTGAGTTCAGCAGTAGAATGAAAGATAGGGAGAGGGGAAAGAAAAGAAAAGAAAAGAAAAGAAAAGAAAAGAAAAGAAAAGAAAAGGAACAGTGGAGACAGTTCCCGAGGGGCAGGGGTCGCCTCGGAGAAATCCTTTGCGAGAGAAGAGGAAGAAGAAGAGGAAGAAGACACTGGCGGAGTTTTCCTTTCTCACACCGTTGGGACAGAAAAGGACTTTTTTTTCTCTTCTTCTTCTTCTTCTTCTGCCTTCTTCTCTCCCCCATTCATTCATTCTTCTCATTCCCAAACACCATGGAGTCCATTCAGATCTTCAAGGACCTCGGCGCAAAGTACCTCAACCTTGACTTTGAGGACGACCGCCACATCTTCAAGAACACCCAGGACTGGGCCATCGCCCCCCAGCCCGAGGGTATTCTGTATCCCGAGTACCATGACATTCTCGTCAACTGGCGCACGCCCTTCATCGTCGCTGCCCTCTATGTCCTCATGGTCGTTCTCTTGAACCCCAAGCAGGGCAAAGTCTCTCGAGTGGTTGCTGCCTCCAATGCTTCCAAGGAGGGCGCCAAGGACAAGCAAGAGCTCTCCCAGTCCTCATCCGCCATGACCGCCCTGGTCTTTGTTCACAACACCATCCTCTGCGTCTACTCTGCCTGGACTTTTTACGGAATGTTCTTTGCCTGGAAGAAGGCCTTATCTACCCACACCTTCTTGGAGGCTGTAAGTCGATAGTATACATTACAAAAAGGGACCAAGAGGAGGTGGATGATTATCCACACTTATGATTCTGTTGACTGACATGTTCTCCCTTTTTTTCCCTTTTACAGGTTTGCGACACTGACGGCACCTTCTGGAACAGTCTCGGTTACTACTCGTACTACTTTTACCTCTCCAAGTACTACGAGATTGTCGATACCATCATCATTCTTCTCAAGGGACGTCGCTCTTCGCTCTTGCAGACCTACCACCACGCTGGCGCCATCATCACCATGTACCTGGGTTACAACTACCGCGCTCACCCCATCTGGATCTTCACCACCTTCAACTCGTTCGTGCACACTATCATGTACGCCTACTATGCCGCCACCTCTGTCGGATTGAAGCCTCCTGGCAAGAAGTACTTGACCTCGATGCAGATCACCCAGTTCTGGGTCGGTACCTCTTTGGCCTTCTGGTACGAGATTGGTGCTCCCAAGGGCTGCTTCTCCAACACTGGCTCTCGTTTCGCTATCTGGACCGTCCTCGCCTATGTCTTCCCCTTGATCTACCTCTTCACTGCTTTTGCCAGAAAGATGTACGGAAACAGAGTCAAGGCCGCCCAGGCTGCCAAGATTGCAAAGAAGGAGAACTAAAGAAAAAAAAAAAAAAGTTGCCGAGCCCAAGCCCAGATCAGGCGCAGTTCCTTTTTTTCTTCTGTTCTTTTCTTTTTTATTTCTTCAAGTGATTCATACCAAACACGTACACACAAAACCACAAACGCACCCTCCACCCCTCCCACACACACTTTCTCTTGTAAGCATCCTCCCTCCTCCTCCAGCATTTGTAGATCACCTTCAACTTCATTTTCTTTTTTGTTCACAATAAACAGATTGTCATTTCAAAAAAAAAAGTTTATAATCGAGGTTGTCTACAGAGACATCATCATCTCCTCCTCGTCGTCAGATTCCTTTGGTGGATGGACCAGGGATCGCGCCAAGTTCCTGACAAGAGTCAGACGGAGCACATCCAGTTGCTTCTCCCGTTCATCAACAATCGTCCCAGTAGAAGAAGGGGCGGGAGGAGGCAAGAGTTGAAGATATTCATCCTTGAACTGAGATCCAACAATCTCCTCAAGGCATTGCATCAGCTCATAGGTATCGTGTGAATCAAAGATCACCCTGTCCTTGTTTTCCAACAGAGGAAGTGCGTCCATTAGAAGAATCGCCCAGTATTTCCTTGGTGCCTTCTCCGTGGCTAGGATGGCGACAAGGGTGCCCGCTGCCTCGGTAAATTTGCCGCTCTAAGGAATGATTTTGTTTAGAAAAATAGAATAGTAGAGCCTGGCAGTATCTGTACCAGCAAAAAAAAAATACCTTAAAGTCTCGTTGGAAAGAGGCATAGGATCTTAAAAAGTCGACGTGTTCGTTGGGTGAGGTGGAGCTCGGAAGAGTGCTCAGAGCCTCGTCAATGTCGAGCTTGCCAGCGAGATACTTTAACATCATGTTGTCGGCGACCTTGGCTACCCGGTCGCCATCTTTGGAGGCTATAAAGTGCTGAATCGCAAGAGCGTACTCTCCACGTTTCTCCTCCTCCACAGCCATGACCTATTTACATATGTAGTACGGTTAAGCTCTGCATCAGCTCCTTCTGTCAAGCTGTTCTGGACATCTGTCGTGGAACTTACTCTGTTGATGGACCTCAGAGAATCTACAAGGTTGTTGTCTTTGCAAAACTGGAGAACTTTGTGTGCTTTTGTCGAGGTTTCCATAGGGACGTGACAAATCCACTGCAGTTGCCAGAATTACGAACGTTAGGCAAAGTCATTTTGGAGATAATAAAAGACGATATTAACTAAGTTAGAGCTTACCTCAGACAACATAGCACGTCCAGTATGGCCGCAGTTGAGCAGATATCCGGCAATCTCTTCCCATAAACTAGGATCTGCCATCAAGCTGTGAGCATAGCTGGTGATGAAAAAGTCACGGATGTTTGAATCCCATCCCAGAGCAATGGTATCCTGCAATTGCATGTCAGAGATATCCAGATATCCATATTGCTGAAATACATCTGCCAAATGAGCCACTAGCCACGGGTGGAAATTGCCACAGTAGCGAATCGTCTACAATCAATGTTTTGTGACATTAGAATCTTTCAAAGAGCTGTTGCAGGTCCATCCACGCAGCGACAGTCTGGTTCCTACCTTAATGGCATCTAGCTCCAGAATACCGACTTTGATCTTGTCCAACAACGAAATATCGGTACCCTTTAGGTATCTTTCTACACAAATACCAAGTATTGGCCTAAAGGTAATACACAATCATAGTAAGTACAGGTCCCAAACAACGGGTTCACCTTGAGCCAACTTGTCTAGGGCCTTACACCAGGTCGTGACGGGAGCACTCAGGTTCCGTGTAAAGTAGAATTGCAGAGAACGCCTCTTCCCAAGACTTTGTGTTTTCAAAGATAATCTCCACATTTCCGGTCAATATGCTCATCGCAGTGTCGGCCTCTGTTCCCAAGTATAAAAGGAGCGGCGATTTTGCGAATAATCTATAAACAGAGTATTAGCATGCAGATGAGGACACTGGAACCAGTAAGTATAATCCAAGTTTTGTCCACTGTTACTCACTGGCACTTTTCCTGCCAATGACCATAGCGACCACGAGTCTTCCCATCTAGCTGCATTGTATCTGAAGAAGGGATCCCGCGAAGAACAGCCAAAAAGCCATCGAGAGCATCGGCAGTGTTTTCGTCCTCTTCTTCATTCAACGCCTGTTCTATCATGAATACAGCCGAGTTCTTCATTCCTCGGAGCAGACATCTAGAAAAGCAACAAGCGTTAGTGTTCTTATAGTCTGTGCTCTATAAGCGTTTGACGCTGCAAATACAACAAGTTTCTTACTGATATATATAGGGCCAGAAATCTGGCTGCAAGAGTTTGCCTGCAGTTGCGAGCAAGTTCTCTCCCATTTCTGGATCCATTCCTGATGTCAAAGTAAAAAAAAGCAGAGTGAGTACAGAGGTGTAAAGACATAACACTGTGAGACAAAGAGTGCTGCCTACCTCCATCGTGCCTCGTCAACCATTCACCATAGAGGAACGCGATTGGCCTTTTGTTGTCGGTTGTAAGGAACATGTACTCTGCAAGTTGCCAGATGGAACGAAGCTTGTCCATGAGTTCGACCTCATGTGCGATATTTTGTGCCTTTTCGGTATCGTCTATAGCGATAGATAGGGCCTAGCAGTTTGAAATCCGTCCCGTCAGTCGAGTGTTATCCAACAATGTTATATCTGTGCTAAGTAGACATGGTCTTACGTCCAGTCTTAAAAGGTACCGTTCGATTCCTTCATAGTACCGATCAAAGCTCCTCTGATAAAGATCTGGTGTGGTGTATGGATCCTTTGATAATGTGTCGAGGAACACTCCGTACATCTGCTTGATAAACTAAGGAAAAAATACGCGCGTGAGTAAGATTGACCAACATTCCTTAGTAAAATGACAGCGTTTGGACTTACTGGGAGTCTGAACTCTGGAATAGTTTCTTGGCACAAAAAGACGATATTGTCCTTTGAGGACGCGGTTTGCTTGACAGGGAACTGCATGGAGCGGAAAAGATATTGTCAATGGACGTGCGCGTGATCTTTGGACAAAAAAAACGCGTTTCGTGGACGGACCTGCTCTGCCGCCTTCTTTCCTGCAACATACACAGCCAGCTCATTTGTGCTAGGCCTGAAAGTCGACTGGAGTGTCCTGTTACTCTGGGACCATTTCTCGACAGTGGTGTCCTTGCCAATGGGACTGGGGTCGAGGTGCACCCAAGAGACAGAGTCGCCGTCATCGCCGTCCTTGTCCAGGTCCAAATCCATGTCCAAATAGATGTCCTCGGTTGGGTTGCTGAAGATGGACTGCTTGGTGGAGCGAGAGCCATCCGCGGGCGCCTTGAGCGAGGGCTGGATCAGGGGGAGGGATGCCATAGCCGCGTGTGCGTGATGTCTGACGAGAATGAATGAATGATGCGAGTGATCTGCATGCAAGAAAAAAAAGTAGTGACTGCTTGCTAATCGACATCACGTGATTGATTCTGGCCTTCATCCAGCATAGATTCACACCAACCAATCAGCGCCCGCCTGCCGCCCGTGCGCGCAGCAGAGCGAGGCCACATGACCATGCGCAGCCCATAAAGCAGTGTCTTGGCGTCACCAATGCATTTTTTCCTTCTTTCTTCTTCTTTCCACACCAGCTTCACCCTTTCTTTCCCCTTCTTGCTCCCTTCCCTTCCCTTCCAAACAAGCCCATCCCAATCCCAATCCATCTGAAGTATCATGCAGATCTTCGTCAAGACCCTTACCGGCAAGACCATCACCCTCGAGGTCGAGTCTTCTGACACCATCGACAATGTCAAGCAGAAGATTCAAGACAAGGAGGGTATTCCCCCAGACCAGCAGCGTCTCATTTTCGCTGGTAAGCAGCTCGAAGACGGTCGCACCCTCTCCGACTACAACATCCAGAAGGAATCCACCCTCCACTTGGTCCTCCGTCTCCGTGGCGGTATGCAAATCTTTGTCAAGACCCTCACCGGCAAGACCATCACCTTGGAGGTCGAGTCCTCTGACACCATCGATAACGTGAAGCAAAAGATTCAAGACAAGGAGGGTATTCCCCCAGACCAGCAGCGTCTCATTTTCGCTGGCAAGCAGCTCGAGGATGGTCGCACTCTCTCTGACTACAACATTCAGAAGGAGTCCACCCTCCACTTGGTCCTCCGTCTCCGCGGTGGTATGCAGATCTTTGTCAAGACGCTCACCGGCAAGACCATCACTTTGGAGGTTGAGTCTTCGGACACCATTGACAACGTGAAGCAGAAGATCCAGGACAAGGAGGGTATTCCCCCAGACCAGCAACGACTCATCTTTGCTGGCAAGCAGCTCGAGGATGGTCGCACTCTCTCTGACTACAACATTCAGAAGGAGTCCACCCTCCACTTGGTCCTCCGTCTCCGCGGTGGTATGCAAATCTTTGTCAAGACGCTCACCGGCAAAACCATCACTTTGGAGGTTGAGTCTTCGGACACCATTGACAACGTGAAGCAGAAGATCCAGGACAAGGAGGGTATTCCCCCAGACCAGCAGCGCCTCATCTTTGCTGGCAAGCAACTCGAGGACGGTCGCACCCTCTCGGATTACAACATCCAGAAGGAGTCGACTCTTCATTTGGTGCTGCGCCTTCGTGGAGGAATGCAGATCTTTGTCAAGACGCTCACCGGCAAGACCATCACCTTGGAGGTCGAGTCTTCGGACACCATTGACAACGTAAAGCAGAAGATCCAGGACAAGGAGGGCATCCCCCCAGACCAGCAGCGTCTCATTTTCGCTGGCAAGCAGCTCGAGGATGGTCGCACCCTCTCGGATTACAACATCCAGAAGGAGTCGACTCTTCACTTGGTCCTTCGTCTTCGTGGTGGCCAGTAAGGTGCCTCTGCCTTTTGAGCATGCGCCTGCCTTTCGGAAGCTTTGTTTCTTTCAAGTCTAACGCGACTTCAGGCTTTTTACTTGCAATAAATCAATAAGACGCAGCCCTTGGGCGGTCCCACTCCTTCCTATCATTCATTGTCCATTCATTGCTGGAGGTTTCTTGTGGCAATAAGATCCTTCAGCCCAGCAAATGTTTATTCTCTGTCGACTCTGGGGGATTATTGTGCGGAGTCAAAAATAGTGTGGGGACCACAGCCTTTTTGGGAGGCACATGCTAATATTTTGGCTGGCAAATGCATGTTGATGAAATTACATCCCTCTTTTCTCCTCTCTACTCCATTTAACGCTCCTACAACGCATCCAATTGCCTGACTGATGACCACCGCAGGATTCCCGTACATTCTCCCCACGACGGCGAATGTGTCGCTTTTGGACTTCATTGCTCCGAATGCCCAGTACCAACGAGCGCTCTCTAACGCGACTGCGTTTCGGGGTCGACTCCGGACAGCTCTCAAGGAGCACAAGCATTCAGACCGACACGACCTGTTGAATATCCAAAAGGTGAAGTTACAAATGCGAGAAAGGAAGAGGGTGGTTCCTTATGACTACTTCTACAACGATGACAACAAACAACAACAAAAAAATGTCTTGTGGTCCCAAAGATCCAGGATAAAAAAAAAAGTCAATTTCTTTTGTATTAATCATTGTCTGTTCAACATTTTTGGCGGTAACAGGCCCTTGAAGACTACATTCCACTGCTGTTTGGCTATGTGTCTGGGATCGAGAACTCGGAATTGATACTGATATCGGATGTGGGTAAGGAGGAAAAAGAGATGACAGGGATATAGGAAGGACGAATGATTGGACATGTCAAGATAACAAAAAAACAAACGCGATGATTGAACAACCTTCTCACACTCGCTCCTTTTCCCACTCTTCTTCCTCCTTCAGAAACAACATGGCGTTGTACTCTCTCGAACGCAGCACTCTCCTCCAAGCAGCCGCGGGTGAAGCAGAAATCCATTTATTACGAGGCCATCTTTACGCTCCTGACCCTAGGCTACGTGCTCATGGACCGTGCCAACGAAGCTTCGCAATCAGTTCAGAGACGGATCCAAGTCGCCATCGGGGACGTATCGACCTACACTGGAGGGTACGGTGATGGGTCCTCCTTGGCTGGTGCAAACCTTGGCAGTAGTGGCAGTGGCGGCGGTAGTGGCTCTGGTAGCGGCATTGGTGGCAACAGTAGTAGTATCGATGGGGGTGGAAGCATCGGCGGAGGCAGTGGTAGCAGTAGCGGGAATAACGGTGGATCATCCGCGTCAAGGTTGTTCAAGAAGAGTTCAAAGTCAGGCAAAGGTGCTGGCAACACCATTGGCGAGTTTACAGATTATTTGACAGACGAGGATCTGGCTGGGATCGACCATCAATTGACTTTGGCCGCCGACCTGTATTGCAAAGCTGCAGGCGTCTTTGAGTATGTAACCCAGCAAATGATCCCACGTTGGAACCAGAGGATCGCTTCCGTGACTGCAGCCTTGACCGCAGCCTCCAACCCTGGACCCATGGGGTTGGGTAAGATTGTCCCCGAGAGTGCTCGACCTGTCGATGTTCAAACTAGTCTGGTCTCTGCTCATATCAAGTACGGAGAGTTTCGATTGTTTATTTTCTGCGTGCATTGTTCTCTTATCGATGATATTGTCGTGAAAGGTTCGCATTTTCTGACTTTTCTTTTCTTTAATCTCCTTTTTTTCAAAGGCTCGCTCTTGCAGAAGCTCATGCCTGCACTGTCCGTAAAGCATCCATCAAGGCTGCACGGGCCTCCTCTGTTTCTGCAACCTTAGGATCCACTGCCGCTGCTACGGGCTCAAAGACCTCTTATGTCCTTCTAGCAAAGCTGACCATTGGTGTCAAGGAGGAATATGAGCGCGCATATGGATTGCTCAAGTCAGTCAAGGATTTGAACGAGATTTCGACGGATTTTCGAAACCATGTCAAGGATGCTAAATTGTACTATGAAGCTGTGGCACAGACTCTTCTAGGAATGGATGCTTATGAAGCACAGTAAGTCACTGGAGGTGTAATTCTTCAAAGCTAAATGGGAAACTCACTCACAAAAACAAAAAAAAAAAAAAAAAAAAAATAGGCAATATGGAAAGGCTATCGGATTCATGAGTGCTGCCCGTACATCCTTTGGATCCCTTTCAAAGTCGAGCAAGGCGCCCACGATTTCTCACGCGGCCGCGTTCGAGTTTAGGCTGGCGACGGAAAAAGTCCAATCGTTTGAAAAGATCAATGACTCGGTCACCTTCCACAAGGTTCCCTCCCCTGCAGAGTTACTGGCCGTCATGCCCAGTGGACGCGATCTATTGAAGGTCAAGGCCTATGTTGCTCCAAGGCCCGATTTTGGATCTGCCGCCACGGCTTCACAAGGTGGCGCTGAGGACAATGCCAATAAGGCATCGTATGCCATGCAGGGTGCTTACTTTTGAACGGATTTTCATGCGACTTTTTATTTAACTGATAAAGCTACTTTTTCAAACATAAAATAAAAACAGAGATCGTTGTAAAAAAAGACAAAGCTTGGAAGGGGGGAAGGAAGGTGCGGACAAAAATAAAAGCCAAAAGTACAGTAACGAAACAAAAAACATTCACTTCAGGGTATTCAGACAGGAACCGTATTCACAATATGAAGTAAAACGAGTGTGCACGGTCCATCGGCTCAATTACAGCATGCTGTTGCTATCCTGAGTGGTGGACGAGACAGACATCAGTGTCAATTGCGTGCACTCTCGTCGGAAAGTGGTGATGTTTTGTGTGAACCGATCGCGATTGAGCGTCGTCAAGTTGAAGTCGACATTCTCCATCAGCTAAATGAATATGAATTTGATCCGCACAGAAAGCAAGGCAAGTGGTTAGTGAAAAAAAAAAAGCTTGAACTTGAAAACAAAAAAAAAATGCTTTTCAGAAAACACTTACAGCGGCCACTGCCTTTTGGACAGCTTCTTGACGATCTGGAAGTTGTGACTGGATAAAGTTGTTGGTGTACTCGACGTAAAATTCGCGGTTCAACAGAATCAGACCCAGCAAAGGTCTGCTTAAACTCCAATAGTTGCTCCTGTTTTCAAAGGCGAGGACCTCAAAGATAACCATAAACAAATAGCCCAAGATATCCTTATGATTCATCATGTACTCGACCAGCCAGTGTTTTCCCTGCTGCTGCTGTTGTTGCTGCTGGCGACGTTTCGAGACTGGACGACCATTTGAACCGGGGGGTCCGCGAACAAGCTCTGCACTATTCCGTTGGCTGTTGTTGGCACTACCATTGGAGTTGAGGAGATGGCGCGCATTGGGGTCGGGGGATCCATTTCTTTGCAACTCGTCCTGGTCTTCATCCTTGCGGATCTTGTCCTTGAGCATCCAATTCACCACAAAAGTGCAGACTTTGTCGATCGCGGAGCAGGCCAGGGTAGAACAGATTGTATCTGGTGACTGAGGCTGAATAATGTCGGCTAGAGCCTGGAACATGTAGGCGAGCACAGGATGGGGCATCATCGAAAGGCCTGTCATATGATCGCTCGTGAAGACGTCGATGACGCTAAAGTAGGCTTGAGCCAACTTGGGGAAAGACTATAGGTGAAATCAATGTAAATCCAAAAGTCAATGGATCGTTCCAAGAAAAGACAAGTTTAAAACAACAGCACATGAAACGCACTGTCATATCCTCGACTGGAATGGCCAACATGAGCGAGAAGAACACCTCAAGGACCTGATCCAAAGCCTTGTCGCCATAAAGCTGGAACACGCCAAAGTTGACATATTTTCCTGATAACGAGGCCGAGAGCACATTGAAGTAGAGCATGATGCCCTTATATCTATTTCATCAAGAAAAGTACAAAATGGAGAGCTTGTCAGCGACGAGTACTTGAACACGTAATGGTGCCACTCGACAGTAAACAATGCTTACTTTTCCGACCAACGTGCATTCGGGTTGGACAAAGGTCGATTCAAAAGATTTTGCCCATAAGTGTAGAGGATGTTGCTATGAGAGCAATGTGCCAAAGCGTCAAAAAGGAGAACTATGAGGTGTTGTTTGTCCTTGTCAATCAACCCAGTACAGCTTCTTACCTCGTCTCGCGGAACAAAAGGATGCCGTTTGGACTGCTGCTATCAAAGCTGATGCGACTGCTCTTGTTGCTAGAGAATTCGTGCCAAAACCGAAGGATGGCAATACCAAGCTCATCTTGGGGCCAGATCTCAATTGCACGAAGAACAATTGGGGTGTATGCAGGATAGAACCATTCAAAGAACAGGCTGTACTGCTTGCGATTGGTGATGCTAGAGACAAATCCCCGAAGGTCTTTGAAAATACCAAGAAGAATAAGCTACAGCAACAAAAAATGAAAAGAGTCTTGTTAGGCCCTGCATGTTCAAGTCACTCATACAACAGGTGCTCATCCAAAGACACTTACACGAATCTGCTCCTCGCCAAGTTCTCCTGTGCCCTCAAAGGCGAGTGTCACCTGGTCCAGAGTCAATTCCCAGGGCTTGACAAACCGCCAGAAATCTGCCTCCACATTGTCTTCGGCAAACAAGACCCTCGACAACATTGTATAGTAATTCATCCTGCATCGCGCCACGGCCGTGTCCGATCCTTTCTTGGCCGGATTCAAAAACCGGAAATCCGAAGAGTTGTGGTTCTTCAAAAGTGCCTGCGTCGTGTCCAGTTTCCGAATGTGCTTCACAGAACTATAGCCCGAGACCAGATTCGTGTACAGGCGTAATGTCCGGACAACCAGCTGATCTTCAGATTTCGTCCACTCTGGGTCTCCACTAGAGCGCAGGTTGCCGAGTGAGGATTGCATGATGACATCCAGCACTTGATTTGGTCCACTGAGCCCCCATCTCTCCTCTAGTAAACCATACACTTTAACGGATTTCGATGATTCTTCTCCTATGTACGAGCTTCGGAATTGGTTGTAAAATTGAATGATCGCAGACTGTACAAAAAGATGGGTCTCTGGTGAGGCTAGGAAGAGCGGTCTCTGGAGGGTCCACATTTGAAGTTGATGAATGAATCCGAAAACCTCACACGCCATCTCTCCGTCCATTAAATCCTGCTCTGAAGTGCTTTGATATGACTAGTTTGCAGCAGATTAGACGAAATCGTTAGCCTTTGGTGCAAAATTCATCAACACGAGATCATGAGGACAAAACGCGTACAATTCTACCGCCAATCAATGCCGCAATGATGTAGACCATCCAAGTGAGTTGCATCTCCACCAGCTTAATTTGCTCTTGAAAGTCACTTGAGCCAAGAATGGGCGAAGTCGATCCTGATGATGCATGTTGGATGATTTCTCTGTAGCGCTTGTTCAGATCGTTGAACTCAGCTACCACAAGACGTCCGCTCTCGACATATTTACAACGCGCTAGCGTGGCATACATCTCCAGTGTAGAAACCAAATCCTCTTCTGCTTCCAATGGATCTAATAAGAGAAAGTAAATCCTGGTCAATTGACAGTTCTCGGACCACGAACTGGTGAATTTTTACGACTGACGATCATTACCATCCACTTCGCCGTCCATGACTGACTGAGCACATTCCAGTCGACTCTTCAAATAGGCGCGCGCAAGACTGACAGTGATAGCTTGTATGTGTTCTTGGGTAGCTTGCTTTGCAGCGCTGACGGAGCTGACCATCTTGCTCCAAAAGATCAAAAGATAAGGTACACTGTTGGGTGACCACTGTTGATTAAGAGAAGAATATGGCAGGTCAGTCGCAGAGGTACAATTCGAGTATTCTAGTTTTTCTCAAGCAAGCTTCGTTGCTGCTTACCTTCCAAGAATGGAATCCGCGAGATGTAAATTCGCCAATGACTGAGATCCACTCGTCAAACTCCTTGTATTCGCATAGTTCTGTCAGCTGAAAAGTGCTTCGGAACTTTGAAAGCATTCGGCAAACTTCATGGAAGTTCCCTACATCCTGTAGCTTGCTTTGTCCTGCTGCTGATTTGAGGGTCAGCACTGTTTCCCGCATGATGTGGTGAATATATGTATTGCGGGCCTCGTCGCTCGAGAACAGGGACCGTCGAATGGCTGCCGCCTGTGAAAGACACTCCATGACCAGCACGGACACAGGGCTAGGGAACTTTTTCCAGCAGTCCCATAGCACATCTAGGTAACCTGGCTCCTCAAACACTGACCTCCACGATGTCGGCACCTGGATACTGCCTACTTCATCCGAGGACTCATCGGGAAGTGTTCCAATAAAGTCAAAGTTGAGGCACTCTTTCATTAGCAGCAAGATGGACTCTTTCAACTTGTCTGCGCTGGGATCTATATCGTTTGGACAATGTTTTCATATAGACGCGTAAGGTTTACTTTCACGAACAGCAGTAGTGTCTGCTCTGACTTAAAAAAAAAAAAGCAAAATGAATAAGGGTGGACTGTACCTGAAATCTGATTCCGAAGAACAACTTGGAGCATAGAGAGGGCGCACTGGAAGACTGGAAGGAGTTGTGCATCCCTGAAGCTGACGGCGATCTTGCGGTACTTTGTGGCGTGTTTCGTGCTAGGGAGGTTCATTTCCAGCGCAACGGCTCGCAAGACGCGCATTCCGATGATCCTGTGATCGACACCATGCTATTGAGGGCCACGTTCCGAAGAGGATCAGAGAATACGGTTTTTTCCCAAAGAAAGAAAGAAATGGATCTTTGTCAGTATAGCATGAAGTATAGCACAGCATAGCACAGCATAGTAGAGTGACGCATGGCATCGGATAGATAATCAGCGCACGGATGTACGACGGAGCTGATTCATCATTTCGCAATCTTAAAAATTCCCGTTTGCCACCAATTTTTTGTTGTTGTTTTGCGCAGTACCGTGGCATCTGTGCTTGTGTGTGTGTTTACCTGGAAGAAGACCTGGATGTTGTCCACCAGGGACCGGAACTCTTCATTGTCTGTCCAGCCCAGCTTGGTGATGAGTGCAAAGAGCTGTGCCTGTGCTGTGATAATAAACGGTTGTGCGTCTGGGTTCTGGTAGATGTAGCGGAGAACAAACGTGCCTGGGATCAAAAAAGTAGAAATCAAAGAGATTAGATCATGTTCCCAGATGGTGTCGCATCCGTTTGGCCTCGGGAAGGCAGGGGGGAAGGAACAAAAACAGGAAAGGGAGGGGACAGGAGGATGGGCTTTGTTCCACCATCGCCTCTTCCCATCCTCTCGCGTTGATCCTGACAATCTCTTCATGATGAGAGAGGAGTTGAATCCTGTTTCGCCTCGTTCGAAACGCCCTGACCCATTGGCACTCGTGGTGTTGTCGCCCGTGGTGTTGTCTCCCCCTTGTTGATGCTCCTCCCTCCATTCGCTGGCATGCTCCTGTGTGTCTTGTGAAAGTTCCAGTTCCTGTTTTTCAGTCAGGCTCATACACGCCACGCCTTTCCTCCTCTAGTAATTCCGCGCTAATCTCTGCTATAATAAAAAGTGTCAGAGCAGAGTCGCAAGAGCAGGTGAGGGTTATCACACTTACGAAGACCACACTGTTCTGGGGTTGTAAAGCTGCTAAAGTGGTCCTCCACGAGGGTTTTCAATCGTGATGTGGCAAACCTGTAGAATGATGAAAAGGGTGAGGTTAGTCGGCGAGAACACACAGCTTTTAAAGAATTCGACACTTTGTTTCTCTATTCATCTTCACGAGTCAAGCTATCCGGCTCCCTCGATCCTCCCTCGCCACAGAGGGCGATCACCAGCAAGGATTGTATTCGAAAGCGCCCCGAGAAAAATGAAAGAACCACTGTTGCCCGCCTGTCCCCACCCTCCTCTCCCCTTGTCTGTTTCCCCCCTCCCCCCAACACCGTCATTATTGTCTTTTGCACGGGATATTCTGCCTGTGCTCGCAGTAGGCTCTTCCACGTTGATGACGACCGCATGACCCGCTTCCCGCGTTGGGACCCAGCCATGGGGCATACAATTCAAAAAAGGTGAAAGGTAAAATAAAATAAAATAAAATAAAATAAAAAAAACGAGGCGTCTCGTGTCAAATGACACCCTGACCAGAACAACGCAGCAACAAACACAGGGCAACACATGGAAAGTGCAACATTCAAGCAATGAACCAAAAAAACGCTGGGGGGGGGGTGGAGGGAACCACACTGTCGACATCAAGCAAAAAAGAAAAACAAAAAGGCTGATCGTCGTTGTCATCATCATCATGATATGCCCATCCCTTTGGGGAAATGGAAACATCCTGTATGCACGACCAAAATGCTCGTCATCTCTCTCTCTCTCTCTCTCTTTCTCTCTGGAGGGACAAAAGGAAAAAAAAATCTCCTTTGGTCGTTCCGGTCTCTTTGCCACCGCGAGAAAGCAAGGCAAGGAGGAGAGCAAAGAAAGAGAGCGAGAAAGCAGGAAGGGCTCTCGAGCTCGACCAGACCAGACCAGACCACGACCGGCAGGCAGGTCATCCACCCATTCCACCCCAGAGTATGATTTGTTCTCCAAAATCACCGTCAAAACCCTAAACCCACCCTTCCTTCTTTTGTACCTCCCCCCACTCTCCTCCCAATGCCACCACCATGGTCTCTCTTTCTCTCTCTTTCTGTCTCTCTCCCCCCTCCCCACCGCAATCAAAGAGAAACAATAAACAGAAAGAGACACTTGCATGAGTGCATATGGGTTCTTGGTATTCTCAAGCAGACTCCTGCAAAAGAGCGCCGAGTCGATGGGGGTATTAATCGAGGGGGAATGGCCCACTTTCTCGGTAGGAGAGGAAGGACCATTAATGCCTGACGACGACACAGCGCTGCCGGCAGCGGCCAGCGAGGACAGCGAGAAGGTCGGGAAATGATAGTTGAGCAACGATTCGACTTGGAGGCGACTGGCCTGACTCGATGGGTTATAAAGAGTCTCGCAGTACTGCTCCAGTGATTGGAGGTCAAGCGATGCTGCCATCATTTTCAAAGAAAAAAAAGAGAGGATATATTCAAAGCGAGAGTGTATATAAACGAGAGAAGGAGAGAAAGGAGGAGGAAGGTGGCGGGAGCAAAAGGCGGTTGGCAAGGTGCGGGGGGATGAGGAAGCAGAGGAATGGAATGGAATGCAGGAAAGAAAGAAGGATGAGAGACAAGAAAGAGAAGAGAAGAGAGAAGGGAAGGAAAAAAAAAGGGAAAGGAGCTGAACAGAGCGGAAACTGACGGGCCATGCTGGGCTCTTGCTTCTTGTGTCCAACCTGAACCTGCCCTTCTGTCATGCTTCCTGCCACGCCTTCCCTCTTCCCTTTTGTCTGCGTGTGGTCGCACAACGTGTCCTCCTCCTCCTCATCTTCTTCCTTCCTTCTCCCGCTTCATCCCACAATCGCCGTTGCTGCCCAATGCTCATGTACGTTTTTCTTTATATGCATTTCTTCACACTAGCTTCACGTCCTCAGTGGATCCTCGCCCTTGGGTCGAGGACTGTCTTGCTGAAGCAGGATCGACGATCCTAGCCCCGACCCACTTCGTTTGCTGCTACTGCTACTACCAATGCTACTACCGCTTCCGCCGCCGCCAAAACCAGCCAGAGGATCAACGCTGGGTCGTGAAGGACTCGAAATCTCGACCGATGGGCGAAGTCCCGACCCTGTCCTAGAGATCGATCCTGCTCCCCCTGCTCCACTCTCCGGACTATCATTTAGCATCCAACTAAACTGCGAATGAGCCAATGAGGATCGAGGTGACTTGACCTTGGATACCAAACCACCACCACTAGCACTGGCATTGTTGCCGCCGATGTTGGCCCCTCCTAGTCCAGACAGCCTTGATCCCTTTGGCGTCGAAGAGTGACCAGAGACCGAGGAAGAGGATGAAGAGTCTACGACGGGTTCGCTGATCAGATCATCAAACGAGAATGGCTTCGGTGGCGTAGGTGGGATGGGTGGAGGCGACGGGACCACTTCGGGTTCAAACACTGGTGCCGGTACTGGTGAAGGCGGGGGCCGCGATCTCACTTCTACAGTACTGGTAGATCCTGTAGCCTCTGCAAGATACTGAGGACTGCCTCGTCGATCCGGAGATCCAGCCTCGCGCGCAGGACTTCTGCCGCGTGCCAGGTTGGTGGACGTCTTGACCGCTGTGGTCGGTATGCTGGCATTCATCGGGAGTTTTCGTGTTGCGCTTGGTGACGCCCCTGTCGTTGCTGTCGGTGTATCCTGAGACGGGAGCACGGTAGGTGACGACCGAGGACTAGACTCGCCACTACCTCCAACAGCCTCCTTGACAGTCGAAGGTGCGACAGACGATGCTGACAGCATTCCAGACTCTATGACATGTGGATCAACATCTGTAGAGAGTCCCAAGAGAATATCTCTGACATGCACCAGACCTGAAAGCGCCGCCAATGCCGATTTGGAGGGGACGCCGACAGAGTCGTTCTTTGGTTCTTGGGTGGATACTGTCGAGGGCGAGAGGAGTTCCGCCTCAAGGATAACCAGCGCTTTGGCCACAATCTGACCCAACTGAGATTGAACTTGTCTGTCGCCGACGTGTGACTTGGGGTGCGAGGGTGCTGGTCGACTGGAAGCTGCTAGGCGACCTGTGGAGGTGATGGCCTGGTCAAACATGGGAGGGAAGCTGGTCGTGACTGGGGAGGTAGGAGTGTTGGCGCTGGGGTTGGTTTTGCGGATGTACGATTGAGTATTTTTCTGCGTTTTTTTTGGTGAAGAAGAGAGATAAAGGTTAATTCACAGGCATCAATTGAACCCATCTTCCTTTCCCAATCTACAACGTTTACCCTCATGTCGTGAATAGCCTTGTTGAGGACCGCTCCTCCTTTGCTTTCCAACACGTTCTTGGTGACATGCGCGAACCCTTCTGCGACCGGTTTGATGGCATCTAGTGCTGCGGGTGGCAGATGCTGACTCAAGACGCCGTTTCCAGGGAATGACAGCCCCTGGCTTCTGACTTGATCAGGAGTGTGTTGAGAGTGATACTGGTGATGTTGGTGTTGTTGATGTTGTTGGTGATAGTGTTGAGGGTAAGGAGGGGTACTTTCCGAACGATACTGCTTTGGGGAATCATAATCAGGCTCTGGTTGTGTTGGCGCTAGGGACGCAACAGTTTTTCCTGCAATGATGTTGTTTTGTCGAATGATTTCCTGGCCGCCCGCAGCGTTGGGGAGTTCCTGGAGTCGCAACGCTTGTGGAATGAACAGGTGTATATTCTTGATAGAGGGATATCTCATAAGTCTGTGCAAACATTCTGCAAAGTCTCCTTCCAGCACTATAGATACAAGGACAGGCTGAACGCTGTTAGTAAAAGAACAAGCATAAGAAGATTGCCCACTCAAATGCCCAATATGAAATCAAAATCAGAGAGTATTCCACGTACGGTCATCTCGAATGTGCAAAAGCATCGCCACGCCGATAAAGATGCAGAGCTTTAGGCTGGGGTCCTTTGCAAATATTCCATCCCAGAGGACGAATACCTCATCCATTGGAAACTCTCGGCCAAAGAGAAGGCGGAACCATCGACTAGAAAGCAAATTGAAGTCCAGCATGAGTTAGATTCCGGGATTAGACTATCGAATCTACCAATGTTTCCTCCGATGGTAATTTTTGGATCCTTACATTCCAAAGAGTTGAGGCTGAATCTCCAGGCTGTGCAGATGTAGGTACAATTCATTGTCTATACGCTGCAAATGTTGAAATATCTTCATAGACCATTCAATGACTGGCGTCTGCTTTCCTGATGGTGGCTAAATGATGGGCGTTGAAATGAGATTGTCAGAACCTCTGTGTTCTTGTGCCATTGATCCTTGAACAAACAGAATGAAAAAGGCAATTACCGCCGGCTGTTCTGGCTTTCCAAAAGGTTGAATGTTGCTGTTGTTGGTGGTGGGCTAATAGCAAAATGATCATTGACAAAAAAAAGAGTGGGTCAGTCAAGACCTTTTCATGTGGAGAAAAAACATTAAACAGATCAGATCGCATACATACTTTGGCTCTTTTGCTCGAAAATCCCTCATCGCTAAACTCGTACCAAGGTTTGGCGCGCGACATAAGACTGGAGAAAAGTGCAAAGGTATCGTGTTCCACATAGTTTGTGTCCAGAACACTCTTCATAACGTCCAAAGAAGAGTCTCTAAGGTAGTCATTTTGTAAAGTAATCCCGTGCAGGATGGTGAGTCTTCGATGATCATTGCTCAGTATTCAGAAAAGCAGCAAAACTAATGAAAAAAATGAAAAAAGACTCTTACGCTGATGACTCGGGTTCAGAGCTGGCATCGAGACTCTCCGAGGAAACGACCCACAGCATATGGGCTACTAGTTCGTGCATTCCTTGACGATATGAGACATCGTGGTTGATTTTGCAGTAGATGAAGAGAATGTCACCCATTTGCTCCTGCACCTTTTCCGACCGAAAGTAATCATTGTCTGGAAACCTAGAGAGTGTCACACATTAGATGAGGATGGAGGAGGTTGGGGCTAAAGTACAAGAATGACACTCTTCCATCTCAAGAAAGGGTCCTATCCTCGCATTGACTCTTACGTGCGCTCGACATCCTGCTCGATGATCTTTCTCAGTTCCGAATCGACAAAGAATTGTTGCCATGGACTATCCTCAGCCAAGCTGAGAGGGTTGTTCACCTCCAGATCGGGCTCGGGGCCATCGTCACTCCCAATGGCTTTGATATATTTCCTTCGAAGCTCAGCATAGCGCTCACGTTCCTTGGTCAGAGCAAAGGGCCAAGTGGACACCTCGAGGGTGGGTAAGCAAGACAGGTAGACCTATATATTGTCACCAACCCAGTCAAGAAAAGAAAAGAGGGGTTGGCGGTGAGTGTCAGCGGGCTAAGGTCACTGTAGGCAAGCGGAATGAACGAAGACAGGAACAAAAAAAGACGCGTTCCACGGCTCAAACAGAGAACAAAAAATTACCTTCCAACAGACAGAGCGGATACCATCGATGCCGAGACTGGAGTGCTGGGAGAGTGCGCGAGCTTTGAGCGAGTCTAGAGTGAGGTTGGGGTCTTCAAAAACCTCGGCCCACTTGAGGCTGATTTGAGCATGTGGAGGAAGAAGAGCGAATGTGAGTACAGGGTTGATGCATGCATTTGCAATTGCGAGGGGATTGTTTGGTGCTGGGTGGCAAACGGCAAGCGGCAAACAGCAAACAGTCAGACTAGTTACCGTGCGCCCTTGATGGTGTTCATGCGATGGCGTTGGATGAATGCAGCGAGCGAGGGGGTCGAGGGAGCACGGGAGGATGAACGATGCGAGCAAGGGAAGGGAAGGGAGGGGAGGAATGAAGAATGTCTGTGCCAAGAAGAGAGAAAGATAGAGAGGAGCAGTGGCACGGTAGACAGGAAAAAGAAAAAAGAACGCTGCAGCACGGCGTCACATTGCAGCAGTCCCCTTCTGTTCTTTCTTTCGATGGACGACATGATTGTGCCGTTTGCATGTAGATCGGATCCCTTTTCTTCCTTTCTTCCTTTCTTGCTTTCTTGCTTTCTTCCTTTCTTCTCCCTTCCTTCTCTGGTTTTTTTGTATTAGACATGTATTAAATAATTCGAGTTGAATGGCTATTTACATGGGCTGTCTTGTCTGCAGCCCCTTCTTCCTTCCTTCTTCTGTCAATATCCTCACCAACGCCTCGTTTGTCTACTTGGCTTCTAAACGGTCCCCGCAGCATCCACATCCGAGGCTTGCCCACGACGCGCTATCAAAGCAACAGAACCACCAGCTCAATCTCAAGCTGCTCCGATGAGACCGTGCAGATGACTTGTTGCACCCGTTGCCAACATCACCGCTGTTTGTCCTACTATACGGTGGGGCAGCTGAACCCAAACCCGAACCCGAACCCGACCCTGTCCCTGATCCTAACCCTAGCCCGATCGGTGGCATCGGTGGAGGTGGACGCAACTGGCCACTTTCTCCTCGAGTCTTCTTTGACCCCTGCCTCGACAAGGACGACGACGAGGACAATGACAACGAAGACGACGCGATCGAGAGCGGAGGCGATGACAATCCTTGGTCCATCCCTTCCCCCGTAGTCGACGACACGATTGGAAACTCTCTCATCTTCAACTCGACTGGCGGGCTGGGTTTGCCCGCACTCCTGAACAAGGCGGCAAAACCGGCAGACGCGACCACAATCGGGGAGGAGGAAGGAGAGGACGAAGGCGTCGAAGACAGTGACGACAAATCTGGACTGTGTTGGCTTGGATGGTGGCTCGGAACGTCCTTTGAGTTATCGACATGGCTCAGAGTCAACCTCCTCGTGGCATTGGAACTGATCGTTCCATTGGCCGTGGCGTTTGAGGCCATGGTCGTAGGAACATTAAACTCGGATCGAGAACGCATTGGCTCAAGCTGCAAGGTTGAGCTCACGGGAGGAGAGGATGAGGTAGAAGCACCTCGACGTAATGTTTTTGCAGCAGCGGCGGCGGCGGCAGCAGGAAAGTTGGTGCTGTTGGTCCGAGTGTGGCCCGAGAACGAATGGCGCGTCGTTCGCTGGTACACATCTTCGGTGCTTTCCTCAGGGACCGAGGGTAGTGACGGCGCGGGTGAGTGGGTCCTCCTCGAAGGCGATCGAGGAGGGGTCATCATGGGCTTGAGCATCATGTGCGCGCCTCCCGACTGTACAAACTTTGTGATATAGGCTGCCACGGATCGATGACCAGCATCCCAGGACAGATTGCGGGCATTCTTGCCATTGCTGGTCTTGATGTCGGGATCAGCACCATGGTCTAGCAACAACTTGCATGCTTCCAATCGACCAGCGTAGGCGGCCAGCATGAGGGAGGTCCATCCATATTGATCAAGCATGTCCATATCTGCTCCGTGACTGATCAACTCGGCCATGATCTCAACATGGCCTGCATAGCTCGCCAACAGGAGCGCGGACTTTTGAGTATTGTCTTGTTGGTTCACATTGACTTGACCTAGGTTGATGACCAACCGGCAGATCGTGACAAAGCCATTGTAGGAGGCGATTATCAAGGGAGTAATGGATTCCTGGAAGGATTATGAAAACCACGATTCATGCAAAAAAAAAAAAATGTATTCCACAAAAAAAAAAAAAAAAAAAAAAGGGTTAGTTGACAGGCACACAGGCAGGGGTTGGGTGTGCAGGGACGTACAGAGGACCAAGTGTCCATGCAGGCAGGCAGACACTCGTGCATGCATGCATACAATAGTGGATAAGCGAGCAAGGTGAACGCGCGCGCCACACACAAATACACACACAAGTATCGTACACAAGTGTTTGTTCACCACCGACATCATCCGTGATGGTCGATGGCAAGGGGGAAAAAAGGACGTCCTCAACACTTGATTTTGTTTACCTCGTTGCCCATGGACGCAGAGGCACCAGCCAGAAGGAGCAAGTGGACGCATTCGGTACTACCTGCAGCCGATGCTTGGTAGAGGGCCGTCTCGCCTTCGTCATCTGCGCAGACGAACCGAAGAGAAAAGAAAAGAAGGGCAGGTAAGTGAAAAGAAGGGCAGGTAAGTAAAAAAAAAGGACCAAAGAAAGAGACGATGAAGAAGAACATCAAATGAGAAAGAGGCAGGGACGAGCGGGTTCATCGAACCATCCCCTGTCAGTAAGGGATCGTGTCAGGGACGTCTGTTCTGTTTTATTTCCCCCCCTTCCCCCCCGCAAAGGCCATGGCCCATGTCGACACGTCCAGGGGAGGGAGGGGAGGAGGGAGGGACGGAGGGACGAACATGACATAAGGCTCGGGAGGCATAGCCCGTTGACCCTCCTTCTTCCCGTTCATTTTACTTGCCTGGAAGATCGACTTGGATCGAAGGTAAGGATAGGAGGTATCGCAGCACCAAGTGCTTGTTCTCTGTTGCTGCGACCATTAGCATAGTTCTCCGATCCTTGTCCCGGATCTTGTTAGGGTCGAGGGCAAGGCTGGTTAGGACGTGTTCCAGGTGACTCGTGTCCTGCACAAGGACGGCATGGAACAGCGATCGAATCACTCCCGCGATCGAATACCGTCGCGTTGGAGCCCGCGTCGAAGTTGTTGTGTTGGCGGATGAGGTGGTGGTGGAAGTGGCGGTGGAGGATCTCGAGGTGTCCCGCACCGAAGTCGAGTCGTCTGGATCAGAGGCAGGGACTATTGCTGCTGCTCCCTGGCTCTGGTCCTCAACCTGGAGCTGCCCAGGTTCCATTTTGGGGTTCAGCGTTAGCTCAGAGAGTCAAAGTGCGAGGTGGATGAGCAAGTCGGCAGAGGCAGAGGTGGACGAGAAGGGCAGAAGAACAGCTCAGAAAGAATGTCTTTTTTGGGCATTGACTGGTAACAAGTCCTCCCCCCAATAAAAACAAGCGAGCAGGTTCTTTTTCTCTTTTTTTCACTACAGTCGACAGTGGGGTGCTGGTCCAAATTGGTTGGAAGGGGTGAGCAAGAGAACTCTGACAAAGAGGGAGCGAAAGGTTTGGAAAAGAAGAAAGAAGAGGAGAGTGAGGATGTGAGGATGACGAACAAAGGAGAATAAATAAAAACGGCAACCCAGTACAAATCGAGGACGAAACAGCGGCGGGGGAAGAAAGGGAGGTCAGAAGAGAAGGGAGAAAAAGTTGCAAAAAGGAAAACGACGATGGCCGCGGGCTGATTACTTTTGATGACGAGGATGCCCTAACAGAGCGCACGGGAGAAAGGAAGGGCAATTGATCGCTGCAAGGTACAGTCTATAATTCTCCTGCCTTGACTCAAATGTTGTGATTCTCGCAATGCACCGTGGAGAAAAAGTGTTGCCACAGCAGCAATTGGCATGGGCGTGGAGGCGATTTTGGACGAGTTGCACCACGTTCGGGCTGACTGTCGACACCGCATTCTCGCTCTTTTGCTGTCTCTGCCTGCCCTTTCGCTTTTTTTTTGTGCAGTGTGCGCACTGCAGCAAGTGGGCTGGTCCTGTCATGAGATTGGTGTGTGTGTGGTCGGTCGGTTGTTCAGTCAAGTCAGCCAGGCTTTGCTTTGTGCTCTCAATATTGAATCGAATTCAAATCGACTGTGCTTGGCCCAGCAGGGTGCAGGAGCACACGTCTTTGGCCATGAAAAGAATAGGGGGCTACTCGAATGGCATGACTCGCAAACAAAGAGGAGAAAAAAAACAAGTCTTTTGTCCGTTGAGAATGAAATCACAGGTTCACGACTACAGTTGTGGGAGTCATTCTTCACAAAACCATATTGGAAAAGGAGCGAGATGCTGAGTAAGCCCGCCTTTATTAGCGAGCGATACATGGTCGAGCCTGGCAACTCTCGGCCCAAAGCTATCCCTCTTCTATAAGAATCTACTTTCGGTCCTTGATCTGTTTAGCCAAGGACACTGCCTGCTCCCAGCTGTTCTTGGAAAGTGTGGTCTCTCCCTTGCTCAAGGAAACAATCCTGATGCGGTAAAACAAGGGTGATAAACATCCAGTTAGCAAATGCCCGAGAAACAATGTCACTCAAACAAATGTGGAAGGTTGTGTTGCGCATGGGGTTGTCATTTCATACCTTGCCAGTGAGATATTGAAGGCAAATTCGTCAGGCGTGATCGGCGTTGTTTTGGCTGCATTGGCAGCCTTACGTTGCTCCACAAAATCAGTTTCGATTTCCTATTGTCAGAAAAAAAAACCAACACAAACAAAAAAAAAAAAAAAAAAAAAAAGCGCGGGAAGAGCGGGAAACTTTGTGAGCTCAACTGCAACCCTTCTCAAAAAAAAAATAAAAAAAATAAATAAAGAAGGGTGTGCGTTACCTTTGCAACCTCTTCGCTAACAATGTATTCGGCCAGGCGCAGCACACTGATATATTTTCTGAAGGCTTCCATCTGGTCAGCAGAAGGTACTGCCAAGGCCTCGGTCCTTGTGACATCAGGCTTCAACGTGATAGCGCAATCAACCTATAAGTAGCCCAAGGGCTGATGAGTTCCAAAGGAGTACAGAATCATCTGAAGTAGTACCATTCAAATCGATACATCAGCACTACTTACAGGCACCAAAGAGCTTCCGAGCGATACAATCAATAATGATATATCAGTATTGAAGTCAATGCTATTGAAAGGGAACATATAGCTAAGGGTCTGGTTTTGGCTGACACCCGAAACAGCTCTAAGGTTCTTCAAACCTACGATTGGCAAAAAAAAACTTTTCGGTGAGTTGCTTTTTGCGGACAAAGAGAAAGAAGACTCAACAACCGAAATAGGTACCTTGCTCGTTCAAAGTTCCCTCCTCAAGTGCAGTTTCGTCCAATACCAATGCAGTTCCTCGGGTCACCTGCAAGAATCCAGACAGCAACTGGTCATCCTTTCTGGGGTAAAACGCCTCAGTATTCAATGTCTGAAGGGTCATGGGAATAGCGTGGACTTTTGGGAGAATGTTGCGCAGGATCTTTTCAAGAGTCTGACACAAGGTTGTGTCCAGTTCAGTCTGCTTAAGATTCAAGCTAAACTGTCCCAGTGCTTTGCCGCCGGATCTTGCGTACCTGTGGGTATGAAGCAATAGTCATGTTAATACGCGACTACCATTACTATTTCATCGGAGGCGTACGCCTTGAATTCAATACATACACTCTAGCCAACAAATGCAAAAGAACGAGCTCTGCTGCGAGTTCATCTCCTTTCAAGGCGTCCGTGAGGTAGGCCTTCAAATCTCTACGAGTGAGTGCAGCATCCTTTAGGCAAGCCTCCATCTCTGACTTTGATGGACGCCCGTCAATTCCAAGATCTGGGTGACCATGATCATCCACTTTGCGCATTGTGATGGCATGCACGGTAGGAACGCGAGGCGAATCATTTGACTCTTCATGAAAGTCAAATGAATCGCCAGAGATACTACAAGGTTAAAGATCCACGGTTCTATTAGAAAACCACCATCAACCAGCACTGTCCCATCACTACCTTAGTCTTACACTGTGTTGCTGGCACCCAGGACACCAATGACATCGACCATATCAGCGACTCCAATGCTGATATCAGAAGCATGCGTCTTTACGACCGCTGCAAAGTGCTCAGCTCTAGGGAAGGGATATCTTCCAGAGATAACCTGTGGGATGTTGTCTCCATCCAATGTTAATCCTAGAGAAAGATGCAGTCCGTCAGCAGTCAAGACCAAATAGCATGCAGCTGCCGCAAACATCCAGCGGCGTACCCTCAAGAGAAAGCTCTAGTCTCTGGTTGGCAAAAGTATCAGATTCTTTGGCCCATTGCGACACTCCAGGGACAGACACGCAATAATAGCTGTTCCTGAGATCCATCACATCCTGGTCAGGTACGCAGTCGATCTGGAGGTGAGAGGTTAATAATTGACCTTGTCAAATTCTCGCACGAGTCATCCCTGAACGTCCTGTCCTGATATACATACGTTGTCCTGTTGAGGTCCATCCGAGTATCTATGACAGACCAACTTCTATTTAAATATAAAGTATGTCTGGTCAGTCTCCTGAGAAGTTTGGAGCCTGATGGTCATTGAGGGCAAACTGAAATTTATAATACCTCCTCTCCGTCGGGCTGTGTGGTGACAGTGGAGGTAAACAGGGCAATCTCCTGGGAGAGATCGGTGTCCTGTACCATGCACCTGAACCTGACCAAAGAGTGGATTGGAAGCTTTTGAACCGACTGGGCATCCAAACTTGGGATCTGCAGCGATCGAAAACGGAAGAGTCAAACTACGAGGTCTTCAATTTTCAGAACATTAAGAAAGCAAGGCACACACGAAAGAAATACCTGGAGCAGTTTCTCACGAGTGTCAAAGAGCTCCTGGAAATGAGCAGCGACTCCAAAGTCATTGGATTCTGACGCATTCTCCTTTGTCCAGTTCTTGGCTGCATGTAATGAAGGCAAAAAAAGAAGGGTTCGTACAAAATGGTTAGCAGAAGGATGCAGCCCGGCTGGAGGTTGGTTCCATGCATTATGGGTTCCTACAGAACAGGTCCTGGATGGTGTCGAGAGGGCGTTCGATGGCGGCGTCGATGGCAGACATGACTGATGGCATTGTTGAATGAGGATGGCCAGAGGAGATGTCTAGACTCTGCAGTCTATGTTTTGAGGTCTGGGACACAGAACAGGACACAGCGAGTCACTGCGCTCGAACTATTGGTGGCGTTCAGGGTCCGATCTTTGCAGAAATACTTTTATTATTTTGTTCTCTGGAGCTCTCCTGGCAATTAAAAGGTTTTCGTGTGGACAACACTGGGTCCGCTCTCGTTGTAATCGACCTTGTTGATGTAGTTGCGTGGGTCGGGGAAGATCAGCTAACAAGCAAAAAAAAAAAAAATTGCCTGATTAATAACCAAACTTTTCTCTTCATACATCCTCTTTTGTCATGTTTTTTTTTCAGTCTTACCTTGGCGACAATCTCAGAACCGAGGAATCCGGCATGGACAATAGAATCCTTGAGTGCTGGAAAATAGTCGGGAATTTTCAAAAACTTGATCTCGCGCACCTGGAACTCTCCAAAGTTCTCCGACACAGACAACGATTCTTCAATTTCGCTCTGAATTCGTGCCTGCAGACCTGTAAAAAAACAAGGGTGCAATATGCGTTTAGTAATTGCCGTTCAGAACACAAAAGGCAACCTCTTAGCCTTTGGTCAAGACATACCTGCAATCTGGCACGATCCTCCTGTTACAATAATCGACTCCCATAGTGACTGGCGTTTCTCAGCTTTACATCCCAGCTGTGCAGCATGGATCGCCTCCACGACGTTCAAAATGCGTTTACCAACCAGGTCAGGGTTGAACAGGGGTTCTGCTACCTTGTATCTAGCCGAGCCAACAGTAAAAGTCTTGCCCTTGTATTCCGCTTGGACACGGGTCTTGCTCTCTTTCTCATCCTTGGTTAAAACCTGGCAGACATCCGACTCCTTCAAGTGTCGAGCAAATTCGAGATCCAAGGGTTCACCATATTCCCGAACGAGCTGGGCATCGGCTTTGAGTAAGGTCAGGAAATAAGAGTCGAAATCTGATCCTGCCAAAGGGATGCTTTGGATGGCATTTCTTTGAATTTGTGTATCGATAATAGGTGTGATATCTGGAAGTTCGACAGGAATAAACGGCGTTAGACTGTTGCCTTTTTGAGCAAATGAAGTGAACAAGAACAGGTGCAAGGTTCGAGGAGTTTTACCAGTAGAATTATGGCCAATGTCAATAACCAGTCCAGTTACACTTGCACAGCCATAGAGCGTCATGAGTGGCTCCTCAGCCAAGTACAGTCCAGGTACATTGAAGTTCTCAAAAAAGATCTGGGTAATACGCTCATGCTCTTCCTTTGTCCAGTCGGAAGGAACGACCATCAGTACAGGTGAGGCGTTACGAGATCGCTTGATACCCAATTCCCGGAAAAGAGTGTGACGCCTACATATTCATCATGAAACGCCACTGACTCGTTAGTTCCTCTGGCATCCGAAAAAAATCTCCCTGGTTGGAGGTACTGTATTGTGTTCAGCTGACTTGCCAGAGAGCTTCCATTGCTGCCCAGTCCTTCACAACGCCGTCCTGGAGCGGGGTGGTGACTGTAAGCTCGGATTCGGGGAACTGTTGCATAGCTTCAGTCAAGGCGCTTCCGCTGTAGTAGACGATGCTTGGTCGGGAGGTGTCCTGGTCCTTTGTCTCATCACCAGCTTCTGAGGCATCGACTGTTTTGGTTTCTGACTTTTCCTCCTTCTCTTCCTTGATGTCCTGGTCCTCTGTGATGTCAGACGCAGTATCTGGTACGGATTCGACAGGCTTTGGTGGTGCTTCTGACTCTGTGTCGTCCATTGAATCTGCGGCAACGGTTCTGGCTCCAACAAGAGACCGTATCGTCTGGATCAACAGAGTGATTTTTTTGAAGGGTCAGTGCTGAGGTATCCAAAGTATATAACGCGCGCTCCTTCATTCTCTCCTTGTTTGCTACTGCATTCAATGCAGACAGTAAGCGCCCTTACCACGCTTGGGGGCTTGTTTGTGTCGACGACATTGATGCCTGCCTTTGTGGTCCATGAGCCCGAATGGAGCACGACAAAGTTCTCTTCCCTGAGCGCCATTGGATGCGGTTGGGGATGAAGTGGTGGAGGGTGAGAGAGTGAAAGTGGATGAGGAAGAAGGGCAGATCATCAATGCACCCACAGGGGAAAAAACAATGGTCGCGAATTTAGATCACGTGCTCTCTTCCTGGACCTTGGCTTGCTTGGATAGACCACACACGGATGCTCGACCTGGGCCCTGACTTGGTGCAGAGCCTGGACGTGGACGTGGACTTGCCCAGAGTTGTCCTGCCAACTGGGTATCACGATCTGACATGATGTCGATGCAACCTTAGGGTGCCGCCAAGGTGCAGTTGCAGCCAAGCTTCCACGTAACCTGCAAGCACATTTTCCGTGACTGGGGGGATAGCCCCCTGATAATTGCTCTTTTCTCTTCAATAACCCCAGAGAGCACCAGCGAGAGTGGGCTTGTCATCGCGCATCTCTCTTTCTCCTCATTCCTCATCAACAACCCATTCTCTTTGCCCCTTTTGACTGACGAGCCTTCTTTCCATCTCTATCTCTCTCTTTCTCTCATCCCACTCAATACCCCACCTTAGCGATGGTACGCACGCCTGCATCAAGTGGACATTGACAATACTTCATCTTACACTGGCACAACGCACACAAAATGAATACGCATTGGCGTGGGCCTTAACTCATTCCTTGCCCCTTCTCTTTTTTAGGCTACCACAGACAGACAGAATCTTTTGTCGGATGCACAGCCGATGGGAATCAACACTCTCGAGCCAGATCTCGAGACTGGAAACCAGCCCTCCATTCTGAAGCAATCAAGGTATGCACTTGCAAGACCGAACCCAGCCAGCTCAACCATAGTTCTCTTGGCGCCATGCCGCTTTGCCAAGGAAAAATAATTGCTGTAGTAACAACTGGACCTGTTTTATTCTGGAGTGATTGCAGTCTCGATAAAGACGATAGCAGGACCGGGACCAGGGCCAGGACCAGAACCAGGACCAAGGATTTCCTAGATCAATCTACAAAGGGATGACAGTACGACACGATGCTCAATTGTCTACAAAGGGATGGCAATACTATACGACAAAAGGCGCATAACATCGACTCTGTGGTCAATTCTCAATGTCGTGTCTCCGATCAAACGCGAGATATCGAGCAGGAACGGCAGCCTGGACATGACCCACTCACTGATCACTCCACTACATTGTTTGACTTCCTCACCATTAGCCACCCTGTATGCCTCATTTTTCACTATCTCTTCCGTATTGGAGCCATCTGCACGTACTTTTTCGGGACCTGGTTCACAGACAACTTTGTGTTGATCTTTGTTCTTTGCGTCCTCATGCTGGTCTTTGATTTCTGGACCGTAAAGAACGTCTCGGGTCGTCTGTTGGTTGGTCTCCGTTGGTGGAGCGAAAACAAGGACGATGGCACAACTACCTGGCTCTTTGAGTCGCGCGACGTAAGTATCATTGTTGCCTGCATTTCATAGAGGAATACGATTGACTGAAAGCGAGGCGAGATATAGAGGCAGGATTAATTCAACTCTTTTTTTTCTTCTCGTGTCTAAATGAACCCTGCCTGCCTACACTTTTTGAAACTCTAGCCAAGCCGCCCTCTTAACCCAGTGGACTCGCGCTTGTTCTGGACTGGACTTTATGTTGCACCTGCAGTCTGGGTTGTCTTTGGCATCCTTTGCATCTTGACATTCAAACTCAAGTGGCTGTTGATTGTCGCCGTAGCCCTGGCTTTGAACTTTGCCAACGTGATTGGATACACTCAATGCGACAAGGATGCAAAGCAAAAGTGGGCATCCGGCTTTGCCTCCAACATGCTGGGCGGCTCTGGCGCTGGTGGACTGGTGGGCGGTCTGATGAGCAGAGGCATCACTCGGATGGCTGGATCCTTGTTTTAGAGGAAACGAAGTGAGCCCTAGGTGTGACACGGTCAAGCAGATGTGCACGCAGCGAGCAAAATAAAAAAACTTTTCACCAGCACATCGTGATGCCCAACCTTTCTGACCTTGAAAGAGAAAAAGACAACGCGATCGGTAGTCGAGTCGGCTCCCAGGACGACAGTAGTATTGATGGAATGATGCTGCAGCAAAGACCTCACGGCTAAATTCTGTGATCGGGTCGGTCGATCGACTCGCGCGACGCCCCGTCATCGACCGACGGCAAGCGAGAAAGGAGAAAGGTCAAAAGGGCGTCCGTAACCAGGCTCAAACACATCCGCTCGCCCTCCCTCTTTCCCTCTGCAGCCATCGGACTTATCGCACAAAAGCTTCGCATGTCGGTCTCAACGCTCGGTTCATTGCGCTCATTCATTGGCTCATTACGCCATCATCCGTTTATTTGCCCTCCATCGTTTTCTTCTTCTTCCTCTTTTTCTTCTCATCTCTTTCCTTCACACACTCCTTTTCTTTCTGTTTCCACTCATTTCATCCACTCGCATTCTTTTTCAACACAACCTACAACTACCACAACCACCATGGCCAGTAAAATCACCGGCGGTTCTCCCGTCAACCCTCAGGCTGAAGGTGTCATCTACGTCCAAGGCGTGCCCACCACAGAGACCAGGTTGACTCTGGCTGGTACCCTCTCTGTGTCACCAATGGCCATCGGCACCTGGGCTTGGGGTGTAAGTTTTCCTAGGTTTTTTTTTTGACAATTATGGTAACGAGGAATGCTCCAACGGACAAATCTTCTACGGCTGTGCCACTCACCTCAGCCCCCTCCTTCAAAAAAAATAGGATTCCACATGGAACTACAAGCCCGAGATGTTTGATGATATTGCCAAAACCTGGGATGCCATTCAGGACGAGTCCTCGGGTATCAACTTCTTTGACACGGCCGAGATCTACGGCAACGGAGAGTCTGAGAACATCATTGGACGCCTTTTGAAAAAGTCAAAGGATGAAGGCAAGACCCTGCCCGTGATTGCCACAAAATTCATGCCTTGGCCCTGGAAGCTCTCCTACCCAGCCTCGCTCCTCAATGCACTGAAGGGATCCATGGACCGATTAGGGGTGGATGTTGTGGACCTATACCAGATCCATGGCCCAATTCACCTCCGATCTATCGAAGTTCTTGGTAGGGATGACGGAAGAATCATTTGAGTGAGACAACGCGCGTTTCATTTTTTTTTCTTTTTGTGTGATATACTGATAACCACATTTCTCTCTTTTTGTTTTCCATGACATAGCGGATGCCTTGGCCGAGGCCGTGAAGCTGGGCTTGGTCCGGACTGTTGGTGTGTCCAACTACTCTATTGACCAGACTGTCCGTATGCATGCCGCTTTGGCCAAACATGGAATTCAATTGGCGTCCAACCAAGTCGAGTATTCGCTGATTCGCCGCTATCCCGAGACGTCTGGCCTTATCGCAAAATGCCATGAGCTTGGTGTGGCCGTCCTGGCTTACTCGCCCTTGGGACAAGGACGACTCAGTGGAAAGTACTCTGCCGCGAACCCTCCTTCGGCCAAGCGTCGGTTCTCCAACTACCCAATGGAGGAGTTGACGCCTCTGTTGGCGGTGATGGAGAAGATCGCGAAGGAACACGACAAGCCAATGACGGCGGTGGCACTGAACTACGTGATGTGCAAGGGCACGATCCCTCTGGGGGGAGCAAGAAACCCAGAGCAGGCATCCCAGAACGCAAAGGCCCTTGGCTGGCGTTTGTCGGACAAGGAGATTGAAGAGCTGGAGAAGGTGTCGCTTGTGGGTAACAAGGGCACATTCTGGCAGCACGGATGAATCCCATCCGGTGCATTAGACAAGGTTATTAAGGTTGTATCGTGGCTGTGGCCACTGTCCACAATAATAGAAAAGGCAATGGAATAAAAAAACTTTTCTAAAAAGCAATTGAAAGCAAAGCAAAAGCACTGGCCAGCAGGGTTGCTCACTCAACAGAGACGTGCCAAGGCGGAGGAGGGAGGGAGGACAAGACTCGATGCAAACAGGTTTTTTGCGCTCCTTGCTCCCTGGGGATGTTCCTTTTTGTGCTCCACTCCATCCTGGTGTATGTTTCTCCTCTGGGTGTCGAGGCGATCGATTTTTATATTTCCGATCGAACATGACTACGAGGCCTTGCGCGGGCAGCCCTTTGCAACCAGCTGCTGGTGCGTCGACCTTGTTTGTGCTTTGTTTGTTCTCTTTGTTCAATTGTCCTCTTGTCCCCTTGTCCCTTCTTTGCTTCTCCTTCATTCACTCACTCCTCCGCTCGTCTCCATCAGCGATTCTGATTCCACTTCCCTCCACCTTCCCTCCTCCTTACCTCTTTCAATAGAATAATACCCTCCACACTCTCCCTCTGTCTCCCTGTCAATGAGTCAGGGACACAGTGGCCAGCCTTTGCCTGGCAATGCCAATGGCAAGGATGAAGGTACCCTTGCACTACATTCCTTCATCCCTTGAATGGAGCCGCTGCTCCTGCAGAACTCCCTTTTCTCTACTGTCGACTCTTTTGTCCTGACAGAAACGAGAGAGAGACGTTGGCTGCACCTCCTTAACCGACTATCCCTCCCCTTTTCTTCCTCCTCCCCCGCTGTAGTCACGATGATCACCACCAGCAGCACCGACAATAGCCACGCCAATGGCGCCGAGCTCTCTACGATCCAGGACTCGCCCCGCTCAGGGCGCAAGTCGTTCCAATTCAGGGCCCTTGTAAGAAACACGATCGGGTGACTGCAGGAAGGGTGATCCTTGATGGTTCCTGGATCCCACAAATCCCCGGACTTTGATTGACCCTCTTTTTTCATTTTCTATGCTACCTATGCAATCTACATGTACCTTTGCAACTCGTCCCCTTTCGCCCATCTATCTGTCTCCCTCGCCCCATCATCCCATGCAGGGTCGTAAAACACTCTCGTTCCAACGCCGCCAAGTCTTTGTCAACGTATGCTGCATTGGGCTGTGTCCGATCCTGATGGTCTTGATTGCAGGTGCCATGGGCATCGTTATCACCCATCTCATCAACAACCTTAGCACCCCTTCAGGTACAGTGCAGTCGATGAGCCAAACACGGATAAAAAGAGGAAAAAAAAAAAAAAAAAGCCCATCCTAACAAACAGCCCTACCTGCTCTCTCTTTGTCCATCTCTTCTCTTCCCCTGCATCCATGAACCGACCTATTCGCGGACGGACGTGTCCTTATTTCTGTTTTTTATATCCGCGACTACTACCATACCACAGACTATTTGCTTTGTTCTGATGTGGATGCTATGACTGCGCGTGGATTCCCTCTTGTACCTTCCACCTCGAAGCAAGTCGTCGACTTTCCATCTTCCCCTGCCTCCGAGATCCCCAATGCCAAGAAGGGCGCAACCATCCAACACGTCAATTGGTTCGTGGTCCCTGGAAATCTCGGCTTTGGCTCTTCCCCAACCATCACTGCGGACAGTTGTGTCTGGTGGTTCGAGAAGGATTATCCCTTCTCGAGTCCCTATGCCATGGACCCAAACATTACTACCCCTGGAGCTAATCTTGACAGCACCTACAAGCCTCAGCCCGTAGGAGGTTGGCTGGGTCCTCTTGAAATTGCCGCTCCTGTCGAGCTGTCCACGGAGCAACTTTACCCCTGGGTCTTGACTGCGGACGAGACAACTGGTGGGCTGTCGGGGTCGAGACCTCAACAACCCCAGATTAATGCCAAGACTGGAAACTTGACCGGTCTTCCTTTTGGCACAGGACTATTGGGAGCAATGGATACATACTACTATGCCAACATTACGACCGATCAAGTCACTGGCATTCCTTCCGTCAGTAACTTCCAGGCCGTACCTTACTACCAAACCGTATCCGGGACCGCGAGTGAGGTCGATGATGCGTTGACACAAGAGATTGGTATCTTGGTTGAGGGACTGGCTCTGGTCAACAAGTCGGCTCTCGAGGCTGAGAACCCTACAGCTGAGCAGCTGGTCGATTACTATTCTGCGATTGGAAACCTGATCCAGAAGATGCCCATTGGTGCCGTGATCTTTAACGCGATCGATACTGTGGCCCGCAAGTTTGATTATACCCTCCAGATTGGAACGGATATTCGACTGGCCCAGGCTGCTAATTATCCCAACCGTGGCATGCGCCTTATGCAACAACATACGGCTCTTTCCAATGCTATTTGTAAGTAGTGTCAGTTGTTTTCTTTTTTGTTTGTTGGACACGTCCAAGAACTAAGGCCTCCCCATTTCTCTCTCTCTCTCTCTCTGTGTCTCTCTTAGTGAAAACATCCCCTACCGCCAACACCACTCAAATCACCCATGGATTCCGCGGCATGCCTCAACTTTATTCCACCACTGCCGATATCCCTATTGCATCCTTGGTTGGAGGAGTTTTGTATCCCTTTGGAGTGTCTTTCTTGCTCCCCATTTTTGTCATTACTCTTGTCAAGGAGAAGGAAGACCGTATCTTGGTCATGATGCGCATGGTAATGATGACCACTTTGGAAGTATTTTGCTCCGCATACCACAGCCCGGCTACTAACGCAATTTTCCACTTTTTTTTTTTTTTTTTTTTTTGGTCATCACAGAGCGGCCTCAAGTCGATCACGTACTACACTGCGCACTACATCCATTTTTATATCCTGCACATCATCTCGTCCGCCATGTTCATCCTTGCCGGCGTGGCTTTCAGGATGCCCTTCTTTACACAGGTCCAACCTGGTGTCTTTATTCTCCTGTTCTTCTTCTGGGGCCATGTCCAAATCGCGTTGGCGTTCTTCCTCTCTTGTTTCTTTAGCAAGTCCCGAACGGCGCTTGTGGTTGTTTTCTTGCTCGTTCTCTGTGGCGTGATTGTGTCGTTGGCGACCGATACCATCTTTAATACGGATCCAGCCCCGATCGGGTATTTTGTCTGGCCCGCGTTTGCGTTCTACCGAGCCTTGTCGGTGATGAACCGATCCAGTTACGATTCCTCTTATCAGCCTTACAGGTTGTCAGACTTGCATGGCTCCGACGAAGTCTTTGAGGTGATGATTGCGTTGATCATTGAGACGTTTGTGTTCTTTGGCCTGGCCTTCTACCTTACAGAGGTGTTGCCGACCGAGTTTGGAGTGCGTCAACCCTGGCATTTCATTGTGTCGAAACCATACAAGTATTTCTTTGGAAAGAAGAAGGACAAGGAGTTGACCATCTTGGATCTGGAAGAGCAAGGATCAGGACGGCAGAAGCATCATCGCCAGACAGCCAGAGAGTGGGTGCAGGGCGAGATCCCCTTGGACCCAGAGGAGGTTCAGTTTGAGGATGCGGATGTGAAACAGGAACGTGCCAGGGTCCTCCGTAATGAGTTTGCTCAGGACAGCCCCTTGGTCATGAAGAACATGCGCAAGATCTACCCAACGAACCAAAAGCTGGCGGTCAAGAATGTGACGTTTTCGGTGGAGAAGGATACGATTTTCGGTTTGCTGGGCCCTAACGGTGCCGGAAAGACCTCGCTGATCCATATCTTGACGGGTCTGTATGAGCCCACTCAGGGCTGGGCCCGCTTGGCAGGCTTCGAGTTGGATACAGAGATCAAGGATGTTTACAGAAACATTGGAGTCTGCCCTCAGCATGATATTCTGTGGGACGATTTGGTAAGTAGAAAAGGAAGTACCCCCCTTTCTTTACATCGTCGCACTCTTTTTTCCCGGTTGCGGACGAAATCTAGGCAAGGATGGACTGACTGACCGCGCTCGTTTTACTTTTTTGTCCGAATAGACGGTTGGCGAGCATCTTTATTTCTATGCCCGTCTCAAGGGTGTCACGGCAGCAGAGGAAAGAGCCGCGGTCCTGGCTTCGTTGAATGCCGTGTCGTTGGTGCCTTTTGAGAACCGGTTGACCAAGGGTCTGAGTGGAGGTGAGAAGCGTCGTTTGTCGATTGCGATTGCGTTGGTCGGAAACCCTGGTATTGTCTTTTTGGACGAGCCCACCACCGGTTTGGATATCTCTGTCCGTCGATTGATCTGGGATATTATCTCGCACGCGAAGCAAGGTCGTACCATCGTCCTTACCACTCATTCCATGGAGGAGGCCGAGATCCTTTGTGCCCGCATCGGTATCATGGCCAAGGGTACTCTTCGTTGTATCGGTGGTCAGATCCGTCTCAAGGAACTCTATGGTCGCGGTTTCAAGATCACGTTTGCGGCCCGACCCGAGAACGTGGATCGCGCCTCGCGTTACATTGGCTCGCTTCTGCCCGCAGATGCCAAGCGTCTTGACGCCTTTGTGACCTCGGAATCCTGGGAGTTTGAGACTTCTCCTGGTTTGATCCAGCACCTCTTTGAGGATATTGAAGCCCACAAGCACGAACATGGCATTGATGACTGGGGACTGAGCCAGACGTCGTTGGAGGAGGTCTTTTTGAGAATCATCCAGGATGATGATGCTGATGCTTAAATCCATCCCCACCTCTCCCCTCTCCCATCCCACTTCCTCTTACCTTTAGAATTTATTGTTAAACTCTCCCTCACGTTGTTACGCAGCAACCATCTATCCATACAAAATACATCATGACACAAGTGCAACGACAATTTTTTTTTATTTACATGAATGTTTTTTGCTTTCTCTTGTCTAGTCTGTAAAGACTCTGCAGAGAAAGGCTCCAAAAAAAAAGAAAGAAGAACGGCATCCGTCAAGAAGAAGGACGGAAAAAAATGAATGAAATTCTGTATTTTCACCTCATTGTTTTCAGGGACGAGTAGGATGGATTAGGGTAAACCAAGAACAAAAACAACAGACATGGATAATTCATCATGTTGGTCCCTAAAAGACGGGGACACCTCCCACAACATCCGAAGGCTTCTTGGCCTCGCCAGTGAGTGCCTCGGCCAAGAAAGCATACTCCTCAGCCAAGTGCACCTTCTTATTTCCGGTCGCGACCGAGGCAGAAGGATCTCTGCCTGCATACCGTACCTCCTTCTTGGCATGATGCGTCGTCTCCCTCAGCGCGGTCTGGATCCTGGGGGCCACATGCGCCCACGCACCCATGTTCAAGGGCTCCTCCTGACACCACACAATCTCAGAATTGGGGTACTTGTCCGTAAACTCCTTGACACGGTCATAGGGGAACGGGTTCAATTGCTCCACACGCGAGATCGCCACGTTATCAATCTTGTTTTGTTCACGCGCCTTCACCAAAGCATAGTACACTTGACCCGAGCACAGAATGTGCTTTGTGATCTTGTCATCGCTCACCAACTTTTCAGTCTCCACCTCGGGAAAGAACCGCTGGAACCGTGTGTTGCCCGACATGTCCTCTAAAGTTGAACGCGCCAATGGGTGACGGAGGAGCAACTTGGAGTTGAATACAATCAAGGGCTTGCGGTAATCCCTGTGAATCTGACGGCGGAGCGCGTGAAAGTAGTTGGCGGGGGTGGAGCAGTAGACCACCTGCATGTTGCAGTCCTGATGCTGACGCGAGATCTTTTCTTCAGAAGGGTAGTGGTTGGGGTCGTCATCACACATCTGAAGATAACGTTCAATACGGGCGCTCGAGTGCTCTGGTCCCTGTCCATCATAACCATGGGGCAACAACATGGTCAATCCTGTGCGCTGAAGCCACTTGGTCTCTCCAGAAACAATAAACTGGTCAATGATGCACTGTGCATTGTTGGCAAAGTCTCCAAACTGGGCCTCCCAGAGAACCAAAGAGTTGGGGTTGACAAGAGAGTAACCGAGCTCGAATCCAAGGGCTCCGAACTCGGATAGCGAAGAGTTGTTGACCGAGAAGGCAGCCTGACCGTGCCCCAAGTTCTTCAAGGGAGTGTACAAGCTGTCAGTCTCTTGGTCGTGGAGAACAGCGTGACGGTGAGAGAATGTGCCACGCTCAACATCCTGTCCAGCAAGACGAATATGTTTGCCCTCCTGGAGAAGAGTTCCGAAAGCAAGACCCTCGGCAGTAGCCCAATCAATGTTGGTTCCCGTCTCGATGGTCTTGGCACGAGTCTTCATGATACGACCCAAGTTGGGATGGATCTTGAAGCCTGGAGGACTAGAGCTGATAGTGTTGCCAATGTGCTTTAAGGTTTCGATAGCAGCGCCGGTGGGGAAGGTGGGGAGGATCTCTGAGGCGAGCTCAGCGGGGGACTTGAATCCGTGCCACGAACTGGTCATCCACTCCTTGCTCTTGGGCTTGTAATCCTTGCTCTTGTCATAGTTCTCCTCCAAAATGTTCCAAACACGCTTCTTCATCTCATCAATCTCCTCAATCTTGAACGAGCCCTCCTTAACGAGCTGGTCAATGTACTTGTCCATGGCAGGGGTCTGGTTCTGGATGGCCTTGTACATGATGGGTTGAGTAAAGCTGGGCTGATCGGTCTCGTTGTGTCCATGACGTCTGTAGCAGACAAGGTCGATAACGCAGTCAGTATGGAACTCCTTGCGCCAGTCAGCAGCCAATTGATGGACCCAGTTGACAGCCTCTACATCATCCGCATTGACGTGGAAGATGGGGGCATTGATAGACTTTGCAATGTCAGTACAGTAGGCAGTGGAGCGAGCGAAACGGGGGTCGGTGGTGAATCCAATCTGGTTGTTGACAACAATGTGGATGGTGCCTCCAGTTGAGTACGCAGGCAAATCCATGAACCCAAGAGTCTCATAGACGACACCCTGCCCAGCAAAAGCAGCATCACCGTGCAACAAAAGAGCAAGGGAACGGGTGCGGTCCTTGTCGTCCATGTAGTGCTGGATGGCGTGGGTCTTTCCGAGAACGACACCATCGGCGGCCTCCAAATGCGAAGGGTTGGCAACCAAGGAAAGATGAACCGGCTTGCCCGAAGGCGTAGGACGCTCATAGTTCATGCCCAAGTGGTACTTGACATCTCCAGAGAACCCATCCTGAGCAGAGTTACCACTGAACTCTGAAAAGATGGACTCGTGAGGTTTGCGGACGACGTTTGAGAGGACATTCAAGCGACCTCGATGGGGCATACCCATGACAATGGACTCGACACCGTGCTCAACAGAACGATCAATCTAAAGAGAGAGCCTTGTTGATGAGAAGGCGGTCTTGATAAAAGTTGACTGGAAAATAGCGGTTGAAAAGGGTTGCTTACCAGGGCTTTCATGCCAGGAATCAAACTCTCGCCTCCCTCGAGACCAAAGCGCTTCTCGCTAGGGTACTTTGAAGAAACAAAGCGCTCGAATGAGTCGGACCAGATCATGCGATCCAGGATCATGGTCTTTTCCTCGATGCTGTACTGGTAAGGCTTGGGGACTTCTACGCGTTGACGAATCCAGTCGCAACGCTCGCGGTCGGGAATGTGGATGTACTCGACACCGATGGAGCCGCCTGAGGTAAGAAAACGAAAAGAAACGAGGAAATGATCGGTTACATGTCGATAAGTGCATACCTTTTGCACGTGTAGATTATCAATCCTAAAGTTCAGAGAAAGGCTAGGACGGGGGCGTTTCCATCGAAAGACAGGTTGTTGAACTGGCGTGTTCCCATCCATGAGCAGCAGGCGAGGTCATAGCAAAGATCCATTCGACAGACACATGCGACCCGGGATGACCTCATTCTTTTCACTTTTGTCTATCGAGAACATTGCTTCCAGGGCAAGCTGCCCGCTGCAACGATGATGATAAAGACGATAATGGAACGCGGTGACTACACTTACAGTAGATCTTCTTTAGGTGGTCGATAATCTCGCGCAGGGTCTGCTGGCTGCCAGTGTCCAAGAAACCAGGAAGGATACCGGGTCCGAGGGAGAAGGTCCGATCGAGATCTTGCTCTGAGAATCCGTAGTGAGTAATGTCCAGCTCGCGAGGGGAGATACCGGCAAGGTCCCCTTCATTGAGTCCAAGGGGATCCAGACGGGCTACGTGGTGACCACGAACTTGGTAGGCGCGGACAAGCAGCTGGATCTTGAGATGGTCAATGACATCCGAGGAGCCGACTTGAGAACCAGGCACCAGCGATGGCACGCCTCCGCTGGGGGGAATGGTGGGGGCAGCCTGAAAGGACTGGGAGGAGGACATGCCCTTGGACTGGTTGCGGAAGTAGATCTGCCACGAGATATGGACCGAAGTTGGGTCCCGGAGCCAGGCAGAGTACATTTCTTCGACATAGCTGGCCGAGTTGCCCTGCAGGAAGGCATCTTTGGCAGCGGGCTGGTCCCCCCTGGAGGCCGCGCTGGTGGAGGCGTTGCGGATGGCCATGGTGGTGGCGACAGGGAGGGGTATGCGAGCGAAAGAGGATCGCACCAGCAAGGCCGAGGGACGGGTCAGGACAGGCCTCAAGGCCGTACGGGCCATAGAGGATAGAGCAAGGGGCATGGTCTGTGTATGAATGTATGAATGTGTTGAGTGAATGAAACGAAACGCGTGTGAGCAAGGTTGAAGCTGAGGTTGAAAAGAAAAAAAAGAAAAAAAGAGAATACAAGCTGGAATGGAAAGGAGGGAGAGGAGGAATGGCTCAAAGAGTCATTGAGGAGAATGAAGGAGGAGGGAATGAATGAAGAAGAAGAGGAAGAAGAGGAGCAAGAACAAGAACAAGGACAAGGACGAGTGAAGGACACGACAGCGCGATAGGACAGACACGGACACTCGCTCACACGGTGCAACCCTCAATTCACAGAGAGATACATGCCCTGTTGCATTTGTGCACACGGTACGTGGATCCCCTCTCTTAATGCACATGCGACTGGCACGCAGAGAGGCCCGTGGGAGAGAATCCGAGAACGCAGGGTCTGTCTCACTCTCGCCCACTCTCGCTCAATGCACGGGTCACGTGCACCATCCCTGCCTCCTGCCCTGGCTCCGGCCTCCATTGCTGCTCTGTCCGCACATTCACATTCACGCATTCACCGCCACCCAGCAATCTCCTTCTCCCTTCCTTCCTTCTCCCTTCCTTCCTTCTCCTCTCCTGTCTTCTGTCTGCCATCTGCTCATGCCAATGCCCATCCACAACTCGCTCAGACTGTAATCCAATCGGAACCTTGTCTCCTCTTCCTCCTCCTCTCATGCCAATACTCCGAGCACGCGTTTCTCATCTCGCCTCTTTTTTTGCTTTCACTATCCCCTCCATATAGCTACACGAGCCATGACGCCTTTACGCTTGAGCCAGTCTACAACGACCCCTCGGTCGTCACTGAAAACATTGTTATCCAACGCTCCACAGGCGAGATTCGCTTGAACGGTAACCTGTTCCGACCAAACCTGATCCACCACCCTGGATCGACCACACCTCTGCTTCTTTCACGGAGCAAAAGCTGACCTTTCCTCGGGCCCATCTATCCAATATTAGCTCCTGCAGGACGTATCTCTGCCGACGAAGAGGTCATGATGATCTATGGCATCGTGGGCTTTATTCGTCTTTTGGCCGGTATGACTTCGTCTTTATCTTGATTTGTGTTTAATTTGTTTGGGTGCCTGGATCTCGTGTGCTTGAGCCCCCTTTGTCGCTGACTGGAATGTTTCCTCTTAGGCGAATACATGGTCGTGATCACGGACAGGACAAAGATCGGTCGAATCGGAGAACACGACATCTTCAGGCTCAAGGACTACAAGGTCCTTCCCCTATCTAGGAATAACCTGGCCCTGTCGGAAGCTCAAGTATGTCTTGCCGCTCATTCTTTTTTTTTTTTTTTTTTTTTTTTTTTTGACAACCATCACTTTGAAGGTGTGAGCACTGACCGACCTCTCTCCATATTCCGAAACAACTTTCTAGACCAACGACGAGGCGACGTTCATCACACTTCTACATTCGCACTTGCAATCCGGAGAATTCCACTTTTCATACACCTACGAAATGACCCATACACTTCAACGACAGTCCGCCTTGAGAACGGGCACGGAGCCAATGTGGAGACGAGTAAGTGGATCACATCTGGTGTTAAAACAAAAGAGCCTACCATGACCACTACTGTTGCTATGCTCGACACTAACGCGGCACGTTTATTAGGCCGACGAACGATTTTTCTGGAATATGCGACTTCAGTCAAAGTTCATTGACCATACCAACAACTTTAGAGACCAGGATGTAAGGAATCAAGATCAACATCATGCGATGTAGGACCCTAAACGTACCATGTACTAAAGCGGATCTCGTCTTATCCTGTTACAGCTGAGCAATTTCATTTTGCCGATTGTCAATGGATTTGCGGAAATTAAAACGACAGAGATCAACAAAAAGGCCTTTATTTTTGCTCTGTTCTCACGCCGCTCTCGACATCGTGCAGGAACACGTTACTTTTCGCGTGGAATAGATGCTCAAGGGAACGTATCCAACTTTAACGAGACGGAACAAATTGTCGTGTCAGATCAAGCCCATCAGACACATATACCCACTGTCTCTGGAAACTTCACCATACTATCGCATGTTCAAACACGTGGATCCATACCCATCTTTTGGGCCCAGATCAACAACATCAAGTATACCCCAAAGCTGCAAATCTTTGATGATCCACAGACGGTGAGTGATCGCCTCAAGAAATTCTGACTTGACTGATGTTGTCAGTGAACTAACAAGATAGTCCTATCCCGCAATTTCAGGAGACTGCATTCCGGAGACATTTTGAGACGCAGAAACGCTACTATGGACCCCAACTTGTCATCAATCTTATCAACAAAAAAGGATATGAAGGACCTATGGGGGCTGCATTCTCCAAGCAGATCGCGATTTTGAGTGATCCTCTCATCAAATACTATCACTTTGATTTCCATCAAGAGTGCAGTAAAATGAGGTGGCAGCGGGTTTCTCTTTTGTTGGACTATTTTCGTCAGGATCTAGTGTCACAAGGGTAAGACGCGACCTTTCCCTCTCCATACGGCCCAATACAAGGCTATGGACTCGATTGCTGAAACTTTTCCTGTTATTTCGATGTCTAGCTATTTCAAGACTGAGATCGCAAAAGACGGTCGCCAGAGCACGTATCTGATGCAGACATCTGTTGTGCGCACAAACTGCATGGACTGCCTTGATCGGACAAATGTTGTCCAGTCTGAAATTTCAAGATGGGTTCTGAATCGACAATTGCAGGATCTTCAAATATTGGCACCAAGCGAACAGTTTGAATCTTCAGAGCAATTCGAGTCTCTCTTTCGGAATGTCTGGGCTGACAATGCAGACGTTGTCAGCTGTGCTTATTCGGGTACAGGAGCGCTCAAAACAGATTTTACAAGGTGTGTATTTTGCTACCTACTTGAAATCAAGATCTCTTTTTCATTCTCTCAGTTGTATTAACCCAAACAAACCGTTTTACAGGACTGGAAAGCGGACAAAGGCGGGCGCTTTGCAGGATCTACAAAACTCGATTGTTAGATATGTCAAGAACAACTTCCTAGATGGAGCACGACAGGTCCGTTAAATACCCGTGCCATCGTTTATCGCGAAAGGATCCTACAAACTTGTTCCGCTCATTCTACCTTTTCTCTGTTTCTATAGGATGCATACGATTTGTTCCTAGTGTACGACATGCAAGAAGCGTCGCCTCACCCATTTGCTGATACTCGGCCAGTACACCTAAAGCTTCTTCCGCTGCTTTTGTTGGTCGGCTTTGCGATGCTCATGTCTTCCATCATTATCCCAGAAACAGTATTCAGCACACACGTCCTGCTATTCATGTCATTTTGGATAGGAGTGATGGTGTATGTGACGCGGTTTATACTGATGAACGGCATTTACTACGTGAATTGGCCAAGGCTGGTTCCTTTGGGCTACGATTTACCTGTCAGGCAGTTTGTCGACTCCAGAACTGATGGAAAACTCGGTACTGCAGAAATAGAACTTGGATGGAAGAATGAGTAGACCTTGCATCGTTCTTCTCCTGCCCGCCCGATGGAACAAATGTCTCCTTGTCAATAAAGGGCGCTGTGCTTTATCTCTATGCATAGATTTTCCTCTTTCCTGCATTCACTGGATTTGCTGAGCCATTCCTGCCTCCGTTCGGCTCCAGAGGCGAGGGGTTAGAGATGATGAAAAAAAATGAATGAAAAACTTCGAAAGTATTCAGGAGTTCAAGAGCCCAGCCACATGGTTCCTTGAACTTCTGAACAACTCTTTGCGTAACACTTTTGTGTAGCGTGGGGACTGAACTCCCATTTCACTCCACCTCTCTCCTTCCTCTCTCTGTTTCGCTTGACCCTACATATCTATATCGTTCCCATCTCTTCTCCAGGAACTGTCTGGCTCGCGCCGTATCCAGATATCACTCTCAACCGCCTCTCTCCCTCGGGCTTTCTTATGAATCTTCTGGGACTTTGTGTTTGGTCAACTCTGTTTCTCGTCCTGGCGAATGTTGTCTTTTCAGAAATCGCACCGGGAGCTGCAGTTCGGTCTTTTCACCAGGTGAATAGCGACACTTCTCATGCAGCAAAGACTGTATTGATCATGATAAAATAGCAAAGTAAGGTTCGCATTTCTGTACAAGATCGTTACAACAGCAACATCAACTGATCGGCTCCCAGTCATGGAGAGCCTTCGCCCAAAGTACTCGAATCGACTCAATGAGGAGTTGGGAATTTCAGGATCCGTTTCTGTGGCAGACAGTGAATCTACTATTGTCCACAGAGGAGATCTGGAGATACGGATGGTCAAGGCATCATCCATAACCAGCACTCACCCAAGTCTAGGACAAACATATCATGGACCCCGGGCGATGACAGGAAAAAAGCCTTCTGGAGCAAGTCGGGGTCTCAGCCTGAAGGGGCGATCTCTGTTGGCAGCCTTGGCGGCGCCATGGGGTCTGATGTGACAAAAACAGTTATCGGATAAAAAAACCCTGAGTAAAATTACTAATAAAAACAAAAAAAACGCCACCATCCTTAAAAAAAACCCTTCTCAGGGGCCTCGGAATCGACTGCTTTGCCTGCATCCACCCGCCTGCCCATCTTTGCCTCGACGACCATGTCTGCCTCGGCTTCATTGCGTCGCATTACTACCCTTCGGAATTCTCAACTGGTCACCCGGACTGGGCATCTCGAGCGGATTGCTGGATCCCAAACCGTCCCCTCCTTCCGTCCCCTCCCGCGCCTTTTGTCTACTGCGAAAACACCTACGGTTATCCCAGCGACGGTTCCACCAGCGGTCCGACTGGAAGAGCTGAGATGCGCTGGCCTCCAAGCGTACCCTCGCTATGTAGCGCCAAAAGTACCGGTGACTGAGATCAAGGACGTTCTTGCAGAGTACGAAGGAAAGATTGAAAACGGAACCAAGGATGAATCGAAAAAAATCACCTTGTCAGGTATGTCTTTCGCGGACTTTATCCTATAAGAGCAGAAAAAGAAGGGGAACTCCCAGCTCCAAGACTGAGAAGGATCCATGGTCCATGGGCACGCTTTCCATTAACCCTGTGTCATCGATTTATTCTAGGGCGAGTCCATTCAAAACGAGACTCCAGTTCAAAGTTGGTCTGGCTTGATCTGATTCAGGATGATCATGTTGTCCAGGCAGTATTCAATCGCCGGGCGTTTACAGGATCCGATGAAGAGTTTGAAAAACTGGCCAAGAATATTCACCGAGGAGATATTGTCCGTATGTTATCTCTCTTGATCAATCGATCGACGACCTCATTTCGAGTTTATAAGCAAGAATTGACCCTCTTTTTTATTCTCCTTGATTGTCCTGCTTTCCACTTTATAGAACTGACTGGATATGTCGGCAGAACCAAGACTGGTCAGCTGAGTGTATTTATCACAAATAGCTTTGATCTTCTCGCCCCCTGTCTTCATGCAATTCCTACGCGTTCTGGATTAAGAGATCCCGAAAAAAGATTCAGGAAAAGACATCTCGACTTCCTGGTGAACCGAGAGAGCATCGAGACCCTGAAGAAGAGACGAGATGTACGTAGGACGAAGAATTCCCCTCTTATCTTCTGTGGTAGACATACACCCACTAACCGAGATGAATTGCACTTCATTTTTAGGTGATTAAATTCATCCGTCATTTCTTGGACAGTCGAAACTTTTTAGAGGTGGAAACTCCTATCCTTTCAACTCAAGCAGGTGGAGCCAATGCAAAGCCATTCGTGACTCATGCAAACGCGTTGGATATGGAGATGCACATGCGCGTCGCACCAGAGTTGTACCTCAAGGTAAGCGATGGTCATGATGAATCGTTCGATGGACTTCTCGCATACTCAATCCAGTATATGTTGTATTTACCACCTTCCCCCCCCCCCCCCCCCCCCCCCCCCCTTCATTCCTCTAGCAATTGGTGATCGGAGGTGTTGACCGTGTGTATGAGATGGGAAAGCAATTTAGAAATGAAGGAATCGACGCGGACCATAATCCAGAGTTCACGACCTGCGAGTTTTACCAAGCCTATACCAATCTGGATGGATTGTTTGAAATCACAGAGGACATGCTTCAGGGTATGCCAGCAACACTTGTTATCTTTAATTCATAGACTGAAACCAAGGTATGTTGGTAACAGCGAATTAACCGTTCATGTTTATACTGGAATCTTAGAGCTCGCCAAAAACGTGGTGGGATCAACGACCGTAACGCACAAATTGTCGGAGACCGAGACTGTAGATCTCTCGTTTGCGAAGCCCTTCCGCAAGATTAATATCATGGAGTGCTTGGAGGAGAAATTGGGATCTCTCCCTGATCTTGAGGGTAAGTTTTTGAAAGAGAATTAACCCAAGTGGAAGAGAGAATGACTCCCTTCCCCTAGGCCATATTTTGAGGTCGGATTCTAACGAGTTTTGTATCTTCAACATACCAATTAGATAACCCGGTGGACGAGCTGCTGGAGATCTGCAAGAAGAACCGCGTTTTTGTTTCGACTCCTCACACGGTCCCCCGGATCATGGACAAGTTGATCTCACACTTCATTGAGCCAGAGTGTACACAACCCACTTTTTTGTGGGGTCATCCCATCATCATGAGTCCTTTGGCCAAAGACATCAAACTGGCATCGGTAAGTTCTGATCTACGCCAACGTCGAGTTGAGCAATGTTTCTACACTTTACTAAATTTTGTTTGCTGCATCTCAATTTTTTTATAGGGACGCACGGTAGCCGGTCGCTTTGAGCTATTTGTGGCTGGAAAGGAAATTGTGAACGCGTATGAAGAGTTGAACGATCCAGTGCAGCAACGGGACCGCTTCACAAAGCAACAAACGGACAAAGAGAATGGAGACGAAGAGGCACAGCCTATGGACCAGGCGTTCTGCACAGCTCTTGAGTATGGTCTCCCCCCGACAGCGGGGTGGGGTATGGGGGTTGATCGCGTGTGCCAGATTCTGACTGGCTCTGGACATATTCGTGATGTTCTCGCATTCCCTACGATGCGAACTATCAAGGCCGCGCCGGAAACACCGCAATAGAACACGCTATCGTGACGAAACGATTTATGTAAGATGGCATGCAGGACTTCTCAGAAGAGTTAAAAAGATAAAGGCATCCACACAATGGTGGTGGGAAAACGATACTTCCAAACTGTCCTGTCGCGCGACACACAATAGACGCCCGTGAAGGTTTGGTGGCAAAGGAAGTGAAGGCAGTAACAGCGATCAAATGCTTTCACGACGTAATGGGAAATATTTTGATCGTATGAGCTATGTTGATGACATGACGAACGACGAACAGAACGAACGAGGGGGGCAAAGAGCGGGCGGGGAGACGGAGAGGGGGAAAGGCAAAGAAAACCCCTCGTTGTTCCGCTGTGGGCTGCAGAGAAACAAAGAGACAGACAGAGAAAGAAAGAGAGAAGAGCGGAAACGAACAAAAAAGAACCTTTCGCTCCAAGTCAAAGAAAGCACCCTCTTTGCACGCTCTCAGACCAGGCTCGCAGCGAGGCCAGCCAAGAAAACAGAATCATTTTTTTGCGTGTCATCATCTTGCCACAAAAGCAACCCGCTTCACATCCACCCACACCTTTTCGATTAATCATCCGCCCGCCCTTCCTGTGCTGCCCCCCTCTGCCATCCTCTGCATCCAAGGGTAAGATGTCCCGGCCATGATCCATGCGGCGGATGCATTGACATCACTGCCTGCATCACATGCCCTCAAAAGCCTTTGTTTTGGCCTCTCTCTGCCCCCCCTTCCCCTCTGTCACTTTTTGGCACAGGTCTGTCACTTGTGCAGCCCTGTTGTCTGGTCTCCCGCCGTGCAAAAAAAAATTTTTTTTTTTTATTTCCCTCTTCCTCTGCTATCGGCTGCGCTCTTTCCCTCCCGCCCCCGCGCCCCTCCAATTTCGTCCCGCCCGCCCGTCACTCCCCTTCCCCTTTATTTCCTCCTCTTTTTTGTGTCTGTCTGTGAAGGTGTGTGGTCATGTGTGCAGTCCTGGTCAGGATTTTTTAACTAGTGTGCTGCATCATCACATTTACACACCGCATATCTATCAATATCCCATCCTTTTACTCTCAGTACATCGTACAGTCCATTTGGTGGCAAACGCGTGCTTGCTTGTGCTTATCCTCTGCTTGCCTATACACACTCGCTCACTCTCTCCCTCTCTCACTCGTAGGCCATACTTTCACCAACAACCAACGACTACTTGCTCTGTCAGCCAACCCTCCGTCCATCCCAAACCCCACCGATAAAAGGCAATAGACCACATTGCCAAACACAGCTACGCCTGCTCTAAAAACTCATTAGGGAACTCCACTTGGACCGGCGTTTGCCTGATAGTCAAACGCGTAACGTTGTCAAGAGTTCCCTCAGTATGACAGAGGTGAACGGAGCTGTAAGAACCTTCCCCTTTATTTCATACGTCAACAATCTTCCTTTCTATCTCCTTTGTCTTTTCTGACCCTGTTCTCGCCATTTCTTTTGTTCTAGTTGTCACAGCTAATTAAGATGCGGCTGCAGACCGAGAAATCGCATCAAGATCAGATTGAGTATGTAGATTCTCATCTATGAAATTGTCCTGATAAAGATGACCCGACCTGCAGATACTAACCACATTGTTCTGGTCTTGTTTTCACAGTGATATCCTTGTCCGGAGAGATTTCCTTTTGAAACAATTCTTTTACATGACCCAAGTCGCAGGAACAGAATCAAGCCTGGACCCAGAACAAGACTTCTCAAAAATTGACGAGGACAAGCTAAGATCATTCCAGGAGGACCACAAACTGTCAGAGTAGGATTTGTTTTGGAGAAGGGTCTGCAATGTGCAACATTTCCATGTTTTATTCTAATGTCTGGTTGCTAATATGTTTGTGGCATGTTTATCGTAGGACCGACCCGGGCGTAGGTGTCCTTGAAGACGAGGATATCGCCATGGCCGACCCCGAGACGCTGGTCAAAATGGAAAGCCTTACGCCGACCGTCATGACTCCAACTGAGAGTGCGGTCGTTGTGCCAGACTTGACATCAGACTCTCCTATGGAAGTCATGGAAACAGAGACAGAGGAAACCAGAAACTTGGATGAAAAGGAGACAAACATCAAACGAGAGCTTACACCCACAATACCCAGCATTGATGCAACAAAAGTCAGTTACGACGACAATCATCCTTCGCCAAAATCTAATGCAGCTACTCCAGAACCCAGCCATGACGACCTCCATGATCGACAAATGACTCCTGAACCAAGGACACCTGGAAGCACACCTGGAAGCACACCAGGGGGAACACCCAACTCTGCAGATACTTCACCTTCAAGAAAGCTGAAGCGGATGTTGCCCCCACCAGAACGCATGGTCACCCGGGGCGTTAGTGGCGCCATTCGCCACAGAAGTGTCGATGAAATCCTGGGTACAGGTGCCGAACGCTCTCCTACTACTCCTGGTGCCCGCTTGTCACAACATGACACCTCATCGCCCGGTCCCACGTCTCCTTCTGGCTCTGCTGGGGCCAACGTTCTCACACTGTCGACCACATGGCCTTCCGAAATGAATGGAGTCGCACAGCGTCCTTCACCATCTCACAGTTCTATCAGCAGCAATGGAACCCCTTCTTCTGCAAACAAGTTTGCAGGCCTAAAGTTGAACTCGGCCAAGAAACACGCGCTTCCTACAACAACCCCTGTCATTATGAAGCGGTCCGACTCTCGATACAGCTCGCGACACGACCGTGGGGACACGGATGGCTCTGTCCACCTGAAATTGCCAAAGCATGTGGACCTCTATGCATGGCAACTCAAGGCACAGTCCCAGCCAATCTACAAGGCTTTGCAAACTGCGAGTAAAGTGCTTACTACCAAGGACTGGAAAGTGGCACGCGAAGAACTCAAGTTGATGAGAGCCATGCAGCGGATAGAAACACTCAAGGCTGGAAATCGCTGGAGTTTTAAGCAGATCAAAAAGCATCGTGGCCCTGCCAGGACAAAAACTCATTGGGACCATCTCTTGGATGAAATGAAGTGGAACCAAGTTGACTTCAAGGAGGAGCGGAGATGGAAGATTGCCACTGCGTTCCAAGTGTCTAGATGGGTGATGGCTTGGCATGAAGCAGAGGACAAGACCACTGTGTGCATCTCTGTGAGTTTCAAATTTTACCGTTGCCTGTGCCAAGACAAGCGATGCTATGCTGATACTGTGGATAATTATTGACCTTGTTGCTTATATTATATAGCGTCGCGCTATTGTTGAAAACTCGGCTGACGAAAACTCGACTGACGTTGTCATGGCTGCTGTCGAGCCAAAGTCACCAGCCAAAGCAGTCGAGGACAACGTCAAGATGGAGGACTTTGTGGATGAAGCAATGGTCACTGAACCAGAAGGTGTTGCTGCAGATTCTGAGCCTGCTCCACTGGAGGGAGAAACTGAGGCCATTGTCAAAATGGAAACTGATGACAAACCAATGGCCGCCCCTATTGACTCTGGTGTGGCAGACACGTCGATCACGGAAGAGGATAGCAAAGCTCTTGTGCCAAAGCTGAAGGACAATGCAAAGGACGACTTCTTGATGATGCCACCGCCGCTGGCGCCTTCTGTGGTTCAGAGCTGCAGACCGCACATTTTGGAGCTGGATGCTAGGGTGACGGTGTACAGCCTTGACAATCTGGAGCCATTGCTGGGAGGAGCACCTATTGGCACTCTTGATCTGAACGCTCTCTTCCCAGACTTGCCTATGTATGGACCTCCCAATCCGGATGACAATGATGCCTACGTGGACGCAGCCGAATACGGCCGCGTGACCATGATTAGCAAACTCATGGCTTCGAAACCTCCCTCTCTGGACTTTGGCCCGGTGGCCTCCCAAATTGTGTATATTAAGCGCAAGAGGGAACCGCTTGCAGAGATGGACGACTTTGACGAGGAGGATGCTCGTGTCCCTCGACTGGAGGGTAAGCACATCACCGCATTGCCCGGTACAGAGCCGGCGCGTGTTGTTCCTGTTCTTTTCCAGCCCAAGAAGGCAAAGGATATGCCCATGACCCCTATCCGGCGCCCTGCACCTCCGGGTCCATTAGCCTCGAAGACCCCAATTGTTTGGTCGGGCGATGAGGAAGACCTCTTGATGACGCTCATCAAGCCTTTCCAGTACAACTGGGACCTCATCTCGGATCTCTTCAACAACATGCGGGGACCCATTATCTCCTCGGAGCGTCGAACACCTTGGGACTGCTACGAAAAGTGGTCAAAGAAGGAAGGATCCACATCCGGATCAAACGGTACCCCTGCAGAAAACAGCTCGGGACTCATCCCCATCGGCAATCTGCCCAACAATGCGGGATCTACCCCTCCATCTCCAAAGGCGCGCAAAGATAAGGATGGGAAGAAAATCCTTACTCCTATCAAAGTCGATCTTGCCAAAAAGACTCAGCGCTCTCTTGGATTGCTGGAGGCCATGAAAAAGGCTTCCAAGAAGCGCGAGGCCACTCAGAACAGAGTCAACGCAGGTACATCGCGGGGAAGCAAGTGAATGGAATCTCACGCAGTTTGCAACATTATTATTAACTTTTGGTCACCATCGCTCGTCTCTCTCTCTCCTGCTACTCCGTTTAGCCCCAGTAGCTGCTGCCGCGGCTGCAAGCAAGAAAGCGGCCATGAATGGCCAAGAAGGCCAGAGTCCCAAGATGGGTGGCTCTGTCCCATTGACGCCCGCAGATCTTAGCAAGTTCAAGTCTGATAGAGATCGCCACAAGAACCAGATTGAGCTGGATCAACGGCAACGACATGCAGCCTCTTTGGCTCTTGCAAGGGTAAGTCATGTTTGGGCCATGCAAGGACTTGGCATTTGGTGAATGTAAAACTGTGCATGCTAATGACCTGTATTCTTATTGTTCTCAATAGCCTGCTGTTCCCGCCGGCGGGACTCCAATGGATGCCGCTCAACAGATGGCGCGCCCTGCCATGGCCCAGGCGGTCGCAGCTCAACAACGTCCTGCACATATGTCCCCTCAGGCCAAGGCAGGTGTTCGTCCCCTGAACCCTCAGCAAGTGCAAGCCCATGTCCAGGCGCAAGCTCAGGCCCAGGCACAAACGCAGGCGCAGGCGCAACAAGTTCAGCATGCTCAGGCTCAGGTACAGTTGCAGCTTCAGCAACAGCAACTCCAGCAACAGCAGCAACTTCAACTTCAGCAGCTTCAACAACAACAGCAATTGCAACTTCAACAGCAACAGCTTCAACAGCAGCAACAGGCGCAGGCACAAGCGCAGGTACAGGCGCAGTCGCAGGGACAAGGTCAAGCGGGGCAAGTACAACAGATGGCACTTCCTGCAGGGCTCAGTCAGCAGGCACTTGCGTTCATCCGAGCAAACCCTGGGCTGTCCATGTCGAGTCCGCAGATTCAGGCTTATATTCGGCAGCATCAGCTTCAAGCATTGCAGCAACAGCAACAGGCCCAAGCTCAAGCGCAAGCCCAGCAGTTGCAACAACAACAACTTCAACAGCAACAGCAGCAAGTCTCGTCATCGCCTCTTGCACGCCCAATGACGTCGCCTATGCCTGGGTTCGCTAGCCCCTCCATGCAAGCCCATCATTTGCAAGCGCAGGTTCAAGCGCAACAGCAGCAGCAGCTTTTGGCCCAGCAGCTCCAGCTCCAGCAAGCTCAGCAGCAACAACAAGCACAGCAGATGGCAGCTCAACAGCTCCATGCTCAGAAGCAACAACAGCAGCAGTTGCAACAGCAACAGATGCAGCAGCTTCATCAGCAGCAGCAGCTCCAGGCCCAGGCTCAGCGAGCGGCTCAGGCCCAGCTCCTTCAGCAGCAACAACAACAGATTCAGCAACAGCAACAGCAGCAGGCGATGCAAAAGCAACAGCAGCAAGTCGCTCAACTGCAGCAGATTAAGACGCCGACCGGATCTCCTCGACAGGCAGCTACTGCTCAGATGGGAGGCTTGACTCCAACGCTTCCTAGTGGACCTAGCACTCCTGGAGAGTCAATCAATCAAGCGGGCGCCAATGTCAATCGAGCAAACGGTGCTGGATCTGCAAACTCATCTGGTGCTGCCACACCATCGACCCCTGTTCTTAACGGTGGTCTGGTCAACAATGGAAACAAGCCAGCTCAACAGGCCATGAATACGAACGGTGCTGCCAAGGGTGGCAGCACCCCTGTCATGGCGGCAGGCGCAGTGAACAGTCCCCTCTTTCACTCTGCGACGGCAGCCACTGCAGGAGCGGCCCCCTCAGCGTCACAGACACCAGTCATGGGCAATGCCCAGCCTCAGCAATTGCAGCAGCAAGCCCTTCAGCAGCAACAGCAGTTGCAAAAACAGCAATTACAACAACAACAGGCGACTGCTGGCGCCAATGGCATATCAACCTCTCCCATGGTTGCGACTGCCTCCATGCCCACGGCCCCAACGCCTCAGATGATTGCTCAGCTGGCTCAGTATTACCCAAATCTGCCTCGCGTTCAAGCAGAGGCCCAGGCTCAACAGCAACTGTTGCGATTCTTTGAAAGTCGCCACCAAGCCGCGCAAGCCATTTCTGCTGCCCAAATTCAACAGCAGCAGCAACAGCAACAGCAACAGCAGCTTCTCATGCTTCAGCAGCAGCAACAAAACAATCAGCAATTGAATGGAGCACTCCAGCAACAACAGCAAGCCTCACCTCAGATGGCGCAGCAACAGGCAGGACAGGCTCAAGTTCAAGGACTTGCGAATGGTCAAGCAGTCGTGGGAGCTCAACTGGCGCAGCAAAAGTTGCAGCAGATGCAGCAACAGCAATTGCTTCCTCAGCAACAAAAGCTAGCACAACAGAAGCAGCAGATGTTGCAGCAGCAAATTCTTCAGCAGCAGCGTCAGCAGATGGCTTTGCAGCAACAACAGCAGCAGCAGGCCATGGTGATCCAACAGCAGCAGCAGGCACTGCAGCAGCAACAGCAACAACAACAACAGCAGCAGCAGCAGCAACAACAACAAGCATTACTTCAGCAGCAACAGCAGCAACTGGCTCTTCAACAGCAACAGCAGCAGCAACAGCAGCCAAAGAAATAACAGGACACCGCTCTTTGCTCGCTGCACTCTTTCCTCTGATCTTTTCTTCTTTTCTTTCAGTTCTTCTCTTTTCTTTCAGTTTCTATTCTTTCTTCTGCCTGACCTGTACTTGTACACTACCCTGGTACTATTTCTCCTTCTTGCATTTCCGTGTTTCCTGCTACTCTTAAACGCCTTGTATCAAACCCGGAAAAAAAAATATCGCCCACTGTTTGCAGGACTCACCTTTTTGTTGCTCCTGGTTCAACTCTTCCCCCATCCTCCACTAATGAAGGCATCCTTTCCGCGTGTATTTATAATTGTTCGCTTTCCTCTTTTTTTTTTTTTCTTTTTTTTTCCCTCCCCCTTTTCTTTCTCTTTTTATCATGGTTTCCATCTTGGATTGTTCTTTGATCTCAATAAAATAAAAACTATGATATTTGTTGCGAAAATGAAGGTCTTATTATTGTACAATATGAAAAAGGGTTGGGATCCCAAGAAATCAGTATCTCTTTCGCATAAACGAAGGCTTCCAGTCCAAGGGATGGGTTTCTGGCGTGGCTTGATCGTCCTCCTTCCAGATCTTGATAGTCTTGTCAGCTTCTCCTGTGATAAGTCGCAGCCCGGTCTTGTCAAACTCGGCGCAAAAGATGCCTGCTTCACTGTCCAACGATCCCGGCTGTACAAGTGAATCCAGTCTTTGGAACTGATGACCGGATTTCCAGTCCCAGAAGCCCATGGCGCCATTGTCCGCTATTTCGCAAAAAGGGAAGAGTGAAAAGTGAATAGGATACTTCTTGGATGGAGGAACATAAAGAAACTCCTTAAAAACCTATTCTCCGTTTGCAATCCGTTAAAAGTTCCTTACCTCCTGTGAACATGACATTATCAGCATTGACGGCCATGGCATTGACAATGCCCCCGCCTCCAGTCACTCCTCCTGGGCCTTCAAAATTCCGCATGAATTGTCCTTCTGGGCATTTCCACTGCTTGATATTATCTGGACTAGCCGTTGCAAAAGTAAACTCGGTGGGATGCAAAGCCATCGCACGAACACTCTTCTTGTGATGGGTCAATGTGGTCATAGTCTTTCCTGCTGCAAGATCCCAGAGTCGAACAGTGCTGTCCATGGACGAGGTCAAGACTTGGGGATCCGCTTCCTGACATTTGACAGCACTCACTGTTCCTGTATGACCCGATAAAGTATGTACCGCTTGTTTTGTTCTCATATCCCAGACCTAACATACCATAAAAGAAATGGCTCAGTCAGCCGCACCTTTTCTGGTTAAAAGAACCAAACACAATAACAGACTAAGAAAGATCAAAAAGGACTTACTCGGGCAGTGGCGTCGCGTCCTGATGTGACAAGGACGTCTAATGTAGGGTGAAGAGCAAGGGCATAGACACCACTGAGATGTCCGTGGTAATGACGAATGACCTTGTTGGTCTCCAGATCCCAACATTTGACCATCTTGTCGTCTCCACAAGAAAAGAGGTACGGATGGCGAGGTGATACTGCCAAGCCGCGCACTTGACCAATATGTCCTGTCAACGACAACTTCAACTTTCCTGACGCCAAATCCCAAATCTATCGTTATTTTCGAGCATTTAGTATGATTGAACGGATCAAGCATCTCTCTAAAATATAAAAACCATACCTTGATAATACGATCTCCTGCTCCAGTGGCGAACCAAGTGTTGCCTGGCTCTACAGCAATGCTCCTGACCCAGCCCTGATGTCCAGAGATCACCCTCATCAACTTCCAAGGAGCATGCCAATCTGGTCGGACAGCCTGAGCCACTGGACGTCGAACCAAGGAGCTTCCGCCACCCGGCGTATCTGGGAATGGGTTGTGAATCGTTGGTTTATGCATGACCAAGGCCTGATGTTGCTGTTGGGTCTTCTTCTTGGGCATGCCATCCAGGATCTTTTCCACGCCACTGTCTGTTGTTGAATCGGTCGCTGATGTTGCTGATAATGAGGATGTTGCCGATCCGCCTTTTGCTTTCTTCTTGTCCAATTGCTCCTTTTGACGTTTCAAGAGTGGGTATGGGAGCACTTGGACCTGTCGGTACTCGTCATAGATCTTGGACTGGAGTTTGACGCGTTGACTGCAATATACACCATCAGAAAAGTAAAAGTTAGATTTTGTTCAAGTGGTGAGGGTGAAGGAGGGTGCGGGGAAGGGGCAAGGCACGTCTTGGGTTGTATTGATTACCTGGCCTGCTCGTCTGCAGGAGCGGTGTTGATATTTTCCTGATCCTCTGCAAAGAGCTCCCTTGTTCTTTTGGCAGACCGTTCCAAGATTGCCTTCAGGGAATGGGTGTCCTCTGGCAGCGATTCGGCCGAGACCTCGGGCACATGTCCGGCAATGAGCTCTTTCTGGGCTGGCTCTGCATCCCGAGTGGCGTTGACGCGGGCTGATCTCTTTGCGGGCATGGGAAGGAGAGAAGAAGAGGGAGAAGGACACACAACGCAGAAGGCACAGCACACAAGGCACAGAAGGTCCTTGCAAGTGCACGTCACAGAAGCCCCCACAACACGAACACGCCCCTCAAGCGTGCTGCATCCTTTTCGCCCTTTGCTCCATCTCATCTCCATTCGCTACCCTCTTCGCACAAACACAGGATTGCACCACACTCAGCCATGGCACAGCAGCAAAAGATTGAGCTCCAGGACCTGGACTTGCAGCAGCTCGTAGAAGTCAAGAAGCAACTGGAAGAAGTAAGGATCCCCCATCTACTCTCCTCCAAGGACAAAAAACAAGAAAACAGGAACCAGAGCCTCTTTTCAAGGAACAATGTGCATGGATTTGAACCCATCAAGGAATCCTGTCCCCCCTCAATGGAGGAATCGTCCCTCAAGAAGAACTCTGTAGATGCTATTACAGTTTTTACTCTTTTGGACCTTACAGAACCGAGGAATATCTGACGACGGCAGCCGCCCTTGAACACGGAGAATTTGAGCCATGTTGAGTGGACGCGTCTTTTTTTCATTTGTCTTAACAAACCCTCCCTCCTCTCCTCCTTTCTCGATCTATCATATGTCTCTTCCCTCTATTAGGAACTCTCGCACTTGACCTCATCCTTTGGACAGCTGAAGCAGGCTCAGAACCGATTCGCAGATTGTATCGAGAGTTGCAAAGCTGTGAATGATTCCAACAAGGACAAGACCATTTTGGTCCCATTAACGAGCTCGCTCTACGTTCCTGGAACGATGTCTGATGTCAAGAAGGTTGTTGTGGATATTGGAACTGGATACTATGTCGAGAAGGTACACAATCGTATACGATGTTCATTTCTGGATCTGGATCTGGATCTGGATATGGGACTCGAGTTTTTATCATGTTTATTGGTTTTCTAAACTCAAGGATCAGTTTTGATCCCCCATGAGAACAGGATAGGACAGGACAATTAGATGCTGTCTTCTTTTTTTTACTTACTTACTTACACGCGTCGATACTCTGATGAATAGACCACGGAAGACGCTATCAAATTCTACAACACCAAGGTCGATTTCGTAAAAGAGAACTTGGAAAAGATTCAGGCTACTGTTGCCCAGAAGCAAGGAAACTTGAGGTGTAAGTCATTTTGATTGATCAAAGAGAAAGAGTTGTGGAATGTTTAAAGGCGTCTCTGGATCGACTCGTCCTAACTCGGCGTCCGATCTGCTTCTTGTCCCCGTTCCTTCTTTTTTCTTTAGCCTTGGTGGATGTCATGCAGTACAAGATGCAAGTCCAGCAGCAGGAACAAAAGGCAGCAGCAGGAAAGGCATAAGATATAAAAGGACGCGCCAAGAAGCAAAAAGAACTGTTGAATAAAAAGAAAAAAAAAAAAAAAAAAAAAAAAAACATAGTTCCCTCTGCAAAGAAAAGACTATTCCTTTGCTTTATCGAAACGTGTCGTCGTGCAGAGTACGATCAAGATCGCGATTCGGAGGATATGCCAAAGCCTGTTTCCCCTCCTTGGCAGTGGTGTCGCGAATAGTCTGAAGTCTTGAACCTCTTTTTTCACCAACCACTAGGCGAACTTCGGCATGGGCGGCATGAATCGTCCTGACGCCCTAAAACAACCTGTCTGGGGTCCAGTCAAACTGCTAGGCGCAAAACTTCTTGGCGCGTGCTGCTGGCTAAATTCTGCCCGAGATTCTGTTACTATCCGATCAGGCATAGCATTGCGCATTGGATCTCGGAAGATCAATTGGGCTACACCTTTTGATTGTTTGTTGTTGGGGAAGTATCGGTCTCTGGGATGCCGGATGTGAGTGGGTTGCGATGTCCGCTACCTAATAAATACCTAAATGAATTTAAAAGTAAAATGTTTGGTTCGGTGACGGATGAATTCCATGCCGTGATCTATGGTCTCACCTTTTGTGCAACGTCTTGGCTGTTTGACCTAGTTTTCCTTGGTCTGTGTGTAATGAAAGAGACGCAATAGGTAGGCCTGATCCGAAAAAGTACAAAAGGAAGAGCCTCTCTCTCTCCACATCGACCAAAATTCACGTCTATTCCTTTTCCTCGCCTTCCTTTTGCCCTACACCACACCATTCTCTCCCAATAACATTACCCCGAAAACCATCTTTTTTTTAACCAAAGCAAAACCCAATGGCCCCATCCTCTACCTCTGCGATTGCACCTGACATCATAGTCAGGACCAAACCAAGGAAAGAGGTACACCCTCACCCTTATCTCACCGGAAACTTCTACCCTGTCTTTGAGGAGACTGTGGGCGACGACGGTATTGAGTGTGAAGTCGTTGGTACCATCCCTGAGACTCTGCGCGGTTCGCAGTATGTACGAACAGGTCCCAACTCTTTGAACGTGCCCAAAGAAGCGGAAGGACATCACTGGTTTGATGGTGAAGGTAAGAAAAAAAAGACAAGATTCCCCTGCAGTTTGAATTACTTGAACCGCCAATTGACCCTCTCCCTTTGCTTAACATTGATTGTATTTAGGAATGCTTCACGGCGTGTATTTCGAGCCAGGTGAGGCTGGCAAACCGATTCGAACACGATACATGAACCGATGGGTTCGTAGCGATGTCTTAAAGAAGGCCAACAAGTACGGAAGGATGTCCGTTTCGCTTGGCCTCCTCATGTCCAAGGGTCACTCTGTGCTGTATCTGTTTTGGTGTATGTTCTGGTACAGCCTCAAGTCCAAGATTTTCAATGTGAAGAACTACAGCAATGGTAATACGGCCTTGACTTGGTTTGGGTCAAGGTTGTTGGCCCTTCAAGAAGCTGGAAAGCCTCACGAGACTAGTGTCCCTAGTTTGAACACTGTGGGGGAGTATTACTTTGAAGAAGACCCTGCGGCCGCAACCCCGGCCAGCACTGAAAATAGTGCTGGCCGGGATTGTGCTGTAACCGCGCATCCAAAGGTAAGAAGAACTGTGTAAACTTGCAGTTTGAGACGCGAAGATCAGGTATCCTGACCCCCCTTTCTTGCTGTTTTTGGCGCGCTTCTCTTCAGGTGGATCCCAAAACGGGCGAGATCATCTTTTTTGCCTGGCTCGTCAACGCTCCTTACATGAAGTACTCTGTAGTCTCGGCAGACGGGAAGCGAAAGGTGTGGGAGCAACCCATCCCTGGATATTCCAAGGCCACCATGACCCACGACTTTGCCATTACACCAACCTACTCCATGTAAGTTTTTTTTTTTTTTTTTTTTTTTTTTTTTTTTTTCATTTCAAGACAAAAAACTCTGGCCGTAGTCAAGATCTGGTTTCTCACACCACATCATTGTTCTTGTTTTCCTTTTTGGGTTTTCCCAGCATGTTCAACTTGCCCTACACGATTGACGGCAAAAAGCACTCGCAAGCTGGCAAGCCCATCTTTGCGTTTGATTCCAACACCCGATCTCGTTTCGGCATCATTCCCCGTTACTTTGACGCGACCAAGGACAAGGTCCAATGGTTCGAGACCCTGCCTTGTCATATCTTCCATACCGCCAACTCTTGGGACGAACGCGACTCTGAGGGCAACATCGTGGCCGTGTGCATGACCGCCTGTCGCTCTTCCCGATTCATCGCCGAGGTGAATCTCTGGCAACCCACCACACCCAATGGGTACGGTGGTGGAAAGACCAAAGAAGAATTCGAGACTTCTTACGCGACCCCGGGGTCGGGTCATTACGACCAACAAGATCCTGACGCGCCTTACATGACCTTGTTCCGATTCGATCTCAAGACTGGCAAGACTCAACTCACGACCTTGTCCACCCTCAGCACCGAGTTCCCAATGATCAACTATGATCGTTACATGGATCCTGACTTGACGTTTGTCTATGGTGCCACTGTGAACCCCCCAAGTCCCGGAACGGGTCTCAAGTTTAATGGCATTTACAAGAGCAATTACAGTGCCGTCATCCAACAAAAGCAACAGATGATTGCAAAGAATGAGTCGGTCGGTCAAGGAGAGGGCGCCTGGGAGATTGGAGCGAGTCGGCTTCAAGAGTTGGAAAGGACGATCACGACCGTCCACAAGTTTGGACCTCATATCTTTGGAAGTGAGCCTCTCTTTGTCTCCAAGAGCAGCCAAGACGGCGGAAGAGGGGAGGAGGATGATGGGTATTTGCTCGTTTACACGTACGATGAACGACAGATGGAACAAGGACTGGTCAAGAAGGATATTACTCAGATCACAGAATTGTGGATTTTTGACGCCAAAAAGATTGGACCGAATGATGAGCCCGTAGCCAAGGTCAAGATCCCTCGTCGTGTCCCCTATGGATTCCATGGCCTCTGGGTCTCCAAGGAGCAGATCCAGGAGAACCAGGACTTGAGGCGCCGGCGCGCGTTGTGAGAAGAAGAACCTTTAGCCCCCTATAGTTCTAAGGCACACAGTCAAAAATGAATGAATGGATGCGATAAAGAAAAAGCAAAATTGCCGAACCAGATTTCTTGTGTTTTATTTGCATTATTATGAGAAGAGACTGATCAGTGGCAGAATCTCTACTGCATGGCGCTAGGGTCAAAGTGGAAACCACTTTGAGGAGCTTCTGCGGACTGGAAGGTAAAGGCGCCAGTCTGGTTATCAACCTGAGGGGCCAAATCTTCGACGTCGTCGTCCTCGTCTGCAAAGTATGTGTCGATAATTGAATAGGCTTTTCTGTAAATGTCGATGTTGTCGTGGGCCTGTAGGTTGTGGATCTTCTCCATACCGCCGCAATCCTCGATAAAGCTCCCGTATTGGTTGACTCCGTTTGTAAATTCTTTATCCATCTCGCCAACCTTCAAGATGTTCTCCAGGCCATCCAAAGCAACCTGGATGATCTTGTTGTCCATACAGATCAAGATATCACACAAAGGTTTGATACAGCCTTGGGAGACGAGATATTTGATTTGGTCAGGCTTGTTCAATCCGCCAGAGGTAGCGTTTGAGATTGCCCAGCAAGCTTCCTTCTTGGACTTGAAATCTGCGTTTTGCAAAATGTTGATCAGTGGAGGGAAAAGGTTGGCCTCGATCACACCCTGGATCTGGACACATGTTCCTGCAGTGATATTGGAAATAGTCCAGCATGCTTCCTTGCGGATGTTGTCCTTGGGGCTGGAGAGAAGGGTCAACAGTGCCTGAAGGGCACCGCAGTTGATAATGACCTGGGTTTGGACATCGTCGCCTGTAACAATGTTTCCAACAGTGCGGAGGGCAGGAGTTTGAACAGATGCCATGTTGTGCGTCAGAAGCTCAACAAGCCGACGGCAGGCACCCGACTCAATGACCGCCTGGATCTTTTCATTTGCGCCATCCGAAAGGTAAGACAATGCCCAGCAAGCATCGATCAACACTTCGTCGTCGTTCGTGTGAATGAGCTTTGAAAGTACTCCAAGAGCGGGTACGATCTAGAAACATTGGAATTTTGTTAGATTACATGATGCTTACGATAAAGTGGAGCAAGAAAATGAACTGTACTTTGCCAACAACATACCGTGCTCCACTCTGGAGGAGGGTTCTTTCCTCTGCAAAAGTTGGAGAGAGTCCAGGTGGCGTTCCTGAGCATAGAAATGTCGATGTTGTCGTTGAGAAGAGCCAGGAGGGGCGTCAAGGCGTTGGAGTGAAGGACAATGTCACGGAAGCGCGGACTGTCTCCAGCAATGTTGCCCAAGGCCCATACAGCCTAGAAAATATGACGACGAGGGTCAGCATTGAAGCCTTCAAGAATGGGTCCATGTGATGCTTGATCTCCCCCTGGATTTTTACCTGCTCCCTGACTTCAGGTGTTGGACTGCTCATCAGCTCCACAAAGAGTGGAACAGCTCCACACTCGATGACATACTGGGTTTGTGCTGAGGTTCCTGACGCGATGTTGGTCAACGCCCATGCGGCCTCAAACTATGTGCGGAGCAAAGGATGTTAGGATTGACCCAAAACACCAACGGCAACTGACAGAAAGATAACAAGATGCCGAAGCCACGTACCTGGACATGTGGAGCAGACAAGAACTCTACAAAGCGCGGGACAACTCCACAGCGGATAACCTCATCAATAGGGGGATTACGCTCCTTGGAGAGAAGCTTTCGGAAGCGAATGGTGGCGCCGATTTGGTCATTGGGGTTGTCCGACATGACTCCCTGGATCATGGCTGGGAGCTGCTCATGGAACTATGAAATAACAAAAGGTTTGACCGTCAGCAGACATCGACGACGCTAACATCTCAATCTGTCCACTCTGTAAACTGGATCGATTCCCTTTCTCAGTTGATTCCTGCACTGCCTTGTTTGGCTCTTTAAATGAGCTTTGCCACCCTGGCTCCATGAATCAGTTTGTGGAGAATAGCCGCCAAAAACATCAAAAGTCCGTGTCGAGTCTACTCGAGCTGGCTTACCTCGAGGTTGGCAACAGAGACACTCTCGTCTTCAGAGTCGTCAGAATCGGCAGCGATGGCGAGATTACGACGCTTGGAAAGATTCTCCTCGCGCTTTTGCTTACGGAGCTCGACATTGAGTTCATTGCGGTTGCGTCTGAGCTCCTCGGGCCTGAAGGCAGTCTTGGCCTTGAAGTTTTGGGAGCGGTGTTCTGGGACAGACATGATGATGGGATCGGATGGGAGATGGATGGATTGGATGGGGAAAGAGAGGGAGAAAAGTCGGCACGGTCAAACAATCAGTCGGTCAGGCAGTCAGTCAATCGGTTAGTCGGTCGGCGAGGAGGTCGTTTTCTGGCTTGCTTGGCGTAATGAGCACAAAACAACAAGAAAAGGAAAAAAGAAGAAAAAAAAATTCAGTCTGCTGCCCTTTCTCTCTCTGCATTGGGGCTCGAGAGTGCCTTCGTGTCGCGATTGGCACAGCCGCCGTGCTCGCTCCTCCCTCCCTCACTCCTCTCTAACTCTCCACTCCACTCCACCCCTCCCCACTCCTCCCTTGCACATGCATGCATTCTTCTGCAGTGCCACCACCCTTACTCCCCACTCACTGCGATGCAGGTTTTGCCGCGTGGCTGGTTGGTTGCCAGTCGGTGGAGTGCGCGGTCGGTTCGAGACGCGACTTTGACGCGGCTTGGATCAGTTTATGATGCCATCCTTTTTTGACACCAACACCACTTTCCACTTGTACTGGGTCGCTGCTTATGTCTCTCTTTGAGGCGATAAAGTCCTGACAAAGGAATGGACCTATCCCACCATCTTGGAAATGATGGGACCAGGATGGCGTGTCGCGATTACGCTGAGGACTCCTTTGGAAAGTTGGGGGGTCTTGTCCAGATCAGCCGAGAGACTCGAAACCTGTGGTTGTTTGTTTGATCTCAACTGGACAGAACACAATCTTATTCTGCTCGAAGATGATGCTTACTACTTCTTTCAATACTCGTCATCATCCTCAGGTCATAACAACATCCTGGGACAAGGGACAAGGGACATAAGTCGCAGCGAGGACGAGGATTTGCACAAGCCATCGTTGGTCCGATAGTGGAATCCTTGTCTCCTACTGGGATAACTACACTAGGTATCTGCAGGTTTACATTCGGGGTGAATATCAGCTGCGGTCAGAGCTCCTTCGACTGCCCTGACGCTCATGTGGACCGGAGATGGGCAAGCTTTTTGGTCAACCTTCAGGAGGCGTGTTTATTTGAATTCCAGTTCATGTCGAGAAGATATAAAACGAAACGGGATGCTGGTTCCTGAATGGCAATTCAGCTTCAAAGCTAAGCCCAAGGGTTTCGATCTCTCTCAAGAGGACCAATTTTGGCTTGAAGACAACGCCATTGTGGGCAGTCAAAGTCTTCATAGTGAGCCTGTTTCTTCCGGTGTATTGGGCGCACAAAACCACAGGGGACAGCGATCTGGTGTCTCGGTGTGTTGCCTTCTTTCTCACTCTGGGCTTAATGCCGCCTTCAATTTCAGCCGCGAGACGCAACCCCACCAGTGGCACTAGCATTTGTCGCCTGAACGAAGTAGTGGGCGAGTGGACCAGTCTTGAAGCCAGCAGAGAGCAAAGGGAAGGGAGGGACCCTCATCCACGCGTCATCGTCGCAATCAAGTGTAAAGGGTGAATGTGGTCCTCATTCCTTTTAAGAGGGAAATGTCCTTGACGGTGAGGGCATTGACAAGGACGTCCTCTGGGTGCTCTTGCTTCTGCTTTTGCTCCTGCTCCTGCTCCTGGCCCTGCTCCTGCACCCTTGTTCCTGGTCAAGCCTGGAGAGAAAGAAAGAAAAGAAAGAAAGAGTAAAAAACGCCACCGTTTTCCTTCTCCCTTTTTCTCTCCCTTTCATTCTCATTCTCATTCTCTCATTCCTTCATTCTCACGTCCTTGTCCTTCCTTCTTCCTTTCATCATCATTGCCAGCTCTCCTTGCTTCTTTCCTCCCTTGTCTGAATATATCTCCCTTTTTCCTTGTCCCTCCATCTCTTCATCTTTTTTCCATTTCTCGGTAAACCCGCCCGTCTCCTTCCTCCTCTCCGCCTTTTATTCATCACTCTTTTTTTCACTCTCCGTTCGACATAGTCCCTGAACCGTGTGCCAATGGAACGCATCTCCTCCTCGGGCTCCAACAAGCGACCGAGCAGCATCCACAGTGGATCCGGCACCATGCCCACTTCTCCCGTCGGACTCGTTGCACCCGTCATGTCCTCCGTCCATGATGACTCGTTCTCCAACAACCCCGAAGACTACGACATCCGCCTTCCCATAGGTAACAGAACACCCCGCTTTCCGCCCCACCGCATTGCTCTCCGACTGACTCGTCTGGGTTTCTGCCCCTGGCTGTCTCAAATCATGCAGGCCTGGCTGTACCTTTTTACCCTGCTGTTGGCTCTTGCTACGTGCCATTGTAGCCTTGCAGGGAGACAAAGTGCAACATGGAGGGTGAAGGAATGTGTCAGACGAGCAGCTCTCGTCCTCGGTTTATCCGATTATCACTCTGACAAATACATGTTTTCTTATGTTTATCATCCCGTATGTAGGCTATGGTTCGTCTGCCGTGGTATACAATGCATACTACAAGCCTTTAAACAGGAGGGTGGCGATCAAGGTCATCGACCTCGACATGTTTGAGCGCAACCAGATTGACGAGCTGAGACGTGAAACCCAGGTTATGGCCTTGTGCAAACACCCTAATGTGTTGCGCGTCAACGGAGCATTCGTCATGGATAGCAAGCTCTACATTGTTACACCTTATCTTTCCGCTGGTAAATGCACTCTCGATACTGAACACAGTCATGCACGCGTAAAAGGAGATTGGAAAAAGGATGACGCCAACTGACCGACTGACCGAGATCTCGCATTGAAAACTCCAAGGTTCGTGTCTTGACATCATGAAGACAGCCTATCCCGACGGCTTTGACGAAGTCTCGATCGCGACCATCTTGAAACAGGCCTTGCAAGGACTTGACTATCTTCACAAAAACGGACACATTCACAGGTTTGTCAATGCTTTGTCAGACTTCGTTGATCCCTCACGGGCTACTGGCACTAATACCCGTACCGCATTCTTTTAATAGAGATGTCAAGGCCGGGAATCTGCTGATGGATGACGATGGCTCCGTTCTGCTGGCTGACTTTGGAGTATCATCGTCTCTCATGGAAAACGGAGATAGACGCGGGATGAGAAAGACTTTTGTTGGCACGCCATGCTGGATGGCGCCAGAGGTCATGGAGCAGGCTGGATATGACTACAAGGCTGACATCTGGAGCTTCGGTATCACGGCGATTGAGCTAGCCACCGGTCATGCTCCATTTGCAAAGTACCCGCCCATAAAGGTACATCTCATGTATATGGCGTGTCATGACAGTGTGTCTTATTTGGCTTTATCTAATGCAGCCTTTTTCATCACGTCTCTCTCCCTCTGCTCTCTTCATTACAGGTGCTCATGCTAACACTGTCTAATGACCCACCGACTTTGGACCGTGAATCCACGAAGCACCGCTACTCAAAACTTTTGAAGGAGATGATTGATTGTTGTTTGCAAAAAGATCCTACAAGAAGGTATGTGTTTTTCTCCGAGCTCAAGCATGCCATGATGCACAACACACCATACGCCTTCTACTCACAGTTTGTGTTCACCATGGTAGACCTTCTGCTGAAAAGCTGCTGGCTCATTCATTCTTCAAGCAAGCCAAGAAAAAATCACTTCTTGTCACCGGGCTGCTTCACAATTTGCCTCCCCTGGAACAGAGACCTCCAAAGAGTAAGGGCGGGATGAACAAAGCAGGACATCCACACCAAGCATTGACCGTCCTCTAACGTTCAAACTTATCGTATTCTAGAGGCTACACAAAAGATGACTTTACCAGAAAAAGGAGTTTCGTGGAACTTTGATGCAGATGACACACCTATTCCCGACCCACCAAAGAGTGAACCCGTTCGTCGTCCCCGTACAGTCACATTTGAACCAACACAAAGACCAATATCAACGGCGACAATGGATTCCATTTCTTCGACTGGCGTCCCTGTTTCTGCAGGCGAGTCTGGTTTTATTGACCCCATTCCCCAGGATTCCCGCAATGGAACGCCAAGTACTGCGATTGAAAAGCCGATCAAGAAGTCTCGTTTTGTCGTAGAGGACTCTGCAAGCCCCTCCATAGCGTCGCCTCCTTCCAGCTACAGTGCAGACATGAGTCCTTCCCCCAGCGGCGCAATCTCCCCATCGCTCTCGGCCAATAGCGCTGCGGTAGGATCTGTGCACGCGTCTCAGGGACTTCAGGGACTTGGAGTAACTTCCGGTTCGCCTGCTCCAGAAGCCAACACCCCGGAAGTTAAGAAAGGTCGCTTCAGTGTAAAAGACACTACGCTGAGTATCACATCCCCCTCGCCTTCCAGTATCAGGTCAATGGCAAACGACTCCCTCTTGTCGCCATCTCGCAGTTTGTCCTCGTCCCCGGTTGAAGGGGCCGAGGGCGTCCACATGGGTTTGCCACTCGACCTTGCTTCGACAGGTAAGAAAAAGTCGACTTTGTTGGTGATGTATAATAGTCTTGGGGGCTAACGAGTCTTCACTCCTGGATTGGGGCTCTAGAGCGAAAATCCAGGTTTGAGGTGCACCACTCCCATACAACGCAGCCGCTCGCTACTCCAGCCCCCTCGGCAGGCAGCACAGGAATGAGTTCGCCAGTCTTATCAGGAACTATGGCTCTAGCGCGCGACTCTTCACAGTCCAGGGCTCAAGGAGAGGCCGTGCTTTCAAGGGATAGCTCTGCCACTCGAGTATCTCGGTTTAACGTAGAGGCGAGTCAACCTTTCCACGAGCCACAACCCGCCGCCACTTCTACGATGACTACTGGCACCCTTGCCAATTCGCAAAGCAAGCGGAGTCGATTTCAAGTTTCGAGTGTGGATGGCAAATCAATGGATGTCGTCACAGGTAAGATAGTCAAACTAGGACCTTTGCCGGAGCATGATCACTCTGTGTACTAAAATTGCTCGTATGTGGTATAGCCATCGATCCGAGTAGCTCAACTAATTCGACCCCAAGCACCTCACCGTCCGGGTCCTTGTTACGAGGACAAGTGTCAGCCGTTGAAGCTCATTTGGACTCACTCTACCGTCAAAACGAGCAGCAACGCGTGATAATCACAGAGCTTTTTGCTGGACTAGGACTGAAAACAGGGTCTAGCTCAAGCTCTTTACCTTTGTCCAACAAACTGGAAATCAATCATGGAGCCGAGAGTGCTGCACCTGTCACCCCTGCTTCCTCCACAAAGTCAGAACACGGTCAAGGGGATAAGCTACAAGTTGTATTGCGCGAAAATGAGAGTCTGAGGAGGGATAACGAGGCTTTGAAGCGAGAGCTGGAGCGCTTGCGCCGAGGAGGCAACTAGGACCCTCTTTCACTTCATCTTCCCTGCACTGCCGCGATGACTTTGGACACAAAATATTCTAATAAAAAAGAAAGATATAAAAAAGTGCTTTGTGTTGTTCACCGAATTCCTCTCGCAAATGCAACAGAAATGGCCAGCACCCAGGCTCTTTAGTTTTTCCTTACACTTCTTTCTTACTCAAATCCCTCCTCTTTCGTTCATTCTCCCACGGATTCATCTCCACTGTGGGCCAGGACTCACTTCAAATAGGCATCATGGCAGACGGAACCTCACTCTCCGTATTGACCTTAAACTGCTGGTAATGACCTGGGGCCTTTCCTCTTTCAGCTCTCATTGTGGTTACGCACTCATTCATCGATATACTATTTTTCTTACATAAACCTTCCAGGGGCCTCTCTCAGTTTTCAAACGACCGACTCGGACGCATCAAGGCCATCGGGCGACTCTTGGCCGGCTCTCCTGCCGACTCTGATCATTCTGAAGAGGAACCCCAATCACAGTACGATATTGTGGGACTCCAGGAAGTTTGGCACCATAGTGACTTTCTTATCATACAGGAACTTGTGCAGGATGTCCTTCCGTTTGCCAAGCACTGGACCAGTGGACTCTTTGGGTCTGGACTTGTGGAGTCTTAACGACAGTGGTGCTGCAGCCAGTCTTGCCAGCTCAATGGCTATGTATCAACAGCAACAGCAAGAGATGACGATGATTATGCAGCAGCAGCAGATTCAGATCGCTACCATGCATCAGCAACAACAAGCGTATCAGCTCTTGGTCCTTCAGCAACAGCAGCAACATCAGCAACAATTGCAGGCCATACATTTTCTTCACTCCCGCGGGAACAGCGCCGACGGTTCTTTGGTTGACCAGCACAGTGACGACGACGATGTCCCGTTGGGAGAAAAGCAACAGCAATTGAATCAAATACCCCTAGAGCTACCCCAAATGCCTCAGATTCAGATGCCTCAATTACTTCAACTTCCTCAACTTCTTCAGCCTCTTCCACTTCCCCAACTTCCTCGGATTCCTCAACTACCTCTTTTTACCCCTCTTTTGGAGGCACCACAGACACCACCATCCTTGGCAGTCCCATCCGCGTTACACTCAACACCCATCCCGCAAGTGTCAAGTCCTTCGTTAATCAATTTTCAGTACCCATCATCATCATCTCCAAATCACTCCTTCCACGGCGGCTACTTGGAGCAGTCTTACCAGCCCATTCCATCATCATCGCCTCTTTTGCACTCGGCCTTAATCCCTGGTCATCCTTCTCCAAATGTGCGCCAAACTACACCGCAGCCACGCCTCGCAGATTTCACAGAAGAAGAGGAAGAACGCATGCGCCAGGAGCAGCTAACAGGATCGACTGTGTTCGGAGGCGCCAGTCGCGGAGGAACGAGTCTTTTGACGAGCAGTTTCCCTGTAGGATACCGAAACAGTATGGGATCCATGAGTTCCTTCGCTCAAAACCATGATGGAGAGATTTCAAGGCCTAACTCTGGAGGAGATTCATTGATGCCACCCCAGGCAACCGCCATGCTTGGATCCAGTCCGTCGTCCCCCGTCATGTCCACCAGATCGCTGCCATACACCTCACCACATCAACCATTCTATCCTGCTCCTGGTCCACCACAAACTTTAATTCATGTTGAGCCCAAGCCCCCACCTCCCCAGACTGGACTTCTGGGAGCCATCTCAGCTATGGAGAGAGAGAAGAAATTTGCCAAGGAGCATGGAACCAATCAGTTGCAGTATCAGCATCAGCAGTATCAGCAACATTTAGCCATGGAGGCAGAGAAAGAGAGGTGGCTTCAGGAGCAGAGGCGAATGGTATGGGAGCAGCAGCAGCAGCAGCAGCAGCAACAGCAACAACAGCAGTTTCACCGTCAGCAGCAGCAGTCATACACGTATAATGAAGAGGATGATAACCGGCCGCTTGGGACCAGCAGCCCTCTTTATTGATAGCCCTGCAGACACAATGTATTTGCGAAGGTTCAATGTGATCCAATCTGAGATACGATCCAGTCCAACCCTTCGAAGAGCCTGTAGGTGTTCATGGCATTGAAAATAAAATAGAAAAAATCAGGAAAAATGTTACGACTAAAAGTCATCTGATTCTTTTGGTAACGACATCTTACCCCTCGCCCGTCAAAGCTGAACATGCTTGGATATGCCACTGCCGATCTTTCAGAGATGAGAGAGCTAATGCTTCCGAGATCTTTGCTGCACTCAGCGCGCCCTTGACATCCTGCTTGTTGGCGAAGATCAACAAACTTGCATTCCGAAGTGACTAGATGACGCGACGGATTAAAAAGAAGTTTTTAGAGGATGTTATCGAGACAGCGATATCACGACTGTCGGAGGGTTCCCACAAGTATACCTCTGATTCCATCATGGTGTGGAGTTCCGTCTTTGAAATATGAAGTCGTTCCTTGTCTGAACTATCAATAACCATAATAACAGCTTTCGTATTGACATAATATGTTTTCCATGAGGATCGCAAGGATTCTTGTCCTCCTATGTCCTAAACCAATTGTGCGACAAAGAGAGCCAGACGGGTTGAGATGATGAACGTAGTGATGATTTCAGTGTTATGTGAACATTGATACATAGCAACAAGGTCTTACCCACATAAGAAACTTGATATTCTTGTACGTGATCTCCTCTACATTACTTCCTATTGTTGGCGTTGTAACGACAACTTCGTTCAGGAGGCTGATGGTCGAAGAAGTAAAAGGGTAAACGATCAGTGCTTCATTCATACAGCAAGGCGGCAAATCGCCATGAAACTCGCTTACAGCTTGTAGAGCACCGTCGTTTTTCCTGCATTGTCAAGTCCAACGATGACAATCTTCACCTCCTCTTTGCTAAGTAGCTTGCGCCACAGCTTTGTTAGCATGATGCCCTAGGTAGTACCATAGTCAGGGGTAAAGAATATAGCGAAAAAGATATGCCAATGAGTCAAGTAGTTGCACAAAGAGTCAATGTGGTGCAGTGTGAGAATTCCAGGCCGAGGATGTACCATGACGTATATTTCTTTTCCTTCTGGAGTTTCTATGAGAGTGTTGGGAAGCGTGAGTTCGATGAATGGAAGCCAGGATCATGAACTTGGAGGATGAAATCGGATGAAAAGATGCACTTTTGCGCGATCATCACATTCGCTGCGGTGGGCTTTGCGCCTTTGGCCATCCTCCATGGGATTCCTTATGCCGCCCCACTCTGGATACGATTATATCGTCTTCTTTCACGTGATTTTCATTATTCACACGCGACTCGCGAAACGCGTGGGAAGAAAAAGGCGTCCAAGCGAAAGCATGGCATGCATGTTCCCCTCCTGTTCTTTGAGAATGTGCTCAATCCACACGGGATACAGGCTCAGCCCACCAAGCAAGTGTCGTGGTTCAGGCCTGGGCAGCTAAACCACCTGTACATATCTAGACCTCGAAACACCAAAATTGTGTAGTCTTCGTCTTCTTTTTACGAAAACACTGCTACCACTACTTTGCCTCTGTGTCGCCCGCTACAATTGTCTTCCGAACAGAACGAGAAAATATGGAGAGTCTTCCCAAAGAGAATTCCACAAACACACAACACAAACAACCAAGCATGTCTTAGGAGCGCGAGGTCCATTTTAAGGAGGGGAGAGAGAAGACTGATAGTCGAGCCAGTTTAGAGAGAGAGTTGAGAGATTCCCCACAGCAGAGCCCACCAATCTTTAATCCATCAAGCAAGGCGCATCATGTGACACGAGGTCCGTTGGTATGCGACAAAACATCCTCCTCGCCTTTTCTTTCGCAATGAAATGCATATCACTCGAAAGCTCTGTTATAAAGGATGCTATCTTCCTCACTGCATAGGTTTTTGAGAAATACGAGGGGTTGCAGCGGATGCTGGGAAGGCGTGAGAGTTCCAAATGGAATGTGGAATTCGAGATTTCTCGCTAGAATCCCTTGGTTTCCAGTGTCACTTGAGAACCACAAGACCAATCAGATTTCGGAGTTTTCTGCAGAAAGATCTCATGCTCTGTCTCATGGGCAAGTTCGGTTTCAAAAACATGGAAGGAGGGGGGTGCAGTCTTGATGGATGGAGACAGCCCTGAAATTACCACGCATCATCTTGTAACAATAAGCCTTTACTTCTCCACTGCTTCTGTTTTTTCATGTCTTTGGTAGAAGGAGAGCCGTCTCAAGACTTGTTTGAATCTTCGCGCCTGCAAATCTACAGAAGATTGTCAGGTTAGTTATATAAAAAAAAAGCAAAAGTGGGGTCGCGAAATAAAGAGAAAGAATGATATGCATTCTTGACAAAGGAATGATACTCATTCCCGAAAGTCCAAATCTCCGCTGCTTTACAAACAAATAAACGAACCGAGCTTTGAGAAACTCTTCCTTCCTCTCTTCCATTACACCTCACCATCACTCGTAATAACACCATCATGAAGTGGCCTAAACTCTCTGTAGCCACAGCATTGGCCATTGAGACCTGTATTGGACTTGTTCACCACACCGAGGCTGCACAGCAGCAACAGCAATCCCTGAAGACAAAAGCCGATTATACGGGTGCCTTTTCGGGGCAGAACAACGGTATCTATGTTTGTAAGTAATCCACATGAAAACGCGTTATTAGCCTGTATCCTCCTTCATGTGGTCTGTGCGGCTGTCCCCAGAAAAGGCGTTCAAGATATATTTATGAATTATACCAAAAAATACATGATCTTAATAATTCAACCTTTTTACCATTTGACACTAGGCACCCAGCTCAACCTTGTGTGCGATTCGAAAGTCGTCGACACCATCAACTGTTATGAGCATTCGAATAGCATATGTTCTGACAAGGACTGCAAGGTCAGGCAAACCTTCTTCATTGACATGGCCAAGCCCTGTCTCAAATACCCTCAGCAGCGCGCCAGCACTGAATCAACGGATGAATCTGTCGGCGTCCTAGATGGTGCTGTGGTCGAGGTCGGTCCCGCAGGCGATCTCGAGGACTCGGATGTTGATGACCTTGATGCTGACGCTCTAGCCGGGAAGAATGTAATCCAAAAGCGCTGGGACGAACAAAAGCATGGTGGACACCGCGATAGCTCACGCCACCGCAACCGCCAGCAGCCCAATCATCTTTGGAGTGGACTTTGTGTTACCACTGGCAAGCTCTGTGGCAATGACCTCTTCGGATGCGGCTATAGCTCCAAGAGTCTCTACAATTGTCATAAGGTTGGAGGCACGCCCCAACTCATAGAAACTTGCAATGACGAGTGCGAATCTGGCGCTTGCACAGCCCCCTGCACCTCTTGTCCCCCTGGACCTCCCGGACCCGCCGGAGCCACCGGACCTATTGGACTCACCGGAACCTCTGGAGCCACCGGACCCGAAGGACCCGAAGGACCCACCGGAGCTACTGGGGCCGTCGGACCCCAAGGACCCATCGGAGCTACTGGGGCCGTCGGACCCCAAGGACCCATCGGACTCGTCGGACCTGCTGGACCCGAAGGACCCACCGGAGCTACTGGAGCCGTCGGACTAACCGGGGCCACTGGGGCCGTCGGACCCCAAGGACCCATCGGACTAGTCGGACCCGAAGGACCCCAAGGACCCATCGGACTAGTCGGACCCGAAGGACCCGAAGGACCCATCGGACTCGTCGGACCCCAAGGACCCATCGGACTCGTCGGACCTGCTGGACCCGAAGGACCCATCGGACTCGTCGGACCCCAAGGACCCATCGGACTCGTCGGACCTGCTGGACCCGAAGGACCCATCGGACCCGAAGGACCCACCGGAGCTACTGGGGCCGTCGGACTAACCGGGGCCACTGGATTCGTCGGACCTGCTGGACCCGAAGGACCCATCGGACCCGAAGGACCCACCGGAGCTACTGGGGCCGTCGGACCCACCGGAGCCACTGGATTCGTCGGACCTACTGGACCCGAAGGACCCATCGGACCCGAAGGACCTACCGGAGCTACTGGGGCCGTCGGACCCACCGGAGCCACTGGATTCGTCGGACCTGCTGGACCTGCTGGACCTGCTGGAGCCATCGGACCCGAAGGACCCACAGGCGCTATTGGGGCCACCGGACTTACCGGGGCCACTGGGGCCGTCGGACCTGCTGGACCTGCTGGACCTGCTGGAGTTCCTGGAGCCATCGGACCTGCTGGACCCATCGGACTAGTCGGACCCGAAGGACCCGCTGGACCCGCTGGACCCGCTGGACCCGCTGGACAGTAAGGCTCATCTTGGACAGTTACTCTAACTTTTTTCCGAAGGGGTTGTCTTTCATTTAAGTGATTCACGGAAACAAACCATACCCATCAAGAATATATTTTTCTGCCTAACATCATGTTTTAAAGGCAAAGGAAGATTATGGTGAACAGGAAAAACGATTGAAGATGATGAAGCGTGTGAAATAAGAGCATTGGGAACGGAGTGGAGACAGAAGTGTTGCTTATTATATTGCCAAGTATGAACTTATTGCGATGTTTTCACTTACAAAATGAGTGTTGGGACAAGAAGAAGGATCTTAATGTTTCCTCTCTGGCTCTTTTCCAGGGCAACTAGGGAGGCTTATATCTGACTGCTCATTGTCTATTTACGCCCCTTGAGACCCCTGATATAGCACAACTCCCTCCCATAGGGAAGGCTGAAAGCCGGGGTCAATACTAATCATGGTCTCTAAGGGCTATTCTAGAATTATTTCACGGCAATTGTACGTAGAATGGCAGATCAAATCTTGGGAAATGTAATATGGGAGCCCGAACAAGCAAATTCTTTAATGCATTGAAGCATTTCAATTGTAAATCGTTCAGTACGAACGTACCCAGCTTATTGCGGAGTGCGTCCAAGAGCGCTGATATAGTGCTACTAAACGGTACGTATTCTCGGAAAAAATTAAATGTTCCCAAATAGAACATAACTTGTTTACCTGTAGTGGGCGGTTTCCAATCATCGATATTCTCCAATTTGTTTGGATCGATGCGCTTTCTATTAACATCTATCACGAACCCTAACAGTGTCACTCGTGTACTGAAGAATTTGCACTTGTCAGTGTTGATAATGAGCTTGGCTGCAGTCAACCTCTCTATCAATATTCGCACATGCTCAGCATGCTTTTTACGATTCTTCGATGCGATTAAAATATCACCGATGAAATTTCTAACAAACTTCAGATCACCGAGGATCCTGGTCATTCCTCTCTGGAATAGGCTGAACAAGGGTTTGAGACCAAAGGGTGCTTTTTTGAACATGTATTGGATTCCTCCGTGCATGAACGCGGTAAGCGGTCGGTCCTCCTCATGGATTGGTAATTTGTGATATGCTCGCCTTAAGTCAATAATCGAGAATATTGTATTGCCTCCCGCAAAATTCATGACATCAGATATAAGCGGAACAGGGAACTTGTCATCGGGCAAAAGTGCATTCAGTGGTCGTGGATCTAGACACTCGATAGAGGGTCTTGTTCCCCTCGCATCCTTTTTGGCTGTTAAGGTAAGCGTGTTATTATACGGGTTCATCGCAGGTGCCACCATGATCACATCGTCTCCAAGCCATGTTCTGACTGCGTCATCCAGAATTGGTGTCTAAATGCAGCAAAGACTCTTGGTCTCCTAAATAGTGCCACACCATCAGGAACTTCCAGGTACACCTTCATCTCTGGTACAGAGCAGTGACTCGTCGTCGAAATCCTGGCATTTGTCTGTAGAGCATTGTCAATATCTCGCATGAACGCTCTCTTATCCTTGATAAACTCCTCTGTCTGTTCGTTCGGCGGAGTTGCAAGAGGTATCAAAGTAGGCTTTTCATCTTCAACCGGTGGCGGTGCCTTCGTAGTAGACTGTTCTGGGTCAGGTAGACCAACAATGTTGAAGCCAAATCGATGGAATAAGTCCATATCAATGGTAATGGCATGTTCTTGTTTGATCACTTCGAATGGGGCGCAAAGCACTCTTTCTCCACAAACAACCTCCACGTTTCCCGTCTCACCACGGCGTGGTATCCTCGACTCGTCTGCTAACTCAATGAATCCTTTCTTTGCGTTTACAGGTATCGAGTGCTTATCAACTATCGTTTCGCTGATGAATGAGTGGGTTGCCCCAGTATCAATCAACGCCATGACGCTGAGAGTTGGGACGGTGTTGCAAAGAACTGCAAGACGATAAGCATGAATTGGGCGTTCAGACTTTCCTAGACTTTTTCCAGCTTGCCATTCAAGCTATCTTCCTCGGCTAGAGAACAGCTCTCGAAGTGGTTGATAATCTCATCTACTATGTTGTGGATCCAATGCAACTCATTGTTTATGTTTGGATTTAGGGGAATAAAGCGCGAGTTGTCTGCTAGATGATGGCTGGTGGGAGAGGAATTTATGGTTGAAGGGATGGAGCCTCTTGCTAGCGATGTTGTTTGATTTGAGGGAATGTTGGGAAGCGTTTTTCGGGGGGCGCAGGATAAGGCGTGCAGTTTTAGTTGACAATTCAATGCCATGAAGAGACGAAGGAATCTCGGTTTGTATGTGCATAGAGTGTAGTATTGCAGTTTGAGAAAATGTCGACGGAACCAGTTTGGAATGGCACGGTGGGTATCACGATCAATTCATTCAATCCTGATAGCTTTTTTTGTTTAAGAAAAAGGTTTGGACACGACATACCCTAGAGTATCGCATTCTAGGAGCAATGACCAAAATTTTCATGAGAGTTGGGCCGAAACAGAAAATGCAAGCATTGGGAATAATAGATTTCTGTCAACATTGGTGCGATTTTGTATCTATGTCAAAAAAGTCGAGAGAATGTAATTATTGGCAGCCGTGCACAATGGTTAGATTTGATACTCACAATTGTTTTTCAAAGGTAAGGATAGTTCGCAAAGAGACGAGGAGAGAAGACTCAAAATATTGACTATTGACCGGCCGGCATGCGGCCGGCATGCGGCCCGAGGGCAGAGTGAGGTGAACTTTGATGTTCCGCTAAAAGACAGGGGGTAAACGTTGGCTATCCACCGTACCCTTCCTTGTCTACGTTCCTCTCACTCTTGAGAAAATATACACTAACTTGCCTCATCCCGACTAACAATAATAGCAGATGTTGTTTGCTTGTTTTTACATCCACATCTGTCTTCATCCTCACCATTTAGGAGCTGAATCTCGTAGCTTTGATACTCCTGGCCTCCGCTGGCGTTTACCTGCACACATGTCAAAGCCCAGTCATACACTCTGCAGCCGGGACTAGTCTAGGATATAACGTGATTATAATGTTTTTATTACTTTTCTATCAACATTGGTTGGATCTCATTAACATTATTCGCGCCGCTTTCGCTCTGTCCTATTCCTTGGATTCCATTAGCACTTGTACCCTCTGGAGCTGCAAGAGCTGTAATGGTGAGGGGCTCTAACTCTCCGTTGCGAGCTCGGATAAATGTGCCAAATTCGTCCATTGGTAAACTAAAGTCAACTCGTTCAAGAGTCGGGACTTTTTCTCCGAATGCAAGAGCCACGCGGTTGCTTTTTCGTGATCCAGAAGGGAGAACGCTCCCAGGCTTGATAAAAGTCGTAATGGGTTTGGGCGGCGTGAGAATAATTTCAAAAGTGGGTCGAGGCTTGGTCGCCTCTTCTGTCCCTGGATCTCGAGAGGTCGAACGTCGAGACTTTGGGTCTGGAGTCTGAGAAGGCGAGAGGGCTGGTTGATTTTTGGCTCTGATTCGGGTTGGCGTTGCCGACTTTGCTGGGAGTTCCTCTGCCTGTCCTATTGCTAGGGCCTTGGAGCGTTTACGGCTCCGTATTTCGCTCGTTGACGCCTGGCGAGAATCTTGCAGTCTCTGTTTCTCCTCTTTTGCTTTCACATGCAGGGCAGAAATTGCTGCTAGGCGATCTTTTGTACGGCTGAAAGGAGAGTAATTGGAGACATTGGAGTGACTGGAATCTCCTAATCCTAGCTGCTCGTATCTCCGCAAATTTTCTTCCGCCTCTCTAAGCAATCGGCGGTGGTATTTATCCTGAAGAATTTTTGCGGCGGCCAACGACATAGAAGAGGACTCGTGCGCTGGGTCCTGGTTCCCACTTCCTGACTGTTGTTGTTACTCCACTGACTTTTGGAGAGAGCGGAAAGCACCAATGGGCATTAATCGGTTAATCTCAATATGGCGTAGTTTTTCTACTACCAATTGTTGCTGGTACATGGCATGTCGCAACTTTTCCTTCTCCCGATTTTTGACTTTTTTCTCCGCCATCTCTTGCTTTTTATGGCGTTTTTCATAAACCTCATCGCGAAGGTCTTCTTCTAGATTCGTCATTGCCCGAGCACGAGGTCCCTCCTTTTTGCCGATGGTCGTTGTCGCCTTCTTACCATGAACACTTGTAGGGGCGAGAATGCTGATCTGCTGATGACTGGCAATTTCCTTATGCTTTTGACGAGTTGACACTGTCCTTGAAGGTACGAGGGATTTTTTCCCCGTTCTTGTTTGCGATGCAATTGCGATGTCCGTCAAAGCCGTCGTTGATGCAGCTATGGCTTCCGCCTCGGCAATAGCCTCAGCTTTTGCAAGGGCCTTTGTCAGTGCTGTCATCTTTCTCTTTTTCTCCTCTTGGAGGAATTGAGCAATACTACACAATTTAAAGATCGGGACTTCAATATGGGTGGTGACTGAGGGAGGAGGCGCCATCGCGGGCGTTACTGGGTCCCGCACTTTCAATTCCGAGTCATTGTCATTAGCTCCGTATGTAGCCAAAGGTATCCTGGTTGAGTCTGTAAAAGACTGCTGCAGCACGCTTTTTTTGGCAAAGTAAAGGATATATTCACCAGCTGGCGTAAGATGATTTTCTACAAAAAAAAACGAGATTAAAAAACATTCCTTGTAATGAACATTTGTTTGTTGTAGTTTGGTGAGTCATATCCAAACGCAACTGAAAGGTTGACATACCCGATCCCAAGCCCAACAGAGCAGCGGCATCCATAGGTAAAGCGGCTTTATCCCTTAACTGGTTACGACGCGAAGGGAGAACGCGCTTTTGAGTACTGCCATCCAAGATCTCTGTTTGAGAAGAGTTTGTGTCACCATCTGAGAGGGATGTGGCTGAAGAGTCTACATGGCGAGGTTTTGATCTGGAGCGATTGGCTTTGGGTTCGGAAGAGAGGGTCGTGTGCACGAGAGCGGTTGGAGCCTTTTTGGGATCTTTTGTAGCGAGGAGGATGGATGTGCTATTGCCTAGGTGAAGAGAGGGAGAAAGTACAGTCCCATCTTTGTCCTTTCGGGTCTTCTTCGTGGGGACATCTTCGATCCCAACTATGTCAACATCGGAGTCATTGATCGATCCTTGACTAGTTCCTGCAGCTGCCGCCTTTCTTTTTTTGACGTTGGAGCCGGTGGTTGGAGGCGAGATGGGTTTGGGATCGGTTATCATCCTTTTCGAACTATGTTCTAGGATGGATGCTGTTGAGATTGCAATGGTGGTGATTGATGCAGGATGATGATAGATGTGATTGATGACGATAGAGGGGCGCCAATGATGATGACAACAACAGAGAGGAATACTAGATGGCGATGGAAATGATCGACGGTGGGTCTGTTTGCATGAAGGGATGCGACGATGTTGGCGGCGGGGAACACGGCGCGGCACACCCATCACCTCGCCACGCGGCACACTGCACTGCATCTGCGCACGTGACGTCGTGCCCGGCCAGTGTCTTCGCCCGAGCTCGCGTCGCTGCGCTCTTTCTCCTTCCGCTCCTTCGTCCTCCACCTTCTCCTTCTCCTCCCGTCTCCCCTGCCGTCTCCCCTGCAATGATCGCATCCATAATACCGCGGATCAGATGTGCTCCCCAGCGCATGGCGCATGCCATTGCCACGCCCTCTCGCTCGGATCTACGAGTCTTCTGCTTCAGCCTCTACAGGAGCCCTACGCGATGCATCTCCACCCAACCCGCCATTGCCACAGGCTCATTCACCCTCTTACCCACGCGCGGACTCTTGGAGATCAAAGGAAAAGATTCATCAAAGTTTCTGCAAGGACTCATCACAAACCAGATGCTAAAGATCGAGAATGGCGGTGGAGGATTCCTTGCCGCATTCCTCAGCCCAAAGGCATGTCCTGTGTGCTGTCGAAAAAAGTGTTCTTGGTGATCTGCTCTCTTTCTGACAGTTGAGGATATTAAAATTATAGGGCAGGATTATGTACGACGTCTTTATCCATCCCTCCAACTCAACAACTGAGGGTGCAGACCCTTCTTTTCTCATTGAGTGCGATGCCCGAGCTTTGCCTGAGCTCCACAAGCACATTGCACGCTTCGTGCTGAGATCCAAAGTAAATATGATGGGAGTCACCGAAGCATTTGACGTTTACTCTGTCTTGGACGATGATCCGACCCAGCAGAAAATCTCCTCTACCTCAGATAACACGGCCGTCATGGAGAGGCTTGGAAAGATGAACGCTTCGATCGGCATGCTAGATAATAGAGCTGATAACATGCTAGGATATCGGGCTATTGTCCCCAAGGGTCAACCTTGTAAGTTTTTTTTTTGGGAGGTGGGAGAATCTGATGTTTTCATTTAATGACGAATTGACATATGGTTCTTCTCTCTAGTGTCTCTACCCGAAAGTTATCGCCAAGGCACCTTGGAAGACTATCACGTCCGCAGGATAATGCTTGGCGTGCCTGAAGGAATGGATGATTTTATTGCTGGAATGAGTCTACCATTGGAGTGTAACCTTGACTACATGAATGGAGGTAAGGATAACCTCTTGGCTTTGAAGCTCGTAAAGGGACTAATAATCGACACCACTAATCTTTGGCAACTCCTGCAGTCGACTTTAGGAAGGGATGTTACGTTGGACAGGAGCTGACAATTCGCACCTACCACAAAGGAATTACAAGGAAGCGAGTTATGCCCGTTCAATATTTTAGACCAGATGAGCCGTAAGATTAATCAATACTGGTTTGTTTCATTTCATATAAGATCCTTAACGATCATTCTTCTCTTTTTTAATAGTACACCCGAGACGATGCGATATATCAAAGGGAATTCCCATGTCATTCCTCCTCAGTCGGAACTCTTCCCGGTGAAGACGACTGAATCCTCAAATGTCGCCTCATCAACAGCCTCCGCACGACCGGTGCGAGCTTCGGGCAAGACTGGATCAAATGTAGGCAATATTGGATTAGCCCTAGTTAAACTGGAGCAGGTCTCTGAAGGCAATATCTTTGAAGTGATGGATCGCGAAGGCGCGACTGTACGCGTGAAGGCATTCTTTCCAAGCTGGTGGCCGAAGCAGTCTATCGAAACCGAATTAAAAGGCGCCTTCTCCTTCCTAGTTGCCACAGAAGAAGTGGACATGGGGCTTCACATTAGTCGTTTTTTCTTGAATGATAATCGTTGACACGTGCAAGTGAGTGAGAAATGAGAGAAGACAAGTCATGAAATACAAAGAGGAGAGGGAAGAGGGGTTTTTGATCAAGCTGCTAGCAAATTGCTCTCTTTCATTGAGCGAGACTAAGGTACCTTTTGCTCCGATAAGAGTATTGACTTCCAGTGCTCGAGTGGCAGCTGGTACTGGTCGTATAGGGGCTGGTGGTGGTGGTGGCGGAGTGAAGTCTACTCGATTGAAGTCACGCTCATAATGTCGATTCTGGAAGGAGGAGGGCTTGACCTTAAAAAAGTGTGGCTAGGTACCAAGCGAGTGAAAAAAAGGAAAAAAAGAAAAAAAAGTGAAGACGCACGGGACGAAACAACGACTGCAAATCTTTAACCGTATCACAACCCCGTGGCCCTACATGCGATACATGTGCGCCATCAGTCTTTTGGTCTGCGAAGGGTGCGGAGATCTCGAAAAGCCTGACCTTCTTTCCGTTGAGAGGCCTTGGACGGTGCCCTTTTCCTGGTTAACTCTAGCTTTATATCCGACAAGAATCCAGATGCGTGTACTCTGCCGCATTTGCAACTTTACCCATCTTTCCCAATGGGAACCATTTCCTCCTGACATCAACAGGAGCATTCTACCCAATTCAAAGTGTGTCCTTGAACCAGTTCAAACTGAACGGAGACCCGTATTGGTTCTTGCACGGAGACTGGTTCGACGGGAAGTCTTGTGCAAGCTGCGTGATTGAGCATCCTGTGGTGGGCGAGATTGAGGTCTTCAACACACACGTACGTCTATCCTCGCCACTTTCTGTGTTTAGTCTCTTTTGCGTTCCGGGTTCTTTTTTTCCTCCTTTCTCTCCCTTCACTGACAAAGACTGGGGTCATCATCTTATAGACACATGCCACCTACGACCCAGTAGGGACCTTGGACAGATATCTGGGTGCTCGGGTTTCTCAAGCGTGGGAAATCGCCAGAATGCTTCGAACATCCAAGGCTCTGGGTCGCCACGTCATTTCTGTAAGTTCACTTGCCTACAAGGGGTCACCATTTCTCCGACTTCAACGTCCTTTCGCAATCTCTTTATCTTCTAATAACAAGAGCACTCTCTCTATCTTGTTCATGGCTAAGGAACACTTTTTGTATTGTCGAAGTCGGTAAATAGCTGACCAATGGCTTTTTTTCTGTGTGTTTTTAGATGGGCGACTTCAACAGCTCGCCTTCCAGCCTCGCGATTAGTTTATTGAAGCAGTACGCCGGCATGACTGATAGCTGGGATCAACTCCACCCGGCCCCAACAGCGGACTTGGCTCTTCTCCAGACCCCAGCAGGACTGACTCCAGAGCAAGGCCAGGCGTTGCTGGGCATCACCTGCGATACCCCCCTGAATAGCTGGACAAATCCCAAGGCGCCTTGGATCAATGAAATGACCCGAGATCCGATCGGGGAACGACTGGACTATGTGTTTTACAATCACAACCCAGAGTCCTTTGTCTGCCGACAAGTCGAGGTTGTCTTTAAGGAGCGCATCCCGGGGATAGGTCGCCATCCTCAAACGGAACTCAAGAACGTGAGTGACCACTTTGGAGTCCATGCTCTTTTCTCCATCAAGGCAATGAAGAAAGGAACGAGCCACAATGCTGGGGGCAGCCATGACCATTCTTCAGCGCGTGCACCACGTAATAACCCAACGGATATTGCGCACAACACGTACGCTGCTGCTGCCGCTGCTGTGTCTGCTCTGGCGAAGAGAGCCCTGCCAAAACCATCCACCCCCGTAGCAGGACCTGCTGAAGAGCCGCAGCGATTCCCTGCGGATGCTGAAACAATGGAGCAAGAAGAGATGTGTGAACTCTTTGAGCAAGTTGAGGTGGTTTTGGCGCAACATCTTGTCCGAGCTCAATCCAGGGCGCAAATCATTATGGTCTTTGTGGCTCCATTGCTTGTTTCCCTTACCTTGGGTCTTCTCCTAGGAGTCCTGGGACCAGCCCTTTGGGTAATTGACCCAAAGAAGGACGCAGCCCAATGGCAACTTTTCCGATGGGTGGTCTTTGGGTCGGGTCTTGGGGCTAGCTTTTTGACATTTGCCTGGGTCCTGTTTTTTGTCTATGGATTCTTCTACGGTGGCGAGACCATCTCTGCGTTTGTGAATGTGATCCAAGAGGTCCAGGTCACGGCCGCGTATTACCGACAGAAGCTTGCTTTGAAAATGGAGAAAAAGAAGGACCATGTTCGACTCTCGATGCCGAGAGAGAATCCTGCAGGGCGCGAAGGCCCTATTCGCCTCAATTGATCTCTCTTTCTCTCCCTTCTCTCTCCCTCTTTCTCTTCTCTGCTACTATTAAATCGCAAAGATGGATGTCTTTATTGAACAAGGTAGGATGAGGATCATTCACATAACAGGGTGTTGCATAGCAGTGGAGCCGGAAAGGCTGGGGTCACCTCCGACTGCCTCACCAGACAAACGAGAGGTGACTCCGTGCTGAGGATCGTCCCGTTTGTGGTGACGACCACGGTCACCAAGGACATGGCTTCCTTCCTGTGGGTGGGTGACGGCAATATTCGCACGTTCGTGCTCGACGCCTTCAGCAGCAAGGGCGCCGGAATGGTGGTGCGGCTGGTTGGGGTCGTGGATTGCCTCGGGTTGAGTGATATTGCTGGGAGCAGCAGCGGACACACCGGCACCGTCACCGTCATCGGGGACGCGGACGGAGGACAGGGACGCGCTTGGGTTCACATCACCGTGCTTGGCGCTGGCGAGATTCTTGTGGTGCTCATGATGGTCAGGTGCCGTCGTGGTGGTAGCAGGGGTGTTGTGGTGCGCGCTGTCGACGTGGCCCTTGCCAGTAACCTTGTGAGCCAAGTTAACGGCCTTGTCCTTGAGAGTTTCCAATGTTGAGGTCTTGTTGACCGTGGTGTTGGCGGGGGCAGTGTTGTCGGTAGGGTGGGTCATGTTTGAAAAGTGCTTGATGTGTTGAGGTTGGAGAGAAGGAAAAAGTACACCCTTATATGCAACTCGGATGACTTCATGGGTTCAACAGTTGATGCGCGCATTGTCAAAACGAAACAATCGAAGACGGTCATGGAATAAAATGAATGGTTACACGAAAGGTGAAAGAGAATTGATGGTGGCCATGACACCCAAGATCACAATGGGGGTCTAGCAAGCATTTAGTGGCCATGACCCACAGCGCACAACGAGGTCGGGTCTACCGAGAAATCTTCGCTGTATCCGAGAAACACTAAAAAAAACACGTCGTCACTGTGACAGAGTCGAACACGCTTCATGCAATTTGCGTACAATAATGACATCCATGCTCTCATTGGCCCCGGATTAGGGGGCGCTTCTTCGCATTATATCGACCTGGGTGGTTTATTGTGAGTTGTGCAAGGGTCCTCCAGTCAGGGGACTCGTGTGTACACTCGCACGCATGCAGAAAGCGCAGAAGCATGAAAAAGGCAAGGCGTCTCCCAGATCTCCAAGGTAATCATGAAGAGGTTGTCTTGACCCTTTCCGCGCGCACGGACCGGTCAGTTGGCATGAATCCACACTTGACTCCTTTCGGCAATCCAGCCCCTTCTCTCTCCCCTCTCTTTTGTTATATACCACAGCCCTTTCCGAGATCTCTTTGTTCTGTATCATTAATTGCATCTTTCTCTTTCTTTCGCCTACTCAACTCTGCCTCAACACTCACATTCCCAATCAAAACGTCTCACAGGTTTTCGAGCACCATGGATCGCTCTCCTAATAGCCACCAAGCACTACCCGCAGGATCTGAAGCTGCCCACTCTGCCTATAACACCCCTGTGATGGAGAAGTCTGAAATCCCTTACGGGAGAGCTGCTTCTTCTGGATCCGATCAACCTCAAGCACTCTCCAATTCACCTCTATCATCTCATAGTCATGCGCGACAGTCATTGCAACCACAGTCTCCCACACAGCTCGATTCGATAGTACGAATGGACAGCCGTGAAAGTGAAAGAAGAGGAGGGACCGATAGTCGAGTCGACTCACCTATTAACACACGTCCACAAAGAAATGTCACCGTCCGGTCAGAGCGGTCTCTCCGTAACACACTATCGTCGTCTCGAAGCAACAGCCATGGCCTCCTCGACGGCGAAGATGGAGCCCATCACAATGAGAAGCTCTCCGTCTTTGGTTGTTGCAAGGCTATCTTGTTTTCTACAAAACTTAATATTCTCCTTCTGGTCATCCCAGTGGCCATCGTCGCAGCCCAGCTTCACTGGAGCGACGTCGCTGTCTTCGTGTTGTGCTTTGTGGCAATTGTGCCTCTTGCAAAGATGTTGGGATACGCCACAGAGGAGCTGGCCATGCGGCTAGGTGAGGTACTTTTTTTGCAGTGAGTCGTGTAACGGTGGATCACATCGTGGATCCAAAGTCTACTGCTCAAAGGCGTCTTCCGCCTACTAGCGCGTCTTCCACCTCCGGTACTGATTTTTTTTCCCTTCCCTTTCCTCTGTCCCAATCTTTTTTGTAGAACCTCGGCGCTCTCTTGAATGCATCTTTTGGCAACGCCGTCGAGTTGATTCTGTCTATCATTGCTTTGAAGGAAGGCAAGATTGATGTTGTCCAGGCATCAGTCTTGGGCTCTGTCCTCTCAAATCTGCTACTGGTAAGATTATGGTTACCCGCGGGCAATCTGCAGCTGCTACGTCCACGATCTGCTTCTCGTTCTCACTCCATCATGGTCTGGTATTTTTTTCCATACTCCAGGTTCTTGGATGTTGTTTTGTTTTTGGAGGATACAAGTATTCAAAACAAACCTTCAACCAAACTGCTGCCCAAACGTCAGCTTCGCTCCTCTCGCTCTCTTGCATGTCGCTCTTGATCCCTGCCGCGTTTGTGGCTTCTTCCAAGGAAAGCATGGATCAGACGGCGAACATCAAGCACCTATCCTACGGCACAAGCATCATTCTCCTAGTGGTCTATGTTCTCTTCTTGTTTTTCCAACTGAAGAGTCACGCCCACCTTTATTCTGTTGAAGGGGAGGATGAAGTGGAACCATTGTTGCCGCTCTGGATGTCTGTGGCTCTGCTTCTTGGCGTTACTGTTCTGGTAGCCTTCCTCTCTGACTTCTTGGTTGGAAGTATCTCCGGCCTGAGCGAATCCTGGCACATTAGCAATGTCTTTATCGGTACGAACTTTCTCTCTGTCTCCCCCTTTTTTATGATGTAAAGACATTAAGAGTGTGGGGAACAGCATCATGCATTATGGAAGAGTCCGAGCATTAATATCACCTTCTCTCTCCATATTTTTTAGGACTTATCCTCTTGCCAATCGTAGGCAACGCAGCCGAGCATGTGACGGCCGTGTCGGTGGCGATCAAGGATAAGATGGACTTGGCCATTGGAGTCGCCGTAGGATCTTCGATGCAGATCGCACTCTTCGTGACACCCCTGATGGTCATTATTGGATGGATCATTGGGCAGCCTATGACACTCTTCTTCAACACGTTCGAGACCTGTGTCCTCTTTGTGTCGGTTCTCATTGTGAACTATTTGATCCAAGATGGAGAGTCCAATTGGCTTGAGGGCGTTCTCCTTCTTTCGACTTATATCATCATTGCTATCGCCATCTTTTTTTACCCTCGATCAAGCATCTCCACCTCAGGAGGAGGAGTCGCCTAAAAGAGGAAGGGATAATACCAAATTCGACATCTTTTTTCCATTTTTCCATCTCGCTCTCATCGCCAATTCTTGACAATTACTTCAACATACCCTATATCTCTTAATTTTAAATATACATTCGTTCTTTCATTGCCAATGGGTGAAGCAAGCAAGCAATATATGGAAAGAAGGCTGAAAATGCGACAATGAATGAAGATGATCAAGATGGGGGGGGGGGAGGGGGGATGAAGCATGCAAGAAATGAATGAATAAATGAACAAGAGTCCAAGAGAGAATCTCTTGCCTCACTCTTGATGAAAAAAACTCTGCCCGCTGCTGGGCATGGACGCGCCATTCATGATAGTCACTGGATGAACAAGAACAAAAGAGTCAGTTTTCTTTCCGATATTTTACACCCCATAGTCAAAACTCTTGTGATAGATAACGGACTCTCCAGCTTACGATAAAAGTTGATGCTGTAGGCAAACAGCAGCGCGCTACACAAAATCGTCGGCCCAAGTCGATCGTAATAACAAATCTCGGCCTTGTAGTTTTGAAGGTATTTAGTGCCAGCCCCTCCTCCTTGCTTGGCTTGTTTCCGGGCTAGTGTACTCTGTAATCTCCTTTCCAAGGATCGGTCCCGCCGATGGAAAATGGTCGCTGCATACCCTAGTGAACTCATCGCAATGATCAATACTGTCACTCCAATGTAGAAGGCCAAAGAGTCGATCGTTCCGAAGTTACAAAGGGTCAAGGCCGTGGTTCCGAGAAGGATCCCAAATTTGATCCAATGCATGAACGTTCGCTCGTTGGAGAACAGCGCTTTCCGATCTCCATTGCCTCCTCCTCCACCACCACCGCCTCCAAACCGCTTCGCCCTTGGTTTCTTGGTGTACACCTTTCCATCTGGGCCAATGGTGGAACCCTGTTGCTGTTGTTGTTGCTGTGCGATATCGCTGGCTGTGAGCTTTGGTTCGTTCAGTCTTTGGAAACCACTAGAAGTTTTGGCCTTTGAGGACTTGAAACCTCCAAACAGGGTAGAGGAGGAGCTTGAATGGGTAGGCAGTTGCTGTACGGCCAAGAGAGTGATTATACTTGCATTGGAGGATTGTCCATATTCACTCTGAGGAGTTGAGGCCCTTTTCTTGTTTCCGTACGCTGGAGGCTTACTCTTGGAACTCTTTGACTTTTGATCCCTTGCTTGATGACAGTCGTCTGAGGGTGGGAAACTGTCTAGAGAGATCTCATCCATGGGGACGGAGATGTGTGGCTCCCATGAGGACTGATGATATTGTCTTTGATGCTGATGTTGACCCTGATGCCCTCCCCCTTCTTCCCCACGGTCATAGTAACCCAGTGACCTAGCGGCGGCGGCCGGTCCCAACGTGTCTACTCCAAAAGATGAAGAGTTGTATTCACATCCTTTTGTATCGAGAAGGCTGAACCGAAACGTCGGGGCAGGGTACTGTCGCGGAGGTAGATGTTGTTGACTAGTCGAAGGTGAGGCAGGAGTTCTCCACGGGAAATGACCTGACTGAGATGAATCGAATTGTGGGGTAACAGGGGATCCGACGAGTGTAGAAGCTCCAGGGGATACTGGCTCTGGATCAAGCCATTGAGCGTTGTTTAGGGAGAGGTGACTCTGTCCTGCTGCCAGCAAAGGCCGCGTTGGGTTATATAGCTGTTGTTGCTGATCCTGTGGTTGACGTGTTGGTGGAGGCTGATATGGTGTATACATAAATGGGTTGGATGACACTGAAGGTGAAGAGGTAGACGATGGTGACGATCTCGACGAGGGCGTGTTGATCGGAGGCGGGTTGTCAGACATCTGGGGGAAGAGTCGTTGAAATGAACCGCCTTGTAGTCGTGCAGTCCTACTCTGACTTAGGTTCACAGAAGACGGGAATGCAAAAGCGGACGAAGACGGTGAGGCTGAAGAGGAAGAGGAAGAACCGGAGGCGGTAGCAGCAGTGGCGATTGAGGATTTAATTTCAACGGAACTGGACAGAGAAAAGGTAAAAGGAGGCAAATGAGGGTCTTGCAAGGAGTCCTGAGGTAATGGCTGATGGGTGTTATGGTGGCGGTGAGGTCGATGGTGCTGGCTGTGGCCGTGCCCGTGGTCAGTAATTGCAGGAGGAGAAAGTGAGAGAGGAGGGAGCCAAGAGGATAAAAACGGATTGGTGTTTCTACGACGATGGAGAACACCATCGTAGCACCTAACGTCGCTGCCATTGTCATCTTGGGAAGAGGCGGGACCTGAAGATGACTGCATGGTGTGTTTCTGCCCAAAACTGAAGCTAGAAGGAGAGAGAAAAAAGAGATTGAGAGGGAGGGAAGGAGGGCGAGGGAGAGAATGAGAAGAGTAAGGGAAGAGACGAACGAGCATTCGGCGCAGAAAATACTAGAGAAGGTCAGGGCGATCGAACATGACGCGCCCTTGGTAAACACGCCGGCCAGTTGGTGGCACACGCAGAGAGTAAGCACTTCCTTCAGCCTTCGCCGCGTTCTCCTTTTTTTCCTCGTCTTTCTCCTGGGAGAGCGTAACAAGGAGCCTTCAAAGACGAACCAAAAGTCCTGTGAGCATCCAGGATGCAGAAGGCACCCCCTCGGTCTCCTTGGTTTTGATTCCTCATATCATCACACGACCTGCTCCTAGCAGGATTTTATTGTATATCCACTGCTAGGGAAATCGGCGATAAAGCACCTTGGATGATCTTGAGACTCTTTGTTGACTTTTTGGAAGACATAGCGTGGCATGACTGGATCCGCTGGTAGTATGGCTCTCCTTCGCACTTCTGTGTCATAGAACGCAAATGAAAGATTTCTTTCCACAAACAAATCAGCCACCCTGGGCTCAGTCAGACTCCTTCGGAATCGCCACCTCGACTCGGAACGAAGGCTCTTGAACAAACGAACTACGCCAACCCCAGGTCCAAAAGCTGATGGTAAGGTAGGGGTCCTTTCTCCATGCATCTCTGAACAATTTTGCTTGGTCGTTAAAGGCAGTCGCTAAGGCGGATATGGTGTCCCAACGTAATTTGAGGGTATGGTCACGGTCGGCATTGGAGCTGCAGGACCACCCGTGAGTCCAAATATTTTGTCATCGGTACAAACACGTCTGATATTTCATGTAAGGTACTGCGACGTCAGAGGTGTCATTAGCAAAAGCCGAGAAAAGGCATCAGAGTTGTTCAAGATGGATGCAGATGAGTCCAAAGATGAAATCGGCGAGGGCATTGACAGCGGAACAGACGATGAAGAAACAACGAGCAGGAGCCATGGGAGGACAGAAGTGAGTAGTCTGTTATAGACATCTTAAGAGAGGTATCAATGGATCGTTTGTGCGATATCGTTAAATGAATTGGGGAAAGGAGCAGAACCATACGTGTTTAAGTACTGTACCTGGAGAAAAGACAACCCGCTGCTGGGACGCAGATCAGACTTAGCCATTTAACGGCTCAGAGAGGTCGAGTGAGAGGATCCGACAGGACCGAACTCCACAAAACTCGAGGTAGGCCCCTGTCTCAAATGAACCTCTACTCTGGAATCTTTGTACGAGGTTCGAGATGCCCATCACCGAACATTAGTCGTCCTTCCTTACTCCACTTTCATTATCTCCTCGCTTAATCGCGTTGAATATCGATGGGCAAAGATGCGACTCCGTGCAGAACGGAGAAAGGCACCGGTGTAGTTTCAGTGCTGTTACTCAGCCAGGGCAGCGGTACCTGCGGGTGAACTGACAGCGTGCGAGCCAAAACTGACACAGAAGTAGGAAAGAACCGCCATTCACAAACTCAATCGGCAATCAATGACTATGAACTTGACCGCTTCCGCCGTGATGAGCCAGGGACGGATGAATTCTTCCTAGTCCGTATCGAGACCACGGCCACTGCTCAGAGATACCTGCACCGTCGTGCTTCTCCACATGAAGAAATGTACGGTACCTTTGTACCTTTGGCAATTGACAGCGACAAGTAAGCATGAGGATGCACGAGACAAGAGACGCACGGCCACCGCGCCGAATGGGATTGGTAGAAGAGAAGACTGATATTCGATCTTTGTGCAACCGCATACAGTGGACAATAATGTACTTCACGAAAGTGACAAGGCACTAGTGTGATTTCAACCGGCTTTGACAAAGCGACCATTGGAGAGCCCCCTGTCTTCCGAAAGAGCACCCGAACCACGGTAATGACTGAACTACAAAGCCACAAAAGTCCAAAAGCTCCTCCGGCAGCAGCAGAGAAGCCCTCAATAATAGCAGCAGCACGCACTAGGCGGATCTACAAGCTCAAAGCCAGCACTCTTGGGTTATTCTTAGCTACAGTATTCGGTCTAAAAAAGGGTTCTAAAGTGGGACCGTAATCAAATGGGAAAAAGGCCGACTTGTGCCTGGGGTTTGATCTCGGTACCCGGGTCAGGCGAACATAGGACATTGTTCAGTCGCCAAACTTCTGCAATTGTTTCTGTCTTCCCGGTGGACCCTGTTTATTTCAGCGCAACGCCGATGCACTGCACTTTCATTTCATCACAATTTCATTTCTGTTTGCAGATCAGAGAGAGGAAGCCATCTCTTCAGATGTTCAAACGCAGCGAGAGAGAGAGGCTGACAGATTTGACTTGAGAGCACGAGAGTCGGTCATTGTATCATCATGTATGTAATAAAAGCGACCCCCTCCCCGTGCAGGCTGCTGTTGACAGCAAAAGAAAAGAAAACCTTTTCGCTGAGTTGGTTCAAAGAGGGGGGAGAGTGAGCACTTGAGCTCAGTCCAAGTCGAAAAGACAGAGACAGACTCGGGTCAACAAGTAATCGATGGCCAGGGACCTTGCTCGTCCCTTTATTCGCTGGCCAGTCTATTGCTGCTGCATCATACCGTAATATTGCTCTGAAGAAAGAAGAGACATGGGTCTGATGTGAGTGGGATCCTTGCGTGCCCAGGGCATGCCAGAAGGAGGGACGAGGGGCACGCACACCCAGGGGCACACACCCTCTGGGGCACGGAGTGCGGACACCATCCTTGCCATCGCTCTTGTTCTCTTTCTTTTCTCCCTTCCTTCTTCTTTTCACCTGCTCTCCTCATCTCCCAGGAGCCTCTTTGCCCTCTTCGATCTCATCCTCAATTATCCATCTCATTAATCTCTCCCCACCCACCCCTCGATTGAAAAGTGGTTCACAGCCTAAAGCTCTTTTACTTTTCAATTCCTTCGTTCCGCCACCCTGTTCCTTTGCTCCCAACCCCTTGACGAGAACACCTCCCGGCAGGGTTCAGTTTATTCAGTTAGCAACCTTTCTTTCCTTCGTCCTCGCTCGCCTTTTACCTCACAACCTCCACCGAGCTGTTGAAGCTGTGCAGTCCGTCATGGCAGTCTCCCCCTCCCCTCCTTCACAATCGCACCACGCACAGACACACGCGACCAGCAACTCTTTGGCAGCGGCTCACTCAGGCACAGGAACGACCCCAGGAACCTCAGCCAATGCCTCAGTATCTACAACGCCAACAAAGTCCTCGATCCGACTCGTATTCTCACAAGGGGGCTCGACTTGTCTGCTTCGGCCGAATACCGTGGTTCGGGGACATGTCGAGCTCAAGCTAATCAAGCCATGCTACGCCGCAGGCATTCGTGTCAAACTACGAGGTAAATGTCGACGTCCCATCCATCGCTTTGGCGTCCAATTGCGTTACCCATTCAAGCAAAAGTAGGCTACACCTGCTTTTTTGCTGGAGTGTGAAATAAGAGAAAAGCGGTCCTGAGGTCCATGAGCGAGAAACAAAGAGCTCCCGCTCCTCTTCGCCCCCGCCCCCACATTCCCCCTCTTTCTCTCTCCAGCACCTCGCCTCGTGCGGCGCCTGGGCACGGCTGTGCTTGCCTTTCTTTCATTTTCATTTTTTATTTTCATGTTCATATCCGTGGATCGACCTTCTTGCACGGATACACGCCAGGAGGACAACTTGCTCTAGTGGCAGTTTGTGCATGTGTTAAGGAACAACGTTGCTTGTCCTTCCTTCCTCCCACAAACTAGTGCCCAAATGTTCCGCCATGCAGACGGGTCTAGCAAACCTATTCCCCTTCGCAATTAACTGTTGACAAAAGTCGAGGCACTGCGCTAACCTCTCCATGTCTCTCTCTCTCTGTCTGTCTCTCTTTCTCCTTTGTCTCTCATGTTATTTTTGTGGGCGGACAACAGCCGAAGAAAGCGCCATTGTGCTTGGTCAAGAGTCCAACGGCGATTCTCTCCGTCAAAAGTTCCAGCAGACCGTCATTACCCTTTTTGATACCGAGGTCATGGCCTGGGGCTCGAATCAGACCGAGAACGAGTTGTCCAATTGGCAGGAGATTGGTCCTGGCTCCTATGCTTATCCGTTTGCCCTGAAGGTGCCCAACGTCAATTTTCCTCCTTGTATTCCTGTAAGTTGTTGTGTCTCTCTCCTTGGACTTGAAACTTGCTTGACAGGTTAGCTTTTTTTTTTTGGCTGTTGTGAATTGCTGTTCCGGACACTCAAGTCCTTGTTTGCCTCATGTGGACACTCTAGAGTCTCGATGGGTTCTCTATTCGATATGTCTGGACCGCCCATGTGGATGGACCCTTCGAGCCTGCTCTCAACTCGGACGAAGTCCTTTGCCAGTACATGCCCAACGTTCTTGCGCCGAAACCCATGGAATGGACCTATCGAGACATTGTTGGGGCATTGGTAGCGAAAGGCGGCAGTACACATCAACTCCACAAGGCCCAGCCATCTGGAATAAGCGTTAGTATCAAGATGCACCAGCAAATCTATGTACCAGGAGATCCTCTATTGATGGCCACTACACTGGTCAACAATGGCCAGAACAAGGTCGTTGGCATCGACATCATTCTCCGAAGGACCATCAAAGGAGTGGTCCCAACGTCCTATGCGAATCTGTCTAAGGAAGCCCAGGTCGAGATCATGTCTGAGTCGGTTGAGTGCAAGGTCCGTCCGGGCGAGACAGGTCAGGTCGATGTCATGACAACTATCCCACCCACAGGCAAGACCTACTCAATCCCCACATTCGAGTCCAATTTCTTGAAGGTCTTTTATGAGCTGCTTTGCGTGATCCGAGTGAAGCGATCCGTCTTCTCTGGAGGCGATACCAGCTACCAGTGTGCCATTCCTATCCCAATCGCAACCCACAACGTCGACAATCCTATGATTGCAGGACACACCCCGCGATGGACAAAGAGTCGAATGCAGCCCTACTTTTTCGATCCGACATGGCAGGATCCTGTTGGCGATATCCCTGCCCAGCTATTGACAGAGGGGGTTACCGGAGTAGCGTTGCCAACAGCCACAGTGACCCCTATCTCTGCCGATTCCTCCTCTGGAGTTACATCTCTGGCTTCGGCCTCGGCCTCGGCTCTTCTGGCATCGTCGGGGACAACAACGTCGGCCATGCAAGAGTTTCTCAACAGTGGATCTGCTGAACTTCACAGGGAGCGAACCCTGAAGAAGAGTCTCTCCCGGAGCAAGAGTTTAAAGGATGTGCAGTCCTCGCGCCTGAACGGATCTTCGTGGAGAGCAGAAAGGGAACTCTTGCTGAACCAGAGTCGAGAAATGAGCTCAACCGGTACACATCTGAACAGATCCACAACAGACGTTTCCCACTCCACGTTAGGCCAGCAACATCAAGGACAAGGAAATCCCAGTACGAAACGTTCGCCACCGCTGGGTCCCAAGAGCCGAAGCAACACTTCAGAAGAAAAGGCCTCATCCTCAGCATCAGGACCTAGTTTGGTGGCCGTTGACAATTATGGCTATGTTGGCTACACCCCACCACCCCCTGCTGCCACATCTCGACCTGCTAAAAGTGCTAACCGTGAACTGTCTGCAGAGCAGCAGGCAGAGCTTGCCAGGAAGGCTAGTCGACGAATCCTTCCAAACCAGGGATCTTATACCACCGAGGGTATTCCTGCTCAGGAACCCGTCATCACCACCGCCGCCGCTAACCCTCCCACCGAGCCTATATACAGTTACAGCACTAGCACCAGCAATAACAACAACAGCGGCAACATCAGTAACAGTATCAACTCCTCCACACATCGTGTACCTCCAAAAAGAAATGCTTCGCTATCCCAAAAAAATAATGGAAATGGCAGCTACCAGCAGGATCTGGAATCTGCAGGACCTGTTCCCCGTGACAACAACACCCTAATGTACGAATCCAGTAACACCTCCTTGAGTAATACCAACAGCCGCGGGAGGCCTATTAATATTGGATACAGCCTAGATCAAGCAAATCCCAGCAGCAGTGCGACTGCCCAGGATCGTGTACCCTATCAACACTCTTTGCCGGCTCATCAGCAACCTCCAGGTGTTATTTCCACATCCTCTCCTACGCCACCTCTTCCTCAATTAACCATGTCTCCAATCTCGACTGCAGTACGGGAACGGAGCCCGAGTCGTAAGGAAGGCAACGGTGCTTCTCCTTTGCAATCCAACCCTGGTGTCGTGACAGGCGACTTTTTGCCACCCCCACCACCTTTCCACAAGGTCCCATCCTCGTCCTCAACTATGCCTGCCGCTAGAGAGCCCTCTACTGATGGAGGAAGACATCAACGACAAGGAAGCAGCAGCAGCGGGAACAGTGGGAACAACACCGGTGCTAGCCAAGGCAACAACGCCACGGTAACAATAGCTTCCACGAGAATCCCGCCCTGGGAGCGAGTCGAGAAGGTCCATCATCAGAATTGGTTCAGACCAGGTCCCCATCAAACGGGAGCTCTTCAAGTTTTTGATGCCGTGGGTGTCACAGCTTCAGGCGTTCAAGCGGTCCCGATTATGAAGAAGACTCTCCAACCCTCATTAGCGCCGGTTCGTTCGATCGAGGTAGAACAGCTGCGGTAAACATCCTCCTGTCTGTCAAACACAACAAGCATACCATCGTACAAGTCCACATCATAGCCCCATAATAATGAACGAATAAACATAATAATGATAATGAACAACACATTCGTGCATTTGAACTCGAGCGTGTACACAAAAAATACAAATTGCCCTCTTGGTTATATAGGCGGACCAAAAACAATCCTTTAGATCCCCGAACCGCGTTCTGTTGTATTGTCCGCGTCGTTCCACTCTTGTTCTTTTTCTGTGTTATCTTCTAAAACGCAACCATGAAAAGCAAAGAGTTTATACATCAATACTTCATCCAAGGTTCATCATGATAAAAAAAAAATAACATCAGCTACCTTTCTTATCCTCGTCTGCATCATCGTCGCTATCGTCTTGTACCACTCTCTTTTGGGTAGGCATGGCATCTATTTCTTTGGGAAACTCGTCCACTAATAAAAATGAAACGTAAAGTTGTTAACACACGCTGACAGGGTCTGTCTAATTTCAAACTCTAGGAAAACTTACGAAGACGAAACTCGGGCGGGAATGGCTCCGAATCAGGGTCATCCATTGAACAGAGCAGATCCACATCACGCCAATGTGCATAGCAGAATTGACTGTCGCTCATGCTTGTCCTTTCGTTCTTGATGGTAGTTTGTTGAATGAGGGGAGGTTCAGAACAAGAGAAAGATGCAGTTGTGCATCAACACCCTGCCAGAAAGGAGTAGTCACGTGTGGCGGCTAGTTTTGCGTCAAGATATCTGCCAATCCACTGTCGCGTAGGTATTCCCGAGGTCGATGTCCCTGCAGATCGAGAGCCAGAAGCATCTTCTGAAAGCGTCCCGGCTCACTGTCCGCTTTAACTTTGAGCCATCGTGCTAGTTCCAAGAACTTGTCGTTTTGAATCTGATGCTGATCCTGTGAAAACGAAGGTGAAGAGGACGATGTTGAACGAGATGTAGCCTTGGCCAGAATATGAAATACATTCTCTCGGTCAGAATTAACCAGCTCCAGATCTGCGCCGTACGAAACTAACAATCTTATCACTGGTAAGTGACATTGCTGAACCGCTCGCATCAGGGGAGTTGTCCCTAGTTCCGGCGTCTTCGCGTCAACATCAGCGCCAGCGTTCAAAAGTAAAGTACAGATATCCTTGTTTCCTGCTCGACTGGAGTAATGCTACAAATGAACAAGAACGATAGGTGATTAAATCGAGATGTAACAGCCCTTGTCCAAAGGAAGAGGTGCACCTACTAAGGCAGTGTAACCAGATGAATCGAGCGTGTCGGCAGGAGCAACGCCTCCTCGAGTCCCTTTGGCGAGGATAGCTTTGACCCTTTCAGTGTTGTTGGTAATGCACGCGGCATGAATTGACCGGCTGAATTCAATCTCGTCCAAGTTTTCTGCAAGTGAGGACGATGCATGATTACAGACGTGACCGGGCTGATGATGGTGATGGTCAGTGCATCCTGATGATGAGCTGGGGTGTTGAGCCATGATGAAATTAACTTTGCAACAAAGAAAGATTGCCAAGTGAGAAAGACACCAGGAAGACTTTGCAATTAGGAAGGTAGGAGTTGTTTTTCATTTTATATTTTCGAAGGGAGAACCAAACTACAACACTCCAGCAGAGTACCCTTTCGCAAATACCTCGACGTTGTTGTCAAGGATCTTATAATGGAGTGTGAGTGCCGGCCATTCATTCTCTTTGACCTGACCTGACCGTTGGCGAAGGAGATATCCTGGTCCATGGAGCATTGACAGCTAAAAAATAAGTAGGATCAACCAGGTAACTTAGTCAATGAACACCCACTTCTGAAAGGCAAGAAACTCGTTTCCCATCGCTGTGGTCCGAGTCAAATACGAACCTGACCGTGAACATCTCTTGATCCTCCACTGTCAAGACCCCTGACATCCAGGATATAGTCAGCCTCATACAAAACGCCCTTGACCAGTCCATCCTGACTAGCCTCCTCTGCCATCACTCCATCAGCATGTACAAGAGTTATCAATGTTCCATTGTGCTATCATTTAGAAAAAGAAGGTTGACGTTAGTTGTCAATTCCTTTGCCTTCATCCAAATGGTTGACCATATCCTTCCAAAAAAAAAAAAAAAAAAACATCCTACCTGACTAGCTAGCAGCTTCAGGTACCGCACCAGAGCCAAGACATCCCGACATGGCCACCCACAGTTCAACAGTACTGAGAGATCGTCCAAGATCAAACAAAGCTGTCTATCCTTTCCTGCTACTCCACCGCTGTTCTTTGATACTGTATTCTTGATCAAATCTTCCAGGACTCTGTAAAAATCTGCGAGCTTAGGGCTGTAGCTGAGGACAATTGGTGGTGGCGGGGCGGGCATCGCGCGCGATGTGGACGGCCCTGAAGCAGAAGGCTTTGTTTCAGCAGGTCGAGCAATATGATCCTTGTTTGGTGCAGCATAGTCTGTTAGTTGGGTCAATCCATCCACAAAGTAAAAGTTGCCTTTTGTCCTTGCTGTCGCCAAATTTACACCCTAGAAAGGACGTGACATGCATTAGCATCTGTATTTTGAATCGAGATGTAATTTTCCTCAAGATATGCTACTTGCCAGTTTTCGTCCGACCATGTTATAGTGCGCGAGGATACCCGCGAGCCCAACTAGGACCACATTCTGATCAGCCTTGACATAATTTGAAATGAAGTGATGCAGCAAAAAGTTGCCGTTCGAAGCTTGGGTGTCTGTGATCGAGAGATAATCGCCTGGAGGGAGTAATGGCGCGTGGGATGGGGGCAAATGTGTTTCTAGAGAGAGGTAACCCATGGTGACCAGCGAACGTGTGGAACAGCAGGCAGCAATGAATGGGTGCATGCATGCATGCGCCAGCTTTTCTTTGCCTTAAAAGGCGCGAGCAGATCACGTGCTCACAGGCCATGCGATCACCACTCTTCCGATTCACCGGATAGCCACTCAACGCAGCCGCATGTCGTCGCGGACACGGGAAGATAACGAACGAAGGTCGCCAACAGATCTTCACAGCGATGTGCTTCAACTAACCTCCACTCTTTCTTCTCACGCCTCTCTTCTCTTCTTGACCATCCACGTCTGTCAAGACCTCGCTCCTTCACAGGCATGCGTCGCACCAGGAAGGCAAGTTATGGCGCAGTCGTGAGCATAGACAGAAATCAATCGCGATCCCAGTTTGACCTTGCCACAGCAGACGATCCCCTTCTCAACCGTTGCCTACACGATGGCTAACCTTCTGCTTGCTTCCAACGGTCCTCCTTTTGCCCTCCAACTCTCCACTTTGTTGGCTGATCTTTTGCCATTACCGCCCCAGCCGTCTGTCCATTCATTCTAGCATCCACCTACCCCTACTCAATCAGCCCATTGACTGTTTATTCCCATTCTGCACCCTCGTCCCACAGTTGCACAAATTTGAGTTCTAAAGCACTATCCACAGACTACCTCCAGCCAACGATCCTTTCACAACGACGATCTTGTCCTTTCAAGTGTCTGTACCGTTATTCCAGCCGCCTTGGTGAGTGACCCCCCCATAGAATCACCATGTTGCTATTTAATTTCTGCGGCTAACCTGTGTGCAGAGATCAAAAGGTTTCTACAGTACGCTCAAGCATCAAACGACAGTATGCTGTTCCTTGTCCCTACTCACAAGTTAGAGGACGATGGAAACGGCTCAACATTACCCAGCAAGGTGCTTGTAGTTCTACCACGAAAAACGGATCTGTGCTCGAACGTGATTGTATCAGAGAAGGCCATCACAACGACTCTTGGCACTAACGATACCTTGGACACCATCAACCCCTACGAGATCAATCGTAGAGGGTCTTCCACAAGCACCCCAAAGCGCGCAAGGGACAACCTCGGTATTTCGCAACCAACTTGGCCTCAAGAAGGTCATTTCAAAATACCTGAACCCACCCAGCAATCCAACTCAAATCGTGGCATGGACTCACAGCGACTTGGTATTGACGACACTCTGACAAGAGCCCGCCGACATTCTCATACTGGGCTAATTGAGAGCGACCTTGCTTCCCAATCTTCTTTTACTCGGACACACTCAAGATCCAGACAATCCATCTCGTATAGAGCACCTTATCAATATCAACGAGCAAAGACTCCGAAATACTTGCGCTCGGTTTTCAGGAGGTACAGGACAACAGAAGACTCACCGCTGCTGACATCTGCTAGCTTTGGGACAATCTATCAGTCTGGAACTATCAACGAATTCGACATTGAGGATCCACTTTCTTCTGACCCATTGAAGATCACCAAGTTACCTGAATCTATCAGACACCTGCAGAATTCTGGATATGTTTTGAGCAACACCAGGCCGTTGTCAACAATCAATGGGGTGGACGATCTATCATCGCAAGAACTATTACATCTTATACCGGATCAACAGGCCATGAATATCGAAACCGACTCGGATGGCGAAGTCGAGATTGACCCTGGCATCGAATCAGACCCACTTTCTTTGGCTAAGGAGAACCCGTCTAGTCCTACGAAGCGACAGAGGAGAGAATCTTCAGAGACTGTGGACATAGATGGAATCTCGGATGAAGACATGGAAGCAGCATCTACCAACCCAGTCCCTGACAACAATGACAGCAGCAGCAGTAATAGCCTGGAGGCACCACGACAGCAGAAAGACCGGTCTTCAGGCTCAGAGTCGACGAGTGGCTCCGAAATAGAATATAGCCCAAAAGAGGACCTTGAAAGCATGGACATTGAGGATGATACCCTTGACGCAGACATGAACATGATACTGGGTATGGCTTCGGACATGGACCTCGTGATGCCACAGTTCGACGATGCTTATTTACAAGACTGGAAGGCTGATCCGGCCTTGGCGAGCTTGAATAACCGACGCGCATCCTCAGTTGCATCGATCGGTTCTATGTCGTCGCTAGCTGGATCTCACTCTTCTTGCACAACCATCACGATCTCATCCCATTCAACTCCAGAGTCTCATGAAACGGGATCTCGACTGTCGTCAGTGCCGCAGATGGACTCGCCGCCCGTCTCTCCGGCCATGCTAGCAGCTCGTGCACACTCGCACTCACCCTTTAGATCCACGAGATCAGCAGATGGATCACTATCTCCCAGATCATCCTCCAGTCAATCCTCTGGACCGCAGGACCTCACCACAATTCATCGCGATATTGACAATTTGAGACGTCATAGAGACAGTCTGAAAGAGAACTCCGATAAAGGACCAGGATCATCTTCATCAGCGCCAGATGTGTCTTCTTCAGCAAGTCAGAAATCCGAACCCATATCCTCCGCCTCTTCGACCTCGGGAGGCTCTACATCTTCTTCATCTACCGATAGAAAAGGTCAACCGGGACCCATTTATTTCAAACCAACTCATCTGCCCGACCAGCCACCACATCAAAACGTGATGATCATCCAGTCGAATCAATGGACCTTTGACTTGAAGACCCCTTCTGGCGTCCTGGGCGCCCCCCCTTCTTTACAAACATCAAACAGAGACGGTAACCAGATCTACAAGATGAACGAAACTTTCTCACAGACAACATCCTCATTTCCAATGCAATTGCCGCCGGTCCCTCTTCACGATCCTTCACACCCAAATGTGGAGCCACTACCGCAACAAATGACGCAAGAACCACAATTGTTACAGTCTCGCCCTCGATCACCAGACGTCGATGTAGTAAGACGAGTAACGACCAAGGCTATATCCATGGCAACAAGAAACAATCCGGTGACGACCCCGCAACAAGTCCAGGACGCCTACTATGCCAAAAGAGAACGCCAGCTGCAAGAACACAAGGAACGAAGGAAATCCTCCAATGTCGTCGCTGCCTCAACACCTGCAGTGTCGAACTCAACTGCATCATCCGGTCTAGGCGTGAATGTCGGACCAGGCCTTCCACCCAACATTTACCCTTTGGACAGGAACCTGGCAAGCCCTGGCAATCTCCCAGCTGTGTATTATATTCCCCCAAGCGCCTTTCGAACAGAAGCCAGCGTTCTAGCAGAGCGAGAGGCAGCAGCAAGGCAGCGTCGTCTAGCAGAGGAAGAGTCTCTGAAAGAATCGCTTCTGAATCTCCCTTCTCCGTAGTAGTAAATATCTTCTCATTGATAAAGGAAAAGAATGTCGTGGGAATATTTTGTGCTATATGGCATTCGTTATCTCCAGTCCCGCTGACTCTCACACAAAAACAGGAATGCCGCCGAATGAGGCCGATTTCCTTTTTTGTACCCGTGGAAAAGTAGCCGGGTTTGGAGTCGTGGGAATGCTGTTCTCAGAGGCGATTGGCTGCGCGGCACGTGAAGCTTATTGTGTCGCGCACAGATCAGGATGGGAGATGATCGGACGCGATAATCTAGATCTGTCGCAGTCACAGCTCTGATTATGGAAAGAGCGTTTGGGTTTCTGGTGCCTGGCTGCTTGTCGGCGATAAAGAAAAGAGGGACCTGTGATTGTGAATAGAGGCAGAGCTGAAATGGGGACCATAAGACAGCGTCAGAGCGAGCACAATGTGGGCACTTTGGCTAAAGAAAGAGGGGCACAATTGCCTCGACAACCGTCTTACAAAAAAAGATTCTAGGCTCTGTTCGCTCACATGCAATTCTTCCTGTTTTTATTTTCTCACAATCACATCTACGGCCAATTTCCACATGAAGTCAGAGTCAATAATTGCGCCCAGCCAAGGAACCAAGAAGGGCAAACCCCATTTCAACAAAGGGAAAGATCCGGAGATGACAGCCATATCTTGTTTTTTTTTTACTTTACGCTCCCGAGATCCATTGGTGTCCTGGTCAGCGTCGTCCTAATATGAAAAACAGGACATTGTGATCATTGTTTGCCATCTGGAGCTCTGGCAAAGACTAATCGTATTTCATTTTAGTCATGCGATGTCCAAACTCTCCGTCCCCATGGCCCGGACCTCAGGAAACAAACAAGGTACAGTACCCATCCGCTCCTCTCAACACTTGCGTTCCCTCCCGAGATGCCTTTTCGATGACCCAAAAATAAATAGAGAGGCTAGTTGTCATCATGGGTCGGGGATCCGAGGAGCTTCAAAATGAAATCGATAAAGAGACATTTTTTTTTACCAAAAAGAAATATCACTCAATTTCTCACGCTCGCCCTCACAGATTCACGTCGATAACTGTGCTGTCTGTCAGTTGGGTGAGGCGATAACGAGGAGAGCAAGCGTGAAAAAAGGGGACATGATGCATGACAGGTGAGAATGGCAGGGGAAGGAAGACGACTAAACGCCATGCGTGAATTTCTTGGCTAGGACGCTTGAATTTTTCCCTCGTGTGGGATGTGCAAAGTGTGGGAGAATGGCCTCAAGTGGAGAATGGCCCTTGGTTCCTGTGGGTAGTCAGTCGGACAGCGCTGCAAATAGTGTGACAGAGCTGAGGGGCAGAAAGGGTTTTCTTGAGGACATGCTTATCTCCGTATATTTCTCTTTACTGAATTGATCGGTCCATCATTTCAATTGAAGCCTGCACATGGCAACGCAACGATAATAAGGTGCTCCGATGGAGATGCGTGCGAATCCCGACTGATACAAACAAAAAGGAGCTACCCGCCGGGGGAGCAACGCTTCTTTCCTCCACTTTCTCCTCTTTCTACTTTTCCTTCGTCTCCATCATCACCGTCTGTATCTATTCTCTTTTTCTCTTTCTCCTCCTTCTCCTCCCTGCATTCTTTCCCCTCCACCAACTTCCAACAGTATATCATAACCAACCATGAGATCCCCGTTTCCCTCGGCAGCACAGGCCTATGCCGAGTCCATTGACTCTGCAACCGCTAGCAGACACCACCCTGATGCTCGCCTTACTATTCTTCCTCTTCCGTCGCTCGCTGCTCTCTATCCTCTTGACGTCCATGCCCCCACATCTCCTCCCGCACACACTTCCTCCTCCCCCGCTGTACACCACTTGACGCCTGCCGCAGATTCAACGCACCGCAATAGCCACGTTCACCTCATGCACGGGAACCCCCACACTCTTCACCCTCTTCAACACAGTTTGCAGCGTCCTCATACCCAGCAACAGAACCACCACCGTCATCAGCAGACTCAGCAGCAGCAACATCAGCACCAGCAGCAACCTTCCTACCAATCCTACGATAGCCGGTATCAAAAGACACCAGTGCACGGCCATGTCTTGAAACCAAACTCGACTTCATCGGTGAACTTTGCACCTCAACAGGAGACGCTGGGATCTAAGGGTGGCCGGAGCCACGAGTTCCTTGGCACCAGCATGGAGTCTCTTCTGGATGCAATTGAGGTCCATCCGGCCCTGTCGTCGCCGTCTCGGTCACCGTCCCCTTCTTCGTCTGCTTCAAGCTCGCCTCGCCATCAAGGTTTGAGCAGTCCTCCCCACAGTGCCAGCGAGACAGATTCGATAGGCAGCAATGGCAGTCACGTCGCACAGACGTACGCCACCAACAACAAGGGTCGCATGTCGATCAGCCACATCCTGGACAGCGACTCGGCTGCAGACACTCGCAAAGTGGACGCAAAGCTGCAGCGCTCTCCCAAGGTCAAGGCATCGTCCCCAAAGGTCAAGGCATCGTCGCCCAAGGCCGGCTCGCCTCCCTTGTCCCCCACCGACATCAGCAAGCGCAAGTGGTCTAACCTCAGCAGCGCCAACTTTGAAGAGGAGCGCAATGCAAAGATCCGTCGCTCCATCCAGGACCATGTCTCTGCCCAAGCAAATCGCTCTCCCAAGATGTCCGCTGCCAAGTCTGGCTCGTCTGCTTCTTCTGCCGCCGGTCTGGATGCCCAGGGTGGAAGCAGCGCTGTTCTCTCGCGCCAGGTCTTTGACTCGAAGAATCCTTCGACTCGTTACCAGATGACGACCATTTGCTGTCTCCACGCCTCGGTCGCTCAAAAGTCTTATGGGTCAGAGAAGCGTTTCTTGTGCCCACCCCCCATTGTCCAGATCCAAGCGCCTCAGGACGAGCACTCCACCTCTGGATTGAGCAACAAGCCTCAGGTGACCATGTCTGTCCTCTGTGATAACGGCGATGGCAACAACTCCAGCAACCCACCTGGCCAACGCTCTACTTTGGAAGATGATCAGTCCGGCACGTTCAGATACCTCTATGTTACCGGAACAGCAAAAGCAAAGTCGTTTCAGCTCAAGCTCCAGGTCTACGGCCGTGCTTGCCTGCCCAATGGATTCGTCACGTCAGGGGATTCTGGCGATGAGCTTCAAAAGAGCATTGTCCACGCCGCCGACCTTCCTGAGCCTTACGCCGTCTTTGACTCTGCGCCCATTACCATCATCTCCAAACCATCCAAGAAGACAGCCAAGGCTCGCAATGTGTCCTCGTGCATCTTGGCTGGATCGTTGGTCTCGCTCTTCAACCGAATCAATTCTCAGACTGTCCGTACGAAGTACATGTCAGTTCAGGATGGCGACTTCTGTGCCAAGAACTCAAACTGGTCTGCGTTCTCGATTACCATCGTTTCGAATGGGCCCGCCTGCCCTGCCCGTATGACCTCGCCAAAAATCAACCAGCGTTCTGCTTTAAACTCGTCCTCATCCTCTGCACCCATTACCTATGGCGCCGAGATTATTTTGACCGAGAACTCGACTGGTTTGCAATCGGATCGATTGATCGTCTGCAAGGTTGAAAATGGTCGCATCTTGGAGGATGCGACTGGTCCCATTTGCCAGATGCAAAAGGTGGCATTGCAGTCTTTGGAACGTAACAAGGATGGCCAACGTGTGTATCTGAGCGCCGTGGGCAATGACCATCAGGTCGGTCGCTACATGGACCATTCTACTACTGCCAAAACTGTATTGAGATACCAGCCTTCGACCATGACGGACGAACACCCAACCGATATCATGAAGCCTGGCAGCGACGATTTTTTGTGCTGGACTATTGTTGGCATCTGTAAGTTTACCATTCGTCCTCCTTCTCTAAACTCTGCTTGTAATGTTTATCTATGGTCAATTTCTGACACTGCATTTATATGGAACTCAATAGCCAAATTCGAGTACACCTACTTTGAATCGTTGCCTGCGACAGAGGAGTCGAAGGGCCGGGAGATTCCACATCCCATTACCCCCTTTCCAACCCTGCTGAAGAACCCTGTCTACAATGCAGCCTCGCACACGTTGGAGCTGGTCGTGTCCAACTTTTACTCCCAGCTCGGAGATCAATCGAGTCAGATGCCTATGAACGTTTGGCTGGGATCCCGAGGTCCCTTGACGACACACATCATTCGAAGGAACACGGATGCTCCTGCTACCAATGGCCACAGTACCACTGAATCAGGTCCATTAGACCAAACGACCCTCTTGGTCGATTTACCGCAGGGCAAGAATATGGGCGTCTCTCCCGAGGAAACGACCGTTGCCCTGCCATTGCTCTTTGTCCGCAACTCTGACGGTATCACGTACAACTCTCGGGCCAAGGTCGTTTTCACACGCCCCGAGGGTTCTGACCGTTGGACGGTGCACATGGCTTAAGCAACACTTGAACACCCCCCACTCTTTTTATTTATACCTTTCCGTTTTTTCTACCTTCTTTATACCTTCCTTTTGTAATTCTCCTCTTGCCTCTGTATATTCTTATTGCCAGTGTAGTGTACTTTCTTTCTTACTTTTACTCGTCTTGTACAATTATCCTCCTTTCTCTGATCTCTTGCCATGACCATTAAACAATGAAAATGCAATGAAAATGCAATGAAACAGACTTCTTTTTTCTCCCATGACACCAATGCAACGTGTGATAGATATGAAGAATGGTTGGTATTATTGTGCTCGGTAGAGCAGTCTACAATGGATTAGTAATCGCCTCCAAAGTCGTCGCCCCCAAAGTCTGCCCCAGAGTAGTCGTTGTCTCCTCCAAAGTCATTATAATTGTCGTTATTGTCAATGTAGGTGTTGTCGTTGTCAATGTAGGTGTTATCATTGTCAATATAAGTGTTGTCATTGTCAATGTAGGTGTTGTTGTTGTCAATATAAGTGTTGTTGTTTTCGACAATCACATTGTTGTTTTCAATGACATTGGTGGCAGGAATGTATTCTGGTCCGTCGCCCCAGCCGCCTCCGAGACCGCCACCGAAGCCATCGCCATAGCCGAAACCTCCTCCAAAGTGGTGGTGCTCTAATCCTTCTGCAAGTAATCCACCGGCCAATAGTCCCACTGCACCTCCTATTTGGGGAAAATAGAGGAGACATAAAAAAAACAAAAAGAAAAGATCAATCAGTAACAGGATTGAGCTGCACATGCACATGCACGACCTCAGCCAAGGTGATATATAGGGCCGGAACACCACACACCCCACCCTCCTCGAACTTTTTTTTTTTTTATAATTCTCTACCCCCTCCTGCATTCTCCTTACCAGCGAGAAGACTGGCCCCGGGACCCATGCCTCCATGGCGGTTATAAGAATCCGCGAACGTCTTGTTGATTCCGTTTCCATAGTTGTTGTTGTTTCCTTGAGGGACTTGAGTGTACCGTTCCCGTTGTAACTCCTGAATCTGATAAAACCGAGCCATCTCCTGAGCATCCGCCTCGGGACCGTTTGGGTGGACCCAGGTTACGGTGTTGGTCTGCGGGTAGATGTAAAAGAGCCGTTGTTTGGCAGGGTCAAATTGTGAGATCCTATATAACAACGCAAGGTATTAGTCTCGCAAGAGAAGTGCGCGTGTGCGTGTGAGTAAGGGAGATAGTACAGACAAAAAGACGTTACCAGCCAGGGGGGAGAGTGGACGGAGGAATGACTTGCTGCGGTAGTCCGTAAGGTGGCTGTTGCTGTTGTTGGTATTGTGGCTGTGGTGGTTGTTGTTGGTATTGTGGTTGCTGTTGGTATTGTGGTTGCTGTTGGTACTGTTGGTACTGAGGCTGTTGGTAGGTTGGACGAGGACGGAAACCTCCGTCGAGATCTTTTGAATTAGCGCAGCCCATGGTTTGTGAAGCGTAAAGAGACGGGAAGAGAGAGGAGAGCAGATGGAAGGAAGATGAAGGAAGAAAAGTGTAAAAGAGGGAAGAGGAGGGAAAGATTGAATGAATTCGGGTGGGTGGGTTGGACAATTTTCGCCCTTTTTATCCCGTCAGCCCCTGGTTCGCCAAGCCGCCGTGACATCATAATCCTGGTAAGAAATTGTGATGCTTTGTGCAACAGAGGCGCTGTCGACTTTTTGTTCTCCCCAATGACGAGAAGAGATATTTTTGAACCATGAACCATTCATCGATCGCACGCTGCCAAGCAATTGCACCCATGCTCCAGTTTTCCCAAGAACGTTCTCAGCCACGCGGTTATGGCTAATTTACAAATGGTTTATTATTATGATGAACAGTTGTAGGGGGTTGTTATTGTAAGATGACATTAGAGAATGAAATGACTGGATATCTTTAAGAGTTGAAAGCAACCATGGAAAGAGAACGATAAGGACAAAAGTAACTTAAGCCTTGATATCCTCCTCGTAGGCGGCCTCCTGCTTCTCGTTGATAACCTCATCACCCTCCTCAATGGTGTGGTCCTGGACGGCCTTGAAGGCGACAGGGATAGCACCCAAGACACCAGCAAAGACGAGGACAACAGCGATGATGATCTCACCCATACCCCTGGTGTGGGCGTGAACGATGTTGTAGCCCTCAGAAGGAGCAATACCAATGGTCGAGGTCTGGACAACGGGGGCAAGGACACCTCCCAAGTTCTGGATGAACTTGTAGAAACCAGCGAAACGAGCGGCCTGGTTGGTGTCGTTGGTCAAGGCTCCCATCAACCAGTAAGAGTAACCCTGGTACATGGCATCGGCAATACCATAGGAGACGTACAAGAAGAAGGGACCCAAGTATTCGCTAGTGTTCTCAACCAAATCAATGGAGAGGTAGTCAGCGGGGTTCTTGATGGGAGTCGTGCCGTCGGTGTCGAAAATGTAGCTTCGAGGACCGAACTTGGTCTGGAAGACGATGCCTCCAGCCCAGATAGCGGCCAACATGACGGTCATGAGAATAAGACCATAGCGAGCACGGGTGGTACGAGTCCATTTGGCGCGATCCAAGAAAGCACCAAAGAAGATCGAGGCGAAAATCTGGGCAAACCAGTAGAACATGGAGTTCATGGAGCGAGAGCGCTGAGAGAAGTTGACAGAGTTCATGGTGAACTGGTAGGTGTAGATCCAGTTGGAGGTGAAGAACATGGGGATCAAGCACAACATTCTCCAGTCCTTGAAGAGGGCAAAGACGGCCTGGAGCTCCAAGATGGGGCTCGAGTATCTGACCTTGACGACCGAAGAGCCATCCCTGCGGGTGACCTTGGAGGTGGGCAACAAGAAGACGGAGATGAGGGCACCGAGGGTCATGACGACCATGTATCCGACATAGGAACCGGTCGAGGCACCACCGGCAGTGGGGTCGTCCCACTGAATACCAAGAGGGATCAAGTTTCCGAGGACACCTCCGCAGTTGAAGATGGCCCAGAAGATGGAGAAGTACTTGCCCTTGTCGCCCTCAGCGGGGTAACCCATCATGACGGCACCCTGAGCGCACCACAACCAACCGGCACCAACACCGAGCAAGCAGGAGGAGATGACGATGAAGACAATAGACTGGATGTAGTGGTAGGCCAAGAAAGATCCGACATAGAGAACATAGGTCAAACCTCCGAGAATGAGGAGGACACGGTGACCCAACAAGTTGAAGAGAGCACCGGCAAAGAGAGAGGAGAAGGCGAAAACAACCGAAAGGGCGGTACCGGCGCGGTTACCAACATCAGAGTCTTTAGGATTAAGACCATAGGAACCGGTTCCCTGCAGGGCATTGAACATGCCAGGGCAGCAGAAACAGATGAAACCCTACGAGTCGAAAAAGGGGGCGGGTGTCTTGTTAGTTGGTGTGCAATTGTAGAGAGGAGAGTAGGAGAGAGGAGAGAGAGTAGGAGAGTAGGAGAGAGAGGAGAGAGAGGACTGGAAGGGACAGGGAGTGGAGACTCACCAGAATGATGATCTGGGTCAAGGGATCGGCGAGGCGCAACATTGTTGGCGTTGTGGGGGAATAGACGTAAGTAAAGGAAGGAAGGAAGGAGAGGAAGGAGAGGAGTAAAAGAAGAGACCTAAAGGGTAAAGAAAAGAAAAGAAAAAAAAGAAAAAGAAAAAGAAAAAAGGCGAGAAGCGGCCGTGCGGAGAGGCGTCTTTATAGGGGAAGGTGGCAGGAAGGTGCAACAAGGTGTCTCCGTGGGCTGGCGGATTGTCGACGGCGGGGAGCTGAGGCGAGCAGCAGGCCAGCAGCGCGGCGGAGTAGCGAAATAAAATGAAAAACGGCGCTTTAGAATAATGATCGATCTGCTGCTCCCTCGAACTCTGTTGCCGGGTCCAGAAGCGAGAGCCCCTTTCCGGTTGCAGTGCAGTGCAGTGCAGCGGTGCCGTGCATTCCCTGCTGGCCAATGGGTCCGATGTTGTAGACTACATACGTAGAGTCATAGAGTACCGGTACCTACAACACAGTAGCGGATTGAAGGAGTGAAAAAGGAACAAGCGCGGGGCATGGGCGTGCTGATTTGATCCAGCAAAAGCTAAAAGTATAGATTGCTACCAACCAGCACGCCTTGTAGAAACTGAAAAAAAGAAAGAGGCCCTCGCAGCAAAACAGCGCTCTGCTTCCCCCAAAAGAGTTCAGAGTGCAGACGAATGGACGGACCGGAGGATGGTAACGCCAATCATCCTTTGGGCCCATCCGTTTTTTTTCTTTTCTTTTCAGTCTTTTCTTTCTCTCCTTCTCCACCTCAAAAAGGAACAAGAGTAAACGTATTCTATTCCACCGCAGCCAGCGCATCCGTCTTCCCCAAAGTCGGCTGATTTCTTTTGACTTTCATTCTCGGGCGTATGGTTCTGTGGATCAAAGGTCAGCATTCTGCATCCGAGCCAATCCACTCGTCCGAGATATAATATCTATCCCGGCCATGCGGATGCACATTGACTGTACTGCCATTCAGGTACATGTTCATTCTAGATCATCTTAGTCACCATCACCATCACCAGCAGCAGCACCACAGAACCACAACCACCGGCTCGCGTTGTTTTGTCTGCAGCAGGCGCACAGCCATCGACCCCAGCAATGTTTTCAGTTCGTTCATTATCTTGACGATCTGGACTGCTCCTTTACCATCTTGTGCTACATATTTATTTTTCTTGTCAGACAGGTGATGACAGTGGCAACAACAAAGGCTCACTGCAAAGAGATAATGAAACGTTTATCCGCCTCTTTGAACTCGTACCCTCAGACCGCCCTCCCTCTTCATTACGAAATGTGTGCTGCACCTCTGGCTTTACATTTACAGCACTCTCACCGTACCGTAGAATTGCGCACAGTATCAAGCTCCTCTACATCCCTGTCTCTCTCTCACTCACTCGCTCCGTCTGCCTCTGGCGCTCTCCCTCTTTCTTTCTCTCTCTCTCTCTCCTTTCAATGTTACCGCTTTGGCTATTCTCGGACCATCCACCTTTTCCAGTCCATTTGAAGGTTAAATTGTACAAAGGGAACACTACATTCAACCTGTTCATTTTTCAGTTACGAATAGGAGCTATAATCAGACGCCCCCTGTTGCTTTTGAGTAAAGTTATCGCTCGCTTTTCATCAAACCCACTTTTGGTGGGCATTGGCTCAATCCGCCAACTAACGTCCCTTTTTTGCACCTCCGATCCACGCCCATGGACCACAGTTAGGTTTGCCGAAAGGGCAAAACTGAAAACTGTCGGGGACTAACCTAACTTCAACTTTCCTCTCCCACCCACCCACTCTAGCCAAAAATGAAATTAAGGTGCTCTACTCCGAATCGACTTTGGGAGGAGGAGAATTCTTTTTGAGTGACTTTTTCTTTTTCTGTGGGCACTCTTTCTGAATTCATTCTCAGTACGGAGCGAAGGTGGTGGCGAAATAAATCCCGATCGTTCAAATGAGCCAATGTCAAAGAAGGTGGGGTAGAGGTAAGAGAGAAGGATGGAAAGAAAAGGAGGGGAGAATTGCACGCACTGTGGTGCGAGAGAAGATGCGAGGGTAGGAGTCTAGGAGTGAATGCCTGCGTGGACTTAAAACTCACGCAAAAAAGTTCCAATTGACCCCTTTTGTCGAAGTGAGACAAGCAAGCGTGTCCTGCTGACAGGTAGCGTGAGCTGGCTTTGCCGCCGGATGTGGGTGTCGGGAGGAGAAACGGGATGGTGGAGCCCTTGGTTGATATATCATAGCGCATGCGTGCCAGGGCTAGGGAGAGAGTGTCTATCGCGTTGTTTTGCTGACTGAACAGCGAGTAGCACACTTTGGGGGCGCGTTGTGTCCAGGCAGGAGTGAAAAAAAGCAAAAGTTGGGAGATGCAAGATAAACATGTTATCTCGCAGGATCAGGAACTATCAGCATAGGGCGAGAATTGCACCAAACAGAAGCAACGACAGATGGAGAGAATGAATCTAGTTTGTTTTTTTTTTGTTTGGCTGCAAGGACCACAGCAGCGACAATATCTGTTTCTTTCAATATGTTGAATGAGGGGCCGGTGGTTTCTGTTCCTCCCGCTTTGACTTTGAGCACAAACTGATAACAACCAAAATGTTGCACAAGACAAGGAAAGTTTGGCATTATCAGTTCCATCTCCCTGATCACGGTCCTCTTTTCTCCCATCCACACAAACACTGCACCTCCCGCCCGCTGCTAGTCAATTGACGATGCTCACTTTCAGTTGCAAGATACGTAGAACTTCCTTGAACTTTTTTGTTTTATTTTTACACATTCCTTCCTCACGGTGTTCGAAGTGCAAGTGTGTGTGTGTGTTTTTTTTTTGTTTTTTTTCACAATGCTCGGGCGGGGAAGGGGCTCAGCCGAGGCCAGGCACAAGGAAAGAACGTTAGACCTTTGGAGCTCCTGATGTTTTCTATTGTCCGCTGTGGTTGCCATGGACACATCAAACGCAACGGGACTCAATTGGTCCAGGTCCACGCTGCACCCCATCCAGACTACAGGTACCCGCACTACAGGTAGTCCCAGTCTGGGCTTGAAACGGAGACACAATCCAAATGATCAAAGTTTGATTTTGGTCGAAAGAAAGCGTGGGCATGGCAACCCAAGTTTCTTCTAGCAGAAAAAGGGATGCCGGCTCCGGCCAAAGTGGATCCCCACCCCTAAAGAAGCAAGGGACGGCAGTAGTAGGGGGTAATGAGTGATGCACTATGACTCGCCCCTTTACTGAAGGCTTCTCTTCACCCCTACCTCCGCACCAGCAGGGTACGGCGACTCTCTCAGGCTTTAATCTTCCATGGGACGAAATAGCCAAATGTGTCAAGTCGAGTCTTCCCCGTAAACCCGCACTGCTGTATTGTAGGCGCCCGCATGAGGAAAGCTTCGAGGAATGTGCGAGTCAACTCAAGGTGACTCTCTAAACTGCTCTCGCTCACTGTAGGGAATAATAAGCAGCCAGACAGGAAGAAGAAAGAAAGTGATATGTGAGCGATAACAATCACCGAGTTTGTTTTCTGGACCGTTTGGACAATTGCATGCCTTCCCTGGGGACAATGGTGCTGTGCAACACAACCCCAACACAAACTCGTGTGGTACTTTCAGTTTTTCCCCAGACACCTCTCTTCTTGCCCCTTTCTTTCTTTTTTTGTGGTTCAAGCTCACAGAGGGGGAGAGATGCACAACCCTCTCACCTCTCACGAGTCGAATGAGTCCTCTTTCTTTCCCCGTCTACTCCCCCAAGGTTTTCCTTGATCATTGTGTTGATGTTGTGTTCATTCTGTTCATTTGCTCTTGTGTCCCAATGCAGTTTGCCCCCGCTATGGTCGTTCAAAGAAGGGTAGTGGAGCGGAAAAGAAACAAAACACAACGGTCGTCAACAAACACCATAACAAAGGAAATAGGAAATACGGCGATTCTCCTTCTCAATAATGGCTCCTTTCGTTGCTGTATTCGAGTCGGCTCAGACGAATGATGTCCATTTTGAACATTTTCTTGGAATCGGCAGCACAAAGGACAATTGAAAACAACTCTATCGAGTCCAACATTATCAAGGACCATTAACATACGCCAAACAATAGCAATGGAACCTACAATGGACGTCCAGCGGACGTTACTCTGGGTCAAAGACCAATTTAAAAAACACTCACTTTGAGTTTTTCGGTCGCACAAGAGTGTTGCGGACAGGAGATTAAAGCTTGCAAGCAACATGTCCTTGCTCTTGGGGTCTATGTACTCCTCAGGACCTCTTTGTTTCTGGTCATTGACCTGTCAAGGCCCAGTATGAAAAGGCTGTCTTGCCAAGAGTCAACGAGTGCTGTTCACAAAACGAGGACCTCCCTGGGCTTTTTAGAAGATTACATGTGAAACACTGTACTAAGAATGAGTCGACGGGTCGTAGGATCTGAACGTACATACCTTGATCTCAATAATTCTCACGACCCTATGAGTTGTCTAACTTTGGAGAGAACTCCAAGAAAGATGGTGCGACACTGACCCCTGTAAGGTTCTCTTTTTCTTGTGTGCAGATGTGAGAGCAGAGCACACAGGCAGCCTAAAGAGAGAGACGATGCTGCGAGTGGACAAGGAAACCAAAGAGTCTTGGCAAGGTCTTTAATAATGTCCAGTAGCCTGTATCGTTGCGATAGTTTCGAGTGGAGCTTCGCAAGGAGTGACAAACTGTGAAAATGTGAAAGGGAAAATCTCGAAAAACACCGTACACACAAGCTTGATATCTGGCACGTACGCCACACAGCGAGATCAAGATAAGGCGGGCTCTCAGCCAATGAGGAAGCGCAGATTGAAAGTCGATCAAGGAATTGTGTGCTAAAAATAGTGGCTCCGATCGCACCCACGGATACAAAATTGAAGCGCGGATGGACCGAAAAGGGCAAAACTCACCTGTATCTTCTGCAATGGCCTGGCTCTACGGTACTCAGCTCCCCAGTATGTAGCTGATGCTGTATTCTTTATCTTCCGCGCTCTCACCTCACAATCGCCCCCAATGACCCTGGCATGTTAAATTGGAATAGCCATCAGATACTGCATCTCTCAAAGGCGTGGCCCACTTCTCTTTGCCCATTTGGTGCAGATACCTTGCTCAGGTACTTCACCTTGCATGTGGTGGGACAGAAACAACACAACAGACGGGGCCACTAATGCCACAATGCAAAGGCCTAGATTTGACCTTTCTCCCCCCTCCTCTTCACCTCAGTCCCCAGAGAATCAGCTCGAGTTTGACAGAAAGAAAAAGAGGTGGAACGAGTCCTCCTCTCGCTTACGCACCTCGAGAACAGCCAAATTGCACTTCCATTGCGCACAGAGAGTCATGCAGACGGAAACTGAGATCGAGTGGTTCGCTTTTGCTCTCGATAATTGTAATTGCTGATTCACATGCTATCTGTGTGTCTTGGCAGTATGCTATGGATGTATCTCATTGTATCAAAGACAATTGATGATCGCCCGGTGGGAACCATTCGGTCACTGTGTACCTGTGGTATGTAAGGAGAGACCTGGTAGAAGGGTTGTTTGGAAACTCATGACAAGTAGAGGTTAGTGAGCCAGAACACGAACTAGATCCCATTGAGCTCTTTTTCTCGATCTACTGCCGGATGCGTCAGAGGCGGCCCCGGCCTCTCGTGGCTCCATCATCCATGTGACGGAATAGGTTGTTGTGGGTTCTTCCTCTCAGAGCAGCGGGTCAAAGATAGATTACTGATTTCTGTTGGCTCGGATTGTGGAGGAAGACCAGAAACGAGAAATCCGACTGAGGTCATTGGCCTCGTTTGGCTCATGAGAACAAAATGAGGCTCCGACCCCTGTCCTGATCTGGCAGCCCTGAGTTTTTGGCTCACCAGGTCTTCTTGCTACATCCGAATTGCACCATCGCCATGGACGTTGATCTCACTGATAAGCGAGGGATGTGCCGTGGGTGTGGCGGAGTCTGCTTTTTTTTTTTTTTTTTTTTTTTTTTGTTCGTTCCATGAGTCCGCCAAGTTGTCTACGGCCACTACGGCTCGTGTACATGGAGACTGAGCTATTATACATACCACAGCTCACAGCCGTTTGATTGTCTCCGGACTCGGAGTTGGTAGATACAGCGTTTATCGGCAGGATACCGAAAAACGTGGAGATAGTCTATCGTTTGTTGTTGTCTGTCAGCTTGCTCTTCGTATCTCACTGTCTGACAGCCCCATGGTCCTTATCCCTGATTCTCAGTGAAACGAATGTCATGGATTGATAACAGTTTTAATCTCGTCGAAATCATACCGCACCCTTTTCACACTTGTGTGTTCTCTATTGTTTTTTCCCTGGGACTTGGTCAAACAGGAATTGATTTTTTTTCTTGGGTAGCCACAGCTTGCAGGAATGCATTGGCCCACTCGCATCAAAAAGAACAATTGAAGAGACCGAGGGGAGGTGGGCAGCAGACAGAGAGGACAATGCTGGGCATTGTGGAGTACATAATCTTTATCGGATCGAAGAGGCCATACACTGAATGGATGGACAATTGTTGGATAGATCAACTAAACACCTTAACACTTAAAAGTCAACAAGGGAAACGATGAGCAACCAAGAGATAATGAGGAGGGCACGGTGACTGGACCCCACATATGCTCTCGTTATTGTTTCTCTCCCACACAACACCACACCACTGCAGGGGGGCAGAGAAGTCTTGTCCGACGCTGTAGACTATTGGATGATAATCATCGTGGGTGGTGGTGGTGGTGGTGGTGCGACGAGGAGAGCAGCAGAGGATTAGACCATCTCGGAGTAAAAATACATAAACAAGAAAACTATTTTAAAGCAATCGCCCATCGGGGGCCCATCGCACTTTGAGGCCGATAACGCACATCCTGAACCACAGACCTGGCGGCGGAAGATCAAAACCTGAACAAGGTGGGGACCGACCACCAGTCAGCGAGATAGTCGAGCTGCTGGGTAGTGTAGAAGAGATAGAAGTGTCAGCCGACAGCCAACAGCGGACAGCAGGCAGAGAGAAGGGTAAACAGCAATAATAATAAAATAACAAGCGCTGCGTGATGGTTCTTCGTACACAAGACAAGACAACACACAACACAATATACACACATTTGTTTCCATGGATGTGCCTGAAAAAGAAATCGAGATGGAGCGAGAGCGAGAGGACAAGAGGTCAGGAACACACACAGAAAAAAAGAAAAAAAAGAAAAAAGAAAACAAACAACACCTCCGATATCAGTACTCAGTCGCAATTCAATCCCGGTCGAAACAAGGTTTCGCCCTCGTCCGTATTATCTCGCCGTCATCTTTATTGTATGGACGGGCCGCCCATTGAATCGCCGCGAGTGCCTATAAAGGGCGCACCCATGTCCCGCATCCCCCTCCTTCCTTCCACTCTCTTTTTCTCCTCCTTGCTCTTCTTCCCCACCTTTCCACCCTTTCTTCCTTCCTTGCTCCACATCACTTCTTTTTGTTACCCTGTGCTCGACCTCTTCGTGCACTCTTCCTCCTCCTCTCTCTTTGTCCTTTTCCCTCTCTCTCTCTCTTTCTTTCCTCATCCCTCTTCTAAACAACAACAATGACTGCAACCTCCTCTGCTTCAGCACCCCCCGCGGCCAAGAACGTCTTTCGTCTGCACGGCGTCAACGTGCTCAACCGTAAAAATGTCGATTCCATCTCTCGTCTCACCGCCCTCGAGAAGCGTCGTGCTACCCACATCCTTGACGAGCGTCAGCGTCGTGACACCATGAACCAACTCTTGGCCGAGCTCGCCAACCTCGTCCGCGAATCCGCTACCGAGAACCAGCAGCACCAAGAGCAGCAGCAATTTCAGCAGCAAGGTGAAAACGGCGAAAAGAAGCCCGCGGTCAAGTCCAACTCGATCACCACTCTTCGCAGCGCCATCACTGAGATTCGTCGTCTTCGCACCGTCGCCGGTCTCGAGACCTCGACCCCTCCTTGTGCGGCCTCGCTCCAGGTCCCTGCGGCCTCTCCCTCCTCGGCCAACTCTTCGAGGGCCTCCTCGCCTGTCTCGGTCACATCCTCGTCCTCGCCCGCTCCTCAGTCCCACCAGACGTTGCCCTCATTGGTGCCTTTGGTTGCCCACCATCAGCTTCAGTCGCCTCCTTTGTCGCCTTCGAGCCCAGCTTCACACAAGTACTCTTCCGTCTCACCCCCTTTGAGATCCGTCCATCATTCGAGCCAGGCTTCTCAGTTGCCTTCGTTGTTTGCGTCCCATTCGCCTGTCTCCTATACTCCTTACAGCCCTGCACCTGCTCAGCAATACTATGGCCACCCACAACAGCCTCAGTACCAACAGCAGCAACAGCAGCAGTACCACCACCACCACCACCAGCAACAACAACAGCCTTACTACCATCATCAGACTCAGTCCCAGTACGAGCCTTTGCCTTCGATGAGCTGTCCTTCCTCACCTGCCTTCTCTACCACCTCTACAGGATCATCAGCGCCTACGATGCTCTTGCCTCAACCTTACATGCAGCATCCTCCCATGTACCAATGAGAGGACCCTTGCTTGTATCGTACTGTTGCGTGTTTCTTCCTGTATATCATCCCTACCAACTTGCACCGTCTAGTGCAATCCTAATACCTTTGACCATTGTCGATCTCCCTTCTAAAAAGGTCTCAACGTTCTCTCCTGTAATAAATATTTGTATATTATCGTCTCTCAAAACACTTTTTGGTCCTACTACCCTGAAAGATTGTGTGTCTTGGTTTCGAGTGAGGGATGGCACCACTCTTTCTCCACCTGACGACAAAAAAATAAACAGATCAGAAAAGCAAACAACAAGATTGTTTAATTTGCTTCTTCTAGCACAAGTTGACATGCTAAATAAATGGTCAATGTTTGGCACGCTTGCGAGACCGTACGAGGGCTTCCTCCTCTTCCTCCTCCTCTTCCTTTGCTACCTCTTCATCGTCATCCACATTACCATGATGTTGTGCCTAAGGTTGTTTAGATCACGGGGAATGAGTTTTGGAACGTTAGAGGAGAATAACAAGAATAGCGACGACAGCGTAAAGACTACCGCTTGTCATATCACGGTTTTTGGGGGCCGAATTGACAGAATGTCATCCTTACCATGTCCACGTCCATATTCATATCTTGCTCAGGTTCACCATGTGGCCTTTGCTGTTGTTGCTGTGCAAGCCGACGTTCCTGTCGCTCTTGCCTCTCCTGATCATATTGGTCCTCAAGGCCCAAATCTCCAAGGCGCTGGATATGAATTCGAAAGTCGCGCGCAATGCTTCTTCTCATAAATTGAGTTAAATTGACCTTGGACTTCTTGCTGAGCTGGATCACGAATCTTTCGTACTGCTCCACGCCATAGATCAGCATAGGAATCAACTTGGACTCGCGAAGAATCTTTGCTTTTTGACGGGATTTGGCCGTGTTGTTACCCGTTACATCTCCAGCCCATGGAACTGGCGCTTCATCTCCGAGTGTTTTGCCGGCTTTACCCTTCTTTTCGAGGCCTTTACCCTTGCCCCTTTCTCCTCCATGGTTCTGACGGGTAACAGCCTTTTGTTCCTCATCCAGCAATTGGAAAAAACTCAAAAAGGTATAGACATGTCTCGAAAGCTCAAGGCCTGCAACCTGAGTCACGCGGAGGAATCCATGGGGAATCTGGATTGCACCTCCAGCAGATCCTGAACCTCGACTGGATTTTCCCGCTGACGATGATGAGGCTACGACACCATTGGCAGTCAGACTCGACCCAGAAGACACGACTGAAGGAAACAGGCTCGATTGATTGTAAGGGACAGGGGTGACAAAGTGCTTTGTGAGCGACGTCAGGACTTTGTAGCATCTTTGGAGCACTCGGATTAGGTGCTCGCCTGAGGGTCGGTCAATGTTGGTCAGACTGATTCGGACCAAGATCCACATGCAGATTTCAACCCTCCAGCAGATCTCGGTCTCAAATTCTTGTACACTTTTCTTTGCCGCCTGACCGTCCTTGCCATTGAAGGATGGAAGTGCCAGAACACAATCATCTTGACGACATTGTCCGTGGGGATCAAATCTAGAGTCAGCGACTGCTGCTGGGACAGGGCCGGTTGAGGCGGACCCCGAGGACGACGACGAGTCTGAGCGAATCATTGGCTGTAGATCCCCTGTGCCCGCCCGTTTTGTGCACCGACTGGCAGAGCCAGAACCTAACAATGAAAGATAAAGAAATAAGTATTGGCGGCCATAAACATTGGAGCAAGAACGAGGGAATATGACTGGGCGGACATAAATATTGATAGAGGATGGAGGGAGGACAAGCCAGCAAGTTCATGCACGGTGACCAAAGCTCACTCATTCCCTCACCCAATTCACTCTTGCTTAATCAGTATTAAGTCACCTGTAGCTTCACCCGTCTTCTAATATATCGAAGTAAACAAAGGGACGCTTTTGCTCCGTGTGCACCTTCCCATCGCTCTCTCAAAAAGGCCTTATCTTTGTACGGCTGCTGTGCTCATTAGCAAGGCTCAATCCCACTGAGCATAATGTCACCTTGCCGCCATATCTTATTGACTATCGCCAACCGCTCGACATATTCAAGGATTAAAATCCTCTTCTCTCAGAACAACAGTTAGGTCCGAGAGAAATTACCCATCCTCCGGACTAGCTGCACAATACGACAATATTAAGCAAAGAGACCCCCGTAGTGCAGTAATATCTCGACAAATTACCGCCCATGTACCACATTAGATGAGATCTTATCGAAGCTTTGATAACTGATCGTAACAATCTCCGCAACCCAATTTCTCAAAAAAAAAAAAAAAAAAAAAAAAAAAAGGAATAGGCCGCCACGTCCATCTCCAGCAGCCTGTCGCCCGTTGAACAACCCAAATCCCTCATCGCCGCCCAACCAGTTGTATTGTGAGGTGCAACTTTTACACCAGAAAATACCCGTTTAACCATATCGCTGAAAGACTTACTTGGCTGCAATGCATGTAGTCCGCAATATCGGAGTTTGGTCAGGGCCCACTCAAGAGCTTCCAACGACCGATCAACCTGTTGTAGTAATACGTCGGTCACCGCCGATACCGTCCTCATAGTCACCACAGCAAAGACAGGCTCGATTCCAATTTCCTCTCGCAATCGGAGAAGTCGCTCCGTGTCTTCGTCCATATCTTGATGTGGCTGTATCTCGTGCAGATCCTGCTGCGACGAGAGGTTTATACCGTGTGTGAGCAAGATGTCTCCTGCTAGTCGCAGTCGCACAGCTGCTTGGGGACACTGAGCAAGAACAGAGGACGCAGTTACTCGCCCGAATCCCAGAGTGCCCGCCGTGTTTGTCAACTCGACCCCGGTCATGTTATCTGTCATGGTAGTGAGCTTGGCGTTTGCCTCGGGTGTGGTACATTCGGTCTCGAGTTGCAGCAGCATGGACAGCATCGCTCTGGCCAAGGCAGGGTCATCAACAGGCTGCTCACGGCAGGCTTTGACTAGCCAATAAACAAGCTGGTCCAAATGGCTTGATGTAACTTTTTGTCCGGCCTGTTCAGTTATTGCTCCGCACTGGCTTGATCGATCCAGATATTTGGACAGTAACTGAATCAAGTTCAAAAGGCCGGCTGCTTCCTTCAATAAAGGTATTGTCTCGTTCACAAAGAGGACGAACAGCGCTTCGAGGTAACGAATAAATGCTGACGCAAGGCTGTCGATATCAGGGTTGATAGTACAGGAGGTTGTCCATGCGACGACATCCGCTGGCTGTTGGCCGGGCTCGTGACCGCCGTTGACTTGAGGCAGGACCGCTGCAAGAAACCCTGCCACGACTTTACGTTTCTGTACAGCCTCAGCCGAATCCGATAAGAGCGTCGTGTTTGACATCGACGAAGGAATGGCGTGGAACCGTTGGAGGATCATCAGGCCGGCTGTGATTCCCTCAATTCCTACCATAAGCCAAGACTTGTTCTTGTCCTTGCTTTTGGCTCCCGCAGCCAATGCCTTGGGACCACTTGCTCTGTCGCTCACCAAAAATTCACGAACCAGTACCTTACAAAGTTGACGGCAGTAGGCGTACTCTTCCTCTCTCAGGGTCTCGGCATTGGCGTTGAGCTAGATATAAATGATGTTAGATTTTCTCTAGAGAATAGAAAGGATCAAAGATGCACGAACATGAATATAGCGTTACCTGAGAAAGCGAAACGTGAGCAACTGTCGTAATGTAATAGACAAAGTCGTCGTTTTTTCTTAACACGGGAATGTCTGCAGTTTGTCTTTCGTCCGGGGCTGAAGGCTCCACAAACATATTTTCCAACAGCCGCGTTATACACTCCATGCCGAGAATGGATGCCTCTCCCAATGGTCCCAACTTCTTGCCTGCAATTCATGTGACCAGACAATTATTGTTAGAGAAATGAGGTGAGAAATATGCAAGAAATGGCAAGCAAATGATAGGCATGGGTGTTGATTTGCTGGGCATCAGTTACCTCGTGGCATGGCGACTTTCTCTCGCACAATATCGTGCAGCTTGCGCATTTTCCCAAAGAGATTAAGAATAAGTTCCAAGGATTCGTTGGACAATGTCGCGTCGGCAGGGTGTCGTCTTTGGGATGCAGGCGTCTTGCCGTGAGGGGCGAATTCCTGGCCCTGAGCTTTGAGAACAGTGTATTCGATTGCGGACTCGTAGCATCCGATGAGAAGAGAGGCATACATGTTGTTACGTGCACCAATACTTGTGGCCATGTTGAAGTCAGACGTATCCTCCAGTGCAAAATCCTCCAGTCCAGCCCTCTCAAGTCCCAGTAGGACCATATCCAAAGCTTTTTGGGCATCTTCCACCTGTCGCTCGTCAGCAACATTGTCATCTATGATGATCAGAGGGTCTTTCTGTAAGCAATCTTGATTTAAGAACAGGATAACAACAAGCAAGTTATAGCCGCCCTTACCCTCCTTGACAGAAGAGCGCCGCTTCCGTCTCTGCACACCAATTAGAGAACGAACGACACATGACATCAGGTATTGCAGGGGTTCAGTCAGAGTCGGCTCTCCGCCATTATTCGAGTTTCCCACACACTCTTCGAGTTTTAGAGGCGCTGCCTGCATTCCGGTGTGATCATAGAAATGAGTGAACTAGTATTACACGGAACAAATGCGAGTGTTATTATGGGCATGTAAAACTGACATGTCATCTCCCAGTTAAAGCTTACATGGGCATGAACAATCTCGAATATAACTGGGACAAGATTGGGGGATGATTCTGTAAGCTCCATCAAGCTGCTGTAAAAGGCCAGACGAACATCGCCTTGTTGACCCAAACAGCGCCTAAGCATGCCTATTAGATTCAAAGAATAATTAGAATCTTAAAAACAGACTAAGATATGGACAAAGGCCCCAAGAAGAGGCTCTTTCATACCAAGAATCTCGATGGCATAACCCGGTATCTCTGTATCGCCGTCTGTATGGGCAATTGCTCTACTAGAGCCTCTCAATGTCAAACGGGTCGCAGAAGATGGCCCAAGGAGGAACAGAAATCCAGAGAGAGCCACCTTTCGGCTTTCCAAGGTTCTGTTAATGTAGAAAAGAACTCTGTTAGTGATGCAAAGTGCATTGATCCATGCAGACAGGCAGCTCATGCATTTCTGTACTTTGAAAACAGGGCCTTTCGCAAAATCAATATCAGGCTGTCCCTGAACGATCTATTGGCCTTGGCTATATCCTTGACGGCAGCCATCAAACGAATAGCCGTGGTCAAAGATAAAAATGAGAGATAATCCAGCGACTCTTTGATTCTGGGCAAGTGCTCCTCAAGTTCCTCTGGGCTGTCCGTGACAATTGTCTCAAGCAACTGCAAGAAAAAGATTGTACTTGATGATTTGGTAACAATCCTGGACATGATATGATCTAAAATTTCAGTGCGCGCAGACGACTGCGTCTAGGAAGCGCAAACAATATAGGTTAAAATACAGCCAATTGAGTCGAGCGTGTCTCGCATGGGAATATTACCTTGAATGTCTCGGCTAGGATCTTTGCGCCAAGATCACAAGCAAACTCATTAGCTGTTTTCGGGGTTGACTTTCTTGGTATGTCCTTGTCTAGAGTCATGAAAGAGATGCACTGTTAGATGAGAACAATTGCTCCGATAAGCTACCAAGTTTACGTACCAGATGTCTTCCAGGGAGATGTGGGAGCCATTGTGTCTATAATATACACGCCACACAACACAATGCTCGGGATGAGCTGTTCCAGTCCATATGGTATCTTATTGATAATATCACAAAACATGTGATAGAGCGGGATTGGTGACATGCCATGGAATTCTGTGCAATTCAGAGACGACCTGACGTTAGAGTGAAGGTCGAGGAATACAGTCAGTTGCCCACCGCTTACCTGTCACCCATGTCTCGCGCTTCATCCTCTCTGCATCCTTGAAAACCGATAGGATCGATGACTTCAGGTAGTCCATGACATTGTCCTCGAATCGATGAATTCTGGCCATAGTCATCAAGCAGGTCAATGAAAAGGAGGAAAGGAAAGCCGCCTTTCCGCTCTTCATGTGCTTCAAGAGCTGCAAGCCTAATTCCTGATCCTGTTTGACAGCGAAGCCGAAATGAAGCACAGCTGTGCTTTCAATCGCACTCAACTCTGGAAATGCAAGACGCGCAGCCCCTTTTGGATTGTCCGAGATCAAACTACAGTTAACGATGTTTGCAGTACAACGTGTTATTTCATGGTGACAGTCGGCTGACAGGTCAGTTATGAACAGACCAAGATGTGATAGTACCTGTTAGCCATTGCTCCTCCTGCATCAAGTCTGTCAAAGAACTCAAATGTGCCGCTGATCACCAGTCCCCGGTATCCCTATATAAAACGAAAGACCGTGTTCTAGTTGTTAGTTTTGAAACAACAACATGTCCCAGGAGAGGAAAGAAGGGACGTAATGTTACCTTTGACGAGAGTAATAGGAGGTTGTATATCAAAACAGGGAGATCTGTTGCGTCAACCAGCTTGAATTGTTTTATGATCTTGACAATTGCCGCTTCCAGTTGTTTGCTGTCCATGTCCAAGTCACCCAGGGCCGTTGCAAGAGGTAACACACTCTTTGAGTTCCAGGGTACGGTGCAAATGCGATCCAGGATCATGGCCTTGAAGTCGAGACCGGAAATTTCTTCCGATGAGGTAGGGACGATGATAGAGTCCGAGTTTGCAGCGATGACCAGTATCCGAGACAACAGGGCGAATGCTTGGCTATGTGGATGTTTTTGGTGCCGCACAAGTTCTACAATGGAGTAAATCGATTCCACTAGTGCTTCCTGAGGAAAAGATTGCCCTACGTCAATGAGGGCATTGACCAGTTTTCCTGTTACCTCATCCACCTGATTGCTCCCTCTTGCCATGCTTTTCGATGGATCATCTGAGACGCTCTCCCCTGCCTCGACAAGCCTAACAATCGAACGGCGAGTGCATTAGTTGTAGTTGTAGTCGTAGTTTTTCCTAAAAACATTGATCTCGGACATCCAAAGCAAGGGCAATACCATTCGATCGATCCCTTGAGAACCTGAGATCGCCGCTTCCTTCCCTGTTCATCCTCGGGCGATGCTAGCATTCCGATGAGAGGGGTCAGAACTTGCATTGATCCAGAACGGTCGCCCAACAGCGAATAAAAGTAAATTACCTCGCAATATTGCCCTGATGAGAGATAGGCAATCTGAGCTGTATTCATTGGTTCTAAGGTATGATGCATGAGTCCGTAAGCTTTGGAGTACGAGAGCAGGTATCTAGATAGAGAGGTGCGAAGCAAGAAGACATTGAGTTCCATGTGCCTGAATGGAGAAAAGAAAGGATACCGAAAGAGAAACGGAATGTACTGTACTTGATCTGATTCCTCAAGGCTTGGGTCCTGAGCATCAAAGTGCTCTCTCAGCAATGCCCCCGTGCTGTCCTGGTCATGCAACCGGAGGATAGTTTCCATGTCCAGGGTGTCCATGGTGGGTGTGAGTGTGAGTGCAAGTCGGAAGAATGGAGGGAGGCCAGTTGCCAGACATCGATGGGACGCGCGACACCTTGTTTGGTCAATTTTGGTGGCAAATCGGGCGAAACTACAGTAACAGTCCCGTGACCCGAATTGAAAGCTCAATGGTTGACCGGAGAAAGCTTTCTTTGAGGCCAAAGAGACAGCATCGCCCGGAGGGAGCCATGGTTGGGTCGGCGATGGATGAGCCTGCCTCCCCTGTCTGTCTGTCTGTCTGTCTGTCTATCTGTGTGGTGCGTATCCGTGTGCAGAGAGAGAGAGAGACAGAGAGAAGCCCTGCGTCCACAGCGTGGCTGCTCTGACCCCGGAGAGACTTTTTCTCCGCTTGCCAGCCATTGGGAGCCAAGGCCGAGTGCGCGCTGCCCGGTCCAGTGCCGCGGCAGAGCGATCGAAATACCTTTGTCCCTCTCGGTCTCCTTCCTTTGCACCTTTCGCTTCTCTTTACCCTCCCTTCCCTTCCCTTCCCTTCCCTTCCCTTCCCTTCCCTTGCTTCTCCATCATTCCGCTAATTACCTCCTCTTTCTTCTCTCTCTCTCTCTCTGTCTCTCCATTTTCATTCATCTCCTCATCACCGTCCGTGCTCTTGTTTTTTATTTCTGTCCTCTTCCCCGCTGAACCACACCTTCCCTTTATATCCACTCGACGTACCATGGCTGGCGGTTCAAAACTCTCTCCCTTTGGCCATGCCATAGCTGGCACTGGTGGTGCCATGTTCGCATTGACATGCACCTACCCCCTCGACATGTAAGGCCATGTCTGCGCGTTAACAGCCTTTGCATCCTCTTCCTCCAACGTCTTTTTTTTTTTCTTTTTTTTTTTTCTTGAGGTGTCGCTTTATGAGCTTTGTTCTTTCGATATCAGTCAGATCATTTGTCTAAAGAAGAAGAGAATAGAAACAAGAAGAGAACAGAAACATTGACCGTCCACCCCGGCGCCTGGCATTGAATCTAACGTAGTAAACCATCCTAAAAACCCCCTTTCTCCTTTCCGCTACAACCATAGTATCAAGACCAGGATGCAAGTCCGGTCGAAAACTGATGCCAATGCATCGGACCCGGATGTTTATCAATCGACCACGGATGCAGTTCAAAAGATTATCAAGACCGAGGGCTTGCCTGGACTCTATGCGGGACTCTTGTCAGGTCTTTTGGGCACCGCCTCCCAAAACTTTGCCTACTTCTACTGGTATACTTTCATCCGATCCGGCTACATCAGCCGACAGCCTGCAGGGGCCGCGCTCTCGACCTTGACGGAACTGTTGATCGGTGCTGGAGCAGGTGCGTTGGCTCAGATCTTCACGATCCCTGTGGCCGTCGTGACGACTCGACAACAGACTATGCCAAAGAACGAACGTCTGGATCTGAAGTCCACTGCCATGGAGATTGTACAGGAAGAAGGCTGGACCGGTCTCTGGAAGGGATTGAAGCCCTCGTTGGTTCTTGTCGTGAACCCTGCCATTACCTATGGCATGTACTCGCGTATTCAAGAGTTAGTCTTGAAAGCCTTCAAACGCAAGGACATGACGCCTGGATTGGTCTTCCTGGTGGGTGCTCTGGCCAAGACTTTGGCCACTGTGGTCACATATCCTTATATCATGGCAAAGGTGCGTCTTCAGTGGAAGCCTTCCAAGAAGGATGCCGAGACTCACAAGCCGTACACTGGTGCCATTGATGTTTTGAAGCGTGTCATGGCCAAGGAGGGTATCCAGGGCTGGTACACGGTAAGCAAAGATGGAACAATTTTTATGAATCTTTTATCGGGCATTCACTTGGTGTCACAAATTCACGTGGCAAGAGAATGGGGCACTGACGCCTTATTCTTTTCTTCTGTTCTCCAGGGTATGCAAGCACAGATCACAAAGGCTGTCATCTCTCAGGCACTCCTCTTCATGGTCAAGGATCAATTGGAAAAATACACTATTGTTCTCTTTGCTCTCCTGGCCAAGCAGAAGCGTGCCAAGGTTATGTGAAAGAATTTCAGTAAATTAGATTATACCTTTCTCCTCTCTCCTCTCTCTCCCTCCTCCCCGCTCTATAGACCATATCCTCAGTCTCATGTTTCCTATTTCTTTAAAAAAACACGTCTTAAACATTTGAAAGCTTGAGTGGAGTGGTGGACACATCAGCATTTTTTTTTTTTTTTCATTACTGGGCTATTGTACTTTTTGAGATTTCGTCAACAAGCGATTGAATCGCGAGAATACATCTCGCTTACTGAGGCGAGGGTATCAGAGTGTCAGAGTGTGAATGCTCCCCTCTTTTTGTAGACTTTTACAATGCATAATTGTCACTGTGGGCAGGAGTGTACTGAGGGTTGGAAGGGATGTGGCTAGAGGTGGGAGTGTAGGCCTGGCTAGCTGGGCTCATGGGCGAGTGAACACTAGAGGTGGCCCCAGCGTAGGAAGACTGATTGTAGGTGAGACTGGGGCTGGGTTCAGAGGCTTGGGGCTGGAAGATGTTGGGAGAGACAGGTTCAGTTGCAGGGACCAGAGTAGGAGGCGTGTAGGTATATGGTTCCGATGTTTGAGCCTGGAAGATGACTGGAGGGGACTGGTGCTGAACAGGACTCAATGGCTGGGTTTGGAAAGCATAAGGATCTTGTTGTTGCTGCGGCTGGACACCATAAGGACTGGGTTGCTGTTGAGGCACTGGTGCCTGCTGCTGATATGGCTGCTGGTATGGTTGTTGCTGGTACTGCTGTTGCTGAACCATTTGATTCTGATGTTGCTGAACCATTTGATTCTGCGCCAACTGCTGCTGCTGGAGGACATAGTTCTGATCCATCAAGGGCGTCGCTGCAGGATTGTGCATCTTGCTAGGATCCTGGTACGGGGCTGGCGCGGCTGCGAGTTGAGCTGTCTTTGCCGATCTCTTGCGGTGGCGAATAAAAAAGAACGCAACAAGGGCAATGACTACGAGACCACCAACGGCCCCTCCTACAATGGCTCCAATTGGAGTCTTGCTCGAGCTTCCCCCACTGCTTCCGTTGCTTCCATTTCCTCCACTACCTCCGTTGCTTCCAGTGTTGCCTCCACCTGGAGTGGATGGGATATTTGGCTTGACCAAGGCCGGGCCACTCCAAGTGTTTGCCACGGTATCGAAGCTGTTGAAAGTGGAGGCTCCGTTGCTCGCGCTTCCGAATGTAATGATCTTGCTGCCCATGGGGGAAGCCGTAATGATGGACGAGAAAGTGGGCACGTTTCCTGGAATGTTGACACGTTGCAGATTGGCTGAAGTACCAGGAGTGATCGAGTACAAAAGAGTAGATCCATCTGAGGCCTATTGAAATGTAAGATTTAGAACTGCGTGGCAAATACTCGTGGCTTTTCAGGCTGCACATGGGCGAATTCTGTACCTTATCCAAGATATATCCGACATTGCCCATAGTCATCGAAAAGGCACTGCTGGTGAGGGTGACACCACCCATGTTCACAGGTGTTGGGCTGGACAAAGTCAGAACGCGATCCAAGCTCGTAGCAAGGGGTGCCGCGGAATCCAAGGTAGTGTAAATGACGCCAGCTCCGTTGGTGTCGAACACGACATGGTATCCTTGAGCTGGAGTGTTCGATGAGGCTACATAGGTGCCTACGGACAGCAGTGCGCTGGTGGTTGGGAACATGGAGATATCGAAACTAAATAAGGGACAGAGTCAGAGCAAATATTAGTTATTGGAAATAAACAAAAAAAAAAAAAAAAAAAAAAAAAAAAAGACCCTTCTAGGCTCGGTAGCGGTAGAAGACGCTCTCAATTTTTCAATGTTTGTATGACAGCGGAGACACTTACTCCCGGGTGCTGTTCACTCCTTCCGTGGCATTGAGTCTGACTCCAACCCAAGGCGAGTTTGTGACAACGTTCGAAGAGTTGGCCACTGCAGTGAACCAGTTCAAGGTCCCGACGGCTCCTGTGAATGAGTAGAGCTTTGGAGAGACATAGCCCATACCTTGAAAGTTTGTTGGGAAGTCGATGGTTCCGTTGGGATAGATATTGGTGAAGTAGGAGTTTGCTCCGAATTGCTGCATCACGACCGGGCTGTTGGTATCGCCGGTGTCACCCGGGTAAGCAAAGCAGGCTTTGGGAGCAGCACTACTCCATACAAAAAAGCTGGATTGGTTGAGAAAGGTGGCCGTGGGCGCGTTGATGTTGGAGAGGTTGATCAAGTTGACCTCCAGACGCCCCTCGCTCGCTGCTGGCACACCAACCAAGTACACGGACGTGCCAGATGCACTAGGGGCGATACAGGCATTGCTGTACGTGGGGACGCTCATGCTGGGAATGTGTGGTGAGACCGGAAGCAGGGGCTTTTGGTGGTGGTTGTTGAAAGAGAAAAGAAGAAAACGAGGACTGAACTGCAGTCAAGGGGAAATGAGGCAGTGAGACAAATTGAGTTGGCGCTAGTTCGCAACGGCTATGCTGGTGGGATGAAGGAGGGTCGACCGACAACGCGAGCACGCGGAGAGTAAGTGTGCGGTTACGTGTTGTGGGAGAGGGAAGAACGAATGCACGCAGGCGTCGCGGTTGGGATTGGGGATAGCAGAAGCAGAGGAAGAGATGAAAGAAGGAAGAGAGAAAAAGGAAACGAAAACAGAGGGATGGGTACACCACCAAAGGCCTGCAGCTGCAGGTCAGAGCCCATGCCCAACAGCGGTGCCGTGCCCTGTCTGTCTGGTTGGTCACCAAAGCTTGCGGTTGTCGGAGTGAGTGAGGTCAGCCAAGGACAGGGGTGCGCCTCCGTGCCTGCAGTGCCGTGCCTTGCGTGTCGTTTCTCGAAAATCATGCCTGCTGCATGTTCTGCAAAGAGACAAAGAGCTCTGGCAGTGCTCGGCTGTTGCAAAAATGCCCAGAGATCGATAGCGCCCGATCACCTTCGCACGCCCATGCTGCGCAGAGTCCTTGCTCTGCGGGGAGTGAGTGAGCACAATCCGGCTGGTGGCAACAGGAAGGAGCAACCGCAACAACCAGTTTTGTGCCAAACAGAGCATCGCCGAGCCTGCGCCACCCTCCGTGCGCACGCCCGCCAACGGTCGCCAACGGTGGCTCAACTCTGTTTTGGACTCCCTTCCCGCTGCTCGTCTCGTCCTCCCCTTCCCTCCATCCCTCCGCCATCACTCCATTCCCTCCACAATCCCCATCTCTGGGCCCCAGAAGAAACCCCGCTCCCTCCAAACTGTTCTCCTCAACCCACACCACTTCCCCGTCTTCGCGCTCGTCGCCAGAGCCGGGCGGGTCTTCCGCAGCCCCAGTCACCCCAGCTGACACCAGGCCTGAGCAAGAGGAAGAGGAAGAGGCCGAGGTCGAATTCTTACACACGCCCTCACCTTCTATTCTCTGTCCGGTGTACGTGCAATCGACGACTGTCTCCTCTTCGAGTATGCTCCACTTTTGCCCCAGTCACTCACTCGACCATGACCTTCATCCTCTAGCTGTCAAGATGTTTGCAGGGAGCCTGTTATCACAAACGGATGCAACCACTCTTACTGTGCGTCTTGTATTTACCACAGTATTGAAATCGAGCCCTTTTGTCCGCTGTGCCGATCTCGCATCAAAATCGAAGGTAGTTCACGCGATCAGTCCTATCTAGGAGGAGGAAAGCTCCATTTTTTTTTTGCGCTAGTTGTCTGAAACTCACCATGCGGCATCTTACCATGTAGATCTTCACCCAAACCTGGCTCTCTCTGGATTGATATCTGAACTGTTGGTTTACTGTTCAAACAAGAAATATGGATGTCCGCAGATTGTGCGTCAGGATGCCCTTCACGGCCATGTCCTCTACTGCTCCTACGCCCCGACCCTCTGTCCAAATAAGGGTCTTGGATGTCCTTACAAAGGTTCGGCCTCTCGAACAGGCACAAAGTGGATCAGTTGGTGATCAAGACGCATCTAACCTAGGTTTCTCCTGATTACAGGGACTATGCGGGACTCAAAGGAACACTTACTAAACTGTGTCTACGAGCGCTTCAAAGGATACATTGACACCACCAACAAGAGATTCGAAAAACTTGAGTCCATGCTTGCTGTAAGTTGAGAGAGCCCACTTTTTTTTTTTTTTTTTTTTTTTTTTGGTCAAAGAGAGCCGACTGGTCTAACAAATGGATCAACATCTGGCAATAGGACCAAGCCCGAGAGATCGAAAAGTTACAGCGGATCATCCGCTCAGGAAAGAGCGTCGACTATACCATTGAATCAACCATCGACAGTTCAACTGCCGGGTCATCGAGCACCACGGGTTCGCTTCAGCATGGATCCTCTTCCTCCGGAACAAAACGGACCATTATTTCCACTTTTCCGCATGATGAAATTATATGCCACAGAACAATCTCTAGTCACACTTGTGGTGTAACCAGCGTTGCTGTCAGCCACGATCGTGTATTTGCTGGAGCGCACGATGGAAGTACCAAGGTGTTTGATATTAACTCTGGAGAGCTTCTCAAGGACTCGAAAGGACACACTATGTCTGTGTGGGGGCTAGCCGTGATGCCTGACGGGGACCGTTACTTCAGTGCTGGATCCGATGGCACCATCAAGGTCTGGGACTGGCGGGAGGAAAACGAGTCGTCGTGCATGGTAAAGTCGATTCCGGATCACAACGCCAAGGTTTACGGCCTTGTGGTGGACCAGGGACGACTTTACTCTGCATCATCGGACAAAACTATCAAGGTGTGGGACACAGAGACGCTTGAGTGCCTTGCAACATTCACTGGCCATACGGGAGGGGTCAACTGCCTTGCTGCGTTGACAGATGCAAGTGCTCGGCAGCTAGTCACCGGTTCCTCCGACAAGACCATCAAGATTTGGGACGTGACTACCGGCACCTGTTTGAAGACTGTCAGACGTGGATTTAGCGAGGTTCTGGATGTTGCTGTTGGTGATGGCATGCTGTTTGGAAGTACAATCGATGCCGTTATCAATGTGTATGATTTGAATGAGACACGTGAGCTTGGAACCCTGAGCGGCCATAATTGGGAGGTCTGGCAACTCGAGTATGGTCAAGGGCATTTGTTCAGCGCAAGCTTCGACCACACGATCAAGCGCTGGGACCCAAGACGATTCCAATGCGATCTCACTCTGAAGGGACACAAGAGTACGTTCAGTTGGCAGACACAGACAAACAAACAAACAAACAAACAACAGACGTGCGTTTTCCTGACCCATTTGCCTGTATCATCCTCATAGGCTTTGTCCACGGAATGGCCTTGGCCGACAACTACTTGGTGACAGGATGTGCTGACCGTACAATCAAGGTAAGTAGAGTCTATAGTGATATGGTGAAAATGAGATAATTGAACGTTATTGACCCCTGCTTCTTTCTTTCGTGCCACAGATTTGGCGCTGAGGGTGTTCAGCCTGACACAAAATGAGAATAAAAATCTCTAATAAATAATAATCATGGTGGCTTGTAAAGGCCCCAGAGCCTTTAATCTTTTTTTTTTTTTGTGTTTTCAGACACCTCTTCTTCAGCATCATTACGGAGGACCAACCGCACGCCCTCACCCCTTCCAGGATTTACTAGGCGATTGGAGTCATTTCAACAGTAGCAGCAACACACACATCCATGGCTGACCTCAAACGCGATTTCAAATCGGACGAGCAACAAGGATACGTCTCTGGTGGAGACCAGGGCTTGCCGACCAAAAAGCCCCGCAAGGAAGATTCCGTCAATGGAGCTGGCGTACGTACATTTGTGCAATGCCCCGCCCCTCGCAAAAATACAGGCATGGATTCATCCACTTGCGCAATGCGCTCCATCCATCCGTCAACTAATCCCACCTCCTTGACCCTTTAATACCTTCCTAATCTCGAGCAGGATTCAGCACAACACCACCATCTGCCACAACAGCACGCGTCCTCGGCTGCCCAGCCAGCCCCGACGGCGACAAGAAAGCCAAACTACCAACTGAAGTTCTCCCTTGTAGGCCATCGGAAGGCCGTATCAAGTGTCAAGTTTTCACCCGATGGAAAATGGCTCGCCAGTTCATGTAAGCCACTTATTTGATTCACTGGGTGTGTTGTGGTTTGGGATGTTGACTTTCTCCTCAAGGCCGTCGGAAGGCGAAGAAAAGAGTCCTCTGGATCAATGGATAAGCAACGCTTTCGATGATGAGCGTCAATAATGTTTTCGGCCACCTCCACATTACTCCACGAGGAATGCGGGAATGCGTGATACACGCTGGTGTTGGCTGATGTGGGACAAACGATTCAGATCAAAAAGTACGCCTAATAATGTTTCTTCTTTGCACCATGTGCGTCCTTTCTTGGTTGATATTAGCTTCTGACAAGACTATTAAGATCTGGAATGCATTTGACGGAAAGCACGAGAGCACAATGGAGGGCCACTCACAGGGAATCTCGGATGTCGCTTGGGCATCCGACTCGCTTTCCCTCTGCTCTGCGTCCGATGATAAAACTGTCCGGATCTGGAGTTTGGAAACGGTAAAATAGGACGAGGAGAACTCCTTTGGATGAACATTTATACTGTCCATCGCTTTCTATCGCTTTCTAACACTCAAAAATCTATTTTTTTTTTACTTTTATTTCTTGTGGGATTGCTTTTGTATATAGGGTCAAACGACAAAGGTGTTGCGTGGCCACACCAACTATGTGTTTTGTGTCAACTATAACCCGCAGTCAAATCTCATTGTGTCTGGGTCTTTTGATGAGACCGTCAGGATTTGGGATGTCAGGAAAGGTATCTGATCCATCGATGAAGTCTTCACCGTGTCTCGTTGATCATTATCAATACCGTCAGCGTTTTACTAAAACTTGTCATCTTTACGGAATCATAGGCAAGTCGATCAAAACTCTTCCTGCACACTCGGATCCGGTCAATGCCGTTCATTTTAACCGCGACGGCACAATGATTGTCTCTTGCAGTTATGATGGCGTTGTGTAAGTGACCCGCAATTGAAATGCTACATGTTGCACTTTTCTTGCTTCTTTATTTCTCTCTTTCTATCTCTTGCTGACACTTCCTTATAACCTGTGAACATGTAGCCGCATCTGGGATACGACGACGGGGCAATGTCTGAAGACCCTTATCGACGACAACAACCCCCCAGTGTAAGCTTTACTTTCTTTCGAACTAGATTTCCGGAGCAAAGCTTGATACTCATACTTTTATCTCTTTGCACCCTAGTTCTTTTGTAAAGTTCTCGCCCAACGGAAAGTTCATTCTGGCTTCGACCTTGGATGATACAATCCGACTTTGGAATTACCATACTGGAAAGTGCTTGAAGACATACACTGGACACAAGAACGATGCATACTGTATTTTCGGCAGTTTCTCAGTCACGGGCGGCAAATGGATCGTGAGTGGCAGTGAGGACAATTGTATATATATCTGGAATCTGCAGACTCGCGAGGTAGTGCAGAAATTAGAAGGGCACAGTGGTAAGTGCACTGCTGTTTCTTACGAACTGTCCAGATATGAAACACTGACTAACCCTTTTTTCCTTTCAAGATGTCGTATTATGTATTGCTTGCCATCCCACTCAAAATATCATTGCATCTGGAGCAATTGACAAGGACAAAACCGTCAAGCTTTGGGTCGATACCTCTAGCTCATGATCACCCAACTCTGCTCCTCATTGTATCTTTTACTCAATAAAAAAAACTATGTGTCCTCGCTGGAGTGAGTGTGTATCAAGTGATGATGAGTGAAAAGGTGGTGATTACCGTTTTTGCTAAAAAGAGAGTTGAAAAATGCTGAGAGTTCTAGTTGGTATTATTGCCTATGCACGAACAGGTTGTGAGAGTGCTGGAAGCGTAGAGTGTTCCATCGCCGACGAGGGGGGTTTTGAGACGGAGTTGGTGGTGGCATTGAAAATAGACCTCGTAGCCAAAAGGACGTCCTTGGCATTCTCCCAGTAGACAACGTTGGCCTTGACCAACTGGGGACGTTCCGTGATCTCCTTTTGCAATAACAAACCGCGACGCGCCAACACCACATCATTGCTATTAATACACCGTAGACAACGAACGATGTATCCAAAAATTAGAGTCGCGTCCAAATCTAGTTTCTCGCGTCAGTTTTTAGAAGGAGGTATTTGTCTTGTTACCTGTTAAGACGCGTTGAAGGGCAGAAGTCATTGGTAGAATCGCCCATGTAGATGACCTGATCCCAAGGATGAGAATCCATCAGCTTTTGTAACTCCTGACCCTTGCACAGGTTGGGCTCACAGGGCAAAGGGCAACCATGAGGCTCCTTATCCAATCCATGGAACCGGACAACGTTCAATCGACCACGTTCATCGAACGATGCTGGGTTGGTGAGGATACCAGTGAAGAGGGTGTCGATTTGATATGCCTATGAAAAGGAGTAAAGGGGTGATGTTAGGGTCATGATGGCAGCAAGCGTAGACTGAATTGAAAGATTTTTTCTAATCAACAACAACAACAACAACAACAACAACAAAAATCCTTGTGCAACTTGAGATGCTCAACAATAGTCTACCTTCAGCACTGTTTCGATATAAACAGTATTGGCATCAGAGAGAATATACAAGTCCGATCCCTCGTCCTTCATCAAACGCAGAGCCTCGATCATGTCTGGCGCCTATGGAGGCCAAAGGAATAAGGAGCAACGTTAATGCGGGGATCAGAGCATGGAGTACAGAATCATCTTGAGTTCTAGCACGATGGATTTTGGTTTCTTACAAATGGAATCTGTGCAAGAGTCTTTTCGATTTGAGCCTGAGTCACACCGCGATCGTACAATTCACCCAACAGGCGCTGTCTACATGGTGAAGAAAGAATGCAGATTGCTGAATAAGAATGAAACGAAGAGAGAGAGAATAAAAGATAGCAAAATAAAGCCCATCATCTAAACGTACTGCAGATCAGTCCACTGGACCTTTCCGACAGAGACCAGCTGTTCTTGGTAAAGTTCTTCGCAGAGGTGTCGAAAGACCCAATTGTCAGAATCGGCCTCGATCAGGGTCCAGTCAAAGTCAAAGACAAATAAACGTTTAGCTTGGGATCTGGAAGGCATGGTGGATATGAAAGGGTAAGGAGGGCAAGGAAGAGAACTATCGTTGGAAACGAAATGCAAAGTGGAATAGAGATAAGACTGGAGTTGTGAGGAGTGGGGAGGGAAAGGAAGAGATGAGCAACAGTGCGAGTGAATGAATGAGGGAATGGGAGATGAGGATTGGAACAAAGGGTGCCTGGTCTCCACGCTCTTTATACGGTGCCTGTGCTCTCAGAGAGCGCGTGCTTTTTGTCCAAAGGGACCATGGCAGCCCTCTTGAGACACCTGGCTGCTGCACGACAGAAACTTGCAATAGCCTTGTCTTTAATCAATCGAAAAGGTTACTCAATCAGAACAAGAATAGAATGGCAAAAGTGGAGGACCGTCAAGAGTCCTGGGAAACATGCAGACCTACTCTGGACCCTCGATGACTCTTTGTTAGTCTAGTCTACAACACGTTATTGAGCCAGACAAACAATTTTGCCGAGATACATTCGTGCATGAAAAAAACCACGCAAGAAGAAGGTCCGCCAGCTGGTGTGGTTCCTCGACTGATAGGGGATGCCAGAAGCACGCTGTTGCTCTCTGGCAACCATTCGCCTAGATCCTTTTGGCTGTGTTTGTGCGGATGGTTGTTTGTTGTAGAAGACATGGGCGACTTTTTTGATAGGCTGACAACCTGTCTCTTGTCGGACCCGCTACACGTGTAATCAATCACATTTACAGCTCTGCAGCTCCTTCATTTTCGAATACAGCAGTAGACTAACTGCTATGTAACTAGTTACCGTAACCACTACATTCATATTGAAAGATATTTATTTATTTAGTCTGGTGAGGAAGAAAAGGGAAAGAGATCGACTGCAGAGATCAGCAAGCACAAATGCTTGCTTACAAATCTATGCCCATAACCAGGTATTTTGGGTTGGCATTGGGAAGCACAGCGGGATGGACCATCTCAAAGCCTGCGTACATCAGTGTGCGAACAAGCTCGGCTGTTGTAGAATAAACAGGAAAAATACTCGGTCAGTCAGCCAGTCTGAAAACTAGAAGGTCGAGAAGATCCAAGCGAGACAGATTCTGAAACATTCGCCACTTACCGATGTTGGGGTTACTCTTCTCGAGACAGAGGTGCACGGTTTGGCAACCAAGCTGTTCTTCGGCCAAGTCAAGTGCAGCAACGACACTCTAAAGTCAACAAGGAGTGGTACGATAAAAATCAGTTAATGAATGTTCATGTAGACAATATCATCAAACGTTACGGCAGCAGACATACCTCTCGGATATCCATATCTTCCCAGCCATTGCCACGCAAAAAGAGGGCACCTTCGGACACAAAGCCGAACCAGGTGTTCATCTTCGAGTCAGTCGAGGTGATGGTCAACCGTGCGTCAATCTTCACATCCTTTAGCTGATCCTCATTCGTTTCCAGACGGGTGTCCTTCTTCAGGACGGTGGGGTGGCCGGCATCCTCCATGGTGGAGGAACGGAACTGCTTCATGTCTTTGACAAACAAAGTAGTCTCCTCCTCCGAGATGCCGACCTGGCGAGTCTGCTCACAGGCCCTGCTGCCACTGAGGCCTGTGAGCTTCATCGCGCAATCATTAATAGCGATGTCAGGGCCGCCACTGTCCTCTGCCCTCCACTACATAAAAATGATATTAATGTTAGAAAAAGACCGAGTTTATGTCACACAAAGAGCACGATGGTGATCAAGACACACTTACAAGTTGAATACACATAGCACTGAGACCCCCTCGCAGCCTCATCGGCAAAGCACACAGCCAAAACGTTAGTCTGCTGCATGCGGCGGACGGGAGCCGAGGCGAAATTCTCGAGCTGGTAATTGATGGCCATCATGCCATTACTACTAAAATTATTACTATTACTAATGAGGCCCGCCATGATAGGTTTGCTGTCTTCGCTAAGCGGTGTGGAAACTGTGGGAAAAGGGGTTTGTAGATGTAGACGCTGAGAGATCAAAATTGATCGAGAGATGGTTTGAATCAGATGGGATGGAAGAAAGAGATGATGATCTTTTTTTTTGTCAGCAGTCCGTCAAGAATACGCACCGATCAACAAAACCACCCCTTAAGTATGACATCATTGTCACGTGATTTAATATGCGATAATTACTGACCTAGCGGACAAAGAATAGTAACTGACATCTGAACAAGTTCCTAGTTGGTCCAGTGGTCAGGATTTGTCGCTCTCACCGACAAGGCCCGGGTTCGATCCCCGGACTGGGAATTCATTTTTGCCTCCTCTTGCTGCCGCACTAGCATTAAGGAAGTCCTTTGGCGCGAGAGCTCTATCCGCCGACCATGGGGGACTTTCCTTTTTGGGTCGCTTATCTGTCAATCCTGCCATTCTTTAACCGATCGACAGCTCTCTAAACCGCCGACTTCTCTGTTTCTTATTTGCCGAACAGTCTTTACAATCATACCCACCGATTGTACTCAAGAATCACGACTAGGCAAGACAAAGGGGAAGGAATTGGTGAAGGGAAGCGAGCTGAAGTCAGGGTTAAGGTGATTGAGAGAATGTGTTCAAGTTACTACGCGAAGACCCAAAACTGCGTTAAGGAGGACGCGACAACGCAACAGTACTGGTCGGTAGTTTAGGTGGTCAATAAGAACGATACGATATCAGAATGGTCGGCGGCTATGGAGATCTCGGTGTTTAAGGAATAGGCTGGTCGGCGGGTACGGAGAAGAAAAGTCGGCGGTTTAGAGAGGGGTCGGTTGTTAAAGGTCGATGGTTAAAGAATGGCAGGGTTGACAAATAAGCGACCCAAAAAGGAAAGCCCGCCATGGTCGGCGGAAAACTAACCACCGAGTAGGGTCGGCGGATAGATTAAATGGCTTTGGCGACTGACAATTATTTCATTTTTCATCCACAAGCACCATTGAGCACCATAACACGATCTTTTCATCCAAGCCATCGTCGCCTTGGTGTTTCTTTATTCCTCTTTTTTCTCTTCTTGTTCGATTTTCATAATGAAATCCAGTTCGTCGTTTGAGATTGGAAGAACAGAGAGACGACCACGGTTCAACAATCTCATGTTTTTGAGCTCCCGGTCCTTATACATTTGCATCTCCTTGAGCGTGATAACCCTCCTCAACTTCCTATCAAACTTCACATCCACCTGGGGAGGGGAGGATTTCAGGTTATTTACATGTCGTTATGTCGTGGCTAAAGTACTTACTGAGAATCATTACAGGTTCTCTTACCATATACCAACGAGGATCATTCTCCGTAGATTTCGCATCATAGTATGGACTCGTAGAATCGAATGCAGTGTAATCTGGGTAAGACTCTCTTGCAACCTTGGCGAGGCCTATGATATGAGGCAGGGAATATTTAATAACCATAGTCGCGTTAAAAGTCTCTGCGTTTTTTGTTCCAAACCGACTTCATACCGACAATTCCCGGCTCTTTCGTGTTGGAGTGATAGAACAATATTTTGTCTCCAATCTTCATGTTAAGCTTCATAAGATTCTTTGCCTCGTGGTTCCTCTGTTAGATAACGGATTTTCGTAGATTCTCAAAGAACAATTAGCAATTACACCAAAGGATAAAAAATGTCATGAAATGGAAGCGCGATTCTTACAACTCCATCCCACTGTGAGGTAGAATCTTTTGATTTGATGAGATCGTCAATACTGAACGTGTCTGGCTCTGATTTCATCAGCCAAACACTTGTCCTATCCGCCTTGTTCCCATTCACATTTTGATCCTTGGGAGTTTCGTCGACGTTCCCAGACTTCGAATTCTTCGTGGTTGCAGCCGTATCCACAGCTTTCGTGCCTTTGACTTTCTTGGCTGCCGGTGCATTAACCTCATTGCGCAAGGATCTCTGCTCGTTCGCATCAACCTGTCTCTTTGATCGGGTCTCCATGGTGGCCTAATTGGAGGAATTAATGCATGCTCCCTCCCTCCTCCACATATCATATATCACGTGCATTTGAAATTGGTGGCGTGCCGACCGCAGTTTTTTTTTTTTTTCTCCTGGTGGTCTCGTCTTCACACCTTTTCTTTTCTCCTCATCCACTACAAGACTACACACGACCATGACTCTCGCTGAAGATATCCTCAACCCATCCGCCTCTAAGCAATCCCAAGCTCACAAGCTCAAGCGCACTGTCCAAAGCCCAGACTCGTTCTACATGGACGTCAAATGCTCTGGCTGCCACACTATCACCCCTCTCTTCTCCCATGCCGATACCGTCGTCAACTGCCCAAAGTGCAATATGGTTCTCTCCTAGCCCACTGGAGGACTTGCCAAGCTGTCCGAAGGTAATGACAAAATGCATGACTAGCAAAAAAATATCAAAGCTGCTGAGCTGTGCTGACTCGTTCATTCTTGACCGACGGTATTGCAGGTGTCTCTTTCCGCAAGAAGCCCCAATAAGTCGCTTGTACAACCGTACGGGCAAGAGCTGTCCGATCATATCGATCCAGATGTGTACATAAAGCCAATGATATTGTTTTTTTTTGAAGTAAAAAAAAATGGTAGGCTACTTTTTTTTTAAGGTCTCGTTTGTTTTATTGCAGCTGCCTGTTCTTCTCGGAAAAGACAGCCTCCTTCTTTTCCTTCTGGTCTTGCTGCGGCTGCTGCGATCTTTTCTTGTTTGGTGTCAGGAAACGCCTCATCAAGGACTCAATCATCTTGTAGAACCAAAACAGGTTTAGGGTATTGAGTACCACATTAGCAGCGCTGTAGATCACAATGAGATGCCAAGGGACCTGAGCAATCACTGGCATCACATTGAGATAGGTTTGGTAGGACATGTAAAGTCCAAATACAATCCTTGCTCCAAAAAAGACAGTCAGCAGCACAATGCCGTTGATCAACTGGTAGATTGTTCCTGTCATACCCAGCTTGTCCATGAACCTAACCATTGAGGAGATGCAGAGAGAGAGAGAGAGAGAGCAAGATTTCATTAATGAAGCTGTCTATATCGCTTCCACCAAGGACTTCGCATGAAACCCCTTTGATAATTACCAGTGGATGTTGAGGAAAGGTGTGCTTAGCTCAAACATCAAAAAGACACTACCATAGTATTGCAAAAACGGACGCTATTCCAGGATATGTGACAGTTAGTTCTACGGTTCAGGTTACTGCGTCCTGTCTACTTCATGGAGAACATCAAGAACAGGCGTACAAAACTGAAGATAAAGACGCTGAAGGAGCAGAGGCCATGGAAGACAAAGCCCACGCCAAACTCCTTGACATGTCGGATGCTGTGGAGCGTGTCCCATAGAAAGTATCTAAGTAGAAATAGAGCAATTGGCCTTAGTCATTGCCATTTAGAGCCAACTTTCTAACTTTGGCCAGGTCCTGTGTAGAAAGGGTGTGGCCACCGCCATGACCACGATTTTTGGGAACACAAAAGCGCAACGCCTCAATCGACCCCCCCAACCAAATCATAAGTTAAACGGAGAGTCGACCTTCGACCTCCGTTTTCACCTTTTCAAAGGATAAACTGACTGGAGGAGAATCGAGAAAGAGAGAGCATGATTAAGCCACATATCAATTATATTCCTTACCCGCATGCAACGGCATACACTTGTCCGCCATAGAAGTCATAGCCAAAGATTTTGTTCTGAAGGAGCGCCTCATTCCACAGTAATGGGGCTGACAACAGGACGATGGAGACGGCATGAACAGTAGAGACGACATGCACTAAACATAAATGATGAAAGAGAGAATGGCTGTTAAACTAGGGCCTCCAACCAGACTCCTCATCGTAATGAGTGATGAAGTTACCATCCCAGTTGAGTTTCTTGGTGCCAAGCAACTTATGGTAAGTTTCTGGAAAGAGGAGTGGACTAATCGCCTGCGACAACTGCACAATGATAGAGCAGGCGAGTGCTGAATATAACAAGGTCGTCCAGTGGTGCTCCAGTGCGGAAACACCGAGGGTATCGAATATACTGGTCATGACCAAGTCTTTATAAATATGTAAGAAGGAATGAAGGTAGAAGGAAAGAATTGAAATAGAAGAACAGCAAAATAGTGTAACAACAGCCCTGAAAACGTACAGGGACTGGTTCCTGGGAGAGGGCTCGGAATAGTTTCACCCGACTTGCCATCTCTTTTCCCTGCCCCGCACCACTTGGCCTCAGCAGAGTTGCTTGCTCTCGCTCTTTGGAAATCAAATGAAAATTTCGGCCAGCAAGCTACGAGTCTGGACTGTGGAGCACGGAGCACGGTCAGATCGCAATTGCACGTTCAATTGAACACGGTAGATTTCAAATTTTTGGAGGTGTTTTATTTTCATCCCGCATATCATTTCACAGTTTTCCTCATCTACGCGTCGTTCGAGTGGCCAATGATCTTTGTCAACTCTATGAAAGCGGGATAAAAGGCAAAGGTTAGTAGTTGCCAATCTCGGTAGCTCGGTAACGGATCAGGTAACGGATCAGCAAAGCATATTATAACAGGAAACTCACGCTCAAACTTGATGTTCTCAGTCAACACAGTGGTCTTTGCCTCGTTATCCTTGTTCACGGGGATTGACACGACGCCGTTGGCCTCGCTCCATCCTTGAGCCTTGATAAAGTCTGAGAGGGCCTGGCCCTTCAAGTGGAGGTATGAGCCCAAGTTCTCAGTCTCGATCGACTGGAAAGTCATAGCGACGGCGTTGGCAATGTCTATTCAGAGAGAGAGAGAGAGTTTGCAAATAACTCAAAGGTAAGACTTTGCTCCATGTCTATGCCTTAGGGTCACCCATGTCAAGGCTTAATCAGATAAGACGTACTGGCGCGAATGGAATCCTCGAATCCAACAACCTCGGATGTCAACTCCTTGTAGATATCATCGCCCTCGTAGACTCTCCAGAATTCAGCGAAGCGAGCCTGCTCGATCAAGTCTTGAAGAGCAACCAAGTGAACAACAGGCTCCTCTGCGACCATCTGCTCGTTCAAGAGATACAAGCACAAGTTGAAATCAGGCTCGGGAAGGGTGGTGAGAGCCTTGACCAAGATGTTGTTGACAACCTGGTCGTTGGTCAAATGGGCGTTAAACTGGTACCTGTATAATGAAATTGATAATAAAAAGAGTCAGGAGGAGACGAAGAAGTGGGCCTGGGGCGTCACGTCAGAAGAGATATCATTATCGCTCGACGTCTGGGCAGAATTGTTGCCAGACTTGATTTTTTTTCCCAAGTAGGTAATCTTGGCCTTCCCAGTATCCATCTCATTAAAAAGTCCTTCGCCATAAAGTATTGCATCTTTTCCCCTGCACTGCCTAGTTTGGTGAATGAGTGCGCAAGAGCTCTGTGCCGCCAGTCCATGAATATCCTGAGATCTGAAGGTATCTACTTATCAGAGGATAGTCTACTGTATGTTTCTTACAACTTGAGGATGGCGAGGTTGGCCATGGCATCGCATTCCTTGTTGGCGCACTGTGTGGCAAGGTATTCCTCGAGGATGGAGACGTTGTCCGGGTTGTATCTGTCGACGCCATCGATGAGTGACTGGATGACCTCAGGGCGAGTGGAGGGGGTGCTACGGGCCATGATGCTGGATGTAAGGTGATGGATAGGGTGATGGGATAGAATCGAGATGCACGTCCGTTGTATAATGTCGAAACTGGGCATTCAGCGCCCTGACAAATGTCAAGTTTGGCTCCAAAAATCAAAACAAACGTCTTTATTAAGGGGTTGGCCACCAAAGTGCGCATCCTTGAGATTGAATTTCAGAAGGAGCAAGAGCTCGAAGAACACGACACACTCGCAGCAAATGGCCTCTTTGCTGCACGGGCGTAAAGTGGGCACTGCAGCTGTTCACAGGCAGAGTGCACACAAGGTAAGATCGTGGTTCTCCCCAGAGAATCACAGTGCTTTTCGAAATATGGTCGATAATCAATAGAAACATATTAAATAGCTCCATCGAAGTAAAAATAACTGGTGCAATGCTAACTTGCCGATCTGTAGAAGTTTTGAACCCAGAGCTGACGAAGACGCCGATCTGGACACTCCTCCAAGATCAATAATAATAATGACAACTTTGTATCCTCGTCAGCAGCTCGACGCAGCAAGATGCGTGAAAATGAACAAAAACTCACGTGATCTGTACTTCTCGCCACTCGCCAGACGCTTTGCCTTCACCCTTTGCTCACACTTTTTTCTGTAAGTTCTTTCACAGCTAGACGTTGACATTCCCTCTCCTTAAAAAACGAACAAGCGCGCACTATAGACAGCACGACTGGAGAGCAGGCATCCTCACAACTCACGAGAAGATGGATGTGACTAGCATTGACACCAAAGAACTTGCGACATTGCCTCCTGCAACCCAAACGGACGCAACCCTTGGTCGTCCCAGGAACCAATCAGTGGGGACAGGCATGGCCAGGAACAGGAGGGAGGCCATTGCTCTCGATGGCCTCATGTTCGAATCCGGCACAGTCCAAGGGCCACATGAGGTAAGAAGGAAAGACCTGCTCTACCACGCAGCACACCGCCCAGCACACCGCTCAACTTCCGCTCGCTCATTCTTGACAAGGTCACTGCATTCGGGAATGAGGATAGGTCTCAACATATTGTTGGCGAGAGAGAACAGGACTGAGTACAGCTGCAGAGACAGAGAGGGGGGTGGGGGGGAACAACCATCACTGCTGACTCTTGTGGATGAGAGTTGGGATTGGCACAAACAAAAGGATCCATCCATTGCAAACAAGAGTGCTCCAAATGGGAGCCCACAGGGGAAAGTTGGCTGTTTGACCCTCCCTTCATATATTTGTCCAACCAGCCTCGATTGCTATTAACAAACCTTCACCTCTCCCTAGTCATCTGGGCCCATGGACCCGGAATCTCAAAGCAGCTCCGACATCACTCGACCAGGGTCAAGCGGCCCATCTAGCGACAACAGCGCTGACTCTCTGTCGGACGCTGGAACACTGACGCCCATCGATACCTTGGCTGCGACAACGGGAGCAAATCTCATCGATGCCAACCCCACAATGCTCTCCTCGACCTCCTCTGCGTCCTCGTCCTCGTCCTTGTCTCCTTCACCCACGATGATTTCTGGCTTGCCATCTGCATTCAGGGACGATGCTATCCATAATCCGGACGTTTCTCTTGCAAACCTGTCTCCCCCTGCAACTCGACGCTCAACTACGCAATCGAAGCGTCAAAGCATGTTCTTAGGGGACCATATCATCATATCCCAAGATGGGCCTGAGATTGAAGCACCGTCACCTCTCGGCTCGGATGGTCAAGAAGACATGAAAGAGGTCCAGATTGAAACTGAAGACCCTTCTCATTTGTTTTGGGTATGGTCAAAATCTTTGCTTGCTACTGACTTTCCTTACAATAATGCTACAGTTACTAACTCTCACCTGGGGTTGCTAGGTCCCTTTCCATCTCCACCCAGAGATCGCTCCAAACGAATACAACAAATGGTTGTCAAAACACGGCGTAGATTCTACCGATAAGGATGGTGTTGTCTCCTCTAGGAGTCCTTCCATCTCGCGCCGTAAATCCGTTCTCTCTGCCCAGTACAACCCAGAGGACGATCAAGACGAATCGCCCAGCGTACCGGAAAATATCACGGAAGAAACTGGGGAGCATGACTTCCTCTCAGGGGTGTTTTCGGCACCCCTGGAACAAATGGGCGAGCCGCCACTGAAAACAAAAACATCGCTAAGACGCAGTGTTTCCTTGTCTGTCTCGTCGCCAACAAGTATGTTGAGTTCTTATATCTCTACTTCAGCCTGAAAATTACCTCGTGGTAGAATTACTGATGTTTGTTTTCCATTGTCTTATATCGTAACAGAAGACCATTTTCCAGTCGATGTGATGGACGAGGACATCGCAGCCGTGAAACGACCGGGAGGTCTGGAGAGAGGAGGACTTTCTCTGCTCAGAAGAAGTGCAAGGACCAAAATTCGGAGAAACTCCACCGCCTCTAATGACACCAGGAATGATGTGTCTCGACTACGACAGACCATTAACGCAAATGGAGAATACCCAGCTGTTAAACTTGTCGACAATGGCCCAACTCCACGACCTGAACCGGATGGAGAAGAGTCGTCAACGGCTGACGCTGAGAGCCTTGACGAACCTCGAGACGCTGGCAACCAGCCTTTGAAGCGATTTGTATCGACACTGAGGGACTCCTCCAAGCCGACAATCACAACGTATCTTGAGCCACATCTGTTGGAGCAACAGCGAAAGGAAACTGAAGATCCGATTGAAAGTAGAGATGAAGGAGACTCAACTCCATCGTTCAGGATCAGTGCCCCTGGAAAACTTGAGAACACGACCGCTGCTACGCTACTTGCTGATACTATTGAGAACGACCGTCACGAGAGGCAGGAGAACTTTGCCATCAGCTACCCTATACCACCTCCTGTAAAACTGGCGCAGAATCTGCTACAGCAGCCGTCATCTCAACAAAGCGCACCTGCAGCATCACAGTCAGGCCAAATGGCAAACAAGAACAAGTATCCAGGCACGCCTAGTTCGCAAGGTGTATCAGCGCACAGCAAAAAACCGTCAACTTGGTCTTGGCTCTGGGGTAAAGAAAAGGGCACTGAGAAGTCAATGGACCCTAACAACCCTGGCGCCTGGTCTGCACCGACTTCCACAGCCAAGCAGCTAGCATCCACACCAGCAGTGTCTAGCATCGATACCAATACCCAAATGCTCAACTCTGCCGAGATCACGGTGAAGAAACAGTCTACGCTTTCCATGTTGTTCTCCAGAAATGGCAAATCCACACCCAAAACTCAGGCCACAACGGCAGAGAGCAACCAGTCGGTGACTATGCACGGATACTCTGGACAAGGATTCGCTACCGACAAGCCCAAGTACAGCAACTACAACCGCCTACCAATCCATATTGAGAGAGCTATCTACCGGCTATCTCATGTAAAGCTAGCGAACCCACGACGGCCTCTGCATGAACAAGTGTTAATCTCCAATATGATGTTCTGGTACCTTGGAGTGATTCAACAGCAGCAATTGCTGCAACAGCAGGCTGATCTTCAGCAGCAACAACTTCTGGAGCAGCAGCTACAACAGCAGCAACAACAGCAACAGAAGCGACAGCAGCGCAAGCAACGTCGCTCCAAGTCCCATGAACAAAAATCGGTCGTATCAAAGCATGACAAGGAATCGAAGGTGTCCCTCCAGAGTACAGACGAGGAAGATGATGTCCCGCTGGGACACTACCAAAACACGCCACGCCAGGCGGTAATAAACCCATAAAATATTTCTTTCCATGCACCAAAAAAAAAACGCCGCCAAATCGTTGGAGTCGGCTGATCACAGTCACTAATTCCTTTCAATGGATGGCGCTCATCTCTCTTTTCTCTCGCTCTCTCGGCCACACCACTCTTGCCCATCCAAACATTTCAACCTGATCTGCTTGTTCTCCCTTTGCACTTCGGAACCTAGAATTTATTCGGTATATACGCGCATTCGTGGTTACGGCGATTCATGACGGTCATGCTCCATCCGATGCGGCCGAGGAACAGGCGAAGAGCAGACACCACTGGGACTCAATCCAGTGGCATTCAACCGCCAGTAAAGGTCATCCTCGACCTTGCTGCATACTCTGAGCGTCACGACGTTACTTTGTATTATCTACCTACGTATGGTACCAGCGGGTTTACAACATCGCACACCATTGTACATCGGCAGAGCGCAAAATCCACAAAATACCTATCGGATAGATCAGCCACAGAGCCCATACTGACGCAACAGGATGATGGCGCTTTTCAAAGGAACTCTTCTCGTATCCAACGATTGACACGTGTATCAGAGTCGGATAGAGGAATAGTACACCTAGCGCGGTTGCGCATCACCTCTCTGGTAACCAAGCGAAGTCACGTCAAGTATTATCGAGTCAGCCTGTTGGATTACAATGGCTCTTTTTTTCTAACTGATCTTGCATGGGCCTTCCAGTCGATAGCCACATCATCTCTGCCTCACCTCTCTCGCCTTGTCTCTCTCCGACTCCAAGGCAATCGTTTAAAAGAACTTCCACTTCAAATCTTCCGACTTTCATCCTTGCAAGAACTAGATGTCTCTCAGAACTTACTTACTGAGATCCCGGGACTGATTGGCATGCTGGCACCATCGTTACGAGAACTTTTTTTACAATCCAACCATCTGGAGTATCTACCACAACAACTGGGACGACTGACGCGACTGCGGTTACTGGATCTGGCTGACAATCAACTCCGCTGCATCCCAGTTGAGGTACAGAGACTCGTCGCCGAATCCTACTCGCCACAACGGAGCAGACAGGATGAGGGAATATTCGCTTCAACGGGCGCAGCCACATCTCAGGATACCCTAATAGCCGAATCAGGCATTGTCAATGGGTCTAACTCACCTCAGAGTTTTGAGGCGGCTGGGCATGACGAAGCTGGAGGTCATGACGATGACGACTATGTTCAGATCAGGCAAGGGATGAAGTGCTGGGCTCGAGGTAACCGATTTTGGCAAGTCGGTGTCCCACGGTCGTCATCCACGGACACATTCCCTTCTGTCGTTGGATCACCAAATGTAGGAGCATCAACAACTCTATATCTCCACTCGGCTATTCCTCTGGATTCAACGAGAGCGCAGCATACGCCTGGAAAGAATAGCTTGGAGAGAACATCCGGGACGGAACTAGGCGTGACAGGCATCGGCGTCCATTGGGTTAACCCACAGCCCTCTCCATTCTCGCCAAACGGATCTACCTTTCAACATCCACATCATCCAATAGACTCGTCTCCAAGGATACCGCAACAACCAGGACATTTAGTGGACCGAGTGGATTATGTCAGGGACAGTTATACGTCGTGTTCATGGACTCTCTCCCTAGCCGATATTTGCTCTCAGATTGCTGGCGAGCGGTTGCACAGAGACCCTCATTACTATTGCCGCGGAGTAGGATGTCGGACCACACCTACTAGGGCCAAGGAGACTGTCCCTTCCAACAGTGATGACTCTGGAAGATCCTTCAGTTCGATACCAGGAGATGTGGAGTGCTCTCTTACTCTGATGCCACAGTGGGCTATCGAGACTCTTGGACTGCAAGATATGGAGAACCGTCATGAGCTTTTAGCCGGAGATATTATAGACGAATACGATGATACGGTATTTTCTAATAATTGGACGACATCGGAGGAGAAATGCCGAGGCACAATGGAGCTGACCTCGGCCGAGCGAGCGATGCAGAGCGACCATTGTTCCGTATGTCACAAGCGCCTCTATTTTGAGGGCATGCGCTGGAAAGGTGTCGGTGTCATGGATGAACGAATTGTACCGCTGGAGTGGGTCGCCTGCTCCGTCCAGTGCAGGGGGCGAGTTGAGAATTGGGGGCGCAGACAAGAATCTAATGCAGACTTTGACGCCGACATGCATGGTAACCTCTCTGAAGTGGCAGGTGATCCAGAAGAGGAGACCTTTTTTTTCCACGGGTTTGATCAAGGATTTCAAACCGAAACTACCACTCACCACTATCCACATGAACAACAAGAGCTGCAACAGCAGCCGCAACAACAATCGCAACAACAAGAATACCCGAGTCAGATGGGCATAGAGGATAGACTTTCCGTGCGCTATGGACTCTTGCAGTGTAGAGGAAGAGACGAAGATACCGAAAATAGAACCCATTCACTGTAGTCAGCACCTATCAATAAACTGGACCGCATGGTGCCAATTGCACAAGAACTATGGGATGCCCTGGGAAAAATGTTGACCAGAACATTTGTGAACGTTAGGGAGGATTGAGGATCTACACAAAGTTGAGAGTAGAGCAAAATCGAGACATGCAGCGTCATTTTACACTTTGACGCTCTCATACTTTCGAGAATCGGGGCGAAACAGTTGGATCTTGCTGTTTCGTACCTACATGAATTTTTTGACTAGAGTGATGATGTTTGCTTCTCGTTCCCTGGTCCCTTGCGAAAGGACTCCCTTCAGTATTGAATTGATGTCATTCGAGAGCAATCGGGCAATCGGGGGCGAAATACCAAAACACTAAAAAAAAAAAAAAAGTGAAATGAGGATGCGAAACACGGACCAGCAACGAGAGGTCACTCCCCCTCTAGGGCTGAGGGAAAGAGGGAAGGTACCAGCTTGTGCAGATGTCAAGGGCACAGAGATCCTCCTGTTTGTTAAGGTGTTTATTTTGCCGATTAGGTCTGAATCCGCGTCGAGAGATCCCGGCGGCACCAGCCAAGGAGGATCACAGCCCGATTCAATTGGTACCGTTTTGCGCCTATTGTAAATTTTGTAGTTCAGGTGTGAGGTGCGGTACTCTTGTCAATAAGGAGTCGTACTAGAGCTGTGGTACACACGACGGAGGTCTGCTTTCGAGAAACTACACAGAGTAGAATCGGAAGCCAAGTATCTCGGTGTGCAGTCGCTCCCGCAAAGCTCAGCACCAAGGAGATAGATAGTCTGCGCAGAGGTAGAAAGGAAGAATCGCGGACGATGCCGAGGAAGAGATGGTCGGAGAGGAAGACAGGCCAGAGAGAGGGTGGGAGAAGGTGGAAGCCCACACCACAGAGACTCACAAAGAAGAAAGTGAATGAGCCTGAAACAGGATAAACCGGCTCAAGGGCACTTGGCCGACTGACTTTTTTTTTTTTTTTTTTTTTTTGCTCCACCTCTGCGTCCTCGAACAAAGAAGCGATGTTCCACTCTGGACTCCACGCTAGCCTCTACCGTCATATAAATACCCCCCCTGGGTTCCCTGAAAAGCAGCCCTTCCGTCGCCTCTCCTCTCCTCTCTTTGTCCTCGTTTCCTTTTGCCAGCTCGTCTCTCTCCTCTTTTGTCCTTTTCGCCTTATTTTGCTCTCACATTTCAAATAAACACCTTGTCCACAATGATCCCCTGTGCGCCTTCAAGTATGGACTTGAGCTTTATCGCCCCTGCACCCACATCTTCGGCCGACCTGCCAGAGAATATCTGGCTTGATATCTTTGGTTACTTGTCACTCGAAGAAAAGTTCCGCGCCGCAGCGTATGTCCAAGTCCATACCATTGCTCCTGTACCTGTGCCTGATGATAGCAATTATTTAATAGCATGTTTCTTTTGACATCCTTTAGGACTTGCCATGCATGGCACAGGATTCTTACAGATCCCTCGCTCTACACTCATATCTCGCTGGAGTACATGGAGTTTAACACACTCGTTCTATGCATGCAACAACTGTGCCGTCTTGCCTCTCGCGTCCGAACTCTCAGGATTGCCAATTGCTACTCGTCCTTTATCTCGAAGACGACAGTCCCGGTGCAAAACTCGGCCATCATGCATCACTTCCCCCAACAGCCTGGCATGCACTCGCTGTACTCCCATATCACCTCATTTACCCTTCCTCGGCGTCGCGAGGAGTATCGGAAACTTGGATTTACTTTACACCACGAATTTTCTCGGGCCCTGGTTCTCTTGATGGAGAAAAGTCAGGACTCTATCAAGTGCCTGGAAATCCAGGACAATTACCTGGACCTGGAAATGACAGAGCTTATTTTCTGTATTGTTCGATACGGTCGTCATCTTGAGCACCTCCTGTACGACGCCAACAGGGACGGAGGATTTGTGGCGCCCGAGATTGTTAGTGCAATCACAGCAGCCTGCCCAAACATCAAGAGCTTCCAAGGTCAACATGCCATCTCGGACACTGTCCTTCGTCGAATGATGACTGGCTGGGAACATCTCCAGGCTGTCACCCTAGCCCCTTACCAGTCACCATCCATGGGTACAAAAGAAGTTAGCATAGAGGGCCTTTGGTTCTTGCTTGATTGTGGCAAGATCGAGTCCCTTGAACTCTTGGATCTGTCCTGCATCACCAATGACAACGTCCGCTCAATGATGCTCCGAGTCAAGCAACTTGAAGCCAACTCCATGGAACGAGCTGTGAACTCGCCTCTTGGCCATCCCTTTGCACACCACCAGGCGTATTTTGGTGCCGCCAATGACTCCACAGCTTCAGATACTTCCCGAGCTCTCCCAGGCGCGTCCGTTCGTCATTTGACCATCACCAAGTACACTTCATCCCCGCTGACGCTTCCCGGGTTCGGAGCCTTGCTCAAGCTTTTCCCCAACCTCGAAACGCTCAAGATGAAGACCAACTTTTTTGCCTATGATCATAACTTCCAAGGTATCACCAAGGAGATTTTTGAGGGTGAGATCACCTTAGTCGAAGACATGATCCGGGCAGAAATGACCGATAGATGGGGCGCTGAAAACCTTGGGTCCAGCTGGAGCAGCGAATGGCGGGCGGCCCTGACAGAAGAACAGCGTCTCCGAGCTGGAACTGTTCGCTTGCACTAAGCTTGGAGTCCCCTTTCACCTTGTATACCTGCAGCACCTCTTACAACATACAATCATTAATAATAAATCCTAAAAGTCCTGTCACTTTCTCATCCGCTCTGGAGGCCCCTTAATTGAATCCGACATATCACTCGTGCTCAGGCCACGACTACTTTTTCCTCCTTTCTAACTATTCTCAAAATGGTATGACTGCTGACGTGCTGTCACAGTATGCGGGGCTGGAAACCAACTGGCAATGCATCCATCATCGCCTCAAGGACATCTATCCATCGATCCACTATCGATCCATCATTCAGGGCAGCAGCAGAAACTACCCACAAGCCCAACCCTTGTCGCTTTTCACGGACACTTCGATATCCGAAGGAACAGAGATCTCATCTTGCATGCATCAGATTACAGCAAATGCACGATCGCCACTCGACCGCATTAGTGGCATACAACCATATTCCTCTCTTACGAGTCCCTCAATCTACGGTTGTTGTCGAATGATATCTCAGCACAATCGCTACAGCTGGAGACTCTTGTCGGCATATAGATCATGATCGCCATCACGCGGAATCTGGTTCATGCTTCAAAGGAGTTTTTTTTCTTGCATGGACTGGATCTGGAGTTGGTCTTGGAGGAGGAATTAGCAAAAGAGATCTCGCTACGATGAAAGAGACATCACCTAACTTTTATTGTCGCCCTCTGCTCTTTCTGGACAATCTAGGCTCGTGGACCCAAGAAGCACTTGAAGCGTCTTAACGCCCCCAAGCACTGGATGCTTGACAAGCTCACCGGCACTTATGTATGTTTTTGACTGCCTCATTTATCTGTCTGGATAAAACCCTCAATGGGCATGGGCGCACGGAACAATGGGACCACCTGTGGAATTTCGACTGGACGTCAATACAGAGTCGTAAAGCCACTGGATGATTAAACGACCTTCGCTGTCGTTGTCTTTGCGAGTCAGAAACGGTTGAAAATGGCATTTTGTAATATCGGAACAGGACAACAATCTTTACAACTTCAGTGTTGTCAGCTTTGACACAACAGCAACCTTAACTACCTGGGAAAACATTGCCAATATCTTTCAAATCTCCTACTGCATATACTCAACCTGTACAATGTCGTTGCTTTTTTTTGTAGGCCCCCCGCCCCACTGCTGGTCCTCACAAGCTCCGTGAGTGCTTGCCTTTGATCATCTTGATCCGCAACCGTCTGAAGTACGCCCTCAACGGTAAGGAGGTTCAGTCCATCCTTATGCAGCGTCTCGTCAAGGTTGACGGCAAGGTCCGCACTGATTCCACCTTCCCCGCTGGATTCATGGATGCTATCTCCATTGAGAAGACCGGCGAGAACTTCCGTCTCGTCTACGATACCAAGGGTCGCTTCACCGTCCACCGTATCACCGCCGAGGAGGCCAAGTACAAGTTGTGCAAGGTCAAGAAGGTTCAGCTCGGTGCTAAGGGTATCCCCTTCGTTGTCACCCACGATGGTCGCACCCTTCGTTACCCCGATCCCTTGATCAAGGTCAACGACACCGTCAAGCTCGATTTGGAGACTGGCAAGTTCAACGAGTTCGTCAAGTTCGAGGTCGGTAACGTCGCCATGGTCACCGGAGGTCGTAACACTGGCCGTGTCGGTGTCATCACCCACCGTGAGCGTCACGTCGGAGGTTTCGATATCGTCCACATCAAGGATGTCCTCGACCGCCAGTTCGCCACCCGTCTCTCCAACGTTTTCGTCATTGGTGAGGGCAACAAGCCCTGGATCTCCCTCCCCAAGGGCAAGGGTGTCGCTTTGACCATTGCTGAGGAGCGCGACCGTCGTCGTGCCGCCAACAACTAAAGTTAGGATGATTCGCTGTCTATAGTTGTCAATTAAAAAGAATAAGCTGACTCTTGCAAAGAACAATGGGCGTTGAATAGTCCGATCTGTGTTGAAGCTGAATTGTGTCGCCACATCGAAAAACGGGTGGTGCTGATTGGACTGGGCACAAACCTTCAGATTCGCGTCTCGTGCCCCGTGGGTCAAATCCGTCCTGCATCTTTTCTTTCTCCTTCTTTCCTTCTCTCTTTCAATCATTCCTTCACCTCTCATCCCCTTATTCAAGCCTCAAGCAACCATCGCCAACGAAACCGACTGTCCAGTTTACGCAGCAGAAATCCACTCACAGTGGTAATAAAAGCAACAGCCTTCGCAGCAGCAACATCAAGAAAAAACAATGTCTTCGCCCCGTCGACGCATCGAGACCGATGTCATGAAACTGTAAGCGCAGTTCTGCACACATTCAATGGTCAATGGCTTCCTCTGTCTGCCCTGCCACTAAATCATTTCTGGCCAACATGCCTATACCTCTTTTATCTATTCCTCCAGGTTGATGAGTGACTACGAGGTCACCCTTGTCAATGACAACATGCAGGAGTTTTACGTCCGCTTCCATGGTCCCACTGACAGTAAGGCCAAAGAATGAGAACGGGTTCTATCACTGTGCTTATGCACGGCTTCTCTTTGAAGGTCAAGTATGATCGGATCCACTGATGCACTAACACACACTTTCTGTATGAAAAATAATAATTACCTAGCACCGTTCGCGGGTGGCGTCTGGAAAGTGCATGTAGAACTCCCAGACCAATATCCATACAAATCGCCTTCGATTGGATTCATGAACAGGATCTTCCACCCCAACATTGACGAATTGTAAGGAATCAACCGACCCTTGGCGGCTTTTCGACTTTCTTTTTGCCTTTCGCAACATGTGGTGGAAAGAGGGGCAGAGGGGCGAGGGGGAGGGCTGCACAATGCAACCACCGAAAAAGGAGACGCAACACGGACTGACTTTTTTTTTCTTTCTTCTTTTGTTTGTTTTTGTTTCTCTTTTACGTTCAACATTCAGGAGTGGATCCGTGTGCTTGGATGTGATCAACCAGACGTGGAGTCCAATGTTTGGTAAAGATACCTAAAGTCATTGGATTGATGACTATAAAGGATAGGGCCTGCCTGCATAGAGTTTAACGCCCTTTCGATTTGTGGGTCTACTTTCTAGATATGATCAACATTTTCGAAGTGTTTCTGCCTCAGCTACTTCGCTATCCCAACCCCACGGATCCTTTGAACGGAGAGGCAGCTGCCATGCTGATGCGGGAGGCAGCCAGTTATGAGCTCAAAGTAAAAGGTACCGCATTCTGGTTATTCGGAATCACCGTAACCAGACGGCTGGCTGTTGGACCTGTAAACCTGGAATATCGAGAATTGTTGGCTAACGCTGCAGTATTTGTGTTTTCATGGGGGAAAATAGAATATGTCTCTCGATATGCCACCAAGGATGCTGCAGATGCTGCTACGGACGAAAGCTCGTCAGATGATGACATGAGCTCCGTGGCTTCGTTCTCGGATGATGATGATGCTCCAGGTTTGGAGCTTTAGAGCTTTGTCAACTACTACACACCCACATCCAAATTCAGTCAGCCAAATAAAAAAGTGAAATGTGGTAACTTTTATTTTGGGAGCAACATGCTCCCATTGTGGCTATTATCGCAGCTAACGGACTCCCGCGTCTCAAGGTACTATATTTACACGGTCCAAGGTTTGCCCTGGCGCTTTGCGTCCTCGTTGTGGCTCTGGAACTCGAGAACACCCTCAATTCCTGCAGACTTCTTAAGAGTTTTACTATTGAGAAAGAATAAAGTGCTATGGTTAGCATCGTCTTGAGTGAGGCAATGATTCTCTGCGCTGTTAAAGATATCGTATCCTTACCCAAGGCTCATGGCAATGGTCTGGTTGTCTGAAGACCTGGTCCACATGGATATCCTGAAAAAAGCTTTGCGGACAGACACCACCACTCCGCAAACCTCATTCTCATACTCGAAAGCCTCGCCAATACAGGCAAGCATCTAGAGAGCGAGGGGGGAAAAAAAGGTATTAATGTTAGTAATACTGCAGGATCTCTTCTAGGAGATTTTAGATTCGATCCGCAACCGCTTTTGCTTTGGCTGATTGTCCGGAGAACCGCGATTATTTCGGGGTGTATACGTACGGTGAAGAGCCAGATGTTGTCAATATCAGCCATGGTCTTGTTGCGGGGCAACTGGATGCTCCACTTTCCACCGTTCTTGTTAGCAGGATCTTCCCACATTGGTTTGATTCCCTGTTTGAACAAATGGTAGTTGGAGCTGATGGCCAGATCACAGGTCTTCATGATATTGTTGTAAACACTATCAGAGAGTAAAACAGGACTGTTAGATCAAAGCACCTCAGGCCAGATTGAGATATTTCGATCGATCTGCAGTCCTCCGCGCCTTTTTTTTTAACTCCACGCAGCCTTTTTCCTACTTCTCTACAGCACATAGAGCGCGCCAAGGGAAAACGCGGTGGAAGCAAAGAATGGGCAAAGAAAAGAATCTCGCGGATGATTGGAGACGGGGTTTGACAACTTACCCCCAAAAGTCCTCGACCGTGTCAAAGGTGATGAGCTCTTTGAGCGACTGCTCCCAGTTGTTGGCGTTTGACTTCTTGCCAGGGTTATCGAACCAGAGGGTCCAAGAGTTGTGAAGGGGATGCTTTGCGTTGAAGTTGACTGGGTCGTTAAAGACAGTAACATACTTGCTGTCGCCAGCAGGCACGGTGAGGTTATCGTTTTGAGCCATGGTTGGAAAATAATCAAAAACAAGTGTAAAAGAAAAGAAGAGAAAGGTTCTTGCTGTTTGACTTTGGGGGCAGTTTAGATGGACAAAAGAGAAGAGGTAGGAGAAGGTGTTGGAGAACGGTAAAAAGATAAAGAAAAACGATTTGGAATAGTATACAGTGAAGAAATGCGAGCAAATGATAGAAAGAAAATGCAAATGTGTGAGAAAGGAGAGAGGGTACGTGTTTCGTAGACTGTGAAGGAAGGGGGGGAAAGGGAGCGTGCGGGTGATGACGAGGGAATGATGGGAGGGAAGGGACGGGTGGACAAGGTGAATCAGAGAACAAGGGAAAGAACAGATTGATTGATCCCAAATCGTGGCACATGCAGAAGAGGAGGAAAAAAAAAATGAAAGAGAATGCTCATCACGTGATGGTGTGACGTCATAGCTCCGTCCGTCGAGGACGGGCGAAAGAAACGAACGAACGAACGAACGAACCACTGGCAGCGCTCTCCACTCACCCACACACCAACACCAACCACCACCCACACACACTTACACACACACCCTCACACACAGACGCCAGTCTTCTTTCTTCATTTCTCTTTCTTTCTCTTGACCTGACCTGAACCTGCCCTGCCCTGCCCTGCCTAATCTCCTCCCTCCCTGGCCCAGCCCTATCCCTCTCTTGCCATTCCTGCCTGCGTTGCATTCTCTGACTTCTGCCGTGCTCCCCCTCAAATCGCATCATCAACACTGCCTCTCATTCTCTCCTTCTTACACTGTGCATCAAACCACCACTCAATCTCCTCTTTCTTCCCTAAACTCACACTCTGCACTCGAATCGCACCCTTTTATTGATCCTCAGATTCCATCTCTCGCCATGAGCTCGACTCCTTCCGACCCTGCATTGTCAGGGACACAGGAGGCCGACTCTGTAGTTCGGTACTCACGCGAGTTCCTGATGGCCTGTGCTAAAAGCCCACTTGTGGAACGACCCGCTGCCTTGCCCCCGACTCACGTTTGGTTTGGGTAAGTGATGACAAGCCAAGAGCATATCTTCCCTGGGACCCCTTTTCTGTTTATTGTATGCAACGTAAGCTAATCAAGCTTACCCTCCTCTTTTCTACATAGCGAGGTTGTCAAGGAAGAGCCAGAAGCGACCAACGGCTCTCGCGCTACAACAAGGTACAGAGCTGACATACCATTCTACTCATTAATGCCTATCTCTTATATGTTTTCAGCTAACATTGGCTTCATTTGATCCTGCCAGCAATAGATCCACCTTGCCAGGTACAGAAATGGGCTACCTTTGATTTTCTCTCTTCAACTGTAGCATGGCGGTTCCTGACATATTCACGCTTGGTTTCAATAGAACGCATCGTCCTTGGGCCTCCCAAGATGAGCTTTGCTTCGTCTTCATTAGGAGGTTTGAAGCGATCAGAGGATGGCCTCTCTGGATTTAAAAAACCGTTAGAGGTGAGTAAACTATCCACAGGACAATACCTTTGGTGTCTGAGTGTGTTTGAGTGCTCATATGACTCCTCTGTTGTTTCTCTATAGCAGAGTCCGAGGGAAGGTCGTGCGCCTCGCGGTCCGCCCAGTGCTCTGGAACAAGGGTTTGGACGGGAGACTATCGAAAGACTTTCATCTCATAAACCACTTCCAAAAGTCACGCCTAAGGATATCACGGGTCTTTTAAGCGGCATGGACAGACGACGAGTTGATCCATCTCGCTCCTCACTTTCAAGTAGGTGTTGTGGGACTGGCTCTGTGGACTTTTGCCTTGGAGTAACAGTCATTAACATGAAGTGACGTTGTAACCTATGCACTATAGACTCGAGATCTGCGCTGTCCTCCACTGGGACGGGATCCGGATTGGGCTCAGGATCAGGGCTAGGCTCGAGAATGGGCAGTGCGACCAGAAATTCTGGCCAGTCCACGTCGACGTATAACAACTCCACAGGCAGTAATGGCAATAGTGGAAGTAATATCTCCATGCGCTCGCAGCAACGCTCCGATGCGCCAGAGTGGATGAGTTACAATCCAGAAACAGAAAGCGCATCGGCAAAAGATGGCGATGGCGAGCCACAAGCATTTGTGGATGATATCCAAGCTTGGAAGGCTCGTATGAAAGAGCAAGAACGGCGCGAGAAAGAAAAGGAGGCGATGGCTCAGTCGAACAAGTCGGATCCAAAGGCGCCGTCCAGGGCCGACAGCAGCTCATCATGGCGCTCAAGTGCTGCAGTACCACAGGCGACCCCGACAGCGGACACCACCAGAGCTGACGGTACTATTCTCGCCGCCCTGGAGAAACCCCTCGGCAAGACACTATTGTCGAATGATCCTATCCAGGACATTGACCTGTTCTTCAGTCCCGGAGGCATTGATCTCAGCAAAACACTTGAATCGTCAACTGCATTCGAAAAGTTCCTCTCTCAACATAGTACTGCGTCAACATTCGATGATCAGCGCCTGCCGACGCCAACAAGAAAAGCTGACGGCTCTCGGTTTGCTCGCTTTTTCGAAGAGGACGACACTGAACCTGAACCTGCAGTGGCAACAGAGCTGCCTCGACCTACCGTGGAGACTATGCCAGGAAAGCAGCTCTCTCTCGACCAACTCTTCCAGTCTCATGCACCCGGTTCTACCAAAGCTGCTCAACCATCGCCTCAACTGACTCGGATGCCTTCTGAGGCAGAGATTCTTCAATCCATGTCCAAATCGGCACTTTCTGGACCTCCCACGATGACCAAGGAACAATCAGAAGATGCATTTGCATTTAGCAAAATTATGGCTGTTCTCTCGAAGGTAAGAAATTAGATCTTGCATCATTAGAACCTTTGATATCAAGTTTTAGGCGTTTGACAATATTGGTTTCTGCTTTAGCCACCGTCGTCTATGAATCAAGCGGACCTGACGGACTCGAATAGCACTACCGCTGTTCGTTCTCAGGGGCCACCTCCAACTGGCAATGGAGTTTCTGCAGGTTTATCTGCAAAACGTGAGGAGACCTCGGCGCCGTTTGTTGACCCGTCTGTCGTTGCCATCCAAACGAAACCTGTCCCTCTTGAGTCTACTACAAAGTCTAATGTAGACAGTCTGTCGCCAGTTGAGAACCCCACTTCGTCCTCCGCCACTGCGGGATCTATGACCCAGAGTTCTGAAGCATCATCTACTGCAGCTTCCACCCCGACATCCATGGCCCCTTCTTCGGAACCCGCTCGACCATCCTCTCGGCCTGTACAGGTGGCGTTCGGTGGTGGAATTCCTACCTCGGTCTATCGTCAATTGAGTGGAAAGACAGATGTACAGAAATCTGGTTCGCCGTTGATAAGACCTCTGAGTTCCGTGAATGGGTCCAGCAATAGTGCTGGCAGCTCGAGTCCATCACTTACATCTCCAACAGTGAACAGTCCCCGACAGATGAATGCTCAAGTCATCACATCTGTGCAGTCGATGCCCCCTCCACAGCAGTATCATTCGCAGTCGATGCTTTCACATCAACAGCAACAACAACAACAACAGCAGCAGCAGCAGCCGATGAACCGCCTTATGCAACAACAACAGCAGCAGCAAGGCAACAAGAACTTTGGGCCATTCGGCCAAGGCTCTGGACCAAACGTTCACTCGCCGATAATGGATCCTAGGATGGGCGGAATCTATCCCAATGGAGGACCCTCTCCAATGGGATCCCATGCCCTTGCTATGGAGGCAGAGTCAGGATTCTTTAATGGGATGCCCATGCAACGTCCAGGTCAAGGACTTCCCCCTCAGTTCTCTCAACAGATGCCACCCTTCAATCAGCCGATGCATGTGAGCGGGCCTGGCGAGTTTATGCCTCCACACCCTTCGCAGTTTGTAGGCATGCCTCCTTATGGAGGCCACCCTATGCATCCGAGCATGTACCCTATGAATCCTGTCGATATGTTGATGCACCGTGGCCCCGGTGGCCCTGTGCCTCCTCGCCCCATGCCTGGAATGGGCCCTGGTCCTGGTCCCAATCACTTTGTTCCTAACAACTTTGGGCACCCCATGAACGGTATGCCTCATCCTGGTAAGTTGCATGTCCTTTGAGCGCGACAGGATATTGATCAGATGGTATGAGTTGAGAGGTGGTTATTGATCGCTGACCTGAATGCTTCTTTATAGGCCTTCCCATGAACCCTCCTCCTTTCTTCCCGCCTCAGGCCTCAAAGCCCATGATGACACGCGAAGAGTTTGAGCGCAGAAATAGACAGTAATAAAAGGCCTTTCTGGGCTTGCAGTTCGAATGAGCCCATCCAACAGCTCTTTTTGTTTTGAAAGAGCATGAACGCGAATGATGTTGTTCATGGCAGGAATACAGAACACTGGAATAACATTGCAAAGAATCGTAGTCTGATCAGAGCCAAGATCGCCATCATCAGGTCTAGCCAGTTTAAGGATATTCCGGCAACAATGGTGGTCCCAGCTCCATTTTTGGTCGCCTCGCAAGCCAAAAGACAGCTTTGTCCACTCGATAGAGCAAGAGCAACCTGCTGCAACCACATCTTGTCCGTTGTGGTTTGTGCAACCGTCCACTGAGCGCGAAACGCAGGGAGGACTGAGAGATAAAGATGCAGCCTCTTTCATTCTTTTGTGCTGTCCACCTTACCTTCTTTTCCTCTCGTCCCACCCATCCCCTTCCTCCTTCCTCCTTCCTCTTCTTCCTTGCCTTTCACTTCTTTCTCTTCTACTCCTTCTCCCTGAGCACTCACTACCTTGGCAGCCCTGATATATCAGGAGAAGCAAGACCACCTCCAACGCTCGCATCCATGTCTTCGCTCCCCTCACTCCCCTCCCCATGTCTTGCTCCAGACACCACTGGTCAGAGAGTATTTCTCTTTGGTGTTTCTTCGCCAGGGCATCTTGATGCATACTCTATCGACCTTTCCAATCCTCTGTCACCCACGTCCACACTAATTTCCTCGACGACCTCAACGGCGCCAGCTTGGGACTCACAACAAAGTCTTGCCTGCAACGCTTACTTGGGCGACCCAGGTTCATCAAACAGCCCCATCAGCATTGTACAATTCGGAAGTACCGTCCAGGCTCTGTTCTACCCCAACGGTACTTGGCTCACGACCTTGGGTGCGGCCACGGAATCCACTCTGAATTATGTCAGCCCAAGAACGTATAGTCTGGTGGGCTCTACATCAGGCTGGAACTGGTTCCTAGCACAATCTGTCCCACAGACAGGAGGCACGTCATCATGGAGAAGTATACGGGTTGGCAGCAGTAGCGAGTATGGAGCACCAATGTAAGAAAAAAGTGAACTGATACTACCGCTTTGTGAGATATCCATTGTCCATTACTCATTGAAAAAAAAAAAAAAAAAAAAAAAAAAACGTCCTCTGCAGAGATTCGATGGTGGGCTCTGATCCTCTTTTGACTGTGGGAGGCATCGCACAAGACTCTTCGAGCTCTGCTGGAAACGGAGTTCTGTTTTCTTTCGAGAAAAGTGGCACGGCAGGCTCCGTCTTTCGAACCGTGGGTAATAAGCTTCCAGACCTGAACCTCACCGCATCAGAACCTTTGGTCAACATCACCCTGGTCAAGCCGGTCGACATGAACGGTAACAATCTCACGACGGATGCCTGGCCCCTCACGTCCTTCTCAGCGTTTGTTGTGGACAAGGTACAGTGCATATTCCTGCGAAGACAGTAGAGCTTTTGTGAGGGAGTCCCTCTTGTGCAACCGAACTTGGGCGTTTTTCAATGTTTCTTGACAAAGAGCTCACCTTGCATTCATCGCTCAACCAAACAGAGTCCCGTGGGCACAATCGCACTCTATTCTATCGACCCCCGAGGTTCTGCGTTCAAGCTTGTCCAGTCCTTAGCCCGGGGCCTGGTCCCTCGATTCTTAGCACACCAAGCCATCGCCAGTCTCAACAGCAAGATTGTTGTTTACGGTGGATTAGACCCAAAAAGTTCGAGTCCTTCCAATGGTGTCAGTATCTTTGATGTGATCGCAGGAACCTGGACAGGACCGGCGCTCGTGGATCCCTCGACCTTTGATAACGGGAGGGAAGGCGACGGTGACCCGAAGAAATCAAGCATCGCCATGATTGGAGGTATTGCTGCCGGCGTCGCTATTCTTCTTTTGATTGTGGCAGCGATTGTGTGGAGGAGACGACGCGGAGCATCCAGGCGGACAAAGGGAGTGGGAATACTCAAGGACGAGACGTACAATTTCAAATCTTCCAAATCTCCTGGGAGTCACATGCATTTAGCCTACATCGATCAGAAACGGAACCCTGCATCAGAGAGCAGCACAACGTTGACCCTCACTGAGCCTCAATCGTCCACCCCTGGAACGCCATCAATCGCTCCTGGACTACAAGAATGTTCCCAAGGAATCTCTCAGCAACACTATCAACAACCATACCAACCACCGCCAGCAATGACGCGTCCTGTAAAGCCATCTAGACAATCGAGTTCGCAATCTGTACGATCTAGTCTGAGTTCTGGTCACATTTCGTTGTTCCCTGCTGGCTCTCCAATTTTTTTGGTGAATTCACCTTCGATGTTGCCTCCAACTCCTGCGATGCCGTCTGAATATGCAATCTCTTCAGGTCAGCGACTAGAACAAGCACAACTCCTACCGACCCTTCGAAACACCTCGTCATCGTCCTTCTCGCAACCGATTATCAGAAAAGGATCATCCAATTACAAAGTCAACATTCCAGACAGCTATGACGACAGGCAGCCCATTCATCGACTACCCTCCATGGATAGGACTAGATCAGAACAAGGACAAGGCGAAAGGACACTTAGTCTAGAGTCACATCGCAGCTCCAATTCCTCAAAGCCCCCAAGGTCTCCCAGGCAGTCTTCACGAGAAAATCCATCCTCTCCTCTGGCGTCAGCAGATTTGACCAGTGGTAACGGAGCAAAGCCCAGGAAAACGAGAGGTTCAAACGACAATGCTGCTGCCAGCGTGGACAGCGGTGGTGCTGGTCAATCCAAAACGCAACCTTTAACGACAGCTCCCTCAACGCCATCTTTCCAGGTGTCCGCTGCTGGTCGACATCGAGACTCTGCTGGCTCTTACAAGGTCGAGTACCGGAATCAACCTTCTTCACGTCGGCATCAACAACAACAACAACAACAAACAACAACGGAGGCAGGACACAACAACTCCTACGACAGTTCAACTCTCTGTCTCTAGTCAAGTCGCGTCGACTGCCCCGATCTATTCACCGTCGCCAGTACCATCAGAACCCGACAGTGTCTTTGGAGAATTTCCGCTGCCTCCGCAATCCAAAAGGCGCCGTGCTGCTCCTAATGTACCGACATCGGTGTCCAGTCTACCAATCCAGCAACAACAACAACAACAGCCACAACCGCAACAGCAGCAGCAGCAGCAACAGATTTACGATCAATATAGACTGAATCAACAACAAAAGCAGCAAAAGCAGCTCCAGCTTCAAAAACAACAGCAACAAATGCTTTGGCAAGAACGTCAAGAGCAAATCAACCAGCAACAGGCCCAGATTGGTGCCACACAAAGCGCTTCTGAAGCCAATGCGGGTGGCGGTTCGCCCGGATTTGTGGCCCAAAGTCCTCTGACACCTAAACTGGGATCGCTGCCACGACCCATTCCTCGAGATAAAAAAAATAAATTGTAGAATTTTTCTCTGTACTTCGGTCGTCCAACCTCGCTTTTTCTGAATTTTTTCAGAAGCGAATCTCGCATGTAATCCTGTGATGTTATTGGACAATTCAATTTTTCGCTCTGTTTCCCTGAAAGCTTGGACCATCAGCACGCCTGTCAGGTACACAGATTCGCTTCTTCTGAAAAAAATCAGAAGAAGCGAAGCTGCGGACTGTGCTTATCAAAGTCGTTACGAAGAGAGCTCAGACGGACACAACAACTGACCCACGACAGAAAGAATTTTCCACTCGGAGGGCTCTGAAAGTGTGCAGTCCCTCTTTCTAGCGTTGGCCTCATCTTTCTTTCGCGTCTCGCACGCGTGCACCCTTCCTCACGCGTCCAACTGTCTTTACCACTCTTCGTATTTCTTTGAGTCAACCATCAGTCGGAATGAACGAAATCAACTTTTACCCAAATCCACATCGGACTGTTCAGTTGAGCGTACCTAGACAGTGGTAACTGTATAAACTGTCAGTGAGGAAGAGACAGAAAATTACGAGATGTTGGCACCGTCAGCTCTTAACAGCAGCGAAGTTTTCGGGCGCCTCACGTACAAGATCATCAAAATGACCCTGAACAAAGAACGCGAAGAAGAGCCGGAGGGTCTTATATACTCTTCAGACAGCAGCTTCGAGATTGACGTCGACAACTGTGAAACTTGTTTTTGCGAAGGACGTGCTAGCAACATTGAACGCAGCCAGACCGATGACTGGAGATGGGATGGAGTTGACCCAGCATCCAATACCGGATCTCTTTTTATCGAGCAATGCTGTCGCAGAGTTAGGGCCCTTGAACTGGGATCTGTTTTAAGAAATACAAAAGAATAAAAAGAAACTGAGCTCAAGCAAGGTATTCCTGAGCAATATCAATGACGGATTGCTGTGGATCATTTTAGGTCTAGGGTACCTCATTCCCTTTAAGAACATAAGAACAAATGCAAGTCGTAAAGAGGAAAACGCGACCAGGCCTGAGATGTGACCGTGGGCCTCCATCATTTTTTTTCATTTTTTTCTCTTTCCCTCTTTCTTCTAGTAGCACATGCGATCTTGTTAACAGTGCAAGTGAACAGGCAAGGAGGAAAACGCAATCTCTTCGGCTCGAGATGTGACCGTGGACCAGTCTCTTCTGCCACTTTTCCTCATTTTCATTTTCTTTTGTTTCCCGCTTATTTTGGTGACCAAAGTCATCATCCTGCACTGAAGCTGTGGGGAAGTTTAGTCATGGAAAAAACACAAGAGACTGTAAGGAGAAAAACACGTCGCCTTCTTCGCGAGGTGTGACCTCTGATGAGCGTCGAACCCCTCTCCTAGACTTTACGCCATCCTGCAGAAGCTGTATGGGAAAGTTTGGTCTGGTCAAAAAAAAAGAGTACACCTTCAAAACTTTTGAAAGGTGAGACGGGACTTCGTCCTGCGAGGACCCTTGTCTTTTTCTTGAAGACCAAAAGCTGTGCTCTTTCTAGTTGAGCCACGTTCAACACTCTACCGTGTGGTTTTGCAGCTTAGTCCGATGTGTACCAAATAGGAACATAAACCTCCAAGCCCCTCTTTCCTCCTTTTCTTCCTCAGCACCCAAACCGAGACCAGAAAATGGCCACTCCTCAATATCCACAAAAATGATACAGACGAGAACCTTGCGCGTGCACCGTGAAAGGCTGCAAAAGCCGCTCCATTCCTCAAATAAGCTTGACCAGCCACAAAACGGACTACCAACAGTGCACGGTTATCGTGTCAGCTCCAATATTTCTCTGCAACATTTTATTGCCATTCCGAGCCAAAGAAGTGGAGTTTAAGCTGAGCTGAACTATCAACGCGATGATCCGCCGAATCGGAGTCATCATGAGCGCCGGAGCAGAGGCCTTGGTGCAGCGTAGAGTGTGCCACATGGGCAGGTGGACAGGGTATCGAAATGCTTGAATAATTTATTTTAATATTTTAATCGACATATTTATGGAATAAATATAGTTGTCACGTGATGCCATTCGATTGCTAACGAAACTGACCAAGAATGATGCCCGTCATCTGAGACAGGTTCCTAGTTGGTCCAGTGGTCAGGATTTGTCGCTCTCACCGACAAGGCCCGGGTTCGATCCCCGGACTGGGAATTCATCTTTTGCTTCCCTGACAGGTCTCAAGTTGTGCGGGGTCAAAAAAAGTTTTTTTTTTTTTTTTTTTTTTTGGCTTCTCCTCTGTCACATGAAGAACTAATGTTTTCGCGAAGTAACTCCCGACATTTTCATTTTCTTCCTTCACGACTCTTGGGATCAAAGAAATTCGCATTCAGCATCCAAACTGCAAGGACATTAATCGACACTCGTACCACCATGACCTCATTGATTGAACAAGCAAAGCAGAAGGCCGCCTACCAGGCTGTGGACGAGCATGTCCTTCCCGAGCACCGAGTCATTGGCGTTGGCTCCGGCTCGACCGTGGTCCATGTCGTTGCACGTCTGTTGCAGCGTGATCCCGCGTTGAACGCCAAAACAGTCTTTGTTCCCACTTCGTTCCAGTCTCGTGGACTTCTGTTGGACGGCGGTTTGACTGTTGGAGACGTTGAGCAGTATGTTTTTTCACTGAGCTATCGTTTCTTGACTGATACAATCCTATTTCGATTTCTCCTTTCGCTGATCTCCTGACCTCTTTCTGTTCAACCAAACTTGCCTCCTAGGTACTCAGACATTGATGTCACTATCGATGGTGCCGATGAGGTTGATGCTCAGTTGAACGCCATCAAGGGGGGCGGAGCCGCCCACTTGCAGGAGAAGGTCGTTGCTGAGGCCGCCAAGAAGTTTATCATTGTTGCCGACTTCCGTAAGGACTCCAAAATTCTTGGAGAGCAGGTGGGTGGATCAATTCAGCTCCAATGCAGGCCACAAGGAAGGAAGATGTTGCCAGTTTATCTAATTTCTCACGGTGTCTTCTCGGTGAATCAATTGCATCATAGTGGACCAAGGGTGTCCCTGTTGAGGTCGTTCCTTTTGCCTGGAGAGCCGTTCTCAAGAAATTGCAAGCTTTGGGATCCAAGGAGGCGGAGCTCCGTATGGCTATGGCTAAAGCTGGTCCTGTCGTGACCGACAATGGCAACTTCATCATTGATGCTCCCTTTGGATTGATCTACGACCCCGCGAAGGTCCTCAAAGACGTGAAGCTGATCACAGGTGTCGTTGAGGTTGGTTTGTTCTGCAATATGGCCGAGGTCGCGTACTTTGGATGCGAGGATGGCTCCGTCACCGTCAGGACCAAGTAAAATACTAAAACGCCGCCAAAATATTATCTCATTCACGTTCCTCACCACCCTTCCGACTTGTACTTATTACCGCGTCATCCTAGCATCTGCAATGAGGCTTCCTGACGCCGATCATACAATAAATTGCACCAACAATTACTACGCAGATACCGTGCCATGTAGAATACAGCGAACATGCTATTGGCAACTGATGACTACTGACCTAAGACAGGGATACTTGATCCAGCCTGGGGTCCAGGATCTTTAAGTCAACGCGTCCCTAACTCGTCGAGCTGTGCTTCGGAAAGAAGACTATTGAAAATCCGGTTACGTTAAAGTTTTTTTTGAAGAAGCGGCGAGAAGATATAGAGGGGAAATCATTTGAGGATCAAACTGCCGAACTTCCCTAACGCTGAATGCATTCCACCGAGCCAAGAGTAAAAAAAAAAAAAAAAAAAAAAGGTACAAAGGCCCGCCAGGGTCGATAAAGTTCACTCAAGGCGTTGCCAAAGTCTTGGACATATTGTCTTCGCAACTCTGCTGAGTGGTCAAATCCAAAACTGTTTGGAACATGCACATGCTGAAAAAAGACATGGGTCTGAAGGTGATGGGAACAAAGATGTCTGTCTTTCAATAACGTCCAGTGCGCTTGCATCGCATCGTCGTTCATCTCTTTTTTCTTCTTTTTTGGATTTCGCCTTTCCGGCCAAAGTTTGTCCTTCGGCATTGGGGTCCAAACTTGACTTTGGTACTCGTTTTACCTGTCGTTTTATTTTACACCCCAACCTACGCTTGCTTTCTATTGCTCCTATGGTTGATCTTTAACGTTCAAATTGGCAGCTATGGTTTTGTTTTCTTTTGCCCTTTTGACTGTCGCGGAGCTGCCGTTGAGCGAGCTTTAGACGCGACTACCCGGATAAAAATATAAACGTCCTTGGAATCTTGACGAAGAAATGTCTCAACCCATGGACCACCTCTCTTTCAGGCTCTTCACTCACACCAACCAGGTCCTGTCTTTTTTGCTTCATTCCTTACTTCATTCATTTAGCTTTGCCTCAGCCTCGCGCTCTTTCTCCGGTGCCGCTTACGGCGCCGCGATGAAGGTTGGACCCCGATCCTGGCTGTGAACCACACACACACTGTTCCATTGATCGCTGCAGGTCAAAGTCGAACAAAAGGGCCAAAGTCGAAAAGCCCTAGCAAGGAGTTTGGACTCTATAAAAAAAGCGTTGTTCAATAAAACTGCGGATTACTTTCTCTGTCCCGTAGGGACACTGCTGGACTCTTGAAGCGCGCGAGACGTTCATGGAATGTGTGGAATGGGTGAAAGGTACGGGGCTAAAACCTTTGTCCCCAGGCTTCCTCTCCGTTTGACCATTCTCCCTATCAGGATCGTGAATAGGGAATTTTATTTCCCATGTTTGCATTGTTTTGTGCCAAACGGCCAAACCATTACTTCTATGGAACCAAAGAAATGTGGTCAGTTCACATCCCGTCAAGAAAAACCGCAAACAAGATGCAGTTTGGCACACGCCCTTGGGCAGACTCCCCACAAACAAACCAGTTGGTGGCTGTACCACTATCTCCTGAGCATCCCAAAAGACGAAGCGGGGAAAGGGCGTGACGGTCAGCAACTGGAAGAAATAGCATCTATCGACACTCTTCTCTGTCTCTCTCCTTTGTGTACAGATGGAGACGAGATTATCTCTCCCCTTCCAGCGCAAGGGGGATTAAAAAAACACTTTTTTTTTTTGTCACCAGGGCAACGAAGTGATTGGTGCGATGTCGAATTCTCCACAAGGAGCGAAAACCGCCGAGTCACAAACCTTGTTGCCCCCCTGCTCTTTGAGTCTGTTTTCTCTGAAGGAGGGACAGGCTGCGGTTCAGCCCCGTTCACAACTCTCTTCCTTGCTCAGGCGGGCTCGCGGGTTTTGTTCTTTTTGGGTTTTTTTTTCAGTTCTCGTTTTTTTGGTCACCCAGTCCGTTGCCCACAACTCTAATGGCCACAAAATATGTCCGGGGCACACGTTGGGTGCGGCGGATTCATTCGACTGTCATAGGTGCAATCTTGCGTAAGTTGCCCACCAACACGTTTTTTATCCTGCGTCACGCTTCGTTCATGAGTTCATCACGTTTTTAGATAGACGTTCTGCGTGATTTCTAACAGTATGTCAGTACTTCACTTACAATTCTTAACAAGAACCGTGAATGTGAACGAGAGAGACGAGAGAGACGTGAGAATAGCAAAGGAGAGGGGTTTTTTCATTCCCGCCCCCCACTCACCCACCAACAAACAACTCGTTCTTCCAGACCTGTCATGCATGCAAGTCCTCGATGCAATTAAACACCGGGAACAGAGCCAACTCTCTCCCACTGTCTCCCTCTTCTTGCACGACAGACACAACGGAGAGGACGTGAGCCTTTTTGGAGAGATCTCCACCTCCTTTTGTTCTCCATGGTCACACGAAATGAAGAGTGGAGTTTTTTTTTTCAACGGTCAACTGTTGACTCGGCGGTGGCTCTCATGACCAAAATTTGCAGGCGAGCCTTGCGTGCTTTTGCATGTCTTCGCCGTGCCTTCTGAACATCAACATCAAGAGCCAATCTACTCGTCGATTGTGTTTGTTTGTTCAGGACGGTGTTTGTGTGTGTGTGCGTTCGTGATTTCAACTTGGTCAAGTGCCTTACAAGGTCCAGTTCACTCCTCACTCGAATGATGTCAGCCATATTTGATTGTCTTCCAGAGACAGCGCCTCTTTTTCTTTACAAAGATAGCGCGTGCCCTCAGACACGTAAGCTTTCGTCCGTGCCATACTGGCACAGATGACCAAGGGTTCGTTGTGGAGAAAAATCATGGCTATCCTGTCTTTGCAGCCACAATGATCGTCGGCGGCAATGTCATTACGCAATCCACCACCCCGGTGGAGGCCATCCTTGTAAACGTGCTCACTTGCCAGAAGACGTTCAATTGACCAGAAAGCTTCCTCTTCTTCACACTCATCCTCAGTTGATCCGTGGGTTGAATCTCAGCCTCTTTTGAGAGAGGTAGCTCGTCTACAACGCCGCAAGCCTGTGCCAGTTCGCCTTGATGTCGTGATGTCGTGATAGCGTCTGATTTGCTACACGCTGGGATCTGATAGCAATTCATCTTTCACTCTCCATGAAAAAAAGTGGCGGGGTCAGCGGAGCGAATAAAAACAACGTTTCCTCTCTCCAACGTTTCCTCTCTCCACTAGTCTACCAACCGTTCGAGTGCTCGTGCCAAGATCGTCAGCACTGCCTGGAGACAATAAGGGAAACTGGAGATGAAAGAACGCGGTCAATGAAAATACAGACAGAAAGAGAGACGGGGGGTTGGGAGCCAAGAGAAAGTGCTGTACCCTGGTGATGGTACCATCGCCCACAATACTCTAAATCGCGTACTGTAGTTGTGAGCGGGTAACCAGTAACGAAAGAGAGGAGTGGATGATGCAAGAGGGGAGAGAAGCAGTCTCCCAGTCACTCCCAGGCCCCAGGTCATCGCCCCACGATATCGTTTGAATATGCTCACACCACCTGGGACTACCAGCACGTTTTTTTATCTTTGACTCTGTGATTTTTTTTTTTTTTTTTTTTTTTTTTGCCCGGTGGAGCTCCTGTTTTCGAAGGCGTGTGGGATAACGTGCGTTGTCCTCTGGGCCACAGGGGTCATGGGTTGTCCAACCTTGAACACAAAAACAGTGCAACCAAACCAACCAACTTCCTGTGACACATTCAGACACCACAGACAGACAGACACTCAGACACACACATCGTCTCTATTCCCTGTCTTCTTTCTCACAAGGTGTTTGGTCACAGAACAACGCTCGGCAAAACGTTTGCCTGTCCGTTTGTTTGTTTGTTTGTTTGTTTGTTTGTTTGTTTGTTTGTTGTCACATCGCGATTGTTGTGCAGGATACTTTCCTTTTTCAAAGCACGATGGATGTCAAGGCTGAGAAGAACTTTTAATATCTCACCCGTTGCTTGTCGGTTGGCCAGAACGGCCACACAGCTCTCGCACCTTTTTTTTTTTCTTTCTCAGCAGATGCAGGCGCACGTTCGTCTTTTGTTCCCGCATGTTCCAAGAGGGGAAAGAGTGAACTGCTGTGTTTGCCCACTGAACTGGCACACAAGAGAGATCGCAAGGTACGCCCGATTGGCGTGGGCACTCACAACTTTTTGAGAAAAAAAAAATTTCCCTCAGTGCGCCTTTTCTCTTTTGTGGACTGTCTGTGAGGTTTTTCTTTTTTCTCCAAGACTTGGTGGGCTTGGAAATAGCCTCACAGGTGCATCGCCTCCGCTGGAATGACATAAGCCCTTGCGCATGGATACTGTATGGGTAAGGTGGTAAAAGCAGCTCAGTATTCAAACAAAGTGTTGGCGACAAGCCAGCAGTGGGTGTGTACACCAACAAAAAATTCCTACCCTGCTGTTGATCACCCGATCTGTCGAATGGATCTGGAATCGTGGGTCCTTCACAATCGCATCAGGTCTTGCTCAGCAGGGGCCCTGAAGTCGAACAAACAAACAAACAGATGCAAGATAGCCCGTTGGACCGGGTTAGAACACAGAGCTGTTTGAGGTGTCAGTCGGTCGCCAGTGAGGTCACTTCAAAAAAAACCTTTTTTTTCCTTCTCTTCAATTTGTCTCCTATCTTTGGGAGGTGCCCATCATGGCTGAAGGATGAGGCTGGGTTGGATGACAAACAACTGAAATCTGATTGGGGTACCTGAAAAAAAAAAAAGTCGTCAACTGCGACTCACAGCACTCAATGGAGCAACATGACTCGTTTTTATCACCAGAGGCTATTTTGATTTTCTGCTGCTGTCGTCAATTGTTCCCAAAAGGGGTGGCGATGATGACAGAAAGACAGCTGCTGGGCAACTGTGAAAACAAGGGTGCTGGCAATTGGTGGGGAGGGGACTCGTCGACAAAAGCTTTTGTGAGTTGTTCCCATCACGTTGAAGTATGAGATCACAAATGACCCTTCACTTATGATCTACTCGTCTACCTTCTTGTCCTTCTAGGGCGCTTGAGATTGTCAAGGAGACGCAGCACCATCATGATCTCATCACCTACCAAAGAAAGAGATGGGTTATCGAGCCCAAACTTTTGCCTACAGTCAAACTCCACGGCCCTGTTTACTCTCAGGTCAGATCAAAGGCTACAGCTGAAAACTGTTAACGCTTGCTCGATGAATGAAGCGATGGGGCTGGTGCCCCGTTAAGCGAGTGATTGTCGACAGTTCCGAAACTAATATGGGCCGTGGCAACGTGGTTTCTCGACCCTGTTTTACAGCCGCAGTGAAACATTCGTTGGTCATCAGGCTATCTTGGCCCAGCTGGAAGGGACACGAAAAGACGAGTGGGGGCGTCTTGACAGATCGGGCTTTTCTCGTCGCCTGTGTTTATCTGTCTTCTTAAACACTCAGCAGGAACATGGCAAACAGGTGGATTCAGCCACCTCCTCCAAAATAGTCAACTGCGCCGTGGGAGGCCTCCAAAGTCAGGGATCTGGCTGACTAAAAGTGGCAAAGCCGTGAGCTGTTCAATTTGGTTTTCCTCGTGGATCCAACACAACCCACTGCCGTTTGTCTTATGAGATCAGTCTTCCATCTATAAACGGAGCATTGCCATTGCAAGGTCAGGAGAGCGGGAAACGAAGATGCGAACAGGAAGCGCTGTGCCGGTTACCCAGTTCACATTCAGGACTCGGTCCTTCATGCAAAAGCGAGACGGCCTATATAGTAAGGAATAAAATCGGGTTTGCATCGAGATTCAGGTGTCGATGTGCTCATGGGAAGTGTGGCCGCCGGCAGAGATCGTACATTCGTATAGACTATCTGTAGTCTAGTAAACATGTTCTCTTCCTTCTTTCCAAAGATGCAGTTGCTCTCGTGGGAACAGGTGCATGCACATGTCTTTTCGTTGTGCATCGTTTTTCTGGACGTTGGGAAGGGACTGAAAGGTTGAGCCTGCTGTCCTCTGTACTGCTCAACGGTCAACGACTGGTGCAGATGCAAGAAGAGCAACCCAGTGGGCGCGTCTCGGAAGCGCCATGAGCATAGCAAACTTTCTATCTCCTCTCGTTGCTTATTAGGCTACTGTCCTCGTCTTGTTTTTAATCCCTCGTCTTCATGAACGACGACAAAACCCATCATTGTAACACAAGCCTACTGGAGGAAAACCGCGCTGTTGCAATCCGGTTTGAAAGCAAGCAAAAAATTTAAGGACACGGGTCCTGCTCTGTCAGTGTCACCAGAAGGAGGGGAACAGAGTCAATAGCTGAACGATGAATGGATGTGGCAATGACCGCAAGGATTGCAAAGATGGCATCATCAGCCAAGACCTTCAAAATGAGCAAGAATTACGAATGTAGATTGTCAGTCCCTGCCACTTTTCATTTCCCAACCGTCAACCTGCAGCTTGACACCCCTTTTTTGGGCGACGTTTGGGCCTCGATCTGCCTTTGCTTACCGAAGGCAAGGCGCGAACAACAGACGCTCCTGGTCTGTTACTGCTTGCAGCCCATGCTGCTTTTAATAGGTGCACCATCTGGCAAACACAAACAAAGGTGGACATCGAAGAAAAATGAAAAAAAAATGACGGAAGAGGCAAGATGTTTTTGTTTGTTGGCAGAGGCAGGAGTATGGTGATTCACAACTCTGGCGGTTCACAATTTTTTCAGCTTTCCAATTGAATAGAACCACCGGCAAATCAATTGAGCACGCACGCTTCAACCGGTTTGACATCGTTGTCCTTCCACGTTGTTGCTGCCCCCTCCGCCGTCGTTCCTGAGTAAAGTTGAGTTGTGACCAGGCTATTCACTCCTGCGGCTGTCATTCAATCCGCTGACCAACCTTAATCGGCGCTATTCTGTCTCCCCTGCTGAATCCATCTTTCATTTCTCCTCCTTTTCTATTCATTCATTCAATCGCTCGACCCCTGTCCTATCTGTCTGTCCTGGTCTTATAAAAGATCCCCGTTCGCTCGTCCTTTCCCCCTTTTCTTTTTTTGCTCTTCACTCTGAATACCCACACCTTTGCTTCTGTTTTCCTACCTGCTTTGCTTTTTTCATTTTGCCACTTTTCGTTCACTTCTACACCCACCTCCTACCCACACACACTTTCCATCACTCCATACCCGGATCACCAAGCACTCTTGCAACAGCTCTCACGAACAGCTCTTTTTCTTTCTCTCGAAAACAATCAACTCGATCGCAACAAAACAACAGAACACACACTTGGAAGCGACTCTTTAGACTCGATGCCCACCACAGTTTCTCTCTCTACACCCGTCTCCTTTGAGGGGCCAACGATGCACCAAAGGTCATCGATCGCTCTCAGTCCACCTTCGCCTCAATACTTTTCGCACGCTTCCTCTCAAAGGAACCGTCGCTCAGTCTCCAGCTTCGACTCACGCCTTTCTTCAGACGAGGATGACTCTCCCATGAACCGACCTTCCCTTCATCAAATTCTACTCAACCAAGGACGTGGTCAATACACCCTCGACAACTTTGGGGCTTTTCTTCAATCCCAATTCTGTTACGAGAACCTTGCCTTTTGGCTTGCCTCCAGACAATACAAGGTAACCTATCCGTTACCAATTGCATGCATGGTGTGCCAAGCACTAGCTTGAGCAAATGGTCCTCAGTTTCCTAACCCAGCCTTTTTTTTAATATTACTTTTCAGTTGTGTGCACAGTCTCTTTACCAGTCTGTCCAGCAGTCTACCCCCTTGTTCAATCTGCATGCAGACTCTGCCCAGCATCTGAACGCCTCCCAATTGCGGGCTTTTACCGATCTCCAGCTCAAGATGCGTGCTATTCTCGACACGTTTGTCCTGCCCAGTAGTCCTCACGAGTTGAACTTGTCGGATGCCGTCCGTTGCAGACTCTTGAGAGTTGTGGCTGAGGGCGACTATCATCCCCAAGTATTGGAGCAAGCACGCGAGTCGATCACTGATCTGATGAAGTGCTCCAGCTACCCAATGTTTCTCGAGGGCATCGCCGCCAAGCGTGCCTCGAATGCCGGATCCTCCCAGTCTCAACCTGATTCTGAAAAGTCTCATGATCATGATGGAAGCTCTTGGCGCCTCAAAGCCAAGCAGCACTTCAAGAATGTCTCGAAAATGTTGAAGCGTAGCCCCTAAGAAATAGCACTCATCTGAACATAGTCCTCCCCTCCCCAAAAACGAATCGATGGTTTACTTTGTAGCCATCTTTTCATATACCCTACTTCTCCTTCCATCATACCCATCAACGAAACTTCATTAGATAGACGTGAAGGAGACATGACCATTGTAAATATATCATGACCAGCCCACAAATTGAAGTTGCATCGTAGGATTTTGTTGTTTTGAAAAGTGAAAGAGTCGAGAAACATTGTAGGAATGTTCGCTCGATGTTTGGCGGTGATTTCTGCAGTGTGTGTTTCCTTTGTAGACATGACACCGCCCCTTGTCCTTGTCTCCAAACAGTGCCCTTTCTTTTCTGTTTCTGCCTTTCTATTGTTGTTTTCGAAGGCGAGGACCCTGTTTGTCTCGCTTTGTATTTCAGCCGCGGCATGTCAAAGGCAGTTCCAAAATCACAAAGAGAGTAGACTAGATTATTAGGAGAGGGACCGTCTTGGTATTGAAAGCCTTGCAATAAAATGGGATGCAAGAGAAACATGACAGACGCTTGTGATGGGGGGAGGGATCGTTTTCTTCTCTCCTTTTTTTTTTTTTTTTTTTTTTTTTTTTCGTTGCACACTCTTTTGTCCCTTTGCTGCTGGCTTCTCTTGTTTCCACGCGCGGGTGATTTATATCCTTGGCCCTTCGAGTTTCCACTGTTGCCTTCCATTCAGTCTCGATAACCATATTCAGCCGTGACCCGGTTCCTTTCTCCCGCCCCAATGTTCCTCTTTTGCCGCAGCCCAGCAGGGGAACGGCCCGGCCAAAAACACTTGAACTCCGCGCTCAACCCCTTAACGAAGCGTGTGACCGCAGCGCCACCAAAATGAAAGCCGTTACTGCATTTGCGATGAGCTCTCCTTCCGTGACCGCGACGCGTTTTTTTTCTCTCTCGATCTGCAACACAAAAAAGAAAAACATACAAAGTGAAAAACTTTCTCTTTCTACTTCTTACCTCCCCCTTCCTTTCTTCCTTATTCTTCACTTTATCGCTCATTATGAGTATCATATATCTTAAAACGTAAGTGACAGCCATTCTCAGCACAAACCACCTGTACAAGCAAAGAGAAAAACCATATGATGATAAACTGTTAGGGACATCTGCATGCCTTCGGGCAGATGCTGAACTTAACGGGATAGATAGTAGAAAAAATCTGAAAAAACATAACTCCCCTTCTTCCTTCCTCTTTGATACACTGACCAATTGACTGTGCGGTATCTAACCACGGTTGTCTTATTTTGGCTGTTTGCAGTTTTGGTTAGGTCTTTTCTTTGCCTGCAATGGCGATGCGTTTTTGAGAAACCTTCAGACGAGCGAGCCATGGACAGGTTGAAGGGTTCGATTGGACTGAAGTTTGGAACTCGACGTGATCGTAATGGGGTGCAGGAGACGGATGAACGCCCCAACAATATATGGTCCGTTTTGGCTCCTTTACCGGAGATGGAACGTGCGACATGTTTTTTGACTTGTCGCAAAGAACTCTCCTACCCACCAGAACCTGACAGGAATCAAGACATGTCCCCCAATGAGTAAGTTTTTTATATATATGTTTTCCCTTATTTGCACATTACTGTCGACAAGAGGGAGAGAGAGGGTGATATCCAAAAACACAGATGGTCAAGTTCACATGATGATACTATAGTTAGGGACATCAGAACCAACGATGTTGATTTAACTGGGAAAAGATAGTTTAGTCTGATATTTTACGAACCCATCTTGTTTGCTGTTTTTGGGATCCACTTCCTGCTCTCCCTTTCATTTGGATATCTCATTCAAAACGATCGCAAATATGTGAAAGATGCAATTGATTAACAGTTTTGTTTGATTCATTTCATCTTGGTCACTGTAGAAAAGACATGGCTTATTTGTCTCGACAACCAAAGGCAAGCTTCCTTTCTGCATCACTTTCGAACCATATGTCTAAAGACTATTCGGCATTCAGATTTTGCAAGCCCAGCAGGATTTGATAAAGGTAAGAATGATATTTCGAACGAGAGAGTAGCAATAAAACCTATCATCCATCCCCCACCAAAAAAAAAAAAATGTTGTGGTATATGAATGTTTATGAAGAGTATTGTAATATGACTAGTATATGTATGAAAAAAAAGGTATTGCTAAACAAAGAACTAAGGTGCTGGGGTTTCTGATGGTGGCGGGGCTTGTCGATCGTATATTTTTCTTTTCCTGCTGGTTCTACTTCCATAGAGGTGGAGGGGCGCAGTAAGAGAGGCAAGGTATTATTTTGATGGTTGGTTTGTTTTCGTCATCTCCTGGGGGATCCCCCCTTGCTTTTGTACATCGATGCAGGTCCTTCCAATTTCTTGGCGATGCTTAGATGAGGCTGAGCTGAGGCTGCTGCTGTTGCTGTGAAAAAGGAATGGTCGCCGATGCTGGGGATGGAGAAGATGCTAGTGTGGGTGCCTGTGCTGACGAAAGAGCCGGAGAGGCCGAGGCCGAGGAGGAAGGAACAAGCTGTTGCTGGTGTTGCTGGATCTGTTGTTCAATCGTCTGATAGTTGACACTGTTACGTTTGATAATCTCCACCACAGGCCCAAGCAGACGAACAAATGCTCGCTTTCCGAGAGTGGCACACTTTAGCCTACCCTTGGCCTGAACAGTCGCAGCACGAGGCATGTCATTCAGAAGAGCCAATTCTAAAAGGAGACAAAGAGGACAAGTGGCCTATTGTGAGAGGCTTCATCTTGAGTTGTAAGTGGGCCGGTTTACCTCCAGTTTTGTAGTTTACCTCCAAAGTACTGTCCAGGTCCAAGACCAGGCATTGGGAACTCCTCGCCTTCCTCGCTGCATTTCGTCACGGTGGCTTCTCCAGACTCAATGATGAAAAAGTTGTCACCTTGATCGCCTTGTCGCACCACGTTCTGGCCATCCTCAAAGTAAACCGACTCCAATGCGTCCGCGATCTTGTGGCGCTCATATGGCTCAAGGGACACAAGCAATGGCACAGTCTCCAAGAAGGCCTCATACATTCGTCTCTTTCTTGAGGTGTTTTCCATCAAGATGCGACGGAAAGTGATCCTATCCAGAGCCCAGAGGACGACATCCGAGGTGGCAGTGACTGTAGCCGCGCGGGGACCATTGTACATGAGAGCCAGTTCTCCAAAGCTTCCTCCTGGTCCGTATTCAAACACCTTTTCGGCAGCATTGCCATTCTTGGCCACGAAAACATCCAGCGTGCCGGTCTCGACCACGTAGAAAAAGTCGCCAACAGCTCCTTGTTCAATCACATTTTCGCGACTCCTGAAGCGCTTCTCAGCCATTGCATTGACAACATCCTCATGCTGGTCCTCATCGAGGTTCTTGAACAAGAAGTTGCTGGCAATCGACAGTTCGATGCGCTTGCGCTGCTCGGGTGTCTTTGGGATGACGGTCTTCACATAGTTTTGGTGACTAGGAACCATACTTTCGGCACTCACAGACGTACGACGGCCGCGCATGTAGTTGGCAGGCATGGACAGGAGCGGGCTGGGATCCTCCAGAGCTTCGTCTTCCTCATCGTCGTCACTGTCTGTATCAGTATCGCTCTCCATCGAGTGGTCGGGACTTGAGGCTGCAGGCGCAGTAGCATGAGTGACCTTGGGCGAGGACACAGAGAGCGTAGGAGGGACCAGAGCGGGCAGGAATTGAGGGACTTCTCTGTTTTGCTGGGGAGCAGCCCTGGCTAAAAGATCGTATTGGAATGGATAGATGGGGCAAAGGTCAGGAACCAGTGGTTTTAGTTTTGTTCTGTCTCTTTTCAATACCACATTGGATTCTCCAAACAGATGATATCGCTTTGCTTGTATCCATTCTTCAAATATAGAAGACAGTACCAAAAATTGGAAAAGAAAAAAGAAAAAAGAAAACAAACAAAAAACATAACAAAGTCCGTTGGCATGCTCTCTTGTTTCCATTTCTGAGAAGGAAAAATGGGAGAGGAAAAGACGAGCCAGGGCGAACAACTCAAGTCTGATGTGGACAGTGAATAGTCTGATGTGGACAGTGAATGAATTATGAGAGTGCGCGGGAGAGGCACAAAGAGGTAAGCAGGAGAAAAGAGAGAGAGAGAGGGGAGAGCGAAACATCAATTAATGAGGAGGATGGATAGATTTGGATCTGGGAAGCGGCAATGAACAGGGAGAGGTACCATGCTGCAGGAACACAATATACTCTGGAGTGAGTAGTCCAGACAGGCTGGAGAGCAAGGGGACTCATTCGATAGAAGAGTTTGCTCGGGTAGCCATGCATGGCATCAGCACGGTAGCGACCAGGCTCGAGGGATGTGGGAGGAAGGTAGCTGCAATAATCTGAAGTCCAATCGCAATAAGCCCGACCCATCAAACACAAAACATAAAAAAAGAATACAACGATCCCAAGAAATGACACCATGTCCGTCCGGCCACGTTGTTTGTGTGTGCATGGCAAAAAAGGTCCGGTCCTTTGCTGCTGTCGGCAGCATGTTTGCGTGTGTGTGTGTGTTTTGTCAGTGGCGTGGCAAAGTATGCATGTCACCATCTGCTGCTCAAATATCACTTTGAGCTCAGCTCTATCCACGCCCGACATGTGGCAGCCCAGCAAGGGTGGGCCATGCACACGCACATAGAGAAAGAGGGAGAGGGGGGAGGGAAGCGAGATACGGACAGACAAACGGCGATAGCGAAGAGACGGAGGAAGGAGAAGGAAGAGGAAAATATTTTCTTTGCCGCTGCTGCTGCTGCTGCTGCTGCTCAATGCTCGTTAGGTCGCTCTCAGTTAATAATAATAAACAACACACCATGTGTCGAGCAGTGCTCTGAGGAAACACACTCTCCGTACACTCCAGCACTCATTATCCACATGCACTCGCTCACCAAGGCCAGCACGCAAACACTGAGCAAGATTATCCTCGGGGTCAGGGTGAGTGGGTGAGGAAGCAGCTTCGTAAGGGTCCAGGACCGTCTCCTGGAGTTCACCCTTCATCCATTCGTCCACAGGCACCCCTTTTGTGCAATGACTCTATCTTACCTGCTGCAAGGAATCGGATGCGCTGATCCTCCAGCTTCTTGTTGAAGTAGTTTGCGCAAAACTGGAGCACGTCCAGGGGTTGGGCAGATATGACCTTTTGATTCAGATCGTTCAAGATCTCGGCATAGGCCTGCGGCAGGGACCGGTGTATGGGCGACTGAGTGGTTGTCGAGGAGGCAAACATGGTTGGCTCCGGGTAGGGGTGGAGGATGTTTGTTTTCCTTTGGCTTTTTCAACAAACGGCGTTCTCTGTCGACAGAGCAGGCTCTGCAGGAAGGACAAGAAAGTAGGAAAAGAAAAAGAAAAAGAAAAAAAAGGACGCCTCCTTACTAGGCGCGTGGTCTGGCTGGGATGAAGGAGAGGGAAGGGAAGAGAGAAAGAAAGAAAAAGAGAGACTGAGACGATGCGCGAGTGTGGTTGTGCGTGCGAGGGACCGTTGAAAAGCGAGGCGGAAAGGGGTTTGGAAAAGGGCGTGTCAGAGGTCTATTTGACAGTAAGAGGGCAGCAACGGATTGTTTCCAGTGGCAGTAAGATAGGAATGGAAGGATGTTTGCAGTGGGAGGAGGAGGAGGGAGGCAGAGGCAGAGGCAGAGGCAGACAAAAGGAGGGGAAGGAGGGGAGGGAGGGGAATGAAGGAATGAAGGAATGAAGGAATGAAGGAATGAAGGGAAGGAAGAAAGGAAAGGAAGGGAGGATCAGCAAGCAACAAAGAAAAGGGAGCAAGCAGACCGTTAGTGTTAGTGGGTGTCAAAAGCCAAGGGAGGGAGGTTTGGGTGGGTGGTTGGATTGAGGATTGGGTGTGACCAAGGCAGATGGATGGATGTGTGCTGCGTGTGTGTGTGTGTGTGTGTGTGTGTGTGTGTTGTATGTGTATGTGTGTGTGTTGTTGTGTGTGTTGTTGTGTGCATGTGTGTGTGTGTTGTGTGTTTGTCCTGTTCTTGTTTCTGGGTGAGTAGAGAGAGAGAGTGTGTGTGGGTGGAGTGAGTCGTGTGTGGAATCAAATCACTCACTTTTCTCCCTCTCCCACTCTCTCTCACTCAGCATGCTTCCACATCCCCATCCCCATCCTCACCATCCCAACTGCCACTTCCTCTACCACTTTTCTCCAACCACCGCCGCCACAAACTCGCATTGCCAGCAATCACCTCATTCGCTTGCTCACTCACCCAGGTCGTGAACTCTTTGTCGGGGGATATTGTCGCGTTATCGGATGAGCTAAAGCGTGTCAGGGACGGAAAAAAAGCTTTTTTTTTTTGCTCCTTCTATTTTGGTTGTTGTTGTTTTGTATGTGTCGGGAATCAGGCAATGGACATGAGCCAAAGAGGAATGAGACGGAATGGCGGGACAGAGGAGAACGAGAACGAAAAGGAAGAGGCCAGAGAGGAAGGAGCAAAGGAAGAAAGGAAGGAAGGAAGGAAGAAAAGAAAGAGGAAAGGCAGGACAAGAGGTCAAGAAGGCATACAACAGGGAGGATCACAGTCGGTGTGCTGTCTTGGGTTTCTTTCTTCCCCCTCCTTACCACCACCTCCACCTCCACCACCGTCTCTCTCTCTCTTTTTCTCTCTCCTCCTATGCTCCTCCTCCTACTCCTCCTAGTTCTCCCCTCTCCCCCTCCACACCCTCTGTTGGTGTGATGATGAAAAGTCGACAATGAACTCTCGTACATTGCATGTAGCAAGCCTTCTCTGCATCTTGATGCTGACAGTTTTTGCTGCCCGTTCCTGCCTTCCCAACCGTCTCATGCCCCTCCTCGCTCCCAACACACCTGCGCGCCTGAACTGCACCCTGAGCCCAGAAGATGGGGGAGAACGACGACAACGAGGAGGAGGTTGGCGTCCAGCTGCAGATTTCACTGACAACGGTCAGATCAATCATTTTCCATATACTATTTCGGTTAGTTTGCATGAACGTGTGATACAAAGACAGATGAACAAAGCCAGGTACAATAAAACAACAAGACACCTGAAGAAGAAGATGGCAATGATGATAATGATCATGGGATGCGAGCTGGAGAGGATGCATCCAATCTGGCAAGGGGAGGGGGCGCTCTGCAGCAACATCTCGCATCATCTCAGTCGTCTTTGCGGCTCTTTCTTCTTTGCCTGCTTCCTTCGTGCTCTCTCCCTTCCTCGTTCTTATCCTCGACCCAGAGAGAAAACAAGGAGGTCTTACCAGAATGCTGCCATGTTAACAGCGCGGTGACAGCAGCAGCAGCAGCAGCAGCAGCAGCAGCAGAGGCGACAGAAAAGGCCGCGGGTGGCTACCTGAAGGCTCTCTCCCTGAACCCCTTGATTTGCCACCAAAAATCGCATCTACACGTGACTGTGACTTGTTTTGGTCATCCATGCTCTCGCATGTTTCCCATGCAGTCATCATCTCTGTCTCTCGGTCGCTTTGTTTCCGCTCATTCGCACTTCGCCACGCTCCATATTTGTTGTCACCTTTCTTTCGTCTGTCTCTTGACCCATCTCTCTCACACTCTCTATCACGCCCTTTTCCTCTCTCTCAGCATCCTTCGTTCTCTCTACAAAGCCACATCGTACAGTTCGTCTTTGTAGCTCAGCCTAGCTTCGCCTAGCCTGCGACCGCGTTCCTGTCCATGCACATGCAAATGCAAGCTCAGGTTGTCGCCGCCACCAACACTTCCACTGCGGCTTCGGCCTCAGGAGCCTATGTGCTGAATCAAAGCACGTCCTATCCTCAGGCTACCGCAAATAACAACAGCACCATTATCACGACCTCCAACACAAACTCAACCCTCGCTGGCAGCAGCGACTCGGGCGCCGAACCAGTGCAAGCGTACGCAAAGCTTGAGGGCGATTCGTTCTCATACTACATCAGGTATGAAGGAAGCCATTTGTTAGTTGCCAAATAGAGCGACCCGTATATCTGACTTCTGTTGGTGATATCTCGTATTAGAACGCTGCAGGTGACCTTTGGACGGAAAGCCAGCTCATCCGACCAAGTCGATATCCACCTTGGACCAACCAAAGCTATTTCACGTCAACATGCGCGCTTGTTCTACAACTTCACAACTCAGAGATTTGAGATGATGGTCTTTGGCAAAAACGGAGCCTTTGTCAATGATCAGTTCGTCGAAAAGGGTGTCACGGTCCCGCTGGAAAACAGGACAAAGATTCAGATAGGGGAGGTATCCTTCTCATTCTTATTGCCAAAACTCGAGAACGATGACCACGCTCAAGATACGTCTTCGAGTCAGGCTAGCACGCAGAAAGGAGCCGGCTCTGGAGTTGGTTTCCACAAGGCGTCGCCTGCTGTCAAGAAAGATCCGACTGGAGGAGCGGGCGATGCTTCTGGAGATTCAAAGCCTCCTTTCTCTTACGCGTCATTAATCGCACAGGCCATCAATGCCACGCCTTCAAGGAAGCTGACCCTGAATGGCATTTATCAGCATATTACAACACATTATCCTTATTATCAAATGTCGCAGAACGGGTGGCAGGTAAGCTACGGATACCAAGATTACATCTTAAGCTCGTAGATGCGCAAGCGACAAAAGTTCCTAAGCCAACTCACTGTGTAATTAGAACTCCATTCGGCACAATCTTTCCTTAAACAAAGCATTTGTCAAAGTTCCGCGCTCAGACAGTGAGCCAGGGAAAGGCGCCTTCTGGACGATTGATCAGAGCTGTGAAGCGCAATTTGCGAATGGAGTCTACAAACGGAGCAGAAGGTCAACATCATCAAAACCAGGAAGCAGGCCCATGTCAGACTCAGAGTCGCCGTTTGAACAGTCAGACAAACCCAGAAAGCGGGCCAACACCGGACCAGACGAAGCAGAATCCCAAACCAAACTGGAACAGTCGCAGAAGCAGGGGCCTATGACCCCACAGACCAATACAACAATGCCGCCTCAACCCCAGGTCCCAGATGCATCTCAAATTAGCGAAGCCAGCCTGAAACTCGCCACGCTTTTGCAAAAAAATCCAGGGATGCTTGCGTTAAACCTAGCTGCACTATCCCAGTCGCTCGCCGCTGCTCATAAGGAGGGTATTCCGAGTGCGTTGTTGAATGGGTTGATGGCAGCTGCAAAAGCCAGTGCTGAACAGGGCGGCGGGGCCTCTAGCATAGCTGAAACTGCTCGAGTTTTGGCAGCTCATCTTCAACAACAACCAGCAGGATCGACGTCTGCAGCTGCGACTTCCGCAGCCTCAACACCGGTGAGTGCACAGCAATCTTTAGCTACCATCCAAGCTATTGCAGCCTCTCGATCGAACTCCGTCTTGCCATCCGCTCCGCCTCCAGGTTCAACGCCAGCAGTCGCATCTGCTTCTGCTGTTGCATCTCCTATTGCACAGCTTGTAGCAGCAGCCCAAGCGCAAGCTCAGGCACAAGCTCAGTCTCAAACATCAACAGCACAGGGACAGACCGTTCTGACGCCGGCACCCCTGCCTGGGAATCTTGAGATGTCCATTCTTCATGCACAGGCCAGTGCTCTGGCGCAGACTCAAGCACAGGTAAAGGGTGAAACGCCGGAAGACATCACACCAACCAAACAGGCGACGGCACAGACGGTGTCATCCGATGGAGCTATCGCGGCCGATGTAGATCCAAGATTAGGCGAGGAATTGAAACGCCAGCATGGAGCTTCGTCTGCTCAGAATGTTTAGAAAAATTCCAAAAATACCAAAAAGAAAATAAAATATCTCAAATACACTTCACGAGACCCCAATCCAACCGTCGGATAAAAATGTCAGCTGAGGGTCATTAAAGCTTTTGACCATGACCTTGGTACCCGCCTGAATCAAATCTTGCGGAGGTGCAGTGCTAGTATTCATCGCAACAACCGCGGCGCCCACAGCCACTCCGGCACAGACAGTTGGGGTCGCGTCCTCGAAAACGATACACTCTTTGGGATTCAGTCCGAGCTCTTTCGCCGCGGCCAAGCACCCATCCGGATTAGGTTTACCTTTCGGTATCTCGTTGGCCGTATACCAGACCGGCGGAATCATGAGTCCCATTTGCTTGAAATGTTAGATGGCCATGGTTGCTACTCTACTCCCAAGGATACATGGGTGGGCGGTCGAAACAAACGCGCTGGGCGACCCATGCTGTCTGTACGAGCAACACTGGAGGTCTTGTTTTTCTCCAGTGGAGACTGCAGGCCTCTTTCTACGAGCAGCACAGCTCGGATATCATTGTGTGAATCCCAATTGACAATGAAGGGCACCAATACAGAAAGAGCAAGAGAGGTCGAGTGGCGGCATATGAAAATCCGTTTATTAAAGCCCTTCTGGAGAAATTCGGCTAGTTTGGAGGCTCAGCGTAAAACAGGAGGTGGGGGAGAGGAGGAAGTGAGGAAGGTAACTGAGAAATGAAGAGACCGCAAAAGTTGGAAGATCAGACCTTGACATCGTCAAACTCAACTTCATACTTGTCGGTGATTTCAATTCCGTCCTCAATAGTGTGATCCTTGACAGCACGAAAGGCAACGGGCATGGCACCGATCACACCAGCAAAGACGAGGGCAACGCACAGAATAATCTCGCCCTTTCCACGAGTGATGGCGTTCATGCTGTTAGCGCCTTTAGAAGGGGCAATGCCGATGGCAGACTCGTTGGCAACAGGGGCAAGAACTCCTCCCAAGTTCTGAACAAACTTGTAGAAGCCTGCAAAGCGAGCAGCCTGGGAGGTATCGTTGGTAAGGGCTCCCATCAACCAGTAGGCGTAACCCTGGTACATGGCATCGATGGCTCCGTAAAAGAAGTAGAGGAAAAAAGGTCCGATGTAACTGCCCGTGTTGTCAACCAAGTCAATCATATGGTAGTCAGCGGGGTTTTTGATGGGTGTCTTGCCATCGGTGTCAAAGATGTAGCTCTTGGGGCCGAAGGTAGTTTGCCAGATGATGCCTCCAACCCAGGTGGCAGCCAGGCAAGCACTCATGAGGAAAAGGCCATAGCGAGCTCGAGTTGAACGGGACCATCTTGAGTGATCCAAGAAGGCGCCGAAAGCCAAAGAGGCAACGATTTGAGCGAGCCAGTAGAACATCGAGTTCATGTTACGGGAGCGCTGGGTGAAGTTGGTGGTGTTCATGGTAAACTGGTAGGTGTAGATCCAGTTAGACGTGAAGAACATGGGAATCAAGCACAACATACGCCAATCCAAGAAGAGACGAGCGACGGACTTGAGTTCGAGAATAGGACTTGAGTACTTGACATGCGAGACTGGAGTACCGTCCCTGCGGAACACCTTGTCGGGGGGAAGCAAAAAAATCGAGATGAAAGCTCCAAGAACCATGACGACCATGTATCCAATATAGGATCCGGTCGATGCACCACCAGCAGTTGGGTCATTCCACTGAATGCCGAGTGGAATCAAATTGCCAATGACGGAGCCAGTGTTGAAGATGGCCCAGAAGATCGAAAAGTATTTGCCCTTGTCACCTTCAGCAGGGTATCCCATCATGACGGCGCCTTGGGCACACCACAACCAACCAGCACCCAAGCCGAGTAAGCAAGAGGCAATAACGACGAAAGCAATGGATTGAATAAAGTGATAGGCCAAGAAGGATCCGACGTACACTACATATGTCAGTCCTCCAAGGATAAGGAGGATGCGATGGCCTAAAACATTGAAGAGAGCACCAGCGAACAACGAGGAGAAGGCAAACACACAACCCAAGGCAATGGATGCCTTGTTACCGACATCAGTGTCTTTGGACTCGAGGCCATAGGATCCTGTGCCGTTCAGTGAGTTGAACATCCCTGGGCAGCAGAAACAGACGAAACCCTGGGCCGAAAATACGTTAGTCAGGATCAAGCTGGACTGGAGTTTGTCGTAGTGTCGTGGTAAAATGGACTCACCAGGATGATGATCTGGGTCAAGGGATCAGAGAGACGCAACATTGCGCGAAGAGAAGAACGAGGAAGAAGAGAGCAGCAGAGGGGACGAAGATGGAGTGTGAGGGAGTGAGAGGGGTGAACGACCTGAGGTAGAAAAAAAAAAAGACACGGAGGGCTCTGCTTTTATACATCTTGACTTTTCGCTTGGTTCATGACATCCTTTCGTGTCAAGACTATCCCAAGCGATAAATGAGCTCTGTCTTAATTAAGCACCCCGGAAGTGAACACTCCACGGGATTGATGGTACTCTATCTACCCTTAGGTCTCTCAGGGCGACGAGACCATGGCCCTTGCTTGTAGAGGGAGCGCGAAACTTGGAGGCCAAAGACCAAAAACGACGATTGGATAGCGTTAAGTCTCGATGGTACATCTGTGAAACGAAGTGCAAACAACATGTGGTCCTGTGTGTGCGGGTGTTGCTTGTCTGCAGTTCCGCACCAGTACCGTACAGTAGGGTCTCGATGCCTCGCCCGCCGCGGTGGGCTTGCTTTTGTTTGTTCATCTCGGCAAACTCTCTTTTCTTGTGTTGATCCAGTGCAGTTGAAGAGAGCATCGACCTACTTCACCCAAAGGTCGGTAATTACAACTCACGGAGATCCTTGGACCTAGGGTCGACCCCTATTCAGTCTTCAGTCTATTTCAGTTCGTCAGTCCGCAAGTCGTGGTGCAGAGTTCCTCAAGTTTGACCCTTCTTGTTCTTAGAGAACCTCAACTCTCGCCCCGTTTGCCTAGATCATCTGTTACTCTATGCTATGATTAAGAGGGACTGACAATGTTGGATCGAACGTTGCTGTGTTATCAGTAGCTACCAGAGTAGACATGGAGAGCTCCAAACAAGGTGAACGTAAATATCGCGTTGAATGAACTCGAGTGCCTGAACTCTTTACGATCTTTCGTCCAGCCATAAGAATCTCCTTTGCTGCCAGCTGAGACAGGCAACACCCACGGACTTCATTCAGTTCAAGAGGAGACAGTGTCTACTGCCGGTCTCAATGGTTTAATTTGATAAAGAGAGCGATGGTCGACACAACTCAGAAATCGTCACTCTCATATCCATCGCTGCTTTCATTACAGCCTTTGGTGTAGCATCCATGAGCATGACTGTTGAACCTCAAACGCGGGAGGAAGACAAGTCCTTTGTTGATGCAATTGAAATTGGTGCTGTCGTTGTTGTCTTTGTTGTCCTATTTTCATCTCATCTTGTGGAAACAAGACACCGATGATGGACCCCACACGACCCAAACCTTATTGCAGTTTGAGCTCTTGAGTTGCACGGGGCGTTTATCGAATACCTGGAATTCGATTCGTTGCTTGTCCAGCAACTTCATGTCATCCTCCGTCCCGTCGGTCTGTGATCGATAAACATGCTTCTAGACAGATCCTTGTTGTTTGTTCATTTGGTATCAAAAAAAGAAGTACAGTACAAAATTTGTAAACAATGGATTCTGGAGACGCGACACTATGTCCAGAGGAAGGCTCGACGCCACACTGACACCACGGATACCAAGAAGAGTACATTTCTCCTCTTCATCCCTTTTCATTTCTTTGGAAAGTCGACGAGGTCTGAGGGGAGGAAGAAGGAGGGTATTGTCTCCCTCTTCCTCATGGCACTCTTTTGTGCTCCCCTGCTCCCCACTTTCTCCCCGAAATCTGCACGCGGTCCTTTGTCGGTCAATTGACATCACTTTTGACTCTCACTTGCCCTACTTGACAGAGATTGGTCTACTGAACTTGCCTGCCATTCATTTCTGCCCACAGCCCGGCTCGATCCCCTGCAAAGACCAAGTGGACAACGATCTCCCAAAGCAACAGCTCTATCCTAAATAGTGCGACAAACAAAACTCTCAAGGTCACACTGATCGACAAATAGGGTTAGCAGAACTGAACAGTCCTACATGTCGACTTTGACATACTCACACACCCACACACCCACACACAGAGAGAGCAAGGAGCAAGAAAAGAAGGCGAGAATGACCTGGAAGGATGTTACAAGGGAGGCGTGGAGGGATTTATTATCAAGAAAAGGAAAAAAAAAGCACACAACTTATTCTGATTAGGCTTTGAAGTCGTCTACATTGGCCTCGTATTTTTCCGCCACGACCTCATCCTCCTCCTCGACGGTGTGATCCTTAATGGCGTTGAAGGCCACGGGGACAGCTCCAATGATTCCGACAAAGACAAGAACAGCCGCAACAATGACCTCTCCCATCCCGTGTCCGTGCGCGTGCAGGATATGGTTACCGTCCGAGGGTGCAATACCGATGGTTGAGGTCTGGACGACGGGGGCAAGAACTCCTCCCAAGTTCTGAACAAACTTGTAGAAACCGGCAAAGCGAGCGGCCTGGGCGGTATCATTGGTGAGAGCACCCATCAGCCAGTAAGCGTAACCTTGATACATCGCGTCAAGAGCGCCATAGAAGAAGTACAAGAAGAAAGGTCCCAAGTATTGGCTAGTGTTGTTAACCAAGTCAATCATATGGTAGTCAGCTGGGTTCTTGATGGGGGTCTTGCCATCGGTGTCGAGGATGTAACTCCTGGGCCCAAAGGTGGTTTGCCAAACGATGCCTCCAGCCCAGGTGGCGATCAATAGGACGGTCAAAACAACGATTCCATAACGGGCACGAATCTTGCGAGTCCACTTGGCACGATCCAAGAAGGCACCAAAGGCGAGCGAGGCGACGATCTGAGCGAACCAGTACATCATCGAGTTCATGGAACGAGTGCGCTGGGTGAAGTTGAGCGAGTTCATGGTGAACTGGTAGGTGTAAAACCAATTGGAGGTGAAGAACATGGGGACCAAGCACAACATTCTCCAGTCCAAGAAAAGACGAGCAACGGACTGGAGTTCGAGAATAGGACTCGAGTACTTGATGCGAGTGACAGGGGTCCCATCCTTTCGAGAAACCTTTTCAGGGGGGAGCAAGAAAACCGAGATGAGGGCGCCGACTGTCATGATCACCATGTACGCGATATAGGCGCTTGTGGAGGCACCACCTGCCGAGGGATCGTTCCATTGCAGGCCGAGAGGGATCACGTTACCAATGACAGAGCCGCAGTTGAAGATGGCCCAGAAGATTGAAAAGTACTTGCCCTTTTCGCCCTCGGCAGGGTAACCCATCATGACGGCACCCTGGGCAGTCCACAACCAACCCGCACCCAAACCAAGCAAGCAGGAGGAGATGACGACAAAGACAATGGACTGGATGTAGTGGTAGGCCAAGAAGGATCCGACATAAAGGACGTAAGTCAAACCTCCGAGGATGAGGAGAACACGATGGCCCATCACGTTAAAGAGAGCGCCGGCGAACAGAGATGAGAAGGCGAACATGCAATTCAGGGCAATGTTGGCTTTGTTACCGACATCAGTGTCTTTGGGGTTAAGACCATAGGATCCAGTGCCGTTCAACGAGTTGTACATGCCTGGGCAGCAAAAGCAGATGAAACCCTAGTGTGCAACAGTGACAGGAAGGTGTGCGATTGTTAGCCAACGAACCGGATTTCCGACGAAAGTGAGTATAACATAGGTAAGATGAGTGGGACAGAGCAAGGCACATACCAGGATGATGACCTGGGTCATGGGATCGGCGAGACGCAACATTGTGCGAAGAGGGGCAGGGAGGGAGGAGAGCGGAGGGAGGGTTGATTAAGAGACCTGAGGTGAAGAAAAAAAGAAGAAAACGGTTGACGCAGAGGTTTCTTTTATAGACTTTCCTTCCATTATTCTCAGGGCCTCCGCGCACTTTGAGAAAGTATTCAAAGTGAATACTCGCGCAATTGAAAGCAACAGAAATGAATAAGATAGGTGGCACTCCTGAGAAGGAAGTATGAGGGCAAGGGGGCACGGTGCGTTGAAGAGACGCTAACCTCGACGAGCCAAAACAACAGCAGGTCGACCTGTCAATGGGGTCTTGATCTCCTTATAAAGGATGGTTGTGGGCGTCAGCCGGAAGAAACTGCATCGGCGACCTGTACGGAGGATTGTTTTAGCAGAATCGGGATGAACGCAAACTCGCAAACTCTATTTTTGCCGTAGTTGGTATATTTTTTTTCTAGGGGTTAAAAAGTTTCGATAACATGTTTGTAACGAGCACGAGTGTGGACCATGTAGTTTGTCACAAGTTCGCAGCTTGCCATAAGCTATAATTCTTTTCTGAGGTCACTCAGGACTCTGACTGAGCAGGAAAACCCGCTTTGTTCGCTCTCCTACTTTGCGATTACGATGTGTATTTACTGTTGGATGATGGACTAATCTAAAAAGAAGCGCGTTTCTAACGAACATCGTGCGTTATCAGCCGCCATTGTTCAAGACCAAAATCGTTTAGAATGGAACTTAAAAAGGATCTTCTCCATCTTGACAGTTTATTCAGGGGCTGGAGGCTGGTCAATAACAATGAATAAGATGAACTGGGTTGGGGGTGTAAGGTTGGACGTTCGATCTTATCAGCAGTACCGTGCACACAAATCGCTCCACAAACCTTGTACACGCTCCTAGATGATCCTAGACCAGAACCTCATGAGGCAGTAGTTCAAGTTCTGGGTCTCTACAGGTACTCTGGGGGGAATTGAGGGCAATTGGGCCTGCTCCTGCCTTACCAGGACAAACCCACAGGGCCTGTTCTCGTCCGTCTCGTCCGGATTGACGGACGGCCAGGGGGATGTGATCCTGGAGTCGGGCTTCGTTGCCACCACTGACGAGAGTTGCCGGACTAGTAGAACTGGTCCACAATGTCTGCTGTTGGGACCCTGCAACCAGCAACACAGTTTTGCAGCAACGGCAAAAAAAGCTGGAATATTTTTTCTGTTTATTAATACTATTGGGCCATTGCGCTAAAATAACTTTGATGGTGGATGGTGGATTTTTTGGGCATTGGTCGCCTTAGCGCGTTTCTTTTGCATCTATTCACTCCAATTCATCTCCTGGCCGCAATGGAACTGGTTTGACCTCAAGATAACTGAAGTTGATGATCTTCAAGGTTTACGCGTGAACACAATGGAACATGCACCAACTCCGTGCGACACCATGTTGTCTATGAAGGGATATCGATCTTCCGCCACCCCCTTCTATCATTTCATCCTCTTTCATCCCTTTCGCCTATCATTCAATGAGACGTTTATCTACACATTTCTTCTTTCAATTGATTTGTTCAGTATCAAGTTTTCTAGCCCCTACCTTGACAATTGATGTTATCTCTGGCATCACATCATAGGACCTCTTTCACTTACCGTGTGCAATCCCCCTCACTCTCTCTATACTTCTATACACAAGGGTGATCGAAAGTCGAGTTGCACCACATCGAGATAGGGCACGGGTGCCCGTATTAATATGCGCGTTCAGTCGATCAATGATCACACTCTTCATTGAGTCTGATACACAGGAGCAAGCTCAAAGTGCCAGTCGCCAGTCCGTCACCGCTACTCTACAGTGTCCAGAAACTCCTCAGCCAGAGTAATTAGGATAATCGGCATCTTTCCAAGTCATGAGAAGCGAGAGTAATTGGAGCATTGAATAATTTTTATTGAGCTTTTTTGCCAGTGTACAGGAGAAAATTACGCAAAAATAGGCGTAATAGGAATGAAGGGTCTTTAGGCCTTAACATCATCGTGATCGCCGACTTGCCTATCAGATAAGGCCTCATCCTCTTCGAGGGAGTGATCCCGATCAGTCTCGTAAGCAAGCATAAGCAAATGACCAAGACAATGGACTGGATGTGGAAGTAGGTGACCAGCATGATGGTTCGGGACAGGGGATCGGCGTGCGAAACATTGTGAGAAGGGGGAAAGCGAGAGAAAGGGGGGCGGGGGAAGAGGGAGCTAAGGGTATAAGATGTAAGATGAGATGACTGAACTATCTCAAGGTGACAAACAAAAAAAATGGAGGAGAAGGACCAGGTTTTATAGCTTTCGATTGCAAGGGTTCTTTTCGTTTGTCAGTCCCCCCCTCCGAGGTAGCTATCATAGTCTATTTGTGTACAACTGAATGGACTTCGATTCAATAGATTCAATAGATATTATCAACCCGCAGAACCTCTGGGGATACTCAGGTAGTCAACGCACCCTCCGCAGGAATCCACACTTTGGTCGTGGACGATTCAAAGCGGTAAGAGTCAATAGCGCGACAATTGAACACTCAGAAGTGACCTCCCCGAATATTTGTTTTTGTCGGTGTTTTCAATACTGATCAGTGGACGACGAGGGCGCGGGCAGGGGAAGACAGCTGGCGGCTATCTTGGGAGCCATTCCAGACCAAGGAGGACCCCGAGCGCTTTGCTTTGCTCCAAATGGAAAGCACAACGGCGAAAACCTTCTTTTCCTGAATAAAAAAACCTCGGCTAATGACCAACTGTCTGCACCATTGATCTGTTCGAAGCAAAATGAAACGAGAAGACGCGCGCCACTGTCGAGACACTGGTTGCGGCTGTCCAGCACTCATAGATCGAGTACCTTGCCGTCTATGAAAGGAAGACCTCAGGATCCGCCCAGTTCCACTCAGATGCAGACGCGTGGATGGTGAGGTGGGATTGGTATTCGGCTTTGGACGTGGCTGGATGTTTATTCCATTTCTAAGGTTCCTATTCAAAACAAGGGTTTCTTGCTCTTCAGCATGCACTCAATTCACAGTGAAAAAGGTCTTCAGCAGGCAACTGTGTGCCGTCGTTTTGTCATCAAACTCCTTTCAATTGAATATTCCGACGGATGAATAGCACTGAGTACCAAGCTCGTGTCTGACTAAAGACGCCGGGCAAAATATTAAGAGATCGTTGCTGGAATTCAATAAGACCCTCAAAGGCATTCTCCGCGCGAGTTGATGGTCGAAATCAATTGAAGATGGTCTTCCAGGAGTTGGAATAAATACTGATACAAGAGAGGGCTTGAAAAAACTTTCTTAGCGGAAAATTTCTTGGCAAACATTCTAATCTCTTTAATCTCTTGGCATTTTGAAAATCTCTTAAAGTCCTCGTCCCCATCCTCACCCCTCAGTCCAACTGGCCCCCTCGCCCTCAGCTTTGGCCCTGCGGCGAACAAGCTAGCCCCCGATGTAAGAAAAAGTGAATACACAACAGCTATCAAATAGAAAATACAAGTCAATATCGATTCTTGCCCGCACTCAGCCCACTAGTATGGAGCTCTTCAACGCGGGAATAAACACCAGTTGCGCGCGCCGACATTTGTCTTGGCACTGCCACCGCGCCCTCTTGGGCATCGTTATAAAAGGAACTAATGCCGACAAGGGGGAGCTGGTTCCCCCTCTGTTTTATTTTTCCTTCCTCTTTTCTTTCTTTCTTCTCTCTTCCTTCTTCGCGCTGCCTAACGATCGAACTCCCAAACCCATCGCGTAGCAATTGCACACTTTCGATCACCCTCCACATTTCTACACTGGAAGCTCGCCCATCTCACACTTCTTTACCTCGCCTCATCTCTCGCAGCACGACCAACACTACTTGATGATATATTACACTTCACACCAAACCAACATCCGCCTCTCCTCTCCTCACTCCCCATTGCTCCACTTGCCCGGGCGGCTGTGCTTCATTGCCTTCGACCATGGTGCTCTCCAGTCCATCCATCCACTGCTTCCAACTGTTTCCAAATCGCAACCCTCCCCATCTACTAGGCACACTCGCTGGTTCAGGAGCGAAAATCAATTGCTTGCCAAATCGGGATGTCTCACTTTTTTTTTTTTTTTTTTTTTTTTACAAATGGGTCACAGTTTTTATTCCACTGGGTTGAGCGACTGGGCCAAAAGTGGTGAGTAGATGTACAATGATTAGGCGTCGTAGGGTTAGGTATGAGAGGAAGGAAAGGAGGGAAAGGAAAGGGGAGGAAAAGGAACAGGGCGTTTAAGCCTTGATTTCCTTCTCGTAGGCAGCTTCCTGCTTCTCACCAATGACATCATCACCTTCCTCGACAGTGTGGTCCTGGACGGCCTTGAAGGCGACGGGGACAGCACCGAGGACTCCGGCAAAGACAAGGACGATGCAAACGATGATCTCTCCCATACCCTTGCTAGTGACGTTAAGGATGTTGTGGCCAGCAGAAGGAGCAATACCGATGGTCGAGGTCTGGACGACGGGGGCGAGCACACCTCCCAAGTTCTGAACGAACTTGTAGAAACCGGCAAAGCGAGCAGCCTGGTTGGTGTCGTTGGTCAAGGCTCCCATCAACCAGTAAGAGTAACCCTGGTACATGGCATCGATAACTCCGTAGAAAAAGTACAGGAAGAAAGGTCCGATGAACTCTCCAGTGTTGTCGACCAAGTCAATCATGTGGTAGTCGGCGGGGTTCTTGATGGGAGTCTTACCGTCGGTGTCAAGGATGTGGCTCTTGGGACCGAAGGTGGTTTGCCAGACGATACCTCCAACCCAGGTGGCAGCCAAGCAGGCAGTCATCAGGATGAGACCATAGCGAGCACGGGTGGTGCGAGTCCATTTGGCACGATCCAAGAAGGCACCGAAGGCGATGGAGGCGAGAATCTGAGCGAACCAGTAGAACATCGAGTTCATGGAGCGAGTGCGCTGGGTGAAGTTGGTTGAGTTCATGGTAAACTGGTAGGTGTAGATCCAGTTGGAGGTGAAGAACATGGGGACCAAGCACAGCATTCTCCAGTCCTTGAAGAGACCCAGAACGGCCTGAAGTTCCAAAATAGGGCTCGAGTATCTGACCTTGACGACAGGAGAGCCATCCTTGCGGGTGACCTTAGAGGTAGGCAACAGGAAGACGGAAATGAGGGAGCCGAGGGTCATGACGACCATGTATCCCACATAGGAGCCAGTCGAGGCACCGCCGGCGGTGGGGTCGTTCCACTGAATACCGAGAGGGATCAAGTTACCGAGGACACCACCACAGTTGAAGATGGCCCAGAAGAGAGAGAAGTACTTTCCCTTGTCACCCTCAGCGGGGTAGCCCATCATGACGGCACCTTGGGCGCACCACAACCAACCAGCACCAACACCGAGCAAGCAAGAGGAGATGACGACAAAGACAATGGACTGGATGTAGTGGTAGGCCAAGAAGGATCCGACATAGAGGACGTAGGTCAAACCTCCGAGGATGAGGAGGACACGATGACCGAACAAGTTGAAAAGAGCGCCAGCGAACAAGGAAGAGAAGGCGAACACGACTGAGAGGGCAGTACCGGCGTGGTTACCGACGTCGGTATCCTTGGCAGAAAGACCGTAGGATCCGGTTCCATTCAAGGCGTTGAACATACCAGGGCAGCAGAAGCAGATGAAACCCTACATTGACGACAGTGGCGATCAAGGAAGAGGAGTTAGCCTGAGCATCGACTACAGGAAATGGAAGCGGGTCGCTTGGACGTATGGCGATGGGATATTGACTGGATAGGGGATGAGGTTGCCGACGAGAGAGGATGTGAGGGGGATGAGGTTGCCGACGAGAGAGGATGTGAGGGGGATGCTGAGCTTCTCGTTGTTACTCACCAGGATGATGACCTGGGTCAAAGGGTCGGCGAGGCGCACCATTGTGGTAGTGGTGATGGGGGTGTTGAGGAGGGGAGAAGAGGATGAGTGAGAGACCTGAGGTGAAGAGAAAAAAAAGAGGGGAGGAGGAGTGACAAGGAGACAATTTATAGGACCCAAGTTGTCAAGCGCCGGAAGAGAGAGAGGATTTTAGTGCATCGACTCCCCATTCTGTCTGAGGACCTTGGCCGTTGGCGCGAGAGTGGACGGGGTGGTCCCGGGTGTGGTGTGAGCACAACCCTCCTTTTGATTCATTCAAGTCCTATTCAGGCCAGAATGAATCAAGAGGGAATAGAGTGGGTCGGTAAGGTTGTTGGTTTCCGGGGAGATGCAATCGGCCAGGCGACGGCTCACCGATTGTGGAACGGTCGAGGTCGGTTACAAGCGTGGCCCTTCTTTGTTTGCAGCAAAGCAAAAGTTGGGCAGCTCTTCGCCTTCCTTCCTGCAGAATTCAAAAGGTTATAATAATCAAGGTTGCATCAGCAGACAATCTCGGTCTTGACGCCAGACTCTCTCTTTTTCTTTTTTTCTCTCTCTCTCTCTTTCCTCCTTCCTTCAGATTTCGAAAACTGATGATGAGGGAGTCACACGGACTAAGAGAAAGTATCATCTCGGCTGCAACGGAGTAGGACTCGACTCTTTCTTGCTTCTGGGGAAATTGGTGAAGGCAGCGGGGGTCGGTGCTCTTCTCAAAGATCCTCGAACATTCAATCAGGAAATCTTAATGGGCCACCCAAAAAATTCGGAAAACAACTTGCACCACTCTTGGTCAAGGATATCGCTGGCGGAAACACATTATTGAGTGTTCTTTGTGCGAGGCACGGGGCGTCCTTATCAAAAACCTTGGACAACAAAAGATCTTGTTGCATGAGCATCTGTTGGTCTGTCCTCACTTTTCCATTTGATTGCCTGGGCGACGATGAGCTGCGAGAGAAAAAGTAACAGATGTTGTGCTTTTGTGGGGGGGAACACACAGGCACAATTCACACAGATTCCTTCCAGTCGAGCAATTGTATTCGATTACTGCCTCTAATGTCACTCCCGACCTTTGAGCGAGGATCAGCAGCGAAGTCAAATTGTCTGGCCAGCGAAGGTGGATCGAAGTACAAGCATCGGTGTTATCGGTAAGGAGAGATGAAAAACAACGCAGAGTCCATTCTAGGCCAAAAACTGCTGTGTCGAAGATTCCCTCTATTGCAATCGACCCACACAACATCTGCTTGTTCTAACGATTGGACCCCACCTCAAAACAGGACCATCGACTAGTATAACATATACCTGATTAAAATATGAAAAGACTTTACGGTGGAGTACGCCAGAGTCAACAAGAGGCTCTGGTCCTACTTTATTATTTTTTCTTTATAAACTTTCAACCTCCTCTTCTGTTTCCAGGAATTCTCCACAGGCTCACATGGGGTGCTCCGTGGGACAGTTGGCAAACTGATTGAATACCGAGGCTACTCACCATTCAGTGATGGCTACTGTATCATGTTACTCACAATAGCAGTAGTTTGACTCAATGGCGGTCAGACTCGCCCTCCTTTGTACTCTACTGTAGTCTACAAGTAAAGAGAATTATATGAACGCGAGGTCTCTTATCGGATCTCAGCCCTGGTGTAGGGGAAGTGTCAATCGGTAGAAGACGCGTGCACTACGCGAGCTCGCACAATCTACTCTCACGGGCCAGTTACTCTATCAATTGCCTGTCTGGACCACTTTGATTAGTTTCTTCATTTTACCATTGTCAACGATAAGAAGATCGACACATGAGAGGGCGATGGCCGGTGCGCTTGCGAGACTCTCTGACGACTCTTGTTGCTAATACTGAACCTGAAGGCAAAAGACGTTCACACGATTGAACCCAATTGTCCGTCTGTCTGCTGTGTGAATGCTTAAATTTTGCTTCAGGAACAGGAACAGGAACGGGCAGGCAGGCACCAGTCCCGTGTGAATCAGGCGTCTTTCTCAGAAATGAGACTGAAAAACAGCTCACGAGTTGAAATGTTGTACAAAAGGGACCGACATTTATTTTCTTTTTTTCGGAGATGAATAATGAAGTGACAATATTACGTGGGAATATGAAGGATAGATGGAGTGGGCAGATGGTCTCGGGGAAGGCCATCGTCCTTAAGCCTTGACGTCCTCCTCGTAGGCAGCCTCCTGTTTCTCGCCGGAGACATCCTCACCCTCCTCAACAGTGTGGTCCTGGACGGCCTTGAAGGCAACAGGGACAGCACCGAGGATACCAGCAAAGACGAGGACGACGCAAATGATGATCTCTCCCATACCCCTGCCGTGGGCGTGGACAATATCGTAACCAGCAGAGGGGGCAATACCGATAGTTGAGGTCTGGACGACGGGGGCGAGGACACCTCCCAAGTTCTGGACGAATTTGTAGAAACCGGCAAAGCGGGCGGCTTGGTTGGTGTCGTTGGTCAAGGCTCCCATCAACCAGTAAGAGTAACCCTGGTACATGGCATCGGCGACTCCGTAGAAGAAGTACAAGAAGAAGGGTCCCATGTACTCTCCAGTGTTTTCAACCAAGTCAATCATGTGGTAGTCGGCGGGGTTCTTGATGGGGGTCTTACCGTCGGTGTCGAGGATATAGCTCCTGGGACCAAAAGTGGTTTGCCAAACGATACCTCCAATCCAGATGGCGGCCAAGCAAACAGCCATCAGGATGAGACCATAGCGAGCACGGGTGGTGCGAGTCCATTTGGCACGATCCAAGAAGGCACCGAAGGCGATGGAGGCGAGAATCTGAGCGAACCAGTAGAACATCGAGTTCATGGAGCGAGTGCGCTGGGTGAAGTTGGTTGAGTTCATGGTAAACTGGTAGGTGTAGATCCAGTTGGAGGTGAAGAACATGGGGACCAAGCACAGCATTCTCCAATCCTTGAAGAGACCCAGAACGGCTTGGATCTCCAAAATAGGGCTCGAGTATCTGACCTTGACGACAGCAGAGCCATCCTTGCGGGTGACCTTGGAGGTAGGCAACAGGAAGACGGAGATGAGGGAGCCGAGGGTCATGACGACCATGTATCCGACATAGGAACCGGTCGAGGCACCGCCGGCGGTAGGGTCGTTCCATTGAAGTCCGAGAGGGATCAAGTTACCGAGGACACCACCACAGTTGAAGATGGCCCAGAAGAGAGAGAAGTACTTTCCCTTGTCACCCTCAGCAGGGTAGCCCATCATGACGGCACCTTGAGCGCACCACAACCAACCAGCACCAACACCGAGCAAGCAAGAGGAGATGACGACAAAGACAATGGACTGGATGTAGTGGTAGGCCAAGAAGGATCCGACATAGAGGACGTAGGTCAAACCTCCGAGGATGAGGAGGACACGATGACCGAACAAGTTGAAAAGAGCACCAGCGAACAAGGAAGAGAAGGCGAACACGCAAGAAAGAGCGGTACCAGCGCGGTTACCGACATCGGTATCCGCGGCAGAAAGACCATAGGATCCGGTTCCATTCAAGGCGTTGAACATACCAGGGCAGCAGAAGCAGATGAAACCCTGTAGAGAAACAGTATCCGTTAGGAGTTGCATTGTAGAACGAGGAATGCTCCCAAGACATGGTCAGGAAACTCACCAGGATGATGACCTGGGTCAAAGGGTCGGCGAGGCGCACCATTGTCGATGAAGCGGAGGTGAGGAGAGAGGGAGGAAGGAGGTGAAGAGGAGGGGAGGCTGTTGTGGAAGTGAGAGACCTGAGGGTGAAGAAGAAAAAAAAGAGGAGGGAAAGACAAAAAGGATATGATTTTTATACTCTCAACGGCGATATGTCCCCTGGGGGAATCTGTGTTCATAATGGAAGAACTAAAGTTCTCCTTCGTTGCGACAGTCAAGCTAAAGAGCGTGTGCTGGTGTCTTCAACCGTACACACCGAGAGTCATTGATCGGTCCGAGGCCTCACAGTTTTCTTGAATATAATTGCGCATGTGTGTCTTTTGGGGATTTTCTGCCTGTTTTGTGGTCAATTGAACCCAAAGGGGAAGAGTGCTCTCAGGTGTTATTCGTTTGGCTCTTGAGGAACGGCGGTCAGTGGACTGAGGTTTTCCTCAACTGGTGGGTGGCACAGAGCAATGAAAAACTGTTTGGGCAGAAACAACACTTCAGGCGGGTTGTTGCTTTCAGCGGCACCACAGCTGATCCTTCTTCCGGGCCCTTCGCTTCATTTCAGTTATTAATCTCCATGATCACTGACGATAGACTAGCAATTCACGTTGATCGCAAGGCCAGATAGTGAGGACAGCTCAGTGCCAAAAGGGATGGCAGAGACCCTGTCCTGAAACTCAACTCAAATTGTACTGTACACTCGCGAGAAGATTTTATTTTGCTGGATCGCACTAACGATGAGATCGTAGCGAGGAATGGAGTCTCGGGGTGGTTATTGGGGGGAGAGTCCTTCTACGCCCTCTAGAACACCTCGCCTCCATCCTTCCCTTTTCTTTGAGAGTTAAAGTCAGGGAGTGGAGAGACGCTACAAACCATCGCGAGCAGAAAGAACGATCACAAGATCTTGTGGGGGAGATTACAATCATCATTCAACCATCTTACTCTAAAACTGCCGAATGAGAGGGGTCAAGGCCAGGGCGTCTAGACCAGAGCTCGGAGTTACTCTTTCTTTCAGGGAACAGGCGGAGGCTGGATCAATCTAGACGAGAGCGAGGTAAGATAAAAAAAAGGGTGCGTACCGTACTGCACAATCTCTTGATCGATTGGTGTTCGTTCACCCAAAGGAGCGTCATGGAAGCAAGACCTTTTGTTTTTTCTTTCCATTTGCTCACCCCTATTGTTGTCAGTAAGAGAGCTGAAAGCTTTATCTTATCCAGCAAGATCCTGTTTGACACCGTTCTTGCGCGACCTTGGGTCAGAGGAGCGAAAAGGGGCACGAATGAAATCTCGAGGTTGCATGCCCACTGGGCACGGTGTTTGGATGGTCGATTGTGGGTGATGATTGTGTTTGGATTGGATTCGTTTGTTGACGAATGTACATTTTGATCGCATGACAGACTGATATGCTATCGCACTGTAGCACAAAGGGAGGGCGGTGGCAAGTTTATCAAACCATATTTTGCATGATCTTGCTTTCTTTGTTCAGCGTGCCATTCAAACAGTCGACAGCTGCTTTCTTTAGGTTCAATGTTTTGTTTTGTTTTCCTTCTGCCTTTCATGTTTTCGTTGAGCACAAAGTCAGGTGCGGCTTTCATTGTATTTGTTGATTGTGTCTCTCTTGCTGTCTTGAGATCACACAAGGTCTATTCCGCCCAGGCACCAATACGCTTCGAAGTGAACCTTACCTCCATGCCCATGTCCAGCGAGCAACACAAAGTTACAGTTCGGAGCACAATCGCCCCATCAAGGTTCGACCTCACGCTCAGTGCTCTCTGCTGCAACCCCAGGTGGAAAGAAATCTAAAAATCTTGAATAAATTATTCACGATTTGGTCGTGAACCTTGTGCCTTCCGCCGCAGGAAGATCTTGTGTTCTGCTGCTCTGAAGACAAACAACCAAACAAGCCGAGTGGATTTGATTGGCCAGGCTGCATGCGTGGTCCAGTTATCAATCAATCTCCTTGTGCTTGCCTCGTCTGTGGTGTTCTGTGGGAGCCAAAACCACAGGGTTGTGGAGAAGCACAATAATGAGTTTGTGAGCGCCTTTTCATCAGGTTGCTCCACCTAACACCAACAAGGAGAGCACAAAAAAAAACTTTGACCGTCATTCTCTCGACTCACCCCTCTGTACCTCAGACCTTAGAAACTGCGGGACAGAGCCAAACAAGAGCCAGATGAATGAATTGAGAACCCAAGATGACAAACACCGCTTCGGCGATAACGGATCTCGGCCAACATTTTTTTTTTTGAACCTGACCAGGACCTTGAAGTAAAGACAAGGCTACGCCTTTTGTATTCTCTCTTCCTCTCTTCACTTTACCTCCTTTCGACCTTTTTAACCCTGAGGGATCCAGCGCGACATCGACGTGGATGCAAGGTCAAGACAGGATGTATTTCTGGGCGCTATCAGCACCAAGTTCATTGTAGCTGCACAGGCAAAGAGACCATGACATATCGAGGCGATTATCGTAGTAGAGGACGGGGTGTTCATTCATTCACAAGACTGTGGACCACTCCACTGTTGTCTCAAAGCTGTGGTTCTTCCATGTCGACTTATGATGAGAGGGAGTTGACTTAGCAACGAAGCCGTCTGTTCTGCCTGTCTCGGTTCCTCGCTGTAATAGACAGAATCCCCAGGCGGCTGGCCTTGAAATGGCCATGGGATGCATCTCCCAATGGAGCCGAGTCTTGTTTGCTTTCTATGGTTTGCTTGGGTGTCCTCCGATTGCCTTGTCTTCGGTTGTTCTCTTCTTGGAAGCCGGTGTTTTTGCAATTGGAGATCTATTGAGAGGACCAATAGACCACTCCTGGGTTCAACTTTACATTGAAATAAACTAAAGTGACAAGGATGGAAAACAAACAAAGTTGACATGATTGGACGATTGGATTGGATCGTATTGTAAACTATGAATTGCCAGCGTGGAAATTGTGTCTGTGGGACATAGTCGCTCGATGGTACCACTGCTCTCTCGCCTGGACGTCTTTGATTTCCACTGATAAAGAACAATCAGCTGCGGGCTCACTCTGAAATGGGTTTTTTTGGTTGACCACGGACACAACATAAAGGTCCCCGTCCAGCAAACGGCGATACAGTGCTCATTCAGGTCGGGCACCTGAGGCGGCGCCATAATCTGGTACCTGATACACCCGAGAATTACATCTAGACAACGTGGCAAGATCCTTTCTCATTTACCCTTCACGGCCACTGTACCAAGACACAGTCGCCGAGAATGCACTGTGCAGTAGTGGATGTGGGTAAATTTAGCCAGACAGTAATAATAGCCACCTTGCCCCCTCTTCCTCTCTCACTTCTGCTTCGCGATGGTGCCGATAACATTGCTCTGACGACCTTTCTGCTTCTCTCTGCCCATCAGTCCTCCCCTTGCCTTTTGCCATCCCTGCTTGATCGTTGCAACTGACACTTGAGATATCTCTTATCACCGCCACAGGCACTGGGTCTGCAGTTCACAAACAAATTAACGCGATTCTCCCTCCCACCCTACCTCCCTTGTCGATTGAATATTGATCTTGATCGAATCCAGTTCAGTCCTTATTCCCCACGCACTCCTTCAGCCCTCCAGCCAGACTTATAAAAGCTCTCTGCTTTCCGCAAGTCACCCATCCCGACGGCTGCATCGCCCCCCCCCCAATATCCTGCTCTGTGGTGTGATCAGTTCTTTTTTTGTCCTCAGTCACTTCTTCGATTCTCACGGCTCTTCCTCAGTTCTCCCACCCCTCCCCATCAATCAGCAAGTTCCTCCCCCCAAACATGGCTGCAACAAGGTCATCTAAATCGTCCTCTACCCCGCCTGCTCTCCCAACCGAAGCCTCATCCTCGTCCTCGTCCCCATCCTCCCCTACGACTCCGCCCTCAAAGCCACTGACCAAGAACGTTTTTCGGCTACATGGTGTAAATGTCCTGAACCGCAAAAACGTCGACTCAATCGCTCGCCTGACTGCCCTGGAGAGACGACGCGCTACCCATATCCTTGATGAACGTCAGAGGCGCGATACCATGAACCAACTTATCACCGAGCTTGGTAGTTTAGTCCAGGAATCAGCCAACGGTATCGATGCCAGTTCACATTCCTCATCCTCTTCACCACCGCCGCCATCCTCACCACCACCGCCATCACCAGTCTCCTCTTCTAGTAAAGAACGCCCACGTCGTTCTCCCTCTGAGGAATATGGTGGTGTCGAGAAGAGGTCCGCTGTAAAGTCAAACTCGATTACCACTCTCAGGAACGCCATTAGCGAGATCCGCCGATTGCGAAACTACGCCGGTCTAAAGCCCATCGTGTCCACTTCGATGGCCATCGACGATGGGGAAGAGGAAGCAGTGAATACTACATCCCCCGTTCAATCCTCGCACATGTCTCTCTCACCCACAGAATTGGCGCCGTCACAGAGACCTTTCTCATCTGGTCTCCCGACATCAACGACTTCCTCGCAGCAGCTAAATTCACCTCCACTCTCACCATCCGGCCTCACGGAACAATGCCCTCAAGCAAATTCGCACACGGCGCTGTTATCAGCACCTGATGCATCTCAGCACGCCCAAATTCCAGTAGCCCTCCCTTCTCTCAGCTCAGTTGTGTCTCAATTGCCTCAGCATCCCCTTCCAGCCTTCACTGGCCTATACAGAGGTCCTCTCCCACCAGTACAACCCAGCTGAGATGAAGCATAACAAAAAAGAACAGAAGACAAGGGGTCGAGCAAGAAGTGCTTCCCCCCTCCCTTTGGCTTGCCAATGGCCCAGCTCTCAACCTCCTCCCTCAATTTCTTTTTTGTCAACCCTTGTAAAACCATCTACTCCCTTTAATAAAACAAAGAAAGTTGTACAGCATGATTTCAATGTTGCAAACAAGTTTGAAAGCTATGAGATTCTTGGTATCAGATCCAGGAAACTACTTGTAAAATATTTAACTGCGGGAGGTCCATCGATCTTTTTATCCGCATCGACTTTGACGAGAAGACCCATTTGTTCAACTTTTGAGTGCCAACTTCGCAAAAAAGGCGTAGACCCTTAACAACAGGCCGACGTGCCAGACGCGCCTCCATTTTGAGCGCGCATGTCCTCTCATTGCTGGGACAAGTCCAAGAATGCATCTCCCTCATTAAAACATCCTTCGTCTCTTTCTCTTCATTGCTGTTGGACCAAAGCTAAGGATGCAGCGATTTGCCATTGCGCATGTACCCGACATTCTCTGCCGTAAACGAGATAGAAGAGCTAGAGCTGTTTAGGCCGTAAGCCCCTCATCAAGAAGTCGTTGTTCGAGCTCGGAGATGTTTCTAGTGAGTAGAAACACTGAGGAGAGAGAGAGAGAGAGAGGGAGAAAGAGGAGAGAGGGAAAAAGGGAGAAAGAGGAGAGAGCGAGTGCGTGAGAGAGTCGACATGTTGTCAAAGCTGAACTGCGGCCGTTGGTCTTTCTCTTGGTCCGAGCATAGAAATGGCCCGAGCACAATGGGTTCAAAGGGTTCCAAAGCGAAAACTGGTTCAGGAACTCTTGTCCCAGAGTCCAAGGGAGAGAGGGATGGGGCAGCGTGCATGTCCATGGTGAGAACAAAGCGAACCGTGCGCAGGCACACAGACACGCACGTTGTCAGCAGACCGTGCTCCTTTGCAGAGAACCCCTTTTTTTGCCGCCGTAACGCTGCAAGGGCGAGGCAGCTGGTCAGAACGCTGTTGGTCATCGTTTCCCGTCTGCCGTATTTTTAACCTTGGTCATTCGTCTTGGCTGCCCCTATGTTGGAGGCACCTTCATCACGAAGGGTCAACGGGCCAAGAAGAGAGAGGCATTCGAACTGTTGCAGAATGGCTTTTACTCTTCTTCGTTTTCGAACCCTTCGTCCTTCCACGATCTCAATCGCCTTCTTGCAGGTGAACGTTACAGATTCCAGCTACTAATACTGTAGATCACTCTCCTAACAGCCATCGAATGGATGCTTCCCTCCTCCCCTCGACGTGTCCGATCGCCTCCCTCCACACAATCTGATATAGCCACTCGTAGATTCCTTGACGATCCTCTACCTCGATTCCACCAAGTGCGCCTATCAGCAGCATCTCAGTTGCCAGTAACTCCACCCTACACAGGACCAAGCATTGGAGCAGGAGCAAGAGCAGATCATCCTCGAGCAGATTATCAGCGTCGATATCAACCACCCCAGCACCCAGATCCCTCTCTATCCGTAGAAAAGAAGCCGGCTCATCGTCCCTCTGGAGGCGACAGTCACTCAACGTACTATCCCTCTGCACCTCAGGAGCCTTTGTCACCAACAGGAAGGACGCCTTCAATCATGACTCGGAAAACAACGCCTCGGCCAACATTTGACGCTCTCCCAGTGTCGATGCCAATGCCTCGGGCGCCAACGCAACCCACTACATCAGCGATAAGACATCTCTCTCCTCCACCGAGAATAATAGGACAGTACCCAGCCGCTCGCAGTGAAGAAAGCGGGTCCAAGGAAAAAACAAAACCGACGACAGCTCTTTCACCCCCCATGTCTCCAACTTTGGACTCTACCGCTACTCCTTATGCCCCAGGAGAGTTTTATCCACCAATGCCTCACAGTGGCGGAACATATCGAGCCTCATCATCGCCCATGCAGTCATACCCGCTTTCTCACTGGCTGCAAGCGCCGTGGATGAGGATGGCATCCCAGATTCCTAGTGCGCTAGCGCCAATGTTTTCATCCATATCAATGCCGATGCCAGTTCATTATGTTTTCAAGCCAAAGAAGGTGCAATTGACAGACGGCAACCTAGTTCTGGATACGCCGGTTCCCACGAGCTATCTCTCAGCAGTGGATCATCAGACTGGACTGGAGTTTGAGACGATGAGGTATATGGCCGTGACCTGTGATGCCGACATGGTGCCAGAGGGTAAATACAAACTCCGGACACACAACTTGAAGCGCTCTGTCGAGCTGGCTATTTGTTTGACAGTGAACGAGGTAGGAAAACCATTCTCAAAGGAGATCAATAGCCTTAAGCGACGACTTTAAGAACTGGCAGTCTCATGTTCTATGGTTTTTTTTTTCATCGTTTTCATTCTAGGAATCGCCGCAAGCATTTTGCTTGACTCTGCACTCTCTGATCAAAAACATTCGACAAATGTGCGCCCCGCTTTCAAAGTCAAAATCGCACAGGAACCCCGCTTGGGCGGAAGAGGACTCATGGAAGAAAGTCGTGATTTGCATAGTGGCAGATGGTCGTCGTCATTTGAATCCCATTATCCTTAAGGTCTTGGCTTCCATGGGATGTTGGCAGGAGGGTGTCGCAAAGAACCAGGTGAATGGAAATGCAGTACAGGCCCATATCTTTGAGGTAAAGACTCCCCTCCACGGTATACATATTCTCCCTTCTCATTGACTTCTGCACCTCCATTTCTCACACTGTCTCTTGAAATCTATATAGTATTCAACTCAAGTTTCTGTGGACAGCAAGCTAAAACTCAAGGGCAGGACACTTAAGAACAGCAACAAACACCACTTCCCGCCAATTCAAATTGTATTCTGTCTAAAGGAGCGTCACACAAAAAAGCTCAACTCTCACCGGTGGTTCTTTCACGCCCTTTGCCCTCTATTGCAACCCAGGATCACTCTCTTGACTACGGCAGGCGCTAAAATCGGGAATGGAAGTCTTTATCATCTCTGGAACGCGTTCGATAGAAACCCAAACTGCGCAGGAGCATGCGGAGAGATCAGGGTCGCCAAAGGTCTCCTGTGGTGGAAAGTTTTGAATCCGATCATTGCTGCCCAGATCTTTGAATACAAGGTCTCGAGCGTGCTCGAGAAGCCGTTCGAGAGTATTTTCGGCTATATCTCCGTTATGCCAAGCGCCTTAGTTGCCTACCGGTACCAAGCACTTTTGCCTGAACCAGTTTCGGGACGGGGTCCTCTCACCGCTTATTTCGAGCCAGATTACTTGGTTTTCAGCGAGGATCATCGAGAAGTGGGGGAAGTCCTCCAGTATTCTTATTTCGCCGAAGATCAGATCCTACCATTTTTAGTGGCCACGAGGGAGCGACAACAGAATACGATGCAGTACGTTCGTTCAGCTTGGGCGGAAACCGAACTGCCAGCAGGAATTGGTACCTTTCTGGGTATGAAACGCAAATGGCAGAATCGTAGATTCTTTGGACTAATCTATGCAGTGTCACATGTGGCTGCGATCTGGAGGAGCGGGCACCATTTCTTGAGAAAGATTTGGTTGACTCTGGAGATTATCTACCTAGGCTGCGACACAGCCTTTTGGTTCTTGGCTCTGGTAAGATAGATGTTCAAACGATAACACCCAAAAGTTTGAGGTCTCAAATGAGACTCGATTTGGCAATATCTATACACTCGGATGTTAATTCGTTGTTCTTTCTAGGGAAATTACTATCTCGTTTTCTATTACATGGCTCAGACATTGTCGTCAGCATCTCATATCAACTTTGGAGAGACGGCCTTCATGTTGACACGTTACATCTACATCTGCTTGATTGTTGTCGTGATGATGATATCCATGGGTAATCGACCTCGAGGGTAAGTTCCCCCACGGTATAAACAGTCCAAAGAAACAGGAGCAGGAGGGCCCCGATTATTGACGTGAATGTCTTTCATTCCATCGTTTAGACAATCACTCTACCTATTTATCCTCAGCTTCATTTTTTTTGCATTCATTCAAGCGTATATTCTCTTCGCAGCTGGCTATCTAACATTTTTGCACGCAACCGAGTTTTTGCCATATGCAAACTGGCAGTCTTTCCAAACGGTTGTTGCCGTGTTCAAGGCCGCTGGGTACCACGTCTTGATTTTGGCCCTGGTTTGTTGCTACGCTGTCTATGTGGTGTCCTCTCTACTTTACGGAGAGCCATGGCACATGATTGCGTGCTTCGTACAGTTCTTGTTGCTTTTGCCCAGTTATGTCAGCGTCCTTGGTGTTTACGCGTTTTGCAATATGCACGAAGTCAAGTAAGTCGTCTCACACTTCAAGAGGTTAGCTACACGATGATTACGGGAATTTACTGGAAGATTTTTCTTTATTGTTTAGCTGGGGAATCAAAGAGCCAGAAGACCACGAAATGGACCCTATGATTAGTCGTGAGGCCATCTACCACGCTTCCACGGTCCTCATGCCGGACGAAAGCTACGTTGCTTCCGCCTATCAGGATGCCATCGATGATCTCGACCGGAAGAAGCGACCTAGACATTCCTTCATCAGCTCCGTTTCTACACTGGGAAGCAATTCTTCCACTCTTTTACCCACCCATTCCAATGGCGGACCCAATTCTTCATCCTCTTCTCTGATGCCGTCATACACGAACAAGACCAAGGTAGCCAAGGCAGCCAAGAAACAAAGGGACGATATCAAGACCCTTCAATCGGATTACTATCGAACGTTCCGAACCCGTATTCTCTTGTTGTGGATTGTTGTCAACGGTGCTTTGGTTATTACCATCTCCTCGGATCAACTGGCTCCGTATTTGGTTCTGAAAGATGGCTCGAATCTCTATGTGACGATCGTGGTCTGGACCATCACCATTGGCGCCACCGGAAGGTTCTTGGGAAGCTTGGTCTATCTCATAGGTTGGATTTGGCAGTTTCTTAGACAGCTGCGAAGTTAACTAGACTGTGCGCTTGTAATTTTTCTCGAGGAGCGAAGCGCCGATTCCAAAGATAGTCAGCAGAAGGGGATGAGGACGAACTTTTTAGGGAGTTGGTCATTATCTGTTGTCTTTATTAACATGCCATTTCGTAGAGAAAAAGAAAGAATATCATCTGGTCGTCATCATTTATTTGTTACGACACGTATCCGTGATTATTGTTGTGGGCATATTGAGGGCTGGAGGGGCCGGTGGATGGGGTGTGAGCTTGGTTGGCCACAGGGGTATAAGGGGTCTGAGGAGTCGCAGCGCTGGTGGAAGGCGTGTACTGGGCTTGGGTGTACGAGGGGTTGCTACCATTGTCCGAGGACGCAGTCTGGGGTTGGAAGATGTTTGGGCTCTGGGGCTCCACGGGGGCAATGCCCAAGGTAGGGGGGGTATACGAATAGGTGGACTGCTGTTGCTGCTGCTGCTGCTGCTGGAAAATCGGAGGATTTAGGTTCTGGGCCAAAGGCAAGGGGTGTTGTGGGGCGGGCGAGTAAGCATCCTTGCCAGAGTCCACATAGGGAATGTACGAGTTGTGAGGGTTGTAGGCTGGGACCTGCTGAGGGGTCACGTAGGGATACGCCTGCTGCATCTGTTGCTGTTGCTGTTGTTGGAATGGCTGGTGCTGGTGCTGTTGTTGTTGTTGTTGTTGTCGTTGTAATTGTTGTTGTTGTTGTTGTTGTTGCTGAAGAGGCGGCGAGGCAAGATAAACAGGCTTGGAAGCTGTGTTCAAAACAGGGGCAGGGGGAGGGACTGCCGCCGCCGCTGCAGCCGCTGCAGTCGCAGCGTTGGATCGACGGCGATGACGGAAAAAGAAGAAAACGACGAAAGCGATCACCACCAATCCACCAGCGACACCTCCAGCGATAGCTCCGACATTCGAGCTGCTCTTGGAAGAAGAGGTCTTTCCACCGTTGTTGCTCCCACTGTTGCTGGGCTGGGGACCGACGGAGGCCGAAGGGGAAGGCACGGCTGCAGGCTGGACCAATCCAGGGCCGCTCCAAGCAGCGGCCACGGTGTCGAAACTGTTGAAGGTGGAGGAAACGGCGCCTGTGATGGAGCTGCCGTAGGTTACAATCTGAGAACCCAAGGCTGTGGCCGACATGGAGGGCGAGAAAGGAGGGACGTTTCCAGAAACGGAGACGCGTTGAAGCTTGGGTCCTGTGGCTGGGTTAATAGAGTAAAGCACAGTGGATCCATCTGCAGCCTGAACATTCCAAGAGATTACAAAAAAAAAAAAAAAAAAAAAAAGAGTACATACACGAGAAGGAAGGTATTACAAGAAAAGGTTGGGTTGTGAGCACTTTGAAGAAAAAAAAATGTCTCCGGATACCGAGCCTGCCCTGCAGGGTTGGATGGTTGAGCTGTACCTGATCCAGGATGTAGGCGACACCCACCATGGTGACAGGGATGGCATTGTAGGTCAGTGTGATGCTGCTCATGTCCACAGGTTGAGCGCTCGACAGAGAAAGGATCCTGTCATTCTGGGAATTGTTGATGGGGGCGGCCGAGTCCAAGGACGTATACATGGTTGCTCCACCATTGATATCAAAGACTACCTGGTATCCCTGAGCAGGTGTAGAGGAGGTCGGAATGAAGGTTCCGACGCTGAGAAGAGGAGTGGCTGTTGGGTACTGCGAGATCACGAAGCTGCAACAAAAATGGGATGGGGAGACAAAGAATTCAGTTGCCTGGGCTTGACATGAACCAAGAGTTGAGAGCTTGATGAAAGAAAAAAACCAGATGGGGCAAAGGCAAACAAACACGCAGCCCGCCTGCTCCCATGGACATACTCTCTTTGACTGTTGACGGTATCGGTGGCATTGATACGAAGAGCAGACCAGGCGGAATTAGTGATGTTGGAGGGGTGGTCCAGCAACGCCGTGAACCAGCTCGAGGGGCCGACAGCACCAGAGATAGAAAACACCCTGGGCGAGACAAACAGATAGTCCGAGAAACCAATGGGGTCGTCCATGAACTTGCTGACCGGGTACAGGTTGGTGAAGTAGGACATTGCTCCAAACTGAACCATCAGCATGGGGTTGTTAGTGTTGGCCTGGTTACCGGGATATGAGAAACAGGCCTTGGGAGATCCGCTGGTCCAGAACAAGCCAGCTGGCTCGGTGGAGTTTAGGAGCGTTGCTGCGGGTGCGTTGATGTTGGTGAGATCAATGGAATAGAACTCCAGTCGTCCTTCGGCTGAAGGAGGCACTCCTGCCAGGTAGACTGTGGAAGCAGTGAGCGAAGGGGCGATACATGCGTTTGGGTACGCAGGAACTAAAACGGCGCTCATGACAGTTTCAAGAAGAAGAAAGAGTGAAGAGGGAGGAGGACGAGGTCGGAGGCGAGCTTGGGGGAGAAATTGGGAGAGAACAGTGAAAACAGAGCAAACAATCGTTGCAGGACCTTTTGCAGCGGCTGTGCCAGAGAGGATGCCATTGTTTGTAGGTGCTTGTTGTCTCTTCATGAAGAGTTCTTTTCTCACAGAGCCCGGAGAGCAAAGCGGGTCGACCCTCGTCTCGACCGCATGGCCCAATCTCTGAACACAAAGAGCCTCGCCCTGACATTCGAGCCGCTGCGGCGTCTGTAAGGGTGGTGTTGGTTTCCAACTGGATGGTTGCATGTGGACGCGACGTGCTCGTGTAAGGTGGTCTCGCTGGCTCTAACTTCCTGGCCACACAACAACCTCCTGACGATGTCCCTTCTTCTTTAGTTCTTCAACACAACACCCTCTGTTCTTGAGTACTGGTATCCTCGGCCCTATGGTGTCGTAGTTGGGTTCGTAAGCCACGACAGCCCAAATGGATAGGGGTAGAAGAGCTGTCTTTTACCACGTAAACAACTTTCTGGACTTGCCACTTTCTGCTTCGCGCGCTGCTTGTGGCTGGAAAGATCACCAATTGCCAAAAACAGATGTCGCACGTGATGTGACTGCCTTACGGACAAATGGTCCTGTGCTTGCTTCTTTTCGCCAAACAATCTCGTTCATTCCTGCTCCTCAACCCAACTCTCTCCCAATCAACATGCTTCTCGCCAGAATTAACCCCGTTGCCAAGCGCGTTGCCACGGTCAGTTTCCTAGCAGGAATGCATTAGGCTCGAGGACTCGACGAGATTTATTTTTATAATCTTTGTGTCGAGACGCGGAAAAATTTCTGTTCAAGGAGGTGGAGCTGACGCGTCTTTTTGTTGCCCTTTCTTCTTCTTGTACAGACCTCTGTCGGTGCCGTTCGTACTCTTGGTATGGATAACGTGGAATATCTAGGAAATGAGTGTTGACAGCGCGATGAACCTGGGATAGAAGCAGGGACTGACTTTTCAAAGAGCCTTCAGAGCCTCACCAACTCCTAACGTTTGATATGATTTCTCTTCCGGAACTGTTCTAGTGAACAAGGCCACGATTGTCGGACGTGTTGGTCAGGATGCTGAGATCAACGCTGCCGGCCCTGAACGCTCTGTCGTACATTTCTCCATTGCCACATCTGAGAACCGCAAGGATGCCGAAGGTAAACAGGCTTGCAATACCAGAACTCTGGACCACGGACACGCCCTCACTTGTAGAAAGGCTGACTTTTTTTATGACACCACAATGATTTCTTCGCCGCTAGGTAACTTGATCAAGACTACTCAATGGCACAGAATTGTCTCTTGGGACCAAAAGAAGAACCCATACTTGGCTGAGCGCGTCAAGAAGGGCGATCTCGTCTACGTGGAGGGACCCATTCACTACCGCACCTACACTGGCAAGGACGGCACCGAGAAGAGCCTCACCGAGATTTCCATGAGTACGCCATCTCCATTCTTCCAACGATTGTTGGTGGACGTCTATTGTTTCATTGTTTCATGATGTGTTGACAACATTTTTATTTTGTTTTTACCTAACTCTATTCTGTTTTTATTTCTGAACATGTCCACATGTTTTTTAGGAACCTTCCAAGCGCTGTCCCCTAAGCAAGAGTAGTTACAAGAGAATGAAGCACAATGTGTAGTTTTAGAAAGAACATCTGGCCGTAATCTGAAGGCTCAGGGGGCGATGGAACCTGGAAATGCCGTGGACATGCAGTGCAGGACACCTAATCCCAATTCGAACGAAAAAAAAAACTTCAATAAAGGAGCGGCGGACAAGGTCATTTTATCAAAGATTTCACTGGGATGTGCCTTCTCTTTCGTTCTATCCCTTGACTGCATGATGCTGTTGAAGGACACTGAAAAGAGTCAATGATCTTTAGCAGCTTCTCCAACCTTGCAATCTATTCCTAGTAGGTATATATCTCAAGGCGAGATGTATGTTCCTCGGGTGGATTCCGATCTCTTGGTTTTGCGATTGTGGGGATGTATTGTGGGAGACTGTATAGCGCGATGCTAGGTTTGGGTGGCGGTGCTAGGAATGCCCGCGGCGATCCAAAGACTTTAATGCAAGACACATTCCGCGTATTCTTTGGTTCGTCATAAAAGTGATCCCCTTTCTTTTTGTGCTTGCGCCAGGCGTTTCGCCATGATTTATGGATAAGAAATTGGTCGTCTATTCTACCTTTTTTGTCTTTGAAACGAGTCCAGGGTGGTTAATGGCATTCAGGCGTTCGACCAACTCTGGGTGTGATCGGTGGTACATTGAAAAGAGCCAGTCTGGGTTCATAGTGCCCAAGTTCTTGAGCTGGAGTTTAATCAAGCCAGAGGCCAAAGAGCTAGCGTAGCCGAGGTTACGGGCAAAGGCGTCAGCTTGGAACTCGTACCGACGACTGATCATGTTGGTGATAAAACTCATGGCGCTGTCCACGGGCGAGTACAAAAACTGGAACAGCAGGAAGCCGATCAAAGTTGGGGTGGTGTCCATAAATCCAAATGACTGGTACATGGCCTTGTTGTTGATAAAGTGCGAGAAGAGGTAAAAGGTGGCAAAGATCTGGACCTGGCTGAATGCGAGCATCTTGAGCGTATGATTACAGGCCCAGTGTCCGAGCTCGTGAGCTACAAGCCAACAAAGACTGTCGTTAGTTTTACCGAGTTTTCAATAACGTGTCTAGAAAAAGCCATATCATAGATACATAGATACTGTACCAAGCACCGCGCAAGTTTCGTCGTTGTTGGAGTGTTCCAAGAGGGTATCATAGAGGACAATGCGTTTGTTCTTGAAGAATCCATAAAAGTACGCGTTCGAATGTCCCGACCGCTTGCTCCCATCAATCACAAACAGTTTTGTCAAAGGAAAGTGGATCCTGCTGGCCAAGGCCTCGATCATGGTACGGAGCTCACCGTCAGGCAGAGGCTCAAACTTGTTGAACAAGGGTTGAATGAATGTAGGGAAGATCGAGACCATGATGAGCTGGAAGGCGACCCTGCAAGAGGCAGATGCAAATAAATCAGGGTCAATAACATAGATCGAGATTGTAATTTGCTCAGAGACTGTCGTGTCCTGCCCTGAGCAACGAGAAACACCTACATGAATAGCCAAACGTAAAGGAAGAAGTTCTCGCCGCTGATTTTGATAACCTTGAGGAATCCGGCAAGGAAGGGGATGCCAATGGCCCCTCCAACAAGATGACCTTTGATCATGTCTGTAATGTACAATCGGAGGGTCTGCTTGTTGAATCCATGTCGCTCCTCGATCACAAAGGTCGAGTAGAGGGAAAAGGGGAGCGAGATGATGGTCGACGACACTGAAAGAGCCACAAAGAACACGAGGGATTGGGTGATCTATCGCGTTGCCGCACAGTGCTGGAGATTAGTGACGGACGATCGGAGCAGACAAGAATTACCGGCTCAAAGTTCAAGCATGCGTCTCATTTCTGTACCTCATATTCGCGACCATATCCAGCGAGTCTGAACATCACATCGCCAGAGACGGCCCAGAGCCACGGCATCCAGTCCAAGGTGAGCGTCAGGGTGCTCTGGATCTGGCCAAATACCGATTCTACAAAGCCAAAGCGGGCCTTGTCCCTTCCGTATGCCTGTGCCTTTTGAAACTGATCCTCGGTGACTTGTTCACGGAGAGCCTTGGGGAGAACAGTGGAGCAGAGGTTGCGGTAGTGGCGATATCTGCCGATCCCAGGGCACATGAAGGCATACGTTAATCACCGAGCGTCGATATGATCTTATTGAGCTGCATGGTCGTGTGAGTGGGTGTTTACCTGAGGTATTCTTCCCAGAGAAAGACAGTGTACATGAATGCGAGAACAGATTCCTTGTATGGGAATGGGCCATTGTCGCCCAATGTCCTTGAAAGCAAGGCTGTGGCGGCGTGTTGGAGCGAGAGGAGAGGAGAGGAGCCCATGGCGGAGGGATGCAGATGCAGAAGCAGAAGCAGAGGCAGAAGCAGAGGCAGATGCAGAAGAGGCAGGGGTGAATGGGCGTCTTTGCAGGCACAGAGCACACTCTGTCCATTGGTGGCTTGGCGGGGAATTTTTGTTCGTCCGTCGTCCTCGAGAGAGAAGAGAGAGAGAAGAAGAGAATGAGAGCCGTGCAGAGGTGTGTGTCCATGCACACATGCACACATGCATCTCTTTTGCTCTTGACTCTCTTTTTTTTCTTTCTTTTTTTTATTGCTTCTTCTCTCACTCTGTCTTCCCACTCTCCTCTCTCCCTTTCCTTCCATCCATCCGCTCATCCCACCCCCACCACTCCACATTCCCCGCTCCTGCTCCCTTCCTCCCTTCAAGAACTCAGCCTCATTCATGTCTAACCTCAAACGCGACTTCGAGCCACAGGCCCAAGGCTCCCTGGGTCCCGAGGATATCCAGCTCTCCAAAAAACCACGCACCGAAGAACCGACGCGGGGTCTTCTCCAGGCAAACAGCAATGGCAATGGCAATGGCATCCATGGTGGTTTAGGTCATAACCATACTGCTATTCCCCCACAGCAGCAGCCAGGCGGCCATCCATTCTCTCATCCACAACATCTGCAACCTCATCCCCCGGCTCATTCTTTTGCACCTCCGACAGACCTTGGTACACCAGCTGCGCCTGCTGCAGCACCGCCGACCACGAGTCGAAAGCCCAACTACCAGTTAAAGTACTCGCTGGTGGGCCATCGCAAAGCAGTCTCCAGTGTAAAGTTCTCGCCCGATGGGAAATGGTTGGCGAGCTCTTGTAAGTCTGCGAGTCTCTTGGCCAAGGGGGCAAGAAAAGGGAAAGAGAAAAAAAAAATTGCGCGTCCATGCACGCGTTTGTTTGGCGTCAACATCATTGAAAACCAAAGGTCTCTTTTGTAAACGCGCGCCCTCTGTTCTTCACGATCTTCTTTCTAACAGTGCAATGCCATGTCATTGTGAATGATATTAGCTTCAGACAAGACTGTCAAGATTTGGAACGCCCTTGACGGCAAGCACGAGAGCACGATGGAGGGCCACTCACAGGGAATCTCGGACGTTGCATGGGCGTCTGACTCGCTCTCTTTGTGCTCTGCTTCTGATGACAAGACAATCCGCATTTGGAGCTTGGAAACAGTAAGTCCGCCCATCGGGAATTCTTGCATATCGTATCGACACTGCCACCATCACGGAAAGCTCTCTCTAAAAACAGCACGACGTCTCTTTGAATACCTACTGTCTGTCGTTAGAGCCAAACCACAGAGATCTTGCGCGGACACACCAATTATGTATTCTGCGTCAACTATAACCCGCAGTCAAATCTCATCGTGTCGGGATCTTTTGACGAGACTGTCCGAATTTGGGATGTCAGGAAAGGTACACTAGTGCAGTCGACTTTTTGCAGTGTTTGACATAGCCAAAGCTCATATCCAACCGAAACATTAGGAAAATCGATCAAGACGCTTCCTGCCCATTCAGACCCAGTCAACGCTGTCCACTTCAACCGCGATGGCACCATGATTGTATCATGTAGCTACGATGGAGTTGTGTACGTGACTCATGGGGCTGTGAGATTGCATGTGACAGGTCCTTGTTCTCTTACTGACTCTGGTTATTTTTGCCCATGATATCTAGTCGCATTTGGGATACAACAACAGGCCAATGCCTGAAGACTCTTATTGACGACAACAATCCTCCAGTGTAAGCTCATTGTTGCATCTCCCTTTCAATTCGACTGTAGGAGCAAGCAGGATAATGTCACTGAACCCTTTTTTTATATCTTTTTTTTAAAAAACATCCTAGCTCCTTTGTAAAGTTCTCGCCCAATGGAAAGTTCATTCTAGCCTCGACTCTGGATGATACTATTCGACTATGGAACTACCACACTGGAAAGTGTCTGAAGACGTACACAGGACACAAGAACGACGCTTACTGTATTTTTGGAAGTTTCTCGGTGACAGGCGGAAAGTGGATCGTGAGTGGAAGCGAGGACAATTGTATATATATCTGGAATCTTCAAACTCGCGAAGTGGTTCAAAAGCTGGAGGGCCACACTGGTACGTTATTTTTCATGGACCCATTCGTCGACCCTGACTGACTATGAAGATTGCAAGAGAAAAAGAGATGAGGAGAGATGGTAGCCCGAGATCATTCACTTATTCCTTTTCCCTCCCCGGCGTACAGATGTTGTTCTCTGCATTGCATGTCATCCAACGCAAAACATCATTGCATCGGGAGCAATTGACAAGGACAAGACGGTCAAGATTTGGGTTGACAATTCCAACGCATGATACCATGTCGAAGTATCGTTGAGATGAATCCTTGTTTAAATTTTGATAGGTCTCTTGATATCTCGAGTCTCGTCCTTTCCTAACCAAACATTACATTGCATATTGCTGGATGCAAACCGACCAACAAAATAAGGACTGTGGACAAACATATAACTTGTCATGACAGATATCAGTCGGATTGTCGTCGTAGTATTTTGGGAAACGCGCGGTAGTAAAGACCCCTCTTTTATGCCCAGATTGGAGGAATTGACTGTTCTAATGTACACTCTGGGTGATCACGGACGGTACGGGTGTAATAGGAGACTTTGGGGATGGGATTTCAAAAATGGCTCTGGTGGCGACGAGGACGTCCTTGGGGGAGGACCAGTAGATGATCCTAGCCTTCACCATCTCGGGGTTTTCCCTGATCTCCTTTTCCAACAAGAGATTTGCTCGAGCCAAGACAATGCCATTGCTAAGATAACAAAGGAAAAGAGACACAAGAATGAATATAAGTTCTCTGTTTCTTTTTTTTCTCTTTTTTTCTTTCCATGCCAGTCTGTCCTCTGTGATGAATAAAACAAAATAAAATATAAAATACCTTTGCAGTCTTGTAGAGGGGCAAAAGTCATTAGTAGAGTCGCCCATGTAGACGATCCGGTCCCAATGTTGTGAATCGATCAGTTTTTGAAACTCTTGGCCTTTGCAAAGGTTGGCGGCGCAGGGACGGGGGCAGCCGTGGGGCAGTTTGTCCAGTCCATGAAACCGCGCCACGCGAAGACGACCTTGTTCGTCAAAGTGAGAAGGGTTGGTGATGATCCTGGAAAACAAATGGTCGATTCCATGTGCCTACAAAGAAAAAAGAACATGGGCAAAGTTAGTTCTCACAAATATCGCAAAGGGAACCCATCCTTTCCTTTTTCTTCCGAGTACTCGTCCCACACACGTTACCTTGAGGATTGTATCAATGTAAAAAGTGTTGGCGTCAGAGATGATCACCAGCTCAGATCCCTGGGACTTCATTAACTGAAGAGCGGCAATCGTTTCTGGCATCTATTTCCAAGTTCATCCGTCTGTTAATCGTTCCAGTTCATTTTTATCGATTAATGGCATCCCCTCTTTCTCTCCCTGTTTCATTGGACTAGAGACACGTTTTCTTTTGAGTGGAGTTGTCACCTACCATAGGAATCTCCCTCAAAGTGCTTTCTAATTGAGCCTTGGTCACTCCGCGATCGAACAAACGGCCGAGCAGCATGTCCCTGGAAGAAACAAGGACGATTTTGTTAATATCTGGCCTTATTGTTTCCTCCCCCCTCTCCTTCGCTCCTTCCCTCCTTCCCTCCTTCCCTCGTTCTTTGCGAACCTACTCCATCTTTGACGTGGCCACCAAGACTATACTTACTGAAGATCAGTCCACTGGATATCTTTAAAGGTCGTTTCGAATTCCTCTCTGCTAAGACCACCAAGCTTCTCCATGACCCAATGATCCGAATCGGCTTCGATCAGGGTCCTACAATTATTTTTTTTTGTATTGTTTTGTTTGGTTGGTATAGTTGCGTTAGTTAAAAGAGGATGGGATGATGCTGGTTATCATCATTACTGACATTTTGTCATTACCAGTCAAAGTCAAAGACAAAGAGGTTCTTGGATATCGTTGTTGATGGCATGGTTGTGGTTGTGTTATGGTGTTGGTGTTGTTGTTGAGAAAGTGATAGAAAGAGAGAAAGATGGACAAAACTGGAAACGAAGAGAGGAAAGAAGGAAGGAGGTGGAGAAGTAGTCGGTGAATGGAAAGTAGAGTTAGGGAGTAAAGGAGTGGAGAGGATTTGGAAACGAGTGGAGAAGCAAGTGAGAAGCAAGTGGAAAAGGAAGAAAGAGAGAGAGAAAAAGAGGCAGAAACAGGGGGGATAGCAAGCAAAGAAAGCGGGGTGGTGGGTAATGAGCAGACTACGCTTTTTTCTTTTAGTCGTTTCTTTGCTCAGCAGGACGGGATGATAGGTGTAATGGGAGGGAAAGTGGTTTTGTTGTTTAGGACCTTTGCTTCTCGGTCAAGGTCTCTTCCCTTTTTATATCCGCCTTCGGGGAGAAAGAGACAGCGGTCAATTGAAGCCGCGATCCTTCATTTCGGCAACCGGGGCAAGCGTAAATTCTTATTCACGTCCGATTGCCGACAAACAATTTTGCCGTGTCACAGAACAGGGCTTTTCATTTTTTTTTTTTTTTTTTTTTGAGGTCAGCTCCAACAATTTCAAAGGATAAATCCGTAGGTCATGGAACGTGTTCAAGCAAATGGGAGGGATCAAACAGATGATGTCTTTGGGGCGCTTTTTTATTGCAGGGTTGAAAAAAAAGCAAAAAAGATAAAATATACACGGCAGTAAAGAGCAAAAAAACCAAAAAGAAAGGCTGGAGATTCATAGTTCCATGCCCAGGATCAAGTACTTTGGATCAGCCTGGGCCAAAACACCTGGATGTACGACTTCAAATCCCGCATACATCAAAGCACGGACAAGCTTGGCTGAATGACAAGGGAAACAAACGATAAGTCACTCGGTCACCAACAAGTACATTTACTATAGTAGAAGGTGGCTCGGGTATATGACTTACCAAGGTCCTCGTTGCTCTTTTCCAGGCACAAGTAGACAGTGTGGCAACCAAGTTGCTCTTCTGCCAGATCAAGTGCTGCCACGACGCTCTACAGTTATTAGAACAATCAAGATCGTCAGCAAACGAACAAAACAAGAAGGTTCCCATAAGTCCCATTCGAAATCATCCGAGGAAATGGATTTTTTGATTCTTGACTGGTCGGTCTTTTAGTCATTATTGTTGATACTGTCCTTACCTGTCGGATATCCATGTCATCCCAGCCGTTGCCTCGCAGAAAAAGCGCGCCTTGAGACTTGAAGCCGAGCCAAGTGTTCATCTTTGAGTCTGTTGATGTGATCGTCAACGTGGCATCGACCTTACTTTCCAGCATCACCCCTTTGTGAAGTGATGTACCATCATCACCTTCCTCGCCCTCCCGTATCGAACTTCCGCCCCCTGGTTGTTGTTGTTGTTGTTGTTGTTGTTGTTGTTGTTGTTTTACACCAGCCTTGATCTCCCTCACAAACAGTGCTGTTTCCTTTGTGGATGCAACAGCACCATGGCGACTTTGCTCACGAGTCTCGCTGCCACAAAGACTTGAAAGCATCATCGCGCAATCATTAATGGCGATGTCAGGAACGCCACTGGCCTCTGCCCTCCACTGCGGTTCAGAGAGTTTTCCGCGCCATATCGAGGAAGAGAAAGAAAGAGTGAGAAATCAAGAAGGAAGGAAAAAAGTAGAAAGAAGTAAAGGGATGGAGGTGATACAAGCCCTCTTTGTCGAGTCGCCCAGGTACCATCCAATACGAAAACAAGAAGGTTATAATAAAATGAGACGTGTCCTTTGTTTGCATGAGAGAGAGAAGGACAAGAGAGGGACAGAGACTGACATCAAAAGCCAGCTGTGATGCAAGTATATTCATTGTCTTTGTGAGATACATACAGGTAGAGTAGACATAGGAGTGAAGACCCTTGGCAGTGTCCTCTGCAAAGCAGACGGCTTGAATGTCCGAGTGCATGGTCCGCTGGACGGGCACGGACGCGAAGCTGTCGAGGGGTAGACTTAAGCTCATTATACTACTGGCGGAGGTGGTCGTGGTGGTCGTGGTGGTAGTATTGCTGTTGTTGAGGCCCTCCATGATGGTATCGATTAATAATTGCAGCGTGTTGAGTGGGTTGAGTGGGTTTGGTTGTTTTGTTTGTTGTTTGTTGTTGTCGTGGTCGCGTAGGTAGCAGATAGACGGGTAGATAGGCAGGCAGATATACAAACGAACGAGCGAAGCACGGGTGCGAGTGGTTGAGTCGGTGGAGAAGAAGGAAAGAAGGAGACAAGCGTGTCAGAATGGGGATGGGATGGCAGAGAAGGGAGGCAGCATGGGCAAGAACGGGGGGTACCATTCTCTTTCTTTCGCTCCTGCTCCACTGCACGTGACCAATGGTCACATGGCTTTTTTAATTTCGTGCTCAAAATGATCATGATGTCATAGTCATGATTGGGCGCAGTGGTGCCACCAATCACCCACCTTGTGCAGCTCTTGCATTGGAGGAAGGAAGGGAATCGGCGTCTACGCTGGCTATTTTCTTGCATGCTTGCTGAAAAGAACCGAAAAGAACAAAGAGAACAAAGAGAACAAACAAGAAAAACGCCTTTTGGGGCCTTGCTCAGACACCAGCCACCGCCTGGCGCCAATCCGGGACCGCCTCCTTCCCGATCTGACGCCTCTGATTGGCCCCCGTTCTGCTTCCTTTCGATCTGACCCCGATCCGATCCCCGAAGTTGTCTATCTGCCAAGTGTGTATAAGAAGAGGCCCTTTTGTCTCCTCTTTCTCCTTCTCAAATTCCCCCATCCTTTACTCTCACTTCAAACATCATGTCTCTTGCCGTCGATCTTCTCAACCCTTCCGCTGCCACCGAGCAAAAGTCCCACAAGCTCAAGCGTCTTGTTCAGAGCCCCAACTCCTTTTACATGGACGTCAAGTGCTTCGGCTGCCAATCCATCTCCCCCATCTTCTCCCATGCCGCTACCATCGTCAGCTGCCCAAAGTGCAACACGGTCCTCTCCCAGCCTACCGGCGGTCTCGCTCGCCTGAGTGAAGGAGTCTCCTTCCGCAAGAAGGCCCAGTAATCAAAAATAATCCAATGATCCTGGAAACGAAATGCACCTGTCTCCGTCGCTGGCCCTTTCTTGAACAAAAAAAACTCTGGGAAGACGAGTTGTCCATTAACCAGACATGAAGAACGAGAGCCCATCGCTCCTTTTCTTTGATATATCCATCTCGTCGTCAAAACACCCCAGACACATACCACATCATGCTGTAAATGATGAACCTCAGAGGGCACACTCAACGACCATAGCAGGCTATTTCTTGGCCTCCATTCCTTTCATTCTCTCAACTGAACAAAATAAATCAGAGATTTTCATCTAGCGAAAAAAATAATATCCGAATGGTTTATGAATTGTGTATTTTTGCAAGAGTGAAAAGTGTTCAAGCAAGGCGGATGCGTTTTGAATCCTTGATCGTTAAACTCCGGAAGCTCGAATCACTTTCCGCACCACTGTCACCTCCAGTTGCTGCCTCGGCCGCCGCATCCGACACACTCGGTGATCTGGTTCTTCTTTTCTCTGTCCTCTCTGTTTCAAGCGCGACCTGCTCTTCATCTTCCTCATTCGCTTCATCGTCCGAAAGAGCACCGCGCTTCTTGCCAATGCCACTGATTTGTTCATTGGCTGCAAGCGGGTCATCCTGCTCAGCGATTTCCATCTCTATATCATCTGCATTGGCTGTCGGCGCCTGGTCTTCTTCTTGTGCAACAGTAACTGCGGCAGCTGCCGCAGCTGCAGCTGCTTCAGCTCTCTTGGCCTTGGCTGCCTCTTCAACGATCGCCTTCTGAGACAACTTTTCGAGTTTCGATTGGTAGGATCGCAGCGGCTCCCACACTGTGTCGTCGTCATCATCGTCGATCGTCAATCCATGTCTTTCTGCCTCTGTTGTGATAAGTTCCTTACTACAGTACCATCGCAAGAGAACCAAGAAAATGTCAGTAAAGCGAATAAACCCATTCGGACATGAGACAAACGCATGGATGCAGACTCTTACATAGTGGCAACCTGATCTGCTGCGGCCTGAACTCCAAACAACATCTGGCTCAAAATCTCGAAAAACTTCGCATTGTCTGCAAGCTTTTGACGGTTGTCAATTCCTTTGCATCCAGAGAGTTTATCCATGACGTACACAACACCTTGCGAGTGCAGGCGCCAGATCAAATGGGCGTCAATTCCGATGCGAACCTGCTGCATGAACCCGGGAGGTTTGATGGCATTCATCAACACTTTGGCCAAATGCAAAGACTGACTTGTAGATTTGACGTGTCCGTCCAAAAAGATTTCAAAGGCCTAGATCATCAAAGCGCAAGTAAGCAAGATCAGCCATTGAATATCAAAACAAACAGCCACTCATAGAAATGAATAATATACCTTCTTGAGAGATTCCAAGCAAACAGACATAAAAGTCTCGGCCTTTTGCGCTCGCATCTGCTTCGACATACCGCTTGACGTCTGTGCCTTAATAGCTGTCACGACTCTCTTGACGCCCTCATCAAATTCCACTCCGAATCGTCCAAACTGCGCCAGCACAGTAGTGGCATGTTCCATGCTAAAGTCCTTGAGAATGATCTGTCTCATGAATGAAAAAACTGTCCCGAACATCTCGTGCTTTTCTTCCTGCTCCACCTGTGCTGCAGCCTGTTTTTCATCCTCGAGGATATCCGCCAAACTGTCTTCGTTTTCATTGTCAATGTCCTCTTCCTCATCCATAGTTCCAGCGTGCTTGTTTCGCGCAGCCATTGACTGCCTCGCTTCCTGAAGTGTCGCCATCTTTTCCTGGACTCTTTTGGCCCACAGATCAATCTCCGAGCGCACAAAGTTCTCGCACTCTACTTGAGTTGCCTCCGGGCATGCCAAGTAAAGAAGATGTCGGTTGGCGCCCTTGGTCACATGGAACATATCGCCACCAAACAGCCAGTACATGTCGCCAATGACTTGGAAGGCCCTACGGCGAACTCTAGTGTCCACATCTAGTACATCTTTGGCGGTCAACTCAGAGGCAACTCTCAATAGAGATCCCTGTTTTTCAAGAATGTCACTTGCGTCTTGCTCAGTCCAATCAGCATCGGGTCCACTCTTGGATGCAACACCTCTGCACACCCATGAGATCCAGAGGAAGGCGATCGAAAGTGCAGAAATCAATACCTAGAATAAAGCCATTTTATCAGCAACCGCGGCGCCAAGATAACTAGTATAAAGATCGCCAAAGATTTCATAAGACTTACCTCAGCATGCTCTCCATGGGCAGTCTTGTTACTGTTAATCACCTTCAATAGGCTATCAAATGGATCCAGCACAGTAGAGCGAGTCTTCTTTCCAGTCAAATCTGTGCATTTGATCAAATGCTCTACCCGTCGCAAACAAGGCACTAGCTCGTCCAGGGTATCGCTGCTCGACATCTCGTCCTCCTAATAATGACAGAGTCGAACAAACAGATATAATTAGTAGGATGTTCCCCTTGCTGACTTTACATTGGCCTATACCAGAACGCAAACGTACTGCAGAGGTTTGAACTATTAATGACTCCACAAGAGATGCGCCCAAGGCTTCAATCTTGGCCTCGTGTGAGGTTCTCAGTATCTCATAGCCCAACATGACACGCAGGGTTGTCGCTGCTGCAAGCAAGACCGAGGTATCTGTGTGCTTCTTGAAGACCTTGATAACTTCATCTACCAACTCCTCGTACGTCTATTAAATGATCAATTTGTTATTACACATGTCCTTATGCTGGCAGTATTCAGGAACAACAGTCAATGACGACTCGAACTTACAGTGAGCACGCGCATGTCCAGGTATACGTTCAAAGGGATGAGCTGCGGGATAACGAGGACGGATCGGATACGAACAGCATCAACACTGTATTTTGAAAACAGCTGGGGGAGGACACCAACACAGTACCGTCCAACTTCGCTGGCAAGCTCTTCCTGTTGGGCCTTCAACTTTGCCTTATCCTTTTGGAATCCTGGTGCTGCAGGCGGTTGAACGGTCAATTGCAGACTGGCAATGAAAATTTCCAGCAAGATGTTTTCCTCCTCTTCTTCCAGGTGGTAGATATCCTCCAATGTGGTGACCTTTGGTCCCTTTCGCAGACAAGATTCCGCTTGAGCTGGGGCTATAGAATGGTCCTCGATAAGGTATTCGGCGATAGACTTCCAGCTCTGTGGTTACAAGTTGGGAAGAGCAATTGGTAAGGATCGACCATTTCATCCGCAAGCTAACATGTCAACTGCCGAATACAATACCTTCAACGCTTCGATTTCACCCCAGAGGGCTTCCACTGCCAACGCAATTCGTCCGACCTTTGTCTCGTCAATGAGGCGGGTATGAGATCCATCACCTTGCTCAATGGGTTTGTTTCCAGATGCGATTTCTTCCTCCTCTGCCTTGCCAGCTTTGATCAAAAAGCTAACAAGTGACTTCAGCTCGACCCAATCTTTCTTGATCTCAACCTTTTCAGACAGTGACGAGACAGCGACCTCGCAAGATGCCATCCTGCCTTCCATTTCGTCCTCAAGGACTCTAGCCTTGACAAACTTTGCCAAAGACTTGCGGACCTTTGCATTGGCTCCAAATATCAACACGCTTAGCTTGATCTGGTCTTCTTCCTCCAACTGTCCGTGCTTGTGAATCAAGGTGGCGACTCGGATCGCTCCTTGGCGAGCGGATGTGTCTGACTCGCCCAAAGCCATCTCAATGAATCGATCCGTGAATCTAGTGGTGAATTGTCTCAGAGCATTGGCCTGATTATCACTCTCGTAGAGCTTTGCAAGAACCTTCAAAGTCTCTACGCGCACGGTCGCTGTTTTGTCTGAGAGCAACCATCCCAAGTACTGCAGGTAGGATGAGGCGATAAAGTGTTCCGGACTGATGGTCATCCACTGTCCAAGTTCCCGCACACAGTCGGCACGGACTTGGGGGTCTACATCGCGACACCGAAGTACGAACACACTAATATACAACGGAAATGTCAGAGCTCTGATTTAAAAGAGAAAGATATTGAGGTTCGAGGGAAGATGAGACAACAGGCCATATCTCGTTACCTTTCAAAGATTTCATTGATCCACTGCAATACATTGGCTTGAGAATCCTTGCCTTCCTTCAGTTTCTTTTCGAGCTGTCGGATCTTTGCCTGTGCAGATTTTTGCTTTTGGTTGGTAGCCAATTGGCGACTGGTAATGTTGAGCCCGTCCTGAATCTCTGACGCAACTTCTGCAAGCAACGACACAATGCTCAGGCCAACCACAGTGGCTGTGTGTCTGACCGGTCGGAACGTCGTACTAAATTATGCAACAAGAAATACCGAATTTTTTTAAGTTATATGCCCCTCAAAACAACAAAAAGAGACGCCTACTACACAAGACTTACTCGGAAAGGGAGATGGTCCAAGAGAGGAAAGTTTCCATGAAGTACTTGTCAAACATGATCTCACTCTGAGTCTTTTGAACGAGTCGCGTGTAAAACTCGAGCAGGTTCTTTCTAAACTTTTTGAACTCCTTTGCCTTGGAGATGATCGGATAATCAAAGTTGGCAGTGTTCTATGGTTTGCAATAATGACAACGGATATACCGTCAGGCCCTGTGGATGTTAAATCAGAGGCATTTGCGCGCATTCGTTACCTCTTTGTATCTCAACAAAACACCCTGCAGTGTTTCCAGAATATCGTCATTCGAAAAGTCTTCGGCTGAAATAAGTTGAGTGCACCCACAGCAACGAAGAAGGAAGTTGATCAACTTCATCATGCCGTCCTCATTCGATTTTTTATAATCTTCGATCCACTCTTCTACCACTCCATCCAGGGCAGTTTGCGGATCGAGGACAGCGCCTATAAGCAAACCGCAGAAGTTAGCAGTAACAGTGAGTAACTGGTTCATTCATGAATAGAAACGGGCAGCGCAGCTCGATCCACCAACTCTTACTGTAGAGTACAGACGTCTCCTTCTCCTCTTCGCCTTCGACCACATCGTCGGCGGACCTGTCCTTTGTTGAGGATTTTGCAGCCTTGGTAGTCTTGGAGGTTTTGGGTGCCCTCGAGGCTTTTGGCTCTTTCGGTGCCTTTGTGCTTCGCTTAATGACATGGATCCTTGTGAGGGCGGCTTTAGGCGCCTTTGACTTTTTCTCAGCCTTTTTCTCTGGCACAGGCTCCTCAAAGTCGGAATCGTCGCCGTCGTCATCTTCAGAATCCGAAGAGGATTCAATTTCGTCTACATCTTCCTTCTCGTTCTCCTTGTCGCCATCCTCATCAGTATCGCTTACTAACGCCTGATCCTCCTCATCCTTGGCTGGTACCCTCTGTGATTTCCTCTGTCGGTTGGTAGGTTTTACTGGCGCTTTCTTTGACATTGCGGATCGGCTGGCGCGTGGGCGAGGCTCTTCTTCGTCTTCTTCATCTTCTCCAGATGCGACCTCCTCCGCGGATACTGGTTTTTTGGTCAACTTTACTGTGCTTTTAGACTTTGCAACCGTAGGGGCTATTTATGTTGAATCCTCGTTAGCATTTTTCGTTTCTTTTCGAGTGTCAGAATGGAGCGATGGTAGCCCTGTCCTGAGCCAATGGAAATGGACTTTTTACCTTTTGCTGCCGCGGGTTCGGCCCTCTTGCGTGTGGATCTACGCGTGGTGACTTCGGATGCCACGTTCTATGGGAGACAAACGAAAAGCAGGGGGTTAAAGCGGCAAGGCCATGTTGAGCAAAGCATGCATGCAGAGTACACAAGTGATAGTGGCACATTTACGTCGCTTGTCTCTGGTCGTGTCATTGCTGCTTTGATCGTGATGCAAGGCCCCTGATGGGATAAGAAGGAGGGGACGGGAAGGGATGAGGGGACGAAAAGGCAAGGGGTGACAGAAAGACAGGGAGCGAGAGAAAAAGGATGAAGCAGCGAATGGATGGACGGTGGCAAAGGAAGGAAGTGCCTGTCTGTCCGTCACCTCTCGTTTGCTCCAAGTGCATGTTGGTGGCGTGCGAGTCGCTCGTTTGACGCTGTGGACGCGTCAAAAGATAAACAAAATCGCCTTAAGGGTGTATTTTGCCACGCGTCCTGACTTTTGTGTCTCCTGCCGCGGCCACACTCAACACTTCGAGAAAATAGGTGTTTGAAAGAAAGAGATCGTATAGCATTATTGCACTAACTATTGCTATTGTTATTATTACAAGATGGGTACAAGTATAAAAGCACAATTGGCGGCCAAAGAGCGGTTGTCGTTTTTTCGGGTATATCCCTGCGGAAAGGAGTTTGTTATATGTTTCGACATCCCACCTTTGGTCACCCACCCTCCTTCCTTTTTCCTTCCTCTAGTCGGAATGGGAAGCTGGAAAAGAGGGATATTGAGAGATGGAGTGTATGTGTGTGTGAGAGAGAGAGGGAGCTGGCCTTGGAGAGTGGGGTCACCCCTAGACTAGGTGGACAGCCCATCGGTCCTTGTCCACGCCCAAGCAAGAATACGCGACCTTGACCCGGGAGTCGTAGCTGACTCCATCAAAGGGTCGGACAAACAACAACGGAAGTGTCATGGTCGACGACTTGCTTTCGAGGTGGTGACCCTGAGGAAGGTCTGCGAGCAGAGTCGTCTCATCGCATTGTCCTTCGATCACGTTTCGTCGAATAATCTGTGTCTTCAAGGGTCCGCTCGACCCAAGCCAGACCTGCATGGGCTCGGCATCATCCTGCTCATTAGACAGTTGGGAGTAAAAGGACGAGACGCAAAGCTCAAGAGAGTGCGACGCCGAGTTGTAGACGGGCTCGTTCACAAGCAAGGGGAACGGCGTAATGGGTCGAGTCGCCAGCTGGGACTTTGCGACCTGGTTCTCGCTGTTGGCAGACTCAAAGTAACTGTGTTCGAACTTGGCTATTAGCACAAAGATGGAACCGGTTAATAAACTGTAATCTACATATGAAACAGATAAGCTAGTAAGAACGAAAGAGAGAAACAGTAACTTACAGATGCCAACAATAGTCCAGCAAAGGAAATCATCTCCACCAGCTTTTGACGTCTCGGTCATGGTCGAAGCCTCATATCGGAGGATTGTGTTGGATGCGGTCGAGTGGTCCATGAAACGACCACCCTGGTGATCGTCACCAACAGCGCCAAGGTACAAAGGCTGACCGTCTTTGTTGCGGTCCAGGGACTGAAGGGCGACCTTTTGCATTTGGCAAATAGGTCCAACGGCACCCTCGAGAATACGACCATTCTCAACCTTGCAGACTACAAGACGATCGGACTGAACTCCAGTGGCGACCTCGGTCAGAATGATCTCGGCACCATAGGTGATTGGGGTCGAAGACGGTGTGGCCGGTTGGCGATGGTGCGATTTTGCAGAGGCACTACGGGGGGAGGCGGACGCGCAGGGGCCATTCGAGACAATCGAGATGGTGAAGGGTGACCAAGTCGAGCTCTTGGCGCAGAGACCACCCTCCTGCACAGTCATGTACTTTGTGCGGACCGTTTGCGAGTTGATTCGGTTAAAGAGCGAGACCAACGACCCGGCAAGGATGCAGGATGATACATTGCGCGCTTTGGCAGTCTTCTTTGAGGGCTTGGAGATGATGGTGATGGGGGCCGAGTCAAAGGTGGCATAGGGCTCATCAGTCTGGGCCTGGGTCTGAGGCAAAGTTTCGCCAGAGACAAAGCCATTGGGGAGGCAGGGACGACCATAGATCTGAAGCTTGAGTTGGAATGCCTTGGCCTTGGCAGTGCCACTGACATACAGGTACCTGAAGGTGCTTGACTGGTCCTCTTCAAGAGTCGATCGTTGACCGAGGGTGCTGTTCTCGCCAGAGTCGCAGATGACAGACATGGCGACCTGGGGCTTACTGCTGAGGCCAGAGTTTGAGTCGTCCAAGTGTCCCTGGATCTGCACAATGGGGGGAGGGCACAAGAATCGCTTCTCTGATCCATACGATTTTTGTGCAACCGAAGCATGGTAACAGCTGATGGTCGTCATTGGTCGATGGTTACCATTGCTGCTGTTACTGCTACTGCTGCTACTGCTGCTGCTGCTGCAGTTGTTGCTGTTGGTGATGACTGCGGCAGAGAAGGGGGGTGGGGAGGCGTGGACGTTGGAGAGAAGGGAACGTTGGATTTTTGTGCTGCGCGAATCATCCGAGGTATGGGTGCTGAGGCGCGACCACTTGCGCTTGTGAGTCACATTGGGGGTGGCAGACGGGGAGGTGGAACGGGCCATCATGGCGAGGGGGTGGTGGCGATGGCTGTTGTCCTCGGGCTGGGGCTGGAGGCCCTGGCGGTGGAAGGACTCGTCGTTATCGACAAGGCTACTGATCGACATGCGAGCCAACGACGGGCTGGCCCGTGTCCTCTTTGTGTGACTGTCGTCCGAGGATGTGGCCGCAGTCTCTGCTTCCTTGGCAGTGGTGGCAAACGACGCCATGGGCGACGACGGTGCTGAGGGAAGGCTGGCGACAGAGGTCGAGGGCGAGAGCGAGCCACAGGAGGAGGCCGAGGAGATGGAGCCGGTGGAGGCACACAGGGTCGGGTGCACCTCGATCGCATCCAGAAGCGACTCCATGTTGGTTCCCAGATATTCCTGCTTATTTGACTTTGGAGACTCGGGGCGCAAAGCGGGGGACTTTTGGAAGTGCTTGTCGTACGACTGGTATGAGGGTTGCGGCCGTTGTTGTTGGTGTGGTTGTTGTTGTTGATGATGCTGTTGTTGTTGTTGCTGCTGCTGGCTGCTATAGATCGACTGTGCGTGTGAGCGAGGGAAGCTGGAGGCAGCGGCAGCGAGCAAGCCATGTGAAGCTGAAGAGGACGAGGAGGCAACAGCGCTGGACAGGTTGCCACTCTGGCGAAAGCTGTACTGCTGTTGCTGCTGTTGTTGCTGCTGGTTGTGAGTGTGATGATGATGATGGTGGTGGTGGTTATGTTGGTGAAGGTGAAGGTCCTGGTCAAGAGGGTAGAGGGCAGCAAGAGAAGGAAGAGGGAGAATGGTAAGGCGTGCGTCAGGGTGGTGTCTACTGGCTGTGGCCGAGTCAATGGACTCTGCGTAGGCCTGTGCGGCCGAAGGGAACGGGGGCCTCATGGCTAGCGAGGATCTGTGTGGATGTGGAGAGGGAGGGGGGGAAGGGAGTGAGGAATAAGGGGAGGGGACGGGGGCGAGCAGGAGCGGAAGTAGTGAAGAGGAAGGAAAGAAGGAAGGAAGGAAGGAAGGAAGAGTGCAAGTGTTGTACGATGGTCGTTTCGAGCAAACACGTTGTTGGATTGTGGGGAATCAAAGAGTGTGAGAAAGTAGAGAAAGGGAAGGAAGGGAAGAGGGGGAGGATGGAATATAAACGAGACCGAAGCGTGAGAGAAAAGAGGTCAAGGACAGACGAGCAAAGGTGGGAGGAAGAAGACAAGAGAGAGAGGGGGGGCAGAAAGGGAGAGAGAGAAAGAGATAAAAAAAAAAAATGTTGCGATCCTCTTATCTCTCTCTTTATGTGATTTTGACTGATTATGATCGTGTGTGTGCGTTTTGTGTGGTCGACTACTCGCTTTCCGTTTCGGTTTTTTTTTGTTTTTTTTGTTTTTTTTTTGTTTTCAGCAGGAGAGAGGGATGCAGCTCATTCTTTTCATTCTCCCTTGTCTTTGCTGTCTGCCGTCATCATCCTCATCATTGCCATGATCAAGATGGACCCACTGGCTTTTGCAGACAGACAGACGGACAAACACACAGACAGGCGGACTTGACCAGTCCGACCGGCCGACAGTCGAAACGGCCAGCAGCAGCAAGACCGACCCAGAGCGAGAGAAGAGAGCCAGCTGAGCGGGTGTCAAGTGTCAAGTGTCAGTGCTGCAGCAGTCAGAGCGAGAGAGTGTCAAGTGTCAGAACTCTCACGACAAGTGTGTGAAAGTGGGCGACTGAACAGGGAAAAAGTTAAAAAAAGAAAGCGTATAAGCCGAGGGAGGCAGCGGGTCTGTCTGTCTGTCTGTCCGTCTGTCTGTCTGTCTGTCTGTCTGCGTCCACTCCACTCACACCCCTCCCCCTCGCTCCATGTTCATGTGCAACAAAGGTAATAAACGCAAACGCGACCGAGCTGCACGCTCCATTTTCGCACCACTCAAAAAGAGTATTCAGTCCCAATACAAAACGAAATATGCTGAGATAAGGAACCCCCTCGTTGTCGTGCCTCGTTCGCTTCGACTACGCTTGTCCGTGTCTCTCTCTCTGTCTCTCTCTCATTGTCCATCGGTCTTCTGCAAGCTCACTTTATTTTCGTTCGCCTCTCCGTCCACTTTGACATTTCATTTCTCTTTTTCTCTTTGCCCTCGTTTTGAGCCCTTTCCGGACCTACGAAACAAAGAAACAAAGAAAACCCTTCTCGTTCTCAGTCTCATTCTTTGAATTGGATAGACCATGGGTGGGCCCATTGGCCCCTCCCCTCGGATGCAATGTTCTTGTCTTGTCGTTATTTTCTCCCTGCTGGCCGGGTCAACGAATTGATGTCCGTTGCCACACCTGCTTGGCAGCGATTGCAAACATCCCCTCGTCTTTCAACCCCCCCCCCCCCCCCCCCATCCACATCTCCTTCTTGTTTCCCCTTGTCTCCCGCCACCCTAATGGCTCTTTGTGGGGTTTTGAGTAGCAACCCCTCGGCCCAGGCTCCCAAAGCCCATCCCTTTTCTTGTCCCACTTTTCTCCCTTTTTCTCTTCAAGCGTGTTGTGTGTGCAAAAAAGACAAAAAAAAAAAAAAAAAGGCTCCTGAGTTGTTACCGCTTTCTTTGTTAGTTGACCTTTTGTCATCCAGCAGTGTTCTCCCTCTCTCCCCTGTGTCAATTCTCCACACAATCCTCGCCCCTTTCAAGTTCAGAATTGGACCTTTTGCTATCCCTCCTTTGGGCGTTCTTTTATTTTAGTCTTGTGTGTGTTCTTTCAGCTTTCCCACCCTTGTTGCTAGTTTTGGCATTCCATTCATCATTCTATGACAAAATGTACCCACGCTGTTTTATCGGGCGATCCAGCAACAAAAACAGGGAGGCAAGCCCAAAAAAAAAATTGGTCTGTCGGGGATAAGCTATTGAGTCCAAAAGGGCAAAACATGAGGAATTTGTCGCTCTAGGGATTGGAAGGGAGTGTGAAAAAATAAAGGCCCAGCAAAGGCCCATTGACTATTTTTGATCGATTCAAGGGTTCGATTTCGTAGATCGCTGTGATAACATTGCTGCAGTTCAAATAAAATCACCGCGGAAGTGAAAAATGTGGATTGCCAAGGCCAGCCTGTACAAACAAAGACCTCGCCGGCGTGGAGGTCCTTGTACGTCTGTACCAGCTAGTTCGTACATTCGGAACTGGCCTCTTCGGGTTCGCCCATGCTCTCCCTCTTTCTCTCTCGCCTCTCTCACGCTACCCCGCCTCCAATTCCCTCCGGTCTGTCCAATCGATCGCCCCAGTGTAACAAAAAAAAAAAAAAAAAAAAGGTGGGCAATGAACTCTCTCAAGTCTAAGCAATCTTCCGAGACGTTGCAAAAGATAGCGGATGAGAAAAAGAAGCAAAGAAGGTTATTTTTTTCGGTCCCTTCCAGAAGGTCATTGTCACTTTGCTCAACGTGGAAATATTTTGAGATGACAAAAAAAACATGAGATGGGCTGAACCATCGTGATCATTACAGCACGTCAAAAGGGGGGGGGAGGAGGAGGCCGCCTTATTTGTGTCAGATTGTCTGGACCAGCATGTGATGGCGACAGAATGATGCTCATTGGAAACCATTTAGCCCTGCTGAACAAAAAACAGGATCGAACAAGAGAAGAACAAGAGCTGCGGCGGCAACACAGAAATTTTTGCCACGCTACCTCTTCCCGGGGGTCTATTGTAGCTCCGTTGTTGCATCCCTGAAAATTGCCTAAATTTGCCACCTGAACCACTCCCACTGGACCCGTCTTGTCGAGCACGACATCTCGATTGTTCTTGTCGATTTGCAATCTCTGTGTCCCATTCCTTGTATCATGTATACATACCAAGTGTCACCCCAAAACCCAAGTGACCAAAGGAATTTTTTTTCCCTTTCCTCTTCGGACCAACACAAGGGACGTCGTAAACCTGCTCAAGCGCATGCCGATCATTTGTGTGGGAGAGAGGGGAGAGCGTCCTTCAACCCAAATGACCCCTCTCGGACAAGAAGGTATGTAGACTGGTTCTGGCAAAGCATGGTTTTTTCGTACCTTTCACGTGCATGTGGACCAATCACAGACCAGGCCTGATGTTCCCACGGGCCAGAAACCGTAAAAACGAGATGTAAAAGCTAAGCGCCGTCCCCTCCCCTATGAGCTATTACACATCTGAGCCATAAGAGATTCGAGCCGTCTTGCTCCCGGTGTAGCCCGGTCATTTAACATCCCCTCTCCGACCTCTCCTTTCGAGATACAGATCGATTGAAACGAAAGAGACAGAGAATGGACTTTTCTAAGGGATCACAAAGTCGTGGGAAAAATTTGGGGCTGGTATCCCACGGTGCGGTACCTGCGGGGGTTCATTCACGATCGTCACCTCCTTTTCCCCCGCTCCTCAATTATTTTTTTTTTCGACATCAGCCAACATACCTGCCTTGTGAACGTTCCATTTTTCTCCAATGACCCATGTCTGTCACATACTACAAGGCGGATAATGGTCTCAGAGACAAAGAGAACCCCAATCAATGGGTTTTGTTCCCACGCTGGAGGGGAGGGGGGAATATGATGCAACCCATGGTCATGAAGAGGTTCCAGAGATGCAGGCCAGACTGAACACATTTCGCCTTGACCAAGAGGCAAACGACTCATCTTCTTTCCCCCCCCCCCCCCCCGCCTTTGTTCCGCACAGATCAGGGTTGACTCAAAGTGGGCGGGCTTTGCCCAATTTGATGGGAACATCTTTTCCTATCTATTTCCTTCCCTCTTTTCTTTTTTTTTGTGGTTCCGACCAAACACAGCTTTTTTTTTTTTTTTTTTTTTTTTTGGTGGCAACCAGAACACGTCTTTTCACCTGCATGGCAGTCAGTTTTTCCTAGAGGGATATTTTTATTTCCACTTCAGAGTCAGAGTGTAGGAGAAGGAAAGACCAAGAACCGATCGATCTCTTCTTGTTCTTGTTGCAACCTTGCCCTTTGCTGTTGCTCCAATTGCTCCTTCCTGATCTTTTCCTCGTCTTGCCGCAACGACTCGACCGTCCGAAAGGCGCTCGGGGGCAATTTTGGAAGGTGAGAGAGGGACCCTCCAGAGTGGTGGTGGTCTATTAAGGTAATATTCTGAAGTGGGCGCTGTTTCTCTTCTATTGGTACTGTAAGTGAATCACCAGCTGTAGGAGCACCGCTCAATGTTGAAATAGGTCGAGCGTGTGATAGTAGATGAGGGGGAGGTGGCGGCATTGTGGCAGGATCGCGATCAAATGGATGTACAGCCCCGATCCTAGACGGTGTCGCCAAAGCTAGAGAAAGCAACTGGTGCTGGAGAGATATTTGATTCGACATGGGCCACTGCCGTTGTTGTGAAGAAGAAGAACCAAGACTGTGGGACGTTCCAGTTGTAGATTCACGATGCTGTCGATGATGAGGGTGACGATGGTGATGAGGTCGATGACTAGTGCTTCGGGCACGACGTTGGCTTCGACTCCAAGCCTGGCGCTCTCGCTGATGATATAGTCGATTCTGAATCTCAAGTGGTGTCAGGTGGGCATTCAATGAACTCGAGATATCGTCTGCCGTCAAGTATGCGGTTCGGTCTTCAGAGACATGTCGGCGCCCACGTGATGGTGAGGTCAAAACCGAGTCTTCTAATGGCGACCGCAGCCCGGGGGATGACATGGATGAAACCATCAGTGACGCTTGCAAGGAGGAGGAAGGCGAGGACGACAAGGACGAGGACGACACAGTAGATGAGGAATTGTCTGCCACTGAAAGAAGGAGAGGAGCCTGGACTATTTCAGTCGATGAAACATCGTGAATTGCACTCTGTAGTTCGCCTTCTCTTTCAATACCCTCATTGTCCTCCTCCGCAGATTCAACTTCCTTGGACAATCGAGTATCAATTGCCGTGGCTGTAGGTGTTGGAGGGACCATACCCTGTGGAATCACAGTAGAGCGAACGCTAATATCCTTCTTCAAAGGAGATATCTTCTTTCCGGTTGATCGCGTCATTGTTCTGTCTCCAGTAGTGGCGCTCGCCTTGAGACAGCTGGTGAGTAGTCGCAAGTCTTCTTCATGTTGCGAATTTCCGGAAAACAAGAGGGGCGATTGGTCGGCCCTGCTCGACTTGAAAGCCTCGTGGTGTAGGTTATCATCCTCACTGTCATCGTCCACCATCATGGACGAACATCTTTGCGCACTTGGTATCGTCGGAAACGACGGCGACGATGACGACATGGAGTAGGTTGTAAATATCCGAGACGAGGGGTGGCTGAGGGAGTGACGCGGCGCTGAGCGCGATACTCCAAGGTGGGATCCCCTACGTTCCTTCTTCACGCTGTGCGACATTGGGACGAATGGCGACGAAGACAACGGGGAAAGAGAAGAGGAGATCGAGATGAATTGGGTACTGTGTCGTCTTCGTCCACTTGTAGGGGTCAATGGGTCAAATAAGGGATAGTGGCCTGTTGCCATTCCTCCCGCTCGACGTTCTCTTGGCACTACCATTGTGTCAGCCCCGAGGTTCGCTCGAGGAGGGAGAATGACCAAGACGCGTTGTTGGTTGGGGGAGGCTGATTCGGCAGAGTCCTCCGTTGGCACCAAAAGCAACATACTTTGGCAGACTTTGACCGTTTGGTGTTAAGTGGTCCTCTGCGATAATAACGAATGGTAACAAAGGGATAGTGACGAGGAAGTAAGGAGGTGAGAGGAAAAAAACAACGGTAAACCAAGCGAAGCAGATGGATACACAGAGCTGAGCAACAGAGCAGTTTCAAAGAGATCAACGAACAGTAGATTGTTTTTTTTTGTGTTTGTTATTGAAGAGTTGGAATGAGACGGAATGCGAGGTGAAAAGGAGGTGCAAGAAGCGATGGACGCCGAAAAGGGTCCTTTCAAGGATGGGGGCAAACAAACGCAGATCTCCAAAGGTGAGACGTGAGGTTTCACCCCAACCGGCCGATGTGGCTGCAGGATGCAAACGTGATCGTACATAGAGTTTTTTACATGCGAGTAAGGACAATAAAAGAACAAGGGCAAACAGTCGTCGAATGAAATGGTTGCAGGAAAAGAAATATGACACGCTCGGAGGAAAAAGTTCACCACGATGGGCCTCCGTGTCCGTGAGATGACCTTGGCGGCGGTTGAGGGACGTGGGGTCGGTAAGCTGGATCATAATCGCCTGGGTGGCCATGGCGAGGCGAGGACACCTTTGGATGGGAGCCATTCTGAAGTGGCATGTGTTGCTGCATCTGTGGATATGGGTGGTAAGCAGTCTGTCCTTGTCGATATTCGTGGTGAAGATGTGGTTGCTGTGGCTGGTGCTGGTGCTGGTGTTGATGCAGATGTTGAGGCTGCTGCTGATGCTGTTGTTGTTGCTGCTGCTGTGGAGGAAGCTGGACTTGGCCATGTGGCGGGTACGGCCTCTGGCCTTGTTGCTGCTGTTGCATCTGATGGTCAGCCGGAATATGAGGATTGGACGACCGTCCGCCGCCATGAGATAAACGCCCATCTCCCTTGGGTGCAGGCTCTCCTCTCGCATGCCCCCCCGGGGATGGATGGTACGCAAAATCGTGCGAGGGTGTGGAGTGATGGGCAGGATATCCAGTAGCACGGCGCTCTTGCCCAGATGACGAATGGGGCGCCTGCGAACCATATATTACCGGGCGGCCTGGTCCTGGAGGGGTGTGCGGCTCATGTTCGTAGTATCCTAGTTGGGTGTGAGGCCCTTGTGAATGTCTGTGAACCATTCCATGCTCCGGTTCAGCTTCATACGCATGGCCACCACTCTCCATATGAGGTGGGTGCTGATGCGAGTGCATGTGCTGAGATCCTTGCTGTTGGAGATGGTACTGCTGAGGATGGGCTGTACGAGGCTGTCGGTCATAGGCTATTTGCTGTCCAGGCCCTGACTGCTGAGGGAGCTCATGTCCTGCCTGCAGATCCAATGCAACCTTTTTCCTGGATCCGGCATTCAAATGTCCTTGTTGCTGCATAGGATGTTGCTGAGGATGGTGGGGCGGTTGCTGAAAACGAGGTGGCGGGGCAGCGTCATGTGGAGTATTCAGAGGGGGTCCAGCGCGCGTCGATGTCTGGTTTGCATTCATCGGTGCAGCTTGAGCGGAACGAACGTAGTAGTCCGTTTGGGCAGGCGCCGAGTGAGCCGATCCAGGGACAAATACAGGGCGAGGGGTTTGATATGGTGACCCCTGAAGCATGGCTTCGTTCGGTACTCCGGACTTCGATAAGGAGGAGTGTCGAGAGTGAGAGATTTTCTGAGGTCGCTTTGACATTGGCCCCGGTCCACTGACGGGTAAACCTTGATGTTCCAAAGAAGGTACCCGGGACGCAGGATGTCCATATGGAGCCTGGTCCAACACTTGAATGGACTCCCGACCGGACAACGGAGGCTGTTGGGACTGCGTGATAGGTCCTTCCTGAGGCGCTCGCCTTACAGACCCTTGAGAATGAGTCGGGGAGATTTGCTTCCCTTGGTGCGTGGATACAGGTCCGTGAGGTTGCTGAAGATGTTGTTGTTGATACCATCGGTCGGGAGGTGGCGCTTTAACAGAAAGGTCACCTTGAGTCTGGCGACCTGGATATTCATACGCCTCCGACATTGAGTTGTACGTGGGTTGTTCCATATTCCTTGAGATTGCTGGCATAGGCAGAGACGATTTAGGAGGTGGACGTCGACCTGGTTCTGCGTCCATGGCGTTGCCAGGTAATTGCTCGTGCGACACAGAGGCGATACTTTGATCCCGTGGGGTACAGTCCTCGAGATCCGAACGTTGTTGTCCATGCGACACAGGTCCATCTGTCCACAGGTGTCGTTCACTCCCTGGGTGTTGCTGAAACCAGGCTGGCGCGTCTGGCGACGACGGTCGCTCAAACATATCATCACCGTGGGAGCTCTCAGGACTGGGGGAGTCATCATTGAGGATAAATTGAAGTCTTGCTTTCGACTCTCGCTTGGTAGGGGCAGGTTTCCCAGGAGCGCCGTTTCTGGAATCCTCAGACCGAGAAGGAGAATAGATTCCGCCATTATTCAATTGATAAACAGCGGTACCATTTGGTCCTGAGACTTGAGCTGCTGTAGGAAGAGGAGGAGGAATAACAGAACGAACAAGCGCGAAAGATTCACCAATGTCAGACTGGGACATCTACGATAGAATTCACCTCAAACGTTTGCCATAGTAATAACGGTACTGACCTTCAAAGCCTCCCTGACCCGAAAATGTCGAATCTTGGCAAGTATGGAGTACTTCCTCGGGACGCAAAAGTTGTGAGCTCTGATGATCCAACGCGAATACCTTTGGTGGAGATCCTTCGTTTCGATCATCCTGCACTGACGCAGATTCTCTCTTAACGGACGGTATATTATTTGCTGCTGCCTGCGGTTCAGATACCGACAATCGTGGCGAGCTCCGTTGTTCTTTCACGGCACTCTGTAGTGGGCGAACAGGGGGTCGAGGACTGTTTTGTCCACTGGAGTTGGATTCTGGTCGAGTACCTGCACGCGATTGTCGAGTGACGTATGCAAGACGTTGTTGTTCTTGAGGCGAAGACGCCGCACGTTGAAGTTGCTGCTGTTGGTTGATTTGACGAACCGGCTGTGCGCGGCGATCCTGCACCTGTGTCTCCATGGCTTCCTGGATTTTTCTCTTTTGCGCCTTCTCGGTCCTCACTCGAGATTTTTCTTTAAAATTCTCAATGTCTTCTGTCCGCTTCCTTTCCTTAGCGAGGCGACTCTCCAGCTGCTGTTGCACTTTCGAAGCCGCAAGGGCTCTTGCACGCGCGAGTGCTTGCTGCTTTTCGTGGTCCGTGGGTTGATCATAGATGAGTGTTGGTGGAGGTTCAAACTTTGGTTCAGACTTGGCATCCATATCCATGCTGTCGGCTGCATTGTGCAGTATCGACTTGGACCCTTCATCCGTTTGAGAACCATCCAGTCTATGGGCGTGATCTTCCACAGCTTTCCTAGTACTTGATTCTGTACTTGAGTGGCTTTTCTCGATTTTTACCATAAATTGGTCAGCCTCGTTTTCAGACATTGCCAACTGGGTATCAAGAGAAGTACTCGAGTGCTGAGGGTTCCCTCCGGAATCGGCCTGTGTCGCATCTCGGTCATCTGAGGGTATTGAGGAAGGCGGAATCTCAGCTGGTTCGGATATTGTCGGCGTATTGACAAGATGAAGAGTATCTAATCTCGACACCATTGCCTCAGTCTTCGGTGACGGGTGGAATCCATCGGATAACTTCCTTCTCCTAGCAAGGGAGTCCGTGGGCGGACCTTCCGTTGTTGGGGATCCGACGGTGCGTTTTCCAAGGACGGGTGATGGTTTTGGTGTCCCATCATTCCCGGGTAATGGGCGCGCAAGCGTATTCGGACTCCTCATCTCGTCTTTCAGCACGACCTGCTCATCCTGTTTGGTATCTCTTTGTGCTTCCTCAGCATTTTCAATCACGTTCGGGAGCGCCAGGCTAGTCCGTGGGAGACTCAAAGTCGGAAGGTGAGGGACAGCAACGCCTGACTGTGGCTGCGGTGCAGCGGAAGCAGTGGTGCGGGTGGGTGTCGGCGTGGGCGATTGTGGCAGTTCCTCCTGAGACAGCGACGATTTACGGTTTGGAGAAGAAGACCTAGATGGACTTGCAGTTATTCCTGATTTCAGAACAGGGATTGGTATCTCCTTGCTTAAGCCAGACCCGCTCATTGAGGTCTTCCTCGATATTGAGCCCCCACGGTTAATGGGTTCAGCAGGAGGTTTTGTTGCTTTCTCAAGTGGCGGCGCTCGAGGAGAAGGCGATGCTGTCATCCAAGATTTGATAGGTTGAAGATGGGATTGAACTTGAGACAACTTGTGCGGGTTTTTAACAGCTGTTGCAGGCAGAGGAGTGAGCGTTGACTGAGATGAGGACGTCGAAGTTGGTGTCGTCACAACTTGAGATGTTGAGCCAGCGACTGTTCCTGTTGGTTTAGTTTCTTCGCCAGAGATGCTCGCTGCAGTGCTGGGCGAGGATTCACCTGCATTACGTTCCATATCAGTGCCCTTTGATGACGATGCTGATGCTGATGAAGAGTCTGGTGCGGAAAGTTGATTGATCTGGTCTGTTGAAGTCTGTCTTAGCCGAAGCGGTTGGGGTTTTGGTGGCAACGGGTGTGAAAAGGCACCACTGATAGATCCCGAAGAAGTTCCTGAAGAGCTCTGGTCGTCCATGGACGGTTTCCGCTCGCGATCTCTCTTTGAAAAGTAGCCGTGAGATCCTGAATGGCCCACCACCGACGGTGATTGCAGGTACTGGGAGCTGAGCGCTGGAGTCATTAGAGGGGGGTGGCTCTCAGAATGACTGCATATAAATAAAGCTCTGTTAGGTTATACATGACATTCTAAGAATATATACGTTGATCTAGCATAGTCCTGCCTTTACCTTGTGCTGTTTGTTATAGTCAATGGCTTCATGGAGGGTCGCTGGGGTGGATGCGACTCTTTTCCGTTTGCGGGGCCACCAGCTTCTCTTGCCTTCCATTGCGTCCTGATGTGATCAATCTGACTCTCAAGCTAGAAAACATAATGGGGCGGCCGTTAGTGAAGAGTACAATGAAGCTTTCTCAGGTTCGAGTTAGGCTAGTGGGCGCCTATTCTAATACACAAACCTGCTCTTTCGTGACCATGCTATCTAGGCTTTTCACGATTGCCTGAAGTGCAGCCTCATCGTCGACATCCTTCTTGTCCTCCCGGGTTCTGTAGTAACGCCAGCCTCCTTGCCGTGTTTCTAAACCATACCCCTTTTCGAACATTTGGGTAGGCCATTGTGCATCCCACCTATTTTTGTTTCGATTTTTTTTGTTTTTGAAAGGAAACGCAATGTTAGAATGGAGTCTGTGGAATAACGACAAAGAGCGTAGTCAGGCGAAGCGGCACCTACCAGAACTCTGCGTTTTTGCCATCCGGTGAGGATGTGTGCCACCTAGTTGGTTTAAAACAAAGAGAGGCTGTTAGCCCGTTTCATCAGGAGACAGTGCGACACGTAAAACATTGGCACGTACTCTGAGGCTAAGGCTGGATCTGGAGTGACATAGTCGTAGAACTTTGTCCCTGTTCCTTGCCTGATATGTATGCAGTAGACAGGTTTCCGCTCCTTACTGAGCGTAACTTTGATTTGAAACTGTGCAGTGGTATGTGATTTCCACTTTAGCCTAAACAAGGTAGATGGAGGCGTCAGTCATCTGAGTATCAATAGGGACAAGATCACCGCCTCGGATCTTACAGCTTTGGGCTAATTCCGGGAATATACGCTTGTTTGACTGGCGCAAAGATCAAGCCTTCGCCTCCATGCTTGTGCCGTTTACTACCAGCCAAGATAATATTCAATCCATATGATCGTTGCATGGTCTTTCGCTCGATACTATAAGAAGAATCGGTCAGATGTCTTGAGCAACGTTGACATAAATTACAAAAAAAAAAAAAATCCTTGCAAGACATTCATTCTTACGTAAAGGGTTCCTTTGCTTTCACTTCGCTGAGTTTCGCTGCCTGTACTCCTAAAATATCTTGGTCCATCATCTATGAAAGAAGACGGCGTTAGTTTTTTTCCCGTCTTATTACACCTATGCCATTCTAGGTGCAGAAAAACACTCGCCATGCATGTTTACTTACTCCTAATCGTGTGCTGTATGATCGCTGAGTAACTGACATGCCATTTAAAACCATTAGATCAAACACTAGGAAACGCAGGCCCTTCTACAGTCAGGCGAAAAGTGCACACAGTCTCAGTTAATACGCAAGTATCGGAATCAAAGAGCTTTTCACCCTAGGTAGTTTTTTTTACTGACCTTGCTACCATCTCCTTCTGAGATCAATTCTCCATCCAGTATCGTGTCGATGTGACATTTGGTCGGGCTTTCTCGAAGCGGGAGGAGGAGGTTGGGAACGAATGATATTTGATAATGCCGGTCAATCTAAAAGAGCGCACACAAACATATACAATACAAAAAGAAACTTATTTCCGATGAGAATCACATCTGTCACATTAAACCCTGGGCAATACGAGAATCATGAACGAACTCACTTGCCAGAAAACATGCCGGTCCTTTTGGTGTCTGAGTGCTTAGGAGCATATGCCGTATGCCCGTAACCTTTTCCGTGACAAAGTATTCTTCATTGGCGAGGAGTTGTAAGTGTGAAGGCTCGAGCAGAGTGGGGTATGATCCTGGGAACCTATTGTGTGTAATAGACGCGTAACAATGAGGATTCATAAAGTGGTCAGTCTCAGGGGCTTTGGATGGCGCAAGCCTCAGGATTGTCCGGGCGCGTTTCATAATCCTGTCAATGGCTGTTGTTGTAGTGTCCGCAGCGGATAAAGGATAAAGAGGGGTCATGTCCATCTCTACCCCTCTTCTTTTATGTGCATCATAAAGTTCCTGCACTAGGTGTGTCTTGCATTTGTTTTCCTGGTGTTTCCATGACAGGGTACTTCCTGTCTTTTTGTTTGATGATGCCGTCGCTTGGATGTCCCGCAGCAATGTTCACGCATGGGTGGTTCAGATTGATGCTTGTCCACTGAATCCAGACTATAGTTTCCTGACTGTGGCTGTCCATGTAGAAGGTCCCTTTGTGGTGCTTCGGGCTGGCCTTCATCGCGCAGACGGTTCGAGATGGTCTCGGAAATGCCGAGATCATTGACAGCGGAATGAAGATTTGTATTTGTGTTTACGCACCCTTCGATTTCAGTGCTCAAGAGTTTGTGGATGCGTTGCTGGAGGACCTTGCAGTAGGTAGGATCGATGGGGACGCCAAACTCGAATGGCATTTGAGGTGTTGCTGACCGCGGGGTCATTGCCATGACGGAAACTCGGAGGAGCAGTCAGCTCTGTCGGCGCTGGGGATGAAACAAGAGAAGATTACAGGGACAGAGCAGAACAGGCCAAGGACGGCATGAGATATTTGAAGCAGTTGGATGGCGGATGTCTGAAGAGAAGAGGCAAGGTGAGTTGAAGGCTGGCTTGGAGTCGAGGGTGCAGGCACTGTCGCGGGCGGATGATTTTGTGGAAGTGCATGAATGAAGGAGGGAACCAAGGAAGACGACGTGACTGCTAGGCAGGTGGGCCGTCGTTTGCCACCAATGCAGGGATAGGAAGGACATATCAGATATATGGGATGGATGGATGGGCAGCATGGCACACCTTCTCTCCCCCTCTTCTGTTCTCGTTGTTCGCAGTGGATAACCTTCCTCTGCTCGATATCTTTTTCCTGGCCTTGGTCAGACCTGCTCGACAAACAGAATGACGCGCCTGCATGCCATAGCTATTTTCGTCGTGAAACTGCCCGATGGAACCATCCTCCGTCTGACTGCCATGTTTGCATAGCGCTTGCCGTCATTGCTTTCGGACCTTGCTCTTGGTTTGCTCCTCGCCTCTCTTTTTTTCCCCTCTCTTTTCTCTTCCCTTCACCTCCCCCCTACTCTTCGCCCTCTTGTCTCCGTTTGATTTTCGTCTGTCCTATCCATCACAACTGCAATGGTTGGGTACATCTCCCGCATAGCTTGTGTGCTGGTGATACTTCTTCTATACGCGGTCGCCTCTGCACCCATTGAGCCCTCCACTTCTTCTCACTCTCCCCTGTCAACTCATTCTCGCCTGGTAGAACGTCAACTTGACTCTTCCATATTCTCTCGTTTACTGGTCAACCCCGTCCCAACACCTACTTTCATTGATCCTTCGCCAGATGTGCCCCGTATACCCAACATCCTCGTCCCCCTGACTGTCCGACCAGCAAAGGAAGACAGAGATCGACCAGTTATCCACCTCACAACTGGAGCTATCTTCTCCACCACCACCACAACGTCGATCCCTCTCCCAAGTCCGTCTACTCCTCAGAGTAGCAACGGGCCAAAGTCAACTGGATCCCTTAATAATAAGGGCAACAGTGGCCACCACCTTAACCATCCAGTCGTGGGACCTACTATTCCTCTTGGGGACAGTCCCGAGGAGATCATTACACGCTGTAGAGCAGACATGGCCTCTTCATTGCCATCGTCGTTTATACCCGAGGTAGGAGTCGTACGACTCTTCCGAATGTCGTCGTTCAAGCTCGAGGGGGCGATCCTGAGGGGATGTGGATGCATCCCGCTACAAAGTCCGCTCGTCATCGAGTCCTTTGTCGGATCTCGAAACCATTCGTTTGCGTTTTACTCGAACGCCATTTGTGAGGGTCAGCCTTACTATCAACGGTTCAAGGAGCACTACGATGTAGAGCCATCGATGCTCACGTCCAGTGTTCGGATCGTCCAAGGTGTTTTGCCTCCAATCTCCAACAAAACCGAGGTTTTCTAAAGTATTGTTGCTCCGTAAGCCTCTCTTTCCACCTTCGCCATGGGCTACCAATGCCATGCCATGCCACGAGTCGGAGAAAATCAGAGACACCCGTCCCCACTTTAAAGCCATCATTGTCCGTCACCCAGCGACCCACAAGGTCCACGCCAGAAGGATTATCTTTGTTTTGTGCGCCCGCTTCGGAAGTGGAACATTTTCTATTATGACGGACATGGGTCTCTCTAGTCTGGTCTACTTTTATTTATCGCGGAGACTGTGTCTCTCTTTTATACCCTTGGCCGCCTTCATCTCCACTCATCCTGCACACATGGCCTGCACCATTGCATTGTATTTAATATCCTCTTGTCCTCTTGTCCTCTTCAATAATAATTTATAATATGCCGTCATTTCCACAAACAAGCAGATCGTGTGCAGCAACACATGCACACGTTGACAACACAACTGTCAGGCAGGCACATGCCTTTCAGAAGAACAAGAGGGCGAGCGAGAGAAGGGGTTGCGCTTGCGCGTGAGTGCGCACGGGCAGGTCGAAAAAGGAAGGGGGGCACAAAGCACAAAGGGCACAAAGTGAAATGAAACGAAGGGATCGCAGCCCTTCCACCTGCGCGCTCTCCTGTTCTTTTTCAGGCACAGACGACCAACAGCAGATCGAAATCCACCCGCAGCACGTGCTTTCCGCTCACGGGGAAAAATCGGTGTGCATCTGCATTGCTTTGCATCATCCCCTTCTCGTCCACTTCTTTCTCTCTTTCTGGTGCTGCCTCCATTCCTTCCTCCCGTCTTTCCTCCCCCTCCCATCTTCTTCTGCCACCGACATCCATCTACGACCTGCCTCATCCTCTCTCATCACTCCCGTCTTCTCTCTGATCTGCATCATCTGATCCACTTTTTTTAACGTCCCAGTCCCTGCTGTACTCCTTGGTACGTACGCATCGTGTCCGCGCTCGATCTAAGCCCCCGATGCCAAGTGGGATCGACGACAAGCTGCACAAGACCACGCACTGTCGATCTTGACGGACCAACTGCGCGTCGAGAGATTAACAGATCGGTTTGCTATGATTCATCTCGCGTAGATTGTTAATCCTCACACTGTTCTCTCTTCTCCTTCACCTGCTTTGTCTAGTCAACAATCCACCAAACAGCAAACAACAGCAAACAACAACAAACAACAACAAACAACAAGAACAGTAACAAAATGAGCTTCTTGAGATTCTTGATCGGCCTGCTGATCATTATCGCTGTGGCGTTATCCTTCATTGCCAAGAAACTCGGCTCTTTGAGGGACCCTCTTCAGATCTGGGATGCACTCAACAACGTGGGTCTGTTGCCCATTCGTCTGCGAGCCTGGATTTTTTCGACAGTTGTTGGATTTGCGAATCCGTACTCAAAGTCAATCAACTTTCGTATCACTGAACTTCGCAAGGGCAAGGCCTGTGGCGTTATGAAGGTATGGTCCTGGAAGATGGCGGCGATCCCCCCAATCGATGAGAGAAAAACAAACAAACAAAAAGCATAATGGGGATTAACGTATGAAGCTGTGCTTATCTTCGTTGCTCAATAGGAGACGAAAAAGATCTCGAATCCTTTCCGATGTGTTCACGCTGCTGCACTCATCACGTTTGGAGAGACTGTTGGAGGTCTTGCTGTTTTCACGCTACTCGGAAAGAAGGACCGCGCGATCCTCACCAACATCAACGCCGAGGTAACAAGAAGAAAAAAAAAACAATCGTCGTTGTTCAAAAGTATGTGTCTGACCTTTTTTTAAATGATCGTAGTACATCAAGGTGTCGCGAGGATTGTTGACGGCCAGCTCAGTTATTACACCCATCAAGGACCGGGATATCAAGGAGCTCGTCAATGAAGTCTTGATCAAGAACGCCGCCTTTGAGACAGTAGCCAAACTGACCTTGACCTGGAGAGTTGACCTGAAGGATGTGTAAAAAAAAACTCGACCTACAGTTGCAACTATCATATAAATGACATATACCAACATGGAGAATGAACATTCACTTGTCTTCTTGTTTCAAGGAACATTGAACCAGTGTCCTTATTACTATTATTCAAGAGTGGATCAGAGCTGTCAACGCTACTCATTGATCATACTTGTGAAGGGTAAAAATAAAAAGCGATGGCGATGATCATATATGTTGCCAGCAACATAACGCCTTCAAGCCAGTTGGACTCTCCATCCTGGATCAGATAGTTGACGATGAGGACCGAGACAAACATAACGCACGTCTCGAACGTGTGGAAGAAGAGGGTCATGGGCTGACCAATGATCCATCCGATAATAACCATCAAAGGTGTGACAAAAAGCGCAATCTGCGTCGATGATCCCACGGCAACGCCAATAGCCAAATCCATTTTGTTCTTCATGGCCACAGACACTGCGGTGACGTGCTCAGCAGCGTTTCCGACGATGGGTAGGAGAATAATGCCTACAAAGACCTCACTCACGTTCCATGCCAGGGCCACGGGTTCGATCGAGTCCACAAGTCCCTCTGCACAGATGGCGACCACGATCGTAACCGTCAAGAGCAATGTCAGACTGAGCCAGAGAGGAAGAAGGGGTTCATTTTCGTCCTCGTTCTCGTCGGACGAATACAAGTGTGAATGTGACTTTAGGGAGAAGTAGAGAAAGAACACATATACGATCAACAGAATGATCGAGGTCCCGTAGCTGAGGTGCTGGATGTTGGCGGTTTGGTCAATGCCCTCGGCTGATGCAACAAAGGCCGCAGGGATCAAGAGGGACATGCATGATAATGATAGCAGTGAAGCCGATGTCTGGGCAGCCGTCTGATTGAACCTTTGAGATTGAAACTTGACACCGCCACAGATGAAGCAAAAGCCTAGGACCTTGAAGGAAGAAACAAAAAAGCGAGGGCGCGTGTCAGTCGACCTGTGCATGTCAGCATGGATATCTTGTCACTCTGCCTCCCCGTTCATAGTTCTGTACCAAGAGCAAGTTGGACAGCACAGATCCTAGCACCGAGGCTTGAACAACGTCAATTTTTCCTTCTTTGAGCGCAATGACTGAGAGGATCAGTTCAACCGCATTCCCAAACGAGGCATTCAGCAAAGCACCGAGATTCTAAATCGATTAACCACAGGTCTGAGTAAGTGAACATGGAGGAAACAAGCAAAAAGAGAGTACCGGCGTAAGGTGGCCACGTTGTCCCTTACATCTCCTAGGCGCATGGCAATTTCCTCTGTCGCATATCCCAGCACTAGAAAGGTCAACAGGTTAGAAACATGTTGAACTTGACTTGATTTAGATCCTCTGTCAAACTTACACTTTGCAAGAGGGACAATAGCCACAAAGTTGAGAATGAAGACCGCCATGGGACTCCAGTGGAGATGGGCAGCGATGATTCCAATAGGGACGAATACGAGTAAAACATTGATTCGGGTAGCAAAGAGAATGGTCTTCAAGCACTGAAGGAATGAAAGCTGTTCTTTGTCCACGAAGGCCCCTGTGCCCAAGACGATGCCATTGTTGGTCCCGAGAGTGCCCCGAAGCGAGCGGACTGATCGAACGGTGACTCTACGTTGAGCAGTGTTGGAAAGAGGTTCGTCGCTGTTATTGTAACTTTGAACAGAGCCTGATCGACGATGTGTTGCGTCGGCCATCGTCTGTAGGCAGTTGAATGGGGGTGGGGAGAGATGGCAGTGTTATGTGAGAGAGGACGGAAGGAAGAGTGAGAGAAAAAAGTGAAAGAGAGTAGAGAGAAGAGAAAAGAGAGAGGAGGATGGATGAAATAAGAATACCGAATTCGCTTTCTCGTAGGCCAAGAAGGTCAGGAAAATATGAGAATGTCCGGTACGCGTCTCCAGCGAGCTCCACCGTCAGAGAAGAAGAGTGAGAACGGAGCAAATGACAGAATTTCCTGCAGCTCTTTCTCTTGAACTATGCCTAGGAAAATACTTGCACCTCTCGCAGATCAGCATCCGACCAGCTAGCAACGGGTGAAAAAACATATCAGACAGGATACATTTGCTTACGTGGATCTGACCCGAAATACCTACTGTAGACCTCCTACGAAGCTAAGTGTTGCATTCAACAGAAAGTCCAGACTCTCTTCTTCGCAAAATCAATCGAGAAAAGCGATATGATTCAGCTAAACACCACATTTGAGGGAGAGCACAAGGAGCGAAACGGGAAGGAAACGAGCGAAACGAGCGTGCAAACGAGGGAGAACGAACGTTGCACAGTGTGGAAGCACATGTTTCGCTCGTTTCCCTCTCGTTTCGCCCGTTACACGCTCATTTCCCTCGTTTCCCTCTCGTTTCCCTCTCGTTTCCCTCTCGTTTCCCTCGTTTCGCTCGTTACACGCTCGCTGCACAGTGTAGAAGCACTTGTTTCGCTCGTTTCCCTCTCGTTTCGCCCGTTACACGCTCATTTCCCTCGTTTCCCTCTCGTTTCCCTCTCGTTTCCCTCTCGTTTCGCTCGTTCGCTCGTTTCCCTCTCGTTTCCCTCTCGTTTCGCTCATTACACGCTCGTTGCACAGTGTGAAAGCACTCGTTTCCCTCGTGAACTGAACTGTCCACTACCTGATTCGCATGGTCTAGCGGTCCCCGTGCAATCAATACAGTGTTCTTTGTACATCCGTTTCCGTCGCTCGGACTTGCTGTTTGTTGGGTCCAGAGAGTGTTCCTTCGCTGGCTTTCTAAATGGCTCTGTCCCGTTTTGGAACTGAAGCCACGGCGTCCTCCTCTAGCTTCTGCAGACCCACTTGCTTCACTTGTGTTTCTCGGTGCTCCTTTGAGGAATTGATAAAAAATAGCATACCAACCCTTTGTCATCGACAATGAATGGAGTTTCTCTCCAGCTTGGTCAGAAGAACAGTCGGTAAACAACTGGGTCGTAGAGTATAAAGACAAAATAGAGAAAAATGATTTGCGTGAGGGGTACAAGGTGTTGATTTTATGAGGCACCTTGGATCCAGCCATGGATATAGATTTGGCTGTTGCCCTCTGTTTTGAACAGGGTGTTGTAAACAACTAAAAAGTGTGCTTTGGTCCAGGCAATCCTCTTGTCCTCTTTTTCTTCGTCACTACATTATTTTCTACTCCTTGTTATCAGCATGTCCCCCCAAAAGCCCCATCCTAAGGCCCGTCCAAAACCCCATTCCAAGGCGAACACCAAGGCGAACAGAAAGGCACGTACGCAGGGAGATGCGTCGGCAGCAGAAGACGTTGGTGTCAAAGGAGCACTCGAAAAGACTCGCTGCGAAATTTCTCCCTGCCGCAGTATGATTGCTGGTGCTTCTGGTCATCGCAGCCATGTCGCATCGCGTCACAAGGAAGTTTTCATTCCCATCTCGGATGACGACGTGGCGCTGGCTATCCCCATTTGGGTCGGAGAAGAACCCAGACTGAAGTGCACCTATGTTGGCTGCCTGAAGACTCTATCTGACAGAGCTTCTTTCAACGTTCATATCACAAAGCGGCAGTGTGCTATCTGTAAGTTTCGAGCTTTTCATTTTTGATTGTTTGTTAGAGGCCCTTTCTCATATTTCTGTCAAAAAAAAGTTACTTCAGGACTTCTCGCTGATTCCGGGGACGACAACAGTGATCCCAACGCTGGTCCCAACGACGAAAAGCTCGTTGTCTCACGTCCGCCAGACAAAAAAAAACAAAGGAGCAACAACCCACCATCCTCCTCCCACACTAAGTTGGCCCCTGCTGCTAAAGGAATACAGCGCACGGTTGCCTGCTTGTCAGTGTTCGAAATTTTTGGTGAGCATCTCCTCTGACTCTCACCTTTCTCCTTACTGATGCAGCCGCGACAACTGGTTCATTCTCTGTGACAGTTCCTTTACCCGCACCAGCACCGCTTGCCGTTGGTCATCCTCCTGAACAAGTCGTCAGCCAAGACTTTTTTTGGTAAAGTCTGCCGGATTTGTCCTCTGATTTCCAGCTTTTCGCTGAATTTGCGAACTTGAGGACGCTACTCTCGACTGACCAAATCTGAAATTCATAGAAGACTCTCTATACCAAGAGGCGAAACATGTTTCCAGGTCCAAGGTGTCTTTCACCAGACTCCCCGATAACGGTGTTGATGTTAACATCAACTTCACGATTGGTGCCGAGTTCTTCAGAACAGTAGAGCTTGCTCCCCCACCACCCGACCCAGAAAACTTGACAATATGCTTAGCAACTTCACCTTGTCGACAGCTGCTCTGCGGTGAGACTTGGCTAGAGTTCCCAAAAGATCTATCTCCTGACCTGGTCCCGATTCTCGGATGTTGGGAGAGAAAGCCATTTCTTCAGTTCGCAACGGCCATGCTCTTTGCTGGCTGCATTCTCTTCGACAATTGTTCAGGAAGAGCAGTGCAGGCGACCACAGTTGAGTCGTATGGCCGAGGCGAGAACATCGACGTCCATGCGGAGAAAAAAATATCCAGCGTCTGGCTAGCACGAACACACTCACAGCCTGGTGCAGGCTTTGGACTCTACGACTCCGTTTTGCCATTGGTAAGCCACCACGACGTGCATGATAGGCGACTGGTTCTTGGCTGCACATACTTCAATATCCTTGTCACCTCTGTCACACGGTTGGACTCGCAACGCCTACCCACAGAAGACCTCATATTTGTCGCAGGGAATACTTGGAAAGGTCTTGGAGCCCAAATTCACCCTAAAGACATCAGGATTTTTCTCAGCACCAAAAGCATCCAAGAAGCAACAGAGATCGCTTTAACAGGCAACTTCCCTGAATTTGCGGTGTGCCATCTCCGTCAGCTTCGATCTCACCTCTGCTCGCTTGATTCCTATCGCCTCCATCGAGCTTCATGGCTCAATCTGAAGTTCATGTCATACGCCCAGCCGGCGACAATCTTTACTCTATCCAGCTTTCCAGGGAGCACAGAAGGCCATGTCACCTCCTCACTCTTCTCTCATATTGCTTCCGAAATCAATGAAAAAGGAAAAGGAGCTCTCTTGACTAAGAGCGAGGTTTTCGCTCGTCGTTCGAAATTAAGCAGGTCTGATGGCTTCATTCATTACTTTGACAAAATGTTACTTCTGTTTGAAACCATTGAAAGTATTGAGATCATCCAGAACGAAGAATTGGAGCCCTTGCTAGACGGACTTGCATGCATCCTGGGGAGGGCTATTCGCGATGCCAACAACTCGGACGTGGTTGTGACATTACAGGACAGGTTCTCAATGCTGTGCAAGTTGTAACCTGTAAAAGAGCAATGTACGTTTCCCTGTAGCACTCCTATGTTAGGCAAAGTATGATCATCCACGCGTCAATCATCAAAATAGGCCAAGTATCCCAAGGTGTGGTTTCATTTCTCACCGGCCGATGCCATCCGAATCTTTCAAGTATTAGGCTTAAGAAAAATAAAGAGTGGCTGGAGTATGTGCAAAAGCTCTCTGTAGTGTCTGAGGACAAGATTTTCTAAAATACCGGCGCCCACATCCTGGAAAAGATTGAGTGGGTCGAAATAACAGTAGAATGGACAGAGCTTTCCTGGCCACCTCTACGCCAGATCCTTTACCGCCGGTTCTCCTGGGACCCGCATCTCCGTTGATGTCACGTTCTATCTTTTCCACCTCACGTCTGATCCCATTGGTGAAGCTCTGAAGCGCATGCCCAGTCCCAAGTGGTAGAAGTAGGGAGCTATTCAAAATTAAAGGTCTCGGGTTAGTGGAAAGACCAGAGGAAAGAGATGATGCGGTGTTGAGGTGGAACGGAGCGCCGTACCTCTAGGCGCACGGGCCATTCATCTTTCATCACGTGCGTGACTATTGTTTCCATCACTGTTTTACCTTGATCGTAAGTCTTAATATCGCCACCATTTTCCGACCATGTTCATTCTTGTAGCTCCCAGAACTTCTGCCTGTACCATCTACGTCCGACGAGTAACCATCAAGAATGTCAGAAGGCGCGCCTAGAGCACTAACATGGAACAGCGCGCACACTGTCAACTCTGAAGGAGAGTACTGTTACTGCAGGCAGGACAGACGTCTCGATGAGCTCGCTTTGCAATGTCGAGGTAATTCAGCCCCCGAGTCAACAGGAACAAAGACACAAAGGCGCGACACATGGAACCGAAATCTAACCCGGCCCTCCCTCATTACCGTACCAATCGTTCATGACTCGTGACAGGTTGTAGCGATTGGTTCCATGAATCATGCATAGAGATTGCGCTAGGACCAGTAGTGCCATTCATCACCAACTACAAGTTCTATTGCAAAAACTGCGTCCAAAAATCTGTCAACAACAAAGCCAATAACCGGTCGGCGATCAAGGTCCAGGAAGGCGAGTCAGAATCTTTTCAGCGAGTAACTGCGGGATGGAAGGAGATTTGTGCGACGGCCCTGGCCAATTTGATTGTCCAGGAGTACCTTTCCGAAGCTGCAAAGAACAAATCAGAGGATCCAAATTTACCCTTGGACGAAAATATGTGGTCCATAAACGCCCGACGGATAGACTGGCAAAAGAACCGGTACTACTTCAACAAAAAGGACTACATCTTGCCTTATGTGGATCGTTATTGGGCCGCTCTCTGTACTGACCGAGCAAGGACAACTACTTGGTAAGAGCCTGGATTCCTTTTTAAAATGACAGTCCCTTATCTACAAGCGTTAACGAAGAAAAAAAAACTCCACGGCGGCTTTAGGTGGGCGACCCTTGGAAGTTGTCTTTACATCTCCAAGGATGTGTTTGCCACATTTGACGAGCAGGCGCGATCAGCCTCATCCGACTTTTGCCTGACCAGATCTAATCTTTGGGAGGTGAAGCCCGGATTTATCACTCTACGCGCAGTACGAAACATTGTTTTTCTGTTCTGGTATTTGCGATGAATTGTTTTTGAGAAATTCATTTCCCTTGATCTAAATCGAGTACTTTTCTATTGTATAGCAACAACCCGGAGTTCGATCGTCAGGATCAAAGGGTGCTACAACGGTCAAACGAAAGGGCGCAGGATCAACTGGAGATCGAGATAGTCCAAAGCCTAAAAAATCCAATACCGCTTCCACTACCACCACTACCAACAAAGCAGAAAAGCCTGTCAAAAAGAGCACAGCATCAGGAAGTCGTCAAAAGGCACAGTCAGGCAGCAACGCTCAAGCCGCATTTATACCCCTACCACATTCTGTGGTTGCCAACAACTCCAATGGCAGTAATCTTGTCCCTTTCAGTGCGACAAACGAGCATCCATATAATCGACACCGATTCAGATACGTTACATGCGAGCCAGACCCACTTCTTCAGTACATGCTCTATCGAAAGAGTACGAATCCGATCTTGTCTGGAGTGCGACTCAGCCGAGAAGATATGAGCCCTTACATGCAGATCGATGAGCAGTGCAGGACAATCACCACTGAAAAAGGATTCAGGACAGTGCGCGCCAACTGTGGTGTGAGAGAAGGAAGTTGGTATTACGAAGTCACCGTCGAACGAGGTGGAGAGGCCCGATATGAAGGCAGGGATGGCGCTCATGTTCGTCTTGGCTGGGCTCGCCGTGAAGGTATGTACCCTCTATGCGCGGAGCAAATTTGATGATACTTATATTCAGAATTGCAAGTTCTGACGATTTTACTTTATCGTGTATTAATATCTTCATTAGCTACTCTACAAGCACCAGCGGGATTTGATGCGTACAGTTACGGTATTCGCGACACCACAGGAGAAAAAGTTCATATGTCGAGGGTCCTTCCCTATGGAGAGTCATTCAAGGAAGGAGATGTCATTGGACTTTATATCACACTGCCTCCAGACGGTAACGAAACGTCTTTTTTCAAGCAGAGACGACTTCGGAAACCATTCATGTTCAAGGGCCAACTATACTTTGAGTCGATTGACTATTCCCCAACCAAGAAGTATGTCGAACTTTCAGAGTTTGAGGCCACGCCATTTCGTGATACGACTCGTCCAGAAGCGCCGGAGAGACCACCGGTGATTCCAGGGTCCAAGATCATTGTTTACAAGAACGGAGTTTGTCAAGGTGTTATGTTTGAGGATCTGTTCGCGCTCATGCCCATTGAGCAAAACGCCAAGGAGAGAGACCAGATTACGTTTGATGATGGCACTCTTGGCTACTATCCTTGTGTGTCTGTCTATGGAAACGGAACCGCGACCGTCAACTTTGGACCCCGCTTTGCGTTTCCACCTGGCCCAGATCCTGAGGAAGAGGCTCGAAGGGTAGCCTTCGAAAAAGACCGACAGCAGCCTGCCATTAAGGGTGAGCCGACCATGACTTCAGACATTAACCTATGGAGACCCATGTCGGAAAGATGGGATGAACACCTGATAGAGGAGTGTCTGATTGATCTGGTGGACGAAGTGGAGCTCTGGGTATCAGAAAGCGCAAGACAGTTGGCAGCGTTGAATGTTCCACCTGTTAAGATCTCGCAGGCAAGAGCGGAACGGTCCTTACGAGAGGACTATAGTTCGCCCGGGGCTGACTACGATGATGGTGATCTTGGTAGCAGCAGCAGTCGTCCTAAAGTCCAATCCAGTCTCCGGGAGCAAGAGGAGGATACAGACGGAGATGTTGGTATGGACTCTGGCATTGACAGAGACCAAGACTATGATATTGTTCGGCCGCAGTCCCCACGGGCGGTGGATAATGATAGGGAGGATACGGAAATGGAGCAGGACGGCAGCATGGTTGACGACGAGAGAGGAAATCGGAGCCAAGACGAAGAGTATGACGAAGATCGGCTACCTTACTCTAATGCACCATCCCCTCGGTGAAAATAAAAATCGCGTCCTCTGCGAATAATCATCACGCTCATCTAGTCATGATGGTCTATTCCTCTTTCGCTTCCAGTGGCCACGAACAGCTTTAGTTCTCATGTCGTCGTCATTTTCTTCGATCTGATAGAAAAATTTGTTCACCATGACGACACTTGTAAATAAAGTTAAGACGCGTTAAAGTCCCCATCATCATTGCACGATGTCTTCATATCGTCTAGGCAATTAGTTGTTATAAAAAGAGACCAATCCCCCTTCTTTCTTTTTCATTCAATCTTTTTCCCTTCATCCGCAAAAAAAAGAAAAAAGAAAAAAACAACAAATACGAAAATGACCAACCCTGTCACCACCCACAACACCACCACAACCACCACCACGACCCAGAAGCCTTCGACCATGGACAACATCAAGGACAAGGCTACCAACTTGATCGATAAGGTCACTGGCAAGAGCCATACATACACCGATCATCAGGGAGTCGTTCATCAGCCCAATCACGCCCTTGGTCACAACAACGACAACGCTCTGAATCAGGGCGGTGTCCACACCACTGGTCCCTCCGGAGCCACCGGTTTTGGCTACACCACCGACCCGAACGCGGGTAGCACAGGTCTCGCTGGAGCAAACACCGCTGTGAACCCTACCCACCACGGCGGCGTTCATAGCACTGCCCACCAGCAAAATACTGGCCACCACTCTGGTCCCCTGCACACTGGTGCCGCCATGGCCGGTACTGCCGTACCCCACGAGGCCTCCGTTGACCGTGCGGCCTACCAGCAGCAGCAGTACAACCCCAATATGGCTGCTCCCCAACACTCCATCCCCGCCGGGCCAACAGGCACGACCAACATCCCCACGTTTGCTCAGAATGTACCGCCACCTGCCGGTGTCGTCCCTGCTGCCCAAGTAGCTGAGATCCACGATGGTTATGACAACAAGAAACACTCGTTGTTCGGAGGCTATAAGAAGGATCACGTTGATCATGGCCTCAGTGCCCATCAGCAGGTCCATGGTGCTGCTACTGCAGGCGGTAACGTTCCACTGAACACCGCCTCCCACCAATCCAACGTTCCTCTTCAGCAGCAAGGGGTCGGCACCTACGCAGGCGTGCAAAATACAGTCCCTGCCATGGGCGCCCCTGGAACGACCACCGCAGCGGGTACCCATATCCCTGGCGAATACAACCCCAACGCTGTTCAACCCGGTCTTGCTCAGGGAAGTATGAACTCCGATCCCTACCGCCGCCCTGTCACCTAAAGAGACTGACTTCTGTCTCTCAAAAACGGAATGGGTATTTGAACCTTTCCCCCCCATTCGCACAACCAACTGAAGAACTTATCAATGTAAATAAATAAAGCTATTGAAAGATAAATTCACCATTAATTATTAAGGAAATGTCAAAAGGTCGGGGACGAAAGGAGGAAGGGTATGAAGAGTGAAAAGGGTGAGGGAAAAGGTAGAGGATTACAGCCTTTTGAGAGGTCAAAAAGAGGACATCATGTCAATCGTATGGCGCCTTCTTCTCTTCCAAGGGCAAAGAAGGAGGCGACCGAATCTCATTTTTGAAGGAGACTCGTACGACCACCGTTGATACCAGGAACATCGCGGCTGCTGTCAGCCCGGGATCCGGAACCCTCGTGAGCGACCTTGTAATCAATCACAGACTCAACCTCCTGAATCACGTTCAAGAAAGCGCTCGACAACTCGCCTCCAAACAAGAATCCGTACAAAAAGTGAACGATCCATCCCGCAGACAGCGCGCTCACAATCAGCGCCACAATAAACGCCGCCCATCGAGGCTTAATCCAGAAGAGGGCTACAGTCAAAACCAAGGCCGAGAGCAGCATCAGGGGGAAGATCATCTTCAGCTCCAACCGTGGGCGGCGAAGCGACTGCTCCATATGTTGCTTCAAGATCATCAAGATCTGCTCCAAAATATCCACGCTCAATCCTCGGTCCTGTTCCGAGATACCGTCCTTCAAGGTCTGAGCCTGGTTCGATCCAATCGTTCCAGACGATGTCGTGGCTGGCGAGGCGGCAGAAGCCACGGAAAAGCCCGAGTTTGACAAGGCCAAGGCTGGTGTCCGGTTCTGGAAATGGTAGACAGCTGGTTGGATCGAAAACTTGGCATGGACTCCGAAATGGTCGCTATAGTTCTTGGTTCCAGAGTTTGGTGCCCCAATGCCCGAGATCTGCTCTCGAACAGCGACCTCGACCGACGTGCAGACCATTTCTGGAGTCTCCCTGTAAAAGATATAGTCCAAACGCTCGCCCACGGGGTCGTTTGTCAGATAGTTGAGCCAGCTGTGGTTTGACCAGCTGTTAAGAGGGGTATCGCAAGTCACTCCCATGATCGTCACACCTTCCTCGGGCGAAAGTCCTCTGGGAATTGGGTTAGGTTCCGGGTGCAGCCTTGCCCAAGAATCCGTCATGCCTGCCTGCTTTGTCAACAGCGCCACGACCAAACTATTGGGCGCGCTGTTGTAGTCTCCGAGCTGGTAAACAACAATGACAAAACTCGGTTAACAGGCAGAAAAAAACCTAGGAGGCAGGCAGAGATACAACCATGCCCTGATGCAACTGATCTCCTCTCCCATCCCAAAGCAAGCTGAAGAAGCATGACCCATTAAATTGGTCATGTTGCCGACAAGGTCAACATTCTGAACCGGTGAGAGGCCTATAGTCCACCCACTCATGGCTTGTACTCCCGCCAAAACACCCTGGTGTCTACGCCCTCGCAACGTGCACTACGTTAGGACCTCCTCCTGCAAAAAGGGGGAGTAAAATAAGCTTACCGAAAGAACATGGCGACCCTGGGAAGTAGCGGCCTTTATGAGCGAGGCCATCTCCCACGCTTCACCGATACGGCATCCAAGGTACGAGTCTGGAGTGCCGACGGGGTCATATCCAGCATGGAGCTGTTTTAACATAAGAAAAAGGACGGAAAAAAGAAAAACAGCCGCGAATGAGTTGGCAAGGAAGTCGGTCTCAGGGGGATCCACCGGGTAGCTAACAATATCAGGCCATGTCTCAATCACATTCTGTTTTCTTTCAGCTTTTGAAAGACACTTACATGGGTGTTGAAGACCTCAATCTCTCCGCAGGTTGGATGCACCACCGTGGCACTAACGCAGCACTTGCCGACATACCAGTCACCGTGATAGAACTTGAAGGGATCTCCATTCAAGGCAAAACGACGCATCATAGTGCTTACGATCGGGAACTTTGAAAAGATGACCAGTCCCGACCCAAGGACGCCACTGTGCCAATGCTTGGAGTAAGGCAGAGTATCCCGGACAAGATCCTTGATCCGAAGATAGTCGTCATAGACCCAGATCTCCTGGAGACCCACAATGTCGTATCCTCGAGAACTGTCGGCTATGTAGCGACCAATGGCCCCCATACGGTCCTCTCGGTCCTTGGAAATGAACTTGAGACCCCTGGCAGCACAGAGAGAGACACACAACAGAGAAAAAAAGAAAGAGGAAGCGGGATCAGTCGTCCATGCTCGGTCGGGGATGGGAGTGAAGAAGAAAAGAGAGATGCATGGTGAGGTGAGGAGTCAACAGCTATTTACCAGCAGTTGAGGGTCAGGACTGAGAGCTGGGTAGGTTGCGACATTGCAAAAAGATGAATGAATGAATGAGGCTCGGCAAGGAGGAAGGGGGGGGGGGGGGGGGGGGAGGGAGGAAGGAGGAGGAGAGGAAGGGCAGTGGCCAGGCGGATGGAGGGAGTGATCAATGAGAATGCAAGAAAAGAAAGGAAGGAAGGAGATGGGCCCACTCCCCTTTTCTCCTTCTGGCCACAGCGCGGCGGAGTGCACAATGATCGTCAAAATGTCATTTGCTTCGTTTTCTTCATTTTTTTCTTCATGTACGGGGTGGTTGGTACCGTAGAGGACGCTGCATGTCTAGTGGGTCCTCTCTATCTACTCGTCGTCTCGTCTTCTTCTCGCCACTCTTCTCCTCATCGGTGTGTTGACCGGCCAGTCCCTCACGGGGCACTTCGGCGAAGGCGATCGAGTTCCCGCTTCAGGGCCTCGTTCTCTCGTCTCAAACTCTCGTTCTCCCTGACCGCCACCTGAAGCTGCCTCTCAGTACCGCCAGGGATAGACCCGCTTGTTCCACTGGCACCACCGAGACCGCCGCCAACACTAATGTTGCTATTGAGGAGAACGCCGTTGCCACTATTAAACGCTGGTGGCTGTCCACCAGCTGTTGGGGCAAACAACGCACCGCCCTCACCATGGAGCTTACTCAACGGCCCATTCTTCAACCCAAAGCCCGCCGAAAGCTCTGCCAATATTTGTCGTTGCTGCTCATTCTGTCGATACAGGGTTTCCAGATGAGACGAGACAGCATGCGACCCTAAAGCTTCCATCAATCCTGGCTGGCCACGGAGAAGCGAACCCGTTGGAGAGGTATTAGGTGTCGAGTGTACAGATCCCGAAGCATCTCCTGTTTCCATCGGATAGATATAGAAACATGTTAAAGGTACAAATCATACAACACAAAGTCCTCAACTGAAGCAATTGATTCGTCCGTTACCAGGAGGATAGTCTGCTGTTCTGCCGCCTTCCACACTTGATATTTGGAATCGACTCCGCTTGCTCTGAGTACTAGAGGGTCCATTGGAGGGGTTGGGGGTCCCAGTGGATGAAGCGGTCACGCTACTTGTGGCAACAGATCCGTCAGTTGGCGACACTGTTGATTCGATACTGAAGCGCGAAACTCTGGTCGAAGAGTTATCGCGAGACAGCCCAGATTCTCCTGCGACCCGCGATTGCGACGATTCTCTTGACAAGGGCGTGCCCTGCACACCATTGATGGATGGAGAACTGGCTCCTGTCCCGCTTGTCGCAGATCCGGATGTGGGCGAGGCATGGCTGTGGTGCACCTCAAATCGGGATTTGCGCTCTAAACAAAAGACAAAATAAAATGCTGGTTACATTCTTGTGCATAAAAAGAAAATCCTCCATAGAAAGAAATGTCCATTGTCCATGTTGTCAAATAATACCTGACGGAAGAGGCTGATCCACGGGTCCCCCAATACGAACTCCTTCAACTCCATCTACTGGAGATGATGACAAGCTACGAGAAGGAGAGAGAAGCGACTCATTTGGCATTGTCTTGATGCTGGCAAGAACTGGTGATGACAAGCCAGCAGCGGTGTCTTTGACGCTGAAGCGCCCCTTCTTGACTTCTGGGAGCGATCCTGGTTCAGGCGTAATTTGTGAGACGCCCAATCCTTGAAAGCTTTGCTCTAAGTGTGCAGTAGAGGGTCCAAGCTGAGGAACCGGAGATCCGGCCTCGATTGGAGCTGGAATTAGCTCGGGGGCTGACTGAATTATGGGTGAGGAAGAAGCCGTATTCGAATCTTCTATCACGAATCGAGACTTCTTCACTGGTTTATCACCCGCCTGACTAGAAACAGGGATGCTGCTTTGTGAATTCGAGATCTCCTCCTGTGCGTATTGCGCTATTCCCAGAGTCTCGTAGGTGGGGGTAGCTGATACAGCACTAGAAGGAGCCGACTCGATCACCTGTGACGGCTCCGTGGTGGTGTTTACAGCCAAAGCGCGCGCTGGTGTCTCAAACGTCACAGTGCGGGGTCGACGCACCGGCTCATCCGGAGTATCGTCGGCATCAAAGTCCCACGATACGCCCTTTTCTGGCATCACCATTTTCTGTGATGCTTCTATCGGTGGAGCGAAACGATATATATGAGCTACATTGCAGGTTGATGGATAACTTACAAAACCTTTTTCTCTCTTACTTTTCGAGGGTCGTTGCTCCAAGGGCGGAAGGTTGTGCAATAATGTAGAGACAAGGTACGATCTCTTCTTGGCCTGCTTAAAGAAAGAGTGGTTCAACAGTTTTTCCGCTGAAGGTCTATTTTGTACAAGTCGAACAAGTTAGCAATGAAATGTTGTAATTTGACGACTGATGGTCACCCGTGACCCGTGTTTACCTTCTGGCAGGATCCTTCTGGAGGCAACTGTCAATCATTTCCTTGAGCAACTTGGAGTATCGATGCTTGGTGGATTCACGGTCCAAGGTAGGTGGATCATTGGAGAGCGTCAACATGAGAACCTAGGTATTCGCAGAAAATGAAAATTAGATTCAAAGAGACCACTTTTGTCAAACCAGAGAAATGGTAGGGGCCATGTTGAGTACCTTGATAGGAGGGTATTTAGCGAAGGGAGCATGGCCCGTAGCCAGCTCAATTGCAGTAATACCAAAGCTCCAAATGTCGGCCTTGTAGTCATATCCAGCTTGCTCCATGACCTCGGGAGCCATCCAGCAGGGCGTACCAACAAATGTCTTCCTCATGCCACGCCTGTCTCCATTCTCCATCAACGACGATGATACTCCAAAGTCGGCCAAAAGGACTGAGCCATCATCATCCATGAGAAGGTTGCCAGCTTTGACATCCCTGCAAAATGGCGGCAATCGATCTTCGGGTCAGTGATCGTATGCAAAAACAAAAGCTGAGTGCATACAGCAAATGATCGAAGGCATACCTGTGAATATGTCCGTTTTTGTGAAGATAATCGAGTCCCTGAAGAGCTTGCTTCAAAATGGTTGCGATCGAGACTTCGTCAAATCCATCAGGATATGCTGTCTTCATGATATCCAAACAGGATCCTAATATTTCCAAACGCAATCACCACTGTTAACACGATTTCCACATTACTGCATACTTCTTCACGAGACGCGTCTCATACCCGCAGAAAGATAGGGTGTGACAATGTACAACTTGCTGTCGGTCACAAATGCTCCGTTGACACGCAGGACATTAGGATGCTTGCACAGCGCCATCACCTGAGTTTCACGTCTGAGTTCATCAATCTGGTTGCGCTCAAACATGTCAAGGTCAATGACTTTGATCGCCACCCTCTTGTTCAAGGGTTTATAGTAAGCATCGTAAACAACGGCCGAGGATCCGTATCCTAAACAACAAAATAAAAATCGAAAATCGATTAAACATTCGGGGTTGGGCACCAAACAAAACCTGTCCTTGGTCGCACAAAGATCCACGAGGCTTACCAATGGGCAGTCGAACGTCATAATCCTCGGGATTGTTTGAGAAAGCGTCGTCCGAAAAGTTTATGCTCCCCAGCTGAGAAATGGACGAGGCTATGCTCGAGTTCGTGTTCGTACGCTTCATCTGACCAGCTAACGCCATTCTCTCGATCAGACTGTTGACTCCTGGTTTTCTAGATATGGACGGAGAAGATGGTAGATATGGAGATGAGGGCGTGCGTACAAGTGCGGGTGAATGTGCGGATTGGGTCGCCAGATGCTGTGGTTGCGACTGACGTCGCTGTTGCTGCTGCTGCTGCATTGGTGGTGGCATATTTTGATGCTGTTGTCCAAACATAGAAACAGATGCGACGGAGCGCTCCGACGGGGACGTCGGTATAGATGTTTGGATCGCTGTCGCTGCTGGAGCAGGTTGAACAATGTTCTGCATATGGTCTAGAGTGTATCGTTGCTGTAGTTCATTCCCCTGCAGCTGTTGACGATCCAGCATGATCTGCTCCTGCGGCTGGAGAGCGAGGCGAGCAACAGAGTCCTGTTGTTCCAGTTCCGGCTGAGGCTGTTGCTGATGAGGCTGGTACATCTCTTGCTGCAGGACGGGTGATGGCGCCAACGATGATTCCAATGAAGGTTCAACGGTTGCATCCAAGTCCGACGAATTGGATGGAGTGCTGTGCTGCATGGGTGTGTCTATCTGTGATGGTCCGATGCTCACTGATTTCTTTTGTTTGGTGGCAATGCAATGCAGGATTGTTTTGTGGGTGTCAAAAGCTCGCAGGTTGATTATGTAATGGGGGAACTCACGGATGGTGGGAGGGTGATGCCGCTAGTTTGTTCTCCTTTTTCCTGCTCTGTCTGGAGATTGGCGGGGGTGCAGGCGATGATGAGAGAGCAAAGGACGCGACGGTGGGGTTTGGTCACTGGTGATTAGTGACAAATTACTTTTTCTTCAATGTTTTTTTTTGGTCCGTCTGCCTGAATATCCGCGATGATGCAAAGGGCGGGAAAAGGGAGGGAGCGGCGCAGATGGGTGAGTTTGGGAGGTAGGAAAAGAGAGGAGAGGAGAGAGGACAGCGGAGAAAACAGCAAGAGAGTACAGCAGGCAATGTATCCAAAGACAAGAAGGAGCAAGGGAGAAGGACGGTGCCCAGCTGTCAAGTTGAAGGTCTCATTTTTTTTCTTTCACTTCTTTGAACACTCAAATTGTACAATACAGACGCGAGGAGCCTTATGTCACAGACGCAGCCCATGCGATGATTACATGGCGACAATCATAGCTCCGCACAATTCCCATGCGAATTCCTTTTTTCTTTATACACGCACATCCTGAGGGGGGCTACTTTACGGAAATCATCGGTTTTCTTAGCAGGATTTCAATATGGGGAGTGGTTACCAACCCGGTTGCCGAGATTTAGGGATTTTTTAGGGGTTTGTTAGGGTTTTTTAGGGTTTTGATTTTTTTGAGCCCAAATCCCATGTAAAGCTGTTTCTTAATCGCATGAGCTGTGTAGGTGACATAAGGACACCCTACAGACGCTACAACACACGTGCGATTCCGTCTGCGGTGACGCAGTCACGGGGCCAACGGGCCGCCTCATGCCTCGGGCGTTTGCACCACGATCATCAGGTACTCGCGTTCTAAGGATGGATATCCGCAACGAGACAGACACGGCAAATGGAGGAAGGATGAGTCCGTCTGTATCTCCCGTTGTTCTTCTTTTCGCTCCTTCTTTCTTCTATCACCATATCGTTCTCATTTACCTGGACAAATCATGATTTCATGCTTCTTGGTCCTTATCCTGAGAAACTTGAGTTCGTTCTAGAGCCATCCAATCCAGGAGAGCAGAGGGTTGTTCGACAATGTGATAATGGGTCAGAGTCATGTCATCTCTCCTGTGCATACACTACATACACACGTTTTTATCTACTACTAGAATCGAGTGCTTCCCTTGGGTCAGGGGTTCAACATTACCTGATCATCAAGTTGCGTGACAGAATCCCGCGCCATCCGAACAAGGTCCGACATTAGTGTCGCATACTGCTTTGCAAGGGACGCATCCAGTGTTGATCTGATCATGAGTCCCAGCTGATTAACAATGACAACCCCTTGCACATTCTTCTTGGCCGACAATCGACGGATGGTTTCTTCTACTTCAGACTGCCCAGTAGTCCAACGACACAATGTCGAAAACAACTATTAGAAACAAGTCATTTCTTCAAGTTGAAACCTTGAATGACAAAATAAAAAATAAAAAAAGAGTCCTCTACGCACTTGTGCCATTACCATGGTGAAAGGAGGGGTATCGAGAGGGTAACAGTAAGAGTGAAATGGACAAGAATCAGAAAAAAGGAGTGGTTGAGAGGAACGAAATGTTCATGCTTTTGTGAGCAAAGGTCAAGAGGTCACGCAAACTACTTTTTTTCTTTATTGGGGACGCGTGAGTTTGACAAGGGGGAAAGGAGAGATAAGATCCTTGCCTATCTGCCAGAACCGGACAGATGGGTAGAGGCAAGGGAGATGCAAAACGAAGGTGTTAAAGGTTGGATAAAAGTAAAAACGGTGCGAATGGGTAGCAAAAGGGCTAAGAAAGAACATATGGAAACAAGGCGAGGGGACAAGTCCTCAATATTGAACAATGGAGGGAGAGAAACAAAAAGAGAACGGGAATAAAAAGAATACTTGGTAGTAGGAAAGGGCCAGAAAGAAAGGTGATCAAAGGGCAGCACAAACGAATAAACGGTGGGAATAAGAGGGGAGAAAAAATGGCCCATCCTTGCAGAAAGGAGAAGGGTAGCTTATTGCATAGCGTTGGGGTCAAAGTGGAATCCGCCCTGGGGTGCTCCGGCGGGGTTGAAGGCGTACGCTCCAGTGCTCTGATCGACTCCAGGAGCCAGCTCATTTTCCTCGTCGTCCTCATCAGAGAAGTACTTGTCGATGATGGTATATGCCTTCTTGTAGATGTCAACATTGTCGTGGGCCTGCAAGTTGTGAATCTTTTCCATGCCGCCACACTCCTCAATGAAGATGCTGAACTGGTTGACACCATTGGTCTGGTCCTTCTCCATATCTCCGACCTTCAAAATATTCTCCAATCCATCCAAAGCAACCTGAATAATCTTGTTGTCCATGCAGATCAAAATATCACAAAGGGGCTTGATGCAGCCTTGAGAAACAAGATACTTGATTTGCTCTGGTTTGTTCAATCCTCCTGAAGTGGCGTTAGAGATAGCCCAGCAGGCCTCCTTCTTGGTCTTAAAGTCGGCGTTCTGAAGAGTGTTGATCAGAGGAGGGATGATGTTGGCCTCAATGACAGCTTGGATCTGGACACATGTTCCTGCAGTGATGTTGGAGATGGTCCAGCACGCCTCCTTGCGGATGTTGTCCTTGGGGCTGGAGAGAAGAGCCAACAAAGCTTGAAGAGCACCGCAGTTGATGATAACTTGGGTCTGAACATCATCACCAGTTACAATGTTGCCGACGGAGCGGAGAGCAGGAGTCTGTACAGATGCCATGTTGTGCATCAAAAGCTCGACAAGACGACGGCACACACCAGACTCAATGACGGCCTGAATCTTCTCGTTGACTCCGTCCGAAAGGTATGACATGGCCCAGCAGGCATCAATCAAAATCTCATCATCGCTCGAGTAAATAAGTTTAGCAAGAACGCTCAAGGCAGGCGAGATCTAGAAATGACAAATGCAGGTCAGAAATCTATAGAAAATCAGGTACTGCAAAAAGGCCCTTTCGAACACTTTCGAACAGATTCTTACATAGCCCCAGTCTGGTGGGGGGTTCTTTCCACGGCAAAAGTTTGACAAGGTCCAGGTGGCATTTCTGAGCATGGTGATCTTGTTGTTCTCGTGAAGAAGGGCCAACAGGGGCATCAGTGCATTATGGTGGAGAACAATATCACGGCAGCGAGGACTGTCGCCGGCAATGTTTCCAAGAGCCCAAACAGCCTATGATCAAGAATAGTCGGTTTAGTCGAGTGCAGCTGCAATATATATATATATATATTTTTTTTTTTCATTTCTTTAAACGTTTACTCAACTTACCTGCTCTTTGACCTCGGCAACAGGGCTGCTCATCAGCTCGATAAAGAGAGGAACAGCTCCAGCCTCAATGACATATTGGGTCTGGGCTGAGGTTCCTGAAGCAATGTTGGTCAAGGCCCAAGCAGCCTCAAACTATTATGTAATATAAAAAATCCGATTTAGATATCATATTTTATCCACCATGCACAAGGATAGAAACTTTAAACAATGAACCAGTGAATCCTACCTGAAGAACAGGGTTTGACAAGAATTCAACAAAGCGAGGAACGACTCCGCAGCGAATAACCTCATCAATGGGAGGGTTGCGCTCCTTGGAAAGGAGCTTGCGGAAACTAACAGTAGCTGCAAGCTGCTCGTTCACGTCCTCGGACATGACACCCTGGATCATGGCTGGGAGTTGCTCGTGGAACTAGTAGAATCACAATACAACACATATAGCGAGTCAGTATTTTGAGATGTTCACTGTTTTGTTCCTAGATTTCCTCACGGAAATGGATCCCTTGTCTACGATTCTACTGCTGATTTCGACTGTGGTGTATTTTGGACTATCCGCAATGGCCGTCATGAATGCGCCGAACGTAGTTTGATAGTAGATAAAATGAAATCCATGCATCATACCTGGTGGTAAGCGGCAGCGACACCCTCATCTTCGGACTCATCAGACTCGGCAGCGATGGCGAGGTTACGACGCTTGGAAAGGTTCTCCTCACGCTTCTGCTTACGGAGCTCGACGTTAAGTTCGTTACGGTTACGTCTGAGTTCCTCAGGCTTGAAGGCACTCTTGGCCTTGAAGTTTTGGGAGCGGTGCTCTGGGATTTTGTCCATGGTAAACTAGCAGTGGAGAGGGAGAATCAAATCATCAGAGAGGGCAAGAGATGAGGATGTGCAAACGAGATTGATCGTATCTGAGCATTTCCACGCGTGTTTCTTGCAAGGACAAGCGCGTTGAAATCAGAGTTGGTGGCGACGCAGACAATGCCCGCAGCAAAAGAAGAAAGAATGGAGTATAGTTTAAAGGGAGAAAGAAGGGAGACTTACAATGAGAATGCAGTGATTAGATCGAGATGCAGGCGATGGAAGAGAGACTAGCACACTCGAAGAGGATGAGACGGATGGAAAGGAAAGGGGATGAAAGGGGTGTCGGAGTGGATGATTAAGAAGGAAAAGAAAAAAAAAAAGAGAGGGAGAGGGAGAAGAGAGAGACAGAGAGCCAAAAAAAAAAAAAAAAAATGTCGACGTCACCCTTTTTTTTTGGTTTCTTAAAGTCCTTGCCTGCCTTCGTCCTTGTGTTCCTCGCCCACCGACCCCTCTTTCTCATAATCACGCACCCCACCACAACCCCAGCTAGAAAACAAACACAGCACCATGGGAGGAGGCGATCTTGTAAGTCGACACTCGGAATCAGTTCCAGATTGGAACTGTGCAACAGCTGCCAACACACACAGCTTTTCTAACTCATTCATTGCATTGTTCTTAGAACTTGAAAAAATCCTGGCATCCAGGTACCTTCCGCAACCAGGAGAAGGTCTGGAAGGAAGAGCGCAAAGCTGCCGATGAAGACAAGAAACTGCAACAGCTGAGGAAGGAACTTGAGGAGGAGCGTCAGATTCAGGAACTTCAACGCATTCAGGAGCAGGCTGGAGGCAAAAAGAGGAGTGAGCGTTTGGACTGGATGTACCAGGCTGCACCTACGGGTGGGGCACGAGATGAGAAAGATCTGGAGGACTACTTGCTGGGCAAGCGGAGAGTTGATGACATTCTCAACAAAAGAGACAGCAGTCTAAAGGCCCTGAGCAAGGACTCTGATGCATTCATGGCACCAGCTCAGAAGGCAAACTCGATCAAGGACATTCAGTCGAAGATTAGAGAGGACCCCCTGCTTGCCATAAAGAAGAGGGAACAGGCCAGCATGGAGGCGTTGATGAAGAACCCGATAAAGATGCGACAACTCAAGGAGAGCAAAGACGGCAAAGACAAGAAGAGTCACAAGGAGAAGAAGTCAAAGAAGAGCAAGGATGACAAATCAGACGAGAGGCGAAAGGACAGGTCCGAGAGACACAGCCATAGTCACCACAAGAGGCATCGATCCTCGCGCGATAGCGAGAGTGAGAGTGAAGGGGAAATTAAGAACGAAAACAGGAATGGCCACTCTAGGAAACATTCTCGCCATTCTTCTTCTCCCTCGAGGTCATCTCGAGACACTGAGGAGTCCCGCGATTCAAGAAGTCGGCAGAGTTACAGCCATCGCACTTCACGGTCACCATCACCAAATCGCAGTCGGTCTACAAAGGATGACAGATGCCGCCCACGTTCCCGCTCACGCTCTCCTGTTCAAAATCGCCTCGCGGAAGGTCGATCGCGATCTGACGCTAGATCCCCTACCCGCCCCAGCAGCAATCGCCGTTCTCGATCGCCTCAGGATAGACATTACTCCTATTCTAGTCGCTCTCGCCGCGACAGCCGGTCGCGGTCCCCTCCGATTTATTCCCGGAGATATTCACGATCCCGCTCTCCACCTAGACAGCGTGCTCCTGTGCAGGATCGCTATCGACCAAGGACACCACCGCGACGACCGGTTGCATCGGATATGTTTAACTCTGGGTCTCGCCCAAATGCTTCGGAGGACGAAGAAAAAAAGAGAGCTGCGCTGGCAGAAGAGCGAGCACAGAGACTCAAGGCCATGACTGACGATGCATCTGCGGAGGAAGAATCACGGAAAGCGCGCTTGACAGAAGTGAGAGAAGAAGAAGCCAGACAAGATGCAGAGGATGAGACCAAGAGAGCAGCGGCTGCTAGAGGTGGCCAGGCGTCCTTCTTGAAGTCTGCCCAGAAAAGCGCCTATAGCAACATGTCTCTGGCGGATCGCGTGCAGCGAGGACGAGCCACTCTGCAGAGTGTGTAAACCGACTTTGCTTCAATACATTACACAGAAATAAAAAAAATGAAAGAAGACCTGTGACTGTGCGCCAAGTGGACAGAGACGAGGGGTTGGTGCAAAAGGGATGAATGCATGCTCCTTGGGGTTCCATTCATCAACACGTTCATCCATTCTCAGGCACGCTTTCACGCACTGGACACAGACCTTCATCAGAAGCATACCTCGACACTCACTCGTGAAGAAAGGACCGTCCATGTCGCATCATCGTTGGGAGTTGGTCCCCAATGGCAGTATGCCTCGCGAGGTGCTGGCTATTCTCTTGGGATCGTTACCAAGAGTTCCAGGTACATACTTCATGTCAGTATGACATCGTCGCATTTTGGTAGTCGCTGAGATATCTCCAGACAAGCTGAAAGTCTATAACGTTTCTGCAACCAGACTCTAGACCGGAAGTAGAAGACCTACAAGGACAACCCTCGATCCATGACGATCGCCTCTTTGAGGACGATGAGGATGAAGATACGAGGCAGACAGTTATTCCTAGCATTCAGGAGCACGCATCCACTTCGGACCAGAAAGCACGCTCAGCGGATATCAAGGATAGTGAAGGGGGTCGACCCTGGAACGTACCTGATGACGAATGGGAGTGGTCCGATGGAGAGCAAACATCAACATCCTCCGGGAATAACAACCGCGCCTCGCGGTCTGGTCAACCCTCTTCGACAACAGGCGCAAAACATGGACAGGCGTTGGTGGTTCCTTCAACCAGGGCCTCAAAAGACTCTTTAACTGGATTGGGCCTGAACACTACAGGTGTTGGCGAGAATTCTGGACCTTCAGTGCTCTCCAATTCTAGCCATGTCTCAAGCAACACTAGTACGACCTCCACCACGCCCTCCTCCGAGGAAAATTCATTGAGTGTAGCGCAGGATCTTTGCATTTCTGTCTGCGACAGTGGTCGTTACATAGCATGCGCCAGCAAAAAGATGTTTGCTATACTGAAGCGGCAGCCGCGGTCTGGGGTGACCTCTCCTCAGTCAGAGAGTAGTCAGAATGCAAGGAGTAGTTCACCGCAAAGTGCGGAGGAATGGGTTTTGGTCGGCCAAGGATCTGGTCTTGACAGTTCTCTGTAAGATTCGTGGTATTGACTGAGTGGACTATTTGAAAGGATGTATTACTGAGTAGTTTGTTTTCCAATATACTTAGGGACGGGATCACAACTATCCTCTGCTTACCACTCTACGCTCCAAGATCAGTCAACAGGTAATTGTTCGTTATCCAGTGGTAATTGTTTGCCACTGATCCTTCATCTTGCGGCAACAACTGACACTGCTGGCTCTACTCTAGTCAAGTATACGTTGTTGTAGGTTATAAATCTGGGATGATCCGGATCTTCAACGAGGTAAGCAATTTTTGCTGGTGGTAGCCTTTTCTGTCAACAGGCCTAAGCGCTTATAAACATTCTTGATGTATTGTACAAATTAGTCCGGTCAGCTTGTTGTGGTGCAACAGCTTCATCATACCCCCGTTGTCTCGATCAAGACGCGGGTTGGAGCAGGCAGGATCCCCGGCGAGGATGAAGATGAGATGACAATCTTGCACGAAGGCGGGAAGGTGGTGTGCATTGAAGGCGAGAGTCTTTGGGTTGTTCTTCGTCTATCAAGCGGCTCTGGGCGTAATGGTGGTAAGAATAATGATGAGGAAGGTATACTCAATACTCTAATGTCTTTCTAATGCTTGGAGATTGACCTTCCTTTGATAGATGCGATATCTGTTCAAGCGGCTACGTTCGCTTACAAGAAATGGAGCTTGATGAATCAGGACCTATTAGTTGACGTTATTAGTTGTGGTAGGTTGCTCATATCAGATGCACTCACTATTCAGGCTGCCCTGCTCGTACTCCTAACAGCGATTATATATTTTATTATAGGCCCAGCTCGCCATAAACCTACACTGTCAAACGGATTTTCATCGTCATCCAGTTCTTCTATGTATACCTCTCAGGCGACGGAGCGCTTCATCTCAGTTGGTTCCAAACCAATGATAGCTTTCTACGCCTCTTCGAGCTCCGGACGTCCACTCTTTTCTGCTACCTCTCTTGCAACACAAATGGCTGCAAGGGTCACTAATGCCGTTTTTGGATTTGCAAAATCAATATGGGGTAACTCTGGATCGTCGAGACCAGGCTCTCCCGCTCCAGGCGGAAGCAGCGGAAGAACAAGCCCGGATTTGAAACGTCTGTCTGGACAGGGACTTCAAGAGGGGACTGCGGGGCCTTACGGCACTATCTACCCTTCCGCCTTAGCCCCTGCAACAGAAGTTCCTGCAGTTTTGTGGCTCAGTGACTCCCAGCGATGTATTCGCCATGTCTCCCTCGCGCCGGCACCTCCCCGTGGTTCATGTTACCACAGTCCAAACAAGTTGGTAGCAATGACCGATTCTCTGGGTCGCGTTCTTTTGGTCGACCTAGAAGAGTGTGAGATTATTCGGATGTGGAAGGGACTTCGAGGAGCCAAGTGTGGTTGGATACAGGAGGAAAGGACTGTTCATAGCAAGACCCCCGTCACCAATGACGAGGGACAAGAGCCGGCAGTAAGGAGACACTTGGTGCTTTACTTGGTGATATACGCCCCAAAGCGTGGAACGGTGGAGATTTATCCTGCCAGACAAGGAAAACGGGTCGGTTTATTACAGGTCGGACTCGGATGGAAGGTCTGCACAACGTTTGCCAGCCCTATCGGCAAGCCTGCCGTATTAGATCGAACCGTCGAAAGCCCCAATATCGGACGCTCAGCTTCTCCTTCAGCTGCAGGTGTGCGCGCAGATTTAGCTCAGTGTTTCCTCATAGGACCAACAGGGGAGGTTATGGTTGTTCGGTCACGTCTGGTAAACTCTCCGGATCCTGTCATTAACCGTTCGACTATGGTGTCACCAACCTCTACCGGCTCTCACTCTCTTATTGTATCCCCCGCCATTCCCATGACCGACATCACGGCTGGCTCTATTGCAAGCCGATTGGAGGACCTAGGCACATCATAGGCATTGACGACCCACCCTAATAAAATAAACAAGTATGGAGGGATGATGTTCAAAAATGAATAATGCGGGGGTTGGGTTTATTTGTCCTAGTGTATCGAAATGCAGTTGAGTGTGGATGGAGGAGGGTGCAGGGACCGAGTATATGGGATAAGGATACCGCGCGAATGCAGCCCTGTTCTTTTCGTTTACTTGCGTCCAGCACCGTTCTGACGACGACCTTTTCCAGGGCGCTGCTTGGCACCTCCCTTGGCACCACCCTTGGATGCCTTGTGTCCAGCCTTGAAAGATGTTGACTTGTTGCGCTTGACGTTGAATCCCGAGACATCAGCCGAACTGTTGGCGTCATTGCTCTTTCCGAATCGCTTCTTGCCTCCGAATCCGAACTTTTGATCCTTCTTCACACGCTTGCCTCTGGACTCTGTCGTGGAGGAAGATCCTGCTGGCCGCTTGCCGTTCTGGTTCTTGCCTCCCTTGCCTGCAGTCTTGTAAGCCTTCATCTCATCATCATCACTGGCCAAAGCCACATCAAACTCATCGTCAGCATTTCCTGTGCTATCGCCACCCTGACGCTCTATTCATTCGTAGGTAGAAGAAAAACAAGGACAAGTTAGTTGACTTTGTCCATGAATCCAGTGCCTCTTCCTAGTAATAACGATAGGATCCTAGGAACTCCATGGAAAAAAAAGAATAAACATACTCTTCTTGAGTGTCTGAATCTTGTCCAAGGCATCAGCCTTGGCCTTCTCTCTTTCGAGTCTCTTCTCGGTCTGGACCTTCTTTCCAAACTTCTTCAACTCTCTCTGAGCCTTGGCCCTTTCACTAGCCTGGATCGAAGCATTCTCATCCAACAACTTTTGACGGATCTTGGCCATATGATCGTCTGTCTTGATCATCTCTGCGAAATAATCTCCGGGTCTCTCAAAGACACCTCCCTCCTTTCTTATCCTGTCCCGTCCCTGTACAGCGGCCTCCAAGGCCTGGTTATAGAAAGCGACCTCACGGTTCAAATCGTCATCGGGATCAACCACGTGGACAGGTACGGACGAGGTAATGGACTGGGTCTCGGACCAAGGGATATCGGTGGGGAGAGCAATCTGTTCGCAGAGACGTCTCAAGGCAGGCTAATTTATCGTGGAGTGTGAGAGAAGAGCGATGAGTAAAGAGAAATGCGAAAAGGGTAAAGTTTCAGTGGATGGCTCTGGCTCTTCCATGTTCATGATGGCTCCGAGTCGTACGCAACCACAGTCGAAGAGTCGCTAAAAGTTTTCATTGTATCCGATAAAGGAGGAGGCGATGCTGCGTGTTGTCCTTGCAAAACGGAATGAGGAGGGGAATAAAGTACCTCGTTGTTGACGGTAACCTTCTGCTTGGTGAAGATATCAGTGGGACCGTCCTCATCGCCGGAGAGCATCTCGGTATCAGAGCCCTCAAGGTCCTCAAGGGTGAGTTGCTGCTCGTGTTCGCTGTCGGAATCAGACATTATGTTGTAGTTGTGAGAGTGGATAGATGGAATGGAATGAAGTGGATGGAAAACAATTGATGGTGATGCCTTCCTGTCAATGTTGTTGCAACTCAGGTTTTTTTCTTTTTTTTTTGGATGAAAAAGATGTTTACATTTATGACTGCTAAAATTGTTAAGGGTCTGATTTTCACTTCTTGGTCTTTGTCGCAGTGCGCGCCTCGTGCGCGTCTTGACTCTTTTGGATCTGCTCCTTCGTGACCAAGAGGCCATGGAACCCATAGGGGACTCGGCGAGGGATCTTGACTCTGGCGACCGGCTCATCCTCCTGCGACATCTTCTTGGCATCAAAGATCCACAGCTCCGTGACCTGTCGGTCAGGATGAGCCACTAATCCGTTCTCCAGCTGGTTCTCGTCATACACATAGACTAGAACGTGGCCCTCGTCTTCTTCCAGGGGCTTTCCGTCCGCGTGAGGCTTGTTGGGCACAAACAGAGCCTCATTTCCATGGTAAGCTCCTCCAAACATGTGAACCTGCGTGTATTCTTCTTCCACCTTCTTCAAAGCTTCTGCCCCAAGCTCCCACTTGCCGTGGCCGCCGACGTTCTGAAGTTGGACTCCTTGCTCGAGAAGCTGTCGCTTTCTCTCCATTACGGCCCATGTGTCCATCTTGACGACTCCGTTGCTTCTGGCTCCTTGACCTGGCGCAGAGGGCGTCACCTTGGCGCCATAGACGTAACGCAGCTCAGGTCGCATGTACCAATCAAAGTTAATAATTGGAAATTCTGTCGCCATCGTCGATAAGGTAGTCGTTTGGGTTTCCATAGTCTGAAAATCCAACCGGAACACACTGAGGTAGCTCGCATCCGGATCTTGATGGGTGTAATCACCTGCGCCGGGGGCCACATACTGGGTCTTGTACTCCTCCGCGGTTTTACCACCACTATGGCCATCTGGTCCTGGAGCCCAAAGAGTCAAGTCTGATACAAACCGCTCAGATCGACAGGCTGTGAAGCACACTGCAATCGTATTTCCATCCTTGTCCTTTTCCTCCCAGGCGTTGGCCGTGTGGAACATGTGACAAGCTGGAGTCTCGAACCACTTCACTTTGTCTCCCTTCTTGGGATTGAAGTGGCGAGGAAAGACTGCAAACTTTGTGAGTTCTCTCTCATCAAAGGCCATGAAGGGCTTTCCTCGTCGACTGTTTTTGACTGGTTCAAAGGTGAATGGCACCTTGAAAATACTGCAAAGTTATAAGCAAGAAGAGCATCAATTGTTAAGCAACCAGCCAACTCGCGCGATGTCAAAGACGCCTGCTTCCGATCCTAGAGAACAGACTTTCTTACATGGTGTAGTTCTCGGTGATTGCGAAATCGTGTGCCATGGTCGCGCTCGGGAATCCAGGGATGGGCTGCTCCCAAACGACTCGCTTTCCCTCGTCATTGACAACATTATAGATGATATGTGCTCCGAGCAAACGCCATGAAAAGAAGACCGTCTCGCCGGTTTTGGGGTCGTACTACCGGGTTTTGTGCGCGTCTTTCAATTAGTTCTCGTCGATTTTGTGAAACATGGTGTCCACTACCCGAATGAGCACAATTTCACTGTGGATTACCTTAGGATGAGCAGTGCAGGACTCAGAGTTCGGAATGATTTTTCTTGAACGGCGCTTTTGGCCAGGCTCTTCGAAGAACCACTCACCAACAGTGTCCAGACTAGGCACACTGGTCTCATATGGCACGCCTGCTTCCTGAAGTGCAAGAAGGCGGGAACCTACAAAGGCCAACGCCGTGTTGGCTGTACTGACATTGGTGACTCCATTGAGAGCCAACCGAATACCCACCTTGGCCATATCCATGATTCGTGTGAATAGAGACTTTGTATCAATCAGCAGCAAAGCCAAGGAGACCAACATCTCCTTCTGTTGCTTGTTAGCCTTGTGAAAGAGCTCTGTTCGTGCGTATCGATTCATATACCGAGGCCGAATGGGGCCATAGTGATCAGGACCAGCATCGAAATAAACACCGTGGTGCATGCCTGAATTCGTAACGGCCAACAAAAAAAATTAGCCTTAGAAACTGTCGGCGCCTAGACAATAGTTGATTCTCTTTCTTAGCTAGATACTCACCATCACCATCAAAGTAGTGGAATGCCCCTGTTCCTTCTGGGATATGAAGAGAGTTGGGACCTGTTCGGATGTATTGAGAGCCACGCAAAGAATCAGGGATTAAGCCGACCACCTCGCACTCGATGCCATCGTCTCCCACTGTCTCTTCAAAAACTGGGTAAAAGTTTCCCTTTAAGTATGGATGGGGATGAGCTTCGGTCGGGTACTTTGGCTTGAATTTTACGTCGGAGGGCACCGCAGAGGTTCCGACAGCGGCAGCAGCCTTGGTGGCGGCCGTTGGTTCGACAATGGACTCCGGGAAGGTCATTCGGTCAGAGGAGATTAGTGCGATTCTCAATGAGAACTAGAATGGGTAATGGTGATGGGATGGCGATGGCACAGAAGCAAACGAAGCAAGGCAAAAGGCCGAAACTGTCTTTTCAGGCAACGGGGATTGATTGTGCATGCAAGGTGGAGAGCATGTGTGTAACGACCAGAGTCGTGGAACAGAGCTAAAGTGCTCATCGTCCTTGTTCCTCCGCAAGAAGTAAATAGCAGTGGAGGACATTGGCGTCGGTTGTTGATTGTCGACTCTTTACACCTTTACATACCATCCGTTCCGGACCAAAAAAAAAAAAAGGCAAAGCGCGTCTGAAACGCGTCTCTTTTATTTGCTCGACATGGTTTGGGAAGGAAAGGCTCAAGACTACAGGCTCTGCTCAAGCTCGGTGAATCGAGGCAGAAGAGAAATGTAACATCGAGTCTGCTCCAAGTCAGGTTGAATAGTGTTGCCATAGGTTTGATCATCTCGAATGAAGGCGTCTCCTCCAAATTGGCAGGCCTTTCTTGCTGCTCCCCAGGCAGCAGATCCGGCACCATTTTGATCTTTATCGCCACCAGTGCTTACCACGGGTACGCCAAAGACATTGGCAAGGAGATGAAGAAGTACTGAATTTGACGCGGCGCCTCCCGTGGCTAGGATCCTGGAAATCCCTGAAGGTGATAAGGATTCTGCCTTCGAGGGGAACGACGACAACGAAGACGGATCTTGACTCGAACGGCTTCGCATCGCCAGGAACTGCGACTCGCAAATACTGAGAATGTTTGCTTGCTTCTTGCGATAGTCCAGTTCATCCGTGGCTTCCCCTTGTCCAGAGTGAAACTCGTCGACTGGGACATTGCCTTCAAACCGATAAACCCCCTGAACAGGAGGCCAGATTTCGCGATCAAAGTAATAAAATCCTAGTCTTGACATTTTGTCCTGCCCATCCTTGCTTCGGCTTTGCAACTCTATAGCCTCACTCAGGTATTTGTTGAATGTATCCCAATTTCCATCCGCATAGAAGTCCCGTACGCGTTCTCTAGCCAAGGATCCGTTTTTGGCGCAGTAAAGCATTAGGAACCCATTAGGATCCACAGGGTGGCACAGATATCCGAGCGAAAGTTTTGCCTCTGCAGCTTCATCCGATACGTCAGTGTTGCTGGTAGACTGTCCATGATTATCCGTGTATAAAAGTAGAGTGTCACTAGTTCCTAGGCTGACAATTGCATCCCCCCGCTCTGCCCTCAGTGCTAAAACTGCAGCTGGATTATCTCCTGTAAAGGAAACAATGCCAATGTCTACTCAATAAAACATTAGTTATTACATGGTGCACCCACCCATTTACTCATTGCCGCTGGCATGGATTGGACTGTGCACTTACTGGAATTAAACCCATACCGTTCCTGGAACCAAGTACAGAGGTACCCCTGCACTGCCTTGCCCGAAGCATCCACTGGCCCCAATTTCTCGGTTAAACTATTCAGACTCTCCCCTCTATCATTGCAGGTCTTGGTGGCTGAGGCGGTGGTATCTGATCCAGCGTTGCCTTCTTTACCTCCTCGTGCAATGAACGCTGTCAAGATAGGGTCCCATGTCTTGGTGTCGACGTCAAGCAGGTTCATACCAGAGCCATCTGCAACATCAATTGAAGCGAACTTTCCTAATAGCAAGGACGCCACGAATGAACTCACTAGAGATATGCGAGCTGTTGCCTGATAAACATCTGGAGACGCCTGTCGGATTTTGAGAATTTGACTCGCGGTGTATCGTTCGTAGGCTCTGGAACCGGTCAACTCTGCCAGGCGTTGCTGACCCAAGAGCCGGACATCAATCCCGTTTCTGCCTTTTTCCATTTCTATAGTGCCCAGGAACTCTTCGATCTCCTGGCACTGGGCAGACGTACTGGAATCTTGCCACATTGGTGACAAACTGACAGTGAAGGCCTCCTTGAGTATTTCCGCTAACCGGTGTCCACCTCCAGTAGACCCATGCATCGATAGCAATGCGTCAAGAGCCTTACTAGACCAGTAGACACTTCCGTGTTGCTAATAAGAATGACCAAATGACGCGCCTGTTAGGCAACAAGTAAAGAAGAGTAAACGATCTATTTGAGCCTCCTTCTTTCGTACCTGGGCAGCACCTGATATCGCTTTGACGCGTTCGAAGGGGAAACCTTCTTGCTTCATCTTGTCAAGAACCTTTTCTATCGCCTCGACCCACATCAGAACTGGTGCCGTAGCCACTCCTTTGTTGTTGGGGTCTCCATCGCTGAGGACTGCGACGCCACCTCGCGTCTTGAAATGGGGCAAGTCATTGTCGAAATGAACTGCAAATGTTGAGTGACCTTTCAATGTACATTGCCCATCTTGCTCGGGGTCATGTAGCTCGAGTACAACGACTTTGAGCTGTTGTGTGGACAGGTCCAACCCGAGGAAGAGAGGGCTTGGCTGATGGCGATTGTTCGTGTTCATTGGTTGAAAGAAGAAATGTCTTTTTTTCTTTTTGTGCGGAGCAAATCTTGAAATCTAGAATAATTTCGCCAATTCTATCATTTATATCCGATGTCGTTCAGATACGACGGTCATCGAGACAAGACACATTAACAAAGGAATCGGGTCTATCTGAGCTCTAGACACGAGACAAAGGATCCTCTTGCTCAGAATTGCCGTCGGCCTTGGGTGTGGCAGTGGGGTCCTCAACATGGCGGTGAAGGACAATAGGGAGCAAAAGACACAATCCAACAACAATTGTCATGATAACGTTTTGGGGGGTCAAAAGCGTAAAATCATCAGGTGAAGCCAAAGCGGCCAAAGTAACTCCAGCTTGGACAGTAACCAACGTGTTTGGAAGAACACCAACTACAAACAATAGTAGCCAAGTGTCAGAACAACTGTCTGCGTGAACATGTGTCCCGTTGAAGTGTTGCAGTTGAACATTGCCTTGACAGAGTAAGAGTCGACTTACCCAAGGTTCCAAAGAAGAAGATTGTAGCTGGGATTCCCAAGTGAGGCGAAGCAACGTTCATGAACCAGTCTAAGCACAAACAAATATTTTCCGCGAGATGTCAGATACAATTGTTGAAACCCTCTTTGTACGCCCGGCCCTTTTTCCCCCTCGGACTTACTGGGGATGAAAGGAGTGACACGGAGGAAGGCGAAATAGAAAAAGAGCTGATCCCTCTTGGATTCGATCTTCTCATCCAACTTCGCGATACGAGCCTTCAGGTATTTCTCGACGATGGGGTGACCCAAATAGAGCGAAATGAAGTAGCAGCACAAAGATCCAAAGCCGGCACAGGACAATACGACCATAAGTCCGACCCAGAACTTGAACAGCGCACCGCCGAGGACAGAGAGCATCACAGATCCAGGGACAGCAAAAGCTTGCAGACTGACAACGACACAAGGACACAAAGTGAGCACAGAAAAAAATATCAGCTGGATGTTCTTGGACTCCACAATTAAACGAACAAACAGATTCTGTGTTGGAAATGGAAGGGACTTACGCGATATAAGTAGCAACAAAGCAAGTCAAGACCTCAAAGTAGTGGTCTGCGAGGTACGCCTCGAGGATATCACTAAGGTGCTGGACATCCTCCGCGTTTCTTGGAAACTTGACCCACTTGCGATCCTCACTACGAAGCAAACGGGAGGCGCTGTCAGTTAACCATTGTGTTGATTGTGCGGCGGGAGGAGGGAGGGAGGGCCTGCCCTGTGGATGTAGATTGCTTATTACTCATCTCCTTACTCTGACAGGTCCCTGGGCAAGGTATGCTTAATCATCAGGTACACGGCCAAGAAGACCGTAGCAGCCAACAATACAAGAGCGAAAAAGCTCTGAAGAGGTGTCAAGCTATCAAGGCGTCTTTGAAGTGCGTTTCTCTTCTTGACTGGTTTACTGTTGGTGTTGTTACCACCGCCGAGCAAGGGCGTGGTGTCTGTTACCGCGGGAGAGGACATGCTGCTTCTTTGCGAACGTTGTTTTGTGTTCCAGACGAAAGAGAAAAAGATTCGGCCAGAGGGTTGGAATGGAACAAAAAAAAAAGAGCTGCGAGATTAAAAGTGAGAGTGAATGAATGGGAGTAGAGACAACGATGAGCAGCTCCTGACTTTTTGCATTCAATGCAGATGCATGGACATTCCCGCTTTTCTTTTCAAGGGCAGGGCTCTCAGCAAGCAGACATCAATTTTGCAGAAACACAGACTGACTGTTGGGGTCTTGTGGGGTGGCAGGATGACCTGTTTGTCCCTGCTGAGCCAATGGGTCCGTACACCTGCACAAAGCACAGCCCACCTTCAGGAACAAAGCCCGATACGCCACAGCAACAATGTTAGACATCAAACAGACGTGATGAAGCAAGTGAGGCGGTCAAATATACATTAGTTGTTTTGTACAATCCCTATACTTTCTTAATTCACTATCATGATGGGGAGAGGATTAAGTTGTGGAGGAGCTGCCGTTTGTAATTGACGTTGATGATGTTGTTGTCGCTGTTGTTGCTGTTTTTGTTGCTGTTGTTGCAAACACAGCAATTGCTCCCTTTGCCGAAGCAGCTCATCCTCAGCATCTTCATGGGCTTGCTTTGTAATTTCGATCGCCACCCTCTTCTTCTCGAACGGACAGAAGGGCTTGGTGGGAACAGTTTTGGGCTTGCCGGCAATACTACGAATCACGTTGATCGCCGTGTTTTCGTTTATGATCCCAAGGAGATAAAAAGCGAGATCTTTCCGGCTCAAGGGCTTGACGCGACTTGTCTTTGGAAGCGCGTTCTTGCTCACAAAGAACTTTTCAGATTGTTCATCGTCCTTTAGTGTGATGGGACGGATGATGGTCCACTCAAAGTGGGATGAAGAGCGCTGAATGATGTCTTCTTGAAGGACCTTGTCTTTGAGGATACCCGTCATGAAAACTCGAGAGAACAGTCTCCTGGTGCTGATCAAGTAGTTTCTGAGTCCTAGGCAACCATACGAAGTGACAACAATGAGTCGCCTGACGCCTAGAAAAAAAAACAATATTTACAATGAATTAATCGACGGGGCTTTAACGGGTGTGGTGAAGGAAGTAACCGGTAACGTTTTCCTTACCATGCCTCTTCATAGAGTTGTTGAGAATGACTTGTGAGTGGGACCCAATGGTTGAGTCTCCTCCCAAGAGACGAGCCTATCGAACGCAAACGGTACCTTTCTTTTAGTGCAGTGCAAGAAGCGATATTGAACATGGCATCATAGCTTGCGAATAGGATGCCACCTACTCCGATCACGTTGATCACCACATCTTGCCCTTCGACACAACGATCAAGGTCCGCTTGGCACGTTGGAGAGCCTCGGACGATGAGTAGGTTCTGGTTCTTGCGAAGTGCAGGGTCGTCCAGTAAGACCTTGTCATCTCGCACGAAGGCAGTGACGCGATAGTTGAGCTCCAAGCCCTGCCTCACCAGCTCAATGCCTGTCCGGCCGTTAGCGCCAAGGACTAATGTGTGAAATAGCAAAGAAAGATCTTTAGCGCAAATACAAGAGGGCCAGGGCGGTCTTGTTGCCCAACGGAAAAAAATTCAAAAAAAAAAAACCAGGCTAGCAGGTCTGCAACGTGCAGCAACACAAGGCAAGCAACAATGTTGGGCGGGCAAACAAGTTGACCCGCACGTTGCAGGATGCGGAATGCTAGCAGCAGACGATGGACCGTGGTTGGTGCAAAAAACAAATGTGTCAAGGTTCGACGGCCGCTCACACGCCTCTTGTATCACCACGTTATTGGGTCCTCCGAGTGGAGAAAAGGTCCCAACTTCCCAAGAGCACTGTTCTCCCGCAGGGTCAACCCCTGTGTCCATAGCCTGGAGTCTAATTCTCAGGCACGCACACAAACTTACCCAACAGGTATCTTCCATTTCCGTTCTTGCTGTTGTTTGGGGGCAGGAAACTCATCGTCGTGTGGGACGGCACCAAGACCACATCATGTTCCATTTCCTCCTTGGAGGATGTGTCCCAAAGTGGAGACTCCAACGGTGCTGACGCCGTTGGGGAGTGTAATGTGTCCATGAGTGAGTCCCAGCCCTGAGAACTCACACTCTCGTCTCTGTCCACCTCAAAGGAAGGCTGGTCATACATAGGCGACTGTGGCGCACCGGACCATGGGCGGAGATCATACATGGATTTGGTAGAGGTGCTCTTCAGGCTGAAGGAACGCATTTGCTCTGCGGAGACTTTGGCCTTGGTTTGAGAGGACCGGGTCGCTGATGATGCTGTGGATGACAGGCTGTCAAGATGATCCCGCCCTGAAGAAGACCTGTCTCGGTGATAGTGGCGACTGGAGTGGTAGTAAATTTCATTTGAGATGGACTGAGGCACCCGAGTCTCGAGCGTGCTGGAACTGTCGGATGATGCTGAGGACGATCCAGAGGGGTAGATAGGAAGAGAGCGTTGTTGGCGTCTTTCAATCCTACGCTCTTCTATCTCTTTTTGGTAGTCATGTTGATTTTGGTACATCTGCTTATACTCTTCTCTCTTTTGTTTCCTCTCCAGTTTTGCTTGCTCGCGATCCAGTTTCTCTTCCTTTGCCCTCTCCAAAGCCTCTGCCTGCTGGTGTTGGAGCTTTTGGACCAAGAGCTCCCTCTTCTGACGCTGTGCCTCCTTTGCGATTTTCTTTGGATCCGCGGTTGAATAGGAAGGGGCGGGCAGTGGGGAAGGTGTGAGTCGCTTGTATAGGTCGGAATCGTCGTGTAACGGGGCAAGAGGGTCATGCGAGAGCTGTGAGATTGGCGCGGGTGCCTGACGAGTTGTTTGAGGGGGAGTAAGAGTCGACGGTGGAGTAGGCAAAGGGTGCGAGAAGTAGGCTTCAATTGAGTCTTGATAGAAGAGGTCTCGGTGCTTTTTCGTGTCGGAGGCCATGCTGAGGGCACGCTGGGTTCGATGTGCGGGCAACCGGGGTTCAAGCTGGTACTCCATGGTACGGAATTTTGCGCGTGGCAATTAATTTAAAATTGAGGTTGTGAAGCGACGGTTTGTGTGCGTGTTCTCAGGGGGATAAAGACGAAGTCGGTGCTAGGGATGTGAATCGATTTCAGAAATGGATGGAAGGAGAGAAATGGATGGGAATGGGGGAGGCCGAAAAAGTTGTCGAATGAGAAAACAAAAGAGGAAGGAAGAAAGGAGAAACAAGGTCAAGGTTTACTTTGGATTTTGTTGAATTCTGTGCCCATGGTGTGGTTGTTGGAGTGCAGCGCAGACTCGACTCAACTCAACTCAACTGCCCGACCGATTGCTCGGCTTGTCTGACCCGCGTTTCCTGCCAAAATGGTGGATGCACGGATGGGGGAGGGGAGATCTGCCCTAAAAAAAGACCGTCGATCGCTGGTCTGGGCAAGACGAGGGCGAGGGCGCGATGTGTGTAAGAGATGCCACCAAGACAACCAACTGCCCTACATGTCCCACATCCACTGAACTGGAGCAATTGCTATCAAAGTGGGGACATATTATTGCACTAGTCTGTTTTGGCACATTTGTGCCGTTGCTGTGCAGGTGCACTGGTCCAGTTCGATGAAGTATTTTGAACGGTGCGTTTTCCCGTCTATTCGGACCAACTCTTACCACTCCAGCACGGATTTACCCGTCAGAATTGCTACTGTCAAAGTCGAACGAACATGCCAACGCCCTGGCTCTGGACCTGCGTTCCATCTTTATTCACACGAACAGAGCAGCTCTGTCAGCAGGAAAGGAGAAAGAGGAAAATTAAAAATGAGCTTTCTCTTTCCTTTCTTCCTTTCACAGGTTCTCAATTGACATTCCCACCTTCTTGGTCTTTTCTACTTTTGCCTTGCCATGTGTCTGCTGGACCAGTAATCTTCCACCAATGAGGCTGTGGTACGAAAAGGTCGAGTTCTACTACCTTTCTAATCGCTTCCTTTCGGGTACTGAGATCCCAAAAGAACCTCCCCGATTCATTTTTCTGTTTGTTTCCACATTCCTTGCTGCTTCCAGCCCCCAGTCCATGACTTTAAATTCCGCTGTGTGTACCGTATTTTTCTTCCTCGGAAGATTTGCCCACGTTGGTGCCCTGAAATTGCCATTCCATCCTTCCATGACAAATCCAACAAACATACGCACAGGTTTCTGATCTCAGCTGACCCCTACTTTGTAACATGAAACTCTCTGTTGTTGACAACGTCGTAAGGTGATCAGGTGTTGGAGCCCTGTTGTTTTAGTCTGGTTATCTTTTTTGCCCAAAAAGCTCATTGTTCTGGGCGCAGGCCAAGGTGTTTTTGATCGAGTTCAAGACACGCCAGATGATGTGTGTTTTCTTGTGCTTCCATTCTCTCCACTTTTGAGTACAAAGTAGCAACTCTAACAGCCACTTTGCCTTTGGAGTGGTCTGAAACGTGGTCTGTAGGGCATTCTGGGCCTTGCCAATTGATACATCAGCGCCTCTTGGGCTGGCAACGCCTGCAGTGGTTTAAAGCTTCGTAGTATCTTACCTGCCAGTTCGCTGCAAGTCGCCGCAAGTCACCTTTGCTCTAATCATCCGTTGCAAAAACAAACATCCCAGCTTTGAGATTTTCCATAGTAAAGTCTTAGTCCTGCGATTTGTGGCGTCGAATATGGCTTTTTTTGCGAGAGTTTGCGAGGATGTTCGAAACGGATCCAAACATGGAAAGGCACGATCCCGTGTAGTATTGTTCAAGAAAAATAGTGCAGTCTCCCAAGATCCAGCTGAAGACTGATGTCAAATGGGACGCGAAGCCTTTGGTTCGAACTCTGGGGAGAATGGGCGAATGGGCGAGGAAACCAAGGCGTCAGAAGTTCCAAGATACACATGGTGCTTCGCGAGAAACGCGTCAACAACAATGTCTGCAACCTCGACCAATCAGACCGCGTCATCTCCACGTCACTTCAGGGGCCTCCTTCGGCTTCCTGATGCTCGAGATCTTTCTCATTCGCAGCAATCAGCAAACAACACTCCGTGCCCACCCATTCGCCAAGCGCCGTCTTTTCCGAGGAACAGAGCCACAGCGAGGAACAAAGCTTGCGTCGCGCATTAGATTTCAGTTTCCGAACTACCTCTCTTTCACAATTTCATCCAATCAACTTCGACCTTGCCAGTCATGAAGACGTGCGGGTTGTTCATTCCAGTGGTGATGGCTCTGGGACTCATCCTGGTTGAGGTAGATTCATCTCAGGACAGCAGCATTCGTGGAGTAGCCCCGTCTAGTACGTGATTATGAGAGTACGACGTGAACTGATACCGACTACGGAAAGAATCGCCTGTAATTGAGAACTAATTTCTCTTTTTTCCTGGTCGTGGCAAATGCAGAGCTCAAGAATTTCATTCCTGACAGCAATGGCAACTGGAGATGTCTGGATGGCTCAAAAATCATTCCATTTTCAGCTATCAATGATGACTACTGCGACTGCCCAGATGGATCGGATGAACCAGGTGAGGATACTATTAACTCGCAACAATTGTTGTCCGATCTACAACAGATTGGGTCTGCCAAAGGAACAGAGAACACTAACGCCCAGTCCTGAACGTAACCAGGAACTTCGGCCTGCGGTACGGGATACTTCTACTGTGTCAACAAAGGACATGTTCCTTCTTATATCAAGACAAACCGGTTAAACGATGGAGTCTGTGACGCCCAATGCTGCGACGGATCGGACGAGTTTGATGGACGGGTGCACTGTCCCAACGTGTGTGACGAGGTTGGAGCAGAGGCCAAGGTGGAGCGCCAGCGTCTGCGAAAGATTCAAAAAGAAGGGAGCAAAATCCGAAAAGGATATATTGAATATGGCCGAAACTCAAAAAAGCGACTTCATGACCAACTGGAAAAGTTACTGGTGAGGTCCGAAACCATCCAGAAGAAGTCGTCCGAGGCTAAAGGTACGACACGGTGAGCTGGAACCTGCATTGCCATGATTTGTCTTCACTGTGAGGATACTGAATCAGCATCTTGCTTTAGTGATTTTGGATAATGAAAAGAGCAAGCAGGATGAGCTTATGGAAAGTACCAAAGCTGAGCGTGAAGCTGCTCGCAGGATTCAACTGGAGCCGCTCATTTCTGAACAGGACAGGCGACTTGAGCATGCCAAGAAGATCAAATCTCACTTCCGATCTGTGATGGATGATCTCAAGGAGGGTCACAATAAGAACTACCACGATCTTGCTGTGAAATCCACTGTTTCTGGATACGACGAATATCTTGCAGAGACTGAAGAGGAATCTGCTCCCGAAAACACCGTCGTTATCACTTCAGACAAGCAACTCAAAAACTCTCTTACCCAGACTTACAAAGCTCGCAAGGATATCGGAAGGATGTTTCAGTTACTCAAGTCTATGAAGGAGGGATACAATACCGAATACAACGACGAAGCTGTCTTGAAGGCTCTATCGGCCCTTGATGCCTTCGCACCATCCTGGGCTGACGAGCAAAATGAATTTGTAGGCGAGGACGAGCTTGTGATCCCAGAAGCGACCTCCGAAACCCAGGAAACTCCAGGATCTAGTCCAGGTAAGAGATTCATAGGCACTCCAAGTTTCGGAGAATCCTCATTGTGGACTAATATTGATCTTTCTTTTTTTATATTTCCCTTCGAACCAGACACAAAGGGTCAGATTCCTTTTGCTGTGCTTGTTGATCAAGTTCTCACTCGGGCTAAAGCGGCAGGTCTTGGGTTTTTGTTTGGGAAGACAAAGTCTGGTAAGTGCAGAAGGCTCAAAAAACTGAAAAAAATGACAAGTTAGGTCAGCTGGAACCGTAAGCCTCTGTATGAGCCTTCTAACCATCTCCCATCTCTATGGTCAACTCTAGATTTTGAATTGGCACAAGAGGCCTACAACGATGCATCGGAAGAGGAGCGTAAAGTTCAGAAGGAGATTGAAGATGTCAACAGAAAAATGAAAGTGGACTATGGCAATGACGAGTCATTTGCCAAGTTGGTTGACCAATGCTTTGAATTCAAGGACCGGGAGTATACCTACTCTGTCTGCTTGTTTGGGAAAGCTGTACAAAAGTCGGCTTCCTCAAACACTTCGCTTGGGTGAGTGAACATCCCTGGCGATATTGGAAGCAAGTCAATGTGCCGATCGATTGAAACTGATGCGTTCTTCCGTAATCTCTCCGTTGTAGAACATTCTCTGGCTGGGAGGGGGATGATTACAGGACTCAAATGTACACTGGGGGATTGAAATGCTGGAATGGACCAGAGCGATCAGTCAAGGTATTCCATCCGAGAAGGAAGCGATCGTTTATCACTTGAATACTCCAGCGCTGCAGTATTAATATTTTATCCCTCAATGATGGCGTCGTCTAGATGGTTCTCAGCTGCGGGGCAGCGAATGAGATTATCTCGGTGTCAGAGCCAGAGAAGTGCGAGTACCTCTACAATTTCAGGACACCTGCAGTGTGCGAGGTCGTGGATGAAACCGCTCAGACCCAAGAGGACACGGATATCATTCCTGAACCCATCATGCCAGGAGAGACTAGCTCTCAAGACAACACAAAGAAACACGATGAGCTTTAGAAAAGCATAGGTGATGAATTAAAAATCGGCTTTGACCTCTTTATTCAGATCTATGCTCTTTTCGATGCATTCTGTGAGGTTCCGAGGGATGGTTAACAAGGCGGTCATTCCTCGTTTGGCTCGTCATTGACGTAGGCAATCTCCAGCTTGATTCCAGAGGGGTCGGTAAAAAAGACACTATATCACAGCGGAAGTGATCGTTATTTAGGACGGCTCTGCACCACATTGCTGTTGCATCGGCAGCAAGAGGAAGCTATATTTACGCGTAATACTCAAGAGCGTACTCAGAATACAATGCAGGCTTATCGAGGATCTCGCCATAAACTTCTCTGACCCGTTCTATCTCGGCATTGAATCCAAATGATGTAAACCGGGCTTGGTCTTGTGGTGCTTGGCGTTGCTCCCAGGAGAGATCACAATGCAAACACCATTCACGCCCTTCCACATGGTTCATAGAGGACCCTTGTAAGTTTGTCTAACCCAAGAAGGTCCACGAGGAGAAACCCATAGAATTTCGCACTTTGCTTATAGTCAGAGCAACACAAGGAGATATGATCAATGCTTCCGGTCTTGGGTAGTTTTGGAGAGGAGGTAATAGAACAAGCCACGTGGCGTTACGAGCTGGGAAGGCTGATAAAAAAAAGAGACTGGGCAAGGCACGTTCTTTTATACCTGTGATTGAAAGCTCAAGGTCTGGTTTGCATTGACTCGCCACCAAAAAAAAGAGGAAACTGGTATCACTTTTCTTTTCCCTTGGGAGACGCTTTGATCTCCTCGACGGTAAGATCAATTGCACCTCATGATGACAGCCAACAAAACAAAAGGACGGCGTGAGCAAGGAAGAGCGCAGGGGGGTTAGTCCTACCCAATAGCGACAGAACGAGTAGATGCAGTTCAATCCATCATTTTATTGGAACTCTCACGGTGCAGACAGCTCTTTCTCACCGGCAGGTTCAATTGCTCCTTGGTTGAAGAGTCCAACATGGCGGATTGTTGCTGAACCAACGTTCAATTCACTGGCCAGTTAATCAGCGTATGCGATCTCCAGCTTGATACCGTCAGGATCAGTGAAGAAGACACTGTGGTGGACAAGAAAAGGACAGTTAGAATCATGCATCACCTCTGAGTTTTCCCAGGTCCTATCCCTCGTTTACATCTCACTTACGCGTAGTAGCCAGGTCTGTATTGGGGGTACTCGGCAGGCTTGTCAAGGATCGTGGACTTGGTATTGACGTGCTTGGATTGAAAATCGACAATCTTCGTATAAAACTCGTCAATCAGCTCGCGCTTTTCGGCGTTAAAAGCCAGATGGTGAAGGCCAGGGTTGAACTTGTGGTGGGGTGTGTTGTTTCCGGGGTTGATGGCGATTTTATCGCCAGCGACGCCCAGCCACATGGTGCAATAAGGTTCCTCCATAATTTTCTTGTAGCCCATCAGGTCGACCAACAGAAAAGAGTAGAACTTTTTGCTTGCCTCGTAGTCCTCGGTGGACAGGCAGATGTGACTGACAGATCCGGTTTTTGCCATGGTTGATTCAAGAATATAAGGAAGATTGGAGTGCGTGTTGGCTTGAAATGGAGGTTGAGAAAGGAGTGGAAGAGGTGTGGAGAAAAGAAATGGAATGGAAGGTGATTTGACGTTTTTATAGACGAAAGCGAGGTTCGGTTGAGGGTGATCGCCACCAATTTCTTGAATTTTTTTTTTCGATCATTCATGCAAACAACACCAGCCCGTCAATTGACGCCACAACGCGGACTGCGCGGTAGTCCAAGGTTTGCTGATGGACTAGATGATTTGACAAATGCAAGAATGGTCCCCGGGCCATTGCTGAACCCACACGGTATTTTTGGTCTGTTGGGGATCTTCTAGAAGCTCCATTTTCAAATGCACTTCGCAGTGTCGCAGTTTATTGTCAGTTGACGTGCCGGTCAATTGAACGCCGATCGTGAGAAGCAGATGCGTGCCCTCATCACTCATGGAAAGGACGAGGACGGGGTGTGCACCAACTCGAGTTTCATTCCATCGGGATCAGTAAAGTAAACGCTACGGAGGGACAGGGGCAAAAAGAGAGATAGTTTAGACTCAATGCACTCATAGCTCACCCCTGCGTTGCCTTTGCACAGTAGACCATCCTGACAGATTGCAGGCTATCTTACGCGTAATATCCTTTCATATACCGGTATTCAGCCGGCTCATCCAGGATACGTCCCATCTCCTTCCCTTCATGGGCTATATAGAAAGCCCGTAGCCTTCGATATGCACGGTTGATCTGTTCACGCGAGTCCATGTTGAGGGCCAGATGGTGAAGGCCTTAGTTTGAACATTCGTCAGTTATCACGAAACGGGACATTTTTGTCTGACGTTGCAATGGGGACTTCTATTTACCTGGGATAAACTTGTTGTGTGAAGCGTTTATTCCTGGAGAGATTGAGATGGCTATGGAAGGGCTGTGTTAGCAATTCAATACGGGGATGGACGGGTTTGCGATAGTCGAACGTATTTTTTTTTTCTATTTGTTCGCTATCCATTTCAAAATCTACCTCCGGCTCCGTATTTCCACCAAAGTGAGTGTTCTGACATTGAGTGATGCTCCGCGAATCCAAGAATGTCGACACAAAGCAATCTGTAAAATAGGATCGATTTTTCCATGTTGTGGACGGATAGAGTCAAGTGGTGCATGGACCCACAGGGCGGTGGTGGTCCATATTTGTTGGGTTGCTGACTCAATGATATTAATGAAGAAAGGTCCATAGGTAGATCTGAGAGATGAAGGTGGTCAAGAGAAGGCGAGAGGTAGGATAAGAGTATTCTCTCGTGGGCAGAGAGATATCAAAAGAGGCCCAGGGCTTTCACAAACGATCTTGGAATAACGTCGTGACAGTGTACCAGTCTGCACTAGACTACAGACTTTTTTTATTTACGGTACGTTAGTGGATAAAAAGCAGCCTCATCGGACCGACAAGAAAAAGGGACTGTGGATCCGGAAAGGATCGCGACCCATGGTGTTGGACGAGCGCCACTAATTCACTTCTCGGCGCGCCTTGGACTGATGCGGCGAAAGTGTATGCGGAGGGACAGGAAAACAGGGACTGATGGATTAAGGCAGTCTCGCCAACCCCTATCGGCGGGAAGAGAAGGAAAAGCACGTGTTCCGTGGATGTCCGATAGGGATGAAATCAACTTTATTTTGATGCGGTACGGGGGACCGCTGGACAGCCTTTCCAACTCGTTGCGAGCTCATCATCGACGAAGGGCGCAGGGATGGTGATGGGGTATGATGTGACCATGACAGATGTCGACTTGAAAACTAGGCCATCCTCATTGATGTCATGTGCAAATGGTTCCAAGAAACTGGCAGGGTTCTTCTCTGTTTCTTCCTTCCCAGCCCGCTTAATTGAGTTGGTCCACCACCGCCACCCCCTGATCTGATCAAGAGATATCTCTTTTCACGCGTCAATGCATGCCCCTACAGGGGTTCTTGCAGAGATGAACGCGTCGGAACAAATGAAAGGTCCAAACGCGTGTATCCCATCGGTAAAGAGAGGCGAAACGATGTGCCTCCATCTCTCACTCTCTGTTCCTCTTCTTTGTTCCTCTTCTTTGCTCGTCCTCTTGGCTTCTCCACTTCATCTCTCTTTAGCCCCACTGGCAATCGCTCGATCAAAGAGCTACAATCCTTTCTCTCCAGCTGTTGTATAGATAGATCGACGTCCACATCTATACCTCTCCTCTGTTGAGATCCGATCGACACGGATCACCCAATCGAGACTCATCCCCACTTTATCACTCTTAGAAGCAAGAAAACATCCGCATCTGTGCTCGCTCAGACGACGCAGGGCTTTATCGAGTCATCCCTCTTATTATCGAGTTTACAGGCAAATTGAGATTAGGATTCACTTCCATTGTCCACAAATAGGAAGTCGGATTTGCGGGGTACCCTTGCCCAAGATAAGCGTCCATCCGTTCCTTTCCTCGAACCCTTCGTGCTCCTTGAACTTTGTGAATGCTTTAACTCCATTACCCATCCGATACAATCCATCTTGTAGGATCGAATCGTGGAGTTCAGCGACTTTGGTCATTACTGAGGGATTATTGGATCTGAGTTGAAAAAGTATCAAGGACAATACTGTGGCTGCCGGGCAATGGAGAGGGGGACACTACTGTGGGTACTGTACGTCAACGTACCAACAGAGCAATGGCACCAAACGTTGAGTCCGTGGGACTTTTTGGTCAATTTCAGAGTCAGCAGAGCACGGTCGAGGGTTTTTTTTAGAGAGTCGGAATCCTGATTACGATGTCGGTTACCAGTGCAGCAGCAACCAAGAAGGATGACAGCCTGCTCCACAATCGGTAATAGAGATGCAGTCAAGCGTCTCTGTTAAATCGAAGGAGACAGTGGTATGGCGAACGGAGTGGTGCAGGAGCGGGAGCCAATGTTCGTTTTAACAGCAACGAGACCCAAGAAGAACCCTGGGCCGTCCGCTCTTGTGACCTATCTCCCCACCGACCCAGTCGCTGCCGACCACACGCACGCGCGAGCGAACAAAAGGCTATCTCTATTTTTTTTGCCCGAGGTCAGACCAGGCAAGGCTGGGGTGACTGTCCCTATCCAGCCCGCACCCATTGAATGGGATTCTATTTTTTTTAGGTTGGAGGTCTCTCCTGTTCTGTAGAGTGCCTGAAATGACCGAGGAGACACTAATCGATCTGGAAGAATGAATGAATGACTGACCACTGTACCTTTGCTTTATCGCCCTCACCGTCATCTTTGGCTATCGTCGGCAACATCACCGCTCTCCTCCAATCCTTTAAATATCGCGGTCAATTTCGCTTCCTCCCCTCTCTCCACTTTTCCTTTTCCTGTTTCTGATATCTTCCCCTCCTATCCTCTCTCTTTTCCCCGACTTGCACGCTTTTCCCTACCACTTCTTTCCTCCCTCCAGACCTCTTTTGTAAATATATACCCTTCACAATGGCCAACCAAGCACGTATCGAGTCCCTCCAGGACAACATCAACAGACCCACCCGCAGCATCCAGTATCCCAAGAAGGCCGATGGCAAGCCCGTCTACACCTCCGAGATTTTTGGTGAGAACGTGTTCCATCTTCAGCAGATCGCCAAGGCCCTCCCCAAACCCGCCTATGCCTCGTTCTTGAAGCAGATGCGTGGTCGGCAGGCCTTGGACAAGTCCACGGCCGACGCAATTGCCCACGCTGTCCGCATCTGGGCCATGGATCGGGGTGCTACCCACTTCACCCACTGGTTCCAGCCCCAGACCGGCACCACTGCTGAGAAGCACGATGCTTTCCTGTCATTAAAGTCCAGCTTCTCTGCGAACGGAGAGGAGGTAAGATCAACTGGCGGATCCCAGACAAAAAAAAAAAAGCGGTCAGGACCTTAAAATTCAACGTACGGATGATGACGAGTCAAGAAAAACTCTGGAGCAGGCACAGAATCCACGGACAATCGGACAGCGAGCAGATTCAATTGGGAGGACAGTATTCTGTCTAGTATTGGATCCGGCCCCTAACCTCTCTCTTATCCTGTTATCGATCTCACACCTGTACCCTTTCTTTTAGGTCACCGCCATTGACGCGTTCTCTGGCTCCCAATTGCTCCAGGCCGAGCCCGATGCGTCCTCTTTCCCCTCTGGAGGCATGCGTACCACCTTTGAGGCCCGTGGATACACCGTCTGGGACACTACCTCGCCCATGTTCATCCAGGAAGGGCCCCACGGCACCTCTGTTCTGTACATCCCCTCCGTCTTCATCTCCTACAACGGTGATGCCCTCGATGAGAAGACTGTTCTTCTCCGTTCCACTTCTGCGATTGCAAAGTCGGCTTGCGAGCTCTTGAACTTGATTGATCCTGTCCCCGTCGGTGCCCAGCCCCGCACTTCCCACGTCTACACCACTCTCGGAACTGAGCAAGAGTACTTCTTGGTCGATCGCTCCCTCTACTCTCTTCGCCCCGATCTCAAGCACACTGGCCGCACCTTGATCGGCAACTTGCCTCCCAAGCACCAGCAGATGGACGACCACTACTTTGGCCGCATTCCTTCCAAGGTCCTCGCCACCATGTCCGAGGCTGAATTGGAGCTCTTCCGTCTTGGTGTTCCCGTCAAGACCCGCCACAACGAGGTCGCTCCTCAGCAGTTCGAGTTGGCTCCCATCTTCGAAGAGGCCTCTCTGGCTGTCGACCACAACTTGTTGACCATGGACGTCTTGTCCAAAGTCGCCCACAAGAACAAGCTCAAGGTCCTTTACCACGAGAAGCCCTTCAAGGGTGTCAATGGATCGGGCAAGCATTGCAACTGGTCCATGTCAACCGACCGTGGAGAGAACTTGCTGGACCCCACGGTCAAGCCCGAGACCAACTACCGCTTCTTGCTCGTCCTCGTTGCTGTTCTCCACGCTGTTCAGAGCCACGGAGGTCTCTTGCGCACATCCATCGCCTCCTCTTCGAACGAGCACCGTCTTGGCGCTTGCGAGGCCCCTCCTATGATCGTCTCTGTCTTCTTGGGTGAGCACCTGACCGAGGTCTTGGACTCTATCGAGGAGTCCCGCCCCATCAAGAACTTCTCTGTTCCCGAGATGCAGTCCATCAAGTTGGGTGGAACCGTCCTCGATGTCAAGGTCGCCTCCCTCCCCAACATTGCTCGCGACTTGACAGACCGTAACCGTACTTCTCCTTTTGCCTTCACTGGCAACAAGTTTGAGTTCCGTGCCGTTGGATCCAAGCAGTCGCCCGCTTTCCCCGTTACCATCTTGAACGCTGCAGTGGCCTCGGCTCTCGAGGATGTCACCAACGCTCTTCGTGAGCAGATGGGTGATCGCCCTTACCCTTCGGATGCCGACAAGATCGCTGTTATCAAGAAGTTCATTGCCTCAACCAAGGCCGTTCGCTTCGAGGGCGATGGTTACTCTGATGCTTGGATCCAGGAGGCTGAGAAACGTGGTCTCCCTAACATCAAGACCAGCCCCGAGGCGTTCGAGCAGCTCTTGAACCCCACTCACTCTAAGATGTTGACCAAACTCGGAATCTTCACCGCCTCTGAGTTGCAGTCCCGCCACTTGATTCTTCAGGAGCGTTACTCCAAGGATCTCTTGGTCGAGGCCACCACCCTCCGCACCATTCTCGCCTCCCAGATCTTGCCTGCCGCTTTCGAATACCGCGGCTCATTGGCCCAGACTGTTCAAGTGTTGAACACTATTGAGGGCGAGGATAACAGCCCCGAATTGGCGGCTCTCCAGGCTTTGACCCCCGTCGTCAAAGAGCTCCAGGCTACCGTCGCCACCTTGGATGAGGTTGTCCACAAGATGCACCACGTCGGCGATGACCCCGTCGAGGAGGCCAAGTTCGCTTGCGCCCACATCTTGCCCGCCTTGAACGAGGCTCGCGCCGTCGCTGACCAACTCGAGGTCTTGACTGCCGACAAGTTCTACCCCATTCCTCGTTACAGCGAGTTGTTGTGGTTCTAAGAAAAAGACCAAGATGACCCATCATTGGAGAGATAGAGAGGAAGGCGAAAGGATGAACTTTCAATTGTAACAACAGCAGCACTCAGTGCAAGGAAAAAGAAGATATCAGTCAACTCTTTTGTAGCAAAAATAAACATCGAACTATTATTAATACCAAACGAGCGAAACGAGCGAAACGAGTGCTTCCACACTGTGCAATTGGCACGCAACGAACGAAAAGAGGAAAATAGGGCAAAAGAAGCGATTCATCTTTACAATATTTGCAACTGCGAGAAAATACATGAAAACTATGAACGACCACCTTCGACTAGACGACAACGAAGGGCCTTATTACTATGAATAATGGGCTTCCCGTCACTACCAACTTTCAAGACCTTGAAGTACGAGATACCGTCGGTGAGTTTGAAGATAGTGCACCACTCTGGCAGGACCTTGGTCATCATCTCCAAACTCTCTTGCCCTTCCTGTTCTGAAATGGGTTGTCGGCTGCTCTTCACAAGTGTTGCTGTCAGTTCGCTCACAGGCGTCACATTCACACGCTTGAAAAGGATGATATCAAACACAGAGGGCAGACGCTGTGCAATCTTTTGACGATGTAGCTCTTCAGGTGGGGGCCTATCCTCATGTTTGCTTTTCAAATTCAAATGTGTTTGAATCATCTATGGGAGCCAGAACAAAAAGAAAAGGACAAACATCATGTTAGCTATGAATTCGTTCTCGATGCCGTTTGTCATTGAGAATGTTCTCTATTCAGCCAACATCGGCAACCTACTCTCGCCTTAACAGCAGCTAAAGTTTCCTTGGCACGTGCTGCTGCAGGAGAAGCAGCAGTGGTTGAGATACTGCTGCCCGGCGTTGAGACAGGAACCGCAAGACTTCCCTTTTGGCCCAACGCTGAAATGGTAGAGCTGGAAGGAATCCTGATTCCATAGCTACGAATATCCACGGCTGCTGCCTTATATTCTGGAAGAGGCGACTCCTTAATCTCGCTGACTTTCTCGAGATTGAATTCCTCGTGCCATACTCCTGGGGGCAAGTCCTGACCTTTTGATTTCGTAGTTTGGAGAAATGCCTGAATAATAGAGGGGATGAATGAATGAGTGACAGATCGGAAGACAAAAGACAAAAAATCGTGAGAGAGAGAGAGTAGTACCTCATGCTCTGATTTGACATGGTTCAACAGTCGTTCCTGGAACATTGCTCTACGTCGCTCTGTTTCGAGACGGAATTCTCCTGAGGTTTCCTCCTTAAGCTCCAAACGTTTGATCATAATGGATCGCCCGCGTGCATCGGCAATTAGACAGAGTCCCGTAGTCAGACTATAGGCCTCTGGCATGACCGTGACGAACTGTGCCAAGTGCTTCAATTCAAAATTCCTGTAGAGTAACGGAAGGCTATATCAATATTCCGAGTGCAATTTCAACCGCCTTCTTGGTCCGTAGAAGCATTCTTCTTACCTTCCGCAGTGTCGCTCCACATGCTTCCTGTGCTGATGATAGAAGCAATTGCGACTCTGGCTGCTCAAATGGGTCAAAACGGCCTCAAGGCCATTGAAGATGGTATAGAGAGTGCTTAGGTGGCTGGGCAGGGGATATTCCGTGCTCTTGGATGACGTCGAGGTCGCGCGAGTGAGAAGACTCTTGCTGGGTATATTTTCGGTCTGGATAGTTGCCTCTGAACGCTCTCCATTCACACTTTGGCTCGAGAGAAGACGTGAGCGTAGTCGAGGCCCGGCATCTTCTTCTGGTGATACACTGACTTTGTGAAGAGCCTTGTCGTTGTTCGTAGTGCTCTGTTCTTGATGATTGTTGTTCAGGCGCCGTTCCGGAACAGCGTCATTTGTAGGTACAGATGAGGATTCGTCTTCTGAACCATAGTTACTGATAAAATCCTCGGACTGTGGCGGTGTCATGGCTGAGATATCATTTGAAACGCCACTTCCATTCATGTCTTCCTTTGTCGTGGTTGCAACAGGAGCGGTCGTCTCGATCTTCCCAAAGCTGAGTCTTGACTGGTTGGCACTTGGAGTTATTGTTTTTGTAGCTCGTTTTGTGGCAGCAGTGGTTGTTGTAGCTCTTTTGGCCGTAAATTTTGTTGGTGTAGTTGCCGTGTTCTTCTTGCGGTCAGCAGCCTCCTTCAGACTCTTATAGGATGCCTAAACGGGTGAATATTTTGTTAGAGACCTTGACTCTACACGTACGACGGGGTTCATTGCGCATCATGGGATGAGTCCGACGTACAAGTTTCTCTTCCATTGTCAGAATGGCCTTTCCAGTTCTCCTTAAGTACTCCTCGGCAGGCGAAGGTGGCGTCTGCGCTCCAGTTTGCTTATCGTCATCAGCAATCGTAGGACTCGTGGCGAATTTCTATTTTTTTTTTTTTTTTTTTAGCATTACAAGGTTAGAGGGATTTCAGGAAACACAGGAAACATAGGAACACAGAAATCAACAATGTGCAGGAATAAGTGCGCACCGAGACGATTGTCCTCCGACCGAGCGCCGACTTTGACTTTTTCGCGCCAATGCCGATAGGAGATGCCATTTCTGGGGATTGTGGGAGAGAATAATGAAGAGCGAGAGCAACAACTGCATGCCATGGTTTTCGCTGTTCCCAGGTGCAGTAAGTCCGCTGCAGGCCATGCGATTTTCCTGTGTTCGATGACAACACGCGATTTTTTTTGTGGTGGAAGGTCACACATTCACACATTCATTGCATACAGACACTTCACATCCTGCCTCCTACATACACAGTACTCCTTGCTCGTCCTCATCCACACTCCCCTCCACTCTTCTTCAACCATCCGTCTACCGCTCCCCCGGCAGCCTCAGCAAGCACAATGTCGGATGAAAATGCCATAGAGACAAAGTACCATTTGTCCGCAGGAACGACACTGGTCAAAAACAAGATGGAGGTGCGGACTTCAGCATGTTCTCATTCATGGTCAATTGAATGTAAAGTAGAAGCAACTTGGAGATTAATCGAGGCGTTTTCATTACTATAGAGCCCAGCTGAAGGCATGCCCCCACAAAAGACGCAAAAGATTAGCCATGTCGTAAGTCTTCACGTCTCAAATGCAATGAAAAAAGGTCCTTGAAAGCTGAATTAATCCTTTTTGAGAATAGCCTTCCTCACAGGTGCTCGAGTCACTTCCTTTGCATCCCATCACGAATACGCCAAGACTGCATGTAAAGACAGTATATGTACAAATGCGCTTGTGTGAACTCCAGACTGTTAGTGTGAACTCGAGACCCTTACTTTAAAGATATTCTTTGAACTAGGGCCTCACTTATCCTCCACCTGGAAGCGGAAAGCAGAAAAGCGCGGGAATCTTGGAGGTTTGTCGACTCTTCCGAACCAAGAAAATCGAAAAGAACAGATTTAGGAGACGCAGGAACACGCTTATTTATCGTATTTTCCTACAACCTGATAGAAAAAGCCCCACACAAAGTCGCAGCTCGTTTCTGGAAGGGACCGTAGTGTTCAAACCCAACTAGCATTTCAACCGAAATCGGCACTTATCACCCAGGAATCGGACGCCGATTTAGAAACAGTGGCAGAACTGGAGAAACAATTGGAGGAAGCAAAAGTGATGTCCAAAGCACTGGAAAGCGAATTGACCAAAGTTTCGGCAGATCTTGAGAGCGAGCAGGACAAGTACAACAAGGAAGAGTCTGAGCTGGAGCAAATGGTTGAAGATGGAACCCACCACCGAGCTGATCTTGATCGACGAAATATCGAGCGGGAACTCGAGCTGGAGACACTGAGCGACGAAGTTTGTGCGATGGAATCTGAGAACGACCAGAAGGTCGCGTACATTGCCGACATGAAACAGCAGTTCGAGGAATTTGAGGAAGAGACAATCAAGGAGCTGGGATATTCTGAACTTGAGGACGAGCAGATGCAAGTTCAGCAGCTAAAGGACGAGGTTGGTCTGGGACAAAAATCCATGCTTGCAAAGCTGAATTCAGTGGCACAGCTCGAGGAGAATAGCGACTTTTTGGGAACTGAGGCTCTTCGGAAAGAGATTCAAGAGAAAGAGTTCTATATCCAAGATCTTCAGATTGACCTGGACGCGTTTGGTGTGAACTTGGATGATGTTCTTGGCCTGTCCATCAATGATGAGTTTGAGGCACTGAAGTCTCGATACAATTTGACAAAAGGAAGCTCGCTCTTCAAGGAGGTATATTCCCACACTTATTGAAAGCGATACTGTAATATGGGGAAAAGTAGGATGTCTAACACTTTGTGTTGATGATGATGCTTATGTATAGGTATCAAGACGTCAGGCTCAACTCTCGTCCAAGTATGACCGCCAATTCGCCTTGCTGAAACATCAATTTGAGGTCAAGCTTGAGCAAGTGAATTTCAAGATCAGGTGGGCACACAAACATATTGCTTTACTGTAATGCAACTTGTTTTTATTCTATACTAATCGTTACTTGTCCACTTGACGTTTAACAGAGCTCACGACAGCCGCATTGATGACCTCCAGGTCAAAATTTCCCAGGACAAGGAGCGCATTCAACGCTCAGAAGAAGACTTGCGGGCGGTAGAAATGAAGCAGATGCATCTTCAGTCCAGGGTCGAAGACGTTTGCCAAGAGATTGATGATGTGACGCGCCAGCTGGCCCGCCTGTAACTTGTAACTTTCTTCTTGAGCTGTTTCCTTCCTGTTAAAATATACCACTGCTGTACATATCCGCATTACCATCCACAGGGACGCTTTTTCGTCGATCCATCTTTACAATAAAGCGACCCTGCAGTACTAAATCTGCATGCCTAGAGCTTTCAAATGATGGATGGAGGTGGTGCGGGTCCACCTCTATGGTCAGTATCTCGTGGGGAATGCCAGGGCTTTCCGGGAGGCCATGTCATTGAGTTGTTTGTCTGATTGGCACTAGGAGCGGTGATCGCGGAGGCAAGAACCAAGGACCCAAAATCCGAGAAACCGATGATGTTAAGGGGCGTGGCGCCCATTTTCGTATTTTAGTTTCCTGTATTCTGGGCCACTCTGCTTTCTTCCTCTGCAAAATCCATCATGGTATACCCTTAAAGCGTGTTAGCATGGAGGCCATCTGCTCACCCACCACGACTCGGCACCATCCATCGATCCAACCATCGATCTATCCATCAATCGGCATGCAGCGGGACGCTACTCATCGGGAGGACAGCTTACTTTGCAACCTGGAAGAGTTTCGGCCACCGCCATCGACTTGAGCATCACAATCAGGATGACATGGGAAGATGCCATGGAAGAGAGAGAGGTTGTTGCAAAAGCTCTGAAAAATGACAGAATCGGCAATCTCTTTCCATTCATCTTTGCCCTTCTACTGGAACCGGACCACGATCTTCATGCCAGGGGGAATCTATCGCCAATGATATTTTTTCTTTCTTGGTTAAAAAGATCGTCATGATGAGAAGAAGCTGGTCTCTTGCTGGATTGGTTCGGAAACAGGATCAATCGACTTGAAGACTCGAGGAGGATCTCTCAGCCCATTGGATTCAACGACACTGAGAACGATCATCAAGTCATCAGGTGCATCAGATTACTCACCAATCACTTTTGTTGCAATGTGAATATAACAGACCTTCAAGAGAAGAAATCACGGACGCAACAAGAACGGTCGTGGCCACGTCAAGCCCGTCCGCTGCTCTAACTGCTCTCGCTGCGTCCCCAAGGACAAGGCTGTCAAGCGTTACACCGTCCGCCCTATGGTCGAGTTGGCTGCCGTTCGTGACATCACTGAGGCTCTTGTCTACAAGGGTAAGAAACAGGAACCAACAACAGAAGCGTTTTAGGGATTCTTTACAAAGAACACTTTGAAGACGGCGACAGTGGACCCTGCAGTGGAGGAGGAGATTCTGGGACGATCGACGTAGATACCTGAGTCAGTCATCGAGGACTCATGAGATGTTCAAAGGGGCACAGTCTGGATCATAACAGACGATCGTTCTTTCAGGAAGACTCGTGGACCCAATTGATTGCCAAAGGAATTGGAAAGACTATCGAGTACAGAGAATCATTTAATCTGACCTTTCAATTTTCTATTTCCTCAATTCAACAGAGTACACCTTGCCCAAGTTCTACATCAAGATTCACTACTGCATCTCCTGCGCTGTTCACGCTCACATTGTCCGTGTCCGCTCCCGCGTCGGTCGTCGCTCCCGTGCTCCCCCACCACGCTTCCGTTTCAAGGTAAATCTTGCTGAAATAATAATGTTGGCGCAGAGTCTTTTTCCGGTCGCAATTGACTGCACTTTATCATGGTACTTACATTTTTTTCATGGATTGTTTTTGTAGGATGGCAAGAAGGTTGCCCCTCCCCAGGCTGCCAAGCCCCTGTAAAGAATTGGTCTAGGACTTTTTTGACTGCTTCCTCAAACACCATGCGGGGGTAGCTCTATTCTTTCAGGACTTACCATCCCAATAAACGATTCAGGAAAGAGATGTTGATGACACTCTTTTGTTTGGTCTTTATTTCCAGTGCATAGTATATAAGAATGACCCATGGAACACAGCAGAATGGGTTCTTGTGGGAAGAGTGTGGAGAAGGGAGAAGGATATATCTACAAAAACAAAAAAAAAGGCGAGGCTAGGGGTGACTGAGCAGCTCCCCAATGGAGAGGAAGCAGGCTGTGTGCCAAGAAAATGACGCCGAGGAGTTTTGTGAACAAGAGCGGCGCGACAGTCGCAATTGCATCTTTGACGTCCCCATTTCATTTTTTTTCATTTATTCCTGCACTCTTCCATCTATCTTCATCTCTCCCCGTTTGCATCGTCATCATTCCCTCCCAACTTGTCACTCTCTTCCTCTTTCTTCACTAAGCCCTCCCAGTCGTCAGTCTTCCGAGAAGAAAAAAGAAAGAAACCCCAACAACGTATATGGCTCGACGAGGAGACGACAGGGAGGTCGAGGATCCATTACGGGAGTCCTTCTCCCAGTTTATCTCGGGTATGGAGCACCTCGCCACGGCCCTTCAAGAATTCGCAACGAGCGGCGAAAGAAAAGCCCAATGCTCGGCCCTTTATCTCGGACTCGGCTGTTTTATCCTCCAGAGGATCATTGACTTCCTAGCGTCGTTATCACCCCAGAACGCATGCAAGACCTTCAACCAGCTGTTTTATCCCACCGTCCTTCTTTTCCGCTACCTCTATCCTCAGCCCTGGGATAATCTTTTCATGAAGGCGGTTCGATATCAAAAGTGTGGTCAGCGGTTCGATCTAGTTACTGGGAAGGGACCTCGGTACTTTGTTCAGCTGCGCGAGTTCCTGCATAGGACCCTACGAGCCTACTTCATGATTGGATCGATTCACTGGCTTGTCAACTATCCCAACGGCGAATACCTCACCTACCCTAGCATTGCCCTGGGTATGGTGGGAACCCATCAATATCTCAAGCACAAGGGAATCTCGTATGGAATCTTGAAACTCGCTCTCGTCTCGGCTTTTGTTGGTCCTCGATGGGCAGTCTGGTTCGTTCAACTTTCAGTGGTCCAGCAACTCTTTGTCTATGAACTCTTGCAGCCGTACTTGGCTCGTGTCCAGTTCAAGGTCTGGGAAGAGAGGGTCTGGTGGGACGAGTATAGAACAGAACTCTCGGGATTTGCAATGGGCGCCTGGTTGCTGTGCTCGATCCCTTGGGTTGGCGTCGCTTTCTTGCCTTTACTCTTTCCGGCCATGGCCAGGCTGTTGGCCACATCCTGCGGGCGGATGGAGAATCGGGGGAATGGACTAGGCACAGGAAGAGATCTCCTCGACTCGAAATACCCAGAGCTAAAGGACATTGCCCTAGGAAAAGGAGAAGGGGCTGTGGACGCAGATTGGGAAGGGTTCGAGGTCAAGACGTCGGTCAAGAGTTGGCCCTCAAATGCTCCTACTTCTCGACCTACAGAGCATGGCAAGATCACTTCCTCCTCGTCGGATGATATTTCCACGGGCGCGTTTTATCTTTTTGAGCAAGGCATAGAAAAACCGGTGACTCAGGAGCAGATTCAGAAAGACATAGCGCTACAGGCTCGTAGGAAGGAAACGCTGTTACAAGAGGCGGAACTTGCAAAGATGCAGCAGCAGCAGCTCCAGCGTGGACTAAATGAACAGCGGATGGGACTGGAGCAGGGACGCCAGCGTCACCACCAGTTACAACACTTACATCAACAGCGACAACAACAGCATCAACAGTTACAGCAACACCAACAGCAGCAACAACAGCAGCACGAGCAACAACGGCAACGACAACAACAGCAACAACGGCAGCAACAGCAGCAACAACAACAACAGCAGCAACAAGAGCAGCAACGGCAACGACAACAACAGCAGCAACAACAACAACAACAACAACAACAACAACAACAACAACAACAACAACAACAACAACAACAACAACAACAACAACAACAACAACAACAACAACAACAACAACAACAACAACAACAACAACAACAACAACAACAACAACAGCAACAACAGCTGCGGCAGCAACAAGAGCAGCAACGGCAGCAACAGCAACAACAACAACGCCTGGAAGAGCAACAACAGCAACAGCACCAAATACCCCAAAGTCAGCTTCACCAGCGTCGCCAACAGTCCATCTCTGAGAAATCCATCTCGCCAGAGGCAATGGATCTTCGACAGTATAACTTTAGTGATCGCAAAACTTTGGACACGGTACCCACGGCTCCTGCAGTTATTTTCACGCCCCCGTTGATGTCGGATGATATCCGAGGATGGCCCGCCCAAGCAGAGGATGTGTTCAATACGGATCTTTTTCGACAAGAGGCTTTCTCTAGTGCTATGTCAGTCGCCCGCAATGCCATGGCCGTCACTGCTCAACAGTTGGCCCAAGTCAACCTTCAAACACAGGCACGAGAAGATAAAGATATGAAACGTCGGCGACGCTTGGAGATTCAGCAGATGAGGGCAGAGGCTCAAAGACTTCGAATGGAAGCCAAGAAGATCAAGGCCGAGGAGAAGAATCGAAAGATTATGCGACTTGAACTAGAAAGAGCCAGAAAACAGAATCCTAGTGTTACTGTGGCCGCTGAGGGGGCAGAGGTATCAGACGATGATGATGGCGATGACGACGAGGATGACGAGGAGGAGGATTCAGAGGAAGACGATTCAACAGCTTCAGAGGACGAGTCGGAAGAAACAGTTTCATCCTCGACAGACGAAAGTGAGGACATGGATGACCAACCGAACAGATCAGAGGGTGGCTCTAACGCAGGTATCCCCTTACGGTCGACCAGGACCGCCTCTGGTGAGCTTCGTAAACAAGCTCGTGTCCAGAGAGTCCAAGAAGGACGGGATGAAGAACGGGCAGCGGCGGCGACGAAGCAAAACCGTGATGGCGACATGACCCGTCATCATCGTAAGAATGCAACCTCCGATGCCGTTGTGCCAGCCTACACCTCCTCTGCCGCGCCAGTAGCGAATACTGGTAGACAGCCTGTAATCCACATGAAATCTCTTCCCAAGATCCCGAGCCAGGAAGAGATGGGTACCGATGTCAATGATCAGTCTTCGAGTCAGTCCTCGCTCACATCCCCCAGAGATGTCCTTGATCCCAGCGGTCCTGGCGGTCTTGGTGCTTCCTTGCGCCAGAGCATGTGGTTTCTCCAGACTGACATTGAAAACACTCTCCAGTCTGCTCTGTTCAAGGTCCATCGAGCACCTCAGATGAGACACAAGATCAACCCTGTCCTAGCAGCGCCTGTCCCAGCAGCACCTGTCGAAACTGGATCTGTTGAAAGTGAACCAGTCGGAAGTTCTGCTCTTGGATCTTATGGTCTCCAATGGAATCCTGAGGAAGGGGCCGACCCGCTTCTAGGTCTGCGAATCTCTCCTGGAAAGGACAAATCATCTCCTTTGCGATTCAAACTCGTGGCAGGACCTCTCAAGAAGGAGTTTACCGCTGCATCTCTCGGTCTGTAATAGATCTTTGTAAATAAATACGTGAAAAATATCCTGAATTACCAGTGCCCATGTCGACTATCGTACTCTGTCCTTTCTCTGTGAAAACACTTTCTTCTCAATATATGAATTCACTCGCATTGCGTCAGTAGGAGCACTTCCAAGGAATCACTTTTTTTGTTCTCGTTGACCTGTAAGAAACGGAAAGGCAGGTTTCGCTCTCTTTATTCTAATCTATATCAAGTAGCAAAACTTTTTGTTTTTCAAGATGGTGGGGGATGAGGGGACATTTTTTCTCTTTGTCAAAAAAGAGGGAATGGTATCATGATGACGAGAAGGAGGAGGAAGAGGGAGAAGGGGCGGGGAGGAGGGGAATGAGGAGACTACATTTTTAAAAATGAAGCCCACATTTTTACTTGTGGGCAGCGACCTGGAGCCAGACCAAGTCGGGGTGACGGGCAGTCTGGAAATCGTGGTCAAGGTGAACCTGAGCAGGGAAGAACTTGGGGTCGTACTCCAAGGGGGTGTTGGTCTTGACGGAAGCATAGATCTCACCGACGGGGATGCGGGCATCAGCGGTGGAGGGCAAGTGGGTGGGGGAACCCTTGGCGGTGTAGTTGATGCCCTTGAGGTCAGCAATCAAGTCCTCGTTGTCCATGACGAAACCACCGGGGAAGGAGAAATAGGCCATGGGGCGCTTGTGGATACCACCAATGACAAAGGTCTTGACCTTGTGGGCAATGTTGAATCGGCTCACAACCATCGTGCAAGCAGAACCGCACCAACCGTTGGAGACAATCTTGAGATCAGAGGCCTTCCAGGGGAAGGGCTTGCTGACTTTGGGCCAAGATCCGTACAAGAAGTAATCGCGCTGGGAATAAGTATCCTTGGTGCCAGCACGGGTGTAAGTGAAAGGCTTGGTGAACATGGACGAATCCGTGTAAGCCTTGTGAGTCTTCTCGTTACCAAAGCCGCGGGCATCAAAAACGGACCCAGCTTTGGGGCCAGTGATGGCCTTCTTGGCGGCGCCCTGGACGAACTTGTTGGAGCGGATATCCTGAACAAAGTAGGGCTCATCCTTGGGGAAGAAGAGCGAGTTGATGAAGTAGGCGTAATCAATGGATCCACCGCCGTTGAAGGTGACATCAAGGATGACCTTCTTGGCACCGGCCTTCTGGATGGCGGTGAGACCGTCAATGAAGTCTTGGTATCCAGTGTTGCTGGGCTCCTCAGAGTTGAGGACAATGACGGCGGTGTCAGACTTGTTGAGAATGTAGAAGACAGCGTTAGCGGTAGCCGAGACCTGGGTGGCATGGCTGATGATGGGGACAGGGGCAGCACCGCCATCGCGAGGGCCGCTGCTGCTACCACCAATCTTCTCCAAACCACGGGAACGCAGAGTCTCAGTGGCGGGGGCAAGCTTGTCGCCGTTGATGCCGCGAATCTTGTGGTCGCCCTTCTTGTCGCTGCTGGGGGCGGGAGGCTGAGCGCAGATATTCTTGTAGTAGGACTCTGAGTCAGTGAAGGTGCCGTTGTTGAAACGGGGCTGCAAGAAGAAGGGGACGTCGATCTTCTGGACCTTCTGATTGGCGCACTGGACGGTGTACTTCACAGAGTTGGCTTTGGGGACATCACTGCGGGCGGCGAAACCACCGACGGTGGCGAACCAGTCGTTCTGCCAGAGGGTGGCAGCAAGGGTGTCGGAGAGACGGACGGAGGGATCCTTGGAGATTCCGGAGGTCAGGTCAGCAAAGTCCTGGACGACCTTCAAAGCAGGCTTGCCGTCGATGTGGCTGACAATGCAGTCAGTGAGGTCATTTTTGGGGACACCAGGGTACTTGTTCGAGGCGCTGAAAACGCGGACATCCTGCTTGCCGTTGATGACGGGAGCGTACAAGGCAATGGGCTGGCGGAAAGACACACTCTGATAACACGGAGCGTTGTACGACGCGTGACCATCATTCAAGGAGGCGACCAAAAGGTGAAGCGCGTTGTGGAACTCATAGTCGTTCTTCCACTTGTGCTCGCTGATCTTCTTCAATTCAGCGAGGACGTTGACCTTGGGAGTCACGAAGGGGGAGCCAGAGTGAGCCTTGGCAGAGTCGATGAAAGGGTAGAAGTTGGCGTACAAGTTCTCGAGGGACTCGATAGTCTTGGCAGCAACGTCCTTGTCGAACTTGAAGGTGTTGTAGCAGGCACGGGTGGTGTCGGCGGTGATAGTGCCAGCGGCGGCTTCCGTGGCAAGAGTGGCGCAAGGATCAGTGGTGGCGGCGGCAGAGACCACACCAACAGCGGCGATGAGGGAAAGGAGGGCGGTGAACTTCATTGTAGAGAAAATGTAGAGGAGTGTCCCTGACAAGGGAGGAAGGGGTGAAGGTGGTGAGGGGGAGGGTAAGGGTAGGGTATGAGAGAGAGAAATAGTCCAAAGGTTTCTGAGGTGGGACCCACCGAGGCTTTATATACGATTATCCGAGGAGTTGCCCAAGGGCTGTTTGCTAAACTGGGTAGATACATGGCAGGGCGGATGAGTCGTTGGGTTTGTGTCTTCTCATTTGTCCCCCGCTCTATCATCTTCTCATTCCCCTCCTCGGCTCTCTGCGCCCGCGAAGTCGACATCTGCACATCTTGGCCAACTTTGGAAGCAAAGGTTGGGCAAGAGGGGGCTAATCAGCACAACACTTGCAAACCTTGAGGCCTAGTCCGGCGTGAATGGATAGGGATGGACCCAACCTGAGGTATCGACAGAGCCCGACCTTCTCTTTTTCTCTCTCTTTCTCTCGTTCTTTTCTTCTTTTTTATTTTCGTGCTCTCGTCTTATCCCTTGCCCACCACTCTCTGCTGCAGGGCTGTCAGTCCGGCATGTGCTCTTTTTTTGCACTCGTTTACGAATAGGAAGAAGGCAAAGGATTTCTAACCTTCATTTCCCTGGGAGCTCAACAGAGGATTGATTGTCCCCCTGGCACAGGACCCTTGTTGAAAAAAAAATAGGAGGCTCTCAACGCGCCACCCTGCGTTGGCCGTGGTTGTTGTTGTTCAAAAGGTGGCAAAAATAAAAAAGATCCTCCATTCTGCCCCCAGTGGACCTGATGAGTAAACAACACTTTTGCCCAAGGCGATGAAAGAGAGCATCGATTCGTCAACGGTTGGCAATTGGGCGCTATGTCCGTTTCTCAGTTTGGAAGGAGAGAAAGGGGAGGGCAAACTCTTCTTCCCTTCAGCCAAAGCACTCAAAAATGGGGATTTGAGTAAGGTTACTGGTCCAACTGCTCGTTTTTTTCCCAAGAGAAAAAAATCACTCGCACACTCGCACTCACATGCACACATGCATATATATATAAAAAGAGCAATTTGCAATTCTGACGAGTTCGTTCGCAAGAAACAAGAAAACCAACAGCATGAAAAACGGGACTACTGTAACAGAGGACTAACGGCGTCGACCTGAAATGACTCTTGATGTGCACCTCTCTCCTCCTCCTCTAAAGTCTTTGTCCTTCGTGATGCCTTTCATAAGTGCCTTTCATAAGTGCCATTCAGAAATGCCTTTTAGCAATGGTCGAGACAATTTTCAATTGTTTCCCGGAACATTAAAAAGCTTGTCGTTTCTTTGTTCAATTGCTTGATTATCAATCCTCCGCGTACGTGTGCAGGCGCGCGAGAGATGGAGAGGGGATAGGGTCCAGCCAGGTACAGGGGTGCTCTCTTAGTTCATTTCAATTTGTTGCACAACAGCAACGAATATTGCTCGTTCTGTTCGCCTTGATGTGGTCTATGACACCTTATGAAAACTGAAGAAAAGAGACACCTTATGAAATACTGATGAAAAGAGACCTCTTTGCGTCGAAGATGATCACATAAATACGGTGTCATTAGGAAAGGGTACCCGAAAAAGAAAGAAAGGATGGATGTGGGATGGTGCTGGCGACGCTGCAATTGTGGTTGCGGTGCGGTGGAGGATATAGCCAGTGAAAGGTACTCCCCTCGTGAGCACTTGTTGTCATTAACTCTCTGTCTCTCTCGATTTCGGATTTGTTTTGCCGGGTATACCATCCGATAGTAGCTGATAAGTTGAAGAACCCCCTCCCCCCCCACTGAAGTCAAAAAAAAAAAAACTTTATTTGCTTTTCCCCTGCGCGCTATTCCTCAATTGCTCTCGGTGCAGACATTGGTGCTCCTGGGATGACCGACTTTGCATTATAAGGAGGCGTTAAGTATAAAGGCGTAATAGTGTCTGTCCTCGAAGTTCTCACCTAGGAACAATAGAGTTGATTGAATATGATTACGCCCCGTTGCATGCTAATCCGCGACAAAAAAAGAGATGTCTGGCTATTGGATAGCAATCGTCAGTGACGCGCCAAAAGGATCGTGAACTAACGCCACCAATAAATAATTCCTTTCAGAAAGGCGGTCTGCAACGAGCTCATTTCACTCGCAGAACTCGAGCCAGAACCCAACCTTCTGACTACCGATCAATAGTTAGTGAGGGCCAGAAGAGCCATGGAGGGACGCCAGCTGCCATGTCGCGTTCCGGAAGATTCAAGAAATGACGTTTACCAACAATGTAGTATCCTCCATTTATCCCAGAGCAATTGGCGGAGTAACTCACTCTGCTGGCAAAGGATCACACAGTTAAGGACAGGCGAGAAATGACATGGCTGTTCCGTTTGTGATTCAAGGGTTTCGACGCGCTGCAGTCCAGTCAGTCTGAAAACTTGTTTTTCTTTTTTAATTTGATGATGATTCCTGCAGGTCAATGCAACCAGTCCCAAGTAATCTACCTGCTCCCCCAAAGTTCTGCCTGTTTTCAGTTTTGATATACGTTCTTTTCTGTCCATGGCATGTCTTCTAGATCTTCTATTGAGGCAGTTCGAATTTTGCGCCCTTCAACACCCTGATGAAAATTTCAAATCATAAAAGATGGGTTAGTCGCACTGATCCGAGCAGTCATTGGTACACACACAAAGCAATACTTTGGTTACTTACTTTGTGAAGTAGATAAAGAAAAAATCGCAGTAGAGTCCTGTCTGGATCGTTCCTGCAACCCAGACAATCCAGTCAACATGACCTTCCGCGAAGTAACGGTAAATCCAGTTGACCAAGTACAGAGCACGGTAAGCGCCCAACGCAAACAGATAGTGAGTTGTGATCACCTCGGCCTCGCCAGTCTTTGTCAACATGAAAAGCTGAGGCAAGATAGCTGCAGCCTCCAGATACACCGAGAATGTCCAAAGAATCTATTCGAGACATTTGTACAACCACGAATTAGTAAAAAAACAAAAAAGGGTAAAAAAAAGGGTAAAAAAAAGGGCTGGATGGCATGTCCTTCTTGTAGAATGAGAATGTAGGTAGAAATGATAAGCACCAAAGTCGATTCCTGGCACCATTGTTGTTTGACGCCATTTGTACAGAAGGAAAGGCAAGGCAAGTAGTGTTCCAAGATACTGCATCTTTGCTTCTGATCATGGAACGTCAATCGCCACGTCTGTCAGACACTCTTAATTCTGATATGGATCGGGTCCTGAGAATTGATCAGTCAGGGGCTAGTCCAATGCTTCCCATCTATCAAAACCTCGATTGCGGCAATCCTGGCCCTTGCATTCAAGTCGACGTCCTGTCTTTCCTGAGTGAGCTGTTTGAGGTACCTAACAACAGAAGTGGCAAAGACAAGGGAAGGGAGACACGTACCTCTTGGAAGGTGAAGGCGTAGTTGGCAACAAGGGCCAAAACGGCGGCTCCTCCGATGACATACTGCACTTGGAAGGTGTCGAGACGGGGATCATTGGTAGCCTTGAACTTGATCTTCATCAGATAGACAATGTACAATGACGATGCGATGAAGAAGATCTTCATGGTGGTGTTATAAAGGGACACGAAGTGTGTGAAGAGATCAAGATAACGCGTCAAGAAGACGGCCGCATAGAGAGCTTGGGTCTTGAACGAGATTCCTACATGATACAGTGAGAGACGGATCTGTTAGATGGATCGGCGAAAATGAAAGCCTAAAACAGGCGGGTCCAGGTCCGTGGGTGTGGAGGAGCGGGTGGCAGATGGGGATGCGAGGGGTGTGTAGTAGATGGACGGGGACATGCCTCGGAAAGGGGCATACCTGCGACGGAACGCGTCTTTTGCATTTTGAGCAGGAGGATCAGGATGGATGCCAGATGCATGAGATCTGCTACGAGACGGAACAGGTTCATGATGATAAAGGCGAGGGGGTGATGGGGAGGAAGGGGAGGAAGGGTGGGGGTGATGAAGGTAGGGGAAGAGATGGAGGTGAGCTCCTGAGGAAAGTTTTCAGTGGGAGCAAGCGTGGACTGGGACAGATGAGAATGGCACGACCGTTGGCAAGGCAGAGCAGAGCAGATTGATTAGGAGTGGAGAAGAAAGGAAGAGAGGAAGGAAGGATGACGACAGAGATGGGAGTGGAGTGGAGGGAATGGATAAATGACAAGGGCTAGCAAGCAAGGGCAGAGAGCACTGCGAGAACAGAACAGAAATAGAAGGGGATCTCGCCGAAACGGTGTCTGATGTCTGAGGGCAGACACTAGAAAGAAAGAAAGGGTCGAAGAAGAAGGGGCGAGAGAGGGAGCGGCGCTCACACGGGTCTACTGCGATGGACCGAGTGGGTGACCCTGGTCTGTGGTGGCAGGCGCTGACTGGGCGGGAGTGAGCGAGTGGACGCATCACGTGATCAATTGGTTCCCTTTTTTTTTTTTCCTTTTGTTTTTCCACTTCCTGGCGCTGCAAGTGCAGAGATCATCGCCATGATGAGTGTGCAATTGTGCCCACCACCTGCAATCATCTGCCACTTTTGTATACACTGTCACTATCACTGTCACTGTCACTGTCACTGTCACTGTACTGTACATGTATACCATCGCCTTCTCTTCTTTTTCTTTTTTGTTGCATTGTTGAATAATTGTAAATGTCTGATTCAAATCAAACATCTTGATCAAGAATTAGATCAAGCTGCTGCACCATGATCAAAGACTTTCTTCCAAGTTTAACCAATTTGTCTCTCATGGCCCCCACAAGGAGGACTAGAGGAAAAAACTTGTTGCTAACACAAAGTCGCACGATCTTAAATGGCAATCGGACAATGGCTGGCAACGGCTTGGGTCAAAGTTGAGAAACAGAAGATGGCCGCTGGGAGGACTTTTTATATGTACAAGATCGATTTCTATATCACGTGATATTTATTCTTCGTCGTCAAAGCTGAGCATCGATGTTGCGGCCTTGGATGTCTTTTGTTTCTTCTTTGTCCCTGAGCTCTCCACCTTTTTAGACGCGTCTGGTTTCTTTGACCCAGGTCCGGTGATTGCCGAACCTCCAGCTGCCACTACCCCGGATTTCCGCTTGAGTTGACTGACTTTGGCCTCTGCTTCTGCCAACATGATCTCTTCAAAGCTCTTTTTACCTTTGCTCGAGTTCAATACTGTCGTTCCTTTGCTGTCTTTTGTGGATTTTTTAGAGCCTTTGGGCCGCCTGAAAAGGATCTTTCCATTCGCATCAACTGGATCCACGTCCTCCTCTTCTTCCTCTTCCTCACTCTCACTCTTTCCGTCCCCTAGTGGTGATCCTTTTCCTTCAGCCAGCCGTTTTTGAATTTCTACATCTGATAGCCCTATTGTAACACAACGACCAGGGATAATAAGCTTCTGATGTCAATCAACTGAGCAAACGATTTCTCCCCTCGTTGTTGGATTCGTTCTTTGCCGCTAGTTTACCTGCAGGGAGATTTTTTAAAATGTTCTTGACCTGTCGTTCATCCAAGTGTTTCCCGTCTTTCAGAACCACAACCGTAGGACGTTCTTCTTCCCGCTCATTCAAAATATCATGTGCTGTCTCTTCATCATCGTCCCGATCCTCGTACTCGAATTTAGCCTCGATTCCAATGGGTTTCCGATAGGGGTTTCGCGGGTCCTTGTTGGCGGCTTCCTCTGACTGACCCGTGAGCATCTTCATGAAGTCGGGCTTTCCTTCTTGAACGTAGGCCAAGTTCTTGCGCATCTGGTGCGGTGTAACCTTCTTTCCTGACATTGTGGATTGTGATGTGTTGATGGATTGTGGAGTGGTGAACACTCTGTGCAATTGAACATGCGCGCGGCCAAAAGTGACTGCTTGTTGAACGCATGTTTTTGCCACCAAGAAAAATGACGAGCAAAGGGAAGCTCTGAACCCAGCCAGCTCGTCAGCTGAAGTGCAGGCTTGCTGCCGAAGAAGCTCTTTCTTTGTAGTATCTTACTGGCAGGAATCAGTGATGACCTTCAGAGAACAACCAGGTCAGCAGGCGGTCGCACCGCTAGCTACAATTATTCGAGCATTGAGAAAAGAGGTAGTCCAACTTTTTTGGGATTAATCTACTCAAGAGTGCCAATCAGGGACATTATCGATAGCGCCATGCAAGTGCATGCTCAAGCAGCTAATTTAAGACACGCCAAACAGGAGTGAGGAACGAGAAGAGGCATGGAGCGCTTAAAAGTTGTTTGCAAAGGGAACAAAAGTGCTGAAGGACAGAAGGAAAAGGGAGCAATTACCGGGCGACAAATAAGGTTTATTAAAGAGATTCGGCCGTTGTGTTCAGGTGGAGGTCGACTCTGGATCTCGTCCTTCTCGTCGTTCCATTTTCACTCTTTTCTTGTCTTTGCTGGGTCGCTCATCCTTCTTTGCAGAGCGCTAGTCAACCCGCAAGCAAGCGGGTGCGACTGAGGATGTGCTGTCATTCTCCCTTTTGGGGGTTCGCTCTCCTGTGTCCTTCACTTGTTCCTTTCTTTTCTCCATTCCGTTCTGCATTCACTTCCTCACATCCATTTCTCTCCATCACTTTCCATCACTCCCGTCGCCACTCCCTCCACCCTGCGTCCTCTATACCCCTCCCTCTGACACCCAATCGGCACTATCACCAAACCTATGGGTTGCTCAAGTTCAAAAGGTGTCGAGAACGGCTCCACCTACCACCGCCCACAACCATCCTACGTCCAGTCACAGACTCTTCCTCCTTCGACCCTTCCCCAAGGATGGTATGGTCTTCATCTTGGATGCTCACTCTGCCTCAGTGAATGACCAAAGCTGGATCTGACACTTTAGTTTCTTTGTCACGAATCGATGGCCACTAGGATTTCACAATATGACCCTTCCAAGCAGCGACTCTTCTATGTCTACCCGCAGACAAACAATGTGACTTGGGCCCATCCCCTTGGCCCTGCAGCAGATGCACAAGAGAACGCCCGCTTCCACCAGATCCAAGAGATTCAACGACAACAGTTCAGCAACAACCAGGGCTTTTATGACAACTACAACCGAGGCGGAGGACTCGGTTCAGGAGCCAGTATGGCAATGGGTATGATGGCGGGAGGTGCCATGGGTCTGATGGCTGGCTCTATGCTGGCTGGTGGTATGATGCACGGAGGCATGGGATACGGCGACTATGGTGGCGGGGACGTGATTCCAGCCATATCAGACGGATATGGCGGCGGAGACTTTGGGGGAGGGGACTTTGGTGGAGGAGACTTTGGTGGCGGGTTCTGATGATTGCGTCCACTGCACCAATCCGAGTGGGGATAAAATTGCTCGAATACACACTAATATGAATAAAATATGATCACGTGCCCGCGTATTGTTTACATTTTCTCGCACCAGCTCCAGCACTCCACACTGGAGGGCGCACACAAGCAAGGAACAAGAAAAAGGGCCGCGAATCTGCTCCATTGTTCGCTTTCCTCCTCTTCCTGTTCTTCACACATTCGACTGAACGTCGCGCCGCTCCTTTGTTCGCTTCTTACTGCTCGTCTCATTCCCTCCCTGTCCCTGCCATCACTTCCCTTGCTCCATTTTCTGCTTGTCTCGTGTTCATCGCCCTCCTCCACATAATCCCTTTCAATTCGCCAAACTCCAACAACTCCAACACCACCACCAGAAAACGCCACCATGTCTGAATCTGATCTCAACCTGCCCACGATCGTGCCTCTTCTCCAGCCAAAGACCAATGGCTCCGCCAAGGCCAACAGCGATGCCCGAAGCCAGAACGATGCTGCCATTATTCAAAACCCCCACCTCGTGCCTTCCTCACTCAAGGTGGAGACGGCCCTGTTGACCAAAGAACTGGCAAAGTTCCGTGCCTGCGATCAAAACACTTGCTTCTACTGTCGCGAGTGGGCTCAATGGGTATTCAAAAAGACTTTTGGCAAGGACAAGGCCGCGACCGTTGGATCAGACAAGAAAGGTCCCAAACTAAACGGAAGCGGCGGCACTGGAGCAACAGAACCAAAGAAGAAACACAAGGAATATGCCATGGTCCTCTGTGAGAGATTCTACCAGCGATCCACAGCAGACATGTCGACAGGCGCCCGGGCCAACGGAGCAGGATCAGTTGCTGCCGCAGCCATGGCCGCAAGCAAGGCTGGGTCAGGAACGGGGGGCGCTGCGCCATCAACTTCTGGAACGGGACAGGAGGGATTTGTGGCCGAGATTGTGGATACTGTTCGGGACTGGATTGATCAGCCCAGTGCACTCTACACTTCGCCCGAGGTCTTTTCTTTGGTCGACTTTGAAGCCCTCTACTCCGCATACCCTCTTCAGACTCAGGAACAGAACCAGGCGCAGGATGATGTCACGCCCATTCTCTCGACCATCTCTATTGAGAAGGCCCACATGATCCTGGGTCACCAGGGATACCCGTTGCTTAAGAGAGTCACCAAGCCTCAGCTTCAAAACCAAATCATGGTTCCTACATGTCAACACACTAAGGGTCACTCCAAGACTCCGGCTGATCTGGAGCTGGACAAGGAACTATTCAACGATGAACTAAAGCGGATGAGGACAAGGGATCAGGAAGGGCTTCGAAAGCAGATCGGACCAGTTTGGAAGCATGTCGAAGAAGCTCTGGAGAGAATGGATGGTGCCGAAAGGGTCCGATCTGGCATTTTGGGTCCAACTCGCTCCAAGGAATTTGCTCAGACATACAAGGAGAGAATTGTCTCTTTCCAGGAGGTAATGCTTGGGACATACTGTTACTTTGCGTATATCATTCATTTCAAAGTCTTCACAATTGTCTGACCAATTTCCCCCGCCTTCCATAACGACTGCCTAGATTTGGACTGACGTAGAGACAACAGCAAAAAAGACTGCCTCAAAGAAAAAAGGATCAGACTCAGAAAAGACTGTGGAGCCAGTAGAGATTGTAGACCAGGGCTTCCAGCGATTCATCGACAACTTGCAGTTCATCAACAAGCAATTGACAGAGGATGTGCTCGAATCTTCTGAGAGATCGCTGCGCGAATTCATCAAGGAGTTGGCCATGGCACAGACAAAGATCCTAAAGTTGGCTCTGACGCGTATCCAGGAAGGCAAAGTAGGCACTGCCAGGATCGACAAAATCTTGGAAGAGAGCCCCGAAAAGTGCAGGAACGCCCTCAAGATGGTGGAGCAGCTCATACCAATCTTTGACACAAAGATGGGTCAATTCCGCGTTTTGGTTCTCAACAAGCTCAAGGAGGTGGACGAGGAGATCGAGTCCGTTGCCTCGGCCTATTTCCACGAATCTCAAAGGACTGTCCAGGGTCGACTTGAAAAAGCCGCCAACAAGGACTTTCGTCGGAGGATTAAGAAACTCGAATTCATCTCTGTCGAGATTCGAAAGTGGTTCTTCCAGTCCCGCCTCACCTTGTTCTCGAGCTTGGACTTTGCGACTGTTTGCTTGAATACCCTCGGGATCCTGATGGAAGAAGCCGAGGTATTGGAAGCTGTGCAGCTGGGTCTGCACGATGACCATTTCCGCTCTCGAGTGCTTAAATCTCAGGAAGGCAGGATGAAGCTTGCTCACCAATTCCGCGAGGGAATCAAAACTGGTCGTCGCGTCTTGGCAGTCATGATCTCACGCCTTATGATGCGCGAGGGTGCTAGAGCCATGGGTGAGATGGCAGCCATCCAAAAGGAAAAGAAGTTCCTCAAGTCAATTGGGCAGGATGTGAGCGACAGCAAGTTCAGTACAAAGGGTTTCTTGGTGCCAAGTCGGGATGTCACTCCTACAGCCAGTGCTCAGGTCTCTGACGATGAAGATGCAGGGGGATCGACATCAGTGAGCAAGAACAAGAAGAAGAAAGACAAGAAAAAGAAGAAGGCTGCTGAGGCGGCCGCCGCTGCCGCTGCTGCAGCCTCCGGACAATCTGTGGTCGAACCAGATATTGAGCAGCAACAGCAGGAAAAAGAAGAAGAGGAAGTGCCCACCCCAGGACCTGGCTTGCGTTACGAGGAACCGGATGAGACGCCCTCGCCGGTCATGTCCTCCAAGGAGGCGCGTGATCTCAAGAAGCAGGCCAAGAAGGATGCCAAGAGACAAGCCAAGGAGGTTGCTGCTGCAGAAGAGGCTGCAGCCCAACAGCGGGCCGTCGGAGTACGCGAGCTCAAGGAAACATACGAGTGGATTTTGCGCAAGCAAGAGGAGCAAATGCAGGGAGTGACGGATCCAGCACGCATCCAACAGGCCGAGGAGCTCAAGAAGAGGGCTGCAGCGGAACTTCATCGTCTCTCGTTGATCGAAATTGGACACGCGGTTGAGGATGAGGCACGTCGGAAAGCTCAGGAAGCCAACTCTCGCCAACTTGCAGAGGAGGCCAAGGCCCAGCTGGCTGCTGAGGAGGCCAAGGCTAAAAAGGCTGCGGAGGAGGCTGAGGCCCGCCGCTTGGCACAAGAGGCAAAGATTAAGAAGGCCGCTCAGGAGGCTCAGGAAGCGGAAGCTCGTCGACTGGCTCAGGAGGCTCGAGAGGTCAAGGAAGCAGAGGCACGTCGTCAGACACAGGCTGCCCGACAGGCTAAAGAAGCTAAGGAAGCCAAGGAAGCAGAGGCGCGTCGTCTTAATCAGCAGGCTCAAGCGGCCAAGGAGGCCGAAACTCGACGCAAGGCTCAGGAGGCGAAAGAGGTGAAAGAAGCTGAGGCTCGTTGCAAAGCCCATGAAGCTGGTGAGGCTAAGGATGCCATTGCTCGTCAGAGTCACCAACCTCAAATGTCGACTGCCAAGGAGCCTGAGCTCAGTACTCCTGCAATCGCGTCTGTCGATAACAAGGATAGCAAGGTTCCCACCTGGGGCCCTTCTGCGGCAACCCTCGCCAACCGCGCAGCTCAGGCTGCAAGAGAAGCAGAGCGCGCCGCTGCCCAAGCAGCAAAAAAGAACGAAAAGGCCGAAAGCACCAACCGCAACTCGATCGGAGCTGCACGCAAGGAGCGCGTCCAGGGCGATGTCGTTGAGCCAGAGCAACAAATCCAGCCCAAACCTCAGGCGGAGGCTGATCATGATGATCAACTTCCAGATAGTGTCGAAGACTTGGCCAGGCTTCCTACCCAGACCTTGGTCTCACTTGTTCACACGTTGCAGGTTGAAAACAAATCACTCTTGACCACTCTCGTGTCAATGCAGCAACAGGTTTCATCCTTGACTGAGCGCTATTCTACTTTGGCATCTTTGGCTCGCGAGCATGAGCAGCAAGCTATTCAGGCCATGGAAGTCCAGAAGCAGCGAGAAATGGAAGAAGTTCAGCGATATGTGTGGAAGGTTGAGGAGCGTTGTCGTCAACTTGAAAAACATGTGCTTGCAGCTCACCAGCACCGAATGCAAATGCAGCAATTGCAACAGCAACAACAGCAACAGTTCCAAGGACCTCCAGGACTCACCTCTATGGCTCCTCCTGGCTTCAGCAACAGTAGTTTGCTTGGTCTCGGACGTCAGCCCTCTGCACCTTCGTCACCTTTGTTGGCACAGCGAACTCTGAACACCATGGATTCCATGTCTCCTGGGGCAGGGTCTGCATCCGGATTCTCAAACATTATGGCTGGTGGCAGCTCCATGGATTCGATGCACTCGTCTCAAGTCTCCTCGGCCGCTTCCAACTCGGGTTCTCCAGCGACTGGATTTGAATCTGGACCCAAGAAGACGCACTGGCGTCAACGTGGAGAGGTTCGCTGTGGAAACTGTGCGCAGCTTGGTCACTCCAGCACGGAATGCCAGGCCGGGTGCCGGTACTGCGACCAACCTGGTCATTTGAGTCAGGATTGTCCCCACATTGCGAGCTCTCAAGTCTAGAGAAGACTGAAGAAAGGGATTTCTTTCTTTCTCACCAAGGGGATGTGTCTTCGTCCTCGCTTTTTGTTCCGTTCCCCAATGATCTTCTTCTCCCACCCTGTACAATCAAAATCACTGTAAATTAAATAAACATGGAAGAGAAGCAAAAAAAAAGGCATGCAAAAAAAAGTTGTTGAGAGAGAGGTGCACAGGCCTAGATGCAGGTGGTGGTGATGGGCGAAAGGGCTACTCGGTGTGAGCAGGTCGATGATAATCTTGAGGGCAAAAAAGATCGATCTTTTGGGGCCACAGCGTCCAGTCATGACTGTCAATTGAGGGTTTGCCTGTCCTGACTGCGGACAAAACTCAGGGGGGGGAGGAAGGGAAAGTGGCGAGGAAAAAGCAGTTGAGCACGATTCGTGCAGCGCGTTTGTCCAGAATTGCGCCAACATCTGCAACGAAACGGCGATCGGAAGTAAAAAACGAGTCTGGGGGAGAGGTGAGAGCGCCTAGTCGTACCTGCAGATGCGTATGAAAGAAAGAAAACAACAGACGTGGGAAGTTTAGAAATTTATTGGTCTGTCCGTGGGACAAATCTGCAGTCAAGGGGCAGCCACACTTTACTATCGAATAACAACCCGAGAAGTGGCCCCATGGAGGAGGGGGGGGCTGCAGGTTTTTCCATGGGGGAAAAAGAAAAGATGGAGGCTCAGCTGTGGTGAGAGGCCTGAAAGGGAAAGCGGACACCGGGCCAGACCTGCAATGGGAGATGCAACGAGAAGTTGGACCAACAAAAAAAAAAAAAAAAAAATCAAAAATGGCGAATTACTCATATTGAGGGTGTAGTGCGACTCTTGTACAAACAAACCAAGGACCACAGCGTCGACGAGCTGAAGACACCAAAGGGGCACAGTCGAATCGGATCGAATCGTGTAGTTTTTGGGCGCAAGACACTGTGGGAAGAAGAGAGGGGAAAATCCCCCTTTTGCTAAAAAGAGTCATTGGAAAGAGCAAGGCAAGTATAAAAAGGACTCGTTCTTTCCCCTCTTTTCTTCTTTCGTTTTTCTCTGTTCTTGTCAAGATTCGCTCTGTATTCGCTGCTATCCATTCAACCCCTTGTCGCTTACCCCCCTCAGCAAACAAACATCCAGCACTTCTTCAATCCAACAAGACGTTCCATCACCCAAGAAATGACCACTGACGATACCACCCAGTTGCCCCTTGCCAAGGACTTCTCGTCCTTCCTCTCCCTTGAGGGTGCTGCCCGCAAGAAGAGTCCTCTCAAGGGTCTCCTTCGCTTCATGAGCGACGACATGATCTCTCTCGGTGGAGGCAAGTGCCGCTGTTCTGTGTTACAGATCACATATTCCCTGAAAGACAGTCAATGCACAGAGGTACTTTGGTACATCACGCTAACCGTTCTTTACTGGTTTCTGTCCTTCTCATTCCCTCATTCGCCCAATTACAGGTCTCCCTCACCCTTCTTCCTTCCCCTTTTACTCTCTCTCCGCCGAGGTGAAGGCCATGGGCCCTGTTGATGCCACTGCTAACGGATCACCCCTCAAAGTTGCAAAGGTGCAGCCCGACACTGTCTCTGTTCCTCATTACCCTCAGCCAGGCAATGTTGAGAGCTTGACCGCCACTCTCCAGGTAAGAGCTCAAGAAGCACCCCTTTTTTGGATTGTTTTTTTTGCTGTTGAAACTCCACGATCGCCATGCATTCCGTGCACGACACGCGGGATTGGAGGTGCAGTTGCAGAGTTACACCAACAGGAGGCCTGTGACAAATCAAAAAAAAAAAAAAAAATCGAACGAATCGAAGCCGACCAAATTTTTGAACTCTTTTTTTTTTTGTTGCCCTGACGCCGTCTGACTCTTTTTTGTCCTTGCTTGAATTTTATTGTGTTGCTCTTTAGTATGGCATGGGCACTGGTCTGCCTTCCCTTCGCGAGTTCTGCAGGGAGCATGTGGCCAAGATGCACGGTCCCCAGTACCGTGACTGGAACGTTGTTCTCTCGGCCGGAAACACGGATGGGTTCGCCAAGGCCTGTTCGATGGTCTGCAGCCGTGGTGATAAGGTCTTGGTTGAGGAATGGACTTATCCCGCCGCTCTGGAGATGATGGAGCCTTTGGGTATTGGCCATGTCCCCGTCAAGATGGATGGAGAGGGTATGAGCGCCGTGGCCTTGAAGGATCTGTTGGATAATTGGGGTACGAACCCCGATCAGGCTGAGGTAGCCAAACCTAGGGTCGTGTACCTGATCCCCACTGGGCAGAACCCCACAGGATCAACCATGTCCATCCAACGCCGCAAAGACATCATGCAGGTGGCCAAGGAGCACGATCTGATCATTATCGAGGACGACCCTTACTACTACCTTCAGTTTTTTGTGGACCAACAAGGTGGTTGGATGCCCACACTTTTGTCCATGGACACGGACGGTCGTGTGATCCGTTTGGACACGTTCTCAAAGACTTTGGCCCCTGGTTGCAGAGTCGGGTACATGTCCATGAACTCTCAGTTCTGCCAGATTGTTCAATACCATAACGAGGTGACCACTCAGCAGCCCAGTGGATTCTCACAAGCCATCTTGGCCGAGATGTTGATCTCCCACTGGGGACAGGAGGGTTATGCCCGTTACCTGACTGAAAATGTCCGTATGGAGTATTTGAGACGCTCGCAGCACTTGCAAAAGAGCTTCAAGGTTAATGTGAACCCTTTGTTGGCGAGTTACATTGAACCCTCGGCGGGTATGTTCTTGTGGATCAAGATCCATCTGGAGAAGCATCCTCGATTCGGAACCGTCACAGATTCGACCTTGATGTTGGAGCTGTTCAACAAGTTGATCACGAACAATGTCTTGTTGGTGCCTGGATGGCAGTTCAGTTGCAAGACCAAGCCAACTGACGTTGACCCTGGTGATCTGTTGAACACTTGGTTTGATGACGACGCAAAGTACCTGAGGGCCACTTTTGCGTACGCGACTTTTGACCAGATGGAACAGGCCATGGTTCGATTCGGAAAGACTTTGGAGGAGGCCTTTACTGCGTAAAAGACGAAAAAAAAAGGTCGAGGCTTCTTCCTTTCATACCCCACTTCTTGCACATACTTCATAAGTTCATACTACGTACTTCATTTTTTTTTTGTCCTTCTTCTCTTCATAGTTCTCTCCTTTCTTTTTCTCGTTTTTTTGATAGTTTTTGATACCAAAATAGAAAAGCAATCAAAAAAAACCATAATATCTTCACGTCAGCTCAAAATACGAACAGAGAATCAATCGGCCGAAGGAGGGTTTCTTTTTTAAAGAAAGAGACAAGGGATTTATATTGAGTATATGAGGAAAAAGTGCTAGGATATCTGGTTTTGTTTTGTTTACTCGTGCAAGAGATCTTCACCCAACTCTTGCAACATGATCCTTTCCAATGACTGGGTGGCTTGATTCCGATCGCTTTGACGACGCTGTCGGTTCCGTTGCAAAAGTCGATCCTGGGAATAAAGGTCCTCTTGATCGCCCGTGGCCACTTTTTTGTAAAACAAGTGTCGCCATGGCCAGAGAACCAGAGTTCTAGCCCTCTTGGACGTTATCAGAAGCAAAGCGAATGCACCGATACCCAAGGCCAAGATTAACAAGAGCAAATAATACATCTCGAACGGCGGTGGAGAGGCTCCTGCCTCGGCAGTCAAGGGAGAGGAGGATTGTTCAAATAAACTAGTGTTTTGACCAACCGAAGCAGGTGGTAGGGAGAGTGGAGAAGAAGAAGAGGAGGAGGAAGCAGGCATCGATGGTATGGATGCAGCCAAAAGAGGTTGAACATCTTCCTGATGATGTATGATGACCGATGGCAGGTTTCCGGAGAGCTCTCCAGGCTGGATCCAGGTATTTGGTAGACTTGGATCCAGATCTTGTTGCTCCTCCAGCGAGGTTGGAAGGGCTTTACTTGGGTCAAACGAGACTGTGACATCAACAGAATGCGTCGTGATCTCGGAGGAAGAGGCCGGATCGACAGGATCCTTGTCTGGTAAAGTAGTAGTAACAGGCCCAGGTTCTTGTGGTTGTTCTTGATCTCCTTCAAGTATTGCAGATAGTGGCTGTTGCTGATGTTGTTTTTCCAGAAACGCGTCGTAGGCCTTCGTCTGATCCGGTAGACCTGGAAGATATTTCGGCTCTGGTTCACAGGCGTCACCAGTGCCTGTAGCACTCTGTGTTTTCAAGAGATCCTGAGCAGATATCCATCTCGTATCGGCTACTGCCTCGTTGACGCCCTTTTCTTCAATGCGACGACTCCGTGCCAACGTCGTCCAGTCGTACGTGTTCTCTGCCAATTGCTGGGCCATCTCGCAAATCTTGCACAGCGCGCCTTGTTGGTCAGGCGTCCAAGAAGGGATGTTCTTTGCCGTTGTAGTCGTCGTCATCGTCGTCAAAGAGTCCAACGCAGCAGAGTCGACGTGGTTGCCTCCAAAAGTTTCCTTGAAGAGAGGAGAGATTAAATCTTTGGAGGGGTCCCTGTATGCTAGTCGTTCCAAATACAAAGTGTCGTTCTGGTCCATGGCCAACAGCTCCTGCACAAGGAGCTCAGGTGCCAAAAACTCGTCTAGTCGAACAAGACTCTCTCCTGCCCGCATAGATGTGTCAACGCTCGTATTCGTGTCATTATTGATCGCCTGAATCACAGTGGGGGAGAACCGTGCGTAGTTTTTTGGACCATCGACAATAGGCACTGCTCCGACAAGCAGCGCGTCTGCCAGTGCGGTCGACACGAAATCTTGACAATGCACCGATTCCAAAGCCAGGACAAACTTGTAGTTTGCCATAATCTCCCTACTCGACACTGGGACCACCGTTCCATCAACAGAAGAAGGCGTTCCAGGCCAAATCGTGTTGTTCAAAGGAGTCGCGCCGTAAATGTCAACGTCTATCAGCTTCAACAGTTCCAGCATGTAATTCTCTCGACTTTCGCTCCCGGCCGTTCCACGTTCTTCGTTTGGACCAAGGACCCACGCCACAGCAGCCTTCCCGCCCTGCTCTCGACTCAAGGCACGTAACCGGTTCTTTTCTTTCAGGTCGACCTTTGGAGGGGTCAAGATGGAGGTGAGAAAGTCACGTTGTCCGCCGTTGTCTCGTTTGCTTGGATTAGTAGGGTCTTGCAACCGTGAGCCTCCTTGTGCTTCAAAAGTCGTTTGGACAATATCGGATTCGAAAGAATGTGACCAAGAATGGGTAAAAAGAGGCATCGTTGTGTTCCAAAGTCCATTCATTGACCCCGGTCTTTCCAACACTATGTGAGTGAGCCGAATTCAAAAGAAGAAAAAATATCAGAAAAAGGCTCGGTCCTGTCAAGGTGTTGGCAGGACATTGAATCGCCCTTTTGTCGTTCAACACCAGTATTATTTTTTTACCAGTATTCAAAACCCATGCGTGATTATCTTTTGCATCGCCACTGTTCGTTGGTGTAAATGGCGGCAAATCATTTGCGTCCAAGTTGGATCCACGAAACAGGACGACGCTCCCATGGTTCGACAAAATAGTCCTGTCATCCGTAAAACTGCAGGTGTATGGCAGCCCACAATCCCCGATCGAGTAGGGCAACGTTGGTTGATACTGTGGAGTGTCCACACTATCGACAGTCTCGGGTACTGCGCTGGAAGGGGGTCGAGTCCACCACAGGATCTTGTATTCGGGCATTTTTTTGCTCGTCAGCACCTTGATGGTTCCATTATTGCTCTCCTCCTTGGGCGGGTCTACCTCAGCAGACGGCTCATTCGCGACGACGGGGGTCACTGGCATTTGGGAGGGTTTCTTGAAACAAAAATGGGAGCGTCAATGGTGAACAGGTGCAGAAGAAGGAGTGGTGAGAGAGAAGACAAGAGTTCTATGAGGGTGGCAAAAAAAGATCGGGGATCGCGAAAAATTTAGGACCTCAAAAAAGGGTGTGGGATGATATGGAATAAGGGAGCCGTTCTTGCGAATTTTTTTTATCCCCTCCCCGTTCCAACTACGCCACCGTCCAAGTCGTGTTCTTTTAAATAGTCATCTTCGACATTCTTTATTCATCCAATGGCACTATTGGCCATAGCTGCCGCCTGCTCCCTTCGGACCTGCCTCAACAATGTCCGACGGTGCATCAATGGGATCCCACGACAGCTGGTCAACTCTAGGCTCGTCAAATTGGGACAGCTTTCAATCACCTTCTTTACACTTTCCATCCCAATCCTCGTATTAGCCAGGGACAATCGCCTTAACGATGGCATCCGGCACAGGACATCCGCTGCATCGTCATCAATAGGCGTCTCATCCAGTCCAAGCTCTTCCAATACCCAGTTCTCAGTCCCCAGGTCTACTGCAATCACAGAAGAACTATCATCATCCAATTGTGGTTGGGGGAGAAGAGCGTCGAGAAATTGAGCATGGCATCGCGTGTATCCAAGCTCGAGTCGTCTCAGAAATGGCGCCAGCCGTCGAAAGAGCAGGTGCATTCCATAATCCAAAAGTTTTGACTGCCCGAGCTGAGAGTTGCCGAAAAACGAAAGAGTGTGGATATGAAAAACGGACGGTATTGAAGGGGGCCTTGACAAGAGTGGAGCAAATGGACTTGGAAACTCTGGCAGAGAGGATGACGAGGGTCCCGTTTCTAGACGCTGATGACCAGGCTCTTGCTCTTCGTCTTGCTCAAAAGATTCGTCGCCGTCTGGCTCGAGAAACGGAACCAGGCGATCGATCAGGTCATCTCGAATCGGAACCTGGCCACAGGTCAGATAGCCCATGAGGACAGTATGCAGACTATGAGCGGGTAGTCTCTCAAACAACGAAAGTAGATCCGCCGGAGAAGCCACTTTTAATCGAGTCAAGTTGATCTTTTCCAGCTTTGTGGAGGGCCGTGGAGGAGTAGAGCTTGCTCTTGAATGCTGGTCTTTGTCTGGTATACTAGCGTCCTGAACACAATATTGTGCAATGATGGCGGTTTTCTTGACCTCTGTCCCAGAGATGTCCAATCGTCTGAGAGAGGCTCCACAGAGGCCCAAAAGCACTTTCAAGCCTCGGTCGCCCAGCTTGGTCGTCGAGATCTTGAGGTTTTCCAACTGATGTAACGGCCGTCTCCGGTCGTCAGAGCCACCTTCAAGCCTTTTGGTCCTTGCATCCTCCTCCTCGGCCAATTCCTTTTCTAACTCTAGGAATAGAGCATCCCGGATATTGACCAGACTAGCCATCTTCAACACTCGGAGCTGTCGACATTGCAAAATCAACAGCTTGATTCCTTTAGCCGTTGGTGCCTTCACAAAACTAATGTTCAATTCCTCCAAAGAGTCTCCTGGGAGGCTAGTCAGGGTCAAATCTCCAACATTGGTGCAGCCCTTCAGCGACAATCTCCTCAAGACGGGGCACGCACTGACAAGTTGAGCTATGATCCTGTCAGAGAGGCCAGTCTGTTGGTTGAGGTTGATCCGTTCCAAGTTCGGTCCGATATGGATTGTCTTGAGCATGTATCCATTGATGACATTGTCAGTCACCTGAGATTCTATTAGACCCTCAAGATCCAAGTCTGCGAGGCTGGATCCTACTTCCTCGTCGTCCTCGTCTGTACTTCTGGCAGCGCCACCATACAGGGTCAGGGCTCCTGATCGTGGAAAAAACAGACGGGTCCAGATCCGAGACGAAAGCAGTTCCGGTTTAGTTTGCTTCAAGTATTTGAAGAGTCGAGAGGAGAGATAATCCGGAAGGTGGTTCACTTGTGTCCGAAACTCTGTCACAGCTGTCGTTTGAATTCTTTGGCCACCAAATGACTGGAATCTAGGTCGCGTCGCGGATGATGTAGTCACGGATCCGGATGACGTGGACGAAGGTGGCGCGGTTTCATATGCAAGCTTCTTGAAATGCTTCGCAATTGAATAGAGACAATAAGTTCCCAAATTAAAGACGGCCGCCGGCCGAACGGAAGACTTTGCTGGTTGCTGAATTTCCTGTCCATGGTATGGGTATGCACCAACTCCTTGTCCAAATGGATGAGTGCTGCTGGTGTGGGACATCATCAGCTCCGCAGCATAGGCCAGATCGTCTGTTGCGTCCTCGTATCGGTCTACAGCCGAGCTCAGGTGCCGACGTCGAACAGCCTCTTCATAGTCCTGTATGGTGTTGATCTCGTCTTCCTGGTCATCATCATCATCGTCGTCGTAGCGGGTATTCGTGTCCTCGTCCCCGCCCCGGTAGCGTTTACTGGATTTCTTGGTTGCCGCAGTTCGCTTGCGCTTGACAGCTTTTTTCGGCGGCATTGAATGGTGGGGGGACGGAAATGGAGAATGAAGGAAAGAAGAGGACAAGAATGCTTTCATTTGCCACCATTGCACACTTTTTTGTGTGACTGGGGAGCCTTTTGCCACCAATTTCGCCGCTTTTTTTTCTTTTTTCTCTTCTTCTTCAGCTTTTATTCAGTCGGTCACTTCCCCTCGCTCATCCCAACTTCGGCGTGCTGGTGAAGTCATCAAGCCTGTGGAGGGCAGTGAGGGGTCGTGATTTCATAAGAATGTCGTGGCAGATACTGCTCTGCGTACGTGTGTACGAGCAGTTGTTATTCGTGAGTGGGCTAAATAATAGGAATACAGGGTGGAAAAATACAATAAAAAAGATGTACACAAGAATGGAAAGAACCCTCTTCTGTTCCTCCCTCCCCCCTCGATTTGGTGATGTCCAGTTTCGTCCTCCACCCGACAATCATTCATTCAAGTCCTTTTTCGTCTTGGAGGGGGATTCGCCAAACATCACGTCCAGTTTTTTTCTTTCTTTCTATTGTGTCACACTGTCATGCTTGTTTTTGGCTGCTGGCGTACGATCGCTTGAGTCGCGCTACTATATTGGTCCGCCGAGCCTTCTTGAGCAGATCATGGGCAATCCGAAGCAGTCGTTCATCATCCTGAATGTCCATCTTTGCATTCAACATTTCCATAGTCCGCTCAAAATTGTTTTGGATAAGGGAGGCTGGATGATATAAAGAAGGATGTTGTTGGTCAGGGAAAACTTCATTGATCTTACTGAAGCGGAACAAATCAAGTAGACTTACACTCATGATACTGCAAAAGGGCCAACGCCATGAAATAAAGCCAGTCGAATCCTTCCAGCAAGAAAATATCCCATATCCGTAAGAGTGTCCGATATGGCACTACGCCTGCAGAGTAAAGAGTAATGTACCACCGCGAGGCATAGCTTGGAGTGGCGATCCCCATCGTTTCCTAGAGAAATTAAAAGGATTGAGCGTGACTTTGTAAGCACAATGAAAGGTTTCAATTGGAAGATAGTCGGGCGTTCTTTCAGGGACAAGGCTATTGCAGCTTACCAGTGCTTGAAACACCTTTGGGGCATAGATCTTTGTAAGTTCCTCCTGAATGTAAAACGCCTCAAATAAAGCTGGGAATCCAGGGACCACAAGATCGTTGATATGGTACCGCTCGAACAACTGCGCCAGTAATACAAATGTTTTCTACCATAAAGGAAACATTCAGACAGAGTGAGCATTGAGTAGAGCCAATTCAAAACTAGTTTTGTCCGTACTTGTTGAACTTTAACACATTCAAGTAGTTTTGATTTACCTCTGCATCGAAAAATGTCAACATCATTGCTACTACACTCGCCATGCCCTGGCAATATCCGACCTTGTGGTTGTAGTTGGAATAAGCCTTCAAGACCTTGAACAGAGAGCATTGCCTATTTCACATGGTTCAAGATTCAACAAGCAGTCAGCAATAGAGTTTATCATTGGAGACAGATATCAAGGAATCCTCTTTTTGTGGCGTTACCCTGGTCCAAAGCGTGTTCGAAACATGATATGGCCATGCATTGTTCTATGAAAATAATGAAGCAAGGGTCTTGTGAGAATAGTGCTCTGACTTTGTCTTCATTCATAAGAGTATCTTGACGCCCAATACTTCGTCTTTTTCTTACCTTGGAATATCCAGATCGATCTGTTCTTCTTCTGGCGATGATATTTCCAGCATTTCCTACATATCAAGATTTCGAAAGGACAGAAAATCAGAAAACAGCCAAATCGAGGTACATATTGGCAGCTAGCGGAGAGCCCCATGGAGTAGGTCCGAAAATGTTCCTTACATGGTATATCTGGCGGATGCTCGGTTCAAATCCTTTTGATTTCTTTTGAATAAGGTGACTCCTAAGAATAGGAAATGCATCATCCAGCTTGTTAGTTAGCTAGGACAGTGCTCCTTCATAGTAAAGTCTCCAATTGCTTACCAGGCCGCAGCTCTCCAACAGTCAGGGACGCCTTTATATATCCTTGAGACAAACTGGAACAGCGCAATAAAAGTTCGATTAGAATCCATCAAACAACTGAGCTGCTCGTTTGTGGCGAAACCACAGCCCGAGCAACCAATTTGTGCCACCAAGAATACCTTTGAGCTTTCTGGGAATGTGTATTCAATCTCGATCTGGCCGGGTTGTCGTTTTGCCATCCGAGCCCATTTTAGACTCCTCTGCTGTTCTTTCTCAACAGCCTTTACGTGCTTTCTAAAAGATTCATCATGCAAAAAAAAAAAAAATGAAAATTTTCGCGTCAGCCAAAAAACAGCACAGAAGACCGATTCTCTAACCCCTTCATTCCCCTTCCTTTTTTTTCCCTTTCAATCCTGCGGGTCCTGCGGGTCTTGCGACGGTCCCGCCTATGCTTTGCTTACCTCATGTCATCTGATGTGCGCACGGATCTCTGAGATGAGGACAACGTGGAAGATTCACCATTTTTTTCTGCTGTGGGTGTACGTCCTTCCTCAACCAAGAATCCATATCTAAAAAAGATCAGATCAGGCCAAGCCGTAAGTTTTCCCTTCTACTTGGTACCCTCCCCCCTCTACCCTTCAATTGAAAGGCAATATATGAGCCATTAATTGCATCCTGTTCCGTACCTGTCCACCAGTCCGTAGAGTCTTTCATCCATGGGAGGAGCAATAGACACCGCATTTCCGTCGTTTGGATCTGTCTCATAAGTCGCACTGATGTCTCGAGGGATCGAGGTCATAGACCACGCCGGTGAGAGGGTTCCACCTTTGAGTCCCGTTCCTTTGGATCCTGCACCATTTTCTGACCCTGCTACGCTTAAGATCATGCTTGATTCAGCTATCCTCCGCCGATTGCCCGACATGGTCGAAGAGGTTGAAGGAGGTGGTGATTTCGAATGCCGTGAAGGAGAGGTCATAGTCATGTCGATATTGCAAGGGAGTGGCGGTGGTATACTCTGCGAGGCTGTGGGGTCATCATCGTTGACGTCTATGGACTCGTCCTGCTGCAGTTGTTTCAACTGTGTCTCGTGTTCGCTTGTGGATGAGGTTCTAATATCGGAATCGAGACTGTCTCTTGTGCTCGAGTTGTTACTCCAGCAGCGTGATCCATGACGGACAGGGGGTATCGTGGGGTCGAGAGCCGGTTCTGTGCTCTGTGTGGTTGGTGGATGCAGTATTGTTGGGAGTGAGCCTTCATCTGGTGTGAGCGACGACGACGACGGCTGCAAGGGCGGTGGTATTGATGATAATACTAATGAGGAAGAAGGGTCTAGGATTGGTGAAAGTGCGTCGTCGCTGGTTGACGAGGACGGGAAGACAGGGGGAGCGATGACGCCACGAGTAGAGTCGCGGTCCTCCTTGTCCGAGACCGCGTCTTGCACGGCCGCCGTGGTCGTCGACGCGACCAACTCGGAGAAGGTCGAGGATGCCGACTCAAAGGTCGCGGTGCTGTATCGGTCGAGGTTGGGTGACGAGGCCTTCTTGTCGATGAATGCGAGACTGGTGGATGGCGAAAGTGCAGTCGTGGCCTCTGCTGGCTCGGATGCACTGCTCGTGGTCATTTGGGTGAGGTGGGGAGGTCGATTCCCGTCTTTTCCTTCCTTTTTTTTGTCCTTTCCTGTTGCGGTCCGTGTGTCCGTTGGGCGAAGTTGGATGGGGGACAAAACGAAACGGAAGGGTAAAAAAAAAAAAAAAAAAAAAAAAAAGAAAGAGAGAGAGTGAGCGACTAGGCGAAATGAAAAGAAGAGGGAATCGGGATGGGAATGAGGAGGACGAGAGGGAAGGGAGGGGATGCACAGGAAATAGAAATAATATGTATGTGAAGAGAGAAAAGAAACAAGTTCGCTCGTCGCTCTTTCAGTAATCGACTCGTTCGTCCAGCAGGAACAGGAACTGCGAATGTTCGTCGGGTGGATGGATGGATGGATGAATGGATGGATGGGCTTTGGTGGTCTGAATTGCAACGTTGGACCAGACCCAGGCCAAAACGGACGGGTCTATTTTTTTTGTTCTTTTGTGTGCGTTGAATGGATGTTGGGAATGAGAGAACGAGTGAATGTCAAAGGGCGTTGTCGAAAAAAAGGGTTCTGGGCGTGTTTTGGTCGCGCGTGTTATTACAGTCGAAGGCTGGGAGGAGGAGAACGAGGCAGCGTTGCCCCATGGCTCTTTTTGCAAAAGAGAAGAACGTTGGGCCGAGTGGATATATTGAAACAAAGCGTCGCCGCAAACCTGATGCTCGTGCACAGGCTTGGTGGGTTGGCTCAATGGCTCAATGAAAGAGAAGCAATTGTACTGTAATTGACAAATGGTTTGTGCAACCTTCAACGAAAACAGTTCTTCTTCCTTGGGGCTTGGCTTGGGGGCGAGAAACAAGGTCAGACCATAGACAGGCGCGGATACGGAGGAAGGAGCAAAGAAAAGGGAGAGAAGGAGGGAGAGAGAAAGAGAGAGAGAGGAGAGAAAAAGAAAGAGGAGCGAGGGGGTCTGTCAGCTAGCAACAAAGTCTTTTCTTTGTTCTATGGCGCAGAACTGCATGCATGCAATGCGTAAAATGCGTGCGATCCACCCCAGGGTGACATGGTGGGATGCTGAGATGGACAAACATGACGACAAAAAGACAAGAAAAAAGAGGAAAACAAGGAGGTCGAAAAAGCCCTTTGATCTCTAGCTTGGTCTGGATATTTTGATCCATCCTCAGGAACCGTTGTGATAAAGGCGGAAACAAAAAGAAAGGCAAAAGAGAACAAGAAGGGGGGCCATGATGACGCAGGGGGTTGGGTCATGAACTCGTCGAGACCCCTCAATGAACGAATGCAGCCCACCACGAAACATTCCTGGCGGTAACTCTTGTTGTTCAATTGACGAGAGGAAGGAGGATGATGAAATCTAAGATTTTATATACAATTGTTCATGAGATAATGAGAGTGGGTAAGGTGGAAGATGGAAAGAGGATGGAGAATGGAAGATGGAAAGAATAGGGAGGAGGGGGGAGAGTGGAAAGAAAGATAGCGGTGACATTAAAGGGTCATCAAGCTTAGAAAACGGGGACACCTCCGACGACATCCGAGGGCTTCTTGGCCTCGCCAGTGAGGGCCTCGGCCAAGAGAGCATACTCCTCGGCCAAGTGGACCTTCTTGTTACCGGTGGCAACCGAGGCAGAGGGCTCGCGACCAGCATAGATGACCTCCTTGTTGGCGTGGTGGGCAGTCTCGCGAAGGGAGGTGCGGATACGGGGAGCAACATGAGCCCAGGCGCCCATGTTCAAGGGCTCTTCCTGGCACCAGACAGTCTCGGCGTTGGGGTACTGGTCAGCAAACTCCTTCACACGGTCATAGGGGAAGGGGTTCAACTGCTCGACACGAGAGATGGCAACATCGTCAATCTTGTTCTGCTCACGGGCCTTGACCAAAGCATAGTAGACCTGACCAGAGCAAAGAATGTGCTTCTTGATCTTGTCATTGCTGACCAACTTCTCCGAATCAACCTCGGGAATGAAGCGCTGGAAGCGAGTGTTGCCAGACATGTCCTCCAAGGTCGAGCGGGCCATTGGGTGGCGGAGGAGCGACTTGGAGTTGAAGGCAATCAAGGGCTTACGGTAGTCGCGGTGGATCTGGCGACGGAGCACGTGGAAGTAGTTGGCAGGGGTGGAGCAGTAAACAACCTGCATATTGCAGTCCTGGTGCTGGCGAGAGATCTTCTCCTCCGAAGGGAAATGGTTGGGGTTGTCATCACACATCTGAAGGTAACGCTCGATACGGGCGCTCGAGTGCTCGGGTCCCTGTCCATCGTAACCGTGAGGCAACAACATGGTCAAGCCAGTGCGCTGGAGCCACTTGGTCTCTCCAGAGGCAATGAACTGATCAATGATGCACTGAGCGTTGTTTGCAAAGTCACCGAACTGGGCCTCCCAGAGAATCAAAGAGTTAGGGTTGACGAGAGAGTAGCCGAGCTCGAATCCAAGGGCACCAAACTCGGACAGCGAAGAGTTGTTGACCGAGAAGGCAGCCTGACCATGACCCAAGTTCTTCAAGGGAGTGTACAAGCTGTCAGTCTCTTGGTCGTGGAGAACAGCGTGGCGGTGAGAGAAAGTACCACGCTCGACATCCTGACCAGCAAGGCGGACGTGCTTGCCCTCCTGAAGAAGGGTACCGAAGGCAAGACCCTCAGCAGTGGCCCAGTCAATGTTGGATCCGGTTTCGATGGTCTTGGCACGAGCCTTCATGATACGACCCAGGTTGGAGTGTATCTTGAAGCCTGGGGGAGTAGAGCTGATAGTGTCACCAATGTGCTTCAGGGTCTCAACGGCAGCGCCGGTGGGGAAAGTGGGGAGGATCTCCGAGGCGAGCTCAGCAGGGGACTTGAATCCGTGCCACGAGCTGGTCATCCACTCCTTGCTCTTGGACTTGTAATCCTTGCTCTTGTCGTAGTTCTCCTCCAAGATGTTCCAAACGCGCTTCTTCATCTCCTCAATCTCCTCGACCTTGAAGGAGCCCTCCTTGACGAGCTGGTCAATGTACTTCTCCATGGCAGGGGTCTGGTTGTTGATGGCCTTGTACATGATGGGCTGAGTGAAGCTGGGCTGATCGGTCTCGTTGTGTCCGTGACGTCTGTAGCAGACAAGGTCGATAACGCAGTCAGTGTGGAACTCCTTGCGCCAGTCAGCAGCCAATTGATGGACATAGTTGACAGCCTCAACATCATCGGCGTTGACGTGGAAGATGGGGGCGTTGATGGACTTGGCAATGTCGGTACAGTAGGCAGTGGAGCGAGAGAAGCGGGGGTCGGTGGTGAATCCAATCTGGTTGTTGACAACAATGTGGATGGTGCCTCCAGTAGAGTAGGCAGGCAGATCCATGAATCCAAGGGTCTCGTACACGACACCCTGTCCAGCAAAGGCGGCATCACCGTGCAACAAGACAGCGAGGGAGCGAGTGCGCTCCTTGTCATCCATGTAGTGCTGGATGGCGTGGGTCTTTCCGAGAACGACACCATCCGCAGCCTCCAAATGCGAAGGGTTGGCGACCAAGGAAAGGTGAACGGGCTTGCCCGAGGGAGTGGGACGCTCGTAGTTCATGCCCAAGTGGTACTTGACATCTCCAGAGAATCCATCCTGAGCAGAGTTACCGCTGAACTCGGAGAAGATGGACTCGTGGGGCTTGCGGACGACGTTCGAGAGAACGTTCAAGCGACCACGATGGGGCATACCCATGACAATGGACTCGACACCGTGCTCAACAGAGCGATCAATCTAGTGGCAGGAACAATGAAAAGTTGGTCAGCATCCATCCAAGGAAGAATGTTATCCGTGGGGAAGGCCAAATTAGGAAGGGCCATGGGCTAGTAAAGTTCGGGTTGCTCTCAAGAAGACAAGGCAAGGACGAGACGACGACACAAAAATCTCATCTCTCCTTCACTGGAGTCCATCATCCAGACGGAGATAAAGAAGCAACAAGATTCAATCGGTTACAAGTGTGTTTGTGCGAGGGGAAGAGTGCTTACCAAGGCCTTCATGCCGGGAATCAAACTCTCGCCTCCCTCAAGACCGAAGCGCTTCTCGCTGGGGTACTTTGAGGCGACGAAGCGCTCGAACGAGTCGGACCAGATCATGCGGTCGAGGATCATGGCCTTCTCCTCAATGGTGTACTTGTAGGGTCTGGGGACCTCGACACGCTGGCGGATCCAGTCGCAGCGCTCGCGGTCGGGGATGTGGATGTACTCGACACCGATGGGGCCGCCTAGAAAGAAAGAAGGGGTGGAGAACGAGTGGTCAGGACGACAGTCTGACCCCCAAAAAAAACAAAAATAATCGAACATTCGAAACCCAGACGGATCCGGACGGGTCCGTCCCTGAGGAAAGAACAAGCAGGCGAGACACAGGCGATGACTCCCATTTGCCATGGCCGTTGCCGTTGCCGCTGCCATGTTATCGTCAGTCGGCCCACAGCAAGAGGGGGAGGTTCGCGCAGTTTCTTTCCATCTTGCACAGGCTTCCCCTCCATGGTCTGCAAAACAGTGTCTGCCCGGTCGATCTCTTTTTCTACACGTCCGTCATCGGAAACCCAAAACGGACAGGCGAGAAACACACAAAAAAACCGCTCATTTTGATCTGCTCTTGCACGCCTCCTCTTCCCAACTCTTGCATCCTTTGCCCAATTGCTTACAGTAGATGGTCTTGAGGTGCTCGACAATATCACGGAGGGTCTGCTTGCTGCCGTTGTCGAGGAAGCCGGGAAGGATACCAGGTCCGAGCGAGAAGGAGCGGTCAAGGTCCTTCTCGGTGAATCCATAGTGGGTCAAGTCCAGCTCGCGGGGGGAGACTCCGCGGAGATCGGCCTTGTTGACTCCCAAGGGATCGAGACGGGCAACATGATGGCCACGAGCCTGGTATGCGCGAACAAGGAGCTGGATCTTCAGATGGTCAATGACGTCCGATGATCCGACCTGGGAACCAGGAACCAGGGATGGCACGCCACCGCTAGGAGGGATGGTGGGGGCAGCCTGGAAGGACTGGGAGGAGGACATGCCGTTGGACTGGTTACGGAAGTAAATTTGCCACGAGAGGTGGACCGAGGAGGGGTCTCTGAGCCAGGCAGAGTACATCTCCTCGACGTAGCTAGCCGAGTTGCCCTGGAGGAAGGCATCCTTGGCAGCGGGCTGGTCCTCCTTGAGGGCAGCGCTGGTCGAGGCCTTGCGGATGGACATGAGGGTGGCAACAGGGGCAGTGGTCTTTGCCAAAGAGGAGCGCACCAAGAGGGCCGAGGGCCGGATGGCGGCGCGAGCCAGAGAAGTCAGAGGGAAAGGCATGATGGGAGAGAGAGAAGGGGATTAGAGAGAAGAGAGAGGGATGGGATTACGAAAGAAGGGAGAAGAGAATGTAGATCACAGGTGCATTGAATGGACAATGCAAAGATGGATCAGGCGGGTGGGTGGATTGCACGACTGACAGACGATGATCTGATCAGGAAGGACTGAGGGATGGGGATTAGATTAGATTAGAAAAGAAGAAGAGAAGGGAGGAGGAGGAGCGGCGCTTTTATTGTTGACACCCCACTCATGCACCCAACAGCAGTGCTCCCCACGTCAGTAAAACAGCAGGGATCCCGTCCTCCTTCCTTCGTTGTCCGTTTTGTCCTTTTGTCATTTTGGCGTCCGTTCGTTGGCCGTCTTTCTGGCTAGACCTTTTTTTTTCTCTTGCTGCTGCTTGTTGACATTGAAAATAAAGAGGCGGAGAAGCGCAATCCGACTTCCTTTTCAATCCAAGCCGACAACCTTGCAAACTGCAAACTGCACATCTGCACATCGCAGTATTTTGCACTTGGTGCCGTTACAGATCCAGTAGTAGTCTCGTTTAGTCCTCTTCTTCGGTCCGTGTCTGTCTGGTCGATGATGTCGATGATGCCGATGATGCCGATTGTGTTTGTTTGTGGCGGTGGGGGTGCAGAGAGTGGTTGCTGTGTTTCGTGCGTGCTTCAGTGACAGTTCAATGTGGAGAAGGCCTCTCTCTCTTTCTCTCTGTTTTCAGCACAGACGCAATTGCGCCCGTGCCTGTCTGTGCCTATGCCTCTGTACCGGTCTGTCTGTCAAGGCTGACCATTATAAATATCAAGGCTGTCCCATGGCAATCAATAAAAGGCTCAGTGGTGCCCACCGCGGTACCGTCCTGCTGGGGGAACAAGTATGAGGAGCCAGTATGGGAGCAATTCTTGTCCAAAAGTTCACTTTACAAGATCCTCTTTCTCCTGTCAATCTTTTGTGCAGAAAAGTATTTGCACCTGCGAGGTGACTGACAGGACAGCCTGACTCTGAGCTGACCTGATCTGAGCTGACCTGACCCGACAAGAAAACACAGACACAAGAAGAGACATACCGGCGGGCAAGCAGTGCAGGACGACAGCGTGTCATTCCTTCAGTAACGCAGCAAAACGATTCAGGAACAGAGCACACAAGAATCTGTTGCGGTGGTGGCTGTGATACTGGAGCAAAGAGCCATGAAGATTTGCCCACCGCCACATGAAAGAATGAAAGAGTGAGGGAATGAAAAAGATAGAGTGATACGTGCAGGCAGAAAAGAAGGAAGAAAGACGAAACGCGCACAATCTCCGTGCAAAAATGAGTTCAGATCCAGTGGAGAAGAGTGGCACAAGCACGAGGGAGTGTCTTTTTGCCCATGCGATTTCCGTTCACTTTCTGCATCCTCACCACTCTTGTTCCTTTTCTTCTTTTCCTTCTTCGTTGTCTTCTTTTTCTTCTCCTCTCCTTCTTCTATCACAGCCCTCCGCTTCCTTCCCTTTTTCTCCCCTTCATCTGCAATGGCCGTTCACACCGCCCTCAAGCTGTAAGTCTTCTCGCTGACCGCGGCTTGTCGCCTTTGCCTTAGCTCCATTTTACTCAAAATGCAGATGCGCACATGCCGCCTCCCTGCCCTGGCTGGACCTTCACTCATCCAACATTATACACATTACATTCCCATTAGCTACACGAGCGCCGATACCTTCACGCTCGAGCCCGTCCACGCCAATGGCTCGGCTGCATCCGAGAACATTGTCATCAACCGAGGCAATGGAGCTGTCCGCTTGAACTGTAAATGCGCATCTCAGGGCAATCCGTTATTTTTCAGGAATCTACCGTTCCATTAACAATACATCTCACATCCCTAGCCCCCGCCGCCAAGGTCTCTGCCGATGAGGAAGTTTTGAACATTTTTGGAGTCATTGGCTTTATCCGCCTTTTGGCTGGTAAGTTCTGATGCCCCACAGCACAGCTGGTCTCGTCTCGGCCATCTGGAAATACATCGCATTAATGATTAATGAACGTGTGGATCGATCAGAGCCCTTTGCCTCCAACTGACTGTTCTTCGCCTTCTGTCCCTTCTTTTGCGGTGGCTCGATGTTGATTATAGGCGAGTACATGGTTGTCATCACGGAGAGAACAAACATTGGGCGCATTGGAGAGCACGATATCTACAAGATCAAGGACTACAAGGTCTTGCCTCTCTCGCGCAACACCCTCGCCTTGACCGAGGCCCAGGTAAGGAACTATTTCAGGAAAGTGGCATCCACACAGTCAGCTGTCGCGCAGGATGCTAACACGTCCCCCATTCCTTTTAATGCCGATAGGTTGGCGAAGAAGCTTCGTACCTGTCTTTGCTCCATGCCCATCTCCAGTCGGGCCAGTTCCATTTCTCCTATAGCTATGAGCTGACTCACACTCTCCAGCGCCAGTCTGCGTTGAAAGACAACAAGCAGTCCATCTGGGAACGTGTAAGTTGCAGAGTCGTTTACTTCTTGAAGATTCTTGCTCTGGGTCCAAACTCATCTTTGTCTTTTCTCTTGTCCATGCTAGGCTGATGAGCGCTTCTTCTGGAACCGTCGCTTGCAATCCAAGTTCATTGACGACAAGCAGCAAGATGTACGTTCGGGGAGCGATCGCATTCTGGAAAAGATTTCTTCCGAAGAGCTTCTTTGTTAACACATTCTTCTATCTCTATTTATTCTAGTTGAGCAACTTCATCTTGCCCATTGTCAATGGATTCGCAGAAATCAAGACGACCGAGATCAATAAGAAGCCTTTCACTTTTGCCCTCTTTTCTCGTCGATCTCGCCATCGTGCTGGAACCCGTTATTTCTCTCGCGGTGTGGATGCTCAGGGAAATGTCTCCAACTTTAACGAGACTGAGCAGATTGTAATTGCCGACTCGGGTCTGGATGGTTCCGCCTCGGCTTTGCCTGGTGGACAGATCATTCTCGCTCACGTCCAGACCCGTGGATCAATCCCTATCTACTGGACTCAGATCAACAATGTCAAGTATACCCCCAAGCTCCAGATCTTTGATAACCCCGAGACTGTAAGTTCTTTGCAATTTTGTGTGCTGTTCCATGGCGTGATCAAAAAGGGTCAAAAGAGCCAAAAAAAAAAAAAAAAAAAAAATCTGACCGTTTGTCGTTTCATATCGCCTTAGGAAAACTCCTTCCGCAAGCATTTTGAAACCCAGAAGCAGTTCTATGGACCCCAGTTGGTGATCAACCTTATCAACAAGAAGGGTTACGAAGGACCCATGGGCGTTGCATTTCAAAAGCATATCGACACATTGAACGATGTCGAGATCAAGTACCATCATTTTGACTTTCACCACGAGTGCAGCAAGATGAAGTGGCATCGTGTCTCTTTATTGTTGGACCACTTTCACGAGGAGTTGGTCTCCCAGGGGTAAATGCACCAGCTGACGATGAGAAAGGAAGGGTGCTTGGCAATGACGCCACCAAAAGTGATCTTCTAGCTTTATGGTTACTCACACTCATTTCTGTCAACATGACCATTGTGTATAGATACTTTAAAGCAGATATCAGCAAGGATGGTCAGGAGAAGGTCGCACAAAAGCAGACCTCAGTTGTTCGCACTAACTGCATGGACTGCCTCGACAGAACCAATGTTGTCCAGTCGGTCGTTTCCCGTTGGGTTCTCAACCGCCAACTTCGCGAGATTGGTGTCCTGGGTGCTGATGAGAAGTTTGAGAGTTTTGATCAGTTCGAGTCACTCTTCCGCAATGGTACGACAGCGTCGGAAGGAAGCCAAGCCTGCAGCCAGTATTCTTGTATTAACCCGTCAATCGTCTCATTTGAAAAATAGTCTGGGCCGATAATGCCGATGTTGTCAGTTGTGCGTACTCCGGAACTGGTGCCCTGAAGACTGACTTTACCAGGTAAGAGACTAGCTAATCTTCAGAGATGTGTCATTTCTTGCTGCCCCAACAGAAAACTAGAACAGGAAAGCTTAACCATTGTCGATGTCTGCTAGAACTGGAAACCGTACAAAAGCTGGAGCTCTCCAGGATCTTCAGAACTCCATTGTTCGTTACATCAAGAACAACTTTTTGGACGGAAACCGTCAGGATGCCTATGATCTGTTCCTTCAATATGATGTGGACGGAAAGAAGTCGTACCCTCTGATTGACAACCGCCCTATCCAGATCAAGGCTTTGCCTGCTGTTTTGGTTCTTGGATTTGCCATGTTGGTGGCTGCCATCATTGTTCCTGAAGGTATGGGATGGAAAGCTAGGTCATGATAGGAGAGGGGTGGTTAAGCTGTATTGACAGGCATATGTATTAACTCTTTTACTCTACGCACTGTCTATAGACTCTCTGAGCACGGCAGTCATCCTCTTTGGATCGTTCTGGCTCGCAGTGATGTCGTATGTGTTCCAGTTCATTGTCGCCAACGGCGTCAGCTACGTCAACTGGCCAAAGCTTGTCCCTCTCCCTCATGTCCCCGTCTCTCCATTCGCCGCCAAGGCATCTCGGGCCAAGGCAGCGGTTGGTTTGAAGCAGGAATAGAGAGACAAGAAGATGAAAAGATGAAAGAGAAGCAAGTTAGAGAAAATCCCTATGGTAGAATGCTAGTTGTCCTTTTGAATAAAAAAATTGCATCCAAACGATCCAAGGCACAAAGAGGGACACGCGACGCGAACGCGAGCTAATGACGTGTACGCCGCCGTGACCATGCTGCTTTCCCGGAACGCTGCATGGAAACAACGAAGATTCTTTTTTCCTTCGCTCTCCTTCTCTCCCCCCTTTTTTCATCTCTTTGCCTTCATCCCAGTCTGGCTCACATTTGCCATGCAACAGCATCAAGAACCCACGCCCGAGACTTTCAGCACTCCACCCCAGGTCAGCACCACCGTGACGACCGCTACGGCTGCAGCACCAGGAACCATGCTTGCATCCCCTGCCAATGAATCCACCACCGCACCATTCTCAGATGTAGCACAGGAACCAAGGCAAGGAGAAGGATCAGCTCAGTCTAATGAGATTCAATTGACGGACGAGCAGATCTTGACTCAAATGCAGGCCATCAAGGACGAGGAGGCGAATGCGCACCCTTTGGTCGACAACTCTGTGGATCTCACAGAACTCGAAAAAGAGTACGAGAATGGAAGTCAGGCGTTCAAGAACAAGATCAAGGTATTATAAAGGATTAAAAGAAAGTATGAGGGCGCCCTGAAGACAACGGGCCTATCGACTCTGCAGACGGGACTAACGCACGCTTGGACATTTCAATAGAATTTATCCGACACGCACGACAGGATGAGGAGATCGAGAGGCGATGGTAAGGCGCCATCAATTGACTGCAAGGGTTCATAGGAGACACGACTCGTTAGTAGGATACTAACAATATCTCTGACTGACATTATATATCCCCCCCGCTTTTTTTCATCTATACTCTTTCTTTCAGGAAACTGCTTTTACCGAGGTAGGCACCAAGGACGGAACTTCATGCCGTAATATTGTCGCATGCCTTGTTTGTTTTGGTCCGCCCATTTTTACCTAATACCTTTACCTCTCTATTGAGTTTCCTTCTAGCCCTTGCATTCGCTTGGTTTGAAAGAGTCATGCTCGCCAGGAGCAAGCCCGAGCTGTACACGCACGCTATCAAAGCCATGGAGGAATCCAAGGATCTTTTATTGGCTGCTCAGTTTGAACCTTTGGCGTTTGAGGACTTTTATGCAGTGACGCTTGAAACCCTGGAATTGGTCCCAACTTCAACTCCCGAGACTTTACTGACTGCCTTTCAAACAGATGAGATCTCCAACTCGATCGTTATGCACTTTCGGCTGGTGGCTTCGGCATATCTCAAGACCCATCAGGACGACTATGCACCCTTCCTGGAATTTGGTCAGACAATGGACGAGTACTGTTCAATGCACGTCGAGGCGATGGGCCGAGAGAGCGAGGAGATGATGCTAATTGCTTTAACAAAGGCCATGCATATCGGAATCGAGGTTGCATATTTGAGTGGGAATCAGAGTGCAGATGAAGTCAACTTTTTGCCCTTTTTGCCGGATACAGAGCCCTACATGCCTCCGTTGGTTCTTTTGTATCGCCCTGGACACTATGATATCTTGTACCGAAAGAGTCATTGCCTAGAAGGAGTTGTCTAGATCTAGATGATTTTGCGAGGGACATCCCGTGAACACTGACGGGTCAGCTGCAGGCGTTTCAACTATTTGAAGATAGATATTTCTATAAACATAAATAAACGCCATGGCTTGGCTGACATACAGTACCCTCTCCATGATCGGATGATCCTTTTTTTGCGAGCGATCTACGAGACGCACACAAACAGTTGGCGCGGAAGAACTGAGAGCCGGAGAACGAAAAAAATTGGTGCCGATCAGAGGGGCGGCAATGCAAGGAGAGATGTGTGCTGCTTTGTTTGTTTTCAAAATCATGGTTTGCCTGTCGTCATTCGACATTCTGAGCGAGACCTCCCAGGAGAGACGACCGAGCCATCCTGGCTCCCTTTTTTTTATATGAGCCCCAACGACGTGGTGTTTTTTTTTGGTCAGCACAACGGCGTCAAAAAGAGACTGGGACACAAAAAACCGTTTTTGGGGTATCCTCGGTATATGTTTTTCTCCTGTGTCAAGGGCGGGGAGTTTTCGTTCTTTAGAGCTGTCGTTTTTTTTATGAATGTGTACGTGTGTATGTGTGAGTGTGAGTGTGTGTGTGTGGTGCATGTGGTGAGAGTTGCTCCGTCAGAGTCGACAAAGGAGGGAAAAGAAAAGGAGGGGGAGAGACAGTTGAGACTTCAGGCGGTGCATTGAAACGCGACTTTGCTCATCAGGGTGTCCATGAACTATGATGAGAACGACGATAGTGATGAAGATGGCGATTCCGATGATGGGGATCACACTCCATTATGGCCTTTGTTCTCTCACTCTTTTTTTTTTTTTTTAGTTGTTGTTCACTCGAGGGAACAAGAAAAGTAAAAAGTCGCTTTGGGAGAACGACCTTTGATGGTATGGTTATGATTTATTTCAGATGGAGGAGAGAGATCAAACAAGCTTGCGTTATCGATCACAAACGCACAAAAACCAAAGAAAAAATAATCGTGGGAGATGAAGGAGACTTTTGGGGGGCCAGGGAAAATTGAGTCTTGCGTTTGAGAACACACATGTACTTTGGAGGTACAAGATGGCGAGTTGGGGGGCGAGGCGGGGGGGAAAGTGGCGAACTTTGGCAAGCCTGGGAAGACAGAGAAAAACAATAATGAACGCGTCGACTAATCTTTTTTTTTTCCTTGTGTGTGTGTGTGTGTCTGTGTGAGATTTCTTGTGTTCAAGATTCGCGTTCATTCCTCCAAGCTGCACCTGCACCTGCACTCCCTTGTTGACGGCAATCGTCGAATGTGGTATCCTGCAGGGGGGGACAGACGGACGGAAAGAGAGATCCAATGACAATGGACTATGACGATGGATTGAAGTGCCAGGACATGGGCCGCAGGCAGACAAAGGCGGGCATCCACTCAAAAAAAAAAAAAAAAAACGAGCTGGCAGGAAGGTTGGATGCCCTGACCTCATGGCCAGAGAGGCAAGATTGACAGACACATGCAAATTGACGACTGGAGAGAGGAATGGGGGCAAAGACTGCTCTGGCTGCTTGGTCATATTATGATTATTGACAGGACGTAGCATGGTCCTGTCCGCGCCAAAGTGGGGCGTGGCGTGCCAAACAGACGCGCGCGCGCGCTTTCCCGTCGCTGCAGCACGACAAAGAGAAGAAAGAGTGGCGAGCAGGGCTCTGCTCTGTGTTCTCGTTCTCACCTTGTTTGTTTGTACGACGAGCAAAGACGACGACGACGAGGAGGGAGGGGCAGGTCAGGGTGGACAATGAAAGTCGCAGCAATGAAGAGAAAGAGAAGAGAAGAGAGAAGAAGGGAAGAGAGCAGAGAGCAGAGAGCAAACGGAAAAGCGTTCGTGTCTCTCTCTGGTGCTGCAGTGTCTCTTCATCATCGTCGTCATCTTCTGGTCCCTCTTTCGTTCTCCTTCAAGATATACCGCGGTCCCTTTTGTCCAACTTGACCTTTGCTCTTTTCTCTCTTTCTGTCTTTCTCTCTTTCTCTCTTTCTCTTACTCAAACAATCAAGGAAAAAAAAAAAAAGTCCCTTCGCATCTGATCCCTCCATTCCCCAATCAATCTTTGTTCTTCTTCTTCTTCCCCCCATTCCTCGCCTTCCTCCCCCAGCCCTTTCGCGCTCTCTTCCTTTCTCTTTCTCTCTCTTTCTCCTCTCTGTCTGTGCCCTTTATAGTTTCATTAATCATCCTTCATCCTTCCCTCCTCCGTCTGCAAGGCGACGCTCTCGCTCTGTTCCTTCCCTTCTTTTACCACCACCACCACCACCCATTGTCAATCCGTCCTTTCTCTCTCCCTCTCTCTCTCTCTTTCTCTCTCTCTCTCGTGTTGGCGCGGGCCAGACTAGTCTTCTTTTTTTTTTTGTGTGTCTCGCCTGTTCTGACACTCTCTCCTTCTCCTCTTTCCTCCCTCGTTGTCTCGCGACACTCTCCACCTCCACACTATCACCTTCGACTCGTCTTTACCCTCTCTTCCTTCCTTCCCTCCTCCGTTCTTGCTTCTTCTTCCTTGTTGCTTCCCTTCCCTTTCATTCTCGCCGATCGCCTCTCTCTCTTCCTCCTGAGGTATTCTCACAAACATTTGCTACTTCTCTTATTGTTTGTGTATTCTTCCGAATTTTAAGGCGCTGCTGTCATTGGGTCTCCCTCGTTCACCCCTTCTTTGAACTCACCGTCTTCTTGTTTGCTGTTTTGTGTCTTCCTTTTCCATCTTCGCCTCTCCTATCCTTTTATCCTTTTCTCTCCTTCACTAGACTACCCCCGCACTCCAAACCAGATCTAGATCCAGGACCATGGCTATGGCAATGGCGCAGAGCGACCTAGACCGATCCTATTCCGCCTCTTCTTCAACATCCACTACCTCGACTGCCGCCACTGCCACTGCCATAAGCCAACAAACCAGCAGCAGTGGTGACATCACCAACAAGAGCCGGAACAATAGCGGGGGGACTGGAGCTGGTGGGAACAGTGGCAACAGCGACAGTAGTGACATGATGAACTCCCTGGCCCACTTTGGTCTTTACAGCGACTTCAATGACACCACCATCTACGACAGTGATATCGGAGGTAGCAGCAACAACTTTTACGATGAGATGGGTGATGACAGCGATAGCAGTAGCGCCCGACTCTTCAGCTCCAGTCAGAGGGAACCGGAAGATGGGCCGATCCTGACGCGTCTCCTATCTAATGGAGATCTCTTCCCCATGATCCTCGGAGAGCTTGATACATGGTCACTCCTCCAGTTGACGTTGATCAATGCCCGATATCGTCGAGAGATCCTGATGCCGGCGACCCCGAATCTGTGCTGCCTGAACAAGTTTTTCAGGACGAGGACAGTCATTTGCCCAATGGAGCAATTCGAGTCCCTGAAAGACTTTATGGTCAAGTATAGAAGTTTCAAGCCCCTCCATATTCATTTCACGTACAGCGAAAAGTCAAGTTTGATGTCACTCAAGCCCGAGATCTCTGCCCCGATCTACAACAGCAAGACAGACCCTTTGGTTTCCCACCCGTCCACTAGTCCTCTGGCGACATCGCATCTTTTGGGCGTGAATCAGAGCATTAGCATCAACCTGACAAGCACAACCAATAGCCTCTATCAGCTTCACCATCCTCTCTCCTTCACACAACAACAACATCTGATGCAAGGACATCTACAACAACAACAACAACAACAACAACAGGGGCAACAAATAGCACATCCACAGGAGCAACTAATGACGCAAAATCATCATCAGGCCCAGCAGTTGCAACACGAAAAACAACAGACCGAACTTCCTGAGCAAAGACAACAACAACAACAACAGCAACAACAACAACAAGAACAACATCAAGAACAACCACACCCATTGCGCCCTCGTCCAGATCAGAAGCACACATTGTCGCACACTCAACACGAAAATGATCAGCCTGAGAATGCAGGAGGAAGCAGTAACAGCAGTAGCAGTAGTATAAACACGGGCATGAAGATGATGTCGACCGCAACCCAAAGGAAATACGCGTCATTCCCACAAGCGCATGCATTCACGAGCGAGGGCACCAAAACAGAGCCAGCGCAGGGAGAGATCGAGATCATTGACGAGGCCGATAAAGACTCAATAGAGACCTCCTCAAAGGCCAGCAAGGAGGTTATACCAAAATCGGGTCTGACTGAAGCCATTACCAAGGCAATTGCCGCGCCATCCGACAACACCCATACTCATAATACGTCGGCTTCCACAGACAATTCGCCCACAGAGCAAACTGCTCCAAAATCAGAACTAGCAGCTTTGACAACTGTCGCGTCCACGTGGGACTCTTTTATTTCGGCCCCCGCCCCAACTCCCGTTGCAGTCCCACAATATGGCAGCCGCTCTGTGGATTACTACGGAATTGGCAACACTGCGAGCAGCAGCGACAACAGCCATTCGATGCACAGTCGAAGCCATCCCACGCACACTGTCGATCATCATGCATATCAACATGCCCGCCATCAGCACCAACATTCAGTCTCGGATGCTATCCCTATCTGGCCCAGTACTTACTCGCCTTATTCCTCCTCCTCGCCCTCATCATCGGGCCATGCTTCTGCGACGGCTGATCAGCATCATGGATTCGAGCTCTCGTACTGGCAAAAGTTTGCATTGAACGAGTTGTTCACGCGTCTGCTGCCATTCCTCAAGACCCTTACGATCGGCCGGACCGATAGACCGATCTCAAGAAGGGAACGGGATGCAAACTTTTGGCAGAGTCATTCCAGGACAAGGACGGTGCCGCCACCATTAACAACAACTACAATAGGAACAACGGTATCGGCGTTGGGATCGAGTGTTGGCAGCAGCAACCCTTACCCAGATACGCATGACAATAATGGTTATCGGGGCGAGAGTGACCTGTACATGGGCGTGTGCTTCTTCTTGGCCAGGTGTTTCAATGTGATGCATGACATGCCCGACACAGCCCTGGAGTCGGTCGTGTGGATGGACGTGACGGCGAATGACGTGGTCCTGTTGAACAAGATGATTGAACTCCGGGATATCATGGTCGATGAACGGTATTGGAAGCGAGGCTACTGGGCTATTCAATATCCTTCGCGACCAAACTCCTCCCTGTCCAGCTCCAATGCCCATTCCAAGTCGGCTTCTTCATCCTTAGGATCCTTGGAGGAAGAAGAGGAGGAAGAGGAGGAAGGAGCCCGCGGTCCTGGAGGTAGCGATTGGGACGGGTTCTACTACTTGATGAACCAGGATCAGTCAACGACTACCCAATTCCTGATTTCTTCCGATCCAGTTCAAGTCTACGAGTCCTTGAGGGCCAAAGTCGTCGAGGCGTCCTCTGTGCCAAGAGCGCACAGGATTCAGAGACAAAAAGGAAAAGGAAAGGATTCTGCTCTAGAATCTATCCTTAGTTCTTAGTCTACATAAAAACGCTTGCTATTCTTCCTCCTCGCGCACCTAGTTTTGTAACCTCGTACACAATTCCACAGTTCCCCTTCCTTCAACAAAAAGTATATAAAGCCGAAAGAGGTGTTCGAGTTCGTATTTTTTTTAAAAAAAAGTTTATTTGAAGGGGAGGTATTTTTGTATCCCTTGAACCATGGTCCTTGCCTGGTGTGGTTATCGGGTTGTAAGGACAAAAAGTCCATTATTTTGTCGAAACTGAAGAAGAAAAAAAGCTCTCGAGGTGGTTATTTTTTTTTTCTACTCTTTAGTTTTCTTCACCAGCAGATTGGTTGCCATCCTCGGTTGCGGTCCAGAGGGAGAGATTATCACGCAAGAGTTGCATGATGAGGGTAGAATCACGGTAGGTTGAATCCGTGACACTGTCCAATTTCTCGACCGCGCTCGAGAAGGCGTTCTGGGCAATGGTGCAAGCCTTCTTGGGCTGATTCATGATCTCGTAATAAAACACGGACGTGTTCAAGGCTAGACCCAAGCGGATTGGGTGCGTTGCAGGCAAATTCTCTGCAAACTCGGTCGCCTTTTGGTACGATTCCTCAGCATCCGTCGCGGCCTTGTTACGCTTCTCGTCTGACGAGTATTCAGCCATGTAACGGAAATAATCCGCCTTCCTAAAGGACGCGAAAAAAGGGGAGCGATTCAGTACTCCAAACGGAAACCAAATGGTGTAGCAAACATGCAATGGCTCATGTTTGCAATATTGGAAAGAAAAGAGAGCCGTCCTTACATCTTGTAGTAAAAGACATTGCACTCATCCACAGCATCCGTGTCTACAAAGGGAATGACATCCTCATCCAAGACGCGGAGAATATCTGCACAGGTGGCCGTCAATTCTTCTTCAATCTTGGTACGATAAGCCTGAAGTTTGTCGACACGGTCTTGGTTTTCCTGTTGCTGCTCCTTCTCTTGGATCGTGTTCACCATACGCCAGGAGGCTCGGCGTGCTCCAATCACGTTCTTGTACGCGACCGACAACAAGTTGCGTTCCTCCAAAGTCAGAGCAATGCGATGCTAGAAGCAGTTTTTTTTTCAAAAGCAGATAGAATATTAATGACGATGGAACAAAAGAAGAGGATAGATCTTGCGACGATTTCAGGTCCCGAGAATGGTTTTGTCGCGTCGAGAGCAAAAAGGAAACCTCCAAAAATAAATTGCCATCTCGTTATCGCGTCGTCCTGCCCTCCATGGCTCTGCGAGAAAGAAGGATAGACGGAAGAGGAAGAGCCAAGGCTTTTGATTCTATTTTACCTTGGTGATCTCCTTCATGTACGCGACCATTTCTATTTCGGACAAGCGAAAAATAATCTTAATATTCAAAAACTAGAAACTCATAGATTACCCTGCAGATGGTCCAGACTCTTACCATCGTAGCGCTCAGATTGCTCGGCAACCTTGGCCATGTAAACCTATGGATCCGTTTGCCGAAGAAAAGCCCATGGTCGAGAAGGAAAAAGAGGAAGCAGGGGGTTATTTTTTTTTTAGGAAACAATGTTATTTTCGGGTTCATCAAAAACAGGGCCCCCATTCTTCGAACCCTGGGTGTTTCAAGGAGCAATTTGCTCTGATCAATCCTCTATCTCCTCCCCTTATTTTTCTTCCATTTGAGCGCAAAAGCAAGCAAATGATACACACTGGCGAGAGAATGATGTTAACGGTCGGCTCAAGAGTTTGGTCCTTGAGGGTGATCGACCTCAAACACAGCCCGTCTTTCGCTCCCTTTCTTTCGGCTGTTGGGTGACACAGTGTGGATGGATGCGATGCAGTTGGCCGAACCCCCACCCCCCCACCCCCTTTTTCTTGTGTTCGAGAACCACCTCGGTCTACTTTTCCCGCACCCATCGAGAGCATTGATCGAGCTATCTCGGGCTACCAAACCTACATTAGTCTCACGTTCCTGCAAGAGAGCAAACAAAAAAAAAACGGAGATGTTAAAACGGCGATTTGAGGGTTCTTTTTCCTTTCTTTGACAGTTTGCAGCGTATCCCGGTCAATTGAAGAGGCAGAAAGCAATTATCCAAGAATCGCTTTTAGGCCCATGCACGATGTGGTTCCAGCTTCCTCTGTGCCCTTCAATTCCAGTGGTTACTGTCGCGAGGAGCAAAAAAAAAAAAAAAGGAAAAAAAGCGCGTCGAACAAAAATTTCCTTGTTTCCTTTGGCGTGACAAAGGCCCTTTTGCGACCATTCCGTCGTGTCTCGCGGAAAGAGGCGATCCAGGTGCTCCTTGATCTCTGGTGGTGTTGGTATTGTAGGCTTTTCCAGAGTCGAAGAATGAACGGGGTGATCGCACAGCTGAGAAAGGAGGAGGGAGGGAAGAGATAATATTGTTCGCATGGTGCAGTTTCGAGCATGCTTACGGTAGTATCAGCCATTGTTTTTGTTCTTGAGTTTGGGAGGAGTGGGAGGAGTCGGTTGGATGGAGGTGTTTGGAAGGTGAAATGAGTAGGATGGATGAATGAATGAATGAATGAAAGAAAGAGATGAAAGTGAATTAGAAGAAAAAGAAAAGAAGAGAAAAGCGCGCAAAGCCGCTCCCCCTTTTCCTTCCTTCAGTCCATCCAGCTTGCCTTGCCCTTCTTTCCCTTCTCTTCCTTTGCCTTTTCTTTCCTCACAAGAGCCATGCACACGCACGCTCACCATACCGCCCTCCTTCCTTTCTCCCTGTCCAACAACGTGTTGCATGATTTCCTTACTTCCCTTTTGTTCCTTTGCAGCTCTTTCGTTGCCGAGCAAGCGTGCACATGACGCCAGATCCAGGCTTGTGCGACCATCCCCCTCCACCCTCCCACATACACCACAACCTTGTTTCCCACTTTTCACCTTCTAATAAACACACGCTCGGCAAGAAACAAAAGAGAAGGCAATGATGACAGGCTATCTACCTACCTACCTTCCTCTTTCTTTCTTTCATCATCGCATCATAATCGACAGCACCTTTTCTCAATCCTTCAAAAATCCGAACCACATTCGTAATCTGCGATCCGGTTCCTGTGTAGAATAAAAAAAAAAAAATAGAACACGGACAAACACATCCGCAGATCATGCCCAACTCGAGTGCTTTGACAGGTCAGATCGAACCCGCAATGTTGATTTCCATGCAGGAGACATCTTTCGTTTTGAAATAATGAAGGTATTATTGTACAATGTTTCTTTAGGTCTAGTAACGCTTTCGCATCAACGAGGGTTTCCAGTCCAATGGATGCGTCTCTGGGGTCGCTTCGTCATCCTCCTTCCAGATCTTAATCGTCTTGTCTGCCTCTCCTGTAATAAGACGCAGTCCAGTCTTGTCAAACGAAGCGCAAAAGATACCGGCCTCGCTATCCAACGATCCAGGTTGGACAAGGGAGTCCAATCTCTGGAACTGATAACCAGACTTCCAGTCCCAGAAGCCCATGGCGCCATTGTCAGCTATTAGATGATCAAGGGGATGCATTGTTAGAAATGAGGGTTTTTTTCAGTCACGTTGAAATAATAAACAATTAACCTCCCCCTACCTCCAGTGAACATGACATTGTCCGCATTGACGGCCATCGCATTGACAATGCCTCCACCTCCAGTGACGCCCCCAGGACCTTCGAAATTACGCATGAACTGCCCCTCAGGACACTTCCATTGCTTGATATTATCGGGACTGGCGGTTGCGAATGTAAACTCTGTTGGGTGCAAGGCCATGGTACGAACACTCTTCTTGTGGTGGGTCAACGTCGTCATGGTCTTTCCTGCTGCGAGATCCCAGAGACGAACAGTGCTGTCCATAGACGAGGTCAAAACCTGGGGATCAGCCTCCTGACATTTGACGGCACTCACTGTTCCTGTGTGACCCGACAAAGTATGGACTGCTTGCTTTGTTCTCATATCCCAAACCTAAAGAGGTTCATTCAGTAAAACAAGAATTGCAATGGTGGAAATCAGTATTGTATCACCAGTGCAATAACCCATGGAGGAGCACATTAGGAGTTCCATGCAACTTACTCGAGCAGTGGCATCACGACCAGAAGTGACAAGAACGTCCAATGTTGGGTGAAGATCGAGGGCGTAGACTCCGCTGAGATGTCCGTGGTAATGACGAATGACCTTGTTGGTTTCCAAATCCCAACACTTGACCATCTTGTCGTCTCCGCAAGAGAACAGGTATGGGTGACGGGGCGACACTGCCAAGCCACGCACCTGTCCAATATGTCCTGTCAATGACAGCTTCAGCTTTCCAGATGCCAAATCCCAGATCTATGAATACAGATATACGTTAGCACATATAAACGCTTGATAATCGGTCCTTCTAATGTAGTCTCTAATGCAGTCATAGGCTTACCTTGATAATACGATCTCCAGCACCAGTCGCGAACCAAGTGTTGCCAGGCTCTACAGCAACACTCCTGACCCAGCCCTGGTGTCCAGAGATCACTCTCATCAACTTCCAAGGAGCATGCCAATCGGGACGAACGGCCCTAGGCACAGGTCTGCGAACCAACGAGCTTCCACCACCAGGGGTATCTGGGAAGGGGTTATGGATCGTAGGTTTATGCATAACCAACGCCTGCTGCTGCTGTTGTGGCACCTTCTTGGGCATGTTGTCCAAAATCTTTTCCACGCCACTGTCTGCCGTTGATTCGGCTGCCGGTGTTGCTGTAGACCCGCCCTTTGCCTTCTTTTTCTCCATCTGCTCCTTTTGACGCTTCAAGAGTGGGTATGGAAGCACTTGAACTTGTTTGTACTCGTCATAGATCTTTGACTGGAGTTTGACACGTTGACTAAAAAGAACAACATGAAGAAAAAAGGACAAGGTAACGGATCGGTTAAACAATGTTGATCAAGGAACCAACCATGGGCGCCCTTCTGCCTGAACGGAGAGATCTAGCAGCTCCTTTGTCATTGACCGTACCTGTCCTGCCCTTCTGCTGGTGCTGTGTTAATATTTTCCAGATCTTCTGCAAAAAGCTCCCTAGTCCTTTTGGCTGAGCGTGCCAACATCGCCTTCAGTTCTGTAGCTGGAGTGGAATCTTCAGGAGTCGATTCGATTGCAACCTCGGCTGTGTTTCCAGCCATGACGACATCCTCGGGAGTTTCGACATCCTTGCTCGTCCTCTTGGAAGCTCTCTTGGGCGGCATGGTGAAGGGGAGTTGTCTGAGTTGGTGAGAGTGATGATTCGCCCATGAAGGCATCCAATATTGGAGATCTCATTTTTTGGGAACTGAAAACACGTCACCAAAATCGATTTTATCGCAAGTGCTGCATACGCGTCTGATTTTTTATCGTTTTTTTTCTTCTATCTTTACGAGACGAACACATACTAAGATCGAAGGCCGCGAAGGACCACGGTTTCGTCCGCAAGAGAACTGTGGTCCAGCAAGAAAATATCCAAGTCTTGCCATCCTCCACCGACTCGGACCATCACCTTATGACCTCGTCCAGATGCACTCGTCAACGAGCCAGTCCTTGAACGGATTCCTCGATCACTGTTGTTGCTGGACACAGAAGATCGTCTCGACATTATAGAAGAGGATCGAGAGCGGGCCCCACTCTGTCCTCCTGTCAAAGGCATAGTCATCTTTTCCTCGTCTACCGGCGAGATGACAAAATCGTCCGACAAGGAGCCTCCTGCTACGCCCAACCGACCAAACTCCATCAATCGACAAAGCACCATCTTTCCTCCAACAGCCGTCAAACTACCTCCGGGCATTTCCTCCATTCGACCTCCAAAATAATACTTCCCTTCTCCCAGCCTTCGAATCTGTATCTGGATCGGATGTGCATTCACAATCTTTGCAAACTCTTCATCCAATTCACTCCCTCTCGCCGGAACATAAGGCGCCATATCCTGCACCTGAACACTAAGATCCTCCAGCAATTCTGGCAGTTGATTCTCCTGTTGACTCTGAAGTCGAGGTGAATATCCTTGTGGCTGAAGCTGATGGAACCTTGACAAGCGTAAGCGACCAAAAGACGAAGAGCTTGATGACAATGAGGAGTGAGTCGACGTCATCGAGGAGACGGAAGAAGAAGACGTGGTGGGGCTGGTCGGTCCATCTAAACGAAAAAAGTGCCCAGAGACTGAACCATACGCCGAATCAATCGTGTCCCGATCCCCAGAGGTCGAAGGGGAGGACAAGGAGGAGGAAGCTACAGATCTGACGGATTTGGAAGAGGTGTAACCGAGAGAGGGTCGACGAGTGCGGGTCAATAACGTTTCATTCGTGTGTTGGTGATGCGGTGGTAACCTCGATTGACTGGCACTTCGGTTACTTTGAGCACTGGCCTGTCTGGTTCGGACAGCCGGAGGGGAGAAGACAGGAACACGGACGGAAGACAGAGAAGAAGAAGAAGAAGCAGTGGTGGTGCCTGTGGTCGAGGAAGAAGACTCGCGGCTAAAGGGGCTACTAGATCGACGGCTGTACATAGGCATTGGTGTCCCCGGTGCAGAATTTTGACGCATCCGAGTAGGATGTGTCACCACAGGGGGCGGCAGTTTGGGTTGCGCTCGACGTAAGGTTGTACTTGCTGATGTAGCTGCTACTGGAGGGGGGGCCGGGGAAGTTGAGCGAGGTACGCCCGTCGAAAGCTTGCTCAAACTGCCCGCAGGCGAGAATGCCGGTTTAAGCTGGCTGGGAGTACGACTGAGTGAAGGTGTACAAGAGATGCTTCTAGTTCGAGTAAGCGAGGATGCTGGTCTCGACTGCTCCGGGGAGGGCGAAGGGCTGACTGCACGACTTTGTCCAGTGACGGACATTGATCGAGGGGTATATGTGGATGCTGGAGAAGGAGAGTAAGGGATGCCGGGAATCGAAGGGGATGTTGTGGTCGTGCTTTGTAAAAAAAAAAAAAAAAAAAAAAAACGAGAGACATGTCCCCGAGAAAAAGAAATGTCAAGAAAAGCCCATTGAACGTTCAAATACAAGTATACGCTTTCATATCAACTTACCTTGGGCACCAGGGACGAAGTTTGTCAGAGTTGGGGACTCTGGAAGGTGAACGGGAAGGGCTCTTGCTTAGGGATCTGTAATTGTTGGATGGATTTGGAGAAAGAAGGGAAGGTAAACTGCTCACAGATGGAGCAGGCGACCACGGACGACTGCGAGTGTTCGTGGTAGAAGGCGGTGGGTTGGATGGTGACTGCAACTGTCGTGATCGAGCTGGTGACTCCTCTGCTGGACGACGACCTCGCTGCTGTTGGTTTTGAGATGTTGGTGGCTGAAATGGGGTTTGAGGACCTGACGAATTCCATCCAGGCTGTGTCTGCGATCGCCTCATAGCAAAGATTGGTTTCTCAGGTAATTGTGGGGGAGGGGTAGGTGTCTGCGAAGGAATGGAGGCGTCCAAAATATCCAAGAGTCGATCAATGCCAGTTAGATCATGTTCTACCCGGTCGAGCTCTTGCCGCTGCTTGTCCCATCGCTGCTTCATGGATGCGTGCTTGTCAATCACATCTGTGTTCTTTGTCATTCGACTCTCGATCCCACTATGCAACATATTCAGCATCTTGTTGACGGCTGGTGCGTAGTATTTGTGTTTGGCTTCAAAGCTCTTGAAAATGGTGTAGAGGTGGTCGCGATCGATTGGTGCAGTTGGGACGACCTTGTCTCGGACCATGACCTTGATTTGATCCACGAGTCCCTTGCAGTGGGTGACAGCTCGCTCCGTCGACTCCATCATAGACTCGACCTGGCCTGCAACTTGCTCAAAGACAGCTAACCACCTCGACTCCTTGATCTCATCACTGACCTTGTCCCGTCGAGATTTCATCTCGCCCCACATGCGTTGAATATGATCATACTGCTCTCGTGTCGGATCCGAACTTGATATGTTGGATGACGAGATATCAATCTGGACTCGCAAAAACTCCATCCTTGTTGTCAATGCCTCAATGCAAGAATCCGCATGAGCCAACAAGTCCGTACTCCTGTCCTTGCTTGCAGTCAGCAAATTCTCCGAACTAGCCGATACTCCAAGTCCGGATACTGTCGTTGTGGCTGTGGTTGTAACTGCAGTGTCGAGAGAAGACGTAGATGACATCAACGGCGGACTCGCTGGCATCTGCAAGAATCCTGAAGCTGAAGAGTCTGGACTTTGTCGAGTAGGCAATGACCTCTGAGCCTGTATGGCATCAATCTCTGCACTAATTTCTTCGATATCGGTGACCACGTTCTCCATTTGCGTCAAAAGGTCGCCTCGAGTCCGTGTCTCGGAGAGGAGATCCTTGACTTTGTTCAACAATGATTTGAGTGCTGTCCAGCTGGACTGGATTTGACTGGCCGATTGATCCAACAGTTCTTTGTCGAGAACTGTTTTGTCCTCTTCCTTGTCCAGTCGTTGAGAGATCTTGTCTTTGAGTTCTAGCAGCATGCCGATGTTGGGTTGGAATCGATTCATTATTACTTCGATGTTGCCCACATCCCGCTGGCTACTATCGCCATCCTGTTCCACGTCCATCTCAAGACCAAACACGGTCATCTCTGCTGCCTCAAGCCATTGAGTGATATCCGAAGCGGCCTTTTGGTACTGTGAGTCAAGTGTTGGAAGTGGGGCAGACTCGCTGATCGATAGAGACTGGTATATCTCGCCATAGGGTACAGGGAGCCTTTGGAGGCTTTCAAGTTGTGAGTGGTAAGACTGGAAGAGAGTCGAGGGCGGTGTCTGGTTGAGCAGGTCGCTGGTGTCGACGTTTGTGGGAGTTGATGACATTTCCATAGAGATTGTGCTAAATGGAAGTTTGGCGAAAGAAGAGAGGGGAAGAATAAAGAAAACAAGAGCAACAGTTTTGTGAGTTGGCTGCAGTCTGTTTGAGGCACAGCTGCCTGGTTTTGTGCTTGCATAAACGATGACGGGGTGATCGTTGCCAACATGCCAATAAAGGAGGCAAGAGGAGCAAAGAATGAGAGTCAGCGGGGGTGGAAGCCAAAAGGCAGCAGTGCTCCTTTGAGAAAAAAGTCGAAAAAAAGAACAGGAGTGGAAACGGAGGCCAAAGGGACCAAGGAGCCGTCCATTCGTCAGTTTCGTCCGTTAACGACGCGTCCTTGCTAAAGCGCGTTTCGGGGTGAACTCCCTCCCACGCCCTTGTATGCAGGGTAATGGATCAAACCATATGTATCCTGGGGATGTGGATGAAGTAGAGAAAGATTGGTACCTGAAAGAGGAGAAAAGTGCAAGAGCGGACAAGGAGAAGGACTATGTGGGAGCAGGTGCTTGGGATGGAAGGGTGAATGAATCAAGAGTAAGAACAAGTGAATTGTGAGATGTGAATGGGGTAATGTGGAAAAGGAACGAGAATGAGTGAAGAAGACAGAAAGGGGTGGGTGGACAGAAGAGAGAAGAGGGTTTGCCTTGGACACAACAACACACAGGTTGGACCATGGGCTGTGTGCAAGTCCGACCCAATCCTTTGGGCATTTGGGAAAGGACAACCGACCAACCAACCACACGCACGGCACGACATGTTCTTGAAGGGACAAGATAGAAAAAAGATAAAGGTGGAGGAACCACTTTTAGTCCTGTTTCTCTCAAATTGCAATTATCTTGAGCGACGCTCGTCTGCAACCTTGCGCGGATTGCTGAGCGCTCTCGTCCTTGGTCTCTCTTTCATTTGCTGCAGTGTAGTGTTCCCAAGAATGGCATATGGGGTTCCCAGATCGGGCTGGCCGTTCCTTGCTGACCTCTTTCTGCCGCCATGTGCCTGCTACTGCTTGGCCTGCCTCTGTTCTGGCTTCTGGGCGCAGTTGGAGTCTCGGCTTCTAACTTCTAAGAATAGTTTTTGTTAGACTAAAAACTATCCTGGGAATAGTTTGTTCATGCCTCGCCCCTTCCTATCCCAGTGATTCTTGCCCAATCCCCCATTTCTTTGTTCATCACTCTCCTCTGCGGTTCCGATCCTCCCCCGTCCCCCCCTGCCCGCCGCTCAACATCATCTTCGTCCTCGTCTCTCTTCTTTGGACTGTTGCTTGAACAGGAGCTCGTCAGTAACCCCATCATTCCCTCTATCCGTGACCTCATTTTTCTTCTGCTCCCAGGGGACATTCTTCATCTCGCATATTTTTACCTGAACTCAGCATCCGATGGGAGCCGCTGAAAGCAAGGCTCTGGCCAATGGCGCAGCGTCCGCCGAGAGTTCCTCAAAGTCCAAGCTGACTTTTCCTCAAGGCTCTGCCGTCCTCCAGACCACCCCCGTGTACACACTTCGTGACGCCTTCTTTGGCAAGAGACTAGTATCTGCGTTTACGTACGATCCAGCCCAGTTTGTTGTCGATAATAAGCAGGAGTTCCTTCCAAAGGCGATCAAGGTAAGGATTCGTCAAAGACGCAAATTTTCTCCTCAAGAAGGAATTGCTCGAGTACTAACGTTGAATGCGTCATGCCTTCGCTGGTGTTTACGACAAAAAAAATCAACAGAAATTGAAGACAATCCGTCATCCTTCAGTCCTTCGGTTTATTGACTGCAAGGCCGCGACTGCTGGTGTTCATCTCATTACAGAGCGAGTGATCCCGTTGACGGTCGACTATCTGGAAGAGATTGCAGAAGATGAAATCCTGTTGGGACTCTATGATATCATGGTGAGTTCAAAGTGACGGTTGGGTTGACACGTTGTCAGACAGATGCATGTCCAACTCGGGTGCTGTTGTGTTTTGCACAAAATTACTTGCGTCGCCCTTCTTGTTTCTGACGTCCTCCTCCAAATGCATTTGTTTTTGATAGGTCGCTTTGCACTTTTTGCACTCGCAGTGCCACATGTCTCACAACAATGTGCAACTGAGCTCTATTTTTGTATCGAACGGGCGATGGGTTCTCGGCGGCATGGAGTTCACAGGAACTGTAGCAGAGTCAAAAGAGACAGGACTGACATCCATTCTGTCCAAGGAGCTTGTGCCTCCAGAGCATCAGAACCAAGGGTCATCCTCGGTAACGACCAGCAATTTGAGTGTCTGCATTTTTTTGTCAATCGGGAAGGTTGGCGCTGACTGCAGTTTCTACTTTATAGGTCAAAGGTGACATGGATGAACCACACGCAGTGGACATTTGGCAGTACGGAAAACTAGTTGAATCCCTAATTCAGGATGGACTTTTGCACATCAAACCCAACGCGCTGCCGCTTGATCGTATGCTTGACAATGACCCCAGGAGACGACCATCGGGCGATGTCATCCTTGAATCCAATTTTTTTACCCGCAACAATGCAGTTTCTGTGGTCCGTTATTGCAGACTGAAGGGACTCGACAAGACCCAAAACGCCGAGTGGAGCCAGTAAGTCCAGCGTGATCCTCACTGTGATACCGTTTTTTTTCTTTTACTGCCTCTCCCTTACAAAAAAAGCCACACTAATGAATCATTCGGCCGATGCCTGACTTTTCCCTTAGGTCAATTTTGCCGAAGCTGCACATGCTCCCATCTTCTATCATGGAAAAGTTTGTGCTGCCTCAGCTGCTTACCCAAGAATTTTTTGCTGCAGAAGGATTCGACAAACTCTACAGGACACTCTTTACGCCCCAACCGCCCCAACCATTGGTTTCTGAAGAGGTGTACAGGACACAGGTGCATCCGTTTATGATTAAACTGTGGACATATCGGCAGGCGGATATTCGTATGACCATTTTTAGACTTTTTGAGGTCTACCTGAAAGCCGTCGTCCTGGGCGAGGGAGGGTCCGAGGTTCTTGGTCAAATTATTCTTCCAGAGGTAAGGTTCAGCATGCAGCTAGGGGGTGGAGAGGATGTGTTGAAACAAGTTCTAAATTATTTTCTTTGGCCTTTTTTATCTAGATTTTAGCAGGACTTCAGGATGCAGATCCAAAGATCTATCTGGCATCTCTATCAGGATTGGCAACAGCGATTCCCTACGCTCTTCTAGTCACAACTTTGGAGCCAGATCTGACAAAGCTAAAGTTTTCCGTCAAGATCTTGTACGAGCAGACTTTGATCCCTCAGATCATGGTGTTTTGGATCTCGGAAGACAACAATTTTGAGGCAAAGGCGCAACTGATTGAAGTAGTTTTGGGCATGTGGAGCTCCATTTACACGCTGGGATTGCAAAATCATGGTGCTGTCAAAGACATGAGTGCAACCCTGACCCTGACCTTGGTCTCTGTGCTGAAATTGTGCCCGGTTCAAGAACGAGTGGACTTGATCTCGAAATCGTTCACAAAGCACTGCACCAATGGGTTGTTTTGTATCAGCGGCCTCTTGAAGTTCTTGCCTCAGTTTTTGTTGGACGAGGATGCGCAGGTGCGGGAAGCGGCAGCGACCACCATCTCCACAGTGGCTCACCTGACGATCGGACTTGTGGCGCAACTTGATCCAGGAACGGAACAGGACCATAACAGTAGCAACGCTCAAGATGCCGGTTCATCCTCGTCGTCCGCCACTACCCCCGTTTCCTCGCCCTCCACCGCGCACGCAGCTCATGTTTCTCGTATTCGCCAATACTGTGAAAAACAACAAACTCTCTTGCCCCCTCGACGACCCATCTTTTCCCGATCGGCGTTTGCCAGCGAAAGGAGCTTGTCGAGCCTATCGACTCGAGGCATCGATCTTAAGGGACATAACCAATCCAGTTCCGATCTCTTGTCGAGCAGACGGTCCTCCATGGTCTCTCAAGATTCTTTCATGTTGTCCGAACAAAGTTCGCTCAAGACGCCTTCAATGACTACTCCTTCCTTGACTCGTACAGGATCCTTTACGGTGGATACTTCCATTAGAGACAACTCTATGACCTTGGGCCTAGATACCAGGAAGAAGGCCCCCGTTGACATGATATCTAAACAGCGCGGTGCAGAGAATATGGGTGATATTTCCTCTGCGCCCGATGTCAGCAATGGTCATTCAGATCCGTTTTTGGAAGAACCCGACCACGAATCAGAGGAAGACACCGACAAGGCGGCAGAATTGGAACTCTTGAAAGCTCTTGAGGCTGCCAAGGCGGAAATGAAGATGCGCCAATTGCCTCTGGAGACAGTGGCCACTGCGAGAAAGCCGAGTGCTACCTCAAGTCTTCCGGTCTTTGGGGCATCATCAGTTAAAACAACCAGTTCTATGGGATCTGGAGCGGCCTTCGGGTGGGATTCCGCGAATGGAGACGACGGAGATGACTGGGAGGCAGACGATTTGACAACCTTGAACAGTAAGAAAGGAATTTTGTTGGTTTTTTTTGAATAGTTCATCAAGCAAAACATGGCATGATTTCTGATGTGTGATTTTTATGTTTATTAGCTCCTTCGGGCCTGTCGCCATCCTCTGCGCCAGTGGAGCCAGAAGAAGACGAGGCGACACGGAAACAGCGCGAGCAGGCGCAAGCGGAAAAGCAGGAGCAACTTCGTCAGAAGCGCGATCAGAAGCAGCAGGAAATGCAGGCGAAGAGGGAAGCCAGACGCCAGCAATTGGCAGAGAAACAGCTTCAGCGAAAGGCGTCCAGTACAGATGTCAAACCAGCTGTGGCCAAGATTGCGCCTGTTCCACTGGCAGCACCCGTCCCACTGCCAGTGCCTGCCTCTTCTACCATTTCCGACTCTTTGTCCTCTAAGCCGTCTTCCAAGAAGAGTGTCCTCCAAGTTCCCGAGGACTCATCCGAGGAAAAGGATGATTGGGACACGGAAGCAGATCTGGATTTGGGCGATCTCCATAAGCAGGCGGGCCCTGTCGAGGATGAGCTGTTCAAGGATCTGGAGGTGTCCTACAAAGCGCCTGCCTATGTCGGGACCGGAGCGGTGATGGGTAACCATAGCAACGGAGGTCTTTCGGGATCCACAGTGTCCATTGCTTCTTCGACCTCTTCTTCAGTCACGTTGTCCAGTTCTGCAACCATCCCATCCAAGCCCTTGTCGAGTCCTACCTTTGGATTCAAGACCGCCATCAAGACCTCCACCTTTTCCACTAAAACGACAACTACCTCGACGACCTCAACAGCTGCATCCACAACCAGCGTTCATGGTTCCCTGAGCGGACGATCCAGCCCGTCGTCAACCCCCAAACGGGCTGCATCTCCTCTTTTGAGGACCGTGTCTAGCTCCAGCAGTTTGAATGGGCTAAACAAGTCTTCGACCATCGCCTCTCTTGGACCAAAACCAGTACCGGCAGCCCCAACGGCTATTCTCGAGACGATACCTTCGCTCGCACCACAGGAGATCACTGTGGAGGACGATGGATGGGGAGATGACTGGGAGTAAGTCTGCTCTCGATTGAGAATTCTGTCTGTCCCAATAAAAGTCATGCTCATACCCTTTTTGGATGTCTGATGCTGATGAAGATGATGAATGTGAACAATCGGAACCTCAATCAATTACAAAAGTGGCCAAGAGCCACTCTAGCGCCTCGCATCTGCCTCGCATTTGCCAGTGTGCGGGGCTTGTTACCCCTTTTAAAAAAATTATATTTCAAGTTTTTGAGAAAGATGAAGAGCAAGATGAAAGACGAAGAGAAATCCGATACTCACCCAACCCATCTAGCTAGTCACCGCCCTGCACACAGGCCCGAGGTGAGGTATCTTTGGAGTGGGGCATTCGCCCTCACGCATCGGGTTTGACCCCGAATACGACCCCTAACCAGACAATATACCCTCAGCGCCAACAGAGGCGGCCCCCCCACACACCACACATGCTTTAAACTAAATGAAAGGGGAAAAAAAGGAAAGGGGTTTTGTTTGACGAGACAACCTCGTGGTTCTTGAAAGACGTTGGAAGGAAGCTCAAGGCCGAGAGCGGGCCTTGCTAGCATGACCGCAGAGAGCGGTCGTCAAGATTTCTTGGTTCTTGTTGGCGTGCCAACAAGATGGATGGAAGACAGACAGTTCAAAAACGGCAGGGCACGAGGAAGGGGGGCCATATGTGCCGAATGAAAGAGGGCGGGCAGGCAAGCATGACGGGGGCAGGTGGGCCTCGATGCCAAAAAAGAGCCAAACCAAGGAGGATAGCAGGATGCAAGACGCAGTTGAAGCGCGCCAGGAATGGTCCAAGTCTCGAACGGATCGACCTCTGTAGAAGTGTTAGACCTCTTAAGAAGTGCTAGACCTCCTAAAAAGTGCTAGACCTCTGAAGAGGTGCAAGACCCGCGAGTAGTTGCGAGGACCAAACCATGTCAGCAACCCGCATCGAGTTCAAGCAACGCAAAAAAGAGCAGTCGCGAGAACCTCTTGGTGGCGTAGGGCCGTGGCCACAATGTCTGGTCTTGTCGCGCAAGTAATGCGAGAAGGGTGGGCCAATGAACCGAATGGAGGGCGGTCATTCTTGAAGGCATAACGGGCAGAGGCTTCGTCGCCGAAAGGAGGCCGGGCCAAGGATAGCGGCACAAGAGGGCGGCATGGCTCGAGGTCGCAAAGGAAGCAACCAAGGTCTTGACTTGGTGGCAAGGGATGGTCGTTGAGGGATGCTTGCTTGGGGGTCACCGATAGGGGCGACTTGGACCGAGGCAGGAGACCGATGGTTCTTGACGGCAATGGATGTCCGACATGGCAGGCAGAGGAGGACTGGGCCCGGTGGTTTGTGCTTTGAGGTGGCTTTGGAAAGGAGGAGAAGATTGTGGTGAAGAACAGGAAAAAAGAAGGGTGGGAGAGGGCTGGTATTTATGATTGGAGTGGGCGGGGGACCCGATCCAGCGCTCTTTTTCCCCGTCGTATAAAACACATGCAAATTTCATTATTTCCTCTCTTTTCCAACTGTTTCCTTCACCTTCCGTCCCCTTTCCTGCCCTTGTCCCCTCCCTTTGCCACCATCCTTATCCCATCTGTTCATGTGAATCAACCCGTTATCGCCCACCAATGTTTACCGCTATGGTCCCTCCGGCGTTTCCTTTTTGGTAAAAAGTCCCGAGTATGACTCAAAATGTAAGCAATCTCTCTCCTTCGAATCTCGACCAAGAATGGTCATGGACATGCGCGGCGAATGGCGGAATGGGTGCATTCAGGGACGAGGATTCTTGCTGCTCATTTGCATCAGCACCCTGGCAAGCTTCATTCCTTCCAAAGACGACTCCTTCAAACTCACATATGAAAAAAAATATGACTCGGGAGAAGGTCACTGCGCTCGGAGAGATCAAGCGGCTTTGATAAAAAAAAACTGACTCGGGACTTGAGTGAGGCTTGGCAGAAAGAACGTGACCCTAGGAAGAAGCGCAGCGGCGCGTTTCCTACGCTCTTTGCTTCTTTTTTTCTTCTTGCGAAGAGGTTCTGGCGCGAAACCGGCGCGTTTCCTACGCTCTTTTCTTCTTTTTCTTCTTGCAAAGTGGTTCCGGCGCGTGTCCTACACTCTTTTCTTCTTTTTTTCCTCTTGCAAAGCGGTTCTGTCACGAAACCGGCGCGTTTCCTACGCTCTTTTCTTCCTTGTTTCCTCTTGCAAAGCTGTTCTGGCACGAAACCGGCGCGTTTCCTACGCTCTTTTCTTCTTTTTTCTTCTTGCAAAGCTGTTCCGGCGCGAAACCGGCGCGTTTCCTACGCTCTTTTCTTCTTTTTTCTTCTTGCAAAGCTGTTCCGACGCGAAACCGGCGCGTTTCCTACGCTCTTTTCTTCTTTTTTCTTCTTGCAAAGTCGTTCCGGCACGTGTTCTACGCTCTTTATGTGTTTTCTTCCTCTGAGAAGTCTCTTTTTATTTTTTTGAAAGATGCGTTTTCGGCTCAGGACAAGATTTTAACCCAGGTTTTGCACCTGTAGGCAAAGATCTGTACCAAACACTACTGAGTATAAAGCATAAAGCAGCAGGAGAGAAAGAGGACTTGGGAGCAGACAATGCATGGAATTTATGGACTCGACGGATTCATGAATTAGGAGTAATTCAGAGGACCAGGACAGGACAGGACATTATTTTGGAAAAGAAGAACACAGGAATGTAGGAATGCAAAAGGACAGGACGTTACTTTGGGAAAAGAAGAATGCAGGAATGTAGGAATGTAAAGGACAGGCAGTTCATGGAAGAAAGCCATGCAAAGTTTTGATTCGAGCACGCATCATTTCAAACACAATTGCCCAAATACCACACCAGCCAATGAAGTACGCGATTTTTATTATCTAAATTTGAGCGACGGGTGCAGTTGCTGCTGCCATTTGGTCCGTGAGTCGAGTCAAGTTCCGATTGTAATCCTCCATACCGACAAAGTCCTCCGCTTTTGTTGCGTGGATCAGAGCATCCTTGAACTCTCCCAGCGCCAAATCGTTCTTGCCGTCCATCTGGATGAAAAGAAGAAAATAAAAGAACAAAAGCAGTGTTAGAGCAACAATCAACTTGAGCCAAATTCCATTTCAACAGGTGCGCTAAGAGGCGGAGTTCCAGTCTCTCTCTTTTACCTCGTGGATCAAACCAAGGGTAGAAAGACCCAATGCTGCACATTCATCACAGTCCCTATGTTGGCCACTCTTTTCTTTGGCCATGGCGATCGCCTTTTGCATCCATCCAAGAGCCTCCTCCACTTTCTTTTGCTGTTCCTCCGAGAGAGCAGTAGCAACCTTGGCGGATTTGGTGTTGTCGGACGCTGATGATGAAGAGGACCAGAGTTTCCATGAGGATGACTTCTTTTTCTGATCAACAGAGCCAGAAGCTGTGGATGAAGCTTCAGCGGAAGGGGCAGAGGTCGAGGTAGTGGCAGCTCCGTACAACGTCTCGCCAATACTGTTCATCAAAATAGCCTCCCGACAATACCACATATCCTGTTCCAATTTTTCTTCCTTGGATACAACTTTGGGGGTCGAGTGCGTTGCGGTAAGGCGATGGTCCTGGACCGATTGAAGTGCCTTGACAAACAACGACAAGGCGTAGTCGAAGCGATGCTGTCGAACATACAAAGCGCCCAAAGTCGAAAGTAATCCCACCTCCTCAGAAGCAACCTTGGAGAGTGATGAAGAAGTTGATGATGGTGATGATGATGATGATGATGCTGTCTCTGTTGATTTCTTCTTGATCTCTGTAAACGTGCTCAGTGTCCAGGCCAGGGCTTCCTCTGCCAATTCATATTCTCCCAATCGCATCCAGCAATCCGCTGCAGCCTTTGCATACATAAGTCCATCCTCCTTCGTCATCAGTGGCCGCTCCTTTGAGGATCCAAAAAGCAAAGAGACGGGCGAGAGCATGGACGAGGACGATTCCTGTTCCATGACTTCCCTATCTGACAACTTCCAAAGTCGGGTCCAAATCGTAGCTGCCTGTTCATCGCTTCCAATCCTGGCATAGAATCTCGCCAGTCGATTCTGAATTCCTGTCAATGCCTTGTCCTTTTCCATCCTCAAGAATCGAATCCGATCTGTTTTATCTTGTTCCTGTTGGGTAAGCTGATGTTCTTGATCCTTTGAAGCTGACGCCTCCATAGCCTTCTTCAATTCTTGTCGGGTCAACTCGAGCGCTCTTTCATAATAGATCTCGGCAACTTTGGGATCCGGTGAAATCTCCTCTCTGACCCAAGCACCGTGGAGACAGTTTTGGACTGTGGATGAGGTGCCCTCGGGACTTGGGCACTTGTAGTTTTCCAGGTAGGCGTGACTGCCGGCATAGACGAAAAACCCAAGGGCGACAAGGGAGGAGGAGATGACGACGATATTTTGAACCAGTCGGACTGTGGTGATGAGGGACCGGCCTACAGGGGAAAAACTGGGATCGGAGCCGGCGGACGAATAGGCACGTCGAGCCACCGCGTTGTTGGCAAAGTTGTGAGGACAAACTGATCTTGTTGATGTGGCGGAGACATGAATTGATCTTTGATGCAAAGAGGAAGCCCATGAAAGCGACAGGGGTGATTTCAGCACGGCGGGGGATGATGACGACGCCAGGCGGGAACCAGCTCGCGCAGCGAGGATGAATGCTCGGCTCGAGGACATGGTGAGACTGGGGAAATGTAAATGTTGGACAAGAAGAAAAAGACGAGATCAAAAGGGGACGCGGAACATTCTCGGACATGCGAAAAAGGCGGCCAAGATAAAGTCACGTGAAATATTATATATTTATCCTTGTTATTTATTCCAGGTCCTTAGGAGAGGTGGTGTCAAGGGGTCTCGGTGGCACCTTGCCGAGGAGTTGTCCAACTCGCTCAGTCCAGTTTCCTTGCACTTTGATTGATATCCTGGAGTAGATGCGTAGACGTCCCGTTTAGTTCCATTGGGTCTACAAAGGAGAACGGTAAAGAAGAAATATTCAAGTCGTTAGAGCAACACAGGACCATTGAACAACATTGTACTCGTGAGAACAAATCATACATTCGTGGGCTCTGGAGCCGCTTCCTGTACTGCAAACGCCGAGGTTTTCTTGTCCTGTGCCAGTTTTTTGGCGAGATGTCCTCCTCCTTGTTGAACGCCTCTTCGTTCCGCCTGTTGTTGAAGAAGGGAAGAAAAAGAAAAAGAATGAACAAACATTCCCAAGCGGACAGTGCACACCGCTTCCCCCAGCCCTCTGTGCCTCCCTCCAATTAGAGCGATTTACCAAAAGGCAGAGAGTTGAGAGAGTTTGGACACGAGTTTCTCACTTACAGCTTCCGCTCTCTTTTGAGCAGCCAACGCGGAGGCGGATAATTCGCCTGTGGGTGGAGTTTGTGAACTACCTCCTAGGATCTGTCCCTGAGAGGAGGGCGAGGCAGGGGTTTGTGATTGTTGTTGGAGTTTAGTTTTTCCCGCTGCTGTTCCAAGACGCTGTCCAGCGGGGACAACTGTGGAGGTGTTGGCGCCCCCGAGGACGTGGCCTTGTCCTTTGCGGTCGGGTTTTCCACAGCAAGCACCCATGTTTGGTTGTGTTGAAGAGAGGGGTGATAACGGGAGTGTGAAACAGAAGAGAAAGGAAAAAGAGAGGGAGAGAGGGATGGAATGGGGCAGTTAGGGAAGGACAGATGAATGGAAGGATGGATGAATGGAAGGAATGGATGAATGAATGGAAGAGCGAGAGTGAGGAAGAGCGTCTCCTTTTCACTCTTTTTTTTTTTTTTTTTTTTTTTTTTGGGTTGTGGCCACAGACGACTGATTGTGATCGGACGAGAGGATCTGGTTTCTTTTCTAGAGTAAAAGTAGTCTCGATAATTTATCATTTATCATTTATCATTTATCCACCAGCATCTCTTTTGTCAACAAGGCGCAAAGGCACAAGGCACAAGGCACAAGACAAGGGCGTAGAAAAGAAAAGACAGGGCTGTGGCAATTGCGGCAATGGCGGGGCGGGGGGAGTGGCCGGCACCAGCCAAAAAGAAACCGGGAATAGCCACAGGGCGTTCTGAGCCCGTGCAGGGAAGGAATAGGAAACGCAGCAGTGTGTATGTGAATGTGAGTGTTGTTGTGCTCACACTTGTAATATCCATTCAATGTCCATATGCCCATATGCCCATGCTGTGGCCATATTGTTGTTATTGCATCTGCCGCCTCTCTTGTCCCTTCCTTCCCCTCTTCTTCCCTTCTCCACCTCTCTCGCCTCTTCCTTCTCTCTTCCCCTTCCTTGCCCTCTTCTCCTTGCCCTGCAGATAGCCATACCTCCACCCCCTCCTCCTTTTCATCTTGTCTGCTCGCCTGCCTCTCATCATCCCCCCTGTTCATCCATCCAATCCGCCGCATTCTCTCCCTCTCTCCCTCTCTCCCTCTCTCCCTCCCCCCGATGCGTGAGCCACGAGAAACCACCCTGGCTCGCCGTTTGTCCATGCACACCCCAAAACCATCGCCCTCGCCTCCGCACCATCCCCTTCCTTCCACTCCCCTTCACCCCATCAGCAACATCTCAAACTCACCTTCCGCTCATGCCTCCTCTCCTGACCGCAACTTTAAACGCGCCAGTCTGCCGTCCTTCAACCAGCCACCACCCTCTGTTCTGGATCCTACCGCCACTCGGAAAAAGAACGACGTCGAGCTCGACCACTATCCGTTCCAAAGAGATATCCTAGCAAATTCCAACCATGATGCTTCTTCCCATCCATCCTCGCCCGTATCAGCACACAACCCCGGTTCAGGGTCAATATCTGGATCGTCGACATCAGCGTCTTCATCTACAGTACCAGGGTCGGGACCAATCTCGATATCGAGCTCTCTTCCCCCTACATTGCCCACATCATCCTCAATAGGGGCTAACAACATCCCACAACGACCCCCTTCCAATGGAGGCAATGGATCGGTACACTCTGCACGTACAGCCCTTGGATCAGTTTTGGCTTCTTCCCTGGGCGGGGCTTTGTCCTCCAAATTCCCAGCAACAGATCCTGTACCTCCGATCCGAAAGGGTTCTTTGATGAATGACACCAACAGTATCAAGAGTGGTACGACAACGCTTTCTGGAAGCACAGCATCCAACTCGACCTCATCGACGGCCACAGGAACCCCCATCCTTGGAAGTAACGGCAATAATAGTAACAGCAACAACAACAGTGGATTTCCAAGTTATACCCCAGACGTGTTCATTAATATTGGCAGGACGTCAGCCTCGCTCCCCCAGATCTTGATGCCCAAGAAGCGTGTGGCGAGGGATATTGCGTCTAATCTGAGCTATATTGCAGCCTGGTATTTTTTCAGTACCGCCCTGTCCATCTACAACAAGGTATTGCCCAAACAAGGAAAAAAAAAGGGCACACGAGAACAGAGTTGTGGATGCTTCCCCTCACAGAAAAAACCTAACAATGAAAAAATGTTTCAATGGGTCCACTAGAATCTGATGGGAAAAGACAATTGGAACTTCAACCTGCCGTTGTTTGTCTCTTCGGTCCATGCAGGTCTTCACTTTGTGATCACGGCTTGTTTAATGCACTTTTGGCCAGAGGTCTTTGATGCGAGTCGGTCAGGAAAAGGCGGTCGATTGACCATTCACAGTTATGTGACCCAAGTGGTAAGCTTTTTTTTTTTGTTCTTGTTGTTTTTACTGTTGTTTAGTTGGCTCCAGAGCGTCAAAACTGTCGAGCGACAGGCTCGTCCAGGAAAGAAATTCAGCCCGGGAAAATGTGGTTCCATGGATCAGGGTGGCGGGAATCAGCATTGGATACGAGAAGTGACATGTGTATAACAACAATGCAAGCAACAATGGACCCGCAGTAGATGGCGCCCTTGCAGGACAAGGCCAACGATAGGACCTATTTTTTGTTTAAAAAAAAAAAGGTCTTTTGCTGGAGTAAGGATCATGCCGGATGACTGAGAATACGATCTATAACCACTTTGGAAAATTGTTTTCGTTCTGGATCTCTTTAGGTCCCATGCGCGGTCGCTGCAGCTCTTGAGATCTGCATGGCCAATGCTTCGCTCATGTACATTACTCTTTCATTTTATACCATGGTAAAGGGCTATATTGGTTCTTTTTTCTTTTCTTTTCTTTTCCCATTGTTATTAATTTTTTTGAGCCGAGTCAGATGCTGACCCCCTCTGTCACCATTACTCGACTCTTCTAGATCAAATCCAGCACGCCAATCTGGGTTCTGTTATTTGCCTTCACCTTCAGATTGGAAAAGCCCAGGATGAGTCTTATCTTAATCATTGGCGTGATCGTAGTCGGCGTGATCCTGACGGTGGCGGGCGAAACACAGTTTGACATGACTGGATTTCTGTTGGTATTATTGGCGGCCGTGATGTCTGGATTACGCTGGTCGTTGACACAAATGTTGCTGCAAAAGGATCAATTAGGGATGGACAACCCTGTGGCGACGCTTTATTACATCAGTCCCATCATGTTTGTGATCATGTCGATCCTTTCCTTGATCATCGAGGACCCGTTCGTGGCGTTTGCGTCATCGGATTTCTTTACAGATTTCAGGACGGGAACTCTGACCATGTTGATGGCGTGTGGTGGCGGTCTTTTGGCGTTTGCCATGACGGTAGCGGAATTCAAGCTGATCAAGAACACGGGTACGGTGACGCTGTCGGTGGCAGGCATCAGTAAGGAGATTGTGGTCATCTCGCTCAGCATGCTGATCTTTGGCGATCGATTGACGCTTGTGAACCTGTTGGGGTTGATGGTCTCCGTTGGTGGTATCATGGCCTATGTAAGTTTTTTTCCCTTCGTTTCTGTGTTGTTGTTGTATTTGTTTGCTGACAGAGTATTTGAGGAAGGGAGCGGGGATAGCCTTCTTATTCTGCCGCACAAGAGGTTCTTTTTGGATAAATGATGAAAAAATACTCACATCTTTCTTGTCGGTGGGTTACTTTTATAGAACTATATCAAAATCCGAAAGATGCAGCAAAGTCATGGTGATTACGAACCATTAGGTCCGCGGCATCATAAGGGCGACAACACTGATTAAAAAACATAGAAACGCCTCCATAAACCTTTGCATTTCTTGTACTCCTTCCTTTTTCCTTTCTTTTCTTTTCTTTGGTACATGGGTTTATTATGATTGATGGTCAAAACACAAAAAATAGATGCAATTATTGACGGCGTGAAGGCGCAGAGGGTCGATCCAAGATTTACAAAGGCACATAAGCATTGTTGCCACTGCGCGCTCCACTCGCTTGAGGTGGTTGCTGTTGCTGCTGCTGTTGCTGTGAAGGGTATTGGAATTGAGAGCCGGAGAAGGGGCGGGTATGATTCGGCGTTGGAGGAGGGGATGCCGAGTATTGTGTCTTTGGCACATAACCACCAGAGGCTGCTAAGGGGACCATGGGTCTAGGTGAAGAGTTGGCGGACCGGTCGCGATAGTCCATCAAGTTGACGGTCTCTGAAGGGGTACCCCTTGATGCTGGTGTCATCATGGACCTTGCTGTCGCTGAAGAGGCCGTAGGCATGATCACATCATCCTCCACAATCAACATTGGGGTTTCTTCCACCCTGGGTCGACTCGCGTTTGGCAAAGGAGGTGGGGCGTAAGGAGAAGAGTTGGAGCCGCTACTGCCCATCCGGTTTCCTCCTGACGATGCTCCTCCTGCAACAGCCGCTGCCGGGACAAAAGAAGCCGAAGAACCAGAAAGCCGAGACGGAGAATTAGAGAAAGAAGGAGGTGTCATTGGGGGTGCAGGAAAAGTCGCCCCAGACGACGCGACCGACATCCCACCCGTTGAAAACCGGTTATCCTGTTGTTTTTGCAAACGTTCCTGCATCATGATAGCGGACGGTCCCTCAAACCCAGAGTTGTTGTTATTCCTGTTGAGAGTCCGACCACTGGACGTGGTCGAGTTGGAGACGGGGGCAAGAGGGCTACCGCCACCGGTTGCTCCTGTCATGTCGTACTGACTGTTGAGACTTTTTGCCATGTCCAGCCGGTATTTCTGCTGCATCTCCAGTTGAAGTGGTGATTGTTTGAACTTGTTCTGTCCTGCCATCAACATCTCTCTGGACGAGGTCTTGCTGCCGGGGGTGTCAATGCCATCTGCATGCACACTCACGGGTTCGTAGCCAGGTTTCATAAAGTAAGCATCTTGACGCTTGACCTTCTTGTTGTTCAGTCCGTTGCCCTTCTTTTTCTTGGGAGCCTTGGGTGGAGCCACATACTGGGCAGCTTTGTAGACTTGATACACACCAATGGCCACACCAATGCCCAATACTGCCGAGACCAAACCCACCAACAATTTACCCTTGGACGGGTCCATGACCCACACTGCTTCTGTTTCTGTTGGAACCGGCGTCTGAACTTGCATCCCTTCTGGGAACAAGCTTGGACTCACAGTTCCTGGGGCTAACGATGCAGGGGCTTTGCCCTCGAACCGAATCGACCCCACCACAGTCATGACGCCCGTGTGGGGCCAGTAACCGACAGCAGAGGAGACTCCAACCTGACAGTACAGATCCTCATACAGATTCAAGGCTGCATGCAAATCATTCGTACTGCCGAACGCGTACGTGACACCCTCAGGGACGGAGGTCGCATCTAGAAGCACGCATGTCTTGCTGATAAGGTAGGCAGATGTTCCTAATTGGGCTCCCGTCGCATCCTTAAAGCCCACGATGATGTGATTATTGGTTGGGACAGGGCCTGCTGGGGTGGCCAAGGTCCCTTTGCCGCCTGCTCCTGAAGGTGGTGTGGGAAGTGATTGAGAGGGAGAAGGGGCTGGGGGTCCAGCACTGGGCGAGGCCGAGGGTTGAGGTTCAGGGGATGGCGAGACGTCTGGGGAGGGGTTTGGGCTGGGGCTGGGGCTAGCACCGGGATTAGTGGGGTCGTTGGGGTCGTTGGGGTCAGTTTCCTCTTGGGCTAGGACTCCTTGGGTCGAGAGGAGGGCTAGGCAGACGAGCAAGGTGAGGAAGAGGAAGGAGACGATACCATGGTGGCGTCGCATTTCTTCTTTTGGGTCGTGTGTGTATGCAATGTATGGGGTGTGGGCGTGTGGTTCCTGTCGGTCTCAGTTACGTATTTCTGTCCCCTGTTTTGGTGTCTGTCGCGTGAGGGGAGAGTGAGCGGGAAAGTACTCTTTCCTTGGGATGTGGAAACAGAGGATGAGCGAACAGGAGAGATCAACAAGAAGGAAGAGAGGAAGAGGAATGGAAAAAAAAGGACAAGATGGAGGAGTGCAGATGAAAGAAAAGGTCGCGTGAGGTGGAGAAGGACGAGGAAGAGAAAAGGTCGTGTGGTACAGTACCAGATGCAAAGGGGGGGAAGCGAGTGGGAGGAGGAAAGGAAAGAAGCGAAATGAACAAACGGGCGAGGGGTATTTTTAGGGCGAGAGTTTTTTTCTGCCGCTGTTTGGTTTGTGCGAGTGTTGCACGGAGCAAAGAGAGAAGGGGGCCTGGAGGCGACAACAGCAGGAAAACAGGAAAACAGGGAAGCGTTCGTGCGTTCTTCCTCACCCTCCTCACGCGAGCGGCTCTTTGGAGTTGAATGGCAGTGTAATTCAAACACTCAGCCAAAAAGAAATTTTGGAGCGACGAGCGGAACGGAATGAACCCCGCTGGCAAGGCAGGGCACAGGGGAGAGGGAGCCCAGTTTTATCGCAATCATCAATTGCCAGCTCTTTCGCCGCCTCCCTCCCCTAGTCTGGTCTTCGACCTCAGCCCAGACTCTCCTGTCAAGTTCCGGATCAACGATGGGTGGGAACGGATCGCTGGTTTACCGCTGTGATGTATCTGCGCAGGGGGGCAAGACTCTTCTGATGCCTCACCCTTACTCCTAACATTGTCGTTTCGCCTTTTTGGCCGTCTCTCTCTTTCTCTCTCTGGGTAAGTTATTGAATTCTTGAACTCTTGAACAAAGATACAAAAATGATGAAAAAAACCCACAGGTACACCGATTCCCAAAACAGGACTTCTCCCCGATCAGAAAGTTGACAAAACCCTGTTTATTTTTCTTTACGCCACCACTGTGTCTTCTTGATCCTCGGAATCGAATGCCCCCATCGTGTTCACCACCAACTGAACCATCTCCAACGATGAATTGACTACTGTCCTCAAAAGCTTGAGTGTTGATGTTTGAAAATCACTAGACGAAAAAATATAAGAAAAAAAATATTAGATCGGGGTGACAACACTTAACAAAGGTACCATCGAAACGTAGGATGTTACTTACAGCAACAAGATGTTGTCTTCAGTGCTAATGGTACGCCTAGAAACTTCAGGCTTCAGATCCTTGTCCACATCCAGCACATGGGCCGCGATCTTGGCCAGTCGCGGTGAGGGAAATGGGATCCGTAGTGAACTATGAAACGCGCAGAGGGAAAGGTATCGTTAAAGACAGATCGCCCCAGGGTACATTCTTCCTTGGAGAGTACTAAAGTACTGTATCCTGCTATTGATTCCATCCACGTAAATGACTGACTAGTCGATCCACTGCAGGCTGTTTTCTGGTCAGTCTATTTTTTTGTCTGGCAATTCCATGCATTCTTTCTTTCCTCCTGGTCGTATCACATTACGTTATCTTTTATCTTCATGGTGCAGGTTGACCCATCCCCGGGAAGTATACAGTCAGATATAGCCATTTCTTCTCCTCCTTTCCCCCCCTTTCGAGCGTTGTTCCTGCAACAGGAGGAATCGGTCGTTCCGCAGCGCCTTTTCTGTGTCGACGTGAATCTCCAAGAGCAAACATCCTTTCGAAGGCCTAGAATCCAAAGCCACTGTCTTGACAATTCTGTCAACTCCTGAATGCCGACAACTGGAGTGCAATGTTCTACTAGGATCGCGTCTTACAGATGCTCGTTTAATGCAGTGAGAGCCATGGTATTGTCGAACGAATGGTTGTTGGGCAAACATGCATTCTTGCTGCAGAAAACGAAAATGACAAAATTCATCACGTGATGGTATCAAAATCCAAAAAGCCCAAAGTTACCAAGAGCAGCGATTTTTGGGATTTTTTTTTATTCACGAGGATGAAAGGAGAAATGTGACAATGACAAGAGAAAAGAAGCAGAGGGGGGATAGTTGATAGTTGAGAGAGGTCAAAGAAAAAGTAGATAGCGAGGATCCAATAATTTACTCTTCGTCCTCCTCGATGATGTGATCACCAGACATGTTCAAGCGCTTGTCCTTCTCGACCTCGAGCTGACCATAGAGCAAGTAAAGGGCCTTCTCGTTGGCCTCCAAGGTGCCGACAATCGTGAACATGCGCTCGCCAGTCTCATCATGGGGGACCTTGGCGATCGAGATACGGGATCCTGAAAGACGACGGATCTCTGAGATCTTGGAGCCGCCCTTTCCAATGATACATCCAACCATGTCGGCAGGGATCGAGATCTCCTGAGTGCGAAGGTTGGCGTTGTTGGCCTGGCCGAAAGCGGGTTCGCGGTACTGAGTGTCATCACGGGCCTGACGAGTAAAGTCGGAGCCGTTTCCGGTGCGCGAGGTGTAGCTGCCGTTGTTGGTGCGGGAAGCGTTGGCGGCAGGGACATTGTTGGTGGAGGGGTTGGTGTAGACAGGTCCAGCTCCAGGCAAGCGAGGGCCCGAAGGGTTGTAGAGGACGGTGCCGACGCCACGCTCCCAATCGTCGACCAAGCACTTGCCAATCTCGTAAATGGCAATGCGGATGGCATCAATGGATCCCTGGACTTCAACAACACGCTCCGTTGACTGGGGGAGCATCTCCTTGGAGGCGACCATGCGAGCCGAGGAAGTATCCTGGATATGTTTGATCTTCAATCCCTGGCGACCAATGATGGTTCCCATGAGGTTGTGGGAGATCAACAGGCGAACAGACGAGGTCTGGACTGCAGGACGAAGGGCGCTGGCAGGGGTACCTGGGGGGGAGGCCGTGATGGGATGGTCCAAGAGACTCTGGGCGATCAAAGAGAAAGCCTAGAGAGAGGGAGAGAGGGAGAGAGGGAGGGAGGGAGAGAGAAAGAGACAGTAGGTTCAAAGAATTAGCAGGGATATTTTCCGTGGGCAATACAACAAGAGAAAAGAGAGCAGACATATGTCAGTCTGCCAAAAGCGGTGGGTGACACGCAGGGTCTCGAGGAGAATGAGATATATAAAGTGTCGCGCCCCACTCTTGCTCGAGTGTCCATGGACACACAAGGAGTACGCTTCCTCATTCCTGTTTTGGATGAGGAGTATGATCCTGCTTCCAGTAGAGATGAAAGAATGAATCTTTTATATCCAGTATACTTGAAGAGTTGCTCCATCCCGTAAACTGCTAATTCCAGTATGGCGTGAGCTGTCTGTCCATTGGTGTCCATTTCTGAAAAAAGCACCTCTTGTTTGTTCCTCCAGAGGCTGTTGGGGTGCATTGTCGATAGAATAGGGTCCTGATGTCCTAGAGAGATACTGAAATCCAGTTAAAGCGGCGCTGTATCCGTACCTTGGCAACACCCTCGATGGTACCAGTGACAGTGAGGACACGGTCATGGACACCCTGGACGACCTTGGAGACACCGGCCTTGACGCCGGTCTGGTCTCGGAGATCAGCAACGTTCTTGCCAGCCTTGCCAATGATGACTCCGGCCTCCTTGGTGGAGACGAGGGCACGGAGGGTCAAGGGGGCGTCGGCATCGGGAGCCTCGCCATCCTTGATGAGGTCGTGATCATTGTCATAGTGACCCTCGTGGGCGTGTTCGTTAGCGTCCTTGGCGAGAGACATTTTGAAGGTGGCAGGAAGAGAGCGAGCGAACTTGGAGGGAGAAGGGGAGGAGAGGAGGGAGAGAGATGAGATGGAGAAAGGGGAAGGAGATGAAGAGAAGGGAGGGGAGAGGGGCGGACGGACAGAGGAAGGATGAAGATGAAGTGAATAAAAGAAGAAAGGCGTAAGGGAAAAGAGCAAGAGCAAGCAGCAGACCTTGAAAAGAACAAAAAGGGTCTGGTCACGTGCAGGGTGACTGCGAACTGGATGGCGAGTCTGTTGACGAAGATTTGGTGGCAACGCACAGGGACAGGCACGGGAATGGGAACAGGAGCAGGAACGAGAAAAGATCTCTTTCTCTTGAACAGAGGACAATCTCTCGGTGGATCGGGAGGAAGAAGGATATGCTTCTTGGAGTGGATGGAAGCATGACCTCCATGTAGACGACTGAAGGTGGTGGGTGGTCAAAGAAGGGATCGAACAAAGATGACGCACACCTGGCGATTTTTTTCTCCTTTTCTGGCACCCCTTCTCTCTGGAGCACACTCACTCGGCACACTCCGACCGATCTGCACACTGCACACTTCACACTCACTGCACACACTGCACACACTCAATTTCACACTCTCCAGGAATCCACACATCGATTCTTGCTCCTCTCTATCTCTCTTTCTCTCCTTCTACGCTCTACTGCGCTCTCTCTTTTTACTTCATTTCTTTTCATCTTTTATTCATTCATCTCTTCTCCTTCTCTCCTTCCGCCCATCCCTTCCCTCCCCCCTCATGAGCTCATCCTTCTCCAGGGCTGCATCCTCCCTTGCCGGAGGCCGATGCTCTCGATTGCTCGCCAGATCCTACTCCCTGGCCAATCCCCACCCGCACCCACAGCGCATCCGCACCCGATTCTTCTCTTCAGAGAAACAGCCCCCAAAGAATAACAACAACAACCCAAGCAACAGCAACAACCCCAGCAACAAGGACGGCAACCACGGAAACAACAACAACAACAACAACAACAACAACAACGATGGTCCTCCCTCGATCGAAAACTTTTTTGGCAAGATGCTTCGAGATGCCGCAAAGCAAATCGAGAACAATGGCCAGGCCACAAAGAACGGAGGCAACAACCCCGCCGGCAACAGAAACACCAGCAGCAGCAACAACTCGAACCGACCCAGCAATAACAGCAGCAGCAGCGGCAACAAGCAACAGCCACAGCAGCCTCTCGGCGGTGGTCGCAAGCCAACACCACCTCCCGAGGGTCAGTTTTACAGCATGACCTTGAACCCCAGCACAGTCTTGCCCTTGGCCTTCACCTCCTATGTCCTCTACAAGGCCATGTCCCCCTCCGACAACCTCAGAGAGATCACCTGGCAAGAGTTCCGGTCCACCTTCTTGGATCGTGGTCTTGTTGACCGTCTTGTTGTCTTGAACAGGAACCGTGTCCGAGTCTACCTCCGTGGTGACGCCCCCTCCCAGATCCCGGGAACGTTGGGTCAGGCTCACGGAACGACCTATACCTTCAGCATTGGCTCCGTCGAGGCCTTTGAGCGCAAGCTGGAAGAGGCGCAGGCAGAGCTGGGTATCCCCGGATCGGAGCGTATCCCCGTCTCGTTCCGTGACGAGGTCAATGTCTTGGGCACATTGCTTCACTTTGCCCCCACCCTGTTGATGATCGGTGTCTTGGTCTTTATGGCCAAGAAGGGTGCTGGAGGAGCTGCCGGTGGATCCGGCATCTTTGGCGTAGGCAAATCCAAGGCCAAGATGTTCAACCAGGAAACCGACATTGCCGTCAAGTTCAAGGACGTGGCCGGCATGGACGAGGCCAAGCTCGAGATCATGGAGTTTGTAAAGTTCTTGAAGAACCCTGCCGCATACGAGAAATTGGGTGCCAAGATCCCCAAGGGCGCAATCCTGAGTGGACCCCCCGGAACCGGAAAGACCCTTTTGGCCAAGGCCACTGCAGGCGAGGCCGGTGTACCCTTTTTGAGCGTTTCTGGATCGGAATTCGTGGAAATGTTTGTCGGTGTTGGAGCCTCGCGTGTCCGGGACCTGTTTGCAAATGCAAAGAAGCATTCGCCTTGCATCATCTTTGTGGACGAAATCGATGCCATTGGAAAGGCGCGTGGCAAGGGCGGTCAGTTTGGTGGCAATGACGAACGTGAGAGCACCTTGAACCAGCTTTTGGTCGAGATGGATGGATTCGGCTCCAACGAGCATGTCGTCGTGTTGGCGGGCACCAACCGTCCTGACGTCCTGGACGATGCTTTGATGCGTCCTGGTCGTTTTGATCGTCATATTGCCATTGACCGTCCCGATATCAAGGGTCGTCAGGATATTTTCAAGGTGCATCTTGGACCCATCAAGACGGACGAGGATATCCCAAAGTTGTCTCAGAAGCTCGCTGCGTTGACTCCAGGATTCTCTGGAGCAGATGTGCACAATGTCTGTAACGAGGCTGCGTTGATCGCTGCCCGTCATGGAAAGGAGACTGTGGTCGAAGCTGATTTCGAGGCTGCGATTGAGCGTGTCATTGTCGGTCTGGAAAAGAAGTCCAAGCTCCTTTCACCCGAGGAGAAGAAGACGGTCGCATACCACGAAGCCGGACATGCTGTGGCTGGATGGTACTTGGAACATGCGGATCCTCTGCTCAAGGTTTCTATTATTCCTCGTGGCGTGGGCGCCCTCGGTTACGCCCAGTACTTGCCCAAGGATCAGTACCTGTATTCGACTCAGCAATTGATGGACCGCATGTGCATGACGCTCGGTGGTCGCGTCTCGGAACACATCTTTTTCGGCACAATCACTACTGGTGCTCAAGACGATTTGCAAAAGGTCACAAAGATGGCCTATGCTCAAGGTAAGAAAAAATGACGCGTGTCCTCTCCCTGTTCTCTTGCCCATGCGATCAAAGCGTAATGTCATCTAACTTTGTGTTTAATTCTCCTGTATTTGTATTGATGTCTGTGCAGTGGCCACATACGGTATGGACGATGAGCTGGGACCTCTTTCATACGGAAACCAGGACAACAAGGATCAGTTCACGAAACCTTACAGTGAAAAGACGGGACAGATCATCGATACTCGCGTCCGGACCTTGATTGGTCAGGCATTCCGTCGGACCACGGATCTGTTGACGGAAAGGAGGGCTGACGTTGAGAAGGTGGCCATGCTGTTGATGGAGAAGGAGGTCTTGAACAGAGCGGATATGGAGCGTTTGTTGGGCAAGCGTCCTTTCCAGGACAAGTTGCACGAGCTGTTGGGCACTGAGGTGACCGCCCAGGATGAAAAGTACATCAACCACCCCGAGACTCCATCCTCCTCGACCTCTGCCTCGTTGTAAAAAACCACCACCACTACCACCATTTTCTACCCCTTTTCTGTTTCCCCGCACTTTCACTACCTCTGTACAAAAAGATTACTTACCGTGAAATTTATTGAATCCGGACAGAATCACTATGTTTTCATCCGGATTCCAAAACAACTCGATTAAATTGAACTCAATTTAATTAGAATAAAAACGCTCAGTCACATGATCGGCCGTTGCGTTTTACGACACGACGGGTCAGACATCATCTTCTCGCGTTTCGCCCATTCCTGACCTTTAACAACCTATACATATACCAATCTCCCTTACAGCATGCCGCCAGCAAAGCGGCCGAGCTCTACCGCAGTCAAAGGTCCTGCCTCCAAGAAAACACGTCCTCCATCGTCTTCCATTCCCAAGAGCATCTTTCAACTGCAGCCAGTAACCAGAAGATACACACAGAGTGAGCTCAAGAAAAGGGATGCCACTTGGAACTCACAGTACCAATCGCTCTTGGCTGCCGCAAGGAGCGGTAGTGTTCTCGCAGGTGTTGTTCTCCCAACGCTTCAGGAATACAGGATCTCGATGGTCAAGGAGTGCAAAGAATTAAACACCAAGGTTGAACTCTTGGACATATACCACTACCTCGTTTCCATCGAGAGCATGTTCGCAAAAAAAGTCACCTACGAGAGATTTGGCCATATGATTGGAATCTCTTTGAAGTCGTCGACCTTGGGTGATTGGCTTAAAAACGAAGACAAAATAAGGCAGAAAGCACCACTGCTCCCAGCAGGCGCCAAGAACATGGTCAACATGAAGAACAATAGGGTGGAGACGATCGTGCTCCATTGGTTGCAGCAGCAGCGGAAGAACTGTGTCCCTGTGTCTGGAAAGATGATACGAAAGGCCGCTGATACGACCTACTTCGTTCTACAAGATTCCTTTGAGGCTGATGATCAAGATGACGGTGTGGTGCCGTCCTTTTCTGCAGCATGGTTCGACTCTTTCAAGAAAAGGCATCAAATCTCGTATTGTCAGCTTCGTGGCGAGGCTGGCTCCGTCAATATCGATGCAATTGAACCCGAGCTTGTCGAGATCCGCAATCTATGCTCCTACTATCGTGCTGAGGATATATACAACTGCGATGAGACGGGCCTTTACTTGAAGGAGTTGAATACCAAGTCGTACACAGTGCCTGATAGTAAGGCTGGTGGCAAACCTCTCCGAGAATGCCGTGTTTCTCTTTTGATGTGTGTCAATGCTTCCGGCTCTTCCATTACACTGTCCAAGGAGAGGAGCTCCCTGCGCCCTTTGCTCATAGGTAATAATATAAACACCTTTTATGAAGACCATTACTCAATGTAACTTTCTTAACCCACTGCTCTTTCACTTTCTTCAGCTAGAAACCGCGCGAGGGACGTGGATTCTGAGGCTTTGAAGCTGATGACCATCAGGATCACGAATAGTGGGTGGATGACAGGCTCCATTTTCATGGAGTGGCTGAGAATCTTCGATGATCAACTCGATAGACCGTCCCTTCTCCTTCTGGATTCTTGCCCTGCGCACAACAATATTGATATGCGTGATCAAGAGAATGGCATCCCCTGGAAATTTCTTCGTATCCAGCGACTGCCCAAGAACTCCACCTCAATGACCCAACCCCTGGACGCAGGTTGCTTCAGTGTTTTCAAGCGCGCGTATCTGGAGATGCTCAGCCAAGAAACATGTATCACTGTCAACCATGGTGACTCAAAATCGATCAGCAATGGTCATGCATGGTCTCTTCTTCCATACGCCTGGAATCGAGTGAAGGCATCAACAATTCGAAATTGTTTCGCCCATGTACCTATTCTCCCGCCAGAGATACGCGACGATTTACGACGCCGTCGACCCCGCAAGCAAGAACAACTAGAGTTAACCGACTACACCAAACGCAACCAGTTCAAGGAAAAGGAGCTGACCGATTTCGAGCACTTGATAGCCACAGTCGGGAAGGACAACAACTGGAACCTTAAGCGTATTGGCGAGAAAGATCGGCAGCAATTGGCTGATGAGGAGCTTGCACTGCAGCCAGATCTTGTTGAAGACGAAGGAGCAGAGGAGGTGGCGGACTATCCAACTACCCCGCAACGCACACGCGCATCTAGCTATGACAATGTGCTGTATAGTTCACCTATCGTCGACGAAGACTTTGAGGATGCATTTAGCCTCTTGAACGACCCTGAATTTGGGTTTTCTTGGAACAGCCCTGCAGGAGTGAGGCGAGGCAGGGAGTCGATGTTGAACGGGTCAGCTGTTGAAAAGGAGTTCCGAGGAGCAGCGAAGGAGTTCTTCCGTAAAGCTGCTCGTGTCTCTGCTGCTCGAAGGGAGGCCGACATGCATAGAGCGAGTGCCAAGGGAGATGGTGAAGAAAATGCTGAGGAAGAAATAGACGGAGATTCCAATACGGCTAGATATACCGATGAGGGACCTTGTGTATACAACCAAGATTTCTTTAGTTTCCTAGACGAGTAAAACGCAACGGCCGATCATGTGACTGAGCGTTTTTATTCTAATTAAATTGAGTTCAATTTAATCGAGTTGTTTTGGAATCCGGATGAAAACATAGTGATTCTGTCCGGATTCAATAAATTTCACGGTACGAAAAATTATGAACGAAAAAAAAAAAAAATCACTCGTGCAAGCCATCCATATACATCCTTTTAGACGATGTGCTTTAGAAAACAATAAAAAGAGATACACTACACCACAATAATAGAAAAACTGGGTCATGGGAACTGGCAGGCTGCTTTGCTTGCTTAACGCGCCGCATGGTTGTGGTTTTTGTAAACTTATAAATATGGTTTCAAGTCGTGTGGTTGTTTTAGTGCAAGGTTGTTTATGTCGTTCTCAACGGACATTATTATTTTGTTTGGGCACTAATAATCAAAAGGGAGGAGCGTTGAACACAATAACAACAGGTTCGAGACGCGTCCAAGGCCCCCTCCCTCAAAAGTCTCCAGAGGGGAAAGGAAGGCACAGCAACATGACAACATACCAAAAGGAGAGAGGGATCGATTATCCGACATACGACAACGAACGGTCTCTTTTTTTTTCTTTTTTTTCCCTCTTCTCTTCTTGTTCATCAATCCCTTTTCTCTTTCCTCCTGTCTTTTCATTCTCCCCTTCTTTTCTTCTCTTGTTCTTTTGCCTCCACCATCCTCCTCACCTCTTTCAATTGAACCAGCAGCAAAGTCAAGGAATAGCGATTTCTATCCTCTCTTTCCCTCTCCCTGTCTCTGGAACTCAAAAAAACTCATACTCCCTTCTCCTATACCCTCCATCCTAAAGCCATGTTCTCCCGCCCTTCAAGGGTCCGACTCTGGATCCAATTAGTTCTCCTCACCATCGTGTTTTTACTCACTTTGATCATTATGGGCTCCGTGGGCGTCAACGGCAGCATCTCGTTTGAGAATCTGGAAAAGGGCTGTTTACTCTACATCAAAATGGATGATTCTCAAAACCCACCAGTCCCATCGTACAAGAACGGTAAGAAACAAAGAGAACAAGGGGGGGGGGGGGGGGGGGGGGGAAGGAGAAAAGAAGAGTCACTCCAACCCTGAGGAAGGGGGGGGGAGATGGGGAAAAGGTCCTTGCGACGTAAAGGTTTTTTTTTTGTTTCTTGTTCATCATGATGACCTTTGCTCTCTTTACTGATTTTTGTGTTCTGCATTCATTTTGGTGGCAACAACGTAGGATATTGCCTCTTCCCAATTGCAGGGGCAGCCCTCGTTTGTCTCTTCACGCTCGCATTCTTGGCTTTGACCGTGATGGTGATCCGACGCAAGGACGAGCACGCGCCCCGATCCGTGTCCTTGGCGCTCTTGGCCTCTTCCATATTCCTGACCTTGTTCTCGTTCGCCATCACGGCCGAGATTGGGATCGGACTCCGGAAGGGTTGTCAAGCCATGTTGCCCGGTCAGATTCTGACCTTCTGTCATTCAGTCAACAACTTTTCTTGCAAGTGTAAACCGGGAGAAAGATTTTTTACCTGAATGGCACATTCATTCAACTAACCTACCTACCTTTTTTTTTTTTTTTTTTTTGGTTTCTTTTTCATGCTCCTTATTCTTTTTCCCAACGCCAGCTCTCTACGAGGCTCAGGTCAGTGCCGGTTTAATGGGCGGGTTCTGGCTGGTCATTCTGATACTGGAATGGTTCAACTTCAAGTGTCGACCTAGTGGGCTCTAAGGAATTCTTTTCACCTTGTAGTAGTATCAAGCATGTCATATTATATTACGACAAAAAAAATCATAATGAAAAACAGAACAGAAACAGAAACAAAGAGTGAATGGCAATAGGGAAGGGGGTATCTTGCTTTATTTTCAGGAGAAAAGAAGGGGCAGGCACCTAGCCGCCTAGTAGTTGTTCAAGCTACCCTTCTTCTTCATTTGCATGTCGAGGTGCAATCGATCCCGCTGTAGCTGTGCTTTGTAAGCCCACCATCGAACCGGATCCGGCACAAACACGGTCCCGATCGCCATCGGTGGTAAACGTTGGTCCTCACTGATCGCATCCAATCCAGTCGTTGCAGTCACTGAGGGCATCGTCATCTTGCGAGAGCTTTCACCCGGGTCCTCCTCATCACCTTGTCCATCCTCTTCGCTTAACCGCCGTACAGGTCGGGTACCCGCATCGCCTGGAAAGACAATCAATACGTTCATCGCCAGCAATGGACCCGGCTCAAATTCTTGTCGTCCTCGCATCCGAATAGGCTTTCTCCTTGGCAATTCTCGTCCCTCTTGTCGTTGTCCCAGAGTGCCTGCTGCTCCAATATGATCGGGTCCAGGACTGGTAGCGGCTCCAAGATCGACGGCATCTTCATCTTCAGAGACTGGAATATCGACCACTGCTTCTTGATAGTCATCACGAACACCTGATGTACTTGACGTCGCCCTTCGCGTCAGAGAAGCCATTCTAGAAGCAGCACCATGAGCGGTCCGTAATGATCCAGCAGAGGATCGAGACAAGTTGGCCCTCCGTAAAGAGTGCCTCCTCCTTTCCTCCTCGTACTCGTATTGAGCTTGTCCTTGAGACGATGCCGCGGATCTCGCTAATGCCCTCTGGTAGCGCTTGAAATTTCTTCGCGTCCTGGCCACCAACCCTCCATGGAACGGCAATGGCTCGATCGAGATTGGTTGGACACGAATAGGATTCCTCTTTCGTTGTTGCAGTCGAAACTGTTGTCCAACTTCCCAGTGAGAGGATTCTGGGTAAGAGTGCACGATATCAGGTCCACATCCGCTCCTTTGTCGGGACAAAACATCCAGCTCAATCGCCTCTTGCTCAGAGTCGTAGCCCTGCTGCTGCTGTTGTTGTTGTTGCTGTTGATTCTGTTCCAAATCCAAGGTGACATTTCCCAGAGTCTGACTAGTGAGTCCCTCTATTTCTTCTGGATTGACTTTAGAATGGTCCCGAATCCTCTTCAGGGATGCGGATCGACCCAGACTCTTTAAAGACCAACCACGCTGCACTCCAGATCCAGACCCAGTACGAAGGTCTTCTTGTGATCCATGCACAGGATGGTGCAGTCCCTGACTCGTGCGACTTGGATGTCGGTCCAGTAGTATAGAGATCTTTCTGGACGAGATTGTCGACCCATGACCGAACCCCTTCTTGTCTGAACGTTTCAAATCCTCCTCTTCCTGAGCCGCGTCCATACTCACCCCTGAGGCCGATCCACTCCTAAGAGATGCGTCTCCTACTGATGAGACTTGTGGACTGGATCCAAGGTCACGAATAAAATCTGATTTCGGTCTCGAGTCTGAACCCTCTTTTGGAACGGCGGAATCCGAATGGGACAGAGGCAAGAGATCACGCTGAACATCATTCCCTGTCATCGCCGACGCTGTCGTGGACGCTTTCCTAGCACCCCGACCAGCAGGGCGAGGCAAAAGCAGCGAAGTCGTGGACAGATTCCTTGCGCTCGACCAACCCTTTTCATCTTCCAACGCGTCCTGTTGTCGTTTCGCCTGAACACCGAGCACAATCTTGTACATGGGTTTCCAATCCTTCATATCCCCTCCATTCTCACCCCGGAGCGCCATCGCCAATCGTCGTCGCTCTTCTTCCTCTGCCTCTGCCTCTTCTTCTTCCAACATTCTCGCTTCTGCGGCTGCACGCATCTCCAAATCACGCCGTTCCAGAAACTGTCGAATCTTGCGTCCAAGGACAATCAACAACAGGACACAAAGCATAAAGCCGATCATGAAGTACCCCAAGGTCGCCAAGTTGAATTTTGCTCCAGTATTCGGTCCCGTCGGCGCCGGTCGATCCAGCAATGATACAGTGAGTGTGAACGACATGGCGGACGAATGATTGTTGGTCAACGAAAAGACATAGTACCCTGAAAACCGCCTGGGATCATCTGCTGGAAAGTAAATATAGGATGTCGTTGCCGCTGTCAACGCCGAGGATGTCGGTGAATTATCCAGTCCTGCATACCGTTGCCATCGATTCTCGAGCTCGCTCACATTCAAGACCCCTGTCGGCGAGATCACTGCAACATCCGTGCCGTTGTTGTCGACCGCATCGGGCGGCGTAGGCGCAGACGTCCAAGAGTATCCATTCCAGGTATTGTCTGTCAATCCATGATCCGCACGCCAATACATGTTCATGAACCCTTCCCAGACGTTTAATGTCTTGAAGTTGAGGGTTTGCACCGGATTGGTCCTGATCTCATATTGGATATCCAGATTCGGAGAGTCAATGTAGATGTTGAAGGTCATCTCCTGTCCTGATTGAATAGAGTTGGAGAAGGTAGTGCCCAGCTGAAGCAGGAGACGGATTGGGCATTGATCGGGCGTGATAGTCTGAGTCTTGAGGTTTGGTCGTTGCCGAACGAGATCCTGAAGCGTACCATTCTTGGGTATATCGGCAGAGGTGCCTAGGAGGTACGGTGGGGATGTAGGATTCAACGGTGTTTTGGCCTTGTCTGTGTCAAATAGACACAGACCTCCGACATATGAGCAATAGTTTGCATTGCAGTATTGACAGTCGTCATAGTACGCACACCATCGCAAAGCTACGACAAGGCAGGACGTGTGTTAATCAAAAGTAGGTATGATGATCGAGCACATATCGTAGAACAGATGTTCGATAGATACCTCGGCAACTGTTGACTTCCCCAGCCGTTGGTACCGGTGTAGGTATAGACAAGGTAATGTTCAACATGTCTGCATGCTGCATGCCATCAAACCCTCCAAAGACGTATGCTAAAATAAATAAATATGGGATTAGCATCCATACAAGAGCGAGAAACACCTGATTAATGGTTTGTTACATACCAGTGTAGGCAGTCTTGCTTCCACCAGCAGCACCTGGTGGTCGAATCACCATTGTGTGATTGACTCGATTATGCAAGACGCCGCCTAGATCTGTTGCTTCAAATGAGGTCCATTTTTGGCAGGCTACAGTAATGATAAAAAGATTGTTAAAAGATTTTTCCTGTATGTTCTATTCATTACAAGAGAGTACGTTGAGCTCTGTAACTTACAAAGATCATAAAAGGACATGGTGCGGACATAGCAAGATTGATCGCGGATGTTGACACCTGGTCCAAAAGGCCGCATTCCTCCATACATCACTACCGTGTCATCGCCCATGAGACCTGCAGGTGCCCAAACACCGGACAGGGGATCATACATGACTGGCGGTAAATAGGTGGTGATGTTGCTGCTTTGAAGCTCGCCGCTGCTCTCATCTCCGGAATCCGTCCCATCGCCAATGGTGGAGTTCAAGGGGTAGGGCGGCTCCTGTCCGCCTAATGGGGTCACTGCAGTTGCAGTAAGGGGGTCAATCCGAGGCGCCAACTCGTACCAGAGGTCCTGTTGGATAGAGTACTGGAATACTACAGTGTTTCGTATTGTCTGATTGACCATGCCGCCAAAGAAATAAATGGACTCTGTGGCCTGGTGGAAAACTGCACTGGCACTGGATAATCCAACAGAGTTCTTGTGTGCCGATTGTTTCCACATGGATGTATTGAGGTCGTACATAAACAGATCCCGCGCCGTATTGTTGTTTGCATCAATTCCACCAAACGATACCAATTGTGTTGAGTTGTTGGTGGTGATTAACGTACAAGCGGCGCCCGCCCTGCCCACAGGCAAGAGCTCCTGGTTGTAGGGCGTCTGGGGAAGCCATTGTTTGCCGTTAAACTTCCAGACATCAGCCATTCCTCCGATGACAGACACGCCTCCATAGATGTAAAGTTCACCATTGTAGAGAAAGGAGTAATGGCCGTAGCGCGCAAATGGGATTTTTTGTCCAGTGGAGGCTGCGGTGATCTTGTTCCACTTGTCACTGGCTACAATGAAACGCAGTTGCCCAAGGGGTGTCGTTAGTTGGCTCTGTTGGACAAGAGCAGCTGCCAGCGTGATCGAAATCGAAATTCAAAATCAATGAAATTCCTTCAAACTCACCAAAGCTGTAGGTAAGCACATCTAGTACGCTCAAGTACACGTTTTGCGCATTTGTTCCGCCACTGATATAGACCACGTCCTTGTCGAGATCATACGCCATGGCATGCTGCGACCTCGGCAGAAAGTCCTTGAATCCTGCCGTGTCTGCAAAGAAAGGGGAATGTATTTTAAGAATTGTCAAACGGCGTACAACAAGACCAAAAGAAAGGTGGTAAAAATAAACCGATCTCCGTGTAGGCTGTGTGTGATACCTTGCTCGCAGACGACGCCGCTAGTCTTGCTGCTGCAAACACAGGTGTTTGCATTGCAGGTTCCTCTCCCTGAAGACAAACATACTTCACATGGGACTAGGTGTGTGGAAGAGATGGAAAGGAAGCAGGTCAGGTTAGACACCAGTTGCTCGCGAAAACAAAAGAAAAAAAAGGCGTGGCATCGCGTTTCCAGTACTGTCTTACGAACTGAATACCAGGTGGCCGTGAATCCAAACGATCCGGGCGAGTTTGCCTGGGACGAAAAGACGGCGGTCATCACCGGTCCAGACGAATAAATGATCGGCCCTGATGAGTATGGGGTCGCCATAGTGTCCATCCAGTTGTTTCCACAGAGTGTTGCAATCACAGGCCAGCTCACATCAGGGCCGTCGTAGAGCGTTAGATAGTCCAATCTGAGATAACAATGGAATCAAGGGAAACAGAAAAAAAGGGTCAGTCACCTCGACGCAGGTGGGGATTCACCAACGGCTTTTCCCCTGTCATCATCATCATCATCATCATCATCATAAGTCGTGTGTGTTGTCCCCTTTTCCTCGGTGTTGTCAGTTTGCCTTACCCGCAGACGAGTTGGATGGGTGTCGAGAAGTTCAACGCGACAATGTAAGGTGAGGTCGCCGCCGTTCTGGTGCCCGTACCCAATGTCGAGCCCGCAGGATTAGGGTCGCCTCCTGGGCTAGTGGTATTCGCTGCTGCAAGGATGGTCCATGTGCAGGACCGGTTTGTGCTTGGGTAGACACCGTCGGGCGAGTTGCTGGCGAACGATCCGTTGTATCCAGGGCCCAGCGTCTGCGGCGTGACCGAGTTGCAGATTGTCTGGGCAACGTTGAGCAGGCGCTGCGGCTGCTCCTGCTGCAGTCGGCGCGGGATTCCCAGGCCTCTGGACTGTTGCTCTACAGAAATGGACATGAGGGACGACGTTGGCGGTGCAGAGGAGGTTTCCATGGTGGGGTCGTCCTCCTCATTGGCGGCATCGCCCCAGCTGTCCAGCTCGGGCATAAACCCATTGGAAAGCAAGAGATTCTTGTCCATGCCATGGCGATCGTTGAGGTTGTCAAGGTCGCCTAGGTCGTCGTCTTTATTTTCAGAGTCAGTGTCGTCTGCCCTGCGCTTCCAGGGATATTTCCGCCTGGTGGGAGCATGAATGCTGTCGTCGTCGTTGTTGTGATGAGTGTTGTCGTTTCCTAGGAGAACAGGGGGAGGAATGTCGCGATTGCTCTTCCGCCAGCGAAAACTATTTTTGGTATTGGCGGTGGTGGAGGTGGAGGTGGCGCCGGCGCTGGCGTCTGAGGGCAGAGAGGAAGAGGAGAAGGAAGAGCGGCGAAGGCGGGCGAGGAGCAGTTGAAGCAGGATGGTGCAGAGGAGGAGGAGGATGAAGACTGGCAGCCAGCGGGTGGTGGTATGCCGCTGTCGACTCTGTCGGGCCATGGCCATGGTCAAAGCCAGGTCGAGTCTTTTTGGGTCTTGTATCCAGGCACGGGTAAGGTGCCGAAGGGTGGGAGGGTGTCGCGGTTACAAGGCGGCCACAGTCTATGTGCACGCTGGATTTCTGGATTCTATTTTTTCTTTTCTGTCGGTACGTCGGAGAGGAAGGGAGCACAGGAAGAGGAAGAGAAGAGGAAGAGAAGAGGAAGAGAAGAGGGGGGGAAGAGGGGAAAAGGGGAACAGAAAAGAACGAGAGAGCAAATGGGCTGTGGGTGGTAGATGGACGAGTCGAGGAGGGAAGGAACAGAGAGGTGGATGGATGCAAACGAATGCGAATGCGAATGCGAATGCGAATGCAACGAACGAGCAAAGGAGGGCCAAGGAAGGGAAGGAGGAAAGAGAGGTAGGAAGAGAGAAAGAGAGAGAGTAGAGTAGAGTAGAGTGAACGGACAAAGAGAAGAGAGCAATCCCCCTTTGTTCGTTCCTTCGCTCCTTGGTTCCTTGGTTCCTTCTTCGTTCCTTCAGCTTTTGGTTAATGCATTTCGACCAAATAAAGAAACGAAAAAAGAGCTTTCTTTCTTTCTTAGTTTCTTTGTAAATAGTCTACCTTGCCTTGCTTCTTCTTGCTTGCTTTTGGCTGCGTTCTCTTCTCTCCTTGCTCGGTGCCACTGTGGCTCGACTTTGTTCCTTGCGCAAGCACACAGGTGCTGCAGCCCTTTTTGACAGCCTTTCTGTTTGCTTGCACACAAGGGACGGGTCAAAGGGACCGACGGATGATGGATCGACATGTTCACAGGACCTCTTGTTGCCCAGCAATTGCTCAATCCAACATCACATAATGCAGACTGCACCATCGCCGCCTTCCTGTCGTTCCTTTGGCTCTCAACGTCGCCCTCCACGATTCATTCTCATCCCTCGACGCCTCGACGCTGTCGCGTGTGCTGCACAAGATAAAAAATGTAACGCGCGCTGTGCCAGTGTTTTTTTGTCCCTTTTTTTTTTCCTCCTCTTCTTCTTCTTCTTCACTGTTTTGGTCGTCTGGTGCACATCCCTTTTTTGTGCCCTCCACTGTTTTTCGTTCTCTTCTTCTTCCTCCTCTTTCTTCATTCAGGAGAAACCACACCCTCGATCTGTCCATCTGAGGATGTTATCTCCCCACATTCATTTGCATTTCTGTCTAATACTCTATAGGGCACACAACCTTTTCTTTTTTTTTATATCAAACAAGAAGGAGAAAAGAGGAGGTGGAGGTGGTGGTGGGTGGGTGGATGGTGGACAAAGCAAGAAAGCGACCTGTCTCTTTTACAAACCCCGGCTCGTGGCAAAAATGATTGGCTGTCCGCTGCCCGCCTCTACCCTCTGTCCTCAGTCCTCTATCAGTTCGTAGACTACTGTCACGGTCAATGGGATCATTGGCGTTCTTTACGTCGTCAATAGTCGTTGTTCTTTGATCTAGTTCTGGCGCGTCCTCTCCTTTTTACGCCATCTCCCTCTCCCCTTGATCTTACCGGATACCCTTCCCTGACTGTTGTACTGTGCACTTTCAGCTTTCACCTGGGGAGACAATGGAGAGTGAGAGCAAAAACCAAAAAAAAAAAAAAAAAAAAAAGTTTTTGAAATTCGCAGATCACTCTAACGATCCACTTCACTTTTTCTTTTTTTTCTTTTTCCAGGGGCAGGAGAGGCGCAATCCAGCGGCTAGAACCGAAACACGGAGGCAAAGAGGAGAATCAAACCGTCAGGGCAAAAGACAGACAGAGAAAAGAAAATGTTTTTTATTATCAAGTAGCAAAAAGCAAGGGTATCTCTCGCTTGTGAAGATAGAAACGAGGAAACAATGAGATCTTTGATGTGCCATTAAAAAAGAACAAGAAAGAGAAAAAAAGCCAAACTTTTTCTAGGATCTTCCAATTTGAGGCGTGCTTTGACGCGATCCCATCATACTTGTACGAGGGCTGGCATTTCCATATTCGGTCGCGCCAGACAACCTTGGAGCCCATCCGGCGCCTATTGAAGTCGCGACCAAGGACGGGACCATGGCTCCCGCATGGAGTACATGACTTCCGCCCAGTTTCGGGTCCCCATTCAATCGACCGCCTCGGAGAGCCTTGAAGACCGAAAGTTCCGACCTCACCCTCGTAATGGCCGAGTTCCACACCAAAACATCGCGGTTGGCTCCACCTGCAGACGTTACCGATCCCGGAATCGAGCTCACACGACCAATCTCGTTCACAGTGCCACCGCTGAGACCGCCTCCCACGCCGCCGGTATAGTTCTCAAAGTTGGGAATACCTCCCGTAGGGGTTGTGGGACGATCGATCCAGTTCTTGAGTCCACAGAAGAGCTCATCCGGCAACAAGCGAATGATTACACCCACTGGGATCGACAAGAGACCCAACAAGATACAGATCAACCATTGGATGCCATTCAACTTTTCCGTCTCAAAAGCCGCGCCTCCAAACTGGACAATGATCGCCTGGAACAAGACCATGATCACAAAGATCGCCAAGAAGTACTGGTTCCGATGGATTCCCGAAAAGATGTTAAGGTGATTATCCAAACGTCGACAGTTGACCTCGTTAAAGATCTGGAGGAACACGAATGTGTTAAAGACCATCGTATCCAGTTCTTGCCGCTTGAATCCTTTGTACGCATCCGCAATCTTGGGATTCTCCTTCACACGGTCGGCCAGGTAGTCTGGAACCTCGTCATAATTTAAAATGTCCATGCCCGCGTACTCGAGCACAAATGTAATCGTCAGTTGCAAGATAGCCTGGCCAAGAATCATCTTCCACATTGTAAAAGAGATCAGCGGAGCCGTTCTAGGCTCTGGTTGACGGTCAAGCAAGTCCGGAGTTGGGGGGTCTGTTGCGAGAGCCAAAGCGGCCAAGGTATCCATGATCAAATTGACCCAAAGCAGCTGCACTGCCGACATGACGGGCTTTTGCTTATCAGACACCACGGCCGTCACAAAGGTGAGGATGACAGCTGTCACGTTGACTGTGAGCTGGAACTGCAAAAACTTCTTGACCGCATCGTTGACAGCACGACCCCAGAGAATGGCCTTGACAATACTGGAAAAGTTGTCGTCCATGAGGATAATAGCCGAAGCCTCCTTGGCGACCTCGGTACCGGCAATACCCATCGAGAATCCGACATCCGACATCTTGAGCGCAGGGCCATCGTTCGTTCCATCGCCTGTGACGGCGACAATCTCACCCATAGCCTTGAGTCGACCCACTAGAATCTTTTTATCCTCGGGACTGGAACGAGCCAAGACTTGGAGACGAGGAATGACAGCATCCATCTCCTCACCGCTTAACGCTCGGAACTTGGGTCCCTCCATGATAATACCGCCTTGAGTATAGATGCCGCACTGGGTCGCAATCGATTTCGCAGTCAAGATATTGTCTCCGGTCACCATGCGGACAAAGACACCGGCTCTCTGGCAGGCCAACACGGCCTCTGGGACACCGTCACGTAGAGGATCCTCAATACCAACAACACCAATGAGTGTCAAGTTGCTCTCAGCCACGGCCGCAAACGGAACCTCGCCATCTTCGTTCAACTCGACACCGGCTGGGGGCCAAGACTCAAAATCGCGGTAGCCGATACCGATGGTTCGGAGAGACTGGGTCGCGTACGAGATGATGGTCTTGTGCACCTGGGTCTGCAAATCTCCAACCAACTCTAGTTCAGTCAATTCAGCCATCCGATCCTTCTCTGAGAGCGGTTGATCGCCCGTACTCGCAATCTGCAAGACCTTGTCACAACGCTTCATGATGATCTCGGAGGCGCCCTTGGCATGGAGTCGGTACTTGTTGGGCCCCATCTGAACAATCGTCGCCATGGATTTCCGCTCTGATGAGAATGGGTACAGGTGAACAATCGGAGTGGCCTCCCGGAGTTGTCTATAGTCTGCACCGCCAATCTTTTTCGAAAAGTCTAACAGAGCCACTTCAGTCTTGGATCCAATAAAGGAGAGGTTACCCTTGTCGTCTTCACTTTCAAAGGCCGAAGAGTTGATTGCGATAGCCTCGTGCATCAATTGAGTCACAGAGTTGGGCAGGTTGTTGACAAGTTGGCTCATAGGGAAAGCGTGCCTGTTGATCGGGACGGCTGCGCGTGGGTTGCTTTCACCTTGGGGCACATCTGCGATAAATCGTGTGTTGAGTCCAAGTGTACCGGCCACAATAGTCATTCTATACAAAAAAGGTGAAGGATCAGCAAGAGGTCTTGGCGGTATCTTCAATCACCCATCGGAACAATTCAAATATATCTTACCGATTTTGCGTCAAGGTTCCAGTCTTGTCAGAACAGACCGTGGTTGCATTTCCCATCGTCTCGCAGGCAGCCAACACGCGGACCAAATTATTGTCCTTGAGCATCCGAGTCGTCGCAAACGCCAAGGCCAATGTCACCGCCAAGGGCAGACCTTCTGGCACGGCCACCACTACCACGGTCACGGCCGCGATCACAATATCGACCAAGCTCTTCACAATCTCTGCTGAGGCTGGGGTTCCCTTGGACTTGAAGTTTACAAAGTATCGGATGACGAGAACAATCAACATGAGCAAGGCCGCCAAACTACCCAGCTTTGCAATACGCTCTGCCAAGTGGTTCAGCTTGACCTGTAAAGGCGTGTCCTCGGCCTCTGTCCGAAGAGACATCATAGTTTTTCCATGGAAACTGTTCTGACCCACGCCTGTGACCACATAGAGTCCCACGCCCTCCAATACTTTTGAACCAGAGATGATGAAAGGGTCAACTCCATGGACACCATGTTCAGGTTCTGCAATGACTTCAATGCCTTCGTGGTTGGTCTGGATCTTGCTCTCTCCCGCATGTTCTCCCGCACGTGATGCGGCCTCGGCTTCCTGGAGTTTCTTAAGTTCCTCAAAGGTGACCTTTTTGACTGCATCCGATTCTCCTGTCATGGCCGACTCGTCGCATTTCAAGTTGTGTCCTCCAAGATAGATACCATCGGCAGCGATCACATCACCAGGTTCGAGGTGGAGGATATCGCCCACAAGAACATCGTACACTGAAAGAAGGACCGTCTCTCCGTTTCTCAAGACCTAAAGCGTTGGTTTCGAGGGGGGGAAGGGGGGGTTAAAAAAGGTCAACATCATCAACTGTATGATACAAAAATGGATTGTCATTCCACATTCCATCTCAAACTCAAGTCAGTTTCCTTCTTCTATTCTTTCACACTGTATACCTTGACTTCACGATCTTCCTTCTTTGCGTTCAGCTTGCGGAATTGAGCCTCTTTTTGGTAATCGTTAATAGAGCCGACCATAACGACAATGATGACAGCGACCAGGATAGCAACTCCCTCGACCCAGGAAATCTTTGGGTCGGTGGCATAGTAGGAAGTAAAGTCACGGTTGAAGCGCTCTGTAGGCTCGTGCTTCATGCCGTAATCCTCATAGATCCCCAGGGCAATCGAAACAATAGCAGCGACCAGAAGCAGGATCTAGAAGATGGACAAAGGACAAAAGACAAACGGCAGAGGCAGAGGCAAAAATAGAAAAGGCAAAGCAACGGGAAAAAGAAAAGAAAAGGGTTAGGACACAAGGGTGTTTCACCAGACGCGTCGGGACCGCGTTCAGGGCGCGATTTCATCTCCGCCTTCCTCATGCCAAGGCGACGCACAAAACAGAGATGCAGACGGGTCATTCGGTCATGGGCCATGGGAAGGAAAGGAAATCTTACCAAGATCTTTTCCTGTAGGGCTATCCACATTAGCTGAAAGATGGACTTTGGCTTCCGCTTTGGCAATACATTCCGTCCAAAGAATTGCTCTCGATCTTGGAATGAAACCGACGAAACATCACCTTGACCTTTGCAAGTCGGAGCATCGACTTTTTTAGCCCCATCCGCCACCACCCGGTCTAAATGAGTGTTGCCGGACGTTGTTAATCCTCGAACAGGGTCTGCATGCAACCCGGCTAGAATGCCTTCTACTCCTCCACAGGCTTCTAGTTTCTCTGGTGACTTTGGGTCAATCAGATTCATGAGATCCTCGGGGGTGAATGAGAATGGCCCATGCACTGCAGGTGGAGGATCCACGAGTTGTTTTCCTTGAAGGTCCTGCACCCCCTCTTTTTGAGGAGGAAGGGGTTGCTGTTGTTGGTAGACTTGTCGTTGACCCAAAGACGGCTGGTTGCAGTCCACACCATCATGACTATCGCCAACACCATCACCATTCCACTGTGGAGGGCCCGTCGTAGAGGAAACAGTGATGGGTTGTGATGATGAAGAGTAGTCGGTTGCAGTAGAGGAAACATTCAAGTTGCTACCATAGATCGGACCATCGACGGCTTCTTGACCAAGTTGTTGTTGTAGTTGTTGTGGTTGTTGTTGTTCTTGTTGTTGTCGCTGTTGTTGTTGCTGTTGCTGTTGCTGTTGTTGTTGCTGTTGTTGTTGCTGTTGTTGTTGCTGTTGCTGTTGCTGTTGCTGTTGCTGTTGCTGTTGCTGTTGATTTGCCAATTGTTCCAATTGTTGCTGTGGTGGTGGTGGCGGTTCTTGGGCAGGGTTGCCCTCACCGGGTACGTTGCTCATACCTGGCTACAGATATTTTTATAGAAATGTGTGGATTTTTGGGGGTGTGGCTAAGTAAAATGGTGCAGGAGGCTAGGAGGAAGAGGAAAGAGGGGGGCCTGAACGGATGAAGGGGATGGGAGAGAGAGAGAGAGAGAGGGGGGGGGGGGGGTGGATCTTGGACTAAAGCACTGCACTGTTGTGTTTTCGGTCCAAAACTATAGCCTTTCGGGATGGGAGAGAGTTTCTTTCCTGCGGACTACCTGAGCCAGAAGAGTGGAAGAAGGGGTGTTTGATGACTAGAGATCAAAAGGAAAAGATAGTAATGTACCCGGAAGAACAAAAAAAAACGGGCAGTTGTGAGGAGGGGCAAGGTAGGGCAGTAGAGTCTCAAGGTGGCGATAGGAAAAGATAAAAAAAACCAGGAGGGTAAGGGCGGCAGAAAAGGATGTGTGGATCCTACGCCGGAACAAAAGAATGGGGGAGAGAGTGAAAAAGAAGTTGAAAGAGAAAGAAACAAAGAAAGAGAAAGAGAGAGAGAGAGAATGGAACGCAGGTTGGATTGGGAATGAACGACCAGAGGGAGACCTGTACTGGAGGGGCGCAAGTGAAAATAAACTGTGCAGTATGGAGATACAAAGGATGATCGAGTGGCAAATCTGAATGCACGAAGAGGGGGGAAAGAGAGAAAGAGAAAGACGAAGAGGAAAGAGTTGGAGGATGGAGGAAAAGAGAGGGGGCCTGGCCATTGCAAGGACGCGATTTTTATTAATGCGCCGTTTTTGCCTGCCTCTTCTATCCGTCATCGGCGAGACCAAATCAAGGGTTCCTCCTTACCCGGGATTTGTCAAGTTTTTGCCCGACCAACAAGAGCGAGACGCATGGACCAGGGTTCCCCCTTTGGCCTCTCTTGCCTTGCGAATGATACTACGAGCATTCGATTTTGAGTCCTTGGCTTTTCGAAAATAGAAGCAAAAGAAGACAAAGAAGGTCGCTAGTAAATCTGTGGCCCTCCAACTGAACACCACATTGCCGCATCGGCTCATCATGCAGTCGGAGCATGCCCGAAAAAGGCCCAATAATCCAAAACAGCGAGACCTCTCTTTCTTGCCTGGGTCCTCGTGCCACGTCCCAATCGACCGCGTGCCGCACCCCGACTTGGCGATTAGCCCCCCAGGAAGAGCAAACCTTGCATCCTTATTGACAATGTACGCCCCGAGAGCAGCCCAAAAGTACAGCCACCTAACCATCTCTTGTCTTCCTCGTCTTCTCGTCCTTCCAAGGAAGATGCAATCAAGTGTCGTCAGTGTCGAAAGAGTATTTTTATTCTTGCTGCATTGCATGCACCAATGGCCAGGACGTCTGAGCACATGCGAAGAGGCATGAAAGGGTGTCGAGGGGTTGAGTGGGGGTGGTGGGGGCACTGTAGTGGGGGGAAGGCGGAAACTTAAGATGGCTCTCGCCCTTACCTCCTTTCCTGGTAAAGCTTTTCATTCGCTCGCGTAACTCATGGGGCGTCTGAGCGAGGATGCTTCGAGCGGGGCGTTTTTGCTGAAGAGCTGTTGCACTCAGGCCGCCTTCTGTCGTTCAAAATTAGACATTGTCCTTTCCTACTTTACTATTTACTATATTCAAGCCCGTGAATTAGTAAGCTTCTGTCCTGCGCGTAATTGTAATTTTGGCAATGGGTTTTCCCCCTTTTTCCAAACCCTAGAACCCGAAGGAGTGTGGCAACATTTTTCTTAAAGGATCCTGCAGTCGACTTTTTTCTTTTTCCGCAAGGATTTCCTGCAGGGCAGGGCGTTCGTCTCTCCTGAAATGCAAAGTCGCCTTTATCGATCCTGGAAGAATGGCAAAGACCCACCTTTGCCATCCGCAGGAGGGATCGAGGTCTCTATAAAAAAACAAAAAGAGTTCTAAAAGTGGTGCCAAAGTGTCATGCCTACCTTTCGACAACATCAGCCCGATTTTTCATCGCCAAATCGAACATGGATCTCGTGGTTTTCTAGGGCAGGTTTCAAAAGTGTCAGAAACTAGGACCGATTATCATGGACACTGGATACCACATCTTGGATACCACATTTGAATGGAGGGAGGAAGGGGGGGGACAGATGCTGGTTGCGAGAACCAGATGCAGAGGAGCGAGCCCTTGTTTGGCTTCGATTGGACGGTGGGTTGGTTGATCTCTTTCTCTTGATGATGTAGTGTTTTCCGCATCAAAAAAATGAATAAAATAGCTGATGACCGAACCATGATAAGTAAAGACTGGCGTTTATGGATAAAGGTGAAAAGTATGGCTCTTACATGATCCCGCACATACAGCCAGAGGGACCCTCCACCTTGTTGCTGTCTTTCTGCTCTGCAGATCCCGAGATCTTCATGATTGGGCTCGATGCTCTCCTGCGAAGGACGCCACCCACCTCTATATCTGACCGCGCATCCGTACCTCCCAAGCTCTGTTTCGATTGCTTTCTCGTCACAGCTGTAGTAGGGCCACTCATAGCCTTGATCCGGAGAGAGTGCACCGCACCTGGCTCCATGTCCTTGTGTCTATAGTACAATGTCTGACGTTCCTTCACATACCGCCAATCTCCATCACTGACCAAAATCTCCAAACCGGCATCGTCATAATGATAGGAAGGGATAAAGATTTCCGTCTCAAACGCCAGCGTTGTGCCCTCGGGAGGATGTCCAACCCAGAGGGAGCTCTTGTCTTGTAGTTCTTTCTCCACAACTCCAGCTACGTCTTCCTGGCTGCCCGTCAATGTAGAATCGCTCGAATCTGCAGATTTGGAGGACATCAAGGACTGTTCTGGCGTCGACACATGGACAATAGGAACAGGTGTCTGAAGATAGTTGCGGAACCGGAAAGTGTACTGGAGGGTAACAAAATCAAATTCGCTCGACAATGGCTCTCCTGCAACCTTGGCAGCATAGGGTCGCTAATCAATCATTAAAGAGGGGGAACGTGGAGCGGTCTTCTGTTAGAATCCTCCTAACAAAGATGACACACTTCAAAGGCAACAGGATCGAAAAGAGTGTCTCTCGTCATTTAACCCACCACAACAGCATCAAGAGCACGCCCTCCGATATGATGGACATGATCCCGGCCATCATCCGATTCTTCATGGTCAAAACTAAAGTATGCTCGGTCAAAGGGTGAGTCATCCTCAACGGCCAAAGTCTCAATCTCGTTGTCGCTGTCCTTATTGCTAACATCAGTATCGTCATCCAGAGGAACCCTATTCTCTAGTGCCGCCCTTTTCATAACCTCCTTGGCGAAATTAGGTGCTTGCTGACGCAGGGATCCAACGGGCGAGTCGCCTGAAATTTTGGGAGAATCCAGCGAAAAAATGGAAAAGTCCTCTCCGTTCCAATGGTCTCCGTGGGTATTGTCGTTGGTCGTATTGTAGTTCCAAAGACTATTAGCGATTACAAAGGTTGGGAACATTGACTTGTTAGATGCACATGCCGATGGTGGCGTTTCAGGTGGCCATGCAATAAGGTCGACCAAGTCTTACGTAAAGCTAAGAAGGTTGGACTCCATTGCCGAGAGGACTGCATCTAGGAATTTTGCGTGATATCCATAGTCACCGCTCAAGAAAGCCTGTCGCTGATTAATGTCCATGGGGATACCACACTCCCCAATTAGACATGGTTTGTCGCCCACGTTCTGTAATCCATAGTTGAGCACGTTGGCGAGTTGGCCTCTGTAGTTCTTCTTCGCGCCCTTGATGCCAAAATAGGTTGCAGAAATAACATTCTTTCCCTAGGTTCATTCATTACACGAAGAAAAGGTGTGATCGTTAGCGACTGTGGTATTTTAAGTCGTGCTCTTGGATGAGCCCCCTTCCACTCCCCCCCTCTCCTCTTTAATTCAAAACGGAGCATTCTCTCACCTTGCTTAGACCTTGGACATCGTGGGTAATACGTCCATCGAACGACTTGTTGAAAATCGAATGTAGATCGTACCAATGAGGAGCGTAGACAATGTTCTCCTCATGATCACCGGCTTCCCAGATGGGTGCAGGTTCGTTCGGAATAGGTCCCACAAAGACAAAGGCCGAAGGCAATACACTTTGGATGGCATGTGAGTACTTGTTCATAAAGTCGAGGTAGAAACGCGTAAAGTCGATTTTCTCGCCCGTGATAGGATGTGTCGTAAAATAGTCGGGTCTGTCCAATCGAGGCTCTCCTGTTTTGGGATTCACACTCCAGACGCCATGCTGCTTCCAAAGACACTCGCCGTCAAGCCAAGCAGAGTCCTTTTGAGAGTTGATGATCCTCGTCTTTTGCTTCTTGGTCGGGAAAGGCCAAGACTTGACCCACACTTCGATGGGCAAAGGCATACCATCTCCGAGGGCGAATGACTCCAGGGCAGAGGGTGAGTCTCCAAAAAACAAGTTTGAGTTGAAGTCATATCTCTTAAGATTCTTCAGGCCGACGTATCCGGGGCTATAGATGGCCATAGGCAGGTTAGGGGTCTTTCTTTCATTGAAAACATTCGAACGACGCGCCGCGTTTTGACGAGGACACTTACTGTGGTTCATTCATGACCTCGAATCCGATGACGGAGTCCAAATGGCTCAATCGACTGAACACAAAGCAAAATGTTAGGGGGAGCTGCAAAGAAGGCCAAAAAAAAGAAATTGATGAATGTGCGGCGTAGTTCGTACCTGGCCAAGTGCTGATAGCATTCAAGGTATCGGTTTTGCAAAAACTGTTGGATGGACTCGCCCTCGTACATCTTGTTGGGGGCAAAAGTGTCTCCTGCCCAAAAGAGGGTAAACATGGTACTGGCGGCGAGTTTTGTATAGTTGGTGGGCCAGACCATGGGTGGGGAATCACCTGGGAACTGGTTTGTGTTGTGGACATAGGCTGCTCCTGTGGTCTTGAATTTTGTCAGATCCATTCCGGCCACTTCAAATGTCCATCCAGGAGCTCCCGATCCTCCTGAGAATCGGGACCAGCAATCTTGGTGGGGATCAATGAAGCACTTGATCCCGTACTTTGGCATGATCTTGATCAGCTCAATTAAAGAGTCAATGAACTTTTCGTCATAGATGCCACTAGCAGGATGATTCAAAAAAAAAAAAAAAAATGCTTTAGCCGTCTTGTAAACAGAAAGGCTTCCGTTTTCAGGAATGTGGCGGACCAAAAAAAAAAAAAAAAAAAAAAAAGATGGTTGCACGATCGAAAACAATAATCAACTCAAAGAGAGCACTGGGCAACAAGGGATGCGTGTCTCCCTTGCCGCAGAAATGAATTGCCGGGAGAATCTCTGAGCCTTTGCTCAAGTTTGGAGACAGATCGCACGGTGGAAGATTAAACATTGAGTCCAAAAGAACGAAACGAAAAAAAACAATAAAAATAAGACAGCCTTTCCTTAGGCCGATCGCCCTGTGGAAGGATGACCCTTTCACTTTCACGACTGACTGAATGACTGACTGACTGACTGACTGACTGACCGACTGTCTGACAGCCTGGCTTTGTTTTCTTTCAACTAAACTTACGGTCCAGAGTGCTCGAGTGCCTCCCATGGCACGAGCATGCGCACAAAGGTCAGACCCCATCTCTGCAATCGAGAAAAGTGCTCGTGTGCCTGATCGAGGGGGAAGGGTCGGCCGAGAAAGCAGACGTTTCGGTGGTCAAAGAAGCCTTCGTTGAGATGTGAGCTGCCGTTGGGCGTGGTGGGCAGCTTGGAGTTTCCACACAGGTTGACGCCACGGAGAAGCAGGGTCCGGTTCTGCGAGTCCCTGAACCAGCGGCCATGGGACGTGATCCGCCCGCCCGAGTACCAGTCGTGTGCCTTGCCCGCGGGTCTGACGGACGTGCCTCCTCCAGGGCGCCGACTCTGACTCCGACTGAGCGACCTTCTAGTCGAGGACGGCGACGATACCCCTGGGTTGTTGGTCTTTGCCTGCTGGCTTTCCAGGTCTGCATCTGTGTTGGAACCGGTCCTGGGTCTTGGAGTCTGGTCGTCGTCGTCGTCATCCTCGGTGGAGGCATAAGAGGACATGGAGGAGAACGAGTTGGTGTGCTTGAGTTCCTGAGGTCGAAGGTAGCTGTGGTTGTGGTGGTGGTGGTGGCGAAAGGAGACAGTGGGGTCGTCGCTGTCTTGTAGAAGCTCAGTAAGGGGAGGAGAGTGCTCGTCCGAGGGGTCGATGATGACCTTTGGCAGATGGCGTTCATTAGTGGACATCATTGTGATGGCACGAAGAAGGAGTGGGGAGGAGGAGGAAAAGACAAAAAGATGGATCGGAATGAAAAGAATGAAGGATGGAGATGTGAAAAAGGGGGAGAAGGAGGAGGAGGAGGAGAAGGTAAGAGAGGAAGAAGAGAGGAAGAGAGAGAGGAGAGAGAAAGAAAGAGAGCAGGACCTTGTCAAACTGCAGAACAGCACCACTAGAATAGACAGGAGCCATGCAGAAGAGAGCATTCTCTTTTTTTTCTTTTTCAGTGTCCATCTGGCTCTTTCTTTCTTTCTTTCTCTCTCTCCCTGGAATACGACCTTGGGCTGGCTCGCGTGTGGCGTGTCTGTGTTGTGTGTGTGTGTGTGTGTGTGTGTGTGTGTGTATGTGTATGTATTTGGCGTGGCTTCAATGCGGGGCTGTGCTGTGCTGCTCCCTTTCCTTGGTTGCTGCTCTGCTATACTACAGTAGTTGCTGCCAATCCATGAACACACTACATATGGTCATCCTGTTCCTGATCATGTTCCTGATCCTGGTTCTAGCTCTGGTCCTGGTCCTGGTCCTGATCCTGGCTCTGAAGCGGACCCTCTGCCACAGACGCCGATCCCGCACCATCGTTGGCTGTCTCCTCCAACGTCCCTGTGTCCCTGTGTGTGTCTGCTGTGTATTGTGTTGTGTCCATCCAACCCCAGCGTCCGTGTCCCCGCGTACCTTCTCTCTCTGATCCGGATCCGACCGCCCACATGAACAACATGAACAAGAACCAAGCGACTTTTCTGTGCCCTCTTATTCTTTTCTCTCTCTCTCTCTCTCCTCTCTTCTCTTTCTCTCTCTCTCTCTCTTCTCTTTCTCTTTCTTCCTTTTCTGTTCTCTCTCTCTCTTTCACACACCTCTCTCATTCCTCTTCTGCTCATTTCTCTTTTATTCTTCATTCTTCTCTCATTCTCTTTCATTCTCTCTCACTCCTCCTCCCCTTTCTCCTTCTCTCACCAGCAACCCACATCTTGATGATTGCCCCGGTTCCGAACCAGGGTTCGTCCGAGGAGCGGAGGCCTTTGCTCAACTCGTCTTCTTCCTCCAGCGACAAGAACAGGTCTCTCTTCTACAGGGCCAGACGATCCCCTGTTGCCGTGGCATGTGTTGTTGCCATGGCTCTCTTCACAGACATGGTATGAAAGAAAGAACAAGCATGAAACCAAGGACAGACAGGCACCAGGAACCAGTCAGTCTCTGAGACTGGTTCTATGAGGTGTCTCCGTCCTGGTTGCTCCTGGCCACCCAAAAAAAAAAAAAAAATGGCGGGGAAACAAGTTCAAGGTTGCTTCTCTGGAGAAGGAGAAAAGGACATTTTTCTGGCTGTCGGACTTGACATTGGGGACCGATTATCTGATCTCGGTTTGGCATCTTGCTCTCTTTGTTCTTTTTTTCTTTTCTGTTGACAGGTCGTCTATGGTGTGGTCGTGCCCATCTTGCCCATGATCGTCAAGGAGCGACTCGGCGGTAACTCGAGTGCGATCGGTCTGCTCTTTGCTTGTTACGGTAATATCTCCTCTTCCCTTTCCATCTCTCTTCTTTTTTTTCCTTCTTCTTGGGTTACAGGCAGGAGCGTAGCGATAAGGATGCAAAGGGAACCAAAAACGACCTAAAAAGGATCAGGGGAGGGGAGAAGGAGGCGCCTCAAAAGATCAAACAGACAGACAGATAGAGCGCCAAGGACAAGCATGCAGGTGGTGGTTATCATTGGCCGAGAGGAACCATGTGATGCATGGGTTCGGAACTCTCCCACCAAACTACTTACTGTCCACGAGGATTGACCCAATACTTTTTGGAGAACACGTTCTCAGCCCACGCATGCAAGGGAAATGACAAAGAAACAGGAAGCACAAAAAAAAATGAGAGCACAAAAATCCGAGGAAATAGACTCTCGGTCTGCTGTCCTTGACTTCACAGCCTCTCACGGCACTCATGACAGGATCAGGAAACAACATGGGAGTTGCACTCTGGACGGGAAGTTGGACTGAACTCGCGATTTGGATCTGTGAGGGCGAATCGTTGAAAGACTGGTTGGGAGTGCAGAAAATGATCCGCTGATAGACAGCCCGACAGACTGACATGACAGAAAGACTGAGACTGACCAACTGACTGACTGTCTGACTGACTGACTGACTGACTCCCTGGCTCTAACGACTATCGCTACGACTCTTATAGCCATCGGTCTGCTTGCATCCACCCCTTTCTTCGCCATCCTGAGCGACAAGTACCAGAACAGGAGGGTCAGTGGTGGATCTCTTTTAATATACATGTCTCTTGATTGTTGTTCCCCTCTCGGTTCTTGCGGATCTGCTGACAACGAATCTCTTTCCACACCTCCTACATGAATTGGACAAACCACAAAAACAGATACCCATGATGGTCGGAATGCTCGGACTCGCCGTCGCAACAATCGGATTCTCCTTGGCGTCCAACTACTGGGTCCTTATCATTGCCAGAATTGGACAGGGTTCTGCCGGCGGAGCCTCATGGTACTTTTGAGAAGCGAATGTTTTGGCGTCTTTCTTGCACTGTTCCCCCCTCCCACCCCCATTGTATGACCTCATTTTGCTAACATGTCTATCGCATCGCACAATGTATTTTAGGACTATTGGCTTGGGTCTCTTGGCGGATGTATACCCTCCTGACAACCTCGGCTTTGTCATGGGCGCGACAATGATGGCCAATGCTGTTGGATTCATGCTAGGACCAGTTGTAGGCGCTTACTTTTACGACTATCATGGATACAAGGCACCTTTCATCTTTTGTGCTGCCTTGGCAATCCTGGACTTTTTGTGCATTCTCTTTATTGCCGAACCAGAAAAGAGAAAAATTTCCCCGTCCTCCTCTTCATCGGCTGTGGATCAGGATGTTGACGGCCTGGGAATCGGAGAACCGTCAACAAGCACCATCGTTGCAGTGGAACGCACGGCTGCCGCCATCTCGGACCCAAAGCACGCTCAAGAGATTTTGGACGATGGACTGCATCACCACTCGTCTTCCAATGCAGAGTCTTCTGGATATGGTAGTATTCCCGCTTCGGCCTCTGCTGCACCTGTGGAAGACCCATCCATGTTTGAAATTGCCTGTAACTGGACCATTGTTTGCTGTTTGCTCGCCACTTTTGTCGCTGCCAGTGTTTTCTCGGGTAAGGAACCACGCTTCTCTTGAACTAGCAGAGAAGGAACCCTCCCCTCCCCTCCGGTTTTTCTTTCATGCATCGTCACCTGTCTCTTACTTTTTTGATCTTTTTTCTGCTCTAGGCTTGGAACCCATCTTTCCTCTGTATTTGCAGGAACTTTTGGATGCATCTGTGACGCAAACAGGATTGATGTTGACAGCAGCGATTTTCCCTACTCTCTTTGCATCCCTTATCGGATACTGGTCGGATCGGGTGGGCCACTTCTACGTGTCCCTCTTGGGCATGATTTTGTTCTCCATAGCAACATTTTCATTGGTGCTACCGACCACGTTCCTGTCGTTTGTACTGCCTTTGATGCTGTTTGGGCTGGGATCGTCCATGATCTTGACACCACTTTTGCCAGCCATGGCGGATGTGGTCAACAAGAATGGATGGAACTGTTATGCAAAGACATACGCTCTCTACAACATGACGTATTCGCTCTCCATGGCAGCAGGTCCCATCTTGGCTGGGTATGTCTATGACGATTTCGGGTTCCGTTGGACCATGACCATGTTCGGCATTATGTGTGTCCTGGCCACACCTGTGATCTTTTCTGCTCAAATCAAGAATGTGGTATCGCATCTGGCTGTCTGGCGTCGACAAGTGTCGGAGGACGAGAGGAGGTCTCAACAGTCGGCCTAAGAGAGGAAGGTGGGAAGATTGGGTGGTCCTCTTCTGGCACCTCCCTGGACCTCGTGTACATTTTTAGCAATTTTTTTTTTTCAGTAGATCCATATTATCTCTTAGTCCGTTATCCAGACGAGATAAAAATAACTATAAGTTCAAATTATAGAGGTTGGAGGGAAGAAGGTGGGGGTCGCGCGAGCTGTGGGGGTCGGTCTTGCTGCTGGACATATCGCTCTCCGATTATCGCAATGTTGTGTGCTCCCACACAGTCTCTGTGGATCCATCGGCCACACTGCGTGCATGCACACGTCCTCATGGAGGGTTTTGCAAGGCGTGTCGCGACGTTCTTGCCTATGCACGTGGGACACATTGTCGATGATAGGTATTCGTCGCCAATGACGGCCTTGTAGCCCAATGCCTGCACCTATCATGAGCGAGGGAAAATATATAATCATTGAGAGAGAGAGCGCGTGGATACTACCAAGATCATGTGTGTTTTTACCTTTTGGAAAAGACGCCTTAGGAAAGTGGTGTGGAGAGACGTCAAGTTGAATCCTGTTTTGAATTTGCCGTTGCCCAGTACAAAAAGAACCCTCCTGTCTTGAATAGGAACTCCTTCGCACGCCAATTCCACCAACTTTAAAACACCGTTCACCGCAAGGTCCATTTCTGCAAGCTTGGATTTCTTGTGGTCGTGAGCCGCTTTCTTCCAGGTTACTGACGAATAAAACCCGTGTATTAAAGGTTCAATTTGGAAGTACTGCCGGTGTCTGTCTTCAATGGCTGTGATATCGTGGTAATTGAGCTGATGTAGGGCGTTTTGCAGGTCGTGCACCGAAGGCAACAAAGTTGGTTTATCTTGGTCCTGACCCTGCTGAGTACAAGCCCACAAGGAAGGACCTATGCAGTCGTTTGATCCTGCTGTTGGTTGGGCCCGTTTGCAATGCTCCGCCCATTCTCGGAATGCAAGCGTCGGCTGATAAAGCGATGACCTTTTCACCGTCAGGTTGACAACCCTTTCTCCCGGCAAGGTGACACAAAAGGCGCCACTGACCACCTCTCCTGGATCTATTCCGATAACAACAACAGATTCAAGATCTTGACCGAATTCAGCAACCAATCTGTCCTTGTCGGGATACAGGGTCTCAATCCTCCTCATGAACTGTTTGTGCCTCGACGATTTCCATGGCTTGTAAAGATCATATGCGAGGATCTGAATCTCATGCCCGTCGGTTCGAATCATGTTATTCAGCGCGTATCTGTATTGTCCAGACACCCGGGGTGGCATGGGGAGTCGAGGTGGTTCAGGGGCTACCAGCGATGGTGCCGACGAGGAGGACAATGGCTGCTGGGCTGTGAGGGAGTTGTTGTGCAGTCTCCGGTAGTGGTTAATCCGTCTCTTGTTGTATTGTTCCAGCGCCAGCTGACCGTACAAGTCTGGAAAGGCGTTGCTCCGCTCGTCCATAGAGGTTATTTTCTTCCCGTACGGTGTCTGTTTTTTCTTGGCAGCCTTGATACTGGACCGGTCTCCGACAAACAACTGTTTAATGACATTTCCGTAGGAGTTTTTCTGGAGGTGAGTGGCACGTTGTCGATTGCAGACGGTGGTCGTCAAGATGTCGCTCACTCGTCCTGCCGTTACCCCCCACAGTAATGCCACCAGAGCCTCCTCATTCAGGTCAATGAAAGAGTCTGTCATCCCTGCTTGGATACAAAACTTTGGCTGTTTTACGGATGTCGGTATCTGCAGCAAATAACGCCAGCAAAGTCCCAAGTGGCCCTTCTTAAACGTCATCTTTTGGGATGCTTTCCTTGGGTCGTCGTCGGACTCTTCGTCATCTGCGGACAGTTCGGCTTCGTTGATGGCGTCGTTGATGGCAACATCTGATTCCTTTTCGTCATCCACTACCCCCATAAGCTCAGTGCAGTCTAAAGATAACTTTGTCAACTGCAGCACGCAAGAGTATTCTTCAATTAGATCAATTTTTTTAGAATGCACTGATCCAATTTTCAAAAACCACTTCGCTCAGTACCTTGTTGCAGAGAGTGGTGGGCAATTTGCGATAATGCAGCTTGATTGCTAGACCGATTCTTGGTGTCAGCTCAGCAATGACATTGCTCAGGGGTAGGTTGGACGGGTTTAATGCCTCGAACTCTGGGTGGAGCTCCTTGAATTTGTCAAAGGTCCTTTGTGCTTCAGCCACTGCATCCTTGGATTGTTCCTTAACAGGACGGCGACCACTTTTCATGTCAGAAGAGCCTCGCATGACAAACGATAAAAGATTCTGCACGAATCTTTCTAGCCAGTCAGTCTTTGAATCCAGGACATTTTCCAGAAACTCGTCCCCTGTGCTGTCAATCAGGTGCCGCAAAATCCTCATCTCCATCATCTTCAGTACATAATGCTTGGCACTGTTGGTGATGGAGACAGCCTGATCTAGACGCTGGATTACTAGAGTGCTCTCTTCTCTGGAGAGATTTGTGGCACGCAAGAGACACCCATGAAGAGAACCCGTGGTCAGAGTAACGGTTGCAAAAGCAGATTTGAAGGATTTTTTAAGAGCCTTTGGACCCGCTGTCGGTGATGTGGGAATAGGGAGCTCCTTCTTGCGTGTCTTTTTCACCGGGGAAGTCGGTGGCTGATCGGACTTGGCAGTTGGTTTACGCGGTTTTGGTTTTTTGGGCGTCGAAGGCGTCAGGTTCGCAAGCTCAACGTCGTCTATGGGACTTGCAATCTTCAGCGTAACTGCTTGGGGAAGATATCGATCATTCAGGTCGGTCCGAGATCGAAATCTAAAGAGGTACATGAACGATATGTGAGAACGTTGGAGTTGATGCAACTTTGTCTTTTAGTTCCCAAAAAGATACGAACCTTGATTTCTCCCACTTCTTCTTTCTTCTTTCCTGCGTCCTCCGGGCCGTCTTCCTTTGTCGTTTCTGCTCCCTTTTCTGTGCACGGCTCGGGTCAGGGACAGGCTGGACGGACGTCGAAGAGTATGCCACGTCTGTTGAGGGTGCTATGGGGCCCGATTCGGCTATTGGTGCTGGTGGTGCCAATGGCGGCTCCGTATGTGGTGGTTTTGCAAGGCCAAGGGCAAAACGGCTCCAACTTCGCTTCGCTTTCTTGAGTTCCACTTTGTTGACTATGGACAAAAGGCGCTGGTGAATGTCCAGCGTTGGACTGGTTCCATCTGCATTTAGGGCTGTCTCCTCACAGTGAACAAATGCCCGCACTGCATTGTCAAAGCTGTTGGCTAACACGCTCAGCTGCTTGTCGGCACTGGCTATTCGTCGAAGATCCTTCTGGTGGGCCTTTACCGGGGAAGGGTTGGCGATTCTCTTCAGACGTTTCTGGCAACTCGCGATAGCTGCCTCCTTTGACTTCTCCGCAGTCTGATGTATGGCATGGACGTACTCTTCGATTTTCTGGTAAATCCATTTTGCCTGGTCATCTTTGCTGACAATGTCAGAGCTCCCCGTCACAACCTGTTTAACCTTGGCCACGTTCGATGCCAGTTGGTAGAGTGGCATGCCTGCGGTATAGTCGTTGGTCGTCAAGACAGAAACGAGTACGAGATGCGCCGGAGTTTGGAGTTCGAGTTCGTCCAATAGTGCCTGCTTGCTGAAAGTGGTCCAAGTCAAGGGCCGACCAACGGGCATCGTGATTGTAGTCACCGACTCGTATGCCATAAAGTCAGAATCTTTGGTAATGATCCTGACATTATCTGGTGGTTGGGCATTCGTCACGCGGTTTGCAATGCATGTGTCACTCTGGTGGGTACACTGGCATATTTTCCATCCGCTTTCATGGAGCTGTGTGATGATATCCTTGATTGCGCTCGCGGGAACTCGGTACGAAGCCTTCACTCTCTTGTATAGCTGGGTAGTATTCCCGATCCTGCCCTCGTCATAGTCTTTCTCTAGCTTGCCTACTCGCGTCTCCAAGGTTTGGTCGCGTTTTCTGTGAGCAAGTTCCTTCTCCAGGGAGCGGGAGCCGTCAAAGTGAAGTGTTGTATGATCCTTGCTCAAGTAGGATACAAGGATTCGATCGATTGTCTTCCCCAAGGATCGATAATCCTAAAAAGCAGTGCGATTGAAACGGTTAGTATTCTAATCGAAAAGGCATGACTCTTGTTGTAATGATCAGACTCTTTTTATGAAGAGCAGATATACGTACAACGCTCCTTTCATCAGCATCGTTTGCTTCCAGAGACCTGTCTTGGTTAAAACGAATCTGGGATGGTTGTTCTGCCAGCATATCCTGCATCGTTGCCACAATGCCATAAGGGGTGCCTTGGCTTGAAAGATCCACCCGGGCGCGTTTTGGATGCAGAGTAGCCTCATCTGCTCCTGGTCGCTTCGGAATGGTTGTTGACGGTGGTGTGGACGCGCTCGTTGGGACAGTGGGCGAAGCTACCTGACGCCGAGCATTTTTGGCTGCGAACGCCACATCCAGGTGAAAACCATGACTGTGAATTATTCCGAAAAACATGGAGGCGCAGTCCACATGACAGGTGAATCCTCGTAGGTCCTCCTCAACTCCATCGGTCGATTTGATCCTTGCTGCAAGGCCCTGGATCCCCATGGTAATCTATGCCATTGTTGTGTTTAAAGAAGAAAGTTAGTGTCATTACTTTTGCTTGTCTAGCACTGGCAGGGTCCAGACGGTAGCGAAATGTAACGAAAAGCATACAGGCTTGTGTCCACGAAAGGGTGAATGAGGGTGCAGTAAAGATGGGTAATGGGGTGTGTATGTGTGTGTATGTGTGTGTATGTGTGTGTGTATGTGGGTTGGAGAAGATGGAGCTGTTGATGATTTGAAAGGAGGATCAAAACAATGGAAAGTGAAAGCGTACGAATGACCAATGCTGCTTTACCCGTACACTCTTTTTATCAGTTCCTTGCGCGTGGTCCAACTGATGGAACCGAACTGCCCGTCCTCTGAAAACACAATCCACAACAAATCCAGCTCAGTAGGAAATAGCGCTCATCGCTATCACCTTTCGTGCTCTACGATTATATGGTGGGAGATCACCAAGAGATGGTATTTCTTTGCGAAACTCGAGACGCGACAGTTCTAGCATGCTTGTTTGACTTGATATCTAAAGTCGAATACAGATCGCAAGCGCAAGCCAGATGACGAGCCCAACCCTTGTGATGGACTTTCAAGTACGGCCGACAGAGTCAGCACTCTTGTCAACTGCTTGGATGTTCGTATTGGCGGCAATGGCACCAAATATGTCATCAGATAAAAAAAGGCAAGTGGCCGTAACTGGTGCTGCGATCAGGCTGTCCAAGATATCTGGCAAGACAACCCTTGATAAGTGTTCAACGGTTCGAATTGGACGGTACTGAAGCTTCAATACTTTTGCCTTTCTTGATCTTGGTTGCAGCCATTGGCTCTTGAGTCCAGTTCAACTTCGCCCTCCTCCTCGACCCTTTTGTCGTTGTCTCAAGGAGTTTGTGTCAACCTTCACAATTGCAAAACCAAAAGCACCTGGCAAATTTGCCCAGCTGACGGTGTAAGGGATAAATGATTTTTTTTGTCAGGGTGAACGATATGGTCCATATTTTTGTTGTTTATTATATCAGAAGATCAGGAAGTCTGCCGATCGTTCAAGACCAACGCCGCGCCATCTTTTGGTTCCTCCCCTTTCATAGTTACAGCCTCGGCTGTAACCGCCGCCTCTATCTTCTTATTAATCATCCTCTCCCTCTCCCTCTCCGCCTCTGCCTCCTCAGCATCCATGGCGTCGTCTTGGCCGAGCGAGCCCAACAGTGGGACCAGCAATGCATCGACTTTATCCATAGCGACATTACAGCAAAGTGCAATCAGTCGCTGATACTCGTGCTGTCGTCGACCGTGCTGACTCTTGGCCTCGACCAACTGTCCCACCAGTTCTTTTCGTCGCTCCTGCAAGGGAATCAATTGGGCCCTTAGTTGTGCAGCTTCCGCCTCCAGGTTTGAAGGGGTCTTGTCGCTAGAAGAGGCAGGCGGCGGTGCTGGTGGTGATACTATTGTTGGGATAGGATCAACATCCATAGCATCTGGGTCCTTTGCCTCATCAGCACTTTCGCCGTCCATGATCTGGTCATCAGTCTGCTTCTCTTCCGTTTGCTGTTTCTCCTGCTGCTGCTGCTGTTGTTGTTGATGATCATGATGAGGGAGAGAGTTGGATGGTAGTGAGGTTCCCCCATTCGCGACAAGGGCCGCCGCTGCTATCCCAGCCTTTAACCGCTCTTCCTCTTGTTCGACCAACTCTTGTAATCGAAGCCGCTGCCGTCCCTCAATCTCTTGTCGGATCAATCCCTCCAAATGTCGAATCTGTTCCTGGACTTTTTCCAAGCCCGCGGCTTGACCTTTAAACTCGAAAATCATTCGATGGCCGGTCTGAACTTCAATCTGGATCTCTCGCAACAGACTCTGGGCTTCTTGAAGATCCTGATCCTTCTCAAACAGATCCTTCTCATATGAATGCGTCAACCGGCCAAAAAGATCGCTCACGGTCGGGATCACTCGTTGGTTCGAAAGAGCAGAGGGTGGGGCCGTCGTTGAACTTGATCCATTCTGCTGACCATTGCTGTTGCTGGACCCGAGCGTCCCTGGTCGTGACGAGTTGGCACTTTGAAGGCTCTGGTACAGAGTCTGCGGAGGAATTGGAGCTCCACCGGTACGATGATGGGGTCCTGTGGGCATGCCTTTTCCAGAGCCCATGTTACTTTGGGCCAAAGTACGGCCCAAAGCTGTGCCTTTGCCCTGTCCCACATGTTCGGGGTGGGTAGAGCTGTGCAAACCCTGAGGTTGAGACCGCGAAGATCTTCTTGGAAGACCGACGCCTGGGACCTGTGGAGGTTGCCCTCCATTCTTGGTGACTACGGTCGACAACGACGACGGTGCGTTCATGGCCTCTGTAGCGGCGTTCTGTTGCTCGAGCAAATAATCCTCTGCATTCTTCCCCTGTCGATTCTGAATCTTCATATCCGCGCCGGAATCCACCAACAGCTTGACGACTTTTTTGCCCCCAACCGTCAATCTTGCCGCGATCGTCAATGCCGTGTCTCCGACATGGTCCTGGACATTGATGATCGATGCTAGCTCCGAGGGGTGGGGCATCAGCTTTTCGAGCAAACATTCCAAATAGTACCGTGCCGGATGGATCTTGCCCCGTTGACCGGCCGTGTTGACAATATGATGGAAAACTGTCTGCTCGTCCTTGTCGATCGTAAATATTGTCTTTTGAAGCATCTCCAAGAGGGCCGGGAAAGTTTTCTGATCGAAATTGTTGCTAAACAACACACTTCGCATCAAGGCTGTTTGACCATCTAGGTTCACTCGGAAGGTATCGGCACCATGTTGGATCAAGAGTTGGACAACATCAATCTTGGCCATGGCCGCGGCCCAGTGCAGAGCTGTATGACCTTCATCATCAATCACAATATTGAAATCCATCTCGGGTGGTGGTTGGGTCAAAATCTTTGGGAGGGTCATGGCGTCCGACACAAAAAATTCTAGGAGAGTATTGGCCTGGGGACCACGCGTTGGCAACTCCACGGACGTAGTTGCTGCAGTCGATCCTGCCGCCGTCGCGGAGGAAGAGGTGGATTTGCGGTCTTCCTGATCCGATCCTTCGCGCGCCAGTGAAGTCGAACGTCTGCCATTGTCACCACCAGCACCATCCTCACCCTCGGGCTCGGCCATTTCCACATCCTGATCGTCTGTGGCTTTACGACCACGTTTCCTTCGACGGCCCTCATTGCCCAAAAATAGTTCGTCGCCTGGTCGAGCATTTCTCTTTCGTAAAGCCCGAGGAGATCTATTCCTGTTAGTCTTGGAGCCTGACGCCACCGGAGAAAGATTTGAAGTTGCGGATGAGTAAGCCTCTTCATCAGAAAGGTCGGAGGGCGAGTTAAGGCGAGAGCCAGAGGGTGACTCTGTGTGGGTTTGACTTGGGTGAGAAAGACTTGTAGTCTCATCCATGCTTACGTCGCTGTCTTCTACATTTGAAAGCAAAAGTCAATTCAGTCAGGGTTACAGCCAATAAAAACAATAAAAAGAAAATATGAAATGCAATCTGGGTAACATACCTGCGAGCTCATCAAGGTCAGAAGCTGTCATGTCTGCATCAGCCTCGTCAACCTGATCATCAGCCGCATCGGTGTCCCCTTCAATGGGCTGACCGCTTTCATCCACGACTGCCAACGCAGGTCTAGGCTGGATTTGCGAATCCGAACCCTTGAGCTTGAGCTTTTTCAACCTTGGTGTTCCTACAATACCGCCGCTCAGGGGCCGAGGTACTCTGGGTTCCCGTGGTTTCCGAGGTCGATTCGAAGCTGCTGTAATGTGCTTTGGTGCCAGCGGAGGACTGTTTGTGGTAGCCTCGTATTCAAGAATAGGCTGGAGCAGGTCCACGACACTGTATTCCTGACACAGTTGAAGACCACGCTCGAAGGGTACCCAGGTTCCTATTTGACAGGGTTTGTGGTTATTTTTCAAGAGTTCATTTCTCATATATCCACTACCCACTACCCACTATTCATTCATGATAGATGAAAAAAATGTGCACTCGTGTTTACCTTGGTACTTTCCATATCCTCCCTGGACTTTGACATGCAAGCCTCTCTGGACCTCCCTCTCCAGGATTCGGGTCCGCTGCGGCTTATCGAATTCAGCCACCTTCAGGATTTGGGTCGCATTCAAGTATGAATCTGAGCGACGCCTCATCACCGCCACTCCTTTGCAAATCATTTCATACACGGGAACACCCGAATAGGTGGCCTTGAAGATCTGACTAGGTCCAATGGCCTCTGATGGTGCCGACTCATCAGAAGGTGGCTCCGCTGTCGTATCATTGCTCTTGTTCATTGATCCTTCCTTTCTGACTGTTGGGCCATCGGCGCCAGTCCCTGCCGAGGATCCTTGCATCGAAGCCTGCTCAAGCGGGGGTCTCGTTGAAGATGTCCCTGCTGCGCTGGAAGACGAGTACGGTGCTTCGTTGCTGTGATTCGAGTTTGATCGACCAGCCTGGTTAAAGGTCGACGAGGCACTACTTGAAGATGATGACTGTTGATGGTGATAGGTTGAATGAGAACTCTGTTTTGGAGAATATACTGACTGTTGTGAAGGACGCTGATATTGCTGTTGCGATGGGTATTGAGGTCCTTGTCGGGATTGCAACGACGATTGTTGATTTTGAGGTCCCGACATGTCGTGTGCCGTCGCCTGTTGCTGTTGAGATGGATCTTGTGGCCGAGGTCGGTCCAAGGACTGAGACGACGATCCAGAAAGTTGACTCTGAGAGCCGGGTGGTTGTGAATAGGATTGCCCTGAAGTAGATTCCATGGGTCGCGGCGGTGCAAAAGACTGCTGATGCTGCTCCTGTTGCTGAGATGGCTGGCTTTCTTGTGAAGGATGACGCTGCTGATGTTCGACCGTCTGCCCCAGATCCTGGTCTTGTTCCTTCTCTGCACTCTTTTGTTGCATTCTTGGCTCTTGCTCTGGGACTAGCACATCCGGTTCACTTTTCAACTCTCGAGACTCCTCTGCGACTTTTCCGCTCTGTTCATCATTTGCAAGCTGTCGCCTTTCTTTTTCCTCGGCCTCTTTTTGCTCCATTTGTAATTGCTTCTGCCGTTCTTGCTCTTTAGCCTTTTCAGCTTCTGCAGCTGCTTCTGCCTCAGCAACGGCTTTTCGTTCCTGTTCTCTCTGTTTTCGTTGCTCCTCCAACTGTCGCATCAGTTGAGAGGACGTTGGCTTTCCTTCTTGGGGGGACAAAGGCGTCTTGAGAGCGGTGGGAGAAGGGATGGTGGTCGGAGTCGTAGACGAAGTCGATATTGCAGTAGGAGAAGGTAGAGAGGTGTTGATCCGACTGACCGGTGCTGTAGACTCGTCTTTTTCTACTTTGACTTGGCTAGGTTGCTGTTGTTGCTGCCGCTGTTGCTGCTGTTGTTGTTGTTGCTGTTGTTGTTGTAGTTGCAGTTGCAGCTGCTTTTGTCTCTGTTGCTGCAACAAGACTGCAGTGGGTGTCTTGAAAGCCTGCGGAGTCATTGACGCGGTGGGGGATCCTGCTCTTGGGCCCAAGTTTACCCTTCCTCCTCCTCCAAGACCAACACTTATCGGTCCAGCTGCTCCTGGGGAAGTTAGCGGAGGATTCATTGTTGAGGATGCGCCAGAGGACAAAGGCGTGGATGCAGCAGGTGGAATCGCTGCAGGGGACATCATCGAGGACAGATTGGATTGGGTTGGTGGCGTGGCGGGTGTCCCTGTGGAAACAGACATGGATACAAATCCACCTTGACCCACTGCTGCTCCTGTTGGTGAGTTCAGTGTGGGATAGGGGGGTGACATGGCGTATTGTTGTTGTTGTTGTACTTGCTGTTGACCCGTGGTGCTGGGCATTTGGATCGACATTGGCAAGTGACCACCAAACCGAGATGGAGCATGTTGCTGATGCTGTTGGAGCTGTTGTCTTGCATGCTGTTGTTGCATGTGCAATTGCAGTTGGTGCTGTTGCTGTTGCTGTTGTTGCTGCTGTTGCTGCTGTTGGTGTTGTTGATACTGTTGGTACTGTTGCTGCTGTTGTTGTTGTTGCTGTTGCTGCTGCTGCCTCTGCTGCTGCAGGTACGCCTGGTACTGTTGCTGCTGATCCATCGAAATGGTGAGATCTAGCAAGAACATAAAATAAAAACACGAATGAGATTACACAAACAAACAAGACGCGCACATCTCTGACTCCGTGAGTCGCGATCGTGAGTATGAGTAATTACAATGAGGGCACTGCTGGACAGAAAGCAAAGAATCAAGGACAAGATGAAGCTGATCCGGGCAAGGCAAAAACTAGAAGCACAGATGACGCGTGGTCTTTCGCGTCCGTTCCAGGATGAGAAGGCGGGAGGATGCACACAAGGGCTGCAAAAGAAGGCGGCGGGAGGGAAGGAGGAGCAAAAGAGAGTGCACAGTGAAAGGCGCAAAGGACGCCTGTCCTTCTCGCTCCTTCTCCGTCGCGTCTTCACAGCCAATGGGCGCTCGAGTTCGGGGGTTTGCTTTTTTTTTTCCTTTGTCTTCGTGACGCGCTTCTTCGCGTCTTTTTATTATTGATTTGTCCTTTCTCTACTAGTGCGTATGGAAACAATTGTTGCACGATCCCCGCTTGAACACATTGGCTGTAAAGTCAGTACAGTTGCACTCCCGGCAAGGCCGCATCACACTTTCCGTATGTGCTTCTGCTGGGCGTGTCAACGGTGGTGTGCCAGGACTTGATGAAAAATTTGTGCTCTGCCTCATGGTCTCGTGGCTGACTCCTCGTCGAGCCGGTGGGGGAGGGGGAGGAGCTCGTGATCCAACCGTGCCACATGTCCTGTTGGCAGGAACCGTAGCCGATCCTGGTCGACTTGATGGGGGTGTTGGTCTTGGATTTGATGCCGTGGGAGAAGTCGAAGAGGAGGCGCCGCTGGTGTTGGTGTCCAACATCATGCCATGAGGATGTCTCGAGGGAGGCGGGGGTGCCCGGCGCGCTATCGGAAGATGTACCACCGTTTCTGGTTCAAAGGATGCTTGATGTACCTCCGGCTCATCATATTGGATGGATAGTTCGGATTCGCGCGCGTAGTAGGCCGCCTCATCCTCGTCCACATAACGCCCAGAGTCCGAGTTGTTTGAATTGACAGAGTCCTGCCTCTGTGGTGATCCAGTGTCGCTTTGAATCTCTTCGCAGTAGTTGGATGGGAACATGCCCTCGTGTCGAACACCTCTAGAGTCCACTATTTCGCCTTCCCACCAACCCTCATCAATCTCCTCGATGATTCTGACAATATCTCCCTTTTGGAGCGAGAGTTCTCCCTCAGCTGTTGCCTCAAAGTTGTATAACGCCCTAACTTGCTTTTGATGTGGTGCTCGAGCAGGAAGCCCAGGTGGAGGTGGCCCAGATGCTGCCATATGTCCTGTAGATCTGCCACTGGCTATGCTCTGCTTCTTGTTGTGCGTTGGATTAGGTGCAAGGTGGGACATTGACCGACTTAAATCTGAGGGCTGGCGCTGAAGAGTAGGTTGACGACGCAGCTCAGAAGACGATGGTGCCCTGTTGAGTGAGAATCGGGTACCCGGTGGTGGCGCTGGTGCAGAGTGAACACTCGAGTGGTCATCAGAGTTGTTTGATCGGTCATCATCTGGCTCATGTGAACTCTGTCGATACAATCTCTGCGTTGACGCTGGCTCGTACGCAGATACATTAAAAGTGTTCTCCGGGATAGCCTCTAGGATTTCCACCATCCTGCGGGCATAGGTCAGCTGAGCGTCATAATAAGTCTTCAAGCTAACAACGTTCTCATCCTAGTGCACGGGAAATACATGTTGAGGTAAGTAGTGGAGTCGTGAATTTTGCTCCTTGTAATAGATTCTTCCATTCTCCAATAATTTCTCCAGTTAATATCTTTTCACTTGCCTGTGTCTCGAGAATGGCAGCCATGATTCCAAGGACATGCTCTCGTGTCTCTTCGTATTTTGCCTTTGCCGACTGCATTTCTTCCTCCCACTCTGGTTTTTCCTTTTTTGCCTTCTGGACCTTGGCCAGCTTTGCGTCATAATCCAGACGTTTCGAATGAAGCTTCTTTTGCAACGCCTGGTAGTCCTTCATTTGTATTTGCGCCCTCTCCAGACAGTCGATGTACGAACTTCCGAAGCGACTGACCTATTTGCATAAATAGATGTGGTGTTAGAAAGTCAGCAAGTCATCGTGCTGAGACAACAGTATGTTTAATCTAGCTTGTCCTGAATCAGACATTACCAATTCCGCCTGGGCAGCGCCAATAGCCTGATGTGCATCTCCCATCTGATGCAGGGCCTCTCTATAAGCAGATCCCTCGCGCAAGGTGTAGCTCTGGGCCGACATGCTCATGCCAAACGTCTCGACCGCCAGCCCTCTGTACTTGTCGTCGCCCTCAACTCGTTTGCCTGCAAGAGAAAAGAAATCAATGTGAGACAAGGTTCAAGAAAACGTGTCAGACAGCCACACTGGTAGAAATTTGGTGGCAAATGCAATTTCCGGTCCTTGTCTGCCTCCCCCATCTCCAAGGAGAACAGCCGAAATAATCGGTCCGAGTCCCTTTTTTAAACCACCTCCAACTGTCCTGTCTGTGCTGTGGGAGATGTTGTTGGGGGCATCGGGGGGTGGGCGCGTGAAGAGGAGAGGGAGCCGACCCACTTCTGAGTCCTTCGACCTCATCGCGTTACATCAGTTTTACTGAGTTTGTTTGTTTGTTTGTTTGTTTGTCTGTTTCTGGCGGATGATGACGAGCACAGCAAGGCACGCTTGCTTGCTTCCATTCCATAGCTCCCGTTCCTCTTTGTTATTCGTATACTTAGCTGATCAACGATCTGCAAAGCTGTGGTTCATGTTCGCGTGCCTGTTCTCTGATCCTACTGTATTCCAGCATGCTCTTCGTCGGGTCCATCCTGCCCTGCGTTTCTCTTTCGACTCGACGAACAACAGAGTCATGCAAAAAAAAAGACCCGACAACGTACGCTGCATAAGCACCGCATCGCATGATCCATGCAAGACTTTGCCCCATCCCCAAACATTTCTTCAAAATGCAAAAGAACGGGTGTTTATAAACTTACTTATGGCCTTGAAGTAGGCTTGGGAAGCGACACTGAGCTTGTCAAGGGCTATCCGATTGGCGTCAGTCTCAGTGGTCAAGCTGTTAAAGTCCTCATCCATGCGACTCCGTTGGGTCTTGCCCATCTTTTCCCCTGTCCACTGATCAAAGTCGAAGGTCAAAAACAAGAATGGTAAGTTGGAGTTGACGTTGGAGCAGACTTTACCAGAGTTGAGTCTGAGTTGAGAGCAAAAGGAGAACAATGCTCAAGAAACACGTTTTTTTTTTCATGCGTCGGAATTGAATGGAGACGAACCTGTTTGAACTTGCCAATGTTCTTGATCATTGTGCAATGTAATGCTTTGTGTCAGCAATGAAAAGAGTCTTTGAGGTGCGGGGTATGTCTTGAGTTGTTGGGAGTTATAGTTGTAGGTCAGTGAAGGAATAACGTTATTCTCAGGCACAGCGCGTTCGGCAGGTGTGAAGAAGAAGGCGGTTCTGGGTCGGGAGTGGGTGAGAATGAGTTTGGAGGGTGAGTGAGTGAATGAGTGAGTGAACGAGTGAATGAAGGTGTGAGTGAGTGAATGAATGAATAATGAATGAATGGGAGGGGCGGACTGAGGAAACAAAAGGACTACAGCCGTTCTTTGTTCTTTGAACAGGCAGCCGCCTATCAATAGCAGTTGTGCCACCAGCAGGGTCCCTCTCCTCTCTCTCTCTCTCTTGGTCCAAAGGCAGGCTGCTCCGTCCCTCCTTTCTTCAGCCAGCAGATGTGGTCCACAGTTCCACGTCCAAGGTCGGTCAATGACATATTTCCGTGGCTCACCTCATCATCCTTCCTGTCCTGAGAAAATGACCCTTGTTGTCCGCTTGTGCAACCCAAAATACATCATTCTCATCAACAACTTCTTTATTTCCGTTCTGGTGCGAGCTTGGACCGATGCGCTGGCTGTGTTGGAGGCAGGGCGGGGCAGATCCAGACTGACATTGTCCACCTGAAGCTCGTCGTCGTTCGTCCCCTGGCTTCCTCAGTCAAACACCCCTGCCGTGGTACTTGTGTCATGGGATCCAATGGTGCGCTGTGCCAAGGAAAAAAAAACTGGGGAAAAAGAACACGAGAGAATCTCTGTCCTCTTTTGGTCATTCGAAAAGAGCGTTCCCATGTCGCCTAGATTAAAATAAAAGAGGCCTTTGCCCGCCCATTGCCCATTACATCCACCGAATCCCATTCTCACTTCTACCTCCTTTCAAACCAACACCCTCTAACATGGACAACAAACCACTTCACGAGCGCGAGAAGGCCGCCGAGGACATGTACATCCGCAAGCGAGTAAGTACAAGATCTGCTTGCTGAACAACAATCGGGCACGCAACCTGCAAGGCAATGAAACACCTTCAGCACCACTCACAGTGTCTCTCTTCCTTTCCTGACCTGCACAGGAGGCTGAAAAAGCCGCCGCCGCTGCCGCCGCTGCTAAAGAGAAGGCTCAGCAGGAAGAGGCCAAGAAAGCCCACAAGTAAACGTCTTGTTCCACCTTCTTTCGATCCAGCCCAGAAGTAAACGCAACGCACAGCACCCACCTCGTCCTCCTTTCCACCTTTTTATCAATTGAAAAATATTAATAAATAAAAAAATGATGGCCACCCAGCAACAGGCTATCACACCTGCTACCGTTCTGTCCTCCAGAAAGACTTTTGGTACCACTGGAGGCAAACTTCGAGGTTACGGCCCCCTTCTCCCTCGAAAGAGAGAAGGTAGTCTTCATCGAGTTATTGCATTTATCATCCTCGCCAATGGGAACATTCCGCAGGCTGCTGCCCGAAAGCGCGACCGTTGGAGGTACCTGAGACGACAATGGACTTCGTTGATGTTGTTTGTAAGGAAAAAAGAGGTTGTTTTGCAAGAGGTTGAAAAAATTTTATACCTGCCAATTGGAAGGACCAGCACAATTGCCGCAATAATTACGTCTTGGAAGATCAAGTTATCGCTCTCAATCGACGCGTCTTGAAATGGATAATATGAAGGTTCGAAGATCGTTCAGCTCTTGACGTTTTATCATCTTTAGCGGGATACACTGTGAACAATCCGGGCAACTCGACAAGCAGGGCAGTAGCCATAAGGAAAGTAGCACAAAGAAGGATATCACAACAAGGAAGACATGGAGAACTGGACGATTAAAACCCCCAGCTCTTGCCTGCGTGGTGTCCTTTGTGGGAAAAAACTGTTTCTAGAAAGATATGGATGCAAGGTACGGATGTCTTTTTAGACTGAAGCCAGTTGCATGAGCGCAAGGATCGCCGAGTCCTTCCTCTTCGATCAACTCCGCCGGTTCTGGAACGGTCCTCATCTAGAAATACAGTAGGAGAGAGACAGGAAGTGAGTTTAAAATGTTCATCCTCGTACTGTATTTCCCCACGCGGTTCACTCCTTCAATCATGTTTGCGTATTCTCACGCAAAAAGAAGTGAACATCCCGCAAACTTGAAGATCTGATGCATCAAAGTCGTCTTTTGTATTCCTTTATTCATTGTTCGAAACGTTGACCGTCAAAGCTCATGAGTAAAATGCAATTGGGCAGTAAACGCCTGTTCGGCTGCTGAATTCGAGGCTCTCCTCTGATCACCGGAAAAATGGAAAAACTGAGTGAATGTTAAAAGCTAAAACCGAATGTTGCCTTGAACACCATTGGCACCAAAGGACTTTTGGATGGCCAGATCTAGAGCCTGATCGCGAGTCATGGCCACTTTGGGTCGGCTTTGGCTCCGTGAATAACGAAGGAGGTCGTCCATGGAAGAGTGGGTAGTCTGAAAAGGTGTCGAGGCGTGCAAAGAGGTACTATTGCTCTTAGTGGACTTGAAAAAGAGCATGGCTAAATACGGACGAGTTGTTAACTGTTTTTGCTTTTCGAGAGAATAAAGTGCTGGCGCGAGTTTGAAGTAAAAAAGAAAGAAGGAAAGGGAGGTGTGGAGAGGCAATGGATTCTTGAACCGCTACTTCAGTCTCCACAGCCACTGTCGTTTCAATGAATTGGATACACTCCATTTGTTGCAACGGTCCAGCCTGTCAGTCAAAGTAGAGCGACGTGAGTGTTGCGGTTCAACTGTCAGAGAACACAGCACAACCAAGTTGAGCTCTCCAATGGTTCTCCTGCCTCCTCCCCTCAGAGCACCCCAATGGACGTACCTCTTCCCATGCCCTGTTTTTTTAAATCACTCCTCTCCTTCGCACGATCATCCATCTTTGTCGAAAATCAACACCTTTGCCTGCCGCCATTCACTGCTGCGTTGGGACCTTTGGCCTCTGTCCAAGCTGTGTCTGTCCCGGTCTCGTTGCCGAGGGGTAGTCACTTGACAATCTTGCCTGCCCGCTCGGATGGCTTGCTTCCTCGCCCCAAAGGATGGCTCAGATGCGAGACCTGTGTCATCACCAACATATCCGAGAGAACTAGGACTGGGCATGATAACTTGTAGGTCCTCTGCAACTGTAGAGAAAACTACAAGGGTCACTTTATAAGGTATGTTTTTGCGCAACTCCACGGTCGTTCATCCAAAAGCCCAGCGCGAACCTGTGGACCTAGGAGAAAAAGCGAATGATCGGCGAAACTAGAAAAGACAATAAATGATCGGCGACTCGAAGTTCAGAATGGAATTGCCATTTTCGTAAAACAAACGATGCCGTCCGAGCAAAGGTGTGGATCTCAGCAAAAGTGTTGCTGCCTGAGCCTCGCTTGGACTATCGGTCCAAAAACCTTTCGGCTCAGTACACATAGCTCTAGGCTGTTGCTCCGATCGTTTCTGGCCCTTTTGAGATGGAGCCGGCCCCGTAGAAAAGACTGCCTTTTTTTTTTGATCGCCAAGAAATTATTTTGAGAGAATGACGACGGTTGATTTGCTGAACAGAACGACGCGTGTCTTTGTGGATTTTTTGCAAATCGGGGTCGATCACGGGTGTCTCACTCGATTCTTTTAAAAAGGAGGCATGTTTTTTCGTAAAGTCAATTCTCCCACAACCTACAGCTCAGTCCAGCAAAAACACTCAGAACAACAACAACAACAGCAACAACAACAACAGAAAACTCGACAATGCCACCAAAAATCCCTTCGAAAATGCCATCAAACATCCCCTCGACAATGAAGGCCATCTATTGGACATGTCCGAACAAGAATCGACACGATCAATTGAAGTTTAACGAGTCGGCGCCTGTACCCACCGCGACCGGCACTCAGGTCCTGATCAAAGTCCATGCCACCTCTGTGAACCCAATCGACTGGGAGTTGATGAAAGGCGGTGTCCCATGGCACTTCATGCCCAAGATCAAAGTCCCCGGCTGGGACGCTGCCGGGACTGTCGTCGCGCTCGGTCCCAAGGCTGGTCAATCAGAATCGTCCCCAAAGTTCGAAATCGGGGACGAGATCATGACCATGTTGGATTGCAAAGCCTCTGGTGCGTTCCAAGAGTACACACTTGTCGAAGAATCCTTTTTGGTCAGGAAACCCGAACGATGGACTTTTGAACAAGCTGCAGCCTGGCCATTGGTTGCAAGCACGGTCTGGAACTCTCTGGTTGTAAAAGGCAAGCTCAAGAAGGGGGACAAGGTTTTGATCATTGGAGCAAGTGGCGGCACAGGTAAGAGACTTTGCTCAGCAATTTTTTTGCTCTATCACGACCGTTTCCAACTTGCTCACTCGATCTTCTTGATTCTTTTCATTCAGGAACCACGGGAGTTCAATTGGCTAAAGGATTGGGCGCACATGTGGTTGGTATCTGCTCCACGAATAACGTCCAAATGGTCCTTGATCTTGGTGCGGATGAAGTGGTGGATTACAAGACCACAGATGTTACGGAAAAGTACCAAAGTCAAGACTTTGACCTTGTCTTTGACACGACTGGTGCAGGACTCGGGGTAAGGAATGGTGCTTCCCTTCACGCACACACCGATATGATCATATCCTGATTGTCTGAAGGATGGACTTCTTAAAAACCAACAACAATTGATACTTCAATACTTTAGGTCTGGGCCAAGAGATCTACGATCTTGAAAAGTACAGGAAACTTCGTCTCTATTTCGCCTCCTGCCAAGACCTTCGATACCCCTTTTCACTTGCTTGCAACAGGCGCAGGTATCGGAAGCAAGAAGTTGACAACTTTGCTGCAGTCCGGTCCCGGGTACCATTTTGTCTCCACAGCTCCCGATGGTGAAATCCTGCGCCAGGCTGTCGATGTACTGGACAAGGTCGCCAAAGTCGATCCAGTCATCGACTCCGTGAACGAATTTACGTTGCCCTCGGTCCTTGCAGCCTTTGACAAGAGCGAGACTGCAAGAGCCAGAGGAAAGATAGTTGTCAAGATTGTCTAAAAAAAACAGAGTCGACAGTCTTCGACTCTGAGAACACATTCAATGTTTTCAGCCTATTTCAACCCGCACAAAATAATAAACTCCCTCGATACCTCTGCCGTCCTTCCACTGAACATTGGGCAAAAGATACTGATCGTTTCGAAACGTGTTCCTATTCTTTCCAATAGGATGACCTCACCTCAACAACACAACCGACTCACCCTGTTCTTCTTGACAGTGGCATTGCATTACATTGTTGCCAAAAGAAGAGTCCTTCCGAAGAGTTCCTCTTCCGGAGTTGTAAATGAGGGGAATGAGGAGGAGCAACACGGCGCAAAGGAGACCTTTGTTCTGTCAAGTTCTCCTCCATTTTCTTTTGACTTTTGACTCCGCCCGTGCATTTGCTTGCCCAGAAGCTTCGCTTCCTCGCCCCCCACAGGTCTGTTCATTGTGGAACGTGCTTGGACCAAGAAGGGGGGCTAAGAGCCACATTTCATCATTTGCGGTGTTTGTTGGAAGACAAAAAAAAAACGCGGGTGTCAAGAAAGAAAGAAAAAAATTCAGGCGCCGATCTGACGACAAATGAGGCATTTCGACTCTCCCTTCTGTTTTCCCATGAACATCGGCGGGATAGGCCATGGCCCATGCTCAAAAGAGGACGGCATCCGAAAGCGGTGCCTGAATCGTTCCATGATTAACCTTTCAGCGTTGGGGAAGGGGAAGTTCAGGGAACTCTAGACGTATAAAAGACCTGCCTTTCCTCCAAAGTTGTGCCTGTTCCTCACACACACATCTCACTCCTCAAGCCCATTCAAGTTCAAGTTCAAGCTCCCGCTTTCTCTTCACTAAACCAACACACTTGCAGCCATGACCTTCTTCAAGTCCTCCAAGAACAACACCACGTCCACTGCCACCACTCCAGCGCAGACCCCCCGCCATTCCATGGACACCTCCCGCCCTGCCGTCGCTGCGGCTTCCCAGCCTATCAAGATGACCAAGGAGCAGGCACTCGAGATGGCCATGCAAAAGGCCATCGGCAGCGTGGCTCAACGCGGCAATATCCGCATGTAAAACGACCAACCGCGCTTCACAATTCTTATTCCACTTGTAGCATCTAATACCCCGCATCCGCATCATATCTCATTCCCATCACTGTCCTTCAACTGTACGCCAGAGAGCAGGACAATTTAAAAAAAATCATCATTAAAGTCGTTTGTTCGAACGAAAGAAAGCAGTTACAATACTTGTGCTCGCCGATCTGGGAAGAGGAGAGAGTTGCAAAAAAAATCATGGAGGTTTCTTTTCTCTGGGAGCGAGGAGCTCCGTCATCCAGGTTTTGTCACACTTGTAGCTTTTTCTTTCTTTTTCTCATCAACTCTTCGACGCTTCATTTATTAATTAATTGTTGTGATATTATATATACAAGTGAAGGATGCATGGTAGTGTTGTTGCCCCTCTTTAGAATGGATCAACAGCAGCGACCACAAGGGGTTGGAACTCGTATCGCGATTTTGGGACCAGCATGAACGAGATCTTTTCACAAGGGTCTTCCTCCATCTCCGCTGCTGGCTCCTCTTTCTTCAGGGGAATTGGTGGAGGCTCCAGCGCTTCCAGGGTTAAAGGAGAGATAAACATGGTGGTCGTGATGGCTCGATTCAAACCCCGGGTCGTCTTTGTGGCAGCCGTAGGCACAATTGAATGTGTCATTGTCGGGATTTTGGACACCGGGGTTACAGCCGGTTTTGGAGGGGTCGGAAGGGCAACTGCCTTGGAGGAAGGCGTGGACGTGGACCGGCCATCCTTGCGTCCCAAGGCCAAGAGAGCCACGATCTGCCGACGCGTCTCTTCCTGAATATCGTCCGGGGTAACAGTGCCGTTGGTATAGTTATAATTGTGGTGACTGATATCGTTGCTGTTGGCGTTGTTGCCGTTGTTGGTGGTATAGTGACTGAAGTCGTTGGTATTATTAAGATTAGTGTTGATGTTGTTGGGAATGTACAAGCCGCTCAAAGGTAAAGCGCCGTCGAGAGAGCTGGTGGATCGAACAATGTCCTGTCCAGCACTGCTGCTGATACCGTCTTCATGACTCTTTTTCTTCAAAGAGGCAAAGTCCTTCGAGAACAAGGCAAAATCAACTCCTCGTCCATTGGCTAGTCTCAAAGACTCGTGGCGACGGCCCTTAGTCTCAGGAGTCGGCGTCGAAGAAGAGTTTTCGAGTGAGGACTGTGACAACGAACTCGCGTGTCGTGATTGTGAGAGCGTCAAGGTCTTTGAGCGAAACAGTGTGACCTTGCGTGTTATTCCCGGAGTTCGTTGCTGCTGCTGCTGCTGTTGTTGTTGTTGCTCCTGGGACGTCGCCAAGGGGAGCGATGGTGTGCTAATAGAAGCTGCAAGCTGCTTGCCAGAAGCACCTAGACTCGATGGTTCGCCCTCAGCCTGCTTCAAGTCCACGACACCATCCGGTCCCAGAATGAGTTCTCGAGGGGGATAAGACGTAGTTGCCATGTGGGAAGAGGCCTTGGCGCCGGCAGCCCCGGTGTGGTGAAGGTCAATACGATCACTTCCTGAGCCAGCAAAAGAATTGGGTCGACTCCGATTGCTGAACCGACTGGAACATCGTCGAGCCAGAGATCCTGCAAGATTTTTGATGGTCTTTTTACGGGACAAAGATGTCGTGGACTCTTGGGCTTCTGTAAGGTGCATCACTGACTCTTGAGTGGTAGCAACCTTTGTGCCAGTAATAGTTGTCTTCGTAGTATCTGCCATATCTCTATTGTTGCTGGACTCTGCCTTACGCACAAATAACGACAAAAACTTGCAATCCGAGGTCATTGACTTTGCACGGGTGACCGGGGGCAGATCTTTGCTCAATCGCTTCTCCTGTCTCTCCTTGCGTGTCTTTGGAGATTCTTCAGAGGGGCGATCCTGCCCATGAGTACGTTCAAGAGGGGGCGAGGAAGTGGAGGGTCCCTGGACAGACTTTGACCGAGAGAGTCCCAGCTGTTGAGCGGTCTGCGACGTCAATCCTGCCGAAGTCAGTCGGTTCAAAGAGCTTGTTCGCACCACTGTTTCTGACTCTGGGACAGCGAGTTGCTGCTGCTGCTGCTGCGGTGGTTGCTGTTGCTGCGCCTTCTGCTGTCGCTTCCATGCCGCGGCCGCCATAGCCTCTTCCTGCAATTGCTGCTGTTGGTAATAACAGTGACGCTCCCAGGCCAAATCCCTTGCACTCTTTCCCGCTGTGGACGAAGCCGACGAGGAAAAGTGCCCCAGATCATTGGTAGAAAGTGCCGCGGTTGGAACAGATCGGCGACTCAAACTACCGCCGGTACTGCTTCCTCCCTGTCGATAACCTCGGGAGTTGATAGGCGGTTGCTCATCGCGATACATCTGGTACTGCTGTTGCTGTTGTTGACGGAACTGTTGGATACTCTGCTGCTGCATCTGATGCCATTGACGACGCATCTGGTGCTCCTGCCGAACCCTTTCCGCCGGTGACAGATCTTCCAATCTTGTTGGGGCGTAATAGGTCGAGGATGAAGGAGAGGCAGGCGTCGCTGACGGCGGGAGGGATGTTCGGTGATGCAACGCCATGGAGGGGGTGTGATGTGGCTTGGAGTCGATCTCGGGATCAACATAGCCTTGGAGTCTGACCCGAGGCAGACTTGAGTCATGGTGGTAGTGATGCTGAGGGTGATGATGAGCGTGGTGGTAGTAACCGCCGGGGCGTGAACCAGAAGTGGGCGAGAGCGGTTGAGCAGCGGGCGATGGCGGCAATCTCCGATTTGATTGCGAATGACCCGGGATATTAGTTGAGTAGAATGACGGTACTGGTGAGCCCTTGTAAAGAGGCAAAGGTTGAGGATGAGAGTAATGATGATGTGAGTGCTGAGGGTGATGTAGAGGTGAAGCATGGCGAGTCTGGTTGGTGTGATAACCATCGGGGCCTCGCCATGGCTCTTGTCGCTGGGGATCCCGGTGAGCGACTCTATTAATATGGACCTCTGATCGCTGGTGCTGAACATGGTGCGAATGGTGCTCTGCTTGACCAGGGTATTCGTTTCGTTGAGGCGAGGGTTGAGCCTGAGGCAGATGGTGAAGATGTGCTTGTGTAAGCCGATGCTCGTCTTGGAAAGACTGCAGGTGATCCATTTCCCATCCTGCCTCGTTCTCCTGCATGGGTCCTGCAGGATAGTCCTGATGATCCAACCAGGCCGCGATCAGATCCTTCTTTGCAGTCTTCCGACGACTCGCTGCTGGCAAATGACCATCACTGAGACTCCAAGAGAGATTACCTGCCCTGTACATGCCATTGGTCTCTCCATTCCAGGGCCGGTGACTCTCCTCTCCGAGGAAAGGAAGGGAGTCTTTTTGTTCAAGGTTCAGGGTGGTGAGAGCGCGCGGTGGTCTTGATAGACGATCATGACGAGGTTGTTGGGCTTGGTTATTGACCTCGAATCCGGGCTCATCCATGAAAAAGTGCTCAGTAATGGGTGTGGTGGCAGCGGTGCTGCTGCTATGGGCTGCAGCGGCAGCAGGGGCTAGACTTGGAGATGAGGGAATATGCAACAGCGATAGTGATTGTGGTTGCGATAGAGACTGCGGACAGTCATTTTGACGTGGGGGCTGATGTTGCTGGTGGTGGAGGTGGTGGCGCAATGCAGGCGGTGGACCCTCCATATTCGACAACGTGTTGGAACGGGAAGATTGAGCCGAGGGTGAATGGACAGACAGCCTGTCCTTAGCGCTCGTGCTGTTCCCATAGCTGTCATGACGACGATGACGTTGGAGACGATGATCACCGTTGCCCTTGCTGGCTCTGGAATGTCGACGACGCACTGATGTACCCCTCAGGACCAACCCTCTCTTACGAAGACTACGTTTCTTGGACTGCAACAGACTGAGCAAGATCATGGTCAGGGTAACAGACAGCAACGTGGCAAACGAGGACCGTGAGACTTTTGCAGAGGGGGGCGATAACGGGGCAGAGTGAGAAGAGGCTGTTGCGATTGGTGCTTTCTCGGTAGACACGGGTATTACGGTATCCACCCTGTCCTCTCCATCATCCTCGCATGGAGCAAACGCAGTCTGACCCTGCGCACAAGCACGGTCAGAGCTCACAAACATCGGCGACAGCGACGCAAGGTCGCAGCTTTGGTGTTCATCGTGGGCAGGGTTGTGGTCCAAAACAATCTCCACAACTGTTGCTGCCGCTCCTGCAGCAGAACAGAATGTGTCGCTGTTGTTGTTGTTGATGTTGTCACCCAAAGTCGAGACCACGGTCGATGTGAACACAAGTTGCGCTCTCTCTCTTTCTGAACGCTCATCTGATCTTTGCGCTAATGAGCCCTTCTCCGCCACTTCCGCCTCTTCCGCCTCTTTTTGTTTTGCGACTGCAACACCCACTGCACTGCAGGGTGACGGCATTCCTGAGACAGCATCCGAACTTTCGGAAGAAGTCAGAGAGGTGTGATCTCGAGATGACAAGACAGAACAGGAGAGAGTAGCTGTAGCTGACGACGAAGTAGACGACGAGGTCTTTGTCGACGCGTTGCGGATCAGTGCTCTCAACTGTTTGGGTTGATGAAGAAAGTGAAATGAAAAATAAGGATGGATTCCAAGGTGGAAGGAGTCGATCAATTAAGCGACAAAAGCACATAGATGAGCCAAAGGTAGAGATTGAGGGCGAACGGTCAAGCGGCGGAGGATGATTCATTGATTGGTTTGGAAGACAACCGGAGAGGAATGGTGGCAAGCGATAAGTGATCGACCAGAGCACAGTCGTTTTTTTTTTTTTTTTTTTTGTTTTCAGGGGACAGAATCCGAGGAGACGCAGCATCAAAAGGTAAGGGCGTTGTCATGATGCATAAACAATCGCGTCAATGGTGGCAAATTCATAGTGTGAGGACGGGCGGCGCAGAGCCGTGTTTTGTGGTGGAGGAGAGAGGGGAAAGACGAAGAGTGAGGCAAAGGAAGAAGACGGAGGAGGGAGAACAAAGGGGTCGCAAGGTTGGGACGTCGTGAGCGAAAAAGGGAGGATCACAAAAAAGAGAATGGGAAGCGGTTAGCGGTTCTGATCTGGTGAAGGAAGGAGAGGTAGGTTCTTCATCTGTAAACCATGAGGGCCAGGTCTTCTTTTCGTTACCTTCCGAGCGGTCTTGTCCTGATACCGCAGATGTGCATCCACAAGAAGGCTCTGGACCAGATGCGTTGGCTGTCTGGACTGAGAGATAGGAGAAGATGAAAACATGGCCAGAGTGAAGAACAGGTTATACCTGGCCACGATGGGGGAGAGAACGTTGGCCATGGGTGACGAACAACCCTGCAGGGGACTGGAAAAGGAGGGGCCGATGCGAGGGTGCTTCTTCAGAGTCGTTGGTTTGTTGTGGGTGATGGGAATAAGGCGAATGCCTGCAGTTGACTGTGAGGACGAAGGCAAAGAAGGCAGAGGAAAGGGTGGTGATGGGGAAGAGAACAAAAAGTAGATCGATGGAGGATGTGCAGTACAGAGGCAGTGTCTTCTCTCTTTTGGGGTGGCGATAAGAGTAGAAGGCGGCGGAAAAGTGAAAGAGGGAGAGAGAGAGAAAAGAAGAGATCGTACAGAGGAAAGGGGGGACAAGAACTGAAAAAATGGGCGAAAGTGAAAGTGTGGGGAGCAAACGAGCAATCAACAAAAATGACTTTGAGAGCGGCGACTGCTGCTGGGCAGCCAACAAGCACTCTTCGCGGGCAGGCCTGCAAAGTGTAAACCAACAATGATCCGATCGGAAGATAACTTTTTTTTTGCTTTCTGAGCTTGTGTTTGGGGCAGCGCGCTTGGACAATGGTGGCAAACAACAACGCAGAAGGACAACAGAAATGGACAGCATTCACCACGGGCTGTGTCACAGAGATGAAAGAGAAGAAAAAAACCACCCTGTTGAAGTGTCAACATTGCTGGATACTTCAAGGGAACAAGGTCGTCGCAGATAGGCAGACCGTGTCCACGCCTTTTCATTTTGTCTCTGTCGCGGCTCTCCTTCCGTTGCATTTGAGGATTGCTGTCCAAGCGACGATGGCCCTTTTGCTGCTCGGCAGTGCTCGGAATGTCACACACCCTCTCGTCACTGTCGACTCTTTGAATCCACCCCCCCTTCCCACACCCCCTTTCGCTCTCTCCTTTGCGCATCTTTAATGCCTCAGGATGAACGAGGCCAGTTCTTTTGCACCCTCGCGTTCTTGGCGCGTCTGGGTTTCACTCGTGGCAGGTCACCCGAAGTAATCCCCGAAACCCACCAAGCGTGCCCACCTTGTTTTCCTTTGATCCTTCACTCTCTCGTTCAGGACGTCCAACCCAGAGCTCGTTGACACTCGTGGATGAAAAAAAAAAAGATCCTCGTGTTTGCATTTTTTGTCAGCCAGGCGGATCTAGCCAATATTAGCGACCAATTGTCCAACATCATTCTCGGGACCCGATCAGTCGTTCCATCTCTCTTTTTGTTGCTCCCTTTCTCTCGATCATGTGCTCTTGTGACCCATGCAGACTGCGGCGATCTCACACACAGAAAGAAGAAACACCGCGCAATTGGTCCGGCCTGTGCTCCCTTTCTCCCAATTGAAAGAGAAATGACGCTGCTTGGAGTCCCGAGGGGAGATAACAGCGGTAAAAAGAGGACAGCCATCTCTTGTTTTCACAGCAGGAGTTCAGGTCCAGACGGTCCCGTCAAACACAACAAAATGTCCACTTTTGACAACCCGGTTCGTGAAAGAATGAGTGGCAGTGCTGGCTAGAACGTGAGTCTCCGTGCGCCGCTTTCAGGCCCAGAGGCTCTTTTATCTTATGCACAGTGGTTCCCAGACAAATGATGCGTTGGACTTCATGTCGTTTTCTCTCACTCCTTCTTGCTCTCCGCGGAGATCTTGATTCTGAACAGCCAAAATTTTGAACAAACAAACTGGCAGTGCACTTGTCCGCTTCTCACCCTTCCTTGTCTTTGTCCTTATATAGAGACCTGGCCTGGAACATTGAGTCCGGATAAAATGGGTGTTTTCATCACCATAAAATATTTTTTCATTCTAAATTTTTACATTGGCTGAAAGCCCCAGAACTCGGATTCAATCAACACAGGTGCGGAACCAATTGGATGTGAAATGAGCGAGCAACAACAAAATGAAAAACTATGAAAAAAATGGGTATAGTTGCACAGAAATTAATAATTATTCTAAATAAATAAATAATTAAACTAATCTTCTTCGTCAGAGTAAAAAATATCTTCGTCGCCCTCGTCGCTGACATCGTCTTCGGTCTCCTGGTCCTTCTCAAGGTCCCTGTTGTACACAATTCCCAGTAGTCCTGGCCGATCTTGACAGTCTTCTCCCAGATGGAGACCAGTTGGTCACTGCTGGTGCTTGCAAATCCCTCAAGCAATCGATTTCTTAGTGAAAGAACTGTCTCGTTCAACTTTGGATTGAACGCGATTGGGTTCTTGACCATGCCCCAGAGCATCTCGATCGGTTGCAGTTCACAATGATAGGGCGGTGTCTTCATTATAGTATGGCCATACCCGCCCGCGATCTCATAGGAGGCATACACAGGATGGATGTTCATATCCTTGATATGTTCCAAAAGCCCCAGGCGCGTCATAGGTCGGCCATTCGGACGCGTTGGCAGTAAGATTCCATTATCTCCAAACCACCTAACGACTTCAGCAAGAGGAGTGTTTGCTTTGGGGGGCGGGTTCTCCTGGCGTACGTGGTACTTGGCGCCGTCCATATGGATATTGCAAGGACCGTATTCGTCCGATAGTGTCTTGCAGAGTTCCTTGAAGAGGCGTTCGAATAGGTCGGCATTGAAGTTGCCATGGTAATCATGCAAATCGGGAGCAACACCGCTTCCCCGAACGAAATCAGGTATTGTGCTCCAGTCCTCATTGTCTCGCGCCCTTCCACCTTCCTGCCCGCGTGCCTTTCCAACAACTGGCCAGATTAAGATGCTCTTCTTCACGATTTCACCCTTCAATTTGTGGCCGTTGTGATACACGACAAACGCACCGAATATAACAACCATAGGCTTGCGGCCAGACTCGTTGACTGTTCCTCCAATTGGCTTCCATGTGTACTTGGTATGGTGATCCAAGTGACAATAGCTTTCATCCAAAAAGACTTCTGGGACGATCGGAAACCCTTTGGCACTGAGGTTTTCCAGTCGTCGCTCAAGGTAGACATGGCGGTAGTTAATAATGGCCGGCTTGTCGTGAAAGACATTACGTCGATTACCCTTCCCGTAGGTAAGTCCAAGATGGAAGAGGTAGCGTGTAAGAGTGCGTCTCTTGAGCGAAAGACCATGGTTGTCTTCCAACTCTTTGAGAATCAGAGCCGAGGTGACAGGAATCCCGGCTTTATTATTCTCGAGAATAAAAGTCCGAATAGCTGCGCCCAAACTCTCATCAATGGCAAGCTTTGGGCGTCCAATTGTCATTTGCTGAGGCTCCTCGTTGCGAATGGCGAGTCGAATTGCGTTTTGCGCAACTTGGGTTCCAACGCCAGTTACCAAAGCTAGTCGCTGGCGCGGTGTCAGCTTTTTATGGCAGTGGTGGAGAGGCCCAGCGCCAGAGAGGTGATGATGTACGTTGATCAAGATGGAGTACTCATTTCGAGTGACGGGTGCGCCATTCCGCTTAATGTGCGAGATTGACATGGGGAGCTGGGTCAGATTGTCGGAAAAGGTTTTGGAGTGCCTTTCGAAGCTGTTTTGAGTCGTTCGTGGCGCGGACGAATTTATTAAGGGTCAAAATCTATTCTCAAAAAAAACCAGCAATAGTTGGGATTGGATCTTTCTGGCCAGGTCTCTACCTCATCTTGTACCAAGGTAGCGTATCATTTGCAGGTATAAGTAGCGCTCTTGTATAATATAGTCGTTTGCTTTATAGGGGAAGTGAGATCCTGGCCAACTTTGGAGGAATTCGAAGAGATCTTGCCGTGGGCGATGTTTAAGCCGAGCGTGTGGGTCGACAGGACCTGCTGCATCCTTTCGATCTGCTTTCTCTTGGAAACTATTCTTTAATCCAAAATCCTCGGTCAGATTATCTTGTTGGAACATCCCCATTTCCTTCTCGTTCTTTTTGAGTTGTGATTGTTTGATATCGTTCTTGGCTTCGGATCCATCGACTGTCTAGAAGGCACTTATAGGAAGACCAAACTTAACAACGTCATTGCAAGTCAAATCAAGTTTTGATTCAGGGCCTTGACTTCCGTATTCAAATACACAAATCGCCGACCGAGCACTATCCTTTCTTGCCCGGTAAAACAAATCCATGTTCATCGTATGATTCCAACAGAAATCAAATTCTAGGACTTTTCTGGCCCCATCCATGACATCGAGACCATGGGTCCTGTTGGAGGCTTGAAACCTTGTCAATTCAAACAGTTTCAAGTATCGTCTACAGTCTCTCTATTGTGGTTACGCCAGAGCTTATAAGGGGGCAAATCAATGAGAATTCGAGATTGAGGGAAGGCGCTTTGCCTTCTGCTTCGCCTTCCCGTAAAGTCGACGACATCATCAGATCACAAAGAGACACTTTATGGTATAGTTCCTGACCAGGACTCTTGTTTTTATTCAGTGGAAATATCGAGCTGTCGTCAACGGGAAAAGAGGGGCCGTTTTCCGGTTGTCGAGGCTATTCTTCCTGACCCTGTCCATCACCCATATCGTAACGGATCCCTTTTCTTTGCCCACACACATAAATCCGGTGTCGTCTTGTTTGTTGGAAAAGAAGGCGCGCTTAGTAGCACCATACTTTCGCTTTGCTAGAAAATGCATCCACCTGATCCTTAAACGTTGGGAATACCACTAGCGCCACTTTGCCGTCTGGGTTACTCTTGTGGGCCAGCACCATGGTCTCCTCATCATAAGTTGCTCCAATTGGTACTGTCTCTGGGGCAATCGCGGAATCGAGTGCTGTCATGGCCAAGGACAAGCCAACGGCACTCTTGCAAATATCTCGAATTTTAACCGTTTCGTCCGTGCTGGTGTACACCTTTGAGACAATTTCCGAGATGGCGGTGACAGCCAACGCGACCTCTTTGTTTTGGCGACCCTCGGTCCCGGGATCCTGTGCGAGCATGACGCAGAGTTGCTGGCGCCAGCGGACAGCAAGGCTTGGGGTTCTTTCGTGCATCCAATCATAGATATCCTTGAAACCCTTGTTATAATCAAAAATGAAACTGAGAGATTTTTCAAAAAAGAAAGAGACCAAGGTGGACATGATCATCGACTCCATGAAAAGATTCAATTGGTATGGCTCCAACTTGTCTTCGGAAATAGGGAACCCTGCAAGTTTCCCAGAGTCATTAAGGTATTTGATGGCTGCTTGTTTGTTGAGGTTGACTGAGCGGTTGCCCTGAGCTTTCCTAATCAGATGCTCAATCGCTGCTTTGAGGAGGTTGAGGCGTTCTTGGATAGTAGAATGGTCGTCGTCGGTGGCCTTGATCGTGCGTACATGGTCCAAATAGTTCTTGGACATGGTTTCGTAATCCCTTTGCTGATTCTCCAATTTCTGCTTCAGCTCTGTATTTTCGGCCTGAAGACCATCTATGGTACCTTTCAATTGGGTCGCTTCCTCCTTCAAATTGAGTTTCTGGAGCAGGCTGTCGCGGAGCTGCTTGACCTCTGCTTGGAGCTCTTCGATCTTTCGCCTGTCGTTTGCAGCGTCTTTGCTCGACATGTCCTCGCTCAACCGGCCTCTGGGAACAGGCGAACCTTCTCTACTGACGTTCAACTTGTCGTTAGAGAGGCGTTTGACTCTGTCCATCCCACGTTGCTGGACCTCACTCAGGTCGTTTGCGGGCGAGGGTTGCTTGGCGGGTATATCGCGGGGGTTGACCATGAACGGCCGAGGGCCTATGAAGACGAGACAAGAACAATAACAATCAGACGATGTAGAGCTAATATCCGTTGGCGGTAGCATCTTTTTTCAAAAGTTCCCAGGGAATGGATTCTATCTTTACAATCCTTGTCCAAGCATGGACACATGACACGCGTTGAAGAAAAAAGAGAAACCTTGTTCCTGCGCGCTCTTTACAAGGCAGGGGAAGCTGATGGGATACTGTTTTCATTGAAGAAGAAGAAGGTACTTACTGTATTCCTGGTCCATGGCATCGTCCTGTTCGCCTGTGCTGGAGAACCTGTTTCCCTTCTTGGAGTGGGCCTGCACCGGTGAGGCCTCGGTCAGGGCAACAGTGGGCTGTCCGGCATAGGGGGAGGAGGGGTTGGAGGAGAGTGAGTTCCTGGAGGAGGATGGCTCGCTGGGTGAGTCTTTGATGTCGAGACTCATGGTTTGCATGGTGGTGGGTGAAGGAAGAAGGGTCAATGACTTTTTCTTCACTTCCTCGAATGAAGGCGCGCTGTAGAAGGCAGAGAGGGCTCGGTTGAGGCGAATGGGAGATGGAGGCGAAGACGCGTAATGGCGCCGTTGATTATCGCGCTGCTGCTGCTGCTGCAGGTGCTGGGCCTGTGCCTTTGTCGACGAGGACATGGTCAGGAAGAAAGGGGAGGGAGGGAGGGAGGGAGGGAGAAGGTGAGAGGTGAGAGTCGACAGACAGAGGGAGATGAGTGACTGAAAGTCGAGAAGATGGACAAGGAGGGGAGGGAAGGGATGGGAAGGGAGAGGCGGAAAAAAGAACAGAAAAGGGGACAATGCACAGAACACAACGCAAACACAGGGCGACACAGCCCACGGCAACCCTCAACCACTCACGGCCTTTGCCCTCTGCCTTTGCCCTACTTTCCCTTGGGTCGATGCGGCAGAGTGAGAGAGAGAGACCCTGGCGCAGAAATACCGTAGAGCCTGGTCCCCCGCGTGGCCTTTTTTCTCTTTGCTTTCTTTCCTTCTTTCTGTTCTCAAGAAGGTTGGTATGGCCACTGGCAGACCTGCAGACTGCTGTGGAGTGGCGGCAGCCCCAACGCAACGGGAAAACGAGGGAAAGGGTCGAAAGATGAACATTGCAGGTGTGCCGTCACACCGGGATTTGCTCGAGGCAAAAAGAACAGGGAGCAGTCTGAGGCTGTGGGGGGAGGAAGAGGGAAAAAAAAGTCTCTTTCTCTGCCTGTGTGTGTGTGTCTCGCTTTCTTTTTTCTTTCTTCCTTCTCACACTCACACTCACACATCCATCCTCGCTCATCCTTTCTCCTTCTCCCTTCATCCTCACCTGTTCTCCTTCCCGTCCTCCTTCCCTTCCTTCGCCTTCCCTCCCTTCCTCCCCACTTTTCTTCCCTCATGCAGCAGCAGCAGGCATTCAATCCAAAGGACTATCCCATCGTCGTTGCCATCGACTTTGGCACCACGTTCTCGTACGTCCTTCCAACCTGATCACTTTGCACTACCCTCTTTTGCTGCCCCAGACCGGCCTGCTCCTTTTTACTTCGCCATTCATTGTCCTGTGGGACTTTTGCCAAGGAACGACAAACAGCAATGACTGACCCTTTCATCTTTTCCTCTCATTGTCTCATTCCCTTTTTCCTCTAGGGGATGTGCCTATGCCTATGCCCAGGATGACAAGGAGGTCATCGACATCACCAGCTGGTAATGATCCATGCCGTCATGGTTCACCTGACCTTTTTACTCTTGCATTGGTCATCCTTTTTGTTTGCTTTGCTTTTGCCAGAATATTCGCCCCGCGTGGCGTTTGCTTACTTCTAGTACACACTCACTGCGCGACGTTAGCAATCTCTGCATGTGATTAACAATCTCATCCCATTAGGCCCAAGCAGAACATCCAGTACCCAAAGACACCCACACTCAACTTGTACAAGAAGGATGATCCCGAAAACAAGCTTGTCGCATGGGGCTGGCGTGCAAAGATGGAGACACTCAAGCCCACCGCCCGCCACCACACGCTGCTGTACCAGTACAAGCTGCACCTCGACGACACCATGAACAGCAACCCCCTCGATGTCAACATCTCGGTCTTGGACGCCATCTCTCATTACCTCGATGCCTTCCACGAGTACGTCGTTGGCGAAATCATGCGCGGCTTTGCCAAAAACTTTCAGCGCGACCACTTCCGATACTGCCTTACCGTCCCGGCCATGTGGTCGGACAGGGCCAAGAATGTGATGCGTCAGGCTGCCGTGAAGGCCAACCTCATCAAGGACACCGACCATCCCGACAGACTCATGCTCATCTCAGAACCCGAGGCTGCCGCGCTGTACTGCGAGCGCAAATGCGACCAATTCGATCTTGGACATGGCGACCGATTCATGATCTGTGATGCCGGTGGTGGAACGGTTGATTTGATCGTTTTTGAGATTGCCGTCACGACTGCAGGACGAAGACTCTCCGAGGTCACCAAGGGCCACGGTGCCTCTTGTGGATCCGTCTTTTTGGACAGACACATGCGACGACTCTTGGAGGAAAAGTTTGGCCACCATGCCGCCAATTTTCCCGCCAACATTATTCCCAACTTGGTCGACACGTTTGCAGATGTGATCAAGCCCCAGTTTGATGGACTTGAGGATCAGTTCTTGCAGTTGCCTGCCAACCGATGCTTCGATGACCTGGAGGATCCAGAGGCCGTTGGTATTGATGATGGTTACCTGGTGTTGACTGCCGCTGAGCTCAAAGAGAACGTTTTCGAGCCTGTGGTCAAGGATGTGCTGTCATTGATTCAGGAGCAGTTGACTCAAGCCAAGAATTGTGCAGCCATCTTCTTGGTTGGAGGATTCGGTTCATCCAATTATTTGTACAGCCGTGTCAAGTCTCAGTTCAGCAGTCAGGTCGGGCTCATTTCGATCCCCCCTCGTCCAGAGTTGGCTGTGGTTCGTGGAGCAGTCTGTGTGGGCTTGAACCCAAGGGTGGTGACCTCCCGTATTGCCCGTCGTTGCTATGGTATCTCATCGGATCAGCCCTTTGAGAAGGGCAAAGATCCCTTGGCTAAGCGCAAGTTTGAGGTCAACGGTGTTTGGTGCATTGACCGTTTCTCGCCCTTTGTCAAGAAGGGTCAAAAGTTGAACGTAGACGAGTCTATTTCGCGAGAGTTCTCGTTCACAAAGTATTCAGAGGCTCCCGAGGATTATAACATTGCGTTGTACGCTGCCGATACCGACAGTGAGCCACCTAGATATACCACGGACGCTGGCATTGCCAAGCTTGCCGATATTCCTATTCCATGCCCGCACTCGCCGACTGCTCGTCTCGGCTCAATGGTAGGTTTTCTCCTTCTATTCTTTTATTTAATCCAGAGAACGAGCTCTTGGAAAAATCTAACCGTGCTCTCCACTTTTTTGGTATTTTTCAGGTCAAGGTCAAGATCAACATGAACTTTGGATTGAACGAGATCAAGGCCGAGGCTGTTGTTGGCGATAAGGTGTATAGCACAATCCTTCAGTTTGATGCCGTCGATACCTATTAAGAACGCAGAAGCACTCTATGGAAGGCAAAAAGCACCACTCATACTGAAAAGAAGAACCAAAATACAAATATCATATCTCCATTTCTTCCTCTTCATCTGGACAGGATGGTTAGCAACTAGTTTTTGTTTGGATTAGATTCGATTTTTGACCTGCTGACAATGAAAACTGAAGCGTGGAGACGCATGCCTGACTGAACAGTGTTGGATTGTGCGACGCGTCAAGGTCAAAATTTCTGTCCTCGGAAGTGAAATGTCTCGAAGCTGCCCAGACCCAGTGACAACTCCAAGACCATCGACACCTGGTTGGTTTTACACTTTCCGCTACTGCCAGACTACCTCAGCTAGGCCTGCCTACGTTGCATGGATGATGAAAGAAAGGAACTGAGGTTGTGGTCGAGCAGCTGAAGGCAGAGGCTTAAGAATAGAAGGGTTTTGCGCGTCTCTCTTGCACGTGTTTCATCTTTCTGAAAATCGCGCTAAATCTCTAAAGCGTAGATCCCACTCAGGACAAGCTTTAATCAACAACGGAAAAGCCATTCAAAGAAAACTTGTAAGAGAAGTTTGTGAAGGAGACGAAGAGGAGATTTATTAGAAGAAGCAAGATCTACTTCACTCATGCAGTAAGCTTGGGGGTTCAATGACTTTGAGTTGACATTTTTCTTGAAGCAGGAATGCTTTGAAACAAGTTAGCCATGACCAATATTTTCTTATGAATGAACAAAACGAGAGCAAAAAAACAAAGCACTTTGTGGTGGCCAAAGATGATGTGGCGGAAAAAAAAAAGGACTGAGGAATACAAGTCAGTCCACGCAATGATCCACGAATGAAGCACGACGCGTTTCACTTTTGTCTCGTGATTATGAGGGGCGGACGGACGGATGCCGTTTTATTTACAAATGACACTGGGAAGCCCAAGTGCCATTTCGAGGTCAGTCCCGCGACGATCGTGGGTCGTACTAAATGATGTCAAGGTCAAAGAAACAATGCACAAGCAAAGAAAGGGCGCGTTCTTGGGTGAATGAAAAAACTTGATTCCAAAGGCAGCCAAAAGGGTAGAAGCTCCTGGGAGTAACGACCGCCATTTTCTACTTCTTCTTCCTGAGTTCTTCGGCCTCCTTCTCAGCCTTGGCGAGTTTCTCCTTGAGTTTCTTGATTTCTTGTTCCTCCTAAAAGACATTGACAAAAAAAGATAGTCCATCCGAGTGAATGAGTATATGAGTATAGAAGGAATGTATCTGCTTGACGATCTTCTTTGGACAACAGAACCTACCCTCTGACGGAAATAAACTTCTTCAGCAGCCTTCTCCTTCTTCTTGAAGGCCTCGGAGTAGAAGCGAGTTGAGACGACAACCGGAGCGACTCTCTGGGATGGTTGCACAAGTGTGCGTCGGGCAGCGGTGGTAACGGTTAAGCGCATCATGGTTACGACTAGGAGACGAGGTGAGAGTGCGAGAGTGTAAGGGTATGGGATGGGGAAAAGAAAAGGTAGCAGATGAGAAAGGTGGACAAGTGTGAAAGGGTTCTTTTTTTGTGGGAAATGTGGAAAGGAAACGAGAGAGAGAGAAAAAAGGAGTTCAGTTCGCTCCCGCCCCACTCCTTTGATCCACTGTCTCGACCACCAGACACGCAAGTTCTCTGATTTGCAGGACGTGCATTCATGGCTCGAGCCACTGGGTGGCTTGACACTTATGACGCGCGACATTCATTGCACGGGAGGAGCAAGCAGCTCCTGCTGGTGACCGTCATTGTTGGACGGTGCCCTATCTGTTCTGCGTTGGGAAGCAGGACGAAAGATGGACTAGGAGTTAAGAGAAAGAACGAGAAAAAAAAAAGAGAGAGAGAGAGAGACAGAGAGAGAGCGACCTGCACCCATCATCCCTATTTTTATTACACTGCAACAGAACGTATTAATATCTTGACTCTAAAAGTCCGTCACTCGGCCCTTGAAGGACCAGTCTCCAAACCGAACAGGTTCCCGCTTTGGTCCCCCAACCTCGCCCGTCGAAGGGTTCGTGTCGCCCTCAAACTCGTCCGGGACAGGCGCCTTTGCGTCTGGATGACTTGTGGCAGGAGAAGAGGCTGCTTCCTTGACCAACTTTTCAAACTCTGCCTGGTCGGCAGCGGAGCCTAATGGGAGGGGACCTGGCCCTCTCGGGCGCAGTCCAGCATAGGAACGAGTAATGAGCACAGGAGTGGCGGATCGGCAAGCAGCAAGACAAGCCCGGGATGGACTCGTGCGAGCAATGAATGCGAGGGCTGTAGAAGTCGTTGATCGCGGTGTCATTGTGGTGATGCGGAAGAGATCAGGAAGGAGAAGGGAAGGACGAATGCCGAGAACAGAGCTTGGATGAATGCAGTGTCCTGGAGACCGACGGACAGAGGGAGGGACGGGGATCGCCAAGCTCTACGTACACATCCGAGGACCGCACATCTTTCTGTACGTGGGGCGCACTCCGCTTTGTTTTCTTTTGCAGCCAGCAAGGGAGGAGGGGGGGGTGTTGTTGTGTGTGCGGTAGGTGGGGGAGGATGGAGGTCCGCATCTGCGCCGTGCAACTCCGGCCCCTCTCGACACGACGAACGAACGAACGAACGACGGCCGTCCGTCCGCCCGAGACGCACTCCCCCTCCCTCCCCTTCCACAGAACGCAAAGGCGCATCTGCCCCCAAAGAAAAAAAACGCTCGATCTTCATCTAGATTCCTCTCTTCTCTTCCCCATCTCATCCTCCCCCTCTCCCCTCTCTCCCCCCTCCTCAAGCCAACCATGCTCGCCTCTCTCCGCGCCGCTGCCCCTGCCACCAAAGGCAAGTCTCTCCCTACCGCGACTCGTGCATTCTCACGGCTCGTGCTCCCAATCGTCCTTTGTTTGTGTTCCTCCTGTTTTGTCCTGAACCATCTCCTTGGCCCACCCGGGAGCCAAGCTCTCGTTGTCCTTCCCTCCCCCATCCTGCATTAATCCTTTCCAGGAAAGCATCCCCGCATTTCCCAAGGATGAGGAAAACCGTGTTCTCTTTCAGCGCGACAACAATAGACAAAGAGTCTTCATTCCCTCAATCCTTCTCGTACCTGAATCACAACGCGTATCCGCTTGCAGACACTCAGCCTTCAGGAACAGGATTCACCCGGGGAGCCGATCCAAAATTGCAAGAAGCAAAGAAAAGACTTACGTGTTGGGGCGTATCTTTCTCGGTCATGAGAGAATGCTGCGAGCACCCCTGATGCAATCCGTCCAGTTCTTCCCCATTTGTCCTCCATCGTCATCGTCATCTTTCCGATTATGTCTTTGTGTCCCTTTTCCCTTTTTTTTCTTCTCTTCTTTTTGACGCAAGGCCCAAGAACCTCCACAGAACTCGTGCCCCGAGACCAGTTTGTGCAATGATCCTTACGGTGCCCCGAGCGTTAACTAATCCTCTCGTTTAACTATCCTTTTACCAAAATAGTTGCCCAGCGCATGTTCAGCAGCTCTGCCAAGGCCTCTTCCGGCTATGACAAGACTGTCAAGAACATGTTGATCAACAAGAACACCAAGGTTGTCTGCCAGGGATTCACCGGCAAGCAGGTAAATACCATGTCGAGTCTTATTGTCAAGATTGGATATTTGATTACTGGAAACTCGACTGGATCTGCTCCAGACGTCTTCGGACTGATCAACGCCCTCGGGACAGGACTTGCTACGGGATGCAGGAGAAACATGTTGGTGGCACGGCAAAGAATCGTAGAACCCAGTTTGAAGGACAGCAATTGATAGCACTGTGCATGCCTTTGGACCTCAACTTGGATATATATGATGAGGACATTACACTCGAAACACGCCTTCCTGAGCAACCCTGATCTGGACCTGTGCGGTTTCTCGACACCAGCACGTTCTGTACCTTGCGGCGCTCTCTGAAAATCAATTCGTGACGGATCGTCGGCCGACTGTGGAACACACTGGCCCGAACCTTCAGTCAACAAACCGAAATAATGCCATTCATTAACTTACACTGCACTATGTGGTGAAATCTCTAGGGTACCTTCCACTCCAAGCAGGCCATTGAGTACGGCACCAACATGGTCGGAGGTGTTTCCCCCAAGAAGGGTGGCCAGACTCACTTGGGTCTTCCCGTCTTCAACACCATTGCTGACGCTGCTCGCGAGGTTAAGCCCGATGCCTCCGTCATCTACGTTCCTCCCCCCATGGCTGCTGGTGCCATCATGGAGGCTATTGAGGCCGAGATCCCCTTGGTTGTTGCCATCACTGAGGGCATTCCCCAGCAGGACATGGTTCGCGTAAGTAATACTGAAGATAATGGGTTTTATCATACATTTGTACCTTTGGCTTTGCTTCAACGAAACTCATGTCAATGGACTATTTTATCTGTTTATGGAGATTAGGTTGTCAAGGCCTTGAAGGCTCAGGACAAGACCCGTCTTATCGGACCCAACTGCCCCGGTATCATTGCCCCTGATGCCTGCAAGATCGGTATCATGCCCGGTCACATCCACAAGGTCGGAAAGATCGGTAAGCCAAATGAGACTCTCCTGAAAGCCAGGCTTGGTCTTGAGCTGTATAGATCTGAGCGTAGATTGTGGGGGATTGAGAACCTAGGACTGATTCCAATGTTGCAACTTTTAGGTATCGTCTCCCGTTCCGGTACTCTTACCTATGAGGCTGTCAACCAGACCACCGAGGTCGGTCTTGGCCAGTCCCTCTGCATCGGTATTGGTGGTGATCCCTTCAACGGAACCAACTTCATCGACTGCTTGACTGTCTTCTTGGAGGATCCCAACACTGAGGGTATTATCCTCATTGGAGAGATCGGAGGCAGCGCCGAGGAGGAGGCCGCCGAGTTCTTGAAGCAGTACAACTTGACCCGCAAGCAGCCCAAGCCCGTTGTCTCGTTCATTGCTGGACGCACTGCCCCTCCCGGCAGACGCATGGGTCACGCTGGAGCCATTATTGCCGGAGGCAAGGGTGGTGCCGATGACAAGATCAAGGCTTTGGAGAGCGCCGGTGTTGTTGTCTCCCAGAGCCCTGCCAAGTTGGGAGTGTTGATGCGCGCTGCTATGGAGAAGGCTGGTTTGGTTTAAAGAACCAAAGAAAGGTAGCGAACAATAACAGAGTCAGGACTCCATCAGGATAAAGCACACACACGCACACACGCACGCACGCACACACTCACATATAAAGATTAGTACTTTTTTGATAAGAACACTTGCATGATGACCAATGCTTTATCTCGGCCATTGATGGGCATGCATGTGGCAGAAAGTAGGAGGAGGGGAAAATGAAGAGTTTGGAATCCAAGGAAGGTAAGGAAAGGGCTTCATGCCAAGAGAACTCTTCATTGGAAGAGAAGGTCGAGAAATGCAAAAGGAGGAACAACGGAAGGTCGGGCAAGTCGACAGACGAGAAAGAACGAACTACATTGCTGTCTGTGTCTGCTGTCCAGGATTGTTTCTGATGATCGGCTCTTTCGTGTGGCACGGCGAAGTGGGGTAAGGGCAGGAAGCGCCTTCAAGTGAATACACACGAGGACGTTTGATGACAGAGGCAAGACGCAAGAGGCAAGACAGGATAGTCTGACGAGGAGAGGGAGAAAATAGCGGGCGCACAGGTCTCCTCACCTTGTCCAACCAAACGAGCCGTCTGGCCCATCCCCATCCCACACAACGGGTTCATGTGTTCCCAGGAGGACATGGACAGGGATAAGCAGAGAAGGAGGAGAGTGAGGAGAGAGAGGACAGAAGCCCTGAGACATTATTATTGCACTGCACTGTCACTGCCGCTCTGCGCCATGTCTGTCTGTGTATCTGGAGATGTCTGACAGAAGAAGAGACGAGACGAAGGGGGACGGAAAGACGGCGAAACGAGTTTCGAGAGGAAACGAGAAGAACGAGAGGAGAGAAGAGCGAGAGAGGGCGCGTGCCTGTGATGTCCTGCCGTCTTTCCTTCTTTGTCCACTCCCTTCCCTTTCTCTCCTCTTCCCCCTTTCTCTCATTCATTCATTCATTCTTTCGTTTATTCACCCAGTCAGTAGTCATTCAGTCTTTCATCCTCCCTCCTCCCTCCCTTCTTCCCTCGATTTGCATTTCTCTAGACCTTTTGTTCATCCACCCAACCTCGCCCTCCCCGCATCTATCATTTCTGTTTTACTGTTTTACTTTGTCCTACTCTTCTTGGTCCCCACAGCCTTTTCCTCTTCTCCCCACACTCTGCCTCCTCTGCTTCCTCCTCTGCATCCACTCTGCTTCTTCGGTCCTGTTTCACTCCCGTCCTGCTTTCTTTTCCACTTTCCTCGCCCACCACTCTTCTTCTCAACTTCATCCAATGGCACCACCCTCAGCCTCGCTTGATAGCGCTACTCTTGCACCACTCGCGGCAGAACAAACCCGCGTACGGAGTAACTCCAACACGACAACAACATATACCCAACCTCCTCCTCCTTCCTCCCTGTCCACATCCGATCGCACCGATAGCTCGCTGATGGATGGCAACAGTAGTACCATCACAACTGCCGCCACCTCTGCGCACTTCTCCACGCCGGACAGGACCGTCATCCCCTTTGGCGATCGGATCTTGGCGGCCGAGCACCGTTTCACATCTTTAACCCAGAACATTGCCCACTTCAGCCCACTCAAGAAGCAACTGGACAAGCACAACCTGGCCATCGAGCGGCTGGAAACGGATGTCAAGAAGAAGACGGTTCTCCTTAGATCCTGTCAAGATAAGCTGCAAGTACCCTTTTTACAAACACCATCGTTTTGGTAGTACCTTTTTTTTAATACGAGCACTTCGCAATATTTTGCGCAACAAACGGGAACGGGATCCGATTGCCTTCTTGCCGTTTACTCAATTCCACTCGAGGGGATTGGACTGGCTGAGGCTGACTGACTGACTGGTTCTTGAAAACACCTCGCACAGAGCCATCCCCGGATTGCTACCCGAAGGGCTTCTTTTGCCGCGCTCGCCTGCAACTGTAATATGCAGCGCGCCTCTATAAAAACTCGCAACTGACCTTCCCCTTCCCCCCTGCTTTTTCTTGCCCCCTTACCCCTCCTTGAACAGTAAGACCCTATCAAAACGACCTCAGACATCAGGACAAGGGAGCCACGTTAGCCTCCAGCCGTCTCCGGAGGATGCGGAATCTGACTTGCTGCAGGCACAGCAACAAGCCACTAAGGAGGCCCTTGACTCGCTCAACGGACAGCTGCTGGCAGCCAAGATCTTGGTAATTTTTTTTTCTTCAAATCCTCGTTTTGTTTCATCTCCTTCCTGCAATGGGGGAGGGGGGGTTACTGGATGTCACGATCTTTCTTGATCTCATTGTCAGGGATGTGTTTATCTCTGATCCATGAATTACTAAGAGAGATGGGAAGGGCGGGTGATTGGCGGTGCAGCAGCACACGCACTCGCGCTTTTGAGGGAGAAACAAACAAAGGGAATATTTATCTATTCTTTACTTCTTTACGCAAGCAATCAAATCAATCAATTGCAACAGAACGGATAATGACGCGTGGGGTGTGGCGGGGCTGGGCGCGGAGCAAGGAAGGGGGGAGGTCGAGCGTGGACAGAAGCGCACAACTCTCCAAGGATGACAAGAAAGCAAAACGGAGATATCGACGGATAAGATGTTCTCTATTGTTGATTTCAAGTCATTTGTTGAAGCCTCTCCTTTGTCAAACGTACTCCTTCACTCTTACAACCGTGAGATGCTGTGGAGCAAAGACTCTTATCATCCGATCGGATGTGGGAGGCCGATGATGTGTGTGCGCGTGTATGTGCGTCCCTTCATTTCGTTCACCCGTCAACATGATCGCCGTTACGTCTGTTAGTGTGGAGGATAGCGATCTCTCACTGCATTTTAGTTGGGAGGAAAAGAAAAAAAGAACTACATTTCACCTATCCAATGGGAACTGCGTCTGGTTGAGAGAGTGGGACCCTGACTTCTTTTAGTTCTTTGGGCCTCCGAGAAATATTCGGGAGTAGAGGTTGGCAAGAGGGAGATGCCTCGAAACAAGTAACCCCCACCCATGGCTTACCCTCCACAGGATGATGCCCGTAAATGGCACCATTCTCCTCGCTTCCTGGTATACGTTTACCCACCCACTATTTGTGCACTTTTTATTAGTGCATCCGACCCATTCCATCAACACGAGGACGTGCACATGCACTGGCACGCTCCTCCTCGGGTGAACACATCATGTCAAATAATTAATTTTTCTTTCTCTGTTCAATCTCATTTTTCTCACGCAGCACATTGGCCTCACTCGACAAGTCACCCAGTATTTCGAGAGTCGCAGCGACCTTCAAAAGCTGCTGGAAGAGGTAGCGACCCTGACCATGGACAGCTCTCAATCCGAGATTTGTTCGCCCACGTTTTACCCTTTTGGTCCCCTGTTGACATGAAGATGCTCTCACTAATCGGTGTTTTTCCCTGTGCCCCTGCTCTCGTCCACCTCTCTGCCCAATCACGAATAGATCTTCTCCGGATCCACACCCGGTAGGTTACAGCATCACGTTCAAAAGAACAATCTTTAAAAAGTGCAACGCCATCGAAGCATCGTTGGTGATTTTTGAATGGAGTGAAAAAAACCCTTCCACTAATCGATCCTAATTGCCGATCATTGGTCATTAGAACACCCCAGCGAGGATGCACTCGAACTTGAACTGGAGCAAATCAGTGCGGAAATTGTCGAGGTATGTTACCAAACGGAGAGATATCGCTCAGGTGCTCGACAGCCTGAAATACAGCCCAACCTTTTTTTCCTTTCCCTGAGAGCTGTATTTGTTTCCGTTTGTTATCGATTTACTAATGGTCTTTTTTTTACGAGAATAGGTCAAGGAGAGTTTTGAGAAGCATCGACTGGCCAAAAATGAGTTCAAGGAAGTTAGACGCTATGTTGACATTTGGAACGATGCCGTGGAAAAACAGATTGCCTCCAATCCCAAGGATGTAACAAAGACGTTCAAGAAGTTCGTTCCCTTCCTTGGACCGAGTATGTATTTGGAACTTCAAGATATGGGATAGCACCTGGAATTGTCTCAATGGCAACTCTTTTTTTTTATATATTTCTTTTGTCTCTGACCTCTTTTTCCCCGTCTTATCGCTTATATTAGAGCAACCGCCATCGTACACGAGGATTGCTGACATCCACATGGCGAATGCGCGGACATTTGTGCCTACATTGGAGGACGTTGGACTTTTGTCAGATATCAAAATGGACACTCTCGCGGACACATCGAACGAACTGATCATTTACACCGCCAAATTCAAGGACGCCTATAACCTTCTTTCACACACACTGGAAGTCCTGCACAAGAAAAGTCGAGTGTTGAAAAAGAAGAAGTTTACATGCATCGAAAAGTTGTTTGATGAGCGCTGCAGGATCTTTTCATTGGAGCTCCAGGCCCATTATCGGAGTATCGGTGAAAGTCTGGCCGGTGGATCAGAGTCCACGGAGGATACAGGGACCGCAAACTCGGGTTCAAACACCGGTGGACAAAATCACCTTCGGGTACCAGTACATCGACTGCATGTGGAAGCGAACCTGGATACTTATTCTTCGGAAGGCGGAAGCTCGTTAGGACCGAACTCGCAAGAGATTCTGATGCTGGACGATGAACTCCCGTCATACTTCCAACATGATCATGAGGCGCACGCGTCGATGCATCGACGAACGGGATCACTGGGTTCTCCTGCAAGGTCGTCTTCATCTTCGTCCTCGATCTCGCTTGGCTCTCCCAACCCCCATAGGACCACGGACAGTCCACCAGACTATGAGCGGACGGAAACTGGATCGGGTGATTATAGCCATCTTGTGGGAGTGACGTCGGGCGTGGCAAGGGTGAACCTTTCAAGTGCAACCACCACAGACGAAAACAGCGAAGATGCCATGTTTAGAGCTTATCATCAGCGTTACGACACACGACGACGCCAGGACTCTGATCCGAGAACGAGAACAGCGGCAGCGACAGTAACAAGAGCAACACGCGCCGGGAGCATGACTGCCGTTGCCGCTGCCGTCATGGTAGATGCAGACACGCCTCCTGGATATGACGACCATCGATCTCATGGTGTGGTGGACCCTGTTTAGTTGTTTCTAAACTTGCACATTCTCCTGTGTATGGCAATTTGCTTTTTGTTGTTTGTTTTGATGGTCGTCATTTTCGCCCCTATCCCGTCCTTTCCTCTGATTCTTTTCCCTGTTTCTCTCCCGCTCTCCTTCCTCCTCATCATCTGCCACCGTTTCGCATGCTACCGTTCAAGAACAATAGAAGGAAAAAAAAAGTTGTACATAGCAGTGTCTTTTTAAAACCTCTTTATCTGCGTGTGCATGCTTGCTACGTTTGTCCGGCTCTTTATCTTTGTTGTGGTGGTTACTTTCAGCAAAAAAAGGGTTCATAAAAAATGACAATCTCAATCCACAGTGGCGCGTGCTGGTGAAAGACGCGTTGTTTGTGTCCTCCAACAATTCCCGCAAAGGGGGTGGGGTGATCGATTCTCATTCCCCCTCTTTTATCTCTCTGTCTCTCTCTCTCTGTCTGTCTGTCTGTCTCTGTCCCCACTTTTTTGCTTTTGGGGACTGTGTGTGCAAAATGCCCCTGACGTAGTGTTGTTGTCGTTGTGCTGTCGTTGAGGTAATCTGAAGAGTTTCATTTGGGACAAGGTTCAGTTGTTGCTGGAACCCCAATTCTGCTCATTTCATGCATTTCCCCAGAAAAGAGGGTCCCCACTTTTCTTCTGCTCCTGTCTCTCTTTCTCTCTCTCTTTCTCTCTCTTTCTCTAACTCTCTCTCTCTCTCTCTCTTTGGCGGAGAAGAGCGATTACGTGTGTTTCTATTGTTGTTTTGTTGTTGCACAGAGCCTGGGCCAGGCTTTCTCTTTGTTCCTTTACGCCCAAGCGGGATCTCAGCAAGAGATATGAAAAAAAGAAGGTGCGATGCTTGGACCACTCGCTCGCCCCCTTTTATCATTTGAAAATGAACCCTTTTCCCTTTCCCTCTGCTCCCCCTCCTCACCTCTCCCCGCCCCTTGGGACTGAACAAACAAAATGGCATCAGATTGTGCTGTTCGATTGTCGTTCATTGCTTGTCCTCGTGAAAGACAAAATATTAATGCAGGGGCGTTCGTCTTTGTGTCTGTGCCAAGAGAACCAAAAGGGAACAAAGAAAGAGGACCATGGCCCATGCTCTCTATTTTCTCGTGAAAGGTGGTTTTTTTTCTTCCGTACCCAAGTTTAGGGGTCAGAAGAGGACGTCGATGGAAGCAAAAAGGAAGGAGCGAGAGAGAGCAAGAGAATGAGAGTGAGAGTGAGAGTGGTTCAATTAGACTTTTGGCAGCCAGCGGCCAACAGGCCACTGGACGGGGGTCCAGCCCCTGTGCGTCTGTGCAGGGCACCACCCACAGGCAGCCCTTGCCGCCCAGGTGCGAAATTCAAATTATCCAGCCAGTAGCGCCCCTGCTTTGCTGGTCTTGTGACATGTTGGTGGAGGACATGCCACCCCTGTCTCCTGTCTCTGTCTCTGTCCGAGGAGTGCTCGATCCTTCCGCTCTTCCTCGTCTTCCCACTCTTCGACTCTTCATTCTTCTCTTTTTGTATTCCTTACTGTCTGCCTTCCTTCCTCCCTTCCTTCTCTCCTTCAGTCTCTTCTTCATTCAACTCTGCTCTCAATCCCATTCCCTCCCCTCTCCATCGGTGCGCCATCTTCATTGTCTTTCTCTTCCTCCCCTGACTTTCTGCGCAACACACTTGTCTCCTCCACAGTCTCCTGATATACCCGACCATGTCGCCTTCCTTGCCCCCTCCTCCTCGAAAGCTGTCCTCTTCGAACCCCTCGAGCGGACACTCAAACTCCCACAGATATCCAAAGATCAACCCCAACGCCACTGCCGCGGCCGCCGATCCTTCATACTTGAGCGATAACGCCGAAGATGACGAGCAGCTCGACAGGGCCTTGGCCGAGCTTCTCGGAGAGACGCGACTTTCCGGCGGCACTACCCAGTCCGCAAGTCATCTTCCCCACTGCAAACACCATGGTCACGGCGGAGCGCGTCCACTTTCGATTGCCAGTGTCTCCAGTCTTGGGTCCGGCTCGTACTCTAGCTTTGGCAGCACCCACAGTCGACGTGTCTCTCAGGCCTATCTCTCCCCGCTCTCCCCGACTTTGAGCGAGCCCTGTTCGACCACTTCGTACTTTAGCACGCTTCCCGAGGAAGAGGGCGAGGAGTTCAAAGGGATGGGAACCGAGGGCGATGATGCATCGATGCTCTCGACATCCCAACAAGATATGGCCATGGCGGCGTCTTCTCTTCCTTCATGCACATATTGCTCGAGTATTCGCAGCAATAGTATCTGTAGTGCTGGGACGCAAGACAACAACAACAACAATCATAACATCGACAATCTCGATATAAACAATGCAGTTCGACTGGGTTTACGGTCAATGGCATCCACACCCTCGTCCTCCTCTGCCTCTCACGCAACATCAACAACGACATCAACAAAGACAACAACGGCCTTCAACCATCGACACAGCATGCAGGCCCACCAATTTTTTGAACAAAGTCGGTTGGCGGTTCTCCGGGAACAGATCCCCACAGAGATACGCCATCGTCTGACATATCACCTGGACGAGTGTTGGTTTGTACATTTTTCGCCCTCTGGCGACTACCTTGCCTCAACGGGACTTGACCAGACGATAATGATCTGGCAGGATGTTATGGTAAGACGAACGAGAGAGAGAACAAGGGTGAAACCTTTTTTTCCTTTTTTTTTTTTTTTTGCCCTCTTTGCGTTTGTTGTTTTCACCCATGTTGTTTGTTATTCCAGACACCCCAACTTCCCATCTTTTGTCATTGTCCGTTGCTCCATCTTTGTCGAGTCGAGTTGGCGCGTCTTCTCGCGTGCGCACTCTGCGGCTTTGCCTTATCTTTGTCACTCCTCTACATTTTGCATTGTGCAGTTGAGAGGGGGAGGAAGGGGGGAAGGCTCTGCGATGGTGGGTTATGATGGCAGACACAGGGATGGGAGTGGCAGAGGGCGGTGTGAGCTGGGCAAAGAACTGTCAGGTCAGTGGGGTCTCTCTCGGCGGTTGCACAAGACGGCAGAGAAAAACAAACCCGAGTGCCCACTGGGCCACTTGCCATCGACCCTTTTTTTTATTTCCCAACTTTCGCCAGTGTGGGACGCTCGGCTGTCTGGTTGCACATATGCACAAACTGGCGTGAGGTGCATCACAAGAGCGCAGAGAAGGGTATCTGGGAAGAAAAAAAGAAGAGACAACACAAGGCGCGGTGTCATGGTTGGTGCTTGCGTGTTCCCTTGAGCTTGACAAGACACTGGTTGATTGGCGAAAACAGGGCCACAGACTCGGGTTGCCTTCCGCGAACAATGTCACCCCCGCGCGCCAAGACCACAAACGACTGTGTGTCTGCACCCTGTGTTCGCGCAATGTCGTACTGTTGTTGACATTCCCCTGTTCTGCTCTGTTTCCCACACTTGTTGGCGTGTTGGATGGATTGGTCCCCTTTTGTTTTTGTTTCTTTGCTGCTGAGAGAGAAGACCTGGGACGAGCCAAAACAAGTAAAGGCCCTCAAAACACTCAAAACACGCCAAACAGACCACAGGAAGGACGGGGGAACACATTCTTCCAAGGGCTCAGGATCGATTGTGCCTGGGCCTCAACGCAATTGTGATGTGTACTGCGGTTGTGTTCACAACAACCAAGAGAGGAAATCATTGTTCTTCCTTGTTTCCTCGCGATCGCTTCTTTTCTCTTCTTTGCCGGTTTTTTTTCTTTTTCTTTTTTGACTTCCGCTCTATATGCAACTCTAATTCACTTGAGAGACGCAGAAAGGGAACGGATGAAAGCTTTGACATTCGTAATCAGAGAGAAGCAAAGTTGCCGCCGTCCCTGCGTCAACTGCTCACTTTTGTGTCTGTCCTCAACTTTGTCACAATACTTGTACAATTGAAAGAAGAATCGCAACAGTAACTGACCTTGTTTTGCCCTGGGTCTTTTTATTTCTGAATAGACTCCAGAACCAAGGATTTACAAGAAGTTTGAATACTCGCGCTCAGTGACCCATGTTGAATGGTCGCCGGATAGCAAGTACCTCCTGGTGAACTTGGGCTTTGACGCGGTCAGCGTCACTTACGCCCCAGAATTCTATTTGATCGAGATTGCGGTAAGATCACCTTTATGTACCTTCCGATGCATGAAATCTTGAGATAGCGTGCTCTTACCCAAAAAAAACTCCAAGAAATGGGAATGGACGCGTGAAAAATAACCCCCTCCCCCCCCCCCCCCCCCCCCATCGGCGAGATCACATGTCTCGCCTGATAAGAAGTGGACCAACAACCCCATGCCCAAAAACGACGTGTACGTGTGTATCCAAAAAGGATCCTGAGTCTCATGCTTTTATTTTTCTTGCTCTATCTAGACTGGAGAGGTTGTTCTCACGTCCAGGCTCAGAGACGGCACAAAAGATATTCACGTCAGCGCCATTGGTTGGTTGCCAGATTCACAGCGATTCATCACCGCGCCACAGACGGGGCTGGTGGCCATTTGGGTTAGTCCATGTTGCGCAATTGATTGTATTTCCCCCACCCCCACCACCTTGACGTTTCGACATTGACAGTTTTTGCTAAAACTCATTCCCATTTTTGGTCCTCGTCCTGACAGAACTTGAAGGGAGAGGTTGTTGATGAAATCTCGATTGGTGACAATAAGACTGTGGCCAAGCTTTGCATGATCCCAGAACGGAATGCTGCTGTAGTTTGCACAAACGAGCTGACCATTGAGATTCTTTCTTTCGACACCAAGGAAACAAAGTAAGCATGGGGGATATCACAAATGGGTCACAAGATTGTTTAGTGTTGCTCACAAAATTGACTCGTCGGTCCCACTTTTCTCTATCATTTTCCATGTAGATTCGTGGAGCGACTGTCAGACTTGGCAACGTCCATAATGGTCTCACCCAATCAGGCATTCCTTTCAGTCTCTGTGAAGGGGAACTCAGAGTTGTGTCGACCGGCCCAGATTTTGATCTATGATCTCGAGTCGCTGCAGTACATGAGAGCTTTGGAGGCGGAGACGTACGAGAACGAGGTGTTTATCATCATGCCAGGATTTTGTGGACCGAACTACGAGATTCTCTGTTCAGGGTCCGAAAACGGAAAGCTCAACTTTTGGGATGTGGAGACGGGTGAGATCGTTGCTGTGAGCGAGGAGCACTCCAAGCATTCGGGCTGGGTTAGCTTCCACCCGACAACGCCAGGCATGATGGCGTCATGCAGTGACGACAATCATATCATTATGTAAGTTGCGCTCTTTTTCATTTATTCTCTCACGCACAGGTGGCAAAGAGCCAAAAAAAACTCATCATATTCACACTATTTTTTTATTTTTTATTTTTCTCTTTCTATTAGTTGGGTGACCAGAGATCTATGCAGTGCGCTACAGGATGAAGACGAAAAGTGGATGGAGAACAGACGCAGCACGGTCACAATGCCAAAGATCAACCTGAAAAAGGGTTGGTAGGCCCATCTTTTCGCAATTGAAGCAGGGCAAAGAAGGTGGAGATCAAGAGTCTGGGAAACAACGAACGCCCAGCAGAGCCAAAAAAAACGAACATTCTTATTTTCATTCATCGATAATAATGGAAGTGGCTGTGGAAAATGGCCTCTACGTCAGGGACACCAATTCGTAGCTTTGAACACATGTACATAAAATATTTTGTTACTTTTTTTCTTCCGATTGAGAGAACAAGACCCTTTAGACGAGGGCGACACTCTTTAAAAGACTTTATAAGACTAAAGCTAAAGGGCAAGAATTTCAGAGCAACTGGTTTGTCAATTTGGAACTCCAGGCAGTCAATGCCTGGTAGTTGTTTATTAGGATAAAATTACTAAATAAAATGCTGATGCGAAGAAAATGGATGCAAGAGAGACAGACTACTTGTGAAAAAGTGGGAAATTCTTCCTTTGGACTGAGATTTACGCCCTGCAGATGGAGCGGATCAAGGCCTTGGCCTTTGCGTGAGCCAAGATTTCAATGTTGCGACCAATGATATGAGAACAAAGATCCAAATGCACATTGACGTCCGCGACGGCATCCAAAAAGCCTTCGATATGGATCTGTTCGACCAAAAGGTTCAATCCCAATTTACGAATCACGACCCCGACCTTTGCGCGAACATGGGCCATCAAATTGGCCTTGAGCGCGATAAACAACTTGGTGATATCAATCTGGACCAAAGCCTCCACATCCGCCACAATTTTTTCAGCATTCTCGACCAGACAGTCGTCGTCGCCATGAGGGCAAATCTCGGCAATGACCTTCAAAGCATGAGCACGGATCCTTGTCACGACCAAAAGCTGGACGTCCAGATCAATCTTTGTGTTCACAGCCAAACGGGTCTCGTCCTCAATCTTGGCCGAGATCGTGGGGATGACCACGTCCGTATCCGTGGACAAGAGTCCGGTCGCAACAATGTGGAGCTTGGATCGAACGTCGGCACAGATGTTGGCCTTGAGCGTGGCCAGGGCCTTGACCACGATCTCGGAGTTTGTCTTCACGATCAAGTCGACGATCGCGCTCACATGAGTAGGGATTCCACGCTTCTCGAACATCGGCTCTGGTGTCTCCAAGGATTCGGTCGTAGCAGAGGTGACGGGTGCCGCCTCAGCCTGAGGACCGGTAGTGACAGCGGAACCTGGAAGGACCTTGCCAAGAAGACCTCCAAGGAAATCATCACGCTTCTCGAATGTGGGCTCTGGTGTCACGGCCTCAGCCTGAGGACCGGTGGTGACAGCGGAGCCTGGAAGGACCTTGCCAAGAAGACCTCCAAGGAAATCATCACGCTTCTCGAATGTAGGCTCTGGTGTCACGGCCTCAGCCTGAGGACCGGTGGTGACAGCGGAGCCTGGAAGGACCTTGCCAAGAAGACCTCCAAGGAAATCATCACGCTTCTCGAATGTGGGCTCTGGTGTCATGGCCTCAGCCTGAGGACCGGTGGTGACAGCGGAACCTGGAAGGACCTTGCCAAGAAGACCTCCAAGGAAATCATCACGCTTCTCGAATGTGGGCTCTGGTGTCAAGGCCTCAGCCTGAGGACCGGTGGTGACAGCGGAACCTGGAAGGACTTTGCCAAGAAGGCCTCCAAGGAAATCATCACGCTTCTCGAATGTAGGCTCTGGTGTCACAGCCTCAGCCTGAGGAGTTGTAGTGACAGCAGAACCTGGAAGAGCCTTGCCCAGGATACCGCTTACTGGGCCCAACAAGTCGGGAACTGGAGCGGCGTTGGTTGAAACCGCAAAGACGGATATGGTGAGTGCAATGGCGGTGCTGACCCTCATGGTGTAGGACCTTTTTTCTTTTTTTTTTTAGGTGAAGGAAGAAAATGGGAGAGGAACAGGCGGGCAAGGAGATGAGACTTGGATAATTCTTTTATATCTCTTGCCAAAAGAGTACACTGGAGAATTCAGGACGCGAACCGTTTGCTAACAAATGAAATGAGGGGAGGAGGGCAAGGAGATCTATCTACTACGGCAACCTCCTGACAACCTGCATTGCAGACGGATATGAATCAAAAGCTCATGTTGCGAAGACAGCGTCGCGGGCTCCCAGCCATCGATAAAAAAGAGGATTTAGGCCGCTCAGATTCCAACTACACAATCTACTTTGACGCCAATGACGGCTCCTGCTTTTTTCTCAAACATGGAATGGAGGTAAATTTGATGCAAGGTTCTTACTCTTGGGACGATCTTTCCGTTCCCGCTTGGTCCGAAGAGCGTTGCTGTCGTTACGCTTCACCTTGCAGGTGTTTCAACCCCACCGAATCAGAAATTTCTGACAGAAGGAAGATACTCAGATGAGCAAAGCAGAAGATCATCCGAGGGAGAGATCCCGCAAAAACAGATGGAGGCGGCTGGTGTTCCCAGTGTAGAGGGAGCTCCCCCTCTGATCTGATGCTGGCCTTGCCTTGCCTTGCCAAAAAAAGTAGGTTATTACCGACTACAAGGAAGGTGTTAAGACACGCTCAATGGCTATCCTTCTGGTGGCAAAGGAGACAGCAAGGAGTCGTGGCTTTCTGTCACGCTTTTCTAACCCCTTTTCGGCTCTGTCTCTTTCACATCACGAAGGCCCTCACTTTGCCTAGCTCTCTATCTCCGTTTCTCTCTTCATTCTCTCTGCTCGCTTTGAGCACCAGACAAGGGACAAAACTGAGCATCGTTGCTGACATTCATCCAGGCATTATATTTGTCACGGAGTTGCTACCTTGGACTCAGGAGCAGAATCAGGGAGATCGGCCTATACCTTTGATAGTACGACGCCTGAGTCTTAGCACGCGACTCAACATCTCTTTAATTCGGTCAAATCCTAGGCTTCATCTCCGCTTCTGCTGGATATTAGTTTACAAGAATTCAGATGATGACGCTAGATGGCGCTACAGGTCTTACTTGGCCGCTCGTTGTTTTTGTTCAAAAATGAAAACGCTTTTATTTTTGATCACTGAAGCTTCGAGGCTGTGCACTTCAAAGGCTGAGGTTTGTTTGTCGTCCGTTGCGGATGACCACTAGCGAGGGTGTTTTTTTTTTTGTTACTGCTCGCCTCTCTAATTGACTCTATTCAGCAGAAGCCTTGGGAGCTGTCGTGGGGGTAGCAGAGGCTCCTGTTTGTGAGGTGGATAGAAGGAGAGGAAAGAAACAAAGAGAAATTCAAGATTTTTGTATTCAGAGAAAGAAAACGATGAGAAAAAAAAAGAAAAAAAGGAGCGACGAAAAGTGTGGAAATGTCCAGGTATCAGCAAATAGGGTCTTCACGAGCAGAGGTATCATCGGACTCAGGACGGTTGGAAACGATGCAAGAACCTTGCTCACGGGGGCACTCGCACTGCTGGCTCTTGGGAACATCCTTCATGACCGATTGGACATGCTGTTTTTTCCAGTGAAAAAGAAAACAGGGCGATTGTGAGTTTGAGGCGCCATTTAAAAACAGAGTCAATCATATTAGGAAAAGGACGGAGTCTTACCATACCGCAACCAGCCCAGGTCTAATGCAGGGCGGAGGGGATAAGACCATGAAAGGGATCACGAAAGTAAACGTTTGGTTAAACAACTTGCGCAGAACGAACTGTCGACAAACTCGAGAGAGTTCAATCATCCGGAGATTGGAGACGGAGGATAGGTGACTTACCGTCTTGCCGCACTTGTTGCACTTGACAGCGTAGCACATTTTGATATTGTAGAGAGGAAGAGGAAAAGTGGGAATGAAAAAGGTAGGGGTTGAATGAAGAGAGAGAGAGAGAGATGCGGGCGCCATGGAAAGAACCCGCCGAAAGAGAAAGCTCGGACCGTTGGACCCTTAAGTGATCGTGCAGGTCCAGTTGCGTGGCGATCGGGCTTAAGGGTCTGAGACCGAAACAGGTATGTAACGTGATTGAACGGTTGGTGGCGTTTGGTGGCGTCGGACGGCGGCCGATCAAATCATGTTTTTGGGCTGCCACAGAACATTGGGCCATTCCTTTGTCACACCAACTCCCAGTCAACGCTCAGAAAAGTGCTTTGGGTAAGCAAGAATGAAGAGGAGCAGAAGACCATCTGGCAGTCTAGCAAGAGTGGTTTTACATTTGTGGATTTGTGGGTTGTGGCCCCACGTTCGCCCCCAATCCCCGACACTTTTTGGATACAGCACCGTAGTACTATACTGGAGACCGACATTCGGCAGAAAGTGATCGACTCACGCTTAGAGAGCGGAGCTTTGGATCGCCGGGACAGAGATTTAGTGGGTGAAGAGGAATTGATAGGGGACAGGCCAGAGGCGAAAGGTGTCCATCAAAAAAATCCGAAGAAGAATAAACCTAAATCAGCCCTCCCTTCTTTCTCCATCTTTCCTCGTCCCCTCGAATGGCATGGCTGCTGCTGGACATGTACAGTATTCAATCGCTTCGAGGTCTATATTCCGACAATCTTTGTTGCAGCACTGCAACAGAAAAGAGAACATGAACTAAAAGATATTTGTTTTTTTGTTTTTTTTTGTTCTGAGTGAACAAACATTGACAAGAGCCGGTTACGCCATGCTTTGCTCTCTCCCCTCCTCCCTGTGGGATCAAGTCTATCCCAACGAAGATTCTTGAAAATGCTTGTTATCAATTTGCGTTTGACACGAGTTTCTGTTTATCGCAATGTTTTTCATCCTTGTCAGGGTGCACTTGTTAGACCCACTTTTTACCGGGAAAATCGTCGTCGTCTCCTGGCAGAAGAAAGGGAAAAGAGGGGGCCGGCGAGGGGTGGAGCAACGCTAGACTAGAGGCAAGGCCAAGGCGCAGATGGAAAACTCTCATGTGTCTTCTACCTTGCAACGCGCTAGACTTGCTGTCAGGGCACATTGCTCTGAACATGATCCCTGACAAAGTAAAAAGTGTCGCAGCACCTGAGGTGATCGAAAATATCCGATACAAGCACCCCTCGACCACATCTGTTCCGAGGAGCAAAGTTGTAGGTCCGTCTTCCTCTCCAAATAAAAAGAGGGCTGTCCCTGTGGCGACGTGGGACAGTGGTGATATCTCAGAAAAAAAAGGTGGTCAGAAGAAGGGGGCTGCCACACCTGCACGTTCAACTGTGATGCACTGCAATTGAGCAGCTCAAAAAACAAACAAAAGCAATTGATGTTGCGTGTGTGAATGAGTAGTGAAAATTGACCTGCCCATACCAAACGAGCGAGCCTTTCATTCAATTCGAATCAACTACCCCAGTCTGCGGATCGCAACTCGTAAGGAACCATTGAAAGATATATGAATGTGCGGATGACGATCGAGGATGAAGGCAACGGATCTGGTGATCCTGGTAGAGTTCATGGAAGAGAATGGATTTGTCAGTGAAGAAAATAATGTACCTTATTTTCTTCCGCTCTCGTTGCGTACGGCACAACATATTCCCTGGATGTGGAATTCTATTTTGTCAAAAGTCAGGGCAGGGAGGCAGAGGGGGCGGATCTACCTTTTCAGATACACCCGCAGAACAGAATAACAGGCAGGGCTGCGCTGGATATCTTTAGTGAGTCCAGAGACACAGAAGACACCCCTCTTCTCTCTCTGTCATCGGTGTCATTGTTGTCACCAAGTATTCTACAAGAAAGTCTTTGGCACGGCGCAAAGTGCGCAAGAGAAACAAAGAGCGCGCACAGTGGCGGCGGCTGGGCAACTATGCACCTGGCTGGATCTTATGCAGTCTTGACTCTGGGATACCCTACCCTGTTCCAAGGTTGAGTTGATCGCTTTCTCTCAATCGATCGGAACACAACACACATCCTTGACAGGGCACTTTGATCGCCGCGGGTAACTGCAGTTGACAATTTTAGATGGTGTGCCATCGAGCCATGCACCCCTTCATGAGTTCTGCCTCCTCTCCCTTGGTCATCAGTGACCCCTGCCCGGCCACAGCACACCAGTCGGATAATTTTGAGCAGGGTCTTTTGTCATTGGAGATGAAAGCGATCAGGAACGGACGAGTGAGCGAGAGAGAAAGGAGAGGAAAAGGAGGGAGGAATAGTGAGGGGGGACTGCGACCAGACTAAGAACGCAAAGGTCGTTTGCCTGAACAGGATGCTAAAGGGACATAAGCAGCAGCAGCGACTGCACGCACCCAAACAAGGTGGGATGGTGAGATTCATAAAGTTTTAAGGTTGGTGCGGAAGGTGAAAGTCGGATACAGTTTCAGCCAGCGAACAGTGTCTGCGCCCCTATTGAGTATTGAGTTGATTTTTTTTTTTTTTTGCCTTCTCTCGATTGAAAGGGGTGCTATCTTGTCGCCTGGACTTTTGTCCGATTCAAATCCCCCAACAGCGCAGACTGTGAGTTGTTTGCTTCGCTGGAAAAAGGATTGCCGGGTAGAACTAATAGCCGCCCTGCCCTAGCTCTTATTGTTTCGATCTTTTTTTCAATTGAAAACAGGGTGGTGGCTCTCAGCGCCATAACTATTTCTCGCACCGCCAACACTGCGAGGGCCTGACTGACTTGATTGACTAATTTGATCGACAGCCCGCCCCCTCACTCGCCACGATGTGCTCGCCATTTTCAAAGGTCCTGTCGGCATGTGTGCAGTGTGGTGAAGAGAGAACATCCAACTGAATGGCAACTCTGATTTTAACATGGCTGCGATCAGACGGTTTACCCTACCTGCTGCTTGTTTTCTCATCTTGGGTAAATTAATATAAAAGAACGCCCCTACCGGCCCCATATCCCAGTTTACCTCTTTTCTTTCTCCACCCCCACGTCCTCCCCCCCTTCTCCATTATTGTTTGCTCCTGGTGTTTTCTTTGTCATTTTATTCCTGTACTGTAGTTTTTCAATTGGGTTCTCACTCGACTCTCCCTCACACCTTCACACTTTCTCACTCTCACACTCTCACACCTCACACCCTCACACCTTCATACCCTATATATACATCCAGTATGGCTGATAAGCAAGAATACATCGAGGGAAAAGCTGAATCCAACAACTCTGGCTCAGTCACCAACGTCTCTGATACCATTGGTGAGAACTTGCGCCATGAGATGGAACACGAAACCGCAGAGCAGGCCGAGCTTGATATCGAGATGTCAAAGGCTCAAAAAACCAACCAGGAACCTCCATCAAGACGTTGGATCGTTCTCGCAACCGCCACACTCGGTGCCCTCTTTGTGTCCCTTCAGGGTTCGGCCTTGATTGTTGCCCTTCCTGACCTGATGAAGAACCTCAATGTAATTATCACTGGCAAAGTTGCCATGCTCCGGCGCTCTGATATTTATCTGCAGGGAAGAACTCCCTTAGGACTCACGCACGTTTCATTTCATTTGGACTCGATTAGATCGACTTTGCCACCATTATTTGGGTTCTCTTGACCTACACCTTGGCCATCACCGCTACTGTTCCTCTTCTGGGATTCATTGGTGATGCCGGTCTCCGTGGCATGCGGTAAGAGCCTCGATGGCTTTGGCTCGCCTCTGTTTCCTGTTTAGGAAGATTGTTGCTCCAGGTTGCTCATATTGTCATTCATTTTCTGCCATAGCTGCACCATGTTCAACATTGGTTTCTTGGTTTTCACCGTTGGTTCTCTTCTTTGCGGTCTCTCGCAGAGCAAGTACAACGGCTACGATCTCCTGGCCTACCGTGTGATCCAGGGTCTCGGAGGAGCACTCTTGTTCTCCAACTGTTTCGCCATTGTTGCCGACAAGTTCTACCCATATAACCAAGTCGGACTTGCCAGTGGAATCATCAACATTGCGTTCGCCGCCGGTACAATCTTGGGGCCCGTCATTGGAGGAGCCACCGTCAAAGCCAGCTGGAAATGGGTTTTCTTCTTCAACTTGCCCTTTGGTGCTATTGGAACTATTGCTGGCTTCCTTTTCTGCCACGACACCATCTACCCTCACGTCCACTACGCATCCTTCAATAAGTTGCTGAAGACTTTTGACTACACCGGATTTATCACGTTGACTACCAGCATCGCCCTACTCTTCGTTGTTGTTGTCAGTGCTTTGTTCCCCAACGGCAAGGTTTCTGAGACCAGCTCCTTGGTTGGAATGGGTGTCGCTTTCGGTGTCCTTTTCATCGCTTTTATTGTTCAAGAGTCCTACGTTCGTGGAGGCAAACACTTCAACGCTGTCAAGGCCCCTTTCATGGATTTCCGCCTTTTCACGAACTGGGTTTTCAACAACACCGTCGTTTTGGGAGGTTTGGCCGGAGGTGTCGCCCGTACCAACTTGACTTTCTCGTTCATTTTCTTCTTCCAAGGTCCTTACGGCAAGGATCCCCTTATGGCCGGTATTCTCCTGATCCCCTTTGGTCTCGGCATCATGCTCGCTGGTATGCCATCTGGAAAGTTGGCCGATTCACTTGGATTCCGTTACCTCTGCTTTATCGGACTTGCCGTGGCTTCGTTGGGAACTATGTTGATGCCCATCATCATCAAACCTGATACCAACACCTGGATCATCTCCTTGTTGTTGCTCATTGACGGTATTGGATGGGGTCTGTACTCTTCTCCTGCTGCTTCGATCTCGATGCTCTGCATTTTGCCCCAACAGCGTTCCTCATCTTCGTCGCTCCGCATCATGTTCACTATGTTGTCCCAGATGATTGCCATTGTCATTTGCTTCAAGGTCATCATTTCCGGTATGCCTCCTCAAGCCGTCCAAGAGCTGTTCATCTATGGAGGTGGTATCGACGCCAGGTACCTGAGCTCGTTCATGCACGGCTGGAAGATCGTTCAGTGGATTACTTTTGCTATCACTCTGATCTGCTGTATCTGTGCCTGGTTCTTGCCCATCAGACCAGTCATGGCTTCGGAAGTCAAGGAGGCCATTGAAGATGCCTCACCTGCTGCTATTGCCGCCTCAGAGATCACTGAGGTCTCTGTAGTCGAGGAGACGAAGTAAACATCCTCCTCAATTGGTCTCTTCGTTATGACCAAAAACACAACCACCACTTGTATATCCCGCGTAACTATCTTTTAATACTCGCGAACATCATTCATCAGCATCTACATGTAGCACTTTGGTATGCATTTTGTTATCTCAGCACAAAAACCCCACAGCAAATTAAAAAGTTAAGTCTTTACCAGCAACACTCTCCAGTGCCAGATCTGGTGTCCACCACGACCACGTCGATCTGTACAGATTCTGACTGAACATCGATCCCGTCACGTGCAACGGCACGTGCTCACCATGGTCAGGGCCAGAGCAGGCCTCCTGGCCCTGGGCAATCAAAACGCACCCACCCCCACGACCACACGCCCCTGCTTTCTGCTTTCCCTCATCCGCCCTCTCAGCGATTCCTCCTTCATCAATCGCAGCTTTGCCTCACCCTGTCTCGGAAATACACAATGACGATGCAGCCATGCCGATTTTTTCTCGCGGGGACCTGCAGGAATGGGAGTCAATGCCGTTTTTTCCACGAGGGGTTCTCCTCCATTTCTAGAGCCACCCTACTTGAGGCCGAGGGCGAGTTCGATACTAGCGAGGCCTCTTCCTCCTCTTCATCGTCATCTTCGTCCTCCCCTCAAGCACCTTCTTCAGCGCCATTAACTCGTACCCAACCAGCCCCCGGAGGTACTCGGCCTACTTTTGCTAACGTGACGCCCTGCCGGTGGTATTTGGCGGGATACTGTTGTCGAGGCGAAGCTTGTTGGTTCTCGCATGATCGTGCAGTGATCGGCACAGCCTTAGGAAGTGAATATCGGAGCCGGGAGGACGAAGACAATGAGGGCTTGTATCCTAACACTACAGAAAACGCCACTGTTGACCCGACACCAGCTCTGGAAGAGGACGATATGAAGTGCGCCATTTGTTTCGAGATCCCGTCAACATTCGGCTTGCTAGGTGAGCAAAAACCCCCATTTATCCCTCCCTGCGCCCATGGATGGCACAGCAGGCCTTACATTAAGGATCATGTATCCTTCTCTGGTCGTCTTACTCATTTTTACACGGACTCTGTCTTTTGGATAGCTTCGTGTAATCACGCCTTTTGTTTGGAATGCATTCGTACTTGGCGGTCCAAGGAAATTACGGACGATATGCAGCCTCACGAGAGAAGGGCTTCGGTCACAAAGGCTTGCCCAAACTGCAGAACACGTTCATTGTTTGTCATTCCTTCATCCATCTTGCCAACGAGCCCCGAACAAAAGGAAGCCATTGTCAAAAACTACAAGGAAGTTATCTCTCAAAGACCATGCAAATACTTTACAGATTCGGGCGATCGACGCTGGTGTCCCTTTGGAGAAGATTGCTTTTTTGCTCATCTGGACGAGAACGGCCAGCGCTCGACCGTGAATCCAAACTCAAACCCCAGACTCGCCAGACGATCGAGGCATTTGCATGGACCACGACAGGACTCCCGGTGGGACTTTCATCAAAGGGTAGCGTTCCGTAGTTTGGCCCATCTGGGACAGACGGTTATGGACTCTCGGGATCATGTCGAAGGACTTCGAAATCTTTTGCTACGACTTCAGAATATGCAAATCAATCCTAGCGATAGCTGGGGCGTAAGTTCAACTGCCCGTGCCCCAACATCTTCGACTTCTCGACCGTGGGATCATGATCATAACTGGGAGTACGAAGACGATGAAGACGATGAATTCATCTCGTCCGATGTTGAGTACGATAGTGAGTACGAAGATTTTGATGATGACGATGGCTATGAAGGCGAGACTGCATTCATTGGACACTCTGACGGACCTGAAGTCTACTTGGAGTCGGACTATGACGACTACTACTAGTGACTAGTGACTATGGATAAAAATACCCGGATCGCCTGCCTGCCAGTCGATGGAGCCTCTCTTGAACTTCTGTGCTGGCTAGTTTTGTACATAACCAATAAATAGCCCTACAACAATAAAAGGCCAATTGTTAGGCAATCCACAGGCAAGCAGTCGCTTGCTTCCAGAGACAGGCACGAAACAGTCTTTTCTGTCTAAGGAATGGACAATTCTTTGCCCGTCTTTCAGAGTGGCCTCAATGGGTTTATTAGGCCGGAGGGAAGAGAGAGGAGACACAACCTGGAACCGAGGGGAAGGGGAGCCAGGCTTAAAAAGGGGACGGCCTTCAGCGGGGTATGATGCTGAGAAGGAGACGGTGGGGAACAATCGTGACAATGGTGCAGAGGCGAGTCAGCCGGTGGGAAAAGGGGAAAGGGAGACAGAAGAGAAAAGTCGCACAAAGGAATGAAATGAATCACATTCGAACGAGCGAACGAAGACCTCAAACGCGAGGACAGAGGACGCGTCTGCTCTGTGCTGCAGAACGTGCCATGGACCTCCCTCTTCATCACCTCCGCGTTCCTTTTCTTTTTCCCGTCTCTGTCCTGTCTCTGTCCTCCTCAGCTCGATTCACCCCTCTCCTCCTCTTCATTTACAAAACGATTTCGTCCGAGAGGACATGACCTGACTTGGCCAGATCAGTTCGTCCATTCATCTATTTCCCCCACCCATTCAACTAGAGCACGACAATGCAACGTGATGGCAACAACTTCAACCCGCTTTCAAAATCGGACTCGATCCTCGAGTGCCCTGCCGAATCTTGCAGCAACCATATCCACCAACGCATCTTCCCCAGCTGCAGTCAAGAGCAATAATATTTCTGCATCTTCAGGGACAAACACCACTGCCGCCGCCATGACCACCAAACCGCGGAGACCATCCTTGCCTATCTTGTCTGCAAGCGCCTCCTCCATACCAACACAGAGGGCTCTACAACCCAGCTCAACCTCACAGCTCCTGCAGCCAGTTAAAGAAACCCCAAAGCTGCGCTCACAGCGTAGTCTACCTCGTCTGTCAGTGGAAAGGAACGACAGCTCTCTGCTACCTTGCAACATCGCAAGGCCAGCCTCTGCATTGTCCTCCACTAGGACATATTCTTCCGCTTCCTCCTCCCCTCGTCTGGCCTCCATAGCTAGGTTTGGGGACCCACAGAGAGCAGGATCCGTTACGTCTTCAACAACTTTGCCTAGCTCTGTGAAACCTACCTCGAAGTCCACGAAGGGAGTAGGCATCAAACCGCCTTCAATTGTGACAGCGGCGACGGCCATGAGGAAGGGTTCGTCCTTGCCACCGATAGCCCCGCCGCCCAATTCGTCCCTTCAAACACCCCAAACTTCGAGCCCCAGCACCTTTCCCTCAAGTCCCCTTATGACGTCCTCTGCAGCAACCGCTGCACCTGTTTCGGCTCCCATTAGCCCCTCGTCAATATCAGGATCCTCAGTGACTCGATCCAAGAATAGAATACATGCAGGGATCGACTCTGGTTGTTTTATGACCAGGTCAGCGAGTGAAGAATCCTTGGTTTCCACCTCTGCTTCCTCTTCTGTTGCAACCACGCCTATCATTCCCGAAGTTCAAGTCATGACCTCAAATACGACCGCTGCCGCTGCTATCACAAGCAGCATGGCTACGATGACCCATCCGGCAGCCTCAACATTCTCCTCCGCTTTGCCAAAAAGCATCAACTCTCGCCTTTCGGCCTCGAGTCTACGAAAGCCAATGTCCAGGCGACCCTCTTGTGCCGATCTGAACTCTGGAAGTGTTGTCGTCTCTTTAAACTCTACACCGGCACCTACTTCTGGACGCATCAGTCAGAGTAGCATCCACACTGTACATAATGACAACAACGCCACCGCCGCGAAGATCAGCAACAAACTCAATCCGACAAGGGTGAGCCTCTCTCCAACAATTGTTCGACCAAGAGGAAAATCTTTTTCTTCATTTTCTTCGACACCAGGTGCCGCCACAACTTCAATGTCCTCAGCAGCTTCAACCAGCAGAACTAATGTAAATAACCTTATGAAATTACCGACATCCCCAATGGCTTCTCCAGAGGCAGAAAAACACGAGCTTCAAGCATCACGAGAAGAGGCATTCACGACTCCTGTCACAGAATTCAATATAAGCACTGTGGCGGCCGCTGCTGTTAAATGCAATTGTCCACCGCCCCTAGAATTTCCTGAGAATGTAAAGAGAGAAATGAAGCGCGAGGAGGAAGAACATCGTCAGCGAGAATGCAGTCTATACAGCAAGGTAAGCTATTTTCAACATTGGAGCCAATTGATATCCTATATGACACAAAGGGAAGATAGATTTGGCTGACCTGCTGATCCACCCTCATATCCTAGATCATTGAACTTCAGATCGAGAATGAAAACCTGAAAGGAGAAAAAGAGATTCTTAACAGGGTTCTCTCACGGCGAGAGCTAGCTCTCCTCGAGGTGCAAATCCAGCTCCAAGCGTAAGTCATGTATTCGTTTCTCAGATTGGTTGAGATTAGACCTACATGAGCTAATACTGAGAAATTCCACGTTACCCGTGACAACTTTTAGTGTGGAATTTTTCTGTCGAGAGAACAACATCAAAGTCGACATTGACGTGTGCCCGGATGAAGCCATTGAGAATTGGTGCTTCAAGGAGTCTGATGCTGTCTATGAACGTATATTGCTCGTCACTCAGGAATTGCTCCGCAATGGGTCCAGATGCTTGGAAGAAAACATGTCCCGTTCTAGCTCGCACCAGTCACGATCAACTCGATCCTCGACCATGACCCATTGTTCTATGGATCGCGCCAGCATAGCGGGATTCAGGGGCGCTCATGTTGTAGCCGGCATCAGCGACAATGTACAGCCGCTGGTCGTTCAGGATCAGGGTGTCGATCCCATCATTTTCAAGGAAACTTCGCGACCAGGAACCTTGAAATTCGATCTGCAAACATTGTTGAGGTCGGAGCAAGAGTTCAACAACCACCAGCACTCCATGAGAGACATTAGCCTGCACCCGATGGATACCAACCACATACAGGATCTTTCCGATATTGCTCCAAGTAGTCGAAAGGCACTCGATGGGGAAGATGATCGATTGAGTTTTTTTCGAGCGTACGCTGAATCTGACAAGTTTCGGTTCAGCAATGAAGATGAGGCTGCTGATATCGATGACGAGGATGATGAAGGGCAGGATTCTGAATTTGAGGAACTAGGCGAGGATATGATCAAATTTGTAGAACTGCAGTCGTCTGTTACTCCAAGAAGGGAATCACGATCCATGTCATTTTCAAAGATGAATCAATCCAACACCAATTCTGCAGCGGCGACCCCAGACCTCTCCGCTGCAGTGCTCGTGAAAAACCTCTGGAGTGGAGGACCCCGACGGAACAGCTCTGTGACGCCCATGCGACAGAACTCACAGCCAGGAACTCTTCAGCACTCGCGCTCGCTTTCACCTCTTCCTCCCCCACCTCCACCTTCTCAGGCTCCACCCCCTGCACCAGTAGGTCTTGGCCTGCAGTTCCTCCCTACAGGCCGATCACCGGAACCGCATCCCCTTCAACGCTTTCTGCACTCGGCGCCTGTTGGGGCGCCACCAAAGCCCCCAGAATAAAGTTCAATTCAATTAAGGGTGTGAACGGAAGAAAGGGGCTTTGTTTTCATTTGCATAGAACCCTTAAGCACATCAGATTTTTCGCTGTACAAAAGAGAGGCTGCATTGATTCTCATTCAAACCCTTTCAAATTCGATCATTCAACATGGCTGCCTTGTACTCGGTCACCGTTCAGGACATCAACGCCCACGACTTCAACCGCGCTTACGCCGCCTACCTTAAGCGGTGAGTTTTGGTGACACTGTGGACCCGGTCAGCAGGATCTACTTGGATGGACAATCGGGATCATGTTTCATGAAAAAATAATGGGATTCTCGGATCATTCCAAACCTGTTGACATTTGACATTCTGCATGACGAACGAGACATCTCAACATTTTGAACATTGGAGTCAAGGGGAATGAATCATCAATTTGGATGTTGGATGAATCCTTGATTCTCATCGGTCACCCTGGATCTTTTTTTTTTTTTTTTCTTAATTCATTTAGTTCCGGCAAGCTCGAGATCCCCAAGTGGGTCGATATTGTCAAGACCGGCACCTACAAGGAGTTGGCTCCTTATGACCCCGACTGGTTCTACGTTCGCGCTGGTAATTATCAGAAGGACCTTATGTTTCAGGAATACTGCAGGACTCATCGATTCATCATCGGGACAGGAACTTTTTTTTTGGTTAATGGATCATAGTGTCCAACCCTGAAAAACCCACAACTGGAACTGGTACAGCTCTGGAAAAAAATGCAAGCTACTGTTCAGTCAACCACGACATCTTTCGTCAACGAACTATGACTGCGCCTCATGATTCATCAGTATTCTCCATCTATGACTGATGGATCTCATTTCAGGATGAACGAATGATTTGGGTTGCTGAAGAATCTTCACACTCGACCGATTCAAGAACAAAGAGAAAAAAAATTCAAACTACAGAGCATCTTTTACAGGAAGCAGCATCAGAGGTCAACCTTAAGGACGGCGCTGCAGTCTCTTTCACCACACAACATATCTCTAACGGCCAAATTGAATGCTTTTGCGACTCTGTCCCTAACTTGCCTGCTCTGGACATGCTTTCTGATGCTTAATAGCCAGCGTTGCCCGCCACATCTACCTCCGTCGCGGTGTCGGTGTCGGTGCCTTGAAGAAGCTCCACGGTGGTACCCAGAACCGCGGTTCCCGCCCCTCCCACCACGTCAAGTCTTCCGGCTCCATTGCCCGCAAGGTCCTCCAGGCCTTGGAGAAGATCAACGTCTTGGAGGCTGATGAGAACGGGTATGTTTCGAGAGTGCTTCATGCCTTGTTATATATATATCTTTTTTTGCTACAGAGTCTCTATGTGCTCTATGGTACCGGATTTTGTTGCAATAGAATACTGACCTGGGTTGTTCCTTCATTGACTTTATATTTAATAGTGGACGCAAGATCACCGTCGATGGTCAGCGTGATTTGGATCGCATTGCTGCCTCCGTCGCCCAGGCTCGTGCTTAAATGTTGATTTATCCGTCAAGAATAAATCACCTACAAATTCAACATTTTGATTGAACAACGAAAACAAAAACGCCTCCCGTCCGCCTGCCTGTTTGTTTTTATTTATCATGGAAGACCATTGGGACCAGACCTTGGCAGCAAAGGGCATTGGTATTGTTTTTTAGCGGGTGTCAAGGAAGATGAAACCCATTGTAGCTGTGCATTGGCACACAAGGCACACAAGGACCTTTTTTTGGCACATTTTTCCCTCGCCAGATATGGCTCTTGTCGTTCAGACTGGAAGCATTAGGACTGCGCCTCATTTACAACTCAGGTTTGGTGACAGGCTACTTCCAGTAAGGATGGAAGAGAGGTGCAGATCTCGATGCCACCACCTAAAATCCTGATTTGACAACTGTTTCAAGTAACCACTGTCTGAATCCTCATGGACTTCGCGGAAATTTGACGAATTGGATGTCCAAATAGCAAGACCTGTGAAATTCCGCACTTGGTCTAGTGCACTTCGCGACCAACATAGGCCATAAGAGTTCAGTTGCAACTATATTTTCCAAAGATCAAGCACAATTCTTTCATGCTGAATGCTGGATGATGTTTTCATTCTTTGGTGTGCTGAGTTGTGGGGTATGTTCAAGGGTGGGCCTTTTGCAAAGAAATGGGATTAAGAAGTTAAAGGGTGATGGTTTCTTGAAGCTCCAGGTGCCAACGAGATCAACCTTTTTTAGATCCTTGAAAAGGACATGGCCTGCATGTGACCAATGGTTGACTTCTGGAGAGACAGCTCAAGCCGCTTGTGAGACTCGGTCATGTTCTGGTAGCCAAGAACAGCGGCCATATCGGAAGGTCCAGACAGATGAATAGAAGTGCGAGGAGTCTGGGCGGGGGTGTTGTCGGCCGATGTGGTCTTGTTTTTCTTGGAGATCTTGAAGAAGGAGGGCATCGTGAGAGTGGTGAGAGTGTGAGAGTACTGTATATGTCTGTTTGTGGGAGAAAATGAGGAACTCTGGATGTGAGAGAAGAGGGTCTTGCTTTTGGAGGAGCTGGGACGGAGTTCTGATGTTGGTTGTTGTTAAAGGAGGAAGACCCGGTATTTATAAGGGACGCGATCAAAAGGTAACCCTGTCTTTATCACATCTGCTTCACATTTGGGTCCATGCACCGTCGGTTCTTGTCATTGCGGGGAAGGCCATCCACCAAAAAATACCAAGAAAGGACGTCCGAGTCTTTACGTGTGGATCACCCAAGGGATGTGGGAGGCGCACCCAAAAAAAGATTGAACGTTTAAAACGCTTTGGGCAGAAATCACCAATGACGGGGGCTAGAAACGACCCAAGCGTTTTTCCTCCCTGGCGTAAAATCTATTTGGCCTGAACGTTCATCACCAGCTGTCTGGGTTGGTGAGAAAGAGTCTTTGAGGGCGTTGTCAGAGCGGGACAAGGATAATTATACCGCAAAGATTATCGAGATCGGATGCTCTCCACCCATCGTACAGCGCAATACTTAAAACGACAATGGACCCATCGCCAGAGGGTAGCTTGGACGGGGGACCTGGCAACCTGAAAGACGTGTCTGTGTGATCAATAATTGGTCGTGGAATCAGAACGCCCGTTCACACCAATTTGGTGACAACCACCCAGTCGAAACCTCTTGAGGAAAAGACTGGGCCGACTTGCTTGCTGCGAATGCAAACGAGGACCGGTCTACTGTAACTGCTGGAAAGATAGGCTGTGCGAACTGCTCGATGCATGTCCCCCTGTTGGTCCAACGCTTAATCTTCTTCAGCGATTTTTCCTTTGACTCTTTGAGGCTTTATTTTTCAATCGGAGATTTCTCGCTTTTGCAGGTCAGAATGCCCAATAGCTCTACAAGCCTCAGCATTGTGTTCCGGTGTGTCGTGGGGAGATGGTCAATGGTCAATGGGCGGATAGAAAGGTAGTTAGACTACTGTACTGCATTAAGCAACCGAGCGCCACTTCAACATGTACTTCCGATTGCTGAGCCATTCTCTCCTTCTGACTCAGAACACTTGTGGGCAGCAGACTACAACCATATATCTTTCCAGTTGCCCGAGGTACCTACAATAAGCGAGCCTCAATTGAAAGGGGTGGTTGCCTTCGATTTAGCCATTGATGTTTACAATCCACGACAGAGTTGTGAAATGATCCTAGACAAAGCCGTTAAGGACGAGCCGCCTTGACAAGATAGACTCTCTGTCTCTTCCTCCGACAAAACTGCTTAAAAGAACGATGCCAGGAAGTTCATGACGGCAATAGCCACTGCCGAAATGGAAGGGGAAAGGTTCGTACATCGAAGGAGGGCGAAGCTGAATTTTTTTGATTGCCAACTTTGGAAGGCAAACGTGTGCTGTGACGCATCATTCTGTAGGAACACGCGTGTTTTTGTCTTTTTGACTGAATCTGGTGCCTTCCACGAGTTGATGACCCTTGTCCCCATTTGCAATTGCTATTTGCCAGGCAAAGGACGTTACCTTACTTGGTGGTGTGCACTGCACGCGCTTGGAGCTCGGTCATGTTCTCTGCCAAGACAGTGGTCTTCGACACACAAAACTCGCTTATAAAAAAGACGACCAATCCATTCTCCGTCGCCGCTATAGCACTAAACACCGCAACAAGCAGCCCATCACTCTCCTACTCCTGAAACCAAAAAGCAAGTGCGTCTATCATGCCTTTCTTCAAGTCGTCTTCTTTGTCATCCAAGAATCAGTCGGGCAACCCCTCATCTAAAATGACATATCCCTCCCGTTCTTCTTTGGAGCGCCTCCGTCCTAAGATTACCACCAATGGTGCCTTGCTGACTCATGAGGAAGCCATGCAGTTGCTGGCAAAAAACAACGTAGGAAGTGCCTGCTGTGGACCTTTTCTCACCTAAGAAAGAACGATGGTCGAAACTCGCCTTCCAGTCAACTTGATTTCGACCCTACCCTGTACCACACGGAGCGTTTCTAGCCCTCGTCCACGGCCATCACTCCCGTTAAACAAAAATAATAAACATTCAACATTCATTCATCGGCAACTGTGAGGACGTTCATGTAACGTTACCCTGGGATCGCAAACAGGCTGCTAAGAACTGGTTTTCCTATTCTTTGCATGTCCTTTAATCCATTGTATGTCTCCTTCAGAGCCTGCTAGAGCGATTACAGGGCCGATCAAGCCGCTTCAATCAAGAATGAGAAGCAAAATGTACCGGATTGAAGCTTCCGTATTGCCACTCGGCTATTGCTATTCGTCCCTCATCCATACTGAGTTCTACATAGCCAACAATTGATCGTATCAGTTCTTTAGCGTCTGATGTCGTTGTGCTTGCAAAAATATCACATTCCAGAAAGCACACAGTCGCGTCCGTGACAAGATTCGAAAAGCGACACGAGTCTGTTATACCATCGTCATTGCCAAGTTCGCCTTGAAAAAATCGGGAGTCAGAAGGACAGTGGCAGGAGAGGGCATCAAGAGCAGTGAGTAATGAGCACAGTAGTGACGGTTTACAGCGCAAAAAAGATCTATCGATCCGCAGGTGTATTTCTTTTTTCAAATCCGCAGGATGGCAGTTCCGAATGATGACGATCTTGCATACCCCGCGCAGCATGCCAACCCTGCCAAGGCACCCAGACCAGGAAAAGCAAAAGCTTAATTGCCTGGTACATCTGCTTGCAACGGAGACTTTTTAGGGTTGCAAAATAATCAAATGTGTGCCAAGAAAGGAAGGCAACAAACAAACAAACGAGCAAAAGAAAAATCCCCCGCGTCGTCGTAGTGGCGTAGTTGCTCAATCGACGCTCAATGATACCTCTCGTTTCTGGAAGGGGGAGTCTTCATGCGTTCTCGAAGCTCAGGTAATTGAACCGCAGCTTGGCAAATCTATCCTCGGAGATGTATAAAAGGCCTGGCTCATCGCCTGTAGATTCTTCTCCTCATTCAACTCAACAAAAACAACCTCCTCGCTAACGACAAGCCAAGCACATCTCTTAATCATGCCTTTCTTCAAGTCCTCCAAGAAAAACCAAACGGCCTCCGCTGCTTCGACTCCTGCCCAGACGCCGCGATCCTCGATCAACACTGGCCGACCCCTTACGATCACCAAAAAGTTGACGCCTGAGCAAGCCCTTGACTTCGCCATGAACAACGCTGTCGGCAACGGTGTGATGATGCGGGGCAACATTCGAATTTAGAATATTGCGAGATGAAGAGCGCCTAGCCATGCTGGTGCGCACGCTGTAAATCTCTCTCACCCATACCCACCTGTACACCTACCCCATCTTTGTAAAACAATCTGTGAAAAAATAAAACAGCATCTATCTGCCTCTCATCAAAATATACATCATCAATGTCCGGCCATGAGTGCAAACCACATGAAGGATATGAGTCAAGAAGAGAGATTGACGCTCCAATACGCTGGCAGGCCATTGTCATACTGTGGGAGGTCGGTCTACGATATGTCACTGACTATTGCACAGACCATTGCACAACAGAGGTGAGAGTGTATGTATTTCTTTGACACGATCCTACTCCCTCGACCGAGGAAAGTATTTAGTAGAATGTTCACACATCAGTTGACCGCGGTCAATTGGGGCGATCCTTGTTTTAGAAGACACAAAGTGAATGCCTACGCGGCGGAACACGCGTGCCATGGGTTTCATGCCAAGGCCAGTTCATGACTGCTCTATTATTGGGGTGCACACACAAGTTGGTGGCGCAATTGCCAAGGCCAAAGTCGACGGGAGCAGGAAGTAGAACTTGGGTCTGGTCAGTCGATCCACACTCACCACGGACGTTCATTGCTTCTTTTGGGCAACTATTATCCTTTGCAATTGACGAAGACATGCAAGGATGTTCTTCATGTGAGCTGAGCTCGTCTCATTCCTCAGCCAAGGTGTAAGGTGCGAAAGGGATGCAGCGGACCGGGGGTCTGCCTTTCCTGTGGATCGGGGCGTTCAAGACTTATAAAAGGTCGGGAGAGATCAACATATCATTCTTGATCACATCTTCAAGCAGCCTCACTACATTACCCCCCTTCAGCACAAAAACGCCTACTCTACGATATTGTCAATGATGTCCTGCCTCTGTCCACCAACAAGATCTCCCAAGGAGGACACTTTGCCATCATTCTCTGAGGAGCAAAGACAGTGCGATGACGAAAAATGGACTCTGGTACATCACGATCCAGAATACATCGAGGCCAAAGTTAACGGAAGCAGCCTTGACAACGGTCAAAAGATCAAGAAATCCAAATCGAACGCCGCCCTGATCCCGAGAATGGTACCAGGAAGGTCTTCAAATCTCATGTTTTCGCCTGGCAAAGGCTACACACACTATGAACATTGATCTCTTCGTAGAGCAGATATCAATGAAGGTCCCAAACCTACGTGATGTCGCTCCTTTTGACCGAAAATTAATAAAACTAGTGCAGTTGCTACAGTGGTGGGTACAACTCTGGCGTGTTTGCGTGTGCGTGCTGTCAATCGTTTCAACTTGAGTTACCTTTTTTGCTCCAATGCAACACGCTACTACCATAGTATGAATCATGAAGGGCGACAATTTTTATTGGTACCAGGTGGTATTATATAGTACAATGGTGTGTGGTGTGTTTGGGGTATCTGGAGGCACTCTAAAAGAGCGGGATGCCTCATGGATGATAAGAGACATTATCTCTAGAGGCGAATGTTGCCACATATGGCCATTGAGCTGAGGGACTTGTCCATGGCCATCTGGACGGCCAGTTCCTTGGTCATTTTGACATTCTGGGCATCGGCACGAGAGGCGTCCATGGAGGATCGAGGAGTCTGAGCTGGGGTGGAGGCAGCAAAGGCGGACTGGTTCTTGGAGGACTTGAAGAAAGACATGGGCGTAATTTTTTTAAGGGATGTGATGGCTTTTGATTCGTGTACCTGGCGGCTAAAAGAGTATAGAGAGGAAAGCGAGGAGGGCAATTGTATTTATCATAGAGTGACATCGGGTGCCTGCCAGGGATCTTATTTGAAGACTTTCCATCAGAAAGGACCATGGACGAAAGACGAGGCATTGCCTTCCAATCTTGGCAGGCAGCGCAGATTTCTATTCTTCCAACACTAAATTTTTTTGACTCCGCGCTTGGCCGTTTGCGCTCATCTTGGTTTGTGGGGGGTTCGTGTCCAAATCAGTCGCGCAACGGACGGCCAAGAGAAAAGAAATGAGAGCCACGCAGCAAAGAGGTTCGGGGACCGATCTGAGGGATTTTGCCAGGACATTTTTTTTAGAACTGCGGGTGGACGACGTGGTCCAAGCCCGTCGGGAGAATACGCCGGGAGGCCAGAGAGGGTATAAAAGAAATCGTAATCCCCTACTTCATTTTCTTCACTCACAACCAACAACACCCAAGCAACACAAGCACTCCCAAGCGGCCATCACCCAAACAACAACTACAGCCATGCCTTTCTTCAAGTCCTCAAAGAACCAGTCTGCCTCGGCTGCCTCCACTCCAGCTCAGACTCCTCGCTCCTCCATGGATGCCTCTCGCACTGATGCACAGAAGGTCAAGATGACCAAGGAGCAAGCACTCCAAATGGCCCTGGACAAGTCCATCGCCCCCTCCACCTCGGCCCTGCTCCGTGGCAACATCCGCATGTAGAGAGGACTCTCGTCCTCCTTTGGATCAAGCACCCATCATACCCTCTTCTTCTCAGCATCTCATAATATCAGTTGTACAACACCTTGCATCTTCAAGACCGAACAATAAAAATCGCGACTTGATCATATCCAAAAAAAAAGAACCTTCCCTCTCCCCGAATGACAATTTCGATGAGTAAAGCCATCCAGCCATTAAACAACCACGAGCGTTGGCAAAGACACGTAATAGATCCAATTGCATCCTCCAATTGTCGCTGCACTATCAGTCATCATCTGCCTCTGCCTAGATTTTGTGATCTAGTATGTCGTCGTGTATTTGACTGTGCAGCAGAATGACACTCCCCAACACTCACAGTGCTCCGAAGACACATCCACAGCGTGCCTGTACAAATGAATAGAAAAGAGTTTACAAAGAGTGATAATGATGATCTGATCGTCGTCCAAAGTCATAGTCAGAAAAAGAGACAGCGTTTGTAGTTGGCAATGCAAAAGTGCTTTTTTATTCACGAGGGCAATTGCTCATGCAAGATGGTAGTGTACAAGAGTGAGAGTTGGAATGCAAATGGGTATGAGGTAGCTTGACGCGAGGTGATCCGAGAAGAGGAAGAGGGTCCTCTTTACATGCGGATGTTGCCACGGAGCAGGGCCGAGGTGGAGGGGGCGATGGACTTGTCCAGGGCCATCTGGAGTGCTTGTTCCTTGGTCATCTTGACCTTCTGTGCATCAGTACGAGAGGCATCCATGGAGGAGCGAGGAGTCTGAGCTGGAGTGGAGGCAGCCGAGGCAGACTGGTTCTTGGAAGACCTGAAGAAAGACATGGCTGTAGTTGTTGTTGTTGTTTGGGTGGTGGTTGCTTGGGAGAGCTTGTGTTGCTTGGATGTTGCTTGAGTGTTGTTGGTTGTGAGTGAAGAAAAACAAAAGCAAGGCGGGAGGACAGTGTCCTTTATACCTCTGTGAACCTCTGATCCGCAGTACTATTCTTGGATCAATTGGGGCACCGCGGCAGAGATGCACTCCTCTTTTGAGCATGGGCCATGGCCAATTAGTCTCCTTCTCCAAGAAACGTCGCAGCAGAATTGTCCATCGAAGGAGAATCGACTGGCAAAAAACCACCTCAAGTCATCTCTCGTCAGATCGGCGCCTGAAATTCATTTCTGCTGCGTGGCTCTCAATGATGAAATGTTTACTTTCTTCCCTTGAGTTCTTCAGTTCTCCCTTCCTTCTGGGCCGTTCGTTGTGCGACTGATTTGGGCACGAACGTCAACTTGCGGGGGGCCCCGTGCAGTGCGGACTTTGGAGGGGCGCGCGCAACGGCCAAGGAAGGCGGAGTCAAAGAGTTTTGAGTTGAGGGAAATTCACAGGAACACCCAAGCATGCCAAGATTGGAAGTCGAGCGTTGTTTTTGCTGGAAAGATCCATGGCCAAGAGGGATTATGAAGTGAGGTTGATCCAATATAAATACAATGACCTTTTCAGATGTCCCCTTCTCCACACTCAACCAACAACAACAAGTAACCTCAACCCGCCTCAAAAGCAATCACCACCCAAGTAACAACAACTACAACCATGTCCTTCTTCAAATCCTCAAAGAACCAGTCTGCCTCGGCTGCCTCCACTCCAGCTCAGACTCCTCGCTCCTCCATGGATGCCTCTCGCACTGATGCACAGAAGGTCAAGATGACCAAGGAACAAGCACTCCAGATGGCCCTGGACAAGTCCATCGCCCCCTCCACCTCGGCCCTGCTCCGTGGCAACATCCGCATGTAAAGAGGACCTTCTTCCTCTTCTCGGATCACCTCGCGTCAAGCTACCTTCATACCCTTTTGCATTCCAACTCACTCTTGTACACTACCATCTTGCATGAGCAATTGCCCTCGTGAATAAAACACTTTTGCATTGCCAACTACAAAAACCTGTCTCATTGACTTTTGGATATATATGATCTTTGGCAGCTTTCTTGCAATCGTGCGAGGTTACATAGACAAAGCAGCCATCCTCCAATTGAGTAGCGAGTTTTCTTACATTCATTATCCTCTCTCTGCCGCAATGACTAATTCACGAAACTAGAAAGAATTGACCATTGGTTATAGGACGTCTCGTTTTCAGTACTACAACACTTGAGAAGCAATTGCTCCCGAGGTCTTCTTTCTGTGCTTAGGTAACGCCTCGCGTTGTTTCATGCTTGCATGGCTAAGGATGTCACATTGTTCATTTGAGAGAAAGCTTTTGGATGAGATCAAGTCCAGAGTTTATTGTTCGGTCTTGAAGATGCAGGATATGGTACAGTTGATATTAAGAGATGCAAGTAGGTATGAGATGAGAGGAGTGAGGATGCGGTTTAGAGGTAGATGTTGCCAGACATGGCAACAGAAGTCAGCGACTTTCTCATGGCCTCCTGGATAGCCTGTTCCTTGGTCATCTTGACGTTCTGGGCACCGGAGCGAGAGGCATCCATTGAGGAGCGAGGAGTCTGAGCTGGAGTGGAGGCAGCAGAGGCAGAGTGGTTCTTGGAAGACTTGAAGAAAGACATGGTTGTAATTGTTGTGTGGGTGGTGATTGCTGTTGAGGCGGGTAGTTGAAGCTTGGTTGTTTGGCTGTGTGAAGAAAAGATAAAGGAAGTGGGGGAAGGTGTGTCTTTTATACTTTCCCCCTCCTCCGATCCGCCATACATCTCTTGGTTGAATTGAGGTACCGCAGCACGGATGCACTCTTCTTTGTGCAAGGGCCATGCCTTCTTGTCTTTTCCGGGAATGATCCATCGGATCCAAATGCCTCACTCAGTGCTCGTCAGATCTGTCCTTTAATTTTCAATTTTTGCCGCGCCGCTCCCAATGATGAAATGTTTACTTTGTTCCTCTTGTACCTCTTGGCCGTTGTCCCTTCTCTTCTGCTGAGAAACCCAAGAAAGAACCGACAAATTCATGGTTGTGGCGCACAAGGATGCCAAGTAAGGAAGTCAACAAGAAAGTGCTCTTTATTTCTAGAAGAACCCTTGGCAGGTAGATCGATCGCAAGCGGCCGTCCGTATAAATACAACGAGGGTCCTCGCTTCATCCGTCTTCTCTTCATCAAACCCGCCAAACAAGTTACAACAACCCGCCTCAACAGCAACCACCACCCAAAAAAACAAGAACTCCAATCATGTCTTTCTTCAAGTCTTCCAAGAACCAATCCGCCTCTGCTGCCTCTACCCCAGCACAGACCCCTCGCACCTCAGTTGACGGATCCCGCCCCGCTCAGGCTAACAGGATGACCAAGGAACAAGCACTCCAGATGGCCATGAGCAAGTCAATCAGCTCAGTTGCCATGAGTGGCAACATTCGCTTGTAACAAACAAGAACTTTCCTGCCACAATCCAAACATACCCAACCACCAAAACTTGTACAATAGACACTTGCATGTGCATTCACTCTCATGAAGAATAAAATCATACCGTGTTTGCCGCCCTGAAAATATATCTCATTGACCTGTTAGACCCAGAGGCAAGTATTGAAATCAGACGGAAGGAAAAGATCTTAAAGAACTCGAGTGAGAACTGATGTATTAACAACCAAAGATGCGCCGCAAAAGCAAGATTATGGTCCGATGTCGTGAGGACATCGCACTACACGATAACACGATATCGTTCTGCGTGGATCGCGTCCATAGCACAATCGACATGGTTTTTCTGTTCTTTCTTTTTATTCGGAGGTTTGTTTGTCACTAAAATCTGGGCTGGTCTTGCCACTACCGCTCAAAGCAGTTGTATCTCCTGCCTGTGGAGAACGCAAAGCTGGACATCCTTGAAGAGTGCATTTTGTGAACCAAGGGAATATCGTCGGATCGAATTTCGGTCGTCTTCCGGTTGTTTTGAGGCTCGCTCCAGGAGAGTGTGGGCCTGGCTTGTGATGGACGTGCAGGAGAGCGGGACTTGCGTGGCATCTGAGGGCCGCAACAGCAGGAAAGAAGCATTGTTGATCTGTGTTGTGTGTGGGAATCGAGCGAGTCTTGATCTGAAAGTCGTGAAGATGAGGTAGGTGGTCCTGGTTTGTCTTTTGGAAGGTCAGGAGAAGGTGATGGGTTGTGTTGATTTTGATGGGCAAGTCTCCAGTTTTTATAGAGAGATCCCTCCAAAGGTGCACCCCGATCCACGGATGATCGTCCGATATTGGACAAGGACTGGGAGAATAGGGTGAGGTGCAGAGTAAGGGAGGTGCCCAAAAGAAGCAACGAAAGGAGGGATTCAGCAGCTGTCCCGCTGTCGACTGTCCATGCCAACAATGCCGAGGATGCCAAAAAGTGCCTTGGCGTGGGCAAAAGGCCGATAGAGTTACCTTGGCAGTATACCCAAGAGCGCGACTCTTCTCTTTCTTTGTGTCCGACTTGGCCATACTCACTGGCGACGCGTTGCCTCTGGTGAAAGAGACCTGTTGATGCCTCGTCCAGTCCTTGTTCATCGGGGTGGGACGCACATCCAAAGAACCCAGCGGTGCGTTTCAAGAGGAGAGAGTCTATCTTCGGCGCGTGTGCCGGACAAGCCTACCCCGCGTACCGCGTGGAAAGTTGCTATTTCTGACCTTGATCAAAGCATTCCACTTTTCACCACTCAATCCATTCCATACGATCCATGTCGCCAAAACGACCCAGACCTGCCGCCCAGCCAGCGCCACCTCGACCTCATCGCGATCAGCAGAATCAATTACCAACAGGATCACCGGCTACCAAGGTCCATCCCTTTGCCCATCTCGCCATTCTCGCGTGCATTGGCGATTTCCTCGACAAGGGCTGCCTTCTGCAATGCATCCGCGTCTCTCGTTGATGGAATCAGTCTTTCATCCCCAAAGTCTGGCACACCACCTCGCTCTTCATCTCATTTCGCATGACAGGCATTCCTCACGATACCTTCATTAGGCATTCGGCCCACATCAAAAAACTCCTTCTCCCTGTCGAGGACGCGGTTATTTCCTTCGGGTGAGGATATCATTTGTCCCAATCTCGAGGGGCTGGATATCACTCGATCCAGCACATTTATCCCGGACGAAGAAAACCTGATGGAGGGTAGACGTGGATTTAATCGCGCTCAAAAGTCCATCGCGAAGCTAGTCCGTAACCATGCCAGTAGCCTAAGGTATTTGACGTTCAGAGGGTACTTGTCTCCCATCCTTCTGGATGCCATCACTGCCTGCAAGAAACTGGAACGAGTAGAAGTCATGGGCATGTTTGCGGACCGCTACTCTATCGCGTCCTCAGCGGGAACAAAGTCGGCTTCTGGAATGGAGGGTTGGGTCACACAATTTGGCTAGTTTTTGTCGAGGTTACGATCGTTGACCTTGAGCAGGACGTGGTACGAAGATCTAGAAGATTCAGAAGAGACACCAGCCTACGGGAAACTCATCGATCTTTTGAAGAACGTTGGACCAAGCGGGATCCGAGAGCTGGATCTGGACACGGCTGAGGTGGTGGAGGAAGCCTATGCCAGTCTTCCCTTGTTCCTGATCCGAAAGAGCCCAGATCTTAAGAGACTCAAATGGACCATCGACGACGAGTCGAGACGCAAGAAAGCACCAATGGCTATCCTGGCAAAGGCTGATGCGACAGAGCTCCCCCCCAGAATGCCTCCAGAGGCTTGAGTCTCTTGAGATTCCTGGGTCTCGCTTTGAAGATACCGATTTCCGACAAGTCCTCCAATCTATCGGATCTCTTACTGGGCTGGACCTAAGCGCGACCAACTTTCACGAATCACATTGGAAGATTCTCCAAGAAGACATGGCTCGCCATTTGGAGACCCTCACGCAAGTGAACGTCCAAGAATGTATCAGTCTCAAAGGAGAGATTGTCCAAGAGATCCTCTGCTCTTTTCCGAATCTTGAGATATGTGCAAGACGGACTATATCAAGGACGTCAACTTCATGGAGGATAATCGATCTTGGGTATGTCATCGGATGAGGGAGATGACCCTTGCATTCGTAGGGACTCGCGGGGGGACCGAGCCTGCCTTCCTTTCTCGTCTGGCAAAATTGACTCGACTTGAAGTACTGAGGCTACCCACGTCCTTTATTCAGCGCGGGCGGACGCCGTTCCATTATGGTCCATTTCGGCCATCATCTTGTACCTTCAACTCAGAAGATGCAAATTGCACCGAATGTTGCCAACACGTTCTCGTGATGACACAGGAGCACGGTCTCAGTCAGCTGCATGCTCTCCGGTGCTTGCGAAGAATCGAGGGTACCTTCAGTAGACGTTCCATTTGGACAGTAAAAGAAGCACCATTTGTGCTGGACAATTGGAGCTGCTTGGAGTCACTGGAAGGGTTCGCTCTATACAGCACAGCTGCAGAGATCTTGAAGTGTCGGGTGGATATTTCAATGCTGTAAAGTGTGAACATATCGAAAGTAGGCCGTCGTCTCTTCCAATCACCCATACACTTATTTGTATATTATTTATCAAAGTATTAAAATTGGCAATGCAAAGGTGCTTTTATTCACGAGGGCAATTGCTCATGTAAGATGGTAGTGTACAAGAGTGAGAGTTGGAATGCTGGAGGGTATGAAGGTAGCTTGACGCGAGGTGATCCGAGAAGAGGAAGAGGGTCCTCTTTACATGCGGATGTTGCCACGGAGCAGGGCCGAGGTGGAGGGGGCGATGGACTTGTCCATGGCCATTTGGAGTGCTTGTTCCTTGGTCATCTTGACCTTCTGTGCATCAGTGCGAGAGGCATCCATGGAGGAGCGGGGAGTCTGTGCTGGGGTGGAGGCAGCAGAGGTGGATTGGTTCTTGGAAGACTTGAAGAAAGACATGGTGGGAGTTCTTGTTTTTTTGGGTGGTGGTTGCTGTTGATGCGGGTTGTTGTAACTTGTTTGGTGGTTTAATGAAGAGAAGACGGATGAAGCGAGGACCCTCGTTGTATTTATACGGACGGCCGCTTGCGATCGATCTACCTGCCAAGGGTTCTTCTAGAAATAAAGAGCACTTTCTTGTTGACTTCCTTACTTGGCATCCTTGTGCGCCACAACCATGAATTTGTCGGTTCTTTCTTGGGTTTCTCAGCAGAAGAGAAGGGACAACGGCCAAGAGGTACAAGAGGAACAAAGTAAACATTTCATCATTGGGAGCGGCGCGGCAAAAATTGAAAATTAAAGGACAGATCTGACGAGCACTGAGTGAGGCATTTGGATCCGATGGATCATTCCCGGAAAAGACAAGAAGGCATGGCCCTTGCACAAAGAAGAGTGCATCCGTGCTGCGGTACCTCAATTCAACCAAGAGATGTATGGCGGATCGGAGGAGGGGGAAAGTATAAAAGACACACCTTCCCCCACTTCCTTTATCTTTTCTTCACACAGCCAAACAACCAAGCTTCAACTACCCGCCTCAACAGCAATCACCACCCACACAACAATTACAACCATGTCTTTCTTCAAGTCTTCCAAGAACCACTCTGCCTCTGCTGCCTCCACTCCAGCTCAGACTCCTCGCTCCTCAATGGATGCCTCTCGCTCCGGTGCCCAGAACGTCAAGATGACCAAGGAACAGGCTATCCAGGAGGCCATGAGAAAGTCGCTGACTTCTGTTGCCATGTCTGGCAACATCTACCTCTAAACCGCATCCTCACTCCTCTCATCTCATACCTACTTGCATCTCTTAATATCAACTGTACCATATCCTGCATCTTCAAGACCGAACAATAAACTCTGGACTTGATCTCATCCAAAAGCTTTCTCTCAAATGAACAATGTGACATCCTTAGCCATGCAAGCATGAAACAACGCGAGGCGTTACCTAAGCACAGAAAGAAGACCTCGGGAGCAATTGCTTCTCAAGTGTTGTAGTACTGAAAACGAGACGTCCTATAACCAATGGTCAATTCTTTCTAGTTTCGTGAATTAGTCATTGCGGCAGAGAGAGGATAATGAATGTAAGAAAACTCGCTACTCAATTGGAGGATGGCTGCTTTGTCTATGTAACCTCGCACGATTGCAAGAAAGCTGCCAAAGATCATATATATCCAAAAGTCAATGAGACAGGTTTTTGTAGTTGGCAATGCAAAAGTGTTTTATTCACGAGGGCAATTGCTCATGCAAGATGGTAGTGTACAAGAGTGAGTTGGAATGCAAAAGGGTATGAAGGTAGCTTGACGCGAGGTGATCCGAGAAGAGGAAGAAGGTCCTCTTTACATGCGGATGTTGCCACGGAGCAGGGCCGAGGTGGAGGGGGCGATGGACTTGTCCAGGGCCATCTGGAGTGCTTGTTCCTTGGTCATCTTGACCTTCTGTGCATCAGTGCGAGAGGCATCCATGGAGGAGCGAGGAGTCTGAGCTGGAGTGGAGGCAGCCGAGGCAGACTGGTTCTTTGAGGATTTGAAGAAGGACATGGTTGTAGTTGTTGTTACTTGGGTGGTGATTGCTTTTGAGGCGGGTTGAGGTTACTTGTTGTTGTTGGTTGAGTGTGGAGAAGGGGACATCTGAAAAGGTCATTGTATTTATATTGGATCAACCTCACTTCATAATCCCTCTTGGCCATGGATCTTTCCAGCAAAAACAACGCTCGACTTCCAATCTTGGCATGCTTGGGTGTTCCTGTGAATTTCCCTCAACTCAAAACTCTTTGACTCCGCCTTCCTTGGCCGTTGCGCGCGCCCCTCCAAAGTCCGCACTGCACGGGGCCCCCCGCAAGTTGACGTTCGTGCCCAAATCAGTCGCACAACGAACGGCCCAGAAGGAAGGGAGAACTGAAGAACTCAAGGGAAGAAAGTAAACATTTCATCATTGAGAGCCACGCAGCAGAAATGAATTTCAGGCGCCGATCTGACGAGAGATGACTTGAGGTGGTTTTTTGCCAGTCGATTCTCCTTCGATGGACAATTCTGCTGCGACGTTTCTTGGAGAAGGAGACTAATTGGCCATGGCCCATGCTCAAAAGAGGAGTGCATCTCTGCCGCGGTGCCCCAATTGATCCAAGAATAGTACTGCGGATCAGAGGTTCACAGAGGTATAAAGGACACTGTCCTCCCGCCTTGCTTTTGTTTTTCTTCACTCACAACCAACAACACTCAAGCAACATCCAAGCAACACAAGCTCTCCCAAGCAACCACCACCCAAACAACAACAACAACTACAGCCATGTCTTTCTTCAGGTCTTCCAAGAACCAGTCTGCCTCGGCTGCCTCCACTCCAGCTCAGACTCCTCGCTCCTCCATGGATGCCTCTCGTACTGATGCACAGAAGGTCAAGATGACCAAGGAACAAGCACTCCAGATGGCCCTGGACAAGTCCATCGCCCCCTCCACCTCGGCCCTGCTCCGTGGCAACATCCGCATGTAAAGAGGACCCTCTTCCTCTTCTCGGATCACCTCGCGTCAAGCTACCTCATACCCATTTGCATTCCAACTCTCACTCTTGTACACTACCATCTTGCATGAGCAATTGCCCTCGTGAATAAAAAAGCACTTTTGCATTGCCAACTACAAACGCTGTCTCTTTTTCTGACTATGACTTTGGACGACGATCAGATCATCATTATCACTCTTTGTAAACTCTTTTCTATTCATTTGTACAGGCACGCTGTGGATGTGTCTTCGGAGCACTGTGAGTGTTGGGGAGTGTCATTCTGCTGCACAGTCAAATACACGACGACATACTAGATCACAAAATCTAGGCAGAGGCAGATGATGACTGATAGTGCAGCGACAATTGGAGGATGCAATTGGATCTATTACGTGTCTTTGCCAACGCTCGTGGTTGTTTAATGGCTGGATGGCTTTACTCATCGAAATTGTCATTCGGGGAGAGGGAAGGTTCTTTTTTTTTGGATATGATCAAGTCGCGATTTTTATTGTTCGGTCTTGAAGATGCAAGGTGTTGTAAAACTGATATTATGAGATGCTGAGAAGAAGAGGGTATGACGGGTGCTTGATCCAAAGGAGGACGAGAGTCCTCTCTACATGCGGATGTTGCCACGGAGCAGGGCCGAGGTGGAGGGGGCGATGGACTTGTCCAGGGCCATCTGGAGTGCTTGTTCCTTGGTCATCTTGACCTTCTGTGCATCAGGGCGAGAGGCATCCATGGAGGAGCGAGGAGTCTGAGCTGGGGTAGAGGCAGCAGAGGCGGACTGCTTCTTTGAGGACCTGAAGAAAGACATGGCTGTAGTTGTAGTTTGGGTGGTGGTTGCCTGGGTGATGCTTGGATGTTGCTTGGGTGTCGTTGGTTGTCAGTGAAGAAAATGGAGCAGGGGATCATGATTCCTTTTATATCTTCTCTGGCCTCCGATCCGCAACGTTACTCCTGGCTCAATTGATGCATCACAGAACGGATGCACCCTTCTTTGTGCAAGAGCCATGCCTCCTCTCTGTCTTCTCCAGGAACGATCTATCGGCCTCATGATAATTTCATCGTCGATTTTTACCGTGGCTCTCTCAATGATGAAATGTTTACTTTGCCCCCATTGTCCCGCTTGGCCAACGTCCGTGACGCTGAGAAAGCCAAACAGATTTGACAGATTCAAGGTAGCTGCACACGTAGATGTCAAGTCAAGGAAGTCGACAACAAGTGCTTTTGTTTCTAGTTGACCCTTGGCGCATCGACCTTCAACAGCAATCCATATAAATACAGTTCTGCTCACTCAACCAGCAGTAACAATTTACAGTACCATCACCCAAACAATAAGTTCAGGCATGTCTTTCTTCATGTCTTCCAAGAGCCAGTCCGCCTCTGCTGCTTCCACTCCAGCTCAGACTCCCCGCTCTTCCATCGATGCCTCTCGTACTGAGGATTACCAAGGAACAAGCACTCCAAATGGCCTTGAATAAGTCCATCGCTCCCACAGCTTCGGCCTTTCTCCACGGCAACATTCGCATGTAAAATGAAAACGATATTCCTCTAGGATCAAAACGCGTGAAGCTCCAATAGTATACCCTCTGGCATTTCCATCCTCGCACTCGCTATCGTGCTACAGTAATCTGCATTCTTTTCAACATCAAGCAATAAACACTTTATCATCCTCAGAACAAAATGTTTTCTGCCATTGTTCTTGTCGACTGCTTGCTCCAAGTGCGTACTTTAGCTCTGACTAAAGGTGTAGTCGAGTATTTCGAGTTCAATTGATGAATTTCGGCCCTTTGGTGCGAGAATGGTGGCGTCGGTTTCTGATCCAGAACGGGCGGGGAAGCGCTTAAAGGTCATCCGAGCCTGGGGTCCCTTTTCGTCTGTGGAAACTGAGGCAAGCTTTCTTTATTTTTGATAGACATCTCCATTTCACATGGGCCCCGGCTCTCGTTAAACAAGCGGGGGGGTTCTCGTTTTAGTCACGAAGTTCTTGACTTCTTGGGGCAGACCATTCGAACTGACCGACAAAAAAAAAAAAAAAAAGTGACTGCTCCATGTGGGGTATTCCTCGATGGTCATTGGCTGGGCCTTCCTTCGATGTGTGGAAGCACAAGGCTGGATCGGAGGGGACAGGGAGCAGAAGGGGGAACAGGCAAACAGCTATTGTCATTGAAAATAAAAGAAAGGCACCGGAGAGTCAAAGGTCTGGCTGGGGGTGCACCGATGAGCGGGAGTGGATGATGAGAACTCAGGGGGTCGTCGTTATCGAAGACAGTGGGTCACTCTCAATAGCACTGGGTTTTGTTGGATTGTTGGATCGAAGTGTGTGTTTTATGGGGTGTCTGGAGATGCTGAATATCAGATTAGCAGGCAGGGATGTGGGTGAGAGCAGATCGAGTTTGTCAGTCAGTGGACAACGGAAACAAGGGAGGAAATGGTGATGAGAACTCTGAGGCAGACTGGCAGCAGCTTTTTTTGTCCAAAGGATAGAGAGTGCCAAATTGATTCCCTGGGCGGAGGAAGAGTCGTCGGAGGAGGAACCTTGCTCATGGCGATCTGGGCAATGGGAGAGAGCGAATGGACGGCCGCGCAAGGAGCAGTGCTGAATTTGATCCGATGTGGACAACAGCAGCCAGCGATATTATTTTCCTTTTTCTTTTTTCCCTTCTCTCCTCTTTCTTTCTCGCATTTTGACATTTTGCACCTTCACACCTATCCCGCCAGGTTGACAATCTACTGGTCTACTCTCAGGACATCCCGCCGATTGCCATCGCACCCCTCGACCCTCTTGCCTGGCCCCGCCTCTCCTCATAGGTAAAGATCAGGCGGCCATGCGAATGGTTGCTCGGCCAGGATAAACCCCGGTCGTCCTGGGTCGTGCTCCAGCCAGAGGATGGTTGGCGTTGGTTTCAAATGCTTATTTTATCTGTGTGCAGACCACAAATGGTTTTTTTCGTTCTTTCTGCTGCCTTTCCTCTCCTCTCCTTCCTGCTCATTCTCTTCTGACTGTCTGCATCTTGTCTGCACTGTTGCCTCTCTTCTCTCCATCCCATCCTAGTCCAGCCCAGCCTGCCCCTCCCCGAGCCAACAGGCGCCATCGCAGGACAAACAGGGCGCACTCTTGACTTTGCATCCGGAGACTCTCCCATTATTCAATTGCGCACATTATCCCCTCATTCCCCTCCGCGCTTTTCTTTTTGGTCTCCTCTTCCGCTCGAGACGTAGTCAACAAAAGGTAGCTTCGAAGGAACTCCATACCCGACCAAAGGAAATCCCTGCATTCTACCCTCAAGAAAGGCACATTCGACTTTGTGTTTACTGGCATTTGACCCAAAGAGCCTGGCCTTGTCCAACAGCCCGTCGACACCCCCCCTGCTCTGAACCTTTGCTCTGAAGAATATACGATAAGACGCCATGACCTACAACTTTGATGGCTCCTTTGGCCTGGATCAGGCCGGATTGGACCTGGCTTTGAATGATTTTTCCTTCGACGCAACGGGTCAGAACCGCCACCAACTGCAGCTCCAACAACAACAACAACAACAACAACAACAACAACAACAACAACAACAACAACAACAGCAGCAGCAGCAACAACAGCAGCAGCAGAATCATGTCCAGCACCAGGAGCTTCATAACCTCATGCTCCAAGACAATACAACCAGTGGATTCGGGGCCGAGTCTATGGACCAGGACCCGTCGACCTCCGCTTCTTTTGACTTTCATACGTCCATGACTGCAGATATGTTGGCCTCGGCTTCCACCACACCCATTTTCCAGACAAATCCAGACAAGGTCGGACAATCGTTACAGCAGCAGATGCAACAGCAGCATCAACAGCAACAGTTGTTCCTCCAGCAGCAGCAGCAACAGCAGACGCAGCAATTACAGCAGCAGCAACAACAGCAAAAGACACAGCACTTTCACACTCAACATCATCAGCAGCTCCAGCAACAACAGCTTCAGCAGCAACAACTCCAGCAACAGCATCTTCAGCAACAACAGCAATCGACTCAACAAGAGCAGTTGCTCACACCAGCCAACAACAACGACTACTTTAATACGGACTACAGCCAATACATGTCTCCCCTTGGTGTCCAAGCGGATACGTCGGATGCTGCGATGGTCATCACAGATCAGTTTGACGATGACGAGGTACGTCCGTTGTAGTTCTTAACGTAAAAAGAGATAGGAGCCCAAAGAGCTTGGTCGTAACCCATATCCCTACCTTATAGGTGTTTTTCACTCCATTGATCTCCCCGGCAATGACCCCATCGCACCCCTTCTCCAATATGCCCCACGCGCTGTCAACAGCAAACGAGATTTTTTCTCCTCTGACCTCTCCAGCTCTGCAGCCGATCAGGTCTTCGTCTATCGATTACCTTTCCTTTTCAGGCCAGTCGTTTACACCTTTGCCGATGCAGTTCCACCAGGGTCAGTCCCAGCAGCAGCAGCAAATTCAACACCAGTTGCAACAAATGCAGACCCAGCCCCCGCAGACCCAGGACTTGCAACAGCCACAGCAACAACAGCCACTGCCACTGCCACTGCAACAGCAACAGCAGCCGCTTCTTCAGGTCCAAAGTTCTCCTGCCGTCAATAGCCAACGACCCCAGATCAAAAGAAACAAGACGGCCGAGCGAGGAACGGGCCTGAACTCGCCTCGGGCTATTGGACCCGTTCGTGCTCTTCCTAAGAGCTCTCCTGCTTTGAGACCAATGGCGAGCCCTATGTCGCCCGCTACTCTCCGGAAACAGCAGACGAGTCGTGGCAGATCCTCATCAATTGCTCCACCCTCGCCCTTGATCATGCACTTTCCCACCAACCGCCCAAGTCCTTCGCCGCTTCTCATCTCGACATCTCAGCCTCAGTCGGCGATGTTGCCTCAAGCCTCGCCCTCGCCTCGCCTCGTTACAAACATGCATCAGTTGTCAATGGTGCCAGCCTCGCCCATGGGTATGATGAGCAACAGAAATGGACCCAAGAGCCCTGCCCTCTTTGCTTTGCCTGCATCATCCATGATGCCACCACCCCAATCACCCGTGATCTTGCCTTCCTCTCAAGGCAAATCCAATAATACCCCGAGGCAACTTATCCCTGGTCCGAGTCAGCAAATTCAAGTACAGAATCAGCACCAACTTTCAATCCACCAGCCCATCATGGCCTCGCCAGCTCTCAAACCCGCGGCAGAAAATAACAACGGCGAGGCATTTTCGGCTAATAAGGAGATGTCAATGTCAGCAACAGGACCAATCCAATCGGACCCTTCGTCTACTTCTTCAGCTGGACCAACGAACTCGATCTCTGTAGCGTCGCCAAAGTCCGCTCTAGCACCTGTTACCCCAGCTTCTTTGATGAATTTGGGAGCAGGATCTGGGTCTGAATCCACCCCGACATCGTCTCCGAAATTTGGCGTCCATGCAAAGGTATCGACCTCGGCATCAAAGTCAGCAGCCGCCCCAGGATCCATTTTGGCAATAGGAACGCCAACTCTCCCTCCTAATGCGGTTGATTCCGAGCCCAGCCCGTCCTCGTCCTCTGTTTCGTCCTCCTCAACTGGGACTCAGAAGCGGGGGACGAAGCGTCAGGCTAACGGGAATACCGCTGTGGGCTCGGGTATCCTGGCGCCCAGCACCCCTCGACAGGTGCCGCTCACACCGGGTGGGTCGACCATGTCGCCGATGCCCCCACCTGCCAACGGATTTTCACTTATCTCTCCTGCACTCAAGCCCACTCTCATGCCTCAAGGTCACCGTGGAAGCACTCAACTTTTGGTCTCGCCCCGGCTACAGCCCCATCTGGTCTCTCCCAGCCTGAAGCCTTGGATGGGTGGAGGTACGAATCAATACGTTTTGTCACTTGGCCTTTTTTGTTTTTCTGTTTGAATGGTGGCTAACTGTTTTCTTTCCCTCCTGTTGTTGCTATAGTTTCCACAAACGAGGTTATGGCCCGATTGACCACAAAGTCCAATTACCAGAATATACTCGATGGCGATCACACGTACGTTTCTGCTCTCTTGCACTCCCCGTGCCCGTTTCTTGGAAGCTTGAGTTGTCTTGGTGCTGGAATCATAAGAAATGTAAATTAGTTACAAACGACCTAACCCCACGTCTTTTTTTTCTCCTTTCTGTTGTTGACAGTGCCCTTGGACTTTCGTACAATACGGATCTGCACTCTGGGATCGAGCTTCGTCGGACATCTCACAAGGCTGCAGAACAGAAACGCCGCGACTCTCTCAAGCACTGTTTTGATGATTTGCGTCAGATGATTCCCAATATCCAGGAGAAATCACCCTCCAAGGTCTTCCTCCTGAAAAAGTCATTTGATTACCTCTGCAATCTCAAGGCGGATGTGGCCAAGCGGGATCTGGAACTGGCTCAATTGAAGGCCCAACAGGCCTTTATGACCAACGCCATGCAGGCCTGGTTCGCGACATTGCCTGAAGACAGTCCCTTCAAACAGATGCAAGCTGGCAGTGACAGCGGCGACAAGAATTTGATCGAATCTTGGAGCATGCCAGAAGAGGAAGTCAAGAAGGCAACAGCCAAGGAATCCGAAGCTGTAGAGAGAGCTATTGCTATGACGGAATTGAGCGCTGCGGCTGTGGAGGCTGCTAGGACCTTACCTGGTGGACAGACCAAAGGCGGTGGGGATGATAGTGATGATGAAGGCGGTGCAGGAGGAGGATCCAAGAGTAAAAAGAATGGATCCCGCTCTGGATCTTCGCAACCTTCCTCCAAATCCAAAAAGTCTACTGGAAAGGGATCCAGCACGGGAACCTCGCCCACAGCGGCGATCGCTGCAGGAAGCGCGCCAAATGCTTTGCCAGGACAAGAAGGATCAACCCAGAACAAGAATGCTTTTCAGAATCCTGCACCGGGGTCAGCGACTGGTTCAAAAGACGGCGAGGACGACGATGATGATGACGGGGATGAGGACGATGATGATAATGATGATCAAGAGATGACAGATGTCACCAACGAGCGGTAGATTTGGGTAAATCCTTGTTCCGACTTCCCATCCCCCTCTTCCCTATTTTCCTTCGTCCTCTCCCTCTACCATTTCCCTACATAGATACCGTTTATTACTCAAAACGTTTCCCTCTCCCTTCCTCCCCCCCTCTCTCCACTCCCATCCTTACTTAGATCTACAATAGTTTTTGTCATTTGCAAGTTTATTTTGTTCCCCTTCCCGTTGTTCCTCTTTTTCTTTTCATTTCCGAAGACAATTTGTATTGTATCATCACCCTTCCATTAATTAAACTTGCATCGTTGATCGCAATTGAGTGTTTGTTGCTCGCTTAGCAATCCTTTATTTTGGAAGGTTGGCATTCAAAAACTGACAGAAAACCTTGTCCCTTTTTTTTCTCTGACAGCAGTTGGGTGGGAGAGGGTAGAATTGGACAGTGCCGGGGCCTCGGGTGAAGACATTCTTCAGGGTCGCAAGAATGTCCATGGGTAGTAACCAGAGTGACTTCCTTCAATGAGAGAGGAGGTTGGTCATGGGGATTGGGGATTCCCGGAATGAGTCCTTGTCGCCAACGATCAGGGTAAACGATCAAACACGGCGGGGATGACTTATCGGATTATTGGAGAGGCCTGCATGCTGCTGCCGTGTTTCTTGGCCATCATATGGCTCACCTCTGCGGGTGAAAGGACCTTTTGGTTTCGATCCAGGAAGTCGTAGATGGAATTTGAGGGTGTGGAGGGACGCGTTGAGGTCTTGACCGAGCTGGATGCGGAGGTGGTCTTGTTCTTGTTGGACTTTTTGCCAAAGAGCTTGGAAACGATCGACATTTTTTGTGAAGAGTCTTGAGCAAGTAAGAGACGGAAAAAGAAAGTGAAGACTTTGAAAGATGATGATGATGTTAAAGATGTTGAAGATGAGAGCGTAAAGCAACGGGAGAGGGGATGAAGGGGTTTTATATCCGAGTATCGGTCAGTTCTCAAGGACCATCTGTTTTTTCATGTTTTCATCGGGCGTTGTCATCACCCGCGCTGTCTCGGCGATCGAGAAGAATCTTCTTTCGACTTCTCGCCCAAAGAAGGCAAGGGAGGGAGGATTCCGGTCTGTTGATCCGTTTCTGGTTGCCATCATTGCACCCCTTTTTTTGTCCTTGATTTGGTGTCTGCATGCTGTGCAACTGAGCTCAAACAAAAACAGGGACAGAAAAAAAAAAGAATTGACCTTCTTTGCCCGGCTCTTGCATTTCAGGAGCTTCCGCAGCCATTTTTTTGCGACCCCGCAGCTTCTTGTGTTGTTTCGAGGATTATAATACTGGGGTCCATGCATCTTGCAATGCACAGTCAAAGTGCTCCATATGATTCAAACCATTAAGCTTTTACAAATAACAAGAAAAAACGAGAAAGGTGACGGATGTTGGCAATGAACCCATTGGAGCAGAAAATGATGAAGAAAAAAGAAAAACTAGAAAAAATTCTCTACCACCAGTATCTCTACTCATTTGAGGATCGTCGCTACAATGAGACCATCCACCATCCCCGCCATAAAAGGCGACTCAAATGACAATGTCTGTCCTGCGCTGGACAAAGGAGAAAGATCAACAATATCTCTTTAAGATCCTTAGAAATGCCCGAAAAATATCCTCAAACGTTTCCTTCAATTGCTCCCTATCTCCACAGGATGGAGGACTCGAATAATGGGAGGAAAATCATTTGCTCCGCACCCTTTACAGCTCGGGGCTCTGTAGACACTCAAAGCATCACCTCAGTCACAGCGCAGTCAAGACGAAGCTGTAATGAACGATTGCGACATCTTCTAGAGTGCAGCAGGTAGACTATTCACCATTAGGCATCTCAAGAGGGTATGACCATGCACCCTTTTCTTGTTTTGACACGCTATTCCGTCTAGACACCAACATTCGAAAGACTTAAAAAAAAGAAAAAAAGAACCTTCGTTTCTCGATCAATGATCGTAGGGACATTACACAACGCTAAAAGTCCACGTTTGTCGGTAGTCTAGTTAAGGCAGGGTCCATCCCCCTGTGATCTTGACCTTGAGGATACGATCGAAAAAACGAGGATCTCGATCGTGAAACATCAAATCTCCGATTGAAAAAAAAAAAATCTGGATTACCTACTTGTACACTGCTGCTGGGATTCCCCTTTTTATTTCTTCGGGCCTTTCTCCAGTCTGAATCCGATCGTCAATGGTCTCGTATTGATGTCTGGCTGGGATTTTCTTAATTTCATTAACAAACAGTCCAATACATAGCCTCAGCACACAAACAATGGTTCATCTATCCCTGGGTTCCCTGACCCTGAACCTGGTCCCAGTATCCAACCCCTGTACCCAGTCAAGAGTATATCACCGCACTGACCAGATGATATTTTTTTTTTATTCAACAGTGATCTGACCAGATATTGTTTCTCTCGTATCATATAAATACCCGCTGCCCATCTTTTCCCCTTGCCTTTTCTCCATTCACTTGTCATATATCTTCTTTCACAAGTAACAGAATCGCATCTCACCTCCCGTCCTCATTACACAAAACAAAAACTCATCCACGCACCCCATTCCGACCCTTTATCTTTCCTTTTTTTCTTTCATCCTCACAAAAGCCTCATCTACATGAAACCGAGAAAGAGCAATGCCTTTCTTCAAGAACACCACGCTCTCCTACTTGTCTTCATCATCCTCCAGAAAGAAGAGTCAAAACAAGACCCGTTCAGCTACCAGCACACCAAGGTCGTCGATTCAACTGTCCTCTGACCAACCTTTGGATCTTTCAACCATCAATTACAAGAATAGCATCTCGCACGATCACGCTCTTGACGTGGCCCTCCTACGAAATACCATAGGACACATGCAGGTCATGTCCGTAGCGAGGATGCGCTAACACCCCAAGGATCGTCATTCGGGCTAGTAAAGCGAAGAGAACAAAGAAAATACCCCCCCTCCAATCCAGCATTCCACAACCAACATCTGTAAATTAAACGCCCTCAAAAGATATTTATTGTTCACTCCAAGCTTGTCATCTGAATTTTTCTGGTCCTCTTGCTACGAGTTGCCCCAGCACTGGCCGACGAACTAGAAGATGACCCGACTCCGCTTACGCCAGAAGATGGCGCTGATGACAAAGACGACGATGTGGACTTTTTGTTTGAGCCACGAACTGTGCTTCTAGTGTGAACAACCGACGGAACCGGAGAACTGGCTGCCGAAAGGGCAGTAAAAGAAGGGGACGGCAAGAACGGGGATTTTCCTTGACCCTGAAAAAGTTCCGATTCCTCCATCTTGGGTGACTGTACAAACACCGAAGAAGCCGAGGTGGAGGTGGTTGAAGTCGAGCTAGACGAGGACGACGTAGAGGAAACAGATCCAGACCGCTGACCTGTAATCATGGTGGAAGGTACCATCGATGGAGATTGAGGCTGTGGCTTGTTTGGAATACTAGGATGTCTCTGAGACGCTGAAGAGCTGGATCCAGTAGCGGCTCCACTCATGCTTCTTCGGAGAGCAGGTTTAACGGATTGTGCAGATAGAGCAGAGTCGACTTCGTGATGCTGCTCCCGATGAAACTCGCCCCTTTCCTGTTGACCTGTCATCTTGTAAGATGGGCTGTCCTCGCTAGTGCTAAAGTCCTTGATACATTCATCCAGGTTCAAATGGTCGGGCGAAGGACAGGTTCGCGTCATACCCAATGCCGCCGAAGTAGTTGGAGAGGCTGGTGAGGAGCTAGATCGCCAAGAAGTTCCGAAGCAAACAGACGCAGAGCTCCTCAGACCACCAGAGGCCGCATTCGGATCTCCATGGCTGTTCGTCTCTGCAGTATTGCTCGGGGCTTTTGGAACGGTGAGGTTCACGACGGGATAAGCGCGATATGCCTCCAATCGTCGGAGCCGAAGACGATAGAGGATATCATCAATGCAGTGTTCAATGCTGCAATGGTTCTTGATAATGGATATTTCTAGGTGGCCGAAATGATGCAGGTCAGCGCCTAGAATCTAGTTTCATTTCGCGATCTACACCTATGCAAAAAAAAACCGAGACTTACTGGGCCATGTAGCTCTCTCTCCTTTTAAGGTTGAGTCGACCAAAAAGTCAACGGTAGGGTTCGAGACAATGTTGAGATAATCCTCCACTCCAAGGTTGGGCACGATAGTAATGTCACCGTAATATCTCTGTGACATGATGGCCTGTGTTTTCTGAATCAAACCGGGCATGATCCCAAGCAAGGTCATCTACATCAATGCAAAATATGGTGCCCCGAGCGGTATCCTGTCAGCATCTCTGGTTCATGTCTCATCATCGTAACAAATGCCCGCTTGTTTCAGACTCCATATTCGTACCTGGTTCATTCGGTGCTGTAGCTCCGACCGTGCTTGGTAAAGCAGCCAACCCAAGACTCGGTTCGTGGGTGAACGGGCCAAAGAGTTTTGGAGGAACGGAACAATGTACGGGTTGACCTGACACACAATAAAGTGATTCACGTTGAAAAGTTCCGAAAGTTTGTTCATCGGAAGATCACTAAAAGAAGTCGATCACAAGGGTAAGAACTGTTGGTCAGCTTTTCAGAAGATAAAAGAATGTAAAAAGGCCGGAGTCTGACCCTTACTTTTCAACGGAGCCATCGATCCAGTGATACCCTGCGATGAAGAAGTAGTGGCTCTCGAACTGTTAGTCCACGGAAAGTCTTTGTCTGATTTGCCACCAGATTCAAATATCCAAAAAAAAAAAAAAAAAAAAAAAGACATACGAGAGGGATTCCACTCGACAACGTCGCCATTCTTATCCTTTGACATGAGAGGGGAGGAGTTATACACAAACGGAGCTGCACAAGACGTCGTTCTGTTTCATGTCGTAAAGAGTATCAGACAAGAGCCAAGTGTTCAGGAAACAGAGTAACCATCTTCAGGAGCTTACACTGCTGACCACACGAGCACGTTCGGCGCAGTAAGGTAGTTGAGGAGTCGAGGCATCTCAAACATGCCCGATGTACTGACAGTGATATTCAGGATGCGCCTTGTGCGATTGTATGCCTCTTTAAAGGTGACATCGCCAATGTTTTCTCTCAAAGCCGCTCTTAGTACCTGATTATCGAATAGGGCGCCTGCAATCCCGACGAGAAGGACTGTTAAAATGACATTCGTTTCGGAAGCAATCATGAACACTTTCACTTCAAGTCTTTACCGTTCTTAAGAAAGTGAAGAATGCGGGCCATAATATCGCCCTGTTCCTCAGCTGTATGGAAAACAGTCTGCACAGAACAATTTCAATGTTAAATTGGCGAAAATTCTGATATATAACCAAGTCTGCAGTATCCTTACATAGTTGAACTTCTCAAATTGAAGCATCGATGGAATCTCGTCATCTGTCCTGGTGCAGAGAATGGCTGCGATGATGGAGCCGCAAGATGATCCTGAGATAATTCGTGGAAGCAGCTTGTTCTCATACAGCGTCTTGACCACACCAATATGAATGAGCCCTAAGTTTGAGTCAAAATAATCAAAAGAGTTAGCCCAGTGTAAGTACATCTCCACACACGTCGTCGACGTACCCATTGTTGCGCCTCCACTAAGCAAGAGTGCTGTTCTTCCAAACGCCTGTCGAGTATGAGTGAAAAACTCGAGTTTTGCGGCCATTGAAAAGTCATCACTCTCCGAGTCGCAGATCATGTTAAGTTGCCGAATGACCTCTGAGTTGTAGTTTTCGATCAGACGCTTGGTGCCGATGATGGTGTTGGCATAGAGCTATAATCAAACACAAGAGCGTTGGTCAGGAGTTCATCAGCTTCATCATAGAGTTGGGGTCGTTCGAGTAAAGAATTGTACCTGCGGTCGCCCGACATTGCCGAGGTTTCGGGAAAGCGAGGTGCGGAGCAAAAAGATCATCAGACCTACATCCCCCGACTCTCTGGCGGCTGCTAATTGTGAGAGGCGCTCTTGCAACAGCTCATAATCATAATGCGGTGAGCGAGGGTCGTCCTTCCACTTGTCTTTGCCCTGCAACTGGTCAAGGACCTTTGCTGCTTCTGCCCATTGCTCATAGTTGGTGGCAGCACTTAAGAGATGGGTATAGTAGGCTTTGGGGTCTCTGGATCGGAGCAGCGACTCGTATATTTTCTACAGGAATAAAAAGGACGCGCGTGTTAGTCAGATCGTGCGCTCTCGACAGGTTTGTTGACAAACTAAGCGTACAGAGTACAATGGCTACCTTGGACCAGTGCTTTCCTACGGCATAGGCAACAGAAGCGCATGTCGAGGTTACTGTATGGAGCAATCCTCTCTCCTCTGAGTGTTCTGACTTTGTGCTGGGAGTCGGGCCATTTGTGGATAGAACTGCCTCCTCCTCGTCATCTTGCCACTCGGCGTTGGAATCGAAAGAGAAGGACTGGCGCGCTAGACGAGGCCGTGGAGGGTTGAGGGATGTGGAAGAGTCGTTTCGGAAAAAAGACGTTAGATCACTAGGGCTGTTGTTCAGAAGGTTCAGCTGCTTCTGGAGCTGATCTGGAAGGCTGCTGGACAGCCGTCGTTCATGGCGATTGCGGAGCATCGACCGTCCCTCCGATTTCCCGTCATGATCCTCCTCCTCCTCTAACAGGACTTCTTTGTGAAGAGTTCTCCGGGAGGCACCTTCAACTTCCTCGCCGGACTCTCTATCTGCAACGCCCTCGTCGTCCTCGAGTGATCCCTCTTCGTCTTGATCAAAGTCGTACACGCTGGGAGGCCCCGTGCTGCAGTGGTCCGAGTAAGGGAAAGGCAGGTTGGTTTCAGAGATGCTAAGGTCAAAATCCTCGTCTATGACTGGGGTAATGACAGGCGAATGTCGGCTGCTCATGTTGCAAGAAATGCCTTTGTATCCAAGGCTCTTGGTGTTGTATAGAGAAAGAGGTGATGTTGCGAATGAAGGCCGAGACAGAGAGAGAGTTGATGGAGCGGGTTAGTGTGGATGATGGAAGGGAGGGTGGATGGACAGATGAAAGAGTCGAGCTAGGGGAGTGTCAAGGGAGAATGGGGTGGTGCATGGAGAGAGGAGAGAGGGGAGAGAGAGAGGGAGGGAGAGAGAAGAGACCAGAGAGACAGTTTTGGCATATGCAACACACGCGTGGAGAGAGAGAAGGGAAAAAGACATATCAAACAGGCAGCATGCGATCAGCATGTGAAGAAGCAGCAGAGGGAAGAAATAGGGACAACAGGAAGAACCGATCCGTGCTGCCCTCTCTCTCTTCCTTCTCTCTCGCGCGTCCCCATGGACTCTCCTTCTCTTCCCACGGGCACAGAAGAGGAAGCACAGAAGAGGAAGCAAGCACAGAAAGACAGCATAAACGCATAAACCCAGGAAGAAGCAGACGCGACGGAAACAAAAACACAGCAACGTGGCAGCACAATCCGCCCCGCCTCCCCGTTCTCCTATTGCCCTATTGCAGGACAGCTCCTCCAGAGTTCAAAAGTAGACAAGCGGGCGGGATTGCGAAACGCCAAGCCCTGCTGCTGCTCTGCTGCCCTTGACACCAACCGCTGCGGCCGCACTCGAAAAGGCAACGAAAAAAACGATGGCCCACAGTCACTGTCGCTTCTCGCTTCCTTCCTTCATAAACCTCTGTGTTCGTTTTGTTCCCTCCCTTCCCCATCCTCTCTTCCTCTCTCTTCCTCTCTCTTCCTCTCTCTCTTCCTCTCTCTCTCTCTTTCCCTTCACCTTTTCTCTTTCGCTGGAGCCGTCCTCGTCTCTTCGTCGTCCTTCTCCTCTCTTCCTCCTCACACTCTGCGATTGCAAGTCTTGGAAACGCCTTCGTCCAGTGCACAAGACCAACACCCCTTGCTTCTCGTCACCATGGCCTCCGACACTCTCACTACCCCGACAGTCACCATAGACGAGACAGCTGTCGCCACGGACGCCGACTCGCCGTCGTCGCCTCCCTCGACCCCGCCATTCATCTTCTCGGACAGCTACATGTGTCAATGGAAGGCCTGTCAGCAAAAGTTTGACGATGCAGAGCTTCTCTACTCTCACCTCAGGGACGACCACGTCGGCCGCAAGGCCAAGCACAACCTCTGTCTGAGCTGCCACTGGGAAAACTGCACTGCGCCCACCTTCACAAAGAGAGATCATATCACCTCGCATCTGCGCGTCCACGTATCCTTAAAACCACACCAGTGCGAGGTACAGTACTGCTCCCTTACTACCCATTGTCCTGCTCTTCGTGGCAGAGTCACAGAGACTAATTCTTCACTTCAACCCGTTTCCCATGATAGATTTGCAGGAAAGCCTTCAAACGACCTCAGGACTTGAGAAAACATGTAAAGACCCACGACCCAGACGATGACATGGACAGCAACGACGCACGACCGGCACAAATTACCAAAAAATCAAAGAAGGTCACAACGACGACAGCCGTGCCTGTGAAACTGCTACAGCCCAATGATTGTCCCACCATCCCTTTAACGCCGCCAACAACGCTCGACCATTCTCCATCGATCGCCAGAGCCTCTCTATCACCCTACATGCCGTTGTCCCCTGCGGATACTGCAGAGTCATGGAACCCCGGTCTTTGTATGAGCCTGCACCACGAAACGATCGTCTCATCTACTGTCCATGTTTGCTAACGTATCCTGGTTTTCTTCTCGTATTCCTTAGCATCACCATCATACTCTACCAACTCAGATCTATTCAGCTCACCGAGTGCACAGGATCTGGATCTGGAACTGGAGCTGATGAACCCAACTTTCAGTACTTCTGGAGCTTACTACGACGACTTTATACAAAACGGCTATGAAGAGCTCATGTCGCCAATCACATCCAAAAGGTCGCGCGATGACTCTGATATGGCCCTAGCGGACAGTTTGGAGCTTTTTGCAATCGAAGCCAAAAGGAAACGGATCGAGCCGTCCTACAACAAAGGTACACTCATACTTCAATCTTTATTGTCGATTGACCCTCTTCACCCTGCCCGTTGTACTAATGCGAATCATGATTTTGTAGACATCATGGGTCGCTTGGACGCAATTTCCTCTTTATTGGATCAGGAGACTTCAGCAACAGGTCGTTTATTAGGCGCATTCCAGGATATGAAGGACTGGAATCAAGTGAATGAACTCAACCAATTCTGCGCGACTTTGCTGGAGGATGTCAGCGGCGAGGTGTTTGAGCCCCATGCTTTTGACACTTCGCTCTTTCCCGAGCTCAATGAGGGACCGAAATTGGAGCCATTGGACACGACATTTTTGGACACTAGTGACTCCTCTGTTTTCGGTGAGGACCCGAGCGCGTTCAGTGCGGGACCGTTGACTCCAAGTAGTGCATCCATTTTTGGTGATCTCCCAGAGCATGCTTACCTTCTGTCGCCTACAGTGGGGTCAGAGTCGTCTCCATGGGATCTTTCTAATGATCAGTCGGCTCCTGATCCAACACCCATTGTCAGGAGGCCATCTCCAGTCAGAAATGCAATGCTGTCCAGTCGCTTCAACAACTCGTACTGTATATCTCTTCCTCTACTTCACAGACCTGAAGTCAAGGAAGAAGAAGTGGATGAGTCGCTTTTGCCCACAGTGTCGACACCAGAGTTGAGGACATACACCAATATGAACAGTTTGACTCGGCAGAACGAGGTAGAACGCAAACGAGTTGAGATGTCCAATCATTCGTTGTTCCCCATGGTTTTAATGCAGATGCCACTGATGCAGAAGCCGAGGTCAGTACAAGAAAAACCAAAGGCGCCCAGCGATGCACAAACGATCAACAATACTGCCCCCAACGTCCCGGAAGCGACCCCCACAGAGTCGACAAACGAGCAGCTTGACGTGGCTCCCAACAAAAATAAGCAACAGCAATCAAAGAATCATCTAAGCGAAGTGGAGTCAGATGAAGGAGATACCACGGCGTCACCCTCTACGAGCCCAGGATCCGCGTCAAAGTTCGAGGGCTACATTCGACGGGCACGGGCTAGCCAGGCGGCGGTTGCGGAGGCAGCAAAGGCTGAACCTACAGGATCTAAAAACTCCGTGGATTCCATAACACAGCAATTCGAAAGAACACATATCAGCTCTCAGCAGCCTACACCCACGACCAAACCACCAGCGACTAGGCCTGTCATGGAGGGTGGTCTCGCCAGAAAGATGAAGGCGGCAAAGGCCCGAACACTTTGTTCAAATAATCCCGAACGCAGAAGGCACGCCGAGTTGGTGGTAGAGTTGATGAAGGGAATCAATGCTCTGCAGATGGCTCGAAGACTCAAAGAGGCGCAAATATGGAACACAAGTCGGAGCATGTATCCACAAGCAGCAACCTCACCACAGCAGGAAAAGCAACAGCCCGCCACCCAAAGACCGACAGACCTAGATTACAGTCGTCTGAGATCGACGCTGGAGGACCACGAGATTCCAGTCAACTCTGTACAGGAGCCTTCTGTACTAGACGAGGAACCCATCACCGCCGATTCGCCTGTGATCTACCCGATCTCTGAGATCCACAAGACGTCAGCAGCGCCGTTTGAGCTGTCGGAAGAAGAGAGGAGGTTCATTGAAGAGGATAACGCAAAGACAGCCGCTGAGGCGGCCGCTCGATCCAAGGATAGCGAGAGAAAATAGATTAACGAGATACCACCAGTTCTGTCACTGTCAGCTTAACATTCGTCATTGGCACTTTGCATGTAAAATATATCATTTCATCATCCACAATCGTCAATTCCAACTTTGAGGAGCCTTTGTCTGTCCGTCTCAGCTGTCCATCCTCTTCCGTTTGTAACTCGATTAAGAAGCCAGGGAAGCCAGGGTTAGAAGTTTATTGTACAAGTATTAAAGTAGAAATGCAAGCTGAAGAGGTATACGTCCGAGCGATGCTGCTTGGATAGGCGCAGTTTAAAGGCGGATGTTGCCATGGAAAGAAGGCGGGGCACTGCCGCCGAGAGACTTGTCGAGAGCCAACTGGAGTGCTTGTTCCTTGGTAACTTATTTGGTGGGTTTAATGAAGAGAAGACGGATGAATCGAGGACCCTCGTTGTATTTATACGGACGGCTGCTTGCGATCGATCTACCTGCCAAGGGTCTTCTAGAAATAAAGAGCGCTTTCTTGTTGACTTCCTTACTTGGTATCCTTGTGCTCCACAACCTTGAATTTGTCAGTTCTTTCTTGGCTTTCTCAGCAGAAGAGAAGGGACAACGGCCAAGAGGTACAAGAGGAACAAAGTAAACATTTCATCATTGAGAGCGGCGCGGCAAAAATCGAAAATTAAAGGACAGATCTGACGAGCACTGAGTGAGGCATTTGGATCCGATGGATCATTCCCGGAAAAGACAAGAAGGCATGGCTCTTGCACAAAGAAGAGTGCATCCGTGCTGCGGTACCTCAATTGAACCAAGAGAGGCATGGCGGATCGGAGGAGGGGGAAAGTATAAAAGACACACCTTCCCCCACTTCCTTTATCTTTTCTTCACACAACCAAACAACCAAGCTTCAACTACCCGCCTCAACAGCAATCACCACCCAAACAACAATTACAACCATGTCTTTCTTCAAGTCTTCCAAGAACCACTCTGCCTCTGCTGCCTCCACTCCAGCTCAGACTCCTCGCTCCTCCATGGATGCCTCTCGCACCGGTGCCCAGAATGTCAAGATGACCAAGGAACAGGCTATCCAGGAGGCTATGAGAAAGTCGCTCACTTCAGTTGCCATGTCTGGCAACATCTACCTCTAAACCACATCCTCACTCCTCTCATCTCATACCTACTTGCATCTCTTAATATCAACTGTACCATATCTTGCATCTTCAAGACCGAACAATAAACTCTGGACTTGATCTCATCCAAAAGCTTTCTCTCAAATGAACAATGCGACATCTATAGCCATGCAACCACGAAACAACGCTAGGCATTAAGAAGGCACAGATGCAAGATCTCGGGAGCAATTGCTTCTCAAGTGTTGCAGTACTGATAACGAGACGTCCTTTAATCAATGATCAATGCTTTCTAGTTTCGTGAATTAGTCATTGCGACAGAGAGAAAATAATAACTTTAAGAAGACTCGCTACTCAATTTGAGGATGACTGCAAAGAGGCGCTTTGTCGATGTAACCTCGCACGATGGCAAGAAAGCGGCCAAAGATCATATCCAGAAGTCAAAAGTGACAGGTTTTTGTAGTTGGCAATGCAAAAGCGCTTTTTTATTCACGAGGGCAATTGCTCATGCAAGATGGTAGTGTACAAGAGTGGGAGTTGGAATGCAAGAGGGTATGAAGGTAGCTTGACGCGAGGTGATCCGAGAAGAGGAAGGAGTCTTCGTTTACATGCGGATGTTGCCACGGAGCAGGGCTGAGGCGGTGGGGGCGATGGACTTGTCCATGGCCATCTGAAGTGCTTGTTCCTTGGTCATCTTGACCTTCTGTGCATCAGTACGAGAGGCATCCATGGAGGAGCGAGGAGTCTGAGCTGGAGTGGTGGCAGCAGAGGCGGACTGGTTCTTGGAGGACTTGAAGAAAGACATGGCTGTAGTTGTTGTTACTTGGGTGGTGATTGCTTTTGAGGCGGGTTGGGAATACTTGTTGTTGTCGTTGGTTGAGTGTGGAGAAGAAGGGGACATCTGAAAAGGTCATTGTATTTATATTGGATCAACCTCACTTCATAATCCCTCTTGGTCATGGATCTTTCCAGCAAAAACAACGCTTGACTTCCAATCTTGGCATGCTTGGGTGTTCCTGTGAATTTCCCTCAACTCAAAACTCTTTGACTCCGCCTTCCTTGGCCGTTGCGCGCGCCCCTCCAAAGTCCGCACTGCACGGGTCCCCCCGCAAGCTGACGTTCGTGCCCAAATCAGTCGCACAACGAACGGCCCAGAAGGAAGGGAGAACTGAAGGGAAAACCGTGAGGAAGAAAGTAAACATTTCATCATTGAGAGCCACGCAGCAGAAATGAATTTCAGGCACCGATCTGACGAGACATGACAAGAATGTTTTTTTTTCAGTCGATTCTCTTTCGATGGACGATTCTGCCGATGTTTATCGGAGAAGGAGGCTAACTGACCATGGCCCATGCTCAAAGAAGAGTGCATCTCTGCCGCGGTGCCCCAATTGACTCAAGAATAGTACTGCGGAACAGAGGTTCACAGAGGTATAAAGGACACTGTCCTCCGCCTTGCTTTTGTTTTTCTTTACTCACAACCAACAACATCCAAGCAACAACCAAGCTTCAACTGCCCGCCTCAACAGCAACCACCACCCAAACAACAACAACAGCCATGTCTTTCTTCAAGTCCTCAAAGAACCAGTCCGCCTCTGCTGCCTCCACCCCAGCTCAGACTCCTCGCTCCTCCATGGATGCCTCTCGCACTGATGCACAGAAGGTCAAGATGACCAAGGAACAAGCACTCCAGATGGCCATGGACAAGTCCATCGCCCCCACCGCCTCAGCTCTGCTCCGTGGCAACATCCGCATGTAGAGAGGACTCTCGTCCTCCTTTGGATCAAGCACCCATCATACCCTCTTCTTCTTAGCATCTCATAATATCAGTTGTACAACACCTTGCATCTTCAAGACCGAACAATAAAAATCGCGACTTGATCATATCCAAAAAAAAAAAAAAAGAACCTTCCCTCTCCCCGAATGACAATTTCGATGAGTAAAGCCATGCGCCGTAAACAACCACGAGCGTGGGCAAAGACACTTAATAGATCCAACTGCACCCTCCAATTGTCGCTGCACTATCAGTCATCATCTGCCTCCGCCTAGCTTTTTGTGATCTACCATGTCGTCGTGTATTTGACTGTGCAGCAGAATGACACTCCCCAACACTCACAGGGCTCCGAAGACACATCCACAGCGTGCCTGTAGAAATGAATAGAAAAGAGTACTGTACAGTACAAAGAGTGATCGTCGTCCAAAGTCATAGTCAGAAAAGAGACAGTGTTTGTAGTTGGCAATGCAAAAGTGCTTTTTTATTCACGAGGGCAATTGCTCATGCAAGATGGTAGTGTACAAGAGTGGGAGTTGGAATGCAAGAGGGTATGAAGGTAGCTTGACGCGAGGTGATCCGAGAAGAGGAAGGAGTCTTCGTTTACATGCGGATGTTGCCACGGAGCAGGGCCGAGGTGGAGGGGGCGATGGACTTGTCCATGGCCATCTGAAGTGCTTGTTCCTTGGTCATCTTGACCTTCTGTGCATCAGTACGAGAGGCATCCATGGAGGAGCGAGGAGTCTGAGCTGGAGTGGTGGCAGCAGAGGCAGACTGGTTCTTGGAGGACTTGAAGAAAGACATGGCTGTAGTTGTTGTTGTTGTTTGGGTGGTGGTTGCTTGGGAGAGCTTGTGTTGCTTGGATGTTGCTTGAGTGTTGTTGGTTGTGAGTGAAGAAAAACAAAAGCAAGGCGGGAGGACAGTGTCCTTTATACCTCTGTGAACCTCTGTTCCGCAGTACTATTCTTGAGTCAATTGGGGCACCGCGGCAGAGATGCACTCTTCTTTGAGCATGGGCCATGGTCAGTTAGCCTCCTTCTCCGATAAACATCGGCAGAATCGTCCATCGAAAGAGAATCGACTGAAAAAAAAACATTCTTGTCATGTCTCGTCAGATCGGTGCCTGAAATTCATTTCTGCTGCGTGGCTCTCAATGATGAAATGTTTACTTTCTTCCTCACGGTTTTCCCTTCAGTTCTCCCTTCCTTCTAGGCCGTTCGTTATACGACTAATTTGGGCACGAACGTCAGCTTGCGGGGGGACCCGTGCAGTGCGGACTTTGGAGGGGCGCGCGCAACGGCCAAGGAAGGCGGAGTCAAAGAGTTTTGAGTTGAGGGAAATTCACAGGAACACCCAAGCATGCCAAGATTGGAAGTCAAGCGTTGTTTTTGCTGGAAAGATCCATGACCAAGAGGGATTATGAAGTGAGGTTGATCCAATATAAATACAATGACCTTTCCTGATATCCCCTTCTCCACACTCAACCAACAACAACAAGTAACCTCAACCCGCCTCAAAAGCAATCACCACCCAAGTAACAACAACTACAGCCATGTCTTTCTTCAAGTCCTCCAAGAACCAGTCCGCCTCTGCTGCCACCACTCCAGCTCAGACTCCTCGCTCCTCCATGGATGCCTCTCGTACTGATGCACAGAAGGTCAAGATGACCAAGGAACAAGCACTTCAGATGGCCATGGACAAGTCCATCGCCCCCTCCACCTCGGCCCTGCTCCGTGGCAACATCCGCATGTAAACGAAGACTCTCTTCCTCTGCTCGGATCACCTCGCGTCAAGCTACCTTAATACCCTCTTGCATTCCAACTCCCACTCTTGTACACTACCATCTTGCATGAGCAATTGCCCTCGTGAATAAAAAAGCACTTTTGCATTGCCAACTACGAAAGTAACCTTCCTGACTTTGAATATGATCTTCAACCGCTGTCTTTCTTCCTGCCATTTCAAATTGATCGGCGAATAACGAAAGTGTGTTATTTCTTATATGGCCGAGGCGTCTGACAAGAATATAAAAGTTCATGTGACATTGTCTAGATTATTACCAGGGCTGGAAGAGTGGGTCACCCACAAGCGACACGTCCACCACTTCGCACTTTGAAATGTTCGCTCGACGCTTCAGATTATCCGCGGCGGTTTTATCCAGTACCAACCCTTCCAGCGATTCCAACAAGAGCCAGTTCTCAAGAACAAATAAAGCTTCTTCCTTCCTCCAAATGGCGCGCCGGTTGAACGCTCCTTCTAATCTTCGCAGTCGTCCAAGAGTCTGAAGTTGATATAAGCCACACTCCTGCGTCAACATTAGAACACGCTTGCGGCATTCGGTGAAGTCTACATCCCCTGAGTTGTAGGTGGATGAATATGGTCGGAATTGTCGGAATTGATGCCCGAACGGTCGATTGCGTTGCGTAAAGGACATGGGTAGCCTCAGTACTTCAAGTCGAGTCAATGTCGCCAAACGGGACAAGAAAGCAGACTCTGTTCCCCAGCGAGTCCCTATCAGCTCTCTCATCCGATGACATACCCAAGATCGATTATCCTCCATGAAGTTGACGTCCTTGATATAGTCCGCCTTAAATATCTCAAGATTCGGCAATGAGCAGAGGATCTCTTGGACAATCTCTCCTTTGAGAGTGATACATTCTTGGACGTTCACTTGCGTGAGGGTCTCCAAATGGCGAGCCATGTCTTCTTGGAGAATCTTCCAATGTGATCCGTCAAAGTTGGTCGCGCTCAGGTCCAGTCCAGTAAGAGATCCGATAGATTGGAGGACTTGTCGGAAATCAGTATCTTCAAAGCGAGACCCAGGAAGCTCAAGAGACTCAAGCCTCTGGAGGCATTCTGGGGGAAGCTCTGTCGCATCAGCCTTTGCTAGGATAGCCATTGGTGCTTTCTTGCGTCTCGACTCGTCGTCGATGGTCCATTTGAGTCTCTTGAGGTCTGGGCTCTTTCGGATCAGGAACAAGGGAAGGCTGGCATAGGCTTCCTCCATCACCTCAGCCGTGTCCAGATCCAGCTCTCGGATCCCGCTTGGTCCAACGTTCTTCAAAAGATCGATGAGTTTCCCGTAGGCTGGTGTCTCTTCTGAATCTTCTAGATCTTCGTACCACGTCCTGCTCAAGGTCAACGATCGTAACCTCGACAAAAACTAGCCAAATTGTGTGACCCAACCCTCCATTCCAGAAGCCGACTTTGCTCCCGCTGCAAACGCGATAGAGTAGCGATCCGCAAACATGCCCATGGCATCTATTCGTTCCAGTTTCTTGCAGGCAATGATGGCATCCAGGAGGATGGGAGACAAGTACCCGTTGAATGTCAAATACTTTAGGCTACTGGCATGGTTACGGACCAGCTTCGCGATGGACTTTTGAGCGCGATTAAACTCGCGTCTACCCTCCATCAGGTTTTCTTCGTCCGGGATGCATGTACTGGATCGAGTGATATCCAGCTCCTCGAGATTGGGACAAATGATATCCTCACCCGTGGGAAACATGACCGCGTCCTCGACAGGGAGAAGGAGTTTTTTAATGTGGGCCGAATGCTTAACGAAGGTATAGTAAGGTATGCCAACCAAGCTGAATTCGATGAAGAGCGAGGTGGTGTGCCATATTTTGGGAATGAACGACTGGTACCAGCGGCGAGAGACGCGGATGCATTGCAGAAGGCAGCCCCTGTCGAGGAAATCACCAATGCGCGCAAGAATGGCGGGCTGGGCAAGGGGATGGACCTTGGTAGCCGGTGATCCTGTTGGCGGTTGATTATGAGGTCGAGGTGGTGCTGGCCGAGCAGCAGGATGGGCTCGTTTCGGCGGCATGGGTGATCGATGGAATGGAATGAGTGATTGGGTGATTGCCAGAGAAAGACAATGTCACCGTGTGGCGTTCCAAGTTCACACGCGAGAGATTTGCTCGTAATCACTTGCGTCCTGGACTCTCCGACGCGCGTAAACATGATCTCCCACTTCAACGACGAAAGCTAGAAGACCAGACCAGGACCTCCTTCCTTTGCCTCTTACACCGAGGACAGCGCATCGCCAGTGACTATGGCTCATCGCGGCAAAAGAAATATTGCCAAGGCAACTCTATTGGCTTTTTGCCCCACGCCAAGGCACTTTTTGGCATCCTCGGCATTGTTGGCATGGGCCGTCGACAGCGGGACAGCTGCTGCCACCCTCCTTTCGTTGCTTCTTTTGGGCACCTCTCTCACTCTTCACCTTACTCTCTTCCCCCAGTCCTTGTCAATGTCAGACCATCATCCGTGGATCGGGGTGCACCTTTGGAGGGATCTCTCTATAAAAACTGGAACTTGCCCATCAAAATCAACACAAACCATCGCCCTCTCCTGACCTTCCAAAAGACAAACCAGGACCACCTACCTCATCTTCACGACTTTCAGATCAAGACTCGCTCGATTCCCACACACAACACAGATCAACGATGCTTCTTCCTGCTGTTGCGGCCCTCAGATGCCACGCAAGTCCCGCTCTCCTGCACGTCCATCACAAGCCAGGCCTACACTCTCCTGGAGCGAGCCTCAAAACAACCGGAAGACGACCGAAATTCGATCCGACGACATTCCCTTGGTTCACAAAATGCACTCTTCAAGGACGTCCAGCTTTGCGTTCTACACAGGCAGGAGATACAACTGCTTCGAGCGGTAGTGGCAAGACCAGCCCAGATTTTAGTAACAAACAAACCTCCGAATAAAAAGAAAGAACAGAAAAACCATGTCGATTGTGTTATGGACGCGATCCACGCAGAACGATATCGTGTTATCGTGTAGTGCGATGTCTTCACGACATCGGACCATAATCTTGCTTTTGCGGCGCATCTTTGGTTGTTAATACATCAGTTCTCACTCGAGTCCTTTAATATCTTTTCCTCCCGTCTGATTTCAACACTTGCCTCTGGGTCTAACAGGTCGATGAGATATATTTTCAGGGCGGCAAACACGGTATGATTTTATTCTTCATGAGAGTGAATGCACATGCAAGTGTCTATTGTACAAGTTTTGGTAATTGGGTATGTTTGGATTGTTGCAGGAAAGTTCTTGTTTGTTACAAGCGAATGTTGCCACTCATGGCAACTGAGCCAATTGACTTGCTCATGGCCATCTGGAGTGCTTGTTCCTTGGTCATCCTGTTAGCCTGAGCGGGGCGGGATCCGTCAACTGAGGTGCGAGGGGTCTGTGCTGGGGTAGAGGCAGCAGAGGCGGAATGGTTCTTGGAAGACTTGAAGAAAGACATGGTGGGAATTCTTGTTTTTTGGGTGGTGGTTGCTGTTGTTGAGGCGGGTTGTTGTAACTTGTTTGGTGGGTTTAATGAAGAGAAGACGGATGAATCGAGGACCCTCGTTGTATTTATACGGACGGCTGCTTGCGATCGATCTACCTGCCAAGGGTCTTCTAGAAATAAAGAGCGCTTTCTTGTTGACTTCCTTACTTGGCATCCTTGTACGCCACAACCTTGAATTTGTCAGTTCTTTCTTGGCTTTCTCAGCAGAAGAGAGGGGACAACGGCCAAGAGGGACAAGAGGAACAAAGTAAACATTTCATCATTGAGAGCGGCACGGCAAAAATCGAAAATTAAAGGACAGATCTGACGTGCACTAAGTGAGGCATTTGGATCCGATGGATCATTCCCGGAAAAGACAAAAAGGCATGGTCCTTGCACAAAGAAGAGTGCATCCGTGCTGTGGTGCCTCAATTGAACCAAGAGAGGCATGGCGGATCGGAGGAGGGGGAAAGTATAAAAGATGTACCCTTTCCCACTTAATTTTTCATTTCTTCACACAACCAACAACCAAGCTTCAGCTACCGCCTCAACAGCCACACAAGCAACACAACAACTACAACCATGTCCTTCTTCAAGTCATCCAAGAACCACTCTGCCTCTGCTGCCTCCACCCCAGCTCAGACTCCTCGCTCCTCAATGGATGCCTCTCGCACCGGTGCCCAGAACGTCAAGATGACCAAGGAACAGGCGATCCAGGAGGCCATGAGAAAGTCGCTCACATCTGTTGCCATGTCTGGCAACATCTACCTCTAAACCGCGTCCTCACTCCTCTCATCTCATACCCTCTTGCATCTCTTAATATCAACTGTACCATATCTTGCATCTTCAAGACGAACAATAAACTCTCGACTTGATCTCATCCAACAGCTCTCTATTACATGAACAATGTGACATCTATAGCCATGCAAGCATGAAACAACGCGAGGCGTTACCAAGGCACAGAAGCAAGAAGACCTCGGGAGCAATTGCTTCTCAAGTATTGTATTACTGATAACGAGACGAGACGTCCTATAACCAATGATCAATTCTTTCTAGTTTCGTGAATTAGTCATTGCGGCAGAGAGAGGATAATGAATGTAAGAAAACTCGCTACTCAATTGGAGGATGGCTGCTTTGTCTATGTAACCTCGCACGATTGCAAGAAAGCAGCCAAAGATCATATAAATCCAAAAGCCAATGAGACAGGTTTTTGTAGTTGGCAATGCAAAAGTGTTTTATTCACATAGGCAATTGCTCATGCAAGATGGTAGTGTACAAGAGTGAGAGTTGGAATGCAAGAGGGTATTAAGGTAGCTTGACGCGAGGTGATCCGAGCAGAGGAAGAGAGTCTTCGTTTACATGCGGATGTTGCCACGGAGCAGGGCCGAGGTGGAGGGGGCGATGGACTTGTCCAGGGCCATCTGGAGTGCTTGTTCCTTGGTCATCTTGATCTTCTGTGCATCAGTACGAGAGGCATCCATGGAGGAGCGAGGAGTCTGAGCTGGAGTGGAGGCAGCGGAGGCGGACTGGTTCTTGGAGGACTTGAAGAAAGACATGGCTGTAGTTGTTGTTACTTGGGTGGTGATTGCTTTTGAGGCGGGTTGAGGTTACTTGTTGTTGTTGGTTGAGTGTGGAGAAGGGGATATCAGGAAAGGTCATTGTATTTATATTGGATTAACCTCACTTCAAAATCCCTCTTGGTCATGGATCTTTCCAGCAAAAACAACGCTTGACTTCCAATCTTGGCATGCTTGGGTGTTCCTGTGAATTTCCCTCAACTCAAAACTCTTTGACTCCGCCTTCCTTGGCCGTTGCGCGCGCCCCTCCAAAGTCCGCACTGCACGGGTCCCCCCGCAAGTCGACGTTCGTGCCCAAATCAGTCGCACAACGAACGGCCCAGAAGGAAGGGAGAACTGAAGGGAAAACTCAAGGGAAGAAAGTAAACATTTCATCATTGAGAGCCACGCAGCAGAAATGAATTTCAGGCGCCGATCTGACGAGAGATGACTTGAGGTGGCTTTTTGCCAGTCGATTCTCCTTCGATGGACAATTCTGCTGCGACGTTTCTTGGAGAAGGAGGCTAATTGGCCATGGCCCATGCTCAAAAGAGGAGTGCATCTCTGCCGCGGTGCCCCAATTGATCCAAGAATAGTACTGCGGATCAGAGGTTCACAGAGGTATAAAGGACACTGTCCTCCCGCCTTGCTTTTGTTTTTCTTCACTCACAACCAACAACACTCAAGCAACATCCAAGCAACACAAGCTCTCCCAAGCAACCACCACCCAAACAACAACAACTACAGCCATGTCTTTCTTCAAGTCCTCCAAGAACCAGTCTGCCTCTGCTGCCTCCACTCCAGCTCAGACTCCTCGCTCCTCCATGGATGCCTCTCGTACTGATGCACAGAAGATCAAGATGACCAAGGAACAAGCACTCCAGATGGCCCTGGACAAGTCCATCGCCCCCTCCACCTCGGCCCTGCTCCGTGGCAACATCCGCATGTAGAGAGGACCCTTTTCCTCTTCTCGGATCACCTCGCGTCAAGCTACCTTCATACCCTCCTGCATTCCAACTTTCACTCTTGTACACTACCATCTTGCATGAGCAACTGCCCTCGTGAATAAAAAAGCACTTTTGCATTGCCAACAACAAAAACCTGTCACTTTTGACTTCTGGATATGATCTTTGGCCGCTTTCTTGCCATCGTGCGAGGTTACATCGACAAAGCGTTTCTTTACAGTCATCCTCAACTTGAGTAGCGAGTCTTCTTACAGTTATTATTCTCTCTCTGCCGCAATGGCTAAATCACGAAACAAGAAAGCATTGATCATTGGTTATAGGACGTCTCGTCTCGTTATCAGTAATACAATACTTGAGAAGCAATTGCTCCCGAGGTCTTCTTGCTTCTGTGCCTTGGTAACGCCTCGCGTTGTTTCATGCTTGCATGGCTATAGATGTCACATTGTTCATGTAATAGAGAGCTGTTGGATGAGATCAAGTCGAGAGTTTATTGTTCGTCTTGAAGATGCAAGATATGGTACAGTTGATATTAAGAGATGCAAGAGGGTATGAGATGAGAGGAGTGAGGACGCGGTTTAGAGGTAGATGTTGCCAGACATGGCAACTGAGGTGAGCGACTTTCTCATGGCCACCTGGATCGCCTGTTCCTTGGTCATCCTGACGTTCTGGGCACCGGTGCGAGAGGCATCCATTGAGGAGCGAGGAGTCTGAGCTGGGGTGGAGGCAGCAGAGGCAGAGTGGTTCTTGGATGACTTGAAGAAGGACATGGTTGTAGTTGTTGTGTTGCTTGTGTGGCTGTTGAGGCGGTAGCTGAAGCTTGGTTGTTGGTTGTGTGAAGAAATGAAAATTAAGTGGGAAAGGGTACATCTTTTATACTTTCCCTCTCCTCCGATCCGTCATGCCTCTCTTGGCTCAATTGAGGTACCGCAGCACGGATGCACACTTCTTTGTGCAAGGGCCATGCCTTCTTGTCTTTTTCCGGGAATGATCCATCGGATCCAAATGCCTCGCTCAGTGCACCTCGGATCTGTTGCTTAATTTCGATTTTTTGCCGCGCCGCTCTCAATGATGAAATGTTTACTTTGTCCCTCTTGTCCGTCTTGGCCGTTGTCCCTTCTCTTCTGTTAAGAAAGATAAGAAAGATTTGACAAATTCAAGGTTGTGGAGCACAAGGATGCCAAGTGTGCAAGTCAACTGTCAACAGGGAGTACTGAACTTTCTTAGTTCTTGAATACCCTTGGCAGGCAGGTCAATCATCAGAAGCCAACCATATAAATACAGTGAGGGTTTTAGTCTCATTCTTCTTCTCTTCATTCAACCATCCAGCAACAACAAGTAGCACAGCCACCACCACCCAAACAGCAACTACAACCATGTCTTTCTTCAAGTCTTCCATGAACCGATCTGCCTCTGCTGCCTCCACCCCAGTCCAGACTCCCCGCTCGTCCATGGATGTCTCTCGCACAGATGCTCGGAAGGTCAAGTTGACCCGGGAACAAGCACTCCAGATGGCCTTGGACAAGTTCATTGCCCCAAGCTCGTCGGCTATGCTCCGCGGTAACATCCGCATATAAAGAGGACTCACATTCTCCTCAAGGATCACATCGCGTTAACCAACCTCTATACCCCCTGCATCTCATACGGCAATTGTACTATACCTTGCATGTTCCAAGCTGAATAATAAATCATCGTTTTGATCCCCATCCTTTGCACTCCCCGTCATTGTTGTCCATGTAAGTCTATGTTGCCTCTCTGCGCGTTATCAGCTCAGTACTTTTTGGTCTTTTTTTTTGCGTATCCTCTTTCAACATGCAGCGGGTCTTGGAACTCTGGCTCCTTGACTGACGTTGAGCGAAGACTCTGTCAATTGCGACGCGTCACGAAAGAGAAGCTGATCCATGATCTCTGTTGAGATCTCGAGATAGCTGGACTCGTCTGTTGGCTTGGTCTTCTCGCACGTTCGCGGTTCTGCGATCTTGTTGTACAATTAATGACATTGTCACTCGGTATAATATCAAGTTACTTCGGTCGCGTCCATGCGCTGCTGCTGATAATGTGTCATGACTATGACTGTTTGTTCGAGCAACTCTGGAGGCTGATTGTCAACTCTAAAAAAAAAAAAAAACGTCATGGAGAGCCTTTTTGAAAACAGTCAAAAAAACACCGTATCTTTTTCAGTTGCCGCCTGAACTTCCAGAAATGAAAACCCCCTGTGCCTGTGCCTGTGCCTGGCAGCGTTGATAGCCAAATTGCCTCATACTGTACCGAGTCAAAAAAAATGGGTCAATGCTCAACCAGCGATGCTTAATAACATCGCTTTACCGTTGGCGGTGCCTGAATTCAAGTCAAGTTGATAGATAAGCATCTTGGAGAAGGTATAAAAAGACCACTCCATTCCTCCCTTTCATGTTTCTTTTTTCTTTTTGTTCATACAAAACTCAAGCACGCAAGCAACTGACAATCCCCTCAAGCAAGCAATCACCATCACCACCACCCCAAGAACACAAGCGATCATCACCATGGCTCTTTTCAAGTCTTCCAAGAACACCACATTGTCCTCATCCGTTGTGTCGACCCCAACCCAGTCTCCTCGCACTTCCATGGAAGCTTCTCGATCTGCCGCCAGCCAAAGTGCACAGGTTGCCCGTGCGAAGGCTGTTGAGCTTACGCTTCTTAAGGACATGGGTGCCATCGGCGCCCGGGGCAACCCTATCCTCTAAAGGACGACGGCCTCACGAATTGTCTTCATACCCTACCTCAATTGCATTCTAATCACCTTGTACAATAACATCCAGACACAATAAACTTGTCTTTCTGCATCAAATGTCACTATTGGTAGTATAAGTTACCAAGAAATTGCTTTAGGGTAGGCTGTAACCGAGACACGGAGCGAAGTCAAGACCGAGAGGAGCTTTGCCTTGCAGAGCAATTAAGAATCGTTTGTTTGATGGCAATGCAATCCCACAGCCCTGGAAGCGGAGAACGAGGACAGTCGACAAAGGATGAACAAAGAACGAAAAGAAAGAGTAGCAAAAAAAAAAAAAGTCGGCTCTGCAGGCATCCCGCATTGTTTTCTTTTGATGTCTCTCCGTCTCCGCCCAGCCCCGGGCTGTGGCTGCAGGCCAAGCAAAGCGAAGTAGGACGAGGTGACTGTGGCTGTGGATGGGCAAAGGAGACCCATATAAATAATACCCCGCCCTTCTTGCCATTTCTCCCCTCACTCTCACTTTCACTTCGTCTCCACCGACCTTGGTCGATCAACCCCTGCTCTCTCTCTCTGCTCTGCTCTTGCTCTTGCTCTTGTGCACCGCTCTCTCTACAACATCATTACGATCATGGATGCATTCTCTTCACAACGACATACCAACGCCACCAACGCCTATCCTCGCACCCGCCCCATGGATTCACAGAAGCACTTCTCCCATCACTCGACTATTATCTATGGCTCCGAACGGGGACCCCGCGAAGTCGAGCATCCTTGCTGCACCCTTGGTCGACTCTGTCTTCGAGGCTTGACAGGTGTCCGCCGGTGAGGCTGTCCTTTCTTGCGCAACCCTCTTCGCCCTCCACCGTCTTACTCTTTCTCTCTCTCTTTTTGACTTCCCTCCACTTTTTTATTTTCTCGGTCCGTCCTGCCCGGGCTGCCCGGGCTTCCGAAACTTGATGATCAAAGTTGTACTATTATTATTCTCCCCCCCCCCCGCGCCTTCTCGGCCAACTCGCCCTGTAAACTAGTTCCAAGATGTTCACTCGATGAAAGGATTGCCGAGCACGGGTCTCTCGGCCCTCACTCACTCTTTCTCCTTCAGTGCGTCTTTATACCCATAGAGTTGCTTTCATTTGTTTTTTTTGAAATAAAAAATGACCGATATCGCGCTGCGACCGTCATTTTTTTTTATTTGTGTGTAAATATGTTTTTCAGAGGCTGTTCGATCGACAAACAGGAAGCCAATGAACAAATAACAATCATATATGATCATGAAAAGAGGACCGAGCAACAGCATCAAGCTGCAGGTTGAGCCCTCTTTTCTCTCTCTCTCTCTCTCTTCTTCTAACAGGGACCCTGGTCTTGCCAGACAGTCCAGGCAGTCGTGGATGGGGTGTCGCCCTGGGTCCACCACTGGTTGGTCCAGAGATGACCTCCATAAGTGACCTTGGTTCCGGCAGTGGCGTAGGCTGTGGCCGCGTTCCAGGCAGCGACACCGGCGCACTGACCCGAGCTAGGGCTCGTGGGCGAAGCAGAAGGCGCGGCCTTGGTGGTGGTGGTCGTGGTGGTCACAGGGGCGTTGGTGGTGGTCACGGGAGCCTGGGTAGTGGTGGTCGCGGGGGCGTTGGTAGTGGTAACAGGAGCGACCGTGGCCGAGGTCTGAGGGGGGGTGGGGCAGTCGGAGCCACAGTGGACGGTGTTCAAGACGGTGATCAGCTCTGCATTGTAATCGTATGACATGTCCCAAAGCATCACACCAAGGATTCCCTGAGCCTTGACGTAGTTGACCTTGATGGTCAAGGATTCAATATCATCATAAGAAATGAACATGCTGGTGGCAGCATTGAACAACCAAGGCGTGGACGTCTCATTGTCCCAGTGACGGGTCCAACCCGCAGCAGGGGTTGTTGGTCCGCCGGCGAGGGGACCACCACGCAACTCCTTCCACTCCCACAAGCCAGAGTACACGGCACCTTCGTTGCAGTAGAAGTTGACGTCGTTGGTGTCAGCGGGACCTCCCTTAGGGGTGGTGGCAGTGTGGGGCACGTACATGGTCACGGGGTTCTGGGTGTCCATGTCCACGGTCGTGGTCAAGGAGCGACCATAGAAAGCAGTACCGACCACCATCTTGTTCAAGGGCCAGCCGGCACTCTTCCAGGCGGTGACAGCCTGGACGACCGAGTATGGGTCACCGGGGGGAGCAGGGGTGTTGAAGGGGGCGTTAGCTCCAGTGGTGTTACTCCAGGAACCCATGATGTCGTAGGCCATGATCGCTAAAAGAGGATTCATTCCAACAAAGAACAAGCAAAGTTAGCACGAGTTATGACAAGAGAAAGAGATTTGTTTGGGCACAACAACACGTACAGATCCAGTCAATATATGGGACATAGGCCGACACATCGCTCATAGGGCCGTTGGGACCATCCCAAGGCTGAACACGGACAGCGGCTGTGAGGTACTTGTGGACGGTGGGGAACTCCAAGTCCATCTGGGCGCGCAACTCCTGCAACAGGATTAGGTAGTTGGCAGCATCCTGTGGAGTGTAGTCGTTGCAGATGGCACCAGCACGGCCGGGATACTCCCTATTGTTCATACCAAATATGTTCAGCGATGAGAAGGGACCTCATTAGAAATCTTTAAAGCTTCAATGCGACGTTCGTTAGGTCTGTATAAAGAAAGAGACCTCTCACTTACCAGTCAATATCGATACCGTCCATGTTCCAACCATCGGGAGTGTCAGCGTAGAGTGGCAGAGTGTTGTTGCGGACAAAGACCATGGCGTTGTTGATAAAGGTCGCACGCATGGACGCGTTAGCTGCCACGTCCGAGAATGTTTGGGAACCGGTCCATCCTCCGATAGACATCAAAATGGGGACACCGGCGGCGTTACCACGGGTGACCAATTCACGCATGGGTGTGCCATCGTAGTAACGATCGAAAGTAATGGTCGTAGGGGCAGCGGCACCCTTGTAAAGAACAGCAAATCCGCTATTATTTTTCAGTAGATGAACAGGCAGGTTAGAAAAGGATGCCGTGAAGAAGGCAATTGGTATTTCAGCAAGAAGAGGAGATCGGGAACCTACTAGTTGATGTGCGTGTACTGGGTCATGTCGAGTTCATCGACGGTGACATCACCCCAGGGGACCCAGTATCCGACAACGTTGTTGTTGTCCGTCGCGCGTTTCTCGATTGGCGCGGCCGAGACGGTGGCGATGGCAAAGGCCACGGCCAGCGATGAGAAGAGGGAAAACTTCATTACGAAAAGGTGCCTTGGACTTTTTCTTTCAATTGAACGATGGGGAGAGGAGGGGAAGGATGGAAGTGGTTGCGATTGAACAGGCAGAGGCGGTTGTTAAGAAGACAGAAAAAAAAAAGTCGAACCCAAACCTGGCTTTTCAGGCAAGTACTTATACCCAGAAGACAAACCGTTGAGAAGGTCCAAGTGCCTGGGGGTTTCCCCCTGAACTCTCATTGTTTAACCACTGTTGACAACAACTTAATTGCAATATCAACTTGCCATTGACAGCCAGGCTAACTCTAACCTGGCTTTCAGATTGTTTGAATCGATCAAGTGCTTCTTCCTCCATTCATCCATTTCGTAATGACGGCTCGTTATCAGCAACCCACCACACCCATCCAAATGTCCGAGAGCAAGAATGCAGAATGCTTTACATTTGAACCTTCGCAACCAAATGCAGGGAAAGGAAGGGACGCGACCTAACCTATTTTCCCAGCAGGGTAATAAACACGCAACTCGTCTGTCCAAAATCAAAGATTTTGAGATGAAGGTTGTGATTGTACTCCATCCCCCCACGGACTAAACGGCAGAAACCTGCATGCCCTGAAGAAAAACGGTCGCACAACGCTCACTGATAACGTTGTGATTGGAGAGCAAATGACGCTGGATGATTATGACAAGAGGAGAAGGGGAAGCAAAAGGAGGATTGAATAAGACACGAGACGCGTTCGGAAGATGCATATTCCTGTTGGGGAGAGAGCATGGACCCTTGAACATGACCCGCTACCAATCCGATCCTTGCTCTGTGTGCAAAGAGAACACAAAAGTCTGAGGTGAAAACACAAATGTCAAGTCGACACCCACGGCTCTTTTCAATTGAGGTCGGCTAAAGAAATAACCACTGGACCGCAATTGTGCTCGCATGCTGCAGTGTGCATTGTGCTGTATCTGATGGTGCTTCTCCAACCCTCACACGACAGAGATGAGAAATTCGCATGAAGCCTTCTAATTGCCATCAGGAAGCAACCTCGGAAACGCTGCAGCATCGATTCCATTCCTCGGCCAACATCCCGTCTCGCAAACAACACAACAAAACAGTTATCATTGGACCAGGGAAGAAATATAACGAGGAAAGAGTTTGAGAAAAAACAAATCTGGCCTCCACCGCGAGGGACATACACATTAAAGTTATCGTTTCTGTCCAACAGCGCCAGATGTTCTTCCACAACACAACAAAAACAGCAACAGCAACAACAACATCAAGGCAAAGCCTGATGGCAGACCCCTTCCTGCAGGCTAAAAAACACCTTGCGGCTGTTAGTCCACCCACATTTCCTTTCATCACGGATAACGATCTCCGGGGTCCATGGCACTCATTTATTTGATTGGTTTCTGTCTCAGGGACGAGCAGTGTTTACCCTGTTTGTTGACGATGGATGACGATGAATGCAGGAGAAGCCAGTTATCAACCGAGCACGAAAAGGAAGAGCCCCCACACTGTTGGGTGAGAAGGACAACATATGATTGATCTAATCAGAAGCTCAGTTCTTTGTTCTGTCAGCAGGGTCCTCCATGTTCTTCCTCTTTCGCTCAACGTCTCGCAAAAAAAGGTCTCTGGTCATCGATATTTGACCCGATTCAAAGGAGGATGGCAAAACAAAACTAATCAGTGGACACAAACTGCCGTTATCAGGTTATCCGATGAACGAGTAGAAAGAGCAGAAGCGGTCAGGGGGACTGACTGAACAGGTACCCATTGCAAAAACAGGGCCCAACGTTCTCTAGGAAGGTCGCGAATTGTTCCTTGTTGGGTCATTCGCCAATGGCTCTTTTAATTACGGAGCAATTGAATGGAAAGGATCCTACTCTATACGTTTTTTTTTCAGTCTTGTTTGTTGACCCGGTGGTTGTACTTGTCTGAATTTTCGTGCATTATCATCCCCCGAGATCTTAGACCCTGATTCTCCAGGGTAGATATTGGTATCCTAGGGGGATAAGATTATCTTTACGCGACTGTGCAAAGGAAATGATCCGGGCGACACCCTATCGAACTTGTGGGTGGCGCAAGGAAGAAACAGGACAAAGGTACAGTCAGTTGGGCTGGAAAGAACACTACACTTTCCCTCTCCCACGATACTGCAAGGTCCAATTGATCCGGAAAGACATGCCCTGAACGCTTATCACGGCCACAGTTTTCCAATCTAGCAACGACATGGAAAAATATGTGCCGAGACAATGCATGGGCTGAGCCACACCTGCAAGATAGAGCAGGGGAAACCCCTCAGCCACATTACCTCTCGCACCCCTCTTGCTCCACACTCTGCAGGGAGACGGATAAGGATATTGAAATCAAGAATGAAGAACGGAGGGAACTTTTATTGTTTCTGTACATATCTGGCCATTTTCATTTTTACAGCAATCCCTGACCGGTAGCAGCCAGGGTGGCGACATAGAGTCCCGCCCTGACCGTGGCAGTCGCACCCGCAAGAGACAAGCAAAAGCCCGTAAAAGTCTTGATCTTGCTCTTGAAGTCGGGCAAGTAGACCTTTGTCTGTCTCAAAGCATGGTTATCGACATAGAGGTAGTACGCGTACAATGGGTACGACACACCGTACGAGATCTGGAAGACCGCCATCGCGTACGTGTTCGTGATCCAGATCGTTGTCACACAGTTGCCAATCACATGGAAAATGGCCGCAGCGACCAACAGCAGCAGCTGTTCGGGATTCTTCCATTGCACCCCCCAGATCTGGGAATCGTTGTTCAGAGCCACAACCGAGACCTTGGCATGGGTGTTTCCATTGACCACCTCGATCACAGTCTCGCCACCGAGACGAGAGGAATGTTCAGGCTCGGGGGTCAAGGTCGAGTTGGTATTTTGTTGGCGGCGTTCTTGGTGATGACGGAAGGAGCTGGGAAGACCAGATGCTGCATTCTCTGCATCAGAATCGTCGCTGTTGTTTCCTGCGGGAGTGGGCGCACGGGCGACAAACTTCTTCCAGTTGGAGTGAAGTTGATGCAAAGGGTTGTGGCGTCCCTCTGGAGAGGAGGCAACAATGGTGGCAGGGGAAGCCAAGTTCACAGATTGGAGAGAGGATGAAGAGGCCATTGGGTGGAATTGCTGCTGAAGTTGTTGTTGCTCCAAAAGCTCTGCTGCCCGTTGTGCCTTGGCCAATTGCAAATCATGGCGATCAGGGGATCCGAACGCATCAAGCTGCTTCTTGGTCGAGAAATAAGTCCTGACAAAGACCACAATCAATCCAAAGTCTGAGCAGAGTCCCTGCCAGCGGAAGAAGATGGCGTCCAAAGGCCATTGAAGGTAGACACTCAGTATGATTGTGGTGCACACGTACAGGAACATGTAAAGACCAAAGGACATGCTGTTGACACGACCTCCAGACTGCAAAACAATCAACAGGGCAACCTCGAGCAAGTTGTGAAGAGCGCCAATGACAGCCCAGATCTTGCCGACATCCAAGAACAAGTAGCCGACGACAGCGATCCACGTAGCATCAATGTAGAGGAGGATGAACTGGTTGATTTGAGTCGATGCGGCTTCATCGCCTGTCTGAAGTGTAACGAATCCAGTTAACGATCGAGAAGGTTTACGGACCGCTTTGTGGGCGGCGTAGGCAGCCCCAGAGCTGAAAAGAAGGGCCAGAAGCGTGAAAGAGAATGTGACTTCCCGAACTTCATCTATAGAGAGAGAAAAGGAAGCAAAAAGATGAGCAAAAGAGCTCCGTCTGGGTCTGGGAGAGTCCTACTTTCTCCGTTCTCAATTGGTGGCGATCGCCTCCTCAGCTCTATTTCGTCACGGCTCTCAAGGGATTCATTCCTCCGAGGAGGCACTGTCCACCTGGCCACTGTTTTTCGATTGACTGTGCCAGCCGAGCTGTCAGCTATCAGTTGTCGACTCTGACGTAGATAGAAATGGCCATGGTGGCAAAAATGAAAAGAGCGGAAAAGCACTTACGCTCATAATTCTGATGCCAGGTTGGGAATCCTGTCACTGGTGATATGTGCTGAGGAGGAGGATCGCTAACATTGACGCCAACAAACGATGATAGCTAAGAGGAAACCCCCGTTTTCGAGTGAAGATAAAAAGACAAAAGATCAGGATTCTATAACAACATTTTCGCGACAGGTTCCTATGTCATGACGCGATGGTTGAGAAGAGAAGCACATTCTCTTTTTTAACTTACCAAGAGGGCCAGGGTGGCGAAGGAGCCGGCGGCAATCAAATTGTCGCGCAATGTCATGTTGGCTGTGAAAGAAGGGTATATATGTTTTCGAGGGGTTGTTATAATGGAAATGATAAAATACTGCAAAAATACAATGCAAGAAAGGTGAGTGAGCTGTGTTGTCTTTTAGCAAAGGATGGGTATATGTGAAAAGTGAAGAAGAAAGGAAGAAAGGAAGGAAATGAAGGAGAGGAAGGAGAAAGAAGACAGGAAGGGAAAATAAAGAGGAGGCGATGCAAGGGCACAGACAAGGTCCTGGACGGATTTTTATAGAGACCAAGAAAACCACCAACAACATGGTTGGCACACCCAAACAAACCCACAGACACCTACCAGCCAACCAAACAACGGCAGGCAGATGGAACGCACGACCAGAACCCTTCAGCCCCTCTTCGCCCCGAGGAGGAAAATGGTCATGAGTGAAGAAAGTATAAGGCCGTGACCGAGGCCCATGGTGGAGCCACGAAGGACTTTTTTGGCCATGGGATGGGGAAAATGGGGGCGTAACAACGCGGCACATTGGCGGAGCAGTAAAACTCGCGATCCTCAGTTGCTGACTTGCCAACTTGACCCTGCGGCTCTCCTTTGAATACTGTCATGACTATTCACCTATACTTTACCATCAGTGACTCCGATGGTCAAAGAATGAAAAGCGCTTGCCAAGATGCTCTGACGTTTGTTCACTTTGCCTTGCAGATGAGTTTGTGTCCGCTTCCTTATTTTTCTTCAGTCTGACTGAGGGCGAATGCTGTGGGTCCGAAGGCGTTTTCATTGAACCGCAGTTCAAGAGAAGAGAAAAGAGAAAATGACCTTCCTGCTTAGTCTGAATGAATACTGCACCGATGCTCAAAGCCCAGACTAAGATCTGAGCCATGAGCAACACGACCTCGTCATTCGTCATTGGACAAGGATGCATGCCGTCAGCAAGCCGCGCTTCCTTCCCATTTTGTCAACCGGCAGTCGACTCCTTTTTTTTTTGGCGCAAAAAATTATGATCCCGTCAAGGTGCGATCTGCACCACGTCGATTCTTTCCACATTCTTCTGACAACCTGAGAGTGAAGGATCAAGACAAGCAAGGATTCGAAAATGCGAGACTCCACGTTGTTCATTAAGCCCCTCAAGGTGGCGGATATTCGCCCCATCAGCCCTCTTTCTTTTCTCTTTTTTCTTTTTTCTTTTTCTTTTCGTTTTCTCCTCGGAAGTTTGGACAGCAATGATGAAAGTTAGGGCTGAGGAGCACCCTCTTTTCTCTTCGCCCTCCTTCCATCAGTTCCTTTGAAAACTTGAAAAGAACTCAAAATCTCCGTGCGACCCAAAGTTTGAAAGCTCTCATTTTTTTTTGTTCAGCGAACCCTTTTCCCCTTTCCATCTCTGCTTTCCTGCATCTTTTTTTTTCCTTCCATGGTTCCGAAAGTACAGCAAATGTAGCCTACTTGCAGATCTTTTCTTCATATATTTTTGACTGCACAAATTCCATCTCTAGTCACCAGAGAACTTTAAACCCGTTGCAGCGGTCGCACGAGAACACAGGAGACAACCACAAAAAAAAGGCAATTGGGGGCACCCTGTTTAGGACAGGGTCAAGCCAGTTTATTGAGCCACAGAAACCATGAGAGTTCCTGTTGAAGGCGACGTGTTTGGTCTGGGATATGATAATAGTAGTTGAAAGACAGACCGTAAAAGTACAAGGCGTGGGGAATGAGTTGTGATAAAATATCCAAAAAAAAAAAAAAAAAAAAAAGGATGTTGCCAACGATGGTATTGCTGAGTGGCACGACGACGGAGGCCACTCTTTCGTGACGATGCAGCGAAGGTGCTGACAAAGACGATTTGGCGCAATCTTTACATGTCGTCATCACCATCATGGTGCAGAGTGACTATGAGAGATAGAACACGATCGAGAAGGAATACAGAGTGAGACTTTGACTCCATCAAGCGCTGCAAACTGAATCGCTCGACAAGAAAGCAAGTGCACGTACCTGAACTAAAGTTTGCAAACAAGTTCTTGGTTCCTGGTTGTTGTAGGATAAGCTCCTCCTGATCCATGTCCAAACTCATACTCTCTTGCATCTTTCGGAAGTTGATCGCGTCCGCTCCATAGCTCTGTGCCGGAATAATTGGCGGCGTCAGATGGCGGAGCAAAGCCCAGTTGGTGGTTTTGAAGAACGCGTGCGATTTGACGTCACTGGCGCCAGCGCCAGATCCTAACCGGAATTGTTCGTCCTTTATCAAAAGCTTTCGTATCACATCCTTGCAAAGTGCTGAAGTTGTTTGAGCGCCGGCATGCTCTGGAAATGGGATGTCGTAGGTGAGAACGGAGTGAAAAGTTTGATTCTTATCCTTGCCTTTGAATGGAGTAACGCCAAAGAGCATCTCATACATGAGAATACCTAAGGTCCACCAGTCCACCGCAGAGGTATGCCCTGTTCCTTTGATCACCTCCGGTGCAATATATTCTACATGAGACAAAAGAATAAGGCTGTGTTAGCAAAGGTTCTCTGTCTCGCCTGCGAACATTTTCTGGAGCGAAAGGGTCTCATCTCCAGTGTACCTTCTGTGCCCACAAAGCTATTGGTCCTCAGATTGGCGATGCAGGCTTTTGTGTCAATTGCTGGCGGCATGGAGGGGATCGCGTTCATCACCACAGTTGGATCTCCAGCTGGCGAGGATTGTTTTGACAGGTCGAAATCCGTCAGCATGATATGACCGGTCTGATGCAACAGAATGTCTATTGTTCATGTGCGTGAAATAGTGAAATAGTGAAATAGTTAGAACAAAAAGGCACACAGCTTATCTTGAAAACAAGGGAAATTCATATGCGGACACATACTCTCTGGCTTAAGATCGCGATAGATGAATCCCATCAAATGAAGATACTCCAGTGCGGCAATGACCTCTGCGGCGTAAAACTTGGCATCTTCCTCCTTTAGGCATTTTCCAGGCCGAGTTTGCAAGGCTATGGAGTCAAATCAAGATTCACGTTATTAGATGGCTGTCGCATCATTGCACGGTACAGTTGAATCAAGTGCTGGCCTGGTGACATCCAGCTTACCTCGAAAAAACTCGCCTCCCATGCAGTATTCCATGCACAGATACAGGTAGTCCTCTGACTGGAACGAGTGGTACAGCGTGACAATGAAAGGGTGGTTGGATGTTGCAAGGATCTCTTGCTCCGCAAACGCACGCTTGATCTTGTTTCGCTTGATCATCTCCTTCTTTGACAAGACTGGTGAGCAAGAGCAATGAATTGTCAGAGATGATAGATAGATGGTGAGTGGATCCTTATCGGACACAAGCAAATGCGGCCTCTATTGAGAGAGACGGCAAAAGAAGGCAGCGGGATGCAATTGTTCCTGCGTGCGGGATCATACCTTTCATCGCGTATAGTCTCTCTGTATCCTTTTGTCGGACGAGGTAAACCTTTCCCACGTCGCCCTTGCCCAGAAGTCTGATTTTGACAAAGCTACTCGGAGTCACCTCGATAGATCGCTTCTTGATCGAGTTTGCGGAGTATGTCCTTCTGAAGTTGCCAGCGCGCCGAAGATCCAGCGTCGAGCCATTGGGACTATTGGGGATGTTGAGGTGGAGTCCGTTGAGCTTGGCGTTGAGATAGTTGGCTGTGGTGGCTGTGGTGGCGGTCATGGTGGAGTTGAGGGTTGAGTTCGACCTTGCGGCAGGTGAGGATGGATTGTACGGTCCTAAATGACTGCTGGCGCTTGAGCTCTTGTTTCCTTTTTGCCTGGAGTCTTCCAGGGCAGGGGTGGAGGCGACTCGTCTAAGGAACTTTGTAGAGTCGGTGGAGGGGACGAGAGAGAGGGTCCAGGTTAGCAACTGCATGGCTGGGCTGGGTTGCTTGGAGCTGTTTTGAGGATGAGAGGGAGGGACAAGGAAAAGAAAGAGAAAGAAGGGAAGAAAGGAGAATGGAGTGAATGTGTTGACAAGGGAAGAAGGAATCAGGCGTGTGTGCCAGCACAAGAGACAGGCGTGCCTGCCTTGGCAGTCTGTGTCTGTGTCTGTGTCTATGTCTGTGCTGTGCCTCTTTGCTGCACACCCGTATTAATAGCCCGGTTTACCCGTCGTCTCCTTTCGAGCAAGCACGCAAAGCATGGGTGGGCAACAGGGACAGCTGCAGCGAGATGGGCAATGCAGCTCTCTGTCTGTGGACATGGAGGGGCAGGGTGACTCGAGCCGAATGGAGCAAAGAGTGCACAAAAGGGATCTCTCTCTCTTTGCTGTCATTTCTCCTTTGGGAGAGAGAAAGGGACAGCAGAGGCACACAGAAATGAAATAAAAAGAGAGAGCGAGGGTCCGATCACCCTGTTTCACCGACGTGTGCGGTCATTGAGTCGCGATATTCTTTTTTGTCGTTCCTGCCTGCCTGTCTGCCTGTCTGCCTGTCTTTCCTGTGCTCCTGTGGTCTGTCTGGTCCCTCTGCTCTGCCTGTCTAGCCTGCCCCCTTTCTCGGTGTGTTCCTGTCATGGTGTTGCCATGGATGGGGAGGGGTGTTTCTCTAATACTTACAGACTTGCGGCTGGTGTTGTTGTTGTTGTTGTTGTTGTTGTTGTTGTTGTTGTTGTTGTTATAACGGGATGGAACTTGAGGGGACGAGGGCAAGGAGGAGGACAAGTCGTGCTGGGGAGGTGTGTGGGGGTTGAACTGGTCCTTATACTTGCGGTTACTATTGTTACCCCCGTTACTCCCAAACTTGAAGAACGACTTGAGCTTCGAGGGCAGGTGTGTTGAGACGTACGAGGGTGCGGGTGATGCGATGATGGTGAGCGAAGACGAGGAACTGGGCGACGGCGAGTACGGGGTGCAGTCAGAGGAGGGAGGCATGATGAATAAAAAGAAGAGAGGGAAAAAAAAAAAGAGTTTGCTTGCTCAAAGTTCACGTTAAAGGAACAGAGCAGGGGAGGAGGATGAAGGCCTGTGTCCAAAGGGTCGTAAGCGCAATTGCTTGTGCGAGGGAGACGAGGGACAGAAAAACAAATAAATGAACGGAAGCGACGGGATGAGAGCAGAGAAGGCAACACAACACAACAACAGAGTGGAGACTGAAGCCTCGTTGATGATGACCGAGAGGAATGCTAGCCAGTTGGCGTCAGTGAAGTGAATAGGATGAACGGGTAGCAACGAAGGTGAGGGTGAGGGAGGAGAAGGAAAGCGACGAACGAGAAGAGAAGGATAGTGGCACGGAGGAGAAGGAAGGAAGACGGAAAAGAAGAAGACTGTTCGAAACGAAGGAAGAAACAGGAAGGAAGAACCCCGTTGGACCGTCGACGACGACGACAAGTAAATTAGCAATCAAACAGCTGGTTTAATAAAGGCCGTTGCCACAAAAAACCGTGGACGCCTGCAGGCGGGTCGTGTCTGGGGTTATTATTGGACGGAGACCAACAGCGTGTGGCGAGCTTTGGGCAAGGATATGGACAGGCGCCGTAGGAACCAGAGCAAGCACTTGCTCTCACTTATTTCAGTCCTTCTTCAGGTCTGTGGGTAAACAAAGAAAACTCCAAGCAAAGGTCCGGTTGGGGAGGTGCAGTGGAGACTAATGGTTGTGAATGAGAGAGAATGAGGAAAGAGATGAAGGAGCGAGCAAAAGGTAGCTGCTAGTCCTGACGGCGGCCTTGCTGGCTGGGTTGGTCGTTGGGCCGTTGTCTGTGTCCTTCTCCTGCTTTTGTATGAGAGAGGCAAAACAAAGGAGTCCGGTTTGTGCAGACAGTGGACAGAGGGCAAGGTGCCGTGTCAAACAGGAGGCCCCTTGGATGGATGACAAGTCTTGGGCTTCTCCTCCGTCTCCCCCTTGTCCTGCATGTACCCTCGCCCGACCCCCTTGGCCGTTCGTTCCCTCCCTTTTTTTGCACAGCGTAGTGGCGACCAGTGTCTGTTGGGATCGAGCAGCCTTTGCGCCCAACCCGGCCCTGGTGGCAGCGCGCTAGCCCGGAATGGAACGACGACAAACAACGCGTTTGCACTGCAGGAAGAGAAGCGAGGACCAGGAACCAGACTCAGCAAAGTCGCGTCTGTGGAGATTTGCGCCCATTCTCACAGACCCGGTGAGCTGCAACGCTGGTCACGGGAGGATAGGATCGTCCGCTCGCATGCGACCGATTGGCCCACTCACATCCGAGGAACAGAACAGAACAGGGCAGAGAAATGCTCCTTCTTCTTGTTATTCTTCTTCTCTCTGGCTCTCTCGTCCTTGTCGTCCTCTTCCATCCTTCTTCTTTCCTTCTTTCAGCCTTCTCGCAAGCTCCTCTCCACTCTCCTCTCTTTCTTTTCCCCCTCAACCCTCTCCACTCACTCACTCTCCACTCTCCTTCTCATCCCGACTGTGGGCTCAGCATGGCATCTAACGCATCAACAATCGCAAAGGAACGCATCCAGCACATTGCCAACACCATCGGTGGTCCCTCTTCGGCCCCTGCTCGTTCTTTGGCTCATGCCCCTCGTAAGACTTGCACTCATTGACCCTCGTCGCTGCTCATGTCTATTGACAAACGCGTATGATGTCCATTCATACTTTTTTTTTCTACTCCGATACAAAAAAAAAGACCGCGTCAATCCCTCGTCTTCGGCCGCCAACAGGTCCGAGTTGAACCCTGTCCATTTTCTCGCCCGAAGTTCAACCATCTACCCTTCTAAAGTTGCCGTCGTCCATGGAGAAAGACGTTATACGTACAAGGAACTTAATCAGCGCTCTGTGGCCTTTGCTTATGCACTAAAGTCGCAGCTGTCGATCGGCCGAGGGGACAGAGTCGCCATCATTGCCCCTAACATCCCAGCATTGCTGGAGGCTCACTTTGGTATCCCTGGCGCCAATGCAATTATCTGCGCCATCAACACCCGTCTGGCCCCTGCGGAAGTTGCCTATATCCTGGAGCACTCTGGCGCCAAGGCCGTTCTTTGCGATCAAGAGTACCTGGGATTAATCAAGGATTCAAAGTTGCCGAGAGTAGTCATTGAGGACTCGGGATTGCCTTCAGATCCCTATGAACAGTTCTTGGCCAAGGGAATGCAGCAGGCCCAGACTCTCGGTTGGAGTGGGTTGGAGCAGACAGACAACGAGGATGATGGAGTTTCCATCTGCTACACAAGGTATGACAAACAAAGGTGTGAGAAAAAACAAAAAAAACCAAAAGGAACAGGGTCCCCGCAAGTGAAGGAGAGCACAGAAAATCGGCGCTCTTTACAAGAGCCTTTCTTGAACACCACTGATTGTCTAATCCACTTCATGCATCCTTTCTGTTCAATTCCAAACCACACTAGTGGCACCACTGGAAAACCAAAGGGAGTTCTCTACACCTATCGCGGACTTTATCTTTCGGCCTTGGGCAATGCCATTGAGGCCCAACTGAACCTAAACTCTGTGCATCTGTTCCTTGTGCCACTCTTCCACGCCAACAGCTGGATCTTCCCGTACGCCGTAACAGCCATTGCAGGTAATAAGGAAGAAAGACCGGAGCAACTGTGCCATTCTTCTTTTCTACGGTTCATTGAACAATCTTTCCACTGTCCTTGACTAGCAACACATGTCATGATCCGCAAGATCGACTATGACCACATCTGGAGGATTCTGAAGACCGAGAATGTCACCCACATGAACGGGGCTCCGACTATTATGATTCAGATTGTGCACCACCCTGACGCTGTCAAGATGCCTAAATCCATCACCTGCACCGTGGCAGGATCTTCGCCAACTTCGACTTTGATTGAGCGCATGAAAGAATTGAACCTGGATATCTGCCATGTCTATGGACTCACAGAGACATATGGACCCATTACAAAGTCCTATCCTCAGCCAGGGTTCGAGAACCTGTCCTTGGCGGAACGTGCCCAAAACTTGGCGCGACAGGGACATGTCTATTTGGTCTCGGATGATCTGCGTGTGGTCGATACGGAAATGAGGGATGTGCCCTGGAACGGAAAGGATGTGGGCGAAGTCGTCTTCAGAGGCAATTTGGTTATGAAGGGATATCATAATGATCCTGAGGCAACCGCCAAGGCCTTCTATGGCGGCTACTTTCACAGTGGTGATCTTGCAGGTGAGTTTTTTTTTTTTTCTGTTGGACATATCCTCCCCGGCAGCGTGCTGATAACATTTTCCTTATCGACTCTGCACCCATTAGTTCGTTTCCCCGATGGATACATTGCAATTCAGGATCGACAAAAAGATATTATCATCAGTGGTGGTGAAAACATTTCGACTGTAGAAGTCGAATCCTGTATCTCACAACATCCCTCGGTCTTGGAGGTCGCCGTGATAGCGGCCCCGAGCGCCCAATGGGGAGAGACACCCAAGGCTTTTGTGATCCTCAAACCTGGATTGAGCCAGGACAAGATCGTGGACGGTCCTACTCTTATCGCCTTTTGCAAGGAGCGCATAGCCGGATTCAAGTGCCCATCTTCGATTATTATTGTCAAGGAACTGCCAAAGACGAGTACCGGGAAGGTGCAAAAATATGTTCTTCGGGAGCAGGAGTGGAAGGGACATGCCAAGCGCATCAACTAGAGATAGATCCTCTTTTAGCACCTAATAAAAGATGAACTGCCATGGGGTTCCGTGCCATATTCATTCTTCCATGCTCCCCTTGAGTACGACATAATAAAATCCTAGACCATCCTTCCCCCCAAACATACTTGCTTCGCCCAAAGTTCAAATCTCTTTGAATACACGCCCGTCTTTAAATTCTCCAATCTACATGTCATTCTCCAACAGATCCAATGTTTTCTCCATCGAAAATATCAAGTAATGTTTTTTAGAGCAGAAGGTGAGCTTTTATTTTCATAACATCCTGACAGGAGTCCTGACGAAATAATCCAGCAACCCACCCATCCACGCCACAAAGGGGCTTCTAAGAAGAAACCCTTTAACGGTAGCGGCGGAGGGAGAGAGTGTTGCGTCTCTTCCAGTTGGCGCGACGACCGGAACCAATGGTCTTGTGGAAGCCGTGGCCCTTTCCGAAGCCACGGTTCTTCTTGGTGGCCGAGGTAAGACCGCGAGCCTCACGACGCTTGTGGACGGGGTTGACGATCCAGTTGATGCGGGCATCGCGGCGGATAGCCTTGTGGGAAGGATCGACCAAGATGACCTCGAAGTACTTGTAGGTCGAGTCCTGGTTAACCCAGTACGAGTTGAGGACACGCAAGTTTCCGCACTTGCGTCCAACACGCTCCTCAGCGGTGGCCTGGAGGGAACGCTGGTACTTGAGCTGGTTAACTCCGTGTCCACCGGGCTTGCCGAAGGTGGCACCCTTGGCGACGGGCTTTTTGCGACCACCACGACGAACACGGATACGGTAGATAACGTATCCCTGCTTGGCCTTGTATCCCAAACGACGGGCCTTATCGGGGCGCGAAGGGCGGGAAGCGCGGTGGATGACGTTCAACTGGCGGTACTCCCAGCAGCGAACGCGAAGCAAGAAACGCATAACATCCGACTGCTTCTTCTTGGCCAACTCCTCGAGGTACTTGTAAGCTCCCATTTTGTCTAATGGTTGAGAAAGATGAAAAGATTGATCAGATTTCTGAAATCTTGCTTTTTTCCTTTGACTGAATCCGAGCGATCGAATCCTCATAGTTGTATGTGTTGCGGTATTGCTTTCGTTATTGTTGTTGTTGTTGTTGGATAGAAAGACTCTTTGTGGTTGTTGAGAACATGCAATGAGGATCAGACAAGATTCTGGAAACCGATCCTTGTCAACGATGACGGTCGAAAAAGAAAAGATTCCAACAATTGCCATTGATACGATCGTCCATTCGAGAACAGCAATCCATTGATGTTGTAGGGTTGATCCATGAGCTTGGATAGATGGATGGACGAACTCCTGATGATGGATGGATCAGATGTGGTTGGATCCTGGTGGGTGCACACACCTTCTTTTGGATAAGTGAAAAGGAAGATCAAACCGACCGCCAGGGCTCAAAGCTTCTTATTCTACAAAAATCAAAGCCACACCCATCAAGTCACGTGTATTTTGAAAGAGCGCTTGGTTGAAACTTTTAAAACTTGCATGCATGCATTATTTCCCGCAAACACGCCGTTCAAACTTGAACTCACACAGCAATGAGCCACTGCCACGACGAAGCACATGCACACGGGCACGGACATGGACACGGCCATCATGGACATGGACACCATGACCATGACCATGACCATGACCATGACCATGACCATGACCATGACCATGACCATGACGAAGCACCTGATTCAGGCCTGGTCCACGAGTCCCTCTACCAACGTATCGACCATGACAACGTTGTCTGCCTGAACGAGAGTGAACGGGGTCAGGGAAGAGATGTGCTCAAGCCATGGCACGAGAAGATGGATGATACCAAGGTAACTATCTTCTGGGAGACGACGCAATAAGAAAAGGCAGCTTGATCTGGAATAACAGGGGGAGGTCTTGTCCAAGGCCGCAATTCATGCAAGCGCGCTAGAACGCGGATCGCTCAACATATCATGTCACCATTAGATTCTCGAAAGTGACGCCGACGAACAACTCATCTTGAGAATACCGTAAGTGCACCCCAGGTATCCCTACGGGAAACACCGTATCTATACGGCAATGATCAGAGATGAATGACTGAACGATTGAACAATGATTCTCCTGCTGATGCTGATGCTACCGCTGTTGACTAGATTTACGGGGATGGTCAAACTAAAGTCCATCACCATCAGATCCGAACCTGGCGAGACTGCTCCAAAAAAGATGAAGGCGTAAGAACTCTTGCTTGAACCACTCCCTCAACGTCCGACACCCTTCTATACTAAACCTTGCTCATTTCTATCTGCACGTCCTTCCCTTCCATACCAGATTTGTTAACAGCGACGACCTGGACTTTGACAATGCGGAATCATCAACTGCAACACAGGAATGGGATTTGGTCGAGGACACTCATGGACAAGTCGCCGAATACTCGACCAGGTACAGACAGCCATGATGTCATTCTGATAATTGTTGTTGTTTTAGCACCAAGTTGGATGAGATTCTAGGCTAAATCCTCTTTTCATATTGGATCGGAACAACAGAGTGGCCAAGTTCTCGAGCATTCGCAGCTTGACCTTGTTCTTTGGCGAGAACTTTGGTGGCGATACCACACGGATCAGCTTCATTGGACTCAAAGGAGAATTCTCGGAGGTAGGACATGGATTCATGGCAGGATATAGCGCCGGAATGGTGTGGGAAGAGGCGTGTTTGTTACCCAATGGTCTTTTATCTAACTCTTTTCTACTTGGAATTGATGACAGTTCAAACGCGATCCTATTATCACTGTATACGAACTGCAAGCCAATCCAGCAGATCACAAGGTTCCAGGAACCGAGGATTCCCTTGGTCATGAAATTGAATAAACCCAGGCACAATCTTCAATTGCTCGAAATTGCCCTGTGCCCCCCATGTTGCCAGATATGAAACGAAGGAAAAGTTTTATCCAATGACTGGTTTTTGTTTGTATGTTTTCTTTAATGATGAGAATGGGGGGGCAATGGATGAAGTAGACAAAGGATGCCATGCGTGAAAATAACAGATTAAAACAGGAAATGAACGAACGACATCTATTTGGCGAGGGCGGCAATCTTGAAGCGGTCCGAGTTGCTATCCAACCAGCTGGAAACACGCTCATAGACTGCAAAAGTAACGGCCTGACCTGGGGCCACACGGAGGACACGAGGGGTGACACCCTTGTAGAAGGCCCTCCAGCCCTCGTTCTTCAAAATTGAGCCGTTCACGTCGGTGAAACGAGCCCAGCCGCTCAAGCCCTCAGGGTTGGGAGTCCTTTGAATACGGGTCTTGACAATATCAATGGGGTTGTTGACCAAGGGACCCATTGCACCAGAGATCAAACCAATTGTTGCAGATTGGTAGCCGGGCAACTCTGTAATATCCTGGAGACGTTGGAGGTAGCCCTTCAAGAAGTGGTAGGTGGGGAAGTTGGCGGCTTGGTTACTGGCTTGACGCAAAGAGGTCAAACCGACACCTCTGTACAAGGCTCCGAAACCCTCCTCCCGAACGACAGTGAAAGCACAGTGGGCGGCGTTGCGGTACTTTGGCACATCTAGAGGATCAGCCATCGAGTGTCGCTGGGCCTGAAGACGAATCTTGACCACGTCCATGGGGGTGACGACCAACACGGCCTCTGTAACACCCGCGAGCAAACCGGCTAATCATTCCCAAAAGAAAATAGATGAGATGGATAGAGAGCGTAGGTGTCAGTGCCTTGGGGTTGGGAGGGGCTAGGAGCAGTTAAGGAGTTGTGCGGACAGAACCGATGAAAAAAAAGTCCAGCAATAAGAAATCAAATTGCCCCTCCAGCGTGGGAAAGTAAAAAAAAATCGTGTGCTCACCAAGCACGTCTTTTTTTTTCCCATCGCCCAAATGTTGCCAACGGCTCCCCTTTCTGGTTTTTTTTTTTGGGTTGTGTCGCCCACTCAAAATAAAACTAGGAGTCTGCACAAAGTGGGTATTCGAGCTGCTCAACCTCCACCCCACTTTTTGTCGTCGTCGAGTTTTGCGGACTTGGGCCCACTCAAGCGCTTTTGTGGTGACCAATTTACAATTAAAACGAAAAAGCCCTTTTGGGTTTTGGTACGTTTGTCTGTACAAAGACTTACCCCACAAATTGTTTGTCTTCCAGGGCTTGCCGTCCTTGTCGACCATCATATCCTTGTAAAACTGGAAGGTAGTGAATCGGATAGCCATCTTGGGCACAATACCGGCCGTGACAGCTCCGAGACCCTTGTAGAGGGCTAATGGTGACTCCCTCTGAATAATACGCATGCCAACGCTCAAGAATGATGGTGCCTTGGCTCCCTAGAAACGTGAAAGCACAGCCGTTAATATCACAAAAGGTCAATCCATCCCCCTCCCTTTTCACTTTGGTTGTCATCATCTTCAGCCATTACGACTTCTAGCTGATGATGGGATCCGTGTGCTCGCAAAGTGTTCAAGAATAGGATTCTCGTTTTTTTTAGCAGGCAAATTGTCCTGTTCCTGTTTCCCCAGCTGAGCCCTGATTCCCCAGATTTTTTTTTTTTTTTTTACGTTCCTGAACCTCGCCCATCTTTGCTGCACCCCTCATCTAGGGCGCCATTGTCGACCCACTCCATGGTCCATGGAAAGGAGCATTCTCATTCCTGCAAGCACGCAAGATGTCTACTGCTCCCCTCCCCCTCCTGACTGTCCTTTTTGTTTTGCCGAGGTTTGTCGCTTTTTTGGTGGTTGGCAGTAAAATAGAAGAAGAAAATGCCAAAGTAAAAAAAAAAAAAGGAGGAAGGAAGGGTAGACTTACTCCTGCGTTTCTCGGGACATTCTTCGCCAATTGCATGCGGACTTTGATGGTATCCAAGGGATGGCAGATCAAAGCTTCCATGAATCCTGCAGATCCACCTGCAATCAAGTTTGTCAAGGGGGACTTCCTTTCTCTGGCGGCCATGGTTGATAAGCGACTTCTTTCTAGATGTGAGGATTGTTTCGGTGGAAGGGAAATCCGGCAATGAGGTGTTTTCCGTGTCAAGCAAAATTGGATCGACGCTGAGGACGTGTGAAACGGATCAGATCAGATTAGAGGGGATTTTTTTTTTCTGAAGGTGGAAGAGTGGGGAGGGGTTGGATGAATGATCCTGGAGAGTGGAGAGAAGGAAAAAGGAAAGGAAAGGAAACAAACAAACAGGACGGAGAGTGGTAGAAGGGTGAAAACAAAAAGAGAGAGAGAAAGAGAAAAGGCTAGGAGATTTATTTATACGAGTAACTGGGTGGAGAGAGAAAACGGCAAGTCCAAGAAGGAAAGAAAGAACTGGTAGGGGGAACGAGTAAGAGTGAGATCAAGATGTGAGCACGTCCAAAGAAAAAAAACTAGAAAGTGGGAAAGTGCAGAACGTGGGGTACCTTGTCACCAATGAACGACAACGTAACTCACTGGGCCAAGAGTTGGCTGGTATTTTCCCTCGCCTGCCCCTCCCGTCCCTGTGCCCGATTGACATGTGGGAGAGGGAGGGAAGGGGGGAGCACATCACGTCTTTGCTAGTCGTGCTCCTTGTGCACTCCATTCATTGTCACCTCCTTCACCCTTTCTGTCTTTAGCACCATGGGGCAGTCCTTGACCACACCGATGAATGGCTCGGGCCGAGCCTTGGGTGTCGGGGATATCCAGCCGTAAAAATATTATATAGCTGAAGGACGTGGACGTGGACGTGTCCGTGGCATCGGACTTATTCGACCGATCAGTCCGACTCTGGACCGGCACAGACTCAATTTTTCGTTGGGAACAATACGATCCCCGACACCGTGCCTGCCTGCGCACTGTTCGAGTCCACGGTGCGGAAAAAAAACCCCTCCCTCCATCTCCTCCTTCACTCCTTCAGCCCGGCTCCGGGATGTTGTGCAGCATACGAAATGGTGGCACTTTGATCTGTTGGAGCACGCCACTGTGACTGACAGGAAGCAAATGCTTGATCCTCGGCGCCCTGCACTGCACAAAGTATCTTTGCGCTCTCATCTTTCAAAAGAACACCGAAGGTGAATTGAAAACCGCGGATCTTTTTATTCTCTCGACTTTACGTTTTAATTCCTAGCAATCAAGTAGCCATACTTGTTACGGAAGCACTCCTCGACGCTCTGTTGCTCCTCCAAAGTCAGCTCGTCTCTGCATCCGTCAAACACGTAGCGGCAAGACATGTAGTCCTCGTATCGGCCAGAATGCATGGCACGCCTAGAGTTGGTAGTTTTCATCCACAGGACGGACCACGGATAGATGGGGAAGGTGGGGGAACTCGGTCAGTTCAAGATTGCATCAACACAGAATGCCTGGGTATATTGCCTTCATCCCCCCTCTTCTCCTCTCACGCCCTTCATTATTCTCCAACATCAAATGCCAGCAAACCACTTTGAACTCTGCTCAAAAAACTTGAGACGAAAGTCAAAGGCCCCTTAAGGGCTGTCAACATACCATTCTTCCAGAGAGAAGGCGTCGTGATGGTTGCGGAACATCCGGTACAACGTCCGCTTGCAGGGGTACCATCTGCTGGACGCGACTACAGGCCGACATAAAAGATGATGGTAAGTATGACTAAACAATAGGAATCCAAGGATATACACCAAGCACAACAAGACTTACCCGAGTCAAAGAATAGTTGGACACCTTCGTGAGTACCATTGACGAGCATCTGGATCTTGATCTTTGGCAGCTGCATGCTCAACTGTGCACAGGCCGTGACCAGTCGACCTCCAGCGCCACCTCTGAACTTGGATTCGATCAAGATACCCGCTGCCACTTGAGGATCCTCCGTCCTCAAAAAGATGCCAACTGTCGCATTCTTCTTGGATTCCAGGTAATCAGACTCTGCCTGGGCCACGACTTCGTTAATCATCTGGTACATCTTTCCCTGCTGGATAGACGACAAAAACTGGATCGCTTCATCATCTTCGCTATCCACCACGGCATCCTCTCCCTCTGTCTCGCTACCAACGGCGGTGGCCAAGGTGTGCTCAAAGGGAGTCATGAGATCCTCAGCCGACCGACGATATGCGTTCTTGGTGTGGGCAAACGACTGGAGCAAAGTCGCCAACCGAATCTTGGGCGAGTATCTGGCAAAGAATTCGTCCGCGAGTTGGAAAGGAGGCTTGGTTCCAAGGCGAGTGGACAACACCTCGGGAAAGAGAACGTCATCCATTGGCGACTCGGCAACGGTCAAGAGTCGAAGGATCTTGTCCACACCATTCGACACCGCTCTCTGAATAATTTCCAGTCGCTTCAAAGAGCTCTCTGACAACTTCCAAGCCACACCGTCAAACGCGGGGACATTGAACTCAGGAGCTGTCAAGGGTTCATCTGAGATGGAGAGGTTCGAGGCAACCTCGGTAACAACTTCCACTTCATCCGACTCGGCCTTCACCAGGTTTTGCTCCGCCCGAGCCTTCTTGAACAACTCACGGTAAACGTTCTCAACTCCTGCATTGGCGCCCTGTCTGTCCAAGGCTGCCGTGTACGCTGCGTACTTTTGGCGGTAAACAACTCCAGGCTGGTGGACATCTCGCTGGTGATCAATGCTAAACCAGTCCTTGACATCACCCATGAGGTCCTCCGTGACCTTCCAGGTCATGTCGCGGCGAATCTGCTCCTCGACCATGAACACCTCGAGCTGGGGCATCCAGTTACGAATCTCTTCCGCCGAAATATCACCCGCACGAACGGCGCAGATCGCATGGGCAATCAAGACATAGACGTTGTTCACAACATCAACGGTGCGTGAGGTATGGGAGGTGACAAAGCCCTCAATCAGCTTCTTGGTGTTCTCACGAAGGGACTGGGAACCGCGGTAGATCGCATCACAGGTCTGGAGGATCAACTGGATCTGACGCTGCTTGAACTCTGTCATGGGGTGGGACTCGAGAGCCTTGATCAAAACCAAGAAAGGGACAGTAGTGGCCTGGCTGTACGTGTATCCTGTCGCATCCAGGGTCACAACGTATCCCATGATGGGCTAGATGGCGAGAAAAATTGACCAAAATTGGATTAAAATCAAGCTTCTATGCATCAACCTGGTGAACCAAGAATAAAAGGGTTCAAGTTCTTACCTTCATTCGAAGTCTTGCGACCTTCCAATGATCTTCGTTAATATACAAAGGCAGGACAGCAGTGATGCTCTCATGAGCGAGTCCAGGGGCGATACTGGCATCAATGTTTCTGTCAAAACCACCGTGCACATTCTCGGGCGTATTTGTCGCCAACGAATGTCCCAACGCCATCGTGAACATGGACGAGGTCAAATACGTTGGGAAAATGGACTTGATCACCATCTGAGAGGGGTCGGCAATCGCGCTCACGCTTCTTGACACGTCCAAGGTCATACACAGGCAATCCTCCTCCCTCAATGCATCAACAAAGCTGTTGGTTGAGAAGGCACACGACAACTCTCGAAGGGTTTCCTCCGGCGTTTCGGCTTCCATCTTGTCGAGATTCAAACCTTCTACGATCTTGGTAACCTTCTCGTCCAGCTCTGCAAACAGGGACATGTTCTTTCCAGCACGGGCATCCAACTTCGCCTTGAGCTTAGATTCGTTGATCTGCCCATAGGCGAGGGCGTTGAAAGTAGCGAGACTGGTGTTCGAAATGGATCCTTGCTTGTGAGCGTCGGCCTTGAGGGCCAAGAAAGATTGCAGGAGGGACCGCGTCTTTTGACATGCAACCATACAAGTCTCGCGCTGAGGCTTGTTCTTGATTCGAACCGAGATTGAGGACATGAAGCCCAAGGTCTTGCCGTAAGCTTCGGTCTCGGCATCGATCCCGCGCATCTCGGATCGCTTCTCCTCCGCAGTACGCTCGCTGGCATTGACCTGGTTGATACGCTCGACCAGGCGCAAAAGTTCTGGCTGGATATAATTTGCCATGCTCAAGATTCGACGTTCGTCCGACTCTAGCAACCACTCCACCTCAATTTCATGAACGGGTGCAGCCGACGTAGTGGCCACAAGATCGTCGCCTGATGGAGCACCCCCCTGATACTCTCGCCACTGAATTGTGTTTCCGTTAAAGACACGGTCGCGCAAGACCACGGATCCTGTTAAGCCATCCGCCTCCAACTTGACAGGGATCCAGCTATTATCTGCTTGCTGTGTAGATCCCTCTTGGTTACCATCTTCCTTGTCGGTTGTTGATGCTCCGTTCTCACTGCTCCTGATCTCAATCTTGCGCATCTGATCCATGGCGGTATCACCCAACAACTCCAGGGTCTTTGACATAGAGGTCTCGATCGCATCCAACTCTCTAATGTACTGGAAGCAGCCACTCTCAGATCCTGCATTGGTCAACCAGCTCAACAACTTTGCGTCATGTGAGGCAGTGAATCCAAAGCTGTGCACAGTCGACTCTAGCCGAGGGGTGTCCTTGAGCAATTTCTCAAACTCAATCTTTGCAGTCGTCAGGTTGGCAGCGTCCATATCCTCCCCGTCGGTGAAGAAGAACAAGGTCGAGGCAATGTCGACGTTATCCTGTCCCACTTCTTGAATCCGTGCCTTAGTCTGAGTAATGACCTGTTGGAACGCAGACGCAAAGCTGGTGCCTAGAAGAGGGATATATTGATGGGGAACGACAAAAAAAGAGTAAGTACATAAAAATGATATCGTCTGTGAGCCGCTCACACCCTCTCTTCTTGCAGAGGCAGTGCATTTTTTCTTTGCGGCTGGCACGGGGCTGTCTTTTCTTTCTTACCTCCACCAGCAGCGATTGACCCCATCCATGCAACATCGTCAAGTCCTCCTAGTCGTCGAACCCGACAGGTGTGCGCAAAGAGGAAGATGGTGATCCGGTCCGCGGGGACACCACAGTTGTCGATCAAATGGCTAACCAAGCGCTTCATAGCCTCCTTTGCACAGCTGATCGCGGCTCCAGCCATGGATCCAGAAACATCCAGGCAGATATGGAAAAAGTTCTCCTTGACCACTGGCTTGACAACAGCCCTCTCCTCTTCCTCAAAGGCCACAGAGGCGGGGGGCAATTGAAAGGTCAGGACGCTAACTTTGTCATTGTTCTCCAGAGGGTGGAACGCTTGACAAAAACCGTCCATGGGGGTTGCTTCAGTACTGGTACTCTTCAGGGACTCGTTATCGCTTTCGAGGGAACCCATGCTGTTTTGAGAAGTGGTTGGCTAACTGGCTGATTGATTGGATTTTAGACGCTGGCTTGCTTTGCTTGTCGTCGTTCTTTTTGAATGGTCAACTGTTGCTTCGGAAAGAGAATGTCCTGTCCTTTTTGGATGTTAAGGAAAAGGTGTTGTTGGTCTGTTGAGAGAGAAAGAAATGGAAGGTCAGAGGGCTCTCTTTTATACCTTGCAGGAGGGCGAAAAAGGCGGGAGGCTTTTTGCCATCCCCTGGTCGACCATCAAACACAAAAAAATCTTTGAGGGTCAGAGATAACGTCCAGGTAAGGAGAGCTGGAGGCGTTCAATGAAGTTGTTTCTACTCAGTGCTGGAAGGATCGGTTGAGGGGGGATTGGAGGCAAAGTGGCGGTGTGCAGACTGCGGCCGACAAGTGCTATTCTCACCACATACAAATGGCAATTGACTCACGGGCAGAAACACCCCCGTCCGCTAAAGAGTCGAGGCCACTCAACGCTCCGCCTCCAAAAAAGCGGTTTTTTGATTTCAAAGTGTTCGAGACATGGAGGCGCGACCTGGCTCTATCGTGTTCCATGGTCTTCTCTCTGTTTTAATAACGATCGGTCAAATAATACACAATTTTATTATACTGGAGGGGCCCACGACGGGCTTGTCCGAGGGTAGAGAGTATCGTGGCCATGCCAACTCCATTGTCTACGGGAAGCCACTCGAGTCATCGTGCTGACTTTGGTTCCGATCATAACCTCCGCGTTCGCAAGGACCCAGGCATCGATCACGGCTGGTCCAAAGATGCCAATCTCTTCCTCTGTAGTATACTTCTCGTGATTAAGTCGCCTCCAGCCCAAACGCGCCATGATATCATGATCCCTCTTGGAGTTGGAATCTGTTGTCACCAGGACAGGCAGTCGTCTGTGTAGTTTTGGTCCTCCTTGCTGACTTTCTTGGCCAGAATTCTTGGTCGCCCATTGTTGAGCCTTCTCCACGGCCTCTGCATACCGCCCCAAGGGAACCATGCACTCCAAGCTAGGCTCACTCTCTGACTGTTGCAAATGCCGGCACTTTTGCCAGATGTCCCCTCTCCGAATATGGACAGCGATGAACTTGCCATCGTCTCTGCTTTCGGGAGCCCTATTCCTCACTAAACGCGTCGCGTACTCGTCAATCTTTTCCGTGAAACGGAAATGTTGGCCGACCGCGTCCCAAGACCGCCTGCCCAAGGGGTCCTTTAGCTTGAAGGTGTGACTCAAAAACAACATAGATTCTGGGAAGGTCTTGTAGCGATCGACCAGATCATCCATCGTCACCACATCTTCCAGAAACAGGTTGTCCTTTGCTCCGATCTTTAACCGATCATACACGGTCGTATTGGGATCCCTCTCGGGCGGGCGGACAAACTTGGGTCGGAACAAGAACTGGCGCAAAAATGTCCTTTCCGTTGTGTGGATCGACTCCGAGTCCCCAAAGCCATATATGACTTGACACTTTAGGTCCTCTGCCAAGAGATTCCAAGGCGTGTAAGGATGGAAGCCCATCCGAGCTTGTTCCCGACCTATTGCTTCCTGCTCATGGGTCAAGGGTCGGACGTAACTCCATTCCAGGACTGGGACTCCTGTTTTTTTCGTGAATAGGGTAAGGTTGAGTACTTCGGACCAGCGCTGGTTGGAATTGAGGTTGTCGTGGGAGTTGGTCGTCATAGGCGGGAGGATGAGAGTTCGGTTGAGTCGCATGGCGACATAGGCCGCGTTCTCCAGAGCAATGAACTGTTGTGACCGACACAGCAAGCAAACAGTTAGGAAACTACAGAGAGGAAAGCGAAGACCATTGCTCTCATGCATCATGCACAGCAGGGACAGAACCGACGATCTAGCTCAGAAAAAAAGGAACTTGCCTGATTCGTGAGACCAGCGTAGGTCAAAAAGCCAAGGTATCGGCCAGATGGGTCCAGGTGGGTCACCGGCTTGGGCACATCCTCGGGTCTGATTGTCGAGCCAGCGATAATACCGACCTGGGAGTAAGCATCCTGCTCCTGCTGTTGTTGGAGATCCGTCGTTGGGGTTTGTATCCGGGGATTCGAAGATTCCTCAACTCGGGGCTCAGATGTGGGACGAAGAGGCTGCACATGGTGCAGGAGGACAGGAGGATCGTCGCCCTGAATTTGGCTGTGAGATGATGAAGATGAAGAAAACAAGGAAGAGGAGGAAGAGAGCTCTGCTTGGTGGCCTCGGAAGCTCAAGTAGCTGGACGTGTGGAAAAGAGCTGTGCCTGTGACCAGGACCAACGTCGCAGTGAGGACCTTTTTCTTCATCGCTTGGACCCTCGGCTCAAAATGGGACTTTGATACGGTCTAAAAAATAGGAGCCAACAGGACGTGGAAATGGAGGGAGAATGGGGAATGAAGAATGGACTGAATGGAGAGACTCGATTGCAGAGGGAGAGGAGAAGTGAAGTGAAAGAGGGGTTGCACGTAGCGACATCGGCGAGGTGCTGTTGATGCCTGTGTCCACTCTGCCTCACCTTCCTCCCTCCCCTATTTTCGTCCGTTCATCGTGTCTGCTACTGGCTGTGGGCGCACACACGCCTGCACCGCGATGACGAGACACTGGCAGTGCAGGATGATGTCTCCTCCCTTGTTGTCTCTCGTCTTTGATCCTTTGCACAATCCTAAAAATAAAACAAGAACCTCGACTCTCGCGCTGACCTTCTTTCTTCAACGCCAACTTACCGACAGTAAGAATGGAATGGCGTAGACTAAAAACGTTAAGCTTGTACCGCAGATTCAGGCACACACGTTTGCTCGCTGGAAAAGAGGGCCAATGCACCTGCGCCTTTGGCTGGCGCAGACGACAAGGTCAAAGTGGGCAGTGCTCTTTCTGATGTCACTTGAATGACTTTGGGACGCCACCAAAATGGCATTCAGAGTTTCCTCAATGACACTTTCGACGCTTTTTCTTTTTTTACCACTTTACCTGTCAAGTCTTCAATGCCATAACGCCCGATCCTCTACTGCAAAAGCAGGTAGAAGCGAATAATCCAACCATCTTCCACGCCGAAAGTCTTCTGCAGTTGATACTCGAGAGATTGATCTGAAGATGAACAACCAAGGTAGGAAGGAAAATTTTGCACACAGAAGATTTGATCGACAAGAGGAGGTCTTTGGCACATCGTCGCAAGCTTTGAAGACACCAGATTGAACAACTTTTCGAGGACTCCAACAAACATTGAATCTTCGTCTCCATTGACAACGTTTCGCCTTGCGCAGACCCGTTCAGAACCACGAACTGCCTGGGCATGTTGAGGGGCTTACTTGGGAAGGGCCAACATTGAGTCCACCCTCCGGATGAAATATGACATTGTCGCCTTGCGCCGTTATCAAGTAGACCACGAGTCCTTTCCTCCCCCCCTTCTTTCATCTCGACCTGCTCGCTCGGCGAAAGTCTTTGTCATAAACCTGAACAAAGGACTTTGAAGTAACATGCAGCGAGAGTGGAACGGAAGACGAAGGAGAGAGTCATGGTGAGTGATCTCGGAGCAACAAGGAACGCAAGTTGGCGGCGTCCCTCTTTTTTTGTTCGGTCTGTTGCACAGGCGGACAAAAGGAGGAAAGAAATCCGAGAGCTCGGATTTTTCTCACGTTGTGTGGTGTGTCCAGCTGTTTGAGGTTCATTCTCTCGATCACCTCTCTCCTGCTGCCCTCTCTCCCCCACGCAATTAGTCATTTTGCGCGTGCCGCTTTCAAGCTTGACCCAATAAAAGAGAGAGAACCAAACTCTCGGCTTTTTTTTTCCCATTCTCTCTCTTCTTCTTTTTTCTTTCTCAACCATCCTGACCTTTCGCCCACCCAAGGACAACTTGTTCAACACTCGCAATCAGGACCAAGAAAAGATATATCAAACATGGCCGCCGCTTCTGCAGATTATACTCCAACCTCGCACAAGGCTATCAACCAGGTTCACCGCCTGAAGGATCGTGCCCATTACGACGCAGAGACCATTCATGGAATCCTCGACAATAACTTGCTGGCTCATGTCGGATTCACTTTGCCCCCTGGCGCCGCAGATGAGGAGGACTGGCCCTTTGTGATGCCAATGTGCTATGGACGCATTGATGATACGGTCTACCTTCACGGGTAAGAGTGGACCTTTGGAAACTACGGCCCCGTTTTACGGTGGCACTCATCGGTAAACCCTCCCTCCGGCCTTGAAGATCTAATCGAACATTCTTCTCTGATCTGGATAGATATGTCAGCGGGCGTATGATGAAGGCCCTCGCTTCCAATGAACCTCCAAAAGTCTGCATCACAGTAAGAAAGGTTTCTCCCATTTCAACTCGAGAGTTCTTTCGTTCGCCTGTTGTTTAACCCAGCAATCTACACTTCTCGGTCCTAGGTCTCCCAAGTCGATGCTCTTGTTGTGGCCATGTCTCCCTTCCATAACTCAATGAACTATCAATCCGCCGTCATCTTTGGTCACGGTCGCCTCGTCAGCACCCCCGAGGAAAAAGATCGAGCACTTGAGGTTATTACCAACCAGCCTTTCCGTCACGCAGATCGTTGGAACGACTCCAGACTCCCCAACAAGATTGATCTCCAGTCCACAAAAGTCATCGCCGTCCAGATTGAAAAGGCTTCCGCCAAGATCCGCTCAGGTGGTGTGAGCGATGATGTTGCCGACAAGGAGGATCCGGAATTGTTGAAGAAACACTATTCAGGCGTAGTCCCTTGCAAGGTGGTCTACGGTGCTCCAGAGCCGACAGCTTACAACATCGCAGATACGCCTAGCTACTTGCTTCCTGAGCACATGAACAAGTAAATCTCTGCTCGCAGATCCTTGTTCGTCCATAGCTCATCTTTGTCATATGTCCTGGATAGATACCCTCCTCTTGCTCTTTTCTTCTTTCCTCGTCTCCTGTCGGCCTTTTCCTTGTCTATAGGCCAATGTTCCTGTAATTGAAATAAAGAGCTAGCTGACAATCACCTTGTGATTCACTCCTTTGGGTCTGTTATTGAGTCAATTGAGGGTAGGTCGCTTTATTTGAGAACAAACTCCAGGCTGCTTGTCGATGGCCGACCTGCTGAAGAGTCTCCCGTCCTTCCTCCCCATTGCTTTGTCTGTACAGTTATTGGGCTGTTGTCGGTTTTTCTACATCCAGGCGATAGTGTTCCACGATTGTTTTTAGAAGACAACGCTAAGAGTGCGGCGACTGGTGACCAAAAACTCGAAGCGCTCCTGCTCTGCCGTTGCAATGGCTGGTTGATCCTTCTGCAAGTAAGCATCCAAGTGGGCGTGCGATGCAATGACGTAGTGGACAGTGATATAGGTCTTGGTGTTGCCCTCCTCGGACAACCAGTGCAAGCCATCTAAAGAAGAAAGGTACAGTATGTGTGCGTTAGTACTCAGATTGTACCTCTGTCAACGTACATCACGGATAACATCCCGACAAACAGATGGCTCTGGCCATACGTCCGCCCCTGCACTGTCCTGGGGTTCATAGAGTTGAGGGTGGGGCTCACTCAATTGCGGGGCTTACAAGGTTTTGGCTGCGAGAAGACCATGGAGGAGAGGAAGCCATTGATCTTGCTGACTTGGTCCTGTTGGGTTCGGTGAGGATAGATGTGAGAAGAGAGTAAAGGTGTGTAAGTAGAGTGGTTGAGGCTCGACATCGGAGACGCGAGCGAGTGGATCTCTCCATGAAGCTTTGGAATTCGGCTCAAGGGTGGTGACTCGAACGTGGTGACATAGTAGGCATGAACAACTAACGAGACGAATCAATGCAATCACTTGCCTTTGTGAATGACTTCAACCAGACGAGGTATTCGTCAACCTTCTCACGAGGAATTGACAAGTTGACCTCGTAGATCAAGGTGCCAGGGCTGTAAGTGTGAATAGGAGTTGTAGGGGCCTCTGAAGACATGGTGTATAAGATTGAGGAAAGGAGGAAAGGGACAAAAAAGAATGCGGGCGGATAAGGGGTAAGAATGGGAGGGGTATGAATGAAGGCAATGAAGAATGAATGCAAGAGGGAAAAAAGCAGAAAAAGAAATAGTCAGAGGAGAGGGCATTCCAAGCCAGCTATCGAGGCCACAAACAAAGACACAATCAAAGACCGCGTGCTTCGCTCAGCTTGAAAAAAAAATTGTCTCCTCCGATGACCATGTTCGACTCGTTCTTCAATTGGCCTTCCGTTGACGCACGGCCTTTCCTCTTTAATAATTCTCGCCAACAGGATAAAAAAAGAATGGCCCCGAAACATCTTCATCATACCAGAGCCCTAGGATCCCAGGTCCTTCCCTGGTCTCCATCAATCCTCGATAATACCAGACGATCGTTTCTCCATTGAGATCAAAACTCATTCGATCGTACCCTGATCCAAACTCAACAAGGAGGCTCTGACCGTTGCTGACGCCACCAAATGGCAATTGCGGATCTACCGGAAAGTAGTTCTTGATCATACGCACCAGTCCAGTTCTCTCCGATATTATACCTCGGATTCCAAATTCCCCAATCTCGTCCCTGCCTCTCCCCGAAAAGATGCGCTGGTGCTGCCAGTTCATGCTCTGATTCAAGCCATCGCAGTCCTCGTTCGTGTAGCTGTCATTATCGTTGCAAAATGATCTCGCCACGAGAAAGCACCGATCCACTTCCTGCATCGCACGCAGATCCGTCATACTGCACAAGTATAGAGGATCACCGCCAGGTCTATGAGTTCCTAGCTCTACCGACTCGGTCGTCCAGCAGACAAGATCCACCTTCATGCGTCGATCCAAGCGTATTCCCCTTACCGAATACTCCAAGTCACGAGGCGGCCTCTGATTTAGCACCTGGTCAGATTCGTCTTCCTCCTCGGACTCGCTCTCAACCATCGGATCAAACTCTCGGTAAGCGTAGTATCCTGTCCATCTCCCGTTAAGACTAAACATGTTGTTAGGCACTGGAGTTGCCATAGGATTGAATCGTTTTGGTAATGTAACCAGTGGTATTGGTTTGACCGCCTCTGTACTGTCGCCAAAATTGAACCATGACGGAAGCAGTGATCGTACTCTTCGGTTAAGCGATGCCTCTCGCGCTGTGGAGCCATGGGCGTTAAATAAAGATCTGGTATTGGCAGCTCGCCTTATCGACAGTGCCTGCTCGTTAACAGAACACACCGTCGGTCCACAGAATAGGACTATAAAAAACACCTGGACCATTGACCATGGAAACCAAATATGGGTTGCTGAATCAGCTGGTATTTGCCACTGTGGAAACGGTAGCTCCTGACAAAAGATAGCTTGACGAATACGCTGAAAAGATCCGTAGGTGTCCCGATAAATTGCTTCCAAGATATAAGGGTCTTTGGGAAACAGAAAAGTGTGTCGGTTAGTTATACACATATTCTTTTTTCCAGTATTTTGGTTAGACCTGCTCCAAGATCATACCCCTGATTGCAAGTCGGGCAAGGATATCAAAGATTCGACGAAGGGTGTCCGGGTTATGAAAGAGTGAGGGTGGCGATGGTGGCTGCAAGGGCGTTTGGAACCAGAAGGACACCACCCAAGCCCAGAATCGAGAGTTGGTCGCCTCGCTGATCCAATGCAAATTCCTATCGTCTGTCTAGAGCGGTTAGCACATTATATCCAGATTGCGAATCCTCTCTCTCTCGGTGCAGTGCGAGCAGCCCCATTTTGCCTTACCATAATCGGCACCGACATCCAGCAGGCAAAGAATCTGATTCCTCATGCCTTCTCCTGGGACAGGGGGACAACGATTCTGAAGGCTGGATGATGTGCTCCTGACATTTGCAAGGGTTCTGTGTCTAGATTGGATCATCAACCTGTATCGATTTTCGGCCAATGGTCCACCCGATGCTCCTAGAGATGATGGTTCGTTATCGCCATAGAGTCCCTTCCAGAGGTAGGGCCAAATATCGGAGGACGAAGACCAGAGATCCTGGTAGAGAACTCGGCACGATTGACTGAGGTGAAGCAGGTCCTGGAGGTTGTTTGCAAGCACTAGGTATTGCGCAATGGACGCCAGGACCTCGAGTGGGAGGTCCACGATAGCAGCATGGTCCAGGGAGCTTTCTGTTTCCGCGGAGGGGGTCATGAGGCAAGGTCTGGATTGAGCACCAGATGAGATGGAGACATGAGCGCAGGCAACATGAGCAGAGCAGAGCACACATTCACAGAAAAAGAAAAATCAAAAGTTGGTGGCACAGTCAGAAGACACAAAGAGACAGGGTGCAGGAGGAGTGGTGTCCCACATTACTCTCTGGCTTGTAGTCGAAGCCTCTTCCTTCAAGTTCCTTGCTCTTTGGCGTTGCGATGTGCGCCACCAATTCTACGGCGAAGGGCGTGTGCCCCGAGCCCTGCCTGTCCTATTCCTGGACCTGCGTCATCCAGCCTCCATGGAAGCAAACCCAGCCAGACACGGACAGAGAGGACAGAGAGGACAGAGAGGACAGAGAGGACAGAGAGGACAGAGAGGACAGACACAGACAGACACACACTCTGACAGCACACAAAACAAGAGTGAGCTAAATTTAGCCGACAATCAACCCGGCCCAGTCCAGCAATGTTCTTCATTTCACAGAGTTTGCACAGGGGCAGTGCGTGCGTGCCGAGCAGTGGCACACAGTCAGGACAGGCAGGACAGTCAGGACTCTGCTCGCGCGCTCATCCTCCTTTTTTCATTTCACTCTTTCCTTCTTTCCTTCTTTTCTTCTTTCATCCCAAACTCCATCATCCCCATCGACTCGTAGGAATCCAAGCCGAATCATGGCCATGCCCGCCCGGAAATTGTACTGGATCACGGCCGCCATCTTCCTCGCCGTGGTCTTCCTCTCCTACCACAAGAGCAACTCTTATAACGACTATGACGACTACTCCACCAATGTGGATCCTTCTAACAGCAGGACCAACGACCCTCTTGTCACGAAACCACTCGACTACGACCAATCCATCCCCGGAACTGGCTCAAGTAAAGACAAGAATGGGGGTCAGGACCACTCCACTGATGACTATAACGAGAAGAACAACAAGGATGTTTCTGTGAACCCAGAAAAGACCACAACAGACTCAACTACGACCCCTCCATCCACCACGACAACCACTCCCCAACCAGAACCCAACGTCTCTGGTCAGTACGATACCCTGGTCGTGATTCCCTCGAGCTGGACTCAGATTCAAAACCGACGATGGGTGCGTGAGACAATCTTCGGGATCAAAAACAACCTCGATCCCTGCAAGCACTATGATGGAAGGATCATTTACAAGTTTTATATCCATGGACGATCGACTTGGGGCAAGACAAAGATCCATTCCGCCGAGTACATGCAAGCTCAGGTCAGGGATCTTTACGGGGAGTTCATGGAGTTTAACGATGCCATGTTCACCAACAAGACAATCCTACCACACTCTGTCTGGGGCGATGCATTGGATTGGGCTGTAAGTAGTTTTCCCCATTGATCTCGTACTTTGACAATGTTGGAATCGAAAGGATCTAATCGTTACTGCAATGGAATGTCCCCTTCCTAGGTCAATACTTTTGTTCCTCGGGAAAGGATCAAGGTCGACAAAATCGCTCTCTTTGATTCCACCACGATCGTCAACTTGCCCAAGATGGAGCAAACTGTCAAGGGTGCCGCCAATCCCAATGGGTTCGTCTACACATGGGGTGAAACTCGGGCCTGGGCTGCAATGGTTTCCTTCTCTGTCGCACAAAAGCTGCTGGAGAGCAGAACTTTGATCGAGGGCAAGCGTGAGCAGCCACTGAACTTGATCGATGCCATCAAGCACTACTACACCGCACCCACGTTCAAAATGGAGAAGGGTCAAGGCCAATTGTGGGCAAGCGAAGTTCAGCAGATTGACCTTTTGACCGAGGTTGTCGGACAGGTTTACCAACAGGAAGACTGGATGCCGATCGTGGAGCGTTTGGCAGTTCAACCCACTCCAGCTTGCGCCGTCGATGTGAACAGGAAAAAGAACATTGCACTGTTGACTTCGTCCTATATCTATGTGGACATGTGCATGGCAGAGGCCTCCTTGCCCGCTGCAGAAAACAAGCGGATGTATGCTGATAAGCACGGGTACGACTTTGTGGCACGCGCGGCCGAATTTGCGCAAGAAGAACACCGTGGTCGTCGACTGGTGTGGGGCAAGATTGGTGCGATGCAAAAGGTCTTGCCTCATTACGAATGGCTGTTCTGGATGGACATGGATGCGGTTGTCGCAGATATGGACAAGGACCTGCGGGAGATCCTCAGAATTGCAGAAGAAAAGAAGAGAGCTGACCAGGGTGAGATCAGTCTGGTGGTGGTCAGGCCTGTCAGAGATTCAAAGTTGAACGCCGGTGTCATGTTGATCAAGAACACGGACTGGAGCCGTCGGTTCTTGAATGAGGTTCAGACCCGTTCCGAGTGGTACATACAGTCGAGCTTTGAACAAGCCGCCATCTGGGACGTCATGACTGAGGCAGAGTGGACTTCAGGAGTAAGTGATGCTTCATTATTATTATTATTTTTTCCTTTTCTTTTCCTGCTGCGTCGTGTACTGCCATTTACTGACCATTGATTCATTCCTTTTAGGTCTACCTTTACGACAAGAACGATCATGTTATGAACACATTCCCCAAAGAATACCAGGAAGGCGACTTTGTTATCCATTTCGCTCCGGCTGGTTGCCCTGCTGTACCCGTCCTGGAAGCACTTCGCAATATCAAGAAGGGCGTTAGTGCGAAGGGTGTCGGCACCGATTACTAGATTCTACACTCCCAATATAGATTTGTTATTAATACAGTACGAGAAAATGAAGTGTTTTATTGAAAGATGTTGGATGTTTTGCTATTTACAACACCCGGAGACTCTGAGGTGTCCGGGTACTTTTTCTTATTCTTTTTCTTTTTTTTTTTTTGTTTTTTTTTTTTTTTTGGCCACAGAAAAACTATTCAAAAACTTGGAGACGACGTATCATGAACGGGGTCTTGAGTGGAAAGGGCAAAAGACTAAGCATGTTGACTTGTCTACGACGAACTTGGACCGTTGCCGGGCATGGTGCCGTTGCCGGGGGGGGGCATGGTGCTGTTACTGGGCGCGGTGCCATTGTTACGGATACCATTGAACAGCAGTGCAGGTCCGGCAATGATATTGGTATCATTGTTCAGCGTGATTGGGGTGTTGTTGTCGGTGATGACCACATAAACGTATCCAGTCACGTTGCTGGGTAGAGTACAGCTGGATCGGGGCGAGACAGAAGTCGTGTTGCCAAAGATGAACTGACAGTAGGTCGAGGTCGAGTTGGCATCCTGACCCGTGAAATTGGTCATGACCATTGTACCATTGCCTGAGGGCAAAGTGGCAGTAAGGTGGTTAAAAGGTGTGAACCCGATATTGTAAGGGCAAGAGGTGATGAATTGGCTTGCAATCGACACCACGGCCTGGGGGCTCAGGGCCGTATCAAACGAGTAAGGGAACGCGGTTTGGTTCATGAGCTCGTTCAAATAAGCAGAATGACGAGCCTCCACTGTGACGATCGAGGCCGCGGCCGTCAAGGAACTGCCAGAGAGACCAGAGGCGGCTCCCAGATAAGCCGAGACACCGGTATTCTCCAAAGCTTGAGCGACGGCCATGAATTGGGTCACATTGTTCATGGGGAATGTATAGTTGCAAGCTGGTACAGGGTTGCCACCCTGCATGGACTTGATGGCCGAGGTAAGGTACGAGACGTGATCAGCCTCTTGTTGACCAATTTCAACAAATCGACCACGGACCTGGGTATCGAATCCGGCGTCCGTGAAGGAGGAGCTGTTGAACTTTGCGAGACCGGTCTTGTAGAATGCGGACTCGAGATTCTCGAGGGTTAAGGCGTAGTTGAGGATCTTCATGTTCGCAGCCGTGGCGTTGCTGGGGGGTGCTGTGGCATTGCCAGGGGGTGGTGTGGCAGTGCTGGGTGGTGCTGAGGCAGAGCTGGAGGGTGCTGGAGCCACAGAGGGTGCTGGAGAAGCAGAGGATGCTGGAGCCGCAGAGATGGAAGCGACCGAGGCAATGGCTGCCACGAGGGTCAAACCAAGGTTGGAGAAGTGCATAGTGGGAGAGGAAGGGGGAGAGGAGGAAGAAGGAGGAGGAAGGGTCAGTGCAAGTAGAAGAGAAGGCCTGAAGTAGGTGAGGTGAGTTGGTGAACAAAGTGAGAGGACATGGGTCTTTGCTGCATTCTCATTGCTCTTCTTATAGGAAGGACAGATTCAATTACGTGTAAATGAGGACAGCAAGCAGTGTTTGCCACAACCCTTTCTCGGCTATGACCTTCTGCAATTGAGGTCGAGCAGCTTTGAAACTGAACAGTTGGACAGCCCAAAAAGGATAAGTGGGGGCGAGAGAGAAAAGGTATGACCTTCGCGACCTCTCGAGGACTCGAGGCACGATAGCGGCTTTTTTGTCAAACAGCGATAGCACTCTGACTGGGTGGAATAACGTCGGAAGCCAAAGAAGCCGGTAAGGGGGCCGGTAATGATGTCGTCCTTTTCTTAATTTTCGCATTCTTCTGTCACTCTTTTGCCTTTGACGGATAAAGGCAAAGGTGCGCACGAGGCAACAAGTAGAAATGTGATAATAAGCAAGCGGCCAACAAGATCTCGAGTCTCGAAAAAGAAAGTGACGAAAGGCCTACGAACAGACCCACTAAAAGCCACCAGAGACATTTTCTAGAGCCTGGATTGGACTGAGGATGGGCTTTTTGACGCGCCAACGGTCAACCGCATCTTCTGGCTGAAAGAAAGCCAATTGGAAAAATCTCTCTCTTGCTATGCTATCTTTTTTGAAATGGCTGTGGCTTGCTTCTGTCACGATCGTTGTCTAGGGCGTTTGTCAATCTACCTGCAGGCCTGGGCACCACACCCAACCCGTAAAGTGCGCAGCTCATGTCGCAAGATGATGCATGCGGAAGATAGGCTATCAAGGTTGCACGCGTGCTTCAACAGGGACTAGGGGAAAGGTTTGCGCCCAATTGCCTCCCTTTGAAGCAACCCGACGGCAGGCTTGCCAAGAGGATAATCTCCTTTTCTGGGACGCAAGGGGTAGGAACGGGTCCGTGTGCAAGGGATGGTCCTATCTTTGATCCAAAAAGTTCACGATCCAACTTTTCTTTCCTTCTCTTCACCACTTTCCCCACACTTTTCACCCTCTCTACTTCCTCTGACACACACCCTACTCATCTTCTCTCCTGCATTCTGGTGATCAGAAAACAACTAGCGAACAGGCACCATGGGACAATTCTTTGACGAAATCAGTGACGAACACGCCAAATGGATCAAGAAGCAAAAGATCTTTTTCGTTGCCACCGCCCCAGCCTCCGTTAAAGGCACTGTCAACACTTCCCCAAAGGGATATGATTGTCTACGTATCTTAGGACCCAACAAGGTCTGCTACTTGGAACTATCAGGTACACAAACTCTCGTCTGCGCCAATGTAACTGCGACTGGTACAATACTGTTGAGACAAAGCGTGCGCTTTACTTCTCAGTGTGTATTTAGTGAATGTGAGGGGTGGATATCAGGTCTAGAAAAGGTGTTTGAGCGAGTACATTGGTCATCATGAACGTTTCTTGATTAACCACCGGTTGTGGATACCCCACATGAAACAAACATCAACCAAAAAAAAATACGTATCTCAGGTTCCGGTATCGAAACACAAAGCCACCTCGAGGAAAACGGTCGTATCACCTTGATGCTCCTAGCCTTCGAAGGAGGTCCTAGGATCATGCGACTCCTTGGTCGCGGTCGCGTCGTCCGGTTGGGTTCTCCCGAGTACAATGACATCATCTCGACCCAATATCAGAACCAAGAATCCCTTCCCATTGTGAATTCGAGCGGCTGTCGAGGGATCATCATGGTCGATGTTCGAAAAGTCGGGACCAGTTGTGGATACGCCGTGCCGTACTTTGATTATAAAGAGCCTCGGCCAACCTTGATCAATGCCTTTGCAAAGAAGGATGAATCCGCCATTACAGAGATGTGGCGAGCTCACAATGCAGTCAGTTTGGATGGACTGCCAGGGATGCGACATGAGCGAATGGGGCCTGGGTGGCTGGGCTCGAACCATCGAACCGCGTTGACATTGGATGAGAATGACGTTGGATATGAGGCGGATGGATCTGGCAATAGCGGGTCACTGTTGTCGCTGGGTGATAGCAAGAATTGGGCCACCTTTATCGCCCCGAGACTGTTGATCGACCTTGTCGTTTTAACGACAGGGATCTGTATTGGTGTTCTTGTCACCCGTCGACGATGAATGACGATTTGCTTTTATTTTGTTGAAGGCTGATTAGGGGAAGGCCATGTGGAGAGAAGGGGTTCAGACTATCGAACGAAACGCACATGACATTACACTAGTCTAGCCTCTCCGTAGCAAAGAGTATATCACACTATGAAACTATGGCTCATTGCGAGTGCTAAAGGATTTATCCGGGTTTCGGTTGTTCGCTCAGATTGTCATCCGGGCTGTGCCTGCAGAGAAGATGGGATACATAATCGTTCTTTAAGGGAACCATATTGCTAGTGGCTGTTGCCTGTGATCATGGCAGCGCTGGGAGAGTTGAAGGCGAGATGGGCGTAAAAGTCCTGGAATCAAAGAATAAGCTCTCAGATCTGGTGTCAAAGACCCAGTTCGAATGGCGCTCCAATTGAAGAGCGAGAGAGAACGAAAGCAAGAGGCCTTTTCCAGGAGTGGAAAGAATGATTCAACTCCCGAACAATTGCTGAGAAAAACTCAGGTGAAGGAATTGAGACGGTGAAGACAAAAGAACGCTTTGGTGGGTCTTTCGGCCCAGCACCGATTGGCCGTCCACTCGACTGCAGAAGCAGATGGAAGCAGATGTGCCTGTCCCTATCGCATCTCCTTTCTTCTTTTTGACTTTCTTTTGCGGACTATGGACATCACCGAGCATTTCATGCAGCAGGTGACCCTCGGTCTTGAACGGCCCAACGAAAAGCCATCTGAGCTTAATGGTGTCGATTCTCCGGTGGAGAGGTTCGGGGAGGGCCTTGGATTCCTGCTTTCCCTGTGTCCGGTGTAGTGTAGCTGGCTGTTCACAGAGGGTCAGAATCGGGACAGGTAGACTAAAATGTGATGTATTGTTGTTTTTGCGATGCGAGAAATAGTGTCTGTTCCTGGTACCAGTACAATGTTGCACAGTTGCGCTACCAGCTGGCTCTTTCCCACGACGGAAGACTATTATCCGGGAAATTGAAGGAACGGTGGGCGTACCAATTCTTTCATTGTTTGTGTCTGTGCAGGTTTGGAGAGAGCGCAGTGAACTTTGTGTGTCACTGCGCGAGAAACGATATACACTCCCCAAATGGCGAAGAACGAATATTACGTACCGGTAGAGGATATACGACGACAGACTTCAGCGTGGGAGAGCGATGGAAATTTGGGGCACCAAAGAGTAGACTACAAGAATACAACTGAGCCGGCGCGAGGGACTGCAATGAGGCTGAAGTTGCACGCTATGGCGTTGCCCTTGGGTCAAGTCGGGTGACAGGGTATTCTATCCCACCGTGAATACGTGTACCGTTACTGTTCTTACTTTCACGCTTCATGGGAAAGAACAGAGAGCTTGGAGATTTAGACACTCTTGACTCTTCTGCATTCGCCAGTGGATGATTGCAAATGTACATTTGAAGCAGTACAAAAGAAGAGAACAGGGGGCACTGCACGATGCCTAACTCGTCAAAATAAGAGAGGCCACGCAAGAGAGCAAAGCCAAGAATCTTCCGGAAATGGTGCAGAGTCATGACCATTGGACAGTTCTAAAACGGATTTAGACGGAAGGGTGTCCGAGGATGGATAGCCATTCGCTGATGCTCTCTGTCATTCCCTCGGACTGAAGGGGAAAAAGGGGGCAGAAAGACGGGCAGAATGACAGACAGACAGAGAGACAGACAGCAGGCACTGCTCGATCACGCTCGAGTGAATAATGAATGCAAAACTGTCTCTGCGCCGACCCGTTCCAAGAGTGGACCAGACACACTTCTTCATTTATGGAATCAGAGTTTCTTTTTTCTTTGATTACACTGGATTACACGAGAGCAGACGTGAATCTTGTTGTTGCTGAGAAAAAAAATTTTTTTTTGACGGGTTTTGTTCGCTTGTCTCGATCTGGAGCCCTCGCCTCGATCTGTTTGATTCGCCCTGGCCAGCAAGTAAACAAACGCGCACTGTTGTTGCCGGTTGACATAATTGTTTGGTGACACCAAAACATGTCATCTTCAAGGCTCCTCCAGCGCGCCCCCATCGATCTGTGCGAGGCACCCCTGGGGCGAGGAGGCAACGATCGACAAAATGCATAGGCGAGAGAGAGGGAGATAAGAAAGTGGCAGAAAGATGGATCCACCTTCCCCTATCTGCCGCAGTGTGAACGGAGATGAAGTAGAGTGCGGCACATGTACGCTCCAAAGTCAAAGAGGCTCATAGGGGTGGCCTTTTGCTTTTAGGCTGGTTTGAAAGGGTGTGCATCAACATGTCGACGACTCGGCTCGAGTTCCGCGGCAGGCTGTCTCTGTCTGCCTCTGAATGTATCCGCGTTGAGCACTTTTGTCAATGTGTCGACAGTGCGGAGGATGAGCCAAGCGAACTCCGCAGGAAAAAAAGCGCAAACTGGTTGGTCAACAGGGTAGTAAGACCATTACGGTCCAATAAGGCGAGACCGAGGCCGTGTGATGGGTTTGGCATCCCCTGTTTTGGAGGATACAACAATGTACCCTTGCTCGATCGACGGGTGAAGGGGGAGGACGATGGGATGATTGCAATTCAATTGTATTTTTAGTGCCTTTTTGGCTCTGTGCCCAGAGTCATCATCATCGGCAATCACCGTGGAAACCCTAATCCAGGCACTTGCCTCGCACTGGTGTCTTGCCGATGCACCACTCACCGCCTCGACTGCCTTCCAAAGAAGCTGTCTTTCTGTCTGTGTTTCCTGCCCTCGACCAGGGGAACGAATAGGACCCACCCATCCCTCCTTCTGCTTTCCCCTCGCGTCCTGCCTCGCTTCCCATAAATATGGATCCTTGTCCGCTCCTCTTTTGTGTCTTTTCTTTTTTTTCCCTTGTGAACTTTTTCCCTCTCTTTTTGATCCACCACCACCACCGCCACCTTCTCCTCTCCCTCCCCCCTTCACCGGCTTTTGCCTCCTTCGCCCTTCACCTCTCCCTTCTTCATCCTAACGTCAACCCTCCCTCCTCACCACCCCCTCTCATATACCAACCATGTCCAAGACTGAAGAAGTCTTCGACAACAAGGCGGAATACACCGTCGACGAAAAGTACCGCGAGGACATTGACATTGAGGAGAATGTCACTCGCCTCGAGGAGGAGGACAACTCCCCCATCGAGGAGGTCCGTGTCACCATCGACAGTAAGTTGGCAGATCTGACTGTTGCTGATCGCACACCCCCAGCAAACACCACTGATTTCTAACAATCTTATGTGTGTATGTCTCTGCACCTTCTCTCTCTCTTTCTCTTTCTCTCACTCGCTATCAGACACCGATGATCCCAACATCCCCTCCAACACCTTCCGCATGTGGTTCCTCGGCTTGCTCTGGACTGCTGTCATCTCCTTTGTCAACCAGTTCTTCTACCTTCGTCAGACCACCATCAGTATTGGTTACTCTGTCGTTGCCCTGCTCTCCCTCCCCATGGGTCACTTCATGGCCCGTGTCTTGCCCACTCGTCAGTTCTCCTTCTTTGGCTACAGATTTTCTCTGAACCCTGCTCCCTTCTCCATCAAGGAGCACGTTTTGATCGGAACCATGGTCGCTTGCAACACTTCCACCGCCTACGCTGTCGACATTGTTATCTTGCAAAAAATGTGGTACCACTCGGAGAAGCCCTTCGTCGCCGGTATGTTCTTGGTTCTCACCACCCAGATTACTGGTTTCGCCCTTGCCGGTGTCATTCGCCGCTTCTTGGTCCGCCCCGCCCACATGATCTGGCCTGGCACTCTCGTCACTGCTTCTCTTTTCCGCTCCTTGCACGCCGTTGAGGGTGAGGAGGATAACGGTCGCATGCCCCGCATCAAGTACTTCATGATCGTTGCCTCGGCAATGTTCGTTTACTACTGGTTGCCTGGTTTCCTCTTCCCCACCATCGGAACTATTGCATGGATCTGCTGGATCAATCCCGACAACCAGATTCTCGCTACCCTTACCGGATCCAACGGCCTCGGCGTTGGTGTCATTGCCCTCGACTGGGCTGCCGCCTCTGCCTATGTCATGCCCTTGGTCACTCCCTGGTTCGCTCAGGTCAACATCTTGGTCGGATTCATCCTCGTCACATACATCATGGTCCCCTGGGCCTACTATACCAACCTCTGGGGCTCCAAGAACTTCCCCATTGTCACCGCTACCCTCTACAAGGAGGATGGTTTGGTTTACAACAAGTCCCTTGTTCTCGATGCTGCAGGTCTCTTGGATGAATCTGCCTACCTGGCCTACGGTCCTCTTCGCATGGACTCCTTCTTTGCCTTGACCTACGGAGTTGGTTTCGCTGGTTTGACTGCCACCCTCGTTCACGTCGCTCTTTACAACGGTCGTGAGATTGTCGCTCGCTGGAAGTCTGCTCGCCACGAGAACGAGGATATTCACTCTCGCCTCATGTCTGTTTACCCCGAGGTCCCTGACTGGTGGTACGCTATTCTCTTCCTCCTCACCCTTGCCCTCTCCATGGTTACTTGTGTTGTCTGGGACTACATGCCTTGGTGGGCTCTTCTTTTGGCCCTCGCCATCGCCTTGATCTTCGTTCTCCCCGTCGGTATTGTCCAGGCTGTCACCAACCAGCAGCCCGGTCTCAACATTGTCACCGAGTACGTCATTGGTTACCTCCTCCCCGGACACGCCATTGCCAACGTTACCTTCAAGACCTACGGTTACATTGTCAACGTTCAGGCCCTCAACTTTGTCTCTGATTTGAAGTTGGGACACTACATGAAGATTCCTCCTCGCACCATGTTCATGGCCCAGGTCGTCTCCTCCGTCATGTCCTGCATCATCAACTTGGGTACTGCCACCTGGTTGATCAACACACGCCCTGGCATTTGCACCGCTGCTGGTTACCCCTTCACCTGCCGTTCCACCAAGACCTTCTACTCTGCCTCCGTCATTTGGGGCGCTATTGGACCCGGTCGTGTCTTTGGTGGTCAGGATGGTGCCATCTATGGTCCAGTCCAGTGGGGTTTCGTTGTCGGTGCTTTCCTTCCCTTGATCTTCTGGGCTTTGTCCAAAAAGTTCCCCAACCAGACCTGGTTGAAGTACGTCCACTGGCCCGTGTTGTTGGCTGCCACCTCCAACATGCCCCCAGCTCTCCCTTACATGTATACCAACGGTCTCGTCCTTGGTTTCATCTTTGCCTTCTGCCTCAGACGTTACCGCTATGAATGGTGGTCCCGTTACAACTACCTTACGTCCGCCGCTTTGGACTCTGGCGTTGCCATCTCGGGTCTTATCATCTTCTTTGCGATCCAGTCTTGGGATGGACAGGCTCCTACCTGGTGGGGTAACCCCTCGGGTGCGACCAACACCAACGCGGATGCCATGGATCATTGCGTCCTCGGTGGTGCCAACGCCTTTGGTGCTCTTAACCAGTAATTAGTGCATCGCAAGCCCTGATTTCCCCTCACGCAATCATGTAACCATATCTCATACCATAATAAAAAAAACAATAATAACAAAAAACTCGTTCGTCCTGTTTGCTTTTATTTACATCTTCAATTTGCGAGAGAGATCAACGTGGTGTCCACGTAGAGAGTGTCTTTTTTTTGAGGGTGAGAGAAATAGAGAGAAGAGGCACACACATTCAGAGATCTGCGACCTTGACGACAGCCTTGCCAAAGTTTTTACCGTGAAGAAGGCCAACAAAGGCCTCAGGAGCTCCATCGAGGCCGTCGGTAATGTCCTCTCTGTAGATAATATCACCGTTCAAAATCAACCGACTGACATCATTGAAGAAATCCTCTTGGTAGTTCTGGTATTCATTGACCAGGAAGCCCTCCATGCGGATGCGTTTGACGACGATATTGAAGAGGTTCTTGACTCCATAGGGCGTCTTTGTGTTGTAGTCGGCAATTTGTCCACAGGCTTTTCAGTACACATACCACCAAGACAACCGAGATTAGTTGCAAGGACGAGGGTGAGCACAGTGAGACCATGTTTTTTTGGCGTCTCTCCTTTCCCTAATACAGAGTATCTTTTTTTTAAAAAAAAAACACTTACCAACAATACGTCCACCGAGGTTGAGGGCCTCCAAAGCTGCCTCCAGGTGCTCTGCACCCACATTGTCATAGTAGATATCAATACCCTCTGGAGCGATCTTTCTAAGCGACTCCAGGATCGGGCCGTTCCTGTAGTTGAAGGCGCCATCAAACTTCAATTCCTTGAGGAGATACTCGACCTTGGCATCGCTGCCGGCACTTCCCAAAACTCTCAGACCCTGCGATTTCGCCAACTGACCTACCAATTGACCCACAGCGCCAGAAGCTGCCGAAATGTAGATTGTCTCTCCAGCCTTGGGGTTCGCAACTGCCTTCAAGGAGCCGTAGGCTGTCAGTCCTGGCATGCCTAGCACTATTTCCGAAAGGAGATGTTCATAAACAAACGGAACCGGTTAACAAACGTCGTGTTCATCAGCATTCAGCTATTCAACGCCGGCGAATAGATGATTGTGTTGTTTTTCCTGTTGTTCTCCGTGTATTTACCTCCAACATAGTTGGACAAGGGGATCCGAGAGGCCAGTTCTCGTGCCTTGGGGAGGATACGGAAGTTGGAGATGGCCGACGCGGGGATCACGCTGTACTCTTCCCAGCGAGAGGTGCCGTAGATGATGGACCCGACGGGGAAGGCAGGATTTTTGGATGAGACGACCTCAGCGACACCGTAACTGCTCAAGGGAGAGCCGATTTCAAAACGGGCAATGAAGGCATAGGGCAAGCTAGCGCGCATGAGACCTCGAAGGTCTAGTTTAAGAAAAAGAGGAAAAGAGGAGTGAGAGGTTTTCTTTCCTTCCTTGCTACTTTTGCGATTGCTCGGTCTTTTGAAGGCGAGAGAACCATACAAGGGTCGAGGGAGATGAAGAGGTTGCGGGCGAGGATCTCATTCTCTTTCAAATCGGTGACGAGTTGTCTGGACTCGACATCGAGATGCTCGCCAGCGATGGGGAACTCTGTAGGGTTCTTGAGGAAGACGACGGTTTTGTTGCTGGTAGTGACCATAGTTGGAGGTTGATTGGATGGGAAAGAAAAGGAAAAAGGGCTGGTTGGTGCTTGTTTGAGTAAAAAAAAAGCATAAGTCAAGGAAAAAGTGCAGGCCATTTTATACCTGAGAGGACGACTCATGAGAAGAGGACCCTATTGCTGGGCTCCAGGAAGACCAACGTGCACAAGGGGGAGGGGCCTCCGAAACTCTTGAAATGCTTCTTTCCTGCAAGTTTCTCTTTTTGCCCATTGGGCTTGGACGGGCGACCATGTCGTATGATAACGCAAAAAAGACGTGAGCGAGAGAGGATAGAGAAAGGGGATGGTCTGAGTAAGCAAGCACAAGACCGAGTGCAACAAAGGAAGCAGTACTTCCAATAGCGGCAGTACAAGGGTAACACTGCGGAGAGCAAAGGACCCACAAACAAACGGACAGACGCGTCTCAAACGCGACATTTGTAATCTTGATAAAAACTGCAATGTTGGACTGAGCGTTGAAATGGAAAGGTTCCTTTCCCACAACGCACTTGTGCATGGGCAGCAGGTGAGTGGATAGGAAGCGTTGACTAAAAGAAAAAGAGTCCCATCACGCAAGAACGTCTCAAAAGAGCGTCAGTCCCCGCGAATGGTTGTCTGGTACAGGGCTGCGCTGTCGAAGACGAAGATAAAGCAGAAAAAGGAAGGGGTCAAGCATCTAGGACAGTCGCGTCAACAGTTTCCGTGCCTACCAGTTGTGTTGAAGGTGGTTCCTCATTGCTTGCGTACAGAAACGCTCGGCCCTGCAGATGGAAGGTATAACAATACTCGAAAGTTAATAATGAGAGCCAGGTTGGGTCTGACGGATGCATCACCGTGGCAACAGGAGGCAGACAGGACGCCACGGTCAACACGGGGCAGAGAGAGCAAAGATGCATCGCCCTCACTGAACAAGACAAGAGAGAAGAGGGGGGAGAGAACGCTTCGCCACCAAAGCGGACCAGGGACAAGGCAAGGAACCCCATGCTATGCTCCGTGGCAGAAACATAATTCGGGCATCCACGCCCGTGTGAGCCCTCTTGCATGGGCCCAGCACGCACCGCCCCTCTTTTCGACCCTTCACGGCACACGAGACCCTTCTGCCGCTCGCCCGCCAGCCTCTGCTGCCTTGGCGCATCCATCCATCCATCTCCACCCATCCATCTGTTCATTCATTTATCCATTCATTCATCCATTCTACCTCCTTTCTTCCCTCTCCTCGCCTCTGTGCCTTGCACCCTGTCCGCCTGACCATCACACCTCACCTGCCGTGCTCTCTGTACTCCTGATTCCAAGAGCGTCATGACCAGCCAGCAGGGATATTCTCCCTACGCCTATCTCCAGCAGGGCACCCAGCAGCATGTCCCTCCGCCGCGTCCCTCCTCGGCATCTTCCTCCTCGACAAACGATCCTCAAGGAAGCCATCTGGTACGTGAAACATTCGCCTGTTGTTCTATTCTCTGTATACTTCTCTTTGGCCTGCATGACTTTTCGTTGTCGCCTCCATTACTTCTTTTCTTGGCATGCCAAATACAGAGCAATGCAGTGCCTCGGTCATAGATTGGACTTTTAACTAACAGACAATGCATGCACGGTACTAGATCATTGGAAAGTGCATGTACTGCAAGAGGTGAGTATACTCTCCCATTACAGGAGAACATGTTTCCATGAGTAGCCTTGTTCTACGCTGTGTCTTGCCTCTGCAAAACGGACCGCTAACTCATTCCCCCCTTCACCCTGAAGCCAACTCTGCTATCCACAGGCGGTCAAGGTCTTTCAATGCGTTACCTGCGACACCATTAACGACTTGATTGCTGCTCCCGGCATTGGTATGTTTGTTGAGTCAGAGAACTCTGGGGGGGGGGGACGCCAAGCAAATGAAGACACTGGAATGAGCCATGGACACAGCCCGGACAATGGGAGCGCCTGGCAGTCTTGCGGGACGAGAATAGCTCTACACTCGCGTTGTGGTGCTGGTCTTTTGGGCTATTTGCTTACACAGCCGCTCAGATGTGGGCAAGTTTACTTTGCCCCGGCTCGTATCCACTAATCTTGGCGACCCGCTTTGATTTCTTTCTTGAAACAATAGTGCCACAGGAACCACTTACTCTGCAGCAGATCGAGCGCGAGATACAGCGAGCAAAAGATAGACAGGCGGAAACAGGAGGAGATCTCGATTACTCAGACCTTGAAGCTCTTCTGCGCGAGAAACTAAAAAAGTTTGCTGCCTTCAACGCCAGTTTCAGCAATGTAGGTACTTTGTCAGGGGACGGAAAAATCTGGCAGGGTCACAAGGCGAGGCTGACGCTGTGTGTACTATTTTCTGTATGGTTGTTTTTTTCATTAGCGACGACCTTTGACGTACGAGGAGTGTGGCGTAAATTTAGCAGATGCTCGGAGGGCCTTTGCCTTACTGTTGGCTATGGTACAACACGAGGATAATATGATGACTGAAAGGCACGCGTCTTGGATACAAAAAAAACTAATTCTGTGATCCCTCTCTCTCTCTGTCCACATAGCCCAATTCGATCGCGCTCGCCGTCATGACGTCTGTGGATGCAATACTGAAGCGGCCTGGGAAGTAAGATACAAGATGCTCGATTATTTTGCTCGACTCTAATTTCACAACCGACAGGAATGAATGACTGACTGTTTCTCAATTGTAGAGAAATTAAAGAAAAAGAAGACTTGAAGTTTATCATGCTGATGTTGGAGGTAAATTGATCATCCCTGCCATAGAGATCTACGATTAGTTGCGTTCTACAGTTATTGACAAGAGTACACTCCTTAGTGCCCTTGGCTATCGCGCCATAGAACGCCTCAGGAATCAGACTACCACCACAACATCACAAAGCGGCTTTTTACGATCATGAGCAACCTACCAAGCGATCTGCACAAGTATTTGTCAAGCTGGTTTACAAAGTAGGTTGATGGGATATGAAGAAGCCTGTAATGTGCACCGAAAACTGTCTCGATTTTTACACTAATATTCATATCAACAGTTGCTTGAGCACGCCAATCTTCCACACTCGGATCAACTTTGTTAACAAGTTTATTACGCAGAGACTCGCCAACCAACAGAAATCAAGCGACCGCAATCAACACATCATTTATCAGAGTGACGCAAGAATCCAGGCAGCCGCAAGAGTGATGCACCTCTTTTTTAAAGCCAACCAACCCAACGAAAAAGATTCAGAGATCGGGACCAAAAATCGAACAGGATCTGATTATGTGATCGTACCATTTAGCCATAATTCGGCGATGAAATCTCAAAGAATTCCTATTGACGAGTACTATAACATGATTGTGGACCTTATTGACTTGCCCGTCGACTTTTGTGCCTGGGAATCTCGATCAGCGTAAGCGCTATTGACCTTCTGACCCGGCAGAAGACATTTGGTATTTATCAATCTGCATGGCCTGATCTGACTTGTGATATTCTCTTCTCGTTAGCATGTTCACATTTTGTCAATACCCTTTCCTAATCTCAATGGGAGCAAAGATGCAGATCATGGCATGGGATGCAAAGCGCTCGATGGAAATTCAGATGCAAAAGACGATAGAGGCTCTTGTGATGCAGAAGCGTCTCAAAGCAGCGAGTGAAAACGGGGGTGAATTGAACGGTATTACCCTGCTCACGCAAGCAGAGCTCCAACAAGCGCCTCTTTTGACACTGAAGGTACACCGCAATAATTTGATTGAGGAATCTCTTACACAAGTAAGTCATCAGAGGTGTGACTTGCCCGACAGTAACATTCTTGACTTGATTTTGGCCACTGACTAATTCTGTATTCCTTGGTGCTTCATAAAGCTCTCGCGACACGAAATTGATCTCAAGAAATCACTTCGCATCGAGTTTATTGGCGAAGATGGTGTTGACGCTGGAGGTCTTCGGAAAGAATGGTTTCTCCTGCTTGTCCGCCAACTATTTGATCCGCAATATGGTGAGGATCCAGAATCACTAGCGTTGCGTAGAAGGGATTGACCGTTGACGAGAACTAGATCACTAAGACACCACCTTATTTCCTAGGCATGTTCGTTTATGATGACCAATCTAACTATTGCTGGTTTAATCCTGCTTCATTCGAGTCTCTGGATCAGTTTTACTTGGTGGGCGTGGTAATTGGTCTAGCCATTTACAATTCCACGATTTTGGATTTGCCTCTGCCCCTGGCCGTCTATAAAAAACTACTTAACACACCGGTCACCCTGGAAGACCTGGCAACATTCCGTCCCGTAAGTTGATATCCATTTCTACCTATGATAGTAGTAGGATACGCTGTTTTCTTGTTGTATCGAAACTGCTTCGCGCAAAAACTAAGAACAAAAGCAAACGCACTTACCAAAAATCAAATAGGACTTGGCCAAGGGATTTGATCAGCTATTGAATTACGAGGACGAGGATAACAGCATAGAAGATGTCTTTTGCTTGAACTTTGTTGGCGTTTACGAAGCCTACGGCGAGAGTCGAGAGGTCCCATTGATACCCGGCGGCGAGGACATTCCCGTCACAAGCGAGAACAGACGGCAATATGTCGAGCGATACGCCAACTTCATCATGAACCAAAGTATTTTTGACGTAAGTTGAATGGCCCAATTGCCACCGTGCTGTAAGTAATGATACTTTTAGACTAATGAGTGAGTTGCCACCTGTCAAAATAGCAATTTGAGTCGTTCCGCCGTGGATTCTATTTGGTCTGCAGCGGTCATGCTCTGTCGTTGTTCCGACCAGAAGAGATTGATTTCCTCGTCAGGGGCAGTGCAGAGCCTTTGGATATTGATCAACTTCGCTCCGTGACTGTGTACGAGGGCTTTAACGATGAGCACGAGGTCATCAAGTAAGTCATGTTCTACCTCCTATTAGATTAGTTACTGCAGCAAAAGGGCTGACCTATGTCTATCATGACTAACCATTTGTTGTTGATTCCTACGTATTAATAGAAACTTTTGGTCAATCTTTAAAGAGTTTGAAGACAAGAATCAGCGTCGACTACTGCAGTTTATTACGGCGTCGGATCGATACCCTGCCACGGGCATTGCCAATTTGGCTTTCAAGATTACGTGTATGGGCAGTCATGATTCGAACCGATATCCGACCACACACACCTGCTTTAACCAGTTGTGTCTATACAACTACAAAGGGCGGGAGAAGCTAAAGAACATGTTGATGCGGGCAATGAATGAATCCGAAGGTTTTGGCGTCAAGTAAACACTTGTTGCAGGATCGCGGCAGCGATAGAATCTTCGGACGGCGAGCAACCCATGAAGCGAAAAGTGGAGCAAGGAACGCCAATCGGCTGGGCTGTCTCCTGCTTCAACACTAGAAGCCGAAGAACTGAGCATCGCTCGTTGTTATTGGTGCTGTGTTCCTTTCTTCGTAGATTCCTCCCGTTCTTTGCCAATGTCTTTCCTCCCGTTATTTATGATTGCCTCCACCCCCATCGCAAAATAAAGTCATACCTTATTCGCTTGTGCACACCGCTGTTTTTTGGACCTGTCTTTTCACTACGCCAAGCCATGCTGCTGTGCCGTGGCTGTCTGAAAATGATGCGTCACGAGAGGCAATGAAGCGCAGCGACTGAATGAAAGGTGCGCCCACAGTTCTTTTTTTTTTCTGAAAAGAGATGGAAACATCCCCTGACTGCCTGAATACAAACCCGATCGTCAATAGTTTACCGATGGACCACGGTTCAGGATTGATGGGTGGCGCTTGCGCGCCATTGGAGCCACCAAAAATATACGCCTGTGCATGTACCGGTACTTTTTTTCTTCGCTCTCGTACATGCTGGGAAGTGGCGGGGATTGGAGAAGGCGTCAGAGAGGACATGTAGACTGCAAAGAACGAAAGAGAAGGAGCCCTGCAATGATATCCCAAGTCCGATGGTGTTGTTCTCATGGAACATGAGACTCATTGCCTCCATCGTCTTCCTGTGGGACAGTTGGTGGTAGGACAGTTGGATGGCTCCTCCTCCTTGCACGTGCAACATTGGATGTTTGCCTGAGAATTAAAGTAACGCCACAATTGCTAGACTATGGCATCAGATGACGGTACAGCATGGGATAGGGGAAGATTTTGCTTGCGCGCTTTTTTTGTTTTACAACTGGCGCTGCGCGCTCAGGGATGCAATGCAATGCTACAGGTCGCAAACACCGCTCGAGTTCCCCGGGTCGCGTTCCATTGGAAAGATGAAGGTTTGGACGAGCTCTAGATCAGTGCAGGGAATCGGCAACGCGTCCTTTTTTCAATGAGGTGAGCGGGGGCCTGCTGCGCTCTATTCAATGCAATCCAAATGAGCGCTGGAAAAACGGTATTGCATGAGTTACCCCGGTAAAAAGAAGAATTGGGATGAGTGAAGAGCCACTGAGAATGAGCCCTAGGTGTCCGAGATGCGTGGTGGACGTTTTGGAACGGAAATGTGTCCTTTCTTCAATCGAAGATCATTGAGTCGCATTGGGCCAATTGTTCATCATCAACTGCACTCGTGAAAGTGAACTATGGCCCTCATTTTCTTATAAAAGGCCAGGTTGTCGCAACGGTTTCTTGTTTTCATCACTCAACAACCACCATATTCCAGCAGCCGCTTCAAGCCCAACCCCTCCTCACCGCCCACCAAAAATCACCAAGATGCTTTCTGCCCGTATTGCCTCTATCTTTGTCGTTGCCATGATGATGATGCTCGGATCCACTGCCGTTGCTGCGCCCTCGGGCAAGGACAAGTCGGGTAAAGACATCTCTGTCGCCAGTCTATTACGACTGATCCACTGCCAAGACGGTCTCGACCTTGTACCAACGACTTGAAGCTCATATTACCATCTCTATTTTGTGTTTCTATTCATCTGCTAGGTTGCTTGCAGTGCTTTGCTCCCCCTACCTGCCCTCCCTGCGATAAAGGTTACCATTGCCAGATCATTCCAGCGAACTGCCACTCGTGCGGCTCTGGATTCTGCGAGCGCAACATTTAAGAGCAATGCCACATCTTTTCTCTTTTTGTCTCCAGGACACGCCGCCTTTATGAAGAGCAAAAAATGAATAATAAAAATCTTTTGTTCTTTTCTGCATGCACGCGCAGCTTGTATTCTTTCGTCAACTTCAGATCCACTCCCCTTTAACGAGCACTCCACGCCGTGCACTGCACCTAGTAACTACTTTTTGATGTGGGGCATGGCGCCGGAGATGTCCCGTTCTACTCTTGTCCTGCGGCGTCGCCTTCGCCGATGCCAAGCGAGGAGGGTCTCGACCGAAAGCAGTAAAAGAAGGTCCGTTGGACACAGCCGTATCATTTGACATTCAATGACGCCGTACTGGGGTTTGAAAGAGTCGATGTGTCGAGTCCAAAAGGTTGCTTTTTCTCTTATAAAACACCTCCTCTTTCTCTACTGCTTCGTCTCTTTCATCACTCACTTTCACCCTCAAGCAACCCTTCGAGCTACAGCAACCAAAAAAAAAAAAAAGTCTCACAAGACCTTGCCGATAACCTCTCTTGCCCACACCCTTCATTTCTCTCCAAAACTCTCGCCATTACCATGCTTTTCACGCGCCGTTTCGCGACTATTGTCTTGGCCATCACTCTTGGCTCTCTTGCGTTGATAACCGGATCTGAGGCTGGTAAAAATAAATTAATGTCAAACTCCTTATAAAGCGGGTTGATTTCTCTGCGATTTGACCAATTTTTTAACCTGAACCCCCTTCCTTCTGTTTCCTTGAAAAACTAGTTGCTTGCAACAACTGCATTGGTGTCATGAAGTGCGTTGAGCCCTGTGGTCCAGGCTACCACTGTGTGATCTACCCCAAGACCTGCACCTCGTGCGGTGGCGGTCGTTGCGAGCCGGACGCTTAATATGGACTCGATCCCCCCATCGCCCGGCCTGGCATGGAACACGATGAAGATAGTCATAGAGGTGGAAACAGTCCAAAGCGACACAATCGTCAATAACCCAACAATAAACACCAAGGTGTTTGTCTCCTGAATTCAATTTTTTTTCTGCATGTCCTGTCTCCTTGCAACGCGTCCAATGGACGCTGGACTATGATGTCTTACGCAATCTTTTATTCTAGGCAAAAAAGACACATTTACGAAGACTTCGAGGACGCGGCGTTGCAGCCCACCTAGGTAATCGCGGTTCCTAGAGTTCCCGGTCCAGCGGAACCTTTGTACCAAGTGAATGAAAGGAATTGACTTGTAATTATTAGCAGTGATCAAAAACAATGAGATTTTGGCTGTGTTTTCAGTCCAGGTCCTATTTTTGTTTTGGAGATCCATGCTGTTTTGCAATGACAATCTCCCCAAGATCCCACAACATGCACCTCAGACCAATTAGAGACCCATTGAAGATGGGGTGGTAAGAATCTTTGAAACTGCGATCGATTTTACGCCCAGCCGGTGGAGAGCCACAGTTCTCTTTGGGGAAGTTACCCATGGTTGAGCATTCGTCTTTTTATTTTTCGATCGATCAATTCAAAGGGACGTGTCGATATGAACGTGTGTGCGCCATTTGTCAGACAGAACGGTACGGCTGCGCGACATGCAATGCAATGCACGGATCGAAAATCAAAACGCCGACAAAAAATATACGGTTTCGCGGGGTTACTTCTCTTATCCTTTTTCTTTGGTGAGTGGGGCTCCTGTCGTCGCGCGTTGAGGAGGGGTATGGTGTCATATGGCATCCCCGGTTTGACGCGTGTTCTTTCTGTTTCCACGGCCCCAAGTCTCTGCTAATCACTGCTGCGCTTTTTTTTTTGTAGCAGACCATGCACCATTGAACCCGGGTCTGATTACTGTACCCCTCCTCCGATGAAGAAAAGAGGAATAACCCGGGGAAAAGAGACGCGTTCTTTTCTTCTGCATTCTTCTTCCCTGTGCGTGAAGGGCTGTATTTCTCCATTCCTCTTTCCATCTCCTCCTTATACAGCCTATCCGGTATCTTGCACTGTTGGTAATATCTCTTCTATAAAAGCTTGCACATTCTTCTCTTTTCCATCCTCATCCAAAATATCATCTTCACAACCTCACAACCAACAAAACCCAACCCAACCCACCCCAGCCCAAAACCAAATACAACCATGCTTTCCACCCGCGTTGCCTCCCTCTTTGCCATCGCCATGATGATGATGCTCGGATCCGCCGCTGCTCAGGGCGATGCTCAGGACGGTAAAATGCGCCTCATTATGATATCAACCCTGTCATTCACTCATTCTCTCAGTGACTTATTGTCCGCAAGAGCCAGAACTAATCACATTTGTACTATTGATGAACCACTCTAGACTGCCTCAAGTGCCCTGAGGTTCCTTCTGATTGCACCCCTTGTGGCCGTGGCTGGCACTGTCAAATTGTGAAGAACAGCTGCTACTCTTGCGGCGCCGCCTACTGCGAACGCAATCTTTAAAGAGGATCCAGGAATAAGGGACCAACCAATTTCCCGTAAAGGCCTCTTCCTCCTCTTTGATGCAAATAGTCGATCGATCTCTCTAGCAATGGCCGACACGCCATCATGACAATAAACATCGTCGACTTTTTTGATCCAATCGTTTGAAGCAGGATACTGATTGACAGTGTCATGTCCTGAGCTGCGCGCGGGATTTTCAATGTTCAGTTGCCAACATTGTCCCCACTCCTCCTTGGCAACCAAACGCCTGGGTATTGTACTTGGCTAGACAGGCAACTTCTTGTGTTGAATTGGATAGAGTCAAGCGGACGCTACGAGGGAGAGTGTGTGAGAGGGAATTTGACGATGCGCTGAAAGGCCTCGTTTATAGATCAACGCTTGGCCCAACCCCGGAGACTAGAGTATCTCCAGATTTCTGCATGCAGACTTTCTGATGGGCAAGGATTGAGGTCCTCAAGGTTTCGTCCGCTCTTTTTTACCTTGAGTTCAAACAACAATTACAACAATCAATCATTTTTTTAATATATACTAATCAACATCGACTGTCTTTTCTTCAACCAAGGGTCTTCTTCATATCTCTCAGTGCGCCCAAAATGGATTCGCGGAACTCTCGAGAGTTGGTCTCAGGGCACGACCGCAAGCTCGAGATACTGAACTTCATGTTCTCTTTGCCGATGGCATAGTTGATGCCATAGCCCTCAGGCACGACTGGTCCAAAGCCTCCCCAGAAGTTGTCTCCAGGCGACATGTTCGAGGACGAGAGACGGAAGTACATAGACTGAATGTAAGAGGGGTCCTGGAAGATCAAAGCCTGCTTCTGTTCCTCAGGGGTCTGCATCATAGAACGAAGTCCCAAAAGGTGACGGTCCACGCCCTTTCCTGCAGAGGCCGCCATCATGTACTCCAGATGTGAGTTGATCGCCTTGGCCAACAGGCGCTGCTTCTCGATTTTCTAATATTAAAGAGAAAACGGGGAATGAGCTTGGAAATGACATTTGCGGGCGAATCTTTAACACAGAGCTAAAAAGTCAAAAACAGGATCGCGTTCTTACATCGGCGTGCTTGTTCTCGAATCCCTTGACAAATGCAACACTGTCAACGGAGCACGATCGGACAGTCTCTGTGCGACCGCCGAGGAAGGCTCTGACAGATGCAGACTCGTAGGTAGGAGTCCAGGTGCCATAGTGGCGGTAGTACGCAAGCTGAAGAACCATCTGGACATAGGCATCAGGGGAGCACTTCACTATAACATGGAATATCAAAAATCAGAAACACTGGGACGGCCTTCAAATTCCCATTGTATAAAAAAAAAAAGTACCGCTCTTGAGCCAGTTGGAGCCGTATTCGTTAAAGTGGATCAGGCAACTGTCGACGTTAGCAATCATCTTCTTGGCATTGACCTCGGCCTGCTTGATCGTCTCTTTGATCTCGTCGTTGACCACAAACTTCAAGGGCTCGATAGAAGCCAATTGAGCGTGGGTGGGCTCTCTGGGCTCGGCAGTCTTCTCACTAATCGCAGTAACGAAAAAAGATCGTTAGTCAGTATGTTTTTTTGCACAAACAAAGAAAAGGCAAGATGGCCTGCGAGATGATACAGGGATGTCAGCCTACTTTTTCACAAGCTCGTCGAGAATACGTCCAGGGATAACGGCATCAGCAGGGGTATGCTCGCCGTTAATTCCAGCACGTCCATTGTTCTCAAAGATAAACTGCATCGACTTGTCGAACCAACGGTTATGAGCATCGTTCGCGTGGAAAATGTTGTGGTGGGAGACATCGATATCCCGGTCCGAACTGTAGTCATCCAGGCAGACAACGAACAACGAATTGTCGATCGAGGACAAGGTAGCATGGTTCAAGGGGGACAATCCCAACAGGGTCTGACGAGCCTTGGCCCAGGTATCTCTGTTCTCCGAGGTTAACACTCCAACCGCGGCCTGCTTTTCGTGCTCTGGGGTGTTGTTTACCGCCTCTACCACATTTCTGAACTGCTGTTCGATCGCCTGAACAGAAACTCGCTCTCCATTGGGTCCAATGACGGGCACTCTGAAGATCTGATCCCGCATCATCACTGTAATGTAGTTGGCAGTCGTGGGCCAAGTGGTCACGATTCGGTCCCGGGGCATCTCTGCGACTCTGTATGCGCCAAACTGGTTCTTGTACTGGTTCATGCAAAGGGGTGTTGTTCTCTGGTACTCTGGGGGCAAGGTCTGGCTGTTGACCAGATCGTTAAAGTTGAGCAGCGAGCTCGCATAGTTGGCAGCGCGTTGGATCTGAACATCCGAAATCACTCCACGGTCGGGTGTCCTCTCCAAGTTGAAGTTGGGCGAGTCTTTGAACTGGGCCCACCAATTGACATTGATCATGGAGGGCTCGCGCCACTCGAGATATCCCTTGTTGAGCCAGATGGTCTCCAACCAAGAGTGCTTCTCAGTCCTGTCCATCTCGTGAAGTCGTCCCTGCAAGGTCTCTCCCAATCCACCGGGCTTGACAAACTCGTCCACAGCCTTTTCGGCACGAGCCAAATCGCTCTCATTCAAGATGGGAACCAGAGTACGCTTGTAGCGGGCAGCAGTCTCAGCAAGCGAGGGGATAGGCAAACGCGGCAATCTAGATTGGTTCTGGAACGATTTTTCAGGCACCTGGTGCGCATCCACCTGGGCTGCTGCTGAAGAATAAAAGGCTGAAGCAGCACGACGACGGACTTGGGTCGTCAACTGGGGACGCGACACGCCGGTCAGCAAGCTAGCGTTTTGAGAACAGGAAGCAGTGAGACAGTTGGTCAGTCCAAGACGGTTCGCTGCTGGGACAATGTGGACTAAGAATGAGAATGAAAATAGTACCTGGCCAGATGGCGCGTGGTGCGAAGGGGTGTGGAGATGTTCATGAGACGCAAGGTGGGAATTGATGAATGGAGTGGAGTGGAGTTTAGAGGAGTGGAGCGGGTAAAGAGACAAGCAGAAGGAAAGGGAGCACGAAGGAAGAAAGGTCAGGCACACGTTGCAGTGGACTCGTGGAGAAGGATTTCACGTGCATTTCTTCCCTTTCCGTCCTTTTTGGTCCTCGGTCCTCGGTCGCAGCTGCGATTGGCCGCGCACTCGCTAAATGCAAAGGCATTATGCCGTTATGCTACCTCTACAAATGCAACTATGCGCCGAGTCACGTGCAATGACAGCGCCCGCTTTCATTGCAGCTGCTCGTTTCAGCCGTCTGCTCCCTTCTCTTCAGTCGCCCATTCATTCTTTTCATTCACTCTCTTCGCGCCAATCTTCCCATTCACCCTATCCAACCGCCCACCATGCGCACAATTGCACTCACCCTCTCCATGGGTCTGACCCTCTGCATACTCGCTACCGCGGCTCCCCTTGCTCAAGAGAGTAAGCCTCCTTTCCTCTACCATGAATGTCCCTTGCCCAGTTTTTCGTCAGACACTTGCACGCTTGTCCTCGTTCATTCTATTCTTGGCAAGTGGGCGTCGTGCGTGACGCCCTGCGCCTTGTAGTATGGACCACCATGTGCAAAAGAAAACCAGAGACCAGCCCATTTCATTGATTGACAGGGTCCAGCTTGTTCTTCCACCCTCAGGAAGCTCTCTGAGACGGCTTTGTTTTATGACTACGCCCAAATTGCTCTCATGACACTTCCTGGGAATCGCAAGCCCCTTTTGCACCCGAGCTCTCCTTTTCCCCAAAGCACATTCTAACAGCAGTTTTCTCTTCATTACAAAACAGCTGTAGATCAACACAACTGTGTGGAAGAGTGTCTAACGATACAGGAGGATTGCCTGCTAAATTCAATCAGTATGTCTGGCTGCGTAATCGACTTTGATGTCTGCCACAACAAGTGCTACCCAGAAGAAACGACTCCTCCGCCTACCTCCAACACCCCAAATACACCACCAGCATCTGAACAACAACAAAACCAACCGCCTCCCAATACCTCCAACACTGAAAAGCACAAGGACGTGACACATGAGACCGAGGTCACACCCCCAAAGGGTACACCCAATGGGGAAAACAAGGTCGATAACAACGACGATGACGACGATAATGATGATAATGATAATGACGATGATAATGAGGACGATGGCATTGAAGATGAAGATAGCGATGAGAACCCCAAGGATCAAGGAGACAACGAAGGCGAGGACGGCTACGATGACGATAACTCGGGCTATTAAAAAGAAAATAATCGTCTTGGATCTAAGCAGTGGTCTCGGCTTAGCGACCTGACAGCCTTTGCGGATGCTCCTTCTCGAATACTATCCTTCCTCTTACAAAGCACAATGTAAATAATAAATGAAAGATTGTCAGTCAAGGCAAAAAGGATGGGTGAACAAAGCAATGATATCGGACATCAAAAGACAACACAAGCCACACCTTCCAGAAACCTTTAATTTTGTTTCCATTGCATGCACACACTCTCAGACTTTTTTTTCCTCAAGCTCAGGACCCATGTCGTCGCTTTCATTCAAGGTGCAGAACAATGGCGCTGCAAAGTCGCACGCCCATGCGCGAGTCGGCACCCTCTCCGTCGCCTCGGCTCATCAGGAGAAGCGACAGATCGAGACTCCAGGATGCTTCATGTACTCCATCAAGGGCTCGGTTCCTCACCTCACCCCCGACAACTTGAGGCAGCAGACCTTTGGCGGCGTGAATGTAGCCATGGAGCAGATCCTGTAAGGAACCAGAAAGAAATAGGATACAGGAAGAGAAGAACAATGGGCAAGGAAATCAAAGATCGAGCACTAACCGAGTTTTTTTTTTTTTACTTCTTTGTCGCGTCCACTATGGGATCAATCAGCCAAACAGATCAGCCCCAGTCGTTCTCAAAGTGGACTAACCCATTCGCGCCTGAAAGTCATAAGCTGATGAGTGTAGCGGATTACCTGCATCTTCAGGACTTGATCCTCCTCTGTGATTTTCACGACTCGGCGCCTCTGGAACCCTTCTCGAAACGTGCATCCAACACCGACTACCATGTCGTCCTCTCCACGCCCAAGGGAATTCGCCAATTGACACTGGAAGATTACTTGAAGGTCGTTCGCCATTATCGCCCCGATATTGTTGCAGCTTTGACAGACTCAATCTTGGAAACGACCCAGACAGCAGAGAACTCGGTGCCTCACAAGAAGATTCCCTCGGGAAAGAGAGTGCGAAAGAGTGTAGATCGCAGTCTGAAGTGGCTGGACCAAGTCCTGGAAGAGAGGCAAGGACGTGATGGCATGGCAGAGGATCGCAAGAAGGAAGAGGACAAGCGGGCAAAGAGAGAGAAAAAGCAAATGGCTAGAGATGCCAAGAATGCTGTCGCTGGAGAAGCGGAAATGACCCCAACTCCCAAGGAGGAGCAGGAAGAGGGCAATGCTTTTATCTCGCAGCCTTGGACCGATGTCGCGGTATTTGCCCATGTCCAGGGAGCACACATGAAGGAGGAACGTATCAGAAGTGCACAGGAGACTGCGAAACGGGAACAGGTTCAAGGATTCATTATTGACACGAACGACTTGTGGGCTACCCTTTCAAAGGAACACGAGAAGAGGTCAAACGAGGTTTTGGCTCATGTTCAAACCTCCTTGACACACCTGCCAGTAGAGAAACCAAAGATGGTGTATGGTGTCCGCACACCTGGTAAGAAACTCGGACCCAGGATGTAATTTTTGAAAAGGGGGCACAATTTATTAATCCTTTTTTTTTCTTGAATTTAGAGGATGTGCTGAAGGCTGTGGCGATGGGCGTGGATCTGTTTGACACCTCATACCCTTATCAATTGACTGAGGATGGAAAGGCGTCCCTCTATGGATTTGGCGTCGACGCTGCTGCTGCACCATCAATACCGGGCGCAAATAACTCTGCAGCGACCAACCGCTGGATTAATCTGTGGGATGAGGAGCATGCGGACCAATTCAAGCCTATCATGGAAGGCTGTGGATGCTACGCCTGCAAGGGCGCCAGGCATACGAGAGCCTATATCAACCATCTCTTGAAGGCCCATGAGATGCTCGCCACTGTTTTGCTTATGGGGTAGGCCACTCTTCATCATTTAGTAAATTGATCCGGACAACATCTAGGTGTCATTACCTAACGAGTGTTTCTTTCCCTCACTAGCCACAACATGTATCAGTACAGCCTATTCTTTTCCAAGGTCAGGGAGTCGATTCAGGACGGCACCTTTGAGGCCAAGGCCGCGTTGTTCTCAGAAGTGTTTGGTATCGAGCCTGAGAGAACAGGCGAAAAGCATGAGGCTCAAATCATAGTGGAGGCCGCGCTCCAGAAGCGAAACCAAAGGTTAGAGACAGCGGAAGAAGGTGCGGTTGAAGCCATCGGAGGAGCCGTCCCAATGGGCCAACAAGTTCAGAAAATTGAAGATACAGAGCAACAAGTCCCCAAGAAAAAGAGGCCCTCGCAAGAGGTCGAGGAGGGAGTTGATATTGCTGCGAAAGAAAAGGCGCTGAAAAAGTAGAGACACTCCTTTCTAGAAACATTAATAGAGTATTAGAAGCGTCCAACTTTCGCAAGAGGGATCTTTTTATTGTTGATATGTAGTCTGAAAAGTATCCTCGTGTGTTCCTATTCAACTTCAATATCGGGTCACCTCTCTCTCTCTCTCTCTCTCTCTCTCTCTCTCTCTTTTCTTCCGTCGTCCTTCCCAACCAACAAGCACTCTTCGACCAAGTCACTATATATATATATTTAAGAATGGGCCTCATCCAAACCAATCTCGCCGACTGACTCGGTGACCTCTGCCAGGACCGTTAGGATGTTTTTCGGTGGTTCGAAATCGTCAGCGCCTGCATCGGATCCATAAATGACACTCTCGTTTTGTTCCGGTGCGTATTGTCCATTCTCTGTTTCTCCGTTATCCTGTCTTTCTGCTACCTCTTCTTCGTGCTCCTCCTGGATCGAGGTATCAAAGGACTGGTCTTCGTTCTGGTAGAACTGTGTGATGTTGATCTCCTTTGCGATCTTGGACTAAGATTTTTAAGATGACGAAAACGAAAAATGATTTTGTTACGATTGTGGAACCCACTTTTCATATTCTGACTTGATCCTTTCTCTGCCCCTTCCTCTGTCTTCCTCTCAGGCCCTTACCTGTGCAGTTTCTCTGAAGTTCAGTTTCTCACTAAAGACTCGGAGGTTACCACCTTGAGGTGTATGATTGATAAACTCCAGACTTCCGACCTTAGACTTGACTTTGGAGTAATCCACCTTCTTGGAAGGCGGGATCTTGAAACCGCTGCCCCCTGTGGACAAACGTCTCTGGGCCGTCGACGTGGTCGAGGCTGCCGTCGATCCTCCATTGGAAGAATTGGATGAGCGCGCTCCGCTGGGCGATCGGGAGCGACCATTGTTGGGCGAAAAGGCCCCTCCGTTCCCAGCACTGGACGAAGCCCTGCTGCTGGGTCGTCCACGTAAAGACTCTTTGTAGGCCACGTTGTCAAGGGATCCGACCTTGGATTTAACATGATCGTAATGAGCTTTTTGAGTGGGGATAATGTGTTTGGAGAGCCGACGAGTGTTGGCACTGCCACTGTTTGGACTCGACGGCGACAGTGGCGGGCTCGTGGTTGTGGAGACACTGGAGCTCCTTCGAGAATGAGGAGGAGAGCGAGATGAGGTTGGTGTGGTGATTGTTGTTGTTGTTGTTGTCGTTGCAGCAGAGGTACTGATCACAGTAGGGGTGGCTGTCCTGACCGCAGAAGAGGTCCGTGATGGAGGAGGCGATAAGGGCTGGCGTGAAGTGGTTCTTGCTGTTGATGTTGCTGTTGCTGTTGTTGTTGTCACAACTGTGGGTCTCTTTAAACCACCTGCACGGCTGCCCGCAGCAGTTGCGACGGAAGAGGAACCAGGTGTTTTCTGAACCTCGCCTGACTCGGAGGGAGGGAGGACGAGCTTGGCGTCAACCTTGGACTTGATGTGAGAGAAATCCTGCTTGAAGGACTGGATTTTCTTCTCGGACGGCTTGGGTTTATAATTGATGGCCTCTAGGGAACCGACTTTAGACTGGACGGTCGAGAACCGTTTGCTGGGTGCACCTGGGAGTGAGGGTCGTGCGGTGGGGCTGGTCGGGCTGGCGACATTGGCCCTGCGCGCGGGCAAGACCACGCTCGCACGGGACGGGCTCGCAGCGGAGGTCGAGGTCGAGGACCGCTCGAGGCTCACATGGGGAGTTGAAGGCACCGGCGATGGAGAAATGGAGGTCATGGCGAATCCCTTTGTTTTTTTGGAAGCGAATGAAGGGAGAGAGAAGGGGTGAAATGAAGAGAGAGATTCAAGAGAAAAGAAACTAAAGAAACTGCCGTGTTGGAAGAGCCGGCGACACTTTTTGTCTTCTGGTGTGAACGTGAGGAAAAGAATCGGGTAGGGGAGGAAGGGATTCGTTCGATATTGTGAATGTCGCAGCACACGGCTAATGTTTATCGTCAGAAATGAAAGAGAAGAGGAGAGAGGAGCGAAGGGGAGGAGCGAGCGCAAAGGTGTGGTCAGAGAAGAGACACAAACGGACACGGGCGAAAGAGCTGATTACGAGTGCGCATGCAGAATGAAGAAAGGAAAGAGAGCAAGCGTGGAGTGAAATGAAGAATCAATTATTGGCCAGGGTCGGTGAGCCACATGGCTGTTATGGAGAAGCTGTTGTTGTGAGCGATAGGTGAGCAGACGGGTGAGTGTAATTGATGAGTAGAGGGTACGAGGGAAGGAGTAGCTCGTGAAAAGAGATACCTCGCTATCGGGTATCAGAGCCTCGACCAGACTGTAGACTGCAGGCACATCCGTTGAATTGCCATTGGGAGCTCGTAGACGGGATCAAGATGGGTAATCGAAATTGATCTGTGGAGTAGTAGGTCAAAGAACAATGACCCTGCAGGGTGGTCGTGGGAATTGTGTTTGGGAGGCGATTCAGGTGCTTGATCATCTTCCCATGGACGCGACATTTTAATTTCATAACACGAACGCGACACGAAATAAAACCGTTCGGATCCCACCTTGGCCACTCCGTGCCTGGATTATCAACCACGAGAAGGGGATGAATGGCTTTCATATCGACAAATAATGTAATGCCGAATGCTCAATTGCCTCCCAGGTAGTACTCATAATGCACGACCTTGCCTTGGGCGCAGCACTGCTGGAGTGGCCCCCACTCTGCTTACGATAGTAATCAGGACAAGGCAGAACAAAAGATCCTCAAGAACTCTTTGCACAAATAGAGACCTTTTCACAACAGACACCATACCCATGACCGTTGACTGCCGCTCTATTTTTGCGAGCGACTATATTGACAGTTTCTCAGTGGACTGTGCCATGCACTAAAGATAGAGAAGCAAAGTCGCAAGCGACAGCCAGCTCGACGGCGAAATCCAATTGCCCGAATCTGCAGAGCTTGAACCTACTCTCCTCGGAACAAGCAGTAACAACGACTATTACCACAGGGCTGGCTACGACAGGCTAAGGATAGACTTACTTGGCCCTGCGTGACCCAAGTACCCTACGCAAACACCCTTGACCTTTGCTTTTGACCGTTGCGGGACGCGTTTGTAGGATTGACGTAACGAAGGCGAAGCGACAAGAGAAGGCAAGAGCAAGAAGAATAAACGTGTGACCACGCCAGCCACACCAAACATAGAATCCTTGTTGCTCTTGCCCTCCTCATTGTTCTACACTGAAAAGTTACATGTCTGCTCTTTCCTTTGCCACCACGACACATTGGTTTGCTATTGACATTTTTCCCGGTTGCAGCGATTACCGGTCATTCCTCCCTCCAGGAAAGACCCCGTCCACATGCACAGGTCAACACAAGCACAGAAGTGAAATGCCTGGGAGTGGATGTCCGCGGAAGAGAGTTTTTCAGGAATAGGCGTTGCACTGCATCTTTGGCTACCCCCCGCGCCCTGCACGAGTTGTGCTACCGAGTGGCCGCCTCCTTTGTGTTGTGCGTGATTTTGTTTCTTGACTCTTTTTTTTTTCTTGACAAGGGCAGGCTGGAATGGGTTTGCATTTGTAAAACTGGCCCCAACCTGCATTAAGCGAACGGTCCCCCAGCTTTGTTCCCTTCATCAACAAGCAAGCAAAAAAGTGCTGTAATCAATTATGTTACCAAAGGAAAACAAAGAGCTGTTTGGATGGCGTCTTTGCTCGCAACCGCCATGGAAAGGGCGGATGGAATCTTTTGGCCCTTCTTTTTTGGGTGTCAGAGCCGAAAACTTTCGCAGACCCCTGGCCTTGTAATCAACGCGGAGCAGATCCCTCTTTCCTCCTCGCGACCCTTCTATTCCCAAACTGAGACGAACTGAGCAGGGGACTCTCCCGAGCAACAGACTACATGGCATGGAGAATAACGAGGCCGATAAATAGAAGCAAGTGCCCCCTTCCAAGGGTCGTTTGTTCATGCCGCCATCCTCCAAGCTCAACTTCACGCCTTCTTGTTTGTTCTGGCTCAGCTTGCCGACTCTATTTCTTCCCGTGCTCCCCCCCCCTCCTCTCCTTCACGCGCTCGCTCGCTCGCTTGCTTCTTTGCATCTCCACTCCTCTCTCTCTCTCTGTCTCTGCTACCTTTTCTCCCACTCTCTCTCCTGTCTCTCAGTTGACTCGCTGCAACTCTGAACCGAGACTCACCCCTTCCCTTGATCAACACAACCACACTGCTCCATCCCGAGCTTGATCAGCTCCAATTCTCTGCCAACTCCTTCTCATTTTCTGTTCACACATCTCTACTCTGGTCTCCGTCCATCTCATTCGATTATATATGAAGCCCTCCAGCCTTGTCACCATCGACTCAGTAGACCACCTTCCCACCAGTCCCCTACTCCACCATCAGCAACCGCTGCAACAACTGCAACGTCAACGCTACAGTCGCCGTCCTTCAATCACGTCTTCGACAAGGCTACCTTCTCCCTCGTCACCACCCAGATCCTCCAGAGAAAGGATGCGCTCGCCTCCAAGGACAAGTACGGCAAAAACAACACATCACGCCCCAACATCGTCTCGCAGGGCTTCGCCCTATACAGGTCCGCGGAGTTCAAGTGAAAGGCGCTTGCCTTCACTTTTTGATCGGATCAGAGCGGCGTTGGAAGCTCCTCGACAGCGAGTGATGGCCATTGACACGTCGGCACCCGCAGCCCCACTTCGTTCTCCTATTCAGTCATCCTCCGACTCTTGGCCAACCAACTCCTCTGCGTTCACCCCATCGGGCCATTCTACAACATCTACAGAGACGCGCTTTCGTAATCACGACTACTATAATCACGACTACCACAATTCCGCCCCATTGTACTATGACAATCCATCTCCATCGCCGCCGACCTTGTACGGTGTGCCTGTTTCGGCAGCGTGCAGACTGGCGTATCTGGGGCAAAATCTGGGGATCCGCCAGAGTTTAAAGCGGCTCCAGGTGGAAGACGCAGGCACTGTTGAGCATCGTACGATAGGTAAAATGAAGAAAATTGGAATTTCATTCTTGTGTAAAAAGCTGAGCCATGCTCCGCGGGATATGAAAAGACTCGCTCGCATGCTGCACCTCTCCCCTGTTGTTATTTCTTGTTTCTTCTCGGCCCGCTCAAAATCTTGAATCACCCATCCCTCGTTTCTCACACAATGCTGGGACCCCTACAGGGGGTTGAGTTTATCCGAGAGCAACGCCACACAGAAAGAAAGCCCGGGTGGGAAACAAAGAGAGGGCAAGGAGATGTACTTAGCCCATGCTTGTTTGTTCTAGACTTGAAGTTCTATCTTACTATTCTTGTGCTTTCGAGGGGCAGGTAGAGTTTACCAAAGTACGCGAACAAGGTCTTTTTTCGATTTGTTTGGAGAGGGTGTGTATGTCCCCGTGTGCTCCCCCTCTCCCAGCTATAGTGTGGCTGGGATGCATGCATGCGTAGAAAGAAGGTGGGCTGTGCGATTTTTTGGTGCTTGGGGTGACACAGCATTTGGATTTTTTGTAATTTGGCCCCTCCCACTCGGTGCGCTCTCGCTCTCTTCTCCCTTTGCTCTTTTTGTTGGGACAAGAACGATGCCCTGCGCCACTCCATATGTTTCCTTGGTCGATTTTGAAGATGAGCCAAGCTCTGGAGCGTCGATCTTAACGACAGCAGGTCGCTAACTTTCTTTTTCTCCTGTCCTTGTTGTGCCTGTTGCCACCACCTTTTCTATTCATAGCATTCTCTACCCACCTAACCATCTCCCGGTGGGAATCTAGTCCTACAGCAGCCCATGATTCCGACTCAACAACAGCCGCGGGCGCGACAAGGGCGGTAACACAAGCAGTGGATGGATCATCACACCGCCGTGCCTCCCTCTCTACCTCAAAAGTTACCGCGGAGGAATCGGCCGATCATGGAGCACCCTTGAGTTTGGACAAACAGGAAAGAGGCGCACAGGCGCAGATGCAGCAGCGACAGAAACTACAGCATCGGGATATTCACACAGAGAGTAGCAATCCTCCCGATTCAGAAGACCAACACTCCCAGCCGCCGCGGTCCTCTTCCACCGACCCAATGTTGGCAAATCGACTCTTATTATTGGCTAATTATATCCGCCATATCTTGTCTTTGACCGCGGACAACTCGGCTCTGCACAATCAGGCGACCGCCATTCACCGTCGACTGACAGTCCTGCATGCACAGAGACAGCAACAACAACAGCTGCACTTGCAGCAACAACACTACGCTGCCTGTAATGCGAACCACACCGACAACGACAACAATGCCCGGAGCGACTTCACGTCTTCACCTTCTCTTTCGGCTTCAACCTGTACGACCTATAACCACCAAACCCCTAATACCAATAATAGCTATGGCCATAGAGGAATGTCGCCTCAGAGTCATGCATTCGGTCCCTTGACAGCGAGGAGGAATAGTCAATCATATCAAGACCACTCTCACTCTTTGCCTTCCCCATTATCTGCTGGACCTGGGCCTTTCAGGAATGAGTCCTCGTTCACTGCAAAGAGGCATCGTCAGACATCCGAATATCACGACTATCAGACCCGCCGACAATTGCACCATCAGCCACAACACGATCATCGACAGCAGCTGCAACAAAACAGAAGTGTTCCAGACCGTTGTTCTCTGTCTTCGACTGATCGGCGTGGCTCGATGCTGTTGCCCAGCCCAACTTCACCTACATTTAGAAGTACGGGCGGTACTCACAATAGTCTGGCGGCCAAAAGGTCCACCATCTCATCTCCAATCCCGTCTCCGTCGGTCACACCAAGGTTCTCCCCACTAGTCAAGGTCCCGTTCCAGAACCTCACGTTGACGCTGGCCTTGATCTATGTTGACCGACTGAAAGCTGTAAGTTTTTTCACGTTTATTTGTGAGTATTTTCTGTTTATTTTATTTTTCTCGACTAACATGTCCCTGTCACTCACTCTATCAGAAATACCCAGAGGCAAGAGGTGAACCCGGCTGCTCTCACCGTCTCTTCCTGGTGGCGTATATCATCGCTGCGAAGTATCGGTGCAGCGTCGAGATTGAAGCGCTTCTGCAGGAACAGCAACAGTTTTACTCGTCTGCTCCTGGAACTCCTTCCTCTTCCCCTCGCATGGACATCTATCCTGAGGTCTATGGTCCCAATGGCGAATACCTTGTAGCAAGGAATATGGACCATGAGGAAATGCCTTGCATCAAGGAAGAAGAATCGATGGATGGTCCTGAGGAACTTCGTCACCAGAAACTATTTGCCCTTGAGGAAAAGATATGGGAGGCTCGATCAAGGGCAGAATTGATCTTTTCAAACTATGAATGGATCCGGTTATTGAGCTTGGGCTCCTTTTTTAGTCCGCCACCTCGACCGTCAACGTCCACGACGACAGTGTCGCCTCCTCCGCCTTCTCCTCCGCTCTCGCCCTCGTTCCCTCCTACAATACCCTCCGCAGCCGCAACTATGACTACGCCATTGTCTCCCAGCATGACCCCCACGGGTTCTCAAACTCAAAGTGCAGTGCCGCAATTTGCATCTTTGCCAACAACAACTGTCTCTGGGCCATTGTCAGCCACCGTCACCGCCGCAGGCTCTTGTACGACCATGAACTCTGGCAGTTTTACCAAGGGCTCTGAGGAAAGAGTGAGGGGAACAACAAGTACCCCAGAAGAGACGTCTGCTCGATCTCTGCCTATCCAGGCTACACCTGTTACTGTCTCAATGGCCCCCACCATCTCTTCCTCCGCGTCTTTTTCCCATCCTCCTTCAACAACGACGACCCTCCCTGCACCGGTGGTCCTTCAAGTGCACGATTTAGATCGGATGGAGAACGAGTTTTTGACGTTCTTGGATTTCGATCTCTCAATTCGGCCTCAGGACTTGGATACTTGCTGGAACCTTCTTGTCCGAAATCAAGAGATTTGAGAGTGTCTCTTTGTTGTTTTCAAATTCTTTCCTCAATGACTTTTTTTGTTTTTATATATCATGATGGGTAAAGTAATGCTATTTCTACCAATGACGGTTTCCAAGCCTCCTCCCTTCTTTCATACCTTTTGCCAGGATGAGAAAGAGAGTCAATGATGCAGACATCAGCCCTCCGTCTTGGGCGCTGTCAACAAAGTACTCTCTTCAGTAAATAAATACAAAAATATACATACATCGATCGTAACGTCCCTCCTCCCGCGGAAAAAAAATGCTTTCTTCCTTGTGCAAGTGTTGTTGTTGTAGTTGTAGTTGTAGTTGTAGTTGTTACCATGGGTTGTGCATGTATTTTTGCATTCCACAAAACAGGGAATGAATGATGGGCAAAAACAAAGTTCTCGATGGGTATGGTACCTCCTTCTCCTCTCCCTCCTGCTTGACCCTTTTCATTGCTTCCTCAACTGGATGAAAAGAGTGCCTTTGTTGCTGTTGCTGCTGCCATAGTGGCGCTACAAAATGGATGACGGCGAGCGTGGAAGTTTGAGCGATCTTATATTTGAAACGCTGACTATGGTATAACACTATGGTATAACTAATTTACAAGATTAATGAACAATCCATATTTCACTCTCTTGCTCCGATTGTATGGATGAAGGATGTGAAAAGAGAATTGAAATGGATAAGTACGGACAAAAATGAAAAGAGAAGCCTTGAGATGATAAAAAAAAAAGTGAAGAAGCCGCTCCTGAGAAGAGGAAAGGGGCTGAGGAAGGGACGACAGTGTTCATTTGGGATCAACAACGATCCGCTCTAGGGCCGTGAAATCCAGCTCTTGCATCACACCAAATTGACCCAACTCTTCCTCGCTGACCTCCTTGCTCACGTCATCTCTACCCCTCAGTCGAATAGCGCCAGACCCAGTAAGATAGCTGTACTGGTTTTGGATATACCCCTGTGCCCTCTGTTGATGTGCTCGTGCAATATCCTCCTCGTCTTGATATATCGTATCTGGAAATTGCCCTGAGGCTGCTGCTGAGAGCTCTTGAGGATGTTGCATGGCCGGTCCTTGGTAGACACCATGCTCTCCACTGTATCCAATGCCGCCCAGGTGGTTTACGATCCGGATGCGATCCGTAAAACTCTTCCAGGCCTGCTTCACACGCCCTCGGAATCCTTGAGGTTGCTTCTGCAAAAAGACCACGAATCTAGGCCAAACATTCGCATAGACCAACTCTTGGATCTCACGGACCACGGGCTCAAACATCTCCAAATAACACTGGGAATCCTCAAATAGCCGTCTGATTTCTCGGACCATCTCGTCCGTCAAATTCAGTTGAGTATCGGACCAAGGCATGATAAACGTGTCTGCGAGCTCCCAGTAGGCAGGCAAGAGCGCTTTGGGAACAGGGGTCATCCTATCCATGACTGGCATCATCAATCCACGACTATTAGCCCGTGCTAATATGCGCTGACGACTTCGAGAAACTCCAGCGGGTGGTACGGCTGCCGCTGTGGGAAACTGCGCTTGAGACGTATCTTCCTCAGGATATGATGAAGCCGGCTGGATCTCATCTTCGTTTGGTTGATACCGCCGAACCCCATTTTGGAAAGGAGACACGCTTAAGGGCCTAGAAGCGCTGGCGGACGCTATTGCAGAAGATGCATTGTATAACTGGCGATGTTCCTCTGCTGTTAAAATCGTTCGCGCAGAGGATGAGCGTTGGATACTGCTTGGAGATCCGCGCAGTTGAGGCTGGGAAGGCAGACGGGGGGTGTATGGCGCCGAGACTGAGGAGCTGGGTGAATGAATGGGGCTTTGAGTACTGGCAGGCTGGAATGGTCGACCTAGCTGCTTTGGGTCTGTGGGTGAGATCTCTGCAGAGGAACTCTCTTGAAAGATGGGGCTTTGAGGAGATTTTGCGCTGGAGTTTGAAGAACAGAGGCTGCTGATGTTGTCCTGGGAAAGAGACGATACCGTAGTACGTGCCTTTGGTCGGAGAGCAAGAGGGAACGAGGCGGAGGCAGACCGAACAGGCCCTATTCCACCGTTACGAATCGTAATATCATCTGCAGAAACGGGGGCAGCTGCTACACTTTCATCTGAGATGGAGTCATGATCCTCTTCAAAGTCCTCAGGTCCTCCCTGGTAACTGCTGACATCGCTTGGAGTTACGTCCTGATAGCTCAAGGCTGAACCAGAATTTCCTCGGCCATACCAACTTAACGACGATCTCTCGCTATCGGGTCCCTCGGATCCATATTCCTGCAAGGGATCCACAGTTGACACGGCGAGTCTCGGGAAACATCTTGCTGCGAGGTTGGACTGAGAAGGTACGTGCCGCTCCGACGTTCGTGGCGATGTGGGTGATGATTCCGATCGCGCGTGTTGGCTGCGATGTTGGGTCGTTGGATTGTCGCCAATGATGATGGATGCACGTGGTGAGGTTGGGGCTGTGCTAGACTGTCGAAGAGATGATTGAAGAGACAATCGCCACAAACTATCGCTCAGATTTTGGCGATGTCTGCCAATGGGCCGTGTTGGCATGGCACTTGAGGTCTCTGCATCTGGGCTGCTAAGAGCTGAGTGACCACCCTTCATCGGTTGCGGCTCCGATACCGTTCGGCTCCCACGGCGGCCATGATGAAGCTCCTCGTTGATAAATGAAATCCTGTGTTGAATAGAGGAGGCCATGCTTCCTAGGAGAGACTGCGAATGCTTGCGTGGTTGAGAGGAATGATTGGATCCAGAATGTTGATCTGTTGATCCAGAAACGTTTGCTGGTGGTTGTTGGATTTCCACTTTGGTGTTCCGGGAGATTAGCTGATAATACTCGCGCACTTGCTTTCGAAGTCCATCATACTCTTGCAAAAACAGCGCGTTTTCGGTACTAAAGACTGTAACTGAGAACGCCACCAAAGTCTCCAACATGTCGCGATCTTGAACTACGTACTCGAACGCTCGGGGATTCATCTTACCGAGCGGGATGAAGTTTCCATCCGAGTCTGTTCCGTACTTTGACATGAATCCTTTCAGACCCCTGAGCCTCTGGCCATTGGCGTCTGTACGATTGGCTTTCGCTGAGGAATAGGTCGCTTGACCCAGGCCTTCGGCAATGGCTTGGGAGAGCACACTTTGAGCTGCATTAGGTCGACTGCTGTCATCATGTGCCTCGGAACCAGGGACTTGCGGAGACAGCACCCGGGACGATGATTTCGAATGAAACGAGGATCGATCACTTAGGAAGTCACCCGCGGGTGCTCCTGGGATAGCCTTTCCTGCAGGATCCCATCGGAAAATACTAGTAATCGGTTTACCTCCTCTGTGACCTCCACTTCTGCTCTTGGGTTGCTGCCTCCGGAAGAACTGAATGAGTGGCAGAACCACGGAATTGATATGGGCCAGAAAAATGGTGAGGATAAGCCAATTGACGTGATTCCAATGTCCCGCATCCAGTCGCTTGAGTTTGAAAGGCGAGATAAAATAGAGCACAAATCCAGGCAACCCAATCAACATGGTCACCAAGAGCTCATTTCGGATACCGAAGCCGTCCTTTATCCACCACAACTTATAGCTTAGTACTGGACATCCAACAGCAAGAAACGCAAACATGACGGCGTAAATAGGATAGAACTGCGATATCAAAAAAGAAATAATTAGCCAAATGTTTGTAGGAATTTGCATGCGTGAGAATAAGATATCCCATCCATTCAATAAGATCTTTACCACTGGGCCTTCCCCACACTTGTAGCAAGTAGGGTTGATTTGAACAGGGGATGGCTTCACGAACTGCATAGCCAGGCAGAGTATGAATGGGAAGACCATGCACATGAGTAAGAACAAAGTCAGTCTGCCATCTGTCGCTTGATTAAATGGCAGATATCGATCCCATAGGTGAATCTCTTCACCGATGACGGGACGGTTGGGTCCGTGGCGTCTGTCAAGTTCGTCGTCATCCGCTGATGCGCCTGCTACGGCTCCTTCGAGTACAACTCCATTGTTATCCGGCAAAATACCGACTCCGAGAGGCGAGGATATTGTTCGTTCGTCTGTTTGTGGGACTATGTTGTTGATGGAGATCACGTTAGAGACACCCGACGTTTCGTCCACGATTGACGGGGCAGGTAGGAGCGGCAGGGGTTTCTCGGACGATGAGCCGAGCGTTGACTCTGTCAAATCAAATCTGGGTGACTCCTCTTTGATGATTGCTACTGCCCCTTGACTTTGTTGGCTGTCGGATGGTGTAACAGGTGGAAATGATCCTATTACAGTCGGTGGCCCTAATGTTCCAGATGAAAGGTCCTGGCCTAGACCTCCTTCGATATTGAGCCCTAGCTGATTGAGTTGAAAAGACCCGCCCAAAGAATCATTAACGGCCTCGTTGACCGCATTTGAGGTCCGAGGCAAAGAAGGCAAAGAGTTGTTACTCCTGTGAGAGATATTCCTCTGCTGTGATCGACGGCCAAAGTCCACCTGTCGATTGTATATGTAGACAAGACGCCATCCTCGCGCGAGATATGTGAGGAGCCATGGTACAATTAAAAGGTACGACGCTAAGAGAAGACAAGATAAAGGACAGGATATCAAAATCAGACTCCCTTGCCACATGCAAGGCAGGCGACCAGGTGAAAGGGTCGCAAACGAAATAGAACTTCGTTTACTGCTCGCCATGGCTCACCACGGCAACGAGGCAATTACTGCGGTCTTGCATTCACTCTCTTGTTTATAAGTACTTACTCCATAGTAAAATAAAGCAGGGAAAGTCGCCGACGTAAGCGTTAAGCATCAGGTAGACAGTGACGACGCCTGTAGCAGCAATTCCATTCCAGGCTACAAGGTACCGCCCACGTTGCTTCAAGTCGTTGTGCGTCTTGGAGAGGACAAAGGTCATGACCGTTGAGATCAAGCATATTGATCCCATCACAACCGCCGCAGAGAGGTAACCATAGCGATGACCCAATCCCAGGATAGGGCCTAGTGGTCCCATGGGCGGTGTTGGTTTCGGTACGCCTTCCATCGTGACCGCAGCCCCTGCTTTAAAAGCCGGCGGAAACGAAGCGGTTGCTGCCCTGTCAAAGTTTTACTTTTTGTTCTCCTTGAAGAGTGAGGACAAAACGATGCTGATCTCTTTTTACCCCGGGCTCTGAGAGTCGGGATGGCGTGGGTTCGATTGATTTGGATGCTGTTTTCGATGGGTCTAGAGTGCGATCAGAGAGAGAGGTAGGAATCAGGGTCAAAAGAACAAGAGTTCTGTTTGGTGTCGTTGACGGTGAAATTGGAGAAAGCAGGTCTCGGGCAGACAGTCCCTGAAAAAAGAAGGGTTGGTCATCCAAGGTCTGTGGGCATCTTATATGAACAACAAACAAACAACGTGGCGACGGTGTTTGAAAAGAAAAGTGAGATTGAGACGGACGACTCGAAGAAAGAGACCGTTGTGAAGAACTGACTCTGATGGAGCAAGGAGCAAGGGCCGAGAGTGTATGGGAGTAGATGAGAGTGGTCAGATGTGGTGCAGATGCAACGGGACAGAAACGAGGTGAATAATGAGGTAAAAGAAGGGGAAGGGTCCGGGGTTGTTCTCCTTGTGTACCTGACAAAAGAAAGGAAAATGAAATGAGAAAAGGGAGAAGCGCTAAAGTAGAGAATGAGTTTCCAGGGTGGTTTGGAAGGCGTGTGCCCGTGTGGAGAAGGCGGCGATAGAGTTGTGCAGAGGATGATGTAAATGCAATGAGGGCACGCAAGAACGGACGCCGAGAAAGAGAAGAGAAGAAGAGAAGAAGAGAGGTGGGGAGTGAAGAGAAGAGAAGAGAAAGAGAAAGAGAAGAGAAGGAAAGCTATTAAAAAAAGAACAGCGGAGTGCTGAGCTGAGCTGAGCTGCGACACCGCGGCGAACACAGGCGAGGGGTGCAAAGACAGAGTCGAATCAGAGAGACCACGAACCGACAGAGAGAAGGGTATTGAGGGGAAGTAGAAGATGATGGCCGTCCTTCACCACCACCACGGTAAAAAAAAAAGGCAGAACTGTCGTGGTGCTGTGAGTTTGCGACGGCGCTGTTGGTGTATTCAGGAAATCGGCTTGTTGTGTGACCATTGAATGGAACACAAAATGGTCCGTGAGCTCATCCAAGCTTGAGTTTGGGCGGAGGGTGGAAGTGCCACCAACCTTACTCGTATTGTGTGATGGATTACCTGGCAACATGTCTTCCAGCTCGCTGTTTTTGTTGAGGGCAAGTTGGCTGTAAGAGACAGCCCACTACCTTGCTATAGCTGCTGTTACTGTTTCTGTTTCTGTTTCTGCTGCTGCTGCTGCTCTTTGTGTAAGGCAAAGTGATGGTGAGTTTGGATGAAGAGATGTGGAGGAATGATCTTCTTGGCACGCTGCAATGAGAGAGAAAAAAAAAAGTGACTGTCTCTGCTCCTGGCGAGAAATGGTGGCGGCAGAGTCAAACGAGACCACCACAAGGGGCGGGAAGACACCACCGCTCCTTTGTTCCTCTCCATTTTGCGTTTCTTCCTCGCAGTTCTTTCCACCTCCAGGTCCTGGACCACCAGCAACATGCCGCCAAGAAAGAACGCCGCCGCTCCCTCAGCCACAGGCACAGCCAAACTGTCCGCCGCAGACTTCTTCAAGCCCGCAAAATCATCCACATCCTTGCGCACCACCCCATTCAAGAACCTGAATCAGAAATCACAACACACAGTTATCGTCCAATCTGCAGTTGATCGTCAGTCTCATAGCGACCTCACAGCAGTTACTTCTGATACCAAAAAACGCCCAGCACCAGACACAGACAAAGAAGATGGCTTTGGAGATGACCTTGATCTCAACGGGGTCCTTTCAGATGATGACTTCTTTTTCAGTGATCTGAAGGACCATATTCTGAAGGACAGTACTCTGAAGGACAGTATTCCGAAGGATGGTATTCTGAAGAACAGTACTCTGAAGAACAAGTCGCCTAAATGTATCGGCAAGACTGGCTTACAGACCGGGAGTAAGAGTATCCCAAGGCACGATGCTCTCGCTGGTAGCTTAAACTAACCTTTTCTATCGACCGTCTCTTTGTTGTGTCCTGCGTTACATAGCCCGTCAAGAAGACGCGAGCGAGATGCTACTTCGTCAGTTTGATCTTACATCCAAGTACGGACCATGCCTGGGACTGACACGCTTGGAGCGTTGGGAACGTGCATCTCTGCTGGTAAAGGGTGGCGACATGCACCTCTGGACACTCTCTCCTTCGTTCTTTGATCTAACGGTGCAACTCTTGCATCCGTATAATTTTAGGATCTCAACCCTCCCAAGGAAATCAAGAATCTCTTGGATAAGACAATGAACCTCAACACTCCTCTTTTTGCAACCCATGTCTAGCTTTTCTGCAATCTCATTGAAGTAGCCCAGCGTTGCTCAGCAAAGTGTTAAAAAAAACTATTGTACATATATTTCTTCGTGGCTCGTTTTGTATGGTATGTGGTGTGTAGATGGACTGCTCGGCTGAGCGGGTTCACTTCCTGGGGAGGACATGCACCATCAAAGGATTCTTCATTGGCAAAGTCAAGGAAGGGACAGGCTCAGGCTCACCCTGGCCAGGAACCAACTTGAACTGGAACCTAGATGAGATCATGTTGATGACCGTCAAGGCCTCCAAGGTTGCGAACGTCTGACCCAAGCAAATACGGGGACCAGCATTGAAACTGGAGAACTTATACTGGGACTCCTTGCGGACCTTAGGCCATACATGATCTTCGTGGTGAGTTGAGTTGGTCAAAAGACCCTTTTCGATCTCAAGGTTATTACCCTCGAACCAACGCTCGGGCAGGAACTCGGGCGCCTGAGGTCCCCAAACGGTCTTGTTTCTGCCGATGGAGTAGGTCGAGAACATAATACGGTCGCCAGCTTTGACTAGGGTTCCGTTGGGGAGAACATCATCTGCAACTGCGGTTTTCAAGTTGCGGGGGACTGGTGGGTACAGTCGAAGAGCCTCCATGAACACAGCAGTAGAGTAACGCATCTCCTTGGTCAACATCTCGTATGTGGGCTTGCCGAGCTGATCCACCTCCTGCCAAATGTTCTTTTCTACAGCTGGGCAACTCATCACCTCGTAGTACATCCAGCTCAGGGCCTGGGCAGTGGTGTCACGGCCGGCACTAAAAGAATTAAGAGCAACCAGACGTTAGAACAATTAAACTTTTTGTGGCACCAGTGTCAGAACCTTTTCACGTTTTCACGGATCCCTCACTTACATAATGAAGTTGATGAAGACATCACGTAATTCAGTATCATTGAGTGCACGACCATCCTCATCACGCCACTTCATGAAAAGGTCCAAAAGATCCTCGCGAGCTCCTGCTCCTTGACGCTCCTTGGCCTCTTCGGGCGTTTCCTTGCGACGGGCCTGAATAGCCTCATATGCATACTTGTCCACGACCTTGACGGCGCTCTTCATCTTGTCAGCTTTGCTGCTCATGTGCTCTGTCACTCTCCAGAAGGGATTCATGAAGCGCTTATCTGTCTCCACCACAGCGTAGTCGAAAGCTGATCCGAAGGGGTCCTTGCCATCCTTGCCCAAGGAATCAATCTCAAGTCCAAAAGACAGTTTCGCGAACGCGTCCAAGGTAAGTCGGAGGAACAGGGCTTGAAGATCCACAGGGCGCCCTTCCTTGGCTGCCCGATCAAGGACCGCGCACAACTGCAGAGAATGTGTGGTGAAGGCTCCATCAATGAGAGCACGATAAATCTTTGTCGAGAAAACGTGCGAGGCAGTCTTGCGATGCATCTTCCACAGCGCTCCGTCCGAGTTAAAGATACCTAATCAGAGATATCGCAGCATCAGACTATGCACCTTGTCTTTATAACAGAAAAAAACGACAACAACGCATCCAACTTTTTACCATTTCCGAGAATTTGGGAAAGGACCGAGTTTAAAATGTAACCCTTCTCGTAGTTTTCAAAGTTGGTCTTCAAAACATGTTCGAGCAAGACAGGGTCGTTAATAGCAATGACTCTTCCGAGACCAAGCATGGTGGTCGACCTATTGAGGCAGGGGGGAAACGAACAAATGTGAGCAAACATCAATTCCTTTCCTTAAAACTATGGCCTGCCCTGCCCAAACGACTTACATGATGTCCCTATCGAGCCTCTCAAAGTTTTCGACGATGGACGTCAGGAAACGGTTGCGGTTCTTGATCATAGCGTAAGTGTTTCCGATCAAGGGCAAGCCATTCCATATAATACCATCCAGATCAGGTCTGGCACGTGTGCCAATTGCTCTGTTTGGGTATTTGGCGATGAGGAAGAGGAAAGAGATCAAGGCAAAGAGTCCAGCCTTTTGAGACCGAGTCCTAGCGCCTTGCTGGATCCTGTTCTTGAGAACCAGGACAAGAGTAGAAACAATGGATGTGCTCATGTTCGAATGTGAATGCGCGCCTGCAGATTGCTGATTGTCGAATGCGAGAAGGAAAAAGAACAATGAACGTAAAAAGAGCGCACAAATATGAGAAAAGGAAGTGAAGAGAGTGAATGAACTCGGACGAATGGGCTGATCAGAAAATATAACAAAAAAAGGGTGGGGACCAGAAAACAAGGTGTGTCTTTATATCCGATCTGCTGTGGGCGTTAGGCTTTGCGTTGAGCTGCGTGTTGCCATATGTCAATTGCGCCCAGCCGAGCTGGTCAAGAAAGAGCCACGTTGTGTCGGATCAAATCAAGCAGATCGAACAGGGCTTGGTGGACGCGTTGACTTTGGCCCGATGGTGGAGAAGCGAACTCTGCTCGGCTCGCTCATCATTTTGGCGCCCTTCTTGGCTCTCTCTCCACGAACAACCAAGCCAAGGAATAATAATGAACGCGGGTATCGAATTTGTGGAGGGAGAATCGGAGGGACACTTTCTTTTCGGCAGCCGCTCTCAACCGAACGGAATGCACGAACCGAGAAGGCTTGACCGCCGCGGGCGGCAGTTGCCAGCACGTGATATGAACACGTGACGTAACAGGTGGCTTAGACTACCGACTGCACCTTCTTTTTGGAAGCACGATCCAGGCAGAGACATGCATCCACACGCTCAGGTTGAGCACAAAGACGTCATTTTTTTTTTTTTTTGCTTTTCATTCTCACTTTGCATTTGCCGTTGCATCCGTCCCCCTTCCTCCCTCTCTGCCTCCATTCAATCTGCTCTTCACTTAGTTTGGGAATTTGCTGTCTGTCGATCGTACACACTCCGGACACAATGGCCCAGCATCCTCAGCAGCCAAACGCGCGCTCGCCACTCTTCCAGCGGAGACAGCAGCAACGCCATCAACAACCAACAACCCCCAACCACTATCAGCACCAGAACCATATCCAGTTCATCTCTTCTAGTCCATTGCCGAACCCTCGCCAGCTCTTTCCAGAGACCTCACGTTCCAGACGTGCGTTCCATCCTGCAAATGGAGGCGCTCCAGGAAGCACGCCCTATGGCGCGATCAATGGACCGATGCGTATCAATACCTCTGGCGCCAATGTCGCTGCTTACCAGACTGGATTCAGTAGCCCTAGTCCAGGAACTCCCAAACAAAAGCAGGTCCCTCTCCGTACGACCAAGGTCTCGCAAAAGTTGGTTCTCCTCCCAGAAGATCAGGAGGAAGAAGATGAGGACGACGATATGGAAGAAGGAGTCTTTGCAGATCAACATATGGATCCTTTCAGAGATGACATCGAATACAGACCCAGAAGGAGAGGTCTTCATGGACGCGCTCCAACCCACTCAGAACTGCTTACCAAGGAGCAGAGAAATGCGAAAGGATTGGCGAGGTATGTGTGTTTGTTGTTTGTCTCTTGAAAAACATGTCGTGCGACGGACCAAGGGGGAGGATAATTCCAACGATGCACATGCACACCTGACCCTACATTTCTCAGAATTAAAGCAGCGAGGGTAGAATGTCATGCTAACGGACTCTTGTCATATCTCTAGAGTTGTCGCATACTGTACCGCCGAAGGCTATGATCAAAAGCGACTATCGGCTTATCTGAAAGCAAACCATGGAGTCCACCCCAGACTGTACGATGAGGCCCTGTACGCAGCCTATCACTTTCCCTTGATCCCAGGAAAGACTAGCAAACTGATGTCTGCTCCTCCAATCCGATCTCCTGGAGGCGGATCAATTCTGGACAAGCAACTGGAGCAATACGAGGATAACACTGCGGAGGACTACTCTCGCTCTCTAGAGCGCGATGATAACGAGGGACGATTCAGACGATCCGCCAGTGGTCATGATCTCACGGATGAAGAGTATCATCAGCACCTGCAAGATCAAAGTGATATAATCGGCTCTGGAAGCAACAGCATCGGGCGGAACAGCACCAGTAGCAAAAAACTGAAGAACCGTCGACGCGCCAGCAGTCGTTCTAGTAGGCACATGGAGGACGAAGATGCTGGTTTGGCTATGTCGGGTCACGATGTTGAAGTAGATCATATGCCAGCTTCAAGTTCCATAGGCGAACAACATGGCTATTTCGAGGATGTGGCTCAGGGTCAGTCTACGGCGCTCAAGGACCCATCAGAAGAAAACACCGAAAATGCCGATACACTACTGGCACCCACACCTGTCGCCCCGCCTTTCATGGGCGGCGAGGTCTTTTTCTTCGACTACGGAGTCACCGTGTTCTGGAACATGACTGTGGAACAAGAGGCATGGATCTTGGACGATCTCGCTCAGTTTGAAATTAAGAGATTGATGCCGGACGATGTACAGACCGAGGAGTTCCATTTCGAATATGCTGGATACTCTACTCCAAGGATTTACAACGACATGTAAGGGGCGATCCATCGTAGAGACACTTTGTTTCTGTATTCTCAATTCTTAACAACCAATTATCCCGTCTTAGGATCACGTTACGTGGAGGAAACCATATGATCAAGCTGACGATATCGCACGCCATCTCCCAGTCGGTCAAACTGGCGCTGTACGAGTGTCAGATGGACGACACCATTGATGATACCAAGATTATTCCTATCCGTCTGGCACAGACTGGAAAGTTGAACTATTCTCGGCCTCAGATCACCAGGATTTCCGGTCACTTGTTCCAGCTCCGTATGAATGTCGATTTGGTGTCGAATGTCCTGGGTACGAACCAAAATTGAAAGCTTTTCCGTCATCTGTCAGGACTGGTCACTTTTCTCTCTCCAACATTAATACTGACATTACGTCCTTCACTCTTGTTGTTCTCTCTCTCAATAGACTCGCCCGAGATTTTCTGGTCCGAACCCGAGCTCCAGCCATTGTATGATGCCATTCGAGGATACCTGGAGATTGGACAGCGTGCCAAGGTCCTGAGCGATCGTTGTTTGGTGATTTCTGACTTGTTGACGATGCTTCGAGATGACCTTGCCTCCAACAACATGAACTATATCACCTGGATTATTATTATTCTCATTGTGATCGCGGTCGTGGTGGCGGGAGGCGAGATTGTTGTAAAATACCTGAGTCATTTTGGATCGGATGGAGGGGATGCACTTTTTTGATCCTTCTCTACCTTGAACAATAAATACCTCTCTAGACGTCCAAATGAAATACTACAGAGTGTTTATGATGCTTTATTGTGGTTTTTTTTGTTTTTATGTTTTTAGTAGGGCAGTGGACCTGTAATCTTGTTCATGACCCAGGTCATGCTCACCCAATAAATACAAATGGACCCTACAGCGGCTTTTGCGATCCAATCTGAATGGCCATCGATGATGACATAACCACTCACCAAAGAACCATGAATGGCACTGACAATGGTCGCGACCGCGATGCCAAAGACACGACCCCAATAGAGATACTTCAGTTGGGCGTAGTCCTCATCTTCGCGATCGAGGACAAATTCAGTCAGGATCAAAACACCGAGGAAGAGGGTCACAAGCAGGAATACAAGGAAGGCTTGAGACGCGACAAAAAGGGTCCAGTACATGCCGGCAAGATTGAAACCCGGCACAATCATGGTAGAGGAGGAGGAAGCGAGGGCAGGGTCTGAGGGGGGAGAGGAAGATGAAATCGAATTGCGGAACAGGATGGCCTCGTCTGGTTGAGGCGGTGTTGGGGGAACCCCTTGGAGGTTTTGAAGGACGATGGAGACGGGGTCGACGAATGGAGGCAAACCTGACGCGGGTGTTGCATCACCACCGCTGCTGTTTGGCTCGGCTGCCGTCTCGGAGGCTGTAGCGGGCTCGGGTTGAACGGCAGGGGTGAATGGGGTGGTCTCTCCAACAGTGCCTTCTTCGACGACCTTGGCTGAAATAAACTCGGGTAGAGGCGTATCATGGATAGTGGACTCTTCGAAAGGAGATGAGGGAACCTGACTAACGGACATGGCCGTTTGCTGTTGCTGTTGATCAGGAGAAGCATTCAAGTCGCGTTCTTGTGGAGGGAAAACATCCTTTGATAGATCGTTATCATTTTGAGATTGCTGTGTCTCTTCGTTCAGGTGCGCTCCCTTGGCCGGGTTTAAGATATGGTTAGGGATCAAGCTCTTAAATTGGGACTTGTCCAACGGTGCTGGAGCCAAAGTGGAGGCAGGAACAGCGTCGGCCACGACGGGACTCTCGATTTCGTCGCGCTTGATCAACAATGGCCCCTTTAAAGCAATTGCTGCTGGTAATGGTGGCTGGACTTCGACTGGGGTGGCTCCAGCACCCGACGCAGCCATGGCTCGCATCATATCCTCCTGAATGTGCTCCCGCTGCTGCTCCAACCACTGTAATCGCTGCTGTTCCTGAATTGATTGTTGAGCTTCTAACTGCTGCCTCCAGAGTTCTTGCTGTTGCTGCAATTCCAGCTGCTGTTGTTGTAACGCCTCATGGGTCTGCCCAAGGGCCTCCTCTTGTTCTTTTTCGAGCTCCCTGTACTCTGCAGGCACCGTCACGCGAATGGACGAGAGAAAGGATTCAGGCCACGTTCCTGCCTTGTTGACAGTCTCTTTCAAGAAGTCAGGGAGAGAAAACGCGATAGGTGCTGCAGAAGACGGCGATGACGAAGAGGGGCTTGTTGAAGACTCCTCTGTCGCTGCAGAGGATCCGGGAACTGGTTGGGTTGGCTGTACTTTTTGCGCTGGTATTGTCGGGATAGGTCCCTGTTGCTGTTGTTGCTGTTGCTGCAATGGCTGCTCTGTCGGTACTTCCAATGGCTCTCCATCCGCTTGCATCACCGAGGCGGGAACATTCTCAACCTGGAGGAGTGATGCACTCGGGAAAATAACATTGCCACCACCACCAATATTGCCGTCAGCCCCTGTCATCCAGCTGGCAGGTGGCCCATGAACCATCATTCGATGGTAGTCGCTATTATGAGGGTTGGACAAGAGATGGGCCACCATCAAGTGCACCCCGACCAAGAGGCAGAGCCCCGTCCCTGCCAACATGATGTACGTTCTGGCCCTTTGTACCGTCAAGGACACAAACGTCAAGCGCTCCTCGAGAAACCGGTAGGAGAAACAGAGAAGAGGGAACATAGTCAATGGTGGTACAAAAGCCAAAAGAATGATCCCTACGGGAGGAATGGAGATGAAGGGCGTGGAAGACGAAAGGAGGACAGATGAGAGCGCAAAAGGGATATAGCCTAGAGACGCCATCGAGTGGAAAAAAGCGTGGATGAGTGGTCGACGTCCCATTTTGATAGTTTTGGTGAACCGATCTACGGTCGTTAAAAGAGAGGAGATAGAGAGAACCGAAAGGGAGCTGGAAGGACTGTGAGAAAGAAAGAGGGGGAGAGAGAGAGAAAGAAAGAGAAAGATACAGAAGGGTAGACAAACAAGCAAAAAAAGGCAGATGAAGACGATGAGAAGAGAGAAAGGAGAGCACCCAAGTCGGATGTGAATATCAATGCAAGCCTTGCCAGCACAGATTCTATTCTCCCCGAGGCAAGAGAAGCATGGTGGAACAGATGGGAATGTCGTCTCTCTTCAACTCTCTCTGAACAAATAGTGCAGAAGCACCACAGGAACGGAAAAAGGGTGCGAGTTCGAAATGATTCCCATCTCAACCCACGCCCTGTGCCTGCACCCCCCCCGGACTGCAAAGTGTCCACAAGAGACGACGCTATGTTTTTTTTTCTTTCTTTTTTATTCTGAACGCCTCAGACAGAAAACACGGACATTATACTCAAGCTGAAATTGTTCCGTTACCGTGAACTTTCCACCAGGTCCAAACAGTCGCTGAAAGAAACGCGCTTCGACTTTTTGATCCAGTCCCCGAGGCTTGTATCCGACAAAAACTTGGGTTCGGCCCGGGGTGCTCAACTCTACCAGTGTCTCGAGAAGTGAATCAAAGTGCTCGGGTTCGTAAATCACATCCGAGGCCACCACCGTATCCAACGGTTCGAGGCTCAGCTCTCTGACATTAATCCTGCTCCATCGGAGGTCTTTGGTCTCTATTGCTATATCTGGCGCGACACGGAGTTGATTGGCCTGTACATTGGTGTTGATCAGAGTCAGGGCATCTTTCACGTCTGTGAGAATGACTGTCGTGCAATCGTCTTCTGGGCTCGACGACCTGCCGTCTCTGATGAAGGACATGGAGGAGGTTGAGGCAAACGAGCATGGGAGTGAAATCGGCAAAGTAGACAATGGGGACGAGCCAGATGATGTTGAGGAATCAGAGTGTGTCCTGATCAACCTTGAGCCCGTCGATTCTCCTTCTGCTAAAAGTTCCATTTGTGCCAATCCCGCTAGATAGAGCCCCACAAGTCCAGTGCCGGCACTCAGATCCAGGGTCCGTTTCCGAGCCAAAAGTGGAGGCTGACCCTCGTGTATCCTTTTCGCGACAATTGCAGAAAAAAACTTTGCCAGCTCTAGAGCTGAATCCCAGATACGGCCTTGAGGAACATTGTTTCGATTCTCTTCAAGCAATAGCAACCGGCAGGTATTCGTGGGGTCCGAATCCCGTTTGGGAAGCAGGATAGGTCTCATGATGTGGATGTCACCCTCGCCTGTGGTCGGAGGCTGGATGGGAAGCACCAACGGGTGTATGTTAGGCTGTATTTTGGATCTGATCTCAATCCAACAACTGACGTCGTCTTCGTCCGAGTAAGCCAACGCATCCTTAACGTTGATCTCGGAAGAGTCTGATTTGGAGACACGAAATTCGAGGCCTCCTCGGCCAGAGAATCCAAGTCCAGGACAAGGCAATGGCTCCAGATTGTGCCAGTTATCCGAAAGTGCCCTGATGTGAAGAGTGAATGGCGATGAGTCTGGCGGCGAGTGTTGCCTTGAGACAGGATTCCAGGACGATGCTTCTGTGTATAGAATGTGGCCTGTGCGACCACTACGCCAGAGCAACCTTGCACCCAACTCGACAAACGATTTCCCCTCGGTCAAGAGGCTGTTTTGAAGGTGCCTCAGCTGCACGGGTCCGAACTCGCTGAGGGTATTCAGGGCCACAGCTCTCCACTGGTCGGGTATGGCGTGTACATAGATTGCGTTCAAACGGAGGAGACTCCCTGGAGCCCAATCGTCCCTGAGGGCTTCTTCTGCGAGAGACAGGTGCGGCGGAGACATGGTAGTGTGGGAGGAGAGACGACGAGATAGCACTGGTAACTTGGCTAAGAGACCTGAAAAAGACGGGACAGTGCAAAGAGAGAGTCGAAGGACACCGACGAATGGCCAGCAGGGTGGAATGAGTTGAGGAATGGTCGTGAATGGTGAGGCAGATGCAAGCGAATGCGATGAGAATCAAGGTGGAAGTTGAGGAGAAAAAGAAAAATAAAATAACAAAACAACGACGGGGGCAAGCATGGAGAGCAAGGATAAATTATTCTGGGAAGTGGCCAGGATGCTTCATACCTCCATGGCTCTCCTTCCTTCGCAGCATCCGTACTCAGACAACAATGTGAACAAGGCGCTTCTGGGTAATGTTATTGGCTCGAGCACTGAGGATATAGAGAGAGTGCCTGCTGTGGTCTCTAGAGGAGACTACCTGGAGCTATCCAATCTTTTTGAACTTGTTTCTCAGAGCTCTTGCTTTCCATCGCCTGCTGGCGACAGAGCGTACGACGGGGGCGGAGATGTGGGCATTGAGGTCATTGGCATTGGGGAGATGTCAATGAAAGGACCAGTCTTGCTTTGGGCATCTTCATCCTTGGCCTTCTCCTGAGCCAGCCTTCTTTCGAGTCTCTTTTCGCTGTCTAAAAGATGTAAGAGCACAGACTCGTCAATTGTTGATTCAAAAATGCTTGCCTCCCCCTGACCTTCGCCATGCAGGTTCACTTACTCGCTTTGAACATAGATACAAACAGGAAAAAGATGATACAGGCAGTTGGAGCCAGGAAAACAATGAACCAGCCCTTCACTGCCCAAAGCTTTGGATCGGTACATCTGTTCTCCGTACTCCACAGATAATACCAACCCAACACCATGAACAACATCAAGATGAACGACATGAGGAACAACACAGATGCAAATCGGTTCGACGCCAGCACAGAACGAGGCTTCTTCCGGACATCTGTTCCTTCCTCGTGGAACATGAGAAGCTGACCATTCTCAAACCTCTCCATATCCTTACGGATAAGGTCGTTTTGAAGGTACTTGTAGTAAACTGGCATGGCAACGCCGGCGAGGATAATTACGACGCCAATACCCAATAAGGAGCGATGGGCGTTACCACAGTTGCCTCCAAAAGGGATGGACCTTGTAATAGCCAAGGTGACAACCAACTACCACAATTGTAAAGGAAAGCGTGAGCTTCATATCCTGTTCGCGTGGTCACGTAAATAATTGCAGGATTCTTACAGATGAAAGGACGGCAACAACAAGTATCCACGCACCGAGAGCTCTCAATGTGCTGCATTGTTTCTTGGCTGGGGTGCGTCTTTCGGTGCGAGTTCGATTGTCCTCATTAATGTCTCGATAGAGGACATCACCGTAAGTATGATAGTTCATGGAAATGGGCATCGGCTGCTCAGATCGGATACCAGGTCCTGAATTGGAGTGAATCGCCGGGATGATACTGGTGTCTGTATTCAGGACTGGAGCAAGTGGAATCGCCCCGATGCCACCATCACTGCCTCCGAAACCGCCACCAGACCCAAATCCACCTCCTCCGTTTGACATTGCGGGTGCCATACCTGCATCACAGCAGAACGAATCGCCAAAGAAGAGGCAGCAACCATCACCGCAGTCAGCACCACAGTCGCAACATCCACCACAGTCGCCGCAATCACAGCAGCAATCCCCACAGTCTCCACAGTTCCCGCAATCGCCCCCGCAGTCGCCGCTATAGAATGGGTGAATTGAAAGAGGTGAGCAAGACGGGTTACATTTGTACGCGATCAAAAAAAAACTCCACTCCCAAATGACAGAAAATGATAGGCACGCACCAGTCAGCCATTGTTGCAAAAAAAAATACCAGGAAAGAGTCGTGGAATGAACTTCAAAGAGTGAATGGAGTTGCGAATGTCGAAATGGAAGGACGGAGGAAGTGAATGCCCCACCGAAAGGCCACCCCGCCTGTCCTTTTTATCTCACAAACGTTTCGTTCTCAAGAGGACTGAATGTGCTTTAACAAAAGAGGAGACGCGCCGCCTCATCCCAAAATAGACGAACACGCCTCGTTTCTTGACGTGCCCTCCTGAACTGAGTTATTGTCGATAACTTTGCTGTAGAGAAAAAAAGAAACCAGAGAGTTGGAAACCTTCCTCAACCCTCCGTTCAATTGGGCTGTCGTGTTTTGCTGCTCATTATTCTTTGCTGGTTACTCTCCTAGAAGTCTCAGCGCCTGGTACTTCGCCACGGCCTCGTTGTTTCCTGCACGATCTTATCTGTGCAGAACCAAAATCGCGTTTTTCCATTTTCTGAGAGGTTATTAATAAACACGTCTATGTTGGGCAAGGGCGCGAACGAACAAGGAATAGGCGTAAAGCAATCATGTTCATTGACGAGGGAACTCACTTGTTGATGAACTACATGAAGACCAGGCAGTGCGCCGGTCAGTCAACTGATTGTAACTGCTACACGATTTCGAAAACCGCTCTATGGCTTTCTATGTTTTTTTTGTTGTTGTTTTGTTGGCATCGGAGAGATAAACATTGGAACATTGGCACCGTTTCGGGGAAGTGTTTATTGAGTCCTTTGACAACGTATTTGCATGGTTCTCGCTTTTAGTAGTATTTTGATTGTTCTGAATAGGATGGAGGGGAAGAAGAGGAGGAGGCGAGTAGAGACGATGCTTCCGCCGACGCGTTCTTTGTTTTCTCCACTCGTCGTGACGATGTCTGAGGTGTTTGCTGTTGCGATTTCATGTTATGAAATCCGGAGCTCGATGCATTCGTCCCATAGTTCGGCCTTGTCATACTTGGCACCGCAATCGGTGGTGTTGCTGCTGTCGTCGATCCTTTGCTGCTGGAATCACTTCCACTCCACCAACAACAAAATATGGGATCACGAAGATTGTTATGACAGCAGATCGTCCCATGATGGCAGCAACTACTATCGCTATCGTCACATCCTTCACACTCTATGCATATCGAATTGTGGCAACCCTCATTGCACAGCTCATTATTGTCGCACCCTTGACTATCCAGACAGTCGCTATTCGCACGAATTAGTTGACATGACAAAAAAAAAATGAAAAGCTGAGGGCGAACTTACCAATCATCCATAACTCAAGCGCGTGTTTTTGATAGGGAGACGGGATGTAGACCGAAAAGGACAGGGCGGATGTGGAAGATGGATGGAAATGAAATGAAGTATTCAACATTTCAACATTTACCGTTCATCCTACCTCGCCCCCAAAATACACAAACCATATTTTGTCGACTTTGCAGAATTGCAGGGCAACAGAGCAACTATGACCAGAACTTGAAGCGCGACAGACCGGAAACAACTCCATCGCTTGCTCTCTGTCGGCAACGGCCAAAAAGGAACAAGGGTGGGTCTCGCTCGTCTCACGGCGCAAAAAAGGCGCTTGGGGCAACCCAGGCTAGATCACAAAAAATGTAAAAGTGAATGCTCTCTGGCAGGTTCGAACTGTCGACCTTCAGATTATGAGACTGACGCTCTGCCAACTGAGCTAAGAAAGCTTCCAAGGTTGAAGTCTTTGAAATTCCGAACATTGCCATTCACACTAGAAATTTCAGAGTCACGTGTAAACTATGGACTTTAGAATAATCACGTGACTCTGAAATTTCTAGTGTGAATGGCGATGTTCGGAATTTCAAAGACTTGTCGTATAAACGCGCTGCTTTGTTATGTACGGCTGTATTTACAAGAGTGCTTGGATCTTCAGGAGAATCGACGTATTCTGTCAAGCAAGGAGGGAAAGATATCGGCATCAGAAGATCTGTATTGAGTTATATCAAATAGTGCTACGGAAGAGTTACCTGTCAAGCAAGGAGGGAAAGATATCGGCATCAGAAGATGCCGATCCATCCTTGCGGACCAGGTCTACTTATAGAGGCTATCTGCTAAATCTACAAATCTACCAACTCATAGTCTGAGTCGTCGGTTGTCAGCGGGTCTGATGAACTGCTGACGTATCCGCTGACAAGACCGCTGACAGGCTCCCAATAGCTGTCAGCGTCTGCATGAAAGTAGACGCCATGGGCCTCCGGGCCTAGAGCGCGACGGGTCCGGGCGGAGAAGGTTGGTGGCGCTCGACTGCGGGGGTTAAAAGTGGTCGGATTTACGACAGACTGTCGTATAAACGCGCTGCTTTGTTATGTACGGCTGTATTTACAAGAGTGCTTGGATCTTCAGGAGAATCGACGTATTCTGTCAAGCAAGGAGGGAAAGATATCGGCATCAGAAGATCTGTATGGAGTTATATCAAATAGTGCTACGGAAGAGTTACCTGTCAAGCAAGGAGGGAAAGATATCGGCATCAGAAGATGCCGATCCATCCTTGCGGACCAGGTCTACTTATAGAGGCTATCTGCTAAATCTACAATTCTACCAACTCATAGTCTGAGTCGTCGGTTGTCAGCGGGTCTGATGAACTGCTGACGTATCCGCTGACAAGACCGCTGACAGGCTCCCAATAGCTGTCAGCGTCTGCATGAAAGTAGACGCCATGGGCCTCCGGGCCTAGAGCGCGACGGGTCCGGGCGGAGAAGGTTGGTGGCGCTCGACTGCGGGGGTTAAAAGTGGTCGGATTTACGACACCCCCCGACTTAGATTCAAGTCGTCCGCGACTTGATACGGCGAGGGTGTGAGTGGCCATTTGAGGGCGACGTCTTTGACCACTGCGACGTGAAGGCAAGGCCGAAGCGGCTAGGGCGGCTCGGTAAGTACGGGCGGCATCTTCGGCAGAACCCATCATAGGTGGTTCATATGATGTAGACTGGGCACGACGTGCAAGGTAACGTTCATTTTCGGTACGAAGTCGTAGGCTTTCGGCAACTCGTTGTTCTTCGTCCGAGGTCAGGACAGGGGCTGGGGTACCATCATCGGTGTTGTCGTGAAAGTCCTCCATAGTATGCTTGGTTTTAGCGAACCAAGCACGGACGGCCGTTTCGCCATTGGGAAGGAAGGCTTTCTTAAGACGGTCTTGATGGACAAGGTCGACTTTAACTTCGCCATCACCCATCTTAATTGATAGGTTGAAAGAGGAGTGACGCGTACGACCTCAAGGGGGCCATACCATCTGGGCTGCAACTTGGTTCGACCAAAATTCTTAACAAGGACGAAATCTCCGACTGCGAACATGTCCTCTGTGATATTGTGAGTGTCTTCGTGTCGAGCAACCATGTCGTCGGCGGCTGCTTGTTGTGTTTGTAAGTGTTTTTCGCGAAGGGCGTCGATTTCACGAAAGGTCTTCTTCCTGTATTCAACTGCATCATTCTCATTCTGAAAGTCAAATAGAAATGGGCGGACCGGATCTTGGGGCAGACGAGGTTCAATGCCATAAACCAGCTGAAAGGGGCTAACATGGGTCCGTTGAGAGATATGGACACGGCAGGCATAAAGGCTCTGGTGAAGGTACTGGTCCCAGCTGTGAATGTGAGTACCCACGTACTTGTTGAGCATGTGTCCAATTATTCCGTTAAGTCGTTCACACTTTCCGTTTGATCGAGGGTGATATGCAGAGGTGGTTTGGTGTTTGACATGTAATCGATCCAGGTAACGTTGGAGTACATTCGACATAAAGTTGGCTCCACGATCGCTAACGATCTCACTAGGGCATCCAAACTGGAGGAAAATTTCTTCATAAAGGAAGACGGCGACAGCCTCTGCCGTTGCGTCGGGCAGAGCTCGAGCGATTGGCCAATTGGTGGCGTAGTCAATCGCAGTGATGATCCATCGGTTGCCATTCTTAGTGAGGGGCAAACGACCAATAAAGTCAATACCCCAACGTTCAAAAGGGCGTGCCGGCGCTAAGGGATGCAGAGGGGCGACGGATCTATCACCGGCGGGCTTGACAAGTTGGCAAGGCTTGCATTCACGGACCATCAATTTGATGTCTGAACGAAGGGTGGGCCACCACATACGAGTTTTCGCCAGCTCGTAGGTGCCCAGTTCACCAAGGTGTCCAAGGTCGGTATGGAGGTCAATAAGACGATCCATTCTTTCGGCATAGGGAACAAACGGCACTTGAATTCCATCGACGTCATAAAGGAGCTCATCGTCAACGATAGAAAATCGCTGAGCTTCTTTGCGAACCTTTTTCTTGATGTCCCCGTCGGTATGTGGGGGAAAGGAGCTATCGTCCAAAAAGGCGGGAACGAGAAGGGGCCAATCCCAAACATCCAAGTGTCTAGGGGGCACACTGACTAAGTTCATTTCCATACGTGAAAGGGCGTCTGCGGCAATGTTTGTGGCACCAGTCTTGTATTGGATCGACAGATTGTATGGGGCGAGGAATTCGGCCCATCGGGTCATACGTTGGCTCAGATGAGGTTGAGTCAACAAAAAGCGGAGGCTGGCATGGTCGGTGAATACCAGGGTTGCCTCGGCTCCAAGAATATAGGGGCGCCAGGCTCGACAAGCGTGAACTATCGCCAATAGTTCTTTCTCATGGACCGGGTAGTTGCGTTCGGCAGGCTTTAATTTACGCGACTCGTAAGCGACAGGATAACGGATACCATCCTTAACTTGATACAAAATGGCGGCGGTGGCATCACCTGAGGAATCACAGTCAATCTCATAGGGTAGAGATGGGTCTCCGAGAGCCAAAGCTACGTTATCTTCGGAAACTTTCAGGAGCAACTCACGGGCTGTGTCAAAGGAGAGTTGCTGGGCCGGACCCCATGTGGCAAGAGGTCGGGTCTTGTTCTTATCTTGGCCAGGTCCATCGGCTAGGAGACTGGTGAGAGGGATAATAGTGTGGGCGTGATTCTTGAGGAACCGTCGAAAGTAATTCATGAATCCAATAAAGCGTCGAAGCTGTTGTACGTTCTTAGGGACAGGCCAGTCTCGTAGAACCTGGACCTTGGCGGGATCCACTTTGATTCCATCGCGACTAATTACATGACCGACAAAGGAGATCTGAAAAAGTCCAAAGGCGCACTTGCTTCTTTTGAGGTGCAATCCATTAAGCTTGAGGATTTCAAACGTCTGACGGAGATGTTCAAGGTGTTCTTCAAAGGTTTTTGAGTAGATAAGAATGTCGTCCAAGTAAATGATCACAAATTGATCCAAATGCTGACGGAACAGGGCATTCATAAATCCTTGAAAGGAGGCGGGGGCGTTGGTGAGTCCAAACGCCATGACTCGGAACTCATAATGACCATAACGGGTGGCAAATGCAGTCTTGGGGATATCCTTTTCGGCAATTCGCAATTGATAATAACCTTGTTGTAGGTCCATCTTCGAATAGAAAGCGGCACCTTGGAGACGGTCTAAAAGTTCTTCCAAGATCGGCAAGGGGTACTTGTTTTTTATCGTTAAGGCGTTGAGGCCACGATAATCAACACAAAGACGCATCGATCCGTCTTTTTTCTTGACAAACAATACCGGGGCGGCCCAAGGTGATGAGGACGGCTGAATATATCCGAGGCGCAAGAGTTCGTCTAGTTGCTCTCTCAGGATCTTTAACTCACTGGGTGACATCTTGTACATCTTCTTAACAACGGGCGGGGCATCGCCGGTTGGAATCTGGTGGTCAAACTCGGGTCTGGCAGGCGGCATCTCTTGAAGGGGTGCAAATACATCGGCGGCGTATTCATCCAGTAATTCGTCTAACTGGGCCTGTTGAGCGAGGGACAATTCAGGGTTTGTTTCGGCAGGTTGACTTCCTTGGTCAGGCAGTGACGTGTGCATGACATAAATGATTCCAGCTTCCACAGCATCGTCGGCAGTGAGAGCATGGGCAAACTTTTGGGCGTCGAATTGAAGGTTTGCGAGTTGAGGTTTGCTTTCGTCGGGCAAGGGAACAGATTGTGGTCTCGATTTGGCTAGGACTTCGCACTTGTGTCCGTTAAATTTCCAGATGACAGAGTATCGCTCCCAATTGATTTGGGGATGGAAGCAGAGCATCCAAGGAATTCCAATAAAAAAGTCATAGACGAGTTCGCGGATAACAGTGGCAGTGAAAGCACATTCCATTTTGCCAATGGTCAACCGGAGGTCGACTTCGCCGATGGCCTGAGCGCTCAGATCATTACTGTGCGCGGTCTTAATGGGGACGGGATCCGTGACTTTGGTTTCGCGAAGGATCATTTTGGAACAAAATCTTCGAATGGTGTCAAGAGCATGCTCGGAAATGGTGTTAACGTTGGCGCCATTATCGAAAAGAGCTTCGAAGGGAAGACCAGCGACGTGAACAGGAAGGACCATCAGGGGGCAGGCTTGCGGATTAAACTGTTGCGGGGTTACCATAGTCATATTGAGCGCGGGTTTCTGTTGGCGTGGTGTACGGTTTTTGAAAGGGCCCGTCTGGCCAGGTCTGAGAGAGTTACAGTCTCGTCGTCGGTGTCCGGGTTGGCCACATTTATAGCAGACTTGCGGCTTGGTGCATTGGGCGGCGAGATGACCGACTATACCACAGTTACGGCAGGTTAATTCAAGGTTATTAACCAATGGATGAGTGTCAACATCCATATCCATGGGTCCAGGGCGATGACCGGTTTGAGCTTCGACAGTGCTAGCACGGCGGTGGGCTTGAGTATAAAAGCCCGTACTGGGGGATCCATAGATGCGAGGGTTTGTAGCGTAGTTAGGTTGGAATCGGAATGGGTGAGGACGTGTAGGTGGGAACTGTTGATGTGCTTGATAAATACGTTGTTGCGCAGAAGCAGAAGTTAGGCTGAACTGCAGCTTCATATTAGAACGGACTTCACAGAATCGACGGACATCTTCCCAGGTCTTGACTTCTTTTTCGATCAGGAAGTCGTGGAGGAACTTGGGACATCGTGTACGGAACATGTGGACCTTTTCGCCTTCGGTTAACTTGTTCAATAGGGGCAGGGCTGCAAACTGGAACTTCTGGAAGAAGGTCGTGGGAGTGTCACCTCTTTCCCAGACGGCCTTATCCAAATCGTCTCGTAGCGAATCTTCGGCATCGGGGGAACCATACTGCATCAGGAAAGCTTGTTTAAAAGTTTCCCAATCACGACTTTGTGTGGTGTGACGGTAGTTCAAACCCCAAATGTTGGCAGGTAGACGCATCTTGGCGATGGCCGCGAGAGTCTTCTTGTCTTCATAGATCTCGTTGAGTTCGGCTGCTGCTTCGATTTGTTCAATCCAGGTTCGTGCTTCAAGAGGGGTAGTTCCGGGTGCACCTGAGAACGTGGGCGTGTCGGAGGTGTGGCTGTTACGGCCTCTTCGTCTTGGGGGATCACTACGGTGACTTCGCATGTCTTCATCTTCGTCATAGTCAGAGGGTTGAGCTGGAGGGGGAAACTGGGGAGGGATAGGCGAGACACCGAATAAGTTGGCTTGATGAGAGGTTCTGAGCCCCATGGAGGAGGCCGGGCGACGGAGGGGGTCAAGACGTTGACCATCTCGAGGGGGAGAGCTATCGACTGGCATGTTGTATCGTGTTTGGATTTGGGTGGGACAAAGAACGACCTTTGCTACCAATTTTGTCGTATAAACGCGCTGCTTTGTTATGTACGGCTGTATTTACAAGAGTGCTTGGATCTTCAGGAGAATCGACGTATTCTGTCAAGCAAGGAGGGAAAGATATCGGCATCAGAAGATCTGTATTGAGTTATATCAAATAGTGCTACGGAAGAGTTACCTGTCAAGCAAGGAGGGAAAGATATCGGCATCAGAAGATGCCGATCCATCCTTGCGGACCAGGTCTACTTATAGAGGCTATCTGCTAAATCTACAATTCTACCAACTCATAGTCTGAGTCGTCGGTTGTCAGCGGGTCTGATGAACTGCTGACGTATCCGCTGACAAGACCGCTGACAGGCTCCCAATAGCTGTCAGCGTCTGCATGAAAGTAGACGCCATGGGCCTCCGGGCCTAGAGCGCGACGGGTCCGGGCGGAGAAGGTTGGTGGCGCTCGACTGCGGGGGTTAAAAGTGGTCGGATTTACGACAAGACTTCAACCTTGGAAGCTTTCTTAGCTCAGTTGGCAGAGCGTCAGTCTCATAATCTGAAGGTCGACAGTTCGAACCTGCCAGAGAGCATTCACTTTTACATTTTTTGTGATCTGGCCTGGGTTGGTCCTGGTGCCCGCAGTGGCGCCGTAGGCATTCTTTTGCGTCCCGAGATCCACTCCTTTTTTTGCCTCTGCTACCTAGCTCATCGTTGTAGTACCTTGGCGACCTAAATGGCATAACAGAGTCGCATGGTAGACTTTATAAAAACTGTTGAGAGTAAGGAGTAGGGTCATGACAAAGTGCCTCCGTCTCCCCAGTCTATGCAGACTAATTCTTTTCTGGTAGTTTAGGGTGCTTGTCATCGCCGCAGACTGCCGTTATCGCAACTCCACAATATCCCAGACAAAAATGGATGCCAACAGGTAGGAAGATGTGAACTTTTTCGGCTGAATACAAGCTATAGTTCGCAGACCATGGTTTCTCTATTTGATCCGTCTCGATATAACCAAGCGTACTCCAGAAAAATCCTTACGATCTTGTCCTGAAAAGGATGAATCTTGCCTCGTCAGTCGATATCATCATCCCTGCAGTCAGTGTCAGCTCACAGCAGGACAGCATAATACAGTCATTCTTCTCCAAAGGTCATGGCATGGTTACCAGTAGTGTGGCGCGAGCAAACTGTCCGCTTACGCGTGAATTGAACTACGCGTCAAGTGAGGTGAGTGAGGACATTTCTGTCAGGCATTGTGGGGGGGATGACCCGGTGCGTCTCTTGCACTATATTCTGTCATAAACACAGCCACGAAGAGGATGACATCCTTGACATCCTTGGAGAAAGGTTTGTTGCAATTTCCTTCTAAAAGTACCGTTATATCTGTCTGCATCCCTTTTCCTGCATGCACGACATCGTCATGGTCCCCAACAATGATCTCCGAGCCAAAACAAGGTATTCTCGTCCCTCTATCGGGGAGATGGAATGCCCATCTCTTTTTCTGCTTCACTCTGTCGGGTTTGGTCAGGTCGCCAGCCACTGCGGTCAGTTGCTGAGTTTCAGAGGGCCAGCGGCCCAGATGTATGAATTTGAGCAGCACTGATTGGCCACGACTCCCCGCCCAACAACAAGTCCGGGGATGGCGGGAAGAACTCTCTGTCGTTTTCGTACTTCAGGCAGAATAAGAAAGAGAGGGGAGAGGGGTTGGTGCAGCTTGCAGCAGCAGAAGGGAAGGACGGCACCATGAAGATCCTAGCTTGGGATGGCCAAGGTGCAACCTAGTGTCCGTCATCTTTGTCGAATGAGCCCCACGTCCCCGCACTGCTTGAGCTGGCGTGAGCAGCCGGCGCGCTGACCCCTTCGCGTCTGCAGACAGGTCCTTGCTAAATGCTGACTGCATGCGATTTGGACGGGCGACGGACTGAGTGCGAAGTGAAGGTGGCCACGGGGTCACTTTTTTCTTCTTTTCTTCTCTTCTCCTTCAATCACATTCCATTTCATCCATTCCTCCGTCCCCTCTTGCTTCGTCCCATCCCATCCCTTCTTACTTTAATCCGCTCCATTCTTCCTTCCTCTGCAGTAAGTTTATTCATTTCGTCTTTCCTGCCTGCCCTGTCAAGCCCTTTTCTGTTTGACATCGTTGGTGTGCACATTATCCACTTTGTTCTGGGTTTGCAATCATTTGGTAATCCAGCTTGATCCATTGCAAGTGAAGCGTCGCGTCATTGGATGTTGAGCCTGAGCAAGAGGGGACTATATTCACAGATCTTTTATTCTGGGCACCGGAACAAAGGGCCGAAGCCAGATCCGCAATCCGATCATAATTGTTGAGCAAAACCGACAATTGTTCCCTCGCTTGCAGGCTCATTGCCTCCTTCCCACTCCTGCAAGCCCCCACGAGACGCATTTTTGAGGAGTTTTGGGACTTTTGGGTGACGGGGATTACTGCTCATCGTGTGTGCGTGTATGCTCATGCCAAAGCTCCATTCAACCCAGAAGACCGCAGGCGACGAGGTTGGCGAGGACAAACTGGCGGAGAGATATAATTGCGAGCACAAGAACGAGTCTCGTGTTCGATTGTAGGACCTTTTTGAAGATAGACTAAATTGGATAAGAGAGGGAGGGTGGGAGGGGGAGCGGGCGAGGCCAGGGTTACAAGAAGCGCGTTTCTGAGAAGTTAACGCCAAGGCACTGGGACGGAGAAGGCGGCAAAGACGGACAGAAGGAGAGGGGAGCACAGCAACCTGAACAGCCAGCCAAAGCAAAGATCTGGGCAGAAGGAAAGAAGGAATGAAATGAAGAAAGAGGAAGGAGAAAAGGAAGGAGGAAGGGGGAAGGAGGGAAGGTCAAAGACAGATACAAGCAAGGCTTGGAGGAGGAGGCCTCTTCGCCAGCTCGTTTGTTTCTGAAGCTGGACTCCTTTTGCTGTCCCGCCCGCTCCTTGTCGTCATCATTTTCTGTCTTTCTTTCTTCTTGTGGTCTTGTCACCCCGTTCACTCACCCCACGCTCCGTCGTCCTTCCGTCCTTCCCTCCTTCTTTTGCTCTGCTCTTCTCATCGAAACCGTTTTAATCTCTTTCTTTCAAATCCATCCCCACATCGCCACCTGCTCAATCCCCCGCACCCCCCCATCCGCCTTTCTCGCTCTCGTCCTTCGCGAAAAAAGACCCCTTCCTTCCTTCCCTCCACTATTTCCTTTTCTTGTCCCCGTCCCTGACTCCTTTCCGTCGTCTTGTCTCCTGACAATCCATCTGACCTGTCCTTCTTTCAAAATTAGCATCCACGTCTTTGGATTTCTCCTCTCAAGCTCATCTCTCTTCTCGCCCTCTCTCTTCGTCATCGTCGTCTTCTCTCAGGGTCATTGTTCTCTGGTTAATGATAAGCGGCCCAAATCTCCGAACCCACTCAACTAGCAATCAATATACACCTACACGCAGCACCATCACTCCACCACAACCACCACCACCACCACCTTCCCAACAATAGTTACGTCCAACATGGCCTCAGCTTCCCCCATCAACGGTGTCAAGATCAGTGGTAAGGAGCAAGTCCTCATCTGAACAGGAGATGACCATAATCCTCGACAAGTGCACACAAGTGTTCATTTTCTCACACTTTTTTTCATGCTTGTCCGCCGTGCTTCTCTTCTGCCCCGAAACGCTTCTTCCTGCAGGCGAGTCTGATCCTTCAAAGATTATTAAGGTCATGGCGAACGAAGGCAAGTCTGGAGAGCCTCAAGAGCTTGCCTACACCAACTGCAAAGTCATTGGAAACGGTTCGTTCGGTGTCGTCTTCCAAGCAAAGCTGGTTAGCAACAACGAAGATGCTGCCATCAAGAAAGTCCTTCAGGACAAGCGGTTTAAGGTAACGCGGCACTTTCCTTACTCTAATTGTCTTCACGGTTATTGCCTGATGAGCTGATCGTCCTAACGGAGCAATTCCTCCCTCGCTTACGCACCTTTGATAGAACCGTGAACTTCAAATTATGAGGCTCGTCTCCCATCCCAACATTGTGGATTTGAAGGCCTTCTTTTATTCCAACGGAGACAAGGTACAAGGACACGACCAAACTTGGACAACCACAGTTGATAGCCCCTGTCCGCATTCTCTTGTCTGTGATACTGACTCTGTATTCGGACTGTGTTGTAGAAGGATGAAGTTTTCCTCAATCTCGTGCTCGAATATATCCCAGAGACGGTCTATCGTGCATCTCGCCACTACTCCAAGATCAAGCAGACAATGCCCATGCTCCAGATCAAGCTGTACATGTATCAATTGTTCAGAAGTTTGGCCTATATCCATGCGCTCGGAATCTGCCATCGTGATATCAAGCCCCAGAATTTGCTCCTCAATCCCGCAACTGGAATTTTGAAACTGTGCGATTTCGGAAGGTAAGGTTGAACGGTCTAAGTGAGATGTTATTAGTTTGCGCCTTGTCTTTCCGCGGATGATGGATGGATTTCTGGACTGGAAAAAGAGCGCTCGCCCATCATGCCCAGAAATGCAGACCACACGCTTTTGCACAAATTGGACGAGGGGTTTTGTTGGCTGGTGGGGTTCTGGGTTGCAGTCTTGTGAGTTGTGTGTGTGTTGTGTGTGCGTGCGTGTGCATTGCGCGCTATCACTTTGATGTCTTGCTTTATTTTTTTTGTGGTGCCACATGATCTAGCTGGGATTGAAGTTGTTTAGGAGAAGACAGGGAGTGGACGAGAGCGAAGGACAGGTCGCGCGCGATGGAAAAATCAATTTTTTTTCATCTTTCTTTTTTCGAACCCCTCTCTCACTGCATTGCGAGGTGGGCGTGTTGACTTGAGAAGAAGGAGGAGGAGCAAGAGGCGGGGGAGGCAAACAGGAGCAGGTTTTCCTTCCGTTCTAAATGTTCATGCAGCCGCACTTGTGCGCGCTTTGTGTTACCAGGCCTTTCTGAACCACCCCAGGACCACGTCCAAGGGTTTCGATCCCCGCAATTACTAACGACAAAACAAAACGATCATTTGTCTTCGTTTGCGCTTGTGTGAATAGTGCCAAGATTTTGGTTGCCGGAGAGCCGAATGTGTCGTACATCTGCTCACGCTACTACCGAGCACCCGAGCTGATTTTCGGCGCTACAAACTATACGACCAACATTGGTGAGTCTCATCCCTACTGACTGAACAGGAGGTGAAACTTCGCCGGCCGTGGAGTGAACATTATTGACGTTGTGCCATGGTTAATTCTACGAAATAGATGTCTGGTCGACTGGATGTGTCATGGCCGAGTTGATGCTTGGACAGCCTCTGTTCCCTGGCGAGAGTGGCATTGATCAGCTCGTGGAGATTATCAAAGTGCTTGGAACACCTACACGGGAGCAGATCAAGACAATGAATCCCAACTACATGGAGCACAAGTTCCCCCAGATCAAACCCCACCCCTTCAACAAAATCTTCCGGTCCAGGACCCCCCCAGAGGCATTGGAGCTTATTGCCCGTCTTTTGGAGTACACACCATCCAGACGTTTCACACCTATCGAGGCCATGATCCACCCCTTCTTTGACGAGCTCAGGAACCCAGAGACGAGATTGCCCAACGGCAAAGATCTCCCACCTTTGTTCAACTTTACTCCTCTCGGTATGACTTTCTTTGCATGCCCTGCACCACCTTTCTCGGAAAAACGCTGACACAGCCATGACGCGAAATTAACTCTAACCTTTGTATCTCTTCCTGTATCTCTTCAGAACTCTCGATCCGCCCTGATTTGATTCCCATGTTGGTGCCTCGCCATTGCGAAGCTGAGCTGGCCTCTCGTGGAATCGACATCCATAACTTTGTACCGGTCCCACCAAGTGCGACCCGTATCTCGTTGGATTAGAAACAGGAAAGCGTACAAAAAAGAAGGTGTGCCTGGAGGACGACCGTCCCTGTCTCTGTTCTGTCACGGTGGCTCCTCGCCCTCACGTTGCCCCTGTGGTACCTTTGGGCTTCCACTGAATCAAAAAAGCTCAGCCCCAATCTCTCTCGTCTCTCTCTCTATCTCTCTACTTCCCTGTTTTCTGTTTTTTTCTGTCCTGTTGTCAAGCAGTTTTCTGTTCCCCCCCTTTTTTGCTCTTTCCTCTGTAAAGTGTTTTCTTTATTATATCGAATCGTGTGCTTGTTTTCTCCTGTGGGTGTAAACATTGGCCTTGTCAAGGACACCGCCGGACAATTTGGAGGGATGGGGAGAGTATGCAGTTGGGAAGAAAGACGCGCAAATAAAAAAAATGAACACTAAAAAAGAGCTTTTTCGCCGTGTAAAATTGTTCATGTCTGCTGGAAACAGGGGGCTTTTTCTAGCCATGCATTCCATGCATTTGCTTGCATTAACGTTTGCCTCCCTTCTTTTTCGCTTCATTTATTCTCTCTCATTCTCGCTTGTACCTTCATTATACCTACCTTCATTATACCTACCATCATTATACCATTAGCAACTCTGGCGATTCTCTTTGGTTTCCTCTCCTTGTTTTGCACAGACTCATTTCCAACTGTCGCGTTTTCTTACCCCTCGACTTGTTTTCGGTGGGAACGTGCATCAAAAGACAAAGGATAACGCCAGACATTCTACATCTCGACATTGCACTACCATTACCGTCCTTTTTGTCCCTGTCCTTCCTCTGAACTGCCCACGAGATTGACACTCCTTTTGCATGAGTGAGAGCGTTCACCTTCTTTAATGTCTACTCGATTCGCAACATCTCAAAAAAACTCCAAGAACCATAGTCATCACAACCAGAAGCAACAACAACAGCAACAGCAACAGCAGCGACAATCACCTTCAAAGTTCATTTCCTCAACAGAGTCAATACTATTGCCTGGCGATAGCGCCGCTACTGGTTCGGGCATCGACCGCGGCCAAGGTCATGACACGGAACATCGTCGGAGATCAGTATCCTCCATCAATGATCGGATCGAGTCCTTGTTGACACTGGGAGACCAAAGGGCAGATCTTCCTCTGCAGTCCGAGGACCTATTTCGTTATGAAAATGACTATCAGGAGTTAGAGACTACATTTGAGACGTTCAGGAAAATTTGCTTTGAAGAAGCCCTGGCCATTGTTCAACAACAACATCTACAACAACAACAACAACCACTGCGGCAACAGAACGGATTAGAAGGAGATCGAGGAGCGATAGGGTCAATATTGCTTGATATTTCGCCGCCCATTTCATACAATGGAGAGGATGATACCTTGTTGTTACCAGCATCCAATGCAACGTCAGGAGGAGCAGCGAATGGATCTTCACCCAAGAGATCAAAGAGGGTGCTCAGTCAACTGGATGTGAACGAGTTGATTCAGATGAAGATTTCCCAACTTGAGTCTGCATCTTCAAAAGAAGATGACGAGGAGAAAGTGATAGGTAAGAATTGGAGCTATAGGGTTCTGTTTTCTTCAAGAGGGTTGATCGTAATTGGAGTTCGATGGTGAGATTAACACGTCATTACTATTTTTTAATTGGTATTAGCCAAGGTCATGAAAAAGATGCACAAGGAACTGGCTCAAGTGGCTAATGGTCAGGACGATCATCAAGGGAAAATCAGTTTTATGCAGCGAAAGTACTTGGAAATGGTAATGTATCCGACTACATCTTTTTTCGCTGAAGAGTATACGAACAGAGAGGTTGAGTCCTATTTCGATCGTCGAGCTAAACATCGTTCCAATTCATTTCTTATAATAGTTCCAGGATATGCGAAAGCAGGAGCGAGATCACTTGAAGCTGAAGAAGAAGTTCGAGTTGCTTCAGCGCGAGAAAGATATGGTGCAACGGGAGAAGGACCGGGTTCAACAAGCAAACGAGGCGCTGACTGTAGAAAGGAATCAGTTGCTAGAGGGTCAGCACGCTAGTAAGTCTTGAAGAGATGATCACAGTATGTTTAAGATGACCCATAATGTGACCAACAACCCAAATATTTTGCTCCGCACGTCCCTTCATAGGCACTCTGCAGACCACAAGGGCCGATTTATTGTTAAGGAAGATGGAGGGACTCTGTCGACAAATGTATAGCGACAACAAGAGGGTCAGGGAAGACATTGTGCAAGGGACAGATCATATCTCGGGGACGTTTGAGAAGGCGATCGTCGAGTTTAAGGACAAGGTCGAAACAGAAATAGCAGAGAAGCAACGGCTGATTGATGCAAATGGCACAATGTACGAGGGGACATTATGTATACGAGGTTTATGTTCGAGGCCGGAACGCTACTATATACTGAGATGCTGAGACTTGTTTTATTTACTGTGCTTTGTTAGGCTGCATGAAAAGTTTCAGGGATTTCTGGAGCAATACGAGGTCCGAGAGAAGCATTTCAATTCTGTAGTTCGATCCAAAGACCTGGAACTTCAACTGGCGCAAGCAAAACTTGAGCAGCAGCGACAAGTAGCCCAACAAGAGTCGGCTAAAGTGGAGCTTCTCAAGTCACAGCTGAATGCATTCTCAAACACCGAGGCCGAGCTTAGGAAGCAATTGAATGTCTACGTAGACAAGTTCATGCAGGTGGAAGAAACTTTGAACAAGAGCAATTCTCTATTCCAGACGTTTCGTAAGGAGATGGAGGCCATGTCTAAAAAGGGCAACAGCCTGGAAAGGGTCAATTTGGCCATACGAACAAAGTGTGATACTATGAACCGCAACATCCTTGAGATGGCAGAAGAGGTAAGCAAGAGAACTCTCCCTCTCCGCAGTGATGATGTCTATGGCATGTTTTAAGGAAATATCCAATTTGCTGACAAGAGGTCTTGATGATCGTTTTACTTGTCTACGCTTTATTTTCTTCTTCATAGCGTACCAACCATCAACGGGCATTGGAAGAGGCGAGTAAGAAGCGTATCAAATTGGAGCATCTTTGTAGAACTCTGCATGCCGAAAGAGCAGCCCTTCGTAAGGAACTTGACCGATTTGAGGCCCTGTACCCAGAACTGAAGTCCTCTGCAGTAACCACAGTCTCAACGCTTGTTGTTTCGAGTGATGGCGAAGGGGAGATGGACGCAGCCATGGAAAGTGAACAATCTGAAGGAAAGGTGGTCTCAAGGAAGGTCCTGGACAAGCCCGAGCAACCTGCGCCCGAAGTAGATCAAGGGGATGGAGACCGGGGGCGGGAAGGGACTTGAAAATAAAAGAAAATGGCAGCACCGCGTCCCGAAGCGCCGGCATGCTCAGATGCGTGTGTGCGGGTTGTGGAGTGGGTTGTGGTGGCCGTCCTGAAACGGAGTGAATCTTGTGGGCTGTTTGTCGGAGGAAATGAATGCTCGTGCGTGCGTGTTGTGTTTGGGCACAAGCGCCGTTACCCACACGCACTCGCAGAGAGAGACAGACAGCTGAGATCCCAGAGCGAGGAAGCGGCTCTCATTTTATTGGTGTAACGATTTTGCATTTTGCGCGATCACATTTCCCCTGCTCCTCAAAGTGAGCAGGCCGTTGGGTGTGTCTGGCTGTCTGTTTGTCTGTCTGTCTGTCCCTGTGTGCCCCCTGTCTGTTTGCAAGCAGGCGCCCCTGTGTGGGTGCCGCTCTCGCTCGCTCGTCCGCTCGTGCGGCTCTCCTTGTCTTTCCTTTCCCTTGTTCTCCCCTGCCTTCTCCTTTTCTCTCTTCCTTCGTGCCACCTTCCTGTCATCACTTCCCCCCTACGCATCCATTCCCGAGTTCATTCATTCGACCCTTCATACCCCTCCTCCTTCCTTCCTGCTCTTCATCTTTGCCCTCCCTTGAACATCTCTTTACGTAATTGTCACTTCCCCACAACCACCACCGTTACTCTCCTCCGCCCTCCTTCTTTACCTGGCACATATTCATAATGCCCAGCAGCACATCACAGACAAAGACAGCGGCCGCTACCGCCACCGCGGCCACAGCCACTGGCGCCCCTGCTACTTCCCAGACCGCCGCACCAACTTTCATTTTACCGGGCCAGTCTGCAGGGAACGGCTCTACTATCTTCAACCTACCTTCGAGCAATCTGCCTTTCTCCTATCCCAGCATGCCCACGGGCACAGGTCCCAATGACCCCAACTACAACAGTGGCGGGTCCAGCTCTGGTAGCAAATCCAACTTGGGCATGATCATTGGTGTCACAGTTGCAGGCGTTGCGGTGCTGGCCATCGCAGGTCTCCTTATCCAGCGATACCGATCCCACTCTCGCACCTCAACCCTGAACTCGCATCAGACCCGGAGTCGCACCAAGAACAACCAGACAGGCGTCAGTGGCCACAGTGCGAATGGAAATCTCAGCGGAGGCGAGGAGGAGGCCAGGGGAGACAAGGCCAAGTTGGCCAAATCTTTCACGATCCGTAAGCCTCCAAGTGTCTATGTGGATGATGATGGCGACTTGGACGAGACAGGTCACCCGCGTTACAAGAGCGATGGGGATGCCCGCAACCATCCTTACTATGGAGATCGGACCCCAGGTCTGGTCGAGTATGAGCTTTCGGACACGAGCGGTCAAAAGTATGGACCTAGCAGTGTGGCCGAACGAAAGCGCTATGTGGAACAGCAGCAGCGAAAGGTCATGGACGAGTACGAGATGTTTAACCCACACAAGGACAAGCCCCCCATGTCGCCCTATCCTCCCTCGCAACTGACTTCGGCCCCCTCTTACACCTCGGGCCCTCTTTCGCCCACAATGGCACCAGCTATGACGCCGTCAATGGGTGGTCGTAGCCCAAGAGTTCCCCACCCGAACCAACAACCCATGCCCTCATCGTCCTCAGGAACTCAGTCACCATTCGGAAGACCCATGCATCAGCAACAAAATGACGATTACAGGTATTAGATAATCGATCTCCCCCCTTTCTTCCTCCTTATTCCCTCGTTCATTCATAAATAAAGATAATAAATGCAACGCTTTGTCATTCCCTTCCCCCTCTCGCTTCTCCTCATCAATGTAGTCCATGAGGGTTGCACTTGACAAACACGAACCGATGAACCAGTAGGACCCTAAAAATATATTAAATTGCAACTTGCAAAGTCGACTCAACAAGTGGAGAACGAAAAAAAAAAAAAAAAAAAAAAACACAACACAGAAGAAGCGTCTAAACTCTATGAGAAGAGCCGCATTATCAACTGGAGGAGTTTGCAAAGCCAAAGTTTAGTTCACCCTCCTTCCTTCGGTCTTTGGATCGAGGCGTGGTCAAGGCAGTGGGTAGTGGAGAGGGAGAGGAAGGGCCAGTCTATCTTTCTGCTCCACCCAACAGCTCTAAATTTTTCACCTCGTGGCATCTCTCACCCAGCAGGCAAAGAGAGCACTGGAGAGCTTGGATGTGTCTTCACGATGAAGAGAACGCAGGAGAGAGAGAGACAGAGAAAGAGAGAGTCAGGAACATGTACAGTACAGCATGGTGCTCAATCTGGTCTTTCGTGTGCCATGTGCAAAATAAAATGAACGGCGCAGGTAGTACATACACGAGCGAGTGACAGGGAAGGTTACGGCAGTGTTGTTGCGGTTGCGACCAAAGGCCCAGCCCCGTGTGAGTTCCGCTAGACCGAAATTGGTCTGCGCTTTCTCTTCCTCCCCATCGTTCAATTGAACCAACTTCTTTTACTCGATTGTTTTTTCTTCCTCACAACCTTCTCTGCAACCTGCCCACTTGGACTTTGTTGAGTCGCGCCATTTCAAGATGGAGAGTCAGCAGGGACCTTTCATTATTGGAAGCTCTTGGGAATAAAGTGGGACGGAGAAAAGGACTCCGGCAAGCCTAGAGATAGAGAGAGAGGTTGTGTGCTCTCATTTTTTTTCTTTCTCGTCCTTTTCGTGTTCTTCAAAAGTGCTGCTCTCATGACGGACTGACAAAACGCTCTTGGCTGTCATCAGCGGGCGGGCCTTTGACATGACAACTCTTTTCCATTTTCTACAGCAGAGTCTTTGCCTGTAGCTTTGGATGTAGAGGGGTAAGAACCAAAAAAAAAAAAAAAAAAAAAAAGAGAAAGCTGGCGCAAGCAAAGTGAGGAAGAAAGTTGTACACCCTGCTGGCGCCGACGTTCCCCTTCCTCAATCTTTTTTTTTTTGTGACATTTCAAAGAGCTGGGATCTGAGAGCGATCAGTTCTAGAGCCATTTGAATCCTCAGAGGCGGACTGGGGTCGTCAGTTATTGAACGTTGATGATGACGTCTATAGCGGTACTTTCCAAACATCCATAGTATCAGCACGGCTGTCACGGTTGTCACGGTCGCTGATTACATACCTTCTGAGTGATACAAATGAAGCATGTTGGTGGCAAAAGAATTCCTTAAGGGTCATGCACAAATTTCAAATTATACCCTTAACTTATTGATCACATGATCAGACGCGTCTTCGTTTTTGAATCTGTGAGTCCCAAAATGTTTTTTTTTGCCATCCCCTAAAAATGAACGCTCTCCAAAATTGAAATTGGCGGAGGACGCGAATTGGGGACAGCACGCGTGCTGTCCTTTCAGTCCTTTCGTGTCTTCGTGTTTTGCTACAATCAAAAGAAACCCAACCGGAGTGCAGGTGCGGGGCAGAAACAGGGAAAGTGGAAACTGAAGGGAGCGGGGGAGCGGAGCAGAGTTCTTTTCTCTCTTACCATGGACTGAGCCAGATATCAGAATCAGTTCAGCAAAGCAATGAGTGCATTCCCTCCATCCTCGTCGCCATTCTCCTTTCCCCAAAAGCCTGCCGTCCCCTCCTCCCCCTCGTTCCATGACTCTGGTGCCTGTCCACCGCCACCACTTCATCCCTACCCTCATAACCACATCGCCATGACCTCTCCCACACCTTCACCCCGTATCCCTCAAAGGTCCGACTCGTTCACAGACGAAGAAGAGATCTCAAAGCACGTCGGATCAACCCATCGCCATCACGACGTCCTCATGTCGCCTCCCCTCTCACAAAAATCACAGGACTGCCTTCAAGAGCCCTCGTCGTACCCGCTCTCAGATACAGAGTGCCAACCGCCTAAACTGCCACAACAACAACAGCAACAACAGGACGCCGATCTTCCTCAGTCCCGCCCAACGCTCACTCTACAACTGCAGCAGCCGCACGATCAACAATCACCGTCGCTTCACCCTTTCGATCAGACTTCGCCTTCGACTCCTAAAAAGACCTTGAACTGGGTCAATGCCTTGCCTTCCCACTTTGATGCCACTTCACCCGAGAGCCACCCCCGAAAGCGACGAAGAAGGACAAATCGTGAAGAGTTGGATATTCTTGAGGACGCCTTTGCCAGGAATCAATTGCCAGATGCAGCTATTCGACAAGAATTGGGAGAGAGACTCGGGATGAGTGTCCGTGCAGTGCAGATTTGGTTCCAAAACCGCCGCCAGACTTTAAGGAAGAAGTCTGTTTGCTCCAATGGAGGCAGTGCCCATCATGCCGGTTCCGAAGAGGATTGCTCTAGGTCTGAGGGCGAGCTGCACGATTCGATGTATCGTCGATCTTCTGGGGACTCGATTCTCTCCGCGTCTCCACTGTTGTCACCATTGGGCGGACCAAGACAGTTCTCAAAGAAGGCATCTAGGTCTTGCTCAGATCTCATGTCTGTCTCTCCTGCTCTTCTCCCTTCCTCAGACTCGTCTACCCTTTTGAGGGCAGAGACCTGCTCTTCGTTGCCTACCATCGTCTCGCCTTTGCCAACACCCACACGTCAAGGAGATCTGCATTTGCGCTCGGTCTCCCCTTGCAAGCCCCTGTCCCAGCCACGGGAGTCGACCGAAAACGTTGCTGGCCAATCAGAGCCTGTAGTTAAGGCGGAGGCTGTTGAGCTATCGCTGCGCCAGATTTTGTCTTCCACCGTATCCAATTGCGAAGAAAAGGCCGAGGACACCGACGGCCGGAAGGAGCAGTCAGCAGTAGAAGCCCCTGGGATTGTGGACACAAGGACGGCTGACATGCATTTGAGCATGCTATTGCAGGAAGCCAAGAAACGATCGGGACAGGGGTTGAATCCACCCATGGCGCTTTGGGCAGACACATCCAACAAGCCCATCCTCAACCCGTCTTTCTCTGGCACATCTCAGTCCATGACGGCGTGTCTTCCTGTCCCAAATCGCTCCATGTCGACACCCTCAATAAGACTTCCAGGTAGTAGTGGAGGACACGGCCAGCTCCACCACCGATCCATCAACAAAACCACCAGTACTCGGAGATATCGGCCAGAATCCAGCCATGGATCTTCTTCATTCTACTATTCTCATGGCTCTTCGCTCTATCCTCGAACAATGTCGCTTATGGAGCAAGTCATTAACCGTCAACAACAACAGCAGCAAAACCACCAGATCCCTCTCCACCCATCAACCAACTTTCGACAATCCTCCTTGTCGAATGCCAGCAAACGTCAAGGAGTGTACAACAGTAACATCAACACCTCAACATATCGCTCACCATCCACCTCAACATCAGCAATCGCGAATCTTTCTCAGTGGGGTCGTCAACTTCAGCAGCAGGTTGCCGGCCGTAGAGCTCTTCCTTTCTACCGACCCTCCGCCCGCTCTGAACTGGGACAAACGGCTGTCCGAGCTCGCCGACTTTCCATCGGCAAATACCTTTTCGACTCGGAGACGGACGAGGATGCAACAGATGACGCTTTAAGTCCTCCTGCAAGACAGGCTCGAAAGCGCCGTGTTCGAGCCTCCCCCGCTCCATCGGGTCCGTTGTCCACTTCAGCTCGTGGCGACGGAGATTCTGAAGATGGAGATGAAACTGACGAAGAGGACTTCGTCGCCCAGAGCGCCCACGTCAAGAAGCGATTGACTCTGACCCCTACTCGAGGCACTTTTGAGTCACCTATTAGTCGTCACCGCCTTGTCGCTCATTCTTTCTCTCAGCAGCCTGGTTGGGAGGGTCACTGTAGAAACATGGATCCTCGCACCAAGAGCTTGAAGTCCTCCCTCTCGACGCTATCCCTTGCTGGATCATCCCCCCCAGGTGGTCAGGACTTTGGCGGCCACTCTTTTAATGAACCGAATGGACCAGCTCTGGAGCGGAACAGGACCTGGGGCGGACCTGGGGGCTTGGGGTGTGGTTTGCCGCCCACTTCGACCACGTTTTCATCCCCTCGGAAGACTGTCGAAGCTCACACTTCGATAGTTGATAAGCTGAGTCACAGTCATCCTGACAGTCGGATCTCCACCCCCAGTCCTCCTACCCGCGTTCCTCAAGACATGAACCTGGACGAGCTTGAATGCGCCAGTGTCTTGGCAGGTCTTGGTTGGAGTCGTTAAGGAGGCGTTGAAGGTTTTAGATAGTTCATTTTCTCCCCACTTCTGTTCTATATTTTTTGTGTTTTTTTTGTAGAAAGCAACTTGTTTCTTCTCCTTTTTCTTTTGTTCAGTAGCTTGTATCATCCTTTTAGTCTTCCACTTGTATAACAGTGTTTAAGTAATACACAACTGTGTTCCATATCAGCCGATGTCGATATCAATTGACGGCGTTTTCAATTGAGGTATTCTTGTCACTCATCGAGTGTATGTTTCTAATACGACACACACCAATGGCAAAGAAAAGGGTAAAAAAAAAGGCGGGGCTTTCTTTCAGACGTTGCAATCAGCGTTCTTTTGCTGTTTTTGAAAGAGACTTTTTTATGATGTTGAAAGAGCGTTCATTACAGACAGACCCTTTTTTTGTTTTCTCGTTGTTCTCATGGAAGGGGAGATACGCGACAATGAGAATGTCTGCAGAGAGGTAAAGGGTCTGGCTCATAAAGACAACAGTGGGTGATTCTAAGGCGTTTATTCTCTAATCTTGCTCAGCTCCTCTCTTTTCTTCTCTTGTTTCTCTATTCCAGCCCTGTATTCTCCTCCTTGCTTCTTTTCTCTCTTCGTCCCTCTTTCTCTCTTTCTCTCTCTCACTTCTTCTTCTTTCCTCAGCCTCAGATACGCGGACCAAATAAAGCGTCGACCTTCATCGCTCTTCGTTTTCGTTCCTTCTTTGCTTTATTTTTCAACAACCTCTCCTCGCCTTCAGTTGCCATCTACATTTAGCCACAGAATCGCATTCGCTGTTGACGGACAAAGAACTCAAAAACCAGAAATGGCCCCGCCAGTCATCGTGTCCAAACTCTTGGACCCTCGCATGTACCCTCTCCGGGACTCTGATTTCCCAGCAGCTCAACGACCGATGGAGCCTACACCAGAAAAAGTGACGCAGTTGCTTCGCGTCCTCAAATTCGTTCAAGAAATACCTCCTTCTACCACCTCGTTTTCCTCTTCCAACAGATCCAATGACCACAGTGACCCATGCAAATATCAGCAACCACATGAAAATAGTATAGGTGCCTTGACCATCCTAAGCACTTCTGCCCAGAAGCCTTTGGTTGTGTCACCAGCCTCCTCATCTGCAGCCCCAGTGACCTCTCCATCGACCACAGCGGCGTTTTCAACGGCTAATACGGGCAACAAACTCATGATTCGATTTGTCCAAGAACTCTTTCAAAAGCCTTACCGTGATAATCCACAGGGAGAAATTGGTAGGGGGTTGAGTGTTTTTGTTTCCGACAACGATAATGGCAGAGATATCATCTTGGATCCTTTCAAGGTCTCGGATGAGTCTTTAGGAATGCAGCGCAATCGAAAGATCCAGTTCAACAATGACCGTGATCTGCTTTCGAGAAGATTTATTCTTTCGACTGCAGATCCTTACTCCTCGTCCACCAAGTCTTTTCGAAGCAGCAGTATTAACAGCAATGGAGGTTCTGGAAGCCAGGATGTAGGGCAGAAAGAGCCGCAACAAGAGGATCTAGAGCAAAATGATGAGGAAGAACCGACAAAGTTCCTATTGACGTTATACCCCGAGCAGTGTCCATTCCAACACCCAGCCACCATCGCGGCAGGCGGTAAAAGGGATGTTTTGAAGGTCATGGTACAGCACGCCATGGAAAACGAGATTGGGGCTATGCAATGGATGCAACAAAATTGGTATTTTTATTTTTGGTTATTATTTTGGCCATTGGTATTTGATCCTTTGTAACCCACTGACACGCGTTACCTCTGCTTTAGCTCGAGGGTACTTTGTACCAAAATACTAGGTTTTGCACACCATGGTCAGAGCCGATCCAGGACCCAAATCTTGGAGGGCTTTGGACTTCTAGGTTGTATCCTTGTCGAATTCCCGAAGGACGGCATCCTTTATCAAGGACCCTCCAAAGAATGTCGACTCACAGAGCAAGCCCACAAACATTTCATTAAGCAGGTCGCAAAGGTAAGACCTAATATCGTCTTGTTTGTTTTTAACCCTCTTTCATTATCTCTGTCCATCCTGACATCTCTTTCTTCGGTTTCGTTATAGGTCATGTTCGAAATGCGAAAGATCACAAAGAGTCAGGTTTTGGGATTCTCGATTCCAGCCACAGCTGTGAAAGTCGCGGATAGTGGCAAACGGGTCAGTCTGAAGACGCAATTGCGACAAATAGATGAAGATGACATTGCCGGCGAAGATCCGACTTTGAGGCCATTGGAAGTTCGGTCTAGATTTGGTAAGTGTGAACTTGATATTTGATATTTGGTGGCAAATATCGTGGCGTGCGCATCATGTTGGTGGCGAAACACGAGTTAGTGGCAAAGAACTGAAAAAAAAAAAAAAAATCAACCCTCCATAGATTTGGTGATCGACGCCCTCCGCGCCACGGACGATGTTGCGCCGGCGCCGTCTACATCCTCAGCGTCGTTTCCTTCCCGGTCTTTATCCCCGTCCCCCAGCTGCCCTTCTGATCAGCGTTCCACTTTAACTGGCATCCTACGACGCAAAGGCCGACAGCTGCTGTCCAGGGGCGGTCGTCCGCTGCCCCATATCAATATCGACGACCCAGAGGCACAGCATCCGCTCCATCGTCCAAAACAAACACCAAGCTCACCGCTCCGCTACATGATTAGAGCTGCTGATCTAGCACCCACCCAGGTGTCCGATGAAAGGGAGGCGACGTCGCCCTTGTCGCTGGCCGGAAGTATCAAAGGCAGTTGTAGTATCACTTTGTCCAAGCGAACGTCTGCTACCCCGTCTTCCACTTCTGTGTCCTCAGCCTTTGATAGAGACATGACTGTGTACTGCAGTCGACGTAGCCAGAAAAATTCCATCACTGGAGCAGGACGTATCCGGGAGATCATGTATGTGCCTCCCCCACCGTCGTCTCGCCATGTGCCATCCCAACCGCAAAGTTCTCGCTCTCACACTCTATCAGGAAGAGCTGCCTCATCGTGTTCGACAACGTCTTCCAAAGAGTCGAATAGTCTCGCGACAACTCCCTCAAGATCAAGATCACAAAAGACACGCAAGTCAGTTTCTGATATCTTCAATGTTGGAGCGTGGAGGAAAGGCCTACAGGAAACGTCGTCCGTTATTGGTAAAGGCAAAGAAAAGGCGATAGAAGAGCGCTTACCAGAAGGGCAGCCGATCGAGGATCTAAAATATGATGATGACGATAACGGCGGAAAACTCAATGGAAATTCCTCTTCACGACACGTAGAACCTTTTGAATACTCGGTTGAGAACTCATTAAGTTGGCCCATGGAGTTTATCACACCAAAGAAGAACAGAAGCAGCGGCGCTGACCCGGTTTATTCTGTTTCAATATACGAACAAACTCGACTCTGGAATGCCATGGTGGCGCTGGAGCGATTGGACTCGGCCCCTGGGTCTAACTCGAGGTTCCCAAGAGCACTTTTCCATCTATTGCCTCGAATCCTGGCCTTAGTTCATGATGAACTTCTCTTCGTAGACTCTGTTATCTCGCCGCGCCGAAGGACAGTAGTCATCCAGGATATGGAAGAAGTTTTGGGCAACGATCCCACGTTCCGACCTCATGATATTTTCGAAGAGGTCGAATGTGTCTTATCACATGGCGCCTCCCTAGAGCCGGTCTCTTGGATTGTGGCCTCACGTCAACACCACAGGAAGCATGGAACAGTCCTTGCGCTTTTGAACTGGAGCCATGCTGGCTTTTTGCCAGACTATGAAGAAAACTTGCAAGCACCTTTTGTCGAAGCGGCCCCAAGTACATTCTGGCATACAGGTGCAGGTGTTCGCGCACCCGCTCCACCTGTGGTGCAAGTAAAGCCAGAAAGAAAAACGCTGTCATCAATTGCCAAGAGATTGTCTGGGACATTAAGACGAAGTAGCAGTGCGCTCTTTGGATCTAAAATCCCGCCTCAGACTAGTGCTGAGGCAAACAGGACTGAAAGTGACTATCGGAGCAGTGATCTTGGAGACGATGGACCGCCTAGCTCGGACTCGAGCCTTTCAACTCTTTCACTGGACTACATGACCAAATATCCCGCGCCATGGCCGATCGTAAACCACGAGTTCTCTCTACATTTAACTGTCCCGGCAAAGTTCATGACCTTTCATCAGCAAGATTCCCCGACGCCAACTGTATCTACCTGCTCCTGTCGCAATAGTTCGTCCTCTGACTCGAACACAGAGACCAAGATCACAGGCTTTCAAAGCTTTCGTTCCAAGTTGAAGCTGGGTAAGGGTTTCAAGAGAAGCCTTGTGGCCCAACAGGCTCATTCTCTTACGCCATCGTCTTCAATGTTACCCGTAGATACTGCTGCTACGGACGCGACATTCTATATCTCGTCGTCCTCTGCTTTGTCCCTACCTTATTTTCAACGCCCAAACCTACTTCATGGTGAAAAAGGTGAGGGCAATGACCTATACGGCACAGGCAGCGGAAACAACGGACCACCCCTGCGAAGAGGAGATCTTGTACCGGTATCTCGTCGAGTCCACGCTCGCAGCTGGAATCAATTCCAGCAATCGTTTCAACGCGAGTCTAGGAAGGCTAGTGAGATAACGCCGACCCTCTCTGACAGTAAGAGTACTTTCACGATCACCAACTTTTCCATGAAAGCTTCCTCGACCACCGCGGTCACCTTGGCCTCTTCCTCCTCTGCTGTAAGTAACGCGCGCCCCTCCATATATTCTTCTCCATCCGCCTCTTCATCTCGGAGCGACCTTGGAGTAATGTTTTCGCAGGGAAGTTCATCATCTTCTGCAGCCAATGGTACCACCAACACCATCATGACTTCTGTTGGAAACAATGGCAGTAATGGTAGCGATGATGAGAATGACGACGATGCCTGGATGCTCCGTGAACTTGAATCACTCGATCACTTCGGAGAGTCTTTCATATATGACTTTGAAGCGCCTTCCTCTTCCTTGTCCTCTGCTCCGAGCGCACCTTCGGATGATTACCAGCCAGAAGTACCCAGTGCTCCGACTATCTCCTGCGATAGCAGCAGCAGTAGCAGTGACAACGACATTGATGATGGTACCAACTTGACCGCAGATTCCTCTTCTACAGCCGCAGCCACGGTTGTGCGAGCTTTGGTAAGCGTGAGCAAGACCCTGCAGAACATGGTAGTCCTTTTGGAATCCGGTGCCACCATCTTGACGCCCGCCCAGCTGTCGGAGGCCATTGCAGCACGTCAAGAGATTGCTTGGGATCGGGAGGAACAAAGATTGCTCCACATCGAGAGGACCCAGGAAAACTTCAAAAAGTTGCATCGCGAGGCAGCTCAGAGACAGGCAGTTGAGCAGGAGGCTTCAATGAAGAGCACTCAAGGTCCAATGACAGCTGCAGCAAGAGCTATTAGATCCCCAAGGCAAGCAGAAAGACCGACATTGAACCATTCGCTTTACACCGCACCCTCCTCAAACGAGGACGTTTTCGGAATTGTGTCGAGGTCCTCGGGGGCCGCCACGGGACCCAGGAGGCGTCCGTCCACTGCCTCGAGAAGGAGTTGGACACCCACAAAGAGCAGCAGGAAGAAGAGTTCGACGGCGAGTCGCTCTTTCAAGTCCATATTCCGAACATGGCGAACGAGCAGAAAGTCATCGATCAAGAACAAGAATGGTGATGGATCCACTTCTAGCCTTCCTCTTCCTTCCTCAATTGATCCCACTCCAGCTGTGGCAAGCATCGGCAAAGGTAAGGCACCTTCGGTTCGTTCTTATGTCCCAGTACGATCTCCAGAGGACGACATTCTCTATTCTGCTCCCGGTTTGCAGCGCGATCCTCTCCCATCAGAGCTTCCCAACCATTTGTTCAACTTGGCCATCTCCACAAACAAAAAATCAAACGCGGCTTGTTGCCACCATGGCAGTATGGATAGGATGGCCCCTCTTCCTCCTAGCCCGACTCCATCGATACTTCCAATGGCGCCGGGAGATTGTCCCGTCTTTGGGATACGTCTCACCGCAGAGGATGAGCGTGAGCGCGAGCGACTCGAACGTGAAGAGCAGGCCTTCTGGAAAGGATTGGAGGGTCATTGGGATCAGTGCCTTGGATCCAGAACTTGGGAACAACAACAGGCCATCCTGACCACATCCAGTAGCCCAGATCAGGCGGCCTCATTTGGAAACAGACCAAAAGTCACAAACAAGGTCGGCGGCAACGGCGGTGGAGGGATCGCACTTTTGGACTTTGAACAATTGGAACAATGTTTGAATGTTGTTGAGCAACATGTTCGGAAAGTCGAAGGCGAAGTTGCCTCCGCCCTCCATGCTCGCTTCAATAAGAGCTGAAAAAAACCGGGGTATCCTCGCCACCAAATTCATAGTGTCTGTTATCTTTGTTTTTCTTTTTTTTTCTGTCATAAACTACATTGGGATGGGTTGCTTTTGTTCTAAATTAACAAAGTCTGCACTCCTGGGAGGGAGAAACGCTCAAGGGAGCGTTGAGAAGGTTGGTATTTACATAGTACAGGGTGATGATGACGATGATTTTTTCTTGATGCTTAAATGACAATGACTTGGAAGCCATTTGGGTACATTGTCAACGCTTCAGGATCATGGCTCCTGCTGCTGCTTCCGGCATTTTGGAATTGCTGTTGCTGTTGTTGAATCTGTTGTTGCTGCAACTGAATCCTCGTGTTCACATGAGCTGCCCGTTCAGCCTCTAGCGGTTTATCGATATCATGTTTACACAATGGGCAGCTCTTGTCCGTCAGCAGCCATTGATCCACACATTCTTGATGGAAATGATGTTGGCAGGGCAAAAACCGAATCGTCTCATCCACAGCGTAGTCGCCCAGACAAATCGCACACGTCGCCTCTTCGGGATCTGAGCCAAAGAGTCCTTCTGTCATGGGAATTGATCCAAGCTTGTCAATCATGGGCTTTGTTGCTGTCCTTGTCAATCCAGAGGAAAGCGAGCTAGGAAGAATGCACGCGAGGAGGAAAGAGCTGCATGGCTGTCGGAACAAAAAAAAGGGGGGGGGGGACGTGTGTTCAGTCAAAAGAGTTGCAATTCCTTCCCTAGTTTTTAGGACAAGAGCTGTAAATTACCAAGAGATAGAATCCGATTACAGAGACGTGGAATGCAATGATCTTGAACGAAAGACTGTAAATTGGGTCTTCGGAGGCGACCTGTTTTTAATACAAAAGTCGGACAGAGTCAGTCGAACGGCACCTCCAGCTGCATGCCTTGGCAGGCAAATACATAAACCAACACCCGTCCATTGACTTACACAGGTGGGAGTTTGATCAGCACCATGAGTATCTGCACCTAAGAATCCAACGCCAATCACGGTCCAGATCATAAAGACAAGAAGCAGCACTCGAGCCCGCTGATCCAGAATGGTAACCCGTGTCGACATGGTCTGCCTTTGAAGGATATAGCACGCGCTGATGATCTGAGACATGAACAGGAACGACTGGACCGTCAACCAACTGAACAGTTGCTCGTCGCAGATGGTTCTATTTTGTTGAGGGTGATTAGGAAAAAAGAGGACAGAGAAAAGAGAAGGGAAGAAAGGTCAGTCTATTTGAATTGCATGATCATATGTTTTTTCTTGTTCAAATCGACAGACAGAAACACTTACTCAGTCGTGAGAAGTCGACCCACTGTGATCGTGGTCACAGGAATCAAATAAAGCAGATGACATGTATTCACGACCCTGTGAAGAGAAAGAGCACACGAAAAGAACCCAAACACACAAACAACACAGATCAAATGACGATGTTAGTGTTTTTGAATCTCATTTTTGCATCCGAAATAAGAAAAAAGACTGGCAGAAAGGAGGTGGCGAGCAAGGGGGGGAGACGGGACAGTCGCACAAAGGTCAGGACATGTCAGGTCGGTGCGTGTGCATGTGCCCCAAGCACCAATTTTTGCTCGAACCCCTTCCTCTCCACTCGGTCCCCTTCACTGGACGTAAATGCCCCTTACCTCACAACGGACCAATTGGTGGATCCAATGCTTGAGAACTGAGGTCGATGAGCGTAGAGGCGAGAGGCTAGCGACTGAGACGCCAGGGCCGACATGGAGCTGTTCAGTCGGTGCCATCCCAGGGAATATCCTCTCCTGTCGGTACCATTTGCGCCTCGACCATTCGTGGATGAGGAAGGTGCGGTATTCAGGCTACCCACGGACGAGTTTAATCCTGGGCCTGGAAGGGCCATGATCACTCCGCTATGACCATCCTGAACTTGCTCCAAATTCGCTGAATCCGAATCCGAATCCGAATGGAAAAATCCAGTTCCGGGCAGCGCGGTCATTGTTGGCTGTGGATCCGCAGTTGTTCCTGTGGTTGGTTGCACCCAAACAGAAGTCGATTGCTTTTGTTGTTGCTGTTGTTGGTAGTGGTGGTGTTGGTGAGAGTGCAATGGTGTCAAGGGAACCATCGAGCCTCCACTTGCGCCGTGGCTGTTGCTAGTGCCTCCAAAGGTTTGAGGGAAGGCCGTGTTACTGCTGTTGAGCGCAACCTCGAATCGTTTGCTGCTGTTGCTGTGCAGGGTTGGGTTCCATTGGCTGGAAGAAGATTTTGCGTGACCGATGATAGTCGTATTCCCATTAGGACCGAACAAGCTTGACTCAGCAGAAGAGGTGATAGACGACGAGGAGGCCTCAGAGCTCAGAGTTGATCGCTGCAATTGGTGATGGAGCGCCATGACCTTCCGATTAGACGACAACGACAACGCACTGTCCGATCCGCTGGTCATACTTTCTCCAGAGGCAATTGCTGTCGCTGCCCCAGCACTACCCCGCCCCCCTCCGTTTGTTCCAGATGGTGTGGGGGAGGTCCAGCCTGTTGAAATTGACATGAGCGACGTCGATGATGGCGCTGATAATGGTGAAGAGTGCTGTATTGATCCAGATACCGATACGGCAAGCCGCATAGCCTGAAATGGTTGTTCCAATATTGCGGGTGTAATTGCAGTTACAGTTGTTGTCGTGGGGGTGTTTGTCGTCAAGTTGTTATGGGTGGTCGTGAAAAGGTTTTTTATCCGGCCGTCGTTGTGGGCGCCAAAGAAAGAAGAGAAGCCCGTTGGTTTGCTGCTGCTGGCACCACTGCAAGACCCGTCCAGTAGTTGCGCACCTCCCCTTTCCTGAACCAGAGAGGTCGCTCTCTTTCGCGTTGGTGTCGGTGTTCTTGGAGAGGAAAGCGAGTGGACGGTCATGTTCCGGACAGGAAGGTGGTGGACAGGAGAACCGGACGCGGCAAAAAAATCGTCGTCCTGACTGTTGTCCCTGCCTTGTTGACTGGCTACTGCATGCGAATGGGAATAATGGGCCTTGCCATTGCTGCTGCCGCTGCCATTGCTACTGCCGCCGCCATTCCTGTTCTCGTTGGGTGCCGTTGAGCTCTTGGTTCTGGACCGGCTCTGGGGGCCGTTTGCATCCGGACTGCTTATTCGGGCGCAGGCGTTGGGCGGAACTTCCTTCATGACCGGGAGGAATCGAGAGTTTTCGCTTCTTTCAGTCTTAAACAGCTGTGGACGCAGATAGGGAAGAGAAAGAAGAAGACAATGTCCAAAGGACTAGGAGCGCAGGGGAAGGAGTGAGAGAGAAACAAAACCGGGTGGCGAAGAGAGGTGATAATAACGGTATTCTTAGAGCGTGAAATTATTGGCAGATTCGCCAAAGGGATACGAATGGAGGGAGCGAGCGTGGATGAGGATGAAGATGAAAGTGAACAAAATGTTGGGCAGAAGAAGAGACAGAAAGGAAAGGAAAGGAAAGAGGGAAGAGAGGGAGACAACGTAACGCCCAGGACAGCCAACAGGAGGACGATGTGATGCAGGTGCGGAGAGACAGGCTGGATGAACATACCCGTTTCGCGGCCCTTTTTCCAGTCCAAAATGATGCAGTCAGTTGCAGTCAACTGCTGGCCAGGAGGTTTTTGTTGACACGCTTTCCTTTCCCTCTTTCTTTATTTCTCTTTGCAATTGGGACCGATTGGAACCTACTTTTATCGGTGACGACCCGCAACCATGCTTAGCACCTCAGCGACAACAAACTATCCACACCTGCCGCATTGTGCGTGTAGCCTCCATGTGTTTTTTTTTACTTTGACTTGAGGCGGGATCAGAAAAGAGTCTCTCCTCTTGATGGTGGTTTTCCTACTCGTCTGACCCCATTGCGGTGTAGGGTCCGAGGTGATTCAATTGCACCTTTTTTCTTGCACACAAAGGGAACTCCACGCTCAATATCTTGCTGTCACATTCATCGGAGCCCAGCCACCAGCTGCGACGAGTCCAGGGAGAAGGCGCCCCACACTCGTCTCAAGGCCCCGACACGAAATGACGGAGAAGGTGATGAGGAGAGAAAAGGATACAGGGCAGGATTACCCCTCTTGCCGGAAAGAGTCCCTCCTTTAATCTTTTTTCTCCTTCTACCTCCTTCCTCCCTTCACTTTCAACCACGCAGAGCTTTAAAAGTCAGAAGTCAGGGTTCGGAGAAGAGGCTACATTGCTATTGACTTTGTTCTTGCGGGAGTGGGTTTTAATACGCGACCTTTTCTTCGCAACTTTTCTTCTGTACAAAAAAAAACGTCAAAGCCCTCAATTCACTCAGTTGGATCGCCGAGAAACAAATCTATCCTGGCCGCTTGGTATGTGTTGGGTGAATGCCTCTGGATGTGGATAAGATGAGTGGAACCCTTTCCTCTTTCCAACCGTTCAAAACGTCTCGTCTGGGTATTCATTCAATGCCGCCTCGTCCTCGGCTCCCTCCAAAGGCACCTCAAAGCCTTCCTCTGTATTGTAAAGCACGCCCTGAACCTGCTTCATAAACGGTGCCTCTGGCATGTCGGGAGTTGCCGTCAAGGCCCCCTGGATCAAGACCTCAATATCGCGCAACTTTCCAAAGTAGAAATCCCTCTCCTTCTCCAACGCCGCAATCGTGCTGCGTTCCTCCTGAAGCTCCTTCTGCAACGTAAGCACCACTGAGGGGTCTGGGCTTGATCGATAGGTCGAAGATATGTTGCCGACGCCACCACCGACCCCAAGAGATGATCCTCGACCCGAGACTGATCGATTCGCGCCACTGCTGACGGGTGCCCTCCGGACAGGCGTGCTGTTGTGGGTGCTTCGATTCACGCCAGCAGCACTTTCCACCGACGCGCCAGCTCGTCGTCCAGCAGCATCATAGACATCCCCAGGAAAGTTTTGGTTCCAGTACGCTTTGAGCCATTGAAGAAACTCGAGATTATCTTGCATCTTGCACTTCATTAATCTTTCAATTGGAATGCCCTGAAAGTCAGAAGAGAAGCAAGAGTGAGGAGGGTTATTTTTTGCCAATAGGATTGGCAGGGGATTCACCTTGATTCCCCCTCTTCCTCTGAAGCTACGCTCTTTTTCTCTGCTCTCTTTTTCTCTCGCCTTTCGTATACCTTGTCAATCCGCCTGTCCGTGAAGCACCGCTGGAGGATCTTGTAGTTGCCAAGGAACTCGTGTTCCCCTTTTGCCGTCCACTTGACGCGTGACATGGGAAGGTCGCCTGTGCGAAAGAAGTTGTTGAAACATACCAAAGTCAAAACAAACTCTAGTGTCAGCAGGGGAGATGGGGTTTTCATCTCTTTCGGGGAAAAACAAGAGCCTTCTTTCATCCTTTTTTTTCGTGTTGCATCCTTCTCGCCCAGTTCTTAAGGCATGCTCGCCATGCATGGGAAATAATGAAGATACTGTGATTCCCTCGTGAAAATAAAGAGTCAGCGAACTTGCCAAAGATAGAGTCCATGATCTGAACGTACGCAGCTCCTAGAAACACCAAAGAAAGAAGGAAAGAGCAAGAAGTGTCAGTATTCTCCTTGGCTAAACGGACGCGTCCACTCTGCCGAGACATTCTCTTTGACCATCGTCACGAATGCATGTTCACATGGAGAATGGACAACAAAAAAAAAAAAAGAGCAAAGTTTCTGGGTCTCACGAACAGGAGGGGTGCTTTGTTGTACCTTGACCAAGTTGTTCGACCTTGGTGTAGCTCAGTCCCAGCAAGTCGTTGACCCAGGCCACGAGTTCCGCTCTGCTCTCATTCATGGTTGTTGGGTTGGACGTATGGGGTTGGAAGTGGAGTTGTTGTTGTTTTTTGTTGTGTGAGAACAAAAGAAAAAAAAGATGAAAATCAAAAGAAGGGGGTTGTGTGCTAGACTTGTTCTGTGTTGCGTGCAACTGGCATTGAAATGGTGTGAAAGAGATGACGCCCAGGAGACGTCTACCATGCCCGAACTGCATTGCTACGTGCGACCAAATGTCCATTTCTCTTGATCTTGTTGTTCTTTCTTAAGAGGCATTTTTACGTTCATCCAGCAAACAGAGAAACCAATTTTTTTTTTTCGCTGCAGACGAATGGTTTAATTTGAAAAAAAAACGTCAATAGAATAGAAAAAGCAAATCAGAAATACAAGATGGTTTTGTTACAAGAGAAGGAAGGAAAAGAGTGTGGAGGAAATTAATGAACGGGGGAAGAGAAAAAACTGAACAGGGCAAAAATTGAAAAGAAACCAGGGAGAAGCTGGCGAAGGAGAGGAAAGGATATATGAAAACGGATTTTCCTCTCCAACGCTGCTTCCCCTTCTAGTCCTTTCCCTTTGTTCCTTCGAAGTTCAACCTCCTCCTCCCACTTTCGAGCGAGGACAGGCAATTGATTCCTTGGATCACGATTCAAAGTAAGAGAAAACGAGACATGGGAAGATTGAGAGAGGAATCAATTTAAGCCTTGACGGCCTTGGCCTTCTTCTCCTTGGGAGCAGCCTTAGCCTTCTTCTCCTTAGGGGCAGCAGCCTTCTTGGCGGCCTTGACCTTCTTCTCAGCGGGCTTCTTGGCATCGGCCTTCTTGACAGCCTTCTTGACAGCGGTGGCCTTCTTGGGTGCCTTCTGAGAATTCAAGATAGGAGAGAGAGCAAAAAGACGATCAGTAAAACTGAATTGATCCGAACATTGGTTCAATTCTTCGTTGTGTGGACGGAAGATTTTTTGTTTCTTACGGTGGCATCCTTCTTGGCGGCGGCCTTCTTGGGGGCAGCCTTCTTAGGAGCGGCCTTCTTGGCCTTCTTCTCCTTGGGCTCCTTCTTCTCCTTGACCTCCTTCTTCTTGATCTCCTTCTTGGCCAACTTGACAGGGCCAGACTGTCCCTTGGGCTGGAGGAAATCACCGCCATCGACACCGCGCTTGATGGCAGCGTTGAAGTGAACATCAGAGTTCTCGCCAACCTTGTAGTTGCCGCTAATGTACTTCTTCAAGGCCTGGCGGGAGGATCCGTTGCGCTCCTTGAGGTGGACGAGGGCAGCAATGATCATCTCCTATTGAACATCCCATAGAGAAAAGAGGGGGAAAAATACTGCGTCAGCGACTATTGATGACGATTTCTTGACGAAAACGATGAAATATCACACCCTCTTTGTCTCCTCAATAGACATGTTGGCAAGAGAGGTGAAGAGTGGCCCGACATCTTAATCTAGGACTAAATCTCAGCAAGGAGTCATCGGATGGGTTTGGTCGCAGACCGCCAACCAGACTTCTGACTCCTTGTGATGCTCATCGAGGTCATGCGGAAAAATGACTCCTGACCGAATCCCCGGCCTCCAGCCAACCCCGTCCAGAGAGGAGCAGAGGGTGGAGGGGCTAGAGTAGCGAGGATAGTTACCTTGTATGGGGGGTGCTCGGCCTCCTTCTTGGGGGCAGCAGCCTTGGGGGCCTTCTTGACCTTCTCGGCAGCGGCGACGGGGGCAGCAGCAGCGACCTCCTTGGCGGGGGCGGTATCTTCCTTCTTGGTGCGAGCGTTGGCCATTTTAGTGATGTAAGTTGGGTTGATTGGGGGAACGGAGGGTTGATGGGTGGGTGATGGAGTTGGGATGGTGGTTGAGATGAGAGATGTGGGGAAGGAAGGAAAAGAAAGGAAAGGGAGAGGAAAGAGAAGAAAAGAAGAGAGAGGGGGGGAGGGAGGGAGAGGACACAGCAAGAGACAAAGACGGAGTGGCAAAACGAGGCAGAGGGCCGAAAATTGACACTCCCGACGCGTCGAATTTTGGGTGTGTTTTGTGTGTTTTTGAAAAACACTCAAAAAATTCGTTTTTTGAATTCGGCCAAAATGCGATTTGGGGGGCAGCGGAGACGCGTCGGAAGAGCATCTTGGGATGGTCAAGACAAGATTCGAATTCGTCTGCTCCGAGAGCCAAGGACACCGCTCCCTGGCGATCCCTCCTCTCCCTCCCCTCCTCGTGCTTGCTAGGACAGAAAATGTTTCTTGGCATACTCGAGTCAGCTCGACTGGTTCCTCCTTCTCTTTGTCTCTCTCTATGTCTCTCCATCTTCCTCTGCCACTTCTATTACCCATGCGTCTTTTTGGGATTGATTGAATCTTACTATCCTAGCAGGTCCAGCAGAGGTTACTTTTTTATTATTTGTCAAAGCAAAATAAATGCAATTGAAAAGAGATGTGTCTACTTAGACTTGGCAAGGTCCTTGGCAAGCTTGATCCAGACCTGATCAGGGTGTCTAGCAGAGGTGGGGTCCTGGTCCAGGTGGACATCGGCCGCAAACCACTGGCTGTCGTACTCAATTGGCAATGTGCTCTTGTCTTGGGCATAGATCTCACCCACAGCCAAGTTGAGGTAACCCATGATGGGCAGGGACACGGGCGCGGTCTTGCCACCCTTGAACTGGATCGATCGAAGATCAGAGACGATTCCAGCGTTGTCCATCACAAAGCCACCGGGGAAGGAAAAGTACGAGAGAGGACGTTTAGCAATTCCTCCAATGGAGTACGTCTTGACGCCGTGAGCGACAGCGAATCGAGTGGCGATCATCGTGCAAGCAGAACCGCTTTTATTTTTTTTGGGGTGTGGAGAACACAACAAATCAAGTTAGACCATCAGCAATTGGCGGCGCAAGACTATCAACAAGAGCAGAAACTTACCAGAATCCGTTAGTGATGATCGAAATGTCCTGGGGCTTCCACTTCAAGGCGTTCTTCTTGAGGGGAAGGAATGGCCACGAGTGACTAAAGTAGGTGCGCTGGGAGAACGTAACAGTAGATCCTCCTCGGGAATAGTTCACGCCCTTGGTGAACATTGACGCGTCCTTGTAGGCCTTGTTGGTCTTATCGCTGATATATCCACGAGCATCAAAGGTCGAAAGACCCAAGGTGCCCTTGACAGCCTTCTGGGCAACGGCCTGGACAAGGCTGTTAGATCGGATATCCTGAGCAAAATAGGGC